>CM056818.1:24752389-29552389 GCA_029852735.1 Persea americana | reverse complement strand
AAGACTCCCCTGCACCCGAGGTCATCCAGGCCCCTCCCGAAGGCCCCGCTCCTGAGGCCAGCGTTCCCGAAGCGAGTGCGGTCGTTTCTGAACCCACCTCGACCGTGCCCGAGGCCAGCACGGTGGTGGCCGAGGCTACTCCAGAGATCGACTACAATGTAAAGGCTGTAGCCCCTTGAGCCCCCATTGTATTTTTCCCTTCTTCCATTGTATTCCTCTTTAAATGTAATATGAATTCTATCAATGGAACATCAATTTTCTTTGAATTCCTTGGCTTTTCTTTTTTCTTCTTTGATGGAATGAGTGTGCAGTGACGTGTGCCTTTTTATGCTTCATTTGCTAAGTGGTTGGTCTGAAAAACCGAACTCTTCGTAAGTCTTGAAAAGTTAAAATTGGATGTCTGCCTTTGACCGAGATTTGGTTTATGAACCGTGGTCTCAATCAGCATCTATAACCCTTGAGAGCGGAAGCTGCCAGAACTCGGGGTGTTCTTGAGCGCCGAAGTCAGTGTTCTTGGAAATTTTTGGCTTTACCACCGCAGCTGGTGCTGGAACCGAGCTAGGACAGCTGGCACTCTGACTGAGCTGCTGAGCCGGGGGTGGTGCTATCACCGGACCCTGGGATGCTCATGGCTGTGCCGCCAAAGCTGGTGCAGGCACCGAGCTGAGGACGGTTGGCACTCTGAACAGAGCTGCCGAGCCGCGGGGTGGTGCTGTCACCGGACCCTGTGATGCTCATGGCTGTGTCGCCAAAGCTGGTGCAGGCACCGAGCTAAGGACGGTTGACACTCTGAACAGAGCTGCCGAGCCGCGGGGTGGTGCTGTCACCGGACCCTAGGATGCTCATGGCTGTGCTGCCAAAGCTGGTGCAGGCACCGAGCTGAGGACTGTTGACACTGTGAACAGAGCTGCCGAGCTGCGGGGTGGTGCTGTCACCGGACCCTGGGATGCTCATGGCTGTGCCGCCAAAGTTGATGCAGGCACCGAGCTAAGGACGGTTGACACTCTGAACAGAGCTGCCGAGCCGTGGGGTGGTGCTGTCACCGGACCCTGGGATGCTCATGGCTGTACTGCCAAAGCTGGTGCAAGCACCGAGCTGAGGACTGTTGGCACTGTGAAAAGAGCTGCCGAGCTGCTGGGTGGTGCTGTCACCGGACGCTGGGAAAGCTAGCACTGCGGCCGAGCTGCATAACTTGGAAGCAATTTTGAAAGAGATCTGCTCAAGAATGTTCCTTTTTATTGCTGTTTGAACCCTTAAATACATGTTTTCAGAAGTAGAACTTTTTGAGATGCATTGTGTTCCATGGTCGCGGCAGCTCCTTGCCCTCCATGTCCTCGAGCCTGTACGCGGCCCTTCCCGCCGTTGATAGCACTTTATATGGCCCCTGCCAGTTGGGTTCTAATTTCCCTTCATTGGGATTTCGGTTGCCAGGAAGTGTCTTCTTCGGGACTAGTTCTCCCATCGTGAATCTTCTCGCTTTGACCTTCTGGTTGTATCCCCTGGCCAACTGCTGTTGATAGGCAGCCAGGCGGATAGCTGCTGTCTCTCTTCGTTCTTCAGCGAAATCTAGCTCTCGAGCTACGTTCAAGTCGTTCAGCCCCTGGTCACAGAGTTCCGACCTCAAGGGGAATGACTGCTTCCATGTCGTAGGCAAGGGAGAATGGTGTAACCGAGGTGGAGCGCCTTGGAGTTGTCCTGTAAGCCCATAGAACACTAGGAAGCTCTTCTACCCACTTCCCCTTGGCTCGGTCAAGTATCTTTTTGAGTCCGTCAAGGATCACTTTGTTTGAGATCTCAGCCTAGCCATTGCTTTGTGGGTATGCCGGGTTGGAGTAGACGTTTCGGATGCTGTACTCCTGGTAGAAGCTTTTGAACAAGTTGGAATCGAACTGGGTCCCATTGTCGGAGATGAGAGTTCGGAGGATTCCAAATCTCGTGATGATGTTCTTCCATACGAAGTTCTTCGTGTCTTGCTCGGTGATGGAGGACAGAGGCTCCACTTCGACCCAGTTTGTGAAGTAGTCCGTAGCTACTATCAGCCATCTTTTGTTTCCTGGAGTTCGGTGTAGCAGACCGACGATGTCCAGACCCCACTGAGCGAAAGGCCACGGGCTGGATAGAGGGCTTAGGTCCTACGCTGGCTGGGGGAGAGAGTGAGAACTTCTGGCACTTTTTGCATTTCCTGGCATAGACTTGGGCGTCCTTCTGCATGTACGGCCACCAGTATCCTTGGCTGATTGCTCGGTAGGCAAGCGACCGACCTACGATGTGGCTGCCGCAAATCCCCTCATGAATTTCGTAAAGGAAGTCGTCGACTTTGCTTGGGTGGACGCATTGGAGGTAGGGTCCGGCGAACGACTTCCTGTAGAGCCTGCCGTCTGGGGAGAGCCAAAACCGGGCTGCTTTCAGCCTAATCTTCTGTGCCTCAGTCCTGTCTTCGGGCAGCAGGTCGTCCTTCAAGTAGGCGATGACCGGATCCATCCAGCTGGGACCGAGGTCCACGCACATGAGTTGCCGAGGTCGCTGTAGTTCGATACTGGGCTCGCATAGCGTCTCTACTTCGACAGTTCTTCTATTACCGGCTTCGACCGCTGAGGCGAGGCTGGCAAGGGCGTCGGCATGGGAATTGGACTCTCTACCGACCTGTCGGATCTTAGCCCTTTTGAACTGGGAGAGAAGTTCCTTCGTGAGAGCTAAGTAGGCCGTCATTCTGTCGTCCTGAGCCTGGTAGTCTCCTCTGAGCTGGTTCGTTACCAATTGGGAGTCAATGAAAACCACAATGTGTCGAGCTTCCAAGATTTTAGCACTGTTTAGGCCGGCGATGAGTGCTTCGTACTCAGCCTCATTATTGGATGCCTTGAAGCCGAATGTTAGAGCTTGCTCGATGACAAGGCCCTCCGGAGACTAGAGGACTATGCCAGCTCCAGCCCTATTGGATGTTGAGGATCCGTCGACGAAGACTTTCCAGGACTGCTCTTGCTCTGTCTCGGTTGCTGCCTCTGTATCCTTATTGCCCCCTAGTTCGGTGTCGAGCAGGGTCGGCGCCGAACTCTTAGAAGTGAATTCGACAATGAAGTCTACTAAAACTTGGGCTTTGATGGCCGTTCTGGGTTGATACTTGATATCGTATTGCCCCAGTTCGAAGCCCATTTGGAGATTCAACCGGAGAAGTCTGTCTTTCGGAAGAGAGCCTTCAGTGGGTGCTTGGTCACGACCACGATAGTGAAGGTTTGGAAGTAATGGGAGAGCTTTCGCGAGGCGCTGACGAGTGCCAGGGCAAGCTTTTCGAGCTGTAAATACCGGGTCTCAGCGTCGGGCAGGATCTTGCTAGTGTAATTGATAAGCCTCTGCTGACTATCTTCTTCTCTGATGAGCACCGAGCTCACTGCGTGGTCCGAGACGGCGAGGTACAAATACAGTGCTTCGCCATGGGTTGGGGTCGACAGTAGCGGAGGTGAAGAGAGGTAGCGCTTGAGCTGTTGCAGGGCCTAATCGCAGTTCGGCGTCCATTGGAATTTTGAGCCTTTGTGTAGGAGCTGGAAGAAAGGCCTGGACTTGTCAGAAGCTCTGCTGATGAAGCAATTGAGCGTGGCAGCCATGCCGGTCAGCCTCTGAACTTGTTTAGCCGAGGTCGGGCTCTGGAGCTCCTTGATCGCCGTGATCTGGTCAGGGTTTGCTTCAATCCCCCTTCTTGTGACCAGGCTCCCCAAGAACTTTCCGAAACCGACAGCTAAGGCGCATTTAGATGCATTTAGCTTCAACTGAAACTGGCGGAGGATGCCGAAAATCTGGCGGAGGTCGGCCAAGTGGTCCTGCGATTCTCTAGACTTGACGACCATATCGTCGATGTAGACCTCGACTGTCTTCCCGAGCTGCGCTTGAAACATCTTGGTCACTAGCCGCTGGTATGTCGCCCCTGCGTTCTTCAGCCTGAAGGGCATTACCTTATAACAATAGGTGCCCCGGGGTGTGATGAAGGCTGTCTTCTCTTGGTCCGGTACAAACAGAGGTATCTGGTGGTATCCTTAGTAAGAGTCGAGGAAACTCATACAGTCGTGTCCGGCAGCGGCGTCAATGAGCTGGTCGATCTTTGGGAGGGGGAAACTGTCCTTAAGACAGGCTGTATTGAGGTCGGTGAAGTCGACACAGAGCCTCCACTTCCCCGTCTTCTTCTTGACCACTACTGTGTTGGCTAGCCACTGCGGATAGTGGACCTCCTTTATCGCTCGCGCTTCGAGCAGCTTTTCAACCTCTTCCTTCATGGCCTCAATTTGTGGGACCCCAGCTCGGCGTGCTTTTTGGATCATGGGCTTATGGTTAGGGTCCACATTCAACTTGTGGCACATGACTACTGGGTCGATGCCGGGCATCTCGTAAGGCGTCCACGCAAAGACCTCTTTATTCTCGAGGAGGACGTCTAGCAACTGTGTCTTCTCGGTCTCGAGGAGCTGGCTTCCAACTAGGAAAAATCAGTCCGGGTCGGCGGGGTCGATCCTGACCTCGGTGAGGTCCTCGATGCTCTTCTGCACCGGGGCCTTGCCAACATCTCTGTCCAGCTCGGCCACATGGACCTGGGATGATTCGGCTTCTCCAGGTAGCACGGCCATCAAGCATTGTCTGGCCATGCGCTGGTCGCCTTTTATAGTGATCACGTCGGTCCAGCCAGATGGGTTCTCTAGGGGGAACTTGAGCTTCTGATGACGAGTGGAGGGCACAGCCTCCATGCCATGCAGCCACGTCCTTCCCATTATGACATTGTATGGGGAGGGGACGTCGACGACCAAGAAGTCAACCTACCTGGAGGCGCCTCCTACTTGGACTCCAAGGGAGATCTTCCCCTTCGGGTACACCGGTTTCGAGCTGAAGCCGACGAGAGGAGTTCTGGCAGTTTGGAGGTCTTCGTCCTTGAGTTTCAGCTTCTGAAAGCAATCATAGTACAGGATCTCGGACAAGCTGCCTGGATCGACAAGGACTCTCTGAACCAAGAAGTTCTGCAGCTTCAAGGTGAGAACTAAAGGGTCGTTATGTGGGAGTTCTACGTCCTCTAGATCCCTGTCGGAGAACCATATTCTAGGCCGCTCTGTCTTGGCCTTCTTTGCAGCTGGTTCCGGCGCCGCGGTCAACACCTGCTTCTAATGGGAGGCCCTTCTAACCTCGGCACGGGCCTGGGAGCTCCCCTTAGGTGGACGAGCGAGGTGGATGACGTTGATGATGCCCTCCGACTCGCTATCCTAGCCGCCATCATCTCGGCATAGAGGTCGGCTGTTGTCCCGGCCTTCCTCCTTGACGTAGTCCCTCAGGTGCCCCTCTTTCACAAGGTTCTTGAGGTGGGGCTTGAAGCTTTTGTACTCATCAGTTCTGTGCCCACTCCGGTTGTGATAAGCACAGAACTTGCCCTGGTCCCGGGAGGAAGGGTCACCTCTCATGGGCTGCGGCCATTTGAAGAAGGGTTGCGCCTTTATTTTGTGGAGGAGCTTATAGATGGGCTCCTTAAAGATCGTGTTTACCGCTTTGAAGGTGGCGGCATCGTTCCCGGTCCTCCTGTTGCTCGCCGAGGCTGTGACCGAGGTGGAGGTGTTCCGTCGACGATCTGAGGACCGGGCCCTGTGACGATCCGGGGACGGGTCTTTGCGGCGATCCTCCCTCCTGGAGGACCTGTTGTCTCTGTCTCCTTTGGATGGTCGGTGCTTCTGGGAGAGGCCGAAGTTCTCCAGCCCCGGACCTCGTCCTCCTTTGCCCGGATGAACCAGTTTGCCCGGGTCATGAGCTCCTTCATGGTGCCTACGAGATACATGACCAGCTGCGCCCGAAGCTGGATGCCCGGGCGTAGGGCCAGCTGAAAGGATTTCACTGCCATCTCCTCAGAAGCGCACTCGATCTGGCTGTAAACGGTCCAGAAGCGATGGGCGAACTGGGTGACGTTCTCGTCCTCTCGCATCCGGAGGGCCATCAGGTCAGCATCGATCTTTGGGATGATGCGGTGGGCCTGGAACTTCTCCAGGAAGGACGTCCGAAGCAGTCGCCAACTGGAGATGGAGCCTCCAGAGAGTGAGCAGAACCATCGTATGGGGAGATCTCCCAAACTGGAGGAAAAAACTCGACAGTTCAGGAAATCGTCCTCCCCCCAGACCGACATCCTTTGGACGTAGTGTCGGAGGTGAGCCGCAGGGTCCGAGGTTCCATCATACAGGGTGAATCTCGAGACGTTGAACTTCTCGGGGAGGGAGTACTTTTTGATCTCCCTGGAGAAAGGAGATGCGCCTGTGTCTTCAGCTTCAAAGGCGCTGCACTGGTCTCGGGCGATACCAGCAGTCTCCATATTCTGGCGAACAGTCTGTTTGACCTGCTGGTCAATCCACTGCTTGAGCTCCTCCTCGTCTTCTGGTATCCTCCGCTGCTTCTTTTGCCCTACATGCTCGTGGCTGCTGCTGGAGTCCTCTTCTCTGTGGACCCGATCACGCCTCTTATTATCGAGGACGTTCCTCAGGTCCCGCCCGTGGCACGGAGGAGCCTGGCTGTGCCTGGGTGGAGGACCCGAGGCATGGCTACGCCCATGAAGTGGGCTCCGAGCCGCTCCCTTCTCCTGGAGCTGCTGTTTGAGCCGTAGGATAAGCTCGTCCTGCTCCTGAATGAGGCGGTTTTTAGCTCTAACCTCATCCAGGCGAGGGTCTTCGTCTTCGTCAGGGTTGACCTGATGGTGGGACTGAGGTCCAACCCTTGCTGACTTTTCACGCAACTTGGTGACTGACTTGTCACCTCGCCTAGCGTGCTCATTGCTAAGGTGGGGTTGCTCTGGAGGCATAACATTGTGAAAGGAAGGCATTGTTAATCCCCTAGACTGTGATATCGACTGGACTGTAGGGGACTTTCCTTCTAATCTTCTCTGTCGAGGGGGTCGACCTTGTACGAGCACAGGCTGCGTGGTTGGTCCCTTGCCCTTGGAGGGTCCTTTACCATTTCTGGTTTTTGGAGGCATGGTGTTGTAAGGCTTTTTGTTCAGTGATTCCCACAGACGGCGCCAAACTATAGGCGGTGAAAACACGACACCCACTTAGATTGAGATAAACTTTGTAGATCCGAGAATACCGAACGCCAAGAACCTGAAAAGGGAAGGAAAACGGCTTGGGTTAGAGCCCCTGGCTGCTGTGAGCCGAAGGCACTCCGATGCCTGAGTTAGTTCTAAACTAAGCAGGAGGAGGGAGAGGAGAATGAGATGATGTGTTGTGTATTGTGTGTTGCGTACCTCCATGGGGCTGATCCCAAGTGTCTATATGTGGGCATTCCTCATTCATTCTCTCTGTGAGTGGGGGTAGGTGGGGTGAGGTCCCATCGATCCTTACCCTGACATTCAGCGGTAGGTGAAAAGGGAATATCCCATCCGAACCTTCCATGCCTTCAGTCAGTTGATGTTAAGGGCTGATAAAGCTAACTTCTTATCGCCATAAATGAGCAATCTTATCGTCATAAATGAATGCTCCTATCTGTCAGGGCAGGCTGTACTTCCCGGAGGAAGGTGACGGCCCACTCTGCCTTCAGCGTTTTGTTCCGAGACCAAGAATGGCTTGGCCGCGCTGGGCATTTGTGCTGAGCTGGCACTCATGCCGAGCTGCCGAGTTGCCCCGCCACGCTGGCACTCCTAACCGAGCTGCCGAGCTGCCCCGCCGTGCTGGCACTCCTAATTGAGCTGCCGAGCTGCCAGGCTGTGATTACAGAGGCCGTGGTGGACAGCAAGTACTACTGTAATTCTCACTTAATCTCGTCATTACGATGTTTTACCCATACAGTAGCAAAACAGAACACATTGTGTTATTGAAAGCTAGTGAGAATGGAGAGCTACCATTGCAAGCGTCATGATTTGTTGCTGTTGCTGGTTCTATGTTATGCATGGGTCATCATAGCTCAGGGCAGGGTCGCACCAACAACATTGTCAACCACAAAATGGTTTCATTTTAATGTAAGATACAGGAAAACCATAAATGTGTTGGGTCATCCTAATCCTACTGTAGCTCCAAATATGTTTCCTGCAATTTTTGTGTTTGCAAGTGGAGTGGACGATGGTCACATGTTTGTGCAGCACCAAGCCTCTTCTCATAGTAAATGGAGAGTATCTAGGGCCAACCATCCAAGTTCAAGAGGGTGATGAGGTTGAGATCATCATCACCAATAAAGTCTCCTTGAATACTACCATGACATAAAACCACCATACAAAAATACTTTTATCAGATTGTTTCAAAACACTTAGCCATCAAGTCACAAGGTTGGCAGTGCAAATACATTTCAAAACACTTCATTTCAATGCTTCTATTCCCTTCATTGTAGAACACATGACAAGAAGAATCATTTCCCTAGTATGAATGAACAAAGATTCTCATCCGAATTTGAAGAACCACATACACAATCATCTCATTCAAGTACAAAAAACGAAAGCATTTTTATACTATGACTTGAAATCCTTATTCTCATATCTAGGATACCATACCCAATTATGGAAATCATCATTTAAAAAAAATTATTAAATAAAATAAGATCATCCAAGACTTAAACTAAGCTAATCTACAACAAGCAAAACTCTTTGAATTAGTTAAATGCATGAACATCTCTCTAACGCATTTCGTCAAACACCTTAAATACCCATCCCCAAACAACCATATGCCTTATGCCTTGGTCCAATTTTTCCAAATTCTACTAAAACATCTCAATCCAGTTCCCCAAACACAATTCATCAATTAGATCCAGATCCACTGTGCAAATTTTCTTTGTCTGAGACAATGTCAAGTCCAAATCTACATGTACCAACTAAGCCAGAAACCCAATTATGCAATTTAAATTAAACCAGTAGAGTAGGAAAAAAAGTTAATATCCGTATAACCAAAACCCATAGATGCCAGCTAAGACATGAAACAGTGATTATATAAATTCTTACAAAGTATTTGCATAAACCCTGTCTCGCAAGTCCGACATCAAGAAAACTGAAAAATACTTTTTTAATTGCGTGACTGAAAACGTTCTGCATGCACTATTATTCATACATTCCAAATTAAAAAAAATAATAATAACCAGATGGGAACGCAAGAACATCAGAAGCGACCGTGTTCCCTCATTAAAAAATGATTAAAAAAGAAAAAGAAAGAAAATGGCAACATAGATCTTAAATGAAGGAAAAACAAAAAGGTCCAAGAATTAGAGACTTGCAAGATAAATCCAATATTTAATGCAACTAAATAGAATGGGTTTAACATAATCCCTATTAAGCAATTCTAAACTGTTTCAGGAAGGGGCATAATATCAAATATTAGATTACAATTAACCACACCTAAAACCAATGAAATAAAAAATCTATTACTCAATAACACAAGTTCCATATCAAAACCATTAAAGAGAAAAACCCAAACAAGTGTAAACCCCCAAGTGAGAAAACCTCTAAAAAACAAACCCGAATCACAAATAGAACAAGAAAGATGTTACAATTTTTTAAGTAGATCCTCAATTCTTTTGTGTTGATGTTGGAGAGAATCTAAATTCAAAGAGAAAGGGAGAGAGGGTTACGGAGATAGAGAGGGGTTTACCAAAACAAAAAAAGAGTCATACAGGGAGGGTTACTGAGATAGAGAGAGGGTTCGGATCTGCTGGAGAGGATACCCGGGCACCGTAGCTTTAGATCGGAAAGAAAGAAACAGAGACCGCGATCAAGAGAGTTTTTCCCCTTCCCCGTTTCGGAATTGAGAGAGAGACAGAGACTGAGAGAGTTTTCTTTCTACGATTAGAGAATAAAATTGATGGCGGGAAGGAATGGGTTTAGGGCTCGGGATTTATTAACTGAGTAATGAAAGCTGTATGATGGTAGGAGTAGGAGGCCCAAGTCCTTTAGAATTTACCCTTATTTTAGTGAACCGAAGTTATTTTGTTAATCGAAATACTTTACCCTGTTGGCCTATTCATTAAAACATAAGCCATTAAAAATAAATGCCTCCTCTTAATATTGGCCCTAAATAAATTTTAATCAAACTAAAATTGCGTCCATCAAATTTATCACTTTTAAGCCATCTAAATAAAAAATATTTATGATGGTAGGACCAAGTCCTTGGAGAGTCCCCCTCTTTTATCTAATGGACCCAAGTTAATTTTTTTTAATTGAAAGATTTTATAGTGAGCCTACTTATAAAAATATAAGCCATTAAAAATAAATGCCTCCTCTTGATGTGGGTCTTCAACAAATTTTAATCGAACGGAAATTGAGCCCATCAGATTTGTCACTTATTAAGTCACCTGAATTAAAAATATAAAAGGTAAAATTTAAATGCTTTACAGTAGTCAAGCTAATGAAAATCCCATCGGGTATCAAAATTTTTTCTTGACATACACTCTTGTAATAGAACCCATTTATAAAAAAACTAAATCACTCATAACAAATGCCTCCCTAATAAGCACTCAAATAGATTTTATTCTTAAAGGAGATGGGTTCATTGTCATATTTATTATTTTAAAATTTTTTAATAAATTATTAAGAAAAAGTTCAAGTAGCGTTCTTGTAGTCAATTTGGGCTACATAATTGATATGTAAATTAAAAAGAAGACCAGAAAAAATTATAATGTGAGCATATTAAATTGATAAAGACTAAATAGTGATACTAGATGGTATAATTTAGGGGCCAATATTTTACTTTATTGTTGTTACTAACGGAAATCAACATCATTCTCTAGCATTTTATAATGTTGTGGATTACTTTGGATATTTTCTCAAATGTTTTTACGCTGGATATTTTTTTGGGTAAAAACATTTACGCTACAACGACTGCGCCGAATAGAGAACATTACATGGTCGATACCGTAATAGTGTCATTTATTGGGATCAACCAATACCGTAATTCTCATCCATGCCTTAGTGTAAAAAAGATGGTTAATTCATATTGGAGCTCCGCACGTATTTCAGTCACACGCGTAGTCTACTGACGCCCTCAATTTCGCTCATCATTATATTTTTTTAGCTCAAATCTCAACCCAACTTGATTTTAAGACCCATTGATTATACTAGAAGACTTTGTTAGCATCTTTGATAGTGTGTGATCAGTAGTGCTGTGAACCCACCCCATTCAAAGTAAATTTTGACGATGCCCCATAAATAAGTATAGCTAAAAGTAAGACACCTAAGACATTAGCTATAGAAAAAAGATTGTTGCTAAACTCTTAGACTCCTAGACCACATTAGGGGTGAAAGATTAAAAATCGCCACTAATTCTCTTTCCCCTCCAAAATGACCTTTAGCCGCGACATATAAGTTTCCACTAAATGTAATCACTATAATACCTTCACGAAAGTGAGTCTTTTGTGGCAAAAAAACATTGTGGCTAAAAGTGTTGCCACTAAAAGCTGGCTTTCATATAATATATTTTTAGTGGCAATAGAAAGTCGCAGCAAAAGGTGGTGAAAATAAGACAACTAAGCATTTAGCCACGAAAATAAAAAGTTGTCACTAAACTCATAGACCATTAGTGGCCATAAAAGAAAACTCGCCACTAAATCTCATTCCCCACCAAAATGACCTTTAGCTACAACATATAAGTTGTCATTAAATGTGATCACATAATACTTTTAGTGTCAACATCAAGCTCTGCCGCTAAAGGTAAGCTTTTAGTGGCGAAAATTAAATTATGGCAAAAAATGTTGCCATTAAAAGTCAAATTTTTTGTGATATATCTTTAGTGGCAATATAAAGTAGCCACAAAAAATAGAACATACAGTGGCAAAACATATACCGCGGCTAAATGTAAGAATCTAAGAAATTAGTGGCGATCATAAAAAGTTGTCACTAAAACCGTACACTATTAGTGGCGATAAATTAAAACTTGCCACTAAATCTCTTTCCCTCCAAAATCCCATGGCGCCAAAAATTCCCGCCAAGGAATTAGTGGCGAGATTTAGCTACGACATATAAGTTGCCATTAAATGTAGGCATTATAATACCTTCAGTGGCGACATCAAATATTTGCCACTAAAGGTGGGTTTTTAGTGGCGAAAATTAGACAGCGGCAAAAAAAGTCGCTACTAAAAGCCAACTTTCTTGTAGTGTAATCTGACTATCACGCATTCTTGGATTTCAGTCACAAAAATAAATGTACTTAAAACCGACATTTAGTTTAAACTTTTAAGAATTGAGTTATAATTATCTAATCAAAAGGATGTTTTGATCACCCCATATCCTTAAAGTTCCATGTACATACAAATTAACTCTATAAATTGGTTGACATCCCAAGCAACTCTATAGAGAAAAAAGTAAATCATTATTAATAGAAATGAGTACACCCCCTATTGCACTAACAATGATTTATAAAAATAATATAAAATGCCTAAATAAGAAGCAATAAAACTAAAAGAAAGGGATTGGAAGCAACCGTGCAATACTTATTGATTATGTATTAAGTACAATACATAACTTAAATAATTAAATATAGATGAAATGAACCAAGTATATATATATATATATATAGATGTATGTATGGGGTTTTAGGATAGTTTTTAATGGGTAAGTGGCTATGAAATTGCCTTCGTATCTCCCATATTATTACAAAGTGACTACGATATGGGCATTTTAGTATATATTTACATATATGTATATATTATACATAAAATAAATAAAAGTAAGAGGGTCAGGGCCGGGCCGGGCTAGTACTGTCCAAGCCCGGCCATCAAATCTCAGGGCCTGGAAAGAATTGTCCAAGACCAGCCCTAGGGCTTTTTGTTAGAAACAAATGCCCTCATTTTAAGCGCTTTTTTCGGCCGGTCCCCTTTCTCAGTACCAAATGGACAGGCCTATTCACAGTGGTTCCCAGCGGTCCTCCATTGAGCCATTGTGGTCCCTTCCAACACCCTTTTTGTCGAAGGTATGTTCCCTAAAAAAATCCCTTTTTTCATTTTCATTTGTTATCTCATGGTCGGTTGGGTTGTGCCCTTGCCATCCCTTTTGCGATATCGCCTTTCCTTTTGCCACACCTACTCTCCACTTGAGAGTAAGATTCTAAAAGGGTGATTTGTGCCGATTGTGTAGCATAACCTGGAAGAACAAAAAAGAGCCCTAAAAATGGTTGAAACTCTTCCTGGAAGACAATGGGCATAGAACTAAAGAAGGACTTCATGCTTGCAGTTTTCAGAAGGTTTTCAAATAGAAATGCCATGGCTTTTATCCACCGTCACTTTGGGCATCGATTTGAATATGGTGAACCCAATATTTGTTGCCTTTGTGTCTGAAGTTGTCTCTAGAATTTCCAGTTGGTTTATGTTCATTTATTTAAGGTCCGAGATATTGATATTAATTGAACACAGTCATTGATATGAAGCCCCATGGCCAAGGAAGGTTTTGATGAATCTGGATAGTGGAGATGAAAGCCCCATGATCATTTTTTTCAAGAACATGGATTGAGGGACGAGTTTTGTGCATTCATAAGCATACACTGAAGGGTCGATAGAGACCCTTAACATTAGAAATAAAGGTCGATTGAGACCCTATAAACAAAGTAAATGGGAGTTCCGTGAAAGTTAGGATGGACTGCAGGGTCTCAATCGACCCTTAACATTGGAAATGAAGGTCATTAGGGACCATAGTAGAGAATGTGAAAAAAAATTACGTTTACGGGCAAAATGACTGATTTGGTGCAAAGGATCTTAAAATTACCTTTTCGGTATGATGGTCACCTAATCTGTTTTTTTGAGTAAAATCCCCTAGATTCTATGTCCTCAATCCAGTGGATGATATGAGTAAGTTGATTTATTTTTTTAATTAATTTATAATTTCATACTTTATTCATGTGATGAATGATATTTTATTCTATGGTTGCACATAACTAACATAAATTGACATGATGGTTCATGAGATGAACCGAAGAGCACATGTATAACATGTGATCTATGTGGGCGGATAAGATTCACATACAGGAGACATAGATCGCAATCTAATATTTGAAGCATTTTCACAACCAGTGATGAGACTGTGCATCTCATCTAAAAAGGTTGTAACACTACAGTTACTATGCAATAGTGTGGATTGTCTCAACCATCAGAGTGTAAGACTTTGGATTGTTATGCCAGTACATTGGATATTCTGAAAATCCATGAGCAGCGCCTTATGCAAAGCTGTCTCTAATTAAGGATGCTCTCATAATTTTTAAGCAATAGGCTTTTAATCTTTAGAGATTAATAGACTCAGGTTTTTATTATACATTTTCTTTGAATTACCAATGAGTGAGGCCAATTGTAGGTTAACATCTCGGTATCTTGGGTACGTGGTAGTGAGACCGTCGGAACATAAAACTCTCAAGATGGAATCCATCCTTTAAGAGAGAAATACTTCATTGTTCCAATTAATGAAATTTATCATTGGTAAGTACGCACCCGTCTCAATCAAGAGTTAAATGGATGATACCGATGATTATTGTGATTAATTGGGTCATAAGGATAATAAGAGGTGGATCTAATTTGGTTGGACAGGTTAATTCCAATTGATCCATAGATATAATTGATGGAGAGGCCTACTTGCAGTAATCGAGTAGCTTCTTGTAAATATTTTTAACACTGGAGTGCAACTGCATTTACTTAGTGGAGTCATTTGCGATTAACTGTGGGTCCGGAGTTCACATGAAATGTGGGGTCCAGATTTCTCAGTTGTAGTCAGGTTCTAAGAAATCCTTAGTGGTCCTCATACTAGCCGTAAGAAGAGAAAGTTCTATTCCAATTGGAGCTCTTAATGACCGAAGGAGTAGGATATATAACATAAATGGAAGTAAGACTTCGAATTTTTGACAGGGAGGAGGTTTACCAAAATCTATATATATGAGGAGAGGGGGTGGACGTCCAACTAATTCCACATGTCCAAGCCCCTCTTTTCTCTCTCTCACTTCCTCATTTTCTTTCTCCTCTGGTTTCCTTCTTGAGTTCTTAGGGTTTCTTCTTATTTGAGATCCCGGCATGAGTTCCTAAGGTTTCTTCTTATTTGAGATCCCAGCATTCCCTTTCAGAAGTTCTCTAACTAAAGGGTTATAGCCTGGAAGAACATGAGGCTAATGAGATCAAATCTGCGAAAGGGTTTCGTAGAACTAAGCATTCAAGTTCTCGATTTGAGCGCAACCAAGCTCCTAATGTATAGATCTATAATAAGTTCATTTTAGTAGATCTTCTTATTTATGCTTGTTTGTTTTTCTTGATCTATCTTCTTTTGATAGATTCCCGATCTTAATGCATGAAATTAGGGTTTTAGATCTTGGGGTTGGGTTCTTGGCCTTTTGGATTTTTTATCCCTGCTTCAAGTGGGTCAAAAGTCTTTGAAAACCCATCTAGAAGGCCCACTTACTTCCAACATGTATATAATTCACTAATTGACCATGATATTCGTTTCTCCTGTTCTTTGTATCTCTTGCACCCAGTTCATTCAAATGTGTGCATTTTTGGCAGTTATACTCCAAGAAAGTCCTAGATCCCTCTGAGTAGGCCCCTCGTGGGGATAGAAAAGAAAGATAAAAGGGGATCTTCATGCTCACCCTCCAGCTATGGTCCCCCATGTTGTCTAAAGGGTCGGAGACAAATGGGGTTAGAACGGAATGGTTACCTTGTGCGGACTTAGTTGACCCCTTCAGTGCTTGGAAGAAGATGAAAACAGCGACAAATCAGAGAAGCCATGCCATGGTTGTGACAAATTTAGAAAGTCTCGATGGAAAGATCTATATGAGAAACTATCTAAGCGAGATGCCGCAGTATATGAGCTAATTTTTTAGGGCCCACTTGAATTTGTGCCAACCATGAAATTGGGGAGGAATTAAAAAATCATAATTGGGACTGCAAAAAATCAGCCCAATCCAATCCAGTTTGATGTGTGAAATGCGACAACTTATTTCCCTGCCTCCCTAAGAAAAATTTCTTACGTCTGCCACTGCATACATGCATGTAGAATATATTAATTATTGTGCGGGCATGGATATTTGGTTCCATTGGCTTGAAACGCGTGGACCTGAACCTTACACGAAATGTTTTCCTTATTCGGTCCAAGAGGTGAACCTGAACCTAGCTATTGTACTGTAGTATCCCCAATTGGGTTTTTCTCATTTAACTTTCAAAGTACATGTGATACTTTGAGCCTTTGATGGGAAAAAAACAAAACTAAGGGAGATTTTACACGAAAAGGGAAAAAGCATTGAACATGTGGTAGACATTAATTTCCAGGGACTTCTATTTTGGGAAGTAGAATGTGTGGACTAGGGTTGCCATTGGTTCGGTTGTCTATCCAATATTCCAATCACAGTATCACGGATTGGGTTTTGCTCATTTAACTTTTCTAAGTACAATGTGATACCCACGCCAAAAATAAGTACAATGTGAAACCCCACCCCAACCAAAAGAAAACAGTCCAATCCGATACACTTGTTTGTTCTAGGAGTCTCCGCCTCACACTCTGAGCCTGTGGCCAGAGAGCCTGGAACAAACGACACCCGGATTTTACCCGAGAAGGGCAAAGCATTGAACATGCGGAAGACAATAATGTCTAGTGACATCAACTTTGGGAAGTAGAATGTGTGGATTAGGATTATCATTGATTCGGATGAGGTCTATCCAATCCGAATCAAAGCTTTTTATTCTCCTACAAAGCTATTGGCAACTCACACTCCACACGCCAAATTTATTTAAGATATAATTAACGTGGAGATTCAAGGGGTGGCTCAGTTGGCCTAAGACCACGGTTTACATTCGGATGTTGTAGGTATCCAGCTTCCCTCTGCGCCCGGAGGGATTAGTTCAGCCCAAAGGGTTGGGAACCCTCCGATAGTAAATTTTTTTTTGAATAATTAAAATAAATAAATAAATATAAGTTCGTTACTTATAAAATGTGGATTTGCTTTTATTTAGATGTATTCATGATAACTAATTTGAATTAATAAATTTATAAATGTAAGAAAAATACTGGAATAAGGAAAATAAAAGAAAAACCATTACATATTAAATTATTTGTTATTCCAAATATCGAAGGTAAAAGATCAAATATTAAGTTCCAGATTCCTTTCGATGCATCATTTTTAATTGGTATTTCAAACTTGATCATGCACAATTACTTATAAAAAAAATTAATTATTTCATATTAGATTTAGCTATCAAATGGTTTATTATATAAATAACTTATTAGAATGAGATGGCTTGGCCGAATTAGCCCTGTATTTGACATGAACCTTTGTCAAAACGAGATAACTACATTGGGGAGTTTTTCAACATCCTCAGGAGGGCATTCTGATGGGTGAATATTTTGTATCCAATAAAAACTTTGAAAAGAACCGTTGAAACATGGAAGCTACCCAATTGAACTGGGCAACCACAAATTTACGGATTTGATTCATATTATCGCTAAAAAGAGAAAAGATCAAATCTTTATGATCGAAAGCCCTTTTCATTTATATTCAATGGGAGATAATGGTGGGCTCTATGTCAAATTATGTTTAATGCTAAATCACAGGGAGTGAAGAGATTGGATTGATAATGCAAATGAGTTGTCACAAATATAGTTCGAGGCAAGTTGTGATCTTCATAAAAATGTTGATATATATTCAAACTTGAGGTGTTTCCCAAGAAATCTTGAGGAAGAATATTAAATAAAAATGAATATATAGCATTGCTAAAAATTTTCTATTCTAGATTTTCCAAAACTTTTATTTTTTTATAGGAAAAATCACAGGGGAGCCGCGTGCCTAAATACCTAGTGGGGCCCATCTGGCAAACCATTTGAGTGCTAGGTATATTTGAAAAAAATTAAAAATAAAATCATCTTACCCCGTTTATCTTAACAACTCATATTTATAAGGACTTTTATAAATATATACGAAGATGAAAGGGCTGGGGCGATTGGATGGAGTGTTTTTTATTTTTTATTTTTGCCACTTAATTAGACCCCATTAAGATCTATCAATTTCCCTTTCCCTTCATAATCGGCACGCATCCAAGTAGCCTATGAATTTTGCTTGTCTATTGGACCGTTTCATTGTACCATTTTTTGAATAGTGTTCTTATTTGGTACCCCAGGCCCCCCAGCCAAGGGGCCTGAGACGCAAGGTAGCTTGCACATATGGGAAAAGTAGTATGCACAAGTGGAATGTTAGAGCACAAATGTGAAAAAAGTGGCATACCAATTGACAATTGAGTTGGCCAACTTAATGTTGAGCAAACCTCGTGTTTTCCTATTTCTTGAAAAGTTAAAATTTAACATATGTATTAGAGCTAGTGATGCCATATCAATTTCATGCCAATAAACATGCACTGTCATATGTTCAGAATGAGAAGTTAGTGGTAAAGTGGTTCTTATGATTTCGAAAGATTATTTTTATGCAACTAGATCAACCCTAAGCAAGACAGACAGCTTAAATTTCGTGAGTCTTCCATCCTCACCATCTATCAATCAATGTGATTTTTGGTGTTAGGACGAAAAAAAAGAAAAAAGAAAAAGAAAATGTACATTTTGGATCATGGATAGAATACCAGTTTTTTTTCTTTTTTTTTAAAAGATGGAGAAATTCAAAGGCCAAAAAGACCAATTCTTTTAAAAAAGATCAATTTTGGATCATGGGCACCTATTCGAGGCCCACATTTCATTATTCAAAGCGCATCATATGAATAACCACTCCCAATATGCTAATTGTATCATATTTCAATTCAATATATAAAAGGTGGATTGTTCAGATAAAGGTGGGCCACACATGTTGCAATGACCAAAGGTTTCGTAAAGGAAGAGAAAAGGAGAAGTAATACTAAGAGAAAAACAAGTAAATAGTAAGAAATGGAGGTGCATCAAGAAATGAAAGTCTGTACGGTTTTTGTGTGGACCCATTCCTAGAAATACCTAGTGGAACCCAATTTGACCAAGTCAAACCTTGATTTCCTATTTAATAAGTGATTAGCACGAGTAGTTGGTAATTCCCATTAATTTAGCTTAAACTATGAGATTAAGACCCTTGTGGGATTAATAGTGGTTTCCTATAATTAATTTTCCAATTAAAAGCCTAAGTTGTAATCCTAACCATATATGGTAATTCCTACTTTAATATGCTAATTAATAGGAATTAATGGTATAGATGGCTAATAATCCTAAGTTTAGAACTAGCTTGTATATATATAATTCTTAATAAATATTGGGTGTTTATTGTTAATTTAATAGGTCTTGATTAGATTAAGACTTAATTGATATTAGAACTAATAGGAAGGACCTTCAGAGTTAAGAACCTTCTAGAAACCCACCTAATGACCTATTTACCAATGGCCCCATCCCTTTCCCATTTTAAACTAAGTTACCCTTTTGGTAATATTCCCAAACCCTAAGCTATAAAAATAAACTATTGCAAACTTTAGCTCAAAATCCTAAATTGCTCTCATCTCTCATTTACCCTATCTTCCTCCCCAAGCAAACCCTAATCCCCCAAAATCCCAGCCCAATGAGAAGTTAGGAGACCACCACAATTACTCAATCAACTCCTTAGAAGCTTGAAATTCACATATCTCTCTCTCTCTCAACTCCATCACCAATTTCCAATAGACGCAAGTGGATATGTTTAGATGCTTTAGTTTAATCGATTAATGTGCTTAGATTGATGATTACTGTGCTTGATGGATGTTTAGCATGATTTCTGTTGATGGTTGGTTGGGCATTGAAGTGTATTTCTTTCTTATTATTATCCTGTATGTTTATGTGAAGAAATATGTGGATTGCAAGTGGTTAGAGATGCAAAGGATGTAGATGATGATGTTGGTTGATTTCTTAGCATTCGAA
Organism: Persea americana; assembly: GCA_029852735.1. Taxonomy (NCBI): domain Eukaryota; kingdom Viridiplantae; phylum Streptophyta; class Magnoliopsida; order Laurales; family Lauraceae; genus Persea; species Persea americana. Next base: position 29,532,606 of record CM056818.1, on the reverse strand, counting down.
TATCTGCTATAGTATGTATCAAATATGGGGCTCGACATCTTCACCCACAGCTTGGGTCCTTGCAAATCTCTGTAGTAATATAGATATGAGCTTTAGGTACTATTCTCATCTTGATTTTTACACAATCGGTGAGAAATCTGAATCAGAATGGGAAATTCCCAGTTTCAGATCGTCAAAAACCCATTTGGGTCGTCTGCGGTTGTGGGACCACATGGCCCACCTGATGATAGATCGGGTCCATAGATCAGGGTGTGGATCCATGGGTGACCTCAGGGGTGGTGGACCCATGTGCAGTGGGTCTCGTTTGACCCACCATCTTGTGTCTACAAATCTGGGAGGCGTGAGTTGTGTTTGAGGGGTTTTCGTTTTTAACATCAAACCGTGGCGGGGCCCATTGAATGATTGATCGCAATCTCGTCCGCTCCAATGGCCGTACAGGGTGGGGCGATTTTCATGGTGTAGCCTGATCATGGGCTTTGATCAGCGGGGCCCACGATTTTTGCAGTCCTCACATCCCAGGCGAGACCCCTGTTCTGGTTTGGAGAGTTCTAAGTATAGAACGTGTTATGTGGATAAGGAAAGAGAGGAAAGACATGAGTGTAGTCTAGTGGTCTGGGGGTGTATGGGAATAAGAGTGAAAAAGAGAGAATAGGAAATGGAGATGACATGTGTTTGGACCTGTACCTGAGTTTGGAATAGAATAAGAATGAAAAAGAATAAGAGAAGATGAGGTGGCATGTGTGAGGGAATAATGGAAGATGAGATGAGTGTGTGTGGTTCAGTGGACTGTCAAAGCACGTGGGAGTGTGGCATCTCATGTGACTTTGTGATATAACTTAGTGATATTAGAACATTATTAAGCCCATTAACTATTAGAGTGGGTTTTGTGTGTGCGGCTTGATTTACTTTTATAGGAATAAATTAGGAGAAAGATGATGCAACTCGTGTACCTTAACTTTGTTAAATTATATACCTTACCCCCCTGCCAGTTGTTTGTGGAAATGCTCGCAGTGTACCAGGTAGACCCGTGGACCCATAATGTCGATCCGGTACACTGTAAATAGTGATTTCTCAGATTTAGTTCCCTTCTATGATTCAATCATGTGTGAGCCCCGTCGACCTTTCATTTGGACTGTTTGGGATACGTTAGACACGAGTCAAGGGCTGGGCTTAACCCTGACCCGTGTAGCCACCTAAGTAGGGTCTAGGGTTGTAAACGGAACCTGATTCAATGGTTATGGATATCCTATGATGCTAAATACCTTCAGGAACACCAAGGATACATAATAAGCATCTAGGACTCCGTGATCACTGTCTTAAGTGAAGTGGGGCCCTAGACCTGAATGGAGGGGCAGCAATCATCTTTGGATTTGTGACATATGGTACTTATATTGATGAAACAGACACTGAGGTTGGCTGGTAGGTTCAAACCTTGGATATTGGCCTTGAGAGGTACTATAACCAGGGCATTGCACCTAGGCTCTGATCCATGATCACGGTCCGTATTGGATGAGATGTCCGGACATGGCACTTGAAGTCCTGACCTGTAATATTGGGAACTTAACGGTAGATATTGATGGACGGACTGTATAATGAGATAATGTTAATTAAGGTGTATAGAGAAGCGGAGTTTACAAGGGTATGCATTATTAACTATTGAGAATCATAAGGATAGAATACTCATACCTGAACTCCGTGCCTCATGCCCTTGACTAACATCGTCTCATACTAATTATGATAAGGCTATCCAGTTCGGACTACCCCCACCTAGTGGTCTGTAGGATTTGTGGATGTACGATTGGTCTGCCGAGGGTTATGATGCTGGCATGTGCATTGATATTGAGATATTGTTGATCGACACAGTAGGTACCGGTGGGGGAGGGGTACTGAGACAGCCGGCGCTCGGACCGGGTGTGGATATTGTTGGTTGACACAGTAGGTACTGGTGGGGGAGGGGTACTGAGACCGCTGGCGTTCGGACCGGGTGTGGATGGACGGAGATGTTGATCTAGCACGTAAGACCAATGGCTGGGACTTGGCTGTGGCTATGGGTATTACTGGTTGATCTAGCACGTAAGACCAATGGCTGGGACTTGGCTGTGGGTATGGGTATTGATGGACTCTTGTATGCTCCTATTTGATGAGACAACAGCGATGGGTGGTTATGACCCCCATGGTTGACGTCCGTCGACAGTTGTCGGGAAGACGACGATGGGTTGGCTCTGACCTCCTACGTCCCTTGTACTTCAACTGTGGACGTACCTTGTGTGTTCTCATGGATGTATATTGGATGTATTACTATTACGTATTTAGGACGTCGTTGCTTAGTATCTTTAACTGTCGATGTTGATACGGTTGGATCGAGATACGATGATTGTGGATATGGTAGGGTTACTTCCTCTGGTTACATCTGTTATATTATTATCACGATTACATTCATGCACTACACTCCACACTGTTTATGTTGCACTCTGATATCCTATATCATTATTGAGGTACTAATCACGCAGGTTCCGCTGGGATTAGGTATGGTCTTCGTCCCTATCTGTTAATATAATGTGTTGCCATCTAAACATGCCTATTTGCCTGGCTCATCGAGCCAGACTTAATCCTTGGTGTTTTCAGGTATATCTCTTCCGCTTTCTTTGATTGGTAGAACTGCTTGGCGGCTGATCCGTTGCCGTAGGGTTTAGAGAGTGTTGCAGTTGGTGCACCAAGAGGTGTCTATCAGATAGATCTCTATTCTTTCCTTTTATTGTAGTTGACCGTGTCGGCATATGATTGAATAGTTAGCTTAATTATAGAAAATACCTTGTAATCCTTTAAAGTGAAATAAAATTTTAGGACTCTGTCCATCTATATGCTCATATGAGATCTAAACTTGATTATATTACTGGATTTTCCGCATCTCTTAGGTACTTTCTCGTAGCACCTTTAGATTCGAGGCGCCCGGATCTTGGGGCGTTACAGTTTTATTATTTTCCCTAGCCTTGAGATGATGTGGGGGAAAATTAGAGTTTTTGGGAAAGGGAAGGACAAAGTTATCTCTAAAGGTAAGCCACAGAGAAAAATCTCTTAATAGAAACTAATATATCATCTGCTTAGAGTTTTTGGAAAAGGGTGTTATTTCAAGTACATACATAAGTAGTTTAGTATTTAGGAGAAATGTTTGCACTACAGTGAAACAGAACAACATCAATACAGAATTTGAGAATGTAATCTAGAAATGTAAATCCACTTATTGTTTGAAGATAGAAAGCAATACTTTGTTGTTGAAGTTATAAAATCCAGAAATTCGCAGAAGATCAAACCTAGAAATTTGCAGAAGAAAGTTGATCAAGACTAGTGTTTAACACTATATCCTTAAGACAAATTTTGCCCCCGCAACAGTGCTTACAAGCTTCAATGGTGTTTATCTTCAAGGATACAATGATCGAATTCACATAGTAGCAGCACTACAGATTGTGTGATAGGTAAAACAAAAAGTGCAGCATAACTCTTTCTTCTTGACTCTTAATGATGACCGGCCCAAATGCAATGCAGTAGCAGTAAATTGAATGAGCAAAAGGGCATGAGTGACATGATTTAAATAGCCTGCTTTAGGCCTCTTCATGGGGTTGCATCTATTCAGTGCAGTGAAGGAAAAACCTCTTAATAAAAACTAATATATAATTTGCATAGAGTTTTTGGAAAAGGGAAGGATAAAGCTGTCTCTAAAGGCAAGCCATTAAAAAACAAAACCTCTTAATAAAAACATTAATTGGAAAAAACTTCCTAACTTTCCTTGCAAGTTGTAGTTCTTACGGACGACATGACATGTTTTGATTGTAGTTTGTCCCTCTTATATATAACTCAAAAGTAAAAACCCCAAACATATGGAATGGCGTCCTCCAAACAAACACCCCCAGAATGGAGTGTGTTCATTGCCATAGGCATAGTTTAGATCTTCTAATTTACAGAACCAAGAAAAAATTGGTGATGCTAGAATTAGCGAGACAGTTTTGGAGACTCAAATCTAATTAATAAGAGCTAATTAGATTAAGTTTTAAAATAAAAGCGAGTAATTCTTAAGTTTTAATTCACGTGATTGTGTTTTGTAAAATTATAAAAAAGCTCTTATTTCATGAGATAATTGGGATCCGCATTTAGAAACTTTGGAAATTGGGCCCGACCTTTTATAAATTACAATGTAGAACGCATTATTTATGTCATTTTGAAAGTTTTATGAGGTTATCTCATCCAAAAAACTTGTATATTTTGCACTGTTGACCTTCACCTGCTTTAAACTAAAAACCACTAAAAATAAAATAAGAGAAAAAAACGTTTATCTTTTTTTAGAGAAGAAATCAATTATTTGTAAATAAGCACTAAAATTGAAAAAAAATTTACAATTAGAAGTTTGCCAAATGTTTAGATTATGTAAACAAGCTCTAAATCACACAATAATAGCTTAATATTCTTATTAGAGCTATCAAACTCCTTGCATTTGAAAAACTCAAAATAAGTGCATTGCTCAAAATAAAGCTCTCGTCAGGGAACTCCTCAAACCTTACTCCATTGAAAATGATCACATGCCTCATCTATGTTCAAAGGCGAACTCATATTACACCTTTAAGCTTGCTTCAGAAAATCTGTCTTTTTGGAGACAAATCCTATCTATAATTGTCCTATTTTCCTTGTTTGAACGGTACCAAGACCAGTGTTTATACACAAGATTGAACAAAGGTAGCATTTGGCAACAAAACTGTCGGGGATTCCTCACTGATTTTCCCCAAACATTTGGAAAATCCACGTTTACAAGTGTAGTGCTTTCAGGAACTGGGCCAGTGAAAATCCTATTTTGAGGATTTTCAAATCTGACCCCCTCCCATGGGATTTGAAATTAGGATTGGACTAGGCTCAAATACAAGGCAAGGAACTAGGACTCAATTGAGTCCCCGATGCTTAAAACACTGATATTATTTACCTACTATATAGGAAAAATTACCTATGCACTGATGCTCACCCCATTGTGGGGCCCACTAAGGCACCACCGATCGAGGGGAAGGTGGGGGTCCAAAGGATATGATTTTAAGCCCATTAGATCATCATAACCTCTTGATCCATGGCGCACAAGTTTAACTACGTTATATTTTTAAAAACAATTGAGGTCCTTGATCCAACGGTCCAATCCAAACCCATTGGAATGATGATACTCACTGGGATTTGTATTCTGAGATTTGTGCACAAGGTGTGCATTGGATCATTTATAGGAAGATGTTCTCCTGCAGTATGTAGAAAAATGGATTGGTGCCCTCATTCACTGGAGTCCAGCCTTATGGAGAAGGGGGAAAGTCGCACTCGTAGGAGAATATCTTCATATATATATATATATATATATATATGGAAGGTGGTCCTATGAGAGACAACTCTCACCAAGTTGGTGAGAGATGGGTGGGGCCTCACTTCCATATCCACTCTTATCAGCTGAAATGCAATGATCTCCAGCTTAAATGTGAGGGCCTCCACCCATCTCTCACAAATTTGGTGAGAGTGTCTCTTACTTAGAGCACCTCCCTAAATATATATATTTATATATATATACTTTAATATTTAATATACTATTTAAATAATAATAGTAATAATGATAATGATAATAATAATGATGATGTTGATGATGGACATTTGGCTCCTTGGGTGTGAAACACATGGACCTGAAACCATCACCGTCCATGTGTCGGGGTCAACATTGGAATGAAATCGTGCGTCTCAACCTTTTTTTCTGCACGAGGTCTGAACTTTTTTTTCTGTGGCCTTGTGATAACGTAATGTGCATGCTGATTAATTGTTGGGTCTTATCCATAAGAAAGGACTGATTCTGACCACAAAATAAATTCCTTATCATGTGGGCCGCAATGCTGATTCAAGGTGAAGGACAACTTTAGATGTGGATTAGGATTTGAATTGGGTGGTTGTAGCATAATTTTAGTTTTCCTTGGTCATTGTCAAATTATTCCCAATGTTTATCCACTAGGCGTGAGTGTATGCGAACGGATGGTATTGATCACAGGAGTTGTCGCAAATAACGATCGTTTGAATAAAATGTTAAGAGTTTTTGAAATTTAGATCTCATAAATAATTATAGATATATATTGAATTCATTTTAATAATTCATAAATAGTTATAGACATATATTGAATCCATTTTCATAATTCTGCATCATTATCGTCAATGTCTTGACCTAGGGGACTGGGACCCAATAGAGCCCATATAAGTGCGAAGATGAAGTCCACACCGGGGGTAGGAAAGCCCATACAAATGGAAAGAGGAAGCCCGCTAAAAGTGTGAGGAGAAGCCCACACATTTGGCAAGAACGACGTACCCACACTTTGATCCCCAGTAGCTATGGAACATGCCAACTCTTAGGCTGTTCTTTGCTAGAATTTCTAACAAGAAATTGAGGTATTGAGGTTTTTTTTTTTTTTTTTTTTTTACATGATGTGATGACTTATCCCCTTGCATTTGGAAATGCCATTTTTTTCGTTGCACTTTCAAAATCTCAGCCACCTAAAAGTCTCAAATGCCCAAGCAGAATCTTAAAATTTAAAAAATCTTTACTTTTTGATGGGATTTCTTAATGCACAGGAGCAAACCATCGTACAAAAATTCCACAGTATCTGGAAATTTAGAAATTCTCTAAATAATTTTTCTCTAAATTCCAGTCAAGCCACAGGGCCTTAAATTCAACCTTGAGCAGTTAGCGAACTTATATTTCTTTCTGGACTCTTAAATTAAACGTTATTCATGCTCTGAATTAAGTCAATCCTCTCAGCAAGGAAATTACACAATGACAGTCCTTTCAGCTGTGAGTTTGTGGTTGATGATGTCTATATAAAGGGGGAGTAGATGTGCCATTCTTTTCATGTTCAGCCCTTTCTAGTTTTCCCAACTCAAAAAGATGTTGTCCTCAGCGGCTTCTTCTTCATTGGCCCCTTTGAATTCTGATCCTATCATTCCAAAGAAGAATCACAACCACGAAACACCCAATGCTCCATTCGATCCAAGCAATGATCAAAACCATGAAACACCAAATTCTCCATTTAATCCCATTCCCCAATTAGCTACAGACCATTTCCAAAGCATCACCCATCACCAATTCTGTACATCTTCTACCATTAGCTTGGTATGCTAATTACATTATTCTACTACATATTATTTTTATTAAACTGTGTGACACCCATTGTAATAATTTTTTGCTGTAATGGAGTTGTTCTTGGGCGAATGGGCGAGTAGTATCACCAGAGATGAGAAGGCTTCAGACTGGTGTTACCTCTAGAATGCTCTAAAACCCCTAAAAGAAGGGGCGTTCATGGCCGAGCTAAGGCATATCCAGGCCCGGCCCGACGTGGGCCATAATGTTAGGCCCGAGCACCCTCATTTAATCAATCGGGCCGGGCTGAACGGGGCTTTTCGTCACTTTTATGGGTATTAGAACACTAATTAAATTAAATTACATGCATTTCTTACACAAGTCTGGTCGGGCCGGGCTGGGCTATGGGCTTTCGATCACTTAATCCAAGCTTGACCCAAAGCGGGCTAGGCCCGAATCGGGCTCGGGCTGGCCTGGTCCATGAGCACCCCTAGTAAAAGATGAAGGTTCATGATTTGTATTTTCTTACTGTTATCTTTGGAGTTTTTTTTTTTTCTTCTTTTTTTTTTTTTTTTTTTGGTAGAAGACAGAGGGAAAGTCCACTTAACTATCGAAGACAAATATGTTGGCCTATACATAAATTCAAAGTACAAAGTAATGAACGTGACATTTGTAACTTATTTTTCTTATACGGAAAGGAATGGTAAATTATCCTGGCCCTAAACTAGCCTAGTCTAATTCTTAGGGAACATTCTTAGGCTGCTCAACTTCAGTGCTCTACCATAGGATCTCCATCCGTGCTCTGCCGCAACACATGACTGTTGCTGTGCTCTGCGCCAGAGAACACGTCATCTCTGTGTTCTGGCACTCGTGGCGAGATGAGACTGTTGGGAAGTCCTACATCACTCAAGTAAAGACTTGACATGGTAGAATATACCTATATGGTCCTTCCACATATTACCTAAAACCTTTTGGGTTAGTATATGGTTTTGTACATGGTATTAGAGTGGATTCCGATCCTGTTGTTTTTATGTAGCTCGCGTGATAGGCCTGTCCATGAAATCTATTGGGAGCGGCGTCCATGAAATCTATTGGGCGCCAAAGTAAGCTTTTGGATTGGTATATGGTTTATTACATAGACACCATTTACCACTTGGACCATCTCATGGTTCTGGACATTTGTACCAATATTTATTTTTATTATTTACTTAGTTTATTTTTTGGGACTGGGACCCAAGAGAGCCCACAAATGGGAAGAGGAAACCCACACCTTGGGATGGATAGACCACACACGTGCGAAGAGTGGGATGCCTGCGTATTAACCCTGGGCTGATGGGGTGATGCATGGTTAATTCCCAACCAACTGAGCAAGCAATAATTGTCAACATTTGTGACCTTATTATTTTCAGTTTTTGGGTATGGTATTGATGATTATAATTTGTACTAAAAATGGATAAGCGCTTATTTCCCATGTTTAGCTATTCAATGCTGACATTATCAGTTGTATAGGATGGCTTAAGCGTAAAGCAGAGGGAGAAAGTTAATCAAGTGAGGGAAATAGTCCAAAATCTGAATGGCCCAGCTGAGCAAATGGTTATGATCGACAACCTTCAACGGCTAGGCATTGACTACCATTTCCGGGAAGAGATTGAATCAATTCTATGTAGCCTAAGTGAAAATGATAATGCCATTAGCTGCATTCATGTTGTCGCGCTTCGCTTTCGCCTACTAAGAGAACATGGTTACTATGCATCTCCAGGTGGGTCGTGAAATTTGTGTGAACAATTTTCCTTTTGATCGGTAAATTTGTGTTATCAATCTCAATGGCAACTGTGAAAGGAAGGCATACTAACTGTTTTATGTGGAGCAGATGTGTTTAACAGCTTCAAGGACAAAGAGGGAAGATTTAAACTACAATTAACTGCAGATATAAAGGGATTAATGAGTTTGTATGAATCTTCAAAACTCTCAACTGGAGAGGATATCCTTGATGAAGTTAATGACTTTGCCAGCAAGAACCTCATTGCTTCAATGGAATTCATTGAACCCGATCTAGAAAGAGAGGTGAGACATGTCTTAGAGCATCCTTTTCACATGAGCCTGCCAAGGTTCAACATCAAGAAACACCTCAAAGATCTACAAGGAAAGGATGGAAAAGCTGATGCCATACAGGAATTGGCGATACTGGACTTCAATATTCTTCAATCCATGCACCAAAGTGAGCTCAAAGAGGTGACAAAGTATGTATTTCGTAATTTTTACTGATTTTGAATGAAATGAAATGTCTTTTTTATTTTTCTGAAATTTATTCATCCTGGTAAATGAAATGTCTGTTTTATTTTTCTGAAATTTATTCATCCTGGTGCTCCTTTTTGCCTGTTAGGTGGTGGAGAGACTTGGGTATATCACAAGAACTAAGATTTGCAAGAGACCAACCATTAAAATGGTACATGTGGCCCTTAGCTGTTCTACCAAATCCTAAATTCTCGAGATATAGGATTGAGCTTACTAAACCCATTGCTTTTGTCTACATAATTGATGACATCTATGATGTTCATGGGACACTTGATGAACTCGTCCAATTTACTGAAGCTGTCAATAGGTAAGAAAGTGAGCTCTTTTTGTTTTTCATTATCCTCTTTATCCTTAACAACTCATAATCTGTTCGGAGATTAATATCTATCTAACATGTGTAAAAGTAGAACCGACATATAGCTAAAACATATCATCCCATGTCACATTTTAGAGAAATTTTTATCACACTGGTCTCATATTACTTCATGTTGGCTGATGAGATTATCCTAAGTAGCATAGATTAATGCTGCTGTTTTAAATATAGTCAAAATTCGGTTTGGTGAGATTCTACAACAATTGCGTGTTTGGGGCCCCCCTTTTTTTATGTTGAATTTGCTCTTTTGAGGCATTATAGATGGAGGATTTATTTGATAGGGAAATGATAGTAGGAGGGTCTGACGCATTATTGCTTAACCAATAATCCTAGTAGAAGGGGCCATAGATGAAGGACAATTATTGGTTGTCACTACTTACCAGTCTATAGATAATATGATCATGTATGGTAGTTCTCATTTAAGAATCATTGGCTTTCAGATGGGACCCTACCGACATCAATCAACTTCCAAGAAACATGAAGCTATGTTTCATGGCACTCCATAACATCACCAATGAGATTGCATACATTGTCCTTAAGGAACATGGATGGAATCCCATAAACTCCCTTAAGAAAACGGTGTGTCCATCTGCCTCTCAACTCTATCATGCAATTCTTCTGTTTTACATTTGTAAAGGCTTAACTTCAATATAATAATAATGATATGCTACAGTGGAGAGACCTGTGCAATGCATTTCTTGTAGAAGCAAAATGGTTTGCTGAGGGAGATTCACCAAAAGCAGATGAATACTTGAGAAATGGAGTGACTAGTTCAGGAGTGGCAACTGTGTTGGTACACCTGTTTTTCCTTGTGGGCCATGGGATCACAAGAGATAGCGTGGATCTTGTGGACAGTATACCAAAGCTCATATCTTGCCCAGCAATGATTCTTCGGTTGTGGGATGATTTGGGAAGTGCTAAGGTATGTTGGTGATTATTGTTTAACATCAATAAGTAATGTCTTTCTTGGCTATTATTGCATGTATTCTTTGGGGTCTCTTTTTACCTAGCCCAATCTTCTCTCTCAATACATCACTTTTGCAAAAAATAAAATAAAAATGTAAGGTATTTTCTTAATGATTTCTCCAACCTAATTTCTTGGCTGTTTATGAAAGAGCCTTTAAAGATTCGATAATCTTTTAAAAAGAATACTATCTTTTGTTGAATGTTCTAAAATTGAAATGGAGGTCAAGAAGATTTTGTATTCTTAGGATTTTTTGTCCTTGAAAATTAATAGAATTTAAACTAATTTCCAGTAATAGAAATCATATATTTTCAGAGGATCTATCTTTATCCCTAGTCAAATCTTGAAAGCATTTCAGGGCCCTTTCGTGCTTAACTTCTTCCAAGCTTAATTTTATTTATTTATTTCAAATCGAGAAAGAATAAGATAAGAGGGAGTCAACAGTAAAGATACTAAAAATAAAAAAAGTACTTTCTTTTTAATTTATTATTTGTTTTGCAGGGGGGGGGGGGGGGGGGGGGGGGGATGGAATGGAATAAGATTGAGGTCACACTTCTTTACTGAAAATCATGGAATTCCTATCTAGAGAATTTTAAAATTCTCAAATAGGGTTGAAATCCTGAATACTCCTTTGTACCTAAGCATTTAGAAACTTCACCAAAAATCAAAGGGGCTGGGATATAAGGAAATCCAAAGGTCACTTGAGGCCTTTTAGAGGCTAGAGTTTTGGAATTCCTCTTAATAAACATGGCATTTGTAAATGTCAGGGAACAAGATGTCACATTATGTCCAAAAAAGCCCTAACATGCGAAATTACTGTTAAAAGCTACTAATAAAAAAATGGCAAAATTGGGAGACAATAAAAAAAAAAAACGGAGAGTCAAAAGTAAAGATACTAAAAATAAAATAAAATTGTACTTTTTTCTTTTTTACCAAAAAAAGCTAAAAGCTCCTCCCTCATAGTACTAAATGACAGTATATCTTGGGGAAGAGTGGATTTTTGTCCTCTTGTATTTCTACTTTTTACTCTTCTTCTTTTATTCTCTCTTGATTTGTCCCATTATTTTATTCCATTCCCCCCTTCATGCGGACAAACATAAATAAGTTTCACAGGGTAAGGCCATACTCGCGATCCTAAGCTTATATTTATCAGTGTACTCCCTACTTATCATTATTTTGTTATTACTTTTTTTCCAGCTATGCTGGTCTCAATCAAATTCATTTATTTATTGGTGTCTGCCTTTTATTGAGCTCATGTTTCTCTCTTCTCCAAAATAAAATGTCTTTTCTCCTTCTAGCGAAGAAAATAAAAAAAAAATTTATTCTTTTAGAAAAGGGAGTATTGCAACACCAAAAAAAATCATATATCCTTTTGTAACACCACCAGATTTATAAAAAAAAATTTACAAGCGTAATGGGGCCAATTCAGGTGATATTTTCACCATCCATCACTTCCAAAATGTCTTCAAGCTGTGTAATATGCGATGATCAGAAATCCATATTGGCTCCCACCCACATTTCAAACTCTTCCAAAATGTTTTCAGGCTATGTAATATGCGATGATCAGAAATCCATATAGGCTCCCACCCACATTTCAAACTCTTCCAAAATGTTTTCAGGCTATGTAATGTGCGATGATCAGAAATTGATAGGTTCCCACCCACATTTTAAATCATCGTTGTGGCCACACCCAAAGTGATATTTGCCTCCGGGTGGCGCACACTAAACCCACACAAATGCAAATTAGGAAAATCTATTGTGAGGCTTCAAACACAAGAGGCGGGAAGCAAATCCATAAATTGTGTTGCTCCACTAATTCCCATGTTGGTTAAAAAAAAAGGACCTCCTTTGAAGAAAAGAATTTCAGTAGTCTGAAAAAGAAATGAAATTACAAGCCCATATTTAAAACCAATTGGTGAAAGTTCGAGATGTGGTATGGGCAGTTTAACTATCATGCGTGAAAATAGGGGGTTTACAATTACCCTTCCTTGGCTGATTTTCTTTTTAGAGATGCTAAATAAGGAGAATAGCCTTTTGCCTCACTAGTAAGTGGTGGCAGTTCTCACCTAGGTGCCCAGTGCCTAGGTATGCCGCTTATTCTTGCTTGTGCTGGCATCTTTGGCACTTGTGGGGCCTTTTTCCCATTTGTACAAGTTGGCTTCCCATATGTGTATGGGCTCTTAATTTGGGTCCCAGCCCCTTGGTTTGTTGGGTTAAAACATAAAGAAGAGAAAATAAAAAAGTTGGGGAGATAAGACCCTACTGCGTACGAACACAATTTTCAGAAAACTATTTTTTATGTTTGGTAATCATGAGATGCAAGGTTCTTTTTTATTGGTCACAATCAACAACACAATATTCATCATACAACTATCTTTGATATTTTGAAAACAGTAGGACTTTTTTTGAGACACACAGCTAAACAAGACTTAACAAACACCTCCTACAAATGTGGTGGTATCACCAAATCAGACTGATCAGGTCATCAAATGGGCCAACGGATTTAGAAATCAATTACGGGCTATCTGATTCAATGTACAACTGGAGCCCACATCAAAGTCAACCACCTCACTGTATCCAAAGTATATTCCACCTCTTCACCATCAGATATATATGTTTCTTTTTAGCAGATATATAGATCTAGTACGAATGTTCGAATACACATTAAGTCCCAGGGTAACAAATATCTTCGGCTTTTCACAATATTACTGTCGATAACTTTCAAAACCTTACTCCTGCAGGAGTTCTAAAGTCTATTGAAATGTCTATGTCAAAAGAATTTGTACTTATGTCTTTTGAAAACGAACAAGGCATCGAGTACTGTCACTTTTTCAGATTGTACAAATTTTGCCAGAAGTCATGTCTTTGCATCATTGTTAGCTATGGTACATATGTTGGGTAAGAACTGAATTTGAATCACTAGAATGCATGAATTATTAATCATGAGCTAGACTTGGTGGACACGTCATTATTGCTTTACGCATGCATTATGATGATCATGAATTTGTTTTGATAATAAAGATTCAGAACATAAAACATAGGTAAAAGATGAAATAATATCCTTTATAATAGCTATGATATTTTTTTATTATTTATAGTAAAATCACTCCAAAGAAAAGTTTTCTTTAACGTACTTATATTTTCTCTAACGTAATAATGTTGGCCATGGAAGCTGTTAAGTCCAAATTGGGGTTACATAATTCGTATCCTTTTTCTTTCTTTAAATTTTTTTTTTTTTTTTTTTTTTTGTCTACTGTTTTCTCTTGTGTACTCTCTTTTGTTGCCTTTTAGTTCTTTCCAAGTTAGCAAAAAAAAAAAAAAAAAAAGAAGGACTAAAGAAGTGAAGTCTAGACTCCCTGAGTGTCTACCTGCCCCTCCAGTGAGTTTTATCACAGCTAACCAAAAAAAGGAATGTGCTTCCCATGTATGAGATGTACTGAAAGTTTATCTAAAGGCAGTCGGTAAGATTGAGTAAATGGCTAAGACAATCTTCATGCATATAATGATTCAGTTTTTCGTCCCTAAATCTTATGTGGGACCTACTCGTATTGGGGTAAAATTTTAGAACATCTCAAAAAAAAAGAAAAGAAAAACGGATAACATTCATTTTGAGCATCTTATATTACTTTCATTAAGTGAACCCCACCTTTGAGTTTCACTCCCTCCACTCACCAAAAATGTAAGGAGACAGTCAGTGGATTCATTCTCAAACTAGTGACTGCTGAAGGGTCTATATAAGGTGGTGATGTAAATGGGCATCACTTTCCTTATATTTAATTTATTTGGAGTGTTCGGGGAAAATCATTTCCTAACAAGAGAGGAGATTATTTGATGGCATTATATGAATCCTCACCTTTAGGTTTTCAATTTCAGTGCTTTAATAGAAACAACTGTAGTTTCAAGTTCTTCAAATTCAAATCCTGATAAATAATCTAGCCCTTCTAATTTTGAAAGATGAGGAAAATGAAGATTAATTAATTTTTTTTATTCATATTTGGAAGGATGAGAACCAAAAAGGTTACGATGGATCATATGTAGAGTGCTACTTGAAAGAAAATGCAACTTCTTCTCTCGAAAGTGCCAGAAGACATGTAAGACACATGATTTCCAATGCATGGAAGGAACTCAACAAGGAATGCCTCTCACCATATCCCTTCTCTCCAACTTTCATAGAGGCATCACTAAACACAAGTCGAATGGTCCAAGTCATGTATAGTTACGGCAATGATCAACGTCTTCCAGCTCTTGAGCAGCATATCACCTCCTTGCTTAAAGAAAGTATCCCTGATAAAGAAATCTTGAAGGCCGCTAGCATCAAGGACACGAATGTTTCCGGAGGAACTTCCAGAATCTAGTTTCCAAAAGAAATCTCCAGAATCCCTAGTAGGAAAGACTACCCTGAATTGTAAGAGGAAAGGGAATACTTCCTCACATAATAAATATTTCCCTGTGCTCTTCCCTTTGTGTGGTGTAATTTAGAATATTACAATAATGTAAAGGGGTCTTGACATATTAATCCTCCTTAAATCCAATTTTTTCAATTTAATAATTGAAATTTAGATAATATTTCAAGATCATCAGATCCCATGATATCATGGAATAGTCCCATGATATCATTGGATTTATTAGTTTATGTATAATACACTTTTTGCAAACGGTGAGAGAATTTATATTGTTATAGACCACAAAAAATGACATTTTGTGGGAAGTAAATACACATCTATCCACCATTTCTCTTATTCTATAATTCGAAGAATTTCCTTTTGCAGATGCAGATAATGCATAAAAACCAGGATATCATGGGACTATCCCATCATATCATGGGGTTTATCAATTTCTATTATATACATTGTTCCCATAATAAAATAGGATATAGGGCAAAAAGGTTTTAAAAAAAATGTTGATGAGAGTTGAGTGACTCTGGTGAATTTATTTGAATTTCAGTCATGAAATTGGGAAAATGGGTTTTAAAGAGGATTAATATATCAAAACCCCTAATGTAAAATACTTTGATCCTCTTTCTTATAGTTGTCATAAGAACTCTTCTCATGGTATCAAAGCTCGTACCACACTTTGATCATTCACAGCATATGACAAGGGTGCTAATCATATAGACCTGAATTGCTTCTTTCCTTTCTTTTATTTCCTCTAATTTTGCTTGCTGCATCTCTTTCTCAAAGAAAAAGAAAGGAGATGAACCAACAACATATTGTTAGATTGTATGGTCTCAATCCAATGGATGATGTAAATAAATTGATTTATTCTTTAATTAGTTTATATAATCATGCTTTTATTCATGTGATGAATAATATTAATTTTATGAGATGAATGGTATTTTATTTTATTCCTTGTTTATACATGACCAATACGAAATGACATGATGGTTCATGAGATGAACTGGAGCCCATAAGTATATTAGATGTGATTCATATGTGCAGATGGGATCCACATACATGAGACATAGATCACAAATCTTATACTTGAATTGATTCACAACCAGTGATGAGATTGGGCATCTCATCTGACAAGGCTGCAACATTTATTATCACTATGAGATATTGTGATTTGTCTCAATCATCAGAGTGTAAGACTCTGAATCGTTGTAAAGGTACATTGGATATACTGACAAACCATAAGTTGCATCTTATGCAAATCTGTCTTTGATTTAAGGACTGCTCTCATAATTCCCTAGTAATAGTCTCTTAATCCCAAGAGATTAATGAACTCAAGTTTCTATTATACATTTACTTTGAGTCACCAATAAGTGAGGTCAATTATAGGTCAATACCTCGGTGTCTTGTGTAAATGGTAATGGGACTGTGGGAATATATAATTATCAAGATGGAATCTATCATCTAATAGATATATCTCCTTGTACCAATTAATGGATTTTTCATTGGTAAGCGCGCACCCATCTCAATTAAGCGTTAATTGGATGGTACCGATGATCCTTGTGATCAATTGGGTTAGAAGGATAATAAGATATGGATCTAATTTGGTTGTACATATTTAATCCAATTGATCCATGGATATAATTGATGGAGGGGCATACTTTTAGTTATTGGGAAGTTTATGGTTTTCTTGTAATTTATTTCTAAGACTGAAGTTCAATTGCATTTATATAGTAGAGTTATTTGCAATTAACCATGTGTTTGAAGTTCACATGAGATGTAAGATTCAAATTCCTAGTTGGAGTCAGATTCTAAGGAATCCCTAGAGGTGCCCACACTAGCCCTAAGAAGAGATTATTTCCAATCCAATTTGAACTCTTTAAGGAAGGATGAGTAGGACACATACTTATAATAGAAGTGAGACTTGTAATTATAATAAAAGAGGAGGTGCTTCTATGCTATAAAAGAGTAGAGGGAGTTGGACGTCCATAATCAATCCACACGTCCAAGCTTCTCTCTCCTCTTCACTCCTCTAGTTCCCTAATAGAGAGTTTAGGGTTTTTGCTTTTTCTTAGAGATCTCACCATTATCCTTGAGAAGATCTCTAATAGAGGTCATAGCATAGAAGATAACGAGGTGTTTGGAGATCCTTCTTGTTCTCGTGAAAAAGTTTCTAAACAAGCCAAGCTATCCATTACTCGATTAGAGCAAAACCGGGCTCCAATGTTAGATCTACATCATCTCTTTTGTAGATTTTTATGGTTGCTTGTGGCTGTTGTTTTCTATCTTCTAGATAATATATGTTTTGATCTTGATTACTAAGAAAGTGGTTTTTGGATCTTGGATTGGGTTTCTCGCCTTATGGGTATTTGATTCCTACATCAAGTGGGTCAAAAGTTTTGAAAACCTATTTACAAGGCTCATCTACTTCCAACACTTACAATAAGTAGTCACATGTATCATCTCTTAGGCTTGAGTTCGGTAAATATTTGAGTTGTATGAGATCATTGGGTTACATGGGCCGTTCCTCTCTTGGTTGCTCTCTAATATGAACTATGTAATGAGGTGGGCAGGAATCCCAATGACATTAGTTTAGGAGAGAGAGACCGCTTTGTCATTAGGAGTCCGGATCTTAGTTTCTATGAAACAGAGAGGTACTGCTTTGTCTAATCAAAATTAGCCAACCGTGTAAAATCTCATGCCAGCTAATGCACCCTCTCACTTGCTTCCTTGGAATGAGAAAATCAAGGAAGAGCTAATTTTGATTGGACAAAACAATATCTCCCTGTTTCATTTAAATAAGGGATCCAGATCTGCTAATGTACCCACTCACTTGCTTCCTTGGAATGAGAAAATCAAGGAAGAGATTTTACATGGTTGGCTAATTTTGATTGGACGAAACAGGGAGATACTGTCTTGTCCAATCAAAGTTAGCCAACTCTGTAAAATCATAAGTTTCTCTCTATTTTATGGGATATTTTGTAGAGAAGGGCCATGTGATGAAGGGTAGAGATCTTTTAAGAGAGTTGGCCATCTCTTTTAGAGCATTTCTTTCAATGCCAGTCAACTCCTAGTTAAAAGTATCAAACATGATGATCTCTCTTTGGACTATGAAATAGCTAAGAGGCCCAACTCCCTCATCTTTTCTTCTTTCAAAGTCTAGGCTAAAAGTTAGAAGCTACCCTATCCAGGATGTCTTTCTAAGAAATCCAAAAGTGGGCCCAACCTTGTTTATCTAAACTGCCTAATTGTGACCCATTAGATGGCCATTGTACCAAATCCTACCGATCTATATTGACAACCACTATGGGGTTAATCAATCTAAATATATGAATGGAACATAATTGAAAGGATTTTGGTCAATTTGGTAATTAGGGCCCAACTCCTATGAGAATAATATATATATATGGAGAATATTCTTGTGCATCATTCCTTCACTATATGGCGAGGGACAAACTTAATGGGGCCCACCAAGGGATCCAATGATCATGGGACTTGTGGGGGATGGAAAGAGACATCTTGGATGAGCCCTAAATAAAATTTGGGGCCAATCCCATGCCTCTAACCCCTTCATCCGTGGCCCATAAATTTAACGACTTTATATTAAAGGAAAAATTTGACCCTCAATCCAACGGTCTACTGCATTTGGATAGGTGAAAATTCAATGGGGCTACAGTACTTAAGGTGGTCTTATAAGTGTGGATGGTTCGACTGTATTATAAAGTCAACCGTACCATGTTGTCCCTCACCATAACATGGTGAGAAATGGATGCACTTAAATATCTCCATATATACATATTGTGAAATAATCAGATGAGAAATGTTCTCACGGTTCAAGGAGTGAGAGCTATGGGTGGAGCCCACTTATCACACAATCCAAACCTTGTAATAGATAGGGACCCCCTTGATAGTCACACGCCCCAAGGTTTGGCACCAATGTAAATGAACTGGACCGTTGGATTGACTATATACCCATACGAATGGACTGTGCTTGTTGGCCACAGATGAGGGGTTAGAAGCATGGGGTTGGGCCCAAACTTGATATTTGGGGCGGTCCCATATATATCTTTCAATCGCCATCGGTCACATTCCAAAATGGGGCCCCCAGTGGGCCCCACAAAAAAGTTCTCATGGTGACTCCGTGAGAACAGTTCTCATTGGATCACATCCCATATATATATATATATATATATAACATTGCAATGGAGAGGGACCCCCTCGATAGTCACATGCCCCATGGTTTGACAGTAATGTGAATGAACTAGACCGTTGGATTGATTAGATGCCCATATGCATGGACTGGGCTTGTCGGCCATTGATGAAGGGGTTAGGAGCACTGGATTGGGAGCCAAACATGATATTCGGGGTGTTCCCATACAGATCTCTCAATCCCCACCAGTCCCATCCCAGAATGGGACCCCTAGTGGGCCCCATAAAAAAGTTCTTAGGGTAACTCCGTGAAAACAGTTCTTACTGTATCAAAACCCTATATTTATATAGAGGCCCCCTATCCTCAGCTCAAGCTGAGGATAAGGGCATCAGCTCAGTGGCATGGGGCCCACCTAGGGACCCAATGGGAATAGGGATTGGGGGATTTGGGGGCCCTCCTCGGACCCTCTTCTCTACAAAAAATCAGCCCTAAAGATAATTTCTATCATCTCCATCTAGGACACAAAATTTTTACGGTGTACAATGCATTTGGATGGGTGTCACTCGATCCAACGGTCCAATTTAATCGAACGGGGCCAAATTTTTGTAGACATATGCAAATTAGGGGGGGCCTTGAATTTGGTCCATTTGGATGGACCAAATAGTGGGCCCCAGCCTAGGCAGCGGACAACCCTCTCCCTTCCACTTGAGCTGAGGAGAGGGTTGGGCATTTATATATATTTTTATATATGATTTTTAAATGTTAGGCCCAGCGACAAATTTATAGATTTGGCTTCACATGATCTTACTTTTTTGAGAGGATCGGTTTGATACAATTAATCATTTGATCTAATCTCCTATTAAGGGCGATCAAAATCAATTGAACTTTGATAATGGCATCCATCTCATAAAGTGGGCAACGCCTGTGATGGACAAAATTGGGGACAAATAGTCCACTCTAAAAACATGGCAAGAGTGGGTCAAGGGCCTAGCTCAGAGTGAGACCGAGTCAAGTAAGAATTGGGTTCACAATGTGGCCTGAGTTGGACCCTGAGTTTATAATATAGCCTTGGTTAGGAAATCACGGGATGTTTGGTGTGTGACTCATAATTAAAGCAATTCCATATGTTTAGTCAAAGATATCAACATTGGAGCATAGATTATTTTAGAAAAATGATTATCCAATGCTCGCCCCCTTATAGATCAGGTCAAGTGTGGCAAGCCTCAAAATCATAGCTTTTGATCCATCCGTTGGATCCCATAGTTTTATTTACCGCGGGAAATGTCTCGATGGGTAGATTAAGATGACCTCTAAACCTAAATGATCAGGTAATTGGAAGGAAACAATGAAAATTTCGAATGAGCGGAATCGATCTCTATTTTATTATTAATCTTAAATTATTCTTTTTTTAAGGGTTTTTTTTTTTTTTTGGGTATGCAAAGTATGTGCATGATCAAGAGATTGGATAATGATAAAAGTTAAGGAAAGTATAGATGGAATGATAAGATCCGTCACTTATGGTATTTTATTACCTACAAAAAAAAGAAAAGGAAAGGAAAGAAATTCATGGGTCATATTGAGAAATTATGTGGCATTATAGGGGGTTGGTTTTTTAACAAACTGTGGTGCGTACGTGGAGCCATGAATATGCATCGTGCCTACATGGCAAACATTTCATGGACCAACGTCATCATGCAAGTATCATGCATGAGATCAATGGCTGTCATGTCTCCTGGACCCGATTAGAGAATAAATTGGATCCACAGGGGGGGGGGGGGGGGGGGGCGGGGGGCGCAGTGGTTTGAAATCTAGGGATAATTAAAAAATTTCATCCTTTTAGCCCAATGATTGTAAGTCCGCTGTGAGGATAATATATTTGAAACCTCCATTAATATCATAAATGCGGAACTTGTCATCAATCAAATAATATTTAATATCGAATCAAAGAAATCCTTATTCTCATTAATAATTAAAGTTTAATCAATGAACAATTAAAGCTAATCAAAAGTTAATTAAATATTAACCAAAAGGCCATCCCAAGTCCTAGACCATTTGAAGAACATAAGAGTCAATAATAAGAAAGGTCCAATCAATGAATGATAAATGAATAAATAAAGTCTGATAAGAATCCCATGAAGCTCTCTCTCGTGCCAGGTAAGATGACGCTACTCTACATTATTGGCTCACCACTCTCGCTGCTCCTCTGCTGGTAGAGGATCTCCTTACCTGGTGGCTCCTCATAGTACTCGACTGTAGTGTTTGCACACCAATGAGCAAGAGTCAACAATATGTTGAGAAAGAAAAAAGCAATGCATAACTATCACGTATAAAAAGTGTCAAAAGAGATGTAAAGACAGGTACATGATCATATGATGGCAAGGTAGAGAAAGCTACGCATAAAAGAATGAATTTTAATAAAAGGAATCAATAACAAGGAATCCTAACATCAACTAGTAATAAACACCATCCACACAATGCAAATGCAAGAATCAAGAAAGGGAGACTCCGAGGGTGTCCAAGCCACCTCCCAGGATAATTGTAGCAGTCATATCCGGATCAATGATACAAAAGTCCAGCTCCAGAGAGATCTAAGTTCCCAGTCCTACGAATAGCATGGTCCAAGCCCGCTCCCAGCTAGTCTACGCCATGGACGTCGTCCAAGCTGACTACCCATCCCGATATCCAAGTAACCGGCCAATTTATAAACCTCACAACTGCAGCTGGTCATGACATGCAATCCTCCCAACAGTGGATCCTACTGTGGTCGGATAAGGATAATGATGTGGCGTTGACACGAGGAAACCAAGACAAGTAGGTTTGACTAGTTAATGTATAAGACAGGAGCATAGGGACTATCCCATTTGAGCCAAGTTGCAAGACAAGTCCAAACCACTAAATAGAGTCCTAGGGTACACTCCAAGTCTGGTCACAATCCTAATTCTACAGAAGTTTAGGTTTCATAATTAATTAGGTCAAGAAGGAAGTTACAATCCAAACATAGGCCAGTGTTGTCATCCATGTACAGTACATGATTTGACGGAGTGCGTAAGGAAATTGAGTCAACGATGCTTCTTAGGAAGAATCCTTGGTGTACAATCATATTGTGCATCAACTAAATCAGTGCCATACGCATTCAGTTAAACCATGTGTAATACAAGGACACCTAGACAATCTAACCCAACCAAACGCAACCTAAATCGTAGAGAAGAGGAAAGGAAAGGAAAAAGATCAAGAACAACCTAAATCTAACCAAAAGAGAAGATGATTGAAAGTTGAGGGTGAGGGAGATCTTACCAAACTAGGATAAATGAAAAAAGGAGATTGCGAGGGAGAAGATTAGCGGTTCGGATCTTCGAGATGATCTCTCTCAAGAGTTCTGGGCTTGAGAAGATGAAAATGAAGAAGATGAGGGCTGCTGTAGCTCTTTCGTTGCAGAGTTTCGTAATGAAATTAGGGCTAATCCCTATTTAAGAGAAAAGGGGAGGAAAAAGGACAAGTTTGCCCTTAAGTAGGTATGGTGAAATAATGGACCACTTGAAGGGTTTTTATCGTTGAATCGCGATGAGCCAAGAGACAAAAATGATCAACGCGACGAGACCTTTCCAACGAACCCAAAATCACGGCGATTGAAATTTTCTGAAAAAACACTCAATTTTTCCCTAAATTGCAAACTACCCCTTGCTAAGATCAAACGAACTCGGAATCACACGAAACTTCGTAAACACTATTCTAATGCTAAGAAAAACTCGTTCATGATCCGAACCCTCCTAATTATCTAACAATACAATTAATTATAATAAATACAAAATAAACGGGTCAACGGGCCTACTCTTGGGCCCAACTGACCCAATAAGGTCGCGGACCTTACAGCGCAGGTGAACTTGCTGTTGCGCGTTGAGAAGGGAGACAGAGGTGATGTGTGCGTCTGGTGGGGAGAGGCGTGAGCATGAGAAGGATGGAGGTAGCGGCCTTGCGCTAGGATGATGAGTTGGAGAATGGAGAGGAGAGATGGAGGGAGAAAAGGGGTGGAGGGCGTGCCGATGAGATGGGAGATGGTGGATGGGTTTCGGTGGAGATGGGTTCTGCTGCGTGCGTCAGGCGTGCGTCTGGGAGAGATGGAGGGCGAGATGATGAGATGGCGAAGATGATGATCTAGATGGAGGTGATGGGTAGTAAAAGATGGGAGGCGGATCTGGGAGGCCTAGGATCTGCGCAGGGATGTGAACGAGAGGGGAGATGTGATGGATCTGAGATGGAGAAGGTGATGATCTAGATGGAGGTGATGAATAGTAAAAGATGGGTTCTGGATGGAGGTTCTGCATGTGATGAAGGAGATGGATGTGCGTGAGAAGATGATGGTGGTGAAGATGATGGTCCAACCGATCTGGAGTCTGTGCATCGGTTTTTTGTTCTATCGGGTGAAGTGGGGATAAGGCCTGGGAGTTTGAAATTGAGAGGGAAAGAGAGATATCAGGGGGAGGGGAGAGAGATGTGCGCCTGAGATGGGCCCTGGGGGGAGATCTCCATCTGGGATGAGAGTTCTGGGAAAGATAGGGATAGGTTTGAGGGAGTTAGAGATGGAGAGGGAGAGAGAAATCTCAGGGGGAGGGGTAAGTCCATATCTCGTGGACTCTCCTCTCCCATGCAGCTAATGGGCCAGGTCAGGTCCGAGTTTAAGTATGGGTTAGGTTTGGTGAGCTGGGTCTGGTGGGTTTGGATTTGGGTTTAATGGGTTGGATCGGATTAGGTTCAGCCCGGGTTGAAATTCACTGGGTTAAGCCTGTTGGGTTTGGATTTAAGAGGAACTAATTCGGGTCTAGAAGGTGGGGTCCATTGGAGATTGGTTGGGTTATCATTACTAGGGCCCGGGCTTCATAGATTTCAATCTGCTCGTCGGATTTCGACGTTTTATACATCAGCAGAAAGCACTCAACGAGTATGTCATGATGAACCGACTTTCAAGGTGATCGGAGGGCCAAGAGCGATAGGTGATTTTTCAAGGGGGCGCCCCGGGGCCGTGGGTCCTGCTATCATGACTTTTGATCCGCCCGTCGGATCTCAAAGTTCTACATATTGACGGAAAGCCCTCGGCGAGTAGATAGCGATAAGCTAACTTCCGGGGTGGTCCAAGGTCCAAAAACAATAGGTGACTTTTCAGGGGAGCTCCTCAAGGGCACGGGACCTGTTGTTATGATTTTTTGATCCGGCCTTCGGATTTCGGAGTCTTATATAAACGGGAAATTCTCAACGTGTAGATTGCGTTGAGCCAACTCCTAGGGTAATCTAAGATCCAGAAATGATAGGTAATCCTTGACTTGGGACCCAATCAGGGCATCATTAAATAGGGTGGACTGAATTGGCCCACATAGGGTGCCGTGTCTACAACCGGTTCGACCTGAGATGATGCCTTTGATGAAGCATGAAAAATAATAAAGAAAGACAATTAGCACCCTCAAACACAATGTAGCACGTAGAATGATAATGAAGGAATGCATGTTACTAGAATTGTCTAAAACAAAAAAAACAGGGGCCCTAAAGCAATCGCTTTAAATCAACATAAGATGGTGGATTTAAAAACATGAGTTGGCATAACAAAATGATGGGTTCCATTGCGTCATACTCATAAAAACTTGAAAGAAAAAAAAATACCTTATCATAATTCAAGAATTAGTAAGACAAGCCATTCGTCACTTGCATTAGATGTTGGTTTGATATATAGCAATAAAATTTAAAAGAAAACCAACTTGCATGGCATATAGAAATCAAGAGAAGGCTTATATGACAAAAATCTACATACGCTTGCATATTCAGAAAAAACTTTCATGACACCGAGATTATCTGGCTAATAAGGGCTTGTATGGATGCACAAGAAAACACAAGAAAATAATATTTTATAAAATATAATCTTTCATTTTCTAAAGAAGAAATATTGTGCGTTTGGTAATCCAAGAAAAAGTTAGAGAAAAGATTCTTTTCTTTTAAAAGGCTCAATATTTTCTCCTACAGCTCCCCCATGTAGAAAACTTTCTACAAGATAAGAATCTTTCAAAATGACGTTTACAAAGTGGTAGAGTAAAGTAAAGACTTTAGTTCACCAAATCCATCATGGCGTGTTTGTTTACATATATGGTAAAGTAAAGTAAAAGTAAATGTCACATGAAGGTAAAGATGGGGTAAAGTCAAGGAGAGATAAAGTATATGGTGAAGTAAAGTGGGAAGGAATGGTAAAATAGTTTCTTTTTTTTTTTACTTTACTTTTATCACATTTTATCGGAGTTTTATATGGTAAATAAAAATTGACCTGTTTAAAGGAGTAGTAAAGTAAAATAAAAATTGATATCATATTATGGTAAAAAGTGAGGTAAAGTAAGGTCAGATGAAATATATAGTAAAGCAAAGTGGGAGAGAGAGTTATAAAGTAGTTGTTTTTTTTTTTATTGACTTTACTATACTTTACCATGGTTTTATGTAATAAAAGAAAAGTAACTTATTGTAAAAACATGACAGTTGAACTTTACTTTACCATATTACTTTTTTATCTAAAATTGGAAAATTACATATAAATTAAAATATTTAATAAAAAATTATTCTAATAATGTAATTTACTTTAATCATAGCAGCTTCCAAACAACTCAATTTAAAATCTATAATATTCTTCAAAAATTGCCAAACAGTAAAAATATTATACTATTATAATATAGCAGTATTGTATTCTAAACTATTTTATTCTTGCAATATTTAAGTCTGTAAATATTTTGTTCTATAAACATCCAAACGGGCCCTAAGAATATGAAGCATCTAAATGGACCTTAAGCCTCTCCACAACATTTCCGTATCTTTGGCTAGTGCTCCCACACATTAATGAAATATCTTCCTCATTTCAACCCACTAATGTCACACAAGTCCTCATCAATAAGCATGAAAACACCATACTTTCTTAGTAAAGGAGATATATATATATGTCCCAGTATTTCTTTTTCTGATCTGATGCAAGCATGCTATCAAACCACATAAAATATTTTTATATATTTTTTAGTGTGACTATTTGGTTAGATCTACTTGTGCATTGACTTTTGTATCAATTGTGGATTTCTACTGCACCGTAATATATTTGCTAGCATACATAAGAATTCATAGTGAAATAAGCTTTGCTGAAAGATTATTAAAGAAGTGAGGGGTGAGAAACACGAGGTTATGGATGCAAAAGGGACCTTGACAATCGTGAGATTTGAGTTTTAGGGTGATGGATGAGCATTCATCTCTCATTTTTCCTCAAATCAATTTCCATTAAAAGAGAACTTATTTGATTAGCATTTTTTAATATTCATGTACGATTTTACATTTTAACCACTAATGAAAATTTGAAGCCCTATAACTCTTAGGAACTATAGGAACGATTTTCTGTCATTCTTCATAAAGGTTGATGCACTAAAATGTGTAAAATGCTACAATTATTTTTTCTTTTTTCTTTTTTTTTTTCAAAAAGAGGGGAACACATTAAAAGATTAAAAAATAATCATAAATGAGCCAAACCTTCTGCCAAAACCACTAACGTCAAAGATGACACATAAGATAACCAATCCACCAAGCTGACTAATACAACACAAGAACAACCAAAAAAAAAAAAGCCTGACTGGTCACTACCTCCCCTAAATGTTAAAATTCTATTTCATTTCTAGCATTGTTGGTCATTTTTTAATATTAAACTTTTCTTCATTTTTAACCGCTTATAAAAATTTAAAGTAAATTTCACTATTTCGATAACATAAAAAACAAAAGGCCAACATGAGAAAGAGATTTTCTATTGTCAAAAAGTTCACTTTGTCGAATGTTGTTGGAGCACTAAATGTTTAAAATGTCACAATTCTATTTCACATATTTCGCTTTTAGCATTGCAAATTCAATGAAACATAACACCTTCCAACCAGAACAATACCCAACTCATAGCTTTAAACTGATCAACAACAAATCACAAGGATTCCAAGCAATCTTTGGCATTTTCATCTCTTTCTCTAACAAGCACATCGTCTCTTTACACGCATTGAGATCGAAGTTGAAGTTTTCTACACATAAAAATCTCAATTGAAATTTCTCATTTGAGTTCTTGCAGTGAATGTACAAATTCTTCAAACACAACCCTTTTCATAAACATTTGAGCTAAGCATTTCATCGAAATATAATAATACTAAGTGGGGCCCACAGATGTGTAGTGAAAAAGCATGACAAGTTCTTCTACTAAGTAGAGCTCATAGATATGTAGTTTTCTTTTATTGTATATATATATATATAAAATAATATAATAATACTAAGTGGGGCCCACAGATATATAGATGTAGAGAAAAAGCATGGAAAGTTCTTCTACTAAGTGGGGCCCACAGATGTGTAGTTCTCTTTTATTTTCTATATATATATAAAATAATAATACTAAGTAAGGCCCAAAGATGTGTAGTGAAAAAGCATGACAAGTTCTCCTCTTTTATAATAAGGGTATAGACATTATATTATTATTATAATATAATAATAATATATTATTATTATATTATATTATATTATATTATATATATTTATTTTTGGGGGCGGGGGGGGGGGGCGCACAAAGGTGTAGTGAAAAAGTATGCAACTTCTCTTCTCTTTTATAATAAGAGTAGAGTTATTATATTATTATTATTATTATTGTATAATAATATATTATTATATTTTAATATTTGGGGGTGGGCCCCACAATGGTGCAGTGAAAATTTTTGCAGTATCTCCTCTTTTATAGTAGTAGATAGATAGAAATATTTTGGAGGTAGGCCCCAAAAAGGTGTAGTGAAAAAGTTTGCAATTTCTCATAATAATATATTATTATACTAAATTATAATATTTGGGGGT
This sequence comes from Persea americana, assembly GCA_029852735.1. Taxonomy (NCBI): domain Eukaryota; kingdom Viridiplantae; phylum Streptophyta; class Magnoliopsida; order Laurales; family Lauraceae; genus Persea; species Persea americana. The sequence goes on along the minus strand of CM056818.1, from coordinate 29,504,430 downwards.
GGGCCCCACAATGGTGTAGTGAAAAAGTTTACAATCTCTCATCATAATATATTATTATATTATATTATAATATTTGGGGGTGGGCCCCACAATGATGTAGTGAAAAAGTTTGCAGTATCTCCTATTTTATAATAGTGTATATATATATTTATATGGAGATGCTCCTATAAGAGATATCTCTCACCTTATATGAGAGATACGGGTGGCGGCCCTTACATTTAAGTTGTTGGTATTTGATATGGATGTAGGGCCCCCCACCATATCTCTAATATAAGATGAGAGATATCTCCCGTAGGAGCATCTCCTATATATATATATATATATATATATATATGGGGGACATTCATGTGCATTTATCCCTCACCATAGGATGAGGGTACTTTCCCTTTTGCACATGAATTCTTTTTTTGTACTTCACCCTATGTACTTGAAAGCCCCCCTTTTGTACTTGCAAATTCCCATTTATGAAAGCATCCCTCACTCTATGGTGGGGGACAGATGCACTTGAATATTTTCCTATATATGTATATATATATATATATATATATATATTACCCTATACTAGAAGAGAAGATGTGACCTACTTTAGACCTCTTAACTTTCTCTACACCCCAGTGGAGTCCATTTGCATGCCTGCTGCCAGGTGCCAAACTTGCATGCATGTGTGCCTTATGGACGATGGATAACAAGACATCTGTTTGTCTCTCCTCTCCTCCGTGATTCCTACTACCAAATGGATGATAAGAACTCCTGCATGTTTCTTAATATTATATTATATTACCCTATACTAAAAGAGAAGATGAGACCTACTTAAACTTGCATGCATGTGTGCCTGATGGATGATAGGCAACAAGACATCTATTTGTCTCTCCTCTCCTCCATGATTCCTGCTGCCAAATGGACGATTGGAACTCCATGTTTCTTAATATTATATTGGAGCCAAAAAAGAAAAAAAATAAAAAATAAAAAATATCTACGCTTCTTTTAACTGGGCTACAATTTACTGCAGTTGAAGAATGCCCATCTGGGTGATCAAGTTCATACCTTGGCCACTCTTATGTTGAAATCGGACCAGGTATTACCTTTTCGTTCTTGTTAGTGAATCATTTAATATTTTAAAGTTTCATAGTTTGTAGGTATGTTTTGATCTTTTGATTTATTGCTTGAAAGGTTTGATTGGGTTAAATCTGAACATGGGAAAATTGTTACAGAATATTCTGGAGAGCAACTCAAGCATTTCACATCCAATTAGTAGAAGATTAAAATATTAGATAACAGGTGGGCCACGTTTCTTTTTCATCATGTACAAAGACGCGCCTGATAAAATATCAGGAGTGAGATGACTGATTCCCACGTGATCCCATTTGAAGGTGTTCGGTTAGAATGTGGAGCTGAGAAAAAAATCCAAGTGATGATGCAGGTATGACGTTGAACTTCCGTTACCAACGCATCTTTATATATTTGTCTTCCCATGTTCGCAACGTTGTCATCACAAACAAAATGGCATTTAGATTGGTCACTCCATCTTTTTCTTTCAATCAATCCCAAAGTCCGCAGAGACTCACAACTTTGAAATTTGGGCACCTTACAATTCGATGCGTAGCCGGTGCTCCAGCCTACTCGAGTTTAGTTCCTAGACGATCTGCCAACTACAAGCCTAGCAAGTGGGACTCTAATTTTGTAGAGTCCCTTGAAAGTGATTACAAGGTTAAATTCTTAACTTTTTAGGCTGGTTTGCCTAGTTATTTTGTACGAGTTCATTTTAAGGGACCCAAGCCTCTTTGCTTTTTGAGAAGTGTTTTATTTTTTTGAAGAAATTTTTTTGAAAGATTTATGTTTTCTCAAAAGAAATTGGAACTCATAAAGCCACGCACACCATACAAGCAGGCAACCCAAGCTTTTTGGACATTCCCCTTTAATCTTTAGAAAGTAGAGACCGATGATATCCTAACACAGCTTTTAAAAATAAATTAAGTACTAAAGCCAGGACAACAAATCGAGAGAGTTTGATCCTTTTGAACCACATAATTCATACGGTGCCTTTTCCTATCAAATGGGTTATTGAAGGGGGGTGAAGACTGATAGGTCCAAGGTGATTTGTAGAAAACATCATAAATCTCCTATTATTAATTTAGCATGTTATGTGGATTCTACCATCAGTTTCTCCAATTTCTAGCTCAACTTAAAGTTCGCCAAAGAGCCACGAGTCTCAAAACTATAATGCTTGGATTTGTTTTGCAGAGAGAGAATCATGAAATGTACGTCAAGAAGTTAATGGGTGATGTAAAGCATTTGATGAAGGAAGTAGTTAGTCCATTAGAGAAAATGGAGCTGGTTGACACTGTCCAACGGCTAGGATTGGGGTATCTCTTCAACAAGGAGATTAAAGAAGTTCTAAACACAATAGCATCAAGCAAACCAACCTTTAAGACAAAGAAGGATCTTCATGCAGTAGCACTCCAATTTAGGCTTCTTAGACAACATGGGTATGAGGTCTCATCAGGTAATATTCTCCTCTCACAATGGGCCACTAATTTTATCAATTTCGATGGCAAGGTTGTAAAAGAGTGGGTTAGACCTAGAGGCCCAAGTTAGATTTAATCGGGCTAAGGTCCAGCCTTTGGTTGAACCCCAATAATAGACCATGGTAATTATTAGCCCACATAACATATGAATATTAGATTTTAGTATTATAATTCAATCTTACAAGAATATTTGTTAATAAGTCGGGTTTTACATCCTAGAATCATGGCCAATTCACACATATTATAAGTATTATATATGTTTTTACGAAATTCGAAAAATAATAGTCATAAATTATGTCCAACATTTAGTTCAAAGATGTGGAATCATGCATATCCGTGACATGCGCGTAGTACACAATTATAGAATGAACCCCTCCTTGAGTTTCTGGTGATTTGCTTTATTGGAGTGATGGGATTATGTTTGTTTGTGTTTTGAAGGCTTTTTTGGCATTAATTCCACATCAATTGTTGTTCCATGGCCTTTACCATACAAAATGGCCACATGAAAGCCTTATGGAGCATTATATAATCTTAGAAATCCTGTTAGTTCATTTGATGTTTTGATCTAACCCCTACCTATTGAGAGCGACAGATGCTTTCCATGAATTTAAAGATGAGAAGGGTGGCTTCAAAGAAAGCCTTTGCATGGACATCAAGGGGATGCTGAGCCTGTATGAAGCTTCACACCTTTCCTTTCAAGGGGAAGTAGTCTTGGATGAAGCCAGGGAGTTCACAAGCACACATCTCAAGGCCATCAAGGGGAACATAGACCCAGTTCTTTTAAAGAAAATAAGGCATTCTTTGGAGATCCCATTGCATTGGAGAATGCTAAGGCTAGAGGCTAGGTGGTACATAGAGACATATGATGAAGAAGATGGAAAGAATCCTTCATTAGCTGAACTAGCTAAGCATGATTTCAACTCTGTGCAAACAATATATCAAACGAGTCTACAAAGGATGTCAAGGTAAGAGCATTCCAAGCCCAGCTTGAATGTGTGGTGTCGTTTGGCAAGTTTAAAATTAGGCTCTACTTGACTTAACTGAACCAACCAAAAATTTGAGTGCTTCAAAATGTTTGGGAAAGTCTATTTTCTTCTCTAATTGGGGCATTAACAACATTTGCCTTTATTTTATAGAAGCCACAAAAGGAAAGAGAATCCAATCAAACAACAAAGCCCAAATAAATTAGAAAACTGTTGGGTTTATTTTATTTTATTTTTTTTTAAAGTTCGCATATTTAACTTGTACTATTTGTTCTTTTGCAAAAAAGAACTAGCACTATTTTTCAAGTTTCCCATACTAATAAGACAAGTTTTCCTTTTAGAATGAATCCAACAGACTACACATCTTACCAAAAAGTCTTCTTGTAAAAGCTCTAATTGAAACAGTTCTATTTCAAATGGAGCTAATCGAATGGGTTCTATTTCAAACTTATCAAAGTTTCCAAACATGCCCTGATTCCAAAAGAAACAAGCTACTAATAAGAAAGGGGGTATAATAGCTTGAGTTTGGATGTAATGGGCTCCACCTAGCTTATTTATTGTTTATGAACTCTATCCGAAGCTCAAAAAGAAGGCAAGTAAAACTACCTTGAAAGGGATTTAGAGCAATGCTTAAAAGTTACAATGATACATTGTTTCCTATTCCAGGATGTACGCATGATGCACAACACGCCTATATTTGTATTGTATTATTTAAAAATAAGTATTTACTCTGAAAGAAAAAAGCAAGAACTTTTTGATATGTTTGTATATCGAGAGGATTCTATGAAAAAGAAGAAAATCTAGCTGAGAGAGAGAGAGAGAGATATGGAGAGAGCTTTGTAACCCTTGTTTTTCTAGTGATGAAGAAGCTCCTTGGCTGTCACATGAACATACACAATCTTCACAAACCTTATAAATCCCTTGGCACCTATGTTTTATGCAGTTTCTTTTTGTTCTCTGGCATTTCTTTTTTCCTTTGGCACCTCTAATTTTGTAAAAAGGCTAGTTCACAAAATCTTAGTTGATCAAATTCTGAATGTGTGTGTGTGTGTGTTGGGGGGGGGGGGGGGGGGGGGGGGGAATGTGTGGTCCAGTTGGATGGACCATCAGCGGACTCTACAAGTGTGGAGGTGGGACCGGTCGGGGGGGGGGGGGGGGGGTGTTAATGTGTGGTCCAGTTGGATGGACCATCAGCGGACTCTACAAGTGTGGACGTGGGACCAGTTGGATGAACCATCAGTGGACTCTACAAGTCCCGCCCCGCCCCCCCAAATGGATTGAACTTGATGAAAGGATTAGGATGATCGAATGGGGCCAGATTTTTATAGGGGGACATGCAGATCTTCAGATCCCCTGCCATATCACCATGTGGACCCTAGTTGGGCCCACACACTTGAGCGGATCGAAAGTCTCGTCCGCATGAGTCAGGGGTGTGTGTCTAATATATAGATGAAATTCTAGGTAACCTCATCTTTGTCCTTACTCGAGAACTATTAGTGTACTTCTTATTCAATCTTGACCTTGTAATTGAGTATTCTCAAACAGAATCCCAATAATCCAATAATATTATAATGTTATGGTGGATCTATAGGAATGATGATTGTTCTTCATAATCCGATCACGTTTTCTTCTTTTATGTGTTGTAGGTGGTGGAGGGATCTTGGGCTAGGTGAGAGGCTCGAGTTTTCCAGAGATAGGCTGGTTGAGTGCTTCCTTTGGACCACTGGTGTCATATTTGATCCACAGTTTGAGCGTTGCAGGGAAGTTCTTACAAAAGTGAATCAATTAATCACTACAATTGATGATGTATATGATGTGTATGGCTCTTTGGAGGAGTTGGAGCTCTTTACCGATGCTGTGGACAGGTTGGTGATTGCATCCTCTAGGAGCTTTGGTTTAAGATATTTGGGCAAACTCAACTGATTAGACTCAGGTTAGTCATAAAATAAATTACTACGTGAAAAAAGATTAAGTCATACAGGTTCGGAGTAATTTGGGTAAACTGATCAACGTTGACTTAGGTAGAACTTATTCACAAACCAAGAAAAATAACATAAAGCAAATACACTCCTAATCAAATGGTGTTGGCACTTTTGTTTCACATACTTACCCTAGAGATTCATCCCTGAGTCCTAAAGAGTATCACCCTTGACCAGTAGTAGTCCAATATATATGTATAAAATAAAAAAAAGAAGAAACTGTCAAGGATTTCATTTTCTTCTTTCATGGGAGTATGGTCATATGAGACGCATATCATCATTATGGGTTCTTCCGGCTCTAAGAATAAATAGATGGGTTGTGAATTAGGGGTTTCCAAAAATTCTTCATCACATTGGACATTTCTATACAATTTCATCAGTTTCATATCAGACTAAGCATGGGGACAGAGTCCTAATCCATAGCCACTCTGTTAAGGCCAATGGACCCACCAAGATGTTGATGATTCATCTACTAGAATAATATGCAACATTTGCTCATTGTATACTTTTGTCATATTATGCATAGAAGTATCTAGGCTTGTCTTTTCGACATGGTCAAGACTTTTCTTTTCTGTTTTTTATTATTATTATTTTTTAAAAGAATGTATTAAACAATAGGAACCAAAACGGATAATTACCAGACCACCAGAAAATTGGCCTCAATTGCAAAGTCGGATGTAGTTATCTTATGGGTCAGCTCATCTAAGAACCTTGGTATATAGCTGAAATTAATTCTCTCAAAATAAATGGGACATTCAACAGTTTCCATAACCATAGGCTTCTCCGTTGATCGCTTTGATTATTTCATTCACATTTGACACAATATGAATCCGGACAAAAACCCTCAACTTTGCTCATCACTAGAAAGAATGTTCTTACTTCTGCTTCTTTCCTCCCTCTTGTAAATCATTGGTATGTGGTGTTCATAGTTAAGTAATCTAGGTTACTGGTTTGACATACAGTTCCCAACATGGATTAATGGTGCTAAAAACCCTTTCAATACCGAAAGATACTTGCAACCAATCTTTAGTGATTTTGACACTATGACTATACATTTTCCCTAACCATTATTTTATATGCATTCCATTGTCGATTAAATGTTATCTTATTTGACCGTTCATTGCAACTTTCAGATGGGACGTTAGGGCAATGGAGCAGCTTCCTGAATATATGAAAATTTGTTATCTAGCTGTCACGACCCGGACCCGAGATTAGGGTAACCACGACTAAACCCCGAGTCGCGAACATCATACTTACTCCCGTAAATCTTGCATTACTGAAGTCAATACGAATTTCACAAGGGATCTTACATTCGTACCTATCAAATGTACATTTTTGCGGAAACTATATATATACATTGACAATCAATTTAAACCGTACAAGTTCTTCACATAAAAGTAAAGTTTACTTACACATTTCATTTCCTATTTAAGTTTCAAGTCAACCCTGCACATTCAGATACAATGTAGGTGACTACTATTTACATCCAAAATGAATTTACATGTTTTCTCAAAATACCCCAAAACATTCTAAACAATGCCCTCCGATGTATGACCACTCATTTAATTCTCCTGGAGGAACCTGATTGGCCTCCTCCGCTGGCGGCGCGGCCTCTGTATTATCGGAACGGGCAAGTTGGCCTATAATGTCATCAATAACACTGTGAATACAACGGTTCAACAATGTATACACAATTCCATGCAATAATTTGTTTAGCAATTCTAAACAATTTCAAATCAATAAACAATTACATTCATTTATTCATTCATGTAGTTTTCCCCTAAAGGAAGCATTCAGTATCATTTAGTTCTTCCCTGAAGGAAGCATTCAGTGTCATTTAGTTCTTCCCTGAAGGAAGCATGCAGTATCATTTATTAAGTGACTTTTCAAATGTGAGGGTTGTACCAGTGTCTTGATTAGAGATCACCGGTCCCACCGAGTTCCAGAATGCTCCATCTACTGCAGTAGACATGTTCTTTAATTCATTGTATTAGTTCCTTTAATTCATTTCATTTCATTCCTTCAATCCAATTCATTATGCATTTCAGCTCAACAAGGAGCATACAATTGAAACACAGTGCTAATAAGAAACCCATTCAAAACAATAAATCTAATTCAATTTTTCCTAAACGAAACATTCAGGTGAAACGTTCGTTATGTATTCTGTTATACTGGATGACATCACTTTTAATGTGATTTACGAACATAACTTTAGCTAACACCCATGAATGTTTAGGAAAATACCATTAACACTAGCCTTAGCCAAATTAGAATAAATTTTGAAATTCCATGAAAGTCGGTCACCTGTCGACTGACCGAACTCTGGTGTTCAGCTAACCGAACTCTGTCGGTCAGCTTTCTAGAAGCTCAGTCTTCCTGATACAATTTATGTCATTTCTCCCAAGGAACTCGGTCACCTCGTCGGTCAGGTGTCGATCGACCGAGGTTACAGTGTCGGTTAACCGAACTCGGTTCGGTTACCCTTCTGTTCCAATTCCAGAGAGCTGGATGAGAGCTCAGGTCGGCTCGGTCAGGTAGTTCGGTCGACTGTCGGTCGACCGAGCTTCAATGTCGGCTAATCGAACTCAGTTTGGTCAGCTTTCTAGAAACTGAAATCTCTTGTGAGATTCAGCTCAGAAAACGTCGGTCAGGTGTCAGTCAGCCTGTCGGCTGACCAAACAGCTCCAGAAGTTCAGAAAAATTTTAAACTAGAATTTTCTAGAATTGAACTCTTTGAGTTCAAAGGAGTCCATTTACATGTTAAATCTTGATAATTGAGTACACTTGCCTTGTTTGGAGATTAATTCGCAAAAACCTTCTTGCTTGGCTTGAATTTGAGACAAAGTCCCCAAAGTGAAACCCTCTTTTGACCTAAAAATCACAATCAACTCACAATTAGAACTCCAATGAGTTCCTTGTGCTACAAACCATTCCAAATCACCAAAGAGAACTCAGAAACTCTACAAACAACCCAAGTCACTTACTTGTAGCCTCCTTGGCGGGAATTTTGAAATCTTCTCAAGCTTTAAACTTCAATAAAAACAAGGAAGAAGATGGAGAAGACGATGAAGATGAAGTTCATCTTCAATCAACTTGTTAAGCCTTCAAACCACACTTGATGGAGAGAAATTGGAATAAAGAAGAAGAAGAGAAAGAGAGAAAGAGAATAGGTCGGCTGGGATGGATGAATGAACTCAAATGAGTTAATCATCATCTTATAAGCCTAGTTTTGCATTTACATCCCTTTCATTTCCACTATTTACATATTGAGTCAAATGAAGGGTCATTTGAGCCAATTCACGCTGAATAAATTGCTACAGTTACGGAAGTTAACGTACTACTCGAGATACACGTGCAGGTATCAAGAGTTTCCGTATTCGATGAAATACGCAGAAATTCATATTTACAAAAAGGTCCTTGTAGCACTCAATCTAAGCATAAAACCATTTCAATTCCTTGAATAACATTCATTACCTTTCCATTATGCTCAAATGGAACATTTGAGACAATTTTAACTCAATTTGGCCATTAATCAACATTAATTCAATAAAACACGTTCAATTAGCATTAATCCCGATTAATTAGAGTTAATCTTGATTAACTCGGGACAGGGTGTTACATTCCCTTAAACTTTTAAAACCATTCAGTCCTCCGAATGCAATAGAAATCAATTAAACAAAAGTTACCTGAACGAATAGCTTTGGATACTTTCGAGCCATTTGCTCTTCAAGCTCCCATGTGGCTTCGTTCGGTCCATGATGTGCCGAAAGCACTTTGACCCATTTGATTGTCTTGGTACGCAGAACCGCCTCCTTGGTATCGATTATCTGAACTGGCTTCTCAACATATGCGGTGTCTAGTAACACTTGAAGCTCTTTATGACGAATAACATGTGAAGGATCTGACTCATACTTTTGAAGCATAGAAACATGAAAGACATTGTGGATACGGGAGAGTTCTGCTAGACGGTCTAAGCGAGAGGCCACATTTCCAATTCTACTTTGGATCTTAAAGGGTCTGATGAATCTCGGAGAAAGCTTACCCTTTTGTCCAAATCTGATGGTGCCCTTCATTGGAGAAGTCTTCAAAAAGACTAAATCACCAACGGTGAATTCCAGATCACGCCGACGATTGTCAGCATAACTTTTCTGCCTTGATCTCGCAATCCTTAACCGTTGTTGGACCTTTTGTACTTTGTCTGCTGTTTCAGCAATAATCGTAGGACTGTGGAAACTTCGAGTTCCAACCTCTTCCCAGCTAACTGGAGTCCTAATCTTCGACCGTACAATGCTTTAAACGGTGCCATTTCAATGCTGGAGTGATAGTCATTGTTGTACGCAAATTCGCACAAAGCTAGATGGTCATCCCAATCACTCCCAAAATCTGCAACATTGGCACAAAGCAAATCTCCGAGAGTTTGAATCGTTCTCTCTGACTGTCCATCCGTTTGCGGATGATATGCGGTACTAAACCGAAGTCTTGTACCCATAAAATTCTGATATGTTTACTAAAATGTGGAGACAAACCAACTATCTCAATAAAAAACAATCGAGACCGGTACTCTATGCAATCTAACAATTTCTTTGACAAACAATTTGGACATGTCACTGAATCCCATAGCTTTTCGGAATGGAAGGAAATGCGCGGACCCCGTAAGATGATCCACAATCACCCAAATAGCGTCATGTTGTCTCCGCGTCCTTGGTAAGCCGGACACAAAGTCCATCATGAGATGCTCCCATTTCCATTTAGGAATGTACAATGGATGAAGCAAGCCTGGTGGCATTTTGAGCTCAAATTTCACACGCTGACAAGTCGAGTAGGAAGATACATAACTTGCAATCTCCCACTTCATGTTATTTCACCAAAATCTGTCCTTGAGATTCTTGTACATCTTCGTACTTCCTGGATGCACAAAATATCTGGTGTGATGAGCTTCAAACATTACTGCCTGCTTGAAAGCCTCTTGTGCTGGTACACACAATCTGTCTCTGAAATAGAGAAACTCCTATCACCATCACAAAATCTGGTCTAGCTGTAATGTTGTCTTGAATTCTTGCTAATTCAGGATCGTTGAACTGCCTATCCTTAATTTGCTGTATTAATAGTGGTTCGAACACTGACTTTGTTGCAACGATTATTCGGTTCTTTCCTCCCTCTTGTAAATCATTGGTTTGTGGTGTTCATAATTAAGTAATCTAGGTTACTGGTTTGACATACAGTTCCCAACATGGATTAATGGTGCTAAAAACCCTTTCAAGACCAAAAGATACTAGCAACCAATCTTTAGTGATTTTGACACTATGACTATACATTTTCCCTAACCATTATTTTATATGCATTCCATTGTTGATTAAATGTTATCTTATTTGACTGTTCATTGCAACTTTCAGATGGGACGTTAGGGCAATGGAGCAGCTTCCTGAATATATGAAAATTTGTTATCTAGCTCTCTACAACACTAGTAACGATATAGCTTATGAAGCCCTTAAAGAGGAGGGATTGGATGTGATACCATATCTTAGGAAAGTGGTATATTTCGCTTCTTATTCATATCTGTTATAATTCTTGTTAAGTTGAATCTTATCGTGCTCTTAATTAGGCTCACAAATAAGAGAATAAATCGAAGTTGTTAACCAAATATAATTTCTTTAATGTTGTTTTTTTCTCCAGTGGACAGGTCTTTGTAAATCCTACTTAGTAGAGGCAAGATGGTATAGCAATGGATACAAGCCAACACTTGAGGAGTATCTCGGGAACGCAAGGACTTCAATATCAGGGACTGTTATTTTAGTGCATGCTTATTTTTCTTTTGGACAAAAGATGCCATTTGAGGCCTTAAATTACTCAAATACATCAAGTGTAATAAAGTGGTCGTCAATGATTCTTCGCTTGTGCAACGATTTGGGAACTTCAAGTGTAAGAATCCTAAACTTAAGTAGTCTCCAAAAAAAAGGGATTAGTTTATTAAAGTGTATGAGAATTTTTTGCCCACCTAGATGCATCCCAATCCCAAATGCATAGGGATGGGAAGCCTTAATGCCGACTAGCTATCGAGCCAAATATTCTCCAATTATATGATTTTAAGCTTGCACCAAAGTTAAATGATTTTTTAATATCAACATTTATCATGATTATTCAATCTAATAATTAATAATAGTTGGGTTAGTGTCAAATAAAAGCAAGTTCTCGAGGGTTCAGATTGATCATAAGTGAGCTTCATTAAAATAATAACAATGAACTCTAGTTTTTGAGAAAAAGAAAATCGAACTTGTTTTTTTTTTTTTTTTTTGTTTTTAATATTTCCAGGGCACTTAAAATCAAAATACAACGATACTATTTCCTTTAACAAGTCGCATGTTTAAAATGCCTTTTTAAATTTTTTTCATTTAGTTAATTTAAAGTTCATTTGTAACTTGTTTTTGTTGTTTTTATTTTGTTTCACATAGGATGAGGTTGCCAGAGGTGATGTTCCAAAGTCTATTCAGTGTTACATGTATGAAGCTGGTGTATCGGAGAGTGTAGCTCGTGATCACATCAAATATCTAATTGCTGAGGCGTGGAAGAAAATGAATGAATGTCTAGTTCATGACACTCCCTTTCTTCAACCCCTTATCAATGCTGGCATAAATCTCGCGCGGATGGCTCATTGCATGTATGAACATGGAGATGGACATGGGCATGGTTTCTCTAACGAGTTGGATAAGAAGCGAGTCTCGTTATTGCTGGCTGAACCCTTCAAGTTTATGTAGCTAAGCGGTTTCGTTTATGTTGACTCACATTATTGGCACATTTCATTTCCACGATGCATACAAATTCCATGACATATATTTTTCCCATATCAATTTTATTAACAGTTTCAAATGACTAAGATAATATTTGCGACTTTTTTTTATTTTTTAAAAATACATAAATTACTCTTCATTTAAAAAGTTCTCAATTAAGGACATCGAACTATTTAACCATATTTTTTTTTGCGACTTTTTTTTTTTTTTAAATACCTAAATTACTCTTCATTTAAAGCCATAACATGGTTCCGACAATCACTACATGCAACCGATCACCGCAAGGAAACTTATTGTCCTTAATGATACTGAGGACGTTGATGAAGAAAATAAGAAGAATTAGAGAAAATCAATGAGGGTTTTATTTCAATGAAGGGTAATTTTGGTAATTTTTAAAAACTTGAGAGAGTTTTTTTAGAAAAATAACATTAAATTGATTGATGTCCTTAATTGAAAACTTCTTGAAAATTTAGGGAGGACTAATTTGATAAGTTTTGAAACTTATGTCCTTGTTTGAAATAAGTCAAAAATAGAGGGCCCTATTTGAAAATTTCCCTTAGAAACAATCTAAAAATAAAACTAAGAACCTGAATTAGAAACAAAATAAACCTAAGTTAGAAACCAAATTAATCAAAAAAAAAATTCAACTAAGATTAGTAACAAATCAAATCAATAAAAAAGAAAACAACCTACTTACTAAAATAAGCATGAAAACCTAACTAAATTAGTTTCCTAAATTAGAAACTAGGGTAAGCAGTTCGGGTTTCTATGTTTCCTAAGTTAATGAACTCAGTTAATCAACTCCCTAAAACTAAAGAATTTCCAAATAAATAAAGATTTTCAAATCATAACAAATTTAGAAAGCATTAAGTCAATCATACCTTATGTTATAATTTCCAAATCTTAAAACTTCCCAAGTAAGAAAAAATAAAATTAGAAAGATCTTTTATTTCTGAGAATTATATAAAATAATAAAAAATAAAATATTAGAAACCAACCCTATTGTTTGGCAAGTCTTATCTGCATGAAATAGATCTATATGATATAGATCTATTTCAAATAGAGCGGTTTGAAATAGATGTTTTACAAATAGGCTATTTGGCAACACAATATAACTGATTGAAATAGAGTTTTTAAATCAAACTATAAATGATTTTTCTTTAATTTCTTCGTATCCACAAGGAATTTGAGGCTAATCTTTTACCCCATGCATGATCTAAGTATTATCATGAGAACGGACGGTTCCGATTATGAAATAGGGGCCCACAAATTTCAAAATAATTGACCAAACAATCCATGCTTTTTTGGAAATTTCTCAAGATCCGTGACTAATCAATGATTCAAATTTGATCTGATATTTGTTCTTTTACTACCCCAGATATCCTACGGTTCTGATGTGACTTATTGGTCCAGAATTCAAGGAAAAACAAAAAACACGGACTGTCCAATTTCTACTTTCTTCTAAAATGATTTTCACATGTGTAATCGAATGGCTCCATGATTTTTCACATTTCTTTGATCTATAGTCCGCATCAGAGGCTAAAAGTTGGGCTCATAACCATTTTCAATCTTCCAAATAATATGAACGGCTTGGATTGTGATTAGGGAGCCCACAACGTCCAGAATATTTCATCGAATGGCTCATGGCTTGTTGAACATATCTCGAGATCTGAGAATGATCAATGAATGAAATTTGGATAGGTGACCATAATTGACCTTCTGCACATCTATAACGGTTTGGATCATGGTCATGGGTCCTATAAATGTAACAAATTTAAAAAAAAAATGGATTACCCTATTAGGACGTCTGATTCACTATAGCGCAGGGAGTCTATCCGCTTAAGATGAAAACATCTATTTGAAATCAGCCCATTTTGTTTACTACATGAAAAAGACATGTAATGTCTTAAATCCATTCCAAATGGGCACAGTAAAAGTGGTTCCCAAATGGTTTAAAGGCTGTTTGAAAAAGGTTTAAGACAATAAGGTGAAAATTTAAGAGACACCTAACGCCACCATTTAATGCAACAAGAACCTAGGTTTAAGACTGATTAAAGTTAGTAATGCAATGTATGCCATGAGTTGCTAGAAAACTCCAAGACTATATAACTAGTATGCTAAGCTGTTTTTATACATGATTTCTCCTAACCTAATGCAACTTAAAACTGAGTTTAATAGCTGGGTTTTGAACTAGAATAATGCACGAATCAAATTAAAAAACCAGAAGTGAAAAAGGATTTAAGACGAATGAGATATTAATGCATAAACATGTTTTTGTAACACTTTTCCGCAGAAAAGTGGACAGTTTTCCGCGGAAAATCTATTTTTCATGCGTTTGGTGCAAGACAATTTCACGGAAACGCTTTTCTGCCTCATCTACATTTTTCTTGCTAATGCTGGAAATGGGTTTCCTATGGGGCGGTATGGAAACTGGATTTCCTCAGAAAACTTCTCCCTCTTTTCCTCACTCTTTTCCATTTCAACCCAAAACCCTACACTCTTTCATTTTTTATTTCTTTAAAATAAATTATTATTTGATGTTGAATAAATAATATACATGTTATGTTAATTTTCTTTAAAAAATTGTTTCACCAAACAATAAAATTTTATTTTCTTTATGGAATCCACGGCCGCACACCAAACAACATTAGCACCAATTCAACGAGGAAAAAAACTCGCACCAAACATGATTTCTAAATTCTGCGGAAATCCTTTTATAAGGATTCCATTTCTATGGAATTTGCTGACGTGGAAATTTTCTCTTTCCATGGAATGGTTGTGTACATAAACTTGCCCAAAAAACTAAAACTGTGCAAAAATTCTGCACATAGATATCCTAACTTGCCATGTTCAAGCCATTGGTTCACCAACCTCCTGAAATCTTTTGATCTGAAATTTTGGAAAGTGATAGACCACATGTTGAACTTCAATTTTCCCAAATTTCATAGAAAAATACTATGATTTGACTGGTCTACTCACTTTGAGCTTTTTTCCAAAAACTGTTTATGCAGTTTTGCTGAAATTGTGCGGAAAGTGGGCTATTTGGTATTAGGGACTGTTTTTCCAGCATTGTTCTTGTCCAGAATTTGTTATCCAAATCATGATATTTCATCTTTAAATTTGTACCAAACTTTATTTTCTATTAATCACCGTTGATTGGACCTTTATCCATTGATTTCATGCTTCAAAAGTATGTCATATGTAGATTGTTTGCATGTCCAACATATGTTCATCAAAACTGATTTTTTTTTTTTTTCTTATAGATCTGAAAGCTTCAATTTCCAACCACTTAAACATGCACAAACTTTATGATATGAAGATACATGCAATGAACTCTAATCCCAACCATAAACTGTACATAAGATTCACATAAATGCATACGGAACATAATAAGAAAAGAAAACAACAAGTGCTTGAATTTAAATGTGTGTAGTGCAAAAAAATTAAATGTGTGGATTGCATAAAACTAAATGTGTGGCATTAACAACAAATTAAATGTGTGGATTTTTTTATAAAAATAAATGTGTGGGAATTGCAATATAAATATATTGTGATAGGTGTGCTCTTTTCTTTTTATTCTCAAACCGGGTTTATAATTCGTTTTTTCATGCCCCTTGGATCCTGGGTTGTCAATCCAAGAACAACAACAAAGAATACATAGTTTAAGCATTAATCACCATAAGAAAAAGAACAATTAAAACAGAATCACACTTTTACTAATATGCAATGTTTTTATGTAAAAGATAGAGAATTAAAATTAAAAAACAAACTACATACTAGGATGAAAGGAACCTCTCCAGTTGAAGCATCAAGTTGGGACAAGCCTTCTTGAAGAGAGATGGGCTATGGTAGAGAAAGGAAATGGGCATAATGGTGGAGGAATTATACTAGTGAGGGGGCTTTTCTCCTTCATGAAAGGTAATGGATGTCCAAAGCATTCTTTAAATAGGGCATGGGCTGCCCTACTCCTTCTCTCCAATCGCAAGAATCTTCTTCACTTAGTAAGTTTTCTCCATTCTATCTTCATGCACTTGTCATATTTCCTTCTTTAGAAAATCTTCCTTTGACTTGGCATTTATGAGAGACAATTAAAGAATGGAAGAATCTTTACATGAGGTGGCAAACTCCAAGTTGGAATCAAGAGCAGATTGAATGCCCAATATGTGTAAAGTCTTTCCGCTTTTGTCTCTTTGAAAATCTTCTTTCTTGATTGGGCCATTCATGGGTTTTCTTTGATTATCTTGAATTATCTTCAAAATGACCTTGGGATTTTGTGCAAATAAGGTGGACCCCCTTAGATGTCCCACATGTGTGCTCTACACATGTGCATGTGTGTGGAACCCACAAAGCTATTTTTCACAATTTCTTGAAAATTCTTCCTCTCTTTTTTTGTCTTTCTTTCTTCCCACCAAAAATGTCTCTTAGGACCCATATCTCCAATGATCTACAAGCAAAGAGTAAAAATCTTTTTTATATAATAATTTTGAACAGAAATATCACAAATGCATGATAGTGGGCCCATCTCACATAAAAGACAATAAAAATGCACATCATTATGCATGATTTTACTTGAGTTCACTAATGATTAAAAAAAAATGATTTATTTCATGAGAAAAATAAATTTGGAAAAACTTTCCAAAAATAGGGTTCCAAAAAATGGCAGGTTTCGTGATTTTATGCAAAAAAGTATGATTTTTTATCAAATTATACATGAATGCACTACAATGAACCTAAAATGCATAAAAACATGATTTTTCCTTAAATGAGACTCTTTTGAATTAATAAGTCTATAAAATGGTCAAGAATGTGCATGAAAATATGCATTTTTTAGAACTTATCATGAACAAAAGGAGATCGTTCATAAGTCTCTATTATCATGGCCAAACCACTGAGTGGCAAGGCAGCTTAGTGTTAAAAGTGAATCCCACAGATAGATCAGTTCTTAGTAACCATGTTGGAAGTTTCAGTTTATTTCCACGGTTCCAAAAAAAGAAAGAAAGGAAAAAAAACAAAAAAAAAAGAAAAAAAAGAAGAAATCCCTGTTGTCAAATTATTGGTAGTTCAGCGGTGTTGGCACTTACAAAGCAATTAATGCGGAACAAAAGGTAATTGATTACACAAGCATATTTGAATATAAATTAAGATGACTGAAAGTAAACATGAGAGACTAAAGTTTAGACATAAAAGTAACATTAAACTTCACTAGATATTGAGAATTTAGAATTTTAGCTAGCTGCATAACTGATAATTACATGACCAAATGAAAGTATTGTTTAAATGGAGAACTGCCAAGTTCAGATACTTCTCATCTTCCCACTAGGCTACAACTCACAGCTCTGATGATTGAAATATAAAAGCAGAACGTTCAGAGTGACTGCATTAATAATAAACTTCTTTGCCCTCTTCATTTTTCCCCATTTTATTGTTATAAATTCTTTTTCACTTAATGTTTTTATGCTTTGTTTTGAGTATCACTCAAAGGAGATCCCTATGGCAGTACCTGTGCTCCCCTCCCTTCCCTAACCACCACCCTTGGGCAGTTATTGGGGACTTCAATGCTGTCTCCTCTGCTGTGGAGAAACTCAGTATACATCCCATTAACTCCCCAGCTACTTCGGAATTCACTAACATGATGATTTCTTCTAGCTTGTTGGACATTGGTTTCTCTGGTAGCAGGTTCACCTGGTCTAATAATAGGCAAGGCAAGTCCTACATGGCTGCCAGGCTCGACCGCTCCCTCACAAACCATGCTT
The DNA here is from genome assembly GCA_029852735.1 of Persea americana. Classification (NCBI taxonomy): domain Eukaryota; kingdom Viridiplantae; phylum Streptophyta; class Magnoliopsida; order Laurales; family Lauraceae; genus Persea; species Persea americana. The sequence continues at coordinate 29,486,405 of CM056818.1, read as the reverse complement.
GGTCCCTCTCCTTCCCTGATGCTCTTCTCCAACACTTGGTTAGGCAAAACTCAGACCACAGTCCTATCTTATTGTCCAATCGCCCTCCCATAGCTACAAGATACATTCCCTTCAAGTTTTAAGAAATGTGGATTGGTCACCGCTCCTTCAAAGATCTGGTGGCTTCTGTGTGGAACATCCATGTTGAAGGTAATCCCCAGTTCATCCTTAACCAGAAGCTCAAGTTTCTCAAAACCAGATTGAAGACCTGGATTAAGGAAGTTTTTGGCAACCTCAAGACTAACACCACCTGGATTAAGGAAGTTTTTGGCAACCTCAAGACTAACATCTCTACTACTGAAAACAATATCCTTCTTTTGCAAGAAAGCATGGACTCAGTCCCCCTGGACCCTACCAAATCTGCCCTCGGCCTAGCCAGATGCACCCTTCAAAATTTGCTTCAAGCAGAAGAAACCCATTGGAAACAAAAATCTAGGGCTAATTGGCTTCAAGAAGGAGATAGAAACACCAAATTTTTTCACCTTGCCGCAAAAATCAGAGGCTCCAAGAATAGGATTGATAAGGTGGAATTCAAAGGCATCTCCATTGATAGTCACCCTTAGATCAAAGCTGCTGCAGTGGAATTCTTCTCTGACATCTCCAAGCCTTCACCCATCTAGATGGATCCTAGGCTCTTCCAAGTGCACAACAAGAAAGCCTCTCTGCCCAAAACTCCATTCTGCAAGCTGAACCCTCCAATGTAGAAATCAGAAACTCTGTGTTCAACCTTAACAAATCCAACTCCCCTGGTCCTGATGGGTTCTCCGACAGCTTTTTCTGCAGCTGTTGGGACATTGTTGGCATGTCAGTTATTGCTGCAGTTAAGAATTTTTTCATGACCAAAAAGCTACTTAAGGCTTCTAACTCCTTTTCATCTCTCTCTCATCCCTAAAGTAGTTGCTCCTTCCTCCTTTGGTGACTACCATCCTATCAGCCTCCTCGATTTCTCTTATAATAAAGTTATCTCGAAGATCTTAGCTTCCAGAATGGCTACTGTTCTGCCAGACCTCATTTCGCCTCATCAGGTGGCTTTCATTAAAGGTAGGAAACTTCAAGACCACATTGCTCTGGCCCACGAGCTTACCCAGAGCCTTCAAAAGGGAGCAAAAGGCAAAGGCATTTGCTTGAAGCTGGACATTTCCAAAGCCTTTGATAAGTTGAGCTGGGATTTTTTATTCAAAGCCTTGGACTTCTTTAGGTTTAGCAGAGCTTGGTCCTCCCTTATTCATGAATGTGTGTGCTCTTCTAAAGGTTCTGTTCTTCTCAACAGAGAGCCTACTAGTTACTTTGCTATGGGGAGTGGGCTCAGGCAAGAAGATCCTCTATCCCCCTACCTTTTCATCTTACGGAAGAGATCCTCAGTCTGAACATTGATTAGCTGGTTTCTCAGTAGTATGTGACTCCGATATACAGAGCCCCAGCCTCTCCCTCTATCTGTCACCTGATGTTCGCTGATGACATTCTTCTCTTCTTCAAAGCTTTCCCCAGGAGTATTAAAGCTATTAAGGAAATCTTGGAAGCTTACCAATTGGCAGCTGGCCAACACTTCAATCTCAGGAAAAGTCATGTCCTTTTTGGCAATAGAAGGCAGTCCTTCAAAGTCAGAGTTTCGAGATCCTTAGGTATTTCTCAGGCTTTCTTCCCTGTAAAATACCTGGGAGTTCCTCTCGTCATTGGCAGCCCCAAAGCCCAATACTTTGAGAGCTTAAAGGATTCTTTTAGGCAAAGGCTCTCTGGCTAGAAAAAGAATCTGCTTTCCTTTGCTAGAAGAGTTGTTCTTATCAAACAGGTGCTTCAAAGTCTCTATATACACATCCTACTTGTTCTCCCTGTCCCTAGCTCGATCTGCAACTTCCTTGAGAAATGGATGAGGAACTTCCTCTGGTCTAGGGGCACTGATCATTCTAAGAGGAGCCTCCTTAATTGGAATTCTGTTTGTCAGCCTAAGTCAGAAGGAGGGCTGGGCTTTCGTCGCATCAGGGACCTGGTCCATGCCAATTCAGTCAGGTTGGGTTAGGCGGCTTTCTCCTCTACTTCCTTGTGGGATTCTTGGTTCAAAGCAAAGTACTTCAAAGGTTTCTCTCCTTGGCACCCTTGCTCCCTCTCCACTGGCTCTTCCATCTGGAGGCCTATTAAGAGAATTTCGCAATTTCTTTTTCATAATAGTCACTGGGTTTTGGGAGATGGTATAAGCTCTAGCTTCTGGTATGACAAATGGCATGGCCCCCTTTCCTTAGCGTAGATCTTTCCTGACATCCATTTCCCCTGGGCGGGTTCTGTCCATGATGTCTTCTCTAACAACCAAAGGCTTCTGAGCCTCTCTCTTCCTCAGCAGGTGGTCTCCTTCTCCTCCTCTCTCCTAGCCTCCTTCTCCCTGGCTGCTGAGCCTGATGTGCTGGTCTGGTCTAGCTCCAACTCCATCCTTCTCTCCTTTGCTGCTGCCTGGGAGTCCATTAGATCCAGACGCCCCCCCCCCCCCCCCCCCCCCCCCCCCCAGTCTTTGGTATAAGTTTGCCTGGAACAGCCTCCTCAAGCCTTCTGTGGCTTGCTTTGCTTGGAAATTGTTCCATAACAAACTCCCAACCAATGCTTGGTCCCAATCTATTGGAGTGCAGTTGGCTTCCTCCTGCTACCTCTGTGGTTCTCACCAAGAATCTGCTTTCTCTTTGTTTTTCCTCTGCCCCTTCGCAGTCTCTTTCTGGGATTGGCTTCAGGTTAAAGGTAATTTCAAGTTTGGCCCTTCCAGCTCTGTCCCCTCTATGTGGGACTCCTTCTCAACCAACTCTTGCAATAAAGCCAAAAAGGGCTTGGGAGCCCTCTTCATCATTGCCATCTTCAGCATTTGGAAGGTTAGGAATCAGACAGTCTTCAACAGTAAGTCTCCTTCTCTAGACTCTGCTATTAATTTCTTCTTGATGGATGCTACTGCTTCTCTGAGGAAAATGTCCACCTCTTTTATTAGTCCCTCTCTAGACTCCTTTTTTCTCTTATGTAATCAGCCCTATCACCCTATAAGATAGTGCTTAGCTTCTCTTTCTTTTGAGTTTTCTTCTTTCACTGTTTGGCCTTTTTCTGGCTGCTGTTTCTCTCCCCTTTTTCTCTTCTTAATTCAATTTTGCAATTTAGCAAAAAAAAAAAAAAAGAAATTGTAAATATCTTTAATAATCAACAAACTTTTCCTTTTCTTTTCCTCTCTTTTTTCCATCTTTTTATTTATTTTTTAATCTTTTGTGTGCGTGTGTGCATTTGTGTTGTGGTCAGAAAATTTACTAAAAATGGAAACGCTGCATACATTATGAGCATGACAATGAATTATAAGATACAAGAGGTTTTTGCAGAGTATCGCATGCTTTGTTTCTACACGTGAGACATGTACAAGTGATCCTAAAACATTGGGAAAGAAAAGGAAAGAAAAAAAAAGGAACATTGGCCTGGGGAGGCTACATTGTGGAAAATCAATATTTACCGAAAAGCTCAAGCATTTGAACTACCCTTTAATTTTAATGAATACAATCCAAATTGACAGTTAAGAAGGAAACAGCATAATGACTCACTGATTCACGTTCAATGTAAAAAAGGATGTTCATGATCAACAAAAGGCCCAATAAGAGACAACATTTGGATACTTCAATAACAATGTTCAAGTAAGTCAGAAAACAAATGCAAAACGTTGAAAAAAGAAATTAAGATGACCCACTTGGTTTGAGTAGTTGTAGTTGTAGAAACCCCTAGTCTCTTAACTCCCTATCATATGGCTTGTTTCTGAGAACGCGTAATTCAGCAAGGTAGAAAATTAATTAAATAACCCAAATAAAATAATTGGAAAAAAATGCTCACATATAAGAATTTCTCATAGAAAAATAGATGAATTGGGCCAAAACATACATGAATCAAACCAGCATACATAAACCCTTTGGAATCTAATATAAAAAGGAAAAGCACTAAACAGCTCCATTTGAGTGGGACATCAGAAAGAAGCATTTTTTTTGTGGAAATCATATAATTTGTTGAAGCATTTGGGGTCTTTCACTTGATATATAATCATAGTAGCATTTGTACTTCCATATCTCCTCAACACACCATAGTTACTATCACCATACAATAGAAAAAGTGAGGTCCTTGTCATACATAACGAAAGTCCAAAATCAGTGCGGTCCTTGGCATACATAATAGATGCGTGAACTGGAAAAAAAAAATACTATGATGATCTTACGAAGACAATCACAATTGACTAAAGCATTTTAACATATCGCTGGTGTGCATAAAACCATTATAACATTACAACACATGGTGGGTAGACATAATGTTCTTCATAACCAATTGAGATTAAGATGTTTAAATAGAAACAAAATCTAGATCTAAAAAGGAATAAAATAGGAGAGCCAATCAATCAAGCTAATCACTGCAAGGTATGTTGGGTTTTTTATGGGTGTTTAAAAAATTCAAAAGGTGTTTTTTGTAAAAGTGTTTTGTCCTTTTGTTCCTTTTGCTTTATGGGTAGTGTAGGCTATTGGAAACAAGTCATCCCACATTGCTAAAGTTCAACTTTTGAAGAGGCTTTATAAGTGTTTTCATTTCTATACTTCCTAAGAACTTTTAAAGACTTTTGCCATGAGCCATATGCGCGCACACGAGTCGGGCTTGACCCGGGGTGGCTGGTCAGGAAAATGTTTAACCAGGCGTGCGTCCGCGACACGCATCCTGCGTGTATATCACACGCAGGAGGGGTGCAAATCCGGGCCGGCTAGCCTACAGGGACCCAGTATACTATTGCCAACGTTGAATAAATCGTATTGATTTAATGGCTTTTAACGTTGAAGGATTAAGGGTTTTTAATGTTTTTAACGTTGAAGATTAATGGCCCAACGGATACTAATTTCTATATAAATAAGGGCCATCTGTATCATCGGAAAAACAACAAAAAATAACAAAAAGAACTCTCTGTTTTTCTCCCTCCCTCTGTCTGAGCATTCTGTGAAGGAGTCTCTGTTCGGGCCGACCGTGCGACCGGACCTGACCAAGGAAGGCCGTTGTATCCTGGGAGCAGTTTTGATGAGAACCTTCGCACCTGGATTTTATCCCAAGGGGCGGAACTCGTCCTAAAGAAAGCGTCATCAGACGTGCCTCGGCCATAGATCTGCTGCCGTTGTTGCTCTTTGCCTTCCGCTGACAAATCCTGTTACAATCTTCTACAATCAAGTACCATTGTTCTATTTAAATTTCATTTGAAAGCATCCCCTGTTCTGTAGCTATATCAACAATTTTAGGACGAACTTCCATGGCTACTTCCGCTATCAAATTCACGCATCAGGACCTAGTTCGGTTGGACAATTTTGACAGATCTAATTTTCGACGTTGGCAGCAGAAAGTTTTATTTCTGCTGACATCCTTGAAAATTGCTTATGTCCTTACCGAATCATGTCCTGAACGTGAAGAAGGACCAGGCGGCTCTTATGCACGAAAGAAGTGGAAAGAGCACGATTACTTGTGCAAAAGCCATATTCTGAACCTGGTAGCAGACAATATTTACAACATGTATTCTGAAGCCCGATCTGCTAAAGACCTCTGGAGAGCTCTTGATAGAAAATATAAAACAGAGGAGTCTGGGGCTAAGAAGTATGCAGTTGGTCGCTATTTGAATTTTAAGATGGCAGATGATAAGCCTATTCTTCCTCAAGTACATGATTTACAAACCGTTGTTAATGAAATTGTTAAGGAAGGGATCCGAATTGATGAACAGTTCCAAGTGGCTACTGTTATTGAAAAATTACCATCCACTTGGAAGGACATAAAAAAACCCTTCGACACAAAAGAAAGGATTATTCCTTAGAGCGCCTTCAGCGCTACTTGAGAATTGAGGAAGAAGCCCGTATTAGTGATCAAAAAGATTTGGCTGAGAATGGTGGTAAAATAAACTTAGCCGAATCTAAACCCTAGGTTGATAATGAAAAGAAAGGGAAATTTGATCACCCTCTAGGCAGGAATAAAAAGAGTAACCCATCCTTTAAGAGGAAGAATCCGAATCAAAACCAGAACAAAAGGTTCAACAAAAATCAAGGTACTGTCAAGCCACAGGCTAAAGGCAGTTGCTTCGTTTGTGGCAAACCGGGACACTTTGCAAGAGAATGTCGCCACCGAAAGAAATGTCCGCAACAATCTCAGCCAACTAAGCCTCAAGCTAATGTTACTGAAGAGGAACAATTTGTTGTTGTTATTTCTGAGGTAAATGCAGTCAGCACAGGAAAGAGCGAAGGATGGTGGATTGACACTGGTGCAACCACCCATGTCACCTTTGACAGAGGTGTGTTCAAGACCTATGAAAAGGTCACTAATGATTGTAAACTCGCTCTGGGAACTACCGTTACTACTCAAGTAATCGGTAAAGGGAAGGTTGAACTTCAGTTCACTTCCGGGAAGACAGTGACCTTGCTGAACGTGTTCCATACACCAGAATTGAGAAAGAATCTTGTGTCTGGTTATCTTCTGAATAAGGCCGGATTTAAACAGGTAATAGAATCCGACCAGTTTGTAATCATCAAGAAAGGTGTATTTGTTGGTAAGGGTTATGCATGTGAGGGTATGTTCAAACTGAATATTGTTAATAATAATATTGCATCTTCTTCTGCTTATATAATTGCTTCAGTTGATGAATGGCATGGTAGATTAGGTCATATAAATTTCAGAACTATGAAAAATATGAGTAATGATGGGCTGATTGATAAATATAATGATGAACATAAGAAATGTGTAATATGTTCTCAATAAAAAATTACTCGTAAGCCTTTTAAGCATGTAGAAAGGGAATCTACATTACTTCAGTTGGTTCATTCTGATATATGTGATCTAAGTAATACTATGACAAGAGGTGGAAAATACTATTTTATTACTTTTATTGATGACTGTTCTAGATATACTTATGTATACTTACTAAGAACTAAAGATGAAGCACTATCTAAATTTAAGATATATGTGACTGAAGTTGAAAATAAATTGAATAGAAAGGTTGTGACATTCAGAAGTGATAGAGGTAGTGAATACACCTCAAAAGATTTTTTAGACTATTGTAAATCTAAAGGAATTAAGAGAACTTGTACTGCCCCTTATACACCCCAACAAAATGGTATTGCAGAAAGAAAAAATAGGACTTTAATTGAAATGGTTAACTCTATGTTAATAGCATCTGGTAGTCCTAAAAACTTGTGGGGTGAAGCTTTGTTGACTGCATGTTACATTTTAAATAGAGTTTTACATTCTAAAACAAATAAAACACTCTTTAAGATTTGGGAAGGGAGAAAACCTAGCCTTAGATATTTTAAGATTTGGGGGTGTTTAGCACATGTTAGGATAGTAGATCCAAAAATGCCTAAATTAGAACCTCACTCATGGGAGTGTGTTTTCATTGGCTATACACAAGATAGTGCTGCCTATAGATTCATTAAATTAGAAGACCTAAGCCTAGTTGAGTCTAGAGATGCAGACTTCTTTGAAGACCTTTTTCCTTTTAAGACTAAGTTTACATCACAACCTTCTCCATCCAAAAGAGTTTTTGGAACTCCTGAAGAAGAAGAATCTCAACCTAGAAGGAGTAAGAGAATGAGGACTGCTACTAGTTTTGGTCCTGACTTTGAAACATATCTAGTAGAGGAAGATCCATATACTTTTCAGGAGGCTATGAATGCCCATGATGCTGCCTTTTGGAAGGAAGCATTAAATGATGAAATTGAATCCATTTTAGCTAATAATACATGGGAATTAACTGACTTACCTTTAGGTACTAAACCTTTAGGGTGCAAGTGGGTTCTTAAGAAAAGACTTAGGCCTGATGGGTAAATAGAAAAATATAAAGCCAGACTAGTAGCCAAAGGCTTTAGACAAAAAGAGGGAATACACTTCTTTGATACTTATTCACCTGTGTCTAGAATCAGTTCTATTAGAATCTTGATTGCTATTGCTGCTGTTCATAATTTAAAAATACATCAGATGGATGTAAAAACTGCTTTTCTAAATGGAGATTTGGAAGAGGAAATTTATATGGAACAACCAGAAGTCTATGTTATAAAAGGACAAGAACATAAGGTGTGTAAATTAATAAAGTCCTTATATGGGCTAAAACAAGCACCTAAACAGTGGCATATGAAATTTGATGAAGTTATTCTTTCTAATGGCTTCAGAATAAATGAAGCTGAAAAATGTATTTATTATAAATCTGATGGTTGTTCAACAATAATAATATGCTTATATGTTGATGATTTGCTAATATTTGGATCTAACTTGGAAAGCATAGAAGACACAAAAAGTATTCTCTCACACAACTTTGATATGAAAGACTTGGGAGAAGCAAATGTTATATTGGGAATTAAAATCATAAGAGATGATTTTGGAATTAAATTATCCCAAGCACATTACATTGAAAAAATATTGAGAAAATATGATCATTTTGACTGTAAACCCGTGTCTACTCCTTTTGATCCAAGTATTAAATTAGTGAAAAATGATGGTGAATGTGTATCTCAACTTGATTATGCTAGTGTAATTGGTAGCTTAATGTATGCTATGAATTGTACTTGCCCTGATATAGCTTATGCAGTCAGTAAATTGAGTAGATATACCAATAACCCTGGTGTTGAACATTGGAATGCTGCATTTAGAGTACTTAAGTATTTAAAGCATACTATATACTATGCATTATGTTATTCTAGTTATCCAGCTGTAGTTGAGTGTTACAGCGATGCTGACTGAAATTCAGACTTAGATGATTCTAAGTCTACAAGTGGATATATTTTCACTTTGGGAGGTGCTGCAGTATCTTGGAAATCAAAGAAACAAACTGCAATTTCTCATTCCACTAAGGATTCAGAGTTCCTAGCTCTAGGAGCTGCTGCGATGGAATTTGAATGGATTAGAAATTTATTATTTGATATTCCTTTGTGGACTGAACCAATTCCTCCTGTTATTATTCATTGTGATAACACTGCAACAATTATTACTGTAAATAATGCCACGTACAAGGGAAAGTCTAGACAAGTGCGACTACAACATAGCTATGTAAGACAATTACTCGGTGGAGGAGTAATTTCAATTGATTATGTGAGATCAAAAGATAATTTGGCAGATCCTTTGACAAAATGCCTTGCAAGGGAGAAAATAAAAGAAACAACTAAAGGGATGGCTCTTAAGCCCATAAATCATCAATAGCGGGAACCCAACCTAATGACCGGAGATCCTGAGAAATAGGTTCAATGGGAGAAACAAGCTATCAAGATGATGTGAAGTACTGACATGTAGAGTATGTTTACTCTGTACCCATCCCTGTTTTGTGAGATTACTTGATCGTTGGTACAATACTTGTAGCGAATGAGGTTGGATTTAATCCTTAATGAGATCTATAGCCTATATGGTGGGGTGCACAGTTGCAGGAACACTTTTGATAGACTCACCTATATGAGTGTGGAAGTGGGGCCGCTTCCTATGAGAATTTAGGCAGATTCTCTAGAGCACTTACGAGATCCGGGATTTAGCACATGGCCGTAAAGTGCTGACCTTATGACTCCAAGATCAAATCTTGACATAATTCTGAACCGATATAAAGAGTTGAAGTTCAAGATTTTTTTTTCACTCCAACTCCTAAAGGTTTGAAATTATATCATGACGGTGAGGTTCAATCTTAGTCACCTTACCAGAGAGATGCTCATTGAATATTTTGAAATAGAGGGGAGATTGTTGGGTTTTTTATGGGTGTTTAAAAAATTCAAAAGGTGTTTTTTGTAAAAGTGTTTTGTCCTTTTGTTCATTTTGCTATATGGGTAGTGTAGGCTATTGGAAACAAGCCATCCCACATTGCTAAAGTTCAACTTTTGAAGAGGCTTTATAAGTGTTTTCATTTCTATACTTCCTAAGAACTTTTTAAGACTTTTGCCATGAGCCAAATGCGCGCGCACGAGTCGGGCTTGACCCGGGGTGGCTGGTCCTGAAAATGTTTAACCGGGCGTGTGTCCGCGACGCGCCTCCTGCGTGCATATCGCGCGCAGGGGGGGTGCAAATCCGGGCCGGCTGGCCTACAGGGACCCAGTATACTAATGCCAACTTTTTGCCATTATTTTATTTTATTGAAAAAAAAAAGCGTTTTTAAACCTTTGCCAACGTTGAATAAATCGTATTGATTTAATGGCTTTAACGTTCTTGATTTAATGGCTTTTAACGTTGAAGGATTAAGGGTTTTTAATGTTCTTAACGTTGAAGATTAATGGCCCAATGGATACTAATTTCTATATAAATAAGGGCCATCTGTGTCATCGGAAAAACAACAAAAAATAACAAAAAGAACTCTCTGTTTTTCTCCCTCCCTCTGTCTAAGCATTATGTGAAGGAGTCTCTATTCGGGTCGAACGTGCGACCGGACCTGACCAAGGAAGGCCGTTGTATCCTGGGGGCAGTTCTGCTGAGAACCTTCCCACCTGGATTTTATCCCAAGGGGCGGAACTCGTCCTAAAGAAAGCGTCATCAGACGTGCCTCGGCCAAAGATCTGCTGTCGTTGCTGCTCTTTGCCTTCCGCTGAGAAATCCTGTTACAATCTTCTACAATCGGGTACCATTGTTCTATTTAAATTTCATTTGAAAGCATCCCCTGTTCTATAGCTATATCAACAAGGTATACATTACAACTTGATGAAGGAGATGACGATTTCGATGACGGCAGGAAACGGTCAAATGGGAGAATTTCTCTACTACTAAGCATTATCGCAGATCACGATCATAGATGAGGCTTGCCTTCAAGGAAGAGTCGATTCTATGTATGGTGATAAAATTGGTGCCCATTCGGATAGAGTGCCAAGTAAGTGGTGGAGCGTCTGGGATCTTACTTGTAAACGTAGGTGGCTGCTTCCTCTGAAGAGGGGAATTATTGTGGAGGATGAAGAAGAATAAGAGAGCAAAAACGTGAGAATAAGGGAGTAGGGGAATGGTTGAAGAGCAGTTAATGTGGAGGAGCTCAGAGGAAGATAATTGTTTTGATGCATTTTGTTTTTTTTAAAGAAAAGACGCTTTCATGAGTTAAATGGAGTGGGGGCATGGAATAAAGGGCATTGAAAGGGGTCAAAAGAAATTGGGAAGGTCCACATCAATTGTGCAGACTAGGGCTGATTTCTCAATTGGAATCGGTCCCTTTCATATATAATAATAGTTTGATCTTGTATGGATCAATTGAGTCTTCATTTGACTCAAAAAGTATATACGGTTATGTCATAGGGGTTATGTGCAAAATTCAAGTTAGATAATGTTAAAAGAACTCAAATCGCATTTCAATCGATCAGTTCCGGCACAAAGAAGCAATGAACTTAACCCTAGGTTCCTTTTTCCTTTCTTCTCCATTTCTTCTCCATCAACTGACAAGGGAGAGGCTATGTAAAGGATTTTGGAAGAAGATTTGTGTTGACTTCATCTTCTTCATCAATCTTTCTTTCCTCTTTGGTGTTAGAGTTAAAGGGAAGCTTCGGTTATTCATACATCAAGCTTCAAAGTAAGTGTTCAATAGTTTCTACAGAGATTTCAAGTTTCATTCAACCCAAACAACTCATCATTTCCATTTTTGTTGTTTCATGACATTAGGGTTAGTAAAAAGGGTTTGAGGGGTGGAATTTGTCTCAAATTGAGGTTACAAATGAGGAGTTTTAGTGTTTGATTCCAAATTGAGGCAAGTATATTTAGTTCAGTTGATAATAGATGCCGAAAGTATTGTATGAATCAATTATGTTCAAGTTTGAGAATTCATTTCAGAATATTTTTGCAGAATTGGGAACTGTTCAGCTAGACAAACGGTAGCCAAACATCCGGCCGAATGTAGACCTACAGAAATCTGCAGAATATTGTGCTTACCAAATGCTTGGCCGAAGCTAGCCAAATGCTGGCCAAATTCTGGGCAATTTTCATTCTTTGAAAATTCTGGTTTTTAGTTTTAAAACCTGTTAAATTAAAGGGTTTTTAGGTCTATTAAATGAGTGGTTTTAAGTCCATTTTCCTGAATTTGATTGTCATAATTGGATGTCGATCTTTGACAAATCCAAGTCTTTGAAAGGCATGACAAATCATTTACTTTGAACTTTCTTGAAATGGATCAAGGGACAAGTGTCTTTAGGACTTCTCTGTCAAGAGATTTACAGTGCAAAGTGTTTTTGAAAATGTTATACCAACCTCCGTAGGTTTTAATTTGGGGGACTCTAATATACACTGCATATTCTATGTGATACGAAGTCAAAGATAACACATACATTAGATAACTCAAAGTTACACCTAAAAGGATGGTTAGAGACGGAGAATAATTAGAGAAGTAAATTTTCTTGACTCTAAATTGATTTGCATTAGATACCACATTTTATTATTTGTGGAACTCTATTATTGTCGTATATGGGACCCACCTGTAGGATTATGTAGTACCCACCTTTAAAAATTAGAACATGTGGCCCATATTCATAGGATTCACAATATGGGCCCACTTTATAGGAATGATAATGTGGGCCCACCTTTTTGTGAATGTAAATATGGGACCCACCTTTAGAGATTACAACGCCATACACACATTTAGAAATTAGAATATGGGCCCACATTCATATGATTTACAATGTGGGTCCACCTTTTGCAATCGTGACCATGTGACCCACATTTAAGAATTACAAAGTGGAGCTACATTTTTTTTGATTTTGGACACATGACCCACCTTTAAAAATTACAACGTGGTGTGCCAACCTTTAGAAATTTAAACATAGGGGCACATTAATAGGATTTACAATGTGGGCCCATCTTTTTATTAATTGTGAACACATGACCCACCATTAAAAATTACAATGTGGTACCCACCTTTAAAAATTAAAATTCATAGGATTCACAATGCGGACCTACATTCATAGGATTTACAATGTGGCTCCACCTTTTGCGAGTGTGACCATATCAGCCATCTTTAAGAATTATAAAGTGGGGCAACCTCCTTCGTTATTGTGGACACATGCACCTTTAGAAATTACAACATGATGCTCACCTTTATAAATTAGAACATGAGGCCTTATAATGTGGTCCCACCTTTTTAGGAATTATAATATAAGACCACGTTTTGTGATTTACGACCATGTGACCCACCTTTAGTAATTACTAAGTGAGGCCACCTTCTTTGACATTGTGAACATGGGCTTACCTTTAGTATAAGTGAGATGATTTGGACGCTTTAAATGATCTTTTTAAAAGATAAGAGATAAGAGATAAGTAGGAAATAATTGTGCAGCAAGTTATTTCTTAAAAAAAATAAATGGTGTGTTTGGCATCGTGCCATTCGGATGTTCCCATAAGATAAGGTTATTAAAAACATGTTTGGCATGTGTGAGTAAATCATTGTTCCGAAATTTGATCTCAAGGGAAGGAATCTTAAAATCTTAACCCACTAGCATAAGAAAGTCGGAATGAAAAAACTTAATGTTTTTTAGTAAACAAATTGCTAGCACAATTGTTTTTTCTTTGCAAAGAATGTCATTTAAAGACTTAAAATTCTCTCACTTATCCTAAAGGTATAACCCATGTTCACAATGTCAACGAAGGTGACCCCACTTTATAATTCTAAAGGTGAGTCACATGGTCACAATCAGAAAAGGTGGGCCCATATTTTAATCTCTTTAATGGTGGGATCATATTATAAATCCTTTAAATGTAGGCCCTATCTTATGGTTTTCAAAGGTGGGCATCACGTTGTAATTTCTAAAGGTGACCGTCTTATGTCCACAATCACAGAAAAGGTGCCCCACTTTATAATACTTAAAGGTGGGTCATATGGTCACAACCACGATAGGAGGAGCCAAATGGTAGCTATGAAGGTAGCCCTACATTGTGAACCCTATAAATGTGCCCCCATATTTGGATTTCTATAAGTGGATAACACATTGTAATTTTAAAAGATGGGGCCCGTGTTCACAATTAATAAAAAAGATGGCCCCACATTATAATTCCTATAAATGTCGGCCCACATTGTACATCCAATGAACGTGATGCCCCATGTTCTAATTTCTAAAGGTGGGCACTACATTCTAATTTCTAAAGGTCACGTGGTCACGATCACAGAAGGTGGCCCTACATTGTAAATCCTATGAATGTGGGCCGCCCCATATTCTAATTTCTAAATGTGGTACCTTGTTTAATTTGTAAAGGTGAGTTCATATTTACATTCATAGAAAGGTGGCCCCATATTATAACTCCTTAGAGCAAAACTTTTATAGTGTTACCAAACAAGTACCATACAACATATTCTCAATAGAGTAATTTAATATAATTTTGTCAACCAAGTTCTGCAAAGTATAATCTTGGCACAAATCGATCTCAACAAAACCTAATCCGAGTACAAAATTAGGAACAACACGAGAACGATGCCAAATGAGGCCGAAGTTATTTTGCTCCAATTTTCTTATACCAGCGATTAAGATTTTGGGGTTCCTTCCGGGGAGAACAAGATTGGGAATAGTGAAATATTAACCAAATATGTTTTTCGTAGCCTCATCTCATAGGAACATCCGAATGTCACAGTGAAATGCACCATCGCTATCTCCAAAAACCTGTTATTCTGCTCTTGCAAAATTGACTATCTGTTGATAAGTAGAGTCACGGTTCAACCCCCTGTTTAATTGCGATAACTGTGACAGTGAAGGTAAATGATAATTTTGTTAAAAAAAAAAAAATGAACGGAGGAGAAGATTTTATGGATGGGTTACTGTCGTTTCAAATGGGCGGTCTGGGTTGATGAACTGATAAGGGCCCTAGTTTAAAACCTCTATTTAACTCACCCGATTGACTCGGCTCGGTAAGTCATATAGTTGTGTCAATGCACATGGTCAGACTCACCAAGTTACTTGTCTGATGTCTCCTTGACCTCCGAATCAAGTTTAGTTAAAGTGTTAAATAACGGTATATATGTGTATGTATATTTATATATATATATATATAGAGGCCCCCTATCCGTAGCTTAAGCTGAGGATAAGGGTGTCAGCTCAATGGCATGGGACCCACGTGGGGACCCACATAGGAATGGGGATTTGGGGGATTTGGGGGCCCTCTTCGGACCCTATTCTCTATAAAAAATCAGCCCTAAAGATAATTTCTATCATCTCCATTTGGGACACAAAATTTTTACGGTGTACAATGCATTTGGATGGGTGTCACTCAATCCAACGGTCCACTTTAATCGAACGGGGCCAAATTTTTATGGACATATGCAACTTAGGGGGGCCTTGAGTGTGGTCCATTTGGATGGACCAAATAGTGGGCCCCAGCCTAGGCAGCGGACAGCCCTCTCCCGTCCGCTTGAGCTGAGGAGAGGGCTAGGCATATTTATATATATTTATATATATATATATATATGTATATATATATATATATAAATATACATGCATATAAATAGCCTAAGTGGGAGGGCCCCCATCCCTTACCCTCATAGTACCGTGAGAGTTGCTCTCATAAGAGCATCTCCCATTATATTTATATTATATACATACATATACATATATAAATATACATGACATACATACATATACATATATATATATATATGTTTGTGTGTGTATGTATTTCTTGGGACCTACATTCAAGCAAAAGGATTTGATGGATATATAGTGGGCCCAATCATCACACACAGAAATTTGAACTGGATCTGATTGTTTTACATTGTCTATGCCAATTTAGGGTAGGTGGTGCAATGTGCAAGGGTATTTTGTGTGGTCTGTCACGACCCTGAACCGGGACTGTGCTAACCAAGGTCCTAATCTAGGATCACGTAGTGGGGGGCCAAAAAATTTCACCCGCTCACAATGTTTCCCACAGGTTTCCACGATGAGGATTCCACAAACACCGTTCCTTACAAACAAATATAAATAATAAATTTACGGAAGCATGTAGCAACACAAAAACTGCTCAAACAACTTATATGATCAAACTGAAGACTCATGTCAGAGTGAGAAGTGTAACATATTTCTAGAGCTTTATATTTACACAACATAAAGTAAGTTGATTTAAACATCCCAAAAGACAAGCCAAAGGCTAAAACAACCAAGTCCCAAAAGACATAAACTCTCTCCCAAAAAGTGAAGCGCAGCTTATAGCCCATTCCGACATCTAGATGACGTCGTCAGGCTACCACTTTCAAGCAAACAGCGGCTCGCCCACTGCCTCCTCCAGCTCTGCCTCAACAGCAACGAGGTCTGCAACTGGACACCAAAATAAAATGGGTCAGACACGAAGGTCTAGCAGGTGAATAATACAGATAAGGACATGGTAAACACATATATTAAATCACTTTCTGAAAGTAAAACACCTTTGACAATTTAAAGAGAAATAATCGCAAAATACATGAATTAAATGCCGGAATCAATTGTATGTAATAAATAAAAATCATGCTAAACCAAGCTGATAAACAATTGAAGCCAATGGTACAAATGGCAACCACGCTGAGCTATATTATCCCGTCTCCGAAGTGATAAAGCAGACAAACAAATAACCGTCTCCATATGAGAAGGCCGGAATATATATATATATATATATAGTAACCCAGTATAGTTGGGCATCAAACAGAATCCGCCGCGGAACGGATAGTATACAAACAAAGCTCCAAGCTGCAGTTTGCAGAGTTTATTTCAGGATCCAAGGTCGGATGATTAGACTGACACGGCGACCCAAGCTTAGTGGTGCCGACCTAAAAAATCGGAACAAACTTAAACCATAAAGGGTCACATATTTCAAAATTAATGAAGGACTACCCTAAAACAGAAACCATATATGAACATGCAAAACTTAACAGAAGGGTAGCCCGATTAAGGTTTCCAAAATGTGGCGGACCACACAGGATTTTCCTCAAAGTGTTTTATGAGAAAACATTCAAATTCTCAATTCTGGAATGGGATAATTAGCTGTGGTTAAGTGGCTTACCCAGAGTCGTCTCGTTGGGCACTTGGCGTCCAAAATGTCAGATTATAAAAAGGGATTCGGTGCCTCCAAAGTTGTCCGTTATTTGGGACATCTAAGTGCACACAACAAGACTTCTAAATGGACCTAGTATTTCCCTAGTAATTCAAATACAATGATTCCCTTACTCCTCCTTGAATTCTATGATAAAACACATATTAGATCCAAGATCCTCGCCCCAAATATAAATGATCTCCAGGTACAAACACCACAGAAAACTGACAAGAATAATGCACAAAGACTGCCCATGAACGGAACCTGGGCCACTTGAGCTGAGTCCGCCCCCTTAGCGAGCTATCTAGGGGCTGACTCGCTTGAGCGGGAGCTATCTAGCTTCTGGCTGCTCCTCGTCAGTCCAAAGGTTAACTCGCTCAAGCAGGCGTAACACTCGCTTAAGCAAATGAGCTTCAGTATGTTGTTCGTCCATTAGTGGCCCGGTCCGCTCGAGTGGACAGCCCAATGGCTGAGCTCAACAGTCATGAGAATTCGCTTCTTTTTTTTTTAATAGTTTCAGTTCTCCCTTTCATGCTCCTCCGTACTTACTCCATCCTTCACCTGAATTAATCCGTTGCTGTTAAAATCCAATCCGATCCGATCCGTGGAGGAGCGGATTGGATCGGATTAATCCGTTTAATCCGTTCATGTACATTACATGGAAAAAGAAAGAAGAAAAAACCCATAATTTTGAAGCCATTGAATTAAAGGGGCATGAGTTGAGAGTTGTATGCCTATTCTACTCATAAGGTTAGTGACTCCTTACATTTTTTTTCTTATTTTATATATATTTATTTATTTATATTTAATGACAACGGATCGAATCGGATTGAATCGGCGGATTAAGGGTGAAATCCACCACCGATCCGTTGCTAACGGATTACACAATTTCCAATCCGTTGGCCGTCGGATCGGATCAAAATCCGCGGGTCGGATCGGATCGGATTGACGGATTGACAGATTTTTTGTACACCCCTAATAAATATATATATAGTTACGCTACAAAACTCCCTGGACGTTTTTCTAAAAAAAAAATGTCCTTCTTTTAGCCAATGAAAGTGTGACACGCGTCATCAGTGATACATATATCTGATTCTCTCTCCTAAATATCTCCTATAAAGATGGATCTCTTAAAATACTATCAAATCATTAGCTATTAGATAGGGGCAGAAACTCCCCTTTTGAGATAGAGGAGTTTTTGAGAATTTTCTATATATATATATATATATATGGGCAAGGCTCTCCTAAGCGTGGGCTTAGAATAAAATTTCATAAGCTCACGCTTGCTGGGCCCACTCTTGCTCTATCCAAATAGACCAAACACACGATCCTCCTGAATTGTATATGTCCACTAACTTTTGGTTAAATCCGAATCTACTGAACCGTTGGATCGACTATATACCGATCTAAATGGACTATTGACCATTAAACTTTTTGGGGCCCAGATAGAGATGATAAAAATCTTGGTTATGGATGAGTTTTTACAGAGGGGACTGTCCTAAGGAGTCCTTGAGATTCCCATATCCTCATCCCCATGTGGGACCCCAGGTGGGCCCCACTATACACTTGAGCTTTGGAGAGCTGCCTATATACATATATATGGGCTCTCCTTTCCTAAGCTTGAGTTGGCGGTGGAATCAGTCTGCTCAAGCTTGCGGGGCCCACATGGGGGACCACATGAGGATGGGGCTAGGGGATTTGAAGATCTATGTGTCCCTCCTATGTACAAAAAATCATCCTAATTAAATCATCTAGGGCTCATAAGTCTAGTTCATTCGAATGGGTGTGTAGTCGATCCAACGGTTCAGTCCATTCAAATATATCCAAACCCGAGGCCCATGTGAAATTCAGGGGGGGTGGGTATGTGTGTGCGTCCCAGCTAGATGACCCACCAATGGGCCCCACATGTGTGGGCGGACGGGATTCCTCCGTCAATTCAAGCCGAGGAGAGGATTTTCGTATATATATATATATATGTATGTTTATATCATGATGATCATAGAAGTTTGTTGAATGAAAAGATCTATATGAGAACTACCTATGTTCATAACTTAAATTCCATAAGATCATCATAACACTTTCATCCATGGCCTAAAATTAATATAATGGTTTTAGAGGCTTCATTTTCCTATGATTTCAATCCAATGGTGAAGAGAAGTTGTATGAGTGTCAAATTTGGACTTGTGACTGTTCATGGAGTATTGTGCGTGAAAATACTAGATTTATTAAAAGTAGGCCCCATGCAAAAAAGAAAAAAAAAAAAAAAGGGAACGAAAAAGGGGACATCTTAGAGAATCGCCATATATTTGGGGGATATTCCTGTATGGTGAGGGACAAACTTAATGGGGCCCACCTAGGGATCCACTGATCATGGGACTTGTGGGGGATGAGAAGAGACATCTTGGATGAGACCATATATCAAATTTGGGGTCAATCCCATGCCTCTAACCCCTTCATCCATGGCCCACAAATTTAATGAGTTTATATTAAACGAAAAAAATTTGACCCTCAATCCAATGGCTTAATCCATTTGGATATGTAAAAATTCAATGGGACTAGTGTACTTAAGGGGTTTCGTTTGTGTGGATGGTTCGGATGTGTGATAAAGTCAACCCTACTATGTTGTCCCTCATCATAACATGGTGAGGGATGGATGCACATGAATATTTCCTTTTATATATGTATAAATAGTTATCTAGTGCGCCCATCTTGCGCACTATGGGTGGGACCCACTTGGTGGTCTTTCTGATTGAACCACATAGACACACCCACCACTAAATTTCACACGCCCCTAGGTTTTGCACCCATCTAAGTGGACTAGATTGAAGGATTGACTGCACAACCATCCGAATGAACTTTACACCGTTAAACTCATAGGGCTCAGATGGGTTTAAAAGGTTTTAGGGTTGGGTCTGATTTTTTTTTTTCTCTTGGAAAGATGAAGGAACTAGGGAGATCTTTCAATCCCTCCAGGCCCTAGTCCAAGGTGGGCCCCATATTTAGGTGCGCACACTGATCAGTGTGCAAGTCGCACACTACATGGCTTTCACTCTACAAATGAATATGTCCAATTGTGTATGTGTCCCTCACCTTATGGCAAGGGATGTATGCAAATGAACATTCCTATTATATTATATCAAAGCCATCGGTTTTGGATTAGATTTTCACTAGCGGTTTTTATTTTGAAACTACCATTATCTCCATTTTGTTCAAACTTTGCACATCCTCTCCTCACCTGTGCAGCTCCCTTCTTATCTTTTATCTCAATTAACCACTTATGCAACTCCCTTATTATTTTTATCTCTTGTAACCACTCCCATCTTGATTTTCCACTGTTCAAGTTGTCATTTTTCTTGAGTCCCTTTCCCTTTGTCTGCTAAACAACGATTGCCGGGTCACTTTCTAAGAAATTTGGTTGCTTTGACCATATGCGATCAACTTCTACGTACCATGGATATATATTGGAAAGGCTACTTTACTACTACATTTTATATACCCCAATGTGAGTAAGAAGGTTGGTATCCTATTCTATGTTACTCTATCTCGAGCAATTTTTTAATTCCTACAAATCTCATTTTTTATTTATACTTCATGAAGGCATACCTATGCAAAACACGGGTTATTGTAGTAGTGTGTGTAGAGAGAGAGAGAGAGAAGTGATGAAAAATTCTCGGGGATGTTTTTTATACAAAAAATGCACCTCCCAATTGGGCCCACTATAGTTATTACAACCATTGATGCCACTGGATGAAATAATCTAGATACGATCTAGCTATGTGAAAATCTCCAACTCCATTAGATTATCCTAAACCAAGATCCATGGCCGCAAAGTCTAATGATTTTAGAGGCATTGCTTTCTTATAATTTCAATCCAATGGGGAGTAAATATTGGATGCCTGTCAAATTTAGGCTATATACCAATTCACGGGGGTAGTATGTGTGAAGTGATTGAATTGGCCCAAAGTGGGTTGCACGCCCTAAAACGTAGGGGAGAAAAAAGAAAGTTTTTAATTCCTCATATATGTATAAAAGAAAATGCAACGCCTTACAATACTCTCCGGACGTTTTTCACAAAAAAAAATAAAAAAAATGCCCCTTTTTTATCTGATGAAAGTGTAACTAACACATGTAATCAATGATACACATATCCTAATCGTAAGTGACCATCTTCTTCTTCATGTTCTCATTTTCTTAGCATTTTGCACATTTTTTTTTTTTTTTAAATATCTGTTTGTTCTTTCATTAGTTTTGGGTTCTTGTTGGATTCTATTATTGGGTTCATGTATTGGAGATATATCTTATTTTAATTTCTCAAGCAGGTTTTGGGTATTGTAATCTTTCTGTATTTATATATATATATATATATGTGGTTCGTTCTTATTTTCTTTATCTTTGATGAGTGGGTTAGTCTCTTATGGTTGTAATTAACATCCGTGACATATGAGTTTTCTCCATGAATGATCATAACCATTCAATCGAAGGCCAAAATATTTGAACGGTTAAGAACATAATAGCTAGAAGCCAAAAATCGACTGTGTATTTGTAAGAAACATATGCCAACCCAAAAGGTTAAGTTGATAGGTGGAAGGCCTCGTACAGATATATCAAGACATGTAAAGCCTATTACTTAGGCGATGTGGGATGTGAGACTTCCCAACACTCCCCCTCACGTGCAGGCCTAACAGATTTCATAGACGTGCCTATCACGTGGGCTACACAAGAACAACGAGATCGAAACCCGCTTTGATACTATGTAAGAAACCATATACCAACCCAAAAGCTTAAGCTAATAGGTGGAAGGCCGATACAGGTATATTAAGACATGTCAAGCCTATTACTTAGGCGATGTGGGATGTGGGACCTCCCAACAGTAGTTGGATAATTTGCCAACGGTACTAAAATCCCTATTTTCCCCCTTTTATGACTTCCCAAAACCCCAAACCCCAACCTTAAACCCCGCACCCCCCCTCGCTCTGAGTTTGGCACTATATGAGATTTTTTGTGAAGTAGGAAAGGGCATCTTTTTTTGGGATGAGAACATCATTGGGCATTTATAAAATTGCTTTAGTGAGGAGAAGATCAATGGTTGGCTGTTATAGTTCAATACATCATAGCCCAATGGTGTTTTAGACGCACTTTACTTACTCTGCCAAACATTGTATTTAAGAAGTTTATAGCTTTGATAAGAGGTTTATTGAGAGGTTATCTTTCTCTATGATTCTTTCTATATAGTAGTTTATTTGCCGCACTTTTAACGCGTAGGCATTTTGGGTGTATTGGTTTGCAACTTGAGATGGTAGTAGAGTCAACACGTCTAGGGTTTGAATTTGTGTTAGGCAGAAATGCCCCATGCCGCGTCTTGTGAGAGGGCGCATATGAGCAGGGCAAAAAGGCCCCACACCATGCCTTGTGTGGGCGTGTGCTTCGAGTACGGGCATTTTTCCGCCTCGAGGGGGGCGCTAAAGTAGTTAGTTTGCTGTACCTTTAATGTCTACATATTTTATGTGTATTGGTTAGTAACTTGAGATTTTCCTCATCATGCACGAGTAGCGATCGGCTTTTGCACATTAGAAGGTTTAGCGTTTTCCCTATCTAAATAGAAGAAATCTTTAAGCCGACCCTCGATTGATGGGTTAAGTCTAAGATAATGATGATGATGGCTACGATAAAATGTTTGATTTGCTCATATCACGGGCCATACTTTCCATGCAACTACTCGTGAATGTGCAGTGTGTACAAATGTGAGGCCTACATGTTGATTTCCTGGACAAAAGAATATTTGGCCGCTCCCCTCATGAGGTGGAGCATGCGTCCTGCATGTAAGAAAATTTTGCAACCTTTTAAACATCCTTTTAACAAAAACACTATCTCAACACAAACAGCTGGTTGTGTACTTCAATTAATAACTTCCTTAACAAAAGCATTTAACCCACTCAGAATTAGTCTTAAACAAACATTCATTGTGTGTGTATGTATAATTTTTTATTCTTTTTAAGAAAGTGGGTATAGAGGTGTGAACAGGCAAGTGTATTGTTCAAGTTGTTGTTAAAGGGAAGATCCATTAGTCTTGTCGTAATGGAGTATTGGAGTATCCACGATGAGTGTTGCAGTTTTTTTAAGGATCTTTGGTTCTGTTTGGGGATGGTGCATGTAAATAAAATATCTTAAAATATAAAGAAAAGAAATAGAAAGCAAGAAAAGAATGAAGGAGCTGGTTTTGTTAAATTTGGATGGTATTGTTAGATTCTAGAGGATCTTATCGGGAAAAATAAATTAGGTGACCACCATACTGAAAAGGTAATTTTAAGTGCCCTTGCACCAAATCAGTCATTTTGCCTGAAAACATATTTTTTAACATTCTCTATTAGGGTCCCTATTGAACTTTTTTTTTTATAATGTTAAGGATCCCTAGCGACCTTGCATTTGACCCGTTCATACACTTTAGGGCTTATAGGCCCGATTTTCTCTTTTGTTTGTTTCATTCTTCTTCCTCAGCGTCGACTATCACTCCACATCAGCTATCAAGCAAATTCATTGTTAGGGCTATCAAAGGGCCGGGCTGGGCCGGGCCTGGGGTTGTCCTAGCCCTACCCTCAATATATGCAGGGTCGGGCCTGAGCGGGCTAAAGCCTTCGAAGGGCCTTCACTATGTAGGCCCTTACCCTACCCTCGAGGGCCAGGACCGAACCAAGGCAGGGCTCATGGCCTTGAAACAAGAAAACTATTTTTTTTTTTTTTAACATTATTACCAAAATCTGAGTGTGATCGAGCGCTATGACTGTGATTGAGCGCTATGAGTGCAATCGAGCGTTATCTTGTCTAGCCTTAATTGCAAAGAAATCATTAAGAAAACATCCGTTATCTTGTCTAATCTCAATTGCAAGTGAACCATTAAGAAAATATCGGGAAAATATAAGTCATCTCTAAAAACTTTCTTTTATCGGATAAAGTCGTATAAGTTTTGGTGACTTGGGTTGGGTTCTAGACATATGATTTATTTATTTTGACAAAGAAGGAAAATTGTTAAAGAGTATGATCTATTTAACACCTTTAATATGACTTTCATATGAATTTCTAGAAATGAAATCATTTCAGTTGTGTTTTGTCTTTGCGAGTTTTAAACCATTTACACTAACAAACCTTTTTTCAATTTACATTATTTCTAATTAAACACTATCACTACAAGAAACTTGACATTTAGCTGCGAAATTTTTCGCGGCTAAAGGTCTTAAAGTCGCGGCTAAAATTTTTAGTGGTGATATTTTTATCGCTGCTGAGCCGTTGCTAAAAGTGCTGTCACTAATTGTTTTAGCAGCAATTTTAAAACATCGCGACTAAAAGTTGAACTTTAACCCGCAACTCCAAAATGGTAGCTAAAAGTCTAATAATTAGCCGCAAGATTTATAGCCGCTAATCTAAACAAAAATTGTCACTAAAACTGTAAAATCGCCACTAAAATTTATTATAAACATGTGAAAGCAAAGTTTTAGTTGCAATCTTTTGTTGCGGCTAAAAGTTTTAGTTTTAGAAGCAATTATAAGTCGCCACTAAAAGCAGTATGTAAGTAGTTTTAGTGGCAACTTATTCTCACGGCTAAACATTCAAATTTTAGCGACGACACAAATCGCCACTACAAGTACTAGGTATAGCACCTTTAATGGTAGTTTTAGTGGCGACTTGCAATCGCAGCTAAACGTTTTGCTGTGAGCTACAGCAAGAAGTCATCACTAAAAGTATAAAGTATAATAGTTCTACCGACGACTTGTTCCCGCGACTAAAATGTGAAAATTAATTAAAATTTTATTGATCCGTTTTCAAATTTTCATGAAACCTTCTTATATAATATGAGAAAATGGAAACTTCATCATCATCAAGAATTAGAAAATAACCACAAGTTTTAAAACATTAAGTTCCAAGGTACTTGAGTAACAAGAGTAGAGTTTACATCAGCATAGAAAAAACTATAAATAAAATAAAAAAATCATTATCATCTGGCTTTTGAGTAGTTATGAATCACATTGGAATTTGGCCTGACTCCTTGAACTGCTAGAGGAGGATGTTAAGCGAGGACTGTAACGCAACTTGCACCTGTGTCTTTCGCAATTTTGCTTGGGACTAGAGTGCTGCCTGCACCTGAGCTTACACTTGTGTCTGCTGCGAGGCTAGTTGGGACTCTAAGGACTCCATTCGCAAAGCCATCTCACTATTCTCTTTTTCCAACAACTCCAAGCGCCTTGTATCCGTCTCAGCTTACATCCTAAACTCCTCATTCTCTCCCTCTAGCTATGCATGGATTCCTTGCCCAACTGTAGAGGTCTTGGGCTTTAGTCCAACCCCACGACCACATATATATCCTGATCGCTCTGGTCCGAGCACTGCCTCAAACCTTTGGTCCTTAGTCATGGGAGGAGTGCCCTCCTCTAGTGGCTGAGACTCTAGTCTCTTAAGCTCCTTCTACATTCAAAAACCAATTGTTATTATTTATCAATTTAGTATTATATATAATATAAGAAAAATGATAGGAAAATAGAGAATGGAACAATAAGTTATATAGACTTTTTGCAAAGTCGAATCCACCCAAACTTTTTTCTTCTTGCTAAACCAGGTAGTGAAGCACAAGCTAGTTCGAGAAGGCTCGTTCCCCGTCTCAAGATTACGCTGTCATTATACAAGTTAACACAAATAATGTATATTTAATAATAAATTCCCATAAACATTATGAGAGAAGTTTACACTATCATAGCTGATTCGAGAAAAAGCCTTCGTCCTAGCAAGATGGCCAATTTTCTACTTTTCCCGGTTCTCCTTGTTTCTCTTACTCATTTTCTGCATTCGGGTACCATAAATTATAAGCAATACATGTATGATAGATAGACTAAAAGGGCAAACAATATAACCTAATTAACATGCATACCTTAAAGTCCTCATATCCGAAATACCTAACAAGATCAACCCAATCATCGTTGCCCACACACGAGGGGGGATTATCCAGTCTCATCTCATTGGTGCCATACTTACAATGATAATCCTTATGCAAGCTGATTTTGAGAATGGTATTTCTCTCATATAATCAGCTAGTTTCATTTACATTCATGCATATAGTATAGGAGAGAGTGTCGTACATGGTGATCTTCCTCTTCTTTAGCATCAGCATCTTCCTTATTATCCCGTTGTGAAATTTGAATATTAGAAACATAATTTACATGAAGAGACTGTTACCAAAAGGAGACAATAGACAGGAACTCACATCAGATTGGTCAATGTCACTCTTCTCAGATTCCTCCTGTACAACACAAACTTCATCAAAATCCAACATCTATAAATTAAAGGTTGGGTCCAGCATGCTTTTAGGCAATAATGGAAAAATAATAATTAAGGTGCTAAAATACCTTCGCTTCTTTATTTTTCTCCACTTCTTCAAAAGCAGCCTTCTCAACCTGCAAAACCAATCAAAACTCACAAATTAGAAACTTCCTTCTAAAGCTAAATGATGGACACACTACACATATCTGAAAGTCCAAAGGAAGTTCATATCCTTGCATCTTTTTGTTTCCCCCATGTTTCTTCAGCAAACTTCTTTGCATATTCCGGATCATCACAAATTAGAATGTTGTCAAACAAAGTTCCTGACTTCACCTGATACAGAAAGGTTATTATTGAAGTCTATGAATGAACCAATGGAAAAGATCTTGCAGTTTTATATTTGACAAAAACACATGTTAAGAGCCTAAAATAATCAACAAAGCAAATCTGGGGAAAGCCTACTGGTTTCATTGATGAGCTCTAGTAAGAACCCACAATGAACCCGGTCAAAGATATGGGTCAATGGATTTTCAATTTCATATTCGGCAAAGCAAATGAAAATTGGAAACACCACTTAAGTAATTACTTGATGGTACAAGCCCGGAGCACTAGGATGGGTTAGGGAGGAAACTATATAACATCATTTATTGGAGAAGAGCTGAATCTCCGACCCTTCATTGTGGATTGTCTCTTGTTTAGTGTAAAGAAGCACAGAAACTATTAATAGAGGGCAACTTCGAAGTAATCATGAAGGGGGATGTAAAATCGATCCTAGGAATCTTTGCGGCAAAAAATCTCTATTGCAAAAAGAAGCAATTGTTTCACACACAATAAACTCAATTAAGAGTTCTATTGAATATGATGTCCAATAAATGTATCAAACATAAGAATTAAATACAAGCTGCATCTGCATTCTGCTCTCACATGTTTTCAGATATAGAAACATAAAAAAACACGACTCAGAATATAACAAAAGCACAAAAACGGGTATCTTTTCCCTCTGCTGTTTATAGTCAAGAATACGATTTTCATACCCCTAGTAATCAATCACACCTCAAACATGATTCCTTGTAACAATTCCTATGGAACACAACAACAAATAAATAAAGCACCAATAAAACTGTACTTAACATGGACACAGGAAAAGATTAGGATGATAGAGGAATTCATGGAAAGTGAAGATCCAAGTACAATACAATGTTCTCAACTCCAGCACGTAAAATTAAGCTGACTCCTCATTTACAACTCTGCCAGATTCTTCAAAGCTATTAATCCTTAGCAGCATTGACTCTGAATGGAGAGCTTACATGCAACACTTCAGCACGCATGATGGGTCATTTCTATGAAGGAACCAACAAAAAATGTCACCAAACTACAACCTGGAATTGTTCCTGAACATCATCCTGCAAAGATATTGTTTGCCTTTGATCACAATCATCGGGGGCTATGTCTATGTCCGATATATCAACATATACATATACTATTTCCAACCAAATCAGTCCATATCTCCACAATAAATTTGGTACCTTTAGAGTACCCAAAATCAAAATCAACTTAAGTATAGATTAGATGATTCACCATAGTTCATCACTTTATTCAATCTCTAATTGACGACTTTTACAATGGGCTGAAATACTCAAATCTATAACAAATGGTTAAACTGCATGCCAATACCAAAAATCAAGATACTAGATCACCCAAATTAAGAGATACATCAACCACTATTAGCATCTTCTCAGCTGAGTTGAAGATATTGGTTTTAGTTTTCACCATTTGACGAAACCTTATAATAATTAAGTAATAGCTTTCATTCAACTACCTAATCCCATGCCCATGAGAAATGATGAGGATTGGCTTAGCTAAGAAGATGCTATGAATGAATTATGAATATAAAAGAAAGCAGAAAGAAACATCAAAGAACAAAGGTCTCCAAAGCTAACCACCTACTCATTTGGGTCAGGCCAAAAACAATACTCTACGTACTACTTAAAAACATGAGTTTTACTCAGCTTGAACTGTAAATGTGATTCTCTATAAATCAGCCAGTCCATGTGGATACAGAATACCATAGCTTAGTAGCTGTAGGCGGTGAAAACACAACACCCACTTAGATTGAGATAAACTTTGTAGATCCAGGAATACCGAATGCCAAGAACCTAAAAAAGGAAAGGAAAACGGCTTGGGTTAAAGCCCCTGGCTGCTGTGAGCTGAAGGCGCTCCGATGCCTGAGTTAGTTCTAAACTAAGCAGGAGGAGGGAGAGCAGAATGAGACGATGTGTTGTGTATTGTGTATTGCGTACCTCCATGGGGCTG
Organism: Persea americana; assembly: GCA_029852735.1. Lineage (NCBI taxonomy): Eukaryota > Viridiplantae > Streptophyta > Magnoliopsida > Laurales > Lauraceae > Persea > Persea americana. The sequence continues at coordinate 29,457,776 of CM056818.1, read as the reverse complement.
ATCCCAAGTGTCTATATGTGGGCATTCCTCGCTCATTCTCTCTGTGAGTGGGGGTAGGTGGGGTGAGGTCCCATCGATCCTTACCCTGACATTCGGCGGTAGGTGAAAAGGGAACATCCCATCCGAACCTTCCATGCCTTCAGTCAGTTGATGTTAAGGGCTGATAAAGCTAACTTCTTATCGCCATAAATGAGCAATCCTATCGTCATAAATGAATGCTCCTATCTATTAGGGCACGCCGTACTTCCCGGAGGAAGGTGACGGCCCACTCTGCCTTCTGCGTTTTGTTCCGAGACCAAGAATTGCTCGGCCGCGCTGGGCATTTGTGTTGAGCTGGCACTCACGCCGAGCTGCCCCGCCGAGCTGGCACTCCTAACCGAGCTGCCGAGCTGCCGGGCTGTGATTACAGAGGTCGAGGTGGACAGCAAGTACTACTGCAATTCTCGCTTAATCTCGTCACTACGGTGTTTTACCCACACAATTGCCCCCTGGCTTTTGACCCCTGAGAGTCCTCCAGCTTGAGGAGGTCGGAAGCTTAGTGACTGTCTAGCCGGTAACGCTACCGAGCTCGAGTGAGGGTCACCGAAGTGTGGGAAGGGGTTACCGGGACAGAGGAGCCTCGGATCAGAGGGGGTCCCTCTTGAGCTTGATGACCGTCGTTGACGTTCGGCCCCTTTCAAGATGTCTCTTCGCCTGTCCAGGGTATTTAATAGCCCTCAGATATTGCAACAATGGTGGCACGTGTCGCCTCTTTGGTTGTCACGCAATTACTTTGAGAAGACGTTAGGGCTGCGAGATGCGACATTAGGGCTGACTGAGGGGATGCCTCTTTAAAGGCTCTTCTCGAAAGCTGAAATGGCGTCTCTGCCCCTTATAAATTAGGGCTTCTCCTTCGTCTTCACCTTCTTTTACTCTTTCGAATTTCTATTGCACCCTGCAAGAGAACTTCTCCAACGTCTGCAAGTTTCCAGCGATCCTGTCTGTGCAGTCCCCCTTTCGTAGGGCTTCTTTCTGCTTCTCTCGTCTTTTCTTCTGGATAGACCTTCGTCTAGGTTGAGAATGGGGATCTATAGACATCTGTTAGGAGACCCGGGTTCCATAGCCTATTTTAGGAATACGTACAAGATCCCTGCCAATGTGGAGGTCAGACCAGATGGCCCCGATGATGGCCTCGCCTACCGCGATGGCTAGATGCTGTTCTGGCTGGTCTCCGTTGTGGAGGGTGGGGTCCGCTTCCCCCTTCATCCATTGGTTAGGGACTACCTCCGGGAGTGGAGGTTGTGCTCATGCCAGCTACTTCCCAACGAATACAAAATTATCATGGGAGTAGTGCGGCGAAACGAGCTCCTAGGGATCGGCCTCGATGTCCCGGACATCGAGGATACGTACGACCTCTGCAAATCCGCAGAAGGGAACACCCATTACCTCTGGCTGAGCGTCCGCCGGGTTGGCTTTGTAACCGCACTGGAGGATTCCAACAAATACGCGGGCGAAGACCGAGTACTTGTCAGAGGAGGATGAGAATTCGGTGAAGCGGAGCCTAACATCACGGTCCGGATTCCTCGAAAAGTAGGAACTCCACCAAGTAAAGACCGAAGTCTTTTCATTTTGCAGCTTTTTCTTTCTTCTATGCCTGACTAACACAACTTTTTCTGTTTATGCAGATTTCCGCCAAAGGAGGGAGTTTGCCAGAGAAAACCGTTGGAGGGTGAATAGCGAGTGGCACGAGAAGGTGAGAAACTACCGCGATCACAACTGTCGTGCTGCGTGGTCCCTTCTCGGGTATATGCCCCACTACAGATCCTTCAACACTTCGAGAAGAGTGTCGAGAATAGACTTTGTGCTGCGCGGGGAAGGCGCCAGCTTAGAGTCAGCGACGACCGCGGTGCCCAGCTCGGAGGCGGTGACCGTCGCAATACCTACTGGGCGTCTGGTTGAGTTCGGACACCGTGCTACAGCACTCCCAGACCCAGAGCCTGCCAAGACCTCAGGAGCCGAGCCCAGGCCTTCCCGAAGGAAGAGGCTAGTAGCTTCTAGCACGTCTGAGAGTTCGGCATCTTCCAGCTCAGAGGAAGAGGAAGAGGAGGGAGAGATGCTAAAGCCAGCGCGGGCAACGTTACGTTGCAGAAGACCTGTCTACCGAGGCCTTCGGGGGACATCTGGGGCGAGGCCCGGGATCCCCTTGAGGCCGTGGTCGTCGCTTTGGCTGTGACGCCTTCAGCCGCGCCGGGCGGAACTCCTACTGCCCCGGTTGCTGAGACAGTCCGCACAGCCGCGACCGAGGCCACTTAGTCCACCACGGTCGAGGTCGCCTCGGCTCTGCGGGTGACTATCGTCGTAGACGACTCACCCCCATGCCATGCTACAAGGGCTGGAGGTCAGGCTCGCTCCGCCGAGGTCGTTGAGGGGGGTTGACCCAAGAAGAGAGCAAGGGTCGAGGCCTCGCCTGGCCCCTCGTCGCCTCCGCCAGCTGGTGGAACGATCTCGCCCCCTCCGCTGGCTTCGTGGAGGCCGGCCATTGAAGAAGTACTAGGGAGGCAGCTGGCCGAAACAGATCGTGTGACCGATCCTCAAGTGGTCGCCGCGCTGGGACGCGCCTGCGCCCTTCCTCAGGACATGGCGAGGTGGGCAGAGATGGACAACGAGTCGCTCCTGCTCTCACTGATGCGCTCGCTGGTAGCGGTAAGTGTAGTATTTTTCTGGAGCCTTTAGTTCTGTATTCTTTTATTGACTTCTGGTTTTCTTCTTGCAGCTGTTGCAGAAATGCCAGATGGGCATAGAGAGGCTGGACGTAGCCAGGGCTAGAGAGGCCGAATGGGTTGCCGAAAGGGAGGAGCTGCAGGCGTCCATAACGGCTAAGGAGGCGATGCTGGTAGAAGAGGTGGGCAGGAATGCTGGCCTCATCTCAGACCTCAAAGAATCTCAGGTCCTGGTGGAGCATCTCAGGGAAGAGCTGAAGGATAAGGGGACCTAGAACCTTCATCTTGTCTCTGAGCTCGTCGATCTCCGAACCGAGGTGGCGCGGCTGGAAGAGGACCTTCGGGACGCCAGAGGGACAAACAAGAGGCTCCTCTCCCAGAGGAACTTGGAGCAAGGCTCCCTGGAGATGGCCTTGAGGGGGAAAGCGGCCGAGATCGAGTCTGCTTTGGCGAGACAAGAAGCCAGGCTCAAAGAGGAGTTCTTGGCTGAGCATAACTCCATTATGGGGGAGGAGATTGGCAGACTGACAGCCGACTACAAGGTTTAGCTTCCAGGGATCCGGGACCGAGCCTGGGAGCTCAGATGGAAAGCAGCCTTGAAGAAGGCTGGGGTTCCTGGGGACAGCCCTCTCCTCAGGAATCCCCGAAGTTCCCTCGCTCGGACTCGGAACTTATGGCCATATCTCTGACCTCCCCTTGCCTTCCTCCGCAAGCCTGCCTAGAGGCGAGTGCCCACCCCGAGGCGCCTTCGGAGGCCCCTTCAATAGCCAGCGCTGGGCCTAAAGACTCCCCTGCACCCGAGGTCGTCCAGGCCCCTCCCGAAGGCCCCGCTCCTGAGGCAAGCGTTCCCGAAGCGAGCGCAGTCGTTTCTGAAGCCACCTCAACCGTGCCCGAGGCCAGCACGGTGGCGGCCGAGGCTACTCCAGAAATCGACTACAATGTAGAGGTTGTAGCCCCTTGAGCCCCAATTGTATTTTTCCCTTCTTTCATTGTATTCCCCTTTAAATGTAATATGAATTCTATCAATGGAACATCAATTTTCTTTGAATTCCTTGGCTTTTCTTTTTTCTTCTTTGATGGAATGAGTGTGCAGTGACGTGTGCCTTTTTATACTTCATTTGCTAGGTGGTTGGTCTGAATAACCGAACTCTTCGTAAGTCTTTAAAAGTTAAAATTGGATGTCTGCCCTTGACCGAGATTTGGTTTATGAACCGTGGTCCCAATCAGCATCTATAACCCTTGAGAGCGGAAGCTGCCAGAACTCGGGGTGTTCTTGAGCGCCAAAGTCAGTGTTCTTAGAAATTTTTGGCTTTACCACCGCAGCTGGTGCTGGAACCGAGCTAGGACGGCTAGCACTCTGACTGAGCTGCTGAGCCGGGGGTGGTGCAATCACCGGACCCTGGGATACTCGTGGATGTGCCGCCAAAGCTGGTGCAGGCACCGAGCTGAGGACGGTTGGCACTCTGAACAGAGCTGCCGAGCCGCGGGGTGGTGCTATCACCGGACCCTGGGATGCTCATGGCTGTGCCGCCAAAGCTGGTGCAGGCACCGAGCTAAGGACGGTTGATACTCTGAACAGAGCTGCCGAGCCGCGGGGTGGTGCTGTCACCGGACCCTGGGGTGCTCATGGCTGTGTCGCCAAAGCTGGTGTACGCACCGAGCTGAGGACTGTTGGCACTGTGAACAGAGCTGCCGAGCCGCGGGGTGGTGCTGTGACCGGACCCTGGGATGCTCATGGCTGTGCCACCAAAGCTGATGCAGGCACCGAGCTAAGGACGGTTGACACTCTGAATAGAGCTGCCGAGCCGTGGGGTGGTGCTGTCACCGGACCCTGGGATGGTCATTGCTGTGCCGCCAAAGCTGTTGCAGGCACCGAGCTGAGGACTGTTGGCACTGTGAACAGAGCTGCCGAGCCGCGAGGTGGTGCTGTCACCGGACGCTGGGAAAGCTGGCACTGCGGCCGAGCTGCATAACTTGGAAGCAATTTTGAAAGAGATCTGCTCAAGAATGTTCCTTTTTATTGCTGTTTGAACCCTTAAATACATGTTTTCAGAAGTAGAACTTTTTGAGATGCATTGTGTTCCATGGTCGCAGCAGCTCTTTGCCCTCCATGTCTTCGAGCCTGTACGCGGCCCTTCCCGCCATTGATAGTACTTTATATGGCCCCTGCCAGTTGGGTTCTAATTTCCCTTCATTGGGATTTCGGTCGCCAAGAAGTGTCTTCTTCAGGACTAGTTCTCCCATCGTGAATCTTCTCGCTTTGACCTTCTGGTTGTATCCCCTGACCAACTGCTGTTGATAGGCAGCCAGGCAGATAGTTACTGTCTCTCTTCGTTCTTCAGCGAAATCTAGCTCTCGAGCTACGTTTAAGTCGTTCAGCCCCTGCTCATAGAGTTCCGACTTAAGGTCGGGAGGCCGACCTCAAGGGGAATGACTGCTTCCATGTCGTAGGCAAGGGAGAATGGTGTAACCGAGGTGGAGCGCCTTGGAGTTGTCCTGTAAGCCCATAGAACACTAGGAAGCTCTTCTACCCACCTCCCCTTGGCTTGGTCAAGTCTCTTTTTGAGTCCGTCAATGATCACTTTGTTTGAGATCTCAGCCTAGCCATTGCTTTGTGGGTATGCCGGGGTGGAGTAGACGTTTCGGATGCCGTACTCCTGGTAGAAGCTTTTGAAGAAGTTGGAATCGAACTGGGTCCCATTGTCGGAGATGAGGGTTCGGAGGATTCCAAATCTTGTGATGATGTTCTTCCATACGAAGTTCTTCGTGTCTTGCTCGGTGATGGAGGACAGAGGCTCCGTTTCGACCCAGTTTGTGAAGTAGTCCATAGCTACTATCAGCCATCTTTTGTTTCCTGGAGTTCGGTGTAGCAGACCGGTGATGTCCAAACCCCATTGAGCGAAAGGCCACGTGCTGGATAGAGGGCTTAGGTCCTACGCTGGCTGGTGGAGAGAGTGTGAGAACTTCTGACACTTTTTGCATTTCCTGGCATAGACTTGGGCATCCTTCTGCATGTACAGCCACCAGTATCCTTGGCTGATTGCTCGGTAGGCAAGCGACTGACCTCCGATGTGGCTGCCGCAAATCCCCTCATGAATTTCGTAAAGGAAGTCGTCGACTTTGCTTGGGTGGACGCATTGGAGGTAGGGTCCGGTGAACGACTTCCTGTAGAGCCTGGCGTCTGGTGAGAGCCAAAATCGGGTTACTTTCAACCTAATCTTCTGTGCCTCAGTCCTGTCTTCGGGCAGCATGTCGTCCTTCAAGTAGGCGATGACCAGATCCATCCAGCTGGGACCGAGGTCCACGCACATGAGTCGCCAAGGTCGCTGTAGTTCGATGCTGGGCTCGACCGGCTTCGACCGCTAAGGCGAGGTTGGCAAGGGCGTCGGCATGGGAATTGGACTCTCTACCGACCTGTCGGATCTTAGCCCTTTTGAACTGAGAGAGAAGTTCCTTCGTGAGAGCTAAGTAGGACGTCATTCTATCGTCCCGAGCCTGGTAGTTTCCGCTGAGCTGGTTCGTTACTAATTGGGAATCAATGAAAACCACAATGTGTCGAGCTTCCAAGATTTTGGCACTGTTTAGGCCGGCGATGAGTGCTTCGTACTCAGCCTCATTATTGGATGCCTTGAAGCCGAATGTTAGAGCTTGCTCGATGACAAGGCCCTCCGGAGACTAGAGGACTATGCCAGTGCCAGCCCTATTGTACGTTGAGGATCCATCGACGAAGACTTTCCAGGACTGCTCTTGCTCTGTCTCGGTTGCTGCCTCTGTATCCTTACTGCCCCCTAGTTCGGTGTCGAGCAGGGTCGGCGCCGAACTCTTAGAAGTGAATTCGACAATGAAGTCTACTAAAACTTGGGCTTTGATGGCCGTTCTAGGTTGATACTGGATATCATATTGCCCCAGTTCGACAGCCCATTTAGAGATTCGACCGGAGAATTCTATCTTTCGGAAGAGAGCCTTCAGTGGGTGCTTGGTCACGACCACGATAGTGAAGGTTTGGAAGTAATGGGAGAGCTTTCGCGAGGCGCTGACGAGTGCCAGGGCAAGCTTCTCGAGCTGTAAATACCGGGTCTCGGCATCGGGCAGGATCTTGCTAGTGTAATAGATAAGCCTCTGCTGGCTATCTTCTTCTCTGATGAGTACCGAGCTTACTGCATGGTCCGAGACTGCGAGGTACAAATACAGTGCTTCGCCATGGGTTGGGGTCAATAGTAGCGGAGGTGAAGAGAGGTAGCGCTTGAGCTGTTGCAGGGCCTGATCGCAGTCCGACGTCCATTGGAATTTTGAGCCTTTGTGTAGGAGCTGGAAGAAAGGCCTGCACTTGTCAGAAGCTCTGCTGATGAAGCAATTGAGCGCGGCAGCCATGCCGGTCAGCCTCTGAACTTGTTTAGCCGAGGTCAGGCTCTAGAGCTCCTTGATCACCGTGATTTGGTCAGGGTTTGCTTCAATCCCCCTTCTTGTGACCAGGCTCCCCAAGAACTTTCTGCAACCGACAGCGAAGGCGCATTTAGATGCATTTAGCTTCAACTGAAACTGGCGGAGGATGCCGAAAATCTGGCGGAGGTCGGCCAAGTGGTCTTGCGATTCTTTAGACTTGACGACCATATCGTCGATGTAGACCTCGACTGTCTTCCCGAACTGCGCTTGAAACATCTTGGTCACTAGCCGCTGGTATGTCGCCCCTGCGTTCTTCAACCCGAAGGGCATTACCTTGTAACAATAGGTGCCCCGAGGTGTGATGAAGGCTGTCTTCTCTTGGTCCGGTACGAACAGAGGTATCTGGTGGTATCCTTAGTAAGCGTCGAGGAAACTCATACAGTCGTGTCTGGCAGTGGCGTCAATGAGCTGGTATCTTTGGGAGGGGGAAACTGTCCTTAGGACAAGCTGTATTGAGGTCGGTGAAGTCGAAACAGACCCTCCACTTCCCCGTCTTCTTCTTGACCACGACTGTGTTGGCTAGCCACTACGGATAGTGGACCTCCTTTATCGCTCGCGCTTCGAGCAGCTTCTCAACCTCTTCCTTCATGGCCTCAGTTTGTGGGACCCCAGCTCGGCGTGCTTTTTGGATCATGGGCTTATGGTTAAGGTCTACATTCAACTTGTGGCACATGACTACTAGGTCGATGCCGGGCATCTCGTAAGGCGTCCACGCAAAGACCTCTTTGTTCTCAAGGAGGAGGTCTAGCAACTATGTCTTCTCGGTCTTGGGGAGCTGGCTTCCAACTAGGAAAAATCAGTCTGGGTCGGCGTGGTCGATCCTGACCTCGGTGAGGTCCTCGATGCTCTTCTGCACCGGGGCCCTGCCAACATCCCCAAACTCGCCTTCTCTGTCCAGCTCGGCCACATGGACCTGGGATGATTCGGCTTCTCCAGGCAGCACGGCCATCAAGCATTGTCTGGCCATGCGCTGGTCGCCTTTTATAGCGATCACATCGGTCCAGCCAGACGGGTTTTCTAGGGGGAACTTGAGCTTCTGATGATGAGTGGAGGGCACAGCCTCCATGCCATGCAGCCACGTCCTTCCCATTATGACATTGTATGGGGAGGGGACGTCGACGACCAAGAAGTCAACCTGCCTGGAGGCGCCTCCTACTTGGACTCTGAGGGAGATCTTCCCCTTCGGGTACATCGGTTTCGAGCTGAAGCCGACAAGAGGAGTTCTGGCAGTTTCGAGGTCTTCGTCCTTGAGTTTCAGCTTCTGAAAGCAATCATAGTACAGGATCTCGGACAAGCTGCCTGGATCGACAAGGACTCTCTGAACCAAGAAGTTCTGCAGCTTCAAGGTGAGAACTAAAGGGTCGTTATGTGGGAGTTCTACGTCCTCTAGATCCCTGTCGGAGAACCATATTCTAGGCCCCTCTGTCTTGGCCTTCTTTGCAGCTGGTTCCGGCGCCGCGATCAACACCTGCTTCTGATGGGAGGCCCTTCTGGCCTCAGCAAGGGCCTCGGAGCTCCCCTTAAGTGGACGAGCGAGGTGGATGACGTTGATGATGCCCTCCGGCTCGCTATCCTAGCCACCATCATCTCGGCATGGAAGTCGGCTGTTGTCCCGGCTTTCCTCCTTGACGTAGTCCCTCAGGTGCCCCTCTTTCACAAGGTTCTCGAGGTGGGACTTGAAGCTTTTGTACTCATCAATTCTGTGCCCACTCTGGTTGTGATAAGCACAGAACTTGCCCTGGTCCCGGGAGGAAGGGTCACCTCTCATGGGCTGCGGCCATTTGAAGAAGGGCTGCGCCTTTATTTTGTGGAGGAGCTTATAGATGGGCTCCTTAAAGATCTTGTTTACCGCTTTGAAGGTGGCGGCATCGTTCCCGGTCCTCCTGCTGCTCCCCGAGGCTGCGACCGAGGTGGAGGTGTTCCGGCGACGATCTGAGGACCGGGCCCTGTGACGATCCGGGGACGGGTCTTTGCGGCGGTCCTCCCTCCTGGAGGACCTGTTGTCTCTGTCTCCTTTAGATGGTCGGTGCTTCTGGGAGAGGCCGAAGTTCTCCAGCCCGCGGACTTCGTCCTCCTCTGCCCGGATGAACCAGTTTGCCCGGGTCATGAGCTCCTTCATGATGGCTACGAGATACATGACCAACTGCGCTCGAAGCTGGATGCCCGGGCGTAGGGCCAGCTGAAAGGATTTCACTGCCATCTCCTCAGAAGCGCAGTCGATCTGGCTGTAAACAGTCCAGAAACGATGGGCGAACTGGGTGACGTTCTCGTCCTCTCGCATTCGAAGGGCCATCAGGTCAGCATTGATCTTTGGGATGACGCGGTGGGCCTGGAACTTCTCCAGGAAGGTCGTCCGAAGCAGTCGCCAACTGGAGATGGAGCCTCTAGGGAGTGAGCAGAACCATCGTATGGGGAGATCTCTCAAACTGGAGGAAAAAACTCGACAGTTCAGGAAATCGTCCTCCCCCCAGACCGACATCCTTTGGACGTAGTGTCGGAGGTGAGCCGCAGGGTCCGAGGTTCCATCATACAGGGTGAACCTCGGGACGTTGAACTTCTCGGGGAGGGAGTACTTTTTTATCTTCCTGGAGAAAGGAGATGCGCCTGTGTCTTCAGCTTCAAAGGCGCTGCACTGGTCTCGGGTGATACCAGCAGTCTCCATATTCTGGCGAACAGTCTGTTTGACCTGCTGGTCAATCCACTACTTGAGCTCCTCCTCGTCTTCTGGTATCCTCCGCTGCTTCTTTTGCCCTACATGCTCGTGGCTACTGCTGGAGTCCTCTTCTTTGTGGACCCGATCACGCCTCTTATTATCGAGGACGTGCCTCAGGTCCCGCCCGTGGCCCGGAGGAGCCTGGCTGTGCCTGGGTGGAGGACCCGAGGCATGGCTACGCCCATGAAGTGGGCTCCGAGCCGCTCCCTTCTCCTGGAGCTGTTGTTTGAGCAGTAGGATAAGCTCGTCCTGCTCCTGAATGAGGCGGTTTTTAGCTCTAACCTCATCCAGGCGAGGGTCTTCGTCTTCGTCAGGGTTGACCTGATGGTGGGACTGAGGTCCAACCCTTGCTGACTTTTCACGCAACTTGGTGACTGACTTGTCACCTCGCCTGGCGTGCTCATTGCTAAGGTGGGGCTGCTCTGGAGGCATAACATTGTGAAAGGAAGGCATTGTCAATCCCCTAGACTGTGATATTGACTGGACTGTAGGGGACCTTCCTTCTGATCTTCTTTGTCAAGGGGCTGGACCTTATACCAGCACAGGCTGCGTGGTTGGTCCCTTGCCCTTGGAGGGTCCTTTACCATTTCTGGTTTTTGGAGGCATGGTGTTGGAAGGCTTTTTGTTCAGTGATTCCCATAGACGGCGCCAAACTGTAGGCGGTGAAAACACGACACCCACTTAGATTGAGATAAACTTTGTAGATCCGAGAATACCGAAGCCAAGAACCTGAAAAGGGAAGGAAAACAGCTTGGGTTAGAGCCCCTGGCTGCTGTGAGCCGAAGGCACTCCGATGCCTGAGTTAGTTCTAAACTAAGCAGGAGGAGGGAGAGGAGAATGAGACGATGTGTTGTGTATTGTGTGTTGCGTACCTCCATGGGGCTGATGCCAAGTGTCTATATGTGGGCATTCCTCGTTCATTCTCTCTGTGAGTGGGGGTAGGTGGGGTGAGGTCCCATCGATCCTTACCCTGACATTCAGCGGTAGGTGAAAAGGGAAGATCCCATCCGAACCTTCCATGCCTTCAGTCAGTTGATGTTAAGGGCTGATAAAGCTAACTTCTTATCGCCATAAATGAGCAATCTTATCGTCATAAATGAATGCTCCTATCTGTCAGGGCAGGTCGTACTTCCCGGAGGAAGGTGACGGCCCACTCTGCCTTCAGCGTTTTGTTCCGAGACCAAGAATGGCTTGGCCGCGCTGGGCATTTGTGTTGAGTTGGCACTCATGCCGAACTGCCGAGCTGCCCCGCCACGCTGGCACTCTTAACCGAGCTGCCGAGCTGCCCTGCCGTGCTGGCACTCCTAACTGAGCTGCCGAGCTGCCAGGCTGTGATTACAGAGGCCGAGGTGGACAGCAAGTACTACTGTAATTCTCGCTTAATCTCGTCATTACAGTGTTTTACCCATACAGTAGCAAAACATAACACATTGTGTTATTGGAAGCTAGTGAGAATGGAGAGCTACCATTGCAAGCGTCATGATTTGTTGCTGTTGCTGGTTCTATGTTATGCATGGGTCATCATAGCTCAGGGCAGGGTCTCACCAACAACATTGTCAACCACAAAATGGTTTCATTTTAATGTAAGATACAGGAAAACCATAAATGTGTTGGGTCATCCTAATCCTACTGTAGCTCCAAATATGTTTCCTGCAACTTTTGCGTTTGCAAGTTGAGTGGACAATGGTCACATGTTTGTGCAGCACCAAGCCTCTTCTCATAGTAAATGGAGAGTATCTAGGGCCAACCATCCAAGTTCAAGAGGGTGATGAGGTTGAGATCATCATCACCAATAAAGTCTCCTTGAATACTACCATGACATAAAACCACCATACAAAAATACTTTTATCAGATTGTTTCAAAACACTTAGCCATCAAGTCACAAGGTTGGTAGTGCAAATACATTTCAAAACACTTCATTTCAATGCTTCTATTCCCTTCATTGTAGAACACATGACAAGAAGAATCATTTCCCTAGTATGAATGAACAAAGATTCTCATCCGAATTTGAAGAACCACATACACAATCATCTCATTCAAGTACAAAAAATGAAAGCATTTTTATACTATGACTTGAAATCCTTATTCTCATATCTAGGATACCATACCCAATTATGGAAATCATCATTTAAAAAAAATTATTAAATAAAATAAGATCATCCAAGACTTCAACTAAGCTAATCTACAACAAGCAAAACTCTTTGAATTAGTTAAATGCATGAACATCTCTCTAACGCATTTCGTCAAACACCTTAAATACCCATCCCCAAACAACCAAATGCCTTATGCCTTGGTCCAATTTTTCCAAATTCTACTAAAACATCTCAATCCAGTTCCCCAAACACAATTCATCAATTAGATCCAGATCCACTGTGCAAATTTTCTTTGTCTGAGACAGTGTCAAGTCCAAATCTACATGTACCAACTAAGCCAGAAACCCAATTATGCAATTTAAATTAAACCAGTAGAGTAGGAAAAAAAGTTAATATCCGTATAACCAAAACCCATAGATGCCAGCTAAGACATGAAACAGTGATTATATAAATTCTTACAAAGTATTTGCATAAACCCTGTCTCGCAAGTCCGACATAAAGAAAACTGAAAAATACTTTTTTAATTGCGTGACTGAAAGCGTTCTGCATGCACTATTATTCATATATTCCAAATTAAAAAAATAATAATAACCAGATGGGAACGCAAGAACATCAGAAGCGACCGTGTTCCCTCATTAAAAAATGATTAAAAAAGAAAAAGAAAGAAAATGGCAACATAGATCTTAAATGAAGGAAAAACAAAAAGGTCCAAGAATTAGAGACTTGCAAGATAGATCCAATATTTAATGCAACTAAATAGAATGGGCTTAACATAATCCCTACTAAGCAATTCTAAATTGTTTCAGGAAGGGGCATAATATCAAATATTAGATTACAATTAACCACACCTAAAACCAATGAAATAAAAAATCTATTACTCAATAACACAAGTTCCATATCAAAACCATTAAAGAGAAAAACCCAAACAAGTGTAAACCCCCAAGTGAGAAAACCTCTAAAAAACAAACCCGAATCACAAATAGAACAAGAAAGATGTTACAATTTTTTAAGTAGATCCTCAATTCTTTTGTGTTGATGTTGGAGAGAATCTAAATTCAAAGAGAAAGGGAGAGAGGGTTACGGAGATAGAGAGGGGTTTACCAAAAAAAAAAAAAGAGTTATACAGGGAGGGTTCGGATCTGCTGGAGAGGATACCCGGGCACCGTAGCTTTAGATCCGAGAGAAAGAAACAGAGACCGCGATCAAGAGAGTTTTTCCCCTTCCGCGTTTCGGAATTGAGAGAGAGAGACAGGGACTGAGAGAGTTTTCTTTCTACGATTAGAGAATAAAATTGATGGCAGGAAGGAATGGGTTTAGGGCTCGGGATTTATTAACTGAGTAATGAAAGCTGTATGATGGTAGGAGTAGGAGGCCCAAGTCCTTTAGAATTTACCCTTATTTTAGTGAACCGAAGTTATTTTGTTAATCGAAATAATTTACCCTGTTGGCCTATTCATTAAAACATAAGCCATTAAAAATAAATGCCTCCTCTTGATATTGGCCCTAAATAAATTTTAATCAAACTAAAATTGGGTCCATCAAATTTATCACTTTTAAGCCATCTGAATAAAAAATATTTATGATGGTAGGACCAAGTCCTTGGAGAATCCCCCTCTTTTATCTAATGGACCCAAGTTAGTTTTTTTTAATTGAAAGATTTTATAGTGAGCCTACTTATAAAAATATAAGCCATTAAAAATAAATGCCTCCTCTTGATGTGGGTCTTCAACAAATTTTAATCAAACGGAAATTGAGCCCATCAGATTTGTCACTTATTAAGTCACCTGAATTAAAAATATAAAAGGTAAAATTTAAATGCTTTACAGTAGTCAAGCTAATGAAAATCCCATCGGGTATTGAAATTTTTTCTTGACATACACTCTTGTAATAGAACCCATTTATAAAAAAACTAAATCACTCATAACAAATGCCTCCCTAATAAGCACTCAAATAGATTTTATTCTTAAAGGAGATGGGTTCATTGTCATATTTATTATTTTAAAATTTTTTAATAAATTATTAAGAAAAAGTTCAAGTAGTGTTCTTGTAGTCAATTTGGGCTACATAATTGATATGTAAATTAAAAAGAAGACCAGAAAAAATTATAATGTGAGCATATTAAATTGATAAAGATTAAATAGTGATACTAGATGGTATAATTTAGGGGCCAATATTTTACTTTATTGTTGTTACTAATGGAAATCAACATCATTCTCTAGCATTTTATAATGTTGTGGATTACTTTGGATATTTTCTCAAATGTTTTTACGCTGGATATTTTTTTGGGTAAAAAACATTTACGCTACAACGACTGCGCCGAATAGAGAACATTACGTGGTCGATACCGTAATAGTGTCATTTATTGGGATCGACCAATACCGTGACTCTCATCCATGCCTTAGTGTAAAAAAGATGGTTAATTCATAATGGAGCTCCGCACGTATCTCAGTCACACGCGTAGTCTACTGACGCCCTCAATTTCGCTCATCATTATATTTTTTTAGCTCAAATTTCAACCCAACTTGATTTTAAAACCCATTGATTATACTAGAAGACTTTATTAGCATCTTTGATATTGTGTGATCAGTAGTGCAGTGAACCCACCCCATTCAAAGTAAATTTTGACGATGCCCCATAAATAAGTATAGCTAAAAGTAAGACACCTAAGACATTAGCTATGGAAAAAAGATTGTTGCTAAACTCTTAGACTCCTAGACCACATTAGGGGTGAAAGATTAAAAATCGCCACTAATCCTCTTTCCCCTCCAAAATGACCTTTAGCCACGACATATAAGTTGCCACTAAATGTAATCACTATAATACCTTCACTAAAGTGAGTCTTTTGTGGCAAAAAAACATTGTGGCTAAAAGTGTTGCCACTAAAAGGTGGCTTTCATATAATATATTTTTAGTGGCAACAGAAAGTCGCAGCAAAAGGTGGTGAAAATAAGACAACTAAGCATTTAGCCACGAAAATAAAAAGTTGTCTCTAAACTCATAGACCATTAGTGGCCATAAAAGAAAACTCGCCACTAAATCTCATTCCCCACCAAAATGACCTTTAGCTACAACATATAAGTTGTCATTAAATGTGATCACATAATACTTTTAGTGTCAACATCAAGCTTTTTCCACTAAAGGTAAGCTTTTAGTGGCGAAAATTAAATTATGGCAAAAAATGTTGCCATTAAAAGTCAAATTTTTTGTGATATATCTTTAGTGGCAATATAAAGTAGCCACAAAAAATAAAACATACAGTGGCAAAAAATATACCGCGGCTAAATGTAAGAATCTAAGAAATTAGTGGTGATCATAAAAAGTTGTCACTAAAACCATACACTATTAGTGGCGATAAATTAAAACTTGCCACTAAATCTCTTTCCCTCCAAAATCCCATGGCGCCAAAAATTCCCGCCAAGGAATTAGTGGCGAAATTTAGCTACGACATATAAGTTGCCATTAAATGTAGGCATTATAATACCTTCAGTGGCGACATCAAATATTTTCCACTAAAGGTGGGTTTTTAGTGGCGAAAATTAGACCGCGGCAAAAAAAGTCGCTACTAAAAGCCAACTTTCTTGTAGTGTATTCTGACTATTACGCATTCTTGGATTTCAGTCACAAAAATAAATGTACTTAAAACCGACTTTTAGTTTAAACTTTTAAGAATTGAGTTATAATTATCTAATTAAAAGGATGTTTTGATCACCCCATATCCTTAAAGTTCCATGTACATACAAATTAACTCTATAAATTGGTTGACATCCCAAGCAACTCTATTGAGAAAAAAGTATATCATTATTAATAGAAATGAGTACACCCCCTTTTGCACTAACAATGATTTATAAAAATAATATAAAATGCCTAAATAAGAAGCAATAAAACTAAAAGAAAGGGATTGGAAGCAACCGTGCAATACTTATTGATTATGTATTAAGTACAATACATAACTTAAATAATTAAATATAGATGAAATGAACCAAGTATATATATATATATATGTATGTATGGGGTTTTAGGATAGTTTTTAATGGGTAAGTGGCTATGAAATTGCCTTCATATCTCCCATATTATTACAAAGTGACTATGATATGGGCATTTTAGTATATATTTACATATATGTATATATTATATATAAAATAAATAAAAGTAAGAGGGTCAGGGCCGGGCCGGGCTAGTACTGTCCAAGCCCGGCCATCAAATCTCAGGGCCTGGAAAGAATTGTCCAAGACCAGCCCTAGGGCTTTTTGTTAGAAACAAATGCCCTCATTTTAAGCGCTTTTTTCGGCCGGTCCCCTTTCTCAGTACCAAATTGACAGGCCTATTCACAGTGGTTCCCAGCGGTCCTCCATTGAGCCATTGTGGTCCCTTCCAACGCCCTTTTTGTCGAAGGTATGTTTCCTAAAAAAATCCCTTTTTCATTTTCATTTGTTATCTCATGGTCGGTTGGGTTGTGCCCTTGCCATCCCTTTTGCGATATCGCCTTTCCTTTTGCCACGCCTACTCTCCACTTGAGAGTAAGATTCTAAAAGGGTGATTTGTGCCGATTGTGTAGCATAACCTGGAAGAACAAAAAAGAGCCCTAAAAATGGTTGAAACTCTTCCTGGAAGACAATGGGCATAGAACTAAAGAAGGACTTCATGCTTGCAGTTTTCAGAAGGTTTTCAAATAGAAATGCCATGGCTTTTATCCACCGTGACTTTGGGTATCGATTTGAATATGGTGAACCCAATATTTGTTGCATTTGTGTCTGAAGTTGTCTCTAGAATTTCCAGTTGGTTTATGTTCATTTATTTAAGGTCCGAGATATTGATATTAATTGAACACAGTCATTGATATGAAGCCCCATGGCCAAGGAAGGTTTTGATGAATCTAGATGGTGGAGATGAAAGCCCCATGATCATTTTTTCCAAGAACATGGATTGAGGGACGAGTTTTGTGCATTCATAAGCGTACACTGAAGGGTCGATAGAGACCCTTAACATTAGAAATAAAGGTCGATTGAGACCCTATAAACAAAGTAAATAGGAGTTTCGTGAAAGTTAGGATGGACTCCAGGGTCTCAATCGACCCTTAACATTGGAAATGAAGGTCATTAGGGACCGTAGTAGAGAATGTGAAAAAAAATTACGTTTACGGGCAAAATGACTGATTTGGTGCGAAGGATCTTAAAATTACCTTTTCGGTATGATGGTCACCTAATCTGTTTTTTTTTGGGTAAAACCCCCTAGATTCTATGTCCTCAATCCAGTGGATGATATGAGTAAGTTGATTTATTTTTTTAATTAATTTATAATTTCATACTTTATTCATGTGATGAATGATATTTTATTTTATGGTTGCACATAACTAACATAAATTGACATGATGGTTCATGAGATGAACCGAAGAGCACATATATAACATGTGATCTATGTAGGTGGATGAGATTCACATACAGGAGACATAGATCGCAATCTAATATTTGAAGCATTTTCACAACCAGTGATGAGACTGTGCATCTCATCTAAAAAGGTTGTAACACTACAGTTACTATGCAATAGTGTGGATTGTCTCAACCATCAGAGTGTAAGACTTTGGATTGTTATGCTAGTACATTGGATATTCTGAAAATCCTTGAGCAGCGCCTTATGCAAAGCTGTCTCTGATTAAGGATGCTCTCATAATTTTTAAGCAATAGGCTTTTAATCTTTAGAGATTAATAGACTCAGGGTTTTATTATACATTTTCTTTGAATTACTAATGAGTGAGGCCAATTGTAGGTTAACATCTCGGTATCTTGGGTATGTGGTAGTGGGACCGTCAGAACATAAAACTCTCAAGATGGAATCCATCCTTTAAGAGAGAAATACTTCATTGTTCCAATTAATGAAATTTATCATTGGTAAGTACGCACCCGTCTCAATCAAGAGTTAAATGGATGATACCGATGATTATTGTGATTAATTGGGTCATAAGGATAATAAGAGGTGGATCTAATTTGGTTGGACAGGTTAATTCCAATTGATCCATAGATATAATTGATGGAGAGGCCTACTTGCAGTAATCGAGTAGCTTCTTGTAAATAATTTTAACACTGGAGTGCAACTGCATTTACTTAGTGGAGTCATTTGCGATTAACTGTGGGTCCGGAGTTCACATGAGATGTGCGGTCCAGATTTCTCAGTTGTAGTCAGGTTCTAAGAAATCCCTAGTGGTCCTCATACTAGCTGTAAGAAGAGAAAGTTCTATTCCAATTGGAGCTCTTAATGACCGAAGGAGTAGGATATATAACATAAATGGAAGTAAGACTTCGAATTTTTGATAGGGAGGAGGTTTACCAAAATCTATATATATGAGGAGAGGGGGTGGACGTCCAACTAATTCCACATGTCCAAGCCCCTCTTTTCTCTCTCTCACTTCCTCATTTTCTTTCTCCTCTGGTTTCCTTCTTGAGTTCCTAGGGTTTCTTCTTATTTAAGATCCCGGCATGAGTCCCTAAGGTTTCTTCTTATTTGAGATCCCAGCATTCCCTTTAAGAAGTTCTCTAACTAAAGGGTTATAGCGTGGAAGAACATGAGGCTAATGAGATCAAATCTGCGAAAGGGTTTCATAGAACTAAGCATTCAAGTTCTCGATTTGAGCGCAACCAAGCTCCTAATGTATAGATCTATAATAAGTTCATTTTAGTAGATCTTCTTATTTATGCTTGTTTGTTTTTCTTGATCTATCTTCTTTTGATAGATTTCCGATCTTAATGCATGAAATTAGGGTTTTAAATCTTGGGGTTGGGTTCTTGGCCTTTTGGATTTTTTATCCCTGCTTCAAGTGGGTCAAAAGTCTTTGAAAACCCATCTAGAAGGCCCACTTACTTCCAACATGTATATAATTCACTAATTGACCATGATATTCGTTTCTCCTGTTCTTTGTATCTCTTGCACCCAGTTCATTCAAACGTGTGCATTTTTGGCAGTTATACTCCAAGAAAGTCCTAGATCCCTTTGAGTAGGCCCCTCGTGGGGATAGAAAAGAAAGATAAAAGGGGATCTTCATGCTCACCCTCCAGCTATGGTCCCCCATGTTGTCTAAACGGTCAGAGACAAATGGGGTTAGAATGGAATGGTTACCTTGTGCGGACTTAGTTGACCCCTTCAATGCTTGGAAGAAGATGAAAACAGCGACAAATCAGAGAAGCCATGCCATGGTTGTGACAAATTTAGAAAGTCTTGATGAAAAGATCTATATGAGAAACTGTCTAAGCGAGATGCCGCGGTATATGAGCTAATTTTTTAGGGCCCACTTGAATTTGTGCCAACCATGAAATTGGGGAGGAATTAAAAAATCATAATTGGGACTGCAAAAAATCAGCCCAATCCAATCCAGTTTGATGTGTGAAATGCGACAACTTATTTCCCTGCCTCCCTAAGAAAAATTTCTTACGTCTGCCACTGCATACATGCATGTAGAATATATTAATTATTGTGCGGGCATGGATATTTGGTTCCATTGGCTTGAAACGCATGGACCTGAACCTTACACGAAATGTTTTCCATATTTGGTCCAAGAGGTGAACCTGAACCTAGCTATTGTACTGTAGTATCCCCAATTGGGTTTTTCTCATTTAACTTTCAAAGTACATGTGATACTTTGAGCCTTTGATGGGAAAAAACCAAAAACTAAGGGAGATTTTACACGAAAAGGGAAAAAGCATTGAACATGTGGTAGACATTAATTTCCAGGGACTTCTATTTTGGGAAGTAGAATGTGTGGACTAGGGTTGCCATTGGTTCGGTTGTCTATCCAATATTCCAATCACAGTATCACGGATTGGGTTTTGCTCATTTAACTTTTCTAAGTACAATGTGATACCCACGCCAAAAATAAGTACAATGTGAAACCCCACCCCAACCAAAAGAAAACAGTCCAATCCGACACACTTGTTTGTTCTAGGATTCTCCTCCTCACACTCTGAGCCTGTGGCCAGAGAGGCTGGAACAAACGACACCCGGATTTTACCCGAAAGGGGCAAAGCATTGAACATGCGGAAGACAATAATGTCTAGTGACATCAACTTTGGGAAGTAGAATGTGTGGATTAGGATTATCATTGATTCGGATGATGTCTATCCAATCCGAATCAAAGCTTTTTATTCTCCTACAATGCTATCTATGTAGGAAAAATTGGCAACTCACACTCCACAAGTCAAATTTAATTAAGATAGAATTAACGTGGAGACTCAAGAGAGGCACGTTGTTTTTTTATTTTATTTTTTAAAATAATTAAAAATAAATATAAATATAAGTTCATTGCTTATAAAATATGGATTTGCATTTATTTAGATGTATTCATGATAACTAATTTGAATTAATAAATTTAGAAATGTAAGAAAAATACTGGAATAAGGAAAATGAAAGAAAAACCATTACATATTATATTATTTGCTATTCCAGATATCGAAGGTAAAAGATCAAATATAAAGTTCCAAATTCCTTTCGATGCATCATTTTTAATTGGTGATTTCAAACTTTATCATGCACAATTACTTATAAAAAAAATTAATTATTTAGAATTATATTTAGCTATCAAATGGTTTATAATATAAACAACCTATTAATTAGAATGAGATGGCTTGGCTGAATTACCCCTGTATTTGACATGGTCCTTTGTCAAAAAGAGATAACTACATCGGGAAGGTTTTCAACATCCCAAGGAGGGCATTCTCATGGGTGAATATTTTGTATCTAATAAAAACTATGAAAAGAACCGTTGAAACATGGAAGCTACCCAATTGAACTGAGCAACCACAAGTTTACGGATTTGAGTCATATTATCGCTAAAAAGAGAAAAGATCAAATCTTTATGATCGAAAGCCCTTTTCATTTATATTCAATGGGAGATAATGGTGGGCTCTATGTCAAATTATGTTTAATGCTAAATCACAGGGAGTGAAGAGATTGGATTGATAATGCAAATGAGTTGTCACAAATATAGTTCAAGGCGAGTTGTGATCTTCATAAAAATGTTGATATATATTCAAACTTGAGGTGTTTCCCAAGAAATCTTGAGGAAGAATATTAAATAAAAATGAATATATAGCATTGCTAAAAATTTTCTATTCTAGATTTTCCAAAACTTTTATTTTTTTATAGGAAAAATCGCAGGGGAGCCGCGTGCCTAAATACCTAGTGGGGCCCATCTGGCAAACCATTTGAGTGCTAGGTATATTTGAGAAAAATTAAAAATAAAATCATCTTACCCCGTTTATCTTAACAACTCATATTTATAAGGACTTTTATAAATATACACGAAGATGAAAGGGCTGGGGCGATTGGATGGAGTGTTTTTTATTTTTTATTTTTGCCACTTAATTAGACCCCATTAAGATCTTTCAATTTCCCTTTCCCTTCATAATCGGCACGCATCCAAGTAGCCTATGAATTTTGCTTGTCTATTGGACCGTTTCATTGTACCATTTTTTGAATAGTGTTCTTATTTGGTACCCCAGGCCCCCCAGCCAAGGGGCCTGAGACGCAAGGTAGCTTGCACATATGGGAAAAGTAGTCTGCACAAGTGGAATGTTAGAGCACAAATGTGAGAAAAGTGTCATACCAATTGACAATTGAGTTGGCCAACTTAATGTTGAGCAAACCTCGTGTTTTCCTATTTCTTGAAAAGTTAAAATTTAACATATGTATTAGAGCTAGTGATGCCATATCAATTCCATGCAAATAAACATGCCCTGTCATATGTTCAAGATGAGAAATTAGTGGTAAAGTGGTTCTTATGATTTCTAAAGATTATTTTTATGCAACTAGATCAACCCTAAGCAAGACAGACAACTTAAATTTCGTGAGTCTTACATCCTCACCATCTATCAATCAATGTGATTTTTGGTGTTAGGATGAAAAAAAAAAGAAAAAGAAAATGTACATTTTGGATCATGGACAGAAGACCGGTTTCTTTTTCTTTTTTTTTTTTTTAAAGATGGAGAAATTCAAAGGCCAAAAAGACCAATTCTTTTAAAAAAGATCAATTTTGGATCATGGGCACCTATTTGAGGCCCACATTTCATTATTCAAAGCGGATCATATGAATAACCACTCCCAATATGCTAATTGTATCATATTTCAATTCAATATATAAAAGGTGGATTGTTCAGATAAAGGTGGGCCACACATGTTGCAATGACCAAAGGTTTCGTAAAGGAAGAGAAAAGGAGAAGTAATACTAAGAGAAAAAAAAGTAAATAGTAAGAAATGGAGGTGCATTAAGAAATGAAAGTCTGTACGGTTTTTGTGTGGACCCATTCCTAGAAATACCTAGTGGAACCCAATTTGACCAAGTCAAACCTTGATTTCCTATTTAATAAGTGATTAGCACGAGTAGTTGGTAATTCCCATTAATTTAGCTTAAACTATGAGATTAAGACCCTTGTGGGATTAATAGTGGTTTCCTATAATTAATTTTCCAATTAAAAGCCTAAGTTGTAATCCTAATCATATATGGTAATTCCTACTTTAATATGCTAATTAATAGGAATTAATGGAATAGATGGCTAATAATCCTAAGTTTAGAACTAGCTTGTATATATATAATTCTTAATAAATATTGGGTGTTTATTATTAATTTAATAGGTCTTGATTAGATTAAGACTTAATTGATATTAAAACTAATAGGAAGGACCTTCAGAGTTAAGAACCTTCTAGAAACCCACCTAATGACCTATTTACCCATGGCCCAATCCCTTGCCCATTTTAAACTAAGTTACCCTTTTGGTAGTATTCCCAAACCCTAAGCTATAAAAATAAACTATTGCAAACTTTAGCTCAAAATCCTAAGTTGCTCTCATCTCTCATTTACCCTATCTTCCTCCCCAAGCAAACCATAATCCCCCAAAATCCCAGCCCAATGAGAAGTTAGGAGACTACCACAATTACTCAATCAACTCCTTAGAAGCTTGAAATTCACATATCTCTCTCTCAACTCCATCACCAATTTCCAATAGACGCAAGTGGATATGTTTAGATGCTTTAGTTTAATCGATTAATGTGCTTAGATTGATGATTACTGTGCTTGATGGATGTTTAGCATGATTTCTGTTGATGGTTGGTTGGGCATTGAAGTGTTGTTCTTTCTTATTATTATCCTGTATGTTTATGTGAAGAAATATGTGGATTGCAAGTGGTTAGAGATGCTAAGGATGTAGATGATGATGTTGGTTGATTTCTTAGCATTCAAATATCTGCTATAGTATGTATCAAATATGGGGCTCGACATCTTCACCCACAGCTTGGGTCCTTGCAAATCTCTGTAGTAATATAGATATGAGCTTTAGGTACTATTCTCATCTTGATTTTTAAACAATCAGTGAGAAATCCGAATCAGAATGGGAAATTCCCAGTTTCAGATCGTCAAAAACCCATTTGGGTCGTCTGCGGTTGTGGGACCACATGGCCCACCTGATGATAGATCGGGTCCATAGATCAGGGTGTGGACCCATGGGTGACCTCAGGGATGGTGGACCCATGTGCAGTGGGCATAGATTAAAAAATCGGCCGATACCGGTTCATATCGGCCGATATGAATCGGCATCGGCCGAAACCGATACGAGATAATGCCTGCGATACCGGTTTTGGTATCGCAGGCAATATATCGCCAAAATATCGGTGATATCTGCCGATATTTTGAAAATATCGGCAGAACCGATATCTCGGCCTATATTTTGCAAAATATCAGCCGAGATGATATATAATGGAAAAAAACCCTACTTTTTTAAAAATCCCCAATCTTCTTCTTCTCCTCTCCTCTCATCTTCTTACTCCTTAGGGGTTGCAACTACTCTCCATCTTGTATCTTTTCAAATCTCAAATTTATTTCTTAAAGAAATATTATTCAAGCCTCAAGGTAAGAGAAAATCAATTTATACCATTTTATTATGTGTTTTTTGTTTTTTATTTTTAGATGAAGCATAGAAATCATTTGGTTTGTTACTTTGGTTGTGTTCTCCACTTAGAAGTTAGATCTACATACTTTCATGCTAGATCTACTCATACAAATGATTTTTAGATTTTTATTTTAATTATTTTATTTTCGGATTTTAAAATATTTGAATTATAATATATCATTTTTAGGGGATTTCATCATAAATATGTTGTTTCGATGATTCGTGATCATTGTGTGGTTTATAAATAATTGATTTACACACTTTTATGCTAGATCTATATATTTAGTATTTTGAAAATGATTTTATTAAATTTTGATTTTTCTAAAAATAATTGTTTTTACTTTTTACTTGTTAGAGCATTTATGATACCAAAAGCTTATTAATAGTGTGTAGATGATAGATCTACATCTACTCATAGTCAATAAACATAATTTAGATTTTTATTTTATTTATTTTATTTTCGGATTTTTCAATATTTGAATTATAATATATCATTTTTTGGGGATTTCATCATAAATATGGTGTTTCAATGATTCATGATCATTGTGTGGTTTATAAATGATTGATTTACACACTTTTTTTGCTAGATCTATATATTTAGTATTTTGAAAATGATTTTATTAAATTTTGATTTTTCTAAAAATAATTGTTTTTACTTTTTACTTGTGAGAGCATTTATGATACCAAAGGCTTATTAATAGTGTGTAGATGATAGATCTACATCTACTCATAGTCATAAACATGATTTAGATTTTTATTTTAATTATTTTATTTTCGGATTTTTCAATATTTGAATTATAATATATCATTTTTTGGGGATTTCATCATAAATATGTTGTTTTAATTATTCATGCTCATTGTGTGGTGTATAAATGATTAATTTACATACTTTTACGCTAGATCTAAATATTTAGGAATTTCAAAATGATTTTATTAAATCGTCTACTTTTTCTAAAAATAATTGTTGTTAGAGTATTACTATTACATGAATTTCTTATTTTATAGGAAGTTAGTCACAATGGTGCGTGACTTAGATCCAGCTTGGAGACATGGTGAAGCAGTCGGAAGCAAAAACAAAGTAAAATGTAATTATTGTGGACAAGTGCTCAATGGGGGGATTACCCGATTGAAACAACATTTGGCACATGTATCAGGACAGGTGACAAAATGTCATAAAGTGCCACCAAATGTGAGGGCTGAAATGCATGAGCTCCTTGACGCATCTGCAAAAAAAAAAAAAACAAGTACAAGCAAGAAGAATAACTGAGGAACTTGATGCATGCAGAGAAGAAATATTTGGTTCCTCCGATGATGGCGATGAAGACCCAGAAATGAGGAGGGCTAGGAGAGAAAGTGTGAGGTCACTTCAAGAGGAGGAAGAGAGGAGAAGAATGCAATATGAAGCAGCCGCTAGAGGTAGCCAATATGAGCATGGTGGTGGGTCATCTGGACTAGGGGCAGCGAGTTTGCGTCGGGCAGTTAGTCAAAAACAACCCCGTGTCCGTGAAGATCCAGACATTGAGGAGGTTGAACCTCCTACACATGCACCTCGTAGGCCAGATGTGGTGGGGCCAACAGACCCATTTGCTTATAGAAAACCAACTTCAAAGCAGCCTGGCATTATGAAAGCTCTAAAGGGCAAGTTTGGTAAAGCAAGAGAACATCTAGTAAGGGCTACTGGGAAGTTTTTTTTTGCATGGAGGCATCCCACCCAACAAGGCATCTTCTCCTTATTTCGCCACCATGTTAGATGCGGCTGCAGAACATGGTACAGGTATAAAGGCACCCACTCCTTATGAGATTGGGCATGTCTGTGTTGAGAAAGAGTATGAGGAATTGCATGCTTGGGTGCAAACTTTCAAATGGGTATGGAGGGAAAGAGGTTGCACACTAATGTGCGATGGGTGGACGACCATCACACATCGTCATCTCTTGAATTTTCTAGTTTATTCATCTATGGGCACAGTGTTTATCAAATCAGTTGATGCAACTGATTACATCCAAGATGCAAAATATATTAATAGGTTATTGAATGAGGTGATTGAAGAAATTGGGGCAGATTGTGTAGTTCAGGTTGTTACTGACTATGCTGCAAACATGAAGGCTGCAGGAATGTTGCTTATGAAACAAAGGCCAAGGATTTTCTGGTCTCCATGTGCAGCACATTGCCTGGATTTAATGCTTGAAGATATTGCAAAAGGAAAAGTCATGGTGCAAGTGATTGGTAAGATAAAGAAGATCACAAATTTTTTTTATCAGTCATATAGACTCATTTCTATGATGAAAATGTATACAGACAACCATGAACTACTATGACCTGGCATCACTAGATTTGCCACCCACTTCATTGCCATCGAATGTGTTTACAAGTATAGAGATGGACTTCTTCAATTGATAAAATCACAAGAGTTCATGAATTCAAAATGGGGAAAAAGGCCAAGTCCCATTACAAAAGAAGTATGTAAAACAATTGAGTCCAACAAATTTTGGCCTCATGTGAAGGGTGTTTTGAATGTTTTTTATCCCCTAATAAAGGTTCTTCGATTGGTTGATGGCGATGATAAGCCAACAATGGGCTTCTTACATGAGGCCATGGAGAGATCAAAGTTGGCTATTCAAGCAGATTGAAGATATTATAAAAAGTATTGGAAGACCATTGACGATCGATGGGGACGACAATTGAAACATGATTTACACTCTGCTGGTAAGTGAAGGCTATTTCCTTTAATACTTGAATTATTGTATTCAATTCTTCTCATTATATTAATTTATCATTGACTAAAATTCATTGGTTTTACACTTTTATAGGATACTTCTTTAATCCACAATTTACGAATGGGCACATATCTGATGAAATCTGTTTGGGACTAAAAAATGTGACTGAAAGACTAGCAGAGAATACAGATGAAGCAATTTGGGCTACAAATCAGGTAGGTAGTATGCTAATTAAGGGAAAAACCGAAAAAGTATAACATTGTAAGAATGTAAGTTCTCTAATTTATTTCTCTACTTCAACGTCTTCAGATTGACATATACAATGTACGTGCCGGAAGCTTTGGAACGATCACTGCACGAAGAGCCATCACGCAGACCAATCTCGGTATTGATTGTAAATTGTAATGTCATCTCTATGTTATTCAAGGACTCTAATTATTATTTTATTGACTCTAATATCATTTCTATTTTTATTTTCAGCTGAATGGTGGTTGAATTATGGAGAGAGTGCTCCTGCACTAAGGACGGTTTGCTATTAAAGTCCTTAGTCAAACTACATCGTCTTCTAACTGTGAAAGAAATTGGAGCACCTTCTCATTTATCCACACAAGACCAAGAAATAGATTAACAATGCAGAAGCTAAATAAATTGGTCTGCATCCATTACAACCTCAAGCTCCGGAGTAGAAATAGAAAGAGAAGACAGTTTGAGGATCAATGGGATTGTTTTTGTCCAATTAATTTGGACTACATTTTTTCAGAAGAGGATACAGTGTTAGGTGAATGGTTGGAGGAACAAGAAGAACCAATGTTAGATAAAGACCCAGAGCTTGAGGAGTTGATGGAGGAATTGACTGGGGATAGGCCTGAGCCAGTAAGGGCCTCAGAAAGGATGGAAGAAATAAACTTGACAATGTAACAGGGGTGCGCACCTGATACAAGTCAACCAAGGGGAAAGAAGGTGGACGAGGAGAGTGAGTCAAGTATTTCTACTTCATCATCATCAGCAGGAATTCCACCTGACTCTCCCGGGGATGAGGGTCATTATAGAGATGATGAGCCTCTCACTTATGAGACAGTTGAGCATTTTCCTAGTGCTACTGAGTTAGATCCTCGCCGTGGTTATGTCAGGCATGTTGGAGGGACCGAGGCAGGGAGTAGTAGTGGGACGGGCCCTGCTGGACAAGGAGTGGGGGAAGGTACTCATGGTCATTATTGGGGTTATGTTAGCCAACAAGGTGCTATGTATGGACAGTATGGGGATTATTCAAATGACCCTAATTGGGTACCCCCTTCACCAACACCGATACTTTCTATCGAACAGATATTAATTGAGCAAGGAAGGCTTCCCCCACGACTTCCCCAACGACCTATTCATGCCCCTCATTTTTATTTCATGCCATTGGATTACAACCAGCCATCTCAATCTACAGGGGATCAACATAGTTCATCATCTTATCAGGAACAATCTGAATATGGTCATGGGTATGATAGTGCTGCACAACAGTATGGAGCATATCTTTTTAACCAATACCGGAGAAATGATGATGATGATGATGATATCGAGCCTGGGTGACACTCCACTTGGAATTAGGCTATCAATCTATCAATCTGTCATACACTCATGGTATTAAATTTCTTAACTTATTTGTTGATTGAGTTAGTATTAAATGATGATTGGTATGTTATCTTTATTTTCTTATATTTTACACTAATAAATTGATCATGAGCATCAATAATAGTTGCATTATATGAAATACTGAAGAAGACAATGAACTGCGAGTCTGCGATACAGACAGGACTCATAGCTTAAGGTGACCGAGATTTTGATTTATTGTTGTTACTAATGGAAAAAAATATTGTTTTCTAGCATTTTCTAATATTATGGATTTTTTGGATATTTTTGCGATTTTTTTTTTATTAAAAAAAAAATTCACACCGCGACGACCGCGACGGACCGATATCCGCGACCGATACCGATATCATATCGGTTTTTCGGCCCGGCCGAGACCGCGACCGAAACCGAGATTTTAAACCATGGCAGTGGGTCTCGTTTGACCCACCATCTTGTGTCTACAAATCTGGGAGGAGTGAGTTGTGTTTGAGGGGTTTTCGTTTTTAACATCAAACCAAGGCGGGGCCCATTGAATGATTGATCGCAATCTCGTCCGCTCCAATGGCCGTACAGGGTGGGGCGATTTTCATGGTGTAGCCTGATCATGGGCTTTGATCAGTGGGGCCCACGATTTTTGCAGTCCTCACATCCCAGGCGAGACCCCTGTTCTGGTTTGGAGAGTTCTGAGTACAGAACGTGTTCTGTGGATAAGGAAAGAGAGGAAAGAGATGAGTGTAGTCCAGTGGTCTGGGGGTGTATGGGAATAAGAGTGAAAAAAAGAGAATAGGAAATGGAGATGACATGTGTTTGGACCTGTACCTTAGTTTGGAATAGAATAAGAATGAAAAAGAATAAGAGAAGATGAGGTGGCGTGCGTGAGGGAATAATGGAAGATGAGATGAGTGTGTGTGGTTCAGTGGACTGTCAAAGCACGGGGGAGTGTGGCATCCCATGTGACTTTGTGATATAACTTAGTGATATTAGAATATTATTAAGCCCATTGACTATTAGAGTGGGTTTTGTGTGTGCGGCTTGATTTACTTTTATAGGAATAAATTAGGAGAATGATGATGCAACTCGTGTACCTTAACTTTGTTAAATTATATACCTTGCCCCCCTGCCAGTTGTTTGTGGAAATGCTCGCAGTGTACCAGGTGGACCCGTGGACCCATAATGTCGATCCAGTACACTGTAAATAGTGATTTCTCAGATTTAGTTCCCTTCTATGATTCAATCATGTGTGGGCCCCGTCGACCTTTCATTTGGACTGTTTGGGATACGTTAGACACGAGTCAAGGGCTGGGCTTAACCCTGACCCGTGTAGCCACCTAAGTAGGGTCTAGGGTTGTAAATGGAACCTGATTCAATGGTTATGGATGTCCTATGATACTAAATACCTTCAGGAACACCAAGGATACATAATAAGCATCTAGGACTTCGTGATCACTGTCTTAAGTGAAGTGGGGCCCTAGACCTGAATGGAGGGGCAGCGATCATCTTTGGATTTGTGACATATGGTACTTATATTGATGAAACATACACTGAGGTTGGCTGGTAAGTTCGAACCTTGGATATTGGCCTTGAGAGGTACTATAACCAGGGCATTGCACCTAGGCTCTGATCCATGATTACGGTCCGTATTGGATGAAATGTCAGGACATGGCACTTGAAGTCCTGACCTGTAATATTGGGAACTTAACGGTAGATATTGATGGACGGACTGTATAATGAGATAATGTTAATTAAGGCGTATAGAGAAGCGGAGTTTACAAGGGTATGCATTATTAACTGTTGAGAATCATAAGGATAGAATACTCATACCTAAACTCCGTGCCTCATGCCCTTGACTAACATCGTCTCATATTAATTATGATAAGGCTATCCAGTTCGGAGTACCCCCACCTAGTGGTCTGTAGGATTTGTGGATGTACGATTGGTCTGCCGAGGGTTATGATGCTGGCGTGGACATTGATATTGAGATATTGTTGATCGACACAGTAGGTACCGGTGGGGGAGGGGTACTGAGACAGCCGGCGCTCGGACCGGGTGTGGATATTGTTGGTTGACACAGTAGGTACTGGTGGGGGAGGGGTACTGAGACCGCCGGCGTTCGGACCAGGTGTGGATAGACGGAGATGTTGATCTAGCACGTAAGACCAATGGCTAGGACTTGGCTGTGGCTATGGGTATTACTGGTTGATCTAACACGTAAGACCAATGGCTGGGACTTGGCTGTGGGTATGGGTATTGATGGACTCTTGTATGCTCCTATTCGATGAGACAACAGCGATGGGTGGTTATGACCCCCATGGTTGACGTCCGTCGACAGTTGTCGGGACGACGACGATGGGTTGGCTCTGACCTCCTACGTCCCTTGTACTTCAACTGTGGACGTACCTTGTGTGTTCTCATGGATGTATATTGGATGTATTACTATTACGTATTAAGGACGTCGTTGCTTAGTATCTTTGACTGTCGACGTTGATACGGTTGGATCGAGATACGATGATTGTGGATATGGTAGGGTTACTTCCTCTGGTTACATCTGTTATATTATTATCTCGATCACATTCATGCACTACACTCTACACTGTTTATGTTGCACTCTGATATCCTATATCATTATTGAGGTACTAATCACGCAGGTTCCGCTGGGATCAGGTATGGTCTTTGTCCCTATCTGTTAATATAATGTGTTGCCATTTAAACATGCCTATTTGCCTGGCTCATCGAGCCTGACCTAATCCTTGGTGTTTTCAGGTATATTCTCTTCCGCTTTCTTTGATTGGTAGAACTGCTTGGCGGCAGATCCGTTGCCGTAGGGTTCAAAGAGTGTTGCAGTTGGTGCACCAAGAGGCGTCTATCAGATAGATCTCTATTCTTTCCTTTTATTGTAGTTGGCCGTGTCGGCATAGGATTGAATAGTTAGCTTAATTATAGAAAGTACATTGTAATCTTTTAAAGTGAAATAAAATTTTAGGACTCTGTCCATCTATATGCTCATATGAGATCTAAACTTGATTATATTACTGGATTTTCCACATCTCTTAGGTACTTTCTCGTAGCACCTCGAGATTCGAGGCGCCCGGATCTTGGGGCGTTACAGTTTTATTATTTTCCCTAGCCTTGAGATGATGTGGGGGAAAATTAGAGTTTTTGGGAAAGGGAAGGACAAAGTTATCTCTAAAGGTAAGCCACAGAGAAAAATCTCTTAATAGAAACTAATATATCATCCGCATAGAGTTTTTGGAAAAGGGTGTTATTTCAAGTACATACATAAGTAGTTTAGTATTTAGGAGAAATGTTTGCACTACAGTGAAACAGAACAACATCAATACAGAATTTGAGAATGTAATCTAGAAATGTAAATCCACTTATTGTTTGAAGATAGAAAGTAATACTTTGTTGTTGAAGTTATGAAACCCAGAAATTCGCAGAAGATCAAACCTAGAAATTTGCAGAAGAAAGTTGATCAAGACTAGTGTTTAACACTATATCCTTAAGACAAATTTTGCCCCCGCAACCGTGCTTACAAGCTTCAATGGTGTTTATCTTTATGGATACAATGATCGAATTCACATAGTAGCAACACTACAGATTGTGTGATATGCAAAACAAAAAGTGCAGCATAACTCTTTCTTCTTGACTCTTAATGATGACCGGCCCAAATGCAATGCAGTAGCAGTAAATTGAATGAGCAAAAGGGCATCAGTGACATGATTTAAATAGCCTGCTTTAGGCCTCTTCATGCGGTTGCATCTATTCAGTGCAGTGAAGGAAAAACCTCTTAATAAAAACTAATATATCATTTGCTTAGAGTTTTTGGAAAAGGGAAGGATAAAGCTGTCTCTAAAGGCAAGCCATTAAAAAACAAAACCTCTTAATAAAAACATTAATTGGAAAAAAACTTCCTCACTTTCCTTGCAAGTTGTAGTTCTTACGGACGACATGACATGTTTTGATTGTAGTTTGTCCTTCTTATATATAACTCAAAAGTAAAAACCCCAAACATATGGAATGGCGTCCTCCAAACAAACACCCCCAGAATGGAGTGTGTTCGTTGCCATAGGCATAGTTTAGATCTTCTAATTTACAGAACCAAGAAAAAAATTGGTGATGCTGGAATTAGCGAGACAGTTTTGGAGACTCAAATCTAATTAATAAGAGCTAATTAGATTAAGTTTTAAAATAAAAAGCGAGTAATTCTTAAGTTTTAATTCACGTGATTGTGTTTTGTAAAATTATAAAAAAGCTCTTATTTCATGAGTTAATTGGGATCCGCATTTAGAAACTTTGGAAATTGGGCCCGACCTTTTATAAATTACAATGTAGAACACATTATTTATGTCATTTTGAAAAATTTATGAGGTTATTTCATCCAAAAAACTTGTATATTTTGCACTGTTGACCTTCACCTGCTTTAAACTAAAAACCACTAAAAATAAAATAAGAGAAAAAAACGTTTATCTTTTTTTAGAGAAGAAATCAATTATTTGTAAATAAGCACTAAAATTGAAAAAAAAATTTACAATTAGAAGTTTGCCAAATGTTTAGATTATGTAAACAAGCTCTAAATCACACAATAATAGCTTAATATTCTTAGAGTTATCAAACTCCTTGCATTTGAAAACTCAAAATAAGTGCATTGCTCAAAATAAAGCTCTCGTCAGGGGACTCCTCAAACCTTACTCCAGTGAAAATGACCACATGCCTCATCTATGTTCAAAGGCGAACTCATATTACACCTTTAAGCTTGCTTCAGAAAATCTGTCTTTTTGGAGACAAATCCTATCTATAATAGTCCTATTTTCCTTGTTTGAACGGTACCAAGACCAGTGTTTATACACAAGATTGAACAAAGGTAGCATTTGGCAACAAAACTGTCGGGGATTCCTCACTGATTTTCCCCTAACATTTGGAAAATCCACGTTTACAAGTGTAGTGCTTTCAGGAACTGGGCCAGCGAAAATCCTATTTTGAGGATTTTCAAATCTGACCCCCTCCCATGGGATTTGAAATTAGGATTGGACTAGGCTCAAATACAAGGCAAGGAACTAGGACTCAATTGAGTCCCCGATGCTTAAAACACTGATATTATTTACCTACTACATAGGAAAAATTACCTATGCACTGATGCTCACCCCATTGTGGGGCCCACTAAGGCACCACCGATCGAGGGGAAGGTGGGGGTCCAAAGGATATGATTTTAAGCCCATTAGATCATCATAACCTCTTGATCCGTGGCGCACAAGTTTAATTACGTTATATTTTTAAAAACAATTGAGGTCCTTGATTCAACGGTCCAATCCAAACCCATTGGAATGATGATACTCACTGGGATTTGTATTCTGAGATTTGTGCACAAGGTGTGCATTGGATCATTTATAGGAAGATGTTCTCCTGCAGTATGTAGAAAGATGGATTGGTGCCCTCATTCACTGGAGTCCAGCCTTATGGAGAGGGGGGAAAGTCGCACTCGTATGAGAATAGCTTCATATATATATATATATATATATATATGGAAGGTCCCCACTTCCATATCCACTCTTATCAGCTTAAATGCAAGGATCTCCAGCTTAAATGTGAGGGCCTCCACCCATCTCTCACAAACTTGGTGAGAGTGTCTCTCACTTAGAGCACCTCCCTAAATATATATATTTATATATATATATATATATACTTTTTAATATTTAATATACTATTTAAATAATAATAGTAATAATGATAATGATAATAATAATGATGATGTTGATGATGGACATTTGGTTCCTTGGGTATGAAACACATGGACCTGAAACCATCACCGTCCATGTGAAATCGTGCGTCTGAACCTTTTTTTCTGCACGAGGTCTGAACTTTTTTTTCTGTGGCCTTGTGACCGCAATGCTGATTCAAGGTGAAGGACAACTTTAGATGTGGATTAGGACTTGAATTGGGTGGCTGTAGCATAATTTTAGTTTTCCCTGGTCATTGTCAAATTATTCCCAATGTTTATCCACTAGGCGTGAGTGTATGCGAACGGATGGTATTGATCACAGGAGTTGTCGCAAATAACGATCGTTTGGATAAAATGTTAAGAGTTTTTGAAATTTAGATCTCATAAATAATTATAGATATATATTGAATTCATTTTAATAATTCATAAATAGTTATAGACATATATTGAATCCTTTTTCATAATTCTGCATCATTATCGTCAATGTCTTGACCTAGGGGACTAGGACCCAATAGAGCCCATATAAGTGCGAAGATGAAGTCCACACCGGGGGTAGGAAAGCCCATACAAATGGAAAGAGGAAGCCCGCTAAAAGTGTGAGGAGAAGCCCACACATTTGGCAAGAACGACGCACCCACACTTTGATCCCCAGTAGCTATGGAACATGCCAACTCTTAGGCTGTTCTTTGCTAGAATTTCTAACAAGAAATTGAGGTATTGAGGTTTTTTTTTTTTTTTTACATGATGTGATGAATTATCTCCTTGCATTTGGAAATGCCATTTTTTTCGTTGTACTTTCAAAATCTCAGCCACCTAAAAGTCTCAAATGCCCAAGCAGAATCTTAAAATTTGAAAAATCTTTACTTTTTGATGGGATTTCTTAATGCACAGAAGCAAACCATTGTACAAAAATTCCACAGTATCTGGAAATTTAGAAATTCTCTAAATAATTTTTCTCTAAATTCCAGTCAAGCCACAGGGCCTTAAATTCAACCTTGAGCAGTTAGCGAACTTATATTTCTTTCTGGACTCTTAAATTAAACGTTATTCATGCTCTGAATTATGTCAATCCTCTCAGCAAGGAAATTACACAATGACAGTCCCCTCAGCTGTGAGTTTGTGGTTGATGATGTCTATATAAAGGGGGAGTAGATGTGCCATTCTTTTCATGTTCAGCCCTTTCTAGTTTTCCCAACTCAAAGATGTTGTCCTCAGCGGCTTCTTCTTCATTGGCCCCTCTGAATTCTGATCCTATCATTCCCAAGAGGAATCACAACCAGGAAACACCCAATGCTCCATTCGATCCAAGCAATGATCAAAACCATGAAACACCAAATTCTCCATTTAATCCCATTCCCCAATTAGCTACAGACCATTTCCAAAGCATCACCCATCGCCAATTCTGTACATCTTCTAACCTTAGCTTGGTATGCTAATTACATTACTCTACTACATATTATTATTATTAAACTGTGTGACACCCATTGTAATAAATTTTTGCTGTAATGGAGTTGTTTTTGGGCCAATGGGCGAGTAGGATCACCAGATATGAGAAGGCTTCAGACTGGTGTTACCTCTAGAATGCTCTAAAACCCCTAAAAGATAGGGGCGTTCATGGCCGAGCTAAGGCATATCCAGGCCCGGCCCGACGTGGGCCATAATGTTAGGCCCGAGCACCCTCATTTAATCAATTGGGCCAGGCTGAACGGGGCTTTTCATCACTTTTATGGGTATTAGAACACTAATTAAATTAAATTACATGCATTTCTTACACAAGCCTGGTCGGGCCGGACCGGGCCGGGCTATGGGCTTTCGATCACTTAATCCAAGCTTGGCCCAAAGCGGGCTAGGCCCAGATCGGGCTCGGGCTGGCCTGGTCCATGAGCACCCCTAGTAAAAGATGAAGGTTCATGATTTGTATTTTCTTACTATTATCTTTTGAGTTTTTTTTTCTTCTTTTTTTGTTTTTTTTTGTAGAAGACAGAGGGAAAGTCCACTTAACTATCGAAGACAAATATGTTGGCCTATACATAAATTCAAAGTACAAAGTAATGAACGTGACATTTGTAACTTATTTTTCTTATACGGGAAGGAATGGTAAATTATCCTGGCCCTAAACTAGCCTAGTCTAATTCTTAGGGAACATTCTTAGGCTGCTCAACTTCAGTACTCCACCATAGGATCTCCATCCGTGCTCTGCCGCAACACATGACTGTTGCTGTGCTCTGCGCCAGAGAACACGTCATCTCTGTGTTCTGGCACTCGTGGCGAGATGAGACTGTTGGGAAGTCCCACATCACTCAAGTAAAGACTTGACATGGTAGAATATACCTATATGGTCCTTCCACATATTACCTAAAACCTTTTGGGTTAGTATATGGTTTTGTACATGGTATTAGAGTGGGTTCCGATCCTGTTGTTTTTATGTAGCCCGCGTGATAGGCCTGTCCATGAAATCTATTAGGAGCGGCGTCCATGAAATCTATTGCGCGCCAAAGTAAGCTTTTGGATTGGTATATGGTTTCTTACATAAACACCATTTACCACTTGGACCATCTCATGGTTCTGGACATTTGTACCTATATTTATTTTTATTATTTACTTAGTTTATTTTTTGGGACTGGGACCCAAGAGAGCCCACAAATGGGAAGAGGAAACCCACACCTTGAGATAGATAGACCACACACGTGGGAAGAGTGGGATGCCTGCGTATTAACCTTGGGCTGATGGGGGTGATGCGTGGTTAATTCCCAACCAACCGAGCAAGCAATAATTGTCAACATTTGTGACCTTATTATTTTCAGGGTATGGTATTGATGATTATAATTTGTACTAGAAATGGATAAGCGCTTATTTCCCATGTTTAGCTATTCAATGCTGACATTATCAGTTGTATAGGATGGCTTAAGCGTAAAGCAGAGGGAGAAAGTTAATCAAGTGAGGGAAATAGTCCAAAATCTGAATGGCCCAGCTGAGTGGTTATGATCGACAACCTTCAACGGCTAGGCATTGACTACCATTTCCGGGAAGAGATTGAATCAATTCTATGTAGCCTAAGTGAAAATGATAATGCCATTAGCTGCATTCATGTTGCCGCGCTTCGCTTTCGCCTACTATGAGAACATGGTTACTATGCATCTCCAGGTGGATCGTGAAATTTGTGTGAACAATTTTCTTTTTGATCGGTAAATTTGTGTTATCAATCTCAATGGCAACTGTGAAAGGAAGGCATACTAACTGTTTTATGTGGAGCAGATGTGTTTAACAGCTTCAAGGACAAAGAGGGAAGATTTAAACTACAATTAACTGCAGATATAAAGGGATTAATGAGTTTGTATGAATCTTCAAAACTCTCAACTGGAGAGGATATCCTTGATGAAGTCAATGACTTTGCCAGCAAGAACCTCATTGCTTCAATGGAATTCATTGAACCCGATCTAGAAAGAGAGGTGAGACATGTCTTAGAGCATCCTTTTCACATGAGCCTGCCAAGGTTCAACATCAAGAAACACCTCAAAGATCTACAAGGAAAGGATGGAAAAGCTGATGCCATACAGGAATTGGCGATAATGGACTTCAATATTCTTCAATCCATGCACCAAAGTGAGCTCAAAGAGGTGACAAAGTATGTATTTCGTAATTTTTACTGATTTTGAATGAAATGAAATGTCTTTTTTATTTTTCTGAAATTTATTCATCCTGGTAAATGAAATGTCTGTTTTCTTTTTCTGAAATTTATTCATCCTGGTGCTCCTTTTTGCCTGTTAGGTGGTGGAGAGACTTGGGTATATCACAAGAACTAAGATTTGCAAGAGACCAACCATTAAAATGGTACATGTGGCCCTTAGCTGTTCTACCAAATCCTAAATTCTCGAGATATAGGATTGAGCTTACTAAACCCATTGCTTTTGTCTACATAATTGATGACATCTATGATGTTCATGGGACACTTGATGAACTCGTCCAATTTACTGAAGCTGTCAATAGGTAAGAAAGTGAGCTCTTTTTTGTTTTTCACTATCCTCTTTATCCTTAACAACTCATAATCTGTTCGGAGATTAATATCTATCTAACATGTGTAAAAGTAGAACCAACATATAGCTAAAACATTTCATCCCATGTCACATTTTAGAGAAATTTTTATCACACTGGTCTCATATTACTTCATGTTGGCTGATGAGATTATCCTAAGTAGCATAGATTAATGCTGCTGTTTTAAATATAGTCAAAATTCGGTTTGGTGAGATTCTACAACAATTGCGTGTTTGGGGCCCCCCTTTTTTTATGTTGAATTTGCTCTTTTGAGGCATTATAGATGGAGGATTTATTTGATAGGGAAATGATAGTAGGAGGGTCTGACGCATTATTGCTTAACCAATAATCCTAGTAGAAGGGGCCATAGATGAAGGACAATTATTGGTTGTCACTACTTACCAGTCTATAGATAATATGATCATGTATGGTAGTTCTCATTTAAGAATCATTGGCTTTCAGATGGGACCCTACCGACATCAATCAACTTCCAAGAAACATGAAGCTATGTTTCATGGCACTCCATAACATCACCAATGAGATTGCATACATTGTCCTTAAGGAACATGGATGGAATCCCATAAACTCCCTTAAGAAAACGGTGTGTCCATCTGCCTCTCAACTCTATCATGCAATTCTTCTGTTTTACATTTGTAAACGCTTAACTTCAATATAATAATAATGATATGCTACAGTGGAGAGACCTGTGCAATGCATTTCTTGTAGAAGCAAAATGGTTTGCTGAGGGAGATTCACCAAAAGCAGAAGAATACTTGAGAAATGGAGTGACTAGTTCAGGAGTGGCAACTGTGTTGGTACACCTGTTTTTCCTTGTGGGCCATGGGATCACAAGAGAGAGCGTGGATCTTGTGGACAGTATACCAAAGCTCATATCTTGCCCAGCAATGATTCTTCGGTTGTGGGATGATTTGGGAAGTGCTAAGGTATGTTGGTGATTATTGTTTAACATCAATAAGTAATGTCTTTCTTGGCTATTATTGCATGTATTCTTTGGGGTTTCTTTTTACCTAGCCCAATCTTCTCTCTCAATAAATCACTTTTGCATAAAATAAAATAAAAATGTAAGGTATTTTCTTAATGATTTCTCCAACCTAATTTCTTGGCTGTTTATGAAAGAGCCTTTAAAGATTCGATAATCTTTTAAAAAGAATACTATCTTTTGTTGAATGTTCTAAAATTGAAATGGAGGTCAAGAAGATTTTGTATTCTTAGGATTTTTTGTCCTTGAAAATTAATAGAATTTAAACTAATTTCCAGTAATAGAAATCATATATTTTCAGAGGATCTATCTTTATCCCTAGTCAAATCTTGAAAGCATTTCAGGGCCCTTTCGTGCTTAACTTCTTCCAAGCTTAATTTTATTTATTTATTTCAAATCGAGAAAAAATAAGATAAGAGGGAGTCAACAGTAAAGATACTAAAAATAAAAAAAGTACAAGATACTAAAAATAAAAAAAGTACTTTCCTTTTATTTTATTTTGGGGGGGGCGGGGGGGGCGGGGGGTGGAATGGAATAAGATTGAGATCACACTTCTTTACTGAAAAATCATGGAATTCCTATCTAGAGAATTTTAAAATTCTCAAACAGGGTTGAAATCCTGAATACTCCTTTGTACCTAAGCATTTAGAAATTTCACCAAAAATCAAAGGGGCTGGGATATAAGGAAATCCAAAGGTCACTTGAGGCCTTTTAGGAGGCTAGAGTTTTGGAATTCCTCTTAATAAGCATGGCATTTGTAAATGTCAGGGAACAAGATGTCACATGATGTCCAAAAAAGCCCTAACATGCAAAATTACTGTTAAAAGGTACTAATAAAAAAATGGAAAAATTGGGAGACAATAAAAAAAAAAAAAAAACAGAGAGTGAAAAGTAAAGATACTAAAAATAAAATAAAAATGTACTTTTTTCTTTTTTACCAAAAAAAGTTAAAAGCTCCTCCCTCATAGTACTAAATGACAGTATATCTTGGGGAAGAGTGGATTTTTGTCCTCTTGTATTTCTACTTTTTACTCTTCTTCCTTTATTCTCTCTTGATTTGTCCCATTATTTTATTCCATTCCCCCCTTCATGCGGACAAACATAAATAAGTTTCACAGGGTAAGGCCATACTCGCGATCCTAAGCTTATATTTATCAGTGTACTCCCTACTTATCATTATTTTGTTATTACTTTTTTTTCCAGCTATACTGGTCTCAATCAAATTCATTTATTTATTGGTGTCTGCCTTTTATTGAGCTCATGTTTCTCTCTTCTCCAAAATAAAATGTCTTTTCTCCTTCTAGCGAAGAAAATAAAAAAAAAAAAATTATTCTCTTAGAAAAGGGAGTATTGCAACACCCAAAAAAGTCATATATCCTTTTGTAACACCACCAGATTTATAAAAAAAAATTTACAAGCATAATGGGGCCGCCAATTCAGGTGATATTTTCACCATCCATCACTTCCAAAATGTCTTCAAGCTGTGTAATATGCGATGATCAGAAATCCATATTGGCTCCCACCCACATTTCAAACTCTTCCAAAATGTTTTCAGGCTATGTAATATGCGATGATCAGAAATCCATATAGGCTCCCACCCACATTTCAAACTCTTCCAAAATGTTTTCAGGCTATGTAATGTGCGATGATCAGAAGTTGATAGGTTCCCACCCACATTTTAAATCATCGTTGTGGCCACACCAAAAGTGATATTTGCCTCCGGGTGGCGCACACTAAACCCACACAAATGCAAATTAGGAAAATCTATTGTGAGGCTTCAAACACAAGAGGCGGGAAGCAAATCCATAAATTGTGTTGCTCCACTAATTCCCATGTTGGTTAAAAAAAAAGGACCTCCTTTGAAGAAAAGAATTTCAGTAGTCTGAAAAAGAAATGAAATTACAAGCCCATATTTAAAACCAATTGGTGAAAGTTCGAGATGTGGTATGGGCAGTTTAACTATCATGCGTGAAAATAGGGGGTTTACAATTACCCATTCCTTGACTGATTTTCTTTTCAGAGATGCTAAATAAGGAGAATAGCCTTTTGCCTCACTAGTAAGTGGTGGCAGTTCTCACTTAGGTGCCCAGTGCCTAGGTATGCCGCTTATTCTTGCTTGTGCGGGCATCTTTGGCACTTGTGGGGCCTTTTTTCCATTTGTACAAGTTGGCTTCCCATATGTGTGTATGGGCTCTAAACTTGTACAAGTTCTCACTTAGGTGTATGGGGCCTTTTTTCCATTTGTACAAGTTGCCTTTTGCCTCACTAGTAAGTGGTGGCAGTTCTCACTTAGGTGCCCAGTGCCTAGGTATGCCGCTTATTCTTGCTTGTGCGGGCATCTTTGGCACTTGTGGGGCCTTTTTTCCATTTGTACAAGTTGGCTTCCCATATGTGTGTATGGGCTCTAAACTTGGGTCCCAGCCCCCTTTGTTTGTTGGGGTAAAAAATAAAGAAGAGAAAATAAAAAAGTTGGGGAGATAAGACCCCTGCTGCGTACTAACACAATTTTCAGAAAACTATTTTTTATGTTTGGTAATCATGAGATGCAAGGTTCATTTTTATTGGTCACAATCAACAACACAATATTCATCATACAACTATCTTTGATATTTTGAAAACAGTAGGACTTTTTTTGAGACACAGCTAAACAAGACTTAAGAAACACCTCCTACAAATGTGGTGGTATCACCAAATCAGACTGATCAGGTCATCAAATGGGCCAACGGATTTAGAAATCAATTATGGGCAGTCTGATTCAATGTACAACTGGAGCCCACGTCAAAGTCAACCGACCTCACTGTATCCTCAGTATATACCACCTCTTCACCATCAGATATATATGTTTCTTTTTGGCAGATATATACACATTAAGGCCCAGGGTAACAAATATCTTCGGCTTTTCACAATATT
This sequence comes from Persea americana, assembly GCA_029852735.1. Taxonomy (NCBI): domain Eukaryota; kingdom Viridiplantae; phylum Streptophyta; class Magnoliopsida; order Laurales; family Lauraceae; genus Persea; species Persea americana. The sequence goes on along the minus strand of CM056818.1, from coordinate 29,415,917 downwards.
ACTGTCGATAACTTTCAAAACCTTACTCTTGCAGGAGTTCTAAAGTCTATTGAAATGTCTATGTCAAAAGAATTTGTACTTATGTCTTTTGAAAACGAACAAGCCATCGAGTATTGTCACTTTTTCAGATTGTACAAATTTTGCCAGAAGTCATGTCTTTGCATCATTGTTAGCTATGGTACATATGTTTGGTAAAAACTGAATTTGAATCACTAGAATGCAGGAATTATTAATCATGAGCTAGACTTGGTGGACACGTCATTATTGCTTTACGCATGCATTATGATGATCATGAATTTGTTTTGATAATAAAGATCCAGAACATAATAGCGTATGATATTTTTGTATTATTTATAGTAAAATCACTCCAAAGAAAAGTCCTTAATATTGGCAGTTAGGTTTTACCAACTGTACTTATATTTTCTTTAACGTAATAATGTTGGCCATGGAAGCTGTTAGGTCGAAATTGGGGTTACATAACTCGTATCCTTTTTCTTTCTTTAATTTTTTTTTGTCTACTGTTTTCTCTTGTGTACTCTCTTTTGTTGCCTTTTAGTTCCTTCCCATTTAGCAAAAAAAAAAAAAAAAAAGGGACTAAAGAAGTGAAGTCTAGACTCCCTGAGTGTCTACCTGCCCCTCCAGTGAGTTTTATCACAGCTAACCAAAAAAATGAATGTGCTTCCTATGTATGAGATGTACTGAAAGTTTATCTAAAGACAGTCGGTAAGATTGAGTAAATGGCTAAGACAATCTTCATGCATATAATGATTCAGTTTTTCGTCCCTAAATCTTATGTGGGACCTACTCGTATTGGGGTAAAATTTTTGAACATCTCAAAAAAAAAGAAAAGAAAAAGGGATAACATTCATTTTGAGCATCTTATATTACTTTCATTAGGTGAACCCCACCTTTGAGTTTCACTCCCTCCACTCACCAAAAATGTGAGGAGACAGTCAGTGGATTCATTCTCAAACTAGTGACTGCTGAAGGGTCTATATAAGGTGGTGATGTAAATAGGCATCACTTTCCTTATATTTAATTTATTTGGAGTGTTCGGGGAAAATCATTTCCTAACAAGAGAGGAGATTATTTGATGGCATTATATGAATCCTCACCTTTAGGTTTTCAATTTCAGTGCTTTAATAGAAACAACTGTAGTTTCAAGTTCTTCAAATTCAAATCCTGATAAATAATCTAGCCCTTCTAATTTTGAAAGATGAGGAAAATGAAGATTACTTAATTTTTTTTATTCATATTTGGAAGGATGAGAACCAAAAAGGTTACGATGGATCATATGTAGAGTGCTACTTGAAAGAAAATGCAACGTCTTCTCTCGAAAGTGCCAGAAGACATGTAAGACACATGATTTCCAATGCATGGAAGGAACTCAACAAGGAATGCCTCTCACCATATCCCTTCTCTCCAACTTTCATAGAGGCATCACTAAACACAAGTCGAATGGTCCAAGTCATGTATAGTTACGGCAATGATCAACGTCTTCCAGCTCTTGAGCAGCATATCACCTCCTTGCTTAAAGAAAGTATCCCTTATAAAGAAATCTTGAAGGCCGCTAGCATCAAGGACAAGAATGTTTCCGAAGGAACTTCCAGAATTGAGTTTCCAAAAGAAATTTCTAGAATCCCTAGTAGGAAAGACTATCCTGAATTGTAAGAGGAAAGGGAATACTTCCTCACATAATAAATATTTCCCTGTGCTCTTCCCTTTGTGTGGTGTAATTTAGAATATTACAATAATGTAAAGGGGTCTTGACATATTAATCCTCCTTAAATCCAATTTTTCCAATTGAATAATTGAAATTTAGATAATATTTCAAGATCATCAGATCCCATGATATCATGGAATAGTCCCATGATATCATTGGATTTATTAGTTTATGTATAATACACTTTTTGCAACCGGTAAGAGAATTTATATTGTTATAGACCACAAAAAATGACATTTTGTGGGAAGTAAATACACATCTATCCACCATTTCTCTGGTTCTATAATTCGAAGAATTTCCTCTTGCAGATGCAGATACTGCATAAAAACCATGATATCATGGGACTATCCCATCATATCATGGGGTTTATCAATTTCTATTATATACATTGTTCCCATAATATCATAGGATCTAGGGCAAAAAGGTTTTAAAAAAAAATGTTGATGAGAGTTGAGTGACTCTGGTGAATTTTTTTGAATTTCAGTCATGAAACTGGGAAAATGGGTTTTAAAGAGGATTAATATATCAAAACCGCTAATGTAAAATACTTTGATCATCTTCCTTATAGTTGTCATAAGAACTCTTCTCATGGTATCAAAGCTCGTACCACACTTTGATGATTCACAGCATATGACAAGGGTGCTAATCATTTAGACCTGAGTTGTTTCTTTCCTTTCTTTTATTTCCTCTGATTTTGCTTGCTGCATCTCTTTCTCAAAGAAAAAGAAAGGAGATGAACCAACAACATATTGTTAGATTGTATGGTCTCAGTCCAATGGATGATGTAAATAAATTAATTTATTCTTTAATCAATTTATATAATCATGCTTTTATTCATGTGATGGATAATATTAATTTTATGAGATGAATGGTATTTTATTTTATTCCTTGTTTGTACATGACCAATACGAAATGACATGATGGTTCATGAGATGAACTGGAGCCCATAAGTATATTAGATGTGATTCATATGTGCAGATGGGATCCACATACATGAGACATAGATCACAAATCTTATACTTGAATTGATTCACAACCAGTGATGAGATTGGGCATCTCATCTGACAAGGCTGCAACATTTATTATCACTATGAGATATTGTAATTTGTCTCAATCATCAGAGTGTAAGACTCTGAATCGTTGTAAAGGTACATTGGATATATCGACGGACCATAAGTTGCACCTTATGCAAATCTGTCTTTGATTTAAGGACTGCTCTCATAATTCCCTAGTAATAGTCTCTTAATCCCAAGAGATTAATGAACTCAAGTTTCTATTATACATTTACTTTGAGTCACCAATAAGTGAGGTCAATTATAGGTAAATACCTCGGTGTCTTGTGTAAATGGTAATGGGACTGTGGGAATATATAATTATCAAGATGGAATCTATCATCTGATAGATATATCTCCTTGTGCCAATTAATGAATTTTTCATTGGTAAGCGTGCACACATCTCAATTAAGCATTAATTGGATGGTACCGATGATCCTTGTGATCAATTGGGTTAGAAGGATAATAAGATATGGATCTAATTTGGTTGTACATATTTAATCCAATTGATCCATGGATATAATTGATGGAGGGGCATACTTGTAGTTATTGGGAAGTTTATGGTTTTCTTGTAATTTATTTCTAAGACTGGAGTTCAATTGCATTTATATAGTAGAGTTATTTGCAATTAACCATGTGTTTGAAGTTCACATGAGATGTAAGATTCAAATTCCTAGTTGAAGTCAGATTCTAAGGAATCCCTAGAGGTGCCCACACTAGCCCTAAGAAGAGATTATTTCCAATCCAATTTGAACTCTTTAAGGAAGGATGAGTAGGACACATACTTATAATAGAAGTGAGACTTGTAATTATAATAAAAGAGGAGGTGCTTATATGCTATAAAAGAGTAGAGGGGGTTGGACGCCCATAATCAATTCACACGTCCAAGCTTCTCTCTCCTCTTCACTCCTCTAGTTCCCTAATAGAGAGTTTAGGGTTTTTGCTTCTTCTTAGAGATCTCACCATTATCCTTGAGAAGATCTCTAATAGAGGTCATAGCATAGAAGATAACGAGGTGTTTGGAGATCCTTCTTGTTCTCGTGAAAAAGTTTCAAAACAAGCGAAGCTATCCATTACTCGATTACAGCAAAACCGGGCTCCAATGTTAGATCTCCATCATCTCTTTTGTAAATTTTTATGGTTGCTTGTGGCTGTTGTTTTCTATCTTATAGATAGTATATGTTTTGATCTTGATTACTAAGAAAGTGGTTTTTAGATCTTGGATTGGGTTTCTCGCCTTATGGGTATTTGATTCCTACATCAAGTGGGTCAAAATTTTTGAAAACCTATCCACAAGGCTCATCTACTTCCAACACTTACAACAAGTAGTCACATGTATCATCTCTTAGGCTTGAGTTCGGTAAATACTTGAGTTGTATGAGATCATTGTTGGGTTGCATGGGCCGTTCCTCTCTTGGTTGCTCTCTAATATGAACTATGTAATGAGGTGGGCAGGAATCCCAATGACATTAGTTTAGGAGAGAGAGACCACTTTGTCTTTAGGAGTCCGGATCTTAGTTTCTATGAAACAGAGAGGTACTGCTTTGTCTAATCAAAATTAGCCAACCGTGTAAAATCTCATGCCAGCTAATGCACCCTCTCACTTGCTTCCTTGGAATGAGAAAATCAAGGAAGAGCTAATTTTGATTGGACAAAACAATATCTCCCTGTTTCATTTAAATAAGGGATCCAGATCTGCTAATGTACCCACTCACTTGCTTCCTTGGAATAAGAAAATCAAGGAAGAGATTTTACATGGTTGGCTAATTTTGATTGGACGAAACAGGGAGATACTGTTTTGTCCAATCAAAGTTAGCCAACTCTGTAAAATCATAAGTTTCTCTCTATTTTATGGGATATTTTGTAGAGACGGGCCATGTGATGAAGGGTAGAGATCTTTTAAGAGAGTTGGCCATCTCTTTTAGAGCATTTCTTTCAATGCCAGTCAACTCCTAGTTAAAAAAGTATCAAACATGATGATCTCTCTTTGGACTATGAAATAGCTAAGAGGCCCAACTCCCTCATCTTTTCTTCTTTCAAAGTCTAGGCTAAAAGTTAGAAGCTGCCCTATCCAGGATGTCTTTCTAAGAAATCCAAAAGTGGGTCCAACCTTGTTTATCTAAACTGCCTAATTGTGACCCATTAGATGGCCATTGTACCAAATCCTACCGATCTATATTGACAACCACTATGGGGTTAATCAATCTAAATATATGAATGGAACATAATTGAAAGGATTTTGGTCAATTTGGTAATTAGGGCCCAACTCCTATGAGAATAATATATATATGGAGAATATTCTTGTGCATGATTCCTTCACTATATGGCGAGGGACAAACTTAATGGGGCCCACCAAGGGATCCAATGATCATGGGACTTGTGGGGGATGGAAAGAGACATCTTGGATGAGCCCCTAAATCAAATTTGGGGCCAATCCCATGCCTCTAACCCCTTCATCCGTGGCCCATAAATTTAACGACTTTATATTAAAGGAAAAATTTGACCCTCAATCCAACGGTCTAATGCATTTGGATAGGTGAAAATTCAATGGGGCTACAGTACTTAAGGTGGTCTTATAAGTGCGGATGGTTCGGATGTATTATAAAGTCAACCGTACCATGTTGTCCCTCACCATAACATGGTGAGAAATGGATGCACTTAAATATCTCCATATATACATATTGTGAAATAATTAGATGAGAAATGTTCTCACGGTTCAAGCAGTGAGAGCTATGGGTGGAGCCCACTTATTACCCAATCCAAACCTTGTAATAGATAGGGACCCCCTTCATAGTCACACGCCCCAAGGTTTAACACCAATGTAAATGAACTGGACCGTTGGATTGACTATATACCCATACGAATGGACTGTGCTTGTTGGCCACAGATGAGGGGTTAGAAGCATGGGGTTGGGCCCAAACTTGATATTTGGGGAGGTCCCATATATATCTTTCAATCGCCATTGATCACATTCCAAAATGGGGCCCCCAGTGGGCCCCACAAAAAAGTTCTCATGGTGACTCCATGAGAACAGTTCTCATTGGATCACATCCCATATATATATATATAACATTGCAATGGAGAGGGACCCCCTCGATAGTTACATGCCCCATGGTTTGACAGTAATGTGAATAAACTGGACCGTTGGATCGATTAGATGCCCATATGCATGGACTGGGCTTGTCGGCCATTGATGAAGGGGTTAGGAGCACTGGATTGGGAGCCAAACATGATATTCGGGGTGTTCCCATAAAGATCTCTCAATCCCCACCCGTCCCATCCCAGAATGGGACCCCTAGTGGGCCCCATAAAAAAGTTCTCAGGGTAACTCTGTGAAAACAGTTCTTACTGTATCAAAACCCTATATTTATATAGAGGCCCCCTATCCTCAGCTCAAGCTGAGGATAAGGGCATTAGCTCAGTGGCATGGGGCCCACCTAGGGACCCAATGGGAATAGGGATTGGGGGGATTTGGGGGCCCTCCTCGGACCCTTTTCTCTACAAAAAATCAGCCCTAAAGATAATTTCTATCATCTCCATTGAGGACACAAAATTTTTACGGTGTACAATGCATTTGGATGGGTGTCACTCGATCCAACGGTCCAATTTAATCGAACGGGGCCAAATTTTTGTGGACATATGCAACTTAGGAGGGCCTTGAATTTGGTCCATTTGGATGGACCAAATAGTGGGCCCTAGCCTAGGCAACGAACAACCCACTCCCGTCCGCTTGAGCTGGGGAGAGGGCTGGGCATTTATATATATATATATATATATATGATTTTTAAATGTTAGGCCCAGCGACAAATTTATAGATTTGGCTTCACATGATCTTACTTTTTTGAGAGGATCGGTTTGATACAATTAATCATTTGATCTAATCTCCTATTAAGGGCAATCAAAATCAATTGAACTTTGATAATGGCATCCATCTCATAAAGTGGGCAACACCTGTGATGGACAAAATTGGGGACAAATAGTCCACTCTAAAAACATGGCAAGAGTGGGTAAAGGGCCTAGCTCAGAGTGAGACCGAGTCAAGTAAGAATTGGGTTCACAATGTGGCCTGAGTTGGACCCTGAGTTTATAATATAGCCTTGGTTAGGGAATCACAGGATGTTTGGTGTATGACTCATAATTAAAGCAATTCCACATGTTTAGTCAAAGATATCAACATTGGAGCATAGATTATTTTAGACAAATGATTATCCAATGCTGGCCCCCTTATAGATCAGGTCAAGTGTGGCAAGCCTCAAAATCATAGATTTTGATCCGTCCGTTGGATTCCATAGTTTTATTTACTGCGGGAAATGTCTCGACGGGTAGATTAAGATGACCTCTAAACCTAAATGATCAGGTAATTGGAAGGAAACAATGAAAATCTTGAATGAGAGGAATCGACCTCTATTTTATTATTAATCTTAAATTATTCTTTTTTTAAGGGTTTTTTTTTTTGGGTATGCAAAGTATGTGCATGATCAAGAGATTGGATAATGATAAAAGTTAAGGAAAGTATAGATGGAATGATAAGATCCGTCACTTATCGTATTTTATTATCTACAAAAAAAAGAAAGAAAAGGAAAGGAAAGAAATTCATGGGTCATATTGAGAAATTATGTGGCATTATAGAGGGTTGGTTTTTTAACAAACTGTGGTGCGTACGTGGAGCCATGAATATGCATCGTGCCTACATGGCAAACATTTCATGGACCAACGTCATCATGCAAGTATCATGCATGAGATCAATGGCTGTCATGTCTCCTAGACCCGATTAGAGAATAAATTGGATCCGGGGGGGGGGGGGGGGGTCGTGGTTTGAAATTTAGGGTTAATTAAAAAATTTCATCCTTTTAGCCCAGTGATTGTAAGTCCGCTGTGAGGATAATATATTTGAAAGCTCCATTAATATCATAAATGCGAAACTTGTCATCAATCAAATAATATTTAATATCAAATCAAAGAAATCCTTATTCTCATTAATAATTAAAGTTTAATCAATGAACAATTAAAGCTATCAAAAGTTAATTAAATATTAACCAAAAGGCCATCCCAAGTCCTAGACCATTTGAAGAACATAAGAGTCAATAATAAGAAAGGTCCAATCAATGAATGATAAATGAATAAATAAAGTCTGATAAGAATCCCATGAAGCTCTCTCTTGTGCCAGGTAAGATGACGCTACTCTATATCATTGGCTCACCACTCTCACTGCTCCTTTGCTAGTAGAGGATCTCCTTACCTGGTGGCTCCTCATAGTACTCGACTGTAGTGTTTGCACACCAATGAGCAAGAGTCAACAATATGTTGAGAAAGAAAAAAGCAATGCATAACTATCACGTATAAAAAGTGTCAAAAGAGATGTAAAGACAGGTACATGATCATATGATGGCAAGGTAGAGAAAGCTACGCATAAAAGAATGAATATTAATAAAAGGAATCAATAACAAGGAATCCTAACATCAACTAGTAATAAACACCATCCACACAATGCAAATGCAAGAATCAAGAAAGGGAGACTCCGAGGGTGTCCAAGCCACCTCCCAGGATAATTGTAGCAGTCATATCCAGATCAATGATACAAAAGTCTAGCTCCAGAGAGATCTAAGTTCCTAGTCATACGAATAGCATGGTCCAAGCCCGCTCCCAACTAGTCTACGCCATGGATGTCATCCAAGCTGACTACCCATCCCGATATCCAAGTAACCGGCCAATTTATAAACCTCACAACTGCAGCTAGTCATGACATGCAATCCTCCCAACAGTGGATCCTACCGTGGTCGGATAAGGATAATGATGTGGTGTTGACACGAGGAAACCAAGACAAGTAGGTTTGACTAGTTAATGTATAAGACAGGAGCATAGGGACTATCCCATTCGAGCCAAGTTGCAAGACAAGTCCAAACCACTAAATAGAGTCCTAGGGTACACCCCAAGTCTGGTCACAATCCTAATTCTACAGATGTTTAGGTTTCATAATTAATTAGGTAATTTATGCCAAGAGAGTGTACAAGGAGATGAGATGAACGGATATGATTTAATAGGTCAAGAAGGAAGTTACAATCCAAACATAGGCCAGTGCTGTCATCCATGTACCGTACATGATTTGACGAAGTGCGTAAGGAAATTGAGTCAATGATGTTTCTTAGGAAGAATCCTTTGTGTACAATCATATTGTACATCAACTAAATCAGTGCCATATGCATTCAGTTAAACCATGTGTAATACAAGGACACCTAAACAATCTAACCCAACTAAACGCAACCTAAATCACAGAGAAAAGGAAAGGAAAGGAAAAAGATCAAGAACAACCTAAATCTAACCAAAAGAGAAGATGATTGAAAGTTGAGGGTGAGGGAGATCTTACCAAACTAGGATAAATGAAAAGAGGAGATTGCGAGGGAGAAGATTAGCGGTTCGGATCTTCGAGATGATCTCTCCTAAGAGTTCTGGGCTTAAGAAGACGAAAATGAGGAAGATGAGGGCTGCTGTAGCTCTTTAGTTGCAGAGTTTTGTAATGAAATTAGGGCTAATCCCTATTTAAGAGAAGAGGGGAGGAAAAAGGACAAGTTTGCACTTAAGTAGGTATGGTGAAATAATGGACCACTTGAAGGGTTTTTTATCGTCGAATCGCGACGAGCTAAGAGACAAAAATGATCAACGCGACGAGACCTTTCCAACGAACCCAAAATCATGGCGATTGAAATTTTCTGGAAAAACACTCAATTTTTCCCTAAATTGCAAACTACCCCTTGCTAAGATCAAACGAACTCGGAATCACACGAAACTTCTCAAACATTATTCTAATGCTAAGAAAAACTCGTTCATGATCCGAACCCTCCTAATTATCTAACAATACAATTAATTATAATAAATACAAAATAAATGGGTCAACGGGCCTACTCTTGGGCCCAACTGACCCAATAAGGTCGCGGACCTTACAGCGCAGGTGAACTTGCTGCTGCGTGTTGAGAAGGGAGATGGAGGTGATGCGTTCGTCTGGTGGGGAGAGGCGTGAGCGTGAGAAGGATGGAGGTAACGGCCTTGCGCTAGGATGATGAGTTGGAGAATGGAGAAGAGAGATGGAGGGAGAAAAGGGGTGGAGGGCGTGCCGATGAGATGGGAGATGGTGGATGGGTTTCGGTGGAGATGGGTTCTGCTGCGTGCGTCAGGCGTGCGTCTGGGAGAGATGGAGGGCGAGATGGTGAGATGGAGAAAATGGTGATCTAGATGGAGGTGATGGGTAGTAAAAGATGGGAGGCGGATCTGGGAGGCCTAGGATCTGCGCAGGGATGTGAACGAGAGGGGAGATGTGATGGGTCTGAGATGGAGAAGGTGATGATCTAGATGGAGGTGATGAATAGTAAAAGATGGGTTCTGGATGGAGGTTCTGCATGTGATGAAGGAGATGGATGTGTGTGAGAAGATGATGGTGGTGAAGACGATGGTCCAACCGATCTGGAGTCTGCGCATCGGTTTTTTGTTCTATCGGGTGAAGTGGGGATAAGGCCTGGGAGTTTGAAATCGAGAGGGAAAGAGAGATATCAGGGGGAGGGGAGAGAGATATGCGCCTGAGATGGGCCCTTAGGGGAGATCTCCATCTGGGATGAGAGTTCTAGGAAAGATAGGGATAGGTTTGAAGGAGTTAGAGATGGAGAGGGAGAGAGAAATCTCAAGGGGAGGGGTGAGTCCATATCTCGTGGACTCTCCTCTCCCATGTAGCTAATGGGCCAGGTCAGGTCCGAGTTTAAGTATGGGTTAGGTTTGGTGAGCTGGGTCTGGTGGGTTTGGGTTCGGGTTTAATGGGTTGGATCGGATTAGGTTGAGCCCAGGTTGAAATTCACTGGGTTAGGCCTGTTGGGTTCGGATTTAAGAGGAACTAATTCGGGTCTAGAAGGTGGGGTCCATTGGAGATTGGTTGGGTTATCATTACTAGGGCCCAGGCTTCATAGATTTCAATCTGCTCGTCAGATTTTGACGTTTTATACATCAGCAGAAAGCACTCAACGAGTACGTCATGATGAACCGACTTTCAGGGTGATTGGAGGTCCAAGAGCGATAGGTGATTTTTCAAGGGGGCGCCCCGGGGCCGTGGGTCCTGCTATCATGACTTTTGATCCGCCCGTCGGATCTCAAAGTTCTACATATTGACGGAAAGCCCTCGGTGAGTAGATAGCGATAAGCTAACTTCCGGGGTGGTCCAAGGTCCAGAAACAATAGGTGACTTTTCAGGGGAGCTCCACGGGACCTGCTGTTATGATTTTTTGATCCGGCCTTCGGATTTCGGAGTCTTATATGTGGACGGGAAATTCTCAACGTGTAGATTGTGTTGAGCCAACTCCTAGGGTAATCTAAGATCCAGAAATGATAGGTAATCCTTGACTTGGGGCCTAATCAAGGCATCATTAAATAGGGTGGACTGAATTTGCCCACATAGGGTGCCAAAATGAGGTGTCTACAACCGGTTCGACCTGAGATGATGCCTTTGATGAAACATGAAAAATAATAAAGAAAGAAAATTAGCACCCTCAAACACAATGTAGCACGTAGAATGATAATGAAGGAATGCATGTTACTAGAATTGCCTAAAACAAAAAAACAGGGGCCCTAAAGCAATCACTTTAAATCAACATAAGATGGTAGATTTAAAAACATGAGTTGGCATAACAAAATGATGGGTTCCATTGCGTCATACTTATAAAAACTTGAAAGAAAAAAAAATACCTTATCATAATTCAAGAAGTAATAAGACAAGCCATTCGCCACTTGCATTGGATGTTGGTTTGATATATAGCAATAAAATTTAAAAGAAAACCAACTTGCATGGAATGAAGAAATCAAGAGAAGGCTTATATGACAAAAATCTACGTACGCTTGCATATTCACAAAAAACTTTCATGACACCAAGATTATCTGGCTAATAAGGGCTTGTTTGGATGCACAAGAAAATACAAGAAAATAATATTTTATAGTATATAATCTTTCATCTTCTAAAGAAGAAAATCTTGTGCATTTGGTAATCCAAGAAAAAGTTAGAGAAAAGATTCTTTTCTTTTAAAAGGCTCAATATTTTCTCCTACAGCTCCCCCATGTAGAAAACTTTCTACAAGATTAGAATCTTTCAAAATGACGATTACAAAGTGGTAAAGTAAAGTAAAAGTAAATGTCACATGAAGGTAAAGATGGGGTAAAGTCAAGGAGAGATAAAGTATATGGTGAAGTAAAGTGGGAAGGAATGGTAAAATAGTTTCTTTTTTTTTTTTTTTTACTTTACTTTTATCACATTTTATCGGAGTTTTATATGGTAAATAAAAAGTGACCTGTTTAAAGGTATAGTAAAGTAAAATAAAAATTGATATCATATTATGGTAAAAGTGAGGTAAAGTAAGGTCTGATGAAATATATAGTAAAGCAAAGTGGGAGAGAGAGTTATAAAGTAGTTGTTTTTTTTTTTTCTTATTGACTTTACTATACTTTACCATGGTTTTATGTAATAAAAGAAAAGTAACTTATTGTAAAAGCATGACAGTTGAACTTTACTTTACCATATTACTTTTTTATCTAAAATTGGAAAATTACATATAAATTAAAATATTTAATAAAAAATTATTCTAATAATGTAATTTACTTTAATCATAGCAGCTTCCAAACAACTCAATTTAAAATCTATAATATTCTTCAAAAATTGCCAAACAGTAAAAATATTATACTATTATAATATAGCAGTATTGTATTCTAAACTATTTTATTCTTGCAATATTTAAGTCTGTAAATATTTTATTCTATAAACATCCAAACGGGCCCTAAGAATATGAAGCATCTAAATGGACCTTAAGCCTCTCCACAACATTTCCGTATCTTTGGCTAGTGCTCCCGCACATTAATGAAATATCTTCCTCATTTCAACCCACTAATGTCACACAAGTCCTCATCAATAAGCATGAAAACACCATACTTTCTTAGTAAAGGAGATATATATATATGCCCCAGTATTTCTTTTTCTGATCTGATGCAAGCATGCTATTAAACCACATAAAATATTTTTATATATTTTTTAGTGTGACTATTTGGTTAGATCTACTTGTGCATTGAGTTTTGTATCAATTGTGGATTTCTACTGCAACCTAATATATTTGCTAGCATACATAAGAATTCATAGTGAAATAAGCTTTGCTGAAAGATTATTAAAGAAGTGAGGGGTGAGAAACACGAGGTTATGGATGCAAAAGGGACCTTGACCATCGTGGGATTTGAGTTTTAGGGTGATGGATGAGCATTCATCTCTCATTTTTCCTCAAATCAATTTCCATTAAAAGAGAACTTATTTGATTGGCATTTTTTAATATTCATGTACGATTTTACATTTTAACCACTAATGAAAATTTGAAGCCCTATAACTCTTAGGAACTATAGGAACGATTTTCTGTCATTCTTCATAAAGTTTGATGCACTAAAATGTGTAAAATGCTACAATTATTTTTTCTTTTTTCTTTTTTTTTTTCAGAAAGAGGGGAACACATTAAAAGATTAAAAAATAATCATAAATGAGCCAAATCTTCTGCCAAAACCACTAACGACAAAGATGACACATAAGATAACCAATCCACCAAGCTGACTAATACAACACAAGAACAACAAAAAAAAAAGCCCCGACTGGTCACTGCCTCCCCTAAATGTTAAAATTCTATTTCATTTCTAGCATTGTTGGTCATTTTTTAATATTAAACTTTTCTTCATTTTTAACCACTTATAAAAATTTAAAGTAAATTTCACTATTTCGATAACATAAAAAACAAAAGGCCCAACATTAAAAAGAGATTTTCTATTGTCAAAAAGTTCACTTTGTCGAATGTTGTTGGAGAACTAAATGTTTAAAATGTCACAATTCTATTTCACATATTTCGTTTTTAGCATTGCAAATTCTATGAAACAAAACACCTTCCAACCAGAACAGTACTAACTCATAGCTTTAAACCGATCAACAACAGATCACAAGGATTCCAAGCAATCTTTGGCATTTTCATCTCTTTCTCTAACAAGCACATCGTGTCTTTACAGGCATCGAGATCGAAGTTGAAGTTTTCTACACATAAAAATCTCAATTGAAATTTCTCATTTGAGTTCTTGCAATGAATGTACAAATTCTTCAAACACAACCCTTTTCGTAAACATTTGAGCTAAGCATTTCATCGAAATATAATAATACTAAGTGGGGCCTACAGATGTGTAGAGAAAAAGCATGACAAGTTCTTCTACTAAGTGGGGCCCACAGATGTGTAGTTCTCTTTTATTATATATATATAAAATAATAATACTAAGTGAGGCCCAAAGATGTGTAGAGAAAAAACATGACAAGTTCTCCTCTTTTATAATAATGGTATAGATATTATATTATTATTATTATAATCTAATAATAATATATTATTATATTATATTATTTTGGGGGCGCCTACAAAGGTGTAGTGAAAAAGTATCCAACTTCTCTTCTCTTTTATAATAAGGGTATAGTTATTATATTATTATTTTTTTATTGTATAATAATATATTATTATATTTTAATATTTGTGGGGAGGGCCCCACAATGGTGTAGTGAAAAAGTTTGCAATATTTCCTCTTTTATAGTAGTAGATAGATAGAAATCTTTTAGGGGCAGTCCCCAAAAAGGTGTAGTGAAAAAGTTAACAATTTCTCATAATAATATATTATTTTATTATATTATAATATTTGGGGGTGGGGCCCACAATGGTGTAGTGAAAAAGTTTACAATCTCTCATAATAATATATTATTATATTATATTATAATATTTGGGGGTGGGCCCCACAATGGTGTAGTGAAAATTTTTGCAGTATCTCCTATTTTATAATAGTATATATATATATATATAGAGATACTCCTATGAGTGATATATCTCACATTATATGAGAGATAAGGGTGGTGGCCCTCACATTTAAGTTGTTGGCATTTGATATAGATGTGAGGGCCCCAACGATATCTTTCATATAAGATGAGAGATATCTCCCATAGGAGCATCTCCCATATATATATATATATATATATATATGGGGGACATTCATGTGCTTCTATCCCTCACCATAGGGTAATGACACTTTCCTTTATGTACATTAATTCTCCTTTTGTACTTCACCTTATGTACTTGAAATCCCCCTTTTGTATTTGAAAATTTCCATTTATGGAAGCATCCATCACTCTATGGTAAGGGATAAATGCACTTGAATATTTTCATAATTATATATTTATATATATATATATATATATATATTACCCTATACTAGAAGAGAAGATGTGACCTACTTTAGACCTGCTTGACTTTCTCTACACTTGCATGCCTGTTGCCAGGTGCCCACTTGCATGCCTGCGTTCCTGATGGACGATGGGCAAGAAGACATCTGTTTGTCTCTCCTCTCCTCCATGATTCCAACTACCAAATGGATGATGGGAACTCACCCATGTTTCTTAATATTAAATTATATTACCCTATACTAAAAGAGAAGATGATACCTACTTTAGACCTGCTTAACTTTCTCTACACCCCTGTGGAGTCCACTTGCATACATGTTGCCAGGTGCCAGGCTTGCATGCATGTGTGCCTGATGGACGATGGGCTACAAGACATCTATTTGTCTCTCCTCTCCTCCATGATTCCTACTAGCAAATGGACGATGGGAACTCCATGTTTCTTAATATTATATTGGAGCAAAAAAACAAAACTATCTACGCTTCTTGTAACTGGGCTACAATTTGCTGCAGTTGAAGAATGCCCATCTGGGTGCCACTCTTATGTTGAGATCGGACCAGGTATTACCTTTTCATTCTTGTTAGTGAATCATTTAATATTTTAAGGTTTCATAGTTTGTAGGTATGTTTTGATCCTTTGATTTATTGCTTGAAAGGTTTGATTGGGTTAAATCTGAACATGGGAAAATTGTTACAGAATATTCTGGAGAGCAACTCAAGCATTTCACATGCAATTAGTAGAAGATTAAAATATTAGATAACAGGTGGGCCACGTTTCTATTTCATCATGTACAAAGACACGCGCCTGATAAAATATCAGGGGTGAGATGACTGATTCCCACGTGATACCATTTGATGGTGTTCGGTTAGAATGTGGAGCTGAGATAAAAATCCATGTGATGATGCAGGTATGACGTTGAACTTCCGTTACCAACGCATCTTTATATATTTGTCTTCCCATGTTCGCAACGTTGTCATCACAAACAAAATGGCATTTAGATTGCTCACTCCATCTTTTTCTTTCAATCAATCCCAAAGTCCGCAGAGACTCACAACTTTGAAATTTGGGCACCTTACAATTCGATGCGGAGCCGGTGCTCCAGCCTACTCGAGTTTAGGTCCTAAACGATCTGCCAAATACAAGCCTAGCAAGTGGGACTCTAATTTTGTAGAGTCCCTTGAAAGTGATTACAAGGTTAAATTCTTAATTTTTATGTCTGGTTTTCCTAGTTATTACAAGCCTAGCAAGTGGGACTCTAATTTTTGTTTTCTCAAAAGAAATTCGAGCTCATAAATAAAGCCACGCACACCATATAAGCAGGCAACCCAAGCTTTTTTGACATTCCCCTTTAATCTTTAGAAAGTAGAGACCGATGATGTCCTAACACAGCCTTTAAAAATAAATTAAGTCCTAAAGCAAGGACAACAAATCGAGAGAGTTTGGTCCTTCTAAACCACATAATTCATACGGTGCCTTTTCCTATCAAATGGGTTATTGAACGGGGTGATGACTGATAGGTCCAAGGTGATTTGTAGAAAACACCATAAATCTCCTATTATTAATTTAGCATGTTATGTGGATTCTACCATCAGTTTCTCCAATTTCTAGCTTAACTTAAACTTCGTCAAAGAGCCACGAGTCTCAAAACTATAATGGTCGGATTTGTTTTGCAGAGAGAGAATCATGAAATGTACGTCAAGAAGTTAATGGGTGATGTAAAGCATTTGATGAGGGAAGTAGTTAATCCAATAGAGAAAATGGAGCTGGTTGACAATGTCCAACGCCTAGGATTGGGGTATCTCTTCAACAAGGAGATTAAAGAAGTTCTAAACACAATAGCATCAAGCAAACCAACCTTTAAGACAAAGAAGGATCTTCATGCAGTAGCACTCCAATTTAGGCTTCTTAGACAACATGGGTATGAGGTCTCATCAGGTAATATTCTCCTCTCACAATGGGCCACTAATTTTATCAATTTCGATGGCAAGGTTGTAAAAGAGTGGGTTAGACCCAGAGGCCCAAGTTAGATTTAATCGGGCTAAGGTCCAGCCTTTGGTTGAACCCCAATAGTAGACCATGGTAATTATTAGCCCACATAACATATGAATATTAGATTTTAGTATTATAATTCAATCTTACAAGAATATTTGTTAATAAGTCGGGTTTTACATCCTAGAATCATGGCCAATTCACACATATTATAAGTATTATATATGTTTTTACGAAATTCGAAAAATAATAGTCATAAATTATGTCCAACATTTAGTTCAAAGATGTGGAATCATGCATATCCGTGACATGCGCGTAGTACACAATTATAGAATGAACCCCTCCTTGAGTTGGTGATTTGCTTTATTGGAGTGATGGGATTATGTTTGTTTGTGTTTTGAAGGCTTTTTTGGCATTAATTCCACATCAATTGTTGTTCCATGGCCTTTACCATACAAAATGGCCACATGAAAGCCTTATGGAGCATTATATAATCTTAGAAATCCTATTAGTTCATTTGATGTTTTGATCTAACCCCTACCTTTTGAGAGCGACAGATGCTTTCCATGAATTTAAAGATGAGAAGGGTGGCTTCAAAGAAAGCCTTTGCATGGACATCAAGGGGATGCTGAGCCTGTATGAAGCTTCACACCTTTCCTTTCAAGGGGAAGTAGTCTTGGATGAAGCCAGGGAGTTCACAAGCACACATCTCAAGGCCATCAAGGGGAACATAGACCCAGTTCTTTTAAAGAAAATAAGGCATTCTTTGGAGATCCCATTGCATTGGAGAATGCTAAGGCTAGAGGCTAGGTGGTACATAGAGACATATGATGAAGAAGATGGAAAGAATCCTTCATTAGCTGAACTAGCTAAGCAAGATTTCAACTCTGTGCAAACAATATATCAAACGAGTCTACAAAGGATGTCAAGGTAAGAGCATTCCAAGCCCAGCTTGAATGTGTGGTGTCGTTTGGCAAGTTTAAAATTAGGCTCTACTTGACTTAACTGAACCAACCAAAAATTTGAGTGCTTCAAAATGTTTGGGAAAGTCTATTTTCTTCTCTAATTGGGGCATTAACAACATTTGCCTTTATTTTATAGAAGCCACAAAAGGAAAGAGAATCCAATCAAACAACAAAGCCCAAATAAATTAGAAAACTGTTGGGTTTTTTTTTTTTTTTTTTTTAAAAAGTTTGCATATTTAACTTGTACTATTTGTTCTTTTGCAAAAAAGAACTAGCACTATTTTTCAAGTTTCCCATACTAATAAGACAAGTTTTCCTTTTAGAATGAATCCAACAGACTACACATCTTACCAAACAGTCTTCTTGTAAAAGCTCTAATTGAAACAGTTCTATTTCAAATGGAGCTAATCGAATGGTTCTATTTCAAACTTATCAAAGTTTCCAAACATGCCCTGATTCCAAAAGAAACAAGCTACTAATAAGAAAGGGGGTATAATAGCTTGAGTTTGGATGTAATGGGCTCCACCTAGCTTATTTATTGTTTATGAACTCTATCCGAAGCTCAAAAAGAAGGCAAGTAAAACTACCTTGAAAGGGATTTAGAGCAATGCTTAAAAGTTACAATGATACATTGTTTCCTATTCCAGGATGTACGCATGATGCACAACACGCCTATATTTGTATTGTATTATTTAAAATTAAGTATTTACTCTGAAAGAAAAAAGCAAGAACTTTTTGATATGTTTGTATATCGAGAGGATTCTATGAAAACGAAGAAAATCGGGCTGATTTATCGTGCATTGTAGCTCTTTTGTTGTTTTGTACAACATCTTGTCCACATATGAACGAAAAACAATGAATTGACTTCCTCAATAGTCTGGACCGCAATTTCCCATATAGTAATGCAAGATTTATCTCTTTCGCAAAAATGAAAATCTATGGAGCACAGAATATTTTCTTTGCAAAAACACACCCAACTCTTAGTATAATTTGTGTAAAGAAGAGAGAGAGAGAGAGAGAGAGAGAGAGAGACATGGAGAGAGCTTTGTAACCCTTGTTTTTCTAGTGATGAAGAAGCTCCTTGGCTGTCACATGGGCATATGCAATCTTCACAAACCATATAAATCCCTTGGCACCTATGTTTTATGCAGTTCCTTTTTGTTCTTCGGCGCTTCTTTTTTTTCTTTTTCCTTTGGCACCTCTAATTTTGTACAAGGCTAGTTCACAAAATCTTAGCTAATCAAAATTATGAATATATATGCGTGTGTGTGTGTATGTGTGTGTGAAGCTCCTTTCCCATGTTCACACTTGTAGAGTCCACTGATGGTCCATCTGGTCCATCCAACTGGACCACACATACATAACAAACCGCCCCCCCAGCGGATGGAAAGTCTTGTCCGCATGAGTCAGAGGTGGGTGGGTGTCTCTCTCTCTCTCTCTCTCTATATATATATATATATGAACTTCTAGGAAACCTCATGTTTGGCCTTACTCAAGAACTATTAGTTTACTTCTTATTCAATCTTGACCTTGTAATTGAGTATTCTCAAACAGAATCCCAATAATCCAATAATATTATAATGTTATGGTGGATCTATAGGAATGATGATTGTTCTTCATAATCCGATCAGGTTTTCTTCTTTTATGTGTTGTAGGTGGTGGAGGGATCTTGGGCTAGGTGAGAGGCTCGAGTTTTCCAGAGATAGGCTGGTTGAGTGCTTCCTTTGGACCACTGGTGTCATATCTGATCCACAGTTTGAGCGTTGCAGGGAAGTTCTTACAAAAGTGAATCAATTAATAACTACAATTGATGATGTATATGATGTGTATGGCTCTTTGGAGGAGTTGGAGCTCTTTACCGATGCTGTGGACAGGTTGGTGATTGCATCCACTAGGAGCTTTGGTTTAAGACATTTGGGCAAACTCAACTGATTAGACTTAAGTTATACAGGAATTCAGAGTAACTTGGGTAAACTCAACGTTGACTTAGTTAGAACTTACTCACAAACCAACAAAAATAATATAAAAGCAAACACACCCTTAATTGAATGGTGTTGGCACCTTTATCTCGCAGACTTACCCGACCGATTAATCCCTGGGTCCTAGAGAGTATCACCCTTGACCAGTAGTAGTCCAATATCTAAAAAAAGAAAAAAACTGTCAAGGATTTCATTTTCTTCTTTCATGGGAGAATGGTCATATGAGACGCATATCATCATTATGGGTTCTTCCGGCTCTTTTAATACATTGATGGGTTGTGAATTAGGGGTTTCCAAAAATTCATCATCACATTGGACATTTATATACAATTTCATCATTTTCATATCAGACTAAGCATGGGGACAGACTCCTAATCCATAGCCACTCTGTTAAGGCCAATGGACCCACCTAGATGTTGAAGATTCATCTACACTACACCAAAAACGGGAAATTGGAACGGATTTCCGTTCCTGATTCGCCCGTTCCTAATCTGTTAAACCGTTCCAAAACCGTTCCAATTTCCTATTTTTGGAACGGATTAACGGATTAGGAACGGAAAACAGGAAATTGGAACGCATTACCGTTCCTAATCCGTCCGTTCCTAATCCGTTAAACCGTTCCAAAAGCGTTCCAAATTTCCGTTTTTGGTGTAGTGCTACTAGAATAATATGCAACATTTGCGCCCATTGTATACTATTGTCATATCATGCATGAAAGTATCTAGGCTTGTCTTTTCGACATGGTCAAGACTTTTCTTTTCTGTTTTTGTTTTCTTTAGTTTTCTTTTTCAAGAATGTATTAAACAATAGGAACCAAAACGGATAACTACCAGACCACCAGAAAATTGGCCTCAATTGCGAAGTCGGATTTAGTTATCTCATATGGGTCAGCTCATTTAAGAACCTTGGTATATAGCTGAAATTAATTCTCTCAAAATAAATGGAACATTCAACAATTTCCATAACCATAGGCTTCTCCGTTGATCGCTTTGATTATTTCATTCACATTTGACACAATATGAATCCGGACAAAAACCCTCAACTTTGCTCATCACTAGAAAGACTGTTCTCACTTTTGCTTCTTTCCTCCCTCCTGTAAATCATTGGTATGTGGTGTTCATAGTTAAGTAATCTAGGTTACTGGTTTGACATACAGTTCCCAATATGGATTAATGGTGCTAAAAACCCTTTCAAGAGCGAAAGATACTAGCAACCAATCTTTAGTGATTTTGATACTATGACTATACATTTTCCCTAACCATTATTTCATATGCATTCCATTGTCGATTATATGTTATCTTATTTGAACGTTCATTGCAACTTTCAGATGGGACGTTAGGGCAATGGAGCAGCTTCCTGAATATATGAAAATTTGTTATTTAGCTCTCTACAACACTACTAACGATATAGCTTATGAAGCCCTTAAAGCGGAGGGATTGGATGTGATACCATATCTTAAGAAAGTGGTATTATTCCTCTTCTTATTCATAGCTGTTATAATTCTTGTTAAGTTGAATCTTATCGTGTTCTTAATTAGGCTCACAAATAAGAGAATAAATCGAAGTTGTTAACCAAATATAATTTCTTTAATGTTGTTTTTCTCTCCAGTGGACAGGTCCTTGTAAATCCTACTTAGTAGAGGCAAGATGGTATAGCAATGGATACAAGCCAACACTCGAGGAGTATCTGGAGAACGCATGGACTTCAATATCAGTGACTGTTATTTTAGTGCATGCTTATTTTTCTTTTGGACAAAAGATGCCATTTGAGGCCTTAAATTACTCAAATACATCAAGTCTAATAAAGTGGTCGTCAATGATTCTTCGCTTGTGCAACGATTTGGGAACTTTAAGTGTAAGAATCCTAAACTTAAGTAGTCTCCAAAAAAAAACGGGATTAGTTTATTAAAGTGTATGAAAATTTTTGGCTCACCTAGATGCATGCCAATCCCAAATGCATAGGAATGGGAAGCCTTAATGCCGACTACCTATCAGCCAAATATTCTCCAATTATATGATTTTAAGCTTGCACCAAAGTTAAATGATTTTTTAATATCAACATTTATCATGATTATTCAATCTAATAATTAATAATAGTTGGGTTAGTGTCAAATAAAAGCAAGTGCTCGAGGGTTCAAATTGATCATAAGTGAGCTTCATTAAATGAATAACAATGAACTCTGGTTTTTGAGAAAAAGAAAATAGAACTTGTTTTTTTTTTTTTTTAATATTTCCAGGGCACTTAAAATCAAATTAACAATGAACTCTGCTTCTTTCCTCCCTTTAACAAGTCGCATGTTTAAAATGCCTTTTTTAATTTTTTTCATTTAGGTAAATTTAAAGTTCATTTTTAACTTGTTTTTATTGTTTTTATTTTGTTTCACACAGGATGAGGTTGCCAGAGGTGATGTTCCAAAGTCTATTCAGTGTTACATGTATGAAGCAGGTGTCTCGGAGAGTGTTGCTCGTGATCACATCAAATATCTAATTGCTGAGGCGTGGAAGAAAATGAATGAATGTCTAGTTCATGACACTCCCTTTCTTCAACCCCTTATCAATGCTGGAATAAATCTCGCACGGATGGCTCATTGCATGTATGAACATGGAGATGGACATGGGCATGGTTTCTCTAACGAGTTGGATAAGAAGCGAGTCTCGTTATTGTTGGCTGAACCCTTCAAGTTTATGTAGCTAAGCGGTTTCGTTTATGTTGATGATTACTTAAGTCTCACATTATTTTAGTCAATTGAAACCGTTTATGAAATTGATATGGAACTCATTTCTAGAGAAAAATAAATGTCATGGAATTTGTATGCATCACAGAAATGAAATGTTCCAATAATGTGAGTAGAATTCTTTACACACCTTTTATTAGCCGATCAAGCGATGTGGTGCTGGTATTACTTAACGTATACCATTTAAAAAACAACTCAATGTATTTTAACCATGATATTTGTACGCAATATGCTTATCAATAACGAAAATAAATTGATCACGGCTCCAAGTGCAGACCTTTGATTGCAGTAATAAAACTGGTGAGACCAGGTCGATCCACAGGTAGCTTTTGAAATAAGGCTTTCCAACTTTGTCACTTGCCCTATGTAAAATCTTATTTTAGCCTAAAATCGAGAAAAGTACATTAATCGTTACTACTTTAAGTTAAAATTAAATACATTTCCAAAAATAAAGATTCCTAAGTATAAAAACCTAATCTAAAATGAATCACAAGTTGCTGCAAAAGAACGTACAAATTAGAAAGGGAAATTTTCAAATAAGGCCTTAAGTTTTTGACTTATTTCATAAAAGGACACAAGTTTGAAAAGTTTTCAATTTAGTCCCTAAGTTTTTAAGTAAGTTCTCAATTAAGGACATCGAACTATTTAAACATATCTTTTTTGCGACTTTTTTTTTTTACTTTTTAAAAATACCCAAATTATTTTTCATTTAAAGCCATGACATGGTTCCGACAATCATTACATGCAACCGATCACCGCAAGGACACTCGTTGTCCTTAATGATAGTGAGGACATTGATGAAGAAAATAAGAAGAATATAGAGAAAGTCAATGAGGGTTTTATTTCAATGAAGGGTAATTTTGGTATTTTAAAAAACTTGAGAGAAAATTTTTCAGAAAAATAACGTTAAATTGATTGATGTCCTTAATTGAAAACTTCTTGAAAATTTTACGGAGGACTAATTTGATAAGTTTTGAAACTTATGTCCTTTTTCGAAATAAGACAAAAATAGAAGGCCCTATTTGAAAATTTCCCTTAGAAGCAATCCAAAAATAAAACTAAGATGCTGAATTAGAAATAGAATAAACCAATGTTAGAAACCAAATTAATCAAAAAAAATTCAACTAAGATTAGTAACAAATCAAATCAATAAAAAAGAAAACAACCTACTTACTAAAATAAGCATGAAAACCTAACTCAATTAGTTTCCTAAATTAGAAACTAGGTTAAGCAATTCGGGTTTGTATCTTTCCTAAGTTAGTGAACTCAGTTAATCAACTCCCTAAAGCTAAGGAATTTTCAAATAAGTAAATATTTTCAAATCATAACAAATTTAGAAAGCATTAAGTCAATCATACCTTATGTTAGAATTTCCAAATCTTAAGAAACTTCCAATGTAAAAAACAATAAAATTAGAAAGATCTTTTATTTCTGGGAATTATCTAAAATAATAAAAAATAGAAAAATAGATACCAACCCTATTGTTTGGCAAGTCTTATCTGCATGAAATAGATCTGTATGATATAGATATATTTCAAATAGAGCAGTTTTTGAAATAGATGTTTTACAAATAGACTATTTGGTAACACAATATAACTGATTGAAATAGAGTTTTTAAATCCAACTATAAATGTTTTTTCTTTAATTTCTTCATATTCACAAAGAATCTGAGGCTAATTTTTTACCCCATGGATGATCTAAGTATTATCAAGAGAACGGACGGTTCGGATTATGAAATGGGGGCCCACAAATTTCAGAATAATTGACCAATCATTCCACTTTTTTTGCAAATTTCTCAAGATCAGTGACTGATCAACGATTCAAATTTGATCTGAAATTCTTTTTTTTTTATTACCCCAAATATCCAACGGTTATGATGTGACTTATTGGTCCACACATCAAGGAAAAACAAAAAACACGGACTGTCCAATTTCTACTTTCTTCTAAAATGATTTTCACATGTGTAATCGAATGGCTCCATGATTTTTCACATTTCTTTGATCTATAGACCGCATCAGAGGCTAAAAGTTGGGCTCATAACCATTTTCAATCTTCCAAATAATATGAACGGCTTGGATTGTGATTAGGGAACCCACAATGTCCAGAATATTTCATCGAATGGCTCATGGTTTGCTGAACATATCTCAAGATCTAAGAATGATCAATGAATGAAATTTCGACAGGTGACCGTAATTGACCTTCTGCACATCTTTAACAATCTGGATCATGGTCATGGGTCCTATAAATGTAACAAATTTTAAAAAAAAATGGATTACCCTATGAGGACGTCCGATTCATTGTAGCTCAAGGAGTCTATCCTCTTAAGATGAAAACGCCTATTTGAAATCAGCCCACTTTGTTGACTACATGAAAAAGACATGTAATGTCTTAAATCCAATCCAAATGGGCACAGAAAAAGTGGTTCCCAAACGGTCTAAAGGCTATTTGAAAAAGGTGAGAATTTAAGAGATGCCAAACGGCATCAATTTATTGCAACAAAAACCTGGGTTTAAGACTGATTAAAGTTAGTAATACAATTTATGCCATGAGTTGCGCTAGAAAACTCCAAGTCTATATAACTAGTATGCCGAGCTGTTTTTATACATAATTTCGCCTAACCTAATGCAACCTAAAACTGAGTTTAATAGCTGGGTTTTGAACTAGAATGATGCACAAATCAAATTAAAAAAACAGAAGTGAGAAAGGATTTAAAACGAATGAGATATGAATGTATAAAGATGTTTGTGTAACACTTTTCCGCAGAAAAGTTGACGGTTTTCCGCGGAAAACCTAATTTTCATGTGTTTGGTGCAGGACAATTCCACGCAAATGTTTTTCTGCCTCATCAGCATTTTTCTTGCTAATGATGGAAATGGGTTTCCTATGGGGCGGTATGGAAAATGGATTTCCTCGGAAAACTTCTCCCTCTTTCCCTCACTCTTTTCCATTTCAACCCAAAACCCCACTCTTTCATTTTTTATTTCTTTAAAATAAATTATTATTTGATGTTGAATAAATAATATACATGTTATGTTAATTTTCTTTAAAAAATTGTTTCACCAAATAAGAAATTTTCATTTTCTATATGGAGTCCATTGCCACACACCAAACAACATTAGCACCAATTCAGTGAGAAAAAAACTCGCACCAAACATGATTTCTAAATTCTACGGAAATCCTTTTATGAGGTTTCCATTTCTATGGAATTTGCTGATGTGGAAATTTTCTCTTTCCACGGAATGGGTGTGTACACAAACTTGCCCAAAAAACTGAAACTGTGCAAAAATTTTGCACATAGATAGCCTAACATGCCATGTTCAAGCCATTGGTTCACCAACCTCCTGAAATCTTTTGATCTAAAATTTTGGAAAGTGATAGACCACATGTTGAACTTCAATTTTCCCAAATTTCACAGAAAAATACTATGTTTTGACCAGTCTACTCACTTTAAGCTTTTTCCAAAAACTGTTTATGCAGTTTTGCTGACATTGTGCGGAAAGTGGGCTGTTTGGTATTATAGACTGTTTTTCCAGTATTGTTCTTGTCCAAAATTTTTCATCCAAATCATGATATTTTATCTTTAAATTTGTACCAAACTTTATTTTCTATTAATCACCGTTGATTGGACCTTTATCCACTGATTTCATGCTTCAAAAGTATGTCATATGTAGACTGTTTGCATGTCCAACATAGGTTCTCAAAACTGATTTTTTTTTAGTTTCTTATAGATCTGAAAGCTTCAATTTCCAACCACTTAAACATGCACAAACTTTATGATATGAAGATACATGCAATGAACTCTAATCACAACCATAAACTATGCATAAAATTCACATAAATGCATAAGGAACATAATAAGAAAAGAAAACAACAAGTGCTTGAATCTAAATGTATGTAGTGCAAAAAAATTAAATGTGTGGATTGCATAAAACTAAATGTGTGGCATTAACAACAAATTAGATGTGTGGATTTTTTATAAAATTAAATGAGTGGGAATTGCAATATAAATATATTGTGATAGGTATGCTCTTTTCTTTTTATTCTCAAACCGGGTTTATAATTAGTTATTTCATGCCCTTAGGATCCTGGGTTGTCAATCCAAGAACAACAACAAAGAATACATAGTTTAAGCATTAATCACCATAAGAAAAAGAATAATTAAAACAGAATCACACTTTTACTAATATGCAATGTTTTTACGTAAAAGATAGAGAATTAAAAAAAAAAAAAAAAAAAAAAAAAAAACCTACATACTAGGATGAAAGGAACCTTTCCAATTGAAGCATCAAGTTGGGACAAAGCCTTCTTGAAGAGAAATGGGCTATGGTAGAGAAAGGAAATGGGCAGAATGGTGTAGGAATTATAATAGTGAGGGGGCTTTTCTCCTTCATGAAAGGTAATGGACATCCAAAGCATTCTTTAAATAGGGCATGGGCTGCCCTACTCCTTCTCTCAAATCCCTACTTTGTTGCAAGAATCATCTTCACTCAGTAAGTTTTCTCCATTCTATCTTCATGCGCTTGTCATATTTCCTTCTTTAGAAACTCTTCCTTTGACTTGGCATTTATGAGAGACAATTAAAGATGGAAAGAATCTTTACACGAGATGGCAAACTCCAAGTTAGAATCAGGAGCATATTGAATGCCCAATATGTGTAGAGTCTTTCCACTTTTGTCTCTTTGAAAATCTTCTTTCTTGATTGGGCCATTCATGGGTTTTCTTTGATTATCTTGAATTATCTTCAAAATGACCTTGGGATTTTGTGCAAATAAGGTGGACCGTCTTAGATGTCCCACATGTGTGCTCTACACATGTGCATGTGCGTGGAGCCCACAAAGCTATTTTTCACAATTTCTTGAAAATTCTTCCCCTCTTTTTTTTCTTTCTTTCTTCCCTCCAAAAATGTCTCTTAGGACCCATGTCTCCAATGATCTACAAGCAAAGAGTAAAAACCTTTTTTAAATAATAATTTTGAATAGAAATATCACAAATGCGTGATAGTGGGCCCATCTCACATAAATGACAATAAAAATGCACATCATTATGCATGATTTTACTTGAATTCACTAATGATGAAAAAAATTGATTTATTTCTTGAGAAAAATAAATTTGGAAAAACTTCCCAAAAATAGGGTTCCAAAAAATGGTAGGTTTTGTGATTTTATGCAAAAAAAAAAAAAAAAAAAAAAAAAAAAAAAAAAAAAAAATGTATGATTTTTTAGCAAATAATACATGAACGCACTACAATGAACCCAAAATGCATATATAAAAACATGATTCTTCCTTAAATGAGACTCTTTTGAATTAATAAGTCTATAAAATGGTCAAAAATGTGCATGAAAATATGCAATTTTTAGAACTTATCATGAACAAAAGGAGATCGTTCATAAGTCTCTATTATCATGGCCAAACCACTGAGTGGCAAGGCAGCTTAGTGTTACAAGTGAATCCCACAGATAGATCAGCTCTTAGTAACCATGTTGGAAGTTTCACTTTATTTCCACACTTTATTTCCCAAAGAAAAAAAAAATGAAACAAGAAGAAGATGAAGAAGAAATCCCTATTGTCAAATTATTGGTAGTTCAGCGGTGTTGGCACTTACAAAGCAATTAATGCTGAACAAAAGGTAATTGATTGCACAAGCATATTTGAATATAAATTAAGATGACTGAAAGTAAACCTGAGAGACTAAAGTTTAGACATAAAAGTAACATTAAACTTCACTAGATATTGAGAATTTAAATTTTAGCCAGCTGCATAACTAATAATTAATTACATGACCAAATGAAAGTATTGTTTAAATGGAGAACTGCCAAGTTCAGATACTTCTCATCTGCCCACTAGGCTACAACTCACAGCTCTGATGATTGAAATATAAAAACAGAACGTTCAGAGTGACTGCATTAATAATAAACTTCTTTGTCCTCTTCATTTTTCCCCATTTTATTGTTATAAAAAATCTTTTACTTAATGTTTTTATGCTTTGTTTTGAGTATCTTTAAGTAAATATCTTTAATAATCAACAAACTTTTCCTTTTCTTTTCCTCTCTTTTTTCCATCTTTTTATTTATTTTTCAAATCTTTTGTGTGCGTGTGTGTGTTTGTGTTGTGGTCAGAAAATTTACTAAAAATGGAAACGCTGCATACATTATGTGCATGACAATGAATTATAAGATACAAGAGGTTTTTGCAGAGTATCGCATGCTTTGTTTCTACACGTGAGACATGTACAAGTGATCCTAAAACATTGGGAAAGAAAAGGAAAGAAAAAAAAAAAACAACATTGGCCTGGGGAGGCTACTTAGTAGAAAATCAATATTTACCGAAAAGCTCAAGCATTTGAACTACCCTTTAATTTTAATGAATACAATCCAAATTGATACTTAAGAAGGAAACAGCATAATGATTCACTAATTCACGTTCAATATAAAAAAGGATGTTCATGATCAACAAAAGGCCCAATAAGAGACCACATTTGGATACCTCAATAACAATGTCCAAGTAAGTCAGAAACCAAATGCAAAACATTGAAAAAAGAAATTAAGATGACCCACTTGGTTTGAGTATTTGTGGAAACCCCCAGTCTCTTAACTCCCTATCATATGGCTTGTTTCTGCGAACGCATAATTCAGTAATTTAGAAAATTAATTAAATAACCCAAATAAAATAATTGCAAAAAAATGCTCTTATATAAGAATTTCTTATAGAAAACTAGATGAATTGGGCCAAAACATACATGAATCAAACCAGCGTACATAAACCCTTTGGAATCTAATATAAAAAGGAAAAGCACTAAACAGCTCCATCTGAGTGGGAC
Source organism: Persea americana (assembly GCA_029852735.1). Classification (NCBI taxonomy): domain Eukaryota; kingdom Viridiplantae; phylum Streptophyta; class Magnoliopsida; order Laurales; family Lauraceae; genus Persea; species Persea americana. The sequence goes on along the minus strand of CM056818.1, from coordinate 29,386,404 downwards.
ATCAGAAAGAAGCATTTTTTTTTTTTTTTTTTTTTGTGGAAATCACATAATTTGTTGAAGCATTTGGGGTCTTTCACTTGATATATAATTATAGTAGCATTTGTACTTCCGTATCTCCTCAACACACCATAGTTACTGTCACCATACAATAGAAAAACTGAGGTCCTTGTCATACATAATGAAAATCCAAAATCAGTGAGGTCCTTGTCATACATAATGGATGCATGAACTGGAAAAAAAATACTATGATGATCTTACGAAGACAATCACAATTGACTCAAGCATTTTAAGATATTGTTGGTGTGCATAAAACCATTATAACATTACAACACATGGTGGGTAGACATCATGTCTTCATAACCAATTGAGATTAAGATGTTTAAATAGAAACAAAATCTAGATCTAAAAAGGAAAAAAACAGGAGAGCCAATCAATCAAGCTAATCACCATAAGGTATACATTTGAAAGTTTAGAGTACAAGATCTCTAGATTGGTCCACTCAATTAATCAATCCAAAAAGTGTGCAAAAACAGAAAATATGCAGCGGTAATAAAAAAAATAAGCACACACCACAAGGACACCAAATTTTTACGTGGAAAACCCTAACCGAGTGAAAAACCACGGATCTAAACTGGATTTAATCAATCACTATGAATCTCGCAATTACAAGAAACTCAGATTTCTTCCCCAAATATCCCCTACCTAAGGACTGAAGTTACCTTGTGTCGATTCACGCTTCAACGACTTCACACCGCTGATTGCAACAGATCCAATCCAGCACTTGACTCCTTAATAAAGCTCTAGAAAAGAATTCTCTCAGTTAAATATCGAAATCAGAACTTAAGAGATGAAGGATACTTTTAGAATAGCCCTTGAGTCCTTTATATAGCTTTGGATTCGTGCCTCGTGTATTGTAATATGATTAGGAATAAGCAGCATAACTTTGAGACAAATCAGGAAAGAAAACGGAAAAGTTTCTAAAAATCGCCCAAGTTCGCTTGAGCGACCAGAGAGTCTGCTCGAGCGAGCAAGCCACTGTCTTCGCGTATCAGACTATCTCTCGTGCGATCATAGATGAGGCTTGCCTTCAAGGAAGAGTCGATTCTATGTATGGTGATAAAACCGGTGCCCATTCGGATAGAGTGCCAGGTAAGTGGTGGAGCGTCTGGGATCTTAATTACAAACGCAGGTGACTGCTTCCCTCGAAGAGGGGAATTATTGTGGAGGATGAACAAGAATAAGAGAGCAAAAATGTGAGAATAAGGACGTAGGGAATGGTTGAAGAGCAGTTAATGTGGAGGAGATAAGAGGAAGATAATTGTTTTGATGCGTTTTGTTTTTTAAAAGCAAAAACGTTTTCATGAGTTAAATGGAGGGGGGACGTGGAATAAAGGGCATTGAAAGGGGTCAAAAGAAATTGGGAAGGTCAAAATCAATTGTGCGAACTAGGGTTGGTTTCTCAATTAGAATCAGTCCCTTTCAAATATAATAATGGCTGAATGTAGACCTGCAAAAATCTGTAGAATAGCATTCTCACCAAATGGCTGGTCGAAGCTAGCCGAATGCTAGCCAAATTCTGGGCAAATTTTCATTGTTTGAAAATTTTGGTTTTTAGTTTTAAAACCTGTTAAATTAAAGGGTTTTTGGGTCTATTAAATGAGTGGTTTTAAGTCCATTTTCCTGAATTTGATTGTCATAATTGGATGTTGATCTTTGACAGATCCAAGTCTTTGAAAGGCATGACAAATCCTTTGCTTTGAACTTTCTTGAAATGGATCAAGGGAAGTGTCTTCAGGACTTCTCTAACAAGAGATTTACAGTGCAAAGTGTTTATGAAAATGTTATACCAACCTCCATAGGTTTTGATTTAGGGGACTCTTATATATATACACCGCATATTCTATGTTATACCAAGTTAAAGATAACATGTACATTAGATAACCGAAAGTTTCACCTAAATGGATGGTTGGAGATGGAGAATAATTAGAGTAGTAAATTATCTTGACTCTCTAGATTGATTTGCATTAGATACCACTTTTTATTATTTGTGGCATTCTATTATTGTCGTATATGGGACCCACCTGTAGGATTATGCAGTACCCACCTTTAAAAATTAGAACATGTGGGCCATATTCAAAGGATTCACAATATGGGCCCACTTTATAGGAATTATAATGTGGGCCACCTTTTTGTGAATGTAAATATGGGACCCACCTTTAGAGATTACAACATCATACACACATTTAGAAATTAGAATATGGGCCCACATTCATATGATTTACAATGTGGGTCCACCTTTTGCAATCGTGACCATGTGACCCACATTTAAGAATTACAAAGTGGAGCCATATTTTTTGTAATTTTGGACACATGACCCACCTTTAAAAATTACAATGTGGTGTGCCAACCTTTAGAAATTCAAACATGGGAGCACATTCATCGGATTTACAATGTGGGCCCATCTTTTTATTAATTGTGAACATATGACCCACCATTAAAAATTACAATGTGGTACCCACTTTTTAAAAATCAAAATTCATAGGATTCACAATGTGAACCTACATACATAAGATTTACAATGTGGCTCCACCTTTTGCGAGTGTGACCATATGAGCCATCTTTAAGAATTATAAAGTGGGGCAACCTCCTTCATGATTGTGGACACAGACACCTTTAGAAATTACAACGTGATGCTCACCTTTATAAACTAGAACATGGGGCCTTATAATGTGGTCCCACCATTATAGGAATTATAATATGAGCCCACGTTTTGTGACTTACGACCATGTGACCCACCTTTAGTAATTACTAAGTGAGGCCACCTTCTTTGACATTGTAAGCATGGGCTTACCTTTAGTATAAGTGAGACGATTTGGACCCTTTAAATGGTCTTTTTAAAAGATAAGAGATAAGAGATAAGTCGGAAATAATTGTGCAGCAAGTTATTTCTTTAAAAAAATAAATGGTGTGTTTGGCATCGTGCTATTCGGATATTCCCATGAGATAAGGTTACTAAAAACATGTTTGGCATGTGTAAGTAAATCATTGTTCCGAAATTTGATCTCAAGGGAAGGAATCTTAAAATCTTAACCCACTGAATAAGAAAGTTGGAATGAAAAAACTTAATGTTTTTTAGTAAACAACTTGCTAGCACAATTATTTTTTCCTTGCAAAGAAAGTCATTTAAAGACTCAAAATTCTTTCACTTATCCTAAAGGTATAACCCATGTTCACAATGTCAACGAAGGTGACCCCACTTTTGATTCTAAAGGTGGGTTACATGGTCACAATCAGAAAAGGTGGGCCCATATTATAATCTCTATAATGGCGGGACCATATTATAAATCCTATAAATGTGGGCCCTATCTTCTAATTTTCAAAGGTGGGCATCACCTTATAATTTCTAAAGGTAGGCTTCATGTCCACAATCACAGAAAGGGTGCCCCACTTTATAATACTTAAAGGTGGGTCATATGGTCACAACGACAATAGGTGGAGCCAAATTGTAAAACCTATGAAGGTAGCTCTACATTGTGAACCCTATAAATGTGCCCCCATATTTGGATTTCTATAAGTGGGTAACACATTGAAATTTTAAAAGATGGGGCCCATGTTCACAATTAATAAAAAAGATGGCCCCACATTATAATTCTTATAAATGTCGGCCCCCATTGTACATCCAATGAATGTGATGCCCCATGTTCTAATTTCTAAAGGTGGGCACTACATTCTAATTTCTAAAGGTCACATGGTCACGATTATAGAAGGTGGCCCTACATTGTAAATCTTATGAATGTGGGCCGCCCCATATTCTAATTTATAAATGTGGTACCATGTTTAATTTCTAAAGGTGAGTTCCATATTTACATTCATAGAAAGGTGGCCCCATATTATAACTCCTTAGAGCAAAACTTTTATAGTGTTACCAAACAAATTCCGTACAGCATATTCTCAATAGAGTAATTTAATATAATTTTGTCAACCAAGTTCTACAAAGTATAATCTTGGCACAAACCGATCTCAGCACAACCCAATCCGAGTACAAAATTGGGAACAGCATAAGAACGATGCCAAATGAGGCCGAACTTATTTTGTTCCAATTTTCTTATACCAGCAGTTAAGATTTTGGAGTTCCTTCCGGGGAGAACAAGATTGGGAACAGTGAAATATTAACCAAATATGTTTTTCGTAGCCTCATCTCATGGGAACATCCGAATGGCACAATGCCAAATGCACCATCGCTATCTCCAAAAGCCCAGTATTCTGCTCTTGCAAAATTGACTATCTGCTGATAAGTAGAGTCACAGTTCAGCCCCCTGTCTAATTGCGATAACTGTGACAGTGAAAGTAAATGATAATTTTGTTAAAAAAAAAAAAAAACGGAGGAGAAGATTTTATGGATGGGTTACTGTTGTTTCAAATGGGCGGTCTGCGTTGATGAACTGATAAGGGCCCTAGCTAGTTTAAAACCTCTATTTAACACACCCGAATTGATTCAGCTCGGTAAGTCATATAGCTGTGTCCATGCACATGGTCAGAGTCACCAAGTTACTTGTCTGATGTCTCCTTGACCTCCGAATCAAGTTTAGTTAAAGTGTTAAATAATGGTATCGGCGACGCAAATTGCGTCCACAAAACAATGATGTTGTTCCATGTCATTTCAACGTGGCTACTAACAGTTCCATATTCTGAGTTTGGAAATTACCCATTCTCTCCTTCTCACCAGTATGGTGCTGATGGAAGCTATCTAGGCTACTTAAACTTTGTGGCTCTCCATCCTATATAGGAGCACATCCAAATTTCACTTCAAATAGTTCATATCCCGTTGGGTTGATCATTTATAGAAAACATAACTATACATTTCGTATAAGATTTTCCAGCGGTGCATCTCACTCTATTTTGGGCCTATACCAAACTATCAAAAGGCGCATGAGAGAGTTTGATCAAATAAAGATGAGTCCCAACAGTTAAATAAGGCATTAGCCGCCGATCACCGCCATACTGACTCGACCATTTCTTCTAAGCGTAAAAATGTTCATGGCTTGAGCCAGTCCAAGCCTCACCCGGGCCCATCTATCATTGGTGCTGATTTGGGGTGTGATTTTAGGCCTGTAAACTGAACCCAGGCTTAACTTTCGAGTCTGATAGTTAACGAGCCAGGCTTTTGCCAAAGTATGAATAATGGTACAGCCCATTAGTTCAGGTCTGGGTTTGGCACAAACAAAATGATCAATTTTTGAAAAGCTCAATCTAAATCATTTGAGCTAGCTAGTTACTATTTGGGGTAAATATGGACCCTAAATTAGCATTTTGCATTAGGCATATATGCATATATAAATATAATCGGAGGTGCTCTTGTGAGAGCAACTCTCACGGTACTATAAGAGCAAGGGATGGGGGCCCTCCCATTTAGGCTGTGTATGTGTATGTGCATATGTATGTGTATGTGTATGTGAATACATATACATACATATATATGGGATGTGCTCCTATGAGAGGCACTCTCACCAACTTAGTGAGAGATGAGTGGGGGCCATTCCTTCCATATCCACTCTCACGAACTTAAATGTAAGGACCCCCAACTTAAATGTGAGGGCCCCCACCCATCCCTCACCAAGTTGGTGAGAGTGCCTCTCATAGGAGCACCTCCTTACATAAATCTACATATACATATGTGTATATATATATATATGTATATGTACATATACATATATATATATATATGAGCAGGGCTCTCCTAAGCTGAAGCTTATCTTATCCTAAACTGAAATAATGCCAGTCCCACAAATCAAAGTTGATTATATCTGTTTTTTGCATGATAGAATTGGAAAATCCAATTCTACTTGGATTTATCTTGATTTTGGAGATGATCATCATGTAAAAAACAATGATAATCGACTTTGATTTGTAGGATCAGCCCTGTTTCAGCTTAGGATAAGGTAACCTTCAGCTTAGGGGAGCTGACCCCTATATATATATATATATATGTATATGTATGTTTGTGTGTGTATGTATTTCATGGGACCCACATTTAAGCCGTAACGCCCCAATTTCGAATACCAAAGTTACCGCTAAGGTACCCGAATTTAGAGCGCTACTTCCCGGAGAATCCAAGAACTTCCAAGATCATAGTCCGCAGTGAGGTCAAATTTTTAAAACTTTTTGAACAATAATATAATCAATAGTTGTATTGCGGAAGCATAAGAAAAAATAGCAGAAGCATATGTATCATATAACTGAGTCAAATATAACAGGGCTAGAGTCTAATAAAATCTCGAAGTGTAGTTATCAAAAGTTTATAAAAAACCGTCTATCTACCCGCTCACTACAAATTCTCTCAAAGCCCAAAAATAAACTGCACTCAATCCCCATGTGTAGGCGCTCCGTCATCCGGCTCGACCACCTGGTCAGCCGGCCCCCACCCATAGTCACCAGCTACAAGCGCCTCATGGTACGCGTTGCCCGCAGGGTCAAGGTCGATACCTAAGCACCAAAGATGGGTTAAATCCAATAATCTGGCAATGCACCATATACAAATAACACAGGATGTATGCAACAAGAGAATAGAAACGAGTATGTAATCATAAGAATAACAAGAAAACATAAATTAGGAAATTGAGTAGTAATTAACAGTTTAAAGTTAGAGATATAAAGTAATCTAATTTAATCAGATAACAGTGTGGCACATTCACACAAGCTGGATATACCACGTGATATTATGCCGCGGCCCTCCCATACTATAAACAGTTGTGGTGGGGAAAGGGTAAGGTAACCATACAATGAATAGCAGCCCTGCTAATAAAAATATATAAATATAACACCGATCACACCCCTTTATCATACCGATCACACCCCTTTATTGCACAGATCACACCCCTTTATCAGATTAGATTGGACACGGTATCACACCATCCGACTAATCACAGCTCATCATGATAGCTCTAGTCATAACCAATATAGTACCTACCAGTGATGATCAGTCAATTGGCTGAGCTTAGATCAACTGAGTGAATGTCTAGTGCTGGCCCATGGAACAAGTACATGCCTGTGTTTGTCTAGGCTTATCTTGCGTCAGCAAGGTCCTAACCAAGTCTCTAAGAGGTTAAGGTACAATATCATGGAATATAGTCCAGTATCCAAGTCCAAGTCCAACATCATTAGATCCACATTAGGTCCATAACCATGGCCTGAAGCAATATAAGTACAATACCATGTTCATTCAACAAGTAATCATCCCATGCTCATACACAATGAGCCATCAACCCATTAAAACTAACCTCTCCATTCTAGGGTTTCACATACCCAGTCTTAGGCCGTGTGAAGGCCCGCCTAGCCACAGACATGGGTTGTTTATCTCCAAATACATCGTTGGGTCACCACTAAGTAGTCCTAGGTTCAGGTCCTCCAGTTTTCCTTTAATTAACAAGTTTATAATAATAATAAAGATGGAGAGAATAACAATACATAAAATCCTCCAAATCATAGAATCAAGTGGAATAAACAAGAGTCCAATCCTAAGTAATGGTCCACTCTTGGTTCAGGGCCTCGTCATGTAATCGGATCCTCAACTGTAGTCTCAGATGTCAAAAGATAATATGTTTGGTGCTCCTGAAGTTACGGACATCATTGACTACATTTAAAGGTCGAGTCATTGACAATTCAAATCCCAAAAACCCATCTAGTGGACCTCACGAGTTAAGGCTGAACCACACCATTGATTTGTGCTTGACACACTGATGGAAGACTACCTGGATAGTCAATGGGCCCCATAATGATCAAACATCAGAGCCTACAGAAATTTGGACATCACTGTTCACAGTATGCCAGGTCAACATCATCCCGAATGATGTCGACTGGGCACATTGGATGTTAACCCCAAGGTCAACATCCTTCAGTGTCCCCGGTCGACATCGTGGCCATGATGTTGACCGGGTCCACAGGGACCTGGAGCCAAAGAGCTGTGGGGTTCCACAAAATTCGCAGTGTATCCGGTCGACATCATGGCCTGGATGTCAACCGAGTACACAGGATTTCTGACCTGTCTGAGAAATCTCAAGTCTCAGCTATCCCTGCAGAATCATGTGTATCCAGTCGACCGGGTACATGGTTCGGTTGACCGGGTACACTGGACTGTAAATTTTATAGGGAACCTAACTGGGACTTAAATTTCTTCATTTTCAGTGTGCCCGGTCGACCGAGCTGCAGGCCAGTCAACCGGGTACACGCGCTAAGGTGAAATTTTAAGGATGGTGGGGCCCACATGGGGAGGGGGATGGGGAAGGGGGGGTAATTTTAAGGGCTCCGTACGATCCTTCTCTCTGCAAAAAATCAACTCCAACCGTGATTTCTATCATCTCCATGTGAGCTTAAAAGTTTAATGGTCAATGGTCCATTTGGATCAATACATAGTCGATCAAACAATCCAGATAATTCGGATATGACCGAAAGTTGGTGGACATGTACAATTTAGGGGGGTCATGTGTTTGGTCCATTTGGATGGACCAAAGATGTTCCCCACAAGCATGAAGCTTATAAAATTTTATCCTAAGCTTGAGCTTAGGGAGAGCTTTGCTCTACATACATACATACATATTGTCACGACCCCGGACCGGGATTTGGGCCCGCGACGCGATAGATAATGAACACCATACGTACGGTTACAACAATGAACATGCATATGAATATATACTCATTTAATTTCCTACAGGTTTCCACGGTGAGGATTTTGCACACACTCACAAAATATTTACATTGGTACGGAAGCGTGTAGCAAACCAAATTCCTAATCCATCTCACAATGCAAGACTGATAAATACATATGAGTGACATGATGTCAGAGTGAGCAATGATCTCATTAGCATTCCCAAATATATAAGGTTAGAATTTAAAACACAAATGTAAGTTAATTTAAGCATCCCCAAAAATAATGGCCAACAAAGGCTAGTACAACCAAAAGAGTAATCAAAAGTCATCCTATAACTCCCCAAAATGTTACGCAACTCCTAGCTCGACCCAATGTCTATACGACATTGTCGGCTTGCCACTCTACTAAATGCTGCGTTTGACCGACCGCCTCTTCCAACTCATCCTCAAAGGCAATAACGGGGGCGGGACCTGAGCCAGGGAAAAAGATTCGGTGTCCGTGTGTCAAATGCAACAATATCTATTTCCGTACTCGGGATGATGTGGAAGCGGATCTGTATTATCATGGTATAGTTAAGTGTTACATTCCATGGGTATTGCATGGGGAGGAGTTTGAGGCAAGCATCGATGAAGATGATGATGAGGAGCCTAGCAAAGAAGATGAAGATGATCATGATGATATGCAAGAAATGCTACATGATCATTACACAGCAACAACTATAAATGCTTGGGCAGGAGAGGATTCTAGTAGTAATGAGAATGCGGTGCCTAACTGGAAAGTAGATAAATTTATGAGATTGTTGAAGGATGCCGAACAAAAACTATATCCGGGTTGCGAGAAGTTCTCTAAGTTGTCGTTCATTGTGAAGTTGTTGCACCTAAAGACACTTAATCATTGGAGTTGCAAATCCTTCACCATGTTGCTTGAGTTGTTAAAGGAGGCACTTCCTGATGCTAATACGCTCCCTAAATCATTTTACGAGGCTAAAAATATAATTCGTGACCTAGGACTTAACTATGTGAGGATTCATGCATGCAAAAAATGACTGTACACTATTTTGGAAGGAGCATGAACATAAAGAAGAGTGTCCAGAATGCAAAGAGCCTAGATATATATTTACCGATGCCAAACGGAAGAAGATTCCTCAAAAAATCTTGTGCTACTTCCCACTAAAACCAAGGCTACAAAGGTTATTTATCTCAAATAAGACAGCATAAGACATGAGGTGGCATAAAGAGAAGCGCGTCAATGATGGGGTTTTAAGGCATCCGGCTGATGTTGAAGCCTGGAAAGAATTTGACAAAATGCATAACTCATTTTCCCAAGACCCTCGTAATGTTAGGCTTGGGCTAGCAAGTGATGGATTCAACCCCTTTTCAAACATGAGCACTTCTCATAGCACATGACCAGTGCTTCTTGTGCCATACAACCTACCACCGTGGAAATGTATGAAAAGTCCTTTTTTCATTATGTCGCTACTTATTCCTAGACCCAAGTCTCCAGGAAATGAGATTGATGTATATTTGCGACCATTGATAGATGAGCTGAAAGAGTTATGGGAAGATGGCATCCAAACTTATGATGCCCACACTGGTACCAATTTTCGGTTGCATGCGGCGATGATATGGACCATCAATGACTTCCCTGCATACGGCAACTTATCGGGTTGGAGCACTAAAGAGTTTTTGGCTTGTCCTTCATGCAATGAGGAGACATCACATATGTGGTTGAAGAATGGAAGAAAGACTTGTTACATGAGTCATCGTCGTTTCTTATCAACGGATCATATATGGCGACATAGAAAGAGCTCTTTTGATGGAAAGAAAGAACTTCGGGAGAGGCCAAAGTCATTGTCTGGGGATGATGTGCTTGAGTAGTTGAGTCATGTTGGACATGTGAAATTTGGGAAGACACAACCGAAGAAAAGGAAGCGTGCAGAGGATTTAAATTGGACGAAGCATAGTATTTTCTTCGAATTGCCTTATTGGAGAAACCTTAAACTGCGCCACAATTTGGATGTCATGCACATAGAGAAAAATATATGTGATAATGTTATGGGGACATTGATGAACATTGAAGGTAAAACAAAGGACAATGTCAAGGCTCGTCTAGATTTGCAGGTGATGGATATAAGGCATCAATTACATGTGAAACATGATGGTAGTTCCTATAAAATGCCCCCTGCATGCTACACAATGTCCCATGCCGAGAAAAAGGATATTTGTGAATTCTTGGCTTTGGTGAAGTTTCCTGACGGCTATGCCTCAAACATATCTCGACGTGTGAACATCAAAGAATGTCGAATTGCAGGCATGAAGAGTCATGATTGCTACATATTTTTACAAAGATTACTTCCACTTGCACTACGTGGGTCCTTAAGCGATGATGTGTGTGATGCACTAATTGAGCTTAGCCATTTCTTTAAGGAGTTGTGTTCTAGGACATTAACAAAAGATGTCTTGGAACGTCTAAAAAGCCAGATTGCTATAACACTTTGTAAGCTGGAAAGGATATTCCCGCTGTCATTCTTTGATATTATGGTGCACTTGCCCATTCATCTCGCGTGAGAGGCGATTCTCGGTGGACCAGTGCAATATCGATGGATGTATCCAATTGAAAGGTACTATATTTGATTATTCTGCCGTTAATTATCCACTTATCATGTTTACATCATATTGCTACTTTGATTATCATCTTGAATTTATATTTCATTAGGTACTTATATACACTGAAGCGTTATGTGAGCAATAAAGCTTTTCCAGAAGGGTCAATCGCAAAGGGTTACATTGCCGCAAAATGCCTGACGTTCTGTTCAATGTATTTGCATGGGATTGAGACCAAATTCAATAGAGTAGAAAGAAATTATGATGGAAGTAACAAACAAACGCATCAAGGTTTATCCCTTTTTTCAAAGAATTGTCGTCCATTGGAGAAAGGAGAATACGGATATATTGATGACAAAGCTTGGGAGCAAGCTCGCATTTACGTATTGAAGAACTGTGATGAGGTTCTGCCATTTCTTACGTATGACACTTATCCCAGTGTATTTGATGCATATTTAGTGTTTTTCAGTTGTCCATTTTTATCTCTCTTTTAATGTATTTCCTTGGGGCTATAATTGTATGTCTTTTTGTATAGTGAACACAAGGAACAGATGGAGAGAGAGAGTCTAAGGAATGTAGTAAAGAGGCACGAAGAGAAGTTTCCTAAATGGTTTGAAGAACGTGTAGGTGTCATTAAACATAAATCTTATTACATCACACATTAGTTCCATCATAACATATTGATTTCATTCACATATATGAACAGGTTACACAGTTGTACAATCAAGGAAATGCACGTGTCAATAAGCAACTTCTGGACTTAGCACGAGGTCCTGATAGAAGAGTGACCCGATACAAGGGTTGTGTCATTAATGGTCTACGATTTCATACAAAAGATCGTGAGATGTTTCGGAAAACTCAGAATAGTGGTGTGGTTGTGAAGGGAGATGATGAAACAGGAAACCAAGATTACTATGGTGTCCTTACAGACATTATTCAATTGGATTATTTTGGAGACAACAATGTTTTTTTGTTCAACTGTGATTGGTGGGATGTCGGCAAAGAAGGTAGAGGAATACAAACAGATAAACACAACTATACAAGTGTCAATTTCACAAAGAAATTGAATACCAATGAGCCATTTGTGCTAGCATCTCAAGCATTACAAGTTTTTTACGTCAAAGACTCCAAATTAGGCAATAATTGGCAAGTCGTGGTGAAGACACAAGCTCGAGACTTGTATGATGTACCAGAAGATGAAGATAAAGAGTCGATCGGTGATGATGAGCCATACCAACAAAATGAGTCATTTAGTGTAGCTGATACATTGAGAGTTAGTGATGACGACTTTGTGGCGTGGCAAAGAGATGATATTCCTCCAATTCTTATTGATGCGAATCTTGTTGTGCATGAAGAAGTAGAAGATGAGGATGTTGATACTTTCATTAATGATGAAAGTAAGGAGGATGATACCTCCATTGATTATGATAATGAGGAAGATGAAATGAGCACTGATAATGATAGTGAGACCAATAGTTTTATGTAATTTGTATAATATGTTCATTATCATTCTTGATGAATAAATACATTACGGAAAGTTTATTTTTCATGCTCATATATTAATCCTTCTTTGCTTTAAGACATGTGCTTGATGTGTATGCATATATGGTTAATCAGTAATCAATTTAATGCAAAGTGTTGCAGGATAAATCATTGACATGGCCAATAGAGGTCAAGGTGGAGGTAGACGAGGAGGAGCTCGGGCAAGCCAATCCTCACAAATAGGACAACCTACATTAGAGGTAGGACCTTCAGATCCCACACAGGTTAAGTCATTTGTTCGCGAAGAGGTCGCCGTCGACAACGCCGGTATGTTTAACAACCATTTTAAATTATGCATGTACTTTTTTTTATAGTTTATGCAACAATATAGAAATTTGTGTTGATGAAAGCTAATAAATTTAATTGTATTTTGAGTGAACAGGGCCGTGTGCGTCCAGGAAGAGAGGACGAGGGAAGACTAGGGGTATTACACTCACAAAAAGGAGGCGTGATGGGGAAAAGCTAGCGGTAGACATTCCACCAAACCTAATGCGAGCTGTAGGAAACAATGCTAAGCATTAATAACTGAGTGTGGCATTATTGTCAGATAGATGGCCCCACTCCGGTTTTCCAAATGGAAGACAATCCCAGATGACGAGAAGACTAAGATGTGGCAAGCTACACAAGTGAGTTATTTAAATTAAGAAGCTTATGTGTCGGTTCGAGAAACTCTATGTAGATTTGATGTTACTAACTTACATCTATATTTACTTACTCATACAATAATGTGCAGCAAAAATTTACTCTCCAGGATGAACCCCATATCAAGGAAGTTGTGTATCAACAGCTAAATCGCCAATATAGGGATTATCGGCACAGGTTGCATAAGGATTATTATTGCAAGTATGGCACCGATCAGATGAGACTGGAGAATCCCCCCTCGTGTGTGAGCAACGATGATTGGGTCGATCTCGTTAGGTATTTCGGATCTGATGACTTTAAGGTATGCATGTCAATTAAGTTATATTGTCTGCCCTTCTAATATATCTATCATACATGTATTGCTTATAATTTATGGTACCCAAATGCAGAAAATGAGTAATAGAAATAAGGAGAACCGGCAAAAGCAGAAAATCGGCAATGTTGCTGGGACGAAGGCTTTTGCTCGAATCAGCTATGATAGTGTAAACTTCTCTCATAATGTTTTTGGGAATTTATTATTAAATATAGATTATTTGTGTTAACTTGTATAATGACAGCGTAATCTTGAGACGGGGGACGAGCCTTCTCGGACTAGCTTGTGGTTCACTACCTGGTATAGCGCGAAGAAAAAAGTTTGGGTGGATTCGACTTCGCAAAAAGTCTATGTAACTTATCATTCCCTTCTCTATTTTCTTATCAATTTTCTTATATTATATATAATACTAAATTGATAAATAATAACAATTGGTTTTTGAATGTAGGATGAGCTTAAGAGATTAGAGTCTCATCCAACAGAGGAGGGTACTCCTCCCATGACTGAGGACCAGAGGTTTGAGGCAGTGCTCGGACCAGAGCGATCAAGATATATACGTGGTCGTGGGGCTGGACCAAAACCCAAGACCTCTACAGTTGGGCAGCGAATCCATGCGCAGCTAGAGAGAGACAATGAGGAGCTTAGGAGGCGAGCTGAGGCGGATACAAGGCGCTTGGAGTTGTTGGAAAAGGAGAATAGTGAGATGGCTTCACGAATGGAGTCCTTAGAGTCCCAACTAGCCTCGCAGCAGACACAAGTGCAAGCTCAGGTACAGGCAGCGCTCCAGTCCCAGGTAGAATCGCAACAGACACAGGTGCATGCTCAGGTGCAAGCTGCGTTACAATCCCAGCTTAATATCCTCCTCCAACAGTTCAAGGAGTCAGGCCAAATTCCAATGTGATGCATAACTAATCAAAAGCCGGATGATAATGATTTTTTTGTTTTATTTATATTGTTTCTACGCTGATGTAAACTTTACTATTGCTACTCAAGTACCTTAGAACTTAATATTTTTAAATTTGAGGTTATTTTCTAATACTTGACGGTGATGAAGTTTCCATTTTCTCATATTATACAAGCAGGTTCATGAAAATTTGAAAAGGGATCAATAAATTAATTTTATTCTTCCTTTTAAGTAATTTTAACCTTTTAGTCGCGGGAACAAGTCATCGGTAGAACTATTATACTTAATACATTTAGTGATGACTTGTTGTCATAGCTAAAAGTAAAACATTTAGCTGCGTTGCAAGTCGCCGCTAAAACTACTACTAAAGGTGCTATACCTAGTACTTGTAGTGGCGATTTGCGTCATAGCTAAAATTTAAACATTTAGCCACGATAACAAGTTGCCACTAAAAATACTATACACAATACTTTTAGTGGCGACTTATAGTTGCCGCTAACATTAAACTTTTAGACGCGATTTAAGATCGCCCCTAAAACCCTACTTTCATATGTTTATAATAAATTTTTAGCGGCGATTTTACACTTTTAGTGACATTTTTTTTTTAAATAAGCGGCGTTAAAACTTGTAGCTAATTATTAGACTTTCGGCTATAATTTTGGAGTTGCAGGTAAAAGTCCGACTTTTAGCCGCAATGTTTTAAAATCGCGGCTAAAACAACTAGTGACAGCACTTTTAGCAACGACTCAGCGGCGGTCAAAATATTGCCACTAAAACTTTTAGCCGCGACTTTAAGGCCTTTAGCAGCGAACAATTTCGCGGCTAAATGTCTTCTTGTAGCATGTCTAACATAGCAGTTGCAAATGATTTTTAAGTACAAACAATTTGATCAAGGCAACTATTTCATCAAGGTCCCATTTGGAATCTAAAGCCCTCAAAGTCATACACTCCTCATGAGAACAAATACCAAGATTTTAGTAAAGTTTTGAGTAATGTAGCTCACTGGGTGAAACACATGTAGGGATTAATCATTCCATTGGTATATCTTGATGAGACCACCCCAATATCAAGTTAATGAATGAATATCTAATTGCTGAGGCGTGGAAGATAATGAATGAATGTCTAGTTCATGACACTCCCTTTCTTCAACCCCTTATCAATGCTGGCATAAATCTCGCGCGGATGGCTCATTGCATGTATGAACATGGAGATGGACATGGGTATGGTTTCTCTAATGAGTTGGATAAGAAGCGAGTCTCGTTATTGCTGGCTGAACCCTTCAAGTTTATGTAGCTAAGTGGTTTCGTTTATGTTGATGATTACTTAAGTCTCATATTATTTTAGTCAATTGAAACTGTTTATAAAATTGATATGGAACTCATTTCTAGAGAAAAATAAATGTCATGGAATTTGTATGCATCACGGAAATGAAATGTTCCAATAATGTGAGTAGAATTCTTTACACACCTTTTATTAGCCGATCAAGCGATGTAGTGCTGGTATTACTTAACGTATACCATTCAAAAAACAACTCAGTGTATTTTAACCATGATATTTGTACGCAATATGCTTATCAATAGCGAAAATAAACTGATCACGGCTCCAAGTGCAGACCTTTGATTGCAGTAATAAAACTGGTGAGACCAGGTTGATCCACAGGTAGCTTTTGAAATAAGGCTTTCGAACTTTGTCACTTGCCCTAAGTAAAATCTTATTTTGGCCTAAAATAGAGAAAAGTACATTATTCGTTACTACTTTAAGTTAAAATTAAATATATTTCCAAAAATAAAGAATCCTAAGTATAAAAACCTAATCTAAAATGAATCGCAAGTTGCTGCAAAAGAACGTACAAATTAGAAAGGGAAATTTTCAAATAAGGCCTTAAGTTTTTGTCTTATTTCAAAAAAGGACACAATTTTGAAAAGTTTTCAAATTAGTCCCTAAGTTTTCAAGTAAATTCTCAATTAAGGACATCGAACTATTTCAACATTTTTTTTTTGCGACTGTTTTTTTTTTTACTTTTTAAAAATATCCAAATTACTCTTCATTTAAAGTCATGACATGGTTCCGACAGTCAATACATGCCACCGATCACTGCAAGGACACTCGTTGTCCTTAATGATAGTGAGGACGTTGATGAAGAAAATAAGAACAATATAGAGAAAGTCAATAAGGGTTTTATTTCAATGAAGGGTAATTTCGGTGTTTTTAAAAAACTTGAGAGAAAATTTTTCAGAAAAATAACATTAAATTGATTGATGTCCTTAATTGAAAACTTCTTGAAAATTTTAGGGAGGACTAATTTGATAAGTTTTGAAACTTATGTCCTTTTTTGGAATAAGACAACAACAGAATGCCTTATTTGAAAATTTCCCTTAGAAACAATCCAAAAATAAAACTAAGAACCTGATTTAGAAACAAAATAAACCTAAGTTAGAAACCAAATTAATCAAAACAAATTCAACTAAGATTAGTAACAAATCAAATCAATAAAAAAGAAAACAACCTACTTACTAAAATAAGCATGAAAACCTAACTAAATTAGTTTCCTAAATTAGAAACTAGGCTAAGCAGTTCGGGTTTGTATGTTTCATAAGTTAGTGAACTAAGTTAATCAACTCCCTAAAGCTAAGGAATTTCCAAATTAATAAAGATTTTCAAATCATAACAAATTTAGAAAGCGTCAAGTCAATCATACCTTATGCTTGAGTTTTCAAATCTTAAGAAACTTCCCAAGTAAAAAAAAAAAAAAAAAATTAGAAAGATCTTTTATTTCTAGGAATTATCTAAAATAATAAAAAATACAAAATTAGAAACCAACCCTATTGTTTGGCAAGTCTTATCTGCATGAAATAGATCTATATGATATAGATCTATTTCAAATAGAGCGGTTTGAAATAGATGTTTTACAAATAGACTATTTGGTAACACAATATAACTGATTGAAATAGAGTTTTTAAATCCAACTATAAATGATTTTTCTTTAATTTCTTCGTATCCACAAGGAATTTGAGGCTATTTTTTTACCCCATGGATGATCTAAGTATTATCATGAGAATGGACGGTTCGGATTATGAATTAGGGGCCCACAAATTTCAGAATAATTGACCAAACAGTCCATGCTTTTTTGCAAATTTCTCAAGATCCGTGATTGATCAACAATTCAAATTTGATCTGATATTTGTTCTTTTACTACCCCAGATATCCTACGGTTCTGATGTGACTTATTGGTCCAGAATTCAAGGAAAAACAAGAAACACGGACTGTCCAATTTCTACTTTCTTCTAAAATGATTTTCACATGTGTAATTGAATGGCTCCATGATTTTTCACATTTCTTTGATCAATAGACCGCATCAGAGGCTAAAAGTTGGGCTCATAACCATTTTCAATCTTCCGAGTAATATGAACGGCTTGGATTGTGATTAGGGAGCCCACAATGTCCAGAATATTTCATCGAATGGCTCATGGTTTGTTGAACATATCTCGAGATCTGAGAATGATCAATGAATGAAATTTGGACAGGTGACCATAGTTGACCTTCTGCACATCTATAATGGTTTGGATCATGGTCATGGGTCCTATAAATGTAACAAATTTGAAAATAAATGGATTACCCTATGAGGACGTCCGATTCACTATAGCGCAGGGAGTCTATCCGCTTAAGATGAAAACATCTATTTGAAATCAGCCCATTTTGTTTACTACATGAAAAAGACATGTAATGTCTTAAATCCATTCCAAATGGGCACAGTAAAAGTGGTTCCCAAATGGTCTAAAGGCTGTTTAAAAAAGGTTTAAGACAATAAGGTAAAAATTTAAGAGACACCTAACGCCACCATTTAATGCAACAAGAACTTGAGTTTAAGACTGATTAAAGTTAGTAATGCAATGTATGCCATAAGTTGCTAGAAAACTCCAAGTCTATATAACTAGTATGCTGAGCTGTTTTTATGCATAATTTCTCTTAACCTAATACAACCTAAAACTGAGTTTAATAGCTGGGTTTTGAACTAGAATAATGCACGAATCAAATTAAAAAAACAGAAGTGAAAAAAGATTTAAGATGAATGAGATATGAATGCATAAACATGTTTGTGTAACACTTTTCCACAGAAAAGTGGACGGTTTTCCGAGGAAAACCTATTTAGCATGCTTTTGGTGTAGGACAATTCCACAGAAACGCTTTTCTGCCTCATCAACATTTTTCTTGCTAATGCTGGTAATGGGTTTCCCATGGGGCGGTATGGAAAATGGATTTTCTCGGAAAACTTCTCCCTCTTTTCCTCACTCTTTTCCATTTCAACCCAAAACCCTACACTCTTTCATTTTTTATTTCTTTAAAATAAATTATTATTTGATGTTGAATAAATAATATACATGTTATGTTAATTTTCTTTAAAAAATTGTTTCACCAAACAAGAAATTTTCATTTTCTTTATGGAATCCACGGCCGCACACCAAACAACATTAGCACCAATTCAACAAGGAAAAAAACTCGCACCAAACATGATTTCTAAATTTTGTGGAAATCCTTTTATAAGGTTTCCATTTCTATGGAATTTGCTGACGTGGAAATTTTCTCTTTCCACGGAATGGGTGTGTACATAAACTTGCCCAAAAAACTGAAACTGTGCAAAAATTCTGCACATAGATATCCTAACATGCCATGTTCAAGCCATTGGTTCACCAACCTCCTAAAATCTTTTGATCTGAAATTTTGGAAAGTGATAGACCACATGTTGAACTTCAATTTTCCCAAATTTCACAGAAAATACTATGATTTGACTGGTCTACTCACTTTGAGCTTTTTTCCAAAACCTGTTTATGCAATTTTGCTGAAATTGTGCGGAAAGTGTGCTATTTGGTATTAGGGACTGTTTTTCCAGCATTGTTCTTGTCCATAATTTGTCATCCAAATCATGATATTTCATCTTTAAATTTGTACCAAACTTTATTTTCTATTAATCACCGTTGATTGGACCTTTATCCATTGATTTCATGCTTCAAAAGTATGTCATATGTAGACTGTTTGTATGCCCAACATAGGTTCATCAAAATTGATTTTTTTTCTTTTTTTCTTTTTTTTTTTTTTTGTTTGTTTCTTGTAGATCTGAAAGCTTCAATTTCCAACCACTTAAACATGCACAAACTTTTTGATATGAAGATACATGCAATGAACTCTAATCCCAACCATAAACTATACATAAGATTCACATAAATGCATAAGGAACATAATAAGAAAAGAAAACAACAAGTGCTTGAATTTAAATGTGTGTAGTGCAAAAAAATTAAATGTGTGGATTGCATAAAACTAAATGTGTGGCATTAACAATAAATTAAATGTGTGGATTTTTTTATAAAAATAAATGAGTGGGAATTGCAATATAAATATGTTGTGATAGGTGTGCTCTTTTCTTTTTATTCTCAAACCGGGTTTATAATTCGTTTTTTCATGCCCCTAGGATCCTGGGTTGTCAATCCAATAACAACAACAAAAAATACATAGTTTAAGCATTAATCACCATAAGAAAAAGAACAATTAAAACAGAATCACACTTTTACTAATAAGCAATGTTTTTACGTAAAAGATAGAGAATTAAAATTAAAAAACAAACTACATACTATGATGAAAGGAACCTCTCCAGTTGAAGCATCAAGTTGGGACAAGCCTTCTTGAAGAGAGATGGGCTATGGTAGAGAAAGGAAATGGGCAGAATGGTGGAGGAATTATACTAGTGAGGGGGCTTTTCTCCTTCATGAAAGGTAATGGACGTCCAAAGCATTCTTTAAATAGGGCATGGGCTGCCCTACTCCTTCTCTCAAATTGCAAGAATCTTCTTCACTTAGTAAGTTTTCTCCATTCTATCTTCGTGCACTTGTCATATTTCCTTCTTTAGAAAATCTTCCTTTGACTTGGCATTTATGAGAGACAATTAAAGAATGGAAGAATCTTTACATGAGGTGGCAAACTCCAAGTTGGAATCAAGAGCAGATTGAATGCCCAATATGTGTAGAGTCTTTCCGCTTTTGTCTCTTTGAAAATCTTCTTTCTTGATTGGGCCATTCATGGGTTTCCTTTGATTATCTTGAATTATCTTTAAAATGACCTTGGGATTTTGTGCAAATAAGGTGGACCCCCTTAGATATCCCACATGTGTGCTCTACACATGTGCATGTGTGTGGAAACCACAAAGCTATTTTTCACAATTTCTTGAAAATTCTTCCTCTCTTTTTCATTCTTTCTTCCCTCCAAAAATGTCTCTTAGGACCCATATCTCCAATGATCTACAAGCAAAGAGTAAAAATCTTTTTTATATAATAATTTTAAACATAAATATCACAAATGCATGATAGTGGGCCCATCTCACATAAATGACAATAAAAATGCACATCATTATGCATGATTTTACTTGAGTTCACTAATGATTAAAAAATTGATTTATTTCCTGAGAAAAATAAATTTGGAAAAACTTTCCAAAAATAGGGTTCCAAAAAATGGCAGGTTTCGTGATTTTATGCAAAAAAGTATGATTTTTTAGCAAATTATACATGAATGCACTACAATGAACCCAAAATGCATAAAGACATGATTTTTCCTTAAATGAGACTCTTTTGAATTAATAAGTCTATAAAATGGTCGAGACTGTGCATGAAAATATGCATTTTTTAGAACGAACAAAAGGAGATCATTCATAAGTCTCTATTATCATGGCCAAACCACTGAGTGGCAAGGCAGCTTAGTGTTACAAGTGAATCCCACAGATAGATCAGTTCTTAGTAACCATGTTGGAAGTTTCACTTTATTTCCACGGTTCCAAAAAAAGAAAAAAAAAAAAAAAAAAAGAAGAGGAGGAAATCCCTGTTGTCAAATTATTGGTAGTTCAGCGGTGTTGGCACTTACAAAGCAATTAATGCGGAACAAAACGTAATTGATTACACAAGCATATTTGAATATAAATTAAGATGACTGAAAGTAAACCTGAGAGACTAAAGTTTAGACATAAAAGTAACATTAAACTTCACTAGATATTGAGAATTTAGAATTTTAGCTAGCTGCATAACTGATAATTACATGACCAAATGGAAGTATTGTTTAAATGGAGAACTGCCAAGTTCAGATACTTCTCATCTGCCCACTAGGCTACAACTCACAGCTCTGATGATTGCAATATAAAAGCAGAACGTTCAGAGTGACTGCATTAATAATAAACTTCTTTGCCCTCTTCATTTTTCCCCATTTTATTGTTATAAAAAATCTTTTACTTAATGTTTTTATGCTTTGTTTTGAGTATCACTCAAAGGAGATCCCTATGGTAGTACCCGTGCTCCCCTCCCTTCCCTAACCACCACCCCTGGGCAGTTATTGGGGACATCAGTGATGTCTCCTCTGCTATGGAGAAACTCAGTATACATCCCATTAACTCCCCAGCTACTTCGGAATTCACTAACATGATGATTTCTTCTAGCTTACTGGACATTGGTTTCTCTGGTAGCAGGTTCACCTGGTCTAATAATAGGCAAGGCAGGTCCTACGTGGCTGTCATGCTTGACCGCTCCCTCACAAACCATGCTTGGTCCCTCTCCTTCCCTGATGCTCTTGTCCAACACTTGGTTAGGCAAAACTCAAACCACAGTCCTATCTTATTGTCCAGTCGCCCTACCATAGCTGCAAGATACATTCCTTTCAAGTTTGAGGAAATGTGGATTAGTCACCCCTCCTTCAAAGATCTAGTGGCTTCTGTGTGGAACATCCTTGTTGAAGGCAATCCCGAGTTCATCCTAAACCAGAAGCTCAAGTCTCTCAAAACCAGATTGAAGACCTGGATTAAGGAAGTTTTTGGCAACCTCAAGACTAACATCTCTACTACTGAAAACAACATCCTTCTTTTGCAAGAAAGCATGGAGTCAGTCCCCCTGGACCCTACCAAATCTGCCCTCAGCCTAGCCAGATGCACCCTTCAAAATTTGCTTCAAGCAGAAGAAACCCATTGGAAACAAAAATCCAAGGCTAATTGGCTTCAAGAAGGAGATAGAAACACCAAATTTTTTCACCTTGCCGCAAAAATCAGAGGCTCCAAGAGTAGGATTGATAAGGTGGAATTCAAAGGCATCTCCATTGATAGTCACCCTCAGATCAAAGCTGCTGCAGTGAAATTCTTCTCTGACATCTTCAAGCCTTCTCCGGTCCAGATGGATCCTAGGCTCTTCCAAGTGCACAACAAGAAAGTCTCTCCTGCCCAAAACTCCATTCTGCATGCTGTACCCTCCAATGAAGAAATCAAAAGCTCTGTGCTCAACCTTAACAAATCCAGCTCCTCTGCTCCTAATGGGTTCTCTGGCAGCTTTTTTTGCAACTGTTTGGACATTGTTGGCATGTCAGTTATTGCTGCACTTAAGAATTTTTTCATGACCAAAAAGCTACTTAAGGCTTCTAACTCCTTCATCTCTCTCATCCCTAAAGGAGCTGCTCCTTCCTCTTTTGGTGACTATCGTCCTATCAGCCTCCTCAATTTCTCTTATAATAAAGTTATCTCGAAGATCTTAGCTTCAAGAATGGCTACTGTTCTGCCAGACCTCATTTCGCCTCATCAGGTGGCCTTCATTAAAGGTAGGAAAATTCAAGACCACATTGCTCTGGCCCACGAGCTTACCCAGAGCCTTCAAAAGGGAGCAAAAGGCAAAGGCATTTGCTTGAAGTTGGACATTGCCAAAGCCTTTGATAAGTTGAGCTGGGATTTTTTATTCAAAGCCTTGGACTTCTTTGGGTTTAGCAGAGCTTGGTCCTCCCTTATTCATGAATGTGTGTGCTCTTCTAAAGGTTATGTTCTTATCAACAGAGAGCCTACTAGTTACTTTGCTGTGGGGAGTGGGCTCAGGCAAGAAGATCCTCTATCCCCCTACCTTTTCATCTTAGCGGAAGAGATCCTCAGTCAGAACATTGATTATCTGGTTTCTCAACAATATGTGACTCCGATATACAGAGCCCCAGCCTCTCTCTCTATCTGTCACCTGATGTTCACTGATGACATTCTTCTCTTCTTCAAAGCTTTCCCCAGGAGTATTAAAGCTATTAAGGAAATCTTGGAAGCTTACCAATTAGCAGCTGGCCAACACTTCAATCTGAGGAAAAGTCATGTCCTTTTTGGCGATAGCAGGCAGTCCTTCAAAGTCAGAGTTTCGAGATCCTTAGGTATTTCTCAGGCTTTCTTCCCTGTAAAATACCTGGGAGTTCCTCTCTTCATTGGCAGCCCCAAAGCCTAATACTTTGAGAGCTTGAAGGATTCTTGTAGGCAAAGGCTCTCTGGCTGGAAAAAGAATCTGCTTTCCTTTGCTAGAAGAGTTGTTCTTCTCAAACATGTGCTTCAAAGTCTCCATATACACATCCTGCTTGTTCTCCCTGTCCCTAGCTCGGTCTGCAACTTCCTTGAGAAATGGATGAGGAACTTTCTCTAGTCTGGGGGTTCTGATCATTCTAAGAGGAGCCTCCTTAATTGGAATTCTGTTTGTCTGCCTAAGTCAGAAGGAGGACTGGGCTTTTGTCGCATCAGGGACCTGGTCCATGCCAATTCAGTCAGGTTGGGCTGGGCGGCTTTCTCCTCTACTTCCTTGTGGGCTTCTTGGTTCAAATCAAAGTACTTCAAAGGTTTCTCTCCTTGGTACCCTTGCTCCCTCTCCACTGGCTCTTGCATTTGGAGGCCTATTAAGAGAATTTCGCAATTTCTTTTTCATAATAGTCACTGGGTTTTGGGAGATGATAAAAGCTCTAGCTTTTGGTATGACAAATGGCATGGCCCCATTTCCTATTAAGAGAATTTCGCAATTTCTTTTTCATAATAGTCACTGGGTTTTGGGAGATGATAAAAGCTCTAGCTTCTGGTATGACAAATGGCATGGCCCCATTTCCTTAGCGCAGATCTTTCCTGACATGCATTTCCCCCGGGCGGGTTCTATCCATGATGTCTTCTCTAACAGCCATAGGCTTCTGAGCCTCTCTCTTCCTCAACAGGTGTTCTCCTTCTCCTCCTCTCTCCTAGCCTCCTTCTCCCTGGCTGCTGAGCCTGATGTGCTGGTCTGGTCTAGCTCCAACTCCATCCTTCTCTCCTTTGCTGTTGCCTAGGAGTCCATTAGATCCAGCGCCCCCCTAATCTTTGGTATAAGTTTGCCTGGAACAGCCTCTTCAAGCCTTCTGTGGCTTGCTTTGCTTGGAAATTGTTCCATAACAAACTCCCAACCAATGCCTGGGCCCAATCTATTAGAGTGCAGTTGGCTTCCTCCTGCTACCTCTGTGGCTCTCACCAAAAATCTGCTTTTTCTTTGTTTTTCCTCTGCCCCTTCATAGTCTCTTTCTAGGATTGGCTTCAAGATAAAGGTAATTTCAAGTTTGGCCCTTCTAGCTCTGTCTCCTCTATGTGGGACTCCTTCTCAACCAACTCTTGCAATAAAGCCAAGAAGGGCTTGGGAGCCCTCTTCATCATTGCCATCTTCAGCATTTGGAAGGTTAGGAATTAGGCAGTCTTCAACATTAAGTCTCCTTCTCTAGACTCTACTATTAATTTCTTATTGATGGATGCTACTGCTTCTCTGAGGAAAATGTCCACCTCTTTTATTAGTCCCTCTATAGACTCCTTTTTTCTCTTATGTAATCAGCCCTATCACCCTATAAGATAGTGCTTAGCTTCTCTTTCTTTTGAGTTTTCTTCTTTCCCTGTTTGGCCTTTTTCTGGTTGTTGTTTGTCTCCCCTTTTTCTCTTCTTAATTCAATTTTTCAATTTAGCAAAAAAAAAAAAAAAAACGTAAATATCTTTAATAATCAACAAACTTTTCCTTTTCTTTTCCTCTCTTTTCCATCTTTTTATTTATTTTTTAAATCTTTTGTGTGCGTGTGTGCATTTGCGTTGTGGTCAGAAAATTTACTAAAAATGGAAACGCTGCATACATTATGTGCATGACAATGAATTATAAGATACAAGAGGTTTTTGCAGAGTATCGTATGCTTTGTTTCTACACGTGAGACATGTACAAGTGATCCTAAAACATTGGGAAAGAAAAGGAAAGAAAAAAAAAGGAACATTGGCCTGGGGAGGCTACATAGTGGAAAATCAATATTTACCGAAAAGCTCAAGCATTTGAACTACCCTTTAATTTTAATGAATACAATCCAAATTGATAGTTAAGAAGGAAACAGCATAATGACTCACTGATTCACGTTCAATGTAAAAAAGGATGTTCATGATCAACAAAAGGCCTAATAAGAGACAACATTTGGATACTTCAATAACAATGTTCAAGTAATTCAGAAACCAAATGCAAAACATTGAAAAATGAAATTAAGATGACCCACTTGGTTTGAGTAGTTGTAGTTGTAGAAACCCCCAGTCTCTTAACTCCCTATCATATGGCTTGTTTTTGAGAACGCTTAATTCAGCAATGTAGAAAATTAATTAAATAACCCAAATAAAATAATTGCAAAAAAGAATTTCTCATAGAAAATAGATGAATTGGGCCAAAACATACATGAATTATCAAACCGGCGTACATAAACCCTTTGGAATCTAATATAAAAAGGAAAAGCACTAAACAGCTCCATTTGAGTGGGACATCAGAAAGAAGCAGTTTTTTTGTGGAAATCATATAATTTGTTGCAGCATTTGGGGTCTTTCACTTGATATATAATCGTAGTAGCATTTGTACTTCCGCATCTCCTCAACACACCATAGTTACTGTCACCATACAATAGAAAAGGTGAGGTCCTTGTCATACATAATGAAAATCCAAAATCAGTGAGGTCCTTGTCATACATAATGGATGCGTGAACTGGAAAAAAAATACTATGATGATCTTACGAAGACAATCGCACTTGACTCAAGCATTTTAACATGTCGCTAGTGTGCATAAAACCATTATAACATTACTACACATGGTGGGTAGACATCATGTTCTTCATAACCAATTGAGATTAAGATGTTTAAATAGAAACAAAATCTAGATCTAAAAAGGAATAAAACAGGAGAGCCAATCAATCAAGCTAATCACTGTAAGGTATACATTACAACTTGATGAAGGAGATGACGATTTCGGTGACGGCAGGAAACGGTCAAATGGGAGAATTTCTCTACTACTAAGCATTATCCCAGATCACGATCATAGATGAGGCTTGCCTTCAAGGAAGAGTCGATTCTATGTATGGTGATAAAATTGGTGCCCATTCGGATAGAGTGCCAGGTAAGTGGTGGAGCGTCCGGGATCTTACTTGCAAACGTAGGTGGCTGCTTCCTCTGAAGAGGGGAATTATTATGGAGGATGAAGAAGAATAAGAAAGCAAAAACGTGAGAATAAGGGAGTAGGGGAATGGTTGAAGAGCAGTTAATGTGGAGGAGTTAAGAGGAAGATAATTGTTTTGATGCGTTTTGTTTTTTTTAAAGAAAAAACGTTTTCATGAGTTAAATGGAGTTGGGGCATGGAATAAAGGGCATTGAAAGGGGTCAAAAGAAATTGGGAAGGCCAACATCAATTGTGCAGACTAGGGCTGATTTCTCAATTGAAATCGGTCCCTTTCATATATAATAATAGTTTGATTTTGTATGGATCAATTGAGTCTTCATTTTACTCAAAAAGTATATACGGTTATGTCATAGGGGTTATGTGCAAAATTCAGGTTATATAATGTTAAAAGAACTCAAATCGCATTTCAATCAATCAGTTCCGGCACAAACCAGCAATGAACTTAACCCTAGGTTCCTTTTTCCTTTCTTCTCCATTTCTTCTCCATCAACTGACAAGGGAGAGGCTGTGTAAAGGATTTTGGAAGAAGATTTGTGTTGACTTCATCTTCTTCATCAATCTTTCTTTCCTCTTTGGTGTTAGAGTTAAAGGGAAGCTTCGGTTTTTCTCTTCATCAAGCTTCAAAGTAAGTGTTCAATAGTTTCTACAGAGATTTCGAGTTTCATTAAGTGATTTGGATTCTTCTCCAACCCAAATAACTCATCGTTTCCATTTTTGTTGTTTCATGACATTAGGGTTAGTAAAAAGGGTTCGAGGGGTGGAATTTGTCTCAAATTGAGGTTACAAATGAGGAGTTTTAGTGTTTGATTCCAAATTGAGGCAAGTATATTCAGTTCAGTTGATAATAGATGCCGAGAGTATTGTATGAATCAATTCTGTTCAAGTTTGAGAATTCATTTCAGAATATTTTTGCAGAATTGGGAACTGTTCAGCTAAACAAACGGTAGCCAAACAGCCGGCCGAATGTAGACCTACAGAAATCTGCAGAATATTGTGCTTACCAAATGCCTGGCCAAAGCTAGCCAAATGCTGGCCGAATTCTGGACAATTTTCATTCTTTGAAAATTCTGGTTTAGTTTTAAAACCTATTAAATTAAAGGGTTTTTAGGTCTATTAAATGAGTGGTTTTAAGTCCATTTTCCTGAATTTGATTGTCATAATTGGATGTTGATCTTTGACAAATCCAAGTCTTTGAAAGGCATGACAAATCATTTCCTTTGAACTTTCTTGAAATGGATCAAGGGACAAGTGTCTTTAGGACTTCTCTGACAAGAGATTTACAGTGCAAAGTGTTTATGAAAATGTTATACCAACCTCCATAGGTTTTAATTTGGGGGACTCTAATATACACTGCATATTGTATGTGATACAAAGTCAAAGATAACACATACATTAGATAACCGAAAGTTACACCTAAATGGATGGTTAGAGACGGAGAATAATTAGAGTAGCAAATTTTCTTGACTCTCGAAATTGATCTGCATTAGATACCACATTTTATTATTTATGGTACTCTATTATTGTCGTATATGGGACCCACCTGTAGGATTATGTAGTACCCACCTTTAAAAATTAGAACATGTGGCCCATATTCATAGGATTCACAATATGGGCCCACTTTATAGGAATGATAATGTCAGCCCACCTTTTTATGAATGTAAATATGGGACCCACCTTTAGAGATTACAACACCATACACACATTTAGAAATTAAAATATGGCCCACATTCATATGATTTACAATGTGGGTGCACCTTTTGCAATCGTGACCATGTGACCCACATTTAAAAATTACAAAGTAGAGCCACATTTTTTGTGATTTTGGACACATGACCCACCTTTAAAAATTACAACGTGGTGTGCCAACCTTTAGAAATTTAAACATAGGGGCACATTAATAA
Organism: Persea americana; assembly: GCA_029852735.1. NCBI lineage: Eukaryota > Viridiplantae > Streptophyta > Magnoliopsida > Laurales > Lauraceae > Persea > Persea americana. The sequence continues at coordinate 29,357,571 of CM056818.1, read as the reverse complement.
GATTTTCAATGTGGGCCCATCTTTTTATTAATTGTGAACACATGACCCACCATTAAAAATTACAATGTGGTACCTACCTTTAAAAATTAAAATTCATAGGACTCACAATGTGGACCTACATTCATAGGATTTACAATGTGGCTCCACCTTTTGCGAGTGTGACCATATGAGCCATCTTTAAGAATTATAAAGTGGGGCAACCTCCTTCGTTATTGTGGACATATGCACCTTTAGAAATTACAACGTGATGCTCACCTTTATCAATTAGAACATGGGGCCTTATAATGAGGTCCCACCATTTTAGGAATTATAATATGAGACCACGTTTTGTGATTTACGACCATGTGACCCACCTTTAGTAATTACTAAGTGAGGCCACCTTCTTTGACATTGTGAACATGAGCTTACCTTTAGTATAAGCGAGATGATTTGGACCCTTTAAATGGTCTTTTTAAAAGATACGAGATAAGAGATGAGTAGGAAATAATTGTGCAGCAAGTTATTTCTTAAAAAAAATAAATGGTGTGTTTGGCATCGTGCCATTCAGATGTTCCCATGAGATAAGTTTATTAAAAACATGTTTGGCATGTGTAAGTAAATCATTGTTCCGAAATTTGATCTCAAGGGAAGGAATCTTAAAATCTTAACCCACTAGCATAAGAAAGTCGGAATGAAAAAACTTAATGCTTTTTAGTAAACAACTTGCTAGCACAATTGTTTTTTCTTTGCAAAGAATGTCATTTAAAGACTTAAAATCCTCTCACTTATCCTAAAGGTATAACTCATGTTCACAATGTCAATGAAGGTGACCCCACTTTATAATTCTAAAGGTGAGTCACATGGTCACAATCAGAAAAGGCGGGCCCATATTTTAATCTCTATAATGGTGGGACCATATTATAAATCCTACAAATGTAGGCCCTATCTTCTGGTTTTCAAAGGTGTGCATCACATTGTAATTTCTAAAGGTGACTGTCTTATGTCCACAATCACAGAAAAGGTGCCCCACTTTATAATACTTAAAGGTGGGTCATATGGTCACAACCACAATAAGAGGAGCCAAATTGTAGCTATGAAGGTAGCCCTACATTGTGAACCCTATAAATGTGCCCCCATATTTGGATTTCTATAAGTAGATGACACATTGTAGTTTTAAAAGATGGGGCCCGTGTTCACAATTAATAAAAAAGATAGCCCCACATTATAATTCCTATAAATGTCGGCCCACATTGTACATCCAATGAATGTGATGCCCATGTTCTAATTTCTAAAGGTGTGCACTACATTCTAATTTCTAAAGGTCACATGGTCACGATCACTAAAGCTGGCCCAACATTGTAAATCCTATGAATGTGGGCCGCCCCATATTCTAATTTCTAAATGTGGTACCATGTTTAATTTGTAAAGGTGAGTTCATATTTACATTCATAGAAAGGTGGCCCCATATTATAACTCCTTAGAGCAAAACTTTTATAGTGTTACCAAACAAGTTCCATACAGCATATTCTCAATAGAGTAATTTAATATAATTTTGTCAACCAAGTTCTGCAAAGTATAATCTTGGCACAAACCGATCTCAACACAACCTAATCCGAGTACAAAATTAGGAACAACACGAGAACGATGCCAAATGAGGCCGAAGTTATTTTGCTCCAATTTTCTTATACCAACGGTTAAGATTTTGGGGTTCCTTCCGGGGAGAACAAGATTGGGAATAGTGAAATATTAACCAAATATGTTTTTCGTAGCCTCATCTCATAGGAACATCCGAATGTCACAGTGAAATGCACCATCACTATCTCCAAAAACCTAGTATTCTGCTCTTGCAAAATTGACTATCTGTTGATAAGTAGAGTCACAGTTCAGCCCCCTGTCTAATTGCGATAACTGTGACAGTGAAAGTAAATGATAATTTTGTTAAAAAAAAAAATTAACGGAGGAGAAGATTTTATAGATGGGTTACTGTTGTTTCAAATGGGCGGTCTGGGTTGATGAACTGATGAGGGCCCTAGTTTAAAACCTCTATTTAACTCACCCGATTGACTCGGCTCGGTAAGTCATATAGTTGTGTCAATGCACATGGTCAGACTCACCAAGTTACTTGTCTGATGTCTCCTTGACCTCCGAATCAAGTTTAGTGTAAGTGTTAAATAACGGTATATATGTGTATGTATATTTATATATATATATGGGGCCTGCTCCCCTGCACTGCAGTGGAGCTTATTTTCAGCTGGGATCGTGCGGCGGAATGCAACGTGCGGGCGAATGGTGAGTTTTTCGCTGTGCCCGCTAATTTTTCAATTTCCCCCTTCTTAGACCTACCCGCCCCTGTCTCTCTCAAAACTCTCAGCGAAGTTCTCTGTCTCTCGCCTGGCTCTCAGCTCTCTCTCTCTCTCTCTCTCGCCTCGCTCTCTCTCTCTCGCTCTCAGCTCTCTCTCTCTCGCCTCGCTCTCTCTCTCGCTCTCAGCTCTCTGTCTCTCGCCTCGCTCTCTCTCTCTCGCTCTCAGCTCTCTCTCTCTCTCGCCTCGCTCTCAGCTCGCCTCGCTCTCAGCTCTCTCTCGCTCTCAGCTCTCTCTCTCTCTCGCCTCGCTCTCAGCTCGCCTCGCTCTCAGCTCTCTCTCTCTCGCCTCGCTCTCAGCTCGCCTCGCTCTCAGCTCTCTCTCTCTCTCTCGCCTCGCTCTCAGCTCTCTCTCTCTCAGCTCTCTCAGCTCGCCTCGCTCTCAGCTCTCTGTCTCTCGCCTCGCTCTCTCTCTCTCTCTCGCCTCGCTCTCAGCTCTCTCTCTCTCTCGCCTCGCTCTCGGCTCTCTGTCTCTCGCCTCGCTCTCAGCTCTCTCTCTCGCTCTCAGCTCTCTGTCTCTCGCCTCGCTCTCTCTCTCCTGCTCTCAGCTCTCTCTCTCTCTCCCATCTCGCTGCGGCAAACCCTCTCTCCCTCTTCCGCCATCGCTGCTGCGATCTCTCTCTCCCTCTCGTGTCTGCAGCGTGCTGCTCTCCCTCTCAGCTCGATCTGTCTCTCGCGACTTCATATTTTCATTCGAGTTTTTGACTCCAAGGCCCAAAGAGGACATTGAGAAGCTCATGTCGACCGCAGAGCGGAGACTACAGAAAAGAAGTTCCGAGTTTCATTAGCAAAGAAGCTCTTAATTTGATCAGCCATGGAAGTCTTTGGGTCTCTTGCATCAAGACTTCCAAGTGTCTATCCTGTCTTGCCATCTCCGTTCTCATCAACCAACTGCAGAAGACAGGTTTGTGAATGAAACGCCACAGCAATTTTTTTTTTTTTTTTTGGCTCTCTCTGTTTCTCCATCCGGGTTTTTGTTATCTACTCTTTTGAATGAACCTGGGTTGTAAAAATTCGTTCTTTTTACTGATCTTCAATTCTAATGGAGTGCTCTTGGATCTTGTCTTGGTTAGTGCTGATATGGGTTTTGGTTTTCTTTTTTTTTTTTTTTTTTCCAGTACTCTATGAGAGCAGGTGGTTCGGGTGATGAAGGGAAGGTTGCGAGAAGGAAGGAAACAAATAGTTGGAAGATTGACTTCTCAGGAGAGAAGCCCGCAACTCCCTTGTTGGATACAATCAATTACCCAATTCATATGAAGAATCTTTCTACAAGGGTAAGCATGTTCATGGACTTGGTAATTCTTATTTTGATGTTGTGGATGTTGGTTAGAGAGATTTGTAACATGGGTTTTGATGGATGTCCCTTTTTTGCATAGATTAGTGAAGTTTTTTTTTTTTTTACTTTTGAGCATACTTGATTCATGGATTTGGTAATGCTGGTTGGTTTTTCCTGTTTATAAAGGAGAGATTAATTATGATGAGAGAGGTTTTTTTTTTTTTTTTTGCCAGATTAATGACATGACTGTTGGATAGATTAAGGGATCTGGTTTATTAAGGGATCTGGTTTAGTCACAGGTGATGATGCATGTTCATGGCATGATGCTTGCTTGTGTCTTGATTGGAGGAATCAAAGTTGTAGATTATGAAAGGTCGAGTGTACTTTTGTTAACGGAAATTGTTTTGTTCATGAATGATTAATGGGGTTGTTCTGTGTTCTATGTGGTTTTCTTTTTGAACTTTATCAGGATCTTGATCAGTTAGCAGCAGAGCTTAGAGCAGATATAGTCTATTCAGTTTCAAAAACAGGTGGACATCTAAGTTCAAGCCTAGGGGTAGTGGAGCTGTCTGCTGATTTGGATGGATGAGGTCGCCACTGAATATGCACCGGGGCAAAGTATTGGACGTGTGCAAATTGATGGGCAAGAAGATGAAAGGAGAACGTCACTTGAAGAGATGAAGCAGGAGATTAAACAGGACATTAAACTTTTGAGAGAAAGTGTAGACGCGCTGAAGCAATACTCAAATTATTACAGGTTTATATTGATGGTGTTTCTAGTATTTGTTGCATATGCATGAGGATCAAACTTTGCAACTTGAGGAATAGCTCATGACTTGTGGGAGGATGTTTTCAAGCAAGAACAAGTTTTATAGCAGATGGGCAGTTTAGAAGAATGTTGTATGAGAACCTTCAACTTCTAGGAGAATGTTGTATTTTGAATGTTGTTTAGTGTCCTTGTATGTCTGTGTGTAGCCTCATCCAAAGTGGGCCATGAGCTGTATGAGAACATTCTGCCTCGTTCTAAATAGATTTGCAATATGTATATTAAGCGACAAAAAATTGTCAAATTTAAAAAGATCATGTTCTCAACCTTTTGATGAAATGTTTTATTGTGGCTTTGATCAGGTTGTTATTCAGCCTTATTAGCTGTAGCAGGCCTCAAGACGCTGATTTTTTATTGAAGTTTCTAATTGAATCATCTCAATTTTGGAAAAAGAAAAGGTACAACGTTTTACACAAGCATAGGTCTATGTTTTACAAGAGCTGTCTAGCTCTTTTTCATGGCATTTTGATTCGAGGACTAAAAAACTGAGAATCTCGTATGGAATCAATGATAAACCCCATGTTTCACCAGTCACAACACTCTATGAGTTGAAATCCTCATTCATCTTCACCAGTCCCCATGTTTCAGCAGATCAGAACCCACTTTGTTGGCGAGTGCAAAACTGGGCAAACGCAATTTTAAAACTGACTTGGGTCTAAGTTATGGTTTTGTTTCAAACTACCAATGCACATCACCTCTGGAAGTTAGATTTTAAATTTAAATGTGTTAAAGTGGTTGCCTTTAGTGTTCGTGCTGAAACCTTGCTGAGTGCCCGTGTTTGGGGCACTGGTTAACCCACTTCCCGCAGTTCATTTTTTCTGAAATTTGGGGATTCCCAAGTCCATATGATGGACTTTAATTCTGCTAATTTTCAGTTAGAAACAAGCACTTTTGCGATGTTTTCAACGGTCGCACTTTTTCAAGTCGGTGGACAAAATCTGCACAGACGTTGCTGAGTACCCCTGTTTAGGGAATTTTCTAGCCCACTTCCCGCTTGTCATTTTTTCTGAAATTTGGGGATTTCCAAGTCCATATGATGGACTTTAACTCTGCTAATTTTCAGTTAGAAACAAGCACTTTTGCGATATTTTCAAAGGTCGCACTTTTTCAAGTCGGTGGACAAAATCTGCACAGACGTTGCTGAGGCCCCTGTTTAGGGAATTTTCTAGCCCACTTCCCGAGGGAGTTTTGGGACGAAATTTGGGGGTTTGAAAGTCCATATTCTGAACTTTAAATCTGCAATTTGTAGATCGAAAACAATCGCGTTTGCCTCATTTTCAACTCGCTCACTTTTCCAACGCAGTCGATAAAATCTGCTGAAACCTTGCTGAGTACCCCTGTTTGGGGCACTGGTTAACCCACTTCCCGAGGGATTTTTTGGATGAAATTTGGGGGTTTGAAAGTCCATATACTGAACTATAAATCTGAAATTTCTGGATCGAAAACAATCGCGTTTGCCTCGTTTTCAACTTCCGCACTTTTCCAACTCAGTCGGTAAAATCTGCCGAAACCTTGCTGAGTACCCCTGTTTGGGGCACTGGTTAACCCACTTCCCGAGGGATTTTTTGGATACAATTTGGGGGTTTGAAAGTCCATATACTGAACTTTAAATCTGCAATTTTTCGATTGAAAACAATCGCGTTTGCCTCGTTGTCAACTTCCGTACTTTTCCAACTCAGTCGGTAAAATCTGCCGAAACCTTGCTGAGTACCCCTGTTTGGGGCACTGGTTAACCCACTTCCCGAGGGATTTTTTTGATGAAATTTGGGGGTTTGCAAGTCTATATACTAAACTTTAAATCTGCAATTTTTCGATCGAAAACAATCGCGTTTGCCTCGTTGTCAACTTCCGCACTTTTCCAACGCAGTCGTTGCTGAGTACCCCTGTTTGGGGCTCTGGTTAACCCACTTACCGAGGGATTTTTTGGACGAAATTCGGGGCTCTCGGAGTCCATATCATGAACTCAAAATCTGCAATTTTTGGGTCCAAAAAATTCGCGTTTGGCAGGTGCAACAGCCGCGCACTTTTCCAACCCAGAGGGTTGAATCTGCTGAATCCAATCTGAGCACCCCTGTTTAGGTCGCCGGTTGACCCACTTCCCGTGGGAGTTTTTTGATGAAATTTGGGGCTCTCGGAGTCCATATCATGAACTAAAAATCTGCAATTTTTAGGTCCAGAAAATTATCGTTTGGCACGTGCAATAGCGGCGCACTTTTCCTGTCCTAATGCTGCATTTTATAGCACTTGGTGCAATTTTCTGACTGATCTCTTTTCATTTCTTGTGTCGGGCCATATGAAAATTGCAATTTGATTAATATGGATATGGTGTTCCACATTAATGGAACCCTTGTTTTGCTTCTCTGTAAATTCATGATATGGCCTTCTAAATGAATGGAATCATTGTTTTGCTACACTGTGTTGGAGAAGTGAGCGAGTTGAAAATGAGGCAAACGCGATTGTTTTCGATCGGAAAATTGCAGATCTAAAGTTCAGTATATGGACTTTCAAACCCCCAAATTTCATCCAAAAACTCCCTCGGGAAGTGGGTTAACCAGTGCCCCAAACAGGGGTACTCAGCAAGGTTTTCAGCAGATTTTATCGACTGCGTTGGAAAAGTGAGCGAGTTGAAAACGAGGCAAACGCGATTGTTTTTTATCTAAAAAATGCAGATTTAAAGTTCAAAATATGGACTTTCAAACCTCCAAATTTTGTCCAAAAACTCCCTCGGAAAGTGGGCTAAAAAATTCCCTAAACAGGGTACTCAGCAATGACTGCGCAGATTTTTTCCACCGACTTGAAAAAGTGCGACCATTGAAAACATTGCAAAAGTGCTCGTTTCTAACTGAAAATTAGCAGAATTTAATTTCATCATATGGACTTGGAAATCCCCAAATTTCAGAAAAAATGAACCGCGGGAAATGGGCTAAAAAATTCCCTAAACAGGGGTACTCAGCAACGTCTGTGCAGATTTTGTCCACCGACTTGAAAAAGTGCGACAGTTGAAAACATCGCAAAAGTTCTCGTTTCTAACTGAAAATTAGCAGAATTAAAGTCCAACATATGGACTTCGAAACCCCCAAGTTTCGTCCAAAAAATCCCTCGGGAAGTGGGCTAACCAGTGCTCCAAAAAGGGGTACTCAGCAAGGTTTCAGCAGATTTCCCGATAATGTAGGAAAAGTGCTCGAGTTGAAAACGAGGCAAACGGGATTTATTCCTACGCAAAAATTTCAGATTTTAAGGCCATGAGCTGTATGAGAACATTCTGCCTCGTTCTAAATAGATTTGCAATATGTATATTAAGCGACATGTTTTATTGTGGCTTTGATCAGGTTGTTATTCGGCCTTATTAGCTGTAGCAGGCCTCAAGACGCTGATTTTTTATTGAAGTTTCTAATTGAATCATCTCAATTTTGGAAAAAGAAAAGGTACAACGTTTTACACAAGCATAGGTCTATGTTTTACAAGAGCTGTCTAGCTCTTTTTCATGGCATTTTGATTCGAGGACTAAAAAACTGAGAATCTCGTATGGAATCAATGATAAACCCCATGTTTCGCCAGTCACAACACTATGAGTTGAAATCCTCATTCATCTTCACCAGTCCCCATGTTTCAGCAGATCTGAACGGACTTTGTTGGCGAGTGCAGAACTGGGCAAACGCAATTTTAAAACTGACTTGGGTCTAAGTTATGGTTTCAAGCTCTTAACAAATTGTTTCAAACTACCAATGCACATCACCTCTGGAAGTTAGATTTTAAATTTAAATGTGTTAAAGTGGTTGCCTTTAGTGTTCGTGCTGAAACCTTGCTGAGTGCCCGTGTTTGGGGCACTGGTTAACCCACTTCCCGCGGTTCATTTTTTCTGAAATTTGGGGATTTCCAAGTCCATATGATGGACTTTAATTTTGCTAATTTTCAGTTAGAAACGAGCACTTTTGCGATGTTTTCAACGGTCGCACTTTTTCAAGTCGGTGGACAAAATCTGCACAGACGTTGCTGAGTACCCCTGTTTAGGGAATTTTTTAGCCCATTTCCCGCGGTTCATTTTTTCTGAAATTTGGGGATTTCCAAGTCCATATGATGAAATTAAATTCTGCTAATTTTCAGTTAGAAACGAGTACTTTTGCAATGTTTTCAACGGTCGCACTTTTTCAAGTCGGTGGAAAAAATCTGCGCAGTCATTGCTGAGTACCCTGTTTAGGGAATTTTTTAGCCCACTTTCCGAGGGATTTTTTGGACAAAATTTGGAAGTTTGAAAGTCCATATTTTGAACTTTAAATCTGCATTTTTTAGATAAAAAACAATCGCGTTTGCCTCGTTTTCAACTCGCTCACTTTTCCAACGCAGTCGATAAAATCTGCTAAAAACCTTGCTCAGTACCCTTGTTTGGGGCACTGGTTAACCCACTTCCCGAGGGAGTTTTTGGATGAAATTTGGGGGTTTGAAAGTCCATATACTGAACTTTAGATCTGCAATTTTTCGATCGAAAACAATCGTGTTTGCCTCATTTTCAACTCGCTCACTTTTCCAACGCAGTCGATAAAATCTGCTGAAAACCTTGCTAAGTACCCTTGTTTGGGGCACTGGTTAACCCACTTCCCGAGGGAGATTTTGGATGAAATTTGAGGGTTTGAAAGTCCATATACTGAACTTTAAATCTGCAATTTTTCGATCGAAAACAATTGCGTTTGCCTCGTTTTCAACTCGTTCACTTTTCCAACACAATGTAGCAAAACAATGATTCCATTCATTTAGAAGACCATATCATGAATTTACAGAGAAGCAAAACAAGGGTTCCATTAATGTGGAACACCATATCCATATTAATCAAATTGCAATTTTCATATGGCCCGACACAAGAAATGAAAAGACATCAGTCAGTAATTGTTGGGAGTCGGCAACCAGCAAAGGCTAGATAGTTGTACACCATGCTCAATGTCTTGATCAAGAGAAAGGAAAGAGCTATATACTATGATTTGGTGGAGTCCTGTCCTTTCATGGTGTGGGGAAGTACAGATATATTGGTTCAGTAACATATCCTCTGGGCTGAGCACATGGTTAGGATACAATCAAAGCAATCAAATACCAAACTCTCTCCTATTCACAACTCATTACATATAATCATAACTTTAAAGTTCAATATACATGATAATCATAAACCAACTGCTTCCCTCCCACATGTCATACTGAATCAAGGCTCCATCTAAAACAAATGAGACTGCAATCTGCAGGACTATTCTTTCAATAATATTTATTCACACTACTGACATATGGCATGCAAGCACCTCAATCCATACCATCACATGAGCCCACTTCTGATAGCATGCAAGATGCCACAAAAAATCACATTAAATGATGCCATATCATCAAAGGCTTATCACATCAGAAGTTCCTTCAAATAATAAAAAAAAGGGTAAAAAAATCCCAGATTACAAAATCCACTTAATGATTTGAGTTACTCAGCCCTATCATAATTCAAGCATTTGACAATCAGAACATTGGACACTCATGTTCGTCTTAACAAAGAAGGATCCAGCATCAGTGTCATATTGATTAGCAAGATTGATGGCACCACTCCCAACATAACTGATTCCATAACCTTTGTAGCCTTTTCCTTCTGTAAGAATTGATTCACAGATATGATCATTACTCAAAGCTGCCACTGACATTTAATACTAACATTAAAGAAAAAAATATCAGCAAATTTATGAAAAGGCACTTCAATATGAAAATTTTCAAATAATAAAGGAACAAAGCCATGTAAATAGCTTTTCAAGCATAACTTCTAATTTGTGACTACGATTGTCTCAGAGAGCACATTCATTACACATGCACTTACATGTGCAAGCACATAATTACTTGAGTAATATCTCATTGCACTTCAGAATTCAGACTACAAGAAACTTTGCTTCTTTGTGCCCACAAGGAGAAAGAACTCACAAGATTTTTCAAGTCATATCTCACTGCATTTTGGAGTTTATATTGAAAGAAAATTCGTTTCTTAGGTCCCACAAGGAGAGTAAGGAAATCACATTCATGTGAAAAATGGATTAAAACTCTAAATGCAAAAGTGCAATGAGATATGAGCAGAGTTAACTACTCTGTGTACTAATTATGTACAAACCACAAACTAGCTCTTTTGAATAATTGATAGTTGTTTTCTTCCTTCATGTTTCCTTCTTTTTTGTGGAATGGTAAGATCAAGCTTGTGAATTAGATTGAACTTGTTTGATTCCATTTCGGATTCGCATAATTCTACTTATGTTCATATTGATTATATTGAAAATGTAAATTAATCTTTATTATGCGCCCTGTTAATGAATTGAATCTTACTGAAATAGAACATCAAATTCATTCATCAAAGTAGGTGAATTTGAACTGGGTAACAATGGATGTGACTACATTAAACCATACAACTTATCTGAAAACTACTTAAATGACAAGTTACACTTAACTAGAAGTCCGCAAAACCAGCAAAATGGACAAAATACAGTATGAATTACACAATTTCATTACGAAAACCCGAACAGGAAAACTTCATATGGCCCGACACAAGAAATGAAAAGACATCAGTCAGTCAGTAATTGTTGTATGTTACAGGTATTTGTTTCACCATTCTTCATAGGGTTGTTATAATAATGATAATCCCCTGTTTGAGAGGGTATTTTCAGATCACCTACAGAAGCATCAAATCTTTAAATAATTCATTCTATTAGAAGATTATAGAAAGACATGATTTCCAAATTACACCCAATAAACCTTCACTTCTTCCAAGTCTAAGGATGTTAGAGAAATACATGGGATCCACTACTCAACTAAATCATCACTTTGTCTCCAGATTTACCTCTAATATGGACATACTTCTATATAAACCCACCTGCATCAAATGTGACCGTGGCACACTCAAAGTTGCAATCCCTCTCCTGCAGTTTCTCCTCATAAATGAATAAAAATAATTTATCACAAGTTTCTTGAAAAACCAAGAATCCTTCCTTGCCCTTATATCACCATGCCCCATAAGATAAACCATACACAATGACATAATCAAACTGTCACATGATACTGAAACCCATCCATACATTCCATAATTTTCAAAATCCATCCATTCCATCCATTCCATAATTTTCAATAAGGGAAACACTCAAGAAATAATTAACACTGAAACATGTCTGAAACAAACTGATTAAAAATCTGAAACATATCTGAATAACTTATCTTAAACGCGTTAAATCACTATTGACTTTGGAAACAGAAGGGCCTAAATATGACAACAAAAGTATCTAATATAAAACAAAACTAATGACATACACAATCAGTCACAAAATACCAAACAAAAGGTGGGCATAACAGTACTCATGATGGCGGTCTCGATGTGCTAAACACTGCAAAAGATGGCACCTTCTTTGCATTATAGTCATTGAGCTGCAATAGACATGCAACATGAGGTCAGTTATGGAGGGAAAAGGCTTTTGAAAATGTAGCATCAAGTTTCATCATCACAAAAACTCTTAAATTAAGAAATAATTACCATTGTAAGTCATTGCATGTCTTCATCAGAGCTTTCTCTACTTCCATCAATAGAGGCCAGTGACTGGCTTGGATTAGCATCAACTAACCTGAGATTTTTTTTTTATAAGTAATAGTTTTATATGAAAACTCATCTGTTTTACCCTCCTTTGAGCAGACAAATCGCTTCCATACAACCTCCCCATCTTTACCTCTATTACTAGATTCTTTTCTTATACTAAATCCAGCAAGTTTTCCATAAGCATTGTAAAAGTTATATGCTTCATCTAAATCATCAAAATGCATGCCCAATCTTGGTGTCATGTTTTCATCTACAACTGGACAGTGGACAAATGATGATGAGGAGGAGGTCATATCCATATGCAATCTGGATGACAAATAATTAAAATTGGTCATGAATAACAGACCCAAATAAAGAGTTCTAAAAACATGCCTACACCATGACATGCAATGCATAAATTTACACATAGATTACTGGAAGGGAAGGGGAATTATTAAGGGATTGTACTTTCCATTTGCCCAGAAATCTGATAGGGACATGCAGCCTGGCCAGCTATTGTATTTAAACATCGCCTTAGACATGTAAATTTGTGAATACTTAATTGACAGCACCCTATCGAAGCAGGAGGATGCATTACATTAATATTATGAGTTTAATGGAGGAGTGGTGTGTATCTATGGTGCAAACAAAGATCAAACGTGGAAACATAGGAAAAACAAAAATACATGTTCTCCCCTATTTTTTTTTTCTTGAAACTTGTCTCTATTTCTAATATTCATGCACAGGCGGCCTTCCAACATTCCAGCGAGAATTTTGGAAATTCCCTCCACATTGTAGGGCTTTTCAAATCTGAATACAATGGTAGAAATCATCAACAGAAATGCACTGTTTCCAGTGACCCAATATTTCTCAATGTACATACACCATTCCAGGGGTTTCAATCACTTTCTACTCTTTCTATTTCTAGTTTTCTCTTCAAATCGAATCGACGAGAATACCTGCCTCTTGGGGCCGTCCTTTAGATAAAATCTCACAAGATTCAATATGGCAAATAAAACTCTTTCGGGCGTCTCAAAAGATGAGACAGACAAAATGAAATGAAATATACAGGAACCCACGGATGGCAGCAGAGTAGGGGTGCTCAATCATCTTTCTGATCTCCAAAAGCAAGCAAGGAAATCCCATTAATTTTCTATAATCCAAATTCCAAATGGTCCACCACCCCAGAAATGAAAATAAATGATTCATTCACGCATCCTATTCCTATATATATATAGGAATGCATTGACTAATGTCATGCCTACACCATGACATGCAATGCATAATATTTAATCCATAGCTAATGGATGGCTCCCTTTAGTTGGACGCTCAATAGCATCTAATTCCAATAATGAAGTGCAGGTTAAGGAAGCAATGTTCAAGACTCATTTTTCAAACCAATTTTCTTACTTGGAAGAGTTGCTGGACCGTTGCAGCAAGCCAGAGACAAGCTCGAGAGCGGGAGAGCGAGACAGAGAGAGGCGCAGCGAGACAGTCGACGGGAGAGGGAGATGCGCGCAGTAGCAGCGAGATCAGGCGAGAGCAGCAGCAGCAGTGCAGCGTTTGGGGAGAGAAATGCGGGCAACAGCAGCGAGATCAGGCGAGGAGAGAGAGATGTGTGCAGCAGCAGCGAGATCAGGCGTTTGGGGAGAGAGATGCGCGCAGTAGCAGCAGGGCAGCGTTTGGGGAGAGGGAGATGCGCGCAGCAGCAACGAGATCAGGCGAGGAGAGAGAGAGATGCGCGCAGTTCGGCGAGGGGAGAGGAGAGCAGCGCAGCAGTTCGGCGAGGGGGAGAGATCAGGCGAAGAGAGAGAGATGAGCGCAGCAGCAGTAGGGCGGCTAGGGGGAGAGATCAGGCGAGAGAGAGGGAGCACAGTAGCAGGGCAGCGAGAGAGAGGAGAGCAGCAGCGAGGGAGAGTCCGGCGAGGGAGAATCGTCGAAGGGAGAGAGGCGCAACGAGATCTGGTTGAGAGAGAGAGGCGAGATACAGAGAGGCGAGAGACAGGGGAGATAGAGATAGAAGGGAAAGTCTCGCTGGGTCCAAATGATAAGGGGGGAAACATTTCAGCTTGGCGGGCTCAGCAACGTCTCACTCAAATACCGACACGCTCTCCCTCTCCACACGTTCCACAGCTGATGGTAAGGGGGGCTGCAGCTCAGGAGAGCAGCCCCCTATATATATATATGTATATTTATATATGAGACCCCCTATCCTCAGCTCAAGCTGAGGATAAGGGCATCAGCTCAATGGCATGGGGCCCGCCTGGGGACCCAATGGGAATAGGGATTGGGGGGATTTGGGGGCCCTCCTCGGACCCTCTTCTCTACAAAAAATCAGCCCTAAAGATAATTTCTATCATCTCCATCTGGGACACAAAATTTTTACGGTGTATAATGCATTTGGATGGGTGTCACTCGATCCAACGGTCCAGTTTAATCGAACGGGGCCAAATTTTTGTGGACACATGCAACTTAGGGGGGCCTTGAGTGTGGTCCATTTGGATGAACCAAATAGTGGGCCCCAGCCTAGGCAGCAGACAACCCTCTCCCTTCTGCTTGAGCTGAGGAGAGGATTGGGCTTTATATATATGTATACATATAAATATACATACATATAAATAGCCTAAGTGGGAGGGCCCCATCCCTTACCCTCATAGTACCGTAAGAGTTGCTCTCACAAGAGCATCTCCCATTATATTTATATTATATGCATATATATATATATACATACATATATATATAGACATACACTGACATACATACATATACATACATACATACATACATATATATATATATGTTTGTGTGTGTGTATTTCTTGAGACCTACATTTAAGCAAAAGGATTTGATGGATATATAGTGGGCCCAATCATCACACATAGTGATCTGAAATGGGTTTGATCGTTTTACATTGTCTATGCCAATTTGGGTAGGTAGTGCAATGTACAAGGGTATTTTGTGTGGTCTGTCACGACCCTGGACCGGGACTGTGCTAACCAAGGTCCTAATCTAGGACCATGTCGTGGGGGGCCAAAAAATTTCGCCCGCTCACAATGTTTCCCACAGGTTTCCACGATGAGGATTCCACAAACACTGTTCCTTACAAACAAATATGAATAATAAATTTACGGAAGCATGTAGCAACACAAAAACTGCTCAAACAACTTATATGATCAAACTGAAGACTCATGTCAGAGTGAGAAGTGTAACATATTTCTAGAGTTTTATATTTACACAACATAAAGTAAGTTGATTTAAACATCCCAAAAGACAAGCCAAAGGCTAAAACAACCAAGTCCCAAAAGACATAAACTCTCCCAAAAAGTGATGCACAGCTCATAGCCCATCCCGACATCTAGATGACGTCGTTCGGCTACCACTTTCAAGCAAACAACGGCTCGCCCACTACCTCCTCCAGCTCTGCCTCAACAGCAACGAGGTCTACAACTGGACACCAAAATAAAATGGGTCAAACACGAAAGTCTGGCAAGTGAATAATACAGATAAGGACATGGTAAACACATATACTAAATCACTTTCTGAAAGTAAAACACCTTTGACAATCTAAAGAGAAATAATTGCGAAATACAGGAATCAAATGCCGGAATCAATTGTATGTAATAAATAAAAATCATGCTAAACCAAGCTGATAAACAATTGAAACCAATGGTACAAATGGCAACCACGCTAAGCTATATTATCCCGTCTCCGAAGTGATAAAGCAGACAAACAAATAACCGTCTCCATACGAGATGGCCAGAATATATAAATATATATAGTAACCCAGTATAGTTGGACATCAAACAGAATCTGCCGCGGAACGGATAGTATACAAACAAAGTGCCAAGCTGCAGTTTGCAGAGTTTATTTAAGGATCCAAGGTCGGATGATTAGACTGACACGGCGACCCAAGCTTAGTGGTGCTGACCTCAAAAATCGGAACAAACTTAAACCATAAAGGGTCACATATTTCAAAATTAATGAAGGACTACCCTAAAACAGAAACCATATATGAACATGCAAAACTTAACAGAAGGGTAGCCCGATTAAGGTTTCCAAAATGTGGCGGACCACGCAGGATTTTCCTCAAAGTGTTTTATGAGAAAACATTCAAATTCTCAATTCTAGAATGGGATAATTAGCTGTGGTTAAGTGGCTTACCCAGCGTCGTCTCGTGGGGCACTTGGCGTCCAAAATGTCAGATTGTAAAAAGGGATTCGGTGCCTCCAAAGTTGTCCGTTATTTGGGACATCTAAGTGCACACAACAAGACTTCTAAATGGACCTAGTATTTCCCTAGCAATTCAAATACAATGATTCCCTTACTCCTCCTTGAATTCTATGATAAAACACATATTTAGATCCAAGATCCTCGCCCCAAATATAAATGATCTCCAGGTACAAATACCACAGAAAACTGACAAGAATAATGCACAAAGACTGCCCATGAACGGAACCTGGGCCACTTGAGCGGAGTCCGCCCCCCTAGCGAGCTGTCTAGGGGCTGACTCGCCTGAGCGGGAGCAATCTAGCTTCTGGCTGTTCCTCGTCAGTCCAAAGGTTAACTCGCTCAAGCAGGCGTAACGCTCGCTTAAGCGAGTGAGCTTCAGTATGTTGTTCGTCCATCAGCGGCCTGGCCCGGTCCGCTCGAGTGGACAGCCCAATGGCTGAGCTCAACAGTCATGGGAATTCGCTTTTTTTTTTTTTTTTTTAATAGTTTCAGTTCTCCCTTTCATTCTCCTCCGTACTTACTCCATCCTTCACCTGAATTGAGCCCTTCTTAGCTCTAAATAATGCTCCATTCAACCACACAAACTATTACCCATTCCCTTAACCAATTGACTAAAATAAATTCACTAATGCCCAAACTGAATTTGCTGAGTTTCAGAAGCTGTCTCAATAAAACAAAACATATTAGATACAGTAGTTTTATTAAAATTCATGCATGGAAATTTAACACAGTACAGAAATCAAACACGCCATCAAAATTCAAACAGTCACTATTACCTGTTCTCTACGTACCTATGCAGAAATTCAATTTGGAATTTGAAGAAGAAACAGAATTTAGATTTGCATATCTAACATCGTCAAACCATTTTTTTTCAAGAAAACCTCTAACTGTTAACATTGAATCCCTGCAGAAAACTGAAGCACAGTAACAGTTCTAAGTGCACTTCCAAAAAAACCAAATATTTATTAACAAATAATGACTGCCATTGCACAGAGATTTAGCCCAAAATTTAAAAGAAAATAGAATTCTGCTTGCATGCACATCAATATCAGACAAATTACTTGGCTCGTACCAAAAGAGTTCCAAATGCACTCCAACAACTCCTCTCTACAGCAGAACCCTCCAATCTACAAAAGCCCTAGGAAAACCATCCCAAAAACCCCAAAATTTTGAAAGAAAAAGCGGTTCTCCAAGAGAAGCCTTGCATGCATGATTAGGAGCATCCTAAGAGTATAGAAAACCCAGATCCAAGAGGAGAAAGTAAGATTTTACCTGGAAATGCAATAACCAGGTAGAAAGGCTTGAAGGGGAAGGGGATTTCTGCAGAAACCCTTCAAAAATGGTGTCTTTGTGGAGCTGGGAGAATGGAGAAGAGAATGGTGCAATTAGATCTCTCTCTTGGATTGAGTTTCATAGACATGCAGAAGAAAAACTGGAAAAGGAAGAAGAAGGGAAGAGCTCCCTCTCTCTCACTGGTTCAGCAAAATGAAATGGAGAAGGAAACATACGTGGGTTTGTCTAAGTGTAAATGGGGAGTGAGACCCACTGGCTCTAAAATTTAAGTGGCTGGAAACCCCATTTGTGGGCCTCGAATCCATCAACGAAGAAGAGAGAATTCATCGTAGAAAATTCTAGTTTCCGAAAAATATATTTTTCGTATGATTTGAAAATGTTGAAAATTGTGAACAGATTTTGATGTGAAAAATATGTTTTGCCATTTTGGCTGAGAACTCGGGTTTTTAAGCTTCGAACACGGATGGAATAAATATAAAAGATGTTGGGGCTAATATCACCTATCAAAAGGAGTCAAAATCGGAATTTTTCGAAATCGAGAATAAATCCCCCAACACGTACACAAGTAATAGAGATCTCCCTGAGCGTGTCAGACTAAGCTCAAAAGCTCTCAAAATTTCCCAAAGCTATGGAAAACTCTAATTGAACTTACAACCCAAGCCAAACGTCCCTTAATCTCCCAGAGAGAAATAATACTCGGCTTAATTGACGCTAAACACATCAAACTTGGGTCGGGGTCTAACATGGTCATTACTTAATAACTGGAAATGGAACTCGGGTTACACTGAGAAAGATTTGGTCTCTAGCTACTTCAGTGACTACAAGAACAACCTACTATGGAAGCTTCAATTCAATGGTTCAAAAGGCTTCCTTTCAATGAAACTAAACTCTAATTCTCATTACCATTTATCTTTTATCTCTTTTCCATTCATTGAAAATGTTTCAAATATATGTTGCTAAGGTCCAAAATCAAAAGGACAAGAAAATAAAATGGATTAGATCGGATAGGAGGGGTGAATATACCTCGGAACTATTTAAAGAATATTTTGCACGTGATGGAGTCATTCATGAATATTTGATTCCATATACTCCACAACAAAATGGCATGGCTGAAAAGATGAATGGGACCTTAATGGATATGGTAAGGTCAATGATCAGCCATGCAAGATATCCGTTGTATTTGTGGGGAGAAGCATTAAGCACGACACAATATATTTTGAAAAGATTACCCTCCAAAAGTGTGCCCAAGACCTTGTATGAATTATGGACTGATGCCAAACCGAGATTAAAACATGTGAAAGTTTTGGGCTGCCCTGTACATGTCCTATTACCACCACAGGAAAGATATAAACGGCAAGCAAAAACGGAAAAAAAAGTATTCTTTCGCTGCCCATTACATTTTAAAGGATATCGTGTGTATGATCACAATAATAGGATAATCATGGAATGACGAGATATGCTTTTCCTTGAGGATCCGACGGTCAATCCTAGAGTAGAACCATAGTGTGTGGAATTATATGAAATCTCTAAGGGCAATGGGGTTCAAGAAAGCGGGGGTTCTGTCGAAGAGGACGTTGGACATAGAATTCCGGGCCAGGGCCCACTTAAGGTGATTGAACAACCCGATGAGTCGATTGGCAGGCCAATTTGGGCGAGGAAACAACTGACATATCTAGATGATTGTTGCAATTTATTGGAAATCGTGCAAGATTTGGATCCAAATTCCTACTCTCAAGCGATCAAAACACAGGATACGCAGTATTGGTTAGAGGTATGAGAGAAGAGATAGAATCATTTGAAAAGAACCGAGTATGGCAATTAGTTGATCTTCCAAAACATGCCGAAAAGCCATTAGATATAAATGAGTTCTTATAAAGAAACTAAAGTTAGATAGATCCTTATATAAATATAAAGCACGAGTCGTAGCTAAGGGATTCACACAAGTGGAAAGAATAGATTATGAGGAGACATTTTATCCGTTCGTAAAACTCAAAACCATACGAACCTTAGTAGCATTGGTAGCATGTCGTAACCTTGAATTGCATCAGATGGATGTGAAAACCGCTTTCTTGAACAGCAAATTAAAAGAAGAAATTTATATGAAACAACCCAAGGAATTCATGGTGCAAGGTCCTAAGGACAAAGTGAACAAACTTAATAGAGCACGTATGGATTAAAAAAGGCATCGAGATAATGGTATAGGAAATTTCACCCGGCCATAGGTGAAATAGGATTTGTCCCCAATAATGCAAACACATGTTTCAATATTAAACGCAGTGGGAGTAGTTAATTATATTTGTCATTATATGTGGATTACAATTTGATCGCTGGTGATAAATTGGAAGTCGTAAATGAAATCAAACAATGGTTAAAATCAAGATCCGAGATGAAAGACATGGGTGAGGCACAGTATGTCCTTTACATTGAAATAACTTGTGATCGTCCAAATAGGCTTTTGACTTTATAACAGGGATCCTATTTGGAAACTGTGCTTAAACGGTTTGATATGGCTATGTGTAAACCAATTGACACTTCCATCTGTAAGAGCATAAAATTGTCAAGCGATCATGACCCACAAATGAGCGGGATAACAAAGAGATGAGAATGAAACCTTATGCTCAAATTGTGGTCAGCATCATGCATACGATGCTATGTACAAGACCAGACCTTGCATTCACTGTGGGTCTCACAAATTCCTAAGTAACCCAGGATCACAGCATTGGTATGCGGTTAAGAGGATTCTATGATACATCAAAGGAACAGTGAGTCTTCACCTATGTTATCAATGTGAAGTCCTGGAACTGCGCGGCTATTTAGAACAGAGAAAGTCAACAACCGGCTATATGTTTACCTTCGGAGTAGGTGTTGTTTCTTGGAATACCAAGAAACAGACCTCTACGGCTATGTCAACTGCCGAAGCAGTGTATATAGCCTGCAGTACAGCAGTCCAGAAGGCTCTTTGGTTAAAATATTTCTTTACTGATTTGGAAATAATTGGAGAAAAAGAACATGTCCCAATGAACGTAGACAATACATCTGCTATATTCATGGTGAATGAGCAAAAGTTCAACAGCCGATCAAAACATATTGAGATAAAGTATCATTTCATCAGAGAGAAGGCTAAAAAGAATGACATAGAAATGTTTTATATGTCTTCAGATGAATTGATGGCTAATACTCTCACAAAGGCTTTACCTGCAAAGGTTTTTGCAAGGCATTGATGTGCATGGTGTCATGTCCCCCGAATCCGATTAGAGAATAAACCGGATCCGGGGAGTGAAATTTAGGGCTAAGTAAAATTTTTGCCCTTTATGCCCAAGGATCGTAAGTCCGCTGTGAGGATAATGTATTTCAAACCTCAATAATATAATACTGTGCGGAATCATACAATTCGAAGCATAATTTATATATCAAAACAATGAATAATCAATCTCAATTATTAATTTAAAATTGCAAGGAACAATTAAAGCTAGTCAAGAGTTAAATTAATTACAATGGCCAACCCAATAACCAAGGCCATTAATCAACATGAAGTCAATGGAAATAAAGGTCCAACGATGAAACAATAAAAGAATAAAGAACATCCAAAGCGTTTCCCCAAATGTGTCACTCTCGTGCCAGATATGATGAGGCTACTCTACGTCATCGGCACGCCACTCTCACTCCTCCTCAGCCGGTTGGAGATCATCTGAGATCTCCTCACCTGCCTACTCCTCATAGTAGTCACCTGGGGTGTCTGCACACCAAGGAATAGAGTTAACGACATGTTAAGCAATAGATAAGCAAGGTACAATAAAAACATAACATGCATCAAGTAAGAGTAAAGACGAGGACATGATCATAAGAGTACAATAATAATCATCATCAGGGTCAATAATAAGAAATCTAACATCATCTAACAATCACCACTATCCAAAACATGCAAATGCAAGAATCAAGTGAGAGATTCCGAGGATGTCCAAGCCACCTCCCGGGGTACCAGTAACAATCCCAATCCGGACTACTGATACCAAAGTCCGGCTCCAGGGGGATCCAAGCTTCCGGTCCTGGTAATAGTAGCACAATCCAAGCCCGCTCCCAACTATCCAACGCCATGGACGCCGTCCAAGCCGACTGCCGACCCCGATGTCCAAGTAACCGGCCCATCAATAAAATCCCCAAACTGCAGTTGGCCATGACATGCAAATAGTAATAAAGTGGTGCTGACATGAAGAAAACCAAGACAAGCAAGTCTGGCTAGTTTAACAAGCATGACATGATCATAGAGATTATCACTTTCAAAACAATACAAGACAAGTCCAAGCACACCTGATAATCCCTTATAACAAGCCAGTCATATTTATCAATTCTTGATACAGGATCCTAAGGTACACTCTAAGTCAGGTCCAAGTCCTAATTTTATAAGGAATTATATTTCATACTTAGTTAAGTGTTTTGTGCCAAGAGAGTGTACAGAAAAACAGTAACAACGGATACTATCCATAAATCAAAGGGGAATTACAAACCAAACCTAGGCAAATGGTGTCATCCCCGTATTTTACATGTTCTAATAGAGTGCGTGTGGAATTGGATCAATGATGCTTTTAAGGAAATCCCTTAGTGTACAATCATGTGAAGCATCAATTGATTCAGTTGCATACACATTCGGATACCCCATGTTTAATACGGGAATACCTAGACAACCCATCAAAGCATACCAAGCCACATGCTTTGATTTCCAATTCCATTAATGGTCACGTGAAGTGGGTTAAGGGTTTCCAACATCTAAGTCCCCAAACCTAGGTTAACAGTCTTACTTCCAACAAAACATAGTCTTAATTATTAATCTCCATCATTACCTATTTTTTTTTATCTCCGATCATCGCGAAACATGTACCATTGGATTCTACGTTCAATGAGCTTTCCAACGGTATATGGCTCGTCAAAATCCAACAAACAGTTCAAAAGCTATGGCCTTGGAAACTTGCCCAAACATCAATCAAATTCCGAGAGTTTGAACTCTTGGAGGGAGAGTTCGAACTCTCGCTCTCTAGGCCATCACACCAGTAGCGTTGAACGTTCAAACGTCTGGGAGAGACGTTCGAACATTCAACGTGCATCTCCCAGCGTCCCGAAACGTCCAACGTTCGAACATTCAAAATGAACGTTCGAACATTCAACGTTCCCACGTCAGAACACCCGCAGGCCCAAACGTTCGAACGCTTGAGGGGAGCGTTCGAACTCTTGTCATCCCACGCTATTCTCCAAATCATACCAAAGTTCGAACGTTCAGAATGAACGTTCAAACATTGGTCGTTAGCCATTCATATTCTGAACGTTCGAATGTTGGTCGTCAGCCATTCATCCGCAAGTTCCAACGTTCGAACGTTCATAGGAACGTTCGAATGTTCAAACACAGAAACCCAAATTTCAAGATTCTTCCCTTCCGAATCCTCTCCATTCCATTCCAAACCATTCCAGACCCTTCCAATGGTTATACCTGCATGAAATCGAGCCACCATGCTCTCCCAACAATCACAATCCATCCATTCACTAAACATCCAAGATTATCTAAATACCAAATTCAATCAAATCATTTCCAAACCAAATCTAACATGTTCATTTTTCTACAAATCAAGATACAAGAGCTTGGCATTGGGGTATTCTAGCATATGGTCAACATCAATCAAATAAACAAGCATTAATGTTAAATCGTAAATTGCATATCTACTTGCCTCAACCAGGAAGAGGATGAAATTGAGTAAAAATCGAGGAGAAGCTCTAATAATGTGAAAACCACGATCTAATCCAACCAAACGCAACCTAAATCGCAGAGAAGAGGAAAGGAAAAAGATCAAGAACAACCTAACTCTAACCAAAGGAAAGATGATTGAAAATACGAAGATGAGAAAGGCTAACCCAAACTGATATCAAATGAAAAAGGAGATCGCAAGGATGAAGATTAGCAGTTTGGATCTTTGAGATGGTGTCTTGTGGAGGGAGTTTTGGAGCTTTGAGAAATGAGGAAGAAGAAGGGGCTGCTGTGACTCTCGTTACAGAGATTGAGATACAATTAGGGTTAATCCCTGTTTAAGAAAAGAAGGGAGGAAAAACAGACAAGTTTGCCCTTAAGTGGGTCCGGTGAAAGAATGGACCACTTGAAGGGTTTCTGATCGTCGGATCGCAACGATTCAAGAGACAAAAATGATCAGTGTGACGTGACCTTTCTAACGAACCCAAAATTCATAGCGATTGGAATTTTCCGGGAAAATACTCAATTTTCCCTAAATTGCAAGCTACCCCCTGCTATGATCAAACGAACTCAGAATCGCACGAAACTTTGCAAACACTATTCTAATACTAAAAGAAACTTGTTCATGATCTAAACCCACCTAATTATCTAACAATACATTAATTATAATAAATACAAAATAAACGAGTCAACGGGCCTACTATTGGGCCCAACTGACCCAGTAAGGTCGCAGACCTTACACATGGGCCTGAGATATGTTTGATGTACGTGGCATTCGTGCCAAGTGGGAGATTGTAGGAAATTGTGTGGCCGACATGCCACGGGTCCCACCTTAAATCAAGCAGGCCAGATGCTAATAGAGAGTACAATCCCACTTAATATAACACTCGATCTGGTTCCACCAATAAGACTCCCAATAGGATTAGTGGATGTGGGTTTCTTGGTGAAGAAGTATCCAGTAAGTGTGACTCTTTAGGACTTGTCTATATAAGATAAGGGAGAGCCCTAGCGTTAGCTTTATTACATCCCATAGGAGAGACAAGAGGCGAAGAGATCCGCGGAGCTTCCCAATCGCTGAAACTCACATAAATCTCTGGCCAATTGTCGAAGCCATCACGAAGGTCTCTCAATAGGGTTGCCCACAATCTTGCTAAAATGTCATATGTTCGTAGAACTTGTGCTGATTGGGACAAGAGGTAGTCTGGTAGTTGTTTGCTCATAAGTGTTGTTGTTTGGTTTGGTCTTTTTGTTGAATGAAATTATCCTTTTTCCAAAATAAAACTTTGGCAAAAAAGAAAAATACGTATTGCATTTACAAAGTATCTAATTACAACAACTAACACTCTTTCAGTAAAAGTCATATCTTAACTCAAACAAAGTTTTTACACATTATATACCGCTCCACCTGAATGATCATGCACATGGATAGAGCAACCAAAATATATACATTATTTGACATTTGTACTAGTGCTTTAAGGTTCCTTCTTCAAAACCCATATTCCAAGTGGACTGAAAGATTATGGATTTTGAGCAATTTGTGTGTGTACACGCGTGCGTATGTGTGTAAACAAATCCAACCTATGAATCATTAACAATCTCATATTAATGATAACCATCAATACGTTCTGTTTCATATCTTTTAAATTTTAATGGATTTTGAGAATTTGTAAAATGCATCTGAATAATCCAAATACATTTAAACCACTAAGTGTATTCATTTACGGATGTGAAAAGTGAAATTGGTAATTTGATCAGCATGATAAAATGCTCAATGATTTTTAATTCCAAATTACGATTTTGAACTAATTCTATGATTCTAATCCTATGATTGTACATTGAGGGGACAAATACATGATTGTAATCCCATTCATATCAGCCCCCCAAAACCTAAAGAAAACCCTCACAATTAAGTCCAAAATGTCTCATAACTCTATGAATTCTATGCCATTTTTATTAAATAAAATTTTTTTAATCAAAACCAAACATATTTTTATGCTTGGAAAATACAGAGAAATAAATAAATTTGGGTTTTCAAGCTAAGTTCAATATGGGAGGAGTTTTCTTGCTAGGGTTAAGGTTGATTTGTAAAGATCCATGTAAATCCACGAGTTAGAGTAGTATTTAAGCTCTATTTGGGAAAAGAAGATACATTTCGGCCCAAATAGGCTTTTTCAGTTTTAGCAGTGAATGTGGGTTCGCCCCTGGCATAACCCACTAGTATATATAGCCCTTTCCTCCAACTAAGATCCAAACTGCTGACAATCAGAACGTGACTTACCCAAAAAAATCTCGTGACTCAAATCCATGATAACGTTAATCCTTAATTCAAGTGTCTCGAGACTCATCATTCCAAATATATTCATACCCAATACTTTACTTCTTAAAATTAAAAGCATCACAAAGAAGTTTTTTTTTTTTTTTTCAAAAAACTCCTCATTGGGCCCATTAAAAAGTCTGATCCAATAAGAATAAATGACCCCATATTTTATGGGTCCAATCAAATTTCACTCAATTAAAGTTTGGCCTTCTTAAAATTTTGATAACCTAGCACTTACTGGATCAGTGAAAAATTCATGATACTCCTAAATTGACCCATCTTCTACGTGTCCTCATTGGGCCCACTTCTAAAATATATCCAAACCAATCAAAATAATGGCATCATTTTGTATGAATCTAAATCAAATCTCACTCCAAAAAAGCTGGCACACTTAAGATTTTGATAATCTAGCACTTAGACCCCTCATTCATGGGGCCTACGCCAATCTTCGTAAAAAACTTTTAATCAAAATTAAGTGTTTTATGACCACTCTACCCAAAAAAAGTGTTTTATGACCATAAAATATTCATGGGGCCCATTTACTAATATGATATTCCACCATTTTTATGGAACAATATCCATATATATATATATATATGGGAACCGGTCCTATAAGGACCGTCCTTACCGTCCGCATAGTTTGGAACGCCCAGTGGGGCCCACCTTATGACCCATCCAAATTGACCACACATTCACAACCCCCTTATAGGCACCAAATCCCATGAATTTACATGGATTCGGATGAACTAAACCATTGGATTGAGGGTCAATTTTTCTTGTTTAATATAAAGCTGTTAAACTTATGGACCACGGATGAAGGGGTTAGAGATATTAGATTGACTTCAAATTTGATATGTAGGTTGACCCCACTTAGATCTTTCGGTCCTCCTCTGCCCCATGACCAGTGGGGCCTCACGGTGGGCCCCACTAGGCGGTCTGCACCGTAAGTTGTAAGGACGGTCCTTATATTCTATGTTCTATTTATTGAAATATTGTTAATACGGGGACCACATCCGACCCATTAACTTCTATCTACTAAATAAGTTATAGTTTTCATCCTTTTACTTTGTAGTCGATTTTAAATTTTAGTTATTTTGCATTAGAAGAAAAAAATCTAGGTTCTAAACTTAGCAGATCAAGCCTGTGGGCTCGGGTTAGGCCAGAATCTCCAAAAGTTTTATATAACTTACTGTTGTTATTTTTATTTTTTTTTTCTTTCTGACCACTAGCCTAACACTATATCATTATCTTCCCACCTAATCGGTCTAAATCTCTTGGCTTTACCTTAATCCTTCTCTCATCTTGCTTCCTCTACAAATATTTTTTAATGTTTTTTTTTTCTCTTTCTAGTTTAAAATAATAATAACAGCCACTCTATCAAATTTCATCCAATGATGCTTCGCCAATATTGAGATATTTGTTAGAGAATGTGAACCACTTGATCTTAGTTTTTGGACCTTATGGGTCCGATATCATGATTCGAACCGTTGATCCTCTTAGGAATACTAAAAATGGCCATGCGGTGTTAAAAAAACCCTTGATTTATTATGTATATTAGAAATTTATAATAAAAAAAAAAAGGGACTTTCAACTGTTGAACATACAATAGGTAAAATGGCATGCATAATCACATGTGAACTCCTAGTCAGTTTTTTATCTTTATTTTAAGTTTTCTGCCACTAAACTACAATCCAAACCGTTTGATGTCTTCCAATGATAAAAAATAACAATTAGGTCATTGAGTTGTTAATTCTTCACAAGTACCAAGAAATTTTTAATTAAAAAAAGAAAAACCATATATGTGCAATTCTGGAATTCCGTTAGCACCTAGATCATATCCGAACCATTGATCCTCTTAAGAAGGCTGGAAAAGACGATGGATCCAAAAACCAATCTCTAATTCACTTTGGGTATCAAGAAATTTATGAAAATTCAAGTACCATCGGATGTAAAAAAAAAAGAAGATTATTTCAATCAATTTTTCTGTTTTAACCACAAACTATTTCTAGGACATCTATTTCAAATAAGGCCATTTGAGACATAACTGTTTCATGCATATCTATTTCATATAGATACGATTTGCCAAATAGGGCCTAAGCATAGTCACTTATTCCTATCTAAGCAAGATTACTTGCCTATAAAAAGGAGGCTCCTCTTATGCAGTTAAACACCTTAAAGGCTCATCAGATACAAGATCAATAAAGTGAGAGTTTCTCCTTCTTGCCCTTTTTTACTCTTGTCTTCCCCATATCTATCACGACCCGGGCCCGAGATTATGATTACTACGGACAAACCCCGAGTCGCGATCCCATACTAACTCCCGTGAACTCCGAATCAACCGAAGTTAATACGAAATTTATAATGGATACTTACTTCACATGAATATTTGTGGAAATCAAACCCATTGATCATATGCATAATTTGCGGAAGTAATATACATATGATATTACAACATCTTTATACAGTTACACTTCTTTATACATGTACAGTCCTATCATTTGCTTATGTTTGTCCATCATCTACATATTTAAATGCAAGACAAGGTGACGATTATATTCAAAATAATTCAAAACAACTGAAATTCCTTTCGCACTCGAATATCATTACAAGATATCCCAACCATTCAGTTCATCTAATCCTCCTGAAGGAACCCCGTAGCAGCTTCCTCCGTTGGTGCTGCTACAGGACATACATTGATAATCGGTCATGTAATGCCATCAATAACAAGAGTGAATACGACGATTCGGCAATGTATACACAGATCCAATGATAGTACATGCTGTCTTTGTCTGTTCAATCAACTAATTAAACAGTTATTACATTCAATTTCCATTTCTAGATGATTCTAGGCAATTCTAAACAATATATATATTTAGAGTCAATAACGAACATGCAAATTGGCAACTACGACATAGCATTTAATTGCAGTTCATTTCATTTCATTTTCCATCTTCCAAAATGAATGATTCTGTCAGCATCATCTCCCCAAAAGGGGAGAAATCATTCAGTATGATATTGTCCTCTCTGACACAGGGTGGAATGGTGCACCATTCAAGACCCAATCCAAAGAAAGGAATCATTCAATGATTTGTTTAACGGATTTAATCAGTGTTATCTCCTTTATTCATTCAATTTCCAGTGTGTATACTTTATTAGGTGACTTATCATTCAATCTTCCAAAAGGAAGAATCAGTCAGTATCCATTGATACAATCAGTAATGTGGAGTCTACCAGTGTCCAGGCTAGGGACCACTAGCATCACCACGGAGCTCCGGAACTCTCCCAAGTCCATCTACTGCATTAGAATTAGTCATTCATTCAATTTAAGTTCCATATGAGCTTTAATAAACAGCTATGTAGTGTCAAACTCAAGAGTCAACATAATACAATCTTTTAACCCATTTAGGATTCAATTCAATTCAGTATTTCCATTCATAACAATGGAAAGGAATAAACATTAGATCTGAGTTTAACATGAGTTCAGTAATAGGACAACAATTCAATGAGAGAACTAGGATAATTAGTAATTCTACTCATTTCCGTCTCAAGTCTAAACAACCAATTAGGTGTAACCATTGGTTCTCTAATGTACTTGCTATTTCCGATGGACATCACATTTTTATAATTCATTGTACATTAGGGTCCCCGTAATTATCACTTATGGAAGTTTAGTCTATAATTAACTAACCATATTCTTCTCTTATTGCTCTCAATTCTCAACGATCTCACTTATCCTATAATTAGCCTTAAAACTAATTCAGTGAGTACTTGTACCCATAAGAAACATTCCTAACCAAACAAAAACCCAAAATCTACTGAACTTAACCTGAGTCCCCCGATCAGTCGGACCGGCAGGTCCGATTGATCGGCCAAAATTTCACCCGGCTAAATTCGGTCAGCAATCGGTTAACCGAACACTGTCGGTCAACTACTCGATTAACCCTCAGTTAACCAAACTCTGCTGGTTAACCACTCGGTCACCTGTCAGTTCGCAATTCTAAAGTTTCAGATTTTCTGACACTTCTGCAACTGTACTCGGTCACCTTTCGGTCGACCGAACACTCACTTGTCGGTTAACAGAACCTAAGTTTGGTTCCCTTCCAGAACCTTGCATTTTTCTGAATAAATCCATTGGGTCCAGTCGGTCACCCTTCGGCTGACCGAAGCCATGACTTCGGTGAGTCAAACCATTTCGGTCAGCACTCAATCAGCTTTTCAGAAGTCGAACTTCACTCAGAAATCAACCTAGATGGGTTCGGTGAGCAGTTCGGCTTACCGAACTGCTCGCAGAAGTTTAGAAAATTTTTGAACGGAAATCTGGAATTTGAACTCCATGAGTTCTAACCACTTCTATAGCATCCTAAATCAATGGAAATGCATATACTTGCCTCTCTTGAAGATCAATTGACAAAAAGCTCCTTACTTTGCTTCACTTTGAGATGAAATCCCCAAATTGAAACCCCTTTTAATCCAAACCCTAAATCACCAAAAATATGACAAATAGATGTCTTTGAGCTACTCAAGCTAAAAACCAACTCTAAACCATCAAATAGAATTTGAAAGTTCCGTAAAGAGTTCAATATACTTACTTGTATCTCAAAGAGAGCAACTTTGAGCTCCCTCTATAACTTTAACTCTCAAACAAATGAGAGATCTTGGTGAAGAATATGAAGTGCTACGACTCTTCTTCAAACACTCTTAGCAAAGCTCGAACTCTCGATGAGATTAAAGAAAGGAAGAAGAAAGAACCTAGGCTTGAGCTCCCTTTCCCTTGGACTGAAAAACGATGGAATGAACACAGTGAAGTTCAACCCAATCTATATAAGTGAGTCTTTTTCACTTAGCCCCTCAACACTTCCTCTAATTACAATTCAAGTCAAATGAAAGCTCATTTGAACCGTTTCACGTCAAATGAAATCATGTTAATTACGAAAGTTAATGTACTCCTTGAGATACACGTGTGGGTATCAAGAGTTACTGTATTCAACGAAATATGCGAAAATCCGTATTTACGAAAAAGTCCTTGTATCACACTGTTATCAATACAAATCATTCAATCTCCTTCAAATCCATTTCATTAAGCTCAAATTAATCATTTGAGACTAATTCACTTCGATTTGGTCATTAACCACAATTAGCTTAATTAAGCATGGCAATTATCATTAAGCTCAATCAATTAGAGTTAATCTTAATTAACTCGGAACGGGGTGTTACAGGATCTCAAGCACGATCCATGACAATAGGTGTGGGAGCAATAATCATGTCAAACATAGAAGTGGCAAATGATTTATAAGTACTGTAAGTGCCAGAATCGATTCGGAATCACTGGTGTAGATTTAGAATTTTTCAGGAACGATCGCCTGCCTGAGACCTGAAAGGGAGGAAAGAAATGGGCAGAGGTCAGAGGCCCTGGCTGCCGTCAGTCGGAGGCACTCCGATGCCTAAGTTAGTTCTGCAACTAAGCAAAGGATGAGTGGTAGGGAAGGAGACTATGAAGGTTTAAGCCTTGTGTAATGTGTTGCATACCTTTCTGGGACCGACCCTCTCTATATATGTAGATGGGAGTCCCATCAAGCTTCTTGTTGAGTGGAGGTAGGTGGGAGTAAGGTCCCATTGGACCTTACCTTGACACTTGGTGGTAGGTAAAAAGGGAACATCCCATCGGAAGCTTCCATTATCCTTAGGACTACTGACGTGACCATCACGCGCCACCCTATCTGACAGCACTCGTCTTGGTACTGCTGCCTAGTTGAGGCACTGCTGCTGATCTGGGGGCTGCCTAGCTGGGGGGCTGCCCAGCTGAGGGCTGAGGGCTCCCATGGTGAGGGCTGCCGTGCTGAGGGCTGCCGAGCTTAAGGGATGCCGTGCTGAGGGCTGCCGAGCTTGAGGGCTGCCTAGCTGGGGGCTGCCGAGCTGGAGGCTGCCTAGCTGGAAGGCTGCCTAGCTAGGGGCTGCCTAGCTGAGGGGCTGCCTAGCTGGAGGGCTGTCTAGCTTTGCTAGAGGGGCTGCCTAGGTGAGGGCTGCCTAGCTGAGGGCTGCCTAGTTGAGGGCTGCCTAGCTGGGGATCTCGAAAATATCCCCACACAATTGCCCCTAGGTTCTGACCTCTTAGAGTTCTCCAACTCTTTGAGGTTGGGAGCTAAGTATTATGTCGAAGGAGCCTTCTGAGTTTGGATGCCATCATTCGTAAGCTTGTTGGAGGAAGCGGATAGGAACCTTGCTGCGGAGTTGCATACGACTGGCACTGCTGCTGAGCCTGCACATAGCTGGTGCTGTCACCGAGCTGGACGGGCTGGCACTGATGCCGAGCCTGTAGATGGCCGATATTGTTACCGACCTTGTGGCTCAGCTTGCCGAGCTGGTCCCGTTGTCGCGCTGCCGAGGTAGTACTATTAACGAGCTGCCGAGCCGACACCGTTACCGAGCTGCCGAGCCGACACCGTTACCGAGCTGACGAGCTGCAAATAACCGAGACCAAGACAGAGCTAGCTGGTGCTCTTACCGAAGCTAGTAGAGTCTTGGTGCTGCGGAAACGAGAGGAAGGGTTTCCAAACAGCCTTGGATACTGTCATCTGTAGGCTAATGGAGGAAGTTGACAAGAATATCGGCCTTGTTGCTTTACTGCGAAGCTGGTTCTGCTGCCGTGCTGCTGAGCTGGTACTACTACAAAGTTGCCAAGCCGACACCGTTACCGAGCTGATGAGCTGCAAATAACTGAGACCAAGACAGAGCCAGCTGGTGCTCTCACCGAAGCTAGCAGAGTCTTGGTGCAACGGAAATGCACCCACTCTGTCCACTGAATCCGAGGCTTACCCAGATGTTGCCGTAACCAAAGCTGCGCATACCGAGATCAATGCCAACGTCGGGGCCACGCAGTTGCACATTTCTCTTTTTTGCACTGCCCCAAGATCTATTGAGCATTGTAATTAGTGTTCTGATGATGAGGACCTATTGGACTCCGAGGTGGGAACTGAGACTTCCTCCGAGCTTGTTGGGGCCTCCTCTGGGTCCATCTCCTTCTTCTAGGACGCGTTTTCTTCACCAGATCTCCTTGAAGATCCTCCGCCTTTTCTAGTTTTTGGAGGCATGGCGTTAGTGAATCTTGCCCGATCGTTTCCCACAGACGACACCAACTGTAAGTTCCAAAATCGATTCGGACTCACTGGTGTAGATTTAGAATTTTTAGGGAACGATCGCCTGCCTGAGACCTGAAAGGGAGGAAAGAAAGGGGCAGAGGTCAGAGGCCCTGGCTGCCGTCAACCCGCCAACTATAAGTACCAAAATCGATTCAAACTCACTAGAGTAGATTTAGAATTTTTCGGGAACGATCGCCTGCCTGAGACCTGAAAGGGATGAAGGAAAGGGGCAGAGGTCAGAGGCCCTAGCTGCCGTCAGCCGGAGGCACTCCAATGCCTAAGTTAGTTCTGCAACTAATCAAATGATGAATGGTAGGGAAGAAGGAGAATATGAAGGTTTAAGCCTTATGTAATGTGTTGCATACCTTTCTGGGACTGACCCTCTCTGTATATGTGGATGGGAGTCCCATCAAGCTTCTTGTTGAGTGGAGGTAGGTGGGAGTAAGGTCCCATCGGACCTTACCCTGACACTTATTGGTAGGTAAAAACGAAACATCCCATCGGAAGCTTCCATTCTCCTTAGGACTACTGACGTGACCACCGGATAGAGTCAACTCCTTGTCTCCATCATGCGCCACCCTATCTGACAGCACTCATCCAAGCACTGCTGCCTAGCTGAAGGCTGCATAGCTGGAGGGCTACCTAG
Source organism: Persea americana (assembly GCA_029852735.1). Taxonomy (NCBI): domain Eukaryota; kingdom Viridiplantae; phylum Streptophyta; class Magnoliopsida; order Laurales; family Lauraceae; genus Persea; species Persea americana. Next base: position 29,324,214 of record CM056818.1, on the reverse strand, counting down.
CTGCAGGGCTGCGGTGCTGAGGGCTGTCGTGCTCAGGGCTGCCTAGCTGAGGGCTGCCTAGTTGGAGAGCTGCCTAGCTGAGGGCTGCTGTGCTGGAGGGCTGCCTAACTAGGGATCTCGAAAATACCCCCACACAAGTACAAACAATTTGATCAAGGCAATTGTTTCATCAAAGTCCCATTTGCAATCTAAAGCCCACAAAGTCATACACTCCTCATGAGAACAAATACCAAGATTTTAGTACAGTTTCAGTAATGTAGTTCACTGGGTGAAACATGTGTAAGGATTAATCATTCCATTGGTATATCTTAATGAAATGTGGACAAAGGATAGTACATAATGTGAGAAGTAATATCTAGCATGGCAGTAAGAATGCGTGAAAATCAGTACGGTTGCTATTCCCTTGAGAAGAAAGAACAGCAGATTAGTCAAGTTTTAGTAATACCAGATTGTATCTATGGGCATAGATCGAATGAAAATCGCCAACTACTTACTAGTACAAATTTCACATTTGTTCGGACATTTTAGGCAGCCGGGCAGAAGGGGTGAAAGGTCCCTATTGATCTTAAGAAACCCAATTCCATAAGAAAGGGTATTTTGTGCAATCACATGCTCATGTTAGAACCAACTATATGTACTGTATGTGCAGTCCTTAGAAATTTGCAATTAAATGGGTGCGGAGCATGATTTTAATTATTTTTCCTTTGGTAAAGACCTTTTATGGGCTCTACCATTGGTGTGCTACTGGTCCTACCTGGCCCATGAACACCCTTGGATCCAATATCAAATGTTTTTATGTGATCCTCACCATAAATGATCATACAACAGCGTCAGCCCATTTCCTTTGTTATATCAGTCTTATGTTTCTTTTAGAAACATCCTTTCTTCAAATCAAGATCAGTCTTAGTTGTAAATATGAGCAAAAAATGGGGTGTTTGGAAAACCCCTAATAGCAAGGTCTCATTTTATGATTTAGACCTGATTTACATAGTAGAGTGTGAGTTTGGTAAACCTCTAATTTCATTTTCCATTTCGTACGTAATTTACGGATTAGAACTTTTGCCTCTTTAAAATTAATCTATAGAGGGAATTTTTTAAGCACTTTTGGACGAAAATGACCTCATAAACTTTTCAAAATGACGCACATGGTGGATTCTCTACATTGTATTTTTTAAAAGATGGGCTCTAATTACCACAATTCCTAAAGGTGGGCCCTAATTACCTCATAAAATAAGAGCTTTCTTGACAAGATTAATATTAAATTGAAATTTAAAAGTAGAGATTTTGTTTTAGACCGTAATCTAATACATATTATTAATCAGATTAGAGTTTCCAAATGGCCCCTTACAAAAAAAAAAAAAAAAAAACTCATGAAGAGAGGAGATTTGATGGAGAAAGCATGAAATATCTTAATGACAATAGGTGTGGGAGCAGTAATCATGTCAAACATAGAAGTGGCAAATGATTTATAAGTACAAACAATTTGATCAAGGCAACTGTTTCATCAAAGCCCCATTTGCAATCTAAAGCCCTCAAAGTCATACACTCCTCACGAGAACAAATACCGAGATTTTAGAACTGTTTCAGTAATGTAGTTCACTGGGTGAAACATGTGTAAGGATTAATCATTCCATTGGTATATCTTAATGAAATGTGGACAAAGGATAGTACATAATGTGAGAAGTAATATCTAGCATGGCAGTAAGAATGCGTGAGAATCAGTACGGTTGCTATTCCCTTGAGAAGAAAGAACAGCAGATTAGTCAAGTTTTAGTAATACCAGATTGTATCTATGGGCATAGATCGAATGAAAATCGCCAACTACTTACTAGTACAAATTTCACATTTGTTCGGACATTTTAGGCAGCCGGGCAGAAGGGGTGAAAGGTCCCTATTGATCTTAAGAAACCCAATTCCATAAGAAAGGGTATTTTGTGCAATCACATGCTCATGTTAGAACCAACTATATGTACTGTATGTGCAGTCCTTAGAAATTTGTAAGTAAATGGGTGCGGATCATGATTTTAATTATTTTTCCTTTGGTAAAGACCTTTTATGGGCTCTACCATTGATGTGCTACTGGTCTTACCTGGCCCATGAACACCCTTGCATCCAATATCAAATGTTTTTATGTGATCCTCACCATAAATGATCAGACAACAGCGTCAGCCCATTTCCTTTGTTATATCAGTCTTATGTTTCTTTTAGAAACATCCTTTCTTCAAATCAAGATCAGTCTTAGTTGTAAATATGAGCAAAAAATGGGGTGTTTGGAAAACCCCTAATAGCAAGGTCTCATTTTATGATTTAGACCTAATTTACATAGTAAAGTGTGAGTTTGGTTAAACCTCAAATTTACATATTACAGATTAGAACTTTTGCCTCTTAAAAAATAATCTTTAGGGATATTTTTTAAGCACTTTTAGCTAAAGAGGATGTAGGAGACAATCAACGTCTACAACTATTTTGGACGAAATGACCTCATAAGCTTTTCAAAACGACGCACATGGTGGATTCTCTACATTGTATTTTTTAAAAGATGGGCTCTGATTACCACAATTCCTAGAGGTGGGCCCTAATTACCTCATAAAATAAGAGCTTTTTTAACAAGATTAATATTAAATTGAAATTTAAAAGTAGAGATTTTGTGTTAGACTGTAATCTAATTACATATTATTAATCAGATTAGAGTTTCCAAATGGCCCCCTAAAAAAAAATAAAAAAATATCATGAAGGGAGGAGATTTGATGGAGAAAGCATGAAATATCTTAATGAGATTCCTCTCCAACATAAAATAAAAACAACCTACTTTTTAACAACATTCTTAATCCCTCTCAGGTAGTAAAAGAAAAGATAAAAGCTTGAAATATATGAATGAGGTTCCTTTCAAACATAAGAAAGAAGCATCTTTTCAACAACGCTTTTAGTCTCTCTCAGCAAGTAAAAACGAAGAACTTCTCAAATATTGTTACAAAGATAACCCACCAAACAGGCGTGATCATGTAGAATCACGAGTAATGATCAAATTCCATGATCACGCTTAAGATCAAGGTGTGTAAACACGCACAGTCCTTTATGCACAAAACAATTCAACTGATATTTGGGCATAATGACCATTCATTGAAATCATGTAAACTAAATACAAAAAAAATGCTATTATTATTATTATTATTATTATTATTATATAGATATATGTGTGTGTATGAAGCAAACTGGTTTTAATTGACTATATATTTCAGGTTTGATTTTGACTGTCCAATTTAGTTTGACGGTCCAATTTATTCTGAAGGCAAAGATTTGATATTTGTTTGTGCCATATCAACAATAAGATCGAGGCTATGACCGAGATCGAGGGAACATAAGCACGATGTGAATCAAGATTTATGACACAAACGATCATAGAGTGGCATTCAAGATATTGATTATTCAAATCAAATCCAATAACCTATGGCTTTGATACCGCATGTGATCTGATTAACATATAATCATTTGATATATTGTTATTATGACGGCTCTGAATAACCGCTATTTAGTCTCATAAATAGAAATAATTTACACCCGGAAGATTTACTACACTCCTCTACTATGCTTTCCTATGTGTTATCAATGGGGCATCACAATATCAGTGTAGAGAAGAGCTCTATTCCCATCATGAAATGATCTTTAAATTCAACTCTAGATAAGCTCATAAGTCAGCAGACAAGAATCTTAAGAGGATTAGAGATATTCTTTTAGGCTAAATTACAACCATAAGATATATGATAAATATGGAATTATCCTACTTGTGGTTATCCAAGTCGGGCCCTTATCTAGTTGCGTGGTAATTTGGGTCATGCTTCTAAAAATCCAACATTCTTCCACTTTGTCCATATGACCACCCTTCCATAAATCCAATACCCATCAATCCATCAAAGCAAAATCTCCCTCCAAACTCCTCTCTCTATACTAAAATTGAAGAAGAATTGTGAAATCCAGAATGGCTATCAAAGAATCTCCGAGAAAGCTGGGCTAAAGTTGGTACATAATGTCAAAGGTAATATCTAAGGGCTTTATTCTAGTGAGAACTGTTCTCATGCAATCACCACGAGAACTTTTCTGAGGGGTCCATCTAGGGAAGGAACCAGAGATGATGGAAAGATCTATGTGGGACCACCCCAAGTGTTATTTGTTTGGCTCAATTGAATAAATTATAAATAAACCGGGCCCCTGTATTGCCCATGTTCTACTGAGATTAGAAATAGGTCTATTATTATAGGTCTACTGTGATTAGAAATAGTGTTTGGGTGTAACTGGGTATTGGGCTGATATTATAAATAGAGACTTAGGGTCTCTATGATGTACACATTCTTCTGATTGCATAGTGAGTTCTCCCGTCTTCCCCGTGGAAGTAGGCCAAAAGCCGAACCACGTAAATCTCCGTGTTCTTGTGTGTGATTGATCTCTTTCCATAGGCCCTAGATCATAACAAACTGGTATCAGAGCTAATTGTCGTGATCGGAAGAAATCCGATGGATCGGATTTGAGAGGGTCGATCTAGAAGTGGGCCACGGAAGATCATCGAAGAAGAAGGAGAGAAAAGAGATCAGGTCGGACGATCCGGGCTGTTTCGCTTTCTGGTAGGATTGACCGGAGAAGAAGATCGGACGTCGCCGGAGTTGTTGCACGCCGGAAACGAAGGAGGAGCACCGCCGCTGCTGTCGCCGGAGTTCTGCACTATTACATTGGAAGAAGACGCAAACCGGAGATAGATCACAAAAAAAAAAACTGTTTGCGTTTTTTCCGGCTGGGCCCCACCACGCAGTGTAGAAACGTCGCCGGAACTCCCCGCCGCTGCCGCCGCCGCCGCCGCCGCCGCCGGAGAAGCCTGCGCTGCCGTCCCATGGTCGCAGGAGGAGGATCGCCAGGTCTGGTTCTGGAACAGAACCAGAACCTGACGAGGAAGACAACCCAGTGTTCTGGGCTGGTTTCCGGGTTGGGTGCAGGTCAGGTCCAGCCTGACTCGTTCTAAAAGGCCCATTCGCCAGTCCAGGTCAGGTCAAGTCCAAGTTGACCTGACCCATGGAGAAGAAGCCCAGAAGCAAAGCCCGCAGGGAATCGCTGACGTCAGCAGATCGTACGGTCAAAGCCAGTTTGACCAAATCAAAGGCTGAAATTTGTTTTCGCGACATCTTGACGATCCGGAATCCGATCTGAGATCCGTTTGAACCTACGGACTCGTTGCGAGCAGATCTACGCTGTTGTGGAAGAAGATTGGCTGTTCAACGGTCAACAAAGAAGATTGACTGATCGGAGCGTAGAAACTTATTTCTGCGATATCTTAGCCGTCCAAAGTCGGATTTCAGATCCGTTTCTTCCAGCGTGCTCGTGGTGACCAGATCTACACAGTTCCAGTGAAAGATTTGCGGAATGGTTGCTAAATTCGATATTGAAAAATTCGACGGTAATAATGACTTCGGTCTTTGGCGTCTGAAGATGCATGCTTTGTTGGTCCAGAATGGGTTGCATAAAGCTTTGAGGGGAAAGAATGCTCTATCTGAAAAATTGTCAAATGAAGAAAAGGATGAGTTGCTGGAAAAGGCGTATGGTCAGATTCTGCTGTTCTTGAGTGATGGTGTACTGCAAAAGGTTGTTCAGGAAAAAAACTGTTGCTGGCATATGGTAAAAGTTGGAGAACTTGTACATCGCAAAATCTCTCACGAATCGCTTGTATCTAAAAAAGCGATTGTTCACATTACAAATGCAGGAAGGTACGTCTGTCTCAACTCACATTGATTCTTTTACAAAAGCTATTTTAGATCTGGAAAATATAGATGTCAAAATTGATGATGAGGACCAAGCTATCATGTTGCTATGCTCTTTACCACCCTCGTATGAGAACTTTGTTGATACCATGATGTATGGTAGAGAAACTCTTTCTAAGGAAGATGTTGAGTCAACCTTGAACTCCAAGGAGTTAAAGAAAAAGGTTGCAATTGAAAACCATGACAGTTCTGGTGAGGGTTTGGTAGCGCGTGGCAGAACAGAGAAGAAAGAGCATAATAGAAGAGGCCGATCTAGGTCAAAATAAAAAACTAGAAAATTAAAGTGCTTCAAATGTCACAAGGAAGGGCATTTTAGAAAAGATTGTCCAGAGCGTAAAGGGAAAGAGAAATCTAATTCTGGAGAAATTGCCGGAGTTGCAACCGATGTTGCAGAGACTAATTCTGATGGTGCAGAAGTTCTTTCGGTTACTGTTGGTAGCTCAGCCACTGAGTGGATTCTTGATTCAGACTGTTCCTATCATATGTGTCCTTACAGAGATTGGTTTACCAATTATCAATCTATTGATGGTGGTAAAGTGCTTATGGGAAATAATGCAGTTTGTAAGGTTGTTAGGATAGGTGCAATCAAAATTAAGATGCATGACGGTATTGTGAGAACATTGTCAGATGTTAGGCATATTCCAGAGTTGAAGAAAAACTTGATTTCCTTGGGTATGCTTGACTCCAATGGTTGTACCTACAAAGCTGGAGGTGGAGTTATGAGAATCTCGAAGGGTGCTCTTGTAGTGATGAAGGGACTGAAGCAGAATGGTCTTTACTTTCTTCAAGGTAGTACAATTACAGGTGCTGCAGCTGTGTCGTCCTCAGATTCAGATTCAGAAATTACCAAGTTATGGCATATGCGACTTGTGCATATGAGTGAGAGGGGTATGGATGAGTTGACTAAACAGGGTTTACTGTGTGGTCAGGAAACAGGAAAGCTGGACTTCTGTGAGCATTGTATCTTCGGAAAGCAATGTAGAGTCAAGTTCAGGACTGCTGTTCATCGGACAAAGGGTACTTTGGATTATATCCACTCTGATCTTTGGGGTCCCTCTCGTGTTCCATCTCTTGGTGGTGGTTTATACATGTTGACCTTTATTGATGACTATTCTCGAAAGGTCTGGGTGTATATCTTAAAGCACAAACATGAAGCTTTTGCACAGTTCAAGCAATGGAAGGCTATGGTCGAGAAGCAAACAGGTAAACAGCTCAAGCGCTTGAGAACTGACAATGGCTTGGAATTCTGTAATAGTGCTTTTAATGAGTTCTGCAAGAATGAAGGTATTGTGAGACATCGCACAGTCAGAAATACACCGCAACAGAACGGAGTTGCAGAACGAATGAACAGGACTATTCTAGAGAAGACCCGGTGCATTCTCTCTAATGCAGGGTTACCTCGGAAGTCTTGGGCGGAAGCTGTTAACACAGCTTGTTATCTGATAAACCGGTCTCCATCAACAGCTATAAAATGCAAAACTCCTGTAGAGGTATGGTCTGGAGCTCCTGCTGATTACACCAACTTGCGGATATTTGGTTGTCCTGCCTATGCTCATGTGAATGATGGAAAGCTTGAACCAAGGGCAAGAAAATGTATATTTCTAGGGTATGCAGATGGTGTTAAAGGATATAGGCTGTGGTGCCTAGATGGGAAATCTCCCAAATGCATTATAAGCAGAGATGTGACCTTTGATGAGTCTGCTATGTTGAAACCGAAGGAGTGTCAAGATGCTGGAAAGGTGGAGGATCAAAACGGTGTCAGTAAACAGGTGGAGCTTGAGAAGGAAGCTCCAGAAAAATTGCAGGATAAGGTGCAAACAGATGTCCCAGTTCAACAAGATGTAGAGGAGATGCAAAGCTCAAACGAGGAAAGTGCAGTTCCGGATGATTACATGCTTACTAGGGACAGAGAAAGGAGGCAGATTAAGAAACCTCAGAGATACGGGTATGAAGATATTGTTGCCTACGCTCTTAATACAGCTGAGAGTATTGAGTCTGAGCCGGTTACATATCGGGATGCCATCACTAGCAAAGAATCAGTAAAATGGGCTGTAGCCATGGGTGAGGAGATTGAATCTCTTCACAAGAATCAGACTTGGGAGTTGGTAAAACCTCCGAAAGGCCAGAAGATTGTTGGATGCAAATGGGTCTTCAAGAAAACGGCAGGAACTCCAGGGGTGGAAGACACTAGGTTCAAAGCACGACTGGTTGCAAAAGGCTATACTCAGAGGGAGGGTGTTGACTTCAATGAAGTGTTCTCTCCTGTGGTGAAGCATAGTTCTATCAGGTTGCTACTTGCTATAGTTGCTAAATTCAATTTAGAGTTGGAGCAGCTTGATGTCAAGACTGCGTTTTTACATGGCGAGCTAGATGAACAGGTTTATATGCATCAACCAGAGGGGTTTGAAATTCATGGAAAGGAAGACCACGTTTGTTTGCTAAAGAAATCGTTGTATGGTCTGAAGCAGTCTCCTAGGCAGTGGTACAAGCGTTTCGACACCTTTATGGTTGGAAACGGTTATTGCAGGAGTGCATACGACAATTGTGTATACCACAAGAAGCACTCCAATGGCTCGTATGTCTATTTGTTGCTATATGTTGATGACATGTTGATTGCTGCAAAGGACATGTCTGAGATCAACAGGTTGAAAACTCAGTTGAGTTGTGAATTTGAGATGAAAGACTTAGGTGCTGCGAAGAAAACTCTTGGAATGGAGATTCAAAGGGACCGGAAAGCGGGCAAATTGTCTTTGTCACAAAAGAGGTACCTTGAGAAGGTTATGGAGCGCTTTGGTATGCAAAGTTCGAAACCTGTGAATACTCCATTGGCAGCCCATTTCAAACTTTCCGCTGCTTTGTCACCACAAACTAAGGAAGAGGTGGAGCACATGTCTCGTGTTCCTTATGCTAATGCAGTTGGGAGTATCATGTATGCCATGGTTTGCACGAGGCCAGATATTTCACACGCGGTTAGTGTAGTTAGCAGATACATGGATAACCCCGGAAAGGCCCATTGGCAGGCAGTGAAATGGATACTCCGTTACTTGAGAGGTACTACTGATGTTGGGATAATTTATGACAGAAGTAATAACACTTCTGGAAGTGTTATTGGATATGTTGATTCAGATTTTGCTGGAGATTTAGACAGAACAAGGTCCCTGACAGGTTATGTCTTCACTTTTGCTAGCGGTGCTATTAGTTGGAAGGCAGCATTGCAATCCAAAGCTGTCTTGTCTACCACTGAAGCAGAATATATGGCAGCTACAGAGGCAGTGAAGGAAGCTATTTGGCTGACAGGCTTGGTTGAAGATCTGGGATTGGAACGGAAGCTAGTTACTGTTTTCTGTGACAGTCAGAGTGCGATCGATCTGACACATAATCCAAAGTATCATGAAAAGACCAAGCACATAGATGTAAGGGCTCATTTCATTCGAGATGTCATCGCCGAGGGTGCTATTGCAATAATTAAAATTGCTACGGCGGAGAATCCAGCAGACATGATGACCAAGACTATTCCAACAGTCAAGTTCAAGCATTGCTTGGACTTGATAAATGTGATCAGTACCTGAGTGCCCTAAGGGGCAGGTGGAGACGGTGAGACGTGTTTAGTGCATGAGGATCAGCTTCAATGTTCGCCAAGGTGGAGATTTGTTATTTGTTTGGCTCAATTGAATAAATTATAAATAAACCGGGCCCCTGTATTGCCCATGTTCTACTGAGATTAGAAGTAGGTCTATTATTATAGGTCTACTGTGATTAGAAGTAGTGTTTGGGTGTAACTGGGTATTGGGTTGATATTATAAATAGAGTCTCTATGATATACACCTTCTTCTGATTGCATAGTGAGTTCTCCCGTCTTCCCCGTGGAAGTAGGCCAAAAGCCGAACCACGTAAATCTCCGTGTTCTTGTGTGTGATTGATCTCTTTCCATAGGCCCTAGATCATAACACCAAGTATTAAGTCTGGTCCCAATCCCATGTTCTGCCCTTTATTAGTGGTAAAGAGTCTAAGGAAGTAATGGTGTGAGTCACATCTTCCAAGGATTACGCTTTTTTAAGAAGAGCTTATTGCGGAAAGTGATTTACATCTTCCAAGGATTACACTAATAAAATCTAGGCATGCTCAAAGGCCAAGCTAGCGCGGGCCTAATCCTATCCCAACCTAGTTTGGGCCGTGCTTGAATATATAATTTGGGCCCATTTAATATTTGGGCCGGGCTAGGGTTAAATCATAGAAAGCCCATGCCCGAATAAGGAATGCTTGAAATCGATGAATATCTGTCCAAATTATTGCTAAAATGCCTAGCTCTGCCTGGCCAGATTGACTAAATGGGCAGTCTCACACTTGACACTTGCGGCCATGTTGAGCTTGGGCCTGATCACATGCTTGTGTTCCTAAAGTTAAGCTGGGCCAAGATTTGCCTCCATTGGGCATGACTCGGCCATGAACACCACTATGAATCTTCATCTTTTAATATAATTATACAATTACTGGTAAAAAAAATGGATGCATAAATCTGATCTAAACCCGCTAACCAGACCCACAGCTGACCCGTATAACTTGACCCTCATCTTAAGAAGGTCGGTCGTGGGTCAATCAAACGTGACCCAAAATAAAACGGGTCGGGTTATAGTTGACCTTGTAACTCGCTTGACTTGAGAAATTCCTACCTGTCAAATAAAGGAAACGAAAAAAACGAAGTAACTTGCATAAGTGAATAAATAGAGATTGCATTATTCTCGTTCAATCAATCTTCACATCGTCAAAGGAATACACTAAAAAATCCTAGGCTCGCTCAAAGGCCGGGCTAGCGGAGGCCTGACCCTTGCCCAGCCAGGTTTGGGCCAAGCTTGAATTCATAATCTTGGCCCATTTAATATTTAGGTAGGGCTTGGGTTAAGTCATAGAAAGTCCAAGCCTGAATAAGGAATACTTGTAATTTAATCATTATTTGTCCAAACTATTGTTAAAAATGCCTGGCTCAACTTGGCCAAATTGACTAAACGGGCAAGCTCAGGCCTGATGCTTACGACCCGTGTCGGGCTTGGACAGATTGCATGCCTATATTTCTAAAGTTAAGACGAGCCAATAAATGCCCCCACTGGCCTGACTTGACAATGAACACCCCTAGATTAAAAGGCCTCTTGTCTGGTGCTTTAAGCATTTCACTCACTTTCCTTCAGGGAAGCAAAACTTGATTGTGGGGCCCATATTTTTAAAATCAAAATTGTTAAAAATGGACAGCCCATTTTTGTATAAGATTTTCCAAATATTACTCTAATAGAAGCTGGTCCAACTATAAGGTTATGTCTTTACACTTTATTAATCATGTACTCAATTTTATGGTGGGGCCAATTCCAATTAAAGTCAATTTTAGGGACATGTAAGAAGCTAGTCCAACTGCAATGTTATGTCTTTACACGTTATTAATCTTATGCTCAATCTTATGGCGCGGCCAACTCTAATTAGAGTCAATGTTAGGGATATGTCATAAAAAGATAGGGCATCCTTTTATAAGCAGTTCTATTCAGCCTCAATGTGTAGTTCAACTTCTTTCACTAACATGAGACACGTGTATAACACAAATTATCCAAATAATTAAGAAAGCCCTCTTTCTTTCTTTCCTTCCATAGAAACCATGGATATGAAAGGCACTTGCATAAGAAGAAAGAAAGATGGAGAGAGAGGGACTGTTTGGGAGAGACCCGCAGATTTGCAGGAAATTACATATCAGACTCTTCATGGTGCAAAAGTCGCTCTTTATATGAGTCCGGTTGGGGTTATATGAGTGTAGTTGGGTTGACCCGCCTTAGGTAAAGATTGAGATTTCCAAACCCACTTTAAACACTAGTCGGATATGGGTTGGCCTTCAACCAAAAGAAAACCTAAACAGCCCGACGACCCATGTTCACATGAATGGACCTTATTGCCACCCTTAGGCTATGGATGTAAACAAGTATCCTATTCTTTGGGTCTCGAAAGCTTCCAACTTGTAAAAGGATTCAGGTTTGGAACCTATTTTAGGTTCCAAGTCATAAATGAATATGAGTTTGAAATTCAATTTAGATTTCAATTGAAAAATAGGTCCAATTCCAAATCCATAAAGGTTCCGAACCGTGGACCCAAGTCCCAACATTGTCTTTAATATTGTAAACTGCAGCTCAAAATCAACTTTGGTTAGATATTTTTATTTCTAATTCTAAAAGTGGTAGACTTGATGTCTTGTTATAAGTTGAATGATGTCTTTACTTTTAGCAAAAAAAAATATTAAAAAAGTTTAAAAGAAATCAAAACCACTTTGGAATTGGATCCTAGTACTCTAGTCGGACCCATTTTCGGATTTGGTTTGGAACGCACAAAATATGGGAACCAATATTTAGAAATGGTTCGGCCGGCTCTACATGCGCCCCTTGCATCCTTAGCCTAGGCAAGATGGTGAAAGGATTTGGACCTAGACGTGGGGAATATTATGGGACTATCAAATGGTCCTGCCTCTTAGTACCGAGAATACGACTATATTTCACGTGTTTTATGATTCAGTCCATTATAGTAATAGAAAAGGAGACAATATGTGTAACATCATATATCACGTGGAGAGAGAGCCTATCAAATGACAGGTTGGGAAGAAGCTTCCTAACTAGTTTCCATGCGAGGAGTGAAGGTCTCTTGGGCTTCTATCTTTATATATTTGTCTTGCTATGTTTGCAACCTTATCATCACAAAAAGAAAAAAATGGCATTGCAATTGCTTACTCTATCTTTTTCTTTCCAACAATCTCCCAGTCCGCACAGACTCACAACTCTGAGATACGCACACCATACAATTCGATGCATAGCTAGTGATCCAACCTACTCGAATTTAGTTCCTCGACGATCTGCCAATTACAAGCCTAGCTCTTGGGACATTGATTTTGCAGAGTCCTTGGAAAGTGATTACAAGGTTAGATTTTCAAATTTTATGGCTAGTTTGCCTACTTGATCTTTTGTATGAGTTCATTTTAAGGGGGCTTTTATTTAGAGTATAAACAAGTTGTCCCTCATCCATATCTCAGCTGGTTAGGGACAAGATTGTGTGAACAGAGTGCACAAGTTTGAGTTTCTAATGGAGTAAACAAGTTGTTCCTCATCCATACCTCTGCTGGTTAGGGGACAAGATTGTGTGAATAGAGTGCACAAGTTTGAGTTTCTAATGGAGAAAGACATAGAGTATAAATGAGGTGAGAGCATAGGATGTAATACTTTTAAAGAGGACCCAACTTTCTTATTTTCCTAGAATTGTTTTTGCCTTTTGAAAGATATTTTTTAAAAGATTTATATTTTTTAGAAGATATTCGAATTCACAAAGCCACACACTATACTGTGTCTCTAACCATCTAAACCGACGACCCAGGCTTTTTTTGACATTCCTCTTTAATCTTTAGAAAGTAGAGACTGATGATATCCTAACATAGCTTTTAAAAATAAATTAAGTCCTAAAAAAAGGACAACAAATCAAGAGAGTTTAATTCTTTTAAAAAATAGAATTCCTTAGGAGCCTTCTTTTGTGCAATGTGTAGTTGAAGCGGGTGAAGACTGATAGGTCAAGGGTGAGATGTAGAAAACACCATATATCTCCTATTAATTTAGTATGTTATATGGACTCTACCATCGGTTTCTCCAAATCCAAACGGGATTAAAGAAGCTTACCTCTAACATTCTTGCTAGTTTAACTTATACTTTTTCAACAGGCCACAAGTCTTAAAACTATAATGGTCGGATTTGTTTTGCAGAGAGAGAATCATGAAATGTACGTCAAGAAGTTAACGGGTGATGTAAAGCATTTGATGAAGGAAGTAGTTAATCCAACAGAGAAAATGGAGCTGGTTGACACTATCCAACGGCTAGGATTGGGATATCTCTTCAACAAGGAGATTGAAGAAGTGCTAAACACAATAGCATCAAGCAAAGCAACCATTAAGACAAAGAAGGATCTTCATGCTGTAGCACTACAATTTAGGCTTCTTAGACAACATGGGCATGAGGTCTCACCAGGTAAATATGTTTCTCTCACAATGGACCACTAGTTTGACTGATTTCGATGGAAAGGTTAAGGGTGTAAAAAGATTGGGTCAGACCTAAGCCCAAGTTAAATCTAATTGGGCTAAGTTCCAGACTTAGGTTGAACCTTAATAATAGATCATCTTGGTCATTGGCCCACATAACACATGAATATTAAATTTTAGTATTTTAATTCAATCTTACAACAATATTTGGGTCTAAGTCGGGTCCATCATCATATTATTTGGGTTCCTCGAGTTTTATATCCTAGAGTCATGGTCAATTTACATAGAGTAGAAGTATTATCATTGTCTCTGCCAAATTCGAAATTCATAAATTATGTTCAACATTTACTTCAAAAGATGCGGATTATAATGCATGTCCGTGACATGCGCTACTACACATTGTATAGAATGTACCCTCCTTCAAATTCTGGTGATTTGCATTATTAGAGTGATGGGATTATGTTTGTTTGAGTTTTGAAGGCTTTTTTGGGCATTGATTCCACATCAGTTGTGGTCCCATGTCCTTTACCATACAAAATGGCAACATGGAAGCCTCATAAAGCATCACATAATCTTAGAAATCCTACTATTTCATTTGATGTTTTAGTCTAACCACTACCTTTTGAGAGTGACAGATGCTTTCCATGACTTCAAAGATGAGAAGGGTGGCTTCAAAGAAAGCCTTTGCATGGACATCAAGGGAATGCTGAGCTTGTATGAAGCTTCACACCTTTCCGTTCAAGGGGAAGTAGTCTTGGATGAAGCCAGAGAGTTCACAGCCACACATCTCAAGGCTATCGGGGGAAACATAGACCCAGTTCTATTAAAGAAAGTAAGGCATTCTTTGGAGATGCCATTGCATTGGAGAATGCTAAGGCTAGAGGCTAGGTGGTACATAGAGACATATGAAGAAGAAGATAGAAAGAATCCTTCATTAGCTGAACTAGCTAAGCATGATTTCAACACTGTGCAAACAATATATCAAAGGAGTCTAAGAAGGATGTCAAGGTAAGAGCATTCCAACAAACCCCTTCAATGTAAGCTGTCGTTTGGCAAGTCTAAAACTAGGGTCTATTTGACCAACTTAACTGAACCAACCAAAAGTTTGAGTGCTTGACACTGTCTGGGAAAGACTATTTGACTAACTTAACCCCTATTTTTTAGAAGTTAATTGCAAAAGAAAAAAGAACCCAATCTAACATCAAAGTCCAAATAAATTAGAAAACTTTTGGTTTTTTTTTTTAACAAGTCTGCACATTTAACTTTTACTATTTGTCGAGTTTTCCATACTACTAATGACAAGTTTGCTTTTAAAATTAAATCAGATATACTACACATCTTACCAAATAGTCTATTTGTAAAAACTCTAACTGAAACATCATTATTTCAAATGGATCTAATCAAGCCAGTTCTATTTCAAACTTATCAAAGTTTCCAAACATGCCCCCATTCTAGAAGAAACAAGCTTAAGAAAGCGGTTTAATAGCTTGAGTTTGGATGTAATGGGCTCCAACTAGCTTACTTATTGTCTTTGAACTCTACTCCAAGGTCACATAGAAGGTAAGTAAAATTGCATTGAAAGAGATTTAGAGCAATGCTTACAAGTTGCAATGATACAATATTTCCTATTCCAGGATGCACACAAGCAGCACAACGCGCCTATATTTGAATTGTATTATTTAAAAATAAGTATTTACTTTGAGAGAGAAAAGGCAGGAACGTCTTTTTGGTATGTTTGTATATTGAGAGGATTATGTGAAAAAGAAGAAAAAAGATCAGATTTATCATGCATTACGGCTCTTTTGTTGTTTCGTGCAACATTTTTTCCACGTGTTAAAGGAAAATAATGAATTGATTTCCTCAATAGTTTGGATCTCAATTTCCTATGGGACGGATAGTAATTCAAGATTTCTCTCTTTCGTAGAAATGAAAACCCGTGGAGCACAAAATCTTTTCTTTGCAAAAATACTCCCTCTTAGTATGATTTGAGTAAAGGGAAGAGGGAAGAGAGAGAGAGAGAGAGAGCACTTTTTAGCCTCTGTTTTTCTAGCTAAGAAGAAGCTCCTTGGTTGTCATGTGGACATACACAATCTTGACAAACTGTATAAATCCCTTGTGATGCAGAACAGGCCCACGAGTGGTCCCAACCAAGACAGCTTAAGGATATTTAATTTTATTTTCTTTTTATAATTATCAGTTAACAGTTCTCTAATTGTAATTAGGTTTAGATTTCCTATTTACTAAGTTAATTCTATTTACTTTTCTAGTCTGATTAGGTATCTTAGCCACTAAGTTTTGTCTTCCCATTTATATGCAATAAAAGAGATGGGAATCTCATACTGAGTATTGGGATAATAATTATCATGGGTTTTCCTCCCTTGGCGATACTCTTTCTCAAATTGAAGCCCCTATGGAGACACGTTTGAAGTGTATGTGGATACATGCTTCGGCACCACCGTCATGCTTCGGCACTTCCACACAAGCCCTAACCCTAAGGCCTGTATTACCTTGGCTCTTACCTATTATATAGTTTCATTTTTCTTTTCTCCGCCTTTCCGTCTGGACTTTTCCTTTGGCACCTCTAATTTTGTGCAAGGCTATTTCACGAAACTTTAGTTGATATGGATTATCCATCCATACATATATACAGGGGAGGGTTACAAAGCGTCGTTGTGTTTGCGGAATTGGAGTTTTCATAAACCAGAGGAAATCAAAGAATCTCTTTCTTTAAAAACTAACCAACGCTGAGTCGTACTTGAGACTTCAAACTTCATTCTTTTACTCTTGCTTAAAAGAGCCCGCTGTTATTTAGGCTTTCCATCTCATGAGATTTAAAATTACATAAGTGGGACCCTCTATACAATACAAATACAAGTTGTTTGTCCGGCCGCTATGATTATTGAATGGATGGTTCCTACTGGACAAACCACCAGATTTTATAAGAGGGCCCACTGATGCACTATTATGTTTGGAATCAAATGATTCATATTAACCCATAAGCATCCTTTGATTAGAATGCTGATTTTATAAGAGCTTTTTACAATGATATGTGACTTTTGATGATGGGATCCACACTAAAAAAGACCATACAAACAAATTAGTTGGTCCTGTTGTGATTGAGATGCACAAGATGGGCCCCACGTAATTAGAATGCAATTGTTGTCAACTTTCATACTTTTTTTTCCTTTTAAAAATCGTCAATTTCCTCCGGTAGGCCCCACCTAATGCATGAACAATGCACTCAAGTAATGGTTCCACATAATTGGAATGCAATTGTTGTCGATTTTCACACTTTTTTCCTATTAATAATTGTCAACCTTCTCCTGTAAGGCCCACCTAATGCATGAACAATGCACTCATGTAATGGAGGTTTTGAGTTTCACTATAGAAGATGGCCGGGAAGAAAATCAGGGCCTCTTCATTTACTAGAATTCCAGATATTCATCCTGTCTACGGAATTCCTAAATTTCCAGACAAGGTGGAATTCCTGAATCCTCACTTGGACTTAAGCATTTAGGAATTCCACCAAAATACAAAGAGGGTGACATTACTGAATTCTTAAAGGCCAATTAGGACTTAAACCATGTGCCAGAGTTCATAAATTCTTGTCAAGAAATAAGAGATTTGAAAATGCCAACTGTCCTAAAACCCCAATCACTAGGAATTCTAGTAAAGAAACAGGCCCTCTATAAATATATATAGGAAAATATTCAAGTAAGAACTAGTTCTCTCACCTATTATATGAGAACTTTTTTGCGGGGCCTAACTAGCAACCCATCCAAATCTAGCAACCAATAGGGAACCCCCTGATAGTCACCAATCCTAGGGATTGACACACATCGGAATGAACTGAACCGTTGGATCGATGGTTGAATATTTTTTTGAATATGAAGCCATTAAACTTGTGGGCCAAGTATGAAGGGGTTAAGGGCATGGATTTAGGGCCAAACTTGATACTTGGAGTGGTCTCACATAGATCTTTCCATCCCCCCAAGTCCCATCCCCAAATGGGGCCCACAATTGGGCTCCACAAAAAAATTCGGAGAACAGTTCCCACCTGAATACTACTCATATATATATATATATATGTATATGTATGTATGTGTGTGTATATATGACGAATTCTCAAAAACTCCTCATTTTAAACACTCACCTTCTTACTCAGCTATGTTTTTAGGGCATGGAGTCCATCTAGAGCCAATCCAATCTTTTCACATATACTAACCCCCGTGAATTTGTATAACACCCAAGTTTGATGAGGCCATCATCAAATTTTTACTCACCATTGGATTGAAATCACAAGAAAGTAATACCTCTAAAACCATCAAATTATGGGGTCATGAATCAAGGGGTTGGTATAATCTAATGAAATCAGAAATTTTCACATAAGTAGATCTTATCTAGATTATTCCATCCAACGATATTCCATAGTTGTTATACACCATAGTGGGCCCAACTGGGAGGACGTTTTTTGTAAAGAAAAACTCCACAAGAGTTTTCTAGCGCTCCCTTACATACATATATATATATATATGTAGCTCCCTCCCAGCATTCACACTTCATCGAGCTTGATCGTCCATCCGATTGAACCACACATACATACCCATCCTCCATATAATTTCACTTGAACCCCAAGTTTGCTCACATGCCAATGAATTGGACCACTGGATCGAACCACACATACATACCCATCCTCCATATAATTTCACTTGAACCCCAAGTTTGCTCACATGCCAATGAATTGGACCACTGGATCGACTGTACATCCCAGGCAAATAAACTAGATTTATGAGCCCTAGATGATAGGGTTAGGATGATCGACTCGGTCTAGGTTTTTTCAAAATCCCACTACCACAAACCCAACCCCCCCCCCCCCCCCCCCCCCCCCCCCCGGTGAGCTCCACACACTTGAGCGAATGGGAAGTCCTCTTGTCCGCATGAGCGCAAGGGAGGAGGCCAACTTATTAGAAACCTCATGTCCAGCCTTAATCAAGAACTATTATTTTACTTCATATTCAAGTTTGACCTTTTAATTACGTATTCTCAAAGAGAATTCCAATAATCCAATAATGAAATGTCAAGGTACGGCTATGGGAATGATTGTTGTTCTTCCTGATCTGACCGTGTTTTCTTCTTTGATGTGTTGCAGGTGGTGGAAGGATCTTGGCCTAGCCGAGAATCTAAAGTTTTCCAGAGACAGGCTGGTGGAGTGCTTCTTTTGGACCACTGGTGTCATATTTGACCAACAGTTTGAGCGTTGCAGGGAAGTTCATACAAAAGTGAATCAATTAATAACCACAATTGATGATGTATATGATGTGTATGGTTCTTTGGAGGAGTTGGAACTCTTTACTGATTCTGTTGACAGGTTGGTGATTGCATCCACTAGGAACAATAGTTTTAAATGCTTGGTCAAACTCAACTGATTAGACTCCAGGCTCGGTGAAAAGAAAGGAGTCATACATGTTTGGGCTAACTTAGGTTAACTCACCCTTGATAGGTAGAATATGTTCACAAAACATATATAAAGCCAACCCAGGACTAGTTGAGTGGTGTTCGCCTCTTTATTTTACTAACTTACTTTAGGCCGTTTGGTATTTTATTTTTAAAATAAAGTGGAGTGAAGTGAAATAAAAAAAGATAATAAAATATAAGTAGGTGATGATGGTATTTTATTTTTAGTTGTTTGAGATGGAATATTTTTTACCGTTTGTATTGGGAAATGGAGTTTTTTGTCTTTTAGTGAATAAAGGTAGTTGCTTTTTTATTTTTATTTTTTTAAAATAAGGAGGGAGTTTTGAATTAAAGTACTTTTGATTTGATGCTTAACTTAACTTGACTTCACTTTACTTGACAAGTAAAATTATCAAACGGGCCCGGATCAATATATGGGTCCTAAATAGTATTACCCTTGTCCAGTAGTCCAACGAAGAGAAGGAATTTGTCAAGGATTCCATTTTCTTCCTTCCAGGGAGAAGAAGGGAGAATGGTCATATGAGAAGCATATCATCACTACGAGTTTTACCGGCTCTAAGGATACATAGATGCGTGGTGAATTAGTGGCTTCCAAAAATTCATCACCACGTTGGACATTTCTATACAAATTCATCATTTTCATATTATACTAACAAATGGTGCCCCTGCTAAGCATGGGACAGTCAAACAATAACTTTTGAGCATACATACAAAGAGAGACTAGTATCAGCACCTGTTATTTTGACATGGTCAAGACTTTTCCTTTTTTGTTTTGTTTTATTTATTTATTTATTAATTTACTTTTTTTAGATTGTATTAAACAATAAGAACCAAAACAAAAAATGACCACACCTCCAAAGAAGAAATCACCACACTCAAACCACTAAAACTTGGCATCAATCGCAAAGCTGGATTTGACGTGCTGGGCCGACTTTGTTTAAGACCATAGGTATATAGCTGAAATAAATTCTGTCAAAATACTTGGAAGACTCAACAATGTCCATAACCATAGGCTTAATTGTTCAATTAGTTAATTTCTCCCCTACATATGTTTAATGTTCAATTAGTTAATTTCTCCCCTAGATATGTTTAATGTTCAATTAGTTAATTAGATGTTTAAGACTCAATTGAGTTTATTTCGAGCTTGTCATGGAAAGTTATCTCTTTTTCTTTGTTTTCCTTCCTATTGTAAATTATTGTATGTTGTGTTCATAGTTAAGTGATCTAGGCTGCTGGTCTGACAGCTCCCAAAATGGATTAATGGTGCTTAAAACCCATTCAAGATTAAAAATTCCTAGCATCCAAACTTTAGTCACTTTGGCACTATAATTCTACATTTTTCTTAACCTTTGCTTTCAATGCATTCCATTGTTAATTAAACGTTTTCTTATTTTACCATTCATTGCAACTTTCAGATGGGACGTTAGGGCAATGGAGCAACTTCCTGATTATATGAAAATTTGTTTTCTAGCTCTCTACAACACTACTAATGGTATAGCTTATGAAGCCCTTAAAGAGGAGGGACTGGATGTGATACCATACCTTAAGAAAGCGGTAGTGTTTCACTTCTTATGCTTATCTTTTATAATTTTTGTTAAGCTGAGTCATATTGTGCTCTTAGGCACCCAAATATTAGATTAAACCGAAGTTGGTAACCAGATATTATTTTTTAACGTTCTTTTTTTTTTTTTCAGTGGGCAGATCTTTGTAAATCCTACTTGGTAGAGGCAAAATGGTATAGCAATGGATACCAGCCAACACTTGAGGAGTATCTAGAGAATGCATGGACTTCAATATCAGGGCCTGTTATTTTAGTGCATGTTTATTTTTCTTTTGGACAAAAGATGCCACCTGAGGCCTTAAATTACTCAAATACATCAAGCCTAATAAAGTGGTCATCAATGATTCTTCGCTTGTGCGACGATTTGGGAACTTCAAGTGTAAGTATCCTGAACTTAAGTAGTCTCCAAAAACTAGGGATTAGTTTATAAACGTGCATGAGAATCTTTGGTCCATCTAGATGCATGCGAATCTCAAAGGTATAAGGATGGGAAGGAACCCTTAATGCCCACTAGCTATCAAGCCAAAGATTCTCCAATTAGATGATTCTGAGCACCAAAGTTAAATGTTTTTGCAAGAGAAATATTATCATGATTCAATCAAATAATTGTCAATAGTTGCATTAATGTCAAATTAGAGTGAGTTCTCGAGGGTTCAAATTGATCATAGGTGGCCTTCATGATATGAATAACAATGAGCTATGGTTTTATAGGAAAAAAGTAGAACTTGTGTTTTCTATTTTTAATATTTCTAGCACACTTAAAATCAAGATACAACAATTTTGTTTCCTTTAACAAGTTGCATGTTTAAAATCAATGATTCTTTCAATCTTTTCATTTAGTTAAGCTTAAAGTTTAGTTTTAAGTTGTTTTGATTGTTTTTGTTTTGTTTCACATAGGATGAGGTTGCCAGAGGTGATGTTCCAAAGTCTATCCAGTGCTACATGTATGAAGCTGGTGTCTCAGAGAGTGTTGCTCGTGATCACATAAAATATCTAATTGCCGAGGCGTGGAAGAAAATGAATGAATGTCTAGTTCATAACACTCCCTTTCTTCAACCCCTTATCAATGCTGGCATAAATCTCGCGCGAATGGCTCATTGCATGTATGAACATGGAGATGGACATGGACATGGTTTCTCTAACGGGGTGCATAAGAAGCAAGTCTTGTCATTGCTGGCTGAACCCTTCAAGCTTATGTAGCTAAGGGGTTTCATTTATGTCGATGATTACTTGAGTCTCATATTATTTTAGTAAGTCAATTGAAACCCTTCATAAAATTGATATGGAACTCATTTCTAGAGAAAAATAAATGTCATGGGATTCTTATGCCTCATGGAAATGAAATGTGCCAACAATGTAAGTATAACTCTTTACACACTTTTTATTAGTTGATCAGGTGCAGTGGCAGAACCAAAGTAAGGCCTAGGGGGGCCCTGGCTTTGGAGAATTCTTTTAAAATTACCAAAATGCAACCCACCCCCCCCCCCCCCCAATGGGCCCCCGCCTCAGGTCTTTGGAATTCTTAAAAGAAAAATCAATCCATCCCCAACCCCCCACTTTAGAACGTCTCTTTTTACTCCAGCCCTAAGCCCCTAACCCTTTTCCAGTTTTCGTTCTTCATTTTATTCTTCTTCTCTTCTCCTTTAATCTCTCATCTTCGGCTATTGAAACTGAAAGTAAAAGGCGGTTTGTGATTTCAAGTTAGATTTCTCTCTTCACCAAATCGGATTGCATTTCTGCGGTTTGTGATTTCAAGTTAGATTTATCTTTTCTATGGTGCGATTTGGTGTCTTCTGTGATTTGTCATGAATGAACATAAATGCAGGGGAAGATTTTAGCTGTGATTCCTGTTTCTGTTTGTTGACTGTTTTTCTTTTTCAGCTTTGTGGGTTCTTCAGTGGACAAATGTGGTAGTGACGTAGTGTTTTTCTAATGAAGAATGAGATTTTTTGGCTCATTTTTAGCTGAATACTTCGCATCAGTATGTAGGCGTTTGTGATACTTGAATTTGAATACTTCATATTACTTATTAGGCAATCTATCTATTTGATTTTTTTTTCATGAGATTTGGGTTTTTTTTGCTGAGATTTGAAGTGTGGGTGGGGGTGGGGTGGGTGTGGTTTATCTATTCCTGAAGACTGTGGGATGCCATCTTATATTAGCTAGTTTTTATCTTCTTTTCCTCTTAGTGTGATCAATTTCCTGTATCCTTATGTTAGACGTTGATATTC
The DNA here is from genome assembly GCA_029852735.1 of Persea americana. NCBI lineage: Eukaryota > Viridiplantae > Streptophyta > Magnoliopsida > Laurales > Lauraceae > Persea > Persea americana. The sequence continues at coordinate 29,301,105 of CM056818.1, read as the reverse complement.
CTCAATAATGTTTTGTTATGATGCTCACTGCCTGTGAAGGATGAAATTGGATGCACTCATGCACTATGCACTGACATCACATCTCAAACCTTTATGCTTTTTGTTGATGGAATTGCACAAATTCATTTTTGTATATGGATTCATACTAGCAGGTCATCACATCCAAAATACAAATTAATTCACACAATTGATGAACTAGATTAATTATGCATCCACAAACGTTTGTTTCTAGTTTGTACTTCTATGAATAGATAAATGCAAAAAAAAGGAAAAAGAAAAGAGAGAGAGAAAGTAAATCAAGATAGTACTGAAATTAAGGAGTTGTTTGGAATCCATGTAACAATCATTTCAAAAGAACAAAATTAAGAAATGGAGAGCTGTTAGGTTTTAGTATTGGTATGGGTGTCAACAGGCCAGGCTGATGCTAGCCAAGTGCGACCTATTTATCTTTTTTCGACTCAATCTAGTGCTAATTAACGTGATTCTTCATAAAAAGTGCAGGCTTATCTTAGTTTTGGCTGTGTCACAACACAAATGTGACACGAAAAACGCATTTGATAGTTTATGACTTTGTCTTTGTAAATTGATTGGAGATAGGATTCAATTAGTACTAGTGCTGTGGCTGCCATGATATGATATTAAACTAATACTAGTTAGTACCAACAGGCAACAGTGATAATTTTAGTTAAGAAAGTGAATGTCTTCAAGGTGAATTTGGGGTTGGGCTTGTCATATATATTGAGAAATATCAATATAAGATGCAACAAGTATAAATGGTTGGTCTTTCATTCTTTCACAATAACAAACATGATTTTGGACATATAATAAATATGATTTTTATTTGATTTGTAGATGGGAAAGTCATCTACAATTGATGGATTTTTTAAAAGAAAAAATCATCAAAACTTAGAAGCGGATGCATCATTGCCAACCTCTAAGGTTGAGATTCCAATTTCTAAAGATCCTCCTACAAAATCACAAAGAACTAAAATCAATGAAGTTGATATTAGTTCATTAGAGCGTGATCCAGGATTGCGTCCACAGATATGAGATTATGATATTAATCGGCGTGATGAAATTCGACGGAAGTACATTAAGGTTGGTCCGTACCAACCTATGCTTTCAAAGTATCCAAAATCTAGATCAACAACTCATCTTCGTAGCTTTCCATATTCGTGGTTCAAGCTATTTCCTTCATGGTTGGAATATTCGCCCGAGAAAGATGCTATTTTTTGTCTACCATGCTATCTTTTTAATAAGCAAACTGGGCTTGCTTCGCAAAATGCATTCACTCTTATTGAATTTAAGAATTAGAAGAAAGTCAAAGATGGAAAAAATTGTGCTTTATTAAGTCATGTAGGGAAGGATCCTAACTCTCCTCATAAAATTGCCGAGAGATCATGTGAAGACTTGATGAATCAATCTCAACACATACAGAAAGTGCTTGACAAATTCATCTCGGAAGAAATTGCAAACAATCGACTACGGCTTACGGCTTCAATTGATACAGTCCGATGGCTTACATTTCAAGGTTGTGCTTTTAGAGGCCACGATGAAAGTCATAGTTCAATCAATCGTAGAAACTATATTGAAATGTTGAATTTGTTGAGTTCTTATAATGAGAAAGTTGCAGAAGTTGTGTTAGATAAAGCTCCAAAAAATGCTTCTTACACATCACCAAAGATCCAAAAAGAAATTCTACATGTTTTTTCAACCAAAGTGAAAAAGATAATTCGTGAAGAAATTGGTGATGCAAAATTTTGTATATTTGTTGATGAAGCTCGTGATGAGTCAAAGAAGGAGCAAATGGCTACAGTTTTGAGATTCGTTGACAAAGATGGCTTTGTGCGAGAGCCTTTTTTTGGGCTTGTTCATGTCTCCAACACTACATCATTGACCTTAAAAAATGAGATATATGCTGTATTGTCTTATCATAATCTTGATGTTCAGAATATTCGAGGGTAGGGATACGATGGTGCAAGCAATATACGGGGTGAGTGGAATGGACTACAAGCTTTGATTTTGAATGATTGTCCATATGCTTATTATGTCCATTGTTAAGCACATCGCTTGCAATTGGCATTAGTTGCAGCATCAAAAGAAGTTAATCCAATTTATCATTTTTTTGCTAAATTGACTTCTATTGTCAATATTGTTGGTGCTTCATGCAAGCATAATGATGAGTTAAAAGTTGTTCAAGCTGCTGAAATTGCACATTTGATTGCCATTGATGAGCTCAAGAGTGGGAGAGGACTTAATCAGATTGGTTCTTTACAATGGGCAGGAGATACTCGTTGGAGTTCTTACTGAAATCAGTTTCTAGCTTGATAAAGATGTTTAGTCCGACGTGTGAAGTTCTAATTAACATCATTGAGGACGGAACTACTTTTTCTCAACGAGGAGATGTAGACTCAGCTTACGAGGCAATGACTTCATTTGAATTTGTCTTCATCTTGCATCTTATGAAAGAAATCATGGAGATCACTGATTTACTTTGTCAAGCTTTGCAATGTCAATCTCAAGACATTTTAAATGCCATGCATCTTGTTTCATCTACTAAAGCACTTATCCAAAAATTGAGAGATGTTGGGTGGGATGCTTTACTTACCAAGGTGAAATCATTTTGTGAGGCACGCAATATAGATGTCCCAGATATGAATGCTCGTTATGTTGCGAGACGAGGTCGAGCCTGCCATCAACAAGATGAGTTTACAATTGAGCATCATTGTCGAATAGAAATTTTTTATGCTACGATTGATTCTCAATTACAAGAATTAAATGGTCGGTTTAGTGAGCAGGCGGTAGAGTTGCTTATTCTTAGCTCAGCTTTGGATCCTCGAAATGCACATGAATCTTTCAGAGGCGATGATATTTGCAAGTTGGTAGACAATTTTTATCCTCAATACTTCACAGAAAATGAGAAAATGCAATTGAGAATGCAACTTCACCATTATGAATATAATGTAGTTCGACATTCAGACTTTCAAAAATTGTCAACTGTTTCTGATCTGTGTCAATGGTTGGTAAAGACTAGAAGATCAACAGTCTACCAACTTGTTTTTAGAGTGATTGAACTTGTACTTACTCTTCCAGTTTCTACTGCAACTACTGAATGATCATTTTCAGCCATGAATATTGTCAAAACTAGGCTTCGCAACAAAATGGATGATGATTTTCTCTCTGACTCTTTGATTGTGTACATTGAAAAAGAAGTTGCTGAGAAGCTTAGCACAAAATCAATCATAGACGATTTTCGAGATTTGAAAGAACGTCGAGTTCCATTTTGATAGATGATTGAGTTGAAATGTACTAAAAAACAATTATTTTACGACTTTTCTTTGCTTATATTTTGTTAAGGCTGAATATATACTGGTTTTAATTTTCATGTAAAATTTAGTCTTGGATCGTAATATATTTTTCATACTTGAACTTGCAACTATGTTGAAAGAAAACTTGAAATTATGATAGTTATAATAATTGGTGAAATAAAATTTTATTCAAGTTTTGGCCCCTCCCGAGATAAAATCCTGGTTCCGTTCCTGATCAGGTGATGCAGTGTTGGTATTATTTAAGGTTTACCGTTGAAAAAAAATCAAGGTATCTTAACCACACTATTTGACCACAATATGCTTATCAGTGGTGAGAATGAAGAAAAGGAGATTGTTAATAAATCCCTATTGTCATGGCCAAACCAGTGAGTGGCCACGTGCCTTAGTGTTAGGAGTGACTCCTAGAGATAGAACAACCCTTCGTCACCATCTTGGAAGTTTCACTCCCTTGCCCTGGTTCAAAAAAGAAGAAGAAGAAATCCATATTATTATGTCTATTTAGTGATGGCCCAGCGCTGTCAACATCTTAAGAGGCGTTTGTACAATGCCTTTTTTCTTCAGAAATTGTGGGATCTGGTGGGCCTTCCCACTCCTCTTTTGGTGCAACGATGAAAGGACAAAGGAAACTAACTTCTTAGCTGGATTTTCTGTGCAAGAAGGGATCTTAAAATCCTACCAATCCATGTTGAAAATGGAAACCATATTGCATAAATGCCTCCTTAGTTTCATTGAAATGCCATAGATCAAGGTTGTAGTATATCTTACTCTCCACCTGCTCTTCAAGTAGTCCGAAGAAGCAAAAATATGAGAAAGGAAAAAAAAAAGATCCCTATTATTGTGGTCACTTAGGATTTTATAAAATTGGTCATGCATAAAACCCATGGTTTTGATATCTTAACCTTTTGTTAAAAAAAAAAAAAAAACTGACATTGTAATTGTTGATGAGGTTGTGTTTGGTTGGGCTAACTGATAAAGCTTTTTGGGCCTTTCGCTTTTACAAAGCCCAGAAGCCATTTTAAGTTCGATTGGTTATTACGGTCTTTAAAGGGCTTTTAGTAAAGTAGAAGCTAAAACACCCTTCTTGAATAAGCAACACAGGACCCACTTCACGATGAAGAAGGGCTTATTTACTTTTGCGGGCAGCTAGCGTTACTACTTGTTTGGCAATTAACTAGTAAAGTTAAAGTGAGGTGAATTCAGACAAGAAAAGACAATGGGTAATATCAAAAGCACACATTTTCAAAATTCCCACCATTTTTTTTCAAAAAAAGTAAAAAAAGCAACATCCTTTCTCCACTAAAAGACAAAACAACTCTACCTTTTTATACAAAAAGTCAAAAAGATTCTATACCAAACAACTAAAAACAAAATATCATCATAACCTCTTATATTTTATTCTCTTTTGATTTGACGCTTCACTTCACTTTACTTCAATTCACCATACATCCAAACATGCCCAGGGTAGTGGGAAGCATCGTGGCGAAAAGTTATTCTTCTTTTTTTTCATTTTTCCTCTCTCTTTGCTTGGACCTCTCTCTCTTTTACCATAATACCAAGACCAGAAGTCCCTTTTCCCATTCTGCAATTTCAACTGCACTCTCAAGCTACTGTCAAAAACGGATTCCTACAAGTCTACAACATCAAAAGTACTATCAAAAGTCTGCAAAATCAAGTCTCTCACCTCTCTCCAATAGTGCTGCTTTTATTTTCTAATGAGCTTGTATATCAATGTAGAGAAAGTGGGGTTATCTTAAAGAATAGATTTTCTCCACCCCATTTTTCTCTCGTTCTCCAAATGTCCCCTAGGATTTTAGGGAGAGAGAGAAACGTACCATTTTATAATCAAAACAAGTTGCACTTTTTATTGATTTGTTTGGTTAGGAGTTAGGACATGAAGATTCTAAGGACTATTTGATGAATCATCTTATAGCAACATCTAATTCTTACATTTTTCACATTTTAAGATATGAATTTGAAGATACTTACCATTTGAAAAGTGAAGAATGACATTGATGGATTTGGATGCGGAGACTCCAACACGTGGTCAGAGATCTATATGCGTTCCAGCGATTGGGAAGCTCAGAGGATATCTTCGCCTCTTGTCTTTCCTATGGGATGGAATAATACCCAACCTTAGGGCTCCCTTATCTTATATAGACACGTCCCAAAGAGTCACACTTAACAGAGACTTTTTCGCCAAGAAACTCACATCTACTAATCCTATTGGGAGTCTTAGTGGGACCAGATCAAGTCTTACATTAAGCGAGATTGTATTCTTTGTTGGCATCAGCCTTGCTTGATCTGATGTGGGACCCGTGGCATGCGGGCCACACGATTTTCTAAAATCTCCCACTTAGCACAAATGCCACATACATCAAACATATCTCAGTCCCATGCACACACATGCCTTGCAAAAACCTCTGTAGGCAAAGCCTTGGTGAGAGCATCAGCCATCAATTCCTCTAAAGGCATATAAAAAACTTTTATATCATTCTTTTCAGCCTTCTCACTAATCAAGTGATGCTTTATCTCAACATGTTTTGATCGGCTGTTGAACTTTTGCCCATTCACTATGGATATAGTAGATGTGCTATCTACATTCATTGGGACATACTCTTTTTCTCTAATTATCTCCAAATCAGTTAGGAAATATTTTAACCAAATAGCCTCATGGACTGCTGTACTACAGGCTATATACTCTGCTTCGGCTATTGACATAGCCGTAGAGGTCTGTTTATTGCTACCCCAAGAAACCGCACCTCCTCCGAGGGTAAACACATAGCCGGTTGTTGACTTTCTTTGGTCTAAATCACCGACCCAATCTGCATCTGAGTAGTCGCGCAGTTCCAGGACTTCACCTTGATAACCGATGCGTATTTTCCCGCAAGTATACGGTTGTCTCAAGTAATATAGACTATGGAAGTCCGAATATCATTCCCACGAGGATCGTTACAAAGAAAATAACAATGATTTATGAAAAGGAGTATCAACTCAAATATAGCTAACAAATTCAAATGAAAATAACAATGGAAACAAGAAACTAGATAATAACAAGAAAAATAAAAAATGCAAACTAAAAGAAATCTAGAACTAGATAACAAAGAGAAGTTAATAAAGAAAATGAGAACAAAACAAGAGCAATGTTAGTAACAAAGTTAATGACAAAAGAAAAATAACAAGGTTAATACAAAAACAATGGAGAAATGTTAGATAGATCAAATGAATAAGTGTGTGAAAATAATAAGTGAAATATAAAAAATGAGTGGATGGAGATAAAGAAATATGCTAAAGTGGTGTAAAATCAAATGTGGAATTGATGGTGTGAATAATAGAGAAATGGACTGTGAGAATTAAAACTAGTGAATAAGTGTGTGGGAGTGTGAATAGAATCAAACTAAAGTAAGTAAAATAAACAATAAGCAATACTAATGGATAGATTGAATCATCTAGAATCCACTAAGTGACACTAATCCAACACTTATGCTCTTCTCTTTTCCAAAAAAAAAAAAACAATACTCAAATCTAATTACAAATCAATGCTTAGATTTGGAAAATATAACTTTAAAGCTCTAAGATAGAAATTGACAATCTAATAGCTAAGATTTTCTTCCCTTCATAAAAGAAAAGATTCCTAATGACTATCTATCAAAAGTAAGCATAAACTATCAAAAGATATTAACTCTTAAGCATGATTTATCAAACCTAAGCATAGATAGTAAAAAGAATGCTAATAAAGAAACTAAGCATGGAAGGTTGCACAATGCAATGAAGAAAAATCTACTCTAACATATTAAGCACATAAACAAGGGAATTTAAAAGAAAGAGCATAAGCAAAAGGAATAGGATCAACTTAGCTTCACCTAGAAGATCCAATCAAAGGAATTAGGCACCCATTGAAGAAGAAGCTTTCAATTTCATTCCAAATCTTTAATTTTACAAGGCTTTCCTCACTTTCTCTCTACAATTTGCTCTCAATTACATGAATAGCTTAAGTAAAGAGGAGGATGCTTTCCTTGCTTGTGTATCTAATGCCTAGAGCTTCGTTCCTTATATAGAAACATTTGCCTTGCTCTCTTTTGGTTTCTTTCCAGTGTAGGACTTCACAAGAATGGAAATATGAACATATGTATGTGATTCCCATGTTAGAAAATAGTCACCAGATTGATGTATGATTTTGACCCCCGAAACGTCCGAATTGGGAAAAATGTTGTGAAATATGATTTGTATATCTTTAAACAAGCTTTCCAATGCTTCTGAGATCACCTCAATTGGACACCCGAGTAAAAAGATATGGTCAAAATACCAACCTAGGTCTATCATGTTCCTTCTTATTATTGGCCTAATTTTGTCATTTCTTCATCCAATTGCCTTCCAAACTTTTCCTAACTCTCTTTAATTCTTGAATCTCAACTTTAATCTTCAAATTAATCTTTAATTAACACCTACAAAGAGAAATTAATATAATTGAGAGTATGGAAGCCATTGGAACTCATATAAATGCATACAAATGACCATCTATAATGGAAAGATATGAACAAAGATGATGGGGAAGAACTTTATGATTTTTATGCTAAAAATAGTGTTTTGAGTTCTTTTATCTTTGAAAACTCATAAAATAATGCTATAAAAGTGTATCTTTTGTGAACTCATCAATAACATAGGTAAAGATTCACTGTTCATTTGATGTACCGCATAATCCTCTGAACCGCATACTAATGCTATAATCCCGGGTACGAGACCCACAGCGAATGCAATGTCTGGTCTCGTACATAGTATTGCAAACATGATGCTGCCCACAATTTGAGCATAAGGTTTCATTCTCATTACTTCCTCATCCAGCTCGTTTGTAGGTCCCTGGTCGCTTGACAATTTTATGCTCTTGTAGATGGGAGTGTCAATTGGTTTACACATAGCCATATCAAATCGTTTTAATACAGTTTCCAAATAGGATTCCTGTGATAAAGTCAATAGCCTATTCGGATGATTACTGGTTATTTCAATGTCAAGGACATACTTTGCCTCACCCATGTCTTTCATCTCGAATCTTAACTTTAACCATTGTTTGATTTCATTTATGGCTTCCAATTTATCACTAGCGAACAAAATGTCATCCGCATCTAATGACACATATAAGTAACTACTCCCACTGCGTTTAATATATAAATATGTGTTTGCATTATTAGGGACAAATCATGTTTCACCTATGGCCTGGTGAAGTTTTTTACACCATTGTCTTGATGCCTGTTTTAATCTATATAATGCCCTATTAAGTTTGTACACTCTGTCCTTGTGACCTTGCACCACAAACCCCTCAGGTTGTTTCATATAAATTTTTTCTTCTAATTCGCCGTTCAAGAATGAGGTTTTCACATCCATCTGGTGCAATTCAAGGTCAAGACATGCTATGCTGCTGAGGTTCGTATCGATTTGGATTTTATGACTGGAGAAAAAGTCTCTTCGTAATCTATTCCTTCCACTTGTGTGAATCCCTTAGCTACTAGTTATGCTTTATATTTATCTAAGAATCTATTCGACTTTAGTTTCTTTCTAAGAACTCATTTACATCCAATGACTTTCCGATCTTTTGGAAGATCAATCAATTGCTATACACGGTTCTTTTCAATTGTTTCTATCTCCTCTCTCATAGCCTCTAACCAATACTGTGCATCCTGCGCTTTGATCGCTTGAGAGTAGGAATTCGGATCCAAATCATGCATGGTTTTCAATAAAATGCAATAATCATCTAGATATGCCAGTTGTTTCCTTGCCCGAATCGGCCTGCCAATTGGCTCATCGGGTTGTTCAATCACCTAAAGTGGGACATGACCAGGAACTCTATGTCTAACGTCCTCTTCGTCGGAATCCCCACTTTCTTGAACCCCCTTGCCCTTAGAGATTTCATATAATTCCACACACTGTGGTTCTACTCTAGGACTGACTGTCGGATCCTCAAGGAAAAACCCATCTTGGCATTCCATGATTATCCTGTTATCATGATCATACATACGATATCCTTAAGAATGTAATGGGTAGCCAACGAACGAATAATTATTTTTTTTCATTTTTGCTTCCAGTTTATACCTTTCCTATGGTGGTAACAGAACATGCACAGGGCAGCCCCAAACTCTCACATGTTCTAATTTTGGTTGGGCACCAGTCCACAATTCATACAGGGTCTTGGGCACACTTTTAGAGGGTACTATGTTCAAGATATATTGTGCTGTGTTTAATGCTTCTCCCTACAAATACAGTGGAAGTCTCGCGTGGCTGATCATTGACTTTATCATATCCATTAAGGTCTTATTCCTCATCTCAGCCACGCCATTTTGTTGTAGGGTATATGGAATTGAATATTCATGAATGATTCCCTCACGTGCACAATATTCTTTGAACAGTTCCGAGGTATATTCAACCCCCCCTATCGGATCTAATCCGTTTTATTTTCTTGCCCTTTTGATTTTGCAGCTCAGCAACATATATTTGAAACACTTGAATTTAATCAGGTACACATATCTGTTGTAGTCATCAATAAATGTGATAAATAGTCATCCCCTGTTCTATTTTGTACATTTAATGGTCCACAAATATTAGAATGAACTATGATTAATAGTTCTGAACTTCTAGTTCATTTTGGAAATGATTTCTTGGCCATTTTTCCACTTAGACATGGTTCACATATAGGGTACTCCACTTTACCTAAATCTGGTAAGAGTCCATCCTTAACCATCTATTTATTCTGTTTTTATTAATGTGCCCTAATCTCATATGCCATAACATTGCCAAACCATCCATGCATACGTTCACACACACACACACAGAATAATGGAAATTAGATTTTATTTCATCATTAAGAGTGTCAAGCAAATACAATTTATCAAAAAGAAAATCATTGACTAAAACTTGACCTTGCATGCCAATTGTAACCTCCTTATCTTTAAATCTGATTTTGAATCCGTTCATAGCCAACTGGCTCACAAAGATGACGCTCCTCCTCATAGCTGGAGCAAAAAAAAAAAACATTAGAAAGATATAGAGATTTTCCAGTTGGTAAGAAAATTTTGACTTTTCCTACACCCAACACATCACATAATGTTTTATTTCCCATGTAAATACTTTGATCTCTCGGTTTCATCTCTTTGAATTCGACAAATCCAGCTTTGGTTCTTGAGATGTGCCTGGTGGTTCCTGAGTCAATCAACCAATTCTTGTCATTGGTGTCCACCATCATGGACTCTGTGACCATCTCAACATAATCACCGTGTTCTTTGGTCACTTTACCTTGCTGGCTATTCTCACCCATTTTCTTTCTGCATTGAGAACTAAAGTGTCCAGGCTTCTCGTAGTTAAAGCAAACACCATTCGTAGGCCCTTTCCATCTTTTATTGCCTTTGAATTTCCTTTTATTTTTCATATTGATGGTTAACGCACCATTATTATTCTTAGTTTTAGCAATCATGACAGAGTTTGTTGGTGTTATTCCGTGGGTGGCTTGCCTTTGTCCTTCAGCAAGCAATCTAGCTTTAACCTCACTTGGAGGCTAAGCGTTTGAGACACATTCTCCCACAAAGGTGGAAGACTGATCACCAAGTACATGATTTGAAAATCCTTGTTGTTTTCTTTTCCCAAGGCTGCGAGGTTACTATATCGGACCGCTATTTGATTAATGTGATCCCTTATAGATGACCCTTTGGCATCTTATAGTTAACATATGCGCTGAATGGCTCTATCAAGTGAGATTTGGAGGTTTCATCATATTTGTCTTTGGCATAGTCATAGATTTCTTTAGCAATGTTAAAGTGCTCAAACTGCTTTACCAAATCGCTGGATATGAATCCGATTGGAATATGCCTCGCTGATTTGTTATCAAATACACATTGTTCATACACATCATGATTCTCCTTAGGGGCATCATCAACGGGTTTTGAGATCAGATCGGATTCAATCACATATGTTAATCCGTCAAAGTGTGGCAATGCATCCATCCAACGCTTCCATACGACTAAGTTCTTGCCGTTAAAAATATCAGCCTTAACAAGATCATGCAATGCTGATTTAGAATACATAAATACTGAATTGAAAAAAGAGGTTCAGACACCACTGACCGTTAAAGGAGAAAAATCACCCTTTTACTGAACTACTGAATTGTCTTCCTCTTGATGCTACTGTGTAGCTTTGCTTGCAAGAATTTTGCAGAACCAAACCGTTCGTCGATAGGAGTTCGGATGCTCAAGATATTGCAATACAAAGTTTTTTACAATTGGAAATCACCCTCCTTGTTTCAACAATTTGCTGACGTCATAACTGCCTGCTGACTGCGTCAGCACCCTGTACCAGCACCTACTGGCATGGGTCTGCTTAATTTGGGTCGGGTTGGGTCTTGATCTGACCCAACCTGCAATGAAGTGAGGCGGTTTTCCACTCTTTTTTGGCATGCGTCCCGATGAGAAGAAGAAAACAGCATGCACGTGCTTCTCCTTGGTATGGAGGCAGAACACAGGAGGCTCTTTGGCTGATTAGTCTCCTTGTTGCACGATTTCGGAAGCTTGAGATCTAAACAAAAAAGTCTTCTCCAAATCACGCAACCCGAGGCCTGGTGGAAAAACTAAGTTTGACTCCTTTTGTCTGCCTAACTTGTTGAAGAATTTGGATGCGGACAATGCCAGAGATTTATGTGCTTTTCGGCAATTAGGGAACTCTACGGATCTCTTTACCTCTTGCCTCTCCTATGGAATGGAATAATATCCAACCGGGAGACTCCCTTATCTTATATTGACAAGTCTCAAAGAGTCACACTTACTAAAAACTTCTTCGTAAAAAAATCCACATCCACTAATCCTATTGTGAGTCTTATTAGTGGGTTCAGATCAAGTTTTACATTAAGTGGGATTATATTTTCGATTGGCATCAGCCCTACTTGATCTGATGTGGGACCCGTGACATGCGGGCCATACGATTTTCTACATGCAACAATAAGCAAGATGAGTCTCTCATAACGTCCCCGTAAATATAGATGGCTTCAAATCTTTCATGAAAATTTGAAAAGAAAAATGCTAATAAGCTTTCAACCTATAAAACCCTTGTTATACTTTCAATAAGAGTGAATGGCATTGCTTTCCTTCAACTTTTAAAATATTGAGATACTAATAAAAATTTCTACAACACATGAATATGTTGACCGTGATTAGTAATCATGATAACTATGATAACACATAAATTTCTGTACACATGAATGTCTGCAACTTTTCGTCTATGATAACTATGTGCTTCTTGTTCATGACACTACATATACTTACAGGATATCATTTTTATGTATCCTAGCTCCTGATTGACCGTAGCACTTATATAAATTTGAATATGTTAGATCACCGTAATATGAAGAGTATAAATTTGGTACTTAAAACTTCACCATCGAACTATACCAATGATCAAATCCAGACCTTAGAATCATCGAAGGATTTTTTTTTACCACTGCAATGCTAAGATGCTTTTAACCACCAAATTATACCTCATTTCAATTCATCTCTCATATATCATTCGTGGTTATATTTTTTTTAATATGATGAGAGTTTTTAGATGAATTCAACCTAACATTATTAACTCTTAATTTTTTTAGAAGTTATTTTTGTAAAAATTGCTAAATCCAAGTGGCTTGAGTACAAGAGTTTGGGCCCTCTTAGATTTCACATTTATGATTTTATGTGGACCTTCCTATTTACCTACAAGGCTCCGCCGTATTATGTAATTTATTTTTATAAAGAATTATAAAATTATTTAATCTTAATTGCTAAAAGTTGCTTTCTGCATGTCTAACCAAATAGCCTTCGATGCTTTCACTGTAAAAAAATAATTACAAAAGTTGAGCGAACCGAATAGCCTTGTCCCTTAAAAAGTTCCTTGAAAAATTAAATTTTTAAAGCTACTTTTAGAGAAGTAATATTGGCTTTTGATGAGTCCAACCAAACACACTTTGAATCTTCCACTGCATTGCTTTCTTTTAATTCGGACAGAGGATCCATGGCTTTCCATCCTTTTTTCACCTTGTGTTTTAAAATTATTGAACTTGAAGTCAACTCAAAACCCTATTGAGTAGTCCCACTTAGTCTAACAGAGTTTTTGATACAAATTGATCCAACCAGAGCAAACTCATCTGACTCTTAACTCGGCAAAATATGCTCAACCAACTTGGGTCATGTGTGAAATTTATTACCAAAATACCCATGTGTGAAATGATGAAAATACCCATGAGCTTCATCTTCTCTGCAAGTGTACGGCTGTGAAACCCGTGCATATCTCATGTACACAGCTGTGAAATGTCGTGCACATGAGATATGCACGAGATTTCACAGCCGTGCACCTCTTTATGTGAGCGGCTCTGAAATTTCGTGCACCTCATCAGCAAGCGATACACGGGAGGAAAGAGGTTCATGCCGGAGGGAGAGATGGTCGCCGGTGATGGTGGGGTAGAGAAGGGAACTCGCCAGAGGAACAGATGGTCACCAATGATGGGGCTACCATCGGGGTTTGGTCGCAGTTGGTGGAGGGGAAGAGAAGAGGAGAACAGGAGATGAGAGGAGATAAGAGAAGAAGAGAAGAGGAGATGAGAGAAGAGGGTGTTTTGGGTATTATTGGGTGTGGTCTCAGCAAAACTGACCTTTTTATTTTTTTTGGTACGGTGAGCTCAAAAAGTGGGTGCGCTCAGCAAGGCGTATGGGTGCAAATAGAACTTCCCCATGTTGAGGTTTGAACAATGGCGTAATTGAATAAGTAGCCTTCACTTAAAACTGGCCCAACTGCACATACAGGAACTCTCAAAACAAGTAGTGTTAGCCCAATACTGTATGAAGATGGGCCAAGCCAAATTATCCCGCTTTGTGGCCCATAGCCCCCACTCATGTATTTTGTCCGACACAATGAATTGCAAAAAAAAAAACAAAAAGAAAAAATTTTCTAGACTCCAAGTAAGGATCTCTATCCATGAAGAATCAAAAAAAAAAAAAGAGGGACTAAACACAAAACCCTATCCCATAAAATAACAAAACTCAGTATAACTGAGTTTTTTCTTTAAACTCCATCAAACTCAATTGGCTCCAAAATGTCCCCTTCGAGCGAAATTCAAGCCCGACCCTCATGAAAATATCTTGCTCGACCAAGGCCGCTCTAACTTTTAAACCCAATTAAACCCAAATTGGGCTCCAACTTTTATACAAAACCAAGCCCAGCCCAGCCCTGCCCAGCCCTGCCCAACCTTAATCATCAAGATTGGTAGAGTTAGGTCCATTGGTTTAATTAAATAGCGTCGCCCATCGCCCGCAGACATCTTGGCCTTTTTTGTAATTTCATTGTAGTGTATATATGTATCTATAAAATGGGGTGAATCCGAGGGTTTCACACTTTGGGAACACAAGGGAGAGAAATGGCAGCAGCAGTTGCAAGAACTGTAGTGGCCAGAGGAGGAGGCGGCGGCGGCGGCCTTAGACGCCTGTTCTCTTCCTTTCCCTTTGCTTCTCCTCAACCAGCTGTTGCTCCTTCTCCACCTGCAGAGCCTTCCACCAACCTCTTTGTCTCAGGTACTCTCTCTGTTTCTCTCTCTTTCATACTCTGTACTCGTTTTATTTGGGTTTTGTAGATGCTGTTTTATTTCAGTGGATAGAGCAAGGGATGAAAGTGAATGATGGTCTGTTTGCGTTTGGATGTAATCTCAAAACCCAAAAGCCCTGATGGTTCTGATTTGCATTCTGGGTGGGGATTAGGAATCTGTTAAGTGGGCTGTAGATGCTTATTTTGTTTCAGATGATAGGGCAAACGATAGAAATGACTGATGTTTTACTTGACTCTGGCTGTACCCCAAAACTCAGAACTTTAAGCAGTGGGATTTGGGTTTTTGGGTGAAGTCGGGATTAGAAACCCAGATTGCCACCCGCCAATCTGTTTCAATCTTTTGGAATATTGTGGATGCCTTTGGAGGTAACTGTTGTTCTATTGATTCTGGATATCAAATAAATACAAAGAACATAGAACTCGAATAATGAAGCTCAATAATCAGGATTTTAGAAGTTGAAGAAATTAAAACAGAAAACGAAAGAAGGAACCCGGATCTGGTCAGAGAAGAACTTCTAGGATATCCTCCACTGAGGTGCAATGGATTTGGATTGCTTTGCCCAGGACACGATGGCTCCTTTCTAGTTGCTTGACCAAATGTGTACTCAACGGGTGTAGCTTCTTGAAAAAAAAAAAAAAAAATCCTTCTACAAATGTGATGCACGACCTCTAATAGTTGGAAAATTGAGAGAAGGGAGAAAGAAAAGAGTTGTACTGAAGGAGGTGGAAGGGTTTCTTTTTTCTACTTGTCTTTTGTATAGCAAAGCGAAGGGAGAGACATTCACACACGACTTCCCCATTGCATGCACACATTCGTTACCATAAAAGACAATGAAGGAATAGTAACAGACAATTATGTCGAGGTCGATCTGGGCTCTATTTGCAAAACAAAAGCATGTGGGTTTTCCATGTTTAAATCTATTCTTTTATAAAATAAAAGCAACGGTATCATCAAAGGCCAAATCCCCAAGTACATGTTTGTGCAACATCGAAGATTCCTTGATAGCAAGGAAAAGCCTTCGATTTTTCACACATTTTCATTTTTCTATTTTTTGGTGCAACGCTTTTCTCTGCATTGAAAGAAGAAAAAACTAATGATTTTTTCTTAATTAATTAGAAAACCATTTCCTATGGGAGGGGGTAGGAATCGCTTTTCCGTGGCACTGGAGAAAAAGAATCCGTGGTGCCAATAAATTCCAGCGTTGCACAAACGTGTTTTCAAAAAGGGAACGTTTGTGTAACATTTGCGAAAAATTGGTTTTTCTTACTTCTATTTTTCCTCTTCCACGGCATTGCGGAAAAACAGTTATCTTTTTCTCAAATTCTCCCATGTGGAAAAGTGACAATTGCAAAACAGATATTCCTTTTCTTTGGACTTTTTGTGGAAATGGTGTTACATGAACGGCCCCGATGTCAATAGAAGCTATTTTCACCTACCTGTTTTTTCTCGTAAGTGGAACAACGATTTCGAAGCCTCATAGGAAATGATTTTTCGCAACATTGCAGAAAAATAATTGTTTTTGCAAATTTTCCTCGTGGAAATGATGCCTCACTAAACTGAGGAAAAGCGATGAGTGTGAAAAAGCGATTCATTTTCTACGTCTTTTGCCATGTTTGTGTAACCTATTTTTGTGGAAAAGTTTCAAAAAAGGAATTACCTTTCCATGCGCATCGCTTTTCCATAGTTTGGTGCGGCATTGTTTCCGCGAGGAATTGCTTTCCTGCAATGGAGGAATAGTAGAAATCAACAAAACCACGCTTTAGTAGCGTTACACAAATGTAATCTAAGGCCGCATTTGTGCAGCATTGGAATTTTGCTGCACTAAGGATTCCTTTTTGGTTATGTCATAAAAAAGCGATTCCTACCCTCTTCGATATTAAATGGTTTTCTGTGAAATTGAGGAAAAATAGTTTAATTTTTCCTTCTTTCTCAGCGCGGAAAAGCACTGCACTAGACAACCAAAAAATGGTAGGATCGAAAAATCGGAGGCTTTTCCTTGTTACCGAGGAATCCTCGGTGTTGCACAAACGTGCCTAAATGTTTTGACTTTGCATTAACGGAAATGTGTCTTGGAAACCCAGTTTGGGGATCTTAGATACTGTTTTATTTCAATTGATCGCGCCATCACCTGCTATGAATACTGCTGAAGAATATTTTGGGCCCATTTGGATGTACATCCAAAACCCAATACCCTAAGTGATGTGTATGTGTTATGGGTGAACTGGGGAATGGATCTCTGTTAGGCGGGTCGTAGATGATGTTTTATTTTAATAAATTGAGCACTAGATGTGAATGAAGAGTGTTCTAGGTGGGGTTGGATGTACCCTCAAAACATAAAGCCCAAAGTGTATTCTGGTTTTGAATGATGTGGGGATTGGAAACCAAGTTTGGTTGTTGATGTTCCGTTTCTTTTTCAATCAATCAAACAATGGACATGGTTGAAGAATATTATGGGTGAATTTGGATGTACCCTCAAAACACAAAATTCTAATTGTTCTTCTATATTTTTGCCTTCTCAGTTAATTGGGGATTGAAAACCTCAGTTTGGTTGGCTGTAGTTGTCAAACCCGTTTTGGACTAGATGCAATTGGAAAACCAATAAAATGCTTAAAATAAAAAAAAGAATAAAAAATTAGTAATATTCTAAATGACACTGAAAATTTTATATTTACATGATCAACATAAACTATACACTTAACAAATGGCCAGTTGGCCCATTTCTACTGTTCTATATGTCAATTATGCCTGTCAATAGTCATGTATCCGAATCACATTCATACAGAGCAATTAATGCTCAACAAAATGCAACTTATTACACAAGCACATTTGAATAAAAATTAGGATGACTGAAAGTAAACATGAGAGATTAAAGTTTATACTTAAAAGTAACATTAAACTTCACTAGATTTAGCATTGGGAATTTTGAATTTTAGTTGCATAACTGATTACATGACCAAATGAAAGTATTGTTTAAATGGAGAACTGCCAAGTTCAGATCTTCTCATCTGCCCACTAGGTTACAACTCACAACTTTGATGATTGAAAGATAAAGGAGAACGTTCAGAGTGGCTGCATTAATCATCATCTTTTTGCCCTTTTTATTTTCCTCCATTTTATTGTTACCATCCTAGTGAAGTTCTATAAAACCCTAAAATTGTTCATCCTCCCTTTACAAGGCCACAATTCATTGTCTCGAGTCACATGAATCTTCACATATCCACTTTCCAATTATATTGATATTCTCCAATATAATTGGTGTCAACAGGTTCGTACATGGTATAATAAATAGTAATATACAATGTCTATGATTGTCTCAACATAAGGATTCAAGTATGAACTTGACATTATATGGAAAATCAATGTGAGACTTGGAACAACAGAGCCTGCTTTTGACGTTTCTCAAAGTCTTAGATTGTAGTGAACAAATAATAGATCATATAATATGAAATGTATTTTTTTTCTTCTATTTACATAGATGCCAAGACATTATTTATATTGCCTTTCTTCGAGGAAAGGACTTCTGCCAATGAGTAATGAGCATTCTGCTTTTCATTTGCCATCTCTCTTGATCAGTACATGAGAAGGGATCTCTTTAGACTTCTTCGTGTAAGAAGTTTGATGAAGTGGAGGAAACGATTTCCATCCATGAGGGATGGGCATTCCTCTCATTGTTTGCCTCCCCTGTCCTTCTTAACATACAAAGTGTTCAGTGCAATATTTTCTTTAGACATATTCACTTCACAAGTTGTTGTCTACGCTTACATAACCGACAACTTGCTTTAATTTTATATTGGTTTTTCTTCTCACATGAACTGTTTTTTTCTTATTTTCTTTTTCAACAATTCTTGGGTACCTTTTCTTATTAGTGAATGCCTTCTGTGCTCCTTTTCTCCTCATTTTGTGTTTCGAGAAAGGGCATTTTAGCTCTCTTTAATGTTACATTGGCCATTGCTTTACTAGGCTCTAGATTAAGCAGCCATTCATCATCGTTTGATTTTATTAGTTGCTATGAATTGATAGATCTCCTATTTAGTTGGTTTGAATTAACTTGGTCCAATTATTAAAATAATCATTCCACAAGTATAAATGACAATTTTTAACACTATAGGTTACATTGCACAATATCTGAATGGGGTCCAACTAGAAGTCCCTAAGCCAGTGGCGGACCCAGGATTTTTGTTTGGGTGGGGCGGACAAGGATATGCGACGAAAATCGGCAGTAGTGTGTAGAAGCTCAATCGGTGAAGTGAATTTTCTCAGATGACATATGTCGAAGTATAGGAAAATTAAGATGGACCAAGACTCTACACAACACAGCTCACAATAATTTTTATAACAAAACCCTTTAATTTTTATAGACAACTATTATACAAAGGGCACCTGACATAATATACGTTGCATTACAAAAGCAGCATGTCACACTACATGCCAAACAAGTCACACCACAAGACACTCATATATTATCATTACACTTTTAGATACTACTCTATGCCACAGTCACATGACACTAAAAGTTTAAGTTGCTCTCACTCACCACACCCATGATGTCAAGGCTGAGGATCTTCTCCATGAATTGAATTGGAGGGGGACATTTTGGTATGGGAGTGGGGAGGGTTTTAAATGGAATTCTGGTGGGTTTTGTGGAAAGGTTTGATGATGATGGAGATGATGATGGGGTTATGGGGGTGGGCATTGAGAGAGATGGGTTGGGAGAGAGGCTGAGGGAATGGAGAGGTGGCATGATGTGGTGTTTGTGTTCCGTCAAAAGGCCATCTGTTCACAACTTACCAGCCATTTCCACTGTTGATGTATTGACCGATAATCAAGTTTTAAATTGAGAAAACAAGGGGTGATTGGCAATAGTAATGGTTGGATCATCCACAAAAAAAGGGGGCTCATAACATGGCAAAGAAGATTATACATGGTTGCAGCAGATTCCACCACATTGTTGCTGACAACTCTCTTAAGAACTAACTTTACGTTTCTTTTCTCTCTCCTCACCTAATTCATCATTCATTTTAGATAGAGATTCTTCGCAGTGACGGACACTTGTTTACATTCCTAATCTCCAGTTTCAATATTTCATGCATGTAGGTGAGAAAAAACCATTACACTAGTCATTTTTCTTGTTGGGAGTTACTATTTACACTAGTCGGACGGACATGTGGGGCAATCCTCCCACAAATGTGGGGCACATGTGGTGCATGGTGCAGGGCATGATTCAACTCCATCCAGATTACCAGATTTGATCTCCGCCCCAGATCATCATAACATTGGTCCGCCCCTGCCCTAAGCCAAAACTAGTTCATCGTCCAGTTTTAATGGATTGTGCTTGTAAATTTTGGGGCCTCTCACTTAGGATTTGAGTTGTCTTGGCTGGGATGTAAGGAGTTATAGCCATTCAAAAAAAAAAAAAAAGAGCAAGGAGTTCTAAGATTTAGTGTGTAATTTTACATACAACAGTGGTTGGTTGGTGGTCAAATGTACATCTTGTTCAAACATTGAAAGGGATGAAAATTCAAATGAAGGCCTTGGTTAAACAAATTTATTCAGTTAGAAATCTAGAATTTCTTGTTGGTATATCTGATCTTTATTTCTCAAGAGGAAGTTTCAATTATTTCGTAACTGGAGAAGACCTGTCATATTGAGGTAAATCCTATGGCTATTCCTGTGCAGAGCAATTTTTATGAAAAATGAAAATATTTTGTTTTGAGGGAGAACAGATTTATGTTGTCCGTGTAGATATTTTCCACGATTTCCATTTTGTGAGGTGAAAGCTTTTTTCGCAATTTTTGTGGAAAAGATGTTCAGACTCATCACCACAAAATTTATTTTTCCACACCTAATAATAGGAGATAATTGTAGAAATTGCTTTTTCAGAAAATGAAATCACAGTGAAAGTAACATGCTATAGAAAATTGTTACGTGCAAACATGTCCCCAGTGTCAGGATGAAGTGAAGGAAGAAGAGATCACATGGAGGCAAGAATTGCGTGACAAATTGCAAAGGGGCCAAGAATGCACACCAACTACAGGTTGCAGTGTAAAGGTTATATGACACAAGTGGCTATAGCATTGTTTACAGGGTTAATTAATCTTTCCATGGTAGGGGATGAAAGGGTGGATCAGCTTCTGAGCTATGATAGATAGAGACATAAATGTAGGAAATATCTGTATTTTTGGTATTAGCTCTATACCACTTCAATTTGTGTAAATCTGTGTCCTTAATCCTTATGGTCTCCTTGACGTGTCCTTGCCACTTTCATGTTGAATTTGGTTATCATAGCTAGAGAGGAGTTTTATGGAACCAAAAGCACTTGTTTCTTGAGGAGGAAAGGACCAAGCCGGATGGATTCCTTTATTTTTTTGCCCCAGCTGTTTTGTGAATAAAATATCTGTATTTTTGGTACTAGCACTGTACCACTTCAAATTGTGTAACATCTTTGTCCTTATCATATCCTTGACGTGTCCTTGTTGAATTTGGTTTATCCTTGACGTGTGCTTGTCGAATTTGGTTATCATAGCTATAGAGGAGTTTTATGGAACCCAAAACACCTGTTTCTTTAGGAGGAAATAAAGGACCAAACCGGATGGATTCCTTTTTTGATCTTTTTTGCCCGAGTGTTTTTGGAATTAATTTGATAAAAGTTAAGACTTAATGTATGATTCTCAAGGGCAGGGCCATCCTAACTAGATGGAGTCTTCTCAATTCTTGTAATATGGAGGCGTTCCCTTTCTATTTGGGATTTTCATGTCTATTAGCTTGATCGGAGACATCTTTATGATTTTACTGTAGCCCTTGATTATTTTCTTAATAACGTTTAGGGAGCCTTTGTCTAAGTCAAGCAAATTCAGAATGGGGTTTTGCTCAATAATGAGTGTCTATATTAGAGATCATCAGCATTTCTTGAAACTATATCCCATCACACAGGTTGGCAGTGTTACTTTTCTCAAAATAGACTCAAAATTTTGGTTTGGCAAGATTTTAAAAGTTAATGGTTACTCTTAACGTTTCCCTCCTCTATTCAGGGCTGTGATTGTCACATGTCAAGGCACAATACATGCTGTAAGAAAAATCAAAGTAGGTTGTAAAAATGGGGTATTGTGAAGTCCTTTCCAATGTCCAACGCAATGTTTCTCATAGAAGGGCCATTAATATATGCATACTAAAGGAGGGCTATGTATAAGGGACCATCAAAGAAGGGGCTCTCCTTAAGGTAGTCAGATGAATGGATTGGAGTCGGTTAAAAAAAAAAGGACACTTACGAACAAGGTTAAAAAAAGGGGACTTGGGACCCAACTTGGCCATGGCCAAGTCTGAGTCGGGTTCGGTCCCTAGCCAAGTAGAAAGAGGAGAGGTGAGGGGGAGATGATGGGTGGTGGGTTGCAGGTGCCATGTGAGTTCAGAGTTGGCTCAGCTAAGATTGAGAGCAGGGAAAAGAAAAAAAAGGAGAGATGGAGAGAGGGGAGGAGCCCCATCTCCAGGCTTCCAGTAGCACCAGCAAGCATATCTCTCTCTGGTTCACCAGCAACAAGCAGACGACAGCCAAAAGCCCCACAAAGTGTCCAAACTCCTCCAGCTATCGAGAGTGTGATACAGGAGAACATGCTCGTTCTCTGGTCCACCACCTTTTTACTTTTTTATGTTTGTCTTTTTCCTCCCACCCCCTTTTCTTTCTTTTCCTTTTTTTTTTTTTTTTTCAAATGATGCATGTGAGTCAACTCGGACTCCGCCGATTTTTCAAAGAATGCTTACGAAGAGATTGGCGTTAATCTATTCATGTACTTCACTAATTAGATGGTAAGATATAAGGTTGTATAAATAAAGAGAATGAAACACGTGCTATGTGATAGCCAAAACTGAAGACAGATTATTATAGAGTGGGTTGGTCCTTTTTTTTGGTAAGTCATTGAAGCTTATGAATAAGTCTTATGGAGTTTAGACAGGTCCTTATGGATTGTGGAAGCATATTTTGGTTTGAACATATGGTGTTGTGATGAATGGATGAAGTATATTACCAAAGAAGCCAATGTTTTATCTTTTAGATTTTGGAAGATATGCATGTTGTATGAAAGATTCACATGCGTGAATGGATTAAGTGCCCCTTTTGGTGTCATTTTTAATGGACTTATCCATTCACTTGACTTAAGGAGGGTCCCTTCTTTGATGGTCTTTTTGATCTACCTTTTCCAATATGTATTGTTTCTGACTTAGATTCGATGTCCCATTTCAGTTTTGCTCTGTCATGTTTTTTTTTCCCACCTAGCATGTGTCAGTCCCAAGCCTAGATAAAGGAGGGCTGCATCAGACTAGCACTTGGCTATAAAATCTTGCCAAAGCATATTTTATTTCTACTTTGTGTTAAGCATCATTCAACCAACCTAAGTGACATGGGATAAGGCTTTGAAGAAGATCTATAATGGTTATTTCTGGTGTGAATGCATTCTTGCAGTTTATATGATTGGAGTAGTTGAGAATTTGGAAGGAAGCCATAGTACTTGCAATGAATTGTTTATCAGGAGAAATCATTCTGGAACCGAATATTATGAAAGTTAATAAATGGAATAAGATGAGTTCTTGTACTGATGTAGATGCAAGGGAAAAGGGGCATATTTACCATTGTCTATAACTGATCATCATGTGATGATCTTTCAGTATTGATGGTTCGAGGAAAATTGGAATTTCCAAATCACTATTCGGGAACATTTGTGTAATGTTTGTGCAAAAGTGCTTCTGTGGGCTTCCGCTTTTCCACATAATGGAAAAGAGATTCAGATGGAAATGGGTTTTTCTGCCATTGCGGAAAATTAGTTGCATTTTGTCACTTTTCCTGCTGCAATGATGCTGCACGAAACTGTGAAAAAGCGAGGAGCATGGAAAAGCGGAATCCTTTCTGTGGCCTTTTCATGCAAACCGTGATACATAAGTATTTCCTTAGTGCTTGTGTTATTTGTTTGGAAGATGCTGACTATGATGCTTATGCTGGCTCAAAAATGAAATTTTCTAGTCCCATTTAATCTCATTTTCAGGTTTGGATATCAGGCTTTCAATACAAAGGGTGGTTGTTTTGTTTGTGTTTGATCATTTGGTCTTTGTGGAAATAAAGAAATGGAAGGATGTTTGAGAACCATGGTTCAAAATTGCGGTATCGGTCAAGCCAAAGAACCGATACGGTATCGGTATTGGTCGCGGTTATCGGTCCGTCGCGCTTGTCGCGATGTGATTTTTTTTAGTCCAAAAAAATCTGCAAAAATATTCAAAAAATCCAGAAAATTGAAAAACGCTGGAAAACAATGTTTATTTTAATTAGTACACATTATAACTCAAAATATCGGCCCCCCCTAAGTCTAACTTTTTGTATTGCTATTTAATCTTTAATTGTTGAATATCTTAAGCCATACAATTTAATTTGGGTCATCCTTGTAATGTAACAATTGGCGCCCACCTCAATTTGAGTAAAATTTATTCAGGGCTCATTCAAAAGGGAGTTATTTTTTAGTGTAGATTTTTTATAAGTAAACTGCATTAGAGTGTAGGTTTTTTAATGTAGATTTTTTAATCATAGTGTCTGCAATGATGCTGCACGAAACTGTGAAAAAGCGAGGAGCATGGAAAAGCGGAATCCTTTCTGTGGCCTTTTCATGCAAACCGTGATACATAAGTATTTCCTTAGTGCTTGTGTTATTTGTTTGGAAGATGCTGACTATGATGCTTATGCTGGCTCAAAAATGAAATTTTCTAGTCCCATTTAATCTCATTTTCAGGTTTGGATATCAGGCTTTCAATACAAAGGGTGGTTGTTTTGTTTGTGTTTGATCATTTGGTCTTTGTGGAAATAAAGAAATGGAAGGATGTTTGAGAACCATGGTTCAAAATTGCGGTATCGGTCAAGCCAAAGAACCGATACGGTATCGGTATTGGTCGCGGTTATCGGTCCGTCGCGCTTGTCGCGATGTGATTTTTTTTAGTCCAAAAAAATCTGCAAAAATATTCAAAAAATCCAGAAAATTGAAAAACGCTGGAAAACAATGTTTATTTTAATTAGTACACATTATAACTCAAAATATCGGCCCCCCCTAAGTCTAACTTTTTGTATTGCTATTTAATCTTTAATTGTTGAATATCTTAAGCCATACAATTTAATTTGGGTCATCCTTGTAATGTAACAATTGGCGCCCACCTCAATTTGAGTAAAATTTATTCAGGGCTCATTCAAAAGGGAGTTATTTTTTAGTGTAGATTTTTTATAAGTAAACTGCATTAGAGTGTAGGTTTTTTAATGTAGATTATTTTAAGTGTAGAACTTTTTAATAGTGGGCTCAAATATTCACATTTTAGTAGACTTTGCATAAATCTGAGTGGTTTCATCATGAATGTATCAAGTGGGCCCATTCTTAAAAAGTGAGATTTGGCCAAGCTCATGAAATAGAGGAGCAACATTTTTATCGGCTTTGATTTGAAATAATAAATGGGCCACATGCCCACATAATGGAGCGCACCAATCCACGTGTGACTTTCCCACCCCAATACAATCTTTGATAGTGTATGAATCTAGGGCTAAATAAGAGCAGTTTCTTTCGCTCCTTTCGCTTTGAGTTTTGTCTGCAAGTGAAAACGAGGAATGGAAAAGGGGATAAGAGGGAAAGAAAAATGGGGAGGACAGACGAGAAGGAGGAGGAGCAGCAGGATCCAAGTGCATGTAGGGCGGCACCAGGCTGGCCCAGGTGCCTCTCTCTCCATCTCCATCTATTTTTTCTGTAACAGCCTGAAATATGCATGAGATGAGATTGAGATCTTTTTTCATTTTCTTTATTCTACTACATATATACTTCGATTTCTCTTTCTTTTCTATGGGAATGGAGAAGCTTCTGCCAATTTATATATATTTTTTTGTTTTTTTGTAAAAATTGAAAAAAGTAAATTAAAATGGGTTGGAACTGTACTTGACCAATATCGGCCGATTTATCGGTCTCAACCGATATTTCCAAGATATCGGCCGTGACGGACAGATATTTGAGCGATATTTGGAGGGGCCGAATCCAAAACCGATAAACATCAAAATATCGGATCGGTATGGACCGATACCCCGCTTCGTATCGGCCGATACGAACTGGTATCGGTCGATATTTCAAACCATGTTGAGAACGATGAGTTGCAATTCCATGAACTTCATGGCTTGATTTGCCACCAACCATTCCATGAACTCATGAATTTAATATGCCACTGGGTATTCTGTAGGTGAGTGCTTTGTAGGGAATTTCAACTTTTATTATTTTATTTTGGGGAAAAGAACTCCAAGATTTGAAGGGAACTCCAGAGGCCAGGTTTAGTTGGTGTTGGTGGTCTTGTTTGTGAGATCAACTAGGGATAGGCCTAGTCAACTATGGGCTTATTTGTGGCCTTTCTTGTCACGATCCGAAACCTGTAGCTTTTCGGATTCCAAGTCGTGACTATTTGATAAACTACATACCCGAGCATAAATCAAATCAATTGAGCAATATAAGAATTCAAGGCAAACTCATGAATTAAATTCTGAATATAAATTAAAGTTCTGAATTCAAAAGAACAACCAATCAATATCAGTTATTCCTATATAAAATAAAACAACCACACACTGTCTTTAAAATTTACTGAAATAAACTAAAGAATTTTTTAAATCAAGATTTCTTCTTTTGCTAGGTGACTCCGCCGCTCAATTGCACATCCCAAAGTCTATTGCTTGGTCATCCTGGAAATTCTCAGTCTCTAAATCCTGGTTACCTGGAAAGTCCCAGAAGTCAGTGGATAATGAGTGATAATAATTCAAATCCATTTGCATGATAATCAACACAATAAATTTTTATAACACAGAAAAACTTTAATAAATTATGCAAGGCAAGTAAAGTAGCATCTCACAACATTAACAGTATCATGCGTTCACTTTCATCATCTTTTATTACAACCACCTAATCATCTGTAGTATCGGCCAACACAGGATCAAGTACTTCAAGTAAAAGATCACAGTGGTACCGGAGGATCAAGTCCTCCCACGGCTAACTCATAGTCAGAAAACCCATAAACACGGCTGACATGAAGTTAGACAATGCATAAATAAACAGTCCGTTCGTATGAGGACATCATCTTCGTATAGTGCTAGTGGTCTAGGGGTGTCCCTGGGTAATTCCAAACTATCTCTTAAATCCATGAATATTACACAACTTCACATGGTCTCCTAATTATATTGAGAATTCAGATCTGATTTTTTTTTTTATTCCATTCCAACTTCTATAACTCCGTTGGTTATTATACAATCATTCCCAAGCACAATCCCCGATTTATTCCTACCCCGTCCAATTCGGTATTGGTATCCGAGGTGCATGAGAATAATTATGTAACCATACTATTTATAGGTGTAAGAACCACACTTGATTAAACATGTACAAATATGGGAAATCACTTAGTCAGTTACGTTGGAGGACATGGTGGCTTGTCTCTGTCTGAACTCCCAATTTACATTCATAGTTAACTTGTATACAGTAACCCAAATAGTATCCACACATAATCATGCATCAAACCATAGTGACTCATAATAATAATTCTACAATAAAGCAGCATATTTGAATAATCCATAATCTTGTAGTCAGATTTCAGATTTATCATGCCATCTTGCAATCCATCAAGGCACTTGATTTTCCAGATTTAGGGGCACCATAGTTCATAAGATAAACTGTAAATCTGAAGAGTGGCAAAACTCAATACAAAGCCATAAGCCCAAGAGAGTGTACATGCATGTGGCCAGTCCCCAAAACTCAGATTTGAGTTCAGCCAACCTGAAACTCTAAGTGAGGGTTTGGCCCCATCACTTTCACCCTACCGCATGGTTTGACCAGTGTATGCTTTCTCAATTTGGTGATCAACCAAGGAATAGCATCATTCTCTTGGTTAATCACTTCCATATTAAAGATCACAATCATGTTCTATGCAAACTAATTAATCATTAATAGACTCAGATTTCAACTTTAGTAACAAATATCAATTAATAACATCATGCCATTGACATCTATGGGATTTGATTGATTCGATCAGCCGCATAATCCTAAGACTAGGGTTTTTTATCTTCAGCCAGCCATGATCATTGGTTCAGATCTGGCTCTCTGTTTGTCTGAAACTTCATCACTAGATTCTAGCCTCATACTTCTCTAATCCCCATGAATCCCTAACAAAGAAAGCACATTATCATAAACAGAGGTTTATATGGAATTGATCAAGACCAGCCCCTGATATTGAAGTCGGCTAAGCTTTAAACTCCATAGATGGAGTTCGGCTGTTGGGAAAAACCCATCCAAGGTATTAGGTTAACACAACTCCCTACGCTATCATGTATTCTCCTCATAAGGTCATAGATCTAGCAGTTTGGGATTTCCAATAATTTCTACTAGAAGAAAACAACGTGATATAGCAAGTGCAAGTGGATTCGATTGTTACTCACCTGGTGTATGCTTTCTTCACCCAATTAACCTGCCGGGAAGAAGTATGTCGTCCACAAATCCTGCACACTGCTGGTTCTCCTCCTTTTCCTCTAGTTTCCTTCAAGCCTCTTCTAGATCTCTTTGATTTCTATGCCAAAGACCTTTGGATTCGTGTGGCATCACAAAAACTCTCCTTGGGATGTGTGTTCACAACACAAGGGTTGAAATCCCCTTTCCTAATCGAATTTCGAAGTCCACTTAAACTATGCAAGGGTCCCATCTGCCTCTCTGGCAATTACAATTTAAATTCTACCTCTTGGCTTCTTTGGTCCCACTGTTAAGTATAAAAAGAAATACAATCTTAAACCCTTAGTGGAAAAAAAAAAAAAACCTTAAATCTCATAGTGTCCCTACAAAAGATTTTTATTTGGATTTTGTTAAGCACGGGTTGAGCCACTGGGCCCTACCCAAACCCATTTGGAACTCTTTATTTCTAATCTAAACCCACATTATTCCCAGTAAAAGCCTAATAACGAGGGTCCCACAGGGTTTCTGCCCAAAACTGCAAAAAAATATGGGTCAGGCCACAAGGGCCCTATGCAGGGGTGGTATCCACTGGAAGAAAAAAAAAATCTTACTTTCATTAATTATGTAACCCAACTGTCATTAGCACTCTCAAAGTAAATTTATTAATAATATAACTCCAAATCATAATTATAATGTTCATCCAAATTAAAAATTCTTTACATAATATATATATTATATTTGAGAAAAATTTAATATCCCAAATTAAAATTCAAGAAAAATAATGGAATTAAATTTATTACACATCACTGATAAATATTCCAGCCCCTATAGCAGGGTCTGGGGTATTACACTTCTCTTGTACTCTTAAGGTTCATGGCTGCTTCACTCTGGGGTCAGATCATGAATGAATACTTTTTATAATGGTTTCAATGGCAACAAGTTGGTCAATGAAATTAATATCTAATTCTTTGTAGACAGAGGAGAGGACACATCACAAGAGTGTAGTATGCAGTCACCAACCACGAGGTCTTTCTATGCAAACTCTAGGATCTAGGTTGATATGCCAAACTTGGTGTTGAAGTTCATGTAATCCCTCCTTTCTCGAGTTACGGGTTTCTTTTGTCAAGATACATTGCTAGAAGATACACTCTTTGCCTTTCATAGCTCTCAACTTTGTGGAATCAGGTATTTAAGTCGGCTGAACTTGGCTTGTAATTTACTACAATGTTATAAGAATTGGCTGGATTTGATATTCTATAGTAGAGATGTGGTTCACCTAATGAGTTGGCATGAACTTTTTGCTTGTATGCCTCGCAAGTCGCATCAACAAGGTATGTGTGCCTTGCTATTTCAAGAACTTAATCTCAAAACCTTCTATTAAGTGACTGAAAAATAGCGAAAGTGTTTCCCCCCAAAATTTTGGGAATAGAAAGATTTATTAAAAAGACGAAAAAAAAAACAAGCGGAAAAATAAACAATGAATACACACAGAGAAATAAAACCAAACGAAAATACCATCACCCAAGAGGATTCAACATCAAAAGAAGTGTTTAATCAAAGGACTGCTTCCCTAGCAGGACCATCTGCCATATCATTCACTTCTCTCTAGATGTGATTAAAAATAACATTGAGTTGAAAAGAAATATCTTGCACCTCCTTCACCCAATCTGGCCAAATTGGAAAGAAATATCTTGCGCCTCCTCCATCCAATATGCCAATCTCCAACGAAATAACGATTTTCTTGACCCCTTCTGAATAGCAGAAAGGGTATAAATGAAAAAAATCAGGTGACCATTTTTGAATTGTCAAATCATTTTTATTTATCCCATGAAGGTGCTTTTTATGGTCATTGAACAACTACTGACTCTTAACCTCAAGAAATAAGCAATGACAACCGTAAGAACTGTAGCAATATGACTGTTATCATTCATGTAAAAAAAAAAAAAACGGAATACAACTGTTAACATTATGTAGTTGCGTGCCCTCTCTTAACTGGAGAGAGACTTTTTCCTAATCTGTCTTTTTCTCTTGCCTTTTTTTCCCTTGTTAAAAGATATCAAAAAGAAATATTCCTTTTCATCCCTTGTAACTACCTCTTTATAACTGTTAGGATTCACATCCTAATGAATAATTGCAAGCATATTATACCCTTCTTCATTTGATCTGTTACAAAGAATTGGTAGATCTTCTGTCGAGTTGGTGTGAACTCACTTGCTCCAATAGTCTGAAAATCCTTCCATGACTAGAATTGATAGATTTTTAATTATTTTAGATTGGGCTAAAATACACACACAGATGAATTTGGCCCAAATAGCAGTCCTTGAATCAATGTCAGGTCATTGCCAATTTTAAGGGATATGGTGATTAAGAAGCCAATTCTAAGGAGCTATCCATTCAGATTTTAGCTGTCTCGGCTAGAAGTCAAGGAGTTCCTACATTTAGTGTGTGAATGGTGGGCTGAACAATTGGCTGTTTGGAGGCCAAGTGCATGACTTGTCCCAAAATTGGAACAGCTGAAAGTTAAATTTAATCAAACTAGTGATTAAGAAGTTTGATGTTTTTTAGGATTTTTTATCTTTGAATTTCGAAGAGGAAACGGGGGTGTTAGTGAAGGGCGAGAAGTTGCATTGAGCTGAAAACCAAGTATCAGAGCACATGAAGGAAGAAGAGATCACATGGAAGCAAAGATCTTGTAACAGATGGCTCAAAGAAGGGACAATATTATACTTTCTTCCACTGTATGGTATGGCTTCTGTTAGAAGTAGGGCCAATCACGTATACTGTTAGATATAGGAGGATCTATTATTGTAGACTAGAAAAGATATTCCAAGAGTTGCTACAACATTCTTTCGAAACCTTCATATAGAAGCTTCTGCTAGAGAAAGAGCCAATTGTATTTGGGGTTAAAACCAGGTGGATTTGAAATTCTAGAGTATAAAAGATAGTACAAGAGTTGTTGCTTTTCTTCCAAAACCTTCATTTAGAGGAAAGTTGGGCCAGAGCTTTTTTTGGGATCATTTTTGTTTGCCATGATAGGAGGGCCTATTGTCTTGAGACGAGTTTTATAGAATAAAAAATGAAGCAGTTTTTGTTTTAGGTGAATTGGTGCCTACACTTGGAACAACAAACCCCCACCAGCCCCCTCCTCTATTCTTTTTTTACTTGTTCTTCTGGGAGGAATTAAGTGAGGTTGTCCATCTGCATAGTGGAACCTTGTTGGCTTCTCTGATTCCTAAGGTGATGAGCTTTTTCCTTTGGGATTTCAATTCTATTAGCTAAATTGGAAGCATTTATAAGGTTTTAGCCGAATATCTTGTCTTTGTGAAGCTACTAATAGAAAAAAATCTTGTCTTCGTGAGGTTTAGGGAGTCTTTTAAAATGAGGCAAATTTGAGCTCATTCTTGTTTCTTGGAACCATTTCCCATCTAACGAGGGTTTAACCAAGTGCTACTTTCTCAAAGTAGACTTGAATTTTGGTTTGGCAAGCTTTTTTATAGCTGACGGTCAGTTTGACGTGATCCTTCTCCTTTCTTCGGGCTTGGGACTGACACATGTTGAGGCACGATGCATGGTTGAGGAGAAACTGATGTGAGTCAATAGAACGGGCCATGTAAAGTGGGGGTATGATAAAGCCTTCATAATGTTCAATGCAATGTTTCCCCAAGGGATCATTGATAAAAGACAATCGAAAAAGGGGCCATCTATGATGGAGATCGAAGAAGGGGCTATCCTTTGGTAGTTAGATTAATGGATTAGAGCTTTCGAAAGAGATAACCGAGAAGGGTTTGTCATTAATTCATTCATGTGGGTGTCATTAACTAGATAACAAGCTATAAAGAGAGTAAATCATGATGTGAGTTGTATTTGACGAAAGATATGATATGAAATGGCAAATTTTTTTGTACAGGCTTTGGGTCAAATGGAGCTTGTGGATGGAGGGGTGTCTGTTATCTACTAAGTTTATATTCTTGCAAAAGTTTCCATTAAAGGCTATTTTTGTCTATCCCATTGTATTCATTAAGGAGAGTCGCTATCCCATTTGTTTCTGTGATGGTGGCTGAAGCTCTTAGTAGAATGGTGGAAGAGGCCTGGTTGATCAGGCTGTTTTAAAGAATTTTAGTGCGTAGAATCATTGTACTATTATTCACCATGAGCTTGCTAAATACACTCTTACTTTCTTTGACTCTATTCATTAGAAGTTAGATAATATGAAAGTGGTTCTTCATTGTTTTGAGATGGTATTGGGACTAAAAATGATTTTGTTTAAGAGAAATTATTGTGTTTTTGTTGATCAGGGGAAGATTGAAGATCTTATAAACACTTTAGGCTGCAGGGTAGGTCAACTTCATCATATTTAGATTTCCCTTTGTGTTTATCAATTCTCTAAGTAGTTGTGGGGAAGATTGAGAAAGAAATTATCAAGTTGGAAGAGCAAGTGTTCATTGTTTAGAGGTTGCATTACATAGTGTATTTGTTTTATTAGATTTGCCTATGTGTTGGACTATTAAGGAAGAGAAGTAAGAATTCACGGAGGGATTTCTTATGAAAGTGAATGAAGGAAAAAGGAAAAAAAATTATTTACTCGATCAGCAATCTATTTTTAAACATGACTCATGTTGTCAGGTTCTTAAAACTTTTGTTTAAGGCTTTTTTGTTTAATGGCTGTGAAGTCTAAAAGATGATTCTCAAAAATTATGGAATGTGGATTTTGGTGAGCAATTATGAGAGGAATGGATGGACTACTTTCATATGGACTAGCATTTGTTCACTCGGGTTTTACAAAGGTCTCTCTAGTGTGAGTGCGAACATAGCATGTATAAATGGAGTATAGTTGTTGGCGTGAGTTGTCAATTAAGAGACAGAAAATCTAACAATAGTGACTCCTTTCATGTCCGTTTTGGTTAAATAAATAGTTCATTCAGTTGACTTCTTTAAGGATGGTCCTCGCTGATGGTCGATGTCCTTTTTTTCAAGGTGTCTTGGTATTGCAATGGCCACGTTTGAGCACTTGTTTTGATTTTCCTCCACTATGTGTTGTTCTTCGGCATGTGCCAAGCCCAAGTCTAGATAAAGGAGGAGGGTTGCATCAGATTGGCAGTTGGCTCTAAAACTTGCTAGCCATATTGCGTGTTCTAGTTCGAGAATAGTAGCAATCATCTAACCCAATTTTGATGTCATAAGGCTTTGATTATATGAAATGATGGTCTTTGTTATAAAAGATTTCTTCCAAATTTAACTTCCGTCATTGGATTGCAATGGTTTAGAAGTTGTGTTTTAGACAAATCGGTTTATGATTATCCATTGCATTGGTCATTTCCAAGATAATTCAGAAAAATTGAGAATTTGAAAGCTATAATGAGTGGTTGCATTGACGGTTTGTTAGGCCTGTGTATTTGAATTTTGAACCCAGGTTTTGGGAGTTGGACGAATCCTTATATTGATTGATGCAAAGCCCTAGGACTGTTGAACGCTGAAAGTGAGGTATGGGCATGTGATAGTAGTGGTGTGTTTTCAATTTTAATCTTTTTTTAATTTGTTGGGTGCTCGGATTGGCTAAATTTTATGCTTCTCTTGCACCTTGAGTATTGGCATCTGCTTGGTTTGCTTTGTAGATGAAGATTTAACAATTAATGACTTAAAAGGAAGACTTTGCGAGTCACTTCTAATTCTCGTATCATGTGTTTGGTAGATGTTGCATGTTATCTATTGACCACCTCTTCCTCTAATGTTAGGTTCCTTAGGATGTATGGGTAAATTATCGTTTCCAGTTTTGAATAGCTTAGGTTTTCGCTCTACTGTATTTTATCTCTTTCCAAGATTGGCATATTGTACTTTGGATGAAAAGGGTAAGATTGTTATTGTTGCTTTGTCTTTATGCAGTAGTTTGGCTTGTAAAAAGAAAGAAATGGCAGAAGTTTGGAAATTGTGAGTTGTGATTCCATGAATTTCATGGGTTTCATTTGTTAATGAGTTTTTGGGTTTGAGATATTTATTTCTTGGAACCTTTATGCAATCTTAGTGGTGTTGGTTCCGTGCTACTTTTTTCAAAGTAAACTTGAAGTTTTGTTTGGCAAGCTTTATGTATCTAATTGCCGGTGTGATGTAATTATTTGGGTTTGGGATTGGCACATGTTGAGACACGATGCATGTTGGAGGAAAATTGAAGCAAATCACTAGAATATGCCAATGAAAATGAGGTAGTGTAGAGTCCTTCACATGTTGATCGTATTGTTTGTTAAAGAAGGTGCCATTGAAAAAGGGCCCCTCCCACGGGGTGTTGTCGAAGATTGGGTGGTTCTTAATGTCGGTCAATGAATGGATTAACGCTAATAAAAGTACAAGTGAGAAGGAAATAACATTAATTCATTTGTGTGCATCATTCGATGGATGACGAGTTGGAATGAGAGTAAAAAGAATAAATTATGTGATATATGTAAGTTGGATCCGAAGAAAGATTATGGTAAATGAGTTGGCCTCTCTCTCTCTCTCTCTAACTTTACACCTATATTGTGGACTTTGGGGGTTCAATGGAGCTTATAGATGGAGTTTTTGATGCATGCTAATTTCATATATATGGGTGAATGGTCTAGTGCAAGCCTCGCACACGGTGCTTACCTTCTAGTGGGGCCCATGTGATTGCAAATCCGAATGGGCTATCGCATGGGTTTGCATTGATAGTTGGGACTGGACCTTGAGGGTCAATTTTTTCATTTCTTTGGATATAAAACCATTAACTTGTGGGCCTTGGATCAAGGGGTTGGATGATCTGATGGGCCTCAAAATCTTATACAAAAGTAGGGCCCATCCAGAACTTTCGATCTCCCACCATCCCACCCCTAGGTGTGGGCCCCAACAAGTTGTTCATGGATGCGCAAGTTGAGGGCGCACCAGTAATCGGGCATGGGGAAATGCTACGGTGAGATGAGTGAGATGACTTTATGTGGCCCACTTGGATGAGTGCCAACTAGGGGTCGTAACGGCCCAATTAATCTTTTGTTTTGGGAAAACTGTTAACGGAACCATATTTTACGATTTTTAGTTTTTAAAAACCGTAACCGTAACCGTACCCTAAAAAACCGAGCTGCGGTTAACCGTATTACACGCTTCAGTTATGGTTAATTCCAATACGGGCTAAAAAAGAAAAACAAACATATATTCCGATATAAAGGCAATATCTATACATATCAAAGAAAACATGAACAAAAATGATTGAAATACAAATAAAAAAAAGATTTATAGAGGAAGGAAGATGAGGAAAGGGGGCTTAACTTAAGTCATTTTATTTCATTTAGGCCCTTTATTTGTTTTTATTTAGTATAACAGTTTGGTTAACCGCGTGTTTTGGGAAAATGGTTAACCGAACTATATTTTATGGTTCGGTTCGGTTAACAACTGTAAGTCGAGACTGAAAGTCGTAACCGAACCGTGAAGCTCGGTTTTCTGATTTTAGATTTTAATAACCGTTAACCGAACCGTGAAACACGGTTATTAACTGTCGATTCGGTCGGCTAGACGGTTTTCCGGTTATTTTTTACACCCCTAGTGCCAACCATGAAGGGCTTGGGGATTTGAAAGATCCTGATAAAAAGCTAGCTATTTGCAAGTATTTGTCCTTGGCCCTTCATCTTAATAGTTTACATTTGTAAATATTTGTAATGGCTAAGATAATAAATACTCCATTTCACATATCAAATCATATTGGATGAAGCTGATTTTTTGCGCATTGCTAGCCTTGATAATGATTTTTCAATCTCTCATACCCTTCATGGTTGGCACACAACACATGTAAAAGTCATCTCACTTACCTCACCAACTCACAAGATCATTTCCCTATAGTGTGTATAGGGAAATATTCATATGCATATGTCCCTCACCGTGTTATGGTTAGGGCAGCACAGTGGGGGCTGACTTTATAGTAGATCCCTTGAACCATCCACATACACGGGACCCCTTGAATTATAGTAGATCCATTGAGTTTTCACCAAATTCAAATGGATTGGACCATTGGATCAAGGGTTAAAACCACCCCCCTCCCCGCGATGCAGCGGCACCACCAATCTCCGCGAGATATATTGTGGGCCACATGTGGGACCCATGAAATTCTAATTATTATTAGTTTAAGTTTAGCAAAGAATGTAATTAGGATTTTCTAATTTGAATAGGATTTTTTGTTTCCTAGCTTGATTAGGATTGTTTCTTAGGGCTTAAGTATCTTTTTATTATATATATGGCCTTGTAGAGATCCATGATCTTAGGTTTGGAATTAATAGAATTTCCTTTTTGTGGGTTTATCGTTGGAGAGTGATCTTCTTCGTGTGATTGTTCCTTGGGAAACCTAATTGTGCCCTGACACCTGTGATTCTAACCCTAGGATTGCATCAATTGATGTTAGAGCCGAACGATCATTGTGATTGAGCGTTGTGATTACCATCTCTGTCCCCCATCTATCCCCTTCCATCACATTTTTCCCATGTTCGATCCATCATCCCTGTCAACCATCCATTCCCATTTTTCCGTCAAACCGTTTCAATCCCACAGTCCAAAATCATCCGGAACCATCCCCATCCCCATCCCCAAAATCTCGCTGGCCGAAACCCTAATTGACCACCGCTACCCACATCCCTGCTCCCAACTTTACTGATTCCACAATTGAAGCCCAAAAACTAGTCACCAAGCCACACCCATCTATTATCCGAACCCCAATCAATCTCCAATCCTTTCCCCTCAGCAAACCCAACCCTTCCCTAGAAACCCTAATTATGCCCTGGCCCCTTCCCTGATGAGGCCCTAGCCCCATCGCCTCTCCTCGAATGCCAAATCCCCAAAACCCAACCATCAAACCTCCTGCCTCTGCTCCCATCCATTGACGCTAAACCCATTCGTCCAAGTCTTCCTCCCACCCCATCGACCCAACCCTCCACTGTGAAAAACCAGACACACCGCCATTCTCAATCCATAACCCAACCCAGAGAGAACAAAAAAAAGTGTAGAAAAAGAAGACAGAGTAGTGAAGGAGGGAAGAAGAGGTGTACTGTTCACCAGTGCCTCACCTTGACTCCTGCCGCCATCACAAGCCTGCTCGCCATCGCTAGCCCGCACCTTCGGCTCTCTTCCCATCCACTTTGTTGAAGAATACAACAAAAGGGGGGTTTTCGAAAACCCTTTTTCTTCATTGACAAGTTCATTATCTTAGTTGGGCACCCTTTTTCTTCATTGACAAGTTCATTATCTTAGTTGGGCCTGGTTTCTACTTTGGGTTGAGTTCAGGTCTAAGTCAGCCGGCCTTGACTGTCTTGTTTGAGGTCCAACCCTGTTTGAAGCCCAACAGTGTTCTAATGTCATCCGTGCATCACCAGAATCTGATCAACAACAGATTTGACCCAATCAACGATTGTGACTTCTTTTTACAATATCGAGCTCATCCACTGTCAGATTTCAGATTTGTTTTCGCCAGCGTGATTGTGGAGAGCAGTTCTACAAATCAAGTCAGTCAAAAGTTTTAAAATTGCATTAAAAAAATGCCTCTCAAGAAGCATATAGAACTGGAGTCTTCCTCCACAAACGATGAGGATTTGAGGGGAACCGTTGCGGAATTATCGATAAATGTTAATCAACTAACCGCAACAATAGTTCAAATCCAAGAGACTCTTGATAGGATGGAAACTCGTTTAGCCAATTTGGAAAATAATCGGCGTGAGGGTAATCATCGAGATGATGGAGGACATAATCGGAATCAACGAGATCCACATGCAGTAAATGTTGATTGAGATTTTGGTATAAAACTTATGATTCCCGAATATGATGAAAAATTGAAACCGGATGAATTCATGGATTGGTTAGTGTGTGTTGAAAATATTTGTGCACATAATCCAATGACAGATTGTCATAGTCACCCTAGTGGCAACTCGATTCTGCGATATGGTGGGCCGAGTTGCAAAAGAAGAGAAGAAATCAAAACATTGACCCTGTGGACACATGGACTGAAATGAAAAATGTGTTGAAGCAAAAATTCCTTCCTGTCAATTATGCAACAAATCTGCGTTCAAGTTTTCGAGAACATTGACCCTGTGGACACATGGACTGAAATGAAAAATGTGTTGAAGCAAAAATTCCTTCCTGTCAATTATGCAACAAATCTGCGTTCAAGTTTTCGAGATTTGAAACAAAGATCTAAGACAATTGTTGAGTATTCTGAGGAGTTCATGACCATGCAAACTTCTTGTGGCTTGAATGAAGATGATGTATTCGTTGACAGATACTTTCATGGGCAATTGATCAAGGGGTTAAGATGATCAGGTGGGGTCTACTTTTTGTACATGGGTAGGCCACAACCAAATCTTTCAATCCCCCTAGCCCCATCCCCATATGGGCCTTCAAGTGGGCTTTCCATGCATACTGCACTATATATATTAATGATTTTGTGCGCATAAGTCGAATGGAGCTTTCCATGTGAGCTCCAAGGCCCACTTGCTGGCCCACCTCGAGATGAGACTTGGGGAGATTTGAAGATCCGGGGGGGGGGGTTTGGTGGTGCGGTTCCTATGTACCAAAAATTAGCCCCATTGAATCATGCTAACCCTATTATCAATAGCCAATAAGTCCAGTCCATTTGGATTGATCCAAACTCGGGGGCATGTGAACTGTAGGGGGCGAATTTTGGTCAATTTTTTTTATATTATTCTTATTAGTAATTTATATATATATATATTTCCTAAGCACGCGGACATTATTTTTGTGTACGCCCGTGCACACCTCATAGAGGGGCCTACTTGAAGGTCTATATGAATGGACCATGCATAGGGACCCCCTTTGATCATCACCGGTGCCCTGGGTTTGCATGAATGGGTTGAATGCATATGGAAGCATCATGCACACCTTGCGCACTTGATAATGCGTCTCTCCCTCTCCCTCTCTCTCTCTAGATATAGAGAGAGGTGTCCCTAAAGTCTAATTATTTTGTGCCATATGGAATTTGTCAAGGAGATCCCTATCCCTTATTTGTTTCATGATAATGGATGGAGCTAGCCCATTGCAGAATGCTTGAAGAAGCCTCATTAGCTAGGTTGCTTTAGAGGTCTTTTGTGTCTCGTGTACTTTTCATTGATAAGGGTTGCTAAAATAATTCCAATATTTTGTGATGTTAGTCATGAGCAATGTCAGCAATAAAATGAACTTTTGTGGCTTAAGATTATTCGGTAATTTTCTATTCAGAGGTAATTTTCATGGTTTCTTTAGAGGCAAATACCTCATCCCTTTGTGGGACCCACTTGGATGCATGACAGTAATGGGGAATGAGGTGAAGGAGAGTTGTCTTAATGTGGAATAGATTTTGGGCAATTGGCTTCTCATGATGGCATTTCTATTAGGTTGTTGAGGCTTATAAAATAAGGTTCTTCTTGTTAGATGGATGTTGGCATATGGGAGATGATTCTCAAGGATTTTGGAAGTAGTTTCGGCCCAAAAATAGGGCATCAAGTTGATTGGATGGATTGCTATCATGGAGGCTAGCGTTTAGTCACGTGGGTTCTGGAAAGGTATCATCTGTGTGAATGATTAATGCACATGAATGAGTTAACTACCCTTTTGATGGAATTACCTGTTCTTGTAGCTTTCTTTGGGATGGTCCTTTCTACAATATCCTTTATTGATGGTTCTTCTCGATGTCCCATTTTTAAGGATGCATTATCATGGCCCCATTTCAGTGACCGATTTCACTTATACTCCACCGAATGTTTTTTTTTTGTTTTTTTTGTTTTTTTTCCTGTATGTGCTAGTCCGAAGCCCAAATAAAGGAGTGGGTTGCGTTAGGTTAAAAGCCAACTATAAAAGCTGGCCAAATACCAAAGCATATTTTGGGCTTTATTCTGGGAAAAGTAACGCTCAGCCAACCCCAGCTAATCCCGTCTTTAGATAATAGATAATTATCTCTGAGATTTTCTGATATGTTCATCATATGATTGGAACAGGTGAGAAGTTATGGCTTTTAGTTAGGCACAAGGGTGAATGAACATTTGTCATTCCAATTATTTCCATGCCTACTAATTGAGTAGTTCCAATTATTGTCTACGGGGCCAATTCATTTTAGAACCCAATTTTTATAATATTCAACGAGGGAGCTCAATGAAATTCTTATAATGATGTAAATGCTATAAAAAACATATTTACCTTTGCTGAAGACTGACCATCAAGCGTGGGCATACCGTAACACATGTGATAGACATTTTATTTTTCTACTTGAACTTCTTATGTAGAATTCACAGTATATTCGACTTTTGCTAAGATATACGGTTTTCTAGCAACTAGAGTATTGGCATTGTTTTGGCTGGCTTTATGAAAGAAGATTTTTGGCCATTGATCTTTTAAAGAAGAAGAATACTTTAGTCACTTTTACAGGGTGTTTGTTTGCTGAAATTCAAAGAATTCCTATTGGTGAGAATTATAAATTATCCAAGCTTCATTGTTGGAGGAATTTCTGGCAGGAGTTCCCAATGTTGGGAATTCGCTGTCCACACCCCCGCATTTGGAATTCCTTGTCTACCTAGTGGGATCCAAAACCCAGCCTTGTGGATTGTCACTTTTGGCTAATAGATTTCTAAGAGAGGTGTTCTTGAGCATTTGTAAACCCGGCTAGGGGATAATATTTGGGGAACTCTGAATCCCCCCACCAGGAATTCCCAGATATCCTGCAAACGAACAGGCCCTAAGTGCAGTCCTGGGCAGGTTTCCTAAATCCTCCTGTACACCTCAACATCCAGGATACTGGAATTTGTAGAAATTAAGATCAAAAGTGACATTTCAAAAGGCTGGTTTTCCGGAATTCCATAGCGACTGGCATGCCTCTTCTTTTTCTTTTTGGAAGACTAAATCTGTTGAACATATTTTTTGCTTATTGTTAGGCACTCACCTATTATTGATTACTGCCTTATCTAGGTTTGAAATGGAGTGGGTTTTCTCTGCCCTATTCATTTCAATTTCCAAAACAGTACATTGGGCTTTGGAGTAGATAGGGAAAGCCTGTTTCTGCTTCTTTGTTTTTATGTAGAGGTTTTCTCTCCATGGAAGGGAATGCATTGAGGGATGTTTTAGATTGTCGTGACGGATTTAAATTTCCACAATTAGTATTTTGTAGCCCGGAGCTAACAAGGAATTCTGAAGTGTTCTATTGTTATGGAAAAAGAATTATTTGAAGACTAATGATTCCCCTTATAATCTTCGTGTTCACTTGATTTGGAAATATCCTCATGTAAATGTTTACAGTCTTAACTGTGATGGGAACTCTAAATGATTATTCTTGTATGACCTGGAACTACAGTGAAATATAAAGGTGATAGAGGCCTGACTTCACTGTCTAGAGCTCTTGAACAATCTTGAAGGAGAAATGTTAACTAGCACTGATAGGGATGAAATGCATTCCAAAGTCATCTCCTCAATTCATCCCAGAATCTGGCTGTGTAGCATGCAAACAACAAATTCCCAATCGACATGGTCATGTTTTTTCCATGTTGATTTTAGGAAACTCACATTTCTTCGACCTCACTCTAGTGCACAAATTTTAATTTGGAATACTCTATTTGAATCTATTTGGTTTTGACAAAATCTGTTTTGTTGGCCCTATAATATAAATCATTAGCTTCCTCATTTTGTTAGTCAAGAACTTCTAAATTCATTTTCATGCTCATCCACTAGACTGATAGGCTCGAAATCTTTTAGTCCTCGATTCCTCATAAGTAATTGATTTTTGGTATGGGAGATACGCAAAATAAAGCTGTTAACTCTACTTGGATCTTCTGTGAAATTTAGAAAGCATGTCCTTGAGATTGCCCTTAAGAAAAAAAAAAAAAAAAAAAAAAAAAAATCTCCTTCCTACCTTTATAAACAAGTTAAAACCATATGGACGTGGCACTTTGTGTCCAACATTATCTTTTGTTACACTTCATTGAAATTCTGCTTGAATCATTTAGCTTTTTTGTATTAAAATTGTGTAAAAGTTGATGCCATCCAAATTGGGTTACAGTTATCCACTTTAGTGTAAGGGTTGTAACTGTAAGAGCTGCATTCATTTCATCCAGAATTTCCCCTTCAATCTGTATCCTGTCTACCCTTGAACCTCAACTTGCACCCATCATTCCTCCTCCATGCTATGAAGCTTGGATGTTTGAAAAACACATTTATGGACTGTAAGAGGTAGTACCTATTTGATGTTTGATGTATGAATAAACACCTCTTAATTGATTTGAGTGTTTACTTGGCAACATACTACGACAACATTTTATGGTCCTCCCAATTCTTAGAAACTACGAATTTCGCGATCCTGCTCATTGTTCGTTATTCTACGAAATTTGGGAACACATTGTGTATTATCTTTTTCGATACTTATTTCTTATGTAAAATCGTGTTCCTGTTGTATGCATGGCATGTCTGGGCAGCATAGCTTTTAGTGCTTCACTGTGTTTCATCCTCCTAATTTTTATTGATATACTCATTTATGTTAAGTTTTGTTGTAGTTGCGTCGACCTCCGTATCTCTGCAGGGCCTACACTATTTTCAATTGGTAGATGAAGTCTTTGTTTAAGGTTTTCCTCACATGTGATCCTGCCTTCACTAGTTTTCCAATCACTTTGTTCTAGTATATTCCCCCTCAGATGGTTACCCTCTTTCAGTTTCAGTCCCTTCTTGCCACTTGTTTATCGTAAACAAGATTCTCTTCCATGTGTTCAATTTTATATAGCTTAAATGGTTTTGATATAGGAAATTATTTAGTACTCTTTGCTAAGTCGTAATATCACGCCAACCCAGTCTCTCATAAAGCAATTGTCATCTTTGTCTTACTTTTGAAGCCTTTAATACCATTGGACCCACTTCCCCAAAAATAACCTTTCGAACAATTTCCATAACCATGAATACGCCTATTTTGAAGGGCATCGATCCCTCTATTTTCAGTTTCTTGGACATGCTTTGGCTACATCATCCCTTTAATGTGCACAACTTCCCAATGCTCTTCTTATCATCAATGCTTCATCCCATCAACATGGGCTTGGCTAAAAGAGTTCTACTCTAAAACTCTTACTTAAAAGCACAGAGGAAAGAAAAACTATGACGAAGTTACGACAACAAAAATAAGAAACTACATGCAAAGGACACTCTCTCTGTGTGTGTGCTTGTGCGTGCATATATAAGAATGAGAAGTTCTCTACCTAGCTTATGATTCATGCTATAGATTGTCACCCTCTGAGTAGCAAAGGATTAACCTACTCTTCTTCAACGTTGCTAAAACCGCTACTTATGGTTGCCTTTAAAGTAATATTCTTGTGCTCAACTCTATTTAACACTAGGGTCTTAAGTTTATTTATTTATGTTTTTGGTATATGCCACATGGGTCAGTGTAGAGGTCTTTCAACCG
This sequence comes from Persea americana, assembly GCA_029852735.1. Taxonomy (NCBI): domain Eukaryota; kingdom Viridiplantae; phylum Streptophyta; class Magnoliopsida; order Laurales; family Lauraceae; genus Persea; species Persea americana. The sequence goes on along the minus strand of CM056818.1, from coordinate 29,257,302 downwards.
GTTGAGCATGGTCCCTTCGGGAGATATGCCATGCTTTCAGTTACTCTGCTAGTGACACATCATTCCTTCACCCAAGGTCTTTCTGTCCTCCCTTTTCTCCTATTACCTTTCACAGAATGAGTATTAAACATTGATTCCTTTTGTTTGATTCAATGGATGCACTTTTGCTTTGATTTTAGCTTTTGGCCTCCTTAGAATTTTATCCACATTATTGTGTGGGGCTTCCTCTTTTTGCATTGGTTATCTTTTAACAGTAACACGATTATCATGATTCGCCTATGACACTCGAATACTTCAAAATATATATTGCTAAAATTTAAAATTAACATATAAATTGCTATATTCTAGCACTAGCAAAATATATATATATATATATATAAATTGATATATTAAATGTAATCTACTAAATCAACTCAAAATATGGCATGCATTTTATAAACATACAATAATCTTTCAACATATTTATGTCATGCCAACACATGTTTGAATGGCGTTGGCAACTTAGTTTCACACACGTGCCAAGGGATCGATTCCTGGGTCCTCAAGTTTAAATTATCACTCCTAACTTGTAGTCCAACATAGCAAAAAAAAAAAAGTCATCAATATGGCTCATAGCCGAGAAGAAAAAAAACTCAAAAAGGAAGAGGAACGGGTGTGTTGGGAAGGCTTGTGCCGTCTTATTCTTTCATTCTACGAGTTGGAATAGGGGTTTTACGGTTTTTGTGTTTTTCAGTTATAAAATTTACAAATAGCCCCATGCAGCTTTTTTTTTTCTTTTTTTTTTTTTTTTTTCTTAAAAGGGTCTCAAATAAAAAATTTGGTCCTATTTCTGGACAAAATTTTGTTTGTTGGTGGGAGTGGTGGCTAACTTGGTTCAGACCATGGATTGAATAAAAAAGCTTAGCCGAAATGAACCAGAATACGCAATAATGATACAGTCTCCTTTTCTCATGCAATCTGTAATATAGTAATGGTACTAAAGTTCCTAATGAGCTGATGGTAGAAAAGTCACCAGTCCATAGAAACTCAGCACATCATTTATATTAAAAGGGGTTGGCCATTCTCTAATAGTCTTCACTTTTTCCTCATAAACCCTACTGCCATTAGCCGACAAAACATAGCCCAAAATTGTCTTGGTCACAAAGCTGCATTTCTTAGTGGGCATATAATTTCTCTCCGTGACATTTTAAAAATATCTCCTAAATGCATGTGTAGTCGTCTCTTTTGATGACCAAATTAAATAGATTCAGCCAATATGGCTGAACTGAACCAAAATTTGTAACTATGATGCAAAGTTGCATTTTCTCATGTAATCTGTAATAGAGCAGCAATGGTACTGAAGTTCTTGATAAACTAATGGTATAAAGTCCCCAGTCCATAGAAACTCAGCAATTTAACTTTATTGGAGGAATTTTCCATTCTCTAATGGCCTTTACTTTTTCCTCATCTATCATAATGCCATTTGCCAACACAACATAACCTAAAACTGTTTCGATCACAAAGCTGCATTTCTTTAGTGTCAACATAATTTCTCTCTGTAGCACCTTAAAAACATCTCGTAAATGCATTCAGTAGGCATTTTGTGTAGAGCAATAAACCAAAATTTCGTCAAAATGGATGACTACAAATTGGCCAATGAAGGCTCTTAAATCTTAGTGCTCTGTGCATTGGACAAATATAAAGGCCAAATCAACCATTCATGTAACTCTTCCTGTGTTTTAAATGCAGTCTTCCATTCATTTCATGGCCTGATTCATATTCGATGATTCCCACTGCATAGATCAATTTTAGAGAAATTCAATGCCACCAACACGTCTAGCATATAATTGAATTGTGGAATCGAAAACGATAGTTAATTGTAATCTGATTAATGACCTAGCTATCTATGCACATCTGCCAAGTCCTCTCTTGTTGGTGTAATAGCGCTGACACTACACAAAGACTCATGCTCCTATGGATATAACCCCTTTCCAACAATTCAGTTACTTGGTGATTCAAGTTTTCACATTCTTTGGCCGTTCAATAGGCTGGTATAGTAGGTAAAATTGGAGAACGAAATTAGATCAATTTGATATGGAATATTGACATCGGTGGCAATCCAGGTGGGAACTCACCGGGGAATAAATCTTATAACTCTTCCACCAATGGTGCTACTAATCTAGGTTCAATGTTATCAGTTGCATATCTTTTTACCATCCATCACATAGGTTGTCCCACTTTCCGAAGCTTCTTCAAAAACTTGTGACTTAAAGAAAACATTTGCGCCCTGAGAAAGTGGATTTCCTGGGAATCTTCTACTGTGAGTCATAATACAATTTTGGATTTTTTAAAATTTTTTTTATAATAATAAAATTTTTGCTTTCTCCTTCACAAAAGGGGAGGTATTTTTTATATCCATCATGTACAGTACAATGGTCATACCACCATGGTCTCCTTAACAGTATGTGGCACAGACAGGGCATGACACGCACCACACATTGTCATGGTATTTGCATTCAATAGAAATTAAAACTACTGCACGTGAAATAATTATTATCTCATTGACCTCTCTAAACCATGAAAGCTTGCTTATAAGGTGTAGGGTACTTCATTATCTCATTGCCCTTCCTAAACCATGAGAGCTTGTGAGGTTAGAGTGCTTCTCATAAGTAAACGTCAACTTGTTGATGATCATCTTAGTTGACAGCGTTCTTGTAACTCCTGTCATCCTCTATGACGTGGCACCTGCGATCTCCAACGGTGCAAGTTGGTTCAAAAACACTGGTGCAAATCCAGCCATCCTGCTTAGGTACCTTCAGAGTGAGTCTTCTGAATCACCAAAGGATCAGCACCATCCTAGTAAATCACCCCATTCATTGTTACCATTATCATTTCTTTCCGCATCATAGATCAAATCACTGTCATCACCATCATAAGTTGCCTCATCATCATTGTCAACTGGTGTGTTCTTCGCCATGTGTACTATATGCTTCTTTAGTTTGATGATACGTGTCCTTTGCCACATTTGAAGCATTGCCCATAATTTTATCGATTCCATATTGTGCATCTGGCTAGCGCCAGTCAACCACGGTCAAGTTTGCCCCACTATCCTCCACCTATAGAACAACAACATCCGCACTAGCCCCTTGTGTTTGGCCTATTATACAACGGACCAGCTACCTGTTTAGTCATTCTTTGGTATTTTTCTCTGGATTTTGCATGTTGGTAGGCTTCATCTATTGAGTAAAGTAAATGTACGGACAAGTCCATCTACTTGCATCGAAGGCAACAAACATGTCAGCTATGTGCAACAAGCAGTTCATGTTGTTGGGGAATTTCTACAAACAGTTGGTAGGCAATATGATTAGGGACAAGTGAAAATTTATAAACCACTAAGCAGACCCCAAAATGCACTTTGTTATTGTTGTTGTCATTGATGATGATGATGATCTTACTTTCCTTTTTCTAAGACTTAACAATTTCTTTTGTCTGTAGGTCTCAGCAAACGGACCACAACAGAAGGACTTAGAGAAGCTTTTTCAAAATTTGGGCAAGTTGTCTATGGTATGTCTTTATGTATGAAGATTGAATCAGAAAAATATATATGAAGATTGAATCAGAAAAATACTTTTATGGACAGAAATATTCAGTGTGAGGTGTTGTTGATCTGCAGCTAGAGTTGTAACAGACCGTGTTTCGGGATATTCCAAAGGGTTTGGTTTTGTTAGATATGCCACACTAGAAGAGGCAGCAGAAGGTATAAAGGGTATGGATGGAAAGGTGAGCCAGTAGGATCTTCTTCTTTTAGATTAAAACTTTTAACATCCAACGCAAATGAATACATTCATTGAACATGGTCACGAGGTTCATTTTTTTTTTTTTTTTTTTTTGTGAATTTGTTCGCCAGAGTATCAGACCAGGATTTTAAGATTTTCCATCTGAATTGTCTTCCTACGCACTTTGTGTGCTTGTTGAGGTTGTAGGATTTTGTCACATGAATACATTATCCCTCCCTTGATGCGCCATTATGTACAAAATGATTGTTCTGTGCTCGTTCATAACGATCATATAATTCCTTTTCTTAGATCAGGATATGATCTTACAAAAACTTGCTTTGTTGTTTCTTAATAAATACAAATTACTTGGTGCTGGTTATCTCGGCATTTACAGTATTCCCCTTATACCCTTATAATGCATCTGTGGCTGATTGAGGGCACTGATCTGATTAAGGCCCATCTTGGACAAGGGATGCCTCACTTTTTTTATTTTATTTTATTTATTTATATAAAAGATGACGGTGATTCAATATTTCACCTCTTCCTGTGTGACTAGGCTAATCAATAGAAGTGCCAAGATTCCTCTCTGGGAGATTCATGCAGAAATGAATGGTATGGCCCTATGTGATGTAGCAGCACTATTTGTCCATTGGGACAAGACTCGTGGTCCAATTGTGGGACCCAAGCAAGTTTAGGAATTCTTTATTAATTTTTATTAGTTTCTAATTTTTATTTAAGAAGTTGCATTTATGATTAGTTTCTAATTTGGATAGGATTATTATTTGGTTTCCTAGTTTGATTAGGATTGATTTCTTTGCTTCTAAGTTTCTTTTATTATATATATGACATTGTAGAGATTAATAATCTCAGAGAAAATTCTCCTTTGTGGCTTGTATTGTTGGAGTGTCTTCATCGAGCGATTGTTCCATCAGAACCCTAATTGTGCCCCGGCACTTGCGATCGTACCCTAGGATTGCATCAATTGGTATCAGAGCGGATCGATCCCTCGATCGAACGGCGTGATTACCCCTATCCTTTCCCCAATCCATTGTCCATCTCCCTACCAAACCCCATTCTCAAACCGTCACCGTCGCAGCCCTCACACCCTCTTCCAGCCCAAATCACTGACAGCAATCAATCTCTCCCAGAACCCACCTCCACCAACCAGAAGCCATCCATCCAGTAAGCCCTCCCCTTTTCCAAACCCCTTCAGAACTCCCCTTCCTGCAACACAACCCACTGCCGAAACCCAAAACGCAAAACCCCACAAAACCCAATTGTCTCCCATTCGAGAGAAAAAAAGAAAAAAAAAAAAAAAAAAACCTTTTCCTCGCCCTTCGCCAACCCAAACCCAGCCTCATCCACCCCTCCCAGCCACATCTGAACCCAAAAATCCCTACCCCTATCTCTTTCTCACAATCAGCACAGAAAAAAGCAGAGACGAAAGAAGAAGAAAAAAGAGCAGCAAAGAAGAGAACAAGAAGAAGCAGATAGGAAAGCGACGTGTACCTTGCACCGCCGTCGCCCGCTCGCCCACTGTCGACCGCTCACCATCGCTAGTGCCTTGCACCGCCCTTTGTTTCATCTTCGTGTAGTTGAGAGAGAATGAGAAAGGGAAGCCAAAACCCTTTTCTTCTCTTTGGTTGCGTCGAACCCAAGGAGCGACCCACGTGACTCCAGTTGGGTCTCCACAAGTGGGCCTCCAGTTTGGGTTGAGTTCGACCTAAGGGCCAGCAACAGTGAAAAAAAAAAAAAAGTGTGCAGACATATATTTTCATCCACAAGTGGGGGCCCAAGTTCCTTCAAGTCTTTAGATGTTTATTTTCAAATATCCAGATCTACACATTAGGTCAGTAAAAAAAAAAAAAAAATGGTATTAAACAAAATGCCTCCCAAAAAGCATGTAGAGGTGGAGTCTTCCTCCAATAATGATGCTGATTTGAGGGGAATCATTGCAGAATTATCGGTAACTGTTAATCACCTATCCGTAATGATGGTTCAACTGCAAGAGACTGTTGCACGGATTAAAACCCGATCAACCAATTTGGAAAATAATCGGCGTGAGGATAATCATTGAGATGAGGGAGGACATAATCGGAATCAACGAGATCCACATGCTGTCAATGTTGATCATGATTTGGGTATTAAACTCGTGATTCCCGAATATGATGGAAAATTGAAACCAAATGAATTTGTGGATTGGTTAGTGTGTGTTGAAAATATTTTTACACACAAACCAATGACGGATGGTCATAAGATTACACTAGTGGCAGCTCGATTTCGCAACTATGCTGCAATATGGTGGGGTCGAGTTGCAAAGGAAGAGAAGAAACCAACAAATTAAAGCCGTTGACACATGGACCGAGATGAAGAATGTGTTGAAGCAAAAATTCATTCTTGTCAATTACTCTAGAAATCTACGTGCAAGTTTTCAATATTTGAAACGAGGATCTAAAACAGTTGTTGAGTATTCTGAGGAGTTTATGACCATGCAAGCTCGTTGTGGTTTGAATGAAGATGAGGATGTATTAGTTGACAGATACTTTAATGAGCTTACACTTGACATACAAGATATCCTCGCATTCAAGCATTTTTATAATGTTGATGAGATTGTTCAGCATGCTATCAAAGCTGAGGCAATTGCAAGCCATCAAGCAAGAAAACTTAATGCATCTAAATGTGTTGTCTATGTAGAAGAATTCCTCAATTGCAGGTTCTAAACGGAGTGATTCATCGGCGAAAGTTTTCGCCAAGCCCGAAGGTCAAAATAGGATTACATGTTTTAATTGTCAACAATAAGGGCATCGTGCAGTGGAATGTTCAAAGCATCCACCTCATTGAGGATGAAAGTGATGTGAAAGATGCTCTAGATGATCCTAAAGAGAATGCAACAGAGAAAGTGGAGGACATTATGCCCGAGGAGGGTCTTGATTCTCTCATGGTCATTACTGACAATATCTCAACTACTGAGAAGAAATGGTTGCGAGAAAATATTTTTCGCTCCAAAGGCACATTTAAGGGTCAAGTATGCATTGTGGTCATTAATAGAGGAAGTTGTCAGAACATTATCTCTTAGGTTCTTGTGGATCGATTACAGCTGAAAGTTTGAAAGCATCATCGTCCCTATTTTGCTAGATGGTTAATAACAGGTGATTAGTGCAAGGACGATATGCTTGTCCAGTTACCTTTGCTATTGGTGAAGATTATACAGGTACAATTTGGTCTAATATGGTACCCATGGATAGTTGTGATGTCATGTTGGGTCGCTCGTGGATGTATAACAAGAATGACACTAATGGCATGTGCGACAACACATACACATTCATGCATGATGAAAAGCAAGTCACACTCCGTCCTATGAAGCCTGCGCCACCAAAGGAATGGTCCAGTTCTCGTCTCATCAAGGAATTGCTTTAAGTGCACACTATATACAAAAGCAACATCAAGAAGAAGAATCGAGTTTGAGGTCGAACTCTTTTCCAACCCGGGGAGAATGATGCAGCAACGCTATTTATCCGTTGGGACAAGACTCGTGGTCCAATTATCGGACCCAAGCAAGTTTAGGAATTCTTTATTAATTGTTATTAGTTTCTAATTTTTATTTAAAAAATTGCATTTATGATTAGTTTCTAATTTGGATAGGATTATTATTTGGTTTTCTAGTTTGATTAGGATTGATTTCTTAGCCTCCAAGTTTCTTTTATTATATATTTGACATTGTAGAGATTAATAATCTCAGGGGTTTGAGTTAGTAAAAATTTCCCTTTGTGGGTTTTATCGTTGGAGGGTCTTCATCGAGCGATTGTTCTATCAGAACCCTAATTGTGCCCCGGCACTTGCGATCGAACCCTACAATTACATCACTATGGGTCTCCCCAGAATATGGCAGTCATCTTATGTAACATACATGCATCCTACTGGGTCATTCATCTCTGGCGTTTTATCATGGGCTGTTACTTGACTATTTGGTACAACTTGAACTTGGATGTTACCCTTGTTCTTCAGCCCCACACCACCTGGACCCTTGTTCTTGGGTCATAGGTCCCTCATGCACAGACCTGTGAATCTAGGGAATTTACTGATGTCCTGACACTGTTGGGAGCTCAGGACTTGGAATGTTTTTTTTTTCTTTTTTTCTTTTTTTTTTTCCGGAGAAAATAGAATAGAAAAGAAAGAGATAATTTCTGAATTTTGCAAGATAACATAATAAACATTCTAGTTGTATTTGTTACTCTGAAATTTGAATGTTCTCCGTGGTGCACTTTATTTATGTTTTAGGGCATTCTAAAATTGTGTTTTTGTCCTTTATTGAAAATGATGCTCATTTGTTCTGCAATGATTTTCTTTCCTGTAGTTTCTAGATGGATGGGTTATTTTCGCAGAGTACGCAAGACCCAGATCGCCGCCTCCGCCAAATGGAGCTCCTTCATCAGGCTTTCCATAGTTCCAAGAGTTCATTATTTCAATATATTATTTAAGTGTCCTGTATCAGGAACTATTTTTTGGGTCTAAGTTCTCTGTTCTGTTGGAGAATAGCTGGAAAGAGGATCGATTCATCTGATTAGTTAAGTTTTGGATGTTCAAACTTTATGTATCTTGGTATACTTTACAAAAATCCTTTGTATCTTTGGTTGCCATTGTTGTTCCTGCTTATATACATATACATTTGTGCTAAGCATGAAGATAATAGATCAATTTGAAACCTATGATTATTCTCTAGTTTTTTTTCCAATTTCTTTGGCAGTTTGTCAATTTTTTCCTTTCACGCTAGAGTATGCATATTCTTCAGGATTTTGTTAAGACGAAAACATTTCATTTGAGCTACAGACTATATATTCTTTTAGGAATTAATTTCAAGAAAGTATAAAACTTTTGGCTCATTTTCAAATAAATACATGAAGATTTGAATATTTTATAAAGGTACAAAAGTTTTCCACAATTCTTTCGATCAAGTCCTCTCCATAATTTTTTTGAGAAATTACCAAAATAACTAAAAATTGGTTTTTACACATCGGTCAGGTTTGAGTCGAGTCTACTTAGCCATTTGTCCCAGCTCAACCTAAATCAAACTCAACTTAGGGTTTTACTTGAGCCCTTCAATCTTTTTTTTTTTTTTTTTTTTTTAATATAAATATGTTTGTCTGCACTAGGCATATACTGCTATCGACATTGGTCAACCCAATCCGACCATTCGCAGTACTTGCATTGTGTGATTTTTTTTATTTCTCTGGTGTCATTCCTCAGTCTAAAGCTGGCTAAACCAAGTTTAAGTCTACTAACAACAACAACAAAAGAAAAGAGTTATTGCATGCAAATAGGTGGTTCGTGCTGGATTGAGTTGAAAATGTCAGCCTAAACCGAACTCTAAAGTTAAAGAAGGATCAACCTGATTCCTTAGCATGGCTGGGTTTGGGTCGGCCAAGTGGGTCCAGTGACAATGTGGGGGATGTGATCAAAGGTGGGCATCACCCTAATGACCATTCATCGAAAATGATTATTATCAAATACAAAAAAAATGGATGTAACATACAGAGTAAATCCAGGCCATCACCATTTAACTATAAGATGTGGGAAGTCGTATTAACATAAGAGTTTCCTATGAAACCATTGAGTTAAGCTTCTTTTCAAGCTGCTTCGCACGTCGAAGTGCGTCTAAAGCCTCAGCTTGCTGTCCCGCGCGTTTCAAGTTCAGTGCCTGCACCTTCTCAGCCTTGATCCTTTCCTCTAACTGACCCTTTTCTTGACTCTCATTTCTAACGACGTTCAGTTGAGCTTCTGGTTGTTGTGGAGCCTGCTCAACAATATCGACGTCCTGCCATCCAATTGCTTTAAGTGCAGACAAGAGCTGAGGATCGAGAAGATCTTCAACACCCACACCGTTGTCTGCTTCCACTTTGTTCTTCGATTTAATATGGTATGGGTCAGAGGAACCGAGTTCTTCCAACCGAGTCTCGATGGCCTTAGCCAGTTCGAATTCAGCTTCTGATTCCTCTATGCGACCCTCTCTTCGGAGTTTCAAGGCTTGACGTTTGTGACCAAGGGACTCCTGTTGCAGCTTGAACCTATCTCGACTGGAAATTGGTTTTGGAGCTTGATTTCTACTGTGTTCAGGAGCAACAATATTATCATTGGAAATAAACCCAGATGCATTCATATTACCCGCATCAGCATGGTGAGCTGCTGCTTCTAGACTCTTTTCCAAGAGCTTTGCCTGCCTTAGTTCCTCTCTAGCCTCCGCCAACTTCCCTTCCCTCTTCAGAGCAACTGCTTTTCGTTTACGGGTTAGGACCTCCTGTTGGCGGGAACTGTGATCGCTTTGAGGATCAGATTCAGGAGCAGAACTCACATCATTGTGTGGAGTTTTCTCTGCTTTCGTAATTCTTTTTTCTCTCTTCTCAGCCATATGACTTGGAGCATTGGCATATGAAATCTCATCTTCAGCACCCATTTTTCGCTTGGAGATTCTAGTATCTGAATTTCCACTATTTGGTGGTTTCTGGATGACAAAATGACCATAATTCTGATAATTTCCTGTCAGTAAATCCATTGCATTTACATGTTCATTTGATTGAGGTACATCATCTGAATGTTTTGCAACAGACTGAGACATTTCTTTGTTGGGTAGTGAAGTTTCGGAAGCCGGAATTGAAGAAGTTGCAAAAGGAGGTTGAACGCTGGCGCTTTCCTTCCAACCAATATCGTGCAGTGCTTTGGCACTCTCAGAAACATCCATCATTACATCGTCATTGAGACCTATGCTATCAGACACTTTGCCTATTGTCAGCATACCTCCTACACTTTCATACTTCTCTTGAGTGATGGAAGCATCACATGACTGTTCCTGTGAGGCAGCTTCCATCTCTGCCATTTGGGCCTCCAAGATCTTGGCCATTCTTAGCTCTTCCTCGGCTTCATCTAACTTCCCTTGGCGCCTGAGCGCAAGGGCCTTTCTTTTTATGCTTAATAGTTCCTTCTGGATTGCTGCCTTGCTTTTTGGCCTGTGGTCATGAATTTCAGGCTTGTTTCTCATGTCTGTAGTGTGTTCTGAAGGAGTGTTGATTTCAATGGAAGACTTCCTTCGCTCGCTTCCGGTTTCAACTTCTCCATCCTCCCATCCCAAATTTTTCAATATTGAGAGTAGCGCAGGATCATGCATGTCTTGTTCTGTTACATCTGCGTCTTCTTCAGTTACATCCTCGTGTTTTTGGAATGGCTCCAAATCCTTTCTATCAAGACTGGATTTAGAAACCATGGGTTTCGATGCACTCTCCAACTCTTCCAGTTGTTGCTCAAGTACCTTTCCTTTCTTCAATTCTTCTTCAGCTTCATCCATTTTTCCCTCCCTTCTCAAAGCAAGCGCCTTCTTTTTCAGACTCAAAAGCTCCCTCTGGATAACTAATTTACTTTTTGGTGGGGATTTCTTAAGAGGTTTTGTGGTGGTTATGATTTCATCATCTGCACGATCAATTTGCAGATTGGAAGTCCTTTGAATGGAGTTTGACCCGACATTGCTGCTTTGGGTATTAGTAGAGTGACCAGCAGATTGCAAGTTTTCAAGGTCCTGTTCCAGTAGTTTAGCCTTTTTAAGCTGTTCCATTGCTTGTGTGACCTTTCCTTCCCGTTTAAGCTTAAGAGCCCCCCTTTTGAGAGACTGTACTTCTCTCCGCAGTGCTTCAGCATCCATAGGAACAGATTTTGATACTGTGTCATCCAAATGATTGGCATCTTCAGTCCAACCAAATGATTTCAAGGCCGCAGCTATTGCTGGATCATTCATATCAGCATCTGTCACTTCAAAGTTATCATCATAAGCAGCATCATTGGCTACACCTGCAAGGTCAGGCGTATCAAAACCAGGACCCCTCATGAAATCTAGTGACAAACCGTCTTGGTTACCATTATCATTATCATCATAATCATCCATATTACGAACCAGAGCAGACAACTCGTCATCAGATTCATCGGCCTCGGCCAATAATTCCTGTTCTTCCAGCTGCTTTTCTAGAACTTTTGCTCTTTTCAATTCTTCCTTCGCTTCAGCAAGCTTCCCTTCACGCTTAAACATGAGCGCCTTTTTTTTTAGAGCAAGGACTTGGGTCTTATCGATGTTGGCAGTTCCGTTACCAAGAGAAGGTTTTTTAGGGTTGTCTCCAAGCAGGCTAGATAGCTCTCCCTCCAAAGTAATCTTTACAGACTTCTTATCAGCATCATGCATATCTGCATCGGACCATCCTAATTCTCGCAGTTCAGCCGTAAGGTCATCCTTTTCTTCTTTAACAGATTGTGAAAGAAGCTTATTCTTTCTGCCAGATTCATGATGGTCATCATTCGTCTTCTGGGTAGAAGCCAAACTGCTTGCATTCCTACGACTTTTTCTTAATGCAAGCTCTAGTGCTCCAGCCTGCCTCTCAAGCTCCTTCCCTCGCTTAAAGGCTTGTAGCGCTTCATCAGATTTTCCTTCTCCCTTCAGGATTCTATATTTTTTCTTCTCTTCCGATGCTTGCTGGCGTAACTCCTCAGGGCTGTTGGAACCCTTTTCGTTGATGGCATGATTATAAATGTCCATGGAGATGTTTGGAGAAGTACCTCCTTTCTTTCCTCGAACAACAGTCTCTCCATCCAAGTTTGAACAAGAAGCACTGCTGCCAGCTCTCTGGAGATCAGGAAGCCTTTCGGTTCTAGTTTCCCGTGCTGATGAAAAGGGATGCTGTCCATCACTACCACGAATCTCATTAAGAACATCATCCTCATGCCTCTGCATCAGTTTTGGGCCACCTGAGGAAAAGCATGTGACTCAAAATTCCAGATACTACTTTCTTAAAAGGCAGACACCAAAATCTGCATAACTTCTGTAGAAAACTAAAAATGGAAGGGAAAAAAAGGAAAATAAAAAGAAAAAAATAAAAATGTCCACAATTTCCCTCTCTTTGAAAAAGGTAGGAAATCCAAGAGACGGGTTTAACAATTTGGCAGAGATGGGACATGCTTCATTAAATAACATGCCAAAACAATCCACCTTCCTATTTCACCAAATTCTTAGTCCTGGCTCCATTTAGATATACAGGACCAAACAGGCCCATGATTTCCCTTCCATTGCAAAAGAACAATCTTCAATTTTCTTCTACATTTCTCCCCTAACCATCATTCAGGAATGCCCATCTATCTCTTATATCCATCATTCATTCATTTTATACTCTTTTAAGTACAAGGCCAATAAGCAAAATTCTGCTCTTAGAAATTTCTATAAAGGATCTCATAGCTAGAAGAATCCAAGAAAGTAATACAAGAAAATGTTACTAATTATTGAACTGTAAACTTAACCAGACCTTTCCCAGCTCTATTTTTGTGCCCGTATCGCATCTCAAAACGAGCTGCCTCCTCCAGATTTTTACAAGGGTCGCATATTCGCACAGGTGAATCACCTTGCCCGCGTAAAATCATTCTCTGCTGAGTGCAACTGTTGCAAAACAAGCCACCACATCTGCGGCAGTGATGCTAAATCCAGAAACATGAAACAACAGTAAGGAAAAAGTGTGAGTTGTGTGCATGGCATTTATTTACATCATAAAGTTTAACAGAAGCCTCCAACCTTCCATAAGAAGTAACCCAAGTGAGTGTTATTCATTCTACACAATAGTTTAATGAGAGAAGGCTGATAGAATGGAAGATATTACTCTCTCCAATGTTCCAGGAAAGAGGAAAAAATGTTTCAAAGAAGGAAGTTAAATCTATTGAGGCCGTTTACAACTAGGACTTGAGAGTTAAAGCCTCAATAAGGTAGATTTATAGAATTTAGGAGGAGCACCTATTAAAAGTTGATTAGTATAGGAACATAACTGAGTTTAAATTCGACAATACCACACGCAATACATTTATAATTCGATAGACCTTAGAAAGTAATCTTTGGAGACTTGGGACTTGGGAGTATAAGTTGATAAATTTTAGAAAGCTAATATTTTCACATAACAGAATGTTATCATAGCTTTTATGAAGAAAACACCGAATCCAAAAGCAAATTCTGAAATTTTGTTGGAATGACAAATTTGGATGGATGAGCATCAAACATATCTGATTTTTTTACCGCCAAATCTCTTAGTTGGACACAGAATAAAAAGGATGAACAAATGTTCTTCCTTCAGTTGAAACACTGATGTATCTGCTTCATCTACTCATGGGTGCTGAATTAATCTCATAGTATTACTCTTGAAAAGAGAGGAAAAATTGTAAACTTATATTATATAAAATTTGAGTTAAACAGAACAAAAGAGACAGCCAGAAGTGCTGTCACCGAGGTTTTAAATTCCAATGTCGTTCTTCATGCTGATTGGGACTGGGATGTGTCCATGCTGTCCGTGTTGATTGATGCCACCTATACCAGTCTAGTACGGGCATGCCACTAAAAAAAAATTAAAAAATCAAGAGAATAAATTAATAATATGAAATGCTAAAACATGTAAATTTGATGATTTGATTGCATCCTAAAACATTTGTACTTTGTAGAGATATTTAGTTTTTCTTCAGGTGAATGTGATTTTCATCACTTCCTATAGCTAATGGAAAGATAATTTAACACATACAAATTAGGAAGATATAATAACTATTTATGACTTAATACTCATAGTAATATCAAAACTAAAAAACAATAATATAACTAAGGGGTGGGAGCTTGGCCCCATGGCATCGTCATCGTCATCGTCTTACAAGTAAGTCTCATGTGGCATCAATCATCAATCCCATGTTATACACCACCATTCAAATACTGCATTTAGACCCCCTTTATCCACTTTGATAAGTGAAAGAATTTGCAATGGGTACCATATTGGTACATGTCCCTTTCACTTCAAAGCTTAAATTCATAGGAAAATAAAATGAAATGAATTCAAAATATGTTTTTGCTTGATTAGTTATGTAAAGTCTGTCCATAGGGGTCTGGTGCCGGTTCATTTCCCACTCGACAGAGTCAGTGCCAACTTGGAGTCGTGTCATTTTTGGGATCCCAATCTCCTAATGGTCAAACCATATGTCACAAACTATGGAGATCAGAAACCTAAAATGCCCAAGATTGATGTGTTGTTCACTTAGAGGAATCTATATAAAAATAGATGGTTAGAAGAGCAAAGGTACCAAGTGAAATTCCACTTCTAAATTCTAATGACCCAATACACACATGGTTATAATTTTCAATATTCTGACTTCCTTTAGTAATTGGATACACATAAGGCTGTCAACAGCCTGAGTCCAGCCCAGCTCTGGGTAAGTCTAGTTAGCTATGATGCAGATTGGGTTATGAATATGCTCCAACAGGCCAGATACATATCCTAACTAATCTAGGTCCAGACTTTCTTAAGAGGTCCGATCAGCCAAATTTGTCATATCTTCAGCCAAATCCCATCTATTTTCATAAATTAACATAAGTTTCTCTCCAGAATCACTACAAAGAAGTAAACCCAGATAAATTTACATTTTTTTTAAGGTAAAACCAGATAAATTTACTTAAGGAACACAAAGAAAGCCTCATGACCAAACTCAATACAGCAACAAATCCATATCCATCTGAAGAAGAATTCTATAAAAGAAATACAAAAGTTTCTCCTCAAGATCTCCAAAAGGAAGCAAAACCCAGATCAAACCTTGCAAAGAAACTCCATATTCATGCACCAAATCGAGAAAAGACCAGATTTTGAAATATGGGTTTTGATCAGAACAATTGAAATAATCAAGAAACAGGAAGCTAGTCAGAAAGAAAAATCCCAACCTTGCGATTCAAGAAGGTGAACTGAGAAGAACAGCCCTGACAATGAGATGCGTCGATCACCCAATTGCTGCCTCTCATCGATGGCTTTGCAGGCAATCCGATCTTCTCCAACATCTTCTTCCCTTTTCTTCTCTTTCAGAAAGATTTTCGGAGACAGAGAAGAAGAATTCGAAGGAAGACAGTCTTAAAACAGATGCTATGTTTCTTCGTTTGAGATTTCTCTGTTTCATTTGCTCCGGGTTAGACTTTTGGAGTCTTATGATGCTTACGTAGAAACCATCCATAGGTGGCAAGATCTCTGCCGCTGAAAAAAGTGGGGGCAACGGTTTTAACCATCGGTTTGCGAGTCCTCTCTCTTGAAAGTGCCTTGCTCAGATTTTTTATTTTTATTTTTTTATTTCACTATCGGAGGTTTTCCAACCTTTGAGCTGGACTAATCCCTCCGAGCCTAGAGAAAAACCGTGTAAACTCTCCCAGTGTGGTAGTGCAGTTTCGAACCTACAACTTACGGGTGAAAACCGTAGTCCTAGGCCAATTGAGCTACCCCTTGGGGTTGGTTCTCAGAAAGTTACGATATGACTTTTCAAACATGTAAATCGGTATAGTCTCATTCAATCCAAACCATCGAAATCGTGAAGCCTTTATTTTTAATGATTAAAATAAACGAAGTACAAAATACAATTTGTAACATTACTTCTACACTTCCCAATCGAAAACGAATGTGAAAATCTTATCTGTTGATGGAATATGATTAGTCTTGTGGAGTCAACCTAATCTCATATTCAAAATCTGTTTTCTACTTAGACCAAGCCTAATTATATGCAAATGAAAATTTAATTTTAATCAAATCAAATAGCTCAGATTAAAATGAGTTGATCAAAAAACTTTAGTTTTATTAATTTTCTCATGCCTGATTTTTATTCAAATCCAAACTGACTGTTTTTTTGTTATAAACACATAATCCAAATTAAATCTTTTCAAAATATTGGACATTAATATGAGCTTCTTAATCTCATTTATTTATAGTAATGAATGATTATTCTTCTATTTAAGATAATGTGTGTATAAAATAATATAGATAGAAGAATAATCATTCATTAATTATAAATAAGTAGGACTAATAAATTTAAAAGATTAAGTCTAATATTTTGACCCATTTCACTTTGAATAATGTAATCTGAAAAAAAAAAAAAGATCAACTATCTGTAAAAATTAAGTTTGAATATGAGGGTTGGGTTCACAGCCATTTTATTAACTTAAATAAGAATCTGGAAAAGGGCAATAGAAAGTTTGTAGAGATGAACTATAGTCTTGAATACTAAAGGACTTAAATAGATAAAATTAGATTTGAGTCCAATATTGTACGATATCAATAAAAATAAAGTCTGTATTAAATATAAATAGGATTTGATTTCAGTTTTAAAATTGCAACTGAAAATGATGCTAGGTTGACTCCATCTGAATCACATCCCATCATAAGTGATTTTTGTTTTTTTAATTAAAAAGTTAAAAAAAAACATTTTATAAATAAATAAAAATGCTTGTAGTTTATTTGGTAGCGCCTTTGGATCTTTAAAAGTTTGGCCTCCACGATCTTAACTTTTTGGATTAAAAGGGATTATATTCTGTTTGCATGTTGAGAAAGTGGGCCTTAATGTGTAGTACTCATGAGTTTTTTTAGATTTTATTCGTATGAATATATAAGCTTTTTTTTTCCTAAAAGGAAAATGAATATATAAGCTAAAGCATGGTGTGGAAATTCTCCGATTGGTTTTTGACTCTCCCAAATCACCTCATTTTGACGAAGGGCCGAGTCAAAAATAGAGGAGACTCAGCCCAGTCATCTTATTTTAATAAGTTGTTGGCATTTTGAAACATTTAATAGGAATATCTAATTTTAAACAATTAAAATTTCTTTATACGTAATTATACATAAGGTTTGGAGTTAATAATTTAAAAATGATGACTAGAATGTAATTTGAAACATATATTTGATCT
Source organism: Persea americana (assembly GCA_029852735.1). Classification (NCBI taxonomy): domain Eukaryota; kingdom Viridiplantae; phylum Streptophyta; class Magnoliopsida; order Laurales; family Lauraceae; genus Persea; species Persea americana. Next base: position 29,239,794 of record CM056818.1, on the reverse strand, counting down.
TTTACATTCAGTATTTGGACTAACAAATTGTGTTATATGCAGGTTTTTTCTTTTATTTTTCTTATTGTAGCACTTTCTTGCATATACAACTTTATTAATTTGAATTGATTATTATGAATGCAGGTAAATAAACGTAATTTATATTTTGTAAGTAATGGATTATTTTTTGATTTTCTTTAAGTTATTTAAAAAAAAACATGACTCTCCCAAAGTCTCCTCATTGACTCTATCCAAGTCAAATTCTTTGCATTGGATGAATTGAGTCTAAGTCACGAGTTTTCCAATCTTGAGGTAAAGCTTATGACGGGGCAAACTCACGTTGTAATAAAGTTTGAATTTGTCCCATAAAGAAAGATGGTGTGCAATTGAACAAGTTAGATTTTCAATGGGCGGGACCCATAGTCTAGTTTAACTCTCTCATTAGGTTAGAAAAGAGAAATTTGAAGAAAGGGCTGTCTTAAAAAATTTGGATATATCCATTTTGGACCTCAAAAACATCATACAGCTCTATCTTAATGAAACCGGACGAGCAAATTAGTGGCATATAAAAAAGGGCTTTGTTTAACTAGAAGATCATAGAAAAAAAAAAAAAAGAAAGAAAGAAAGATGTCTTTACTAGAGTAGTGCACTTTATGGTGATTAGTAGAAACATTAATGATGAAGCACATGGTCTAGCGAGCGCGGGGCTTTGTACAGGTACTAATGCCTACATTAGTAATCATGATGTGTCTTCCCCACCAAGGGAAAAAAAAAGATAGCACTACTCATGTAGAACATCTGTGACCTTATTCATTTGGATAAACTTTTTGCTATTTAACTTTCCAGTCTCACTCAACTTCGGTCACAAATATTTGCTCTTGAGAAATTATCATCTTAAAAATGATGGAATATTTTAAATTCATTTGTTAGGATATTATTGAGAAGATCTCATAGAAAATAAAACAATATTTAAAAAAATTGATACAAAATAGCATATAAAAATGATTTTATATGTTTTTTCTCGATATTCTACATTTTTTGCCATATTTTATTGCAAATTCCTATTGTTATAATTATTGCTTGGAAACACTTTAATTATCACGATAACAATTAAGGGAAATTTTCTCATACGAATGTCCACATCAAATATTGTGTGCAAAATTCAATCTCCATCCTTGGAAGCAGGGGACGTTTCCTACGTTCGTAGTACCCATTCAATTTTATACATGATTTTTCATATGGACGCCCGTAGGAGAATAATTCACTTGGAATATATATAAATTAAATAGGTTGGATATGTATAGGCCCAAGCCCTGTCTAGTCCTACTCCATTTGAGGCGGATAATTTTTTTAATTGAGTTTGTGCTAGCTTTAACTCTGGTTGAGCAAAGTGAGGTGGGATTTTTTTTGTCCGTTGTTAATTCCTTTACTAGCAAATCATGCCCGTGTTTAGCACAGGAAATATGATTTATAATATTAAAAATAACAAGACTTTTAAATTATATTGAGAGGGTGAAAATTGCAATCAAAATTAAAATCTATAATAATAACAAAGAAATATAGTTGGTTAATCTCAAAATGGTAACACTTTAATTTGTTTGAGATCAATTGAGTATTTTACTTCAAATATTCTTTTGAACTCATAAAAATAAACCCATAATAAAAAAATAAAAGTGACAAAAACAACACAAAAATACAATATAAAAAAAATAATCTATAGACAGTCCAATAATAAAAACAACTTAGAAGAAACAAATAAACTCATAGAAATCCAATGCCTAAATACCAAATGTTGAAACCAAAAATTAAAAAAAAAAAAAAAAGAAAAAACATAAATCAATGAAATCCTATCACCATTGAAACTAAAAGAATCCATCAAAAGCGGAAAAAAATAAAATAAAACGAAACTATGATAAAAAGAAAAAAGATTTAAGACACCAAAAGTTACATAAAAAGAAAAACACAATTAAGAAAGGACAGATATATGACACAATTGTGTTGCACAAATAATTGAAAATCCAACTGTAAGAATCCACATGTTTCACTCATTTTTTTAATTTGGATTGCGTGATTGAAGGTTAATCTCCTTTTTTTTTTTTGGGGGGGGGGGGGGGGGGGGAGGGGTGTGGTTTGATGGGGTGTGGTTGGAAACCATATAATTCTAAAGATTTTGCTATATTATCTCCTAGTTTAGAATATAATCTACACGCCAAAAAACTAGGTATTTGGATAACTTAGAATGTATCCTACAATATCTCACTTTCCTGAGAAAAAAAAAAACAAAATCCCTCCATATTAATAAAATGACACGCTGCAGTACACAAGTTCGAATAACTACCTCATTACACAAATGCATTTGAAATGCGTGTCTTACCATTGAGAACTTTCAAATATCAGATGGTGAGACCCACATGACAATAAAAATTCACTCACATGGGTGTGAGATTTAGAGTTTGTAGAACATAGAATTTAATAAAGAATGTATCGCGATAGAATTTAATAAAGAATTTACCTCATATATGTATATGAGGTCTTAATCCTTGTGCGCTGCTAGAAAAACCACTATACACATAGGGATGTCAAATGGGCCGGGCCGGGCCGGGCCGTCGCTTGGCACTGCACGGCCCGTGCCATGGGCCATGCTGGGCCGAGGGATCCAGCACGGTCGGCCCAATTAGGCACGACATGCCATGGGCCAACCTGTCCATAACGGTCAGCCTGCCCAACGGCCCAAAACAGCTAATTTTATGTAAATTGTCCATTTTACCCACCCTCCAACCAACCGTCATAAAATGATTATATAAGGGGTATTTTGTATCTTTTTGAATTTTACAAAGTCTATAAATAGTCTACCCTTCTCATTCTCATTTCTCACCAAATTATACAATTCTCTCACTTTCTATATACTATCTTGCTCTCTCTCAAAGCATTCAGCTCTTTTACTCTCTCTAAGAAGTTTTTGGAAGGCTAAAAGATTAAGTCATCAAGAGATAAGATTAAAGGGCCTTAAAAAATTTGGAGGTGTTTATATCATTTAAATTTGAGATTCCATATTTATAAGTTTATAATATTTATATTAACTCTCATTTTCTCCCCTTTCTTATATTAATGGGAGATGCTCCTATAAGAGCATCTCTCACCTTACTATGAGAGATAAGGTGAGCCCCCACCTTATCTCTCATAGTAAGGTGAGAGATGCTCTCATAAGAGCATCTCCCTATATTAATAATCACAAAAGGAAGGCTATTAGTATTATTATTTTGAAAATTTATTTTTGAAAATATGGCTGAACAATTTTCTGAAAGAGTTCCCACGGAGTCTTCTTCCGTTAATTTAGGGAGCGAAGAAGATTTTATTGAATTAGAATATTAGGTAGGTGGTTTGCCACCCCCCTCCACTAGTAGTTCTCGTAGAGCATACGAGAGGAATAGAACTTCAATAGTTTGGGATATAAATGCTTGGTTTGAATCTGTTGAAGAAGGAAAGAATGACCAAAAACCAAAATGCAATTTATGTGGTAATATGTATAGTGCTGAATCAAAAGCGGGGTACCAACCATTTGTTAAGATATAGGCAAAAATGTTTAGCCTTATATAAGCAGGGGCTGGGGGGCCTGGTTCACAGACCCAAATTTCTACTATTGGTGATAGCAGTAGTTGTAGTTTGGGTATTTTTTCTTTGAAAGAACAAAATGATAGACAACATCTTGTTAAAATGATTGTGTTATCCGAATTACCATTTTCTTTTGCTGAAAATAAGTTTTTTTGAAGAATTAGTCCAAAAATACCTTCAACCATAATTTCACAGTATTTCAAGAAATAAAGCCAGAAATGATGCTATTAGATACTGGCAGGAAGAGAATGCAAATATTAAAAAGTACCTTGCAAAAATTCTTAGTAGAATAGCCATAATTACAGACATATGGATTTCTAAAGGAGATAATAGTTATCTTTGTATTACTGCACATAACATATATGTAAAATGGATTATTAATAAATGAGTAATTAATTTTAGCTGTCTTGAATGGCCACACAGTGGCACTAGAATAAGTTCCTTTATTGAAAAAAAAAAAAAAACTAGATGCATACAATATTAAGGGAAAAGTTATGTCTGTAACTTTAGATAATGCCAATAATAATACAACGGTTATTGAACTAATGAGATTGCAGATGCCACTTGCATCTTTGATAGATAACTATATTTTGCAAAACAGATGTGTATGTCACATCTTAAGTCTCGATGCAAAGGTTGGTTTAAGGCATATTGCAAGTTACACAGAAAGAATTAAAGACATTACTAAATTTATTTTCTACTCCATACAAAGAAGATAATTGTATGTCCAAATATGTGCGAGGCATGGGGTATCAGCTATAAAAATACCCAAAGAGGTTGAACATAGATGGAATTCTATGTATGATTTGTTAAATAAAGCAATTGATCGGAAAATGGTTTTGAATGAATTTTGTGCTTTTCATGCACAAAATTTGTTGATAAATGATGAACATTGGGAGTTGTGTGCCCATATAAGAGATTTATTAGTTTTTCTACACTTCAACAATATTATTTTCCTCCGACGTATAATCTAATGAAGCTTTAATGAAGCCTTTTTCAAGTTAGTTTACAATTCAATAGATTTAGAGATCTTTTTTTACTGAATGACACTATTAGAAACATGGAAGAAAATTTTAATAAATATTGAAAAGAGGCTCCAATGACATTTTTTTTTAGCTGTTGTATTTGATCCTAGGTTAAAATTAACTGGTGTAGAGTTTTTTATTGGTGAAATAAATAAATATATAAAATTTCAAGATTTAAATATTTTTTCAAATACAAGGGCAAAATTACAAACACTTTTTCAATTTTATTGTGAGCAAATGGGTACAACGGGGGTTATTATGATCCATTCACAAGTCTAGCAAACAGCTGGAGTTGTGTGGGATGTGTTGCATTCTTCACTATCCACGGGCATGGCATCCCGCTCAAGTAATATAGTGACGAAGTTATCTTTGTATCTTGACGTCAGTGTAATACGGGTGTAAGATATATCTAGCTTTAACATTTTCGCCTGGTGGAAGCAACAAGAAAATATTTATCCGGTGTTGGCCGCCATGGCTTGTGATTTACTATCTAATCCAATGTCTTCTGTAGCCTCAAAACAGGCTTTTAGTGCAGGTAGACGTGTGGTGGATGACAGTAGAACAAATTTAACTGAAAAAAAGGTGGAGTGTTATATTTTCCTACGAAACTGTTATTTGACATATAAAAGGAAGCAAGAGGTGGCAACAATGGAAGATTATGATCCAGCCGAATACATTAATGGACTATGCATCTAATTATTTACTTTTCCGTCATTGTAATTTGTAAATATAAAATTTTTTTATTCTTTTTTATTTTTATTTTCTAAAAAGATTGTAAGGTTTTAAATGTAATCCTATTTACAAACCTTCAAGCAGTTAAAATCCAAATGGTTCTCTTCTCAGTGGAGTACGTTGAGTTTGACCGAACCATTTAAATATCTTTGTCATTCTCAGTGTTTGTGTTTTAATTTTTAATTTTAGATTTAATACCGAAAAGGCAAAAATGAATTGAAAATTTTTTTGAAGAGGACACCGAGCATGGCACGGCCCGCAACATGCCAGGGTCCCTTGTGGGCAGTCCCGACATGTCCTGCCAATTGGGATGGGTCGGGCATTTTTTGTAAACGGATCGGTTCCAATCCGGAACCAGAATCATTAAGACGGACCAGGAACCGTTTTGGAACCGCTATCTTGGCTCCGGAACTGGAACTAGAACCATATATGGGGATGGGTTCGGATCCAGGTTCGGATTTAGGTAGATAATGATATTAAAAAAAATGGCTTTTAAGAGAGATTTTCGAAAATTTAGGTAATATGTCGGGTCTTGAGTCCACAGGTCCGAACGAAGGTGGAACCGGACTCGGACTCATTTACTTATTAGAGCGTAAATAAGGACCCGGATCCGGACCCGGTTTTTAACAGGTCAGAACCTTCGGGTAATCGGAGAATCGGAGACCCATTTACATTCCTATGCAGATCCTTATATTTCTAACAATTCACATCCCCAATCGATCTTTACTTTCAAATTGATGGATCTAGACCAAGTAATCTCTGGTTGAGAGATTTCAAAACCATCCAAAGTAGTGCTCATTCTTTGAAGACACGGGTGATTTATACTCGGGAGCTCCTGTTGTGAAGTTTCAGTTTGATAATTAAACTACTCATAAATAACCATCACTTGAGCAGTGATTATGTGGGACCAATCTCATCACTTTCTCTTATTTTTTTCAGGTATGTGCGTGATGGACAAAAGTTTATTTGGCAGAAAAAGTGGGTGTGTGGAATTTAAAGGTAAGGGTTCTTGGCCCCAACAATATGGGAATATGGAACTTAAGGTAATTTCTGGGTGCGCCAATACTTGAGACAACAATTTATTTGCACGTTTATTCTCCGGTGGAGTCTTTCAGGGATGGGTTAAGAAAGGTTTTTTATACATTGTTGCACAAGCCAAAAGTAAATTTCCAAATAGTGAAGATAATATATACTAGCAGAAAATAGATTTTAAGAATAAAAGGATAAAAATCAAGAGATAGAATCAAAGTATCCAAAATCAAGAATAAAACACTGAAATAAATATGAATAAGATAGAAATATCTTAAATCCAAAAGTAAAGCTAGAATGATTTAAAAACATTTAAGAAGTAATATAAAAATAAATACCATATAGAAAAGGAATGATGTAAATGGTATACTAAAAGGAGAAAAGGAAAAAAGAAAATAAATCTAAAAGACCCAAGATTCAATATAAAATTATCTATTTATCATTGCAATTATTAGACCATAAAATTACTTTGACCATCCCCCACCGCCTATAATACCCCTTTGAACACAATTTAACAATTACCTATCACGTGAACCCCTTGTAGTACAGTAGGCACGCATCAAGTTGGTCCCGCGATTGAGTTGTATAAATAAGTCATTGAAAGAGTATTGTAATTCCTTATCAAATATAATGAAAGCAACTCCAATTAAAAGTCCCTGTCTTGATACAAATCCAGATCATATGATTTAGAAAATAGAACATTAAATATTGTGAACCAAAGAACAAGGAAATTTAAACTGGGTTAGAAATATAATTGCGACTTCGTAAGTTATAATTGCAACAAATATACACGCACCTTTATCACATATTCTGAAATACTAAAACTTTCAACCGAAGGTTCAAAGGAGTCCAATAACTTTATAACCACCATCGCATATTTATAAAATAATCATATCCCTAGGACATCACTGACATGAAAAACAAAAAATGTCAATATTAAAAACAACTTCATTTTCAAGAACTTGTATCAAACCAAACTGATAGCATAAAAATGTTTACACGACTAAAGATGTAAAGATTTATATATATATATACCACCATTATATCTTTGGGCCTTTTTTTAATAATAAAATCTCAGGATCTCTAGTTACATACAAAAAACACACAACGCAGAGATGGAGATCACAAGAAACAAACACAGAGAACGAAGAACTGATAGGCAATTGTGCATTGGGCATTTGACTTGATGGGCTCCATGATCATGACCTGTCTCTGCAATTTCATCTCTCTTTGGAATAAGAACTTATTATTAAGAAAACAACCAAAACCCAACAATGACAATTCATCAAAAAGAGCAATGAAAGAAATACAAAATCAAAGAAATTCAAACTGACATAAAAATAAAAAAATAAAAAATAAAAAAAGAACAAAGATGACAAAAGAAAACTGAATGCAAAATTTTTATGAACTAATGGTCAGCACAAAAAATTTATAAGGTCTTGATTAGAGACAAAAAGAGGTGATCCAGATCTGTTGCAGGCAACAAAAGTAAAAAAGGATTTGAATTCTTGAGATTTTGGTTTCTTTTTGCAAGAAAGAAAATTGCGAGAAGAAACCTTTTGTTTTTGCTTTCAGTTTCTTCTCCAAAAGATAGGAATCCCTCTTTGTCACGAGCACTCAAAGAACGATCCAAGCCCTTCTTCCCGTGCATAAGCGTTATTGCAATCCATACCAAGGGTGGACCCCATGAAATTCAACTTCGGTGGGGGGCCTTTATGTAAAAGAAATGTTTGGGCAAGGGGCAAATGTGAGAAAAAAAAAACACATTGAGTTTTAGAAACTACTGGGAGGTTTTAAGAAATTTTAACCTTTTCCAGGTGTGGGTGGGGGCTTCATCCCCCAAACCCATGAACTTGGGTCCGCCCCTGATCCATACATTGCGGTAGTGCTTGAAATATCTCAATCTCCTGCAGAGAAATAGATGAAACAAACCAACGAATGGGATGAAATCGAAAGGACTTGTTGAGCTTCTAATCGAAGAGAAAAAAAAAAAAAGGAATCGGAAGAGGTTTTAGGGAGCTACCGAAAGTTAATGCAGACATTTGTTTTGAATGAATGTGAGAGGAAAGGATAGATTTGATTAATTGATTTAGGAGAGATATTGTGGGACCTATTAACGTAAGGAGAGTTGTGATAGAGAGGGGAAACCTATCTTTTCATTTAATCTCATTTAAAAACCTACATCAAACCATGTAATCCAAGGGGATACTATTAGAGAGGTCCCAGACAGTTTTGATTTACAAGGAAAGTATAATAAACAAATCAATGTTGTTAAAATTTGATTGAATGGTAAAAATCAATTGAGGTTGATTTTAATTGAGATCAGTCTCTTTCATATATATATATATAATAATAATAGGAGCCCTAATCAGTTTGATATAGTTCAATTAATAGAAGTGTTCATGTAACAGAATTTGGAGAGATACTATTATAGTAATTTCCCAATAAATGACTACGACAGAATTTTTAGATTAGGCAAAGAGCTGTAAAGAAATCACAATCTTATCTTCTCATCCTTTCAATTTTAAAACAATACCTTATAAAATATTTGCAATTCTAATATTAGCTAAAACTTATATCAGACATATAAAATCAATTTCTTCAAAAACATGAAAGGAATATACGTCCTATCTAATGCATATAGTCTACATAGTTCTCACAAATAATGTGAGATCTATTTTACAAGTTAGACTGTGATATATTCTTCAGATCCAAGCCCGTGAAACAGTCAATTTTATTTTTCCTTGTCAATTTTAGCGCATGTTCTTAAGCCTTCTGTGGGTCGAGCATTTATGTAAAAACTCAGCATGCCTAGAAGGGAGAACACTTGAAATAACTGTGAGAGCTTCTGTTGTTCCTCAAATTTGCCAAGTTACAAATGGATTGAAGATCCCTTTTATACTTCTACCTCATACAATTAACGGACAATAATAGGCCACATGTAGATATCCAAATCATTAGAACATTCCAAATCCTACTCTATAAACTTTCACATTAATCCACCTATCCCAGACTTATACATAATATATTCTAGAGAACTCCACATAGCATCCGTACATTTCTATAATTTACAAGAAAGCCTCAAATAAATCTTCACTATTCAAAGGATCCTAGAGTATTCTAGAATCTTTTTTGTCCTTTCACAATCTCTATCAATCTGTTAAGATCTGTCCCTCCATTTGGTCCCAAGCACGTCCAATTACTTGGATAATCATCCATTGTTGCAACAATGAGGAGATCTAAATAATTGGCTGGGTTGACATTTTCAACCTGATTAATAAATGGGTCATGTCCCATTTGAGATGCACATATTGCCCACAAGTTCGACCTGAACCGACCCATTTCCTTCCCTAATCTTCTAATGTTAAGACGATAGAAAAGGTTCTCAAGACAAATGCTAACACCGAATGAAAAGGAACTCAACATTCTGTTGTATCATGGGCCCATCCTTAAGCGCTATCATGGCTTGAGCTAGCCTATTTTGGGTTTATTTTAACTGATTTTCTGGCCTGACAACAACTGGGCTGGGTTGAGCATTGTCTGCCTACAAGCCCAACTAGGTGGCTCAACCTTGTTCAACTTGATCTACCTGACTGCATGGGCCATCCTGGGTGGTCTAAATGAGACGGGCCTCCATAGACATAATGGATTGTCCTTGTTAGATTCTCCCACATTGCTTTGCCTCTTGGAGGATGTTTTAAATAGAATGGGCCATTGGTTAGCACTAAGTTCTTGGACCAGTGGATGGTCCTAGTTAGATGGGCGTCTGGGATGTGTGAATGGCATATAGGCTTGGTTAACACAATGAGAGCAGCTACTATATATATAACCGCCTTTGATGGTTGGCATTAGGGATGTCAATGAGCTTAGCATACTCGACACAGTCCAAACTGGGCCAGGCTCCAGTTGGATCAAGTGCCAACCAAGCCGAGCTTGAGCTCACCTGATTGACAAGCTGAGCTCTAGTTTGAGCCTGTTGGGCTCCGGTCACAGTCTTAATCAATATGACAAAAGGTTTGGGCCTAGCCCAGATGTTCTGGAAATTACACTAAGCCCAAGAGTTACTGTAAATTTATAGGATAGCCTCACACCCCCATAAATAAAGCCCATACTATAAAAAATCATTCTGACACCAAAACTCGCCCCAATTTTCAAGCTTGGCAAGTCAGTGATTCAAGGACAGTTGAATGAGTCTGGTGGTGATGGCCTCACTGGGAATATATACTCGACCAACTTGCCTGAGTTACTCAGCTTGGTGGATCACTGAACCCTGTTCTGACTTGTATCTGTGGCCCAGGTTAATCATCTATCAAACAAAAAATAAAAATAAAAATCAGAAGTAGTTGTTTAATAAAGATGACAAAAGATCGTGCAAGTTGAACAGCCAAAGAGAATCAAAAGTTCAAAACCATCGAGCAATCTAGTTGCATGGATCAAATTTCTTGCAAGATCAGCCCATTTACTATTTGAATTGTAAATATTTACACATTGATCTAGCCAGTTTGGTCCCATTTGTGTTGACAATTTTCATGCGGGTCTGGGCGATTTAGTGTGGCCTTTTAGGGGGTTTAGGTAAACACAAAGCTGACCCAAGCTCAGACCATCTAACAGGGTCAGTCCATATTCAACACAAAGATTGTTGTAATTGTTGTGGGTTTTGGTTGGCCTAAGCCCACGGTGGAACTGTAGAGCAAAGATATGTTTGTTTGATCCAAGTCCTTTTTTGAAATTTTTTCTCAAATACAAAACTTATCTAATATGTAATAATAGGAATAATCAATTAGACTTTTAGGATGAAAATGGGTCACCAAATACCCCATGGATGACTAAAGATAGAAAAAATTCACACTCACCCACCAAGAAGGCAAATTTTGTGCCTTTTTTGGCCCTCTCATAATTATTAATATTATTATTTCCTTTAACTTGGTGGACATCAAGGAAAATTTCTTGGGTCTCTGTTAGGATTTTGAGTGTGTTGGATAAATTCATGGGTTGGATAAAACTTTAGGGGTCCATTGAGTTGCATTTCATATTTAGAAAATGACTATGAAGATAGAAGACTAGAAGGACTCAGAAGAATAAAGTCTGAAAGAATTGGAAGAAAACTGAGTGAAAAAGTGCGCTGAAATTCCGGATCAACCAAAATGGGGTCCGTTCGAGCGAACATGTGTTAGAATGGCCAAACGCTGAAACAGAACCTCATCCGCTCGAGAGGACATGTGGCAGAGTCCTACGAAAAATTACAAACTTATTTCTAATTGTGCCCAAACTGCTTGTTTTAATCCTAATCAAGTTAGGCAACCTTAAGCACGTCCCAAGAGCTATTTAAAGGACTCAAGGGCTATTCTAAAGAGACGATCACTCCTCTCAAAGTTTTGAATTAGAGATTTAATTGAGAGAATTCTTCTCTGGAGATTTATTAAGAAGTTGTGCTGCCAAGTTCTCTAGAGCCAGTATTTTCTGCATCCTTTGTAGAAGATTATCTTCTTCCCGAGAAAATTTGAGGAGTCAATCGCTGGAATAAGTTTGTTGCAATAAACGGTGTGAAGTCGTTGAAGTGCGAAGCGACACAAGATAACTTCAGTCCTTAGGTATGAGATATCTTGGGAGGAAATATGAGTTTCTTGTAATTGCGAGATTCATAGTATTTGATTAGATCCAGTTCGGATCCATGGTTTTTCACCCGGTTAGGGTTTTCCACGTAAAAATCTAGTGTCTTGTGTTGTGTGCTTGTGATTTTATTTACGTTGCATATTTATTGTTTCTGCACACTTTTGGGCTGATTTATTGAGTGAACTAATCTAAAGATCTCTTGAGGTGGAATCCGGTCAACGACTAATTGGTTTTAATAAAATATTAAATTTCCTTGGTCAACCAATACAGTAATTAAAAACAAAAGCCGCAGAAATACTTTTTAATACTACCCCTCAAGTGGAGCCTCTTTTTTTTTTTTTTTTTCTTTTTTCAATGCGCTCACCATGCAATGCTGTCGAAACTTATTAGTGAAAAAAATACGATAATGACAGCAATAGTGATGCATACTTGATATGAGTGAGTCTAGGCTTGATTGCACCATGGGCTCCTCCCGGCCCAACCTAACCTGACCGGCAAAACCAAATCGATTATTATAGTCCTATATTATAGGGAAGTGAAATAAACATAATTTCCTACTCTAATCGGGGATACCTGATCATTCAAAACATTCTTTACTCCATAAAATATTTTGTAACACTCCCTCGAAGAAAGAGCTATGAGCGAGGGTAATGGGAATGGAAGGCGGTCTGGTTACGAGAGAGACTTGATCCGTCGACCGCACGACACATTAAATGCTCTCACTCTCTCTCTCAGCTTTGCTTGCACGCAGAGCAAGCCACCCAAAACCCGAACAAAGACCATGTATATGAATGCGTGCATGCATTCATTTTTGTATGCGCCTACGCAGTTCCCATGCATGTCTTCCCAAGACCCTAGATCATGTCAGCATAGGTTTTGGTTGGGTACAGGTATCTTATTATTGAAGGTCATTATTTTTATAATCTTTCTAATTAAATAGGTATAAATTATTGCAACATCATAACAGTTGGTTATTTACTTGTAAGTACTCACCTACTCCCACACACATTAATCAAGTATCTAACAAATAAAGCTACAGGTAAAATTTTCCTTTTACAGAAGTGGCATGTCTTAGCGCTTGGCATCTGGCTGTTGTTCCCAATGACATAACTAAGTTGATTATTATAAATCCACATGTCTTCTCATATTAAGGATTTTCCAATGGGCTTGCTGTGAATGAAACCATCACGGAGATTTAGATGACTATGATTAAGGTGATTTCTCCTAAAACTTGATCTTGAAGGATATATAATGTAGCACTTAATCCCTGTTTATAAGAGTTAGACTGTCTCCTTGTTTGATTTGACCACATTGATAGTTTCTCTTAAGTAGATTAAGAAGGAGGATTTTAACAACACAATTTTATTGAGATACATCTTATCAAAACTATTTATAGTAGTGGAAAATGTAAGCGGCCCTATATGTGGCATGATAGTTAATCTTTAGGGTTTGATTTAAAAAATCTGTGCCAAAAACTTTTTTTTAACATTCAGTTTCAGAGTTTAATACCTGATTGTATAATCTTTTATATAATAACAAAATATTATAAATAAAATATATATGATAAACATCTCTCTCTCTCTCTCACACACACACAATATATATAAAACAGGCCTTTCATAAGCTATAACTTAACTTATTTTAAGTTGAAATAGTGCTGATCCCACAAATCAAAGTCGATCATATCTATTTTTTGCATGATGGAACTGGAAAATCCAGTTTTAATTGGATTTATCTTGATTTTGAAGACAATTATCATGCAGAAAACAATAATAATCAACTTTAATTTGTGTGATCAGCACTGTTTCAGCTTATGATAAGTTAAGCTTCAGCTTAAAAGAGCTGACCCCACACACACATATATATATATATAACGTATAATATTATACATTAAATATTATGTTAGTAATATTATATATAATATGATGAAATATATTTTACATGACCATATACTCTGGCTACATTAAATATTATGTTAGTGATATTATATATAATATGTTGAAATATATTTTACATAACCATATACTCTGGGTTTGAGTTGAGTTTGGCATCGAGTTTGGTCGAATACATTAGAATTCAAGACATATGAAACACAAATCATGTCTCAGCTTGAGACACAAGCTTAACTCGAACTCAACCCATTTACATCTTTAGCCATAGTTAAAAGTAAAAAAATATTTACCAAAAAACAAAACTAAGAGACGAATAACGCCATCTCTCCTAGCTAGTATTAGTACTGTCCCAAAGTAATCAAAATTGAGCCAACCCCTCATCTTCATGTATAGAATACATGATTAAAATACAAGAAAGACGACAACAAAGGGGAGTCAAATCACACTTATAACCATTCTATAGTGGACCCAACTCCTATTAAAGTCAAATTTGTAACACGAAAAAATTAAAAGTAATAATTATTTTGAGCAATTTTAATTTTAGAAGTCTCAATGATTGTTGCAACGACCACCTAATCAACCAAAACATGCTTAGAACCCAACATCAACAAAGAGAAATCTCCCTTCTTCCTTGACAATCTGTTTAAGCTAAGCTTCTTTTCATTTCAATTAAACCTAGACCCTACTAGTGAATAAGTAATTAAGTTACTATAAAATTTGCATCGATGCATATGTGACATGTTGGACATCGGTATACGGTACCCAGGGATGCCCCAAATAAAAAGTATGTCTCCCTCTCACCTAGAAAAATGTGATATATGTTATATTATGTGGAGAGTATGGAAGGCTCTGAAGAATTTTTTGAAGTTCCACTTTCGTTTAACTTTTGTTAAGGTTACTGTTGAACGGAACTCTACTTTAATTGTCGGCTCTTCATTTTCAAGGCTCTATGTTTTCTTGCTTGACCTCTTATAGGCCTTCGAGGAATCAAACAGAACCCTCAAATGGTGTAAGAAGATTAACATGCACATTGCTTTAACGTGAAGTCTTTTTAAGATTCCAAAAACTAAAAATTAAGCTTCCAAAAACAAAAAGTCTTTTTAGTAAAAAATGATGTTATCCAATGGATAAACGCCCAAGAGTATAATAAAAAATCAAAACCAAGTAAACCACATTAGCGCCAATTTAAGACAAAAAAATACATATGGATTATCAATTTTTTTGTTTTAAAAGGGATTTTATTGATAGAAACCAATATCAAATGCCATGATGCCAAAAACTACACCATTACAATGAAGTATCTAAGTAGATTATAGGGGATTTAACATATTAATCCCCCTTAAACCCTACTTTCACAATTTCATGACTGAAATTGAATTAATGTCACCAGAGTCATATAACTCTGGTCCTTTTTTTTTTTTCTCTCTTTTTTACACTTTTCTGCCCTAGATCCTATGATATCTTGGGATCCAGGGCAGAAAAGTAAAAAAAAATTTATGTGGACCATAGTCAAACGACTCTGGTGATATTAATAGATTCTCAATCATGAAATTGCGGAACAAAGTTTAAGGAAATTTAATATGTCAAATCCCCTAGATTATAATCCCTCTTGTCAAAAACCATAACAAGGCGAATAATGTGACGGGACAAGGAAACAAAGGGTAAATCTTGTTTGGAGGATAGCAACCATTGGTAGTTAAAACAACTATAACCACCCTCTAGTCCAATTAGGTTCAAACAAACCCAAGTCCAAGCCCGATAGATAGTGTCCAAGTCTAGTACACTAATAACATGATCTTTAAAGAGGATCTCTTCTAAATTCCTTTTTTTCTTTTTCTTTTTTTTTGTCCTTTTCAACTTCTTTGACGTAAAATATGATCTTTCAATTCCCCTCAACTAATGATTGATATGAATTTAGGTATTCGTAAGATTATATTCACAACTTTAAAAATTATGCTAGAGTAGTATTCAATTGGGTAGTTCTTAAAGTGAGAGAAGACCACCTGAGCTGGTACTCCTCGACTACTAAGATGTGGGTCTGCAGTAGCTTCTTTGGATTCTATGGTTGGGTGGTCCATAGACTTATTTATCAATAATTCAAGCAAACGAGGCAGTTGACTATTCCACACGATTAGTTCCTTTATTTTATTGGCAGGTTCCTCCTCCCACATGATACAATTTTATTTTTCCTAAGCAGCTTTATTAGCAATAAATAACATCATATTATCTAAAAGGTGGTTAGATACAGCTTCCTTCATCTTTTGTATGTCCACTGCTCAGGCCTCAAACCTCTTTTTAGGGTACTTTAGATTGCATTATGAGATACGAAGTTAGTAATGAATACCCTTATGATGGTTCTATGCATCTCAAAGCATTGGTACACATCTTCCAACATAAATTTAATTGCTCGACTCTTATTTGAGTCTTTCATAGCTGCTCCATATACACACAGCCATGGATGATAGGGTTACCTTTAATGGGTGCAGGATATATGATACAGAGCCCACCCATGACAAGTATGGGTTGAGTTGGGTTTGATAGGATCGAATTTATCCAACAATATTTATAAATTTAGAACAAATGTTAATATTTCAATTTTTTTATAATGATTTTCTTAATAAATTATAATTATAAATATAAAATGTGGATTAGGGCAGCCAAACGTCGACCTCTTTTTATATCTAATATGGATTGAAATCACTAAACCATATTCACCCGGAAACTAGAAGGCCAACCCATTGCTATCCTTATCAACACAACCAATGTTAAAGGTTTGTTACCTACATTCAAATTAAAGACCCCAACAAAGAATCAAACAAAGGGATTGGACCCAAACCCAAACTCAGGATAAAGAAACTTGTATGCTTGGTAAATAGAAATTAATAAATGGAATCTAGTATTTAGGTCCACCAGTATGAAATGGGGTTTTTAAGAAAAAAAAAAACCTTAAAGTTGAAAAGACCGATGGAGGAGATGATGACGAAAGACCTCCATTATATCATAGAATAAGTCGACATTTCATGATATCATAAACTAATTTGACATAAAAATGCCTCGACACTATGGTACCATGGAATGTTGGATTATTTCATGATATCATGGCCGGAATGTCCCCTTATTTACAAAATTTGTGTATAGATTATTTTATGATATCATGAAATAAAGGTCTTTTGTTGTTATTATGAAGTGTTGTCATATTTATTTAACTTAAATTTTTTTTTTCATAAAATCCCATATGAAAACAATGGTCCTTACCTTACCTTGATGGCCTGAACCAAGTTAAACTGGGTCTAAATATTGGACTCGTTTTCAACTCATGCCCTTTTGAGCATTGGTGAGGTATTCGGGCACCCAATTTCATCCCTGCATAGATCTTCAAGACCCCAATTCTGAGGAGGATCTCCATCATCACTTTAATTTGGTATTCATCCACAGCGGGCCATGAATTGGACGGTTCAGATTTGCACGCTCATGTGACAAGTGCGTAATAATTCACGGGCTGCACGCCGCAACATGGGAAGAGGATCCCCTATTTGGTCCAAACAGGCAAATCCTGTTTGGACCAATCAGGGGGTGCCACACGAGGGTGGAACATGTCCAATCAAACCCATCCCATCTCTCCCATGAATAAAAAGAAATTTCCTCCCTCATGTGGCACCCCGGACAGGGGATCCGTTTCCTGCAACATGACGGTTGCTTTGTGCAAGACGCACATCGGTTCTCCAGATCAGAAGCGTTCCCTCCCAAGTTCCATCACATAATCATGTAAATGTTGCATGGTGCCATGAGTAATCGGTTTGAAAAGAACAGACTGGTGGGCCACCTGAGTACCCTAGAATGTGGACATACCATTTGTACGGTTGATTTTTTTACACGTGGCATCCATTCCCATTAGAAATTGATGGTCCAGATCTTATTGGTCTTTCAGGTTTGTATTAGTCATTTTGATCTGGATAGAATCTTCTTTGACTTCATTTTATTAATTTTTTTTTCCAGTATTGTGCTTATGGCTGTTGGATTGAGAATGATATTTTACCTTGAGAACCATAAATGGATCGATTTGTTGGCATACATGTGAAACTAGTGTTCCAACATCGCATAACCATGAGTGCATTGGCCCCTTTCATTGTTGGTGAAGGTAGTTTTTAGGAAGAATAAAAATGCTATTTTGGCCTTAATTTTTCATAGAAAATGAAAAAGAAGCTTGTTGTGAGCAAATGAAGTGGATATCCATGATGGGCCCCACTTATTCAGTGGCGGACCTACATTATTTGGCATGGGTACGGCCACACCCGAGAAATTCGAGAAATGTTTAAATAATATACCTTAATCATTGCCCACACCACCCAAATAAAAATCGTGGGTCCACCATTGCACTTATTGAAGCTGGAGACCGGTTAAAATGAATGTCATCATGTTAAATGAAATTGTTTCAAATATTTACTCAAAGAGGATCTAGAGTCACCCTAACATTGAGAATACAATTAATAATATAATTAATACATTAATCATGTATATTAGAAGTTGTATTCTTAATCTCACAGTGGGATCTAAGAAAAATCTAAACCCCAGAAAAGAAATACATCTGTTTTATACAAAAAAAAAAAAAAAAAACCTAAATGCAACATGATATGGAGCCCACCATTAGATATATTTATATGAAAGATTTAAATTTTTATAATATTTTGCTTGAGACTTTTAAAAGTTACCAGTCGAATGGTAAATTATTAGAACGAAATCCAATGACGATTATATACACTACAGGAAGAGGGTGTGTTTTTTTTAATTGGTTTAAAATTTTCTTAGGTAGCCTTATCGACTAGCCTTAGAAGTTTCCTTCGCATGGGGCTCTTCAATGATATATATATATATATATATATTTCCATATTTACATGCGAACAACACCAGTGGGCCGTGTTATCATTAGTGGGCAACAAAAAGAAATGCAGACTTCTTTGAAATTTCATCCTAATCCAATTTTGGGCCTATTGTAAGATCTCTTTTCCTCTGTCATTGTTTGAGAAAAAGAAGTGCGGCAAAACTAATTTTGTTAGTCAAATATCGCTTGCCCCTAGAAGAAAATCGTGGCTTTGCCACCATCGTAGATGCTACACAAGCATACCCTAATTTTTGTATTGGTCCGTCTAAAATCTTCTTTCAATCTGATTCAGTTATTAACGATGTGAGGAGTACTCACCAATTATTTCAAGTAAATTTTAAGCGAATGTAGCATTTAAACTTGCTTTAATCTTTTAGGGCTATATTAACTAAGCCACATGATGGTCAATCAACCTGATTTTTTGTACACCCCTGGTTCATAGATTGAGATTTTTCCATCTCTCTACAGGAAAATTTGTAGAGTCCCAAGTAGGTCAGCTAAGGAGAAGTGCCTCACAACTCAATGGCAAAGAGGGGTCTCGCCTTAATAGCCATCCAAGGATTGATCCTTGAGCGGGTGGTTCTCACATTACTCCAATAAAACCAGTAGTACAAACTCCAAACTAGCATAATAAATACATAAAACATCATCACCATCAGCTAGCTTGAATGTGTGGTATGATGGTGATCAGACTTATCACCATACGTCATTTAAACGAGTGATATCGACCTAAGTCATTTTTCATATCAAGTTTCTTACCAATCAAGTGGGCTCATTTATCCTCCACACTACACCAAAAACGGGAAATTGGAACGGATTTCCGTTCCTGATTCGCCCGTTCCTAATCTGTTAAACCGTTCCAAAACCGTTCAAATTTCCTATTTTTGGAACGGATTAACGGATTAGGAACGGAAAACAGGAAATTGGAACGCATTACCGTTCCTAATCCGTCCGTTCCTAATCCGTTAAACCGTTCCCAAAGCGTTCCAAATTCCCGTTTTTGGTGTAGTGCCACTTGGAGTCGATCTTGTGAGCTCCACCTATCAGACAATGGACTTTAATCCTTCACCTGATGATATGCACAGTATCCTCTCTCAAGTGAATATCAATAATATTCAGTGGCTGGATCACAGTGATGAGATTATAGAAAGATTTGGGATTTGAAATTATCCCTGAAAGTCTTGCAAGCTATCAGAATGGATACTGATTTTAATTTAACCAATCAACACACAGCAGATATAACCAAATAAATAAAATAGAACTAGTAATCTACTAATTACACACCATAAGAAGATAGACACAATATTTAACGTGTAAACTATATATAGGGAGAAAAACCACGAACCAAAAATAAAGAACTTACGAACAGTTACAAGATATACTCACAGCTCATTTCCTTCCATCTGTACCATGACTTAAGAACTGTAGTTGTTCTTGCACAACATCCATTGATATGACATCCATCGTGCATCGTTCTCTTTACTTAATCTCCTCACACCTTATCAGCCAAGATGATCTATCTTCTACAAGAGAGTAGAAACAACCATAACATTCTAGAGTAGCCATTCAGAAGAATCTCTTAATGACTTTAGAGAATAATTCTCTTTCTAAGATATCTCTTACTTAGATTAATGAAAGAGGTGATGTATATTTTAGGGTCAAGAACAATACCCTATTTATAGCCCCAAACTCGTGTCGTAGACTTATAACACAAATAGGACTCAAATTGGGAAACAAAGTCTTAAAAGGAAATAAACTCGTAGCAAATCTGGAGACTTTCCCGCTGGGCCTGTGGCCAACCGATCGATCAGACATGGAAACAACCGGCGCATGTCAGCCCTCCGATCGATCGGATAGCGGGTTTCGCTTGGTCTTCTCTTTTCTTCGCTTCAGCTCTTTTGGCGACACCAACCACAGTCCAATCTAAATAAATTAGAAAATACAACTCAATGGACCCAGAGTTTTGTCCAATCGATGAATTAGCCAACATAAAAAACACTTACAATCCCTTTTACTTTTTATCAAGAAGTCATCAAGATTTCTCTGGGTCTTTTGCTGGACCGCTACCAAAATGCTTGTTGGCTAACAGTTGTTTTTTTTTTTTTTGGGTACCCCAGCTATAGGCGGCTTGAACCCACCCCATGGTTAGTGAGGTGTGATAGAGCCCTTTGGTGAGGGAAGTAGACTTTGGGTGAGGTGACAAAGCCCTCTGGTGAGGGAAGATGGCACGCTCTGGGTTGTCACTGTTGAAAACCAGTATTCACATTTTTGAAGTCGCTTACTCATTTTGGTAGAAAGTACAAAGAAATACAATGGTTCATCACCCTAATCTTTGTAATATGTTACCATCTACACTAATCTGTCCAACCAGTGGGGCTTGAATATCAATTTAGGTTAGTGAAAGGTAGTTCCCACATCACATAGACGAAGAGAAATAAGCAACCATCACTGAAATCCAGATCCGCCATATGAATTCGTTTGCACCCATTTACACACACACACACATATATATATATATATATATATGTAAATGCATGCACATGTTTGTTTGAACTCTTCACGAATAAATGGGAGTGTGAAAATGGTTAAAAAATGGGCCATTTTTATATGAAATATCACACCTCCTTGCTCTAAAACTTGTCAGATAATGATCCAAGAGAGGTCATGGTATCAAATTCCTTCGTTGTATTCAATTCTTAGAAAGTTTAATGGGCTCTAAAATTTTAATTCAAGCCATATGAAAATTTTATCCACCCACTGAACACTAGAATGTTTATTTTCCTAACTTAAACCGTCTTAGATTTTGAGATATATAAAAATTTTACATTTGTAATTCAAACCGTTTGACGTTTACTTATGTGAAATGGTGCTTGAGAGGGTGGAGAGGTATTCGAGTCCATCCCTAAATTTCTCATTAAGTGTAGTGCACATTTCTCTATATATGTACTCACCCCAATTTGACAATTATATAGATTATTAAATTTAATCTTATTCTTTTAAGTGTAGTGTAGGAAATTGAAATCCTCTCTACCTAAGAAAATCAATCTTTTTTCTTTATAAAAAATGTCATACCAAATGGCAAAAAAGTGGGTTGCATGAAATTTATGACCAACTCGCTTCTCATCATAGAATTGCACCCGAAGAACTTATTTTGTGCAATGATATGATTTTATGTTTCATGGATTTCTTTTTACACAAAAGAGAGGTATCTACATCCCTAGCCCTCCTATAAGAAATTTTATTCCTTTCTACTCAATTTATTTTTTGTTTCCCAAAAAAAAAAAAAAAAAAAAAAGAAGAATGTATTGCACCAGACAATGAAATAGTATGTTGCATGGAAATTATAAAAAATGAAAACTATCAAAAAATCATCTCGCATAGAAAAAAATGAAATAGTGTGCTATATGAAAAGAAAAAAAAAAAAAAAAACTTTCAAAAAATCATCTCGTCCCACAAAGGTGCTGTAAGGCCATTTTGGCAATTAAATCCCAAAAGGAATTGGTCAATGTCTTTCCTATAAAGTCGTGAAAAACCTATATTTGATAATTGCAAATCTCAAATGATTTGAACCACTAAAACTGATTATCAATTTTCAATACTTTCAAATCTAACTCCCTCCGAAAGCAATTAAAAACACTGATCATTTTTACGGATTTTCATGTTAGATTCTAGTTTTTCTCGACAAGGAAACCTTGCTCCCGGGGCACTAAGGCAGAGTCCTCACTTCCTGCCAAACGCGGCCTCCTCAAGCTTGAAAGTGTAAGATCTTCTAGATGACAATCTCTCTGTCCTCAGGTATGTGGGCCCATGAAAATTATTAGAAATTTTTTAAAAAATGAATTGTTTCAAAAGTAGTAATAATAATAATAAGAAAAACTGTTTCTTTACATGGAGAATATTATTGGTGAAACAATTACAGATAGATTATAAAACGGAGCAATCATGGCCGTTCAATAGATAGCCAATTAAAACACTTTCACAGCAGTGAACACCATTTCACTTCATTTCATTATGTTTCTGTTGTGGGAAAGAGAGCCTGAGAAGAAGGTTTGCGTTCGTTAGCGGTTTCTCTTCTCGATTTCGTGTCCTACAGGCCGCAGGCGACAGCCATTCAATGCCGCGTTGCTTTGCGGGCTCCACAAGGCCCGTGCTCTTTGCCGCGTTCCTCGGTCGAGACGAATATCCTTTGGACGCATTAAATGACATTTCAAATACTAACATTTTTTTTTAAAATTACAGAAGTGCCCTTGTGCATTGGTGAATACTGAGGACTAAGGTTGCAAACAAAACATTTCTGGTCGGAATACATTGGACTGGAGGTAGATTAGTTTCTAAATAACAATTTCGATTTTGAGTCAGAATCTTTTTTTATTGATTCCAAACTTGATTCCGATAGAAAAATCTAGATTCGGTTCCGGAACCGAATCTACTTAGAGGAATGAATCTAGTTTCAAAATATGTTTTAACTTCTCTTTCGTTTTTTTATTTTTAAAAAAAAATAAGTATATCATTCAATTTATAATAGTGCATTAAGTTTACTACGTCCAGCATTATACATAAAAATGTAAAAAAAAGAGTTTATTTTGAAGTACAGTTTGCAATATCAAAGACTCACATGCTGAGTTCCGGATCCATAGGTGGGGACCTATATGGACCCAGAACTGAACCCGTTTATTAATCGGGACTTAAATTAGGTTCCAGACCCGGACCTGTTTATGAATTGGAACCTAAAATATGTTCCATACTGGGTTTTTTTTTTCAGATTGAAACTTTTAGGTAATTCGATAATCGAATACCCATTTGTAATCATACTGAGGACTGGTGAATGGTGATGACATTGTTCGGATGTTGCTATGGATGTAAACGGGTCAGATTTAGTTCAAATCATGGTCTATTCAAACTCTGATAGAGATGAAAGTGAGTAGTCCCTTTGCATGGGAGAACCCAAATTGGAAAACAATTAGATATGAGCCTAACATTTGGATCACATGTGGCCTCGGAAATTGGTTCCACTCTATGGGCCTAATGGTATTAGAGTTCAAGTCTGAGTAGTCCATGGCTACTAAGCATGCTGACCTTGATATTTGATGCTCTACCCATTGATTGCACGTTTGGAATTGATATGGGTCTTGGTTTAGGTCTTCCATTAAAATTCTGGTATGGGAATGAATGGGCTTCCTATCCCATGGACTGAAAGTGCGGTTGGGGAGGGGTACACCTTGATCATATGTGGGCCATCTAGGGCCATTGTTTCAGATCAAAATCTTGTCTTTATGTATTTATCTATTTAAAAAAATGTATATAATATGTAGGGTGCTACTCGGATGGATTGGGTTAAGTTCGGCTCATCCCGGGTTAGGTTGGTTTTAATCAAACCTGAAAACGACCACAATTTCACGTTTTTTTCTCAGTATTCAGGCTGAGACCTACTGGGAAGAAGCCCAACCCAAACCTCACCCCTAATTTTAGTTGTTTATCTAATTGTTATAAAGAGAGGTAGCACTTTGAGTGAAAAAACAGATTCTCAACAAGCTTGGGCCTTATTTGGACTCCACACTTAATTGGATTCGACCTTCGATGGTGGGCTTAGGCCATCTATATTTCTTATTGAGCAGGCTCGACCTTCGATCTAGGGTCCTTGTTGAACGTGGGCTTGACTCAGACCCTTCAATCTTTATCTGTTCCGGATTTGGGCCATAGTAGACCCAGGCTTCATCTAGCTTAAACTATGTGCAAACAAATTGATGAGATAAAAAAGACTCCACTATTGCGGTGATGATATCCATCTAAATAAATATGCAGGAACCAAGAAATGATCCAAAACACCCCCTAGGAGCTGTAGCAAAATAGAATCTGTTTGATGTGAGAGTCTCTACATAATAATGCCAACTGGCAGTTAAATATATATATTCCAGAAATTTATAAATTCATATGCAAAGTAACAAATTGTTGATTATATTGTTCAAGACATTGAAGGTGGTTGATTCTCCAACCAGAAAGAAACAAAAGTGGTTGATTCTGTCATCTGATACGGATACCAGAAAACACACATTGGATGTTTTGGTGACAGATACCAACAATTGCATGTGTCACACTATCAAAATCAATAGGACTTATAATATTCTCAGGCAAGTCAACTGCCACCCTTAACTGTGTTCTGGCATTACATCAACTAGTCCTTACTTATCTTTCTTTAAACAGCGAAAGACAGGACACAAGGCTAAAAAGTGGTTGAGTTAGGTGACAGGCCTTCATCCTTGAGGTCATAGATTGATCCTCCCAATGTTTATGATGGTCAAGTGATATTTAGTTTATTGCCCCATCTAACATTTCTTCTAAAAATGCTCTTGGAACACTGGTGTTAAGATTAGACACTAAATTTGATTTGATAGGATTTTATGATCAATACTATTTTTGGAAGATTTATTATAAATATTATTTAGTAGCATATATTGCTAAGAGTGTTAGATTATATGGTCCCAATTCAGTTGATGATATAATAAATTTATTTATTTATTTATTTATCAATATAATCATATTTTTATTTCATAAGATGAATGGTGTTTTATTATTATTACTTGCATATAATCAATACGAATGACATGATGGTTCACGAGTTGAACCGATGTGATACATGTGTGTGGGTGAGATTCACATACATGAGACATATGTCACAAATCCTATACTTAAATTGATTCATAACCGGTGATGAGATTGGGCATTTCATCTGACAATGTTGCAGCATTATGATCACTATGAGATAGTATGATTTGTCTTAATCATCGAAGTATAAGACTTTAGATCATTGTGCTGGTACATCATATGTACTGAAGGACCGTGAGATGCACCTTATATAAATCTGTCTTTGAATTAAGAACTGCTCTCATAATTCTCTAGCAATAGGCCCTTAATCATGAGAGATTGATGAATTCAAGTTTTCTATTTATTCATTTATTTTGAGTCACCAACGAGTGTGGCCAATTGTACGTCAACACCTCGGTGTCTTGGATACGTGGTAGTGGGACTGTGGGAACATATAATTGTCAAGATAAAATCTATTATTTTATAAGATATATCCCCTTTGCTAATTAATGGATTTATCATTGGTAAGTGTGCACCAATTCAATTAAGAGTTAATTGGATGGTATTGATAATCACTGTGATTAATTGGGTCTCAAGGATAATAAGATATGGATCTAAATTGGTTGGACATGTTTAATCCAATTAATCAATGGATATAATAGATGGAGGAGCCTACTTGTAGAAATAGGAAAGTTTAGGGTATTCTCATAATTTATTCCTAAGACTGGAGTTAATTTGCATTTATATAGTAGAGTTATTTGCAATTAACTATGGGCTCGGATTGCATATCAGATGTGGGGTTAGGGTGTCCCAGTTGGAACCAGCTTTCTATGGAATCCCTAGTGGTCCTCATGCTAGCTTAATAAGAGATTGTTTCTAATCCTGTTTGGACTCTAAAAGGAATTAAGATAAATGATTCTAATTATTATAGAAGTGAGACTTCTAATTATAATTAAAGGAGGAGATACTCAAGCTATATAAGGAGATGAGGGGTGGACGTCCCACACATCCCATTCACCCCCAATACAAGTGTTGCATGCCCAAAGCCCCCTTCTCTCCTTGCTCTTTTAGTTTCTCTTTCGGTTTGCTTCTAGAGGTTCTAGGGTTTGTTTCTTTTGGAAATCCTACCATTCTCCTTGAGAAAGAAATATGATAGAGGGTCACAGCGTGGAAGACAACAAGGTTTTTGAGATCTTATTTTCTTTAGAGAAAGTGTTATTCATTAAGCAAGTTGTCAACTTTTCCATTAGAGTACAACCGAGCTCCCAAGATGAGATCTACTTCATCTCATGTGTAGATTTTCGTGGTTGCTTGTTGCCGCTATTTTCTATCTTCTAGATGGTGTTATTACTGATCTTGATCTATGATAAAGAGGTCTTGGATCCTGAATTGGGTGTATGGTCTTGGAGATTATTAATCACTAAGTCAAGTAGGTCAAAAGTTTTAAAATCCTATCCAACCTACTTCCAACAAAGAGGACCACATCAATTAGATGAACACTTGTTTAAGTACCCATGAGGACCTGTGATCAATGCAATTCCCAGACTTGTGGATCAACCTGTTAGTAATAGAGAATGACCTAGATCACAAAAAAGTGGGCACACCTTTATCTATTCTGGCATAGTACTACTCTATTAAGTTACTTTTGTACCACCCCATTTGCTGTCAATGAAAACTACTTATCCTATTTGCATTGATGAGAGGATGACTGAGAAAGGGACTGCAGTTACAGTCTCCTTCATGGAGAGTATAAACAGTTGCCATATGATGGTAAAAGTAACTTTTCCACATCTCTGCACTTTAATTCTCAAGATTCCACAGAAAGAAAAAGAACCCCCATCAACTTTCCATTTATCTGTTAAGAGGCACAGCTGGTTTCAATCATCTCTACTTTCACAAAAGAACTGCTGCAAATACAGTGGTAGCCCATAAACTGTACAAAGTAATATGAAATGCATAAGTGAAAAATGAAAGAAAAATATGTGCATTTCCTAAATCAACGACACATTTTGGGTAATGATTTGGGATTCCCAGGACTTGGTATTTTAGCTTTCATGAGTTTCCCCATCCGGGTTTGCAATCTCTTGCAAACCTTCTCCAATTCCATCACCCTCCATTGCATCCCTTGTAAATGTGATTTGATCTTTTCACTCTCCACTGTAAGACACAGTTTATCTGCATAGAGGGCGATTTGCTTTTCATTCTTCGCGCTTGCTTTGTCACCATAAGTGCAGGGTGATGTGTTAAAGGATTTGGGATGGTCGGTGTCTTGGAGTAAGTTTTTGAACTTTGATCGGTGCAAGAGGAGTGCCTGAGTTGCCGTTCTTGATGGGAATCTTGGATTCTGGACTAGGTGTTGGCAAGCATCTGATGAGAGCTTCTGATAGTTCAATGCACAACAAATCTTCATCTTCTCTTTTTCTGATAATCCAGTGTGAACCTGTAATAAAAAGATTTGGTAATCAAAGCAACAAATTCAGTCTGATACGATTAGGCTAAGAATTTCATTTAAATAGAATAACTCATGTGTTCTTAATTGAATACACATTATAAACTTATCTGCTCTGCGACAAGAGACAGTTAAAGAAACACAAACGACTGCATTTTCACAATTTCACCACGTTTTTATTAAGAGAGACCCCAATTTATACAAAGTAGAACTAGATGAAGAAACTTATAAAAATTCAAATATTTAAAATTCAAACTAGCCTTGTTTAAAACTTAAATTAATTCTCTAACACTGACAACAACCTCACTGATCTGTAATTCAAGGATGCAAGAAAGCATTACCTCAAGATACATGTCCACAGCTTGATAAATCCCATCATAGATATCTCTCGCGGAGTCTGGCAATGCCATGAGTAGTGCAATGAACTTTGAGGGTTTCAGGCATGGATCGGGAGCCACTTCCGCGATATACATGTCCATCAATCTCCCAATCTTTCTCAATCTGGTCAAAGAAATTGGCCCCTTGTTTGCGAGAAATGATCTCAAAAACCTCATAACCAAATTCACATCATATAAAAACTTCACCCCAATGGGAGCAGGAACAAGTAGATTATCCAATGTGGCTTGATCGAGCAGCAAGCCTATCATATTCTCTAACCTGCTTCTGTGACATTTGCTTATGTTTGCATTCGATGCGACTTGAAGTATACCAAAAAGTCCTTTACAAGAAACAGAGCAGTTATCAAGTGAAAACAGTAATTCAACAACAATCTCCATGATTTTGCACTTCTCACTCGATGGGGACTTGGAGAGTTGGAATTTGAGGAAGTAGAAGAGGAACCTACTGATAATTACTTGGTCGATGTTGCGAAAAATCATGGTTTCAATCATTTTCTCAATGATGTGAATGTTCAAAACAGCAAGGTCTTCAAACCATGAATTTCTGTTGTAGCTGTTCTTTGTGCTTTCGGTGCTTCTGGTATCACAAGAGAAGCGGAAACCGGTGCTGCTGTCTGGTGAGGAAGTTGAAGGGGATATGTCACTGACTAAAGCTATTCTTCCCACAAGAGAATCCAAACATTTCTTAAGTATTCCCAACGAATGTACCACAGGAAAGAGGTTTTGGCATTGTTTTAAAGTGATGAGGATCTCAGACCATGTCCAATAGGCGATCCCTTCGAGGGTCTTCTCGGTTTGTTCAATTAGATTTGGTGAGGAGCCAGAGAGACCTTCGGTCATTTCCATGAAATGAGCGATACAGTGGAGGAGGCAGACATTGGAGGGAGTAATCGAAATACTGCCAGAATTGTAACAGAATCTTGCCATTAGCTCGAATGCCTCTGCTCCTCCCGGTAAGTCATGGAATAGTACTTTCAGGTTCCCTGCAGTCATCGTTGATTTACTGAAAAGTTTGCTTAATCTACCCGAGAAAGAGGAAAGGATTTTCTGTTGGAGTGAAAACAGGATATCAAAATCAGTTCACATACAATATAGAATTAAATCATCAAGTGTCTGTTTGAGCAAGATGAACTGAAGAAGACCGTAAGCAATAACAATAACACTAATGCCTGTCTTGAGTTTGGATGAGCATAAAATCAACTCAAATGTTTTAACTGGCGTTTTGGAAAGCGTTAAGATTTTGTAGAATGAAAAATCACAAAACAAAAAGCCAATGGTCGCTGCTTCTCTTGGGTCTCGGCTACTAATGGGGGTCCTTGGAAGTTCCATTTTATTCTTAATCAGATCAAGCTTTTGTCCTATTCAATTCAAGTGGGGTTTTCTCATATCTTGCGTTCGGCCAATGCTATGGCCTATGTGTTAGTTAAGCAAGGGGTGAATCGTCTTTCTCCCTTCATTGTTTTCAATGTGTAATTTTCTTTGT
Source organism: Persea americana (assembly GCA_029852735.1). Taxonomy (NCBI): domain Eukaryota; kingdom Viridiplantae; phylum Streptophyta; class Magnoliopsida; order Laurales; family Lauraceae; genus Persea; species Persea americana. The sequence continues at coordinate 29,210,121 of CM056818.1, read as the reverse complement.
TTGTGGCCAGTATAGCTCTTGTATACCAGCTCAGTTTTCCAGGGCTTGATTGGGTTATTTGCAAACTATTTCTGGGTCCAAACACGACGGAGAACAACAAGACATGGATTTAGTTAATAATCAGTAAGATAATGTAATGCTCTTCTTTCTTTCCTCCTTTATTTCTCTACATTTCAGTTTTTCGAAAAGGAAGTTTGAACAAGAAACCAAAGAAAGGCTACACTAATAGAATCTATCACTCTCAGAGACGAGTTTTCAGTTTAAAACCAACCAATGCATTAAATGTATAAAACAAGCAACGGCTCATATCATAAAACAATAGAATCTTCCACCAATTCTGGCAAAAGTTGGGAGGTTGTTGTAGACAATAAGTTCAAATAATGTAAGAGGCAAAACAAGACTCCAAACTATATCAGCAAAAAGTGGAAATGTTATAAAACTAACATCAAGAGGCCAACCCTTTTCTTTCATCCAAAAGGTCAAAGGAAAAAAGAAAGAGTAACTACTAAATCTTCATAACACATCAATGAAGTAGACGAGAGAAAAAGAGCCATATCTGTGAGACTATAGTAAATGTAGGGGAGAACAAAGGGCCATGACTTAGGACAAAAGCAATAGAAGCAGATGAATTGAACAGAAGAAAACCAAAGGCCCACATCTTTGAAACATAGAAGAAAATAAAGTTGGAAAATAAAGCATACAACAGTGACAAAGAGATAAAAAATATTAATGGTCCATAAATAGATCAAATTGCAAATGAGAAAGATGAAACATGGTCTTAAATTGCCCCATTTTAAGGGAAAAAAGATGAAAATACACTCAGGAATTAGTAGTTGCAATATCCCAAAGCACCAGAGAGAAGAAGCAAATGAAAAGCAAAATGTCAATGCCAGATACTGCTCTATCCAGAATTTCAGATTGAAGAACGATTCAAATCATAGATGCAAGACTATGAAAACAACCAGATCTTAAAGAAGAAATATCAATCAGAACTGAAAAACGACTCAAGCAGATCCAATTCATCAGAACCTACCACGAAAAGTTACAGAAATTAAAAAAAAAAAAGTAAAAAATCCCATTTCAAAACCCACTTCAACTGCTTGAAAAATGGCTCTAAACAACAAAATGATAGCAGTTAACCACCCCAACAAGAGAGAGAGAGAGAGAGAGAGAGAGAGAGAGAGAGAGAGAGAGGTAAATAGCAGTGAACCAGTGAACCACACCAACAAGAGAGAGAGCAATCCACTTTCCAGTGCAACCCCTAGTTAACAAACACCAAACAAGTTCAATTAAATCTCCAACATTCAAACAAAACAGAAGTGGGAAAGTACCTTGTCCACTAAGAACACCTCCTCTCCATTGACATCCACTTCCAGAACACAACCCAAACCCATGTTTCAAAAGACACCCACCTCAAATAAACCGCCCGACAACAAGTCCCTGCACCAAAAGCAGAGAAGGGAAGAAGAAAACAACGTTTCCAAAATTCAAACAGCTTGTGCATGAAAGAACCCAACTTTTTTCTCAGATCAAAGTTGAAAAGAGAAGATCCCAGAAAGCCATATTCTCTGATGGGGATGAGGACAAAAGAAAGGACAAGAGAGGGCAGCTTAGACTCAGGCTTCAAAGCCCAAAAGACATAACTGATAACACAGAGCAAACAGTTGTTTAAGGGCTTATGGGACTGACTGACATTCCTGGGTTTTTTTCCAACACTATTCAGTGATTTCATGTATACTTTATAGGACTCCAAGCTTATGAGTGAAGCTTTTTGCTGGATTCCTCATCCCTCTGCTTTTATATATTCCATTTCATCAATGCGAGTCAGTCACACATATAAACAGTGTCTTCTTGGGTGGTAGGAAGGCAAGGATTTGGTAGATTAGTGTGTGATTATGGAAAAGTGTAGCCTATAGAATAGAGACATAGATTTTGGAGAAAATGAAGTATGAAGACATAGATTTGGGAGAAAAAGAAGGAAGTGAATTGCATTATAGGGTGGAATTAGAAAGTGAACTATATTATAGGGTGGATTTAGAAAGACAATCCAAGTGTAGCATGTGATGAAACCGTTCCAAGATCACATAGGCTAGATATGTATGCCCTTCCATGTGTTGGTCCAGATCCGGATCACCTATCGCAGTTGTGGACCAATAACACTCCTTCACGTCATCCAAAAATTTAGGTGATTCTCTGTCATCTGATTTAGACTTTTTAAACTTAAAAATCACTTAAAATTTTGGATGACGTGGAGGAGTGTTATTGGTTCACTCACGGTGAAGATATAACAAATGCGATAGGTGATCCGGACTTTGTTGGTCCTGGCCAAATTTTCACGCTTGGTGTGGTGGGGCCCACTGCTGACTTGGTCATGTAAAAAATTGAGAATGAAAAATTTGACCCTAATTTCATTATATCGGAGTAAGGCTATTAACAGGTGGAATTTGAGCCAGATTGACCATTTTAACCATTTATGTGGGGCCCGCATATGGTCAATCCAACCCACTCAACTCCACCACCTAGTTCCCACTCTGAGTTAACTGCCTGCCACCAGCCCCAGTTTGACTAACTGGAACTATATCCACAGTTGGGATATGAAAGCCCCATGAAGGACGTTCCGCACCAGATTACGCCTTTATGTGTGAGTAATAAACACAAAAAGGCCATAACAAGAATTGATTGGGCCAGAGATCCGGGCCTGGATCAACATTAGATTCATTCTACATATGGAGTTGGCATGTGTCCAAAAGGGCTATGCTTAAATTTCATGGACCCTCACTTTCTTAGGATTTGATCTACTGGGCGATGGCTACGTGTTGCTCCTTTAAGAAAGAGAAAGATTATTTGGTGGCCCTTTGTGGATCTTCACATTGTTTATGCAATTTTAATCATTTTTAGAAATGCATTTCTTAGAATTCCTAAGAATTCAATTCCACTGAAATCAAACGGGCGGTTGGAATCAAACCGGTTAAAACTTGATCTCTTGATTTACTTCCCCATTGCATTAAATTTCATTCCTTTGCGAGTAGGGCCTGCTGTAAGAATGATCACATGTACAGTTGTGATTAAAAAAATCAAGAAAAAGTAAAGGGAGTTAATCATGTGTTAATCACATGATCTACACATGAATGGGGCTGTATTCAGGGACTGTTAGATAATGAAATTTCTTTCTGGAATTCACCCCAAGTGAGTTTAAAATTCAGCTAGACCTTGTCACTCTGATCTCTTCAAATTATCTGTTTGATGGAGAGAATCTGTGAAAACTCAGGATTTTTACAGTTGAATAGTTCAAATAGTCCATGGAATGCTCTTACAAAGCTACTTCTCTAAGAATGGCATATGAAGAGTCCCAACGAACTCAGGCAATCAAACAGACCCATGATAATCAATGTATTGAGTCACCAAACCACATAATGAGATGTTGGGTGGATATCATTATATCCAATCCAAGGTTTAGGTCGGGTCCATTTGGCCACGGACACAAACTCAATATTACAATTATTTGATCATGGGTTGAGGCCTGAGTCCCAATACTAGAATCCATACCTAAGTCCAGAACCAATTATATTTAATCTAGTTTAGGTTGGGTCCATGGTTATAACCTAAAAACCATATAACTATTAGAAATCAAACAATGATGCAAGAGGAATTTATGGGTAAAAGCTCATAGGACTCCATACAACTGATGAGGTCCCAGAATCACCGTATAGACGGAGGGGTCCTCTTGGTGTGTTTTGGTCTTTTTTTTTTTTTTTTGTTATTTAGAGACATGGTCGATACCGACCATTCTGTAGTGGTTGCTCTCGATTTGCAGAACCCAAATAGAAACTGGGTTTTTTTTTCTTGGTTGCTGGTGCCACTCCAGATGCGATGGATGGGGCCAGGATTGTGAGAGAGAGCATGAGAGGGAAGGAGTGAGGTGCGCAGGTGAAGACGTTGAGGAAGTGAGTGAGGCCGCAGAGGACAATGAAGGTGCCGAATTGGAGGAAGATCCATCAAAAGGGGAAGATGGAGGAGTAGGAGACGAAGTAGAGGAGCTCGATAGGGAGGGAGAAGTAGGTGAGGGAGATGAGGAAGTCGCTCCATGTTTGGCATTGGAGGATATTGTTGAAGGTCCAAAGGGTTTGAGTTTCTTCGTCTGTGTAGACGCAATGAGAGAAGGAAAAGGTTGAAGACGACATGTTCGATGAAATACCATCGAGAGAAAGGGAGGGAAGGGAGAAGAAAACGAGAGAGAGGGGGAGAGATTCAATGAATCCAAACAGGTAGAGGAGAGAAAGGGAGAAGATGGAAAACTAGGAATTCGATTTGTCTAACATGACCAAACGGGAGTGAGAGGAGGTGAGGGCGGAGGATTTGTAGGTGGACCTACAAATTCGTCTTTTTTCTGCTTTTCGCGATATGGTTGATATCGACCTTTCTGTTGTATTTAGCAAATAAGACAGCTACATGTTGAAGAAAACCTGACTGACAAAATGGTCAATATCGATCATATCACTAAATGACAATAAAAAAAAAAGAGACAAAAACGCACTAAGAGGACCCCTTCCATCTATACGGTGATTCTGGGACCTCATTAGTGGTATGGGGTCCTATGGGGCTTTTACCCGTAAATGTCTCATGATACAATGATACAAAATATATCATTATAATATTTAGTCAAAGTCGGGTCTTTCATAGTAAATCACTCTAGGTATGTAATTAGTCTCTTTTGTGAACTTAGTGATTGGTATCACCACCACTACCACGAAGGACCAAAACCCATACATTAGGATTATCGATAGACCAACCTCTTCATGGAGACGGTCTGGTCTAAAAGCTGAATAGACCTGGCGCAGACATAGCTCGGACCAAATTCTCTCTCTCTCTCTCTCTCATCCTTTCCCTTTCTCCTGCTTCAAAACATTGAAAGGAGGTTACAATTCATGCAGGTATGTTGACTACAATCATACATTGCATTTTTTTCACCATTTTAGGTTGCTTCTTGAGCTTACATTTTGGGGGTTTTTACTTTGAAGGGCTTGGATTGGCTAGGAGAGGTTGGTTTATGTAGGATTCGAATTTCAAGCACCCAAGGCAAGTGTAACATTTATAAATCTATGCATGCATGCCTATTTGATTCCATGAGTATGCTATTCAAATGTTAGATACCCATTTTCTAGCTCAATATCTGAAATTTATGTTAGTTATGGTTTTGTATGGCTTGATTTAGTGGTGGTAAAAATGGTGATGTCCATGAGCATTTAGAGGAACTTTGTATAAGCTTTTATTCCATGTTCAAGCAGCAGGTGAAACAGAGCATTTCTGAGCTCGAAATCACCTAAACATGTAGATCTCTGGACTATCCGCTTGAACGCGTGATTCCCCGCTCCAGTGAGCATGCTCTCCGGTTGGTGCCCGCTCGAGCGCATGATCGCCCGCTCGAGTGCACCTGATACATGTAGTAGACTATGTCAACATCCAATGGCAATAACTCTTGAACCGTACGTCCAGTTTTGGAGGTTGACATACCGTTGGAAAGCTCTTGAAGCATAGAATTCAATGATCCTTATATATAGTTGATATGAGGTTTGGGGATAAAGAAGATATTGGATTTTAGATAAATCTTGGCAACTGGGCTGTACTGCGAGCCAAGTGATGAACCGTAGTATGCTTAAATGTTTTGGCCCGATAGTTGGACTTTAAGGATGGATCCCTTGAACCCTATATCATCCCCAATAGACTTGTAATCATTTAGGTGCGGTTTGAGCAGCCGTACACCAACAATGGGCCTCTTGTTCTTCGTATCTATGATCTGAACCAAATGTGTTATACTAAAGGATTCGGCGTTCAAATTAAGTAACGCCAAGGGTTCCTTTGTAGGCCATTATTACCGGAATCCTTAGTACTACATCGAGTTGGACGGTGAAGACCAGGAGTGTTCCTAAGACCGTAGGCTTGGCTTGATTTACATCTTGATTCCGTATATGATCTATATGCATGCATTTGCACTTCGTTTCCAGTACTCTGTTATGACTTGATCATACTTCTGTTTAGTTCTTGTATATCTTGTTTATGCACCTGTTTATGTTATATCCACTTTCGTTTCTGTTCAGTTACACTTATGATAAGTTTTGATTATATATCACATGATATGATCAGTTCCCGTAATGTATTCTATTATTTTGTACCCTTCATTCCATGGGTCGGCACCACTTGGCTTCGACCTTATCTAAGTCCGACCTGGCTAAGTGTTGGTTTAGTTATATTTCTGGCCCTCTGCAGATGGGATTATATTATGAGGGTTGATCGGCACCCTAGGTCCACGATGGAGAGTTTCGGGCCCTGTCTCCTAGAGGCAGCACCCTGTTCTATTATGTTCTGTTTTCTGCTCTCACTTTATATTCATGTTTATATGGTTAATTTGGGAGAATGTAGCTAATATTGATGTGCCATCTAGTTTTGTTATTTATGTGTATTTGTCATTTATGATTTGTATGTCTCATGCTTATTCATGTACAAACTGGCCTAGTGTTTACACCTTGACCTCATATGACTTATATCTGTCTAGTTGACCATTTGTCACATGTTATATGATTTAAATTCGTTTATCTTTCTTAGACTAGTCTAATGGTGCTATACTTGGCGTTACAGGTGAGGACCTTGATACCATTGCCCTGGTCGCTGAGGAGGAACAAGAAACTTCCCAGTAATTAGTTGAGTAGACTTCTGATAATGTCCAATAGATATCACTTGCGTTGAGCATTCGTGGACGTCAATTAACCCTAGACTTATGGTCTTGATGGTCATGATGATTAGTTGTTTTAGATTTGCATTTCCTTGGGTACTGTAACACTTAATTAATTCTAAGCTTCTGCTACTCTTTTCTTTTCTTTAACTTTAACTTGAACTTAAGCATTCACTCTATGGACTGTTTATTCTCTTGATTATGATTCAAATATGACATGGTTGTTGAATATAAATGGATGCTTGTTTGGTTAATTATACAGGATTGATTTATACAGGTTTACAGGAAATTGAAAGGTACCCTTAATGTGATGGATTTATTACCTCACACGTGAAATCCTGTGGGAATCTCGTTCATGGGGAAATTTTTTTTAGCGAGTCTGACTCGAATCCCCATGCAGGAGTACGTCGCGCCTCGTGATGGGTGAAATCTTGGGATCGGGGCGCGACATACGAAGTTGGTATCAAAGCATGAATTGTTTTAAGAGTTTAAAAGACTTAGAACTCTAGGGCACGACGTGAGGACGCGATAGGACGTTCGGTGTACTAATTATTTTTGGGTTTTCTTAAGGTTTGTTTATTTGTCTGTGCTAACCCAATTGTTTCACAGAAAATGCCACCACGAAGGATTGCCTGAATCAGTGTGAGACTGCTAGAGTTAGTCCGAATTCAGGTCCCACCTTTGCCCCAGGCATTACTTGCAGTGCGATGATGAGTTCACAAAAGATACACTTTTATAGCATTATTTTATGAGTTTTCAAAGATAAAAGAACTCAAAACACTATTTTTAGCATAAAAATCATAAAGTTTCTCCCATCATCTTTGCTCATATCTTTCCATTATAGATGGCCATTTGTATGCATTTATATGAGTTCCAATGGCTTCCATACTCTCAATTATATTAAATTCTCTTTGTAGGTGTTAATTGAAGATTAAAGTTGAGATTCAAGAGTTAAAGAGAGTTAGAATAAGTTTGGAAGGCAATTGGATGAAGAAATGATAAAGTTAGGCTAATAATAAGAAAGAACATGATAGACCTAGGCTGGTATTTTGACTATATCTTTTTACTCGGGTGTTCGATTGAGGTGATCTCAAAAGCATTGGAAAGCTTGTTCAAATATCTACAAATCATATTTCACAATATTTTTCCCAATTCAGACGTCTCGGAGGTCAAAATCATACATCAATCTGGTGACTGTTTTCTAACACGAGAATTACATACATATGTTCATATTTTCATTCTTGTGAAGTCCTACATTGGAAAGAAACCAAAAGAGAGCAAGACAAATGTTTTTATATAAAGAAAGGAGCTCTAGGCATTAGATACACAAGCAAGGAGAGCCTCCTCATCTTTACTTAAGCTATTCATGTAATTGAGAGAAAATTGTAGAGAAAAAGTGAGGAAAGCCTTGAAAAATTAAAGATTTGGAATGGAATTGAAAGCTTTATCTTCTCCAATGGGTGGATAATTCCTTTGATTGGATCTTCTAGGTGAAGCTAAGTTGATCCTATTCCTTTTGCTTATGCTCTTTATTTTAATTCCCTTGTTTATGTGCTTAATATGTTAGAGTAGATTTTTCTTCATTGCATTGTGCAACTTTCCATGCTTAAATTTCTATATTAGCGTTCTTTTTACTATCTATGCTTAGGTACGATAAATCATGCTAATGAGTTAATATCTTTTGATGATTTATGATTACTTTTGATAGATAGTCATTAGGAATCTTTTCTTTTAGGAATGGAAGAAAATTCTGGCTATGAGAATATTAATTTCTATCTTAGAGCTTTAATGTTATATTTTCCAAATCTAAGCATTGATTTGTAATTAGATTTGAGTATTTTTTTTTTTTTTTGGGAAAAGAGAAGGGCATTAGTGTTGGATTAGTGTCACTTAGTGGATTCTAGATGATTCAACCATCCATTAGTATTGCTTGTTTCTTGTTTTACTTATTTTAGTTTGATTTTATTCACATTCTCACACACTTATTCACTTGTTTTAATTCTCACAATCCATTTCTCTATTATTCACACCATCAATTCCACATTTGATTTTACACCACTTTAGCATACTTCTTTATCTCCATCCACTCATTTTCTATCTTTCACTTGTATTTTCACACACTTATTCATTTGATCTATCTAACATTTCTCCATTGTTTTTGTATTAACCTTGTTATTTTTCTTTTGTCATTAACTTGGTTACCAACTTGTTACTTAGCTTGTTCTCACTTGAGTTTTTCTATTTTTACTAACATCTCTTTGTTATCTAGTTCTTGTTTTCTTTTAGTTTGCATTTTTTTTTATTTTCTTTGTTATTGTTTTGTTTCTTGTTTCCATTGCTTTTGATATTTTCATTTGCATTTGTTAGCTATATTTGAGTTGATACTCCTTTTCATTTATCATTGTTAGTTTCCTTGTAATGACCCTCGTGGGAACGATATTCGGACTTCCATAGTCTATATTACTTGAGACAACCGTATACTTGCGGGAACAAATGCAACAATTTTTTGGCGCCGTTGCCGGGGATTGGCGTACATAGGATTCCTTGATTTTAAGGATTTTCAACTCTCATATAGCTTAGTTGCATTTTTATTCTTTCTTTTAGTTTTCATTGCAGATTCTACACATTTTACTTGTTTGTATTTTTAGGAATTCCGCGGTTGGAGCAAGGAAAGAAGAAAAGTGCAACCAAAGAACTGTAACTTAGGAATTTAATTTGCTTTCTTAGAAAATCTTGTATTTGGATTCATTTCAAGTTTGTAATAATTTTTAAGTTCATTTAAGTTTCCAAAGCATTGTAATAATTTTTAAGTTCATTTAAGTTTTCAAAGCATTGTAATAATTAAGGAAGGAGGACGGTTGGACGATACCGTCGCAACCCCCCAAGTTCGTACACCGAAATTGGTGTCGGTGGCTTGGGTCGACTTCAACCGATCTTCCCCTAATTTAGTTTGGGAGGTGCGTATTTTGATAACACCCACGCATCCCCAGTTAGTGGGTTAATTTTGTTGGTTGTTTGATTGTTTAATTACTTTGTAGTGCTTAATCATTTTAAAATACACAAAGTAATTTGGAAAGCACACACTTAGTAAGGGCAATCATACCCCCAACAAGATAAGGATTGGATTTCATCACCATTTCCTTGCCCATAGGAACTCATTTTTCCTCACTAGGAATCCTTAGCCTTTAATAAAATTTGAGTAGAAACGTGACCTTAGGACACGAGCTCATTAGGAGAAGAACATCAAAGGTTGTACCATTTGCGCTCCTTGACGAAAATCGGTGCCTAGAATAGCCTTGTCCCTTAAGAGAGACAGTTCATCTGTTCTAGGAGTTTGGTATTTAAGCGGAACCTTTGCCACGCGCATCGTGATCCCACCAATCCCTTGGGGGCTTGCCTGGTCGACTACGTTTCATAGGATCGGAGTGGAGGCCTAGGTGTACTCTTCACAGTTAGGGGCTGTCTAGTTTAATCATAGGTAGCCTTAGTTAAGCAAAGTTTAGTTTGTTTTTCAAAATCATTTTGTTTTGCTTGTTTGCGTTTAAGCATTAATCCTCGTTCATCTTTACTTGAGCGGACCATCACTTTCGAAGTTGAGTGGTAGTGTATGCACAATTGGTTACGTGTGCAGGGTCGTTTAGAGAGCTTCGATTTATTCGATATCCCTATTGAGAATTTTGTTGACCCCATTGCCATTAAGGAAATGGCTGACGGAAATCCACAAACTCAACCCATGACCCTTAGGGAGTACATGTACCCGACCCGATCTACCCAGCCCTCATGCATCGTCATACCCACCACAAATGCCTCATTTGAGCTGAAATCCGGCTTAATCCAGATGTTATCAATTTTTCGAGGGGTGGAAAATGAGAACCCATATCAACATGTGAGAGAGTTTGGGGAAATCTATTGGACCATGAAGTATAACCATATGTCTGAAGAAGCCCTCAAGCTTAGGTTATTTCCATTCTCATTGAAGGAGAAGGTGAAAGCATGGCTTTACGCCTTACAGGCTAATTCCATAAACACGTGGGAGGGACTAGTCAAGGCCTTTTATAAAAAGTTTTATTTAAAACAGAAAACGTCCTTCATTAGACATACCCTGAACAACTTCCACCAACTGGAGGGAGAAACCATGTATGAGTACATGGAAAGGTTCAAAGACTTACTGTTATAATGCCCACATCACGGATTCGAAAAGATCCGGCTAGTCCAAATCCTTTATGAAGGACTGGACTATCACACCAAGACCATAGTGGAGTCTTTCTGCAATGGAGTATTCACTCAAAAGACAGCTGACCAAGCCTGGGCATACCTTTAGGAGGTTGTTGAGAACACTCTCCAATAGGAACCTATCAGAGAGGATCCCAAAAGACCCATTGTTGCAGAAAGAAGGGGCATGCATAGAGTGGAACCCAAATTCGAGGCCGAGGCCAAGTTGGCCACGCTGACAAGGAGATTAAAAGCCCTTGAAATGAACCAGACTTGTCAGCAGACCACCCCAAAGACCCTGGAATCATTAAAGATGAGCCAAGTAGTTAGTGACCCTACTACCCCACCCTGCACCAATTGTGGAGATTTTACCCATCCTGGATCCCAATGTAGAGCATTCTTTGGTCAGAGTCAAAGTGAGAGTATGGAGGAGGTGAGTGCACTTTATCAGAATACCAGATATGAGCGGCCGAAGTATGATCCGTATTTGAATACATACAATCCTGGTTGGAAGGAAAATCGTAATTTTTCATGGACCAAAGGACAACACCAAGGAAACCCTTCTCAGCCAATGGCCTAGCATATGCCACCTCCTGGATACCAAAAGCCTCAAGTACCCCAAGTGTCATAGGGACCACCCATGGTCTAAGGTTATCAGAATCTTAATCCCCAGAATCAACAGATAAGTTCTCTAGAGGACAAAATGAAAATGTTGGCCCAAAATACCCTTCAATTCCAGCAAAGCACTGCTCAGAATTTGAATGTCAATACCCAGTCCAATGCCAAGTTGGAGTACACTGTCAGCCAGCTAGCCAGGTCAATAGCTCAAAGAGACAAGGGTAGCTTTCCAAGTCAGCTCGAAGCCAACCCCAAAGGCTAAACTTCAACGGGCCAATTTGTTGTCCATCATGACAAGGGCAAAGTCCATGAGCAGGTCAATGCAGTCAATGCAGTTACCACCCGTAGAATGGCTGCAAGGAAGGCTGACACACTAGAAGAGGACCTTAGGCAATCTGAGCAGACCCAAGTGAGGAGGGAGCATGTAGTTTTGGAAGAAGAACCCGAGGAACCAAAAAAGGACCTAGAGCCCACTAAGGAACCTGAGAAACCAATAGGAGCTGCCTCACCGAGTGAGCTCCCTCCTAGAACCTTTGTTCCCAAGGCCCCATACCCTCAGAGGCTAGGTCAAATGAAAAATAATGTCAAGTTGGATAAGATCCTTGAAGTGTTCAAGCAAGTGAGAATTAACATCCCACTGTTAGAAGCCATCCAACAGATCCTGACTTATACCAAAGTTCTCAAAGATTTGTACACATTCAAAAGAACAACCAATGTACCTAAAAAAGCATTTCTAGCCGAGCAATGCAGTTCCATCATTACCACTTCAACCCCAATAACCCTGGGTGTCCTACAATCTCTTGTCAAATAGTGGATCATCACATAGAACAAGCTTTGCTGGACTTAGGTGCGAGTGTCAACTTGTTTTCTTATTCGATATACGAGGAGTTAGGTTTGTGAGAGCTAAAACCGACAAAGGTAACCTTACAACTAGCTGATGCTTCAGTTAGGTACCCTAAATGTGTTGTTGAGGATGTTTTGATCAAGGTAGGTGAGTTTGTTTTTCCGGTGGACTTTGTAGTCCTTGATACCCGACCACCAATCAGAAATGTTGTGAAGATCCTGGTAATTTTAGGGTGACCATTCCTTGCCACTTCTAATGCCCTAATTAATTGCCGAAATTGTGTGATGCACCTATCGTTTGGGAATATGACAGTCCAGATAAACATTTTCAACATTGGCAAGCAACCTAGGGATGACTGGATGAGAGTGATTATGAAATTTGTGAGGTGAGTTACCTAGAGGAGCTTATTGAGAGTATAGGATCACAGTTAGTTTGTTGAGGACCCACTAGAAGCCTGTCTTGCACATTTTGGAGGTAACATTGATGTTGAGAATAACATTAAAGAAGTCAATGCGTTATTGGATTCTGCTCCTGCTTTTGAGAGGAGTCAATGGCAACCTAAGCCAGAGATCCTGAGTCCATTGGCTGCCTCACCTGTTCCATCAATTGAGGAACTGCCTAAGCTCGACCTAAAACCACTGCCTGACACCCTCAAGTATGTGTTTTTGGGCCCAGTTGAGACCCTCCCCGTCATTATAGCCTCGGACCTGGAAAAAGTCCAGGAACAATAATTGATTGAGATCCTGAAGGATCACAAAGAGGATATAGGCTGGACAATTGCAGATATAAAAGGAATAAGCCCATCTGTGGTTCAACATCGGATCCATTTGGAAGAAAATGCAAAAACTTCCAGAGAGTCACAAAGGCGTCTTAATCCATCAATGAAGGATGTCGTAAGAGTGGAGGTTCTGAGACTGTTGGATTCAAGTATCATTTACCCAATTTCAGACAGCTCATGGGTGAGCCCAGTCCATGTTGTGCCAAAGAAGTCTGGGATAACTGTTGTGAAAAATGAGGGGAACGAGTTAGTGCCCACAAGGACCCAGACGGGCTGGCGAGTGTGCATTGACTATAGAAAGTTGAACTCGGCCACCCGTAAAGACCATTTTCCCCTCCCATTCATGGACCAGATGCTTGAGAGACTAGCTGGTCATGCATTTTATTGTTTCCTTGACGGATACTCCGGCTATAATAAGATACCCATAGCCCCTGAGGACCAGGACAAGACAACTTTTACATGTCCTTTCGGAACATTCGCCTACCGGCGCATGTCTTTTGGGCTGTGCAATGCACCTGCGACATTTCAAAGGTGTATGATGAGCATATTTTCGGACATGGTCAAGCGATTTTTAGAGGTGTTCATGGATGATTTTTCGGTCCACGGGAGTAGTTTCCAAGAATGTTTGCATCACCTAAACCTTGTTTTAGTGAGATGTCAAGAGAAGAATCTTGTTTTGAATTGGGAGAAGTGTCATTTCATGGTGAAAAGAGGAATTGTCTTGGGCCATGTTATTTCTGCGAACGGTATCGAGGTTGACAAGGCTAAAATTGATCTCATTTCCAACCTGCCACTACAAAAAACAATGAAGAATATCAGATCTTTCTTGGGTCATACAGGTTTTTATAGACGGGTCATTAAGAATTTTAGCAAGATAGCTGAACCCTTGTGCAATCTGCTATCCAAGGATGTGCCTTTTGTCTTCAATGAACCTTGCTTACAAGCATTTGAACAATTGAAAAAGGACTTGACCTCTACCCCAATAATAAAGCCACCTGATTGGACAATTCCCTTCGAACTCATGTGTGACACCTCTGACCATGCTGTTGGGACTGTGTTAGGACAGAGAGTGAACAAATTGCCCCATGTCATATATTATGCCAGTAGGACCTTGAATGACGCTCAACTGAATTACACAACCATAGAGAAAGAGCTGTTAGCTGTCATCTTTACCTTGGAAAAGTTTAGACCCTACCTGATTGGGTCTAAGGTCATAGTTTACACCGATCATTCTGCCCTGAGGTACTTGTTGATGAAAAAAGATGCGAAAGCGCGTTTGATTAGGTGGATTATGTTGCTACAAGAGTTCGACCTTGAGATTCAGGATAAGAAAGGTTCTGAAAATGTTGTAGCTGACCATCTCTCACGATTACCTACCGACCCCGAGCATGAGAGCATCCCATTGAGTGAAAGTTTTCTGGATGAATAGTTACTGAGTGTCTCCCATTTTCCTTGGTTTGCGGATATCGTTAACTATTTGGTCACTGGACAGATGCCTGATCACTGGTCCAAACAGGATAGGTCTAGGTTTTTGTCTGAGGTTAAGCATTTCTTCTTTGATGACCCATATTTGTTCAAGTACTATCCAGACCAGATTATTAGGAGATGCATTCCGGAAGAGGACTATTTAAGTGTGATATCCTTCTGCCATGACCACGCATGTGGTGGGCATTTTAGTTCTAGGAAGACCGCAGCAAAGGTGTTGCAGTGCGGATTTTACTGGCTCACCCTTTTCAAGGATTGTCACACTTTTTGTTTGCACTGTGAGCATTGTTAGAAATTAGGCAGAATTACACGGAGGAACACGATGCCTTTGAACCCGATGCTTATTGTGGAAATTTTTGATGTTTGGGGCATAGACTTCATGGGTCCATTTCCCAGTTCCTTCCGCAACTTATACATTTTGCTTGCTGTAGATTATGTCTCCAAATGGATAGAGGTGATTCCAACCAGAACGAATGATTGTCACGTGGTTATCAAATTTATTAAAAAAAACATCTTTTCTAGATTTGGTACCCCCAGGACAATTATCAGTGATGGTGGGAGTCATTTTTGTAATAGCACCTTCGAGAATCTCATGAAAAAATATTCTATCACTCATAAGGTTGTTACTCTGTATCACCCACGGACTAGCGGATAGGTGGAAGTGTCCAATAAGTAAATAAAGCAAATTTTGGAAAAGACAGTCAATCTTACCCGGAAAGATTGGTCTTTAAGATTGACAGACGCTTTATGGGCTTATCGGACTGCTTATAAGACCCCAATTGGGATGTCTCCATATCGATTGGTCTTTGGGAAAGCTTGTCATCTGCCGGTAGAATTGGAGCATAATGCTTACTGGGCCATCAAAATGTTCAATTTTGATCTGCCTAGAGCCGGTAACCTAGGCAAGTTGCATCTCAATGAGCTGGAGGAATTTAGAAATAATGCCTATGAGAACGCCAAGATTTATAAGGACCGGATGAAGAAAAACCATGATCAAACGATTTTGAGGAAATCCTTTGAACTAGGAATGAAAGTTCTTCTGTATAATTATCGCCTACATCTCTTTCCAGGAAAACTGAGATCCCGCTGGACTGGACCCTTTATTGTACGCACTGTCTATTTTCATAGGGTAGTTGAGATAGAGAATCCCAAGAATGGGGATGTTTTTAAAGTCAATGGCTAGAGGTTGAAACCTTTTCTGGAACTTAAGGGCAAAGATGTCGAATAGACCATTCTTCAGGACCCTGTGTATGTTGCATAAGTAATTTTCAGAGTCACATCGGGTTCACAACGTGAAACTTAAAGCTGGTTGGTAAGCATCCCAATATTCATTTTTGGTATCAACCCATGGTAAGGCGTTCTGATTTTTTTTTCCTTGTCCATTTATCATTTCACATTTCGCATTGCATATCATTGAGGACGATGTTTGGTTTAGGTTTGGGGGTGTGGCACTACATGGCACACATGTATTTGCCTGTAAATATTTAGTTCAAAAAAAATTTAAATTTAAAAAAAAAAAACCCAAAAAAAAAAAAAATTATCCAAAATTTTCCATACGATTTTAGCTTGTTAATAAGTTTTGAAATTTAGTTTAGCATACTATCCAAGTCCTAAAAAAAGAGTGTCACAAAGTCAAGTCTTGGAAAAATTCTTGCACATCTAGCCACATGAGTATAGTCCAAGTGAAGAGTGGACACATTTGAGTGACCCTGACAAATCACTAGTGCAGACTAAACCAATTGAGCGTAGAGCCTTTCTATTCCTCCAGGGTAAGGACTCTTCTGCGCTAATTCCAAGTAGAATGAAGAGCTATTCAAACTCGTAGTTTTTAATACATTTCTTTTATCTCATTAGTGCCTATTTTTTTTCCAACCATTGAGGGTATCATCAAAATTGCGAACTAACCTTGACTTGTAGCTTGTGAGCACCTTTCTGGACCTAGTAAAGTGATAATAGGCAATCTAAAATTAAAACCCCATGGCCATTAAAAACCTACCCATAAAAATATTTCCATAGTAACCCCTTTTGAACCTTTATCCTTTATGCATTTTTTCTTAAAAATTTGTAAAGCCTCTACACCCAAATAAACAGCCTTCATCCGATTATTTTTCAGAAGCGTTAGGAAAAGATGAAGAAAGAAGGAAGTGTGTATTGTTGATACTTCACATGATCTATCCAAGGAAAAAGTTCTCAAAAAAAAAAAAAAAAAAAAAAAGGAAGAAAAGGAAAGTTGAAATTCATGAAAAAAAGAAAAAGAAAAAGAAAATGAAAAAAAAAAGTGGGGTGAAGAGGAATAAAAAACAATCCTTCAAAGAAAACTTAAGACCTTACCTTCTCAGAAACCCTAAAACCTCATTTTCCATATTTTTACCAAACCCTTTCCCCTAACCCCATTACAACCAATAAAAGACATATTAGATTTCAGGAAAAGTTAGGATGTTAAACAAGTGAGAAGTTGAGTGAGCATTTTCACCCTAAGTTAAATGGTTGTTCTTTCCATGAGATAAATTTTTGGAAAATTCTTCGTTCTCAAAAGATATGTGAGTGCTTTTGCCTTACCAATATTCACATATAAGAGTGATAAGTTAGAAAATCTAAGCGATTTTATTTCCGAGAGTATGACTGTGAGGCTGAAGTCAAAACGAATGGACTGAGAAGGTGATCAAAGTTGTGTTTTATCAGAACCCAAAACTGTGCAAGTGTTGGCTAAACTCACTCAAATACACTCCGGGACTTGAGCATCATTGAAAGATTTTTAGCAATTGGATAGTGTTCTAAACTTGCTCTGATTTTTATTAGCTTGCTAAAAACCTGAGGATATCAATAAAAAGAATTTTGTGGGATTTATTCGCTGAAAACCCTCACGAGACAAAACTCGTCCACTAGGGGAAATTTAGGGGTTTAAATGGCTTGTTGCACGAGCTAAGTGCAGCCGCGATTCCTGCGAAAGTGAGTTAGGACTTTTTATTATTTTCTGCATATAGTTAGTTTTTTTTTTTGTTTTGCTTGGGACTAGCAAAATATAGGTTTGGGGGTGTGATGAGTTCACAAAAGATACACTTTTATAACATTATTTTATGAGTTTTCAAAGATAAAAGAACTCAAAACACTATTTTTAGCATAAAAATCATAAAGTTCCTCCCCATTATCTTTGCTCATATCTTTCCATTATAGATGGCCATTTGTATGCATTTATATGAGTTCCAATGGCTTCATACTCTTAATTATATTAATTTCTCTTTGTAGGTGTTAATTGAAGATTAAATTTGAGATTCAAGAATTAAAGAGAGTTATAATAAGTTTGGAAGGCAATTGGATGAAGAAATGACAAAGTTAGGCCAATAGTAAGAAGGAACATGATAGACCTGGGTTGGTATTTTGACAATATCTTTTTACTCGAGTGTCCGATTGAGGTGATCTCAGAAGCATTGGAAAGCTTATTCAAAGATCTACAAATCATATTTCACAATATTTTTCCTAATTCCGATGTTTCAAGGATTAAAATCATACATCAATTTGGTGACTGTTTTCTAACATGGGAATCACATACATATGTTTATATTTCCATTCTTGTGAAGTCCCACATTGGAAAGAAACCAAAAGAGAGCAAGACAAATATTTCTATATAAGGAAGGGAGCTCTAGGCATTAGATACACAAGCAAGGAGAGCCTCCTCCTCTTTACTTAAGCCATTCATGTAATTGAGAGCAAATTGTAGAGAGAAAGTGAGGAAAGCCTTGTAAAATAAAGACTTGAAATGGAATTGAAAGCTTTATCTTCTCCAATTGGTGGCTAATTCCTTTGATTGGATCTTCTAGGTGAAGCTAAGTTGATCCTATTCCTTTTGCTTATGCTCTTTATTTTAATTCCCTTGTTTATGTGCTTAATTTGTTAGAGTAGATTTTTCTTCATTGCATTGTGCAACTTTCCATGCTTAAGTTTCTATATTAGCATTCTTTTTACTAGCTATGCTTAGGTTCGATAAATCATGCTAATGATTTAATATCTTTTGATGATTTATGCTTACTTTTGATAGATAGTCATTAGGAATCTTTTTTTTTATGAATGGAAGAAAATCCTGGCTATTAGAATATTAATTTCTATCTTAGAGCTTTAATGTTATATTCTCCAAATCTAAGCATTGATTTGTAATTAGATTTGAGTATTTTTTATTTTTTGGGAAAAGAGAAGAGCATTAGTGTTGGTTAGTGTCACTTAGTGGATTCTAGATGATTCAATCATCTATTAGCATTGCTTGTTTCTTGTTTTACTTACTTTAGTTTGATTCTATTCACATTCTCACACACTTATTCACTTGTTTTAATTCTCACAATCCATTTTTCTATTATTCACACCATCAATTCCACATTTAATTTTACACCACTTTAGCATAGTTCTTTATCTTCATCCACTCATTTTCTATTTTTCACTTGTATTTTCACACACTTATTCATTTGATCTATCTAACATTTCTCCATTGTTCTTGTATTAACCTTATTATTTTTCTTTTGCCATTAACTTGGCTACTAACTTGTTCCTTAGCTTGTTCTCACTTGAGTTTTTTTATTTTTACGAACATCTCTTTGTTATCTAGTTCTTGTTTTCTTTTAGTTTGCATTTTTATTTTTATTTTCCTTGTTATTGTTTTGTTTCTTGTTTCCATTGTTTTTGATATTTTCATTTGCATTTGTTAACTATATTTAAGTTGATACTCATTTTCATTTATCATTGTTAGTTTCCTTGTAACGATCCTCGCGGGAACGATATTCGGACTTCCATAGTTTATATTACTTAAGACAACCGTATACTTGCAGGACCAAACGCAAAATGTAGGGACAACAGAGACTGCAACAACAACAACAGCAAGGGCTAGTTTAGCAAAGGCCAGTTCAACAGAGGTCAAGGTGCTTGTACGTGATGGCTTATGATGAGACTGTGACGACACGCATCGTGTTTGATGGTAAGATCGTAGTATGTGATCATGATACTAGTGATTTGTTTGATTCTGGACTCACACACTCTATAATTGCACCACAATTTTTTATGATTATCGGAGGTAGACTCGAGCAGTTGTGGGTTGTTATTTCATTGACTACCCTGATAGGTTGGTAGGTACTGTGTGGGATGTTTCTTCCCAAAGTGTAAGGTTCAGATTACCCAACCTTCACCTGAGCGGAGTCGCAGGCTACTTTTGGGCTAAAATATTAAACCCAACATTTTCATGGATTATGTATTCATCTGATCAATTTCTACCGAGAATTTAAAATGTTATCCCCACAGTGAAGTCCAACCATTCAATGGTCCATCTATCAATCAGTCGATCAGATGTCAAAAACCAGAAGGATCTGAATCCATGATTTAGAATAAAGCACATTATAAATAAAATTTAAATAGTAAACAATTAATGTACTTAAATCTCATAGAGAAGCATGTGTTTTCTCCGACCCACTTCAATAATAATTCTCTGCTACCTACGGTAGATCCAGACAGGGGAATGTGCCCTTCACTAGAGAGAAAATTTTATCCTCCCTCTACTTTTCTGTACATCCAAAATGGTCCGAGGCAACAAGAAACAGGTTACATACTGCATTCCAGCTTATACAATGGGCAGACTGTAGTTCTTCAGCCAAACCCAAACATAAGAGTCGCCGGTATTTGAAAACAGCTCCTTACTCGAGTGATAAGGAGTAGCAATTCTCACCTGGATGTCTAGGGTTTGAACTCTGGGTACGTCACCTCTTTCCGTGTGCACTGGCTTTCCTTTCCACTTGTGTGAGCAATCTTCCTGCCTGTGTGGGCTCCTTTCCCACTTGAGTGGATTGTCTTCCCGTGTGTGTGCGGGCTCTCACTTGGGTCCTAGCCCCTTTGGGCATATAGGCATTTACATGTGCCGATGAATCATGTGTTGGTGTACATGCATGAGAGAGAGTTTTTATTCAACTACAATTACATTACAATAAGCAGCCCAAATATGGAAGTCTTTGAGTGCTGGTCAGCCAAAGGGAACAGACCCTATTTTCAGAACAGTGCTTGTGCAACAGCATGGGTCCCGTCACTTGAATCAATAGTAGGATACACTAACCTTCTATGAAAGGCAGTGTGGCTCAGCCCACAGACTAATATTTTATCATAACAACAGTACGGATATAGTCTATAGGTTCAATATAAAAGGCAACAAAAATAGAGAATTGAACCAATCATGAGAACCAAAAACTTACACCACGAATTATAGTGGCTTGCATGAAGTAGCTCAAAAAGAGAGCCCGAAAAGATTATTAGCTAGGTCCAATAATGATTGAAAAGAGGTTCAAGAAATCTATTCAAACCATGATTTTAAACATAGTTTGAGACCAGTAATAGTCAAGGCCCAAACCATTACATAACATAATGGCTCAAAAATCATAATCAATAGCTGGTTATGTTGTTTGGATTGACCAATGGACCTAGCACTTTCATCAGAATGATTAATCAGGTGCTTAGACCCTTCATTGCCAAGTTCATTGTGGTTTATTTCAATGACATCCAAGTTTACAGCCTGGATGTACTACGCATATGGAATATCTGTCAGAACTATTTGGGGTGTCCCCAAGGGAGAAATTGTATGCCAATCTTAAGAAGTGCAGCTTTGTTACAGAGATTGGTCTTCCTTGGCCATGTTGTAACAACGGATGGTATCAAGGTGGATGATCAGAAAGTTAAAGCAGTAAGGGAATGTCCATCCCACCAAAGTTCATGATGTGAGTAGTTCCCATGGATTGGCCATGTTCTATTGCCAACTCAAGCAAACTTCAGTTCTAATGTTGCACCCATTATGCCATTACTGGGTGTATTAAAAGGGCCTTTGGACAAATTAAGCCGATGAGTGTGTCAAATTGATCAAGCAAAAACTAATAATAGCTCTAGTATTAGCACTACTAGAATTTGAGAAGATTTTCCCGGTTGATTGTAATGCACCTCATATTGGAATTGGTGTAGTATTTGTCAAAAGATATGGGCTGACCTATGTAAACCCAGTTCAGTTCAGAGTGTGGGCCAATCTAATAAGGCTCGAGTAATCTCAAGCCATCTTTTGAAGCAAAGGGATATCTGGAACAAATCTAGAAACCCCAAACATAACTTACCGATCTTCTTGTCTTTGCATTAAGAGATGGAAGGTTAGCATTTGAATGTTATGCCACCCACAGCCCTATCCAGAACTTCTGAATAAAAACTCTGAAAGTGATCAACGTGATCGAATATGATAATCAACGTGATCGGATATGATATTGATTGATTTTCCACTTTCTAATTCCAAGCACTTCATTAGGAAGGGCATTAGAGCTCCTCCAACTATGTAGAAAGTAACAATTTCAATACCCTTTGTTTGGGGTAATTTAAATCTAATCACCTTGAGAGTTTGGGGGTGCGAGATCTCTAAATTGGTCCACTCAATAAATCAACCAAAAAGTGTGCAATAATAATAAATATGCAGCGGAAATAAAGACACAAGCACACACCACAAGGACACCAAATTTTTACGTGGAAAACCCTAACCGGGTGAAAAACCACGGATCCAAATTGGATCTAATCAAGCACTATGAACCTTGCAATTACAAGAAACTCAGATTTCCTCCCCAGATATCCCCTACCTAAGGACTGAAGTTACCTTGTGTCGCTTCACGCTTCAACGACTTTATACCGCTGATTGCAATAGACCCAATCCAGTACTTGACTTCTCAAATCTTCTCGCAAGAAGAAAATCTTCTACAAAGGATGCAGAAGATGATGGTTATAGAGAACTTGGCAGCACGACTCTTCACTTAAACTCTAGAGAAGAATTCTCTCAACTAAATCTCCAAATCAGAACTTGAGAGATGAGGAATGCTTTTAGAATAGCCATTGAGTCCTTTATAAAGCCTTTAGGACGTGCTTAAGATTGCCTAAACTGATTAGGACTAAAACAGACAGTTTGGGCACAATTAGAAGAAGGTTTCTAATTTCCTTCAAACTCTGCAGCAAGTTCACTCGAGCGACCAGGAAGTTCGCTCGAGCGGACATGCTACTGTCTCCGTGTTTCAGAACGTCGCTCGTGCGAGCAAGAAGGTGGGTCGAGCGAAGGAGCTTCTGTCTGGGTTCACTCGAGCGAAGGCATTGGTCGTGATGGACCCGTCTTTTTCTTTCTTGCCTTCCTCCGTCCCGGGTCCACCGAGGTGCGACGGGGCTAAAAGAAAAAAAGAGCAAGCATTAACATTTTTTTTGTACGGGTATGCCAGATTTTCTATATTACTTGGAATTTGAAATGGTGATCCAGAGATTCACCTTCACAAGTAGAAAGGAAATCAAATTTTTTTTCTAACTTTCCACTGCACATATATTTAAAGAAAGAGATAAGATTTTAAAATGCCGTGAGAGGCAATTTTGTTTAGTTTGCCGTGAAAGGCGGTTTTGTGCCGTAGAAGGCGATTTTTCCATGGAAGGCGATTTACAAATCTTATCAATGATGAAAGACAAGAATTGTGATTTTTTCCTCTTTTAAAAATACAAAATACAATAGAGAAGAAAGAAAGAGGGATCTAACTTCTCAGGAGATTGTGGGGACTCGTTCAGATCGACGGTCGGGAGTCATGTATGGACTCCGCTATCGTCCTTCAGATGAGAACACTTGATGCTTTAGTTCACTTGGCTTAGCTTGGGCCTCGGATTTTTAGAGGACACAGACCAAGGGAAGGTCCTATATCCAAAAAAAAACCAAGTAGACGGGCTGAAAAGCCACATCTAGGCCATGTTGGATAGAAGCAGAGGAGAGATCTTGGGGGGCTGGCCCCCCAAGAGACTTCGATCACCTTGTAGAATTTGCAGCAGAGTTCTTTCAGAGTGAGAGAGCTTCTTTTTGCAGAGAATTTTTCAGGATAGTTTTCAGACAATTTTTCAGGACCATTCAGATAATTTTTTCGGACCCTTTTCCTTTGG
Source organism: Persea americana (assembly GCA_029852735.1). Lineage (NCBI taxonomy): Eukaryota > Viridiplantae > Streptophyta > Magnoliopsida > Laurales > Lauraceae > Persea > Persea americana. Next base: position 29,186,508 of record CM056818.1, on the reverse strand, counting down.
AAGGACCTCCTATCTCCATGATGATTTAATTTCATAATTTTGTAACTCATTTTTCTTGGATTTTGATTGGCCGATGGAGAATAATGGGCATTTAATCTCCATGATGATGGGAGTTTCATGATTAATTACCATGATTCATCTCCATAATGATAGGAGTTACATGGTTAATTGTCATGATTAATTGGACTTGTAACTCCCATTTGCGTGCTTTTGATTGGGCCGTCCAAAATAATGAGTTAATGACCCTAATAAGTTGTCATAAAAAGGCCATTTAACTTCATTAATTGGCCCCCGAGTTGCTTGAAGAGTCGCGGGCCGCACCGCGTCTTTTGGAATTCTTCTTGCTATGATCATTGATGGATCCGCATGTTATTTGATGTCGGATGACGATGCGAATTCAGACATTGGTTGATACCAATGGGCCGACAACATCTGTCCAGTCGATTTCACGATCGGTCGGGAGAAAGTGTACTTTCTTGGTCGGCCGGTTGGCGGTTTCGTAGTGTCGGATGATGATCAAATGATTTTGGTGGCGGATCCGTGATGTTGACGAATATCGACGGATATCATGCCTCAAAAATCAAATTTTAAGAAAATCAGGGGCCAATCATCGCGAAACGCGAAAAGAATCGGAAAAACAGACGTTTTGGCGGAAATCTGGTGACCCGGACTTCCAGGGTCACCGGTTACCATGCACCCATGGTCGCTAGCGACCATGGGGCAAGTGACCTTGGGCCATGTTCGCCGCCGACCATGGGCCAAGGTTGCCGACGACCATGGGGCTTTGGCCCCTTTTTCGGTCGCCGTCCGGTCGCCGTTTCTTCGCCGTTTTTCAGGCTTTTTTGCTTCTTTTTTCCCTGTATTTTTCTTTGACATTTCTCCTCATTTATTGGCTTAATTCCACTGAAGAAAACCCATAGAGAAGTCATGCAAATAAGGGCACAAAGTTTCCTATTTTTGGAAAAGCCGAAGACTCCGTAGCTGATTTTTCGCTAAGAGTTGAAACTAGGTCAAATGATGTCGGAATAATCTGAAATTTGAGGTGAAGCTTCCTGAGCATTAGATAGGACCAACCATGGGATTTTATTTGAGTTTTGAAGCCGTTTGGGGTCCCGTCGATGCTTGACTTGATTTTACCGTGCGGAAGATGTCGAGCTTTGATGTATGGTCATCCGATGTCCGATTGACCTGAAATTTGACAGGGAGCCTATTGGAGTGATTTTGAGACGATCCATTAGCTCCGATTTGGATGCCATGCTCCCGAGGAGCTTCGTTGCCGGTAGGCTTGATTTTGCTTCGGAGTGTCAAAGCCGGGTCAAACATCGTCGGAATGACCTGAAATTTGATGTACAACCCTTTGGAAGCATGCAGAAGCTACTCATATGCTTTGTTTGATGAGTGGCGGCATCGGAGGTTCTAGCAGCTGAGAGGCTTGATTTTGCCTTTCGAGAGTTGATGGAGGGTCAAACGGTGTCGGTTTGACTTGAAATTTGGCGTGGAGTCTTTTGGAGGTATTTTGAGACCATCTATAGGCTCTGATTGAAGATTTGATGTATTTGACACTGTCGCAGCCGGGAGCTCCCCCTTAGCTTTTAGAGGATTGAAGTTAGGCCAGATGATGTTGAAATGGCCCGAAACTTCATGTGTACCTCTTTTTTGGATATTTTGAAAGATCTTGCAGTTTTTGTTGGATTTTGACAAGATCTGATGCTTGAAGTAGCTTTTCCTGTTTGAAGTAGGATGCGGCTCCATGTAGCTTTTGATGTTGAGGAGGCAAAGTGACTTTTTTTTTTGTCAACAAATGCCCCCTCGAGGTACAGCGGCGAATCGCGTAGTTTTTGCACTTGATGTGCCTCAAAGAAAACTTTGAAGGAGAACTTCTGACTTGACCAAGAGTCTCTGAGCATTTTTCTTTTTGATACAATAGCCTTTTGAGTTTTCAAGGGGATTTTATGGCAGTGAGAGAGATCTCGTACCATCTCAAGGCAAAATTTTGAAAATGACATTTGGATTGGGTTTTTGGGTTTTGGATTTTCCTTTTTGACCTTGTGGACCTATAGGCTTTGTGTGGCGCATCAGGCGGTCAAGAAAGGTTTTTTTTTTTTTTTTTTTGACCTTGTGACCTAACAAGCTGTATGTGGCGAGTTAGGGTGGGGGGGGGGGGGGGGGTCAGATTTTGGATTTTGATTTTGGTCTTGTGACCTAATAAGCTATATGTGGCAAGTTAGGGGACCGGGATTTGTTTTTTGGTTTTGGCCTTGTGACCCAACAAGCTGTATGTGGCGAGTTAGGAGACCATGGTTTGGATTTTGGTCACTCTTTGGGACAATTTTAGGTCCATTAGAGTGGTTTGGGTTTTTGTGGAATGTCAATTTCAAGGTTTTGGCTTAATTTGGTTCATGAGGTGGGATGGTTTGGATTTTTGGAAACTCATGAGGCTTGGATTTTTTTTGTATAGTCCAATCAACTCAAAGGAGGCATGGAACCAGTTTTTGTATGCTCTTGGTAAGAGGAATTTTGACTAAAAGCCTCTTTTAGTGCCTAGGTGGTCAAACGTGGCTCATGTGGGCTAGCCCATGGGACCTTAAGCTTTAAAGATGGCTTAGATCTTATGTGGTCATTTTTGTAAAGAATATCTAAAGATATCTCTTTTTGGTAGAGAATATCAAAAAAAATTCTTACTTGAAGAGAATCTCTCAAGTTTCCTTGATTTTGGGAGAGATTTTCTCAAAGTATCTTTCTTTGGGAGAAAGTTTCTTATAATCCCTCTCTTTTTGGAGAGAATTTCTCAAAAGATCTCGTCATTGGGAAAGAATATCCCATGATCTTTTTCTTTTAGGAAGTTTGCTAATTTGTAGCACTTACCTCCTTTCTTTTCTCCTCCTTTTCTCTTTTGGTTTGCTCTCTTCTATAAAAGCAAGGGGAGGTTGGATCTCTTGCTCCTATTGCCTTCTTTTTGCAAAAGTCTTCAAGAGTGCTCCAAGATCAAGAATTCTCCTTCTTCTTCAAGGATCTTCTAGTTCTTTCTCTTTCTTCTCCATCAATGGCTTCAAGTAAGTTTCTTTTTTCTTAAGAAACCCCATGTAGGAATAGAAAAAGGTTTTCTTTCTTTTTTTTTTCTTTTTCACTTGCATCTTTTTTTTTTACACATTTTTTTTCTTCTTGTTTTTTTTCTCTTTTTTTTTTCTTCTTTTTTTTTTCTTTCTCTCTTTCTTTTCCTTTGACGGTTTTTCTTTTTTTTTTTTTACCGTGTTTTATTTTCTTCTTTTTTTTTCTTTTTTTTTCCTTCTTTCATTTTTTTTCTTTTCTTCTCTTTTTTTTTTTGTGTGGCCGTATGGACAAGACCGTATGGTCATGGCCGTACGGCCACGTGGCCTGTCTCCCTTTCCTCTTCTTTTTTTTTTTTTTTTTTTTTGAAAGAGATTCTTTTCTTCTCTCTTTTTCCTTCTTTCTTTCCTGGATTTCGAGACACGCATGCATGACAACTTTCCTTCTATGCATTTTTTTTATGAAATTGGAAGGATGATAGTGCACACCTGGAAATCTTTTCGCAAGTCTTGGGATTTGGAGCTCGCAGTAATGTTGAGCCCTTTCTTGGTCTTGCGGGGATTTTATGAGGAGCTTTGTAAGTTTTGGATTCTGGAGCTCGCAGTAATGTTGAGCCTTTTTCCAGTCTTGCGGATATTTGAGAAGCTTTGGTTTGATCTCGCAGCAATGTTTGAGTTCAAGCCTTCTTCGAAAATTTTCCATTGATTATGAGCTTACAGCGATGTTGAGCCCATCTTCAAGCTCCTATTTCTTTCGGGGTGTTTTCCTTTTTTTTCGGAATTGCCCCGGAACCATGCCAAAATTTTGCTAGAATTTTTTAGCAAAATTCTGTCATTTTGATGTTTGATCTTTTTTTTTTTTTTTTTAATCCTTTGCAGGTAGTTCCTCCAGTAAAATAAGGGTAAGGAGCCTGTCACTGATGCATCTCGCCGTTTTACCAGATCCTCTAATGTGGCCGTACAGTAGGCCTGGGAAGAGGTTCAGTATGTCGAAAGGAACTTGGAAGAGTGTGACTCGCTCAACTTAGATGAGATGAGGCAACGTTTGATTGCCCTCAAGGATGAGGAGTATTATAAGATTATGGTAAGCAACCGTCCCTGGGTCACGGACGATTAGAGCATTATGCCCAAGCCTACCTTCTTCTTTGGTAATGTCGTCCCCGACGATTCAACATACCAAAGGAGATGTTTTCAGTTCTCTTTCATAGTTGGTGGTGAGAAGAGAACCGTTTCTTCCCGGTCGACCTTCGATTGGACTATCTCGATCATGAGCCTTTCCTCCACATGCTCGAAGAGGGAAGATCCTCCAAGCTGGGTGAAGAGGACAAGCATGATCAAGACCGAGGTTTTTTGTTGGCGGCCCTTCTGGTTTTGCAGAGAAGTCGCCTGCCTGTATGGACATTTTGATGTCGGCCAGCGGCTACCAAGGTTTGAACCATCCTTCGGTAGATTTGAGACTGGTGGGCCTTGGCATTTTCAAGGGCGATGGCAGCAATTGGGTGAAGTCTTTTCGACTTCGCTGTCGTTTCAGTGCTAACTTGAGTTGGGAGTTGTGGACTGATCATATCCTGCAGGTTGGCGGTGCCATTCTGAAGGAGGCCGAGATTTTTTACGCGGTTTGCGCTTTTCGGCAAACCGTGGTTTTCTCCGATGAGGCCTTTATGGCCATGCTGGAGTAGTTCCTTCCACAAACCAACACCTTCGTTGTCACGAACGGTGAGATTGGTTTCTCTTTAAAGGAACTGAGCGCCATCATTGGGCTGCCTATCCTCGGCAATCTCTATGAGGAGTTCATGCCTATCGACAGCGTCCTTGAGGAGCAGTCTGAGGAGTTCAGGCTTTTGTACTTTCAGCTCGTCGCCTTCTACGACTTTTTGAAGGAGAAAGAGGGCTCGAAAGTCCGGTGTAGCAGTTGAAGGAGTGGTAGCTTTTTGTCTTCCAACTTCTTTGACAGCGGAGAGTCTTTTGAGACTACGACCTAGGAAGCCAGGGCTAAGAGCTCGGATTCGAAGAAGATCTCCACCATGCGAGAGAATTTGAAGGAACTCTTCACAAGCACAGATGCCATTCATTCTGACATTGCGCTGCGGAGAGATCACGCTGTTTACCTCACTTATTGGCTGGGTGAGGCCGTTTTTGCTGGAGGAGATGGAACGCACATCAGGCCGCACTGTATTTTTCCGGCTTGTCAGATGGCGTTTGGAGAGCGGCTTGCTTTGGTGCCTGCTCTTTACTCCTATTTATGCACCGAACTGCAGGCTGCTGCTTTCCTGGTTCGGCTTGGGCTTCCTATGAATAGGGTATTTTCAGCCCATATTTTCTATTCATGGTATGTATACGACTGTCCCAGTTTCCACCAATTGGGTACTGCACGGGACGATGACCCGTTTATGATTCGGTTGGCTAGAGGGAAGCCTATTTTCGAATCTCTTTTATCTGCTTGTTTGAGGATCTGACGATTCTGGGACGTTGAGATGGGGCAGTCTTCAGTGAAGCTTTCTCCGGGCTTGTGGAAGAAGGCTTTTGATTTTGGTGTCTCCCGAGATTCCACCAGGGCAGGGTCAGGGAGACTATTCTTTGACAAACGCAAAGAGTAGTTGGCTTTTTAACATACGTGTCGGCACGATGGTGTACTGTAGACATCTTTTCGTTGACATCCAGCCGTATGTTCCTTTGTGTTTTGCCATGCAATTGGGCTTCTCTCAAGGCGTTGTTGGAGCGCCTTTGAGCAAGGTGAAGCGTTTTGGAGGTCTGCAGGGTGGGAGAAATGCATGGGCGTTTTATAGCGCGGAAGACACTACTGCCTTGATTTCTTATCCTGAGTTTCGTACTTTCTGGACTGCTGGCTTCACAAAATGGTTTGTGGAGAGCTTTTCAGCATACCGGGGGCTTTTCAAGAAAGAGCTTGATGTAAAGCAGTCTTCCGGGAAGGGCCTTGGGAAGTCAGATGGCGTCCGCCGAGAAGAAGTTCTGGCTTTCCTTTCTGGAGAAAAGCACAAAACATGTTTTCTCGAGGACCAGGACGTCATTAGATCTGGAGCTGCATAAGAGATTCCTGATGAGGTCTTGGAACAGCTCGCAGAGGAGGAGGCTGAGGTCGCTGCTTGGATACAAGCAGAGCGAGCAAAGGCTTCCATGGAGTCTACTGGCAAGAGCAGACCATCCGGTGAAGACTTTGGAGAGAGGCCAGATTTTGATGGCGGGGAGGGTACTTCCAGCAATTCGTCCTGTAGGAACAAGAGGAGAAGAGGACTATGCCAAAGTCAGAGGCGGCACAAAAACTCTCCTGATCTGGAGATTCCTTCCACCATCACTGAGGAGGCATCAGGGGATGATGATGAGCCTCCAGAGAAGAGGAGCCGAGGAGAAATGATTGATAGTGATGGTATGACCCTTCCTCTCTCTTTTTCCGCTTCTTTCTTTTTACGAGGCTTTTGTTTTTGATCTACTGCTTTTCTTTCTTTTGGCAGAAGATGGTGATTTGATGATGCCTAAGGTTCCGGCCGATGAGGCCGCGACGGATCCGGTCGTGGCATCTGAGGAAGAACCCAAGGATTTTGAAGTAGACCCGGAACCTCCTCCTGGTATGACTGCTTTGCCTCTTATTTTTATTTTTTTTTCTTATTTTTCTTTACCGCCACTTGCTGACATGCATTTTTGTTTCTTGCCAGCTGACTTGCCAGAAGATTCCGACGACTTTGAGCCATCCATGGATGTTTCTTGCCAGCTAACTTTTGACGATGCTTCGGATGAGCTCATGGAGGTAGAAAGCATTCCGCCGGTTGTCGAAGAAGGTACTTTGTAGTGATAATCTTGATATTTTAATTTTTGACAAGATCATATTCATACCTTTTTCATTTTTCATTGGCAGGTTGTGAGGTGACAGGAGAAGTTCCTTTACCCTTTTTTGAGTTAGAGCAAGGGGTGCTCGCGGCTGATCCAGGAGTAGGGGCTTCTTCTACTAGTTTTGATAAGGCAGAGGCGAGTCCGCCTGCTGATATTCCTTCCCCAGTGGCTCCGGTTGGAAAGAGCTTCTTGATTACTCTTCCAACAGTGCCTGACGTGGGTAGTCGACCAACGGAGCATGGCGAGTCTTCATCTAACCCATCCCGTCAGTTTGCGAGGAAGGTGTTGAAGAGAGTCTTGAGCTCATGGGTCGAGACTCTTTCTTCTGGCCATTTGGAGGCTGGTTTCGACATGGTTAAGCATGTGCAGGACATTCTTGCCGATAGCGAAGAAGTCAATCTGGACATTACGGATGCCAAGGCTTTTGTTGATGAAGTAATCACTCTGGGCAACAAGTGGACTGAGACCAAGAGCCTTCCGAATGATGACTTCTTCAACGAGATGTTTTTGAAGCCTTCCAGCGATGTCAAATCTGAACTGAATGAGATCTCGCGGACTCGGAAGCAGCTCGTTCGGGAGAGGAATGTCTCCGAGTTGGCTATTATTAAGCTGACACATGATTAGCACCGTCTTGATAAGGAGCACTGAGGCCAGACAGCACCTCGAGCTACTGGAAGAACAGGCCGCTGCCAAGTGGGTTGCCACTTTGAAAGCTCGCGATAGAGAGAGGACTGTCATTCGCCAAGTTGAGTAGGTCGAGAGCAATCTCCTGAGGAAGACTCAAGAATATGAACAATGGCAGATTCTTTGGGAGGAGCTTCCTTATGCTGAGGATGGTTCGCGACGGCCTACTGCTTTTTATGGGAAGATTTTGAGGAAACGCGGCCTGGAAGCTTTGGAAGCTAAGGCCAAGAGTTTGCTTGAGGAGTTAAGCCTTTGGCTGAAGACCATGTCGGACTAACCTCCTGATTTGTAACAAACTTTTTCTTCTTTTCTTTTGGTACCTCCATGTATAAACATTTTTGGCGTGCTTTTTTTGTATTCCCTTGTTTCACTTAAATTCTCTCTCTTTTTTTTTTTTTATGAAAGTAAGTAAAAAGTTGGATGGGAATGTTTGTTTGAGAATTTGATCAAAAGGTTGTCATTTTGTGAAAATCTTTTGCCGAAGGGTTGTTTTGGGTATGAAAGCCAGATTTTATGGCGAAAAGCCTGGTCTTTTGAGATGGCATGAAAACTAAATTTTGGTGGCATGAGAGCCAAAATTTTGTTTGTGGCATGAAAGCCGGTTTTTGGCATGAGAGCCGATTTTTGTGGCGTGAAAGCCTGATTTTTGAGATGGCATGAAAGCCAAATTTTGGTGGCATGAGAGCCAAAATTTTGTTTGTGGCATGGAAGTCGGTTTTTGGCATGAGAGCCGATTTTTGTGGCGTGAAAGTCAAGTTTTGGTTTTATGGCATGAGAGCCAAAATTTTGTTTGTTTGGCATGAAAGCCAAGTTTTATGGCATGGAAGCCAAGTTTTTTTGAAAACCAAGTTTTGTTTTGTCGGCATGGAAGCCAGATTTTTGAGTTTTTGGCATGAAAGCGAGGTTTTTGGCATGAAAGCCAGGTTTTGCCCTGAAAGCTGGGTTTTTGGCATGAAAGCCGGGTTTTGCGTGAAAGCCAGGTTTTTGGTGTTAAAAAATGCAAGTATCGACTAAGAGTCGCCTCCCTGCTGAATGGTATTGCAAGTATCGATGGAGTGTTGCTTCTTTGCTCATTCGGTATTGCAAGTATCAATGGAATGTTGCTTCCTCGCGGATTTAGGTGCAAGTATCGACTGAAAGTAGCTTCCTTGCTTTTTTCTCAAAAATTTGGTTTTGTGGGTATCGATGGAATGTCGTCTCCCCACGATTTTTGAAATTTGAGGTTTTTTCGAACCTTTGTTTTTGTTTTGAAATTTGGGTTGTGGATATTAACTGGAACGTTGTGTCTCCACGATTTTTGAAATCTTGCAAGTATTGACGAGGTGTCACTTCCTTGCGATTTGAGGTTTTGGAAGTATCGAATAGGGTTCGCATCCTTCCGATTTTTGGTTTTTGTGTGAGTATCGACTAAACGTCGATTCCCCACGGTTTTTTTGAAAAACCATTTTTTTGTTTAAAGACACAAGGGTCATAAATTTTGACTCAAAACCATTTTTGGTGGTAAAAGTCGGGGTGGACTAGGGTGGAAATTCCTGAGTCCTGATTTTTGTTTCAAACCATGAATTTTGGGTTCAAGGATCGAAAGTTTTGGTCAAGTTAGGGAAGAGGCTCCTAAACTTGGATTTGGGGTTTTGATGATGTTTTGAACAATGAAACATTGAAAGTAAGCATTGTTTTAAGTTTTTTTAGATATCTCAACACTCTAAAAGGAGTGGGTTTGACGAGCAAGTACCTAGGGATAGGCTTTGGCCATGTAGGCATCGCTTTGACCCGATGTAGGAAGTCTTCAAGGGTAGTACCGCTTCAAGAACTTGCCATTGATGGGTAGTATACATCTATCACGCTCCATGTTCAGAAGAGCATACGCACCGTTGGAGAAGACTTTGTCGATAACGAAGGGTCCCTCCCATTTTGGCTCGAATTTGCCATTAGATTTGTGGGCAAAAACCATTGGCCTTTTCACCGTAAGTACTAAGTCACCCTTTTTGTGGGAGCGTTGCCTGACATTCTTGTCGAAAGACCCTGCCATGCGTGCTTGGTAAAGCTCAAAGCTTTGCAGGGCTTCGAGCCGTCTTTCATCGAGATTATCCAGTTCTTGGAGTCTCAATTTGACAGTGCTTTCTTGCGTCATTTCATTTTGTAGAGATACCCTTAAGGAAGGAATTTGTACATCTAGAGGGACAACTGCTTCACATCCATAGACCAAGGAGAATGGTGTGCTATGGGTTGGTCCTTAAAGAGTAGTCCGGTAGGCCCATAAAGCTTCAGGCAGTTTGTCGCTCCAGTCTTTTTTGTGACTAGAGACCATTTTCTTAAGGATTTTACAGAGTGTCTTGTTGAAGGCTTCTGCTAGTCCATTCCCTGCCGGGTTAGACAGAGTTGAAGGACAACTTCGGATTTTGTATTTGTCGCAGAACCTATAGAATTTGTGATCCCGGAACTGTGGTCCGTTATCATGGACGAATCTTTTAGGTATGCCCAAGTGACAAATGATGTTGGTTCGTAAGAATTGAAGGACTGATGAGGTCTTCATTTCACTGAACGCAAATGCTTCTGACCACTTGGAGAAATAGTCCGTAGCAGCGAAGATGAAGCGATGACCTTTGCTTGATGAGGGAGAGATAGGACCTATGATGTCTATACCCCAGGCTTCGAAGGTCCATGAGATCGCTCTAGGATGTAGCCATTCTGGAGGCATGTGCACATAATCTCCATGAACTTGGCATTGTTGGCAACGTTTAGCAAATTGCATTGCGTCAGCCACCATGGTAGGCCAATGGTAACCTAACCTTTTTATCTGATCGTAGAGCTTAGGACCAGCTTGATGGGCTCCACAAAGACCAGCATGAACTTCTTTTAGAGTCTCTTCTGCCTCTTGTTGTGACAAGCAGTGTAGAAGTACTCCATTGAAGGATTTTTTGTAAAGCATTTTGGAGGGAATATCCAAATGAAAGTTTGGGGCTCGTCTTTGAATGCTTACCCGCTCTCTTGGATCTTCTGGTAGGATTCCGAACATAATATAATCAATGAACGGATCCCTCTAGTCGCCGATCGGAGGTTTAAGGATGGAAATCCGACTTCCAACCACTCGGTGGCATTCAGCGACTGCTTAGTGTGTGTTGAGAGGAGGGAGAATCCTTCTTTAACACACTGTAATTTGCATGTTTTCTCCTTCTTGGATTGCCATAGATGCAGCAAGTCCAGCTAGGGCATCTACATGGATGTTTTCACCTCTGCGGATGTGGGTGATGTGACAGATGTCAAACCTTTGACTAAGTGATTGTGCCTTATTGTAGTAAGGCAACAGATCAGGCTTCCTGATTTCTTATTTCTGATCCATCTGATTGACAATCAGTTGAGAATCCCCAAATGCTTCCAGCATGGTGATGCCAGATTCGAGGGCGAGTTCCAATCCTATAATTAGAGCTTGGTACTCAGCTGCATTGTTTGAACATGGTTCTAGTAGCGAAAATGCGTGTAGAATCATGTATTTGTCGGGACTAACAAAGAGAATGCCAATTCCCGATATTGACTTTCGTTTTTCATTTGTCCTGGTTGCACCATCGAAGTACATGTTCCAGGAGGCATTTGATAGGGAGGTCTCCACGCTGTAGACAGGCTCGTCTGGGAGATCATTCCTGAGTGGAGAATCTTTAGGCAGTGGATGCTCTGCGAGAAAATCTGCCAGAGCTTGACCTTTGATTGCTTTTTGTGGTACATACCTTATATCAAATTGTGACAGAAGGATGGACCATTTTGCCAACCGGGCAATAAGAAAACTTGTTTTTGTGACAAGGACCTTTAGGAGATTGATCCTCAATATCAGGTATATTGTGTTTGACAGCAAATAGTGACGCAACTTTTGTACAGCGAACATCACTGCCAGGCATTCTTTTTCGACTGGAGAGTAGCGATGCTCTGCACCTACCAACATGCGACTGAGGTAGTATAGGGTAGCTTCTTTTCCTCCATCGTTTTCTTGTGCAAGTAGAGCGCTCAAAGAATAGTCGAGAGCTCTTGCGTACAAGATGAATGGTTTTCCGGTTGTGGGTGCAGCCAACACCAGAGGTTTGGTCAGGTATGACTTGATGTCTTGAAATGCAGCTTCACATTCTGCATCCCAGAAAAAATCTACACCCTTTTTCATTAGGTGAGAAATTGGACGACACTTTCCTGATAGGTTGGAAATGAACCGTCGGATGTACTCCAACCTTCCGTGAAGCCCTTTTAGTTCAATCAGGGTTCTTGGAGATGGCATTTTTTGGATAGCCTTGACTTTGATGGGGTCAAGCTCTATTCCAGCTTTCCGAACTATGAATCCGAGGAACTTACCCGATGAGACACCAAAGAAGCATTTGAGGGGATTCATTCGCAGTTTGTGTTTGCGAAGCCGGAGGAAGACTTCTCGAAGATCTTTGAGGTGGTCTTCTTTTCTTTTGCTTTTGACCGCGAGGTCATCAACATAACATTCGACCATCTTGTGCTGCATATCTTGGAATATCTTCATCATAGCACTCTGATATGTTGCACTGGCATTTTTCAGACCAAATGGAATGACAGTGTAGCAATACACGCCAAATGGGATCCGAAATGATGTATGCCTTTCATCTTCGGGATGCATTTTGATCTGGTTGTAGCCAGAGAAACCAACCATGAATGTCATTCGCTCAAACCCGCAGGTGTTGTTAATCATTACCTTCGGTATGGGGAGCGGGAATTCATCTTTGGGGCAAGCATTATTTAGGTCTCTATAGTCAATACAGACTTTGATTTGCCCATTTTTCTTTGTCACGGGGACGATGTTGGCCAACCATTTAGGATGTCGTTCCTCGCGGATGAAGCCAACGTTTTGGAGTTTCTGAACTTTTTGTTCAATTTTGTCCATCACATTAGGGCGAAATCTTCTCTGTTCTTGTTTGTCAGGCTAGATATTTTCTTGCAGGTTGAGTTTGTGAACTGCTATTTTGGGATCTAAGCCAGGCATTTCAGTGTAAGACCATGCAAAACAATCAACGAACTCACGAAGAAAAGAGACATACTCGGGTAATTCATCATCCTTTATATTCTTACTGATGAATACAGGACGTGGATTACCAGGTGTTCCCAAGTCTATCTTTTGAATAGAATCTTCTGTTGGAAGGTTTGAAGGTGGTTCCTCCGTAATATTTTCGGAGGCTTCCAACTCAACAAGGCCTTCTGGACTTCCAAGGGCATTTTCAGACCATGGCTCTGCTTCTGTCCATAAATCTTCCTGATCGGTATTCTTTTCAAGACTGACTATAAGATGATCCCAATCATCTGCTAAAACTGGGTTGAAGTAAGGCACTTCTTTTGGAGACGATGGCTCCTCTGAATCAGAGAACCGTGCATCTGTATCATCGGACAATTCCTCTTCATTGTCAGAGAAATCGTACCAATTTGATGAGCTTCCCGAGTCCTTGTCGGGTAACTCTTCAAAGAGATATCTGGGGAGATCGATGTCTTCATCGACACGAGATGTTGAGGCCTGGTTGGCAAAACGAATTTGCAGCCTTTGTGTCAGCTGTCTCATCGGAGTGTCAGGATCATACCCCAATCCGTATGAAGACTTGTCTATGCGACGGTGGAGTTTCTAATCTTCCAGCTGACTTTTGGTCAGGGTGGGTTCCAATGGTATAAGGATACCACGGCCACCTCCCAAACCAATTGGAGTTTGAGTGTCATAGCCCATTTTCTTCATGATAGCTTGTGTCATTGGATTATACAAGGATAGTTGAGGCATACCTTCATTTTGGAAAGGCTCAAGCAAGGAGTTTGATGAAGAAGCGTCCAATCTATGGAAGAAGATTGGTTTCTCTTCTGTCGTTGTTTCCGGAACGATGAAGGTAGCAGACGCGGGATCTTCTATGTCAATAGTTGTCTCCAATGGAGTGAAAGCAGGCTGGACTTGCTGAGTATCAGCTTGGCTTGACGATGTATCGTCTTCTGTCTCTGAATCCGAATCCGTGTCTTGTATGATAGACACGAAGGAGACAACAAACTTGCCCCTAGTCTTTTGCTTTGTCTTCTTTGCTTTAGTAGTTATTACCAAAGGTTTGGAAGATTTAAAGGAGATAACGAAGGGAGACTAATTGCTCTCTTCAGGTTTGCCGGAAGGTCTGTTTTCTTCCGTTGATTGCTGAGGAGCCTTGCCTTTGTCTTTTTGGAGATTGTCGGCAAAGGATGCTATTTTCTCCTCCTCCTTCTCTTTCTCATCCTTGTACATTTAAGAGTCTGCAAAATGGACATTTTTTCCTTTGAAGGGCTTTTTGTCTGCAAACATTCGATGTATCAAGCCGTCGTCGCTAACAAACTTGATCCACTGATGTAGAGTTGAAGGGACGACACCGTTCTCGTGTATCCAAGGGCGTCCGAGAAGGATGTTGTAGCATGAATGGGTTTTTATTACATACACGGTGACTTCAGAAATAAGATCGCCGATTTGCAACCTAAATCGGATTTTGCCAATGGGCCTTTGAGCACTCCCATCGTATCCAAAGATAGACACAGATGTGTGGCTCAGTTTGCTAGGTGGGATACCCAGCTCTTCGAGTACCGTAGTAGAGATAAGGTTGAGTGCAGACGCCGGGTCGATCTGGACTCTGTATATCGGCATCTCTTTGATGTACCCTGTGAAGTATAAGGGTCAGTTGTGCTTTGTCTCGCCTAGCAGGAGGTCTTCCTTATTGAAGGCGATGGTAGCACTTGCGGCTTTTTGGACCGAGAGGCATTCAGTGCAAGGTCCTCCAGCTTTTTTCTTTTCTCCCATTGAGGAGGTTTTTGACTTTTTGACCCTATAGTCCATTTCAATTTGCAGGACTTGTGGGGCATGTTTGTCGACATCCATATTAAGCCTTTGCAGTTCTAAAATGAGACTATCACGAGTTTGTGGTGACATTCGTAATAAGTCTAGGATGTGCAGTCGTGCAGGTATGTGTTTGAAGTGCTTGATCAATTCATACTTGAAAGCCTCCTTTGGGCCTGCATTTTCATTATTGTTGCCACTCGGGACATTTACAGCTTGTTTTCTTGAAGGATTTACATAAGAAGAAGTAGAAGGTCGGTTGTAGTTTTTGTGGTAATCCCGGCCAGAGCGGGTACCTTTCCCAACTTCAAAAGCTTCTAGAGGTGGTTCTTCTTTCAGAAGACCCCCTTCGGGCTCAAGGGGCCGATCCTCCTCATTTGCTGAAAACGCTTCTGCAGTAGCATTGCCGTCTTCAGTTATTGCATTGCATGGAGCATTTTCCGGGAACAAGTCCTGAGCAGCTTCTAACAACTTTTCTTCTTTGTCCAGTATTTCATCGGTCCAGACATCTCCTATGAGGTTGGGTATCTGAGACCAATTGATTGGGTTTTCTTTGAAGGCTTCATCAGCCAGAGCTTCTTCATGGTGATCAGTCGGAAGAGGTTTGAATTATGATGTCACCATTTCAGGAGACGACAATTGAGAAGATGCTATCTCAGTGGAAGTCACCCGAGAATATGTAGCTCCAGAAGATATGCTACCGGATGCATTTTGAGAATCCATGGCCTCAGCAGATGAAGCTTCAGAGGCACTATCATCCTGAACTATCATAGTGCAGGCAACTTCAATAGAAGATGCCTCCACAATGGACTGTTGGGAATCAGACTCATCCTCCGATGTGAGAGGATCATCAATCCAGCAACTTTCTTCATTTTTCGGAGTCACTGGAGGAGATGTTTGTAGAATCTCCGGGATTTCAGGTTCTAGATCTTGATGAAGCTGATTGATTAGATCCTGCTCTTGCTCTATGGCCAGACGCTGTAAGATCCTTGCATATTATTCAAGATCGGGCATAGGAGCTAGATCTTCTTCTTCATCTGCTCCTTGTGGTTCAACCTGGTTGGGATCCACTAGAGCATTTGTTTGTGCTGTATTAACAGCATTTTGGACAGCCTCTTGGTCTTCATCATCATCAAACCAGGATCCTTGTGGCTAGAAGGGGTTATACCAGATTACTGGCATAAGGTGGGATTCTGGGATCCATTCTTCATCGGAGAGATATTCTCCAGTTTCAAGGGACTCCTCCCATTGATCTGCATCACTGATAGTGTCACTAGACTCGTATCCATTCATGGAGAATCCAACTACGGAGTTGCATGAGTATGATGCCCCCTGCGTAGTCTCATCTCTGAGGCGTGGAGGCATGAAATCACCGATGGTGAATTTTCTTGCCACTCCTGTGGCCTTGGGAAGAGACTCCTCTATTGCCCCTAGTGAAGCGGTAGAGGAGGTTTCTGCTTTTTCAGGGACCTCTTGTTTTGTTTGAGCCTTCTCCTGCTGTTTGAGCTTGCGGAGTTGTCTCTTGGCTTGCCTTCGCTGTTGAGCGGTCGGCTTTGTTTTGACGATCTCCCAATTTTCATCTTCTAGGAGATCGGGATGCACCCATATGGGCTGTCCTTCTGGTGTTGGGTAAGGTACCAGCTCTTGGGACGTTTGGGTCATTTTTATCACCTTGAAGGAAGTTGTGATCTTCTCCTTTGGTGATTTGGATGTTTGTCCATATGACACCATGTTAACGGAGGCAGACCCGTAGTTTTTGTCAAAGGTAATGACTCCGTGTTTCCACATCTTGTTGATCTTCTCTCTCACAACGAAACATTGGTTAAGAGGATGCAAAACCATTTGGTGGTATGGGAAATATCGGGGATCATTGGTTTTGCCAACATCTCCTGGTCTTTTGGGGTCAGGCAAGGTGAGTTTCCCATTTGCCAAGAGAGCCCCAAAGATTTCCTCAACATCTTCATCGAACGGGTATTTCTTTTCTACTCGTTTTTTAAATGCATCAGAGAGTTCAGGGCTCTTACCTGCAGCTTTGTTTTCATCTTTCTTTAGCGCCTGAGGGGCTGACTTGGTTTACATATTGAGAACCTACTTTTTCTTTGGCTTAGAGGTTGGAATGGTGGTCGGCTCCTTCTTTGATGACTTCTGACTGTTGAGGTCTTTGATCACCGTTTCAGCCTCCATAGATGCT
Organism: Persea americana; assembly: GCA_029852735.1. Lineage (NCBI taxonomy): Eukaryota > Viridiplantae > Streptophyta > Magnoliopsida > Laurales > Lauraceae > Persea > Persea americana. The sequence goes on along the minus strand of CM056818.1, from coordinate 29,169,917 downwards.
TCTAAGAGTTCTCCCAAGTTCTTTGATTTGTTGCCGATGATCATGGAGCGGATCCTTGCTCTCATGTTGTTTCGGTAGATGTCGACCAGCGATGCTTGTGGCAGCACATCTGAGCATTTGTATGACATTGCTTTCCACTTGTGAATGAAGTCCTATGTCCACTCATTCTCTCCCTGTTTTAGGCTGCATAGCTGAGCCATAGTAATAAGATGATCCTCACCTTTGAAGTGGGTTAGGAAACGTGTCTCTAGCATGGTCCAGTTTTGAATGGAGTCCTCTGGCAGAGTGGAATACCAATCAAAGGCCGTACCTTTTAGGGTACTTGCAAAGAGATGGATTTTGAGAGCATCTTGATCCGCAATCGTACCTGTCAGGATCTTGAAGTAGATGACGTGCTGTCTAGCTGAACATTTCCCCGTATATGTTTAGAAAAGAGGTTGTTTGAACTTTGGAGGGAACGGAATCGAGTCCATCCATAAGGGATATGGTGGCTTGATCCCATGCTCCTTCAGTGTATCCTCTTCTTTTGCTTTGGTAAGGATATTGTCAATGTCCTTTTTAGTAAGGGCGCGTGACTCATTTTCTCCACCGTTTGCCTCATCTTGTGGAGGAACTTCATCGTTATTTGGTGGACGTTGGAGAGTGAGAAGGAGGTTTTCCATCAGGACCTCTATTCTCTGCTGTTCTTGCTCTAGCTGCTGAATGCGTAGAGCCATGTTATCATCCGGTGGAGGTTGCTCAGAGTTTGTGACTAGGACATTCACTCTTCGTGAGTCAAAAGAGGATACTGTCTTAGTGATTGAGCTGGAGCTCATTCTTCTAGATGAAAAGCCCGAGGAATGATCACTCCGATGTCCCTGGCTCGAAGGAGTGGGAGAGTCTTCCTGATGCCTTCTCATCCGAGAGACGCTGCGAGTCACCGGTCGTTTGACATGTAGTTTTGTTGCTGATTTCTGCCTTCTTTTGGTTTTGCCAACCATGTGGACAGCAGCAACTTGGTCAGGCCTTTCTTTTTCCACCCATTTTTGGGAGATTTGAAGCTCAGAATGCTGGGTTCTTTGCTTCTCTAATCTCTTTTGTCAATATGCCGCATGACGACTTATGCGACGAGCAATTTGAGCTTCGGTTAGCTCAGGCTGTGCTTTGGCAATGAAGGATGTGGTCTCTCGTGCGCAGCAACTGAGCTTGTCTTCCTTGAAGACTGGCATGGATAGGATCTAGACGCAGTCCTTAGCCTATCGCAGCGAAGCTTTAAATTTTGCAAGCTCGGCCCCTATTGAGATGAAGGGTCGAGTTACAGGAGAGCAGGCCCTGACAGATTCTTGTCGAGGCCTTGTGATGCACGACTTGATTTTGGGCTTGTATGAGCAAGCCGGCTTGTGCTGAGTTGTTTTGGTTATTCGGTGGAGGGTAGGTTCCTCTCCTTTGATGTAAGCAAGAGGATAGAACCGGTTCTCCTTAAGAGGAGCCAGGTATGCTGGCTTTGCAGATGTTCGGGACCTTATTTGTTTTGGCGAAGATCGCGGGGACCAAGTCTTAGGACAGACCTGGTTTTTTGCAGGTTGAGGCTTCGTGGGATTGCCACGGGCTTCGGGTTTCTTGGTGACCGCCTTTGGTGTCGGGGCAGCGACACGTTGAGGGGTGGTTTTCTGCTTCTTAGCAGGCATTGTCTCTTCTACGGGTAGTGGGAATGGTCCCAGTGACCCGAAGACGATGGTTCGGGGAGTGGAGGTCGACCCGGTGTTTTGAGAGTTGCCGAGGGAGGTGACGCTTCGGCAGCTAGCGGGGCGCTTGTAAGTGAGCTTGCTGTGGTTCTCTTGAAGCATGACTTGGTAGTTGTTTTAGTCAAAGGTGATGGTCAACGAGGCTACCATTGTTAGTTTTGGAAAAACTTTTGAAACAAGACCACGTCCATTAGTAATCACAAGAATATGGTGATCATAAATGGAAAACACTATGGTTTTGTCTTTTCAAATCGCTCATTGGGCATGGCTCATTTTGAGCGTAATGAAGAAGGCAAAAAGCCATAGAGGGTACAATTATTCTGAACACAAGTATGGTCGGCTCGAAATGAGCGTTCCAGTGACTGCTAGAAGTAATTGTAAACCTTAATTCAAGTTACCGAGAAGCGAAGCTCACTCGAGGTAAAATGATATAAGGTTGGAGATACAAATGTGTCGGTCGGGAATACAGTAGACCCGAAAGGGCGTACTGGCACTGCTAGGCACAAATGTTGTAAATCGCATCCTTGAAAAAAGGACACGAGATGAGATTTTTTTTTGAAATGTCAAGATTGGATTTACAAAAGGGAGCAAATGGTATTCCAATCCGAATATAGGCTCAAACATTTTTGCGAGCCTAAATCCGAAAGAGGAATGAACCAACATTTCTCAGATTTGAATCCAATAATGACGGGAGTTTTTTTTTTTTTTTGAAAAGTCAAGATTGAATTCATAAAAGAAAGAAAATGGTAATCCAATTAGAATACAAGCTCAAACATTTCTGCGAGCCTAAATCTGAAAAATGAAAGAACCAAAATTCCTCCAATTTGAACGCAATAGTGACAAGTATTTTTTTTTAAAATTTTTTTTGAAGAGTGCACATAGGTCTTCCAATTCGGTCTTATGAAACCTTAACGGATAGATTAGCCCCCAAGTAAGAGTAGGATTACTTAATGAACTCGTTTGAAGGACCGTTGCCTCGAACAGTCTAGCTGCCTGCACACTCTGGATATGGCTTTTCTTAGATCCACTTTGGTCAAAGAACGCAATTGGTGCAACCTTAGTGTTTTTTGTTCTTTTTTGAAAGATCTCCAATGGACCCATCGAAGAGAGGAAAGTGGCCCTTCCCAATCCAAACGTTGGCTTAAACATTTCTGCGAGCCATTGTATGAAAAGGAAATAACCAAAGTTTCTCCAATTTGAATCCAAAAGAAATAAATTTGGAAAATTTTTCTGATGAAATTTTTTGAAAGATCTCCAATGGACCCATCAAAGAGAGGAAAGTGGCCCTTCTCAATCCGAAAGTTGGCTCAAACATTTCTGCGAGCCATTGTACGAAAAGGAAAGAACCAAAGTTTCTCTAATTTAAACCCAATGGAAGAAAACCTTTTTTTTTGTTTGAGAAAAGAAAGAAAGGAAACAAGTTCAAAGAAAGAAGTTTCCAAAGAATCCCATCTCATGGTTTTTTTAGATACAAGATCCAACATAGGCCACCAACTAGGAAGGAGCCAAGGATTCTAAGCATTGTGTTCTCAAATGAACGAGTCCCACCGGGTATGCCAACTTGAAGGACCCGTCTTTTTCTTTCTTGCCTTCCTTCGTCCCGGGTCCGCCGGGGTGCAGCGGGGCGAAGAGGAAAAAAAGAGCAAGCATCAACATTTTTTTCTTTGTATGGGTATGTCGGATTTTCTATTCTACTTGGAATTTGAAATGGTGATCCGGAGATTCACCTTCACAAGTAGAAAAGGAAATCAACTTTTTTCTAACTTTCCATTGCACATATTTTAAAGAAAGTGACAAAATTTTTAATGTCGTGAAAGGCGATTTTCATTTGTTTGCCGTGAAAGGCGGTTTTGCCGTGAAAGGCGATTTTGTGCCGTAGAAGGCAGCTTACAAATCTCATCAAAATGTAAAGACAAGAAATGTGATTTTTATGTCTCTTTAAAAAAATACACAGTACAACAGAAAAGTAAGAAAAGGAATTTGACTTCTCAAGAGATCGTGGGGACTCATTCAGATCGACGGTCGTGAGTCATGTATGGGCTCCGCCATCATCCTTCAAATGAGAACACTTGATGCTTTAGTTCACTTGGCTTGGCTTGGACCTCAGATTTTTAGAGGACAAAGACCAAGGGAAGGTCCTATATCCAATAAAAAAACGGGTAGATGGGCTGAAAAGCTGCATCTAAGCCATGTTGGATAGAAGAAGAGGGTGAAACCATGGGGGGTGGCCTCCCAAGGGACTTTGATCACCTTGTAGTTCTTGCAGCAGGGTTTCTTCAAGGCAGGAGAGCTTCTTTGTGCAGAGAATTCTTCAGGATAATTTTCAGACAATTTTTTAGGACCACTTTAGACAATTTTTCTGAACCACTTCAGACAATTTGTTTGGACCCTTTTCCTTTGGAATGACCACCTATTTATAGGCTTTTGGTGGCCATTAGGAGGGTTTTATGGGCATTAATGGTATTAATGCTCTATGATGGGAGGAATTACAAGATTTAATTTCATAATTTTGTAACTCCTTTACCTTGGATTTTGATTGGCCGATGGAGAATAATGGGCATTTAATCTCCATGATGATGGGAGTTTCATGGTTAATTACTATGATTAATCTCCATAATTATAGGAGTTACATGGTTAATTGTCATGATTAATTGGACTTGTAACTCCCATTTGCTTGCTTCTGATTGGGCTGTTCAAAATAATGAGTTAATGACCTTAATAAGTTGTCATAAAAAGGCCATTTAACTTCATTAATTGGCCGCCGAGTTGCTTGAAGAGTCGTGGGCCGCGCCGCGTCTTTTGGAATTCTTCTTGCGATGATCGTCAATGGATCCGCACGTTGTTTGATGTCGGATGACGATGCAAATTCAGACATTGGTTGACACCAATGGGCCGGCAACATCTGTCCAGTTGATTTCACGATCGGTCGGGCAGAAAGTGTGCTTTCTTGGTCAGCCGGTTGGCGATTTTGGAGTGTCCAATGATGATCGAATAATTTCGATGTCGGATCCGTGATGTTGACAAAGATCGACGGATATCATGCCTTAAAAATCAGATTTTAAGAAAATCACAGGGGCCAAACTTCGCGAAACGCTAAAAGAATAGGAAAAATGGGCGTTTCGGCGAAAATCCAGCGACTCGGATTTCCAGGGTCGCCGACGACCATGCACCCATGGTCGCTGGAGACCATGGGACTGGCGACCATGGGCCAAGGTCGCCGGCGACCTTGGACTTCGGTCCATTTTCCGGTCGCCTTCCGGTCGTTGTTTCTCTGCCGTTTCTCGTGGCTTTTTCGCTTTTGTTTTCTCCTGTATTTTTCTTGACATTTCTTCTCATTTATTGGCTTGATTCCACTAAAGAAAACCCATCAAAAGGCTGTGCAAATCAGAGCACGAAGTTTCCTATTTTTGGAAAAGCCGAAGACTCCGTAGCTGATTTCTGCCAAGAGTTGAAACTAGGTCAAATGATGTTGGAATGACCTGAAATTTGAGGTGAGGCTTCCTGAGCATTAAACAGGACCAACCATGGGCTTTTATTTGAGTTTTGAAGCCGTTTGGGGGTCCCGTCAATGCTTGACTTGATTTCACTGTGCGGAAGATGTCAAGCTTTGATGTATGGTCATCCGATGTCCGATTGACCTGAAATTTGACAGGGAGCCTAATGGAGTCATTTTGAGACGATCCATTAGCTCCAATTTGGATGCCATGTTCCCGGGGAGCTTCGCCGCCGGTAGGCTTGATTTTGCTTTGGAGCGTCAAAACCTGGTCAAACGTTGTCGAAATGACCTGAAATTTGACTTTAAGCCTTTCGGAAGCATGTAGAAGCTACTCATGTGTTTTGTTTGATGAGTGGCGGCATCGGGGGTTCTCACCGCTGAGAGGCTTGATTTCGCCTTTCGAGAGTTGATGGAGGGTCAAACGGTGTCAGTTTGACTTGAAATTTGGCGTGGTGCCTTTTGGAGGTATTTTGAGACCATCCATAGGCTTTGATCGAAGATTTGAAGTCTTCGACACTGTCGCCGCCGGGAGCTCCTACTCAGCCGCTGGAGGATTGAAGTTAGGCCGGATGGTGTCGAAATAGGCTGAAACTTCATGTATTCCCTTCTTTTAGTTATTTTGAAGGATCTTGCAGTTTTTGTTTGATTCTGACAAGATCTGATGCTTGAAGCAGCTTTGCCTGTTTGTAGTAGGATGCGGCTCCGTGTAGCTTTTGATGTCAAGGAGGTAAAGTTACATTTTTTGTGTCAACAGAGGTCTTGGCAGATTCTTTAATATCTTTTTATTTTCTTCACATGGGTCTTATTAGAACATTGATTTGAGATTGATGAATTTGTATTTTCGTTGCTTTTGTGCCTTTTTCTATATGCGTTGTGTTAGTATTTGGTAGAACTGAGATTCCTGTTTATTTTTTCAAGGATGGTTTTTTTCTTTTTTTTTAACTAATGTTATGCCATCGAACTGAGGGTTTCTATTACCTTTTTATGTGGGTTGGAGAAGATTTTGAGTATTTTTTTTTTTTTTTTTGTTTTAGTGATAACTTCTTGTGCAGTTGAAGTTCAATATGGGGGATGTGTGTATCTCTATTTTGTTCATATGAGTTTTGTTTGGTGTAGTGCTAGGCCGCCCCAGCCCCAAGCCTGTAGCCCCCAACCCTAGGCCACGCCGGCAGGTTGCAGTCTAAGGGTTTTACCATACAGTGAATAGACGTGAGGAGTCTATTTTATTCATATGGTCAGTTGAGCTGTGGAACTATAAATACGATTTTGTATAGAATTCATATAATTGAGGTGTCCATGGTGTTTCACGGTTTTTTTTTTTTTTTTTTTTTTTTGAGCCATGAAACTCAATAAAGGATTTGATGGAATAATAATTTTGAACCTTTATAAGGATTTCTTCTCCACCTTAAGGTGGTGATATTCTAACGTTCTATGATCACTAGAGTATCAGTTATTCAAATGAGTGTTAAGGGAATTCATGAAATTGTTTTGCTTCCATCGTTGTCATCATTAGCACCATCGTGGATGCCTTAATCTGGCTTTCAATTGCTTTATTACAATTCCACTTTACTTTTTTTAGATAAAGCTTCTGTAGGTTGATTATTTAATTATCATTATTGTTCCGGCTTTCAATTGTTTTATTACAGTTTCACTACATGTGAGTTGTTTAATTATCAATATTGTATACCATTGTTTATTTAAGTTTCCTAACATGAATTAATTACATGACATAATCAAATGCTTTGATAATGCAGCGAAGAATGGAGGCGGCGCTGTTGCAGTTTGAAATTAACTCTCTAGTGGCAGAGCAACAGGTGATTGAGAATCTGCTAAGGAAGAGGGTCGCAAGGAGGTGAGGGTACGACTCGAGGGGCCCATTATCATCTTTTATACTAGTACTCCGATGTCATATGAGATGAGCATCCTACGGCAGCAGCTAGCTGATTTGTTGGAAGCACATGAAGACTTGATGCAACCGTATGAAGACTTGCAAAGCAACTATATAGGTTCGCATGCAGAGTCAGATTCAATTGCTTCTTTTTCGGGTCAGTATGGATGGTTCGGTCTCCTACGAAAGCTAAAGATTTGATGGTTTTGTAAATTGGCATGGGTCCTCCCTCTGACAAGTTCATTTTTCTCCTAGCTGGCCATGCTTCATGGTGTATTTTGGATATTTTATGATGATAGGATTTTAGTTGGGATTTGCTTTATTGAGATATTTGACTTTCTTTGATTTGAGATGTTACTTTTTATGTGGCATGAATAGCTTTATGGTTGGTTTTAATTTATTGATTTCTCATTCCTTTTTATAGTTTCACGATGAATGTTGGGTTATTTGTTGTTTATTAATGTTTATGCCAGTGCAATGTTGAAAATGTAGATTTGAACAGGAAAATATTGTACATGATTTGTTTTTGAACTTTTTCAATTAGTTTTCATTGATAAGAAAAACTATTTCCTGACGTACTCTCTATGTTGCCAAAAGGGGATGTTACAAGCGTGGTAAATTTTATTTACCAATGCCCGATGTGCATTCTTTCATCGTTGAAGACATTTTCCGACGCTTCAACACGTTGGAATATGTATTACCAACGCCATGTATGCGTCGTTAAGTACCTTTTCTGACGTCAGTATGTGCATTGGCAAATGAATAACCGATGTTGTTATGCATCGGCAGTGAGGTGAGGTAGATCGGTAAATTAGATTTTCTGCTGGCGTTGTTGACATTGCCGTCATTAGGGACGACGCACCATTGCATCAGTGAAAGGCCTTTTTTATTTGACGCTAAACATTAATACATTGGGAATAGTTTTGCCGGCTTCTGGTTGTCGAAGTGGTGCTGATGCATTGCAGTGTCAGTAAAGCCTATCTCGACATGGATTTCAAAATGGTCGACGTGAAGTGTTGGTAAGTCCACAAAATCAGGTCATTAGGTCATCATTTTATGAGCATTTGTGGACTTAATTAGGTTTAATTGCATGGAATTGCACTTAATTTCATGATTACATGTATTAGGGGATATTTTTGGGAAAATGGTCAGAATTGGTCAAAATTCATTGAATTGCATGGCTTTCGTGAAATTAAGATTTTTCATCTATTCATCACCTCAAAATTAGTTATTTGGCTTCATCAATGCATACTTGCTAATTCTCGCATCATGTACTATTTTTGGAAAGTTTTTCATTTGGGTGCATCATTAGGCATGTAGGGTCCCATGCATGATTCATATTTAGTTTCTTATATGTAATTAATGTTAAATTTATTTCTTTCAATTTGTAGGAGAAATCATCAAGTTGGGACCCACATTGATGAAATTTGAGGAGAGGTCAAAGGAAAGTCAAATAAGCAAGCAATGAAAGAGTCCAAGCGTGCCTTGGACATCCAGCATGGGTCCTATACACCCCATTGCCTGCCAACATAAAAGCTTCCATTTGTGCACAATTATTTTGGATTTTTCAGGGGTAGCAACTTAAAATGGCCATAATTCTCAAATCAAGTGTCAGATCGGCGTAATCTTTCCACCGTTGGAAAGCTCTTTTCGAGTAGATATCCGTGGAGCTCAAGATTACATAAATCAAAGCAACATTGAGGGAGATATGACCTCAGGAAGTTGTTTGCTATAGTTTTAGGCGGGAATTACAAGAAACCTCAATATTTGGAAAGTTTATTCCCTCTACAACATTATGCAATTTTTAGAGATATTCTTGGAGTCATACAAGGAAGGTGTCTGCACCAAGAAATCTAAGAAGGCAAGGAAATCATCACAAAGTCAAATTCTTTCCAAGTGTGAAGCCTAGCTTGAGGCCCAAGCAAGAAACCTCTCCACATTAGGAAAAAGTCCCGAAAAGAGAGGAGATTCTTATCAAAAGAGGAGGCATCACACAATATAAAATCAGCCCATAGGAAGGCTGGATGGGGATCACCTTGGAGGCTCTCTCTCTCTCTCTCTCTCTCTCCATTCCAATCCACCCCTTTCTCTCTCTAAGTCCCTTTCTTTTTCTTCTTTCTTCTAATTGTTTTAGACATTGGTTGAGAGACCGTGTTGAGATAATGAAAAGGAGAGAAGAACATTGATTTCTTGTATTCAAAGATCAAGGAATAAAGACACTACTTGAATTGATTCTGAGTGTTCTTTATGTACGTGGTTTAGTTTTCTATTTCTAGTTCTTTTATGTGTTTTGATTAGAGACAATATTTCATATGATTAGATCTAGGTTTTTGAAAATAAAATAAATGGATTAAAAGTTGAGAGACATTAGGTAACTACTTGCATTTTTTTTCTACTCTGAGAAGAGAGGACTTCATTATCGCATTTTTAACACTTGTATGATCCTCTAGTTTCTAGATCTTTGATACATCTTTTCCATTTTTTATTTTTTTCACCCCTTTTGTTTTTATTTTAAGTTAATATTCTGATCATTTTTTTATTTAAAATTCTTGATTTAGAAACCCTGACTTGCATCTTTCCATGTTTAGTAGAAACTTACTATTTTTGTTACTTGCATAATCTATGGTTGGAAAGTGGTTTTGTACATGCATCATATTTAGAAATTGCATTGGAATAGGCTTTGTTTGCTGAAATCACAATGTTTGATGACTGATTAGAAAGATTAAATTGAGACTTGGTATGTGATTAGTGAAAAGGTCTGCACAGTATCAGTAGATTTGATCCGACTGTGTTGGAAAAGTGTGCGAGTTGAAAACTAGGCAACCGTGATTGCTTTGTCTTGAAATTTAGTAGAGTTAAAGTACAGTAATAGGACTTTGAAACCCTATAATTTCAGCCAAAAATAACATCAGGAACCGTGTCAACTAGAGTCATAAATAGGGTACCCAACAAGGTCGTACCAGATTTCAGCAGCATAATTGGTTTAACTAGGCATCTTTAGGTGATCATATCATTTTCGTTTTAAGTCCTTTTTCGATTCTTCTTTTTCTATTGTGTTCATGCATCATCAGAGTATTGATCCCAGCCATTAGATTTAGGTTTAAATCATCTTAGGCTAGTCGTACAGTCCAGCAAAATTGGGCATATGCAATACTTTCTATACTTGGAATTTTTTAGCATGCGTTAGATTTTTAGGAACTTGTCTAGAATTGGATTTTTTTTTCATATAGGATCTTATAAATAATTCATATTTACATTGTAATTTATTTTAGGAAGTTTTGTTCTGATTTATCTTATATTAAATTGATTGTTTTGATTAATTTGTTACTTTTGCAGGTTATAGTTAGAATATGGTTGAATAAACTAGGTTTCTTTACTTAGTTTAGGTTTATTTTTTATGTGGAAAGTTGTAATTTTAATTTTCAGTTTTTAGGAATTTTCTTGTAATTTGATTAGTTTCTTTATTATTAGGTTAGATTTAGTTTCTAAATTAGGACAGGTTAAAATTTGAAAGTTTCTTAAAAAGCATTGCTCCCTGTGGATCAACTTGGACTCATCAGATTATTACTACATCGTGGCCCTGCACTTGGGGCTGTCGATCAAGTGTGCATCGGCAAATATGTAATTTGTTGTAGTGTGTCAGCGAGGTATAGGAAGACATTGCCAGTTGTCTCCAAGGTGGCCTGAGTTCTACAGAACCCAAGCTATGGTGGAGATTCTTGCTTTCATAGCCTCTCCCCTTACAATGTTCTCTGTGTTCCCCTTGCTTGCTTTCTTACAAAGAATAGCCCTAGAGAGTATTCATAAGAAACTAGCCGTAATAGAGTTGAGCCCTAAGCAAACCACTCATCAAGGCCCAATGGACCTTTTGAGTCAAATTCAACAATCTCCATCATGGAGAAAAATGTCCGACCCTTTGAAGAATTGTTGTCCTGTGTTTATAACAATTGTGGGAAAGCCTTCCCACCATATCTGCACCTCACTGGAGATGAGGTGCACCTTCAGTCTCTAACAAGAGGAGAGATTAAGCAAGTCTAGGCAATGCCTGAGCTTCTTCATAGTGACTGGCTTGGCGAGCATATCAGCTGCATTTTCATCTGTGTGAACCTTCTCAATGGAGATCTCATCTGTAGCAGTCCAATCTTAAATCCTGTGATACATAACAACAATGTGCTTTGTCCTAGCATAATATCTTAATTCATCTTCAAACATATGGCGCTTTGACTGTAACAGTGTAGCGAGATAATTCCTCTTTAATCTTCTTAATCTTGATTTCATTAACCAAACCCCTCAACTGGATTGCTTCCTTAGAAGCCTCTGTAAGTGCCATGTATTCTGCCTCTATAGTGGATAATGCTGTTGTAGATTGAAGCACTGATCTCCAGCTCATTGGTCCGTTAGCCAGTGTGTAATCATAGCCTGTGGTGGATCTTTTTTTGTCCAGATCCCTTGCAAAATCAAAGTCTACATATCCCACTACACTTTTTGACCCCTGTTTTCATTCAAACAACATTCCCAAGTTTTGGCGCCATTCAAGTATTTTAGAATCCACTTTACTTCATTCCAATGCTCTTTTCTTGGATTCGCCATGTACTTACTTACCACACCAACTGCTTGACCAATATTTGGTCTTGTACAAACCATGGCATGCATAAAACATCCCACCACATTAGCATACGGTATCTTAGACATTTCTTCAATTCCCTCGTTCGTACTTAGACATTGTCCAGCACACAAATTGAAGTGAACTGCAAGAGGAGTAGACACTTGCTTGGTATTCTGCATGTTGAACTTCTCAAGTAACTTTGAGATCTATTTCTTTTATGATAACCATAGCTTTCCAACCTTTTTGTCCCTTCTTATTCCCATACTCAACATCTTTGTGGCTGCCCCAGGGTCTTTCATGTAAAACTCCTTTCCCAACGGAGATTTTAGTTCATTTATTTTTGACATGTCATTGCATGCAATAAGCATGTCATCCACATAAAGTAGCAATATAATGAATGAATTATCAGAATGCACTTTGAAATAAATACATTGATGATACTCACATCAATAGTAGCCAATCTGCAACATGTAGGAGTCAAAGCGCTTGTACCATTGTCTTGGAGATTGTTTCAGCTCGTACAATGATTTCTTCAATTTGCAGACATAGTCTTCTTTTCTGGCTTCTCTGAATCCTTTAGATTGCTTCTTGTAAATTGTTTCCTCCAAGTCACCATGAAGGAAGGCTGTCTTTACATCTAACTGTTCAAGCTCCATGTTGAATTGAGCTACCATTGCAACAACACCCTGATAGAAGTGTGCTTCATAATTGGGGGAAATATCTCATCATAGTCAACCCCCTCTTTCTGTGTGTACGCCTTTGCTACTAACCTTGCCTTGAACCTTGGTGTCTCATTTTCTTGCAATACTTCCTCTTTCTGAAGCACCCATTTTCAGCCAACTAGTTTCCTATCTTTGGGTTGTGGAACTAACTCCTAGATGGAGTTCTTCTGGAGAGATTTCATCTCATCCATCATAGCACCCATCCATCCTTCCCTTTCATTGCTTTCCATAGCGTCTTGAAATATGATTGGATCACCACTACTAGTAATGAGAGCAAAATGGACTTCATCGTCATCCCATCCATACCTCTAAGGTGGCTTTACGGTTCTCTTTGCTCTTCCGTATGCTAGACTTGTGGGCTCTTGCCGAGCCTCTACGTCTTCCTCTCGTCCAAATGTACTGGCCTTTGATTGACTATGTACTGGGTTCTTGCTTTTATTATTTGTAAGAAGAATCACTTCAATAACTGCCTTTTCGGCATTGTGCCCTTTGACTTCACCATCTTGTTCCCTATTCAGCATAGAAGCTTCATTAAACACTACATCTATGCTGATGATCTATTTCCTGTTTACTAGATCCCATAGCTTGTATTCTTTCACGCCCTTCTCGAACCCGAGGAATATGGATTTGAGTGGCTTGGAATCTAACTTGGATCTCTCATCACTGGGAATTTGTACGTTTGTTGGACATCTGAATACGTTCAATGAGAATTAATCAACTTCTTTATCTGTCCAAACTTCTTATGCAATTGTGCAACCCAAAGTTATGGATGGTGACCTATTAACCACATAGCATGCTTGATTAACCGCTTCTACCCAAAAACTTTCAGGCAATTCTGGATGAACATGCTTCTTGCTCTTTCCAAAAGAGTATTGTTCATTCTTTCTGAAACTCTGGTCTTCATGCTTCTTGCTCTTTCCAAACGAGCATTGTTCATTCTTTCTGAAGCTTCGTTTTCTTGAGGATTCTTTTGAACTGTGAAGTGTTTTGTGATACCTTCGTCCTTGCAAAATTGTAGAAACTTGCAATTATTGTATTCACCAGATACTTGACTTTTCTTTCTATTTCATTCTCAACTTCTGCCTTCCACTCTTTGAACTTGTCGAAGACCTCAAACTTGTGTTTTATGAAGTAAAACGAAACTTTCCTTGAAAAGTCATCAATAAAAGTCACAAAGTATTCGGCTCAACCTTTTGACTTTACCGGGGATGGTCCCCACACATCAGAGTGAATATGATCAAGAATCCATTTATTTCTACAATCATGGCCTGTAATTATTAAAGACACTTTCATCTGCATGCCAAAAACACGGAATATGAAAAAATCTAGCTTGCATGTTTTCACACCCTTCAACAGCTGTCTTTTATGAAGTTCTAGCATGCCCTTCTCACTCATATGACCTAGCTGCATATGCCATAACTAAGACTCATCATTGCTTGTTTTGTCTTCCCTGAAGACCGCCACTCCCACCTACAACTGTGTTTACCATCAATTTGTAAAGGTTTCCCACTCTGGTACCTTTCATTAATACAAGGACTCCTTTACTCACTTTAAGGACACCATCCATTGCACCGAATGAACATCCTTTGTATTCTAATGTGCCTTAGGAAATAAAATTCTTCTTGAGTGTAAAGGTTCTTAGCTGTGAATGCTGCTAAACTTGGCTTATAGGTATGGTTTGGGTCAGACCCGAACATGAAACCAATGAGATCTGAGTCTAGCCCAGATTTGTTTCTCCTTATTCGATTATGAGTTCTGTCTTTGCTCCAAGACTTCTACCAAAACACCGAGGTCGGTTCCTCTTTCACCGTCTTTTCTGGCGATGGAGCAACATTGGCTCCGATGGTCCCTACAGTCTCAGGCGACGTCGATCATGTCTTCACCAGCGACGACCGTTTTCTCCTGATCTTGTTTTAAGATGCCCTGCTCCTCCAGTGGTGCACCAGGACTCGACCTGGTACCTTTCTTCTCCGTTAGCGCTTTGCAACAGCAAAACGTTGTTGCTTCATTAACTCAGGTAATGGGAAATCCGGTTCCTTTGTTTTTCCTTCTCTGTAATTTTCTGCAAACCACGACAGAGCCCTTGCGTTCCTTCTTCTTCTCCGATGCTAGTGAAGAGTAGTGGCGAACCCAGGATTTTCGTTGGAGGGGGGCATATCAATTAGAAATCAAACCACACTAATAATAAAGAAACTCTAGAGAACATAATTTGGATTCCATGTTAGTGCATTAAAAAAAGGAGTTTGATTCTATGGATTATGAAAATCCTTTGTGACTGTTCACCAGTGCCAGCAAAAGTGCATTTGGAATCTCTGTGTTAGAGAATGGTTACAGTGGAGAGTGGAGTCATCTTCTTTTTCTTCTTCCAAATACACTTCCTAATACTAAGTTCCTCCTCTTGCTTCTGCATACCGTGTCTCTTTTTTTCTTCTTCTCTACTTATACTGATTACTACAGAAATTTGCAAGAAGCAAAAACTCTCTCTCTATTTCCCTATCATGTTCTCATTTAATGGATAATCAATAAGAAAAATGAGTAGTACCAAGTGTATGCTAAAGGACATACAAGATACATTAGCATTCATTGGACGGTGGGCATGCGATGGTTGTATAGGTGGGTCATCACTCATCACGAGATGAGGTTGGTGGAGGGTGGGTCATCACGTGAAGACAGTCGATAGTGTTGGGTGGGTGGCAGCAACTGCTTAGGCTAGGTAGCTCGTTTAGTGGGTCTTGTCAACCGTCTAGATTAAGTCTGGAACCAAGACAGAGTTGCTTGTCAGTGAGATGGATTGCTACTTTGAACTAAGGCCCAGGTTGTTTTAGAGAAGAGAAAGCTCAACCATCTGATCAAACATCAAAGTAAGCAAAGAAATTCATTCAAAGAGGAACAAGATCCAGATTTTGAAAATGCATAATAGATATTGCAGAGAAAGAAGCCCAAGAAAGACGTGTGTTATGTGTAAGGTCATGTTTGCAAGTACCACCTTTTGGGTTCTAGGGCTGATTGAGAGTTTGAGATGGTGGAAGCTTCGAACCACACCTCCCTTCTATGCCTGAGCGTCGGAGCTTGAAGGGGAGCAACGAGGAGGGCTGTGATTTTGTTGAGCAGGAGCCCTTGGAGAGGATTTGGGATTTGAGGAACAGGAAGGGGAATGGTTTCGGAATAAAAGGGGTAAGGGCACGCGTGTTGGGTCGACGTGGGCATGGGCCCACGGCCCATTGAAAATCTATGGATTTTTTAAATCCCAACGGGTCTACTGTCCCCAATGCCATTAATGTGGGTGCGCCCTTGGAGAAGTGGTCTGACGATGGAGGTCTAATCGGGAACCTGTACGGTAGTCTGTTCCTCGGAGATAGGTGGTTTGCCTTGCTGTGACTTCTCTGGCAATGATTGACTTCTCCACTTCGATCAGCGCCGAGTCTGGATCTATACGTGATGGCCCACCTTTTATCGTCTTCGATATGAATCCAAAGAATGAATTTGTTCCTCTTCTGTTGGTTCTTTGCAACTGGAAGGTTCTCTGTAACTGGGAGTCGACTTATCAAACGACCCACCTGTAGATCTGGATTGATCTACCTTCTTCCTCAAGCCTCCTTAAGGTTAGTGGCCCGCAACAGATCCAAATGACCCCTCTTCTCTGTTTTGCAACAACCAAGAACCTCTTCACCGTTCGATCGCATACAAAGGTCAACCCCTAGGAAAACCTAGGCTTTCTTGAGTGCTCTCCACCTCGAGGAAAAATCGAAAAACTAGCTCAAATCCCGAGGATCTTCAACCTCGCTCTGATACCAATTGTTGGGGAATTAATTAGGGCAATCACACGCACGATTAATCAACCATAACAATTCAGATGACACAAGATATTTACGTGGTTCGGAAATTGCCTATGCCACGGGGCTATAAGGATTTCACTATACAGGAAATTACACAACTCGTTATAAGGGTTCCAAACCCTCTAATACTTAGCCTACTCTCTTCCCATAGGTCTTAATCTTGCTCTCATGTCTCCCCCCTTCGATGGTTGGGAACTATGGGAGAGAGAGCTCTCACCTCTCTCACTCTCTCTCTGAGTAGAGAGTTTACCGATTACATCAAAATATAATCTCTACTTTCTTGGCTTCCAAGAAAGCCCCATTACAATAACCAAAATGCCCCCGACCCCGAACCTGGTCATTGGGTAACCCAATAAACTAATCTGGTTAAATCGGAATACAATACATAAACCGAACATAAGGTTTCATATTTTGGCCGAATCCATCCTTTGGCCTTATTAGGTAGGTCACAGATGAGGATGTTTTAAAATCGTACAGGTTGTAACAAAAAAGAATCATTGTTGAGGCTTATTAGAATCTACATCTACATGGTAAGGAACATGCTAGAGTCCCACCTAACCTAAACTTAGAAAACTCAGCTCAACTCTCTGAAGTCGATACCACAATATTAGATTTCAAGGTTGATTTGTTGGGCCATTTTATGCAATCCCAACTTGGCCAAAATTAAAAACTTTCAATAAACTTGACTCAAGCATTTGATTCAACTCAATTAGATTACAAGAGACATGATCGAATATGGATTTTGTCAAGGTTCAATCATGGCTGGATTGACTCGGTCAAGATACAATCAATTCAATTTTGAGTAGATTCTCTAGACTCCAGAGTCGATAAACCAACAATAATCAGTTAAGTTTTAACTTATTTCTATCTAGCAGACCAAGTGTCCAATGACAAGGTTAAAATCTTTTGACTTAGCTCATTGAACAGTGGTGTCTAAGCTTTGATCTTAAGTTGCCGAACAGTGAACCTACCTATTTTACCATTAATTATAACATGTCATAATTTTACAATGAGAACATGTAAGTGTCGTGTGAACTAAAAAATTACCAATACCTATAGAACAATTGATGCACTATGGGTCCCAGATGTAGCTCAGTAGGTTAGGGGGTGGGTGTGAGTGGCGCAGCTTCGAATCCTTGATTGGAAAAATATATCAATCTTCCAAAGGATTGATCAGATCCAAAGACGGATTCAGCCACTAGGGCATACTAATAACCATAAAACCCATCATAACTAAAGAAAAATCAAATAATTACTTGATTAATTTGTATAAGCATAACTGCATAAGCAACTACAATAGAGGACTCAACTATATATAAAGGAGTAGAGTTGTTTCTTAGCAAACAAGAGTTTCTAAATAAAATAGGGATTTGCCTAATCCTTATCAGACAATAAAATTAAAAGTAGTTCCTCGATTAAACAAGGAATAAAAATAGAAATAGGATAAAAGAGGAATGTCATAGTAGCTCTTAGTCAATTGGGCCTTTGGACTGAACAAAATGGGGTTGACCATTTGGTCAACATGTGTGGTCTGTACTGCATCAAGTAAGGCGTTACAACAAAGGTCAACCAAATAAGATGTGGACAACATTCAGGGGTCGATACCAAATTACCGAAGCCCTGGATCCTCCATCAGAAAAATAAATCAATCTCCCAAGGGATTGATCAATTCCAAAGATCGATTCAACCAATAGAGCATACTCACAACCATAAAACACACCATAATTGAAGAAAGATCAAATAACTCTTTGATTAATTCAAATATGCATAAGCAACTAAAATGGGGGAGTCAACTACATATAGATCGAGTATAATTGTTTCTTAGCAAACAAAAGACTTTCTAAATAAAATAGAAAACTGCCTAATCCTAATCAAACAATAAAATACAAAAATAGTTCTCTGATAAAACAAGGAATAAAAATAGAAATAGGATAAAAAGGGAATGTCACAATAGCTCTTGGACCGGGTTGACCTTTGGGTCAATGTGTGTGGTCCGTATTGCATTAGTGTGTGAGTCATTATGAGAATACGTACATTTGAGTCTATCCATGTGTTGTACGGAAAAACATAAATAACTTCTAAAAAATGTAGCCAAACATTGAACTTTTAGAAAGAAAGCTTCCCAAACTTTAAAATGCATGTCATAGTAATTCTTGGCATCCCCTGGAGTGACTGGAACTTTTATGGACAGCTGTTAGAAAAACCTACTTAATTTAGATTCGTAAAGATAAAAATGAACCAGAACTGCATATAGAAAATTCCAGGCTCTTTGATATCGCAACCACTTTTTTGTTTCTTTCATATTCTCATAAAAAAATATATATAAAATAAAAGTATTTAAGCATGATGAGCATATATCTACACATAAAAAAGATCAAAACCTCATATTGTTGTCCCCTGAGCATATATTCAATTATTTTCCAAAGTTAACAACTAAAATACATGGTTTTTTTTATTAAACATATATCAAAAGGTAATGGCTAATAATGGATTAGATCCATGTGATTTGAGGACTTTTTTCTTTTTTATATTTATTTCTAGTCTTTATTTTGTTATTTTATTAAGTTAATCAAATAATAGTCATCTACATGCTCTCTTTGCCTTCTCAACTTAGAGAATGATATGCATTTGTTCTTCTCTAGCGCACTTTCTAAGCACATCTCTCCTTGGCTGCTGTATGTTGCGGGCTCTTCTATGCCTCTTAAGACACTTTCAGTCAAGCCTCTGTAGGTAGCTCTCTCCTCGTATTGTGATGCTTCAGCTAGGAAGGGTATTGGGGCAATGTTCCTGATAACAATCTACTAATTTTCAAAGCTTAGAAACAGTTTCAATTTCAGAGATACCCTTCCTACTCAAAACATAGCCAGTAGTTTTGGAGTCATATCTCTGTGGTCTGACAGGGACTAACTAGTCTGAATTTTTGTTCTCTTTTTCTTGTATAGTTGTCATGCTGGTCTTTCTTATAAGTCTCTTTGGGGATTATTATTCCGCCTTTGTATTTTCTTTCTTCTCTTATACATTTGCCTTCCAGTAAAAAAGAAAGGTTCTGTCTCTAGTTCAACTTAGATGAGCAAGTAATGGCTGAGATGCTTATAAAACCAATGCTCTTAACCAGATGGTAGTAGTTACATTTTTTATTAGTTATAGGAATGATTATATTAATAAACGACCATTATACAACCAAACCAAAACAAATCCAATAATTTACATTTACTTGACCATTTTATAAATGTAAGCCAAAAGAGTAAAGGAAATGACTAAACTCAACAAATCAAAACAATAAAAAAAAAAAAGCCTGCTAATATTTCATAATTTGGATAAATTTTCAAGCAAACCAACTGGTAGTAAATTACATTTACTCGATTATTTTATAAATGTAATCCAAAAGAGTAAACGAAATGACTAAACCTCAACAAATCCAATAATTCTAACGCCTTATAATATTTCATTATTTGGAGAAAAAAAGGTTTCAGGACTTTTTTTAAGACTTAAAATACACACTCTAATAACCAATTCAGATGACCAACAACCAGATTAAGAATTGGCCATCATGATCTTTTTTTGAATTTAGCAATCTAGATACCAGGTCTTTTGAACCTTAGTAATTTACAGTGCACCAATTACAGACAATGAAAAATACCGTACTTCTTTTTAGATGGTAAAAGTATGAAACGATACATCTCAAACTCTCTAAGAATGTATATCTGACAAAATGATGCCTTCAACAAACATGGATAAGAGTGCCTTAAGATGCAACTTAGAAAGCCCAATATGCAGACCGGCTCATAGAAATACATTAATATGACAAATTTTCAAATTGTTATAGATATACGACGTATGTTGAAAATATTTAGATTAAAAATAGAAATTTGCAATGATTAGAATTACATAAACTATAAATAGTTTCACAATGCTAATAAAAAAAATAAAATGGATTGCCATACTCAAATATTTAATCTTATAATAAGTGTTGAGGTGCATCCTTGTGCCCAACGGCAATAGAGTACTACATTTATTAAAAAAAAAAAAGAAATTTCTTTTTATTTTCTTTGAGATCATCATACATAATTGTTAGATTACATGTCCTCAATCCAGTGGATGATCCGAATAAATTGATTTTCTTTTCCCAATTAATTTACATTTTCATGTTTTATTCATGTGATGAATGATGTTCTTCTATATGTTTGCACATGACAAATACAAAATGACTTGATGGTTCATGAGATGAACCGGAGCTCACAAGTATATTAGATGTGATCCATGTGTGTGGATGAGATTCACATATATGAGACATAGATCACAAATCTTATACTTAAATTGATTCACAACTAATGATGAGATTTGCATCTCATCTGATAAGGTTGCAGCACTGTGATCACTCTTAGACAGTGTGGTATGTCTCGATCATCATAGTGTAAGATCTAGATCATTGTATTGATACATTGGATGTACTGAAGGACCGTGAGTAGCACCTTATGAAAATTTCTCTTTGATTTAATGACTGCTCTTATAATTCCCAAGCAATAGGCTCTTAATCCTGAGAGATTAATGGACTCAAGTTTCTTCTATGTATTTACTTTGAGTCACCAATGAGTGAGGCCAACTATAGGTCAACACCTCGGTGTCTTGGGTACATGGTAGTGGGACTATTGGAACATGTAATTCTCAAAATAGAATCTATCATCTAAGAAAGAAATATCCCCATGTGCCAATTAATAGATTTTATCATTAGTAAATACTCACCCATGTCAGTTAAGAGTTAATTGGATGGCACTGATGATTACTGTGATTAGTTGGGTCACAAGGATAGTAAGAGACGGATCTAATTTGGTTGGACATATTTTATCCAATAGGTCCATGGATATAATTAATGGAGGGGCATACCTGTAGTAATTGAGAAGTCCAGGGTCTTCTTGTAAATATTCTTAAGACTGGAGTGCAATTGCATCTATATAGTAGACTAATTTGCAAGTAATTGTGGGTCCGGAGTTCACATGAGATGTGGGGTCCTGATTTCCAATTGGTGCCAGATTCTAAGGAATCCCCAGTGGTCCCCACGCTAGCCCTAATAAGAGAATGTTACTAATCCATTTGGAGCTCTTAAAGGAATGAGGAGTAGGTCACATACTAAGATTAGAAGTGAGACTTCTAATCTTGGACAAAGAGGAGGTGCTCTCCATAAACTATAAATAAGAGAGGGTTTGAGATCTTTACACACTATCTCATACAGTCCTCTCTCTCCTCTAGTTTTCTTCTAGAGTGCTAGGGTTTTTCTTCTCCTTGGAGATCCCACCATTCTCCTTGAGAAGTTTTCTACAAAAGGGTCATAGCGAAGAAATGAAGCAAAGGAGGCCAAATCTGCAAAAAGGGTTTTCGTAGAGAATCAAGTTTTAAAGTTCTCGATTTGAGCACGACCGAACTCCAAAGGTAATTACAGATAAAGGGGGCCGGGAGAGAGTTTCAAAAATGGTAGAGTGTCTAGGATTTTTTTTTCGCAAGATTCGAGAGACAATGGTATTTTGTGAAAAAGCCGAATGTTCAACCCCCTTCTTGTTCTCCTGAGCCTTCATTTTATATCCTCTGTGGGGCCATAACTGCTGCATATCATGGAGGAGTGGAGGTAGTTTTGGAAGTGCCATTATAGGCGTGTAACTGTTTCTTCTTTGCAGGTCTAGCAGCCATTGGAAGAAGTAACTAGCCATGGATCATGGGTGATATGCAGCCGGGAAAGAAAGGAGCTCGGCTGCCAATGCGTGGAGCTGTGCAGCATCTAGCGGCCAACCTTGCATCGTTCAGTGGCCAGCTTTTGAACGGAAGTCAGCAGCCACTTCATTGCGTTGGGCGGCCTATATATTGAAGACTGCAGCAACCGGTAACGTTTTATAGACAGTAGCCGTTGGAGAGTTCCTTTGTTATAGTCGGCTAGACTCCAATAGTTATCAAATGTCATCATTTTTTATGGAAAATGAGTATTTTGCCTTGGGGAATGTTATGTATGGACAGATGATTTTTTTGTGTGCCAACAGTATAGAGCGACAAGTTTAGACATGTGGGGCTTTTCCAAGGCCCCTTCAAATCTATAGGGATTTCAATTTTGGCTTGGGGTGACTGGCTCAGATCATGCCCGAAATTTCTCCAGCGTAGTTCCGCCCCTGTTTCAACTCTTTAGGAATTTCAATTCTGACCTGGGGCAACTGCCTCAGGCCACTAATATGTAGGTCCGCCCTTGGCTCCAATAACTACTGATAACTCTTTTAAACTTTACCTCGACTCGGATTTCTTACATGCATTGCCCAAGGAAGGCATTCTATAAGCCTTTGACATTGCGTAGGATGGTGGTTGGAGGTGACTTCCCATGCTGAGAATTATGAATGGGGAAAAACTAGTTGGGTGGAGTTATCATGCACAAAGGATACGATCATAAGATAAATGTCATGGGATTATCATGTGCAAGGGATGAAGATCACAATATAGAGGTCATACATTCAATAAATGTGGATCATGCGGCTTGTGGGTCACTGAGGTGGACCCTAACTCAACCTATTTTAACGCAGGTTAGATTTTTTTACCCGAGACCAATCCTTTTAAAGGCCAAGTTAGACAGATTGTGTTAGCATGGGTTTGATCAAATTTTTCCATGCATGCCATATAGATATTTGCCATGCTTACCCATGTGTAAGATGTACTCATTGTGTGGCCACTGAGGCCAACGATTAGCAATGCCTAATTTTTTACCGGACAAGTAGGGAATAAAGAATGGCGAAACTTTACGGGCTCCCCTGGGTATTCATGTAATGAATGTTGCCGCTCAACTTCTAATCGCCCCTTCTCACCGGCAATCCAAATACCTTTACTAACAAAATTATGGAAATCACAACCTCAATGTATGGAGAAGCAACTACAAAATATTTTATTGTAAAAGTGTGCATTTTAATGTTTCATATGTACTAAATTGTGGCATACCATTATAACATTTGTAACTTCTCCCAAATATGTACTAAATTGTGACATATCATTATAACATTTGTAGCTTCTCCCAAATATTCCAAAGCAATATAAACTTGAAGGAATATACCATATTTTATGAGGATAATCACACTGCTAGTTGCTCTTTCCTTAAACTGGAACAGGATCCACTAGCACTAGTGAGATGCGATCTTTAGTCTCAAATGTGGAATTGGTGTATCCATCTCTGTGTTGGTACAAGACTTCAATAACACGCGCAAAATTCACAGCTCGCATGAGGAGAGGCATAGGTACCTCAGTAGGCTTTAGGCATTCTTTATTGATGTCTTTCCATGCATCCGCAGCCATTCTTTTAAACTTCTCGCAAGCCTCTTCATATGTGCTCCCATGTTCCTTCATGTAGATTTGGATACATGATGCCACGTGTCCTCTCATTTGTTCAAGCTTCACATATCAAAAGTAAACATTGGAGAGTGATAAGAGCTTTTAAAAATGTAATTGTCAGAGATATGGTGAGTCAACAGTTGTGGACTGAGGACTTTCGTTTGAGGGGTGTGGACCAAAACTGGCAATTGGGTTTTGAGAACAAACTCAGGATTTTCATGTGGGTTTTAGGGGCAGATGCAAATTTTGTATGTGAGTTTTTGAAACATAACCAAAATCTTTATTTTGATTTTAAAAGAAAATCGAGGTTCAACAAGTACGACAGCTCCCACATGAATGTGCTTTTTTTTAACACATGGATGTACCTAGGTCTGCCCTTGGGTGCGTATCACCCTATAATGGTATTTTTCCTACTGTATTTCATTTTCTTGATATTTCCATGTTCTAGTGATTTTCTCATGATTTTCTTGGAATATTTGAAAAATATTGCAATATTATTGAGAAAACACCCTTTATGTAAACTGCTGCAATATTTTTAAAATTTCACCAATGTTCATGATGTGGACCTAACTAATTCTCCTAATTGATCAATGAGCCCACACAAAATTATTGCACAAAAATTTTATAATTTAAAGACCCTTTTTTCCTTTATTCCAATTCAATGCATATGTGTTCACCCTTATTTTCAAAGTACACACACCTGGTTTGATTGAATATCATCCTTGAATCGACAAACTACAGAAGCAACCTTTAGCAGTTTAGGCTTATTTTTTGCCCATTTGAAGACTTCTTTGGTTGCAATATCTCCCATGCCAACATATGAAACTAATGTAAGCATGAAGTATGCACCCGATTATCGAGGCAACACTTGTATACTCCTCTAATGTTGGCAAGTATCCTGAATTTAATCACTCCATTTCAATAAAGTAGTGTTTGGAGACTTCCTTGAACTGCATAGACGAAAACAAGCATCAAAAAATAATTTCAATAATATATAAATATATATGAAGTATTTATAAACTATAATTAATCGAGTCAATTTTAGGGAAAGTTAAACCAGTTCTAATTATGGGACCCACTTGAAAGCATTACAATAATGGGTGCAAACATTTGAAAGAGCTCTCTGTGATCGTCCTATATGCAGAGATTCAGAACGGTCTTATAATGAGAGATATTAAGATATTCTTTTGGAGGCCCTCAAAGGTTGTCCAATTCTTAGCTGTTGTATAAATTTGAGCGAGTGTCGAATTTCGCATGATCACGTGAGGGGCCTATGAAATTCAAATGACTTGTTTAGTTGGAAGGGTAGGGGGTAGTTGTGTGGATGTGCATGTGTTTTAGGGTTTAGGGAGGAGAGGCCTATTGTATGAAGACGAATATTAATTATAGCCAGTGAAAGTGGCCCTATAAGGAAACAAACATCCGGTAATTAATTTATCATTAATGACCCATTGGGTTCTTAGGAGGGCTTTGGATAGGATTCTCCATCGGTTGTAAGAAGTTGAGAAAATTAGCCATAAGCCCCTTAACATGGTCGTTTAAGGCCTCTAATCCAAAGGTTTTTTGGTTAAGGTGTCTAGTCCATGCGCCTAGACTTATTTTAGGTGGAGGTCCCTAAGTATGTAAGATCATACATTTGCATGATTAATTGCCCTTCTAACCGTTTGAAGTTATGTCACATATTTTATCCCTAGTTTTCAGCTCCTTAACAAGATATTTAAAGACTGATTTGCCCCTGTAAACTATAAAGCTGTCTAACAGATTTTATTTTCTAGTTTTAGATAAAGTTTTGAAATTCAAATGGGAGGAAATAATAGATCAAGTTTTGAAATTCAAGTGGGAGGAAATAGTTGTGTGGATGTGCATGTGTTTTAGGGTTTAGGGAGGAGAGGCCTATTGTATGAAGACGAATATTAATTATAGCCAGTGAAAGTGGCCCTATAAGGAAACAAACATCCGGTAATTAGTTTATCATTAATGACCCATTGGGTTCTTAGGAGGGCTTTGGATAGGATTCTCCATCGGTTGTAAGAAGTTGAGAAAATTAGCCATAAGCCCCTTAACATGGTCGTTTAAGGCCTCTAATCCAAAGGTTTTCTGGTTAAGGTGTCTAGTCCATGCGCCTAGACTTATTTTAGGTGGAGGTCCCTAAGTATGTAAGATCATACATTTGCATGATTAATTGCCCTTCTAACCGTTTGAAGTTATGTCACGTATTTTATCCCTAGTTTTCAGCTCCTTAACAAGATATTTAAAGACTGATTTGCCCCTGTAAACTATAAAGCTGTCTAACAGATTTTATTTTCTAGTTTTAGATAAAGTTTTGAAATTCAAATGGGAGGAAATAATAGATCAAGTTTTGAAATTCAAGTGGGAGGAAATAGTTGTGTGGATGTGCATGTGTTTTAGGGTTTAGGGAGGAGAGGCCTATTGTATGAAGACGAAATAATAGATCAATATTGACTCCTTTTTAATGGGTTCGTTTTAGTCATGTGCGAGAGTTTCTGTGATCTTCTATAGTTTTTTCCTCATGTCGCTACTATATCTCATTCCTTTTGTTTTATTGTGAGTTTCTTCGAAAAGATATATAAACTTATCTTAGTGTTTTTTAAAAGATTTTTTTTCAAACTCAGACAAATGCATTTGAACTTATAGCAAATCTGAAAAAGATTTATCTGAATTTTGAAGAAATTTATCCGAGTCTTGAACAAATTTATCTGAGTTTGGACCAAATCTAACTGAATTTGAAATAAATTTATCTGAGTTTGAAAAAAATTTATGTGAGTTTGAAACAAACTCATATAAATTTATCTGAGTTTTGCCCAATCCCACGTGCAGACTTTCTACGTGATCTCTCCTTCTCGAATAAATTTATCTGAGTTTTTCCCAACCCCACTTGCAGATTTTCTCAATGATTTCTCCATCTTTGAATTGGTTTCCCCCCTTTTCTTTCTCTTATCTGTTGTAATCCTTGATTTGTGCAGTCAAGTCATCTTCACGAAATTGATAGATTTTCCCCCTTTTTTCTCCAAATGAAACTCTTAACGAAATTGATTTTCCTTTTTTGTATACTGCATAGAGTGTATTAAGTGGGGCATTCTGGACTTTTTAACTGTTTAAAACTTGAAAAGGGACCTTTGCCTCTACGGAAAAAAACATGGACCGTTTGGAAAAAAAAAAAACCAAAGTTGGGGGACCTCCAGCCAAACACCCCTAAAAAGTTTTCATTGTGTCATCATGAGAGAAGTACGAAGACCCCCCCCATGCTCTCTCTCTCTATATATATATATATAAATATATATATATATTTGGAAATGCTCTTATGAGGGTAAGGAGGGAGGATTTATGTTGTTAGCATTGGATATGGATCCAGTGGGCCCCCCTTTACTCTCATAGTAGTGTGAGAGTTACTCTTATATGAGCATTTCCCATATATATATATGTGTGTGTGTGTGTGTGGTAACTCTCCTAAGTTAAAGCTTAGAATAAGGTAAGCTCAAGTGTGTGGTGGGGGCCACCCGGGGACCCACATGGGGATAGGGATGGGGATGGAAGGATTTGAAGGACTCCTTGTGACCATCTTCTTTGCAAAAAATCAGCCACAACCGCGGTTTCTATTATCTCCATTTGGGAGCCAAAAGTTTAGTGTTCGATAGTTCATTAGGATCGGTACACAGTCGATCCAAGGTCTAGTAAATTCAGATCTAACTGAAAGTTCGTGGACATATGCAATTCAGGAGGGTCGTCTGTTTGGTCAAGTTGGATGGACTAAGGGTGGGCCCCACAAGAGTTAGCTTACGAAATTTTATCCTAAGCTTTAGCTTAGAAGAGCCTTGCCCATATATGGGAGCAACTCCTGTGAAAGTTACTCTCATGGTGCTATGAGAGTAAAGGTGGGGGCCCTCACATCCATACCCAATACCAACAGCTATATATATATACTTATATATATATATATATATTTATTTATAGGGGATATATATTTATATATATATATGGTGGATGGAAAAAATGTATGGTTCTAAGGGTCTTTATGGTGGCACCTAAGCTTATCTGATCGAAACCACTATTGGATGGCATTGTACTGATTAGGATGAATTTACTAGAAAATCCTTATTTACAAGTTCCGACCAAGTCCATGCTCCACTTTGGCTGGGGAAATTATATTGTACTGGTGTGTGAGTTCGAATCTCTTATAAAGGAATGCAAAGATGATATAGGATGGTTTGTTGCACAAATCAATAGATAGAATTGTTGGTGGTTTCATGCTTTAAAGCATAGGAAACTGCTCTTTTGTGTATATTTTTGGCTCACAACTTTAGGCCCATTCCATCTATCTCGTACAACCTATTTCTGCTTATAGCAATTGGGTTGTTTGGGTAATTGCTCACAACATGTCTCCTCATTTTATGGCACGTTACCACCATGCGTGATAACGTATTTATGCTTTACTGCTTTGGGGCGCTACTTCTGCAGAAGTAATAGTGGTACACTATCGCCATGGGCTTGTGATCTATGTTACCTCCACGCAACTAGGTATGTTACACATGGTTTAAAATAGCAGCCATAGTCATCATCGTGGTCATCACATTGCATTGCGATTCGCGATCAACGTGTCGCGGTTCGCGAATATCATGGTCCATCGCGGTGCGAAATTTTATTTGACACCAAAAAATCAGAAAAGGTACCAAAGAGATCCAAAATATTGTAAAATGGTAGAAAATAATATTATTTTCCATTAGTAAACGTTTAATGCAAAATAACGGCCCCCTAAGTCATAACATCTTGTATCATTGTCTTTTGTGAAATATGTAAAGTCTAGTCTGAATTAAATAAATTGACAGATATATACTAAAATAAGTTGAAATATCACAAATCTCACATGATGCAATTGCAACCATAATCTTAAACAAACAATTAGTGTTACACACTTAAAGTCAAGAACCTACCAGCAGTAGTGCAATACTTAATTACTCAATCATCGAGTAAATTGACAGTGGATTTCAAGTAATATTTACCTTCTAATTCATTTTGTGGTTGAGTCTTGAAAAAAGTCAAAAAAAAAAAAAAAAAAAGAGCTTATCAAAGAATTTTCCTTTAGTTCCTTGGTTTTTCCGAAGGAGAAATCCACCGAATGTTGCAAAACTATTGAATTTTGTTTCTTGGGAAGATGTTTTGGAAGGGTTAACAATCGGTTTGGAGAGGAAAGGAATTAGAGAGAAAGAAGAACATGGGTTAAAAAAAAAAAAAACAAATCTCCATACCTTTATAATGTTATGGTCAATATTTTCAAATATCGGCCACAACGGCCGTTATTTTGGCGATTTTTTGGACTGTCTCAAAATGTTACCGTTATATTTAATATAACATATGGGTAAGGATCGTTACCATTTCATAACGGCCGTTATGAAACGGTAACAGCCATTATTTTGAATCCTGATGTTACCTCGAGGTGGCAATAACAGGAGTTTGTTTCCATTTGGGCTCATCTGTATATAGAGGTTCTGTAGAAGTGCTCAAATAAAACACATAAAATACTACTATCACAGTAGAGTATTTTTCTATTCTTTTCTCTGTTTTTCCCACTGTTGATGCTGCAAGCAAGTATGAAATTGTGGTCCATTGGGTTCAAGTTCTTCATCCCTTTGAGTACACAAATGATGGAGATACCTGCTTAGGAAGCCATCGTATCCTGGGGTAGATGTCCTCGAATCCACTACACGATTGTGGGGAAAAAATCCATATGAAGAATGGAGTCATATATGACGTGCTTTGGTTGCCAGTTGTTCAAGTTTCTTCCTTCTTTATTTTCTATAAGATAATTTTTTGAGAAAACTTTTCTATAAGATTATTATTAAAGTAATTAATTTATTGATAATCTTTGCAAATCTTTTTCCAAAAGAATTACATTCCAATTAGTTCTACTATATTTAATAGTTGTGCTATATTAATATTTACTAACTTTGTGATGAGGTAAAGAAGTATAGTTTTAGATCTTACAGCTTCTTTCAAGTATGAAATACGATAGGATTTTCCCTCCCGCGCCAATTTCTCTTCAAATTCCTCAACAGCATCTAATAGTGTACAAAAATGCACTCTTATGTAATCAGGTAGTTGATCTATGGCGCTTCGATCCCACCTGAAAATTTCAGCATACATTTCAATTCATGAATTGTGTTTTAAAATGGAGACACGGTGCAAATAACAAAAGATAACGGATTGTGATTAGACGAAACCTTTGGATTGCATCTTTAAATACTTTTAGTTCTTCCATTGTACCGTATACATCATAGATGTCGTCCATTGCTGATGTTAATGATATGATTCTACTGATCATCAATCTAGCTCGGGAATACTGTGGCTCAAAATACACTCCTATTATCCAGAAGTAGCATTCGACCACTCTATCTTTGATGAATGGTAGCTTTGCACCAAAATCACACTTCTTCCACCACCTAATGTGTTAACAAATACAACAAAACCCAAGTTAAGATTTCCAAAATTAATTAATTTGAAGAAATGTTTACCTAGAAAACCCAAAGCTTTTCATCGACTCTGAAAACTTGGTTGACTTTGAAAATACTTTTGAAGAATACCCTGGCCTTTTTCTTGGGAGAGACCCAGGAATCTATGTCCCGTTAATGTCCTGTTATCGGCTGAGGGCGGGGTTCCTAACCAACTGGATGACCCCTTGTTGTCCAAAACACTCTTGACCTACTTTTCTTTTTGAAAACTATTGTTTCATCATGTAGTCAACTAATTGTAAGGCAAAAGTTCACCTTATTTAAGATCCAAAAATGTGTATTCCCCCAATTAACTTGATTGACCTTAACCCATTGCTTTGCCTCAATGATCATGATTGCCCATCATATAAGGAATTTGGTCTTAGCTGGCCTTTTGGTATAGCGTTGCATGGAATAGAAGTTGCATATATAACAGTTTAGTTATTTTGATTAGTTTAAAATATGCGTTCAAAATACGGGGCATTTTGATCTTTTTCTACTCAAAGGGGAAATTATTTTCCTAGCGAAACCCAGTCAAAGGTGTTTCTGCGAAAGTCGAAACCTTTAAAAGTCAATGGGTCGTTAAAGTTTTTTAAAGGTCAAAATTTTAGAATTGACACAAACTTCCTTTTTATTTTTCTAGGAAATCTCTAATTCAAGATAGAAATTGTGGCATGTTATCACGAGATCCACTCATGGCTTCTTTATGTTTTTTATATTCTAAAGTCACTATGAAACTTACATTGAAATCTCCATTAGCTCCCTTTGATACAATAGCTGCAATAGATTAAAATCCAGCTTTGCAACCTCTAATAAGGTGTCGTCTCGTTCCTTCACTTTAGGGGTGGCTCAACCATTGGGCAAGAAAAGCTCTTGCTTTAGGCCCTCCAAAAGAATAAGGCCCCATAGAAATCATTTTTTCAAATTCTAAAACAACAATCAAGCATCTGTTATAGTTTTTTTTCTCCCAAGGCCCCATAATAGTAATTAGTATCACATCTCATTAAGCCATCTTTTCACATTTAAACAAAGCATTAAAGCAATCGTGATCCTTCTTTTTCTTTACACAGTGTCTTTTTAAATCTCAACAAATCTCAACCCAACCTCCTTGCCACCTCACCAGTGAGGTTTTTCAAATTAACGTTTCTCCACCAACAATTTTCCATCTCACGTACTCTTTACTCTCTCACCTCTATCTCTCATAGTTTGCCTTTCTCTACAATTACTTTTTTTATTTCTAAAGCAATATTCTTTAAAGATTTATTGATCTCGTTTTGTAATCTTTTTAATAATATATGTGAATATATTTTGATAATATATATGAGTCTTTTTTATTATATATATTAATCATAACCCACTAACTCAAATACTATCCATTTTTTCCATAATGAAAAAGATGGATCAAATTCGAAATTCATCTATATCTAAAATTTTGTGGCCAATAATGATAAATCACTAAATCAGGTTCTATTGTTTTATAATTTTAAGATTTTTTTAATTCCGTGCTCGTATTGTATGTTTATTATAGTTAGTGTTCGTTTTATATAAAAATATTATTAGTTATAATTTATATAAATGTATCTATTAGAAAATACGAATCCAGATGCTCAAAACTTGAAAAAGAGAGAGAGAGAGAGAGAAAAGAATAGATAATTTCAGGCCTCATTTAGGATTGTTGTTTTAGGCCTCAAATTGTCTCGAGCCGGCCCTGCTTCACTTGTTGGTAGATTGAGATGTAATACCTTGATTGTAGCCTCTCAACGTGCTTACGCAAAGGCAACTCTAGGGCAAGCTCAACTAGGGTTGAAAGAGGTGAATTTAGATGAGGAAGTGCCAACTTAAGATGTTCTGTAGTAAAAACCCTGGCTTCATCCAATACATCCTCTCCATATATGCTGCTTCATATAAACTAAGAAGACCTCGAATGTCTCGAACTAATGATTTCTTAAAGCTGCCTTCTCCATCCTTGAACTTGTTGAATACATCTATTTTTGAAACAAAAAAGAAATTAGAAAAAAAAACATGAAAACCATTTCCTAGAGCTACAAAACAAGTTTTAGATATCAAGGACTGCAAGTCGCCTGGGTTAAATCTAACCCAGTCACAACGAACTCAACCCACTAATGATAGCTCAACTCACTATGGTTTAGACCAACTCCAGCCCACTTGTAATGACTTGGGTCACCATAATTCAGCCCAATTGATTCACGCCCCAGCTCATCAGAGTTATATAAATGTGGCACCCTAATCTTCCAAGATATCAGTCAACTCATGTGCACTAAATTTGAGAAAATCAAAGGAAAGAAATCTTATGATTTCGCATTCAAAATCATCACAGCAAGGTTCTCTCTCCGCATCATGAAGTCAAAGATATCTCCAGCTCAGCTGACCTAGATTGTGGAGAAAAAAGGGAATGAAATCAATCATCCATGACAATAGTGGATGGATCCCGCCCATCTTAATCAGATACACAAGTGAAGATGGAAAGTAGATGACACGTTGAGATCCTATGATGGCTGGACGATCCTGTACTTGGACTTCTTGTGTGATATTTTCTTATATTCTCTGTACACATGTAAACATCTATAAATGTAAATAAAGTGAAAATGGGTCGGCACGTTGATATTGAGAAAGGTCAAGGACTCTTAGCATCAATTGTCTTTTTCTAAGAATATTAAAATTCTACAGTAGATAAACTTATTTCCAAATTCATGAGATTTGCCTTTATCTTCCTAGCAGAAATTCTAGGACTTTATACTTTCTGGAAGAGAGCGAGATTTTTTCTGTTCATTCACATGCATGCACTATGCCAACTAGTCGTAAACAAGGAGAACTGCATCTTACCATGACCGGGTTTCTAACT
Organism: Persea americana; assembly: GCA_029852735.1. Lineage (NCBI taxonomy): Eukaryota > Viridiplantae > Streptophyta > Magnoliopsida > Laurales > Lauraceae > Persea > Persea americana. Next base: position 29,136,929 of record CM056818.1, on the reverse strand, counting down.
TGGCCACCCCCTGCTTCCATGTGTGAGTTAGTCCTCCTTGCATGTGTTTGTGAGTTTCTATTACCTCACATGTGCGAGTTGTCCGGTTCTTGTATGTGTGATTTTTTATTACCTTACATGTGCAAGTCTCTCCGAGATCCAGTCCATTAGTTGGAATACCAAATAAAAAAAGAAAACTAGCCTTTAACAAGAGGTGTATGTACTTACTAGGTGACGCATTATACCCCTCTTGCCTCAGCAGTCGAAATCGGAGAGAGATGGTATGCAAATCATCACTATCATCCTCCTTATCACTGTATGTGTTGTGAATCCGGATGAGTGCATCAGCATTCTCCTTCTCAAAGTGATAGGCCACTCCAAGGCGTTGGATAGCGTCGATCAAATTCTATTCATGCAAATGATCATTGACATTGATAAGCATTCTCTTCACTTCTTCCTTTAACTCATCCGCCCTTTTTTGAGTTAATGCGTCTGGTGTCTACATCAACAAAATTAAACTTAGAGAAAACCAATAAAACCCATGTCTTCCATTAAGAGATAAATCACCAATTTATAGGGTAAAATAGCAGCTACTAAGCACTAAAGCTGAAGAGACCTAAAACAATTAGTGATCCTAAGCATAATGTAGAGACACCTAACATAATCAGAGATCTAAAACATGATGTACAAGTTATAAACTCTAGTATATGAGAGAGGCCATCGTGCATGCACATTTAGAATTAGGTATATTTCTCACTAACGATGCTTTTATTCAAGAATGCCAAAATTGTCCAAGCACAAATATTTTGAAGCAAAACATATGCACCCTAGATCCCAGTTTAATCATCGAAATGGGCTGGGGCTTGAATATTAGGTCTATGTGCTGGACCAGGCTATAAATATTTTGGACTCAAAATGAGCAAAGCTCAACAATATTCAGCCCAGTTCATTTGCAACCCTATACAGCAGGGTGGCAATTTTTGAAAGTACTAAATGGGTTGGGTCACAAGATAAAGTTCCTAGCCTTCCTTATGCTCCACAACCCACCAACCTGAACCGACTGGAGCTGGTATATATTGAAGGTTCAGATTGAATTTCCCACTCGGCTCTCCGCTTGACCGGGCAAGACGATCCGAGCTACACCCACCCTACCCAATACCACCATACATCCCTATAACACATGGATTAAGCTACCTACCAAGTCATCAAATGAGGACTTAAGGAAGCGATCACCCCAGATGGGAGGGTGATAATTTGCATATTTCCTTCCTACAATGGATTTTCCATTTCCCTGTAATTGGTTTGAGTTTGGGATATCAGAATGGCCAGAGCCCAAAACAAGAGCCATGAGTAAGATGTATGAAGATACAAAAAGACAAGCCGTGGGTGAAAGGCCAACATGTTTGGGCATTTATAGGCGCCTATGAAAGACTGTTCAGTAGAGATTACAGACCACACTATTCATACTATCAACATCTTGTATGGTTTCATGTGATGCTTATATTGCATGTAAAAGGTCTATCTAGATATACGAAAAACAATGCTTCCTGTTTTTAATTGGGGCTCGTGAGAGTAGCAATTGCCTTTCTTATATTACACGTCCCCTTTGGGTCCTTGGAAATGGAGCTACCTATAATTCTATTTACTATTAACTTTGATTATCATTAATTGGTGATCAGGATTTACCAGTAGTCGGATTTAGGTCTATCCAAAGTAAACCATGACTTGAAAAAAGAAAAAAAAAAGCCTAGGAGACTTTACATATACTCCAATGTATTGGTATCAGTTTTGTTTTGTCACTCTTTTACTAAAAATATATATAAAATAAATGTCACAGCCCCGCTCAACTCAGCATGAAATTGTCCTCTTTGGCCCACGTGCACACGTGAAGATTTTCCAAGAGGTCACCCATCCTAGTACTACCCCTGCTCGAGCACACTTAACTTCAAAGTTCTTACAATTTTCGGGGCCGCACGGTTTTAAAATGCCTTATGCTAAGTTAATACGGGGTTTGACTTATAAGCACAGAATCAGGACTTGGGTATTTCCGATACGGGCTAATGGAGACTCGCCGTTTGAAGCCTGTGGTTGACACGCTACGCCCCATACTACCTGGACCAAGTTCTCACAATAAATAGGGAAAATTGTAAATGTTCATTTTTTTAATTGATTTAGAGCTTCCAAATGTAAATAAAACACTAAAATAGAATAGAATGGTGTTGCAATACATTTTATGTTTGGGGTTAGAATACATGAACAAACAGTCATGGCCATGGCCAAGACCACCTTTTATGTCTCTCATTTGTGGGGAGGACTGGTTTTGCTAAGATCCCAACGGCAGAGGAAAACTTACTTATGAGAGAATCTCCACACATGCCAACGGTGCACTTGTGTGCAACATGGTTTTAAAACTTGCCCAGAACCAAATAATGTCGAGTTTCTTGGGTTCTGTCCCGAAATTAAACTGTATTGCAACTTTACAATGTATCTACATTTGCATTGAAAGCAAGTAAAGGAATATGATCGAAGATTTCAATATCATCATTATCAATAAAGCCTTGTCCCAACTATATTGGGTTTAGCTAGACGAATTTTGTTTCTCTAATCTCATTGATCTTAAGACAAATCCTTCAGTGTTTAACTACAGGTTAGAAGCCAGGGTAAATGAGGAGGATTATGTTAGGTTGGTTGACAGCGAGCGTAAAATTTTATCACAATCCAAACAAACATGAAGATTTCAATATATTTATACATAATAAAATGATAATTTAATTTTTTTTTTTGAAAGATCGATAATTTAATTGTTTTAGACAAAAAATTTAATGTCGAAAACAAACCAATAAATTATTGTAGAACATATGCATTGGTTGATCTACATGAATGTCGTGGCTTTGGCTCATATAGTGCCCAAAACCATTTTCCAAACAATGGTGAGAATTTAGACCAATTATTGATAAATTACAGACTTTATTTTGACTTACTTTTAAGAGTCCAAATGCAGCTCTTACATGGAAACTATATAACACATGCATGTAACCCCATCCCAAGGCCCACATAGAGATAATTCGGGTTGTTTAAAAAGAATCTCATCCCTCCACCGATATATCCTCATGTATCAATTCACATAAAGTGGATTCCATCATATGATTGAGCATCATGACATAAACGGGATTAACATCACGTCAGCAGCGATGCCACAATAGAACCTAGTTATGGTTTAATCATAGTGCTCAATTGGATAGCGGGATTCACTCCTTTCTAACTGAAACTTGTGGATATATTATTGGAGGGAATGAGATTCATCTTGAACGGTCAAGATTATCTTTATGTGGGCCCTAGAATAGAGTTCCAAGCATATATATGTTACATGGTTCCCATTTAATCGCTGCAACAGATGATATTGATGTGGGATGGAAAGGATTGTTCTTAAATAAAAGCCAACCAAATCTTAATTCCAAAGGATCTGAGATGATCAAGTTATGACCCTCCAAAAAATAATGGTTAACAAAAAACTCGGGCTTTAGATATATATATAATGGTTAGCATAGTTCAAAGAGGTGTCAAATTAAGATAGGTGGTAATTCAAAAGGCTTTCGGATTGGGCACGTGATAAAAGAGGTGGGATCAAAGGCAGGCCCCATAGGGCTCTCGCCCATGAAAGTTCCCTATCAAGGGCTCGCTCATGAGAATTATCTACATCACATACATTATAGTATATGTATGGTTCATAATTATAATATATAAATATCATAATAAACACTAAATTTAGGGTGTAACATACTATTTCATTATGTGAGCCAAGGCTGACTTTTAATGGTCTCAAATACTGCAATAGCATGTTAAACCCCAGCTTGAGTTTATATATATATATATATATGGAAAACCCGGGCTTGAGTTATACTTATGTTTCCACCGTGGGCATGCATCATGTGATTAGATAGTGGAGAAATTAGTCCAGAAACCTGACATGCACTGGAACCATGGTGATATAATTACTACAGTCCTTTGTTCTCATGTTTCAATTCAAACTGATCTTTCTCTTTCTTAGTTCCGACTACATTTTCAACTCAAAATGGTTGTTAGTAGAGTACTACTTTAATTTCATCGAAATTGTAGACTGCCACATCTTACCAGAAAAGGAATATTGTAGATTTCTTCCGTTATCAAAAAATGTTGTCACTTCATTTCAAGAAAAATGAAGTAGAGAATAGTACTCTAATGTTCAAGTTTGTACCGCAACCACTTTTCTCCGGTTGTTTGTTACCTCTACATCAAAATGACCATCAAGAATCAGTGATTGGTCTTGGCATGATTTATACAAATAGTCTCGTCAAATCTGGCAGGACATGCCTCATTCAAAGAGAGCAATGGGGAATATCTTTCTTAGGGACTCTTCGTGAGACAGTGTCCGTTTACCTAATACATTTATTTTGAAGAGTAACTTTTAACAATTACTTCTCTTTAGCAACAATGGTTACCTAGTTAGTTGGTAACCTCGTGTATCACCCAGATGCCCATAGATTGATAGGTAATGCCATTTTTTCTCCATTTATAGGGTTTACTTTCTATGTGTGGAAGGATTACATATTTATGCTCACGGAAGAGGCATAGGCTTCCTCTTCCTACTTGTGTGGACTCTCTTGGGTCCCAGTATCCTGGACTTGGTTGAAAAAAAAAAAGAACAAAGAAAAAAGAAAATATTATCTCTATTCTCCACCAGTCTTTGCTTTACACAGCAACTCACATCATAGGACCCATCGAACTGGCTGGATAGGAATGTACTAGTGTTGCTTGTGTGTAGCCCACATTATAATATATTAAATCCGAGGGTATTGGATTCAATTTTGATCAGATTCCTTTCGATTTCGACTTTTTTTAGGAGTCTCAGTAAAAAGCTAAAAATTATAAAGGTTTAGAGATTTGAACTCATGACCTATATGTAGCGTTTAAAATAAAACTAATCTAACCATCAAACTACACAATTATTATATGTAAATAAAATCAATAAAATCTTAAAACTAGCTAGATGGAGTGGGGGACCCTAGCCACATGGGCCATGCCCGTGCATAGCATTGGTTAATATGCTAGTTTATTATTTTTACCTAACGTTGATTAGAAGAAGAGAATTCAAGACCAATGTCCGAGTTATATAGTTCTAGCCATTTAATTTGGGGCCCAAGTGATATGATTGCTTCAGTCCAAATAAGAGTGTTTTTTAATCATAAGCAATTTGTATAAAAACCTTCTCACCTATCTATCTACAAAATGAGACCCCATAATTAAAAGGTGCACACTGAAGATCCATTAAGGCACCCTTGGAGGATTCCCTGTAGAATAAAATCCATGTAAAGCACAGCTTGCCCAAATTGGGTTTTCATTTGGGCCATTGATGCGGGCTCGAGTTTTTTCCAATCCAAATAGCACCTCTTATTGGTTATATTTGACAAGCCTCGAATTTGTTCCAATCCAAAGAGGACCTCTTATTGGTTATATTGGACAAGCTTACTGGAGGTCTCATAAGTTATAACATGTATCATCGAGATATATTCCTTCCATGCAACATCATATATTTTGTTGTGATCTAGGGCCTATGAGAGGAGATCAAGCACACACAAGAACACGGAGATTTACGTGGTTCGGCTTTTGGCCTACATCCACGGGGAAGAGGGGAGAATTAACTATGCAATCAGAAGAGGGTGTACATCATAGAGACCCTAAGTTTCTATTTATAATATCAGCTCAAAACCCTGTTATACCCAAACACTACTTCTAATCACAGTAGACTTATGATAATAGACCTACTTCTAATCACAGTAGAATATGGGCAATACAGGGGCCCGGTTTACCAGATTTATTACTTCAATTGAGCCATACAACCTAACAAATCTCTACCTTGGCGAACATTGAAGCTGATCCTCATACACTAAACACGTCTCACCGTCTCCACCTGCCCCTTAGGGCACTCAGGTACTGAGCACACCGATCAAGTCCAAGCAATGCTTGAACTTGAATTTAAACCATTCCTTTATGAGTGCACCAAATCACTTGTACCATTGTCCAGAAGCTTGCTTCAACCCGTACAATGATTTCTTCAAACTGCATACATGATCAGGAACCTTAAACTGCACTCTACCTGCACTGGAAGCTCCTTCATCTTCCTCGTAGAACCGCTTGCATCCGATGGCTAGATTTTCCTCATCAAGAGACTCCATCTCTTCAGTCATAGTTGCTGCCTGTTGACTACTTTCCAGCCCTTCCATTAATTCAAGAGACTCAGTCGTCAATGCATATGCAACCATATCATCACAGCCACTGTCTGATGTCGACGCGTACGTCGTCATATCCTCGAAACCGTATCTAACTGGTGGTTTCCTTTCTCTCTACGGTCTACCCGTCTGTGGCATCTGCGACTCTGTCTGCTGCATCTACTGAACAGTCTGACGATCCCCTGTATCTTGGGAGGAGTCAGATGCACTCTCCTTCCTCACTAGGATGTCGGACTCCACCTGAATGGTGTCACTGCTGCTACCTACTTCTGTCCTCTCCACCTGCTTTCTCGATTCAAGTAAAGCATCCTCATGAAATGTAACATCCCTGCTGATGATAAATCTGGGTGAATCTTGATCAGTACACCACAACTGTATCCTTTCACCCCAGAAGCATATCCCACCAAGATGCACTTAACAACCCTTGGTTCTAACTTATCGGTTTTCACGCGAGCATAAGCCGGACAACCGAAGATCCTTAAGTTAGAACAATCAGCTGGATTACCTTACCACATTTCTTCCGGTGTTTTGCAACCAATCTTTGTGTGTGGAGACCTATTTATCGGGTAGCCTGCAGCATTTACTGCCTCAGCCCAAAAGTCCTTGGACAATCCTGCAGTACACAACATACAACGAGCTCTTTCCAAGATCGTTCTGTTCATCCTCTTTGTAACTCCATTCTGCTGCGGATTTTTTGTAGTGGTGTAATGCCGAACTATGCTATGATCCGTGCAATAATTCTCAAACTCTGTCGATTTGTACTCATTGCCATTACCTGTCTTCAACTTCTTCACCTTTCTGCCAGTCTGTTTCTCAACCATTTCTTTCCATCGCTTGAATGTAACAAAGGTCTGATCCTTCGTCTTCAGAGTATAAACCCAAACTTTCCTTGAATAATCATCAAATAAAGTCAGCATAAACCGGGACCCGCCTTTGGAATAAACCTTAGAAGGCCCTCATACATCTGAATGAACATAATCAAGGATACCTTTCGTGCGATGAATACTTGTCTTGAAACTAACCTTTCGATGCTTCCTGAAGACGCATCTCTCACAGAAATCCAACTTGCTTGTCTTTGTGCCACATAGCAAATTCCGATTGCTCAGTATTGTCAATCCCTTCTCACTCATGTGACCCAAGCGCAAGTGCCATAAGTGTGTTGAGACAGATTCGTAGTCATCCGAGGAAGACACTGCAGCTCCACCTGTAACTGTATTTCCAGACAAAACATACAAGTTTCCAACTCTATTACCTCTCATAAGAACCAGAGCAGCCTTCACAACCTTCATGACTCCACCTTCAGCTGAGAACTTACAATCATCGGAGTCCAAGGCACCAAGAGAAATAAGATTCTTCTTCAGATCAGGAACATGCCGAACTTCTGCCAACGTTAATGACGATTCCATCATACATCTTGATTTTAACTGTTCCAATTCCAACCGTCTTACATGCAACATTGTTGCCCATCAAGACACTACCACCGTTGATTTCTCTATAAGTGGTAAACCAGTCTCTATTGGGACATATGGTAAGAACAACCCGAATCAAGAATCCATTCATCCTTAGGATGAATACCATTTTCAATCACAGAAAGTGCATTGTCGGAATCATAATCTGATCTTCTATCTGCAACACTGACTGAATTATCATCAGATGACGAATCTTCTATTTCTTTCCCTTTCCTTTGCCTTTCGGGACAGTTTTTTCTGATGTGCCCTTTCTTATAGCAATAATAACATTCGATGTTTTTCCTGTTGGATCTACGTTTGCCCTTATTACTGGAGTCTTTTGTTCTTCCTCGTACTACCAAACCCTCACCCGAACTATCATTGTCAGCTGCAACCTTTTTCTTCAACTTTTTCGAGTTCAAGGCCGCCTCTTTATCCTCTTTGGATAGAGTATCTCTACCATACATCATGGTATCAACAAAGTTCTCATACGAGGGTGGTAAAGAGCATAGCAACATGATAGCTTGGTCCTCATCATCAATTTTGACATCTATATTTTCAAGATCCAAAATAGCTTTTGTAAAAGAATCAATGTGAGTTGAAACAGACGTACCTTCCTGCATTTGTAATGTGAACAATCGCTTTTTCAGATACAAGCGATTCGTGAGAGATTTCGTGATGTACAAGTTCTCCAACTTTTGCCATATGCCAGCAGCAGTTTTTTCTTGAACAACCTTTCGCAGTACACCATCGCTAAAAAACAGCAGAATCTGACCATACGCCTTTTCCAGCAACTCATCCTTTTCTTCATCTGACAATTTTTCAGATAAAGCATTCTTTCCCCTCAAAGCTTTATGCAACCCATTCTGGACCAACAAAGCATGCATCTTCAGACGCCAAAGACCGAAGTCATTATTACCGTCGAATTTCTCAATCTCAAATTTAGCAGCCATTTCGTAAATCTTTTACTATACTTGTGTAAATCTGGTCACCACGAGCACGCTGGAAGAAACGGATCTGAAATCCGACTCTGGACGGCTAAGATATCACATAAATAAGTTTCTGCGCTCCGATCAGTTAATCTCTTTCGTTGACTGTTGAACAGCAATCTTCTTCCACAACCGCATAGATTTGCTCGCAACGAGTCCGTAGGTTCAAACGGATCTCAGATCGGACTCCGGATCGTCAAGATATCGCGAAAACAATTTTCAGCATTCGATAAGGTCAAAACTGTGTTGACCGTACCGGTCTGCTGACGTCAGCGCTGTCGTCAGCGCCTTTTAAAGCTGTTTTTGGGCGTCTGATTTGCAGACTAGGCCGGGTCAGACCTGACCTGGACTGAAACCTGGCCTGGAAACTGACCCAAGTACTGTTGGGCTTTTGCAGTAGGTCAGGTCGGACCTGACCTGAACCAACCCAATACCTGGGACTGGCCCAACTGGGTCTTCTTCCTCCCAACGCCTGCAACAGGCGCTGTGCGTCCTTCTGCGAGTGTTTTCCTTGCCGACGGTGAGAAGGGCCGCCGGACTGGCGAGACAACGGCGGCGGAGACCCCCTTTCTCCGGCGACTTTCACGGCGATGTGGGGCTCACCGAAACCGTCCAGAATAGTCTGGAACAACCACCAAATCGAAGCCTGCGATGTCTCCTCTTCGATTTCTCTCTGATCACCGCCGTCGACCCTCAGCGATTCTGGTCGGACTTCTCCAAATCCGAGCAAACCGATCAAGAAACGGAATTTTTTCAAGAGACTGTTGTCTGTTTTCTCTGTCCGATCTGATCTTCCTCTTCTCTCCTTCTTCTTCGATCCGTGGCCCACTTCGAGATCAATTGATCTCCCTTTGCACGATCCCAGCCCTCTAAAATCCGATTCGTCGAATCTTTTCCGATCACGCCAATTCTCTGATACCAGTTTGTTGTGATCTAGGGCCTATGAGAGGAGATCAAGCACACAAAAGAACACGGAGATTTACGTGGTTCGGCTTTTGGCCTACATCCACGGGGAAGACGGGAGAATTAACTATGCAATCAGAAGAGGGTGTACATCATAGAGACCCTAAGTCTCTATTTATAATATCAGCCCAAAACCCTGTTACACCCAAACACTACTAATCACAGTAGACCTATGATAATAGACCTATTTCTAATCACAGTAGAACATGGGCAATACAGGGGCCCGGTTTACCAGATTTATTACTTTAATTGAGCCATACAACCTAACTTATTTTACAAACAAGAATGTTTGTACTGTTTTAGTACATCTTGAACAAAAATATTTATTGTATGGAATGTATTCATACGGTTAGGCTCACGAAGAAATGCCTGACAAAGATGTTTTAGCTTCTTTCTCGATAAAGAATGAAAATGAAAATGTATTAGGCCAATTAGAGACGGTGATTGAATGAAAGAAAATGTCAGGACATCAGGTTCAACTTATCTTTTGGGGTGTGGTCTATGTGATTTTTTTTACGTCTCTTTCTTTTTCTTTAAAGAAAATTTGGTAAAGAATCAAAACAAAACAGAAACATCAAAAGCCACTTAGACCATGCAAATTAGACCTTTCTCTTTTTTTTTTTTTGTCTTAATGGTAAACTTTGAATTAAGCAGAAAGAAGAGCTACAAGAGAGAAAGCTCCCAAAAGAAATACAATAATGAAGTCTAGAGGAAACCTACAGGGAGCAGGGAACCTAGCAGCCAAAACAATCAAACAGAGATTTAGCTAGACTGGGATAAACCCGCCCCAAAACACAATCAGCATTTAGACATTAACAAGATTTAACTAACAAGCACTACACCAAAATCAAGCATTAGGAACGGTTGTTTGGTGCTGTTATAAACCATTTCATATTAGGGATGGTCTACACCGATTTCTAACCTATAAATCGTGCTTAAGAAAACCTATCCCAACACTCACAACCCTTAAGAAAAAATAAAATTGTGCCATTTCTCATCTTTCCACAAAGCCGGGGAGAGAGAAAATTAATGTGATCTAGCTTCTTCGAGCTCCATCACTACGCGCGGTCTTAAATCTCTTGAAATCTTAGAGTCCATCTTCGCGTAGGGTTATCATTATTTTTAATGTTCATCCTCTTCAATCTCTCCAGTTCACGGTAGGGTTTTCACTCAATTTACATATTTTGCGAGGGTTTTCACTTGATTTCTTCCAAATTAATCTAGGGTTTTGATTCGATCTGTAGCCTTTTCATCTAATCTATTGCAGGAATCGCATTTTTGCAATCGATTTTTGGAGCAATCTAGGTCGTTCCTTTCAAGGAGAAGCTTCCAAAAATCTTCGAAGATCTCTGTTGGCACTCTTATTGCCTGGAATCATTCGAACTCGAGGATCTCCATCGTTAGATCTTTGCCGTTAATTTTAAGGTTTGGTGGGTGTCATGTTTTCATTGGATCTCCTATGTGGTCTCCGTCATTAGATCTTTGCCGTTGATTTTAGGGTTTGTTTCTTCTTATAGTAATCAACCATCCATCATCAATGTCTCAAACATCAAAATAATCAATAATCTAACCATCCATCATCATTCAAGCTTAGAGTATCAAAACACTCAATCCAAAATACTAAATGGAGACGGACCTAAATTTGGGCTAGTATATGATATTGCCTCATGCGAAATCTTCCAACTTGCTTTGTCTGTTTACCAAGTCAAAACTCCCATTAGCGATCTCATCTAAAACGATCATGTACCAACTTGATCAATTTGGAGACTCACCAACTAGTCTCCCATACGTGATAACAATTTGCACAAAGTTGGGCCTGTTTGAGTGGTTGTTTGATCCAATTGTGCCTTTGGGCTATGGAAATCTATCCTCACCTACATATATTATTAGGAATATTATTAGTGAGTGTTTTGTTAATCAAATATTTAATTATGTTCAAGAATGTGCTATTTATGTAAAATTGGTTTGTACTTGAGATGAGCTCCTGTGTATCCGTAAAAACTGCATCTGCCCCCCACCTTGAGAGGACCCTGAGAAGCAAAACTCTCTCCATTTCTCCCACCATTTCTTCAGCTGCTCCATCTTAGTCTGAAGGGTCGAATATGATTTTTTCCCATGTTATAATGCTCTCCTATAGAGAGTTGAACATGAAATGGAAGACATGGAAATCCCTGACCCATACCTCTCACACGTCTGCAAGTATCACCGCATGCAAAAGATAAATAATGTTGGGTGATGCTAATGATAATATCTATTCATTATTAAATATTAGTATAAATAAGATACTCAAGTACAAGTATAATCAAACCACATACCAGTGCAATTGGGCTGTGTTCCAAATCTCCGCATGCAATGAAGGGGTAATTTTCATGTACTATAGGTCAAAGTAGATAAGGGTGCTCATCAAGATATTTTCATGAATTTGTCCCCTGGCCATCTGAATGGCCTTCATTGTTTTTGGTCTAGATCAGAATCCATGGTGTTCCTTATCACTATTGGAGCAGCAACATTCTCCTCTCCATAGCTAGCACAATTGGTTACCCGCTTAAACTTGATGACATTACTGCATCTCATACGCTCCTAACCTATGCTAGAATTCTGGTAAACTTAGACCTTTCCAAAGCTAAGCTTCCTGAGATCAAGGTGGATTTAGAAGGTGAGTTGGAGGTCCTCCTCTCCGTTTCCTATGAGAACCTACCCTGCTCCAACTATCTATCACATGGACACTTTGAGAGTTACTATAATTCCGGTCTCCCACCTCCCAAATCAAATTTTATCCCGCCAGCAATATGGGGAGTGAAGGTATCCTAGGTAAGCCTCCCAACTCTATAGCTAATCCTGCTTCCAGCCCTGTAGCCGCTCGAGAATCCACCTCCATCCTCAACTCAACCCAAATGGCTTCCAACATCCTTCAAGACCCTCCGACCTTATCTACTTCAGATGACCTATCCAAGCTAGCTTGCAGTCCCCTCTGCTGATCCAACCATCCCAGTTGGTTCAGATCCTTCTCCAGCTAGCAACCATGATTACCCTCAGTCCAATCCAAATTCCACCAAGATATATCCCTTTACTTCCTCTCCTCCTCCTGCCCAAGGAATAATTCCAAACTCTAGACTGGAGGTATTACTCAAAGATATCATGTTGGAAATCCTGGAAAGAATCCCAGCTCCAGCTCCAGCTGTAGACACTTCCAACCCATTCTCAATTCTGGAAAATTGTACCTTCATAGAACCAACCTATGCAACCCCTTTCTCCAACCTCCTCCCATCTAAACCTATGCTGTCAAATGGTGACGATTCTTCAAATCCTTCAGTCCAATCTCAAATCCCAAATACCTCTCAACCATAAGGTATCTCTTTGGAGATAGACCTTACTCCCTACTCCAAGAAAATGAAATAAAAGATCAGATCCAAACAAGCTTCCTCTTCCTCCTGCCCCAAAACCAGGAGCTCAGATGGAATCCCCTCTTCCTTACCCTATTCAAAATGATCAGAGGCCTTTAATGAAACTGCAAGGGAATTGCTAACTCCCCAACCCTTACAGCCCTTCACCACCTGATTTCTTCCAAATCCCCAGATATTGTCTTCCTCTCAGAGCCAATGACTTTTTCCCCCTTCACCTTGCTGTCTTCTTTGGGATTTGATGGCTTTTTCTCTAACAACCATATATCCACTGCTCCATTTGGTGTCTGTTCAAAACCAGCTCAAACCTCAATATTACCCTCACAGAATTCTCCACTCAATTTCTGACCATAGCATTTCTAAACCCAACCAATGGCAGCAAATGCCTTCTCATTGGTATCTATGCTTTTACCAATTATGTCTAGAGAAGTGACCCATGGAGTGTTTTGGGCGACTTCAATCCCATTATCTCTACTTTTGAGAAATTAAGCTTTAGGCCTTCCCGCCGGATTCCGGATTTCCAGAAAATGATTCTCTCCTCAGGTTTGCAAGACATGGGCTTCACAGGCAACAAATTCACATGGTCCAACAATCGTACGGGAAGTAGTTATGTTGCAACTAGACTGGATAGAGCTCTTTGCAACCATCAATTACACTCTACAACTAGTGATCCCTAGCTTTCCCACTTGCCAAAGTATTCCTTAGACCACTGTCCCTTGCTCCTCTTTCACAATCAGCGACCCTCCTCTGTAAATGTGTCGTTTAAGTTTGAAGCAATGTGGATCCAACATCCTGAGTTTCTCAGAATAGTTGCAAACAATTGGAACTCAGTTCTTGCTGGTAATTCCCAATGTCTTACCTCAAAATCCGAAAACTATGAAACAAGCTCTCAAGGTTTAGAAGGTTTCAAATATTCTGGAACTTTGAGATGAGTCCTTAAATTAGGGGTGTTCATGGGTTGGGCCGAGGTCTATCCAAGCTTGACCCGACTTCTAAAATAGATGTCCAAGCCCGAATCGGGCCTTGAGTGGTTGGCCCAATCTAGGCCCATTTGAAAATTAATAAGCTCGGGTCCAACCCAAGTCTACTTTATGATAAGGGGCTTTTCACAAGATTTCAAATGGTAGCTCAAGTGGTGGTGGCAAACATGTACGTGTGAGATGGATTCTGTTCAAGTCCTATCTCCAACACTCTCTAGAATAAATTCTTGACTATTCGGGCTCTCCATCACCGAATCTAGGCCCAGTCCATCTAGTAAACGGGCCTAAATAAAATGTTTGAGCCCGGCCTGAGTATATGAAAACTGTTGGCCCAAGCATTGCCGAAGGCGGGCTGGGCCGGGGCTAGCCCGATCCATGAACACCCCTACCTTATAAATACGTAATACAGCTAAGGAAGGCCTCGTACAGCGTGTGTGTATATTTATACACATGTATATTAACCAAACTGCCCTCCACATGTGCACGCACAAATAATACAAGTATGTTTGACTCGAGAATCACACTCACTCGTGAGTGATTAACTATAATTTCATCCATAACAAAGGTCCTTTGAAAATACCACATTTCGTTTCCTTTACCAGAAGCTTATTATTTTGTAAGTTGTCCAAAATCTTTATGGTCTCCAGTTGTAGAAGCTAGTCATGGTAAGTTGTTGGGATAGATCAGGTTATCTTTTTGGTACACATAAAAAGTTGTCGGTACGGTTTCCAATTATAGAAAATCAGCATAGTAAGTCGTTGAGGGAATTTTTTTTTGAGGATTTTACTCGAAAAATCCCAGAATATCACAATTTATCGTAAAAGGTCCTCGAAAATTGTGTTGTAGTAATGAGGTCCTCTCGCCATTTTTATACTTTTTCTGAGTGACGATAGCGTCGCCCTGGGCGAATACCTTTTAGAAATTCCTTTTGCACGCCCTAAACCCTTATTTAAGGATCTCTTAACTTCATTTACGAGGAGGCTACCCAGAAAAAAAACCCTAAGAAAGGAGAGAAAAGAGAGAATAAAGAAGAAGAAGAAGAGAGGTAGCCACCATTAGAGAGAGAAAGCTTTGGATCTAGAGAAGAAGAAGAGGAAATATAGGAGGAGGCTTTCATACATTCAACTAGAGCTATGGGACTTCATGAAAGCTTCGTTCTTGGAACTCAACAAACACTTCGCTAAACCGGTATTCTTAGATTTCTCTTCTTTTATTGCATTCCATTGTTATACATGTTTAGAAATATGTTTAGGATCATTCATACATAGTAGATTTTCATTAATAACGGTAGGTTTCAGTAGATCTGATTTTCAGTAATCATCCATTATTAGGAACATGCTTAGGATCAATCATAAGTAATAGATCTGCATCATTTTCATCATCCCGAACTTGTGATTAGGTTAGATCTTGCATCCATATCATCCTCATTAAGAAAAATCCGAACTTGAAAGAGAAAAGTGCAAAAAAGCACTTGGGTGCACATACAGTTGCGCCCAAGTCCCAAGTGCTGGGTTTCGACCCCGTTTTCCGTCAAACGTATATTTTGTCTCTTAAATTCGGGTTCTTCTTCATGTAAGTTGATATCAAGGCCTTCGGATCTGTAACTTCGCATTCTAAATTGCATAAAAGGCATCATAAGAATACGTAAAAGCATTACTAAAGAGGAAAGGAAGAGAAAAGGTGCAGAAAAGCACTTGGGCGCCACACCAGTCCCTGGAGTTGGGTTTCAACCCTGCTTTTCGTATTACTTGCTTTTTATTTCTCAAATACGGTTATTTCTTCGTATAAGTTGATATCAGAGCCCTCGGCTCTGTATATTTACATTCTAAATCGTGAAAAGAATAAAAAAGATAAGCAAACACATTACCGAAAGGGAAGGAAGAGAAGAGAAAAACATACTGTGCACTTGGTCGCCACTGTGGGTGCGCCCAAGTCTTTGCCAAAGGGACTCTCCCCTTGAATCTGGATTCTCGTGCCATCACTCTTAGATCCAAAGGTTCTGACTTCATTAATTAACATTAGGACCCTGCATTTAGTCATAAAGCGTTAGAAATCGCGTCGGAGTATCGTCAAAAATTACAAGTGCATCCGAACCCACAGGGAGACACTTGGGCACCACTGTGTGTGCGCCCAAGTCCCCAGTTTATCTTCCGGTCGCGTTTTCCATGTTTTGCATTTTATTTAGCTTGTTATTGAATCTCTGTGTTATGAATATGAATTATTGCTGAACTTTCGAACTCTGAATATCTGAATCATCACACTTAGCCTAGGTTGCATTACTTTTGCATAAAACACCAAAAAAATCACAAAATCATAAAACTCTTCCCTTCTCATCTTACTCTTTAGTAATTAGAGAAGAGAACAAAAAAGAACAAAAAGAAATAGAAAAATCCAAACAAAAATAAAGTAGATGTTCAGTAGGTGATCCTAAGTTATTGCACTCGTGCCTAAGTAAATTAATAAACTCAATCAATCACAATCTAAAACACTTAATTCAAAACACCTAAGTAAGAACATCCAATTAAAATCCATAGAGTTAACTAATTAAACTTTAATTAATCAAACCCTTAAAGCCTAATTAACAATCCCTAGTAAAACTCCAATTAATCAAAACCCCACTCGATAAAACTTAATCAATAATCCCTAATTAATAAAATCCTAATCTAATAAATCCTAACCAATCAAAAACAGAATAAAATAAAACCCCTAATTAATCAAAACCCCAATCAACAAGTCCCAATTAAAATCCTGATCAATAAGCTCTAATCTATTAAGACCCTAATCAACAAAGTACAATTAACAACCCCAAATTCAAATCTTAACCAAACTTTAATCAAAACCTTAATTACCAACTCTAATCAAAACTTAATTAAAACGATAAATCAATCACATCCCGAAAATAAAAACGTCTCCCAACCAAAACCGAAGTCAAATACCCCAAGCCGACTTAGAAATACCCTATAAACCATCGAACCAGAAGCCACCCTAGTAGGCCAACACTTGGGCGCCACCACAGGTGCGCCCGAGTCACATCTTACCCCTGGGGACCATCGTATCCCTATTCACTTCACATCTCAACCCGAATCAACATTCCAGAACCTTTACAGAACCGATAGCAGCCTCGGAATTAAAAATTTAATCAACTTAAACCTATTCGGAACCTCGAACCAAAGTTAGAGGACCGAAAAGCATCAAATCAAGACTTGAGCGCCACTGCTAGTGCGCCCAAGTGCACAGAATCACTTAGGCGCCCACACAGGTGTGCCTAAGTCCTCTGTCTCACCTGAGTTGTGAATCTCAGTCGCGTTTCGAGTTCCAGACTTAAAGTCATCACAATAAAATCAACCAAAACCTAAAACAATATTAGAACGCAGACCTACCCTAAGTAGGAACTCCCCGAATTCTGAAATTAACATCGATATCATCATCACAAGCCCAGCCACACAGAACCAGACACTTGGGCGCCACTGTAGGTGCACCTAAGTCACCAGAGTGACCTAGGCCCCACTGTGTGTGAGCCCAAGTCCTCCGTCAGTCCCGTTCAGCCGATTTCGACATTATTTCACCTTTTAAATTCAAACATTAAATTCCAGAACCCTAAAGTATTTAAAAACACACTAATTAGAACTCTAAGACACCCCTAATCCATCCCTAAATCAATTCTAATCAATTTATAATTTAAAATAAGCCGAACCAATTAAAATCACACCCAACAAGTTGCTTAGGCATTGAAACCACCAAGCTTAGGTTGCCCACACCCTAGGATTAGATCGGATTACCTAGTTAGGTAGCTTAGAGCATTAGGCTTCGCCCCACCACTCTTCTTATTCCTTTAGGGGACTGGGAGAGTTGATGTGGGCAGTTTAGGACCTTAGGTTAGGGTTAATCCGATGATCAGTAATAAAGCACTAATCACGTAAATCCAAGTAGAATCCCTTAGTTAGGCCCTTCTAGCCCTATATAAAAAAAAGCCATAAAAACTATAAAACCAACAAAATAAACCCAAAAAGATTTTTCCTTTATTTCTTCCTCCACCTCAAGTGCCAGATATTTAATCGAACTTAATGATAAAAGGGAATAAGGAACTGATTTCTAAAATTAAATAAATGAGAATAACGAGATGAGATGAGTGATTTCGCACACACTTTTAATCAATCATGGCCCATCGGCCACCTTCAATCAATTACGGCCCATCGGCCTTTTACTTTTATCACTCTTGTATCACACACGAAAAACACAGAAATCACAAGTCAAAGTCTCATTTGCATCATCATTTCGGTTTGAAAAATTAGCCTGTAAACCCTATTTTGCCAGGGTATCTGAAAGGGGTACCCGAAACGGGGCCGATACTCTTCTTAAATATTTAGCACCTCCCTCCGTTTTATTTTCCTTATTTTAGTTACTTTATTTTACTTGGATATATTATGATTATGCTATGTGAGGATTAACCTTTATTCGGACTTTAACTCATGACCCTGAATTGACCCAAAATTAAAGAGACCCAAAGAGACCCAAAATCAAAGTGACAGGACAGCCGTCGTGTGCTGCTGGCCGCACATTAGACGAAAGGAAGAACCCGCCTTATTATTTTTCTCCCCATATTTCTTTGACTTTCGACGAAGAATGGTGCTACGGCCGTACCGTAACTGACGATCGTGATCCGTCGATTTTGAGGGTAGTCGAAATCCTCATTTTCGATGTAAAATTTAAATAACATATATAGATGAATGGAGATTTCCCCAAACCATGTCTCTCTTGGAGAAGGAGGGGTCGAAATTCACATCCGACAGCTGTGTCCCCGGTCGACATCATGGCCGTGATGTCGACCGGGTCCACAGGGACCTGAAGCCAAACAGCTGGGGGTCTGCATGAAGCACTGTGTATCCGGTCGACATCATGGCCGTGATATCGACCAGGTACACAAAGTTTCTACTCTGTCTGAAAATCCAGGTTTCAGCTATTTCCTACAGGTTCATGTGTGCCCGGTCGACCAAGACAGGGTTCGGTTGATAGGGTACACTGTCTATGCACATTTTTCAGGAAAATAACTGGGACTTGGTTTTTCACCAGTTTCAGTGTGCCCGGTCGACCGAGACAAGGTCCGATTGACCAGGTACATGCAGAGAGCTGCATTTCCAGATTTCTGGGATTTTCCCCAATTCAATCCAATTCTCATTCCAATCCTTCCAAATCTCCTCCATACATCACACAAAAAAGAATAAACATAAAAACACTCCAATATCCTCCATCCACCATCCAACCAGGCCATTGATCTTCCAAATGGGTAAACCCATCCATTAATTGGCCAATTTTCCATGAAAACAAGCTCAAGAGAAGATCTAATCATGCATAATCAGGCAAAGGAGATTCAATCGTGCCGGAGAATAACAGTTTTTTAGTCCATGATATGTACTTTGGAACCCCTGAATTTTGGACAAAAGCAATGTTTCAGCACATTTCTAGCAAAAACAGTCCTTTAAGTATGTCCATATAGACTTATTGTTATATAAAATGTAACGAAAGATCTAAAACATCAAGAACTATTCAAACATGCAGGACAAAGGTACATAAGCCACATTCATAGATAATAAGTATCAAAATATAGTTCACTAGGTACTATCCAAATAAAGGTTAAATGATGATAATATAGAAAACTAAATCAAGGTTCTATGTCCGGATCAATATCCGAATCAGATTCACTAGCTAACTCATTATCACTAGGCTCTCCTAGTAATTCATCTTCATCTTCGTCTTCATCTTCTTTTGGAAAACTGCTACTAAGTTGTCGGTTCTGTGTCTCTAGAACCACATTACTTGGAATAATCTCAGGATCAACGTGATCTCTAGTAAACCAAACCTCAACTGAATCATCAATATCAATATTAGGGACAGCATTAGTGGTTTTATCCTCTTGGAATACATCACTTGGCGCATCTTCTAAATCATCTTCCTTCTCAGGTATGTCCCATATCCATCGATGTTGGAGCCATTCTACAACTTTCCAATGGTCACCAAATTTGGTATCATTGACATAGAAGACTTGCTTCACTTGAATTGGGAGGACAAATGGATCATTTTTACACCAATGGCTTCTTACATCAATGCTTGTGAAATGTGCATCAGCTTTAATGAATCTACTTCTACGAGTATTGAACCATTCGCATTGGGAAAGAACTACACGGCATCCAAACATATAACTCAGCTCCCATACTCTGCACAAGTTCCCATAAAAGGTAACTGTTTTCCCTTCATGGGTGTTCCCTTCCACGACGACACCACTATTTTGGCTTTTATGATGACTATCCCGGTCTTTAGTGAGAAATCGAACACCGTTGGATATGCAACCTGAATATAGTTTGATAGTTACAAGTGGACCATTGGCTGTAGACCACAAGTCATCGGTTGCTTCTTGTGAGCCTTCGTCTCGTCGTTGATTCATCTACAGAACAATGCATGGCAAGCATGTTAATATTCTATATGCCCACAACTTAATTTCTCAAAAGATAGTTTGTATCTTACGTGTTCTTTGAACGACTTTGGAAATTTCTCTTCTTGTCTCTTTGGGATGTCACACGCACTTTCATTTGCCAATAGTCTTTTGTGTTCTCTATTTACAAACATACAATAGTGATGGTTAAAAAGGTCGCATACTAAATGTAAGTATAGGTAATATCCAAATTAAGTAATAATGTACTCTAGATATTGTTCCAGCTCAAAATTGTTATTTAAGACAAACCAATGAGCCTTGTCTATTTCCTCCTGCGTAACATTACTTGCCCTCGTGATTAAGCCAAAAGGACGAACATTTTGAGTGAACACTGCTAACCGCGTTCCACAGACACCACCATCAGCATTTCGTTCTGGCCGATTGAAAGCTGTTTCCATACCACTGAGATACATTGAACAAAAAGTAAGACACTCTTTGACAATGTAAGCCTCAGAAGTGGAACCTTCCAGATAGGCTCGATTGGTGACAAATCCCTTTAAGGTACCAAGTAGCCTGTTTAATAAATAATATTAAATGATTAAACCTACATCATGTAATATAGACTATTTAAATTTAAGATAAAAATTACCTTTCAATTGGATACATCCATCGATATTGCACTGGCCCTCCAAGCATGGCCTCACGAGGCAAGTGAATAGCAAGATGAACCATGACATCAAAGAATGCCGGAGGAAAAATCTTTTCCATCTTGCATAATATGAGCACTATCCGATCTTGTAGTTTCTCCAAATCCTTAACTCGTAATGTTTTTTAGCATATCTCTTGGAAAAAATTCCCTAACTCAGATATTGTGATACATATGTCTTTCGGGAGGTAGCCACGCATCCCAATGGGAAGAAGTCGTTGCAAAAGTACATGACAGTTGTGACTTTTCAAGCCCGTTAACTTATCTCCCTTTGTACTCACGTATCTTGATATGTTTGCAGCATAACCATCAGGATACTTGATTGAATTTAAAAACTCATAAAATCCATGTCTCTCCTCCGACGATAAAGTGTATGATGCTGGGGGCTTCTCAAAGGACCCGTCTGCACGCCTCTTCAAATGTAGTGCTAGCCTTATTTTCAGATCCTCCAAATCTCGACGTGCTTTTTCTGTGTCCTTGTTCTTCCCATCTGTGCTCAATAGTATTCCAAGCAAAGCCTCACATATATTTTTCTCTATATGCATCATATCAAGGTTGTGTCGAAGCTTGAGTTTCTCCCAATAAGGAAGCTAAAAAAAAATGCTTTTCTTCGTCCAATTTAATATTGGATCTCCTCCTTTTCTTTTGTTGCTTGGATGCTTGCCAAATGGCTTGTATGCGCCCTTACATAGTTGTTGCAATATTTGTTCGCCCGTTAAGTCCATAGGTGCTGACCGATGGTCCACCTTACCATCAAAGCGGGGACTCCTTCGCTAAGGATGATCTTTAGGTAACCATCGGCGAACTCCCACATAGCCTAACTTACTTCTCAATCTTTGCGATGATGCATGCTCATTACAAACTGGGCAAGCCAAGTACCCCTTAGTAGTCCACCCTGACAAATTACCATATGCGGGGAAATCGTTGATTGTCCACATAACAGCTGCATGCATTCGAAAAGTTTGCTCTACTGAGGCATCATAGGTGGTTGCGCCATGTTCCCATAACTCCTTCAATTCGTCAATTAATGGCCTTAAGTAAACATCAATATCTCTCCCCGATGCTATTGGTCCAAGAATAAGCAACGACATCATAGAGTAAGGCTGTTTCATACATGTCCATGGAGGAAGGTTGTAAGGCATAAGAATCACAGGCCACAGGCTGTAGGAGTTGTTCATGTTACCAAAGGGATTGAATCCATCAATAGCTAGTCCTAGCCTCACATTTCAGGCATCTCGAGCAAACTTAGGATATTGTCGATCAAAGTCCTTCCATGCCTCACCATCAGTTGGATGCCTTAGTACCCCATCATCAACTTGGTTCTCTTTATGCCATCCCCTATCTGTACAAGTTATGCTTGACATAAACAACCTCTGCAACCTAGGGGTCAACGGAAAATATTGCAAAGTCTTATGAGGAATCTTTTTTCCCTGGCCATCATTTAGCTTGTATCTAGGCTCCTCACAAACCGGACACATCTCAAGATCTGCATTCTCCTTCCAAAAAAGTACACAATCATACTTACATGCATGAATGGGCACATAGCCCAAGCCTAAGTCACGTAAGAATTTCTTTGCTTCATAAATGTTGCCCGGAACATCTTGCTCACTTATAGGTAGAAGTTCCTTCAATAACCCCAATAGTGTATCAAAGGACTTGTTGCTCCACTTATTCAAAACCTTCACGTGAAGTAACTTAATGACAAACGATAGTAAAGTAAACTTGCATCCGGTATAACTCTTGATGAGCATCCTTCATTAATTTATCAAAGTTCCGCACACTCTTCGTCTCAACATTGTCAGGCAACTCATCTAGTTCCTCATCATTCATGATTGCTGCTGCATAGTAATCATTAACTAAGCGTTCAATATCATCTGGATTCTCATGTTCATCTGCAGCCACTCCATCCCAAGCACTTTCTCCACTAGGCTGACAGCTTTCATTTGACAGGAATTGATGATTTGCAGGTATAGGTTCCCCATGGTGCACCCAAGTCTTGTAAGAAGGTGCTATCCCATTTGGTATCAAGTGAAACACAATGACAACACTAACATGGCGTTCCACATTCATGCATTTTAAACATGGGCAACGAATCTTATCATCAGAACCGGAACTTGTGACTGCAAAGTCAACAAAATAATTTACACCATCTAGGTACTCTTTGCTCATTCTATTCTTAATTGCCATCCAACTCTTATCCATATTTGCTCACCTACAAAGTCAAGAATAGTACAGCTTCTGCTGAATAAAGATATTTAGACCAAACTTTGATTTTCAAAGCAATGAAATCAATCCTAGAGATGATCAACTATTGCATCTGTAGCCGATAAAAAAAAAAAAAAAAAAAACTATTACATCTGTAAAATATCAATAGGCGTGCTATAAAAGTACCACACAAATGAAGATGTAACTTGGAAGCATGTTCTTTGCGTTAAGAGATCATATAGAGGAGTTGATCAGAAAAAGAGAGCATATAGAGGAACATCTATAACTGTTGAATAGGCAGAACAGTCATCACAAAGCATAGTGAATTTGTGAAGTCAGATCTACTCAGAATGCATTTTTAACTAATCACATGGCTTCAAACACAGGTAGGCATAGTTAATTTGTGAATTCATTAAATCTTGTATATGCATAATCTAGACCAGACGCTTGATGAATTAGTAGGATTCAGTCATCAACTTTATAAAGCCTTACCATCCTTGACTACTCTGTTTATTCTCACAAGCTTAGTGAGGCGGAAACTTTGCTCCATATGTACTTTTACAAAAATATAGATGAATGTAAGCATACTCAGGATTAGTTACTTTCTCCTAGTGGGTTATATGGTTCTTCTTGCATAGAGCTGTGGGTTTTCCATTTCTTATGCTGTGATTTTTTTGGTGCATAAACATTACGTTGCATTGGGCTCACAATGTTGAATAAACATTGTATTGATTAGGCTGACTGGCCCGGCCCCCACCTTGCTAGTTCTTGCTCTGTAGGCTTCCATCCTCTTCTAATGAATATCCATCTCCCAAATCAAAAAGATCCAGACAGCATCAAATGAAAAAAACCGAAATCATGAAATTGAATCAAGACCGATCTTCAACAAAAACCAAATACAAAACTGCAAGATCCGTTCAATAGTAAAAAGAAAAGGGGAAAAAGATCAAATCTTTCATAAAGAAAAGGAATCTGAACCCTAAGAATCAAAAGAAAGAAAAACACACACATCCAAATTCACGTTATCAGAGAGAAGAAACACAAACAAAAGAAACATCATATCTTTTTGGGCGAGTCCAGCCGCGAGAATGTGAGACTATGGTGGAGGGTGAATTGCTGCAAACGGCTGCGAGAGGGAGAATCTGCGCCTGAGACGAGAGGGATGAGAGAGTGAAAGAGAGAGAGAGAGAGCAGAGACCTCGAGCGAGAGAGAGCAGAGAGATCGAGTGAGAGTGAGCGAGAGAGACAGAGAGAGCAGAGAGATCGAGCGAGAGAGAGCGCGGAGAGATCGAGAGCCCAGACAGATCGTGCGAGAGAGAGAGAGAGAGAGAGAGAGAGAGAGAGAGAGAGAGAGAGGGTGAGAGGAGAGCAGATAGAGCGAGAAAGAGAGAGTGAGAAAAGAGGGCGCATATATTTGGAGGAGGGAGACCGAAAAAAAGGAGGGGACAATGCTAAATTTATTTTATAACTTTTACCTGCGTATTTTTCCGTCAATAAAAATTATATTTTTTTAATTATTTAAAAAAAAAGGTAAAAGGTGCTGATTTTACCGACGAAATTAAAAACGTTGGTAATAATCAATCTTTGCCGACATTTTTTAATAAAACGTTGGTAAAAATCCACATATAAAACGTCGGTAAAAGTTATACTTTCAGCGACGTTTTACATAAAACGTCGATAAAATGTAGATTTTTACCAACTAAATTATATACGTCGGTAAATAGTATTTTTTTACCGACGAATTTATATAAGTGTCGCCAAAAAACGTCGCTAAAGGTGCAACTTGTTGTAGTGGAGGCAGAAGTTTGATTAAGGCTTTAGTTTTGGTAACAACCAAAACCGTGAAACTACGTTGTTTCGTTCACCTAACTTATCTTAGTTTTATTGCCTCCATGAAACGACGTCGTTTTGCTCTTCAACAAAAAAATTTAAGTGCGCCTAAATGAGGAGGAGCCCGCCAGCACGAAATTTAGATCTTTCAGTGACACGTTTGTACTTGTCACCCAAAATTTTATCTTTCGGTAACAAAATTTTTTGTCATCGAATCTCCTCTTTATTTGGCACCTTGGTTAAAGCTTTT
The DNA here is from genome assembly GCA_029852735.1 of Persea americana. Classification (NCBI taxonomy): domain Eukaryota; kingdom Viridiplantae; phylum Streptophyta; class Magnoliopsida; order Laurales; family Lauraceae; genus Persea; species Persea americana. Next base: position 29,111,485 of record CM056818.1, on the reverse strand, counting down.
CCGTGACAAGCAGAAAATTTTTTTGTCACCTTTGTGTGCATTCCGTGTCGACATTGATTTTTCGTCACCAAAGGGTGTCACCAATGGTGTTTTTTGTTGTAGTGAAAACTGCCACTCAAATATACCATATTATTATCGCTATCATTGTATAGAGGACCTAAATTGTTCCAGTCAAGTTCACCATTAAAGTGGAAAATGATTAATTGCTTAAGATTAGACATCTTGTTGCATTCATAATATGTAATTATTACAACAAGTAAAGCATTTTAAGAGACGAAAATGCAATGTAGTATCAACATCTAGAAATTACATGCAGATAAATCTCAATTGCGGCAATCTAAACATTGGAAAATTTTGGGTTTTGCCCGAGACATGTAATATTCGACATTTTCATTGGTTTCTAGTGAAACAACTTTCTTTTTTTTTTTTTTTTTTGCTTAAAAGGTAATTCTTATTAAAGAGGAAAAAGGGGGAAAATAGATACATGAGCCCAAGGACCCTAAGAAGAGAGAGCCAAATAAAATTTAAATTACAATTCAGTTTGTTCGTAGAAGATGGCCAACTTACTAATGAGATGCGATTCTCAGTCATTTCTTGTGCATTCCTTTTGCGATATACCTTTTTCTTGGCTTACACAATTATCCATTCCCACTCATTCCATTTAAATTATTTTTCCAATTTAGTTTACACTACTATGGCATTGGGTGAACTAGTCATGAGAAAAATCATCTCCTTTTTCCCTATTTAGTAGATGATATTTTAACAAGATTATCCCTAATTTAGAATTCCTACAAGAAACTCAGTAGTTATACCAAGGCATTAAGAAATCCTTTTTTCATTGGGTTACACTAAGGAAGACTAGTGAGTTGGCGTATGGAAGGACTTATGTATTGATAGATGTATTAAGCGACTTCGGATCGTATAAATCTATATAGTTTGGGAGGCCACCTGATGTATTGATTCTCCCATGTTATTACCTGATGTATTGTCTCGGATTGACCAACTGATGAATTGTTGCGGGTATATCCCGATGAATTGATTGGTCGTGTCTTTCTTCCGTTACATGATCTCAACCATGCTCGGTTCGAGGTGGGAGGGCAGTGAGACCATCCTGTTGTGTGTATAGGCATATGTAGACCGCCCTTATTGATAGCTTTATAGGACTTTTCATCTATTGTTCATTGTCATCAATACTCGTGCTTATATGCTTTAATTACTATTATTGAACATCAAATGATCACATTGTCTTTACGCAATTTGATATTACATATATGTATTAATATGTCTATCAACATGCCGGCTATTCTTAGTTTAATGATACTATACTTGGTGCATATGTATCGAGCCTCTCGGCATCGAGGAAGAGAAGGAGGAAGCGTGTGTAGACGACATTGTTTGAATCGCCTAGGCCAGCTTAGGAGTGCCTCCATTTATTTGAGAATAGGTTGTATTTCTTTTTTATTGGCCTATGTTTTTGTTAGAGACCACGTAACTAAACTTTAATTGTTCTTTTTTCTTTTTTTTTTTTGTTGAACTTTAACTTTATTAATGGAATGTGTTTACTTTGGATTGTTATTTGCACCATCTGTATTTATATGAAGCTTTCGCTTGTGTTAATTTATGGTTGACCGAAACGATATTTATACCTCACTATGGACTCTGGTCTTACGGTATTGTGATTGGGGGCCACGTTGTATTGTTTATCAATGAAAATTTTAATTGATGCCAACTGTCACGCATAATCCCCGTGCCCATCGGCGGGGGCACGACAACTCTTACCATGTAATACCATATGTTAGAAAGAAGATAATTTTTTTTTTTTTACGCACTACACCAAAAACGGGAATTTGGAACGCTTTAGGAACGGTTTAACGGATTAGGAACGGACGGATTAGGAACGGTAATGCGTTCCAATTTCCTGTTTTCCGTTCCTAATCCGTTAATCCGTTCCAAAAATAGGAAATTGGAACGGTTTTGGAATGGTTTAACAGATTAGGAACGGGCGAATCAGGAACGGAAATCCGTTCCAATTTCCCCTTTTTGGTGTAGTGATGGTCACTAACTTCTTATAAAATTTTGCTGCCTAAGTCTCATAAACTCATTAACGTGGCCTACCGCCATGAGATCCAAGCCGCTGGACACCACTAAATTGCACAATAGATATAAGAAGGTTCGATTCTAATGTTTGCAACTTTTTGGTAACTGAAGATGGAAGGAATAATCACACACACACACATACACATATTACTACCTTTTTTTTTTCCATCACATAATCATAGGGAGTAAACCCACTAGTTGTTTCTTCCTTAAAAAGGAATAGGTTCCGCTAGCACAAGGGAAATGTGATATTTGGTCTCATGTGTGGAATCGGTGTATCCATCACGGTGTTGGTATGGGATTTCAATAACATGTGCAAGATTCACAGTTCGCATGAGGAGAGGCATAGGAACCTCAGTAGGGTTTAGGCACTCCTTGTTTATGTCTTTCCATGCATCTGCAACCTTGCTTCTAAACTTCTCACCAGCCTCTTCATATATATGTGCTTTCGTGCTCTTTCATGTAAATTTGGATTCACGATGCCACATGTCCTCTCATTTGCTCAAGCTTCACATGTCATAAATAAACATTTCAGGGTCATGAGGATTTTGAAAAAGAAAAATGTAGTTCTCAAAGAAATGACGGGCACCGCCCAATAATGGTATTTTCTAGCTTATTGGAATTTAATCCAATTTTGTAATGATGTTTCTCTTGATGCTAATGTGTTTGGTGATATTATAGGATTTTACAAAAAAAAGAAAAAGAAAAAGAAAAAAACACTTTACATGGCGAGTAGACCAAAAAGGTCACTTTATCAAACCTCACACAAAAGAGGCCTACTTGCCCAAAGTCTTTTTTTACCTATTTTTTCCGAGGGTTAACAGCAGGTGAAAATAGTAGTTTTCGTCATCTTCTCCCTCCTCCCTACCCTAAATCCAATCGAATGGGAAGGCCAGAAAAGGCCATTTGGGTTTCTAGGTTAATTGGGCATAAACTAGTTTGATACTCTGGCTAACATCAACCTGTTTGATACTGGGTAGAAGAGAATAAAAAAAGGAGAAACCGTTCGAAAAGTGGGAGTTTGATGATTCATTTTTTGGCAATTCTTGGCTAACATTTTTAGGCAGATGTCGATGGCAGCTCGTACTATACCGCCTATTTATAATTGAAAAATTGAAGATTTAGGAATCTTTGGAATCGGGACTTCCAAATCTTCTATAATATGAGATTTTGTTGGAATAGAACTTGGATGTTTTGAAGAGTGTAAAATTATCCATGCGTTCTTATCTATAATGTAATTAGTTTTTTTATATTTGGTTAGTGATTTCCATTTACTGGAGTTGTATGAATCCCTTGATTATTGATTTATGTTAGACCCCAACCCCACATTAGTGTATTTAATGCCTAATTAATCTTGATTAGCTGTATAATATTTGTTTTGGTTGGTTTTTATGTTGGATTAGTTAGATTAGTGGGGTTTGACATTAGTTAGGTAGAGTTTGACCTTTTAACAGTTTTATTAGTGTGTGCGTGCGTAAATTTTATACGTCTTCGTGTGCATTTCATTAAGCATGTCATTAGCATTGAATTTCATGTTTGGACCCAACTTAATTGGACCCAATCCAACTCATATCAAGGCCCATTTCAACATAGAAAGCCCTTTCCCCAAAATTATCTTTAAACCCTTGCACTTGCATGCAAAAGAGAGAAATTCTCTTCAAAAACTCAGTCACCATCTATCCCCATTTCTCTTATGCATTTCGGCTGAGAGAGGTTCTCTCATTTCTTCTCATTTTGCCCCCCTTCTTCCCTACTTCACCTCTTGATTTCATCTTCCAATTGAGAATGCATGTGGCGTTATGGACTATATCTTCTTCATCAAGCCTTCCTTTAACATTTGCAAAGACCCATCTTTCCACATGTTCGATGTCAGACCCCGATCCAGGTTTATTTTGGTTAATCGTGGTTTTAGTCATGTTTAGTTAGTAAGTGGGGTTAGAGGACGATTAACTTAGATTTCTAGCTAGATTAGTAGTTTTGAATAGCTTTGGGGAATTTCAAGGACACTGAGTTAGGCTTGGTCGGGTCCGGGGTGGCCTGTGCATCGCGTGCTCGTGTGGGAATTCGGGTTGTCAATTTTGAAAAATATTGATTTTTGGATCTCTTGGGTGGGATTTTATTTTTAACAACTTCGGAAATTTTCCCCGTGTGTATTTGAACCCCAAAATCATGCTTTTCAGCAAAAAGGACAGAACGGTCTTTTCACCTCAAAATCTGTGCATGAATTTCAAAATCCCAAAATTTTGTCAAAATTATACTTTTTGGAAGCTACATGTTTCGACAATCATTTTCCTCTTTTTCATCGATCTCATCCGGGACCCACAAGGGGGAGTTTTAAGCCTTTGAAGTTTTAGATAAGTGGGACCCACAACCACTTAAACCCATTCAAATAAAAACCCACGTGAGTTGCCCATCTTCTTCTTCATTCGTTCTGCACCAGCTGAGGGCTTTGAGAGGAAAACCCACCTCCTTCCAACTACTTCTCTCCTCTTGCATGTTAGATTTTCTTTGATCCAAATGAGATTTTGAGTGTGCCAAACCCTTCCCCACCTCTCAAGCTTTCTTTTGATGCTCTTTTCAAAGAATCCCAGCTGAGTTCATCTCTTTCTCCAAGCCATTCTCCATTGTTAGAGCTTCTAAAGGTAAGCAATGGCTTCCTTCTTTCTACCATGGTTTTCTTGAACCCTTAGGAAGACTTCTTTCATGCATGCAAAAGGTTTTATGGAAGACTTCTTTGATTTTGAATTTCATAGAGTTTTGAGTGGTTTTTCATGTGGTTTTTGTAGATTGGAGTTCAGCTATAGGGAGAGGAGTGAGAGGAGCTTTTCTTGAGTGATTTTCTTACCCAAGGCAAGTAATTGAATGAGATGGATTGTGCATGCAATGGTCTTGGAATTATGGATTGATTTTCTTACTTTAAACCTCCATTAGCTTAAACTCCATCTTTATTCCAATGTGCAAGTTATAAACACATGTTTTTATTCTTCATATGCTGAGATTTATAACATGGATTTCTGATTTAGAGTTGCTTCATGGAAATGGGAATTTCTACCTTTCATTTACTAAGAATGGTGTAAGGTTGATTTATGAATTTTTAAGTGATTGAAATGAATGGTTGTTGCATAAAATGGGGGAGCATGTAGGCTCATTTGATTGTAGGAAATGAGGGGTTATAAGGAGAACTGATGTAGGGAAGGAAAGAACTGAAATAGCTTCAGAAATGTTGTTCCGCAGCTGGTCGGTCAGCCGTCGGTCAGGGATCAGCTAGCCGACAGGTCAACCGACAGGTGACCGAGCCATCTCGGTTCCATTTCCAGAATGCTGCATTTGACAGAGTTTGGGGGTCTCGGTCGGCCGACAGGTGATCGAACGTCCTCGGTTCCGGATCCAGAATGTTGTTTTCTTGATCTGATGGGAAGGTTAACTCTCGGTCAGCACTCGGTTAACTCACATGTTCAGTGTCGGCTAACCGACGGCCAACCGACAGGTGACCGACTATACCTAGTTTTCTGAAATGAAGAGAATGGTGAGGTTTTCAACTTCCAATTCTTTTTGGACTCTTCCTAGTTGATGCATACACATTGGTATCTTGAATGTCGTTAAATATTGGGCACCATCTAAACGAATGAACGACATGGGATCTCAAAATCTCGTTTGTGATTTTGTGTGCGTGAATCGTGTTTTATACACATCGTGTCGGGACTTCGTGCGAAACAACGCGTGTTCTTGAAATGGTGTGAGTAGTTCCCGAATTTTTATATAGTAAGCATGATTTTGAAAAGTAGTGTGTATTTGTTTTATTGTCTGCACCACTCGGCTTGGACGACCTTGTTGGTTTGATCAATCGCCATGGGTCCTTAAACATTTCGTGCCAACTGCAGTTTGGATTATCTTGCATGTTATTTAGCCCGTTCTGTGGCGGGATTCGTGAGTGATGCTCAGTTCTACTGGGTCATGTTTCGTGCTCCTTTTCACCTTGAGTGATGGAGAATTTCTATCGTGAGTGCTCTTGTCACCTTGTGTGACAGAGAATGTAGCTTTGTGTGGTTGCCAATCTTTATTTCAATTGTGCATCGTGATTTATCGTGTGATCTTACAAAGGATGTTATGTTTAAACTATTTTTTTCACTTAGCTCCTTTTCACTGTACTTGTTTTATTAATGGTAAATTTCTGATTTATAGCATGGTTATATTTGATTCAATTGCCTGCCAAACCGTCGTGTCTGACCCTTCGTTTTGGTGTTCAGATACAGGTAATGTTGCCCTTAAGGAGGAGTGCGAGGAGATTGTAGGCGTGCAGCCCGGTGGGCAGGAGTGGCAGCCCAACAATGTTATGTAGACATCGCATTGGGGCTTGAGGCGAACACTTTGGGGATCCAGTGACTTGTTACTTTGGGTTTTGTTATCGGCCAATGTTGGCCTATTTTCTTTTGGGAACTTGTAAAAAGACTTAACTTGCGTTAGTAATGATGTAAACTCTAACTTAACTATGGAGTATGCTAGTGGTGTTTTCTCCCTTTGACATAAGTCCATGATGTAATTATGCTTTCTCTTATTGAAAGTAATTTGATAAGTGTTTGCTACACACTTCTGCAAATGTGTTGAATGTGTGTGTGATTCGCGTGGAATCCTCACCGCGGAAACTTGTTGGAAACAAATCAGCACGTGCGGGGTGGAATTTTCTGGCTTGTCGTGCCGCGGCGCCGGATTAGGACGGGGTCCTGGTCCGAGGTCGTGACATTCTCCATCAACAAGGTTTCTTTCCAATCACCTTTCGTTGCTTCCAAACAAGCTACGAGGACTGTGCGTGTTGGATTGAGGAGTTAGGGAGCAACCCATCTTCAAATTCGTTATCTTCCCCAACCTCAAGCTTCATTCATCATTATCTACTCTATGCCCATTTCCTTGGAAAGCTTTCTTTCTCCTAAAGTGTTCTATGGCTTAGTAATGCTAGTTGGAAGTAATTACAGTGCATGCATACCGATTACATCTCATTTCAGTCATTCACCATTGTAGGGATTACAATATATGACATAGTATTTTGGGGATTTTCCATAACTTGAACCAAGAAGAGGGTATTGTGTTGTAAAGCACCATTTGAGGCAAGTATGAGCAAATTGGATTTATACATGTTAATTGATTCTTTGATTGAATACTATATTTCTCTTGGATATTAGAATTCAGCCTTTTTATTTGAATGGAATTCATAATGTGAAATGGGTTATATATATATGAGTGTTAATGGATAATGGAATGGAAATGGCTTGATAAAATAACTTGTACATGGAGCTTTGGAGGCTCAAATCATCTGTAACATGGTCTAATGATGATTGATAATTGAAATGGGAGAAGAATGGCCGCAAGTTCACATTTTCAGACTCAGAAATTGCCCAGAATTGGGCTAGTCGAATTGGGCCCGCTCGGGCGGGTCGGCCCATTGAGCCCAGCAGCGCCAACCTCGAATGGCCATGACTTTTTATCCGTATATCCGATTTTGGTGTTCCACATATCGTTGCAAAAGCTCTTGAACTGTAGAATCTAATGGTATGCATATCCTAATCATCATATATTGGAATTAAAAGTTATATGTGGACCACTGAACTAGGCCTTATCTCTTTGGAAAAATGGACTTTAAATCTAGTTGGACTTTAGGTTGGAACCATTGGCCTTGAATTCCACTTCAAAGGCCTAAACTCTACTTAATCAATCCCTAAGGATGATTGTGACATAAACACTAAACCAATAAGGTTTTTAGGTTGTAAAGGATTGACCTTGTAGGTCCATATAGAACGGTACCCATCACCGATTATCATAGTCCAAAGGAAATTGTAACATATGAGAATCTTAGCTGAAATTATCTCATATGCTTATCCATCTCGTCTAGAACTTCACCATGGGGGTTGATTTAGAGGAATTCAATGTATCTCACATATACACAAGTGACACCAATAAAAATGTAGCAGGTGCATCGAATGAACTAAAACTACATTGAAATGGATGGTTAGAGACGGCAGGAAACTAGATTAGGTTTGGCTAGAATCTCCCTAATTCTATTAATCGGATTGCATTTGCATATTGTTATTGACTTGTTTATTGCCCTCAGATATCTCAAAAATTGTTTATATGCATTTTTCGTATTACTTCTCAATTATTATTGCAATTGTCTTACAAATGTATCGTCAATGATGTGAATAGTGGACTGAGTAAATATTACTAGTTTGATTGAAATGAATTAAATGAATAGAATGAAATCAAAAGATTTGAAATGAATTGCGTGTATAAGTCTTACTCAAGTCCTATTGATTGAATCGAATGAGTGGGTACTACTTAGCTTCGACCGAACGATACTCGACGGGTTGGGTCTTGGTTTAGATTTATGTACGTCACTGCATATAGACAGCCTAGAGTACCGGAACTCCAGAACTCGAGTAGCCAGGAGGACCTTTCGCCGGCCCCTGGTGACATCCCAAGACGCATGCTCTCTATTAAGAGAGCATTGAGCTAAGGCAGTAGCCAACTAGAATGTAAGTATTTGTTTTGTGATTCGATAAAGCATGATTTATTCTTAAATGCACAAGTGCCTAGTTTTCCGATTATTTGGCATTTTTAATCTTCTATCAATAATATAAATCTGGTATAACATGTGATATATCTTAATTGCTCATACATTGTTGAATTGTCGTATTCATGGTGCTACACTTGGTGTCACAGGGCTCCAGGTTACCGAAGAGGATAATTGATAGTACTTCAGATTTTAGTAAGGTTAATGGTTAGCTTTGACCGTCAGAGTATGTACAAGTGTGGTAATTATGACTTGAAACTAGATAGTTCATCTTGTAGTTAGTTAAGTACTACATTTTTAGAGATTTAAAGTATTAGCTTGTTAAAGACAATTGTAATATCATAGATTGGTTAATAGACTATTCATGGCTTTGTTATTGATGATATACTTGCTTCCGCAAATAAATGTTGTTTAACAGGTGTCAATGAGTAATCCTCACACGTGAAATGTGGAATTGCTCCTTCGTGAATTCGGATTTGGTCCGGAATAGGTACGAGTTCACGAGAGTACGTGTGTCACATCTTGGGAACCACCCTAATCAAGGGATTTTCGGGTCTTGGATGTGACTTACGTAAGTATGGTATCAGAGCATGAAAAGTCTTTTCTAAAAGACTTAGAAACCTTAGGAGACGTGGTGATGACCCAATAGGGCATTGAGAATTTTTATTTCTAAGGTTGTTTATGAATGTTTATTGTATTGTGTATTACGTAAAACTGAATTACAGAAGATGCAGCCTCAACGAACCGCACGAATGAGCGTAAGACCACCAGAGCTAATTCAATTCCAACCTCCACCGATTAGAAGGACAATGCTTGCAGTACAAGAACCCCAGAATGCCACGCAAGGCCAACAAGTGCCAACACAGCAGAGACCGGTTCAACAAATGACAAGACGCATGTACGCTATACCTCAGTGTGAAGCTGAAGCAACAAACATTGTGGAAGAAGGTAAGAAGGTAATTATTGATTATAAGTCTAATATTTTGTTGATTCTCACACACTCTATCATTGCGTCACACTCCTTTACTTTTCCAAAGGTAGACCGTACAACAACAGGTTGTTTTTCCGATCACATCTTTGATAGGTAAGTGGTAGTGTGCGAGACATCTTTTCGAAGTATGAAATTTTGATTAGGGAGTCGATTAGATATAGATCCGTAGTTCTGATAATAAATGATTTTGATGGTTATCTTCTGGATATATTCGTTGTCAAAGTGTAGTACTCTAATAGATTATTTCAGAAAGATAGTGGTTTTCATGATAGATGAGATTAATGTAGATGTGGTCGTTGATGGAGTCTAGGAAGAGTCTTGATACTTAGCTAGTTTCGATTCTTAAGTAGCAAAGGTTAGTTTTATTAACCCTTAAGATAAAGAGATTCACCCTAGTGATCAGGAGTTCCATAGTTTTGATTTGAAAGGTTAAGCACACTAGGAAGCTAGAAAAGATCTTAGTAGTTATGAGTTGATAAGGCATTCCATAGGAAGAACTCGAATACCAGATTAGTTAGTAGGCCATTGTGTTTATATGGATTAATTTGGAAGGTAATGACTTGTTGAACCTCTTCCTTGAGTTAGGGATAGAACTGTCTATTATTAAGAAGATAGGCTTTGTCACCCAATTAATGTTAGAGATAACTCTAGTATTTACCCAAACTAGTGATAGAGGACTTGATTATATTTAGTCTTAGGAGAATTGAATTAGGTCACACTTAACCCAGAGGAAAAAATAGTGATTTTCAAATAGATGAGATTAGCGAAGATAGTGATGATCGTAGGTTACTGATTGAGCTGATATAGAGTTAGTAGACTCAAGACAAGCTAGTTGCATGACCTTGATTACTTAGAATTTCGGTAGAGTTGGTTAGCCTTGATCCTTTAAGCATAGGAGTGTTGGTTAGCCTTGATCCTTTAAGCATAGGAATTAGTTCATAATGGCTGGGACAATTTTATAGTTTATTCTAGAGGATACACAATCTGGGTAACTAGAAATCTATTCGTAGCTTGTTAGATTTACTAGACTTTATTCCATAGGAATATTTGAAATCGCCACCTACTAGACAGATAGACTTTACCATAGAAATAATGTCAGAAATAACTCTAGGGATGGACTCGCAGACTAAAAGTAAGAGACTTTGATCTATACCAAGGTTATGACGTGGATTAGGAATAGTTTATGCCTAAATTTGATGCAAACCAAAAAGTTAGTAACCTATAGGTCCCGATCTATATAGTTGAAGAATCATGAGGATTAGTATGACACACCAATTAGAGTTGTTAAAGTAGCTGTAGTTTGAAGTTTGGAAAACAAATGATTTTGACCTTAGGATGTAGTAGCACCTTAAATCCATACCAATTGGAAAATGAGACAAAACATTGAAGTAGAAGATAACTTCCTTAGCAAGCTTAAATAGAAATGATGTTGGTTGAGAAGTTCGAATACTTAGACGTCGAAGTCAAGTTTATCAGAGATAGGTGATGTGTTGATTAGGTGAGACTATAGTTGTTGACGATTTGTGACTATAGTTGCTGACGATCCAACATAATTGGTATGACTAGTGCTACAACTTTGACTGTTTAGGGATTGGTGTTGAGACCACAACAGATTGGGTTCTAGAATAGCGTTCTTAGGCCTATCACGTCAAACAAGTTAGTCATTTATTCATAATCTTGAGGCTTATTCCGATCATAGGAATTCACCATATTATATTCTCTAAGTGTGATCTGAATTTGAGAGAGACCAGTTGAATTAGGAGCTAATTTTCTTAGCTAGTATATGTGATGAATGGGTGTTGTCGACGAATTCACATAGTTAGAAATTGAAATCTAGTTCATTAGGAATTGGTACTGGAGACTGTTATGTTGTTAGAATTGAGTCGTTGACGATTTCGTAGACTTAAGAAAAAAATTATTACCATGTTATTTATTCAATTGTCTAGTGCTAGTGATGAGATTTCCATCAGGCTAGATCTAGAAGTGTTGATAGTGTTCCAACATCCCTAGTGATAGACAAGACTTGTCATCTTATTTCTTAATCGTGAGCATCATTACAGTAAACCGTGTGCTAGCAACTAGTCGTTAGTACCGCATACAAAATTCGTAGGCTGACACTTAGCCAAGGGAGACGACCTAAACGTTTAAGGATTTGATTAGGCCGCCATTGTCAAATTTCAAGCACCATGGGATCTAGATTAGTTTCGTATGAGTTCGTGTACGTCAACAACAATTTTCACCAAGTACTAGTACAACACCGACCAAGACTCTCTTTGGCAATTGATACAGTTCATCAGTGTGCAAAAAGAAATCTTCATGGGTACCCACTTAGACAACTGAGATAATCAAAGAAACGATTCAGGCAAGCAGTGGTTTTGATATCGAAGTTGTGTAGCGAGAAGGTGAAAAGCATTATTAAGTTTAGACAAGAGAAAAGCGTCACCTCGTTGTACCGAACGTTCGAGATTCACCACGGAGGTAGAGATTAGCCCAGATCGAGATTACTGCCAGGGCAAGCAGTAGTACATGATTGGCTTCATGACTCCAGATAGAGAAGATACGTTCCAGAACCGTCTTTATGTATCAAGTACGAGCTATCGAAGATCAAGACAAACGCAAACTACGAGAATAATTGTTGCGTGTGATCAATGTCAAAAGAGCAAATGTCACATGACCATATCATCAAAAGACTGAAGTGGCTCAGAGCACTCTAGTCAGAGGAGGCCACGTAAGAGTTCAATTTACAAGTATTGAGAAACACTCTCTCTCCGCTTATTTGGTGTAGGTTACATTTGGAGGACCAAATATCCTAACGGGGGAGGAATGTAAGACACCGACCCCGCATAAGTGTATTTAATTTCTAATTAATCTTGATTAGGTGTATAATATTTGTTTTGGTAGGTTTTATGTTGGAATATTAGTTAGATTAGTAGGGTTTGACATTAGTTAGGTAGAGTTTGAACTTTTAATAGTTTTATTAGTGTGTGTGTGTGTGTGTGTGTGTGTGTGTGTGTGTGTGTGTGTGTGTCAATTTTATAGGTCTTCATGTGCATTTCATTAAGCATGTCATTAGCATTGATTTTCATGTTTGGACCCAACTTAATTGGACCCAACCCAACTCATATCAACGCCCATTTCAACATGAAAAGCCTTTTCCCCAAAATTATCTTTAAACCCTTGGACTTGCTTGCAAAAGAGAGAAATTCTCTTCAAAAACTCAGTCACCATCTATCCCCATTTCTCTTATGCATTTCGGCTGAGAGAGGTTCTCTCATTCCCCTCATTTTGCCCTTCTTCTTCCCTACTTCACCTCTTGATTTCATCTTCCAATTGAGAATGCATGTGGGTATATGGACTATATCTTCTTCCTCAAGCCTTCCTTCATCATTTGCAAAGACCCATCTTTCCACATGTTCTCCATCAACAAGGTTTCTTCCCAATCACCTTTCCTTGCTTCCAAACAAGCTAAGAGGACTGTGCACGTTGGATTGAGGAGTTAGGGAGCAAACCATCTTCAAATCTGTCATCTTCCCCAACCTCAAGCTTCAATCTTCATTATCTTCTCTATGCCCATTTCCTTCGTAGGCTTTCTTTCTCCTAAAGTGTTCTATTGCTTGGTAATGCTAGTTGGAAGTAATTACAGTGCATGCATACTGATTTCATCTCATTTTAGTCATTCACCATTGTAGGGATTACAATATCTATGAGCTAGTGTTTTGGGGATTTTCCATAACATGAACCAAGAAGAGGGTATTGAGCTGTAAAGCACCATTTGAGGCAAATATGAGCAAATTGGGTTTGTGCATGTTAATTGATTCTTTGATTGAATGCTATATTTCTCTTGGATATTAGAATTCAACATTTTCAATTGAATGGAATTCATAATGTGAAATGGGTTCTATATATATGAGTGTTAATGGATAATGGAATGGATGTGGCTTGATAAAATAGCTTGTACATGGAGCTTTGGATGCTCAAGTCATCTCTAACATGGTCTAAGGATGATTGATAATTGAAATGGGAGAAGAATTGGGCCCGCTCGGGCGGGTCAGCCCATTGGGCCCGGCAATGCCAACTTCGAATGGCCATAACTTTTTACCCATATGTCTGATTTTGGAGTTCCACATATCGTTGGAAAGCTCTTGAACTGTAGAATCTAATGGTATGCATATCCTAATCATCATAGATTGGAATTAAAATTTATATGTGGACCACTGAACCGGGCCCTATCTCTTTGGAAAAATGGACTTTAAATCTAGTTGGACTTTAGGTTGGAACCATTGGCCTTTTATTCCACTTCAAAGGCCTAAACTCTTCTTAATCAATCCCTAAGGATGATTGTGACATAAACACTAAACCAATAAGGTTTTTAGGTTGTAAAGGATTGACCTTGTAGGTCCATAGAATGGTACCCATCACCGATTATCATAGTCCAATGGAAATTGTAACATATGAGAATTTTGGCTGAGATTATCTCATATGCTTATACGTCTCGTCTAGAACTTCACCATGGGTGTTGATTTAGAGGAATTCGATGTTTCTCACATATACACAAGTGACACCAATAAAAATGTAGTAGGTGCATCGAATGACCTAAATCTACATTGAAATGGATGGTTAGAGACGGCAGGTAACTAGATTAGGTTTGGCTAGTAAATCTCCCTGATTCTATTAATCGGATTGCATTTGCATATTGTTATTGACTTGTTTATTGCCCTTAAATATCTCAAAATTTTCATAAATGCATTTTTCGTATTACTTCTCAATTATTATTGCAATTGTCTTACAAATGTATCCTCATTGATGTGAATAGCGAACTGAGTAAATATTACCAATTTGATTGAAATGAATTAAATGAAATCAAAAGATTTGAAATGAATTGCGTGTATAAGTCTTACTCAAGTCCTATTGATTGAATCGAATGAGTCGGCACTACTTAGCTTCGACCGAATAATACTTGACGGGGTGGGTCTTGGTTTAGATTTATATACGTCTTTGCAGTAGACAGCCTGGAGTACCGGAACTCCAGAACCTGGGTAGCCAGGAGGACCTTTTGCTGGGTCCCTGGTGACATTCCAAAACGCGTGCACTTTATTAAGGGAGGATTGAGCTGAGGTAGTAGCCAACTAGAATGTAAGTATTTGTTTTGTGATTCGATAAAGCATGATTTATTCTTAAATGCACAATGTGCCTAGTTTTTTTATTATTTAACATTTTTAATCTTCTGTCAATAATTCAAATATGGTATAACATGTGATATATCTTAATTGCTCATATATTGTTGAATTGCCGTATTCATGGTGCTACACTTGGTGTCACAGGGCTCCAGTTTATCGAAGAGGATAATTGATAGTGCTTCAGATTTTAGTAAGGTTAATGGTTAGCTTTGACCGCCGGAGTACGTACAATTGTGGTAATTATGACTTGAAACTAGATAGTTCATCTTGCAGTTAGTTAAGTACTCCATTTTTAGAGATTTAAACTATTAGCTTGTTAAAGATAGTTGTAATATCATAGATTGGTTAATAGACTGCTCATGGCTTTGTTATTGATAATATACATGCTTTTGCAAATAAATGTTGTTTAGCAGGTGTCAGTGAGTAATCCTCAAACGTGAAATGTGGAATTGCTCCTTCGTGAATTTGGATTTGGTCCAAAACAGGTGCGAGTTCACGAGAGTATGCGTGTCACATCTTGGGAACCACCCTAATCAAGGGATTTTCGGGTTCGGGATGTGAAGATTTCTCTTGGCGTCCTTTTTGTTTACTTAAAAGTTAGGTAGCCAATTACAATGCAGGTTTTGAACCTCAATCTGTTCATGGAGAAATTACAGTGCCCGGAGACTTATGATGTCCTGGAAATTATCGATCAAATATTAGAAGGCCTCTTTGGTGTGAGGTTTACTAAAGTGACTTTTTTGGCCCATTGGCCATCTAAAGCTTTTTTTTTATTATATCCTCGTGATATTTTGAATCTTTTGTGATATTATTGAGAAAACGCATTCTAGATAAATATTGGAATATTTACAAAATATCACTTGTTTTTGACATGGGCCAAACTAATACTCCTAATTGATCAGTGGGCTGACCACAAATCATTGCACAGAAATTTTATAACTTAAAAAACCTCCTCTCTAATCCCCCAACTCAAACATTTGTGCTCATCTCAATTCAAAACATACACACCTGGTTTGATTGAATATAATCCTTGAATCGACAAACTACAAAAGCGGCTGTTAGTAGCTTCGGTTTGTTTTTTGCCCTTTTTGAAGACTTCTTTGGCTGCAGTATCTCCCATGCCAACATATGAAAATAATGTAAGCATGAAGTATGCACCCGTCACTACAACAAATTGCATATTTACCGACGAATCTTGCCAATGCAGTCTAAATATGTCGCAACAAATGTGTTTAGCCAACTCATCATTGCGTTGGTAAAACGATTACGTGACGCTACCTTTTGTGCGTTGTAACATTTCGGCGGTAGAGAGGATTGTGCCATCTTGGTCTTGGAAGGAATGTTTTCCCTACATGAATTTCTTTTTTCCCGATGCCAGTACAACGTCGAGAAATAAATGTTAGGAAAGATGACGCATTGGTTATCGAGGCAATGCTCATATACCCCTCTTAATGCTGGCATGTATCCTGAATTTAACCACTCCGTTTCAATAAAGCAATGTTTTGAGACTTCCTTGAACTGCACACACATCAATAAGAAGGAACAAATAACTTCAATAATACATATATAACATATTTATAAACCATAATTAATAGAGTCATTTTAGGGAAAGTCTGACCAATCCTGGTTGTCGTATCCACCTGAGGGCAAGACAATGATGGGATCATGTCATGACCCCAGCCCAAGATTTGATTGCATCTGGGTAAGTCTCGAGTTGCAACCACACGTACTCTCGTGAACTTCGAATTAACCGAAAATTCTATTTAATAATCAATTAATAAAAAGTTACTAAAATTATTCAATGAGATTTCCAAGTTTCTTAAGGTAAGGTTTCATATTTTTAAGGCAAATTATAACATTATGTAAATTTCATCACTTTCAAATATTAGTTTAACATAAATCATGTTTTAACAAGGTAAAGCTGCAAGCTAGAGGCACTAAGAGGCATCGTGTAATGTTGTAATGTTTAAGCATACAATTGACTTGAGCTTAAAAACACATTCAAGGATCAACACCCAAATTTTAATACATGTATATTAAAAATTATTACAAAAATGTGCCCATTAATACAAAAAAGAGGTATCATGTAGTTTTATTTCTTCTATGTTAGGACCATACATTCATAGTTTAGTAGTACTTTTCTACTTTTTTGACATGTAGGAGAGGGCCTGTGGACATTGGGTTAGAGTGGGTGCTTGTGTAAGCAAGGAACTTGGATCCCTAGGCACCAAAAAAGGGTTTTTGGCTCCAATAACTGAAAGCAAGTAAATAAATGTTAATAACATGATTATTATGCTTTGGAGGTTTGATTCCATGCTTTCATACATATGGATACCCTATTTAAAGCGCATTCATATTGATATGGTGGTCGTTAGGGTTTTTAAAGGACTTTAATGGTGAATGGATTAATGGACCTCTAAATGGGTATGGTAAATGGGTGCCTCGGACTACCCCTAGAAGGTATTAGAAACCACATTGGGTGTATGGGAGATGGCTCCCTTGGAATCCATCTCGAAGTCTTGATAGGGTCTAATCGTGAAGATTACGACTAGCTGTGGAGGACTGATGCCGAGCCATAAGCTTTAGAAAGGCCAACCATAATTTGCACTAAGTCAGTGCCTCGGCTAACTTTAGGTGCCCTATGACCACCATTAGCCGTGATTCCTATCTATTTGAAGGTCATTGTTCATACTGAGAGTCGTGACATACAAGAATTAAAGAACGGTGAGCTGACGACCCACAGAAGACTCTACGGCTAGCCATAGGAAGACTTACAACTAACCGTAGTCTTTATTTTCAAGATTCTGAATTTTGGAAAATTGGAACCCTTACCCTTAAAATCATGACCCTTAGCTTCGGTGATCAATGCATATGACTGAAACCAATGGTAAGGGGATGTGTGAGCTTGATATCTCCTTGCATGTTGTCCGGTTATGCATGTGGGACCCATATTGTACTAAGTGAGTGGTTAAATCGACCTCCGGAATGCCTATACTCTTAAGAGCAGTAATTTCACTTCATAAGGTAACATTGGACCTTATTTAACGCCCCAGGATCAGGGCGCCTCAAATCCAGGGACATTAGTGGGAAAATACCATATATCATAAACCAATAGATGATTAAATAAAGATTTCATATGAGCAGGAACAAGGGCAATGTCCTACAAATTTGTTCTACTTTAAAGAATTACAGAAATGTTCTCATTAAGCTATTACAATCCCGGCCCAAGATGGGCCCTCTAAAGATAACAAAAGAAAATAACAAACTCTGATATGAAGGCCTCTCAGTGCATCTGCTGCACATCTCCCAAGTACCCTATGGCATCGGGACAACCGCCAATCCCACAAGAAGCATAGAAAGAGGGTAGGCACTTGAGGCACCAAGAATTTGATTAGGCTAATTGAGCCAAGAAAATAGGGATGTTTAGATTACTTTACATTGCAACATATATATATATATATATAAATGATAAATAAAGACATTCTCGATCCCTGTTGTACGTCCATGGTGAGTATCTCAATAATAAGAATAAGTAACTCTGAGTGCAACAGAAATCGGTGTGAAGTGTAGTGTACAGATAAAGCACTGACAATATGATAGATGCATATAACAAAATATAACAAAGGCTAAAGTAGAACATATTATCAGAAATAAAGGAAGTCATCATTATTAACATCATTCCATAATTACAACTAGAGGATGTCTACAATATACATAGCCAGGGAGAATCATCTCCAGTAGATCAGCAATAATATAGATAACACATCAATGATGATAACCAGGAAGTGGTCTTAACACATCCATATCCAATGTAACACTATCAAACAATACCATCATCTATAAGCTAGGAATGTTGCACCATGTGTGTGTGAGTGTGTTTGTGCGTGCACGCGCGTGCGCATGCTCTGTGTGTGTGTGCATGCATGTGCAATATCCGTAATATCATGATAGCCATGCCATCTCATGTGTCAAACAGTTGATGTCCATTAATAGTGATACCATCCATCAATCCATTACTAGCTATATGTCCAACAGTTGATGGACAACAACCATTGGAGGTTAGGGTCACCCCATCGATGGACATCAACAATGGGGGTCATTGCCACCCATCAGTGTTGTACCACCAAATAGGATCGTACATCCATATCCATCTCATCCATTGAGGGCAATAACCATTACCCTCGTCTCATCATATCGATCTCGTCCTTTGCACCTAGCTCACGCATATCTAGCTGTCTTAGTACCCCTTAAGTACCTACTTTGCTCACATACGATCTATCAATCGCACTCATCATATCATCATCTCATAGTGCACCCGGTCCGACCGCTGGCATTCTTAGTATCCGAAGATACCTATGGTAGTCATATCTCATCATCATATCATCATTATCACCGGGTGGGGGTATTCCGGATCGGATCGCCTTACTACCTTCATGTGGGACGATAATAATCACGAGTATGATCCATGGAGTTTGGGTACCGCTATTCCTCCCTCAAAGCTCTCAACAGTTAATGATGCATACTCTATTATACTCCACTTCTCTAGATGCTTAACTAATATTATCTCATTCTATAGTCCGTTCATTAATATCTACCGTCATGTTCCCATAATCTATGGCAAACTTTCATGTGCCATGCCCTGACTTTCTACCCAAATCTGGACTGTGTTTGTGAATCAAAGCCTAGGTGCAATGCTCTAATTTATGTATCCCTCTCAGGTCTTATACTTTCAGTTCAGACCTTACCCGCCAATGTTGGTACTCATTCGTATAAATGATATTGGCACCGTATGCTACAATCTACCATAATCATTGCCCCTCTCTTCAGGTTCAGGGTCCCACTATGCATAAGACTGTAGTTAACGGAGTCCTAGATGCTTGCTTAAGTATCCTTGGTGCTCCGACAGGGGAATAGCATCTAAGGCCAACCATTGCTACTGAATTGAGTTCCATTTTACAACCGTAGAACCTACTTAGGTGGCTACGTGGGTCAAGGTTAAGCCCGACCCTTGACTCATGTGTAGTGCAACCTAAACAGTCCAATGGAAGGTCAAGGGGCCCATATATGTGTTGACACCAAAAATCTCACTTTGCCTCTTCATACACTCTCGACATCAAGAGGCTACATGAAGTCACATCTTACCACAAACAGGCAATGTTACTTTAAACATCAAATCTTGTCAGAATAAAAAAAAAAATACAAGATCCTTCAAGACAACCATAAGAAGAGTACACATGAAGTCTTGGGTCATTTCGACATTATTTGGCCTAACTTCACACTTCCAGTTAGTAACCAGGAGCTCTCGGTGGTGGTGAAGTCAGAGACTCTAACTCATGAAATAGAGCACACAGTTGGCCTCAAAATGCCACTAGAAGGCTCTACATCAAGTTTCAGGCCATTCCGACATCATTTGACCCAAAAAGGAAACATCCGTAGCAAAGTCAGCTCTCCCTGCGGCAACGACACGAAAAACATCAGGTCTTCGATTAGAGCCTATAGATAGTCTCAAAATACTTCCAAAAGGCTCTGTGTCAAACTTCAGGTCGAACCGACAACATTTGACCCTCCATTAACACTCAAACAGCAAAACCAAGTCTCTTGGCAGCGGGAACCACTGAGGCCATCACTCATTAAACAAAGCACATGGATGGTTTCAAGATACTTCCAAAGGGCTACTCGTCAAGTTTCACGTCATTTCGACAACACTTGACCTAACTTTGACTCCCGAAAGCTAAATCAGGCCTTTCGAAGGCAGAGTTCCCTGGGACTATGATTTCTAAATCGTAGCTAATGGATCATCTTGCAATGACTCCAATAGGCTTCCTGTCAAATTTCGGGTTAATCGGACATTGGTTGACCGTACATCAAAGCACTACATTTTCCCCACGACAAAATCAAGTCTACTGGTGACGAGACCCCACACGGCGTCAAAAATCAAACAAAATCCTATGGCTGGTCATATTTATTGTTCAGGAGACCTCACCTTAAATGTCAGATCATTCCGACATCGTTTGATCTAGTTTCGGCTCTTGACGGCAAATCGGCAACTCCACGAGACAAAGTCTTTGGCTTTACAGGAAAATCGGAAACTTTACGCTTTGATATGCAAGGCTTCTTGTCAAGTTTTCTTTAGGGAAATCAGGCCAATAAATGTGCAAAAATT
Source organism: Persea americana (assembly GCA_029852735.1). NCBI lineage: Eukaryota > Viridiplantae > Streptophyta > Magnoliopsida > Laurales > Lauraceae > Persea > Persea americana. The sequence continues at coordinate 29,090,495 of CM056818.1, read as the reverse complement.
TCAAGAAGAATACCGAAGAAAAAGAATCGGAAAAAACCTAGAAACGACCGGAAATCGGCAACCAACAGGGTGAAAATGCCCCATGGTCGTCGCGACCATGAGTTCATGGTCGTCGGCGACCCTGGAAATCCGGGTCGCCGGATTTTCGCTAAAAACACTTTCTTTGGGTCTTTTTTCGTGTTTCGAAATGTTTGGCCCCTATGGCTTTTCAAAAATCTAATTTTCGGGGCATGAGACCCATTGATATTCGTCAACATCACGGATCCGCAGCCGAAATCATTGGATCATCATCGGATACTTAGAAATCGCCAACCGGCCGACCAAAAAAGTACACTTTCTGCCCGATTGATCAAGAAATCGACATGACAGATATTACCGGCCCACTAGTAGTAATTAATGTCTGAAGTTACACGGTCATCTGACACCAAACAACATGAAGATCCATCATCGATCATCACCAAAAGAATTCCAAAAGATGAGGAGCGACATGCGACCCTTCAAATGCCTCGGCGACCACTTAATGCTGTTAAATGATCCATTTTATCACAAGTTAATGCGATCATTAACTCATTATTTTGGATGGCCCAATCAAAAGTAAGGAAAAAGGAGTTACAAGTCAAAGTAATCATGGCATTAAACCATGTAACTCCTCCCATCATGGAGCTTAAAGGCAATTAAATGCCCACCATTCTCCATCGGCCAATCAAAAACCAAGAAAAAGGAGTTACAAAATAATGAAATAAAAACTTGTAACTCCTCTAATCATGTGGCTTTAATGCATTAAAATCCAATAAAATCCCTCATGACCATCAAAAGCCTATAAAAGGGGGTCATTCCAAGAAGAACGGATCGGAATCCATGGAATCCAAAAAATACACAAGAAATCCTTCTGCAAAAGTTGATACAACAACCTCTCTTTCGTCAAAGAGACTCTGCAACAACCACCACTACAAGGTGACCGAAGTCTCTTGGGGGGGTTTCTCCCTAAGGCCCTCTCCTTCTACATGGTTTAGATGTGGCTTCAGCCCGTCTACTTAGCTTTTTATTGGATATAGAACCTCCTCTTGGTCTTTATCCTCTAAAAATCTGAGGTCCAAGCAAAGCCAAGTGAATCAAAAGAGTCCTCTGTTCGTATCTGAAGGATGACAGCGAAGTTCATACATAACTTGCGACCGCAATCTGGACGAGTTCCTGCAATCTCCTGAGAAGTCGAATCTTCTTTTCTTGCTTTTCATTGTATCGTTTGTATTTTTTTAAAGAGATAAAAAAAACCACAACTCCTGTTTTTCCTTTTGATAAGAATTGTAAATCACCTTTTACGGCAAAATCGACTTTTACGGCATAAAATCGCCTTTTACGGCAAAATCGCCTTTTACGGCACAAAATCACCTTTCACGGCAAACAAATTTAAAATCGCCTTTTACGGCAAATCATGTCTCTTTCTTAAATATATGTATAATGAAAATTAAAAAAAAAGTTGATTTCCTTTTCTACTTGTGAGGAAATCTATAGACCACCACTTCTCAATTCCGAGTAAAGTAGAAAATCTGGCATTCTCGTACAAAAAATGTTGATGCTCGCTTCGTCCCCCGGTCACAAAAGGGTTGGGTCCCGCGTACTCTCACATCCGCCAACCTCGGTAGTCCCAGGACGGAAAAAGCCGAGTCCATCGATTTGATCGGATCATCAAATAAATATAACCTGGGAAGTAGTTGTCTGCAGTGTGCCCAATCTACCCCAGGGGTACCCTGGCTGACCCAGTAAATTACAGGTAAATTAACAATAACCTAGCAGGTAGTGCTCTGTTCATGATTTTATACTGTGGTCGGTCGACCGGCTACACAGAGTAACCTGAGGGCCTGTATGTTAATAGCTCTCAGTTACGCAGTATACCCGGTCAACCTAGTACGTGGCCAGTCGACTGGATACAGTGATTTCATACAAAAAAGCATGACAGACTTGCTACTAGTTATTTGAGTTCATATTGTCACTAGTCAACCTTGTCTTTGGCCGGTTGAGCGGGTACACACGAATTCCTGGATTTCCAGGGATTTCCAGGTATTTGCCTCTTTCGTTCCTTCATCAAATTCCCATCTGTGTTAGATAGTATGGACGTTACATGTGCAACACGACCTCTAACCTTATATTGGCTTAGTGTATATCCATTTGACTCGTGAATCATAAAGTGAGGGTTAGATTAGTGTTTCCATAAGGTACCTGTTGAGTGCTTGTATCCTTTTCCCTCGTTAGTCATTATATTGCTTTTCCTTTTTCATATGAAGGATTTGGTATGCATTTATTGTTAGGGATCTCACGAACACACGCACGATCTACGAGAAACAATCAAACAATCACACAATCAATCCACGAGACACAGATTTACGTGGTTCGGCAAGATTGCCTACGTCCACGGGAGATTCACGCCGTTCACTATTATTGGAGATTCCCACAAGAGTACAAGCACTCACTGTCTCTCTCGTTCTCTCTCAATTTCACCGTCATAACAATACTCACACCACCCAGTATAAATACATGAAACCCTAAACCTCTAGACAACCACAACCGTCGGATCTGGCCTCATAACAGATGGTCCAGATTAAACCGACACATTACAGATAAACCCCTGTATTTAAATAAGGTCTAAATCAGGCTTCACCAACCCATCAATCTCCCACTTGAAGACTGATCATACTGAATGGCTTTGACAATAACAGAACACGGCTAAGAATCTCGATACCTCATCTTCATGCTTGAAGACCAACTGAAGCTGAGCACAGCTTCAGTTTCTCTGTAGTTACCACCTTAGTGAACATATCTGCAGGATTCTCACTTGATAAAATCTTCTCCAGTTTCAACACTTTTTCTTCCAGAAGCCATCGTATGAAGTGATATCTGATCCGAATGTGTTTGGTTTTTGGATGAAAGGCTGAATTCTTTGCAAGATGGATGGCACTCTTACTGTCACTGTAAAGTCTGCTAGACTCTTGCTTCTTACCCAACTCTTCCATTAACTCCTGTAGCCAAATCATTTCCTTACTCGCTTCTGTAGCGGCAACATACTCTGCTTCTGTGGTTGAAAGTGCAACGACATCCTGTAATTGAGACTTCCAACTGACTGCTGCACTACCCAATGTGAAGACATAACCTGTAGTGCTTCTGCTTCTATCAAGATCTCCCGCTAAGTCCGAATCAACATAGCCATGCAATTTAATCTCTGATCCTCCAAAATGCAATGCTGCCTTTGTGGTGCCTCTCAGATATCTGAGAATCCACTTAACTGCTTCCCAATGCATTTTTCCCGGATTACTCATAAATCTGCTTACAACTCCCACTGCATGAGCAATGTCTGGTCTGGTGCAAACCATAGCATACATCAAGCTACCAACAGCTGAAGCATATGGGACCTTGGACATGTTCTCCTTCTCCTGTTCTGTCTTAGGAGACAACTCTTTTGAGAGTTTGAAGTGGCTGGCTAGCGGAGTGCTAACTGGCTTAGCACCATGCATGTTGAACTTGTTTAGAACCTTTTCAACATATTCTGCCTGAGACAACTTCAATGTGCGATTTTTCATGTCTCTACTAATTCTCATACCAAGAATCTGATTTGCAGCACCCAAATCCTTCATTTCAAATTCCTGTGACAACTGTTTCTTCAAATTATTTATCGCATGCATATTTGAACCTGCAACGAGCATATCGTCTACGTACAAGAGTAGAATAATGTAACAGTCATCAAAACTTTTGAAATAACAGCAATGGTCTGCATGACATCGTTTGTAACCTGTATTGTACATAAAACTGTCAAATTTAATATACCATTGTCTTGGGGCTTGCTTCAAACCGTATAAACTCTTTTTGAGCTTACACACCATTTCCTCCTTTCCTGGCACAGCATATCCCTGTGGCTGATGCATATAGATGTCTTCTTCCAAGTCACCATGGAGAAACGCAGTTTTCACATCTAATTGCTCAAGGTGTAAATTTTCTACCGCCACAATGCTCAACACACTTCTGATTGTGTTCAATTTAACCACAGGAGAAAATAACTCAGAATAATCAATACCTGCCTTCTGCTGGAAGCCTTTTGCAACTAATCTGGCTTTGTATCGCTTGCTACCATTATGTTCTTCCTTCAATTTGTACACCCACTTGTTGTGCAAAGCTTTCTTACCCTTAGGCAACTGAACTAAGTCCCATGTCTGGTTTGATGATAAAGATTTCATCTCATCTTCCATGGCTTGTTCCCACCTTGCCCGAGTTTCAACCTGCAATGCTTCTTCATAACATTCTGGCTCACCACCATCAGTTAACAACAAGTAAAACAAAGAAGGTGAATAGCGCTGTGTAGGCTTAGGAGTTCTGGATGACCTTCTTACTGGGGCAGGTGTTTGAGGGTCCACCTGCGGGTTTTCATTTCCATGTACTTCAGGTACATCATTTTCAGAAGTGTCATCCAGTTCTAAATATTCATTGCTGTCCTCATGCACCTTGTCCTTGTTTTTGTGCATCACTTTCTCATTGAATATAACATTTCTGCTTCTAATGATTTTTCTATTTTCTTCATCCCAGAAGCGGTAACCGAACTCATCAGAACCATATCCAATGAAAGTGCATTTCCTAGATTTAGAATCTAGTTTGTCTCTTTTTTCAGCATCAACATGAACATAAGAGATACAACCAAATACTTTTAAGTGTGAAAGGTTTACCTCTTTTCCGGTCCAAGCTTCCTCTGGTAGTCCACCATCCAAAGGTACTGAAGGCCCTCGATTGATCAAGTAAGCAGCAGCATTCACTGCTTCCGCCCAAAACTGCTTGGGCAATCCAGCATGTAGCCTCATACTTCTGGCACGCTCAACAATTGTCCTGTTCATGCGCTCAGCCACACCATTTTGCTGTGGTGTATTGGGAATGGTCTTCTCTCGCTTAATGCCATTTTTTGCACAATACTCCTCAAATTCTTTGCTGCAGTATTCTCCCCCATTATCAGACCTTAGGCATTTCAGTTTCAAACCTGTTTCGTTTTCAACCAAAGCTTTCCACTTTTTGAAAACATCAAACACGTCAGACTTGTGTTTCATGGGATATACCCATAATTTCCTGGTAGCATCATCAATGAATGTAACAAAGTAAGAAGATCCACCAAGAGAAGGTACCTGAGTTTGTCCCCACACATCCGTGTGTACTAGTTCCAACCTTTCTGACTTCGGTGGCCTGCCTACTTTAGAGAATGTAACTTTCTTCTGCTTCCCGAAAACACAATCTTCACAGAACTCTAAGTCCAAGGACTTGAGTCCTTCTAGCTTACCTTTAGAATGAAGAATCTTCATCCCTTTCTCACTCATGTGTCCGAGTCTATAGTGCCATGTGTTTGAGTCAATGCCTTTATCTGCAACTGCAATGGAACTTGTAGAGCTATTAGTCAAATAAAGAGTTCCTTCTTTCTTACCGCGAGCAACAACCATACTCCCTTTTGTAACTTTCCAGAAATCATCTGCAAAAACAGTTACGTGACCAGAGCTAGCAAGCTGACCAACTGATATGAGGTTTCTCTTCAGGCTAGGTACATGCCTGACATCATTCAATTGCCATATACTGCCATTTGGCAATTTAATCTGAACACCTCCCTTGCCAATTATGTCACAAGGTTCATCATCACCAAGATAGACTTTTCCAAAATCACCTTGTACATAATTTTTGAGATATTCTTTATGTGCAGTGGCGTGAAAGGACGCACCCGAATCTATAACCCAAGATTCAGACTTATAATCAAAAGCAAGAATTAAGGCATCTTGAACAGCATCACCTGCGACATTTGCGGAAGCTTCGTTATCCTTATTACCGTTCTTTTGCTTATTCTTCTTTGGTGGAGCTCTGCAATCCTTTTTCAAATGTCCCTTTTTGCCACAATTCCAGCACTCGATTTTGCCTTTTGAAGATCTTGACTTACTCCGTGTTTTTGATCTTCCATGACTTTGCTCTCTATCAGATGACCTCCCTCTGTTTCCCACATTCAATGCACTTCCTGATGATTCACCTGAAGGTTTCCTGCGAATTTCCTCATCGAGGATGGCACTCACAACATCATCAAATTTCAGTTTGGTTGATCCTGAAGAATTACTCAGTGATGTAACCATACCATTCCAGCTGTCTGGTAAAGAAGACAAGACCAACAAAGCCCAAATTTCATCTTCGAATTGTACGTTAACAGAGGATAACTGGCTCATGACCGTGTTAAACTCGTTCAGGTGTTCAGCAACAACCCCACCTTCAACCATCTTCATGTTAAACAACTTTCTCATCAAGAAAACTTTATTTGAGGCAGAAGGTTTTTCATACATTCGAGATAGGGCATCCATAACATCTTTAGTGGTTTTCTCCTTAGATATATTGAATGTAACAGACTTTGATAGAGAGAGACGAACAGTACCTAAGGCTTTCCTGTCGAGTACCTCCCACTCTGCATCTGACATTGTTGTAGGTTTCTGGGCTTTTCCCCCAAGCGGCAGGTAGAAATTCTTCTGGTAGAGGAGATCTTCAATCTGCATCTTCCAGTACGCGAAGTTTGTGCCATTAAACTTCTCAATCGTGAGCTTCATGTCGTCCGTCATTGCTCCCACTCAAATCATGCTCTATCTACTTGATATGAATTCTGCTGGTCAAACTGTCAATCCGTTCCGTCTACCTTGTAGATCTCGTTGATACGAATCCAACAAAAAAAACGGAGCGCAATTCTGAGTCCGGATGGCTTCAGAAAACAAGAAACAATTCTGGCCCTTAAATCCGGTCAAACTGGATGGTTGACCGTACTGCTTCAAGATGACGTCAGCGTCTGCTGACTGGGCTTCTCCTTCTCGGACTGGGCCGGGTCAGACCTGACCTGGACTGGAACCTGGCCTGGACGCTGACCCAAGAACTGCTGGGCTTCTGGAGTAGGTCAGGTCGGACCTGACCTGAACCAAACCCGGGCCCAACTGGGTCTTCTCCTTCCTCCCTTTCTCTGTTCCAGAACAGAGATTAACCCAGATCTCTGTCTCCTTCTGCAGCGGCGATGGCGGGCAGGATCGCCGGACTGCGAGGTGGCGACGACTGCACGGCGACTGAACAGCGGCGACGGCGACGGAAGACAGCGGCGTCCGGCAACGGCTGCGTCGACGATGTGGGCAGCGGCAAGGCCTCCTTTTGTTTTTTTTTTTTTTTTTTCTGTTTTCTTCTCCGGTGAAGACGACAAGGAACGGTGACAGCAGTTCTGTCCCTTCCGGTTCCGGCTACTGCGACTGCCTTCTTCTCCGGCGATGCTGGACGGTGATGGATTGCGACGGTGGGAACCGCAAGTACGTGGCCCACTGGTTTGATCAGAACCTGTCGTTAGGGATCGTCGACTTACAAACAGTGGTGTCCGAACCCTTCTTCTCCGGCGTTGCAGATCGATGATCCTCCGTGCACAGTGGCCCACCGAGATTTGCGAATCAAGAGATCAAGATGATCTCTTCTCCAATCTCGATCCTGATCGCGCGCGAAACCCTCGGGCTCTGATACCAGTTGTTAGGGATCTCACGAACACACGCACGATCTACGAGAAACAATCAAACAATCACACAATCAATCCACGAGACACAGATTTACGTGGTTCGGCAAGATTGCCTACGTCCACGGGAGATTCACGCCGTTCACTATTATTGGAGATTCCCACAAGAGTACAAGCACTCACTGTCTCTCTCGTTCTCTCTCAATTTCACCGTCATAACAATACTCACACCACCCAGTATAAATACATGAAACCCTAAACCTCTAGACAACCACAACCGTCGGATCTGGCCTCATAACAGATGGTCCAGATTAAACCGACACATTACAGATAAACCCCTGTATTTAAATAAGGTCTAAATCAGGCTTCACCAACCCATCATTTATATGGGTTTAAACGGACTATGGGGCCCAACTATGATTAGCATTTCACAGGGGATGGTTTGCAAGCATGAGAAACGTTATGAGGTGTTTCGGGCTAGCAGAGGTGGTATCAGGGACTACTCGGTCTTGTAGTTATGGTTATGCTTTGGATGAAACACGCATGTGCAGTTTTGCTTTACTTGTTTTGATTGTGATACCCTATGAGAGATTAGTCGGATTCCACGTCTATGTGTGGTCTTTGACTCTTCAAGTCAAGCACTACTCGGCTGATTTAGTCTGCTAGGATTTGGGTGCCACCTCGTTGTTAGGGCTTATTTGCATTCATTTATTTACCATCTCCAAATCAGGTATGTGGACGTATGCTATCAAGCCGACACATATTATGTGATTTAACTTAATGCACAACCATGCAGTTTGACCTTTTTTTGGACTGGGTTTGGTTGGGTTGCATTATGATTATGATCAGGCTTGACCCAATGTATTTGCATATGTGGTGTTCCCCGTTGCTAGAGTTTGTAGCTATGGTATCGTCTTTATATGTTCCCTTTAGTGATGTCATTATTAATGCTTTATGCCTAGCTTTCCGCTCATTATTACTCTAATGAACTTTATCGTCATTATTCTTTACTAATGAATATTATATGTTACTTACAATTATTTATCTGCTAGATTATTGTAATTTGACGATGCTACATTTGGTTCTTAGGAACCAGAGCTGTTACCATGCTGGAGGGTCACGTGGTTCCTAAGGATCCACCATCTGATAGCTCTCATTTTTAGTCACCGTTGTACACATTTTGTTTGGCCATTTTTCTTATTGTCCTTGTACTTAAAAACGAAGTCATTTTTGTACTTAAAAACGAAGTCATTTTATAATTAAACTTAAAGTGAATACTGTTTATTACTTATATCAACTTTATTATTATTATGTTATGTTTGGCTTTACCATCTATGAAGATTGTATGAATTGATGCTTCTGAGATTTGATTATGGTGACTAATCATCATGTATAACCTCAATGTGGGATTCGATCCAGCTAGACTTAGGGCCATAAATGTAATTCCAAGAAAACTTTTAATTGGCATCGATTCTCATGCCCCGGGATTCAGCTAAGATCTAACCAGATTTCAGGGCTGTGATACTCTTTCCTCCACAAAATTGGTCATTTTGATTTTGATGATCATAACCATTTAATGAAGCTAATTTTTTTGTCATTTTGGATCCACTTTTTTTTTTAACATCAATGTATAAACGTAATTGAGATGGGCCCTACTAGATCATTTGGGATAGACTTGATCATTTCTCTTAAATGATTTATTAAAGGGAAAACTTAAAAAATGATATGAGGTTACGTTTGTCATTTATCATAAATTGTTTTATGGAGAGGGCCGGGTTGGAGTTGACTGGGAGCAGGGGGGTGGAGAGACTAAGGATGAAGAGCTGTTAGAGGCTGTACAGCGGAGGCAGGAAGACAGTGAAGGGGATGAGGGTGGAGAGCAGGCAGAGTCTGTATTGTATGGGCAGGCAGAGGCTGTATACTAGAGGTGGTCGGAAAAGGTAGTTGAGGCGGTGGTTGACCAGTGGAGGTGGTCAGAGAAAGTAGTTGAATTTGGGCGGGAGGGGGAGGAAAGGACATGTTAGCTGGCTAGGTGTGGGGTGAACCTGGACACTTCAAAAGTGCAAAGCAGGGAATGGATAGATTTGGCATTCATATTTACAAATCTATATTAAACTAAAATATAGAATCAATTGAAATCCATATATAAATATTTTTTCATTATAAGAATATTTATATAGAAATGGACCTAAGTATATATTAATAGGGTCTGAAATAAGAAAACAACTAAACATTATGCTCGTATAAGCAATTAAACATTTAATCTCTCAATGTAAAAATTATAAAAGCATTTATAATATAATTAGAAAATTGACTCAAATTAGAATCCTTTTGTTCAATGAGTGAGACCTCAAAGCAGAGAGAAGAAGAAAAAGAAAAGATCAAACAAATTCCAATATGGCATCCATCACCATCACCATCATAGAATGAACTATAGTTAGTATGTAAAATTTCTATATAATAAATCATTTTAAATTTCTTTAGGCTTTCGAATAGACAAAGTCTAAAAGATAGACCTAACCTATGCCCCACCTACTGACGGTTTCGGACGCTAAATTTATACCAAAGTCTAAACAAAAGTACCCATCGACTGATACAAAATTATCAGTCTCAAGCTCCAGTGGATCTGGGCCAAAGTTAAGCAAGCAAGATGTGTCCAATTAGCACAAGCAACCAGTTAATGATAACTTATAACAGTTAAACTACAAATTTTATATTTTTAATGTAAATTCATTTTCCAAATGGATCTAGAAGTATGGTAGGGAATAAAATAATGAATACAAACCAACCAAAGAAGACCATCAACAACTGAACATGTGAATTAACATCCACACGAGAATAATACTGATGATCATGACATAAACTAAATGGTTTCCCTGATATAGGCCAAACTTCTCTCTGCAGTTTGATTTGCTCTATGTAGTTGAGAGAATTTGTGAAAATATCGAAAGTCTGTAACATCAAAGTTTCAATAATGTTACTAACTTGTCAAGCATTTGAATGGAACATGAATACAATAGTCTTTAGTGGTCCACATTAATAACTAATAAAATGTAATGAGTCTTTTAAAGAGGCAATATGGTGTCTGGTTGTAGCACTATATTGTAAAGTTGGTACCTACAGATTTGTGATCTAGACTGAGATGGTGGATGGAGGATTTTACAATAGCAGAGAGTGTGTGCCAAGCTTGAGACCAAATAAATGCACCTAATCAAATAAAACTACATATGAATCAGTCCGGTTGAAGCCAGATTGTGGCTCATGTAAAATTGTAGAATTAAATAAAAGCTTGGAGATGTAGGTTCCAATTCTTGATAATTATTCTCCAGTTGTCTTAAAATATTAATGTCAGATGTGGATAGTACAGTGGCAAATGGAATGTTATAGACAGAGCTGACCATGCACAGGTGGCATGGCCAAAACGTATTTGGCACTTTTAGAACAATTGAAACTGAGTGCTCTGTAACTTGGCACACTTAATGTTTTTTGAGCCATTGATACCAAGTGCCTGGGACATTGGCAACCATAAGCCTGGATGGTTTGAGTTTCTTGTTAATTACTTGCAACACATTAGGGACACGAGTTATTTATTTTAATCCTTTTTTCACCACTAGGCCATGTTTGTTTCAGCAGTCTTTTAGGTCCTTCTATACTGGCCATGGCATGCGTATTTTCCGGGTGTCGTTACTAGTCTGTTTAGTCTATACTTAGCAAGATGAAAGAGCTCCATTTTTAAGCAATATGGGGAATTGAGTTTTCTTGACTGCCAACTTATTTTTCCGAATTGTATTCTGCTCATTAGTTTTTAGCTATAATAATGGTTTGTCCTTAACAACTAACATTTTAACAAATGTGAGTTTTCTTAGTTAATGCTTTGGAAGTTGTCTCCATTATTATGCTTATTTCATTGGGTTTTGTTGCAATGCATTGGTTCAATATTTCTTATAATATGGTGCTTGAATGTTCATACTGAAAGCCCTAACAAAATAGAAAACAACCAAAAAACTTACCAACAAAAACAAAGCAACCCAAAAGAGCTGCAAGCAGCCAAGCAACCTATTATTTCAGTTGTTTCTAAAGGTTTTCATTCCATTTTCAAAGTTTACTTTTTGATGTTATACATGATTCATAAGTTTCTTATTGTTATTTTTCTTTGGCTAGTAAAGGCTGAAAGAGAAATGAGGGAACTGTCTGAGTTTGCTATGGATTTTCATTTTGCAATAGCTAATATGTTCTTTAAGGAGGCACATTTTTCAGATATTTAAAAGTTGGCCCACTTCAACATAATGAACACCTCATGGACATTCAACAATGGCCAAATTAAACACAAAGAAATTACTTTTTACTAAGATAAAGAGAACGGTCAACCATCACAAAATAAAAGTATGCCTGACCTCCGCGCGCAATGTACATGGTACTATAGCATATGAGATGATTCCTCTAATTTAAGGTGCTTAAAGAAAATATTGAAATGAAACCATCTATCTCCATGACCCAGGACCCAATTTCTCATAGGGGGTGATTTTCATCTAACCATCTTATTTGGGCTGTGGTTATTTCACTCAGTCAAGTCACCAAGCAATCTTCTTTTTTTGAAAGATACAAAGTAATCTTCTTTACTTCTATTGGATATGTGTTAGGTCAGTGAACATTGGTCAATGAGTTTTACATCTCCTTACAGTTTTTCTTAACTTCTTTATGGCTTGGATTTTGTACAAGGGGTTGCACAAGGAACTGAAATTGCAATTACTTGGATTATACTTTTTGCCTTTTTCACCTCCAAATAAACAGAAATGACAGATGTTTAGGATAACACTCATATATCAACCAACCATCTAACATAGTAATAGCATCCAAATAGGCCTTGTATATTTCAATCTCTATAAAAAATTCCTTGTGTGAATTAAAGGACAAAACTATGGATGAACTTTGAAAATGTGCTCAGCATAACATTAAAACATGCAGTTGGTATGCATAAGGATCTTCAATTCCAACTGAGATTAATTAAGGTGCAGAAGAAGAAACCAAAATCAAATTCTAAAAAGAAGGGGAGAAAAAGAAGAATAATCTAGTCGAGAAAATATAAAAGGGGCACAATTTTTTTACCAGAAGAAAACAACAAGTAAAGTGATTCAGTACCTTTTCCATGAAAGAATGATCCATTCAGCACAATTGGGAAAGAAAATGTAAAATGTTCCTTACTACCTACACAAAGAGTCTTTCCATTCCATATCTTGAAAAGGAGAAGAAAAAAAAAAATAGAAATCCATTCAGTGCACAATATTATCAATCCAACAGACATATTCTACAATATCCCAACTAAAAAAAGAAAAAGTTAAATTAAATAGATACATAAATAAAAAGGGAAAATCAAAACCAACATACATATTCTAACATTCTACCGATGTCTACATCACAACCCTTCTCCATAGCTACACCAATATAACCAAAATCAGATCAATGTAAAAATTGAATCTTTGAAAAGAAAGAATCAATCAATGTAAAAACCGAATCTTTGAAAAGAAAGAATCAAAAGCAGAAAAAAGTCCACAAGAAAAACCAGGAATGAAAAAGACAAAAAAGAACAATGAAAGTAAAAGAAGAAGAAGAAAAAGGGACCTTTTGAAGCCTCACGAGCAATGTTTAAGTGAAGTGGAGAGGGAGAGCCAAATCGGTGTTGTTTCGCTCGAGTGCCGAACCAATGATTGAGCAAAGGCGTTGTGGTAATAGCAGCTATAAACTCGACATTAATGGTTCACATAACATGTGTATTACTTTCCCTTCTTGATGGGCTTAATGAGAATACAAAAAGTCTCTTTTAACGTATTTTACTAAAGAGGAGTTAGAATTGCTTGATAACAGGAATGTGCGGTTACGCAAGCGGAGAGCGGTTAAAACCAATTTACAAGGTCAAAATCAAATTGAAATCAGAGATTGATTTCTCAGTTCGCTTCATATATATAAGATGTGTGTTGTCTAATTATTGTATTTATATAGTAATCTTATCACTGGGATACTAGCAAAACATGCTCGTGCTTAGTACAATCAATATAATTTATACAAAGAAATTATCATTTAGTTTTTAACAAAAAAACTGAAAATTAATTTGATTTCATATGTGCAAACTATCTGAGATCTAAAATATAGTATTATTTCTTAGAAATAGCTTCTATAGGGGCATAAATACAGTCATCGATGGAGAAGATGCCATGCATCACCATGTGTAAGAATTACAAGGTACACTTTCTATTAATCTTTAGATAGATACTAGATTTAAAAATATACAAAATTTTATGATTCTTCAAATAAAGGTTTAAGTCACAATTAAAGAAAAAAAATATAAAATATTTTTTCATATTTCCTATTTCTCATTAATTTTTAGACAGAAAAAAGATAAAAATATGTTAAATTACATCATTATTCCAAAAATAAACCCAATACTTCAATTAAAAACCAAATTCCCAGTCCCATAAATCACTAACACCATATTTGAAATTCCTAATCAAAGTTTCAGAAATCCCTAACACCAAAATAAAAAGAAAATTGTCAATTCCAGAAATCCTTAGCCCCAAATTGAAGTCCCTAATAAGAATTCAAAAGCTCTCATAATTTCAGAAATCAATAAACTTAAAGTTGAAATCCATAATGAGAAATCTAGAAATCCCCAGCTCCAAAATCAAAATATTCCCAATTCTAAAAATCCCTAACCCCAAATTGAAATCCGTAATTAAAAAAATCAGAAATCCCTGACCCCAAATTGAAATCCCTAATAAAAAAACAGAAATACCCCTAACCCCAAATCAAAAATCCCTATTAAAAATTTATAAAATTTCAGAAAATTTAAATAAAAAATCATATCTCCAATAAAAGTCCCAATCCCCGATTTAGAAAAGAAAACGAACTTAAAAAAGTCTAAAACTTTAGATATGCAACAATAAAATAAATTGTAAAATCGAGGCCTAAATTAAATAAGATAATGAAAAAATATATAAATAAAATATACCAAATACCTGACAGATTTGCAGGCTCATTGTTGACATGGGAAAGATTATGTCTAATCTCAAAAAAGAGAAAAAAAGTTAAAAACAAAACACTATATATACAATAAGAAGAAAGAAATCTATTATAGATGGAAAGTCCAAATTATGTGAGACTTTAGTATTCAAGATCGAAATATAACATGTTGATAATAGGGTGCTCATGGGTTAGGTTCGGTCGGGTTAAGCACTATCCAAGACCGACCCCCTTTTAGACAATTGGCCCGCGGCTCTAGCCCGACTCGAGCCATAACTGCTTGGTAGGAACCTGGCCTTGGCAAACAAAAAAAAAAAAAAAAAAACAGGTTAAGCATGAGCCTTAGAGAGGTTCCGACCCCTTAAAAATCGGGTTTGGGTCCTAATTTAGGCCCCACTAAGTAAATGGGCTTGGGTCTGCTTTTTGGACTCGTGACCTAAACGGGTCCAGTTCTGGTTCCACCTTTGTTCAGACACGTGGAACCGGGACCCGACACATTACCTTTTGATTTTCTTGAGTCTCATATTAAAATTAGATTTTTCGCCATATCATTCTCTACCTAGACCTAAACCCAAACCTAGACATGCCCCATGTAAGGTTCAGATTCCTGGTTCGGTTCCACCTTCCCCTTAACGGTTCTGGGTCCGGAATCAAGAAACTGGGCACATCCGATTCCACCTTTTCCATAACGGTTTTGGTTCCCGGCCCATTTACTTCCTTATTAAGCCACGGTGGATCATGTTTTTACTGAAAGAAAAATCTTTTACTAACTACCTAGGGTTTTTGCTTAGCTGGGTGGGTTATGTGTTCATATGTAAAAAGGGTAAGTTTGAATCACATCTAGCGAAAAAGTTATAGTTTCTGCTTTAATTTTGTATTTTATTCAGGCCGGGATGGGATTTGAGCCCTCTCTACTAGTAAATCCAAGACCGGCTAGTATATTAAATGAATTTTTGCCATACGGGATATAAAAGACTATGAATTCCTCAAAATGCTGTTGACCAAAACTATATCCCAAATGTGGGTACTAGACATGGGACCCCAATTTCTTTTTCCAACTCTACCCATGTGTGATATCGCACAATCTATGTGATATCGCACAAACTGTTCGATCTCCCTCTTATATTCTCCTCCGTTCCCATCTCCTAAAGCACTAAACCTCCTTTTTTTTTTTTTTCCTGTGACCTTCCCGTTCCTATTACTTTCTTGATTGTTAAAAAAGATTTAAAAAAAGAGTAATATTTCATTCTCTTCACCTAAAGATGATTCATGAGAAGCAGTTCCCAAAAAGCGTACATAGCACAAAATTTTACAAGGTATTGATATTGTGGATCCAACCCTTGTCCTCTAGGTAAAGCTATTAGAACAGGACAATGACCAAATGAAAAAGAAAAAGGAAGAAGAGTTGTGGAGAAACCTTGAGATACTTTTGGATAAATGAAAAAGTAACGGAGAAACCCTATTGAAAACCTTTTTTAAAGATGTAGAAAGTAGTAGGAACGAAGAAAGTTGCGGGAAGAAATGGAGGTTTAGTGCTTTAGGAGATGAGTATGGAAGAAAATATAAGAGGAAAATTGATTATTTTCACCTTCAGTTTGTGTGATATTGCACAAATTGTGCAACATCGCATAATAAGGGTAGAATTGGAAAAGGAATTTGGAGCCTCATGTACAATAACCACATTTGAGATATAGTTTTGGTTAACACCATTTTGTGGGATTCATTATTTTTTATGTCCTGTATGGTCAAAATCCCTAGATTTTATGGACGTAGACTTTTAGGTCTAAGTCACCGGTCAATGTACGAAAATTTAAGTCTCAAACTCGGCCTAAATCGGGTACAGTCCAGGTCGGGCTCCCATCGGCTTGATCCATGAGCACCCTTACTAAGTATTAAGGAATTTAGATCGTGTAGGATACTTATTATTTGAGAAAATAAAGGGTTTGTTTGACAAATTCATCAGTTTGAAATATATTTGTTCAAGATAGAATTGTTTCAAATGGAGTTGCTTGAAGCAACACTTCTACGAATAGACCATTTGGCAAGATCACTTCTCTTACTTACTCGATTAGATCTATTTTAGAATTCATATTTGATGATAGATGATTAAGGGTGAAGCAGAAGGTGGAGACAACGGTGGGTTAGCCAAGAAAGAAACGGAAGAAACAACCGCGGATCAATCTCGGCTATAGCGCTCAGTATGTGCGTGTTGGTGCATGAGTACTTACCTTAAGAAAAAGGAAGAAAAACCTATTTTCTTGTCTAAGCACTTTTGTCATTTCATCATTATCATTATTATTATTATAAATAATCAACGGTGGTGGAGAGAAAACACCGGAGAGGACTTGTTTGAAGGAACTTTGGAAAATGTTTTCACTATTCGAAAATAACTATCCCATAATATATTTTTTTGTAAACCATATTTGGTCTTTAATACCTTTTTTAAAATTCTCCTACTAAATGTCTCTTATTATTCTTCTCTTTTCTGGTATAAACTGGGAAGTTGATTTGGATAAAGTTTATAATGAATTTTCAAAAATTCTATTCCATATGAGAAATAGGGCTTTATTGTAAATGATTTTTTTTTTCTGTTTTCTTTTTTATTTTTTTTAAATTCTTTTGGTTATTGCTTTATTGACGAGGGAGTGATGCTTCCAACCTATATAGTAGGGCTATTAGTGAAAGTCCAAGCAAAGGCCAATGAACAAGTCGGGTAGGACTACATAAAGATTCTTTCTTAATTAAACAAATGGAGCAATTTAAACAATTGAATAACATCAACAAATTCACTCGAATTTCACACCAATATATGCATAACTTTGTAAAATCAAAACTCAAGTGAAAAGATGCAAGTTGGGTGTGTACAACCTATAATATATTTCTATGATCAATATGGATTAACTCAAATGTGAGTGTGTCAATGAAATCAAAGATAAACCTATCTAGCACTTGTATCTCTAAAATATAATGTAATTATAGTGATTCATAGAGACATAAAGAGAAATTGACACAAATTGTTTATAGTGGTTCTATCCCTTGACCTACATCTACTCTCAAGAGTTTCAACTCTTGATTTCACTGAAATAAGGTGAACCTCCAATCACATACACACCTATTTTTTTGATACGGTGGTTCAAGCATAAAAATCTAATCCACCAACCTTTTTTTTATAGTGGTTCGATTACAAAGATCTAAATCACTTCACAATGATGATATACAATTTTAAAACAAGAACACTTGCCTCTCGACTTGGCCTTGAGAGTGCTCTTCAATGCATGAATGATACTCCATGCTTTGACTCCTTCCTTGGTGTAGATGATGTTCCAAGATGTGCACAACCAAGTGGGCTATATGAGTTCTAATACTGGGATAAAGATGTTTAACTTGAGGGCTTAAGGTACCCTAGATGTGATTCCAGAAAACACACTCTAAAAGATCTTTGAATGCTCTTAAATATGCCTAATTAAAGCTTAAGAGTGTGTGGAATTTGGATTATAGGAGCTCTTAGATGGTTTTACTATGACGGCACAAGTATGGGCAAAGAGGTCTAAAAAATAAAAACATTATGGCCATTGAAATGACCTCAATTATATATAGAAAGCTCTCCAACGACATTTAGCGATTAACTCCCTTCGGATCCGCGGTTAACCCGCTACCCCAACGGTCAGAAAATAGTCAGTTTAACTTTTTGGTCAAAACAATATTTTTCTTTGCAGCTAGCCGTGAGCTAACCGTAAGCTATCCGTAGGTCAAGTTCCCTGTAAAAAAATATGTTAATGAAAAAGGAACCACGAGGTGACCGCAGGACCTGCGGTTAGCCAACTCCTGAAGCTAGTAATGAGCAACTTCCACTACTCAAAATTGCCAATAAAACCATGTTGAATATCCCAGTTAGTCTACGGGTCCTAGGGGTCTTTTCTTGATTTGGTTTTGGTCTAAAACCTTAGTAGGTTTCCATAACTTGCAGTTCTTCCTTGATGAGATCTTTAAGACTTGAAGAATTGCCTTCAAACTAAATCTTCCTTGAGCGATGCTAAGAGGCAAGGTCTTGGACTGATTGACATGAGATTGACAACCACATGGTGGGCATATATGACTAATGGCCCTAACAATTAGTGGGTCAGAGTAAGGGACGTGTCTTATACTGTCACGTGTGGTACATTTTGCCATATTATAACACTATTTTACCAAAAAAATAAATAAATTATATCTCTATAAAGAACCATGAGGAAAATCAATTAAAACGGTCAAAATCCAACATTTGTAACTTCTCCCAAATATTCCAAAGCAGTAGAAGATGGAAAGCCTAGACCATATGAACGAGAACATAATTAATCACAAATGTAGTTTTCCACACACAATTAACAGACTAATTAATTGCTTATTCCTTCAATAGGAATGGGTTCCACCAGCACCAATGAAATGAACTCTTTGGTCTCATGTGTAGAATTGGTGTAGCCATCTCGGTGTTGGTATAAGACTTCAATAACACGTGCGAAATTCACAGCTCGCATGAGGAGAGGCATAGGAACTTCAGTAGGTTTTAGGCATTCCTTGTTTATGTCTTTCCATGCATCTGCAGCCATTCCTCTAAAATTCTCACAAGCCTCCTCATATGTGCTCCCATGCTTCTTCATGTAGATTTGAATACACGATGCCACGTGTCCTCTCATTTGTTCAAGCTTCACATGCCATAAATAAATATTAAGTGACTGATTATTTGTATTAATACATAAGAATTGGAATAATTCCTGCCAGAAGCAGTTGAAAATGAAGACCAAAAGTTGAATATTCAAAATTGCCCTAGCAACCGTTTAAACGAAATTAAATGAAGGGGAGGTAATAAAAAAAAATTGCAGCCATTATGCTGGTAATTCAATCAAGGTATCATATACATCTTTGCCATATTTTCTTCCTTTCTCACTTCATAACCTTCATCCCCCTCCTATTAAATGTCCTTTGTCGAGCTCATTTGATTTTGAGTTCCTATGGATTGAATACCTCTCTAATATGAAGCAAACAAATTGCCCTGTGGATGTGAGGATTATGAAAATTCTAAGTCTCAAAGGAATAGTGGGTGCCACCCGATGAAAGGTCTTGTTTGATTGGGTTTCAATTTTTTTCAAAATTGAACTTGCTTCGGTATACTAGACATTGAATGAAATACAACCAAATTAAACTGAAACATATTACTCTTTGGAAATTATTGTCTCAACAAAATGGAGGGATTTTTCAAATTTGTAGTTTTCTAAAAAAGAAAAAAGGAAAATTTGAAAAAAATAATTTTAAGATAATTACAAAATAAGTAAATATGAAATACTGTTATAAAGCATTTTTGTAGGGCCAACCCACTGATAGCTCTATGGTTAGACACCTCTCTCTCCACAACTATCTCTATCGTGTTGCTGTGGGACTTATTTACAAGATAAATAAATATGAAATCACCATTTTAGAGCATGCCCACAATATTTAAAAAAAGTATCACTTTGGACCAAATTGATAGTCCAAATTAATTATTGGATCGACCATAAATCATTGCACATACATTTTGTAACGTAAATAAGCCCTTTTTTCAATCTATTTAAACTCAAAGAATATATATGTTCACCCTCATATTCAAGGAAAAAAAATATATATGTACCTGGTTTGATTGAATATCATCCTTGAATCGACAAACTATTGAAGCTGCCTTTAGCAGCTTAGGCTTATTTGTCGCCCATTCAAAGGCTTCCTTGGTTGCAATATTTCCCATACCAACATATGAAACCAATATAAGCATGAAGTATGCACCAGTTATCAAGGCAACACTCATATACTCCTCTAATGTTGGCATGTATCCTGAATTTAACCACTCCATTTCAATGAAGTAGTGTTTGGAGACTTCCTTGAACTGCACACGCATTAAAAAGAAGCAGCAAGTGACTTTAGTCGTACATATATGAAGTACTCATAAACTATGTTTAACACAATCAAATTAGGAGTGGCCACATCGTTCTTAGCATAGGAATGGTCTAACCTTTGGGCCCACCAAAGAGCATGACTATCATGGGAGTAGGAGTCCAAAGAGTTCCTTACGATCAACATCTATATTAAAAACGGGCACCATTTGATCACAAGCGGTACCAATTTGAGGGCCCCCTAGGTTGTCCAATGCTTATTTAATAAAGCTATATGAGCCTAAAAGTTTCCATGACCAATCGAGGCTGTTTTCATGTGTGTGTACGGGCTCTTTCTTAGGTCCCAGCCCCCTTGGCTTTAAAATTCGAATGTGTTTTAAATTTAATCTGGTGGTGATTCACACGGGGTTGGGAAGATAGTTCTTGTGAGGAGTTAGAGTGGTTATAGGAAGAGATAGGTGGCCCTATAGGTTTGAACAGGGGACAGCTTGGCCTTATTCAGATTAATGAGAGAGGTGGTATGTCTATTTGGGTCGAGAGGAACACCCAATTTATAGCCTCAAATCCGTGCATAAGACTCCTAGTGATAATCCACTAAGAATTACAAACATTCTATAACTCTTTCATAGAGTCCGGATCGGACAGCGTGTAGTCTGCCTCGCTCGTGCTCTCTATAGCGAGGTGCCTCTCGGGAAAATTGGCTTTGACGGATTCCGTCATTCGATTTGAGGCCTTACGGCGGTGATTCACACAGGGTTGGGAAGACAGTTCTTGTGAGGAGTTAAGAGTGGTTATAGGAGAAGATAGGTGGCGCTACAGGTTTGAACAGGGGACAGCTTGGCCTTTCCTGAGTATTTCTTTGATTAATATCAGTACAAGAGGGCCCTACATTTTAAAGTGACTTGGTTAATAAGTGATCAAGTGGTTTACAGTACTGTGACTAAGATGCACTATCAATCAATGCAAATTCACCGTCGATAAATATACATTTATTGTTAAGCCCTAATGGATGAGATTAAATACAAGGTTTTGTTCCATTGTACCTGTATGGTGGCCCCCAATCCCATCTAATCCAAATCATTGATCAGAAGGAACTATAATTTGCATAAGTCCTCATTTCATTAGGATTAGTATCTTAGAAAATTGGGGAAATTAATTAAATGAAAATCCAAAATAGGGATTAACACTAGATGGTTTTTTTCCCTCAATTGACAAGAAATAAAATAGCTCATGAATATAACAACCCTTTCAGAAAAGTTAGAGATGTACCGCTTCTTTTAAGTATGAAATACGGTAGGATTTTTCCTCTGGAGCCAATTCCTCTTCAAATTGTTCGACAGCATCTAAGAGTGCACAAAAATGGACTTTCATATAATCAGGTAGTTGATCTGTCGCACTTTGGTCCCACCTAAAAATTTCAGTCAACATTTCAATTCATAGATCACATTTTAAAATGGAGAAACAATACAAAGAAACAGATGATTAAGGATAAATCATGATTAGAAGAAACCTTTGGATTGCTTCTGTAAATAGTTTGAGTTCTTCCATTGTACCGTATACGTCATAGATGTCATCCATTGCTGACGTTAATGCTATAATTCTGCTGAGTATCATTCTAGCTCGGGAATATTGTGGCTCAAAATACACTCCTATTATCCAAAAGTAGCACTCCACCAGTCTATCTCTAATGAATGGTAGCTTTGCGCCAAAATCACACTTCTTCCACCACCTATTGTAGAACAAAATTATAAAGAAAATCCAAGTGAAAGACGTTACAAAACTCATTTAATTTGAAGTGATTACTCAATTAGCCACATTGAAATCTTCATCAATTCTACAACTTGACCCTTTCAAAAATCGTAAGAACCCCTTTGACTTTGTAAATACTTTTAAGGGAAAATCTCAAAAATGTATAAAACTATTGGCTCAATTTCAAAAAAGTACATGAGCGCACATTTGAATATCTCAAAAGCTATAAAAGTTTTCTATATTTCTATCAATCAAGTCCTCTCGATTGATTTCTTTCAATCAACTCCTCTCCATTGGCCTTCCACATGCATTTTTCATTTGAGTGGATGATTACAGGAGAGGAGGCCCTAAAAAATGAATGAGCCTTAATCCAAAAACCAGTGTTCACCCAAAGCTTACTTATTCCTAGTACCCATTACTTTCCCTTAATGAATGATTATGATTGTCCATCTCTAAAAGGAATTCGGTCCTAACATGCAATGTAGCAAAGACCAGATCAGGGCATGAAGATTGGGTTAGGTATAGGTTATTTGGATTAGATTAGCTTAGGGTTTTTTCTTCTAAATTAAGAGGCATTTTGATCTTCAACGACATAAAATGGTAAAAGGAAATGGTTGTTTCATAGTAAAGTTAGTCAAGTGTGTTCTTAAAATAGTTTCCAAGGTAGATGTGGTATTTTTCAAAATTGACGGAAACCTCGGCTTTGTTTCAATGGATCTGGATATAGAGACTCCGACACGCGGCCAATGATCTATGTGTGTTTTGGTGATTGAGAAGCGCCACAAATCTCTTCATATCTTTCTAACCAATGGGAATGGAGAGTATCCAACCCTCGGGCTCCTTTATCTTATATAGACAAGTTTCAAAAGAGTCATACTTACCGGAGATCGACTTCTTTACCAAGAACCCCTCACAATTTAGGGGTGTAACGGTTCGGTTAACCATTCATTTTGGGAAAACTGTTAATCAAACCGTGTTTCACGATTTTTTATTTTTAAAAGCTGTAACCGTAACTGAACAGTGAAAAACCGTTAAAAACCGAACCGTGATTAACTGGTCAGACAATTTTTCGGTTTGGTTCAGTTTGGTTAGACGGTTTTTCGGTTTTCTTTTAAACCCCTACCACACATCCATTGATTCTATTGGGAGTCTTATTTAAGGGGACAGATCAAATCTTACCATAAGTGGGATTGTATTCTTTGTTGGCCTACGCCCTATTTGATCTGACGTGGGACCCATGGCATGTGGGCCACACGATTTCCTACTTCTTTTTCAAAGAAAAGCGTCTAATTGATAATATAAGGTATACCGCCTCTCTAATTGATATTCTGAAAAAAAAAAAAAACAAATTTCTCTATGTACGATTACGTTTCTATTTTTAATGTTCAAGGAGATACTCATGAACTGCTTAAAAAACTTACATTGAAATCTCCTTTAGCTCCCTTTGATGCAATAACTGCAATAGATGGAAATCTAACTTTGCAATCTCTAACAAAGTATCATTCCTTTCCTCCTCTTGTTGGTAGATTGATATGTAGTATCTTGATTGTAGTCTCTCAACACGCTTGCGTAGAGGTGACTCTAGAGCAAGCTCAACTAGTGTTGAAAGAGGTGAAGTGAGATGAGGAAGTGCCAACATCAGATGTTCTGTAGTGAAAACTATGGCTTCATCCAATATTTCTTCCTCAGGAATCCCCAGATACGCTGCTTCATATAAACTAAGAAGACCTCTAATGTTACTAGCTACGGTTTTCTTGAAGTTTCCTTCTCCATCTTTAAACTTGTCAAATACAACTATTTCACAAACCAAAACTTAGTAAAAAAACAGAATGAAGGTATAGCTGTTGAGAAAGTTGAATATTGGTGAAAAATATTAAGGGCGAGGTACTTACTAGGTGACACATTGTATCCCTCCTGCCTCAGTAGTCGAAATTGGAGAGCAACCGTGTGCAAATCATCAGTATCATCCTTCCCAGCAATAGATGCATTGTAAATTCGGAGTAGTGCATCAGCAATCTCTGTTTCAAAATGATAGCCCACTCCCAGTCGTTGGATGGCGTCAATCAAATTCAGTTCTTGCAGATGATCATTGACATTGATAAGCAATGTCTTCACTTCTTGCTTCAACTCATTAGCTCGTTGTTGGGTGAATGCGTCAGGCTTCTGCATCAGCAATATTAGATTCAAAGAAAAACAACGAAAATAAAGAGGGATAAGATTTTTAACAGGCCGTACTAGTTTTAGCCTCTAATATGTAGGTGAGGCATTGAGCAAGCACACTTTAGAATCAGATAAATTTCTTACTAGACAATGCTTCTTCACAAGAAACATTCTTCCTAGTGCAAAGATTTTATAATCAGCAAATATGAACCCCAAATACTAATTCAATTGTTACTCATGAAATGGACCCTGGCTTGACTCTTAGGTCCATTGCTGGATCAGGCTGTAAATTTATTAACCCAAACCATTTCCACAAGATTCAGCTCAGTCCATCTTTATCCTCAGGTATACATTGGGAATGACAATTCTTGAGCCAACCCGCCAATCCATCTCAAACCAGGCCTCGCCGATTTGTTGCTGGCGCTGACCCTTTTCACTCATGCATTGAGATTGGGCCCAATCGCCAACCCAATTAATAAATCGGTCAGGTTTGGGTTGGGTCACAGGCTAGCATACCCCTCTAGTCTCTTACAACGACCAAGTCTTCCTCGTTGCAGCTTAGCCTGCCAACCCAAACCTAAACTGACCAGGTATTTTTAGGTATGGGCTGACTTCATGCGCTATGGTAGGGCTGAAACATGGTGCCTGTCCCACTGAGCCGACTCGATCTATACCTGATCTGCTTCATTGCCAATCTCCTATTGTACATGGATCATGCTACATACCAAGTCATCAAGGGAGACTTTAACAAAGTGATCACCCCAAATTGATGGGTGATAATTTGCAGATTTTCTTGCTACGTTGGATTTTGCATTGCCCTTTAACTCGCCTGAGTTTGGAGTAACAGAGTGGCCGGAGCTCGACGCAAGAGCCATGAGTAAGATGGATGAAGATCAGAGAATACAAAGGCGTGGGTGTAGAGCTGACTTGATTGAAATTTATAGGACTATGAGAGTCAATGCTGATTTAGAAATTTATTTATTGATAAGATAAGTTTGTAATTATTTTGGGAGATAAGAGATAAGATACATTGTATAAATAAAGAGGAGAACTAGAAAACGCCTGGGTGTTTTTGTCCTAAAAAACGCCCTCCCGAAGCCAGAGCTTACCACAAGAGCCATGAGTAAGATGGATGAAGATGACAGAATACAACCGTGGGTTTAGAACTGCCTTGATTGAAATTTATAGGACTAGTCAATGCTGATTTTGAAATTTATTTATTTATAAGATAAGGTTGTGATTATTTTGTGAAAAAAGATATATTGTATAGAAAACTCCTGTGCTTAATTACGCCCTCTTGAATGACTAAAAATAAGAAAATAACAGCTATGGAAAGGAGTTATTTCACTCTTATCTGCATGGGAGTTAATGAGGCGAGTTATTTCACTCTTATCCGTATGGGAGTTAATGAGGCGGTTATTTTATTTTTCTCCTTTTTGAGAAACACATGTATTACCAAAAATGGAAATGCTAGTGTGACCATTGGAAATGAGGAACGAAGGAATAAACTAGAGATGTAAATGGATGCCCGATTCTCCGATGACCCGGAAGTTTCAACCCGTTAATAACCACGTTTGAGTCCTTATTTATGTCCCAATAAGTAAACAGATCCTGGCCTGGATCCTTTTTTTGGAACTGTGACCTAAACTAGTCCGGGTCCGATTGCACTTTGGTTCAAACCCGTGGACTCGAGATCCGATATATTACCTCAATTTTCAAAAACTCTTCACAAAAGCTAGTTTTTCCCCTTAAATCGCTCTCTACCAAGACCCGAACCCGTCCCATATAGGAAACCGGCTCTGGTTGTCATTCAATCTTTTAATTAACGGTTCCAGTTCCAGAGCTAGAAAACTAGTACCGAGCTGGTTCTGATTCCAATGACATTTTCTCAATAATGATTCCGGTTCTGGGTACACCATGGACCCGAACCGGAATCGATCCGTTTACAACCCTAGAGTAAAGCACCAAAAGAGTGGCAATTGTTGTGCCAGTGTGTAAGGGGAGTGAAGGTTACCTACCAAAATGAATTGCTTTATTCAAAAAGGAAAAAGGGGCAATGAAAACAAACTGAGAGCACTTTTAACCTTGTTGATTCTTGCTCTTTTTGCCCTTTTTACACTTCCACGGATTAACACTACAATTGGTTCACCCATAAATACCAAAGCTAATCAAAATTACATCTTTTTGGCTATTCTCATGTATGGAAAATATTGTTAAAGATAACACTAGCTTAAAAATAGAATAATAAAAATAGATTTAAAATTCTACAAGCATAAGCTTTAATAAATACTAGTAAATTAAAAAATAAAATAATAAATGCAACTCCTTTATTCTCAATTTTTTTTTCTAAAATCGATTTGTGGGGCCGAATCACTAGGATGAAAAGGATTTGAATGTTTTGTTATAATAATATGGTTGAATCTTACATGGGCTTGGTCGGATAATTTTAATCATATGTTGAAGAGTGTTGTTGATCCACATGTCTCTATAATTGGCATCTTCCAAGTATATCTCATATTCTTAGGTTTTCTTTTTTTTTATTATTATTAATGATGAGGGTATGCCTGAGGTCTTAGAACCAATGGGACTACTTCCCTGGTGATGCCCCTTAAACCCCACACAAAAACACACTGGCAAATCTGGGATGGTTTTGAGCACAAGATATGGAGAGCAAACTCAAGCCTTATGCTATTCCACCAACTCCCAAGTCACAGGTGGGTTACTGTGAAAAAATAACCAACTCTCAGGTGGGATGATTCTTAGTTTGGTACTATTCACATTGAAAAAAAAAAAAAAACTTGAGAGTCTTTGTTTCTTTCTTCTGTCCCTTCTCCTGTTAAATTAGAGTCGTTTAAAAAAGGGAACAACTATAAGGAAAATATCAAATATCTGGGTACCTCGAGATGAGTCCTCAAATACATAATACACCTCAGGAAGGCCTCATACACTGTATATATGTATATGTATATGTATATACACACGTATATTAACCAAGCTGCCCTTCACACGTGCACGTGTTCATTGTAATTTCGTACACAACAAAGATCCTTTGATAAAATCGCATTTCATTTCCTTTATCAGAAGCTTGTTATTTTGCAAGATGTGTCCAACATTTTTAGGGTCTCTCGTCGTAGAAGGTAGACATGGTAAGTGGTTGGGTACAATCATGTCATCTTTTTGTAAACATATAGAAATCGTTTGTCGGGTTTTCAGTTGCAGCAGTCCGGCATAGTACGTCGTTGAGGGAGATTATTATCTCGTTTTTTTTTTTAAGAGATTCTAAAGTTTTTATAGGTTTTCAAGTTGTGGAAGCTCGTCAGGGTCACCCATTGTGCGCGAACACCTCATTATTTGTAACTGGTTTGTGCCATTTCTTCTTATCAGCATCAACTCCATATTTTCGAGACCTTATCAGTTGTTTTTAGGGATTCTTATTGCAGAAGCTCCATATGATAACTTGTTTGCAAACACGTTATTTCTTATCTAAGGTTCGTGCCATTTCTTCTTATTAGCACCAATTCATCATTTTCAAAATCTTCTTAGTTGATTTTTAGGCTTTTAAGTTGCAGAAGATCAACACGGTAAATCATTGAGGGCGAACACGTGGGTTCTTTTTATCCTTAACATGATTATTCTGTTCAAAGGACTTTTTGAGGACCTCATCGTATTTGCTACGGGTTAGGTATTATTCAGTGTTACTCTGTTTTATCATGTCTTCTTCCATTTGGAGGAAATGCTTTCTGTCATTTTGGTTTGCGGCTTTTTCCTTTTTTTAGAATATCTCATCTATGAAGTTAATGTTGAGGTTTGAAAAAAGAACGGGTGCTCCCAGTCTTCATTTCTCCTGACCTGTCTCTTTGTTCTTTGATCGTTTCTTCTCTTTCATATCAGAGGCCCATATCCCCTGACATTTTTGAAAATTGAGGTTGGAAATAGCAGTTTAGGTAGAGTTTTGTACCTCTATGTTTGGATTTATTCTTGTCTGTGTTCTAAAACCCATAGGACCCTTTCGTTAATATAGAAGAGTAGATAGTTGACTGTATAAACTGAGTTTTTTTTTGCTAAATGGTAAATTGTATTAAGAAAAGGAGAAGAGAGAAAAAGGGCCTAAAGACCCCCAAGGCCAAAGAGGCCAC
This sequence comes from Persea americana, assembly GCA_029852735.1. Classification (NCBI taxonomy): domain Eukaryota; kingdom Viridiplantae; phylum Streptophyta; class Magnoliopsida; order Laurales; family Lauraceae; genus Persea; species Persea americana. The sequence continues at coordinate 29,062,014 of CM056818.1, read as the reverse complement.
AACAAACAAAACGGAGAAAGAGAGAAGATACAACAGGGATTAACAAAAAGTTATACGGAGCATAAACATGAAATTAAGCCAAACCCAAGAAAACCAATATGGGGTGATGATGAATAGAGATCTTTGCTGTAGATTGAGATGTAATCATACCTTTGATGCAATCCTCAAGGATTACCTTTGCATGCCTTAAGTCAGTGTTCCGATTATGATGCTTGGAGTCATTGCGAAGAAACCAAAGGGTAGAAATGGCATGGAAGAAGATTGCAGCCGCCCATTTTCTTCCATAGACATCTTCACCAGCTGAAATGGCTTCCCAAATAACTGTGGCTGAGGTGAGAGCAAGTAGGAGGAGACCACATGGACCAAGTGTTGAAAGTAGGTGGGCCCCGTGCATAGGTTTTCAAAACTTTTTATCCACTTGACTCAGGCATCAAGTATCCATAAGGCTTCAAACCAAATCCAGGATCCAAAACCTCAATCTCATCAACCATGATTAGTAGAAAACTATCTATAAGATAGAAAATAGCATCACCATGCATTCACAATAAATCCACAACATACAAGGAAGTAGATAAAACCTTGGGAGCTCGGTTGTGCTCTAATGGAGAAGTAGACAATCTGTTATATCAAGAACTCTTCTTTGTGGCAAATTAAGATCTCCAACACCTTGTTGTCTTCCACGCTATGACCCACTTTAGATCTCTTTTCTCAAAAAGAATAGTGGAATTTCTAAGAGAAAACCAACTAGAAGCTCTAAGGAAACCAGAAGAGAAACTTGAACAGATAGGAGAGGAGAGAGGGGCGTGTGCAACTCTTGAACAATGGGCGTGGATTTCAAGGGTTGGACGTCCAAGGGGTGGCTCCCCTTATTTATAGCCTCAAGACATCTCCTTTTACTAATAATTATTAGAAGTCCCACTTCCATAAGAATTAGTAACTTTCTCTTTTTACTATTGCCACTATTAGAAGTCTCACTTCAAATAGAAATAGTAACTTTCTATTTCATTTCCTTTTGAATTCAACTAGAATTAGTAATGATCTAATTATTGGGCTAGCGTGGGGACCACTAGGGATTCGATAGAAAGCTGGCTCCAACTGGGACACCTCGACCCCACATCTCATGTGCAATCTTGGCCCACAATTAATTGCAAATAGCTCCACTATATAAATGCAATTGAACTCCAGTCTTAAGGATAAATTAAAAAGAAGACCCTAAACTTCCCTATGACCACAAGTAGGCCCCTCCATTAATATCCATGAATCAATTGGATAAAACATGTCCCACCAACTTAGATCCATATCTTATTTTCCTTGAAACCTAATCAATCACAGTGATCATCAGTACCATCCAATTAACTCTTAATTGAGATAGGCGCGCACTTACTAATGATAAATCCATTAATTGGCACAAGAAGATAATAAAGATAGATTCCATCTTGACCATTGAATGTTCTCACAGTCCTACTACCACCTACCCAAGACACCGATGTGTTGACCTACAGTTGGCCTCACTCCTTGGAGACTCAAAGCAAATGAATAGATAGAAACTTGAGTTCATTAATGTCTTAGGATTAAGAGCCTATTGCTAAGGAATTATGAAATTAAATCTTAAAGTATAGACAGTGTTTCTCATGGTCCTTCAATACATCCAATGTATCAGCACAATGATTTAAAGTCTTACACTCTGATGATCGAGACAAATCACACTATCTCATAGTTATCAAAGTGCTACAACCATGTTAGATGAGATGCCCAATCCCATCACCGGTTGTGAAAACGATTTAAGTATAAGATTTGTAACATATGTCTCCTGCATGTATATATCATCCACACACATGTGTCACATCTAATATACTCGTGGACTCTAATTCATCTCATGAATCTTTATGTCATTCGTATTGATTATGTGTAAACAAGTAATAAAACACCGTTCCATCTCATGAAATGATAGCATGATTATATTGGAAAAGATCAATTTATTACATCATCCACTGAATTGAGACCATACAATTTGACACCAAGAAGCCAGGACCAAAAAGCATTTGCCAATTCACAAAAGAAGAAAAGGTGACGGTCAGATTCTTCACAAAAGTGGCAGATATAACATCTAGAAGCCATATAGCAACCCCTAGTTTTAGCTACTGTATCAGTTGGCGTTTTCTTAAGAAGTAGACCCTACGAGAAACAAGTTAACCTACGATTCACAAGCTTATTTCAGATGAGGCCTGTCCAAGGTGGGTCAACAGCTCGGGTTCTCAAGATCTGCCACACTTCCTTTAGGAAAAGGGTGCCAGAAGATGAGTCCCTCCAGGAAAGGGTGTCCATGGGAGAGCTGTTAGAAATCAATATTCCACCAATAGATAGAAGCAGGAAATCCTTCAGGTTGACTAACAGATCAGAAGGGATGTTCAAAGAATTCTCTCAGATTATATCAATAACGCTATCTCTTGGAGAGAACATAGTATAAGGAAATCTGGAGGAGATAGAAACTTGGTCAATCAAGTGATCATACCATAGCCTGATAGAAAGCCTGTTACCCACCTTCCACTTACTACCTTGCTGCAAAAAAGGAGACAAAGAACGCAGTCTTCTCCAAATGAAAGAGCCGCCAACGGGATTACCATAGGACCAAATGGAAGAGTCCTTAAAATATCTAGCACAAAGCCAAACTGCCCACAAAGAGTCTGTTGTAGCTGCTGACCAACCCAATTTGAGCAAAGAGGCCTCATTGAACTCCTTCATCCTCCGAAGCCCAAGCCCTCCCTCTTGTTTTGGTAAACATACAGTCTCCCATTTGACGAGGTTGCTCCTAGAACCCTCCGAAGAGCTTGAACACAAGAAATTCCTCATAAGTCTCTCAGTTAAGAGACAAGTGTTGCTAGGAATGGGAATAACTAGCGAGATATGAAGAGGAATAAATGATAGGACATGTTTGGCCAATGTGAGTCTTCCAGCAAAAGAGAGACATCTGAGCTTCCAACCAGACAGCCTTGATCTAATGGAATTCAGGATTTTGTTAAAAAGCATGTGCCTATGACTTCCAAATAATAGGGGAACTCCAAGATAAACTGAAGGAGAGGCCTGAGAAATGGACCGGAAACCAGCTATCACAGTAGCTCTCCTAGCTGAGACCTTACCCATAAATAACTGACTCTTTTGGAGGCTGAAGAGCTACCCCGAAGAGTCTTGATATAAATTGAGAAGACCTTATAGACTACTCAGACTTCTCTTGGTGGCCTTCAGGAAAACTAGAATGTCATCAGCATAGAGAAGGTGGCATGGAGACGAGGGACCAAGAGAGATCGGAAAAATTCTGCCCTCAAGTCTAAGGATGTCCACATTGAGACTGAGAATCTCTTCTGCTAAGATGAGGAGGTAAGATGAGAGAGGGTCTCTTTGACGTAGATCGCAGAAGGAGCCAAAGAAACCACACGGGCTTCTGTTAATCAGAATGGACCCTTTCCTTGTACAAACCAATTCTCTAATCAAAAGAATCCACTCATGAGAGAAGTTAAAGAACTAAAGAGCCTTAAAGAGGAAGTTCCACTGCAACTTGTCAAAAGCCTTAGTAATATCCAACTTTAAGCAAACCAAGCCACCACTAACTTTGGAGTTCGGCTTTTGGAAGAGCTCGTGGGCTAGAGCAACCTGATCTACAAGATCAAGCCCTCACCACAGTGCTGATACGAAGATCATATTGAGGGGGAGCTGCTGGATCCAAATTAACAGAAGCTGCATGATATTTGTTTGTCAACTATGGACAAATACAGGAGGAGAAGAATGGAGCTAGGGGAGCTTTACAAGCCAAGGCAATTCAAGATCTACATGTGCAAATAAAGGCAATGCAAATCTAGTGCTGGAGTTTTTTTTTAATTGAATGTATTTTGGTTTTTTCTTTTGGGTAGATCATATTGTATTGTTTAAGGGATTTTGTCCAAGAGTTGCCAAAAGGGGGAGATTGTAAGGGTCGGCATTTAATGACCATCAGAGCCAAAAGGCAGAGAGGCACCTCGCTATAACGAGGGTCCTGCTCGCTATAGTAAGCGTGGCGGACGAAGCCCGGTCCGATTTGAACTCTTATGAAGAGTTTGATAATGACTTCAATTCTTAGTGGAATATGATTAGAAGTCTTATGCATTGATTTGGGTTATTTATTGGGTGTTTCTCTCAACCCAAAGCTATACACACCACCTCCCTTATTATTCTGAGTAAGCGATATCTTAGAAAGAGTATTATACTCTAGAGTCATTCAGAGATTGTTCTTAAGGGCTGCTCTAGAAGATTTTGTTGCATCAACTTTTTTGTAGAAGATTGATTATCTTGGTTGACAAGGTGCGATAAGATCAAGTAAGGAGAACATTGTAGGGTGGGGAAGTCGTGGCAGTGGAAGTTGTACAAGGACAACTATGATCCTAATTAGGTCGAAGTACTGACTAAGGTAAAGGAGCTGTGAGTATATCTTGTAATATTCATGAGTTCTTGATTTCTGAATTGTGATTTCTCTCCCTAGAAAGGGTTTCCACGTTAAATTTGCGTCTGTCTTCTTGTGGTGTAAGATTGGTAGATTTATTTGCTAGTTCTATCTTGTTTGATTGGTTCATCCGCTGCATTGGTTTGATTAATTAGACTAGCATCCATTCTAGTAGGTTCTACGGAACTCTTATTAACCATTCACTTGCCTTAGGCCAAATGTGCTCCAAACAACGCTCTAACCCCTCCTCCCAACAGCTGGAAGCTCTAATTTATAAAAGCCCCATGAAAAACCATCTCAAAACCCCCAAAAACTTGAAAGAAAATGAACTCCTCCAAAAGAAACTTTGCATGCAATTATAGGAGATTCCTAAGGGTCTAAAATGCTCATACACAAAAGATGGGAAGAGGCTCTAACCTTGAAGAGATCTAACCAAGAAGAAAGGTCTCAAAAAAGGGAAGTTTCAGGTAGAACTCCCTTAAAATGGCATCCATGGAAAGCTTAGAGAATGGGGAAGATGAAGATCGTCTTAGATTTTCATTTGGGACTAAGGGATAGAGACATGCAGAGGAGAAACGGAGGGAAGGAGAAGTAGAAGCAGTTGAGTTCTCTAGTTTGGTTCAGCAACAGAAATGAAGAAGAAAGCATTGGTCTTGGTTTATAACATGCATTAGTTGTGGGGTCCCCAGCTCAAATCTTCAAGGGCTTGAATATCCCATTTGTGGGCCCTGGATGTGATCGATGAAGAAGGAAAAACTGACTCTCATAAAATCTAGTTTCCAAAAATTATATTTTTTACATGATTTGAGAACATGATAATCATGCACAGATTTTGATGTGAAAATTATGTTTTGTACTTTTTGCTGAAAAAGTGGGATTCTAGGCTTCGAACACGAACGAGATGAACATGAAAGTTGTAGGGTTAATTTGATCTATGAAAAGGAGTAAAAATGAAATACTTTTTCAAAATCATTGATAACCCCCCACACTTACTCGGACAATGCAAGGGGTCCTAAAGCATGTCATGCTAAGTTCAAATGCTTTCAAAATTCCCCAAAGCTATGAAAATTCTAATCAAACTTACAAACTTAGTAAAACCACCTCTAATCCCACTTCAAGAAACTAACCCCCAACTTAAACAACGCTAAACATGAGAATTAGGGGTTGGGGGTCTTACAGCCAGTGATCTCCAATGGGATCTTTAATCATCCTTGAAAGGGATCTTATTAATGTAATTGGTAAAGCGAAGATTTTGACAAACAAAGGGATTTGCATCTTTCATACTAAGTAATTTGTTGAAGTGAGATTCACCGATAGTGATAATAATTTATGTCTTTTAGATCAATACAGAGTTTAAATAGTAAAAGAGTCTTGGTCTGAATCTTTTACCCCTCCGGTATTGTTGTACGACTTGTCTGCCCAAAACTATTATGACTAGGAGAAATTGTGTGTATAGATAGGAGGCATTGCAGGCGTTGTAGGCATAGGTAGGTACTTAGTATTGTACAGGACAGTAACCCAATAGAGTTTAGGGATATTTTTTGTAAAGATGCCGTTGGACATGATATTTTCCCTTTGATAGGTCGAAGTTTAAATACTTTCCATAAAGCTATGCGTTATCTTATGGCCGTGCCATATTTCAATGTTATTTTATGAGCAGCTCTGTGAAAAGTATTTAAGCCTAGACAGTTCCACCGTCAAAACCACTAGTGTTTAGGTAAAGGGACACGTATGACCCGTATTCTCGAGTTTGAACATTAGATAGCTTGAAGGGCCACCAATATTGTACAGCCACTATGGATGTGGGTATGGCGTGGATGTGGCTCAGCTTTGAAATGTAGGATTTGAATGTGGGGCTTTGAAAGTGGGGTATGAATGCAGTATGGCTTCGTTGTGGCTTGGATTTGAAAAGTGGGGTTCGAAAGTGGATGCAGCCATGTGCTTGCCATGCCGTCTTTAAGTCTTCCTTAGTCGTGTTGCCTTGAATATCAAATTTGGGAAAAGATAAGAGGAAGGAAGAGGAGAGAAAGCTCCTCTTCTCCTCTGTTTCTCTTTGAAAGAAGTTGCAAAAGAAGAAAATTAGAAAACAGAAAATCGAGAAAGTGTTTAATTTGTATACTCATCAGATGATCCAAACTGTCAAAATGCACAATAATGATTCTATATTTCCTCCCATTGTTTATATTCCCCTACAAATTCAGGGTGAGCTGATTATTTTTTTAGAGTCTCTAAAAAAATTAATAGATTTGGGATTATCTTCATCCTCTTTTCTTTTTTCTAGCATTTCCGGCATCATTAGACGATGAATGCTCTCTAGAGCTTGATTAGACCAATACTAGTGGAGTATGTGAGGAACAGGTTTGACCAATTTCTGGCCTTGAATCATCCGAAAAAAATAATTCCTTTCACAATTGCTATAGATGAGGATCCATGTACTCTAGTCATACAACTTCTATCCTCCATTAAGTATTGAAAGCATACCTCCTTACCTAGAAAGCTTTCTGTTCATTTAAGGAAATACCGCCGGTACAACACTCACCTTCAAATAGTAATTCTAGATCATCCTTGCTAGTCACTGAATCCCGACAACCTTGCCCAACAATAGATACTCATCCTAAGATTACTCATAACAAGTCTATAGCAAAATGATTTATACACCTTGAAGGCTCGATCTGATTCATCTAAGCTTCAAATTTTAAAAGTGGCACTTCTTCGTCATTAGGCTTAGTCAATGATAATAGGGAACTTTGTGTCCAATGGCGAACCCAAGATCTATGTGTGGGTGGTTGAAAATTCAGCCCTAACACAGGCTTAGGTCCTAACCAACAGATCTCTACTAAATTTCAATCACAATGATTAAACTAATTATTAACCCTAAATCCAATTAAGAATAATCAAACCACACAAAAGAATGACACAGGATTTATACATGGAAAACCCTACTCGGGAAAAAAACCACGAGCCTTATCGTCTAGGCCAACAGACAACCAAGCACTATATAGAAGAAAGTTACAAGTAACTCACAATCGTTCCCCGTCAAATCTCAACCTAGGGACTGCGTGATCTTGCTCGTCATGCACGTTCACCGTGCTTGAACCAAACACCCCAAAGCGATCTTCAAGGTGTCTCTACTTCAAAGGAGTAGAACGGAGCATAAATCCAAAGCTTTGTGTAACACCGTGACCCGCCTTAATTTCGGTTAATAGTTAATTAATTGATATTAGTAGTTTAATGGATGTTTTGTATGTGTTTGGGCTTGATTAGATAAAATTAGTTGGGTTTGACCATTTACTAGGTAGACTATGATTTTTGAAGTGTTTTGGGTCTTATGTGTGTATTTAGAATTTTGTGGATTTGGGTGCATTGCATATAGACTAATCTGGGCTTTCATTTTGGTATTTTGACCCATTAAATCCAGATCCATAATGACCCATTTCCAGCCCATACTCCAGCCCAAGCCCCATTTTGAAAATCCTGCAACTTAGTGGGACTTGTATGCAGTGCAGGGAAGGAATTTCATCTCAAAACCTCTTTTCTCCATTTCAAACTGACCTTTCCTTCATTCTAGCTAAGCCTTCTCTTCTCTACTCCTCTACTACTTCGTCTCCTTCCTCATTTCCAACCAGCCAAGGAGACCTCTTGCATGTGAGTGGATTTCATTCCTCTACTACAAGGGTTTCATCCATTGAGCCAAGCACATTCCCATTGTTCTCAACTAGTTTGGTAAGTTGATTCAAGACTCATTTCCCTTGTTTAAATCCGAATTTGGATGGCTTTATTGGTGTTGCATGTGAATTCAAAACCCATTTCTCTTCATTTACCATTGTAGGATTTCATTCTTCACCATTGTAGGTTGCTTCTTGAGTTGCATTTTTGGGGGTTTTTAGTTGGAGAAGCTTGGCTTGGCTAGGAAAGTGTGGGGTGTAAGATTTGAGTGTGCAAACACCCAAGGCAAGTTAAACATTTATAAATGTGTGCATGTATGTCCATTTGACTCTTGGAAATGATCAATAATGCTAGATACCCAATTCTTGCTCAAAATTGGATTTCTTTTGTTCATATTGGTGTTACAAATGATTTTTGTTTTCTTGTTGATTTAATAGTGGTTAAATGATGATGTTTATGAGCACTTTGGTGGCTTGTTTTTGTCCAAAATCATACCTTGTAAGATGGGATTTTGGTTTAGAAGATATAACCCCAGAAAATAGAGCATTGCAGCTCAGTTTCTGAGCTAAAAACATGTTACAGCGTGCTGGGCCGCTCGAGCGGACCTTGGCCCGCTCGAGCGGGTAGGCCCATTGGGCTCAACAAGGTCGATTTTCGAATAGCCATAACTTTTGATCCATATGTCGGAATTTGAAGTACTACATACCGTCGGAAAGCTTTTAAAGTGTAGAATCCAATGCTCCCTTATCTTTATTTGATTTGAGGACTGGGAATGGATAGGAAATTGGATTTTAAATAAATCTTAGCAATCGGGTGGTACCGTGAGCTAAGTGTTGAACCGTAGCATGTTTAGATTAATTGGCCTGATAGTTGGACCTTAAGGATGGATACTTTGAACCTTTTATCATGCCCAAATGGATTTGTGATTATGTGGATGCATGCTTGAGCAACCGTGCACCCACAAGGGACCTCGTGTTCTTCGAAATTGTGATCAGAACCAATTGTATTATACTAAGGGATTCGGCATCCAAATTAAGTAACGTCAAGGGTTCCTTTGTAGCCCAATAATGCCAGAATCCTTAGTACTACACTGTGTTGGACGGTGAAGACCACAAGGATTTCAAGACCGTAGGCTTGGCTTTATTCATATCTTGATTCCGTATATGATCTATGTACATGCATTGCATTCCGTTTCTAGTATTCTTGTATGACTTGATCATACATCTGTTTAGTTCTTGTATACCTTGTTTATGTATCTGTTTACATTTATATCTACTTCTGTATCTGTTCAGTTACACTTATGATAAGTCCTGATTATGTACCATATGATACGATCTGTTTTCTGTAATATAAGTTCTGCTATTTTGTATACTGCATTCCATGAGTCGGCACCACTTGGCTTCGACCCTATCTAAGTCGGACCCGGTTAAGTGTGGGTTTAGTATATATTTCTGGCCCTCTGCTAATGGAATTATATTCTGAGGGTTTACCGGCACCCTAGGTCCACCACTCTGATCTTTTCTGTTCTGTTTTTGCTCTCACTTTACATTCATGTTTACATAATTAATTTGAGAGAATATAGCTAATGTGGATGTGCCATTTAGTTCTGCTATTGTGTATATCTGTCATCTATGATTCATACATCTCATGCTTACTTTTGCACAGGTTTGCCTAGTGATCATGCTTTGACCTCATATGAATTATATCCGTCTAACTATTCATTTGCCACATGCTATATGATTTATATTTGTTTATCTTGCTTAGCTTAGTCTAATACTGCTACACTTAGCGTTACAGGTGAGTACCTCGACACCACCGCCCCGGAGATCCACGAGGAGGAGGAATCTCCCCGTCACATAGCTGAATGGACCTCTGATGATGTCTTCTAGACATCTATCCAAAGAGATTGGACGTCACACTTCCTATGGACCGTGGCTTGGAATTGTCACATCTTTTGCAATAGATTATAAACTTGTTTTAGACTATAGCTCGTAGCACTTAACTCTACTTACTTCTTTCTTTCCTCCTATCTCTTGAGCTTAAACTCGAATTTCTAATCTATGCTCATGAACTTTTATGCTCTATATCTTGATGGATGTGATATTATTGTTTTACAATTTGGATATCGATTTGACAAAATTATACAGGTTTATGGAGGTTTGAACCTCACACGTGATATCTTGTGGGTGAATTTCGTTCGTGGGGACGAAGAGTCAAAGAGTTTGACTCGAATCCCCATGCGGGCGTTTGTCGCGCCTCGAGATGAGTGCAGTCTCCGGCTCGGGGCATGACACTTTGATCTTCAGCACTGTAGATGGTTGCCTTGGGGGAAGATGGATCTTCAAGTTCTCTCTAGGAATTTTTCTTATTAGAGAGGTGAGTTGAATAGAGAGAAAATAGGCTTTTTATAAGCCTAATTTCGCGCCTCAAGTGTTATAATATGATTAGGAATCAGCATGGCAACTTGAGACAAATCAGGAGAGAAAAATGGGCAGGTTTCTAATTTCGCGCCCAGGTCCGCTTGAGTGACAAGGGAGTCCACTCGAGCGACCAGGGAGTCCACTCCAGCAGACAAGCCTCTGTCTTCGAAATTTTGAACTTCTGACCATGGCTCGAGCGAACGAAAGATTGGGTCGAGGGAAATAGCTTCTGTGTTGGGTTTGCTCGAGCGGTCGAGGGCATCGCTCGAGTGAACTACATTCTATCTTTAGCTGTGAGGGATGGCTCTAGCGAAGATGGGGAAGGCTTGAGCGAAAAGGATTATGTGAGGGGTTCGCTCGAGCCAACATAGGATCGCTCTAGCGATCAGTGACAGTTCCAGAACCAACTGGACTTCTTCAATGATGATCTTGGGCAATTCTTTTCTAAACAAAATTACATCATAAAGATTCCCGGTTTTGTCCATTACCCAATGAATTAGCCAAACTAAAATCTTACAATCTCTGCATTTGGCAATTCATGGACAAAACTCGTAAATACAAAAAAAATCTACCCAAGTCCAAGAAACCAAGAAAAACAAAGACTAAAGAAGTCTTAACCTGTAAACCTGCACAGCCGTATGTCACAAGATTAAATGCATCCATCATCACCATCATTGAATAATAAGCATAATAAAGCAGGATAGAAAGATAAAACAATGACAACATGCTCCCCCCTTTTGTTTTGAATTGTCAAAGAGAGGACAGCCTAAATAACATCCAGAATAACATCTAAAATAACATCCAAAGCATCAAGAAGAAACATATAAAGTTCAAGACAGAATCATAAACAGTAACCAAGTTCAGATCATTTATAGAAACTGATTTCCCAGAAACATATAAAGAGAACAAATCACTGATTTCCCAGACGTGCGAGGATAGCTGCAAACACTTCATCAATTAGATTGAAGCGTCCATCAAATCCATTTAATCTTCCATCCATTGCATCAAACCTCACCATGCGCTCATTCAAACCCTGCACTTGAGCTACAAGCTGATCAATCCTATCGTGGTGTCCCTGTTACTCCCCTTGGACTTGTGCAGCAGGTGTAGCCTCATCCTAAGGAACTTCATCACCATGAGGAGCAGGCGGAATGTGAGCAGTTGATTATGCAAGTTTGTGAGCATTGATAAGATTCCGGATCTTATGAGTAGCCTCATTGCTCTTGTTCGGAATCTCTTTCCATGAAAGGAACTCAGTGATCAAGACACCATTTGGGTAGGATTGAATTCTTCTTTGCAGCCAAAGTCCAGATCAAAACATTCATTATGACTTGAGGGATGTTGACTCGCTTTCCAGTCCTGATGCAATACAAGAGATACCCATTTTTGTGGCTGACGTCGGAGGTGTGGCCCCTGGGTTCCAGGTTATGGCAGACAAACCGGTTGAGAAACCGATACTCAGCAGTCAGATTCCCATGTGGGAGAATACCACCATGCCAGCGAGTGTCTACTCCACAAATAGTTGTGCCTACCAAGTCATAGTCAATTTGGAATTGACTGTTTTTAGGAATGGGGTAATCTAGGTTCTCTACCACAGGGATATCTATGAAATCTGTAATATCACCTGTAGTAATTGTAATCCACTTTACCCGCACATATGTTTTGAAGGAGCCCGATTCCTCAATTTCCAAATTGTTATAGAACTCGCGGACCCAGTCAACATAAATTTTTGAAGACTCGAATTTCATTAGTGAGTACTAGTTGCGATTTGCAAGGCTTCTACAAACATGTTTATCATGAAGTTCTTCCGTAATCTCTCTTTATGACTTAACACTCCTAAACTGATACTGTTTATGAAATTGAGTAGCCTTGATGAGTATAGGAAACTGATTATGGTCAAAGCTGGTCTGAGAGGAGGAAGACTCAGCATGAGATCTCTTTTTGGGAGCCATGAAAATACAAATGAGTCTGAAAAGATCAGTTAACAAAATTTCCAAGTCAGTGCAGACATGGAAACACTGCAAATACCTTATTAAAACTTGTTGTTCCAATTAACATATCCAAGTCCCTGCACAAAGAAGTTGGGTATAACAACCCATCTCCACATTCCACAAAACTTCCACAGGCTCACATCACCCTCCATTTTGGTATTTCCAAGATCACAAAAAAATGATCCATTCCATTATATCATTATGAATTCGTCCCAGAGCAAAATTCCACCATACCTGTCCATTCCATTATTTTGAATTTTCCAGGATCAAAATAAAAAAATCCACACCAAGAAAATGGTAATAACTGACGAGAAGCATTCCATTTGAAAAAAAAACCTTGAGTGCAATTGTTATCCCGCAATGAAGGTACAAAAAAAAATGAAGGCAAATGATGCAGGAGTATCCATGTATAAGGAAAAAATTGAAAAGAAAAAAAAATGCAAAACAATTGAAAAGTATAAACAGATTCATAACTTCGAAATCCGTATGGAAATGGAAATGACCAATATGAAAGAGGAGAAAACGTAATGTAGAACCCTAAAATAAGCCCTGAAATCAAATAAAATTGAATCAAGAGACCAAGAAATCCTAGCAAGATTGATCACAGACGAAAGAAGAGTGAAAAAAATACCCGATTAAAAAAAGAGAAGGGCGTTTGGGCGACGCAAGGAGAAACACAGTAGACGAAAATTGCAGAGAGGGAAAAGAGAAGACGAAGAACACGAAGAAGCAGAGAGAAAACTGAAAGAAAAACCGCTAGTGACTTTTAAAGCGCAGGTCCGCTCGAGTGAATGTTTTGTTCGCTCGAGCGAATGTTATGTTCGCTCGAGCGAACGCCTTGAGATTTGAACACATTGAATGCAGCGCGCGAAAATTCACTAACGGCTATCGTTTGGTCAAATCACTCCATGAGACACAGTAAGAGATGAAAATTTTCATAAAGTTAATTTCACAGTGATAAGGTGAACAGTATGACCCAAAATGAAGAGAAGAAAAAACAATAAAATACATGTGTGTGCACAACTCCCCCTAAATCTCCTCAAAATGAACTTCGTTATTGCATAGGGAGCATACCCAGCAAAAACAAGTTTAGATAATCCATCTTTTTCTCATAATTATTTTTTTTATGTTGCTATATTTTCTTTTTTTATTTAACCCCCGCCTCCCATTTTTTATTTGATTTGGCACTAGCAGGATAGAGAAGTGAACCATCATAGGTGACTTTCACACTAATGAATATGGTATCCTTCTCTAAATGAAAATTACCAATCAAGTGGAAGCTATGACACATATTCTTAGGTAGCCCTGATCCTCCGGTTCAAGATGACTACCTTGACACCTCTTAAAGAAAGGGAAGAGAGTGACATGTGAAAATCAAGATTGATCTGTGCGGTGCATAAAAAAAATTTAGTCACGTGAAAAAGTGCTTGTGCAATTAAATAAACGAAAATTAATGGAGTTTAGGGAATGAAAGAGATCCCTAAAGATTTGCGTAGGGATTCAAAACGAGTTGCATCCAATGGTTTTGTAAAGATGTCCGCCAGTTGATTTGTAGTAGGAATGTGATGCAAGGATATGATTTTCTCTTCCACTAGATAATGAATGAAATGATGCCTAATGTCTATGTGTTTGGTTCTAGAGTGTTGTACCAGATTTTTGGAAATATCAGTTGCACTCTGATTATCGCAAAATACCGACATAGTTTCTTGCTTAATTCCATAATCTTGTATCATCTACTTCATCCAGAGAAGTTGAGTACAACAACTTCCCGTAGCAATATATTCTGCTTCAGCAGTCGACAGAGATGTCGAAGTCTGCTTTTTACTGTGCCATGCCACCATATTATTTCCAACAAAGATACATCCACTGGAAGTACTTTTCCGGTCATCTACACATCTAGCCCAATCAGCATCAGAAAAACCAACAATGGTAGTGTTTGTATCTTTGGACATCCAGATTCTGTAATCAACCATACCACCGACATACTTCAGAATTCTTTTCACTGTGCGAACATGAGATTCTTTTGGTTTGGACTGATATCTCGCACAAACACCTACACTGAAAGCAATGTCAGGACGACTGGTAATGAGATAGAGAAGACTGCTTATCATACTTCTGTAGAGAGTCTCATTGAAGTTCCTTCCATCATTATCAAGACTGAGTTTAACTGTGGTGCTCATGGGAGTCCCCGAGTGCTTTGAGGATATCATTCCAAACTTTTTGAGTAACTCTCGAGCATACTTTGGTTGAGAAATAAAAACACCAGACTCAGTTTGCTTAGTTTGTAAACCCAAAAAGAACGAGAGTTCACCAACCATGCTCATCTCAAACTCGCTAGCCATCTTTTCAACAAATTTATCAGATGTTGAACCGGAAACAATGTCATCGACATAAACCTGTGCAATAAGGATATTCTTCTTGTCTTGTTGAATAAACAAGGTCTTGTCAACACTTCCTCTTTGAAACCCATGCTCAATTAGAAACACTGTCAATCTTTCATACCAAGCTCAAGGTGCTTGTTTCAAACTGTAAAGAACTTTTTGGAATTTGAAAACATGATCCGGGAAATGAGGATCTTGAAATTCTTTTGGTTGTTCGACATAGACTTTCTCATTTAAAAGCCCATTTAGAAAAGCACTTTTCACATCCATTTGAAACAATTTGATATTCAAAAAACAATAAATGGCAAGTAATAGCCTGATTGACTGAAGTCTAGCAATAGGGGCAAAAGTTTCATCAAAATCTATGCTCGCAACTTGAGTATACCCCTGAGCAACTAGACGTGCTTTGTTCCTTATCACTTGTCCAAACTTATCAGTTTTATTTTTAAAGATCCATTTTGTACCTATTCCATTTGTGTGATGGGGTCTAGGAACAAGCTTCCAAACATGATTTCTTTCAAATTGAGCTAGTTCCTCATGCATAGCATTAATCCAACTATCATCAGATAAAGCACCATTGACATTTTTGGGTTCTACAACAGAGACAAAACAAACATGACTTACCTCATCGCATACTTGTTTTCTGGTTTTCAAGGGAGCTGCGATCAAACCAATAATAGTATCTCGGGAATGATCTTTCAGAACTTGTCCTCTCTAAGATCTAGGATAAGGAACAGGTGAAGAAGCAGTTTGCTATACTTTGGAGACTAATGGTGAGCTTTTTGAACACTCTTTTCTTCAAATTGGGGAATGATGTTAGGCACTATGGTTTCTAATGATTCTTTCATGTGATCAACATTCTCTTCATTTAAAGGAATTTTCTTTTCAGTTTCAGATTCAAGATTTGATGGTCTTTCTGCGTTTTTATCCATGACCTGCTCAGAAGGAGAAAAAGTCATGCCTTCTTCATCATCAGAAAAATAATCAGTTGTTCCTGCATCATCTACTACCACATTTATGGACTCCATGACTACAGAATTTTTCAAATGAAAAACTATAGGCTTTGCTAGTCAAGGAGTAACCAAAGAAGATTCCTTCATCACTTTTGGAGTCAAATTTAGTTAAGTGTTCTCGATCCCGCAGGATGTAACACTTACTGCCAAAAGTTCTGAAATATTTTATGTTTGCCTTGACTCCTATCCATATCTCATATGGGGTGGTTTTTGTACTCGGCTTGAGATAAACACGGTTAATAACATAGACAACGGTGTTAACAGCTTCAGCCCAAAACCGTTGGGGAATATTTTTTCTATGCAACATAACTCGTGCCATCTCTTAAACGACTCTGTTTTTCCGTTCAACCACTTCATTTTGTTATGGAGTTTTTGGTGCAAAGAACTCATGTTTAATGCCATGTTGAGTGCAAAAAGAAGAAAAATCAAAATTTTGAAATTCTGTTCCATGATCGGAGTGAATTCTTGAAATTCCTCCAAATTCTTGTCCCTCATCTGCAATAAGTAGAGACCACAAGTGATTAAAAACAGTAAACGTTTCTGACTTATCATGCAAAAATTGGACCCAAGTTAATCTAGAAAAATCATCAACAATTAAAAAATGTACTTCTTACCACCGATACTTTCAAACTTAGTGGGTCCCACGAGATCCATGTGTAACAACTCTAAGGGTCTCTTAGTGGTAAGAGAATCAATTTTCTTATGAGGAGCTCTTATTTGTTTTCCAACCTGACATAGACCACAAACACTATTCGGGGCCTTTTGAAGCTTGGGCAACCCACGAACAAGTTCAAATTTTGACAATTTTTCCAAATCATTGTGATTAATGTGGCCCAGCCTTTGTTGCTATAGATTGATATCACTTGTCATAAAGGAATTACATTACATATCTTTATCTGCGGACACCACATAACAATTGTTAGGATTTCTTTTTCCATGGAGCACTATTTTTCCCTTTTTATCAACAATGATGCACTCATTTGCAGAAAAATGAACCTCATGGCTGTTGTCACACAATTGACTTATGCTTAACAGATTGGTTTTAAGCCCATCAACCAAGTAAACATTTTTCAACTTAGTCATACCTGGAATGGAGACAATACCTTTGCCAATCACTTTTGTCTTACCTCCATCTCCGAACCGAAGACTTCCACCATTATAATCTTCAAGATAGGTGAACAGTGTTTTGTTCCCTAACATATGCCTAGAACAAGCACTATCAAAGTACCACACATCCGATTCTTGAGTACT
Organism: Persea americana; assembly: GCA_029852735.1. Lineage (NCBI taxonomy): Eukaryota > Viridiplantae > Streptophyta > Magnoliopsida > Laurales > Lauraceae > Persea > Persea americana. Next base: position 29,044,821 of record CM056818.1, on the reverse strand, counting down.
TAATACAGTGAAGACTGCATGGCAGCGTAGGTCAGATTTACGGACCCAAATGGTTTTAGTCCTGACCTATTGAGGAGATACGTAATTCTTCATCCACTGATTTTTTTGGTAATTCTCATTTTATTACAGTGTGGTCGTATGTGCCCTTTAATCCCACAGAAGTGACATATGGGAACGAAATTGGGTTTTGGCACATATCTTTTATACTTTTGACTATAATTCGGCAGTGTAGTATTTGAATGGATTGGAGGCATAGCAGTCATAGTAGGCCCTTGAACAAAAATAGACTTACCCTTGTCTTTTGAGAAGAGGCCCCTTGAACATAGCCGATACCTATTTTTGAGGATGCGGACTTTTGACTTCCCAAAATTTCATTAAGCTTCAATGATCCGATATTCATTCGATTGATAGAAGCTTTAGTCGAATCCAATTTTGCAAGAGTTATTTTCAACTTTCCAGCAAAATTTTCTTTTTCAGATGTGTATGATTGCAGCTCTTTCCGCATGTTGACCAATTCAGCTTCAACCTTTTGAGATTGTTGTAGTAGATGATCATTCTCTTGACCTGCAATGATCAACTTGTTAGACAAAATGGCTTGTTGATATTCTAACTGTTTTACCTTAGACTGAGAGTCTGTCAATGCTGCTTGCAGTGAAGTATTCTTTTCTTCAATTGCCTTAATTTTCAAGGCTCTTTTCTCGCTGATTTTTGACATCCTGACGGATTCTTGTAATAGTTTTTTATAGTCTTCATCATCCTGTTCTTCATAAAAAATCTCATTAATATCCAAATCATCTTCAGACTTAGATTCCTGCACAGATGAAGCATTAGAAAGTGCCATAAAAGCAATGAATTTTCCTGACTCACTAGAAGGTAAATCGGGTTCATAAACTTCATCATCTAATTCCTCATCGCAAGCAACATTTAGCGCTTTACCTTTGCTCTTTTCTTTCCGATTGGCACACTTGGTAGCAGTGTGACTATATCCTTGGCATTCGAAACATTGGATTGGCTTAGTTGTACCCTTAGCTTTATTCCGTTCTATTTTGGGTACAAACTTACCTTTTGAAACAGCCTTGGGATTCATGGAATCCTTATTAGGGAAAGCCTTTTTCTTATTCCACATCTTTTTAAACTTTCTAGCAAAGTAAGCCTCAAATTTTGCATCGTCCAGATCACTGCTCGAATCACTATTTTCAGTATCATCTACTGAGTTAGAGGACACGAGAGCTATGTCCTTCTCCTTTTTGGCTTGACAATGATTCGACTCAAAGGTTTGCAAATTACCAACAAGTTCTTCCACAGTTAAGAAATTGAGATCCTGATGCTCCTCGATGGTAACAACTTTTGGACGAAAATGTTCTGGGAGTGACCTCATAATTTTCTTGACGATTTTGGATTGAGGAATGGGTTCTCCCAAATTGAAGGATGAGTTTACGATTTTACTCAGTTTTTTATTGAATTCATCAAACGTTTCCGAATCCTTTATTTTGATCGTCTCAAAAGCAGTTGTTAGATTTTGGAGTTTGGCCTGTTTCACCGTGTCCGTTCCTTCATGAACAGTTTGAAGTAAATCCCAGGCTGCTTTGGCAGTTAGACACGTAGAAATTCTATGGAATACTGCTGGGGTGATTTCAGTGTAAATTGCATTGATGGCCTTGTTATTGCAATTGGACTTAGTATTTTCATTAGCAGTTCATTGTGCTTTGAGTTTCTTAATAGTTTTCCCATCTACAATCACAGTAGGATCAACATATCCCTCCACAATAGTACTCCAGACCTGATCGTCTATAGCCCTAAGAAAAGCAATCCTCCTTACTTTCCAATAAGCATAATTGGTTCCATCTAAGAGAGGAGGCTTATTTGTAGACGTTCCTTCTCTATTGAAGTCAGTTAGAGATCAGTATTAAAGATCACACAGTAGATTAGTGCAACCTGCTCTGATACCAATTGAAAATTCAGCCTTAACGCAGGCTTAAGTCCCAACCAACAGATCTCTACTAAATTTCAATCACAGTGATTAAACTAATTATTAACCCTAAATCCAATTAAGAATAATCAAACCACACAAAGAGAATGACACAAGATTTATACGTGGAAAACCCTACTCAGGAAAAAAACCACAAGCCTTATCGTCTAGGTCAACAGACAACCAAGCACTGTATAGAACAAAGTTACAAGTAACTCACAACCCTTCCCCGTCAAATCTCAACCTAGGGACTGCGCGATCTTGCCGACTGCTCGCCGTGCACCTTCACCGTGCTTGAACTAAACACCCCGAAGCGATCTTCAAGGTGTCTCTACTTCAGAGGAGTAGAACCGAGCATAAATCCAAAGCTTTGATCTTCAACATTGTAGATAGTTGCCTTGTGGGAAGATGGATCTCTCAAGTTCTCTCTAGGAATTTTTCTTGTTAGAGAGGTGAGTTGAATAGAGAGAAAATAGGCTTTTTATAAGCCTAATTCCATGCCTCAAGTGTTATAATATGATTAAGAATCAGCATCGCAACTTGAGACAAATCAAGAGAGAAATCTGGGCAGGTTTCTAATTTCGAGCGCAAGTCCACTTGAGCGACCAGGGAGTCCACTCTAGCGGACAAGCCTTTGTCTTCGAAATTTTGAACTTTAGACCATGGCTCGAGCGAACGAAAGATTGGGTCGAGCGAAATAGCTTATGTGTTGGGTTCGCTCGAGTGATCAAGGGCATCACTCGAGCGAGCAACATTCTGTCTTCAGCTGTGAGGGATGGCTCGAGCGAAGATGGGGTAGGCTTGAGCGAAAAGGATTCTGTGAGGGGTTCTCGGGTTCGCTCAAGCCAACAGAGGATCGCTCGAGCGATCGGTGACAGTTCCAGAAACAACTAGACTTCTTCAATGACAATCTTGGGCAGTCCTTTTCTAATCAAAATTACATCATAAAGATTCCTGGTTTTGTCCATTACCCAATGAATTAGCCAAACTAAAATCTTAAAGTGGTGCTAATCTTTTGCTAAATTTTCCTGGACATTTCTTATATTAACAATTGTAAAAGTGAAAATGTTTTGCGTTTCAATAGAAAGAAAGTATTTTACTACATCAACTCACATACATTTGTTTCATCAAAAGTCATATGAACTCAAAACAAAGTATTTACAATTGCCCTCGATGCATGATTGTATCATCATCGATGCTATTAAATATTTCCTTCTCAATATATATACAAGAAAATAATCATTCATCCACTCATCTTTCATTCGATTGTGCAGTCAATTCTTCACGATTTTCATAGCGAAAAGTGCCCTCTAAACCGTAGCAGTGGCAACTGGTAGGGTTCGCACTAACTTCAAAAGTAAATAAATTAAAGGATATGTAACGTCCATTTTTGTTTCTACCATATTATGAGCAAGGCCGCCAATTCCTACAGGAAATTTTGTTCTACTCTGGATAGTATAGTTGACCGCAGAATAAAATTTTCTACCGGTCAGTGCAGGCCAGTCCATTTGGCCGGCTATGGAACACAGTTTGGCATGTTTTAAGCCAGGAATTTGGAGATTTTGATCCTCTAACATTTTCAAAATTCAAGGACCTATAAAACTCAACTTTTGACAAGAAAATGCAATAGAATCATCATTAATTCAAGCATTTCTTAATTGTTCAAACCATTGATTAAACTATAATAATCAAATAAACAACCATTGCCTCCTATGATAAATAAATTAAGCACTTGCCTTGGCCCAACCACAACTCTAAAACAGTCCTAACCACCTCTAAACCAATTGGGATCACCTTCTTAAAATTTCAAAAAAATCCTCCACAAAACAATCAAAAACTAAAAACCCGATTTCCACTTAACACCAACCCAAGCACAGAACATATATTCAATAAATGGGAGTCTTGATCAAGGAAATATCCATGAGAGGGAGAGAACCTACCTCTAAGAGCTCAAATGTGGAGAAAGATCTAGATCAAGGAACTTTCAACCATGAATCTTCGCTAAAGTGAGATATGTGATGCACTTGATGACGGAAAATTGAATGGCGGTATCGGATTTATCAAGTAGGGCCTTTAAGTTGATGATCCCCACCGTGCCATAGAAGGTGAAGAAGAAGAAAGGAGAAAAAAGGAGAAGGAGAAAGCTCTTTTGCTTTTTGTAACGATGTAGTGAAGAAAAGTAAATGGGGCAGGTGGCGGTAGGTGAGGTAGGTGAGATATTTGTGAGGAGGGGGGGTTATGGTGTGAGTTTGCTACACCTTAGTAAAGTTAGTGATACGTAAAAGAACCTCATCGGGAACTTGGCTGGAATTGGTCAAAGAAGAATGATTGTATGTCATAAGAAGAGCTTTCCAACAAGCACAAGATCAAAAGATTTGGAGATGGTTGACAGAAGTTGAGGTTTTCAAGATTACATGTAAACACCTCAAAAAGAGTTTCGATGGTCAAACTGGGCTCTTCTTGCCTTAGTTGAATTTGGGATGAACATGAAAGTTGTTGGGTAGGTTAAGATCTAATTTTTGGGTAAAAAACTGTGCATTTTGATTTTCCGAGGGAAATGTAAACTTTTCTGTCAAAGCTTCCTAATTCTTGAATGAATTGGTCAATTGAATGGTTTCAATTCCTTAAACTGATTCGACTAGAGTATGAAAGTTGTAGGAATGATGATCCTAATCTAAAGAGATTGGAATAATAGTTTTAAAGAATTTTTGAATAACTCCACAGTCTTTCCCGAATTTACAACCAAGGCTCAAAAAAGGGTCAAATTAGACTCTGGGGCTCTAAAAAGTCGCCAAGCTATTCAAAACTATTCTAACACACAAAACACCGTGATTGACCCCTAATCCCACTTAGTAAACCTAGTCCCTAGAGGTAGCACCTCTATGAAGGATTGAAACGATTACAATGATTTTGGATGACTACGATGTACACTATTATTTCGGATGGAGATTGATCATCCCTAGGATTTAGACGGAGCTTATAACTCTATGATTTGGATGGGGTTTAATACCCTATGACTTTGGACAAGGTATAATACCCGATGCCAGGCTAATCACATGATGATTTTAGATAGGGTGAAATACCCAAGGGACCTTGACGTGTCATGTCTTGGTAGTAGCCTATGTGGGTTGCCTTATTATTAGAGTTCATTATAGAACTCCATTTCTTTTGCTAATTTTTTAATGTATTCCATTTGTTTATGCATGTTTTTTTCTAATCGCTTTATACCTGTATATCCATTGTTGTGTATATATATTTACCTCCTAGCTGCTTGTAGTTGATGATATTGTGCTTGGTAAATAGGTACCGAGTTTAACTTTGCCCCGGAGGAGGAGCTTCAAACAACTCTATCTCATGACAACTAGTGGAGTGCAGATGACATCTATTGAGTCATCATGACCTGCACCTAGGGACCTTTACTATTTGGGGATTATAACTTTCATCTTTTTGTAAATTGTAATTAATACTTTTGCAATATTAAACTTTGAACTCTAATCAATATTGCACAATTCGACTCTAAAATTTTTTATTATACTTTTTGTTAATCAAGAAGCTTCCACGGTTTATATCCTGTAACCAATCAAATGTATTCATTTCAACGCAGACTTCGATCCTATGGACCATGATTGTAGGCCATATTACTATTAAGTCGGAGAAATTATAATTTCGCCCCTAAACCCTATAATTATCAGCTAGAGCATGTCATTCAGCCAAAACAATTCTTTCAACTTCTTATAAACTTTTGTTGCCTAAGTCTCATAAATCCATTAATGAGGCCCACCTATGAGATCTAAGCCACTAAAATGCACAATAGATTTAAGAAAGATAGGTTCTAATGTTTGCAACTTTTGGCAGCTGAAGATGGAAGAAATAGTCACATACACATTACTTTTCTTTCCGTCACATAGAAACATAAAAAGTAAACCCACTGGTTGTTTCTTCCTTAAATTGGGATAGGTTCCGCTAGCACTATGGAAATGTGATCTTTGGTCTCATGTGTGGAATCAATGTATCCGTCTCGATGTTGGTACAAGACTTCAATAACACGCGCCAAATTCACAGCTCGCATGAGGAGAGGCATAGGAACCTCAGTAGGGTTTAGGCATTCCTTGTTTATCTATTTCCATGCATCCGCAGCCATCCTTCTAAACTTCTCACAAGCCTCTTCATATGTGCTTCCGTGCTCTTTCATGTAAATTTGGATGCAGGATGCCAAATGTCCTCTCATTTGCTCAAGCTTCACATGTCATAAATAAACATTAAAGGATCATGAGGATCGATTTTGAGAAAAAAGATGTATTTCTCAAGGAAATGGCGGGCAACACCCAATAATGGTATTTTTTTAGCCTATTGGATTTTAATCCAATATTGTAATGATTTTTTTCATGATGCTAATGTGTTTGGTGAAATTTTGAATCTTTTGTGATATTATTGCGAAAAGCATTCTAGATAAATATTGCAATATTTACAAAATATCACCAATGTTCATGACATGGGCTAAACCAATACTCCTAATTGATCAATTGGCTGACCACCAATCATTGCACAAAAAATTTGTAACTTAAGAAAACCTCCTCTCTAATTCCAACTTAAACATTTGTGCTCTCCTCATTTTCAAAACATACGCACCTGGTTTGATTGAATATCATCCTTGAATCGACAAACTACAAAAGACGCCTTTAGTAACTTCGATTTATTTTTGGCCCATTCGAAGACTTCTTTGGTTGCAATATCTCCCATGCCAACATATGAAACTAATGTAAGCATGAAGTATGCACCGGTTATCAAGGCAACGCTCATATACTCCTCTATTGTTGGCATGTATCCTAAATTTAACCACTCCATTTCAACGAAGTAGTGTTTGGAGACTTCCTTGAACTGCACACACACATAAAGAATAAGGAGGAAATAACTTCAATAATACATATGTAAAGTGTTTATAAACTTTGATTAAAAAAAGTCGTTTAGGGTAAGTATGACCAATCCTAATTGTCAAGTCAACTTCAGAGCAGGACAGTGATGGGATCAGATATTTGAAAGAGATATATATGACCTTGTGCTTAGAATAAAAAATGACATTGCAATATAGGCCTTAATGTTAGATGGATCTTCGTTTACAATTTTCATCTTTAGTTAGCCATTCCCACCAAAACCTTAAGGCGTTAGTAGAGGCAGGGGAAATACTTTTCAATATTCCCCCTCAGGTGAAGCCAACTCCTCAATAATCTCCCTCAGGTGGAACCAGCCAATGCACTTTTAGAGACACACTTTTTTTTTTACGCCGAGTCGTTCCTCCAGAGATTTGAACTCACGACTGGTTGGCTCTGATACTGTCTTAAATTTCTTTAGCTAGCCATTCCTACCAAAACCTCATGACATTAGTAGAAGCAACGGAAATACTTTTCAATATCCCCCCTCGGGTGGAGCCCACTCCTCAATAGGAATTACATTCCAATCAGCCCTACTTTCTATAATGGTCGTGCTAAGTTAATATATGCTTCTTAATGCATTAAGAAGAAATATTGCAAATCTTTGATAGAAGGTAATGAAATAAAGTTGTACATTATACAAATTCTTTTAAGTATGAAATACGGTAGGATTTTTCGTCCCGAACCAACTCCTCTTCAAATTGTTCAACGGCATCTAAAAGTGCACCAAAATGCACTTTCATGTAATCAGGTAGTTGATCTATGCTTTGGTCCCACCTAAAAATCCCAATTAACACCTCAATTCATAAATTGTGTTTTAAATTGGAGAAACAACAGAAAGAACAAATGATTGAAGATAGTGATTAGAAGAACCTTTGGATTGCATCTGGAAAAAGTTCGAGTTCTTCCATTGTACCATATACATCATAGATGTCATCCATTACTGAAGTTAATGATATAATTCTACTAATTATCATTCTAGCTCTGGAATACTGTGGCTCGAAATACACTCCTATTATCCAAAAGTAGCACTCCACCACTCTATCTCTAATGAATGGTAGCTTTGCACCAAAATCCCATTTCTTCCACTAGCTAATGAGGAGAACATAAGGAGAACATAAATTATAGTTATTGGGAAATCTTGTTACTTTTTAATATCGCTGTCATGAAACGATTCTCGTTATTTCCCTACATGATACTTTGAAGAAATCTCTATGAAGTGATGAATCTTGAATCTCCATATTTTATATTTGAAAAAACTACTAATGTGTTAGCTCATGAAACTTGCATTAAAATTTCCTTTAGCTCCTTTTGATGCAATAACCACTACAACAAGCTGCACTTTTAGCAATGTTTTTTAGCGATGTTTTTAAAAATTCGTCGGTAAAGAGTAATCTTTACCGACGTATATAATTTCGTCGCTAAATGTAAGACTTTTACCGACGTTTTACTCAAAACGTCGCTAAAAGCAACACTTTTATTGACGGTTTTTTTAAAAACATCGGCAAATGTTACTCTTTACCGACATTTTCAATTTCGTCGGCAAAACAAGCACTCTTTACTTTTTTTTAAATAAAAAAATAATATATCTTGTGCCAACGTTTTTAAAAAACGTCGGTGAAAATAACTTTGGCCGACGTTTTCTCGAAACATGTCGGTAAATATAGATAATTACCGACGTTTCTAATTACATCGGCAAAATGAGAACTTTTTACTTTTCTTTAAGTAAAAAAAAATTAAATCTTTAAAACGTCGGTGAAAACAAATTTGGCCGACCTTTTTTTCAAAAACGTCAGTAAATATCGATCATTACCGACGTTTTTAATTACGTCGGCAAAATGAGCACGTTTTACTTTTTGTTTTTTAAATAATATATATGTTGCCGACATTTTAGAAAACATCAGTGAAAACAACTTTGGCCGACGTAAAACGTCGGTAAAAACTAACTTTTACCAATCATTCCCGACGTTTTCAAAATCGTCGGCAAAATTCCCACCTTTTTTTCCCCCTCCAACCACCAAAACCCCTCTTTTCACTCTCTCCCCTGCTTTTCTCTCTCACACCACCAAAACTCCTCTTTTTAATATCTCTCATGCTCCTCTCTCACTCTCTGCTCTCTCACTCTCGCTCTCTCTGGTCTCTCACTCTAGCTTTCGCTTTCTCTGCTCTCTCACTCTCGCACTCTATGCTCTATCACTCTCGCTCACTCTGCTCTCTCACTCTCACTCTTTCTGCTATATCTCTCTCTCTCTCGCTCGATCTCTCTGCTCTTTCTCTTTCTCACTCTCTCTGCTTTCTCTCTTTCTCTCTGCTCTCTCTCTCTCTCACTCTCCTTGCTCTCTCTCTCTGCTTGAAACCGATTGTCGCTTTAGATCCTCTCTTCTGTTGCTGCCTCTGCGGGGAAGAAAACCCTAAATCGATTGAAAAGAAAGAAGAAAAAGATGGGAAGAAAACAAAGAAGAAGAAGAAAAGAAATCGTTCCTGTCTACCTACGCTGTTGGGCTGCTCGTCTTCTCCCTGCTGCTTCCTATAAGCTCTTCTACCCTGCTACCCCGCTGCTCATCTCATTCCAAGTACAACTGCTCGTCTTCTCCCTACACCAGTTTTTTTTTTTTTCTTTATTTTTACTTCATATGGGATTACACTACACAACTGATCTCATTGAATGTCGATTTTGATTTTTCTGCCATCTGCTGCTTTCTATTGTGTGGCACTATGACCGATCAAACCCATTTCTTTCCTGCTGTGGGAGGAATGAGATGAGGCTTGATCAAGAATAAGGGGAATTGGATTTTTTTTTCTTCTTCTTCTTCTGGATTCCATGTCTCTCTGCTCACTGATCATTTGATTCTGTCCTAAACATTGTGTAATTGAAAGAACTTGATCTAACAGAACAATTTTATAAAGTAGTAAAGATTCATCTACCCCAGTTTGCAAGTGAGTTGAGTAGAATGAATCTATACATGTTCTCCTGTGATTCTTTTTTTTTTTTTTTTTTTTACAAGTATACTGAGGTATGAGGATCCTTCACATCTTTTCCTTATTCCATAGATTCCAATAATTAAAATTCACGTTACAACTAATAGAAACAAAGAAACATAACAATGCAGTTAGGAAAATGACTAAATGACCATCTTGGCATTTATGATTCAAAGGCAAATTCACTCTCTACAATATGGCTTGAAATGCAAAGTGCCAAAATGGGAATGAAAAATAACAACAAAGGCATACAACATATAATATGCTATTGCCTGGTGTAAATAAATTGATTTTGATTTTGTCTTTAAGGCTCCTTTTGATCTTCTGAAAATGAGTACATGGCTCATGCGTTTGGACTTTTGATAGCCTGAGTGACACATGTAAGCTACAGTTGTTCATCCACTTCTACAATGGACATGCACATGGATATGGACATGGACATGGTAGAAAGTCATCAGTGGGGTCCCATTTGCTTTCCTCAAATTGACATTTTCATCCACTTCTTTACTGGAATCCACTTTGATATGGATGCAGACACTTAAGCAAGAAGAAGAAAAAATTACCTGAAGAAAGAGAGGAGTTTCTGATGTGCTTTGAATCGTCTTTCATATTTGAACATCTAGAAATTTCACAAAAAAGAAAAAAAGCGAAGAAGTTGGATTTCTGCCAAAACGACTTTTAAATGCAGTTGGACAACTCCAAAATAATTTCTTGGTTTGAAATGCTCTTATATAGTTAATTGTGAATTCTTTAATGTGATTAATGATCCTGTGAAACAAGTGTTAGAGGTAGGTAAGTATATGTATGGGTAGACTGAGTGTGGGAGGATTCACCATCAACAGCATGTTAGGAGGGCTCACTCACCCCACCAAGTACGAAGGGGTGATTGTGGATTAGCTGTTTGTGTGTTTTCGATCAGTTAAACAAGATGTGTTTATGGGGTATATCACTCATATGCCTCCAATCTGGAGTACACCTAAAAATGCACACTTCTAGTGTATACAACTCAAATATGCTTCATACAAGTTATAATAATAAAAAAAATATTCAAAATCTTCAATATCTTGTGTTTGGAGTGGTGAAAAATCTGCTATTCATGTTTGGTGGGATAATATATATATATATATATTTACCTCCCTTCACCACCTTAAATCACTGTGATAGCTTTTGTTGATGTGGGTGGAAATGTCATAACAAGCAGCGGTTCATCTATCTATCTCTGTGTATCTATCTATCTATCTGGGCTATAAGAAATAATAGTGAGAATTCATTTCATCATTTCCATTGATGTTGCGCTGTCTTGTTCGATAGATTCTAATTACTTGTGATTAGGTTAGATATGGACAAGAGTTGGATATTACATTATTAGAACCGATTTAGTGCGGAGTACATAGCTGGGGTGAACTCATTTATTGATTTTGCAAAGGCGAATTCGGGCGGGGCAATGTTGATTAACTGCCCGTGTAACGATTGTTGTAACCATCGGAAGCATGACTATGTAATCGTGAGAAGTCATTTGCACATTCAAGGAATGATGGTTTTATACCTACAGTGGATATATCACAGGGAACCTATAGTTCAACCTGATGATTCGGATGAGAGCGAGGATGAATCAGAAGAGAATCAGGATGAATACGATGAGTTGATAGATGACCATCGTAGGGGAACTTACTTGGAGGAAGATACTCAAGAGAGGGATGATGTGCAGGATTTTGAAAATTTGTTGAAGGCTTCTCAGCGTGGCTTGTACCCAGGATGCAAAAGCTCAGATACTCTGTTATCGTTTGTCATCAAGATATTACATTTGAAGGTAGAAAGTGGGTGTAGCAATAAGTCGTTTGACAAGGTTCTTCATATTTTTAAGGACTTCTTACCCGAAGGTCATGTGGTGCCGGAATCAGTTTACGAGGCGAAGAAATTATTACGTGACTTGGGCATGGGATACAAGCACATAGATGCCTATAAACACAATTGTGTGTTGTATTGGAAGGAGAATGCTCACTTGGATAAATGTCCAGAATGTGAAGCGCCTAGGTACAAGGTCAATGATGGCAAGTGAAAGATATGGTTGTTTCCCTTCTCTTGTTGATAGATTGAGATGTAATATGTTGACTGAAGCCTCTCAAGACGCTTGAGCAGACGAAAACTCTAGGGCAAGCTCAACTAAGGTTGAAAGAGGTGAGTCACGTTGAGGAAGTGCCAACTTAAGTTTTTCTCTCGTAAAAGCAATAGCTTCATCCAGTATATCTTCTCCATTTATTCCCATGTACGCCGCTTCATATAAACTAAGAAGACCTTGAACATCGCTAACTAATGATTTCTTTAAGCTCCTTTCTCCATCTTTGAACTTGTTGAATACATCTATTTTTGGAACCAAAAATTAGAAGAAAAAAAAAACCATTTATTAATAATGAATAAAAGGTACACGAGGTACTTACTTTGTGTGGGAAAAATACCGTAATAACGAGATTAAGCGAGGATCACGGTAATCCACCGACTTTCACCTCGGTCTCGGTAAGCATAGCCCGGCAGTTCGGCGGCTCGATAAGGAGTGCCGGCTCAAGAGGCCTCCACGCTACAGCTCGGCAGCTCTGCTAGGAGTGCCAGCTCAGCGACCCAGCTCTGCAGCTCGGCTAAGAGTGCCAGCTCGATGATTCAGCTCGGCTAGGAGTGCCGACTCAACGATCCAGCTCGGCTAGGAGTGCCAGCTCGATGATTCAGCTCGGCATGAGTGCCAGCAGGGTGCCAGCTCAGCCAGGCCATTCCTGGTTCCGGTAAAAGTACGAAGGCAAAGAATAGGCCATCAGTGGGCCATCACACCTACCAAAAGCACGGGCCTGCCCTGACAGATAGGGGCACTCATTTATGGCGATAAGAAGTCGGCTTTATCATCTCTTCACGTCAACTGACAAAAAGTTACTGATGGGATGCGCCCTTTTTACCTATCGCCGAATGTCAGGGTAAGGCTGATGGGACCTTACCCCACCTACCCCCCACTCACAGAGAATGCACAAATAATCTCCTTGATATACACATGGCAAGGGCCCCATGGAGGTGGGCAATATGCAACTGGCAATACACCAGTCTCTCTCTCATTCTCTCATTCCTCCTCCTGCTGCTTAGTTTTCTCAGAACTAACTCAGGCATCGAAGCGCCTTCGGCTCACGGCTACCAGGGGCTCTGACCCAAGCCTTTTTCCTTCCCTTTTCAGGTTCCTCAGCTCCGTGAAGGTTCGCGGCGTTCGGTCTTCCCTGATCTAAGAAGTTCATCATCTCAACCTAAGTAGGTGTCGTTTTTCCCGCCTACATACTTGATGACACATTATACCCTTCTTGCCTTAAGAGTCTTAATCGAAGAGCAACAGTGTGCAAATCATCACTATTATCTTTCCCATCAGTGAAGGAATTGTGCATCCGAAGTAGGGCGCTTTCGATACCCGACTCAAAGTGATAGGCCACACCAAGGCGGTGTATGGCATCGATCAAATTCAATTCTTGTTGAGGATCATTGACATTGTCAAGCATTCTCTTCACATCTTCCTTCAACTCATTTGCTCTATGCCGAGCTTGTGCATCAGGTTTCTGCATCAACAGCATACATCATCAAGCACACTTAATGAAACCAGATCATCACCCAACCAAAATTTTCCCAGTAAAAAAGAAAAGCAGTAAACAAAAGAGAAGCACCCTAAAATTCCAACTAATATATAAAGTAGACATAGGGCAGGTAACACTCTGGATTTGTGACAACTCGTTCAGCATGAGAGCGGCCCCTAGTGAAGCTTGATTACATCTGGCCCATTTGTAACCCCACATGAGCTCTACCACAAACTAGAAAACTCCAAACTTGATTTTCTCTTTCAGTCGGGTGAGGCCATGCAGTTTGGGTTTGCAGCACTATATGAAAATCCTACTTACCAACTCATCAAGGGAGGGTTTAGTGAAGCGATCGCCCCAGAATTGAGGGTGATAATTTTCTGATTTTCGACCAACATTGGATTTGTCATTTCGTTGTGATTTGGATGAGTTCGGTATATCTGATGACCAGAGCCAAAAAAAAGAGCCATCAGTGGAAGTCGGGTGATAATAGACGAAAGAGATAGCGAGTACGTTGTGTCTGGAAGGCAAACATGATAAGCCAATTTATAGGATTGTGAAAGACATGAAAGAAGTTGCAGGATTTCGTGTTATAACTATTTTGAACGGAAAGGATTCATACAAGGACTCTATGTTGTTTATAATATGCATTTATATATTATATAATTTCTTTTATAATATACATATATTATATATAGGATAATCTTTAATTAAATGAGCGTCTTCTTGTGAGTACCATCCACGAACACCTATTTTACCATAACTTGGGAATCCCCCGGTCTTAGTTGGACTTTAACCCAACTCTTACTACCCCACTTGAGCTGTCATAAGTCTGAGTTTGGCATTCACCCAACTCTTGCTCACCATTGATTAAAATCCAAAACAAATCAAAACAAAATAAAACAAAAAAAAAAAGATACAAACTCATAAGCTTGAACATGATACTTACTTAACAGATGACATATGAAGCTAAATTATTGGATAATGGTTTGCTTAATTTGCCCATTTCTTAATTAGTATTGGCAATTTAAAATTAGAAATCATGAATAATTTGAAAATCTCCATATTAACGACCTATGTGGGCGTCATAATAGTAGGTAAAGGAAACTAAAGTATAATCTAGCATCATCATCAACAACATTACTGTTATTTTTTGCTACATGGAGGACTGAAACTCATGCACTCTCGCACATAAACCTATGTCGTTACTTTGCAAAGTGAAAGATGAGGATGTAGCATCTTTTTGTAGTATATCCTCCATACGTATTATTTCCATATTGTCATATTCGATCTTTTTACCCTGATAAAGCACATTTTGAGTCCTTCTCTTTCGGTAGGGTTTTAATTTTTTTTCTTAATTCTCAGTTTGCTGGCAAGCGCAAGACCATTCCTTTATTGAATCTCAAAAGTCAAAAATACTAAAGCAATTATAATACTTTGTAGTTGTTTTGACAATGACAACAATTATGACACTTGGCATGGAGTTGTAGCCCAAAGTTTCCTTGGATATATATCTAGTTGTTTTCATACTTTGTAGCCCACTGATAACTTTGACACTCATCCAACTGTTCTTTACCATTTGATTGAAATCATAATAAAATGATGTCTTTAAACCATTAACTTCCAGGGCCATGTATCAAAAGGTTAGGATGATCTTATGAATTCAAGATTTTACATATTAATTGATTTATTGACTTTTATAATCACCGTGCATCCCGGCAAGTACAACTAGGAGGGGCATTTTATGTAAAAAAAATACCAAGACACTGTATAGCGCTCCTACTACCACATTTATTGCGCACTTTTGTTTTCATTTATTAGATGCAATTAAATGGTTAATAATATTTTATTTGAACAATCTTTTATAGACTGTTCTTCTAATTAATCATTTTGGGCATGTTTGTGTTACCCATTTCCGTGGAAAACTTTTCATTTTTTCACGGAAATGCGGTTTTTCTTGTGTTTGGTGTGGAAGAAATTCGTGGAAGTGTAATGCCGCCACATCAGCCTTTTCCGCAGGAAGCCCAGAAATGCACTTCCAATGGGGGGGATGGGGGGTATCAAACTTCTACTTCCGCGGAAAAAAAAAACCCCATATTTAAGCCACGTTTCCTCTGTCTTCGTCGAAATCGTGTGAAAGAAAAAAAGAAGAGAAGCTCCGGCGATTCGAAGCCCAGAACCTATTCGAAGCTGATCTCTGTTACCGATTCGAAGCCATCTCCATCTTCTTCATTCTTCCTCAATCTGATCTCAGAAACCCATCTCTATTCCTCTTCTCCCTCCCCCCACCCCACACAACCCAAACCACCCCCCCCCCCCCCCCCCGCCTTCCCTCTCTGGTTCTCTCTCTCACTCAATCCTCCTCCATCTCCACCCCTCTCTCTCAATCCGCCTCCATCTAAACCTCTTTCTCTCTCAATACCATCTATGTCTCCATTTCCATCTCTACTGTAACAATACAATCAAATCGTAATTCTAGCCCTAACCCTAAAATCAAGTTCAAAACCGTTTCCCTAACCCAAATCCAAGGATTGCCCAAGGTCTCCATTTCCATCGTCCCTGTTGGCAAGAAAGTTCTCTTGTTTGCATAAAAGAACAAATTTTGTGGTGGGTTCTGTAAGTATTATAATCCTATTATAATTAGTATTGGCAAATTCATTGGGTATTGGACAAAACTTGGGATTTATTCATAATTGTAATTCTAGTGGGACTGCCCAAAAAAGATACCTACAAGACGTATTCGATCAAAACTCCAAGGCTCGGGTGCACCGTGTATGAGTCACAGGAGTCATAGCTTTGAGTTTTTACTTGCCAACGTTTCTTTCAATGCAACATCATATGGGCACTTTTTTAAAGTTTCCAACGCTAACATCATAGTTGCCATGGCATGGCATGGAGATATGTGTGATGATGACATGGAAACAAAAGTTAAAGAAAACAGCTACAGGCATTGTCATTGTCTCCACTTTTCTAATATAAAAGAAAGTCTTGTCTCCATTATTCAAAGATAAAACAATGAAATGATGTGGGTTTCGTGCAACACAGAAGAGTAATGTGACATTGGTTTCGTGCAACACAGAACAAAGGTTGCTTGAGCCATTGATTGGGCGCTCGAGCGAGTGACAAACAGAATGTCATCTGCTCGAGCGCAAAATTCTTCGCTCGAGCGATCAATGCGTAGAAAGTCCATTTTGAATAGAAAACTGCCTTCTAATTTGGTTCATATTACTTTTTTGAGTCCTACTTGATCTACAAGTATTGAGGCACAAATTAAAGCCTATATATGGCCTTTCTCTCTCAACTCTAGACCACCACTCTCCCATCCAAAATTTAGAGATCTATTGAGAGATTTTTTCCTCTCCAAAGCTTCAAGTTGATGCGCTGAAGCTCAAGTCTTTGCAGGTTTTCCTGCTACTTTTCTGAAGTGGATTCATTTTAAAGAGGCATTCAAGGTGGTTGGTTTAAGCGCGATGAAAGTGCACAACGAACAGTCGGCAAGATCAAAACAGTCCTTAGGTTAAGTTAGCAACTAGGAAAGGGTTGTGAGTTTTCTTGTAACTTGCAATTTATAGTGCTTGGTTGTCTGTTGGCCTAGACGATAAAGCCCGCGGTTTTTTTCCCGAGTAGGGTTTTCCATGTATAAATCATGTGTCATACTCTTTGTGGGATTGCTTGATTTTAATCGGATCCAGGATTAATCACTAGTTTAATCACGGTTATTGAAATCTAGTAGAGATCAATTGGTTGGGATCCGAGCCCGTGTTAAGGCCGAATTTTCAGGTTCTTTCTCATGTATGTTGTGAATTATGTTGAATTTGGTTTTTCTACTCTTTGGATATGATTGTTGTGTTCTTATTCTTCTTGTTAATTATGTTGAATTTGGTTAGTCTTCCGTTGTTGGATTCAATTTATGTTAAATTTGATTTTTCTACAATTGTTGATAATTGCTCTATGTAAAGTGAATCGGGTAGAATGGGTGAGGAATCCACCGTTGCACAGAACATAAAAATTACCATTTCAACAAAATAGACATTTTGGCACCACACACAGATTATATGACCGTATCATTGGGCGTGATACGTGCCCTTTATGTGACCGTATCATTGGGCGTGCGCACGTCCATGCCATCAATCGTGTATTCAACTGGGTTTGAACTGCAGGGATTTTTGAAACATCTAATTTTTAAGTTGGCCAGTACTCTGTACTGTGATATGTGAAAGTTACTGTGGCCATTTCATGCATCACATGGTCAGTACAATTACGACATAATTTGGATTCTTTTAAATTTCAAACGTTTGGTCTTTCTCATAGCACTGTGTATGGGCAACAACGTGGGCCTCCCACTTGCTTATATTGACTTTTGTTTGGTAAAAGATTTGAAAAATCTTCACTGTATGGATATGTTTGGCCTTCCGCTTTGAAAATCTCCCCTTATTCTCTCTCTCTTTCAAGGTCATGTCCTTTTAAGTGCCATGCGATTCACGAGTTGTCTCTTGTCAATTGACTAGTTATTTTAAATTAATATTCTATATAATAATCAATTAATAAAAGATTACTAGATTTATTCAATGAGATTTCCAAGTTTCTTGAGGTAAGGTTTCATGGCTTAAAGGCAAACAAACTATAACATTATGTATATTATTAGTGTCTAAGTTTTTTTTTTTTTTTATTATTTCTATTAGCGTCTAAGTTTCATCACTTTCAAATATTAGTTTAACATAAGTAAAACTGCAAGCCAGAGGCACTAAGAAGCACTAAGAGGCATCATGTAATGTTGTAATGTTTAAGCATACAATTGACTTGGCCTTACAAACACATTCAATAAACAACACCAAATTTTAATACACGTATATTAAAACTAATACAAAAATGGGTCCATTAATACAAAAAAGAGGCATCGAGTAGTTTTAGTTCTTATATGTTAGGACCATTCATTTATAGTTTAGTAGTATTGTTCTTCTTCTTTAACATGTATAAGAGGGCTAGTGGACATTGGGTTAGAGTGGGTGCTTGTGTAAGGAAGGAACTTGAATCCCTAGGAACCAAAAGAGGGTTTCCAGCACGAACAACTTAAAGCAAGTGAGTAAATGGTAATAAAATTATTATTATGCGTTGAATGTTTGATTCCATGCTTTTATACATAAAGATACCATAGGAATCAAAAGCGGGTTTCCAGCTCTAACAACTTAAAGCAAGTGAAGAAATGGTGATAAAATTATTATTATGCTTTGTGAAAGTTCCGTAGATACACTAGAATGGATGGTAGTCTAATTAATCAAACCAATGCAGCGGATGTAAACAACCAAACAGTAAAGAATTAACAAATAATTCTACCAATCACACACCACAAGAAGGCATACACAAATTTAACATGGAAACCCTTTCCAGGGAGAAAAACTGCGATTTAGAAATCAAGAACTCACAAACAGTTACAAGGATATACTCACAGTTCATTTACCTCAATCAGTACCTAGACCTAAGAACTGTATTTGTTTTTGCACAACTTCCATTGACACGACTTCCACCTACACTGCTCTCCTTACTTGATCTCCTCGTACCTTATCAACCAAGATGATCAATCTTCTACAAGAGAATAGAAGCAACAAAACATTTTAAAGCAACCCTTCAGAACAATCTCTCAATGGCTCTAAAGAATAATTCACTCATCTCTAAGATATCCCTTACTCAAATTAATGAGAGAGGTGGTGTGTCCTTTTGGGTTGAGAGAATCACCCAATTTATAGTCCCAAATCCGTGCATAAGACTCCTAGTGATAATCCACTAAGAATTATAAGCAATCTCAAACTCTGTCATAGAGTCCGGATCGAACCTTGCTTTCTAAGCCACACTCGCTATAGTGAGCAGAGTCTTCGCTATAGCAAGACCCTCCTTTGGTTTCTTTGGCCTGACAAGCGATTTTGGCACAGACATGTCATTATGACCCTTACAATCTCCCTCTTTTTGCAATTCTTGCACAAAACTCCCTAGAACAATACAATTTGATCTACCCAAATGTAAAACCCTAAATACATTGAGTTTAAAATAAAAAAATCTTGCACTGTAGATCTTGTATTGCCTTTGCTTGACCTTTTAGATCATGAATTGACTTGGCTTGTATAGCTCCCTATAGCTCAATTCTTCTCCCCCTGCATTTGTCCATAATTGACAAACAAATATCATCATGTAGGTTCTGTCAATCTGGATCAAGTAGCTCTCCCTCAATATGATCTTCGTATCAGCACTGGGGTGGGGGCTTGATCTTGCAGATCAGGGGTGATGAAGCTTAGGCACACACACTTGCAAATTTAAATACTTCAACAAAGTGTATACCAATACAGAAGGTAGATCTTCTTTCTTAACCCAAACAGCTTTGGTATTCTTCTTTTTTCAGCTCAGCCTTCTGCGTTTTCCATTGCTTTTGATTCGATAAACTTCATAGCTTATTGCAATGGGGTCGAATGTGTCCTTTAATTTCACAATGATGGCAAGTGGGAATTCGCTCAGGACGTGAAACATTCTACTTCTTTGGAGCTCTGAGTGCAACACTAACAACAGGATTAGTAACAACTAAGTTTTTAACAAAACAGTTTGTACCTTTGGCAGTGGATGTGGATGCTCCATCAGCATAGCTAATACCATGATTGTCGGTGTGTGCATTTTGACAACACAGGATGCCATCTAATTTTCTCAATCCATTGTTCATCCTATTCAATGAAGCTTTAGTAGTATCTAACTCAGATAAAATCATCTTGAGTCTTCCATTTAGATCAGAATTCTCTGCTTTTAAAGTCTTCATATCATAATCAAGTAAGTCACACTTTTGGTGGGTTGAAGTCCATCAAAATTAAAACCGTGAGGCCCGTGGGCCAAAGCGGACAATATCATGCATGCTTATATGGTGGGGCGTTACAGGGATAGGGCTAAATTTTTTTTGCAGAGATGAAAGGTCAGTGGAGATCTTTCGATCCCCCTAGTCCACGTCCAAGGTGGGGCCCCATGTTGAGGCGAGCACGCTAATCTAGTACTACATTATATATATATGATGCTTATCGAGTGCGACCGGTGCTCAAGTTGCGCATCGAGGGTGGGGCCCAGTTGCTGGTCTATCTGAATGAACCACACACACGCACCCCCTTGAATTTCACATGGGGCCCATCTTTGCACCCATCCGATGTACTATACTCCGTTGGACCAACTGTACACCCATCCAAATGGACTATATACCGTTAAACTTATGGGGCCTAAATGGAGGTGATGATGATCAGGGATGCGGCCCAATTTTTTGCAGAGATAAAGGGCCATGGAAGATCTTTCAATCCCCCCAGTCAGTCCTAATCCTAGGTGGGGCCCCCTGTGGGCCATACGTTAAGGTGCACACAGTCATCCAGTGCGCAAATCGCGCACTGGATGACTACTCTATATATATGGGATTTTTACAAAAAAAAAAAGCTTAAATCCTTGTTAAATTTAATTATATTTATGAAGAATAATTATAAAAGGATAGGATAATTGTCCATACATGTTTTTGGACGAGATCAACCCAGTTGACGATATCGATAATTGGTTGACAATATCGCCAACCTTGATTCCAAAAAACAATATTCTACTTCATCTTCTTCTACCTAGTGATGGAAATGTTCAGAAAAATCATTGCATTTTGTGTCTCACTGGTTTTCTTTAAGTGGTCTTGTCAATTTTTCTTAGGTGTGTGGACCCATGCTTAGTTTCTACACATTTTTTGCCTCCCTTCGCAAGGGTTTTGAGAGTTCGAGCTTAGAGTGCAAGATGTTTGGTGAAATGCTTAAATGAGAGTTTTCTCTTGATTTGGCGGGGCTTCGAGTGTAGTTGGAGTGCATAAATTTGGGTGTGCCTTTGTAAACATTAAGAGTCTGAATCCATTTATTTAGGGAATTTTGTAGGTCTTGGTGATTGTGAGTAACATGAAGAGAGCCATGTTGGACGATCTTTAAGTACTAAATGTGAGGTTTTCTCATGGGTATTGTATTGTTTGAGTGGAGTTTTAGATCCCAAGAGTGTTTTTATTTTTTTTTCCGTTAATCGGGAATCTTTGAACCGGCTTAAAGAATGGATTTGATAGTGGATGGAAATACTTCATTATGTGATTTGTGAAAGACTTATCAAACCCTTATTCTTTAATGCATTCATCACCTCCTTTTAATCTTCCTTTATTTTATTTGAAATGGATATTCATTTTCCGCCCAATTTCAGCATCATCCACTTCAAACCTGAGACAATCAGATATGGAAACAATCATGCAAGAAAAAGAAAAGTCAAAGAAGAAGAGAAGTTGCAAGAGGTTGACAATATCATCAACTTGGTCGATGATATCGTCAACTGGATTGATGATATCGTCAAGATGGGAAATTTCTTCCAAAAAAATGTACAAACAATTAGCTTTTCATTTTGTTTTTATTTTTTTAGAGATCGTTTAATTATGGTTTAAGCTTAATTTTTTCGTACAAATTCCTATATATATAAAATGAGCCATTCAATACTACCACATTTATTGTCGACTTTTCTTTTTCATTTATTAGATGTAATTAGATGGGTAAAACTATTTGACTTGACCAATCTTTTATAGATTGTTTATCTAATTAATAATTTTAGAGGATTTTACGGGAGAAATCCAGGAATTTGGTCATTCCTCGTGAAGGGTCCCCGAAGATTGAGCAGCACAGCACAAATTATCTCATCCCGCCATTTTTTTATTTTTTAATACTTTTTTCTGAGCGATGATAGCGTCTCTTAGAAAAATTCGGGGGGACGCTAGCGTCGCTCCTCACGTATCGGTGGAAAAGCTGTGAATACAAGTTTTCCGCCATTCATATCAGTGAAAAAGCTGTGAATATAAGTTTTACGCCATTCATATTGGTGGAAAAGCTGCAAATACAAGCTTTCCGTTATAAAATAAGTTTTTCGTCGTTCATATTGGTGGAAAAGCTCCGAATATTTCAAGTTTTCCTCTATTCATAAGGGCGGAAAAGCTGTGAATACAAGTTTTCCCATGTTCATAAGGGCGGAAACGCAACGTCCAAACCTGCAAATAAAGATTTACCCCGCCGAGCAACCCTTCTCTCTCGTTTTGTCATGGATTGGTTCATGGGTTGAGGGTAAGCTCTACATGATAATGTACCAGTATAAGATTGTTATTGGAACCATTCTTCCATATTATGTCTGCCGGCTTTTTTTTCCATCTCTTTCACTTTTCAAGATAAATCTTGAGAATACAAAAAAAGAAAGAAAGAAATAACATGTTGGTCTATAGTAATCTTTTTATAAAGCCTGTAAAACCGTTTTTCTAATATGATTGGGAGAAAATGGAGTGGGAGAGATAGAGAAATAAAATAGTCATATAAGGGGTATTTTGTGTCAATTTCAATTTTACAAAGTCTATAAATATTCGAACCCTCACATTCTTCTCAGTGGAGTTGGTCGAGTCTGACCGAACCACTTAAATATCTTTGTTATTCTCCATGCTTGTGTTCTAATTTTTAATTTTAATACTGAAAATGAGAAAAAAAAATAATTGAAAAAAAAAATTAAAAGAGGCACCCCGAGCACGGCAGGCATGGCCCAGCCCGCTCCATCTATTTGGATGGTGGTTTGGTGGTCCCACAGTCAAGGAAAAAATAAAAAAACGGATTGTTCAATTCTTCCCGCTTCTGATTGTGGGATATCCTACATCCCTAAGATATTGCAGCTTGCGATATCCCACGGATCGAACAGTTCTGCAGTAAATATACATTTTTTGGCTATTCTAGGGCTATTGTCAGCTTAAACACCTTCTGTACGGTGATTGTCCCTTTTTAAAGCTACTGTGGCCATGTCATGTATCACATGGTTAGTACAAGTACAACATAATTCTCTTTGCACTGTGCTTGTCCAGATTCTCAACATATGGTGTGCGTCTATAAAGATTTTTGTCTGGTAATAAGGCTTGAAAAAAAGAATGAGGATTGAGGAGGCAATTTATTTTGATGGGTATGGATTTTTCAGACTCCACTAATGATCTGTAATGAATAGTCTATATTAGAGTAAGCCATATAAAAAGGCCAGCAGACTTTAAAATTTACTGACAAGTAAGAGATTTCCAAGAAAATAAGTAAGTGAATCTTGAAAGATTTGTGTAAAGAAATAAAAAATTCATGAAAGAATTAGTTGATTTTTAAAGAGAGAAAGACGTTAGTTTCAAGAAAGAGATGATGGAAGTTATTAATGAGCATTTAAGTGATATGATTAAGCGAACTATTCTCTTATTCGTTGCGAATAGGGGCGTTTTCACGTTTGAAAATGCCTGAGTGTCATGTAGACTTTCATATAAAGCGCACCTTTTTCTGCCTCTCTTTGTTTGATCATGGGGCCCACCTTGATCACACCCCCCCCCCCCCCCCCCCCCCTCCCACCACCACAAAATGAATAGTCGCATGTCTAAATCTGATACTCTTTTCCACACCAGTGAATTGAAATCATAATAAAATGATGCCTCTATACCATTAAATTTTAGTGTCATAGATCTAAAGGATAGGATATCTTGCATATAGGTAGGCCGCATATGAATTTTTCCATCCAATGGACTTTCATGATCATCAGGCATCCCGGTGGGCCCAATTAGGAAAGGCATTTGCTCTTAAAAAAAATATCTGTGTGTTGTGTAGCACTCCCCGATATAAACATTTAGTGTCCGTTTTTGTCCACTTTTATTGTCGACTTTGTTTTTCATGCTATATTATACTTTTGTCCACTTTTACCATTCTATACTACCACATTTTTTGTCAACTTTTTTTTTCATTATTTAGATGTAATTAAATGGGTGATAATATTTGATTCAACCCATATTTTATATTGTCTGGTCACTTAATTAATCATTTTATGTGACCGTGTCATTGGTTGTGGCACGTCCATTCCATCAATCGTGTATTAAATCGGAAGGATTTTTGAAGGGTCATTTTAAATACACCCACCCTACTTACTAAACACACCCACCCTATATCTCAATGAATGCTAGGATTTGACACCCGGCTTTTCCTTCCTCTCCTTTTTGTGGCATGGACTTGTGGGAACCCCGACAAATGATGAGAGGGAAACATAGTACGGCTACTTAACGGGCAAGCATAAAAGACACTGTAGTAATGAGTACTCTGTCCACTGTACTTGTGGGAATCCCGACAAATGATCAGGTTTTGTGGCTGATATTAACTGGCAAATGCAGATGAAGGTTGGGGTCAGAGGAAAGAAGGACGTGAGATCATCTTAGCGGTTGATTTAAGGGGCCTTGAAGTTTGTTTGGTGGTCTTTAAACCACACATTTCTTTGAGGTTTCATTCAATGGTGGGTGAAATTAGGCCAGATCATGAAGGAGACGAGCAAGTCAAAGTACATGTTTTGTTCAAAGGTTGTGGCCTGAGTGGGGCCTTTGTTACTCGCATGAAAATGATATCTCTTGAAGATATAGGGATGTTGATTAACACATCAGCCATTTTTTGATGTCGTCTTAATAACATTTGTATGAACTTCTAATTATGTCCAAAAATATTCATGGTACTGACTCCTGGGATGAATCTCGAAATTACATGTAAATTAGCTTAGTAAGAAGATGATTAAGCTCCAATTTAATTACTAATTAGCCATGTTATATGGATCAAGATTTTTTTCATGAAAAATTAAAATATTTGAAATGCAGGATTGATCTATACTTAAGATTCTACCTTTGATCTTCAGAGAAATTTACCAAATGAAACCCAGTTTTTGATCTTGAGAGAGATCAATTAGATGGAGATCCTAATTCAAATCAAGGTGAGGAGGACTGTGCAGAAGATAATTCGCAAGAAAGATCTACGATTCCAACTCCAGGTGACTGGGAATGACAATATAGCATTTAGGTGTGATGGTTTTAGATCATATTTAACGGTTGCAAGTGAACTCAGTTACCTGATGGATACATCTATTTAATACATCTTTTTCTTTTTTGGGTCTTTCTTTAACCGAACTATTTATTCATCACAACGTGACTCACGTGAAGATGGGGCTTCCTGTAATAATATTATAATAAAGCTTTGTGTAATATAATGTAACAGTAAGTACAAGGATCAAAAAAAAAAAAAAAAAAGGAAAAACAAAACTTTTGGGTGGTTGTAATTTTGAATTTGTAATTCCTTTCTTTCTCATTCTTCTCTAATCATATTCTCTTAAAGGAGGACATTAATCCCCATCCTTTTTAAAAGAGACAGCAACCTCATGTTTCCTGATTTGGAAGTATAGCACAATTTGATTAGAGAGCAGGTTCACACTAATAACACAAAAATCTTCCTAATCTCAAAAGTCTTGGATATTTAAAAAATATTTATTCAAACATATTAAAACATATTACATTCCTAATCTTCCAACACAATGGTTTCAGAATGAAACTTAGAACGCATATATTGCATGAACGCATTAATTCGCTCTGCGTACGAGGTAGCCCATGCAGTTGCACAATTGTGCTTGTGATTTGTGTAAGTTACCATGCCCATGTCATGTATCACATGGTCAGTATAAGTATGGCATACATGTCAAAAGTTGGGCAGTACTATGTACTGTGATTTGTGAAAGTTACTGTGGCCATGTCATCTATCGGATGGTCGGTACAAGTATGGTATAATTTGGAATGTTTTAATTTCAAACGTTTGATCTTTCTCATTGCACTGTGATTTTCAACATATGGTGTGCAGGCTTCTAACTCGATCCTTATTTCTTTTAAGTGATTTCATTTTGACTAACCCTATTTTTGGGAAGGGGGGAGGGAAAGGGAGGGAAAATTTGAGGGGAAAGGAAAATGAAGGGGAGGGGAGGGAAAATTAAATTTACCTCCTCTTGTTTGGATAGTCAAAAAGTAGGGGAAAGAAAAGCGAGAAAGTAGGATTTTGTTTGTTTGTGAGGTAGAGAGAATATTACCAATTTACCCTTACTTTGTGAAAAAGTGAAAAAGTGAAAAGGGCATTTTAGTAAAATTACAAAGAATCCCCTCTTTCCCTCGTACTTTCCCCCTATTTTTGAGAGGGAAATTTTAAGGTGGTCCCCACAAGAATTTTACCCCCATTTTCCCTCCCCCACTCTTCCTCCCCCCTTCCCAAACACCATCAATTTTCACTTTCCCTTCATTTTCCCCTCTCCTCCCCCCACTTTCCCTCCTTCCCAAACAGAGGGTAAGGGCCAAGTCAGAAAAAGGAAAGACTCGACCAAGTAAACTCATTTTAATAAGCAGTTTCGATTTTAAGTTATTTAATAAGGATATATGACTTTAAATAATTAAAGTTTATTTATAAGTTATTATGCACGAGGTTTCCAATCAGGAATTTAAAAATGATGATTAGAATGTAATTTGAAACTTATAATATTTAATCTTTTACATTCAATATTTGGAATAACAAATTATATAATATAAAATATTCTTCTCTTTTATTTTTCTTATTATATTACTTTTTTCTATATATAAATTTTTAATTTGAATTGATTATCATAAAAGTATGTAAATAAAAATATTCTTATATTTTATAACAGATTCATTTTTACATATTTTTAAAATTATTTTTTTAAAAGCAAGACTCTTCCTAGTCTCCGCGTTGAATCTAGCCGAGTCCATTTATTTAGTTTTTGCATTTGACTAGTCAAGTCCGAGTTACGAGTTTTCCAACCTTGGAAGCACCTCTGTAGGGGCAGAACTGGAAAAGGCTACAACGTAAGTCTCCCACAAGGTTGTAAAGATTTTTGTTTGGGAAAATATTTGAAATATCTCTATGGGATGGATACGTTTGTCCTTCGATGTGAAAATCTTCCCCAAATTTCTCTTTCAAGGTCTTATCCTAGCATTAAGTGCATGCCATGCGATTCACCAGTTGTCCTTCGCTTTGTCCTTCACTTTGAAAATCTTCCCCAAATTTCTCTTTCAAGGTCTTGTCCAAGCATTAAGTGCCATGCAATTCACGAGTTGTGTCATGTAAATTGAATAGTTATTTTAAATTAATATTCTATATAATAATTAATTAATAAAAAGTTACTAAAATTACTCAGTGAGATTTTTAAGTTTCTTAAGGTAAGGTTTCATATTTTTATTGGAAGTAGGTGGGCCTTCTAGATGGGTTTTAAAAACTTTTGACCCACTTAAAGCAGGGATCAAACACCAAAAAGGCCAAGAACCAAATTCTAAGATCTAAAACTCTTGTCTCATATATTAAAATCAGAGATCCATAAAAAAAAAAACAGAGAGATCAAGAAGACAAGAAAATTTACTAAAACGAAGAAATTGTAGATATATACTTTAGGAGCTTGGTTGCTCTCAAATCGAGAACTTGACTAGTTAATTCCACGAAACCCTTTCGCGGATTTGCCCTCCTTGGCCTTTATAGTCTTTCATACTATAACCCTCTTGTAGAGAACTTCCGAAAGAGAATGGTGTGATCTCGAAGGAGAAGAAACCCTAAACACTCAAGAAGGAAACCAGAGGAAGAGGGAGAGGATAGAGGTGGACGTCGTTATTGGGCGTGCAAGCATCGGACATCCAACTCCCCTCTCCTCATATTTATAGGTTTTGGTAAACCTCCTCTTGTTCCATAATTAAAAGTATTACTTTTATTATTAGTATATATCATACTCATCCTTTCCTTAAGAGTTCTAATTAGAATAGAAACTTCTCTTAGGGCTAACATGGAGACCACTTGGGATTTCTTAGAAACGAACTCTAACAAAGATATCTGGACCCACATCATGTGTAATCCAGACCCATGGTTAATTGCAAATAACTACGCTAAATAAATGCAGTTGCACTCCAATTTTAGGAATATTTACAAGAAGGCCCTAATCTTCCCAATTACTATAAGTAGGCCCCTCTATCAATTATATCCATAGTTCTATTGAGTTAATATGCGCAACAAAGATTAAACCCATATCTTATCATCTTTGTGACCCAATTAATCACAATGATTGATCGTGTCTTTTCAATCAACTCTAATAATTGCAAGTGCATGGGGGTCTACGAATAGACAATGGCAAGTACGGGTCGAATCCACCGAGCAAATCAAGAATAAAAATCTAAACGCATCACACATTAACAATGCATAAAACTAAAGCTACTAGAATATGCTATATTGATAATAATAAAGAGATAATCAATAGTAATAATTAGATCAGGGCATCTAGAATCCATTAAGCATTCCAAAACATCCTTCTTTCATGCAAACACATGTTGATCAGTTTTTCTACTTCAGATCTGGACCCAATCAAGCCATCCAGATCCGGATAATTTATCTTTGAAATTAGTTTTTCTCAAAAAAGATGATTTTTCTATAAAGATATGTCAAAACACCCAAGACCCCCTTTCTTTTATAAAAGTGTATTTAAAATTACCTAATAATCACA
Organism: Persea americana; assembly: GCA_029852735.1. Lineage (NCBI taxonomy): Eukaryota > Viridiplantae > Streptophyta > Magnoliopsida > Laurales > Lauraceae > Persea > Persea americana. The sequence goes on along the minus strand of CM056818.1, from coordinate 29,015,938 downwards.
TATCAAACCTACGCAAAGATTATAAAAAGAATATATTCGCAAGCATTATCTATCAAAAGTAAGCACAGATAATAAATGGCTTATTTTAACATTGAGAACTACAAAAAGAAAGGCACCTGCGGTATTAAGACAAGCCTATTCGGACATTCAAACACATAAAACAACTAGATCAATAGGCATTCACATGAATAGAGGGGAAGTTAAAGCACACTTCACTTCATCTAGCACCCCAGCACCCCAATACCAAGTTATACCTCTGAGATTCTTCCTTGGGTGTTCCTCATTATCCACACAGACATGCATACATTTGATACCTGTGAAAACGTATGGCACCGGTAACTTTTAAGTTAAATCTTCTCTCCCCGATCCATTTCCTATTCAAAACCAAGTTTATATGAAATATTGAAAATCTAGACACACGATGATTTCTCATATATACCACAATAGTGATGCCTTATCTTAGAGTAGTTTTTGCATTATCTCCTATTATAGTCATATTATCGTGCTTTATAGTTAAATGGTCTCTCAAAAATCGTGCCCATTAAATATATTCCTCCTCCTTGTGTCGATTTAGGCTAGTCCTTTTAATTAGTTTAAATGTTTTTACGTTATATGATATCTATATTTTCTTGAGATTTGTTAATAAGAATTATGATTTTAAAATTATTCCTTGATTTTCTTTCCAAACCATATGTCAAGTATTTCTTTAACTATATAAACTGGATGTTTAAAATTGTCTTATTGAGTTATAAATGTTTGCTTTTCAGGTTTAATTGATTTTTACTTACTGAGCTCCAAAACTTCAACCCCTCAAGTTTCAAAGTTTTCGAGTAATTATGTTGCGCCTGGGAACATGGGAGGAGACCATAGAGTTGAGAATTTAGCAGTGACGAACTTAGTGACTCAGTTTTTAGAAACTAGAAATTTGTTTAGAGTTTCTTTTGAAGTTATGTGACAAGGCCTTTGGCCACTTATTATTTTTCAATATTGTTTATATTTGACTTTCTCTGATTGATAAAAATTATAGCAAATTCTTATTATCATGATGCGAATGAAATTGAGATCCCACTACATACATGATTTGACTCTGCAAGTGTTTAGTGGGATCGTTGCACTGTGAAATCCATAGGTCCCAAGGATCTCAGATCTCGTGGAATGACACAAATAGATTCATTTTCTTTCTATTTGGGTTTTGTATACATTTGCATCCCTGATACTTTTAGTATGTGTATGCGAGCTAGTGGTAGCACAGGAGGAGGTAGAAATGTGAATGATATTTAATAAAAGGAGTGGAAGAATTTTTAGCTCAACCTAAAGCATCGGTGGCTCAAAACAAGAAGGATTTAGGGTGCTTTAATGGTTTTCAACATGGTAGCTTCCCGTGATGGAAATTAGATGGTGGGTATCGTTTGATAAGGTCATACTTGACTCCTCACTCTCACCCTATTTTTAGCCTAGATAGATGAATTTTACAGATTGGTCCTAATAGAGTTTTTTTGGTGGCAGATCCTAACTGATTAAGAAAAAAATGATGGGATGAATATTTTAGTGGTTTGATATTGTTGATAAATATTTATAGAAATACAATATGATACGTTATTTCATATGGTACTTAAACCTCATCTAACCATGCCTCACAACCGTTGGACAAAATATACACTATGAGGTGGGTCCCTCTGTCTGGTTCATTTAGACGAACCACTTGATAACCCATCTCAATGGACCACATACACACACCCTTCCTAGCAGTCACCGATCCCATTTTGTTACAGCAATACAAACGGGCAGGAATTTTGGATCAACAATCCATTTTTTCTTCTTGATATAAAATTATTGAACTCGTCAGCCACGGTAAAAGTGATTATGTAAATCTAATGTGCTTCAAATTTTATACAAAGGTAGATCCCATCCAGGTCCTTCAATCCAACCTTTGTCCCATTTATTGGTGGGACCCAGGTGGGCCTCACAATAGGTGCACACACGTATGTTGGTTAAAAGGTGCACGGGGTGTGTGTGTATAAGAGCGCTGACGGCGCACGGACATTTTTTAGGAAAAATAAAATTCTCCTAGTTGGGCCCACTAGGATGCATGATAATCATGAAAGCCCATTGCATGGAAAGGTCTATATGTGACCTATGTACATGACAAATCTTGACTACACAAGATCATCCTAACCTTTTGATCCATATCCCTAAAATTTAATGGTTTTGAGACATCATTTTATTATGATTTTAATCCAATGAAGAGGTAAATTTGGATGAGTGTCAAATTTGCACTTGTGACTATTGACGGGGTTAATGTGTGAATAGACTAGATTGACTCTAGGTGAGCCCTATGACCCAAAAAAAAAAAAAGGCGCAAAAGGGGGTGTTTTGGAGAACTCCACACACACATAAACACCGACACACACACGGTACGTAGTAAACTCTGAATTGTTCGCATAGCTTAAGGCCAGGGAAAACCCGTACAATTAAACAAAAAAAAAAAACCTTGGACCCAAGACCTGGTCTCTTGCTAACCTTATAGACCACGGTAGTAAACTTAGAATAGAAGGCATCAACCCAGCAACTTCTTTAGGAATTCATGGCCATGGGAGAAAACAGGCCCTCATTGATATTTGTATCGAAAAATGTTGGTTCATTTCATGATTGCAACTACCCCTTGGAATAAGGTTCCTTTTAATGTTCAACACTATTCAATTACAACATAAGTATATACTCACAATAGAGATGGGAAGAGATTTATAGATTTGTAAATAACATCTTTATTTGCTTCTTCCTCTCTTGTACTGGATATCATTTTTATGTTATTGTACTCTTATCCATTTAATCCAGGTTTAACCATAATTTTTTGGTAAAAATCCCTAGATAAAATGGCACTTGCATACTTCTCTATTTATCTACTGAAGCAAGTTCTTCCCATATATATCAAATGAAATGGTACGACCACTCCATTCTCAAATTGGGATAGGATTAACAAGCACGGATAAGATTCTTTCTTTGGTCTCATGTGTTGAATCAGTATAACCATCTCTGTTCTGATATAAGACTTCAATCACACGTGCGAGGTTCACGACGCGTACGAGGAAAGGCATAGGAACTGGTGTAGGCTTCAGGCATTCTTTGTTTATGTCTTTCCAAGCTCTTTCAACCTTCCCTTGTAACTTCACACATGCCTCATCATATGTACATTCATTCTCCTTCATGTATAGCTGAACACTTGATGCAACATGTCCTCTCTCTTGCTCAAACTGAACACATCATGAGAGAGAGAGAGAGAATACACCATCAGAAACCATAATGCAAAAGTACTGCTTCTATGTGAAATGTTAGAAACTCAGAACTCAGAAGCATAGTTTGACACTTGAAAACTCAACTCATCACTCAAACCGATTAACTAGGGTGACTCATCCGAATTGCTGATTTTTTTTATTTTTTTTCGTATTCCAGCCAAGGGGGCTGGGACCCAAGAGAGAGCCCGCATATACATGGAAAGGTAGCCCACATAAGTAGGAAGGAAGCTCGCACAAGCGGGAAGAAAGCTCACACAAGTTGAAAAGGAGCTCACACGAGCAAAAAGATTTGACGTACCTAGGGTTCGAACCCTGAACTGTCAAATAAGAACTGACGCCCCTTACCACTCGTATCCTACTCGGGTAAGGAGCCGTTCTTATCCGAATCGCTGATTTATTGTACTTGGTCGACCGGGGCAAGTCAGTACCAGTTATTGAACTATTGTTACAACTCCCCCTTTGGTTCTTTTAATTATTGCATACCTTGTTTGATTGGATGTCATCCTTGACTCTGGCAATGGCGGAACAAGCCTTGATGAGCTGAGGTGTGCTCATGGCCCATTCCAAGGCTTCCTTCGTCACTATTTCTCCCATGCCAACCATTGAAACTACTGACACCAGAGGGTAGCCACTAGTGACCAAGGCAAGTCTCATGTACTCAGAATATGATGGCAAATACCCTGAGTGAAACCACTGGGCTTCTGTGTAGTAGGCTTTCGAGACTTCTTTGAACTGAAAAAATAAAAAATTGAAAAATATAGAAATTTATAACTTCATCAAATGTTAAGTGCCTGTTTGTTTCCATTAATTTTTAAGTGGTTAAAAATGAATAGCAAAGATTAGATATTCATTCCCTCTCTTTCTTTGATTTTATTGAAAGATCATGTGATGCTCCTTTGTGGGAATTTGCCATTGATCTTCATTTTTAACTGCCTCATAAAAAAAATCCTATGAATTGAATTCCTGTGTATCTTAACGCAAACAAACAGGCCCAAAAGGTAGGAGGGTGGGTCCATGCTGCTAGCTATTGTTTAAATTTTTTTTTAGTTTGGGTTGGGTCCTGATTGGGTCTGGGACAGCTTAAGCTAGACCCATTTACCCAGCAGGCCAAAAGTTGGAAACCCAAGCCCGAATCAATCATAAGTCATGCAACACTGAAAAAGAATTGCAGGACATCTTACAGCTTCTTTTAAGTAGTATATACGATATGATTGTCCTTCCTCTGCTAATTCATTCTCAAATTCATCAACACAATCTAATACTTCAAGAAAATGCACTTTCATGTAGTCTGGTAATTGATCTGCTGCCCCACGATCCCACCTGTAAATGCTATCTACCCCATTAAGAAAGTAGTAGATTATCAATGTTAGAGAGAGAGACATGATCCGAAAAAAAAAATCAAACCTTTGGATTGCATCAGTGAAAGGCCCAAGTTCCTCTGGGGTAGCATAAACATCATAAATGTCATCCATCACTGATGTCAGGTATATTATCTTTGTTGCCATCATTCTTCCTCGAGAATACTGTGGTTGATAATAAACTTCTAAGATCCAAAAGTAACACTCGACGAGTCTATCTCTTATGAAAGGAAGCTTTCTGGTGAAATCAATCTTCTTCCACCACCTATAGAAAGAGACATCGCCATTAATGATTTTTGATGAAGCAATGTTGGCAAAAATATACTTCAACAGGATGAATGGCAATCTTGAAGTAAACGTACGGAAAGATTCTGATAATTGATAAGGGATGAATCCAATACCCGCCAATTCTCTTCCCCAACCCAACAATTTGGGTTTAATTTTTAATAATGCCTTTAAATGGTTTCGATTAGATCAATGTCAAATTGAAGTGAGTGTCAATTCATTTTAGGGGAGTTCTAGAGCACAAACTGGTTTCAATTAACATGTGCTTCTGGGTACTGCAAACAATGTTTGCTGGATCATGATCATATAAATAGGGTTGCAAACGAATATCCGATTTTCCGATTACCCGGAAGTTCAGACCCGCAAAAAAACGGGTCTATAACCTAATTTAGGTTCTGATTTATAAACGGGTCCGGATCCAAAATCTAATTGAAGTTCCGATTGATAAACAGGTCCGGTTCTGGGTCCATATACGTTCTGACCCATGGACCCGAGACCTAGCATATGAGTCTTTGATATCGCAATTTGTACTTTAAAACCAACTTTTGGGCATTTTTATGTATAATACCGGATGTTGTAGACTTGATGTACTGTTATAAGTTGAATGATATGCTTATTTTAAGAAAAAATGAAGAATAAAGAAAAAATATAATCAATTTTGGAACTAGATCCGAGTCCTCCAGGTGGACCCGGTTCCGAAACCAGGCCTATGTTTTCTTATTAAAACCAGGTCTGGAACCAACAAAGGAAGTTCTGATTTAAAACCGGATCCGGAACTAAAACCGTTATTTAAAAACGAGTCCAGGTCCGAATCCACTATAGTTCCGATTCAGAACCATCCCATTTGCAACCCTACATATAAGCATGCTCTTTTATGAATAGGTGAACATGTATCTTTATGGGGCCTACCTATGCAAATGACATACATGGGGTAAGGAGGTGAAATGTAGAGGAAGGTTTGAACATGCACACATAAATGAGAGAGAGAGAGAGAGAGAGAGAGAGAGAGAGAAAATTACCTAAACACTGATTAGTCAAATTGATTATGGAAAAAATAGAATTGATGGATTAGGGTGCAGTATATTTTTTTGATAAAATCAGTACCCTTATGACTATATCGTTACTTACGTACCCATATCATTATCTATTGATACCCATTTTGCATATAATATGCCTGATAGAACTGATATTTTAGTTGGTCATTTAAGAATTTATGCTAAACACATTTTCTTTAATTAAAAGAAAAAAAACACTTCAAAGCAAAAACGGAGACACACTACACCAAAAACGGGAAATTGGAACGGATTTCCGTTCCTGATTCGCCCGTTCCTAATCTGTTAAACCGTTCCAAAACCGTTCCAATTTCCTATTTTTGGAACGGATTAACGGATTAGGAACGGAAAACAGGAAATTGGAACGCATTACCGTTCCTAATCCGTCCGTTCCTAATCCGTTAAACCGTTCCTAAAGCGTTCCAAATTCCCGTTTTTGGTGTAGTGACATGAGACAATAGAAACAAAACAGAGAAAGTATAATAGCAAGACAAAGTAAAAGATGGCACAAAATGAAGAGGAGAAAGGTAGAAAGCTACTAGCTCCAACAACACCATCGATCAAACCCATTCTAGATTAGTTAATCTCACATTGATAACCATAAACTAGGTAATTTTTTTTCCCAAAAAGAATTGGATTTGTTAGACAAAAAAAGAAATTAAGATATTGAAAAGGAGTATCAATAACGATCATGGACTATCAAAGGCTTCAAGGAGCTTGGAGGAAAGAAGGTTTTAAAAAGTAGAGAGGGGGTTGACAGTAGCATCTCAATATTAAAATATTAAGAGAAGAAAAAATGAGAAAATAACGAACCTTTTAAATATGTATTATCCCAACGGATTTGATGTGTGCATTCGTACGTCCCAAGCATATACTTCTTCTCTTAGTCTTTGATATTTAGAGATACTTTATTGAAAACCGAGATGGACAAACTAAAACGTTGATCCTATTGGTGGGATATATGCAAAATGGGTATTAGGTGGATACGTTATCATTACGTATGTAGTAATATCAACATGAGGCTAATCTTGTCCAAAAAAAGTATTGCACCCTAATCCATCAGTTTTGTGTTTTATAATATTTCGTCTAATCAGTGTTTAAGGCTTTTTTTTTTTTAGTTCATGCTCAAATCAAATGTATCTATCTTGTATGTGTTAAGGCGAGTTTTCATTGAAATATTTTTCTTTCATACCCCAGCAAAGGAGGCTAAGACCCAAGAGAGAGCTTGTATACACACTGAAAAGCAGCCCACTCAAGTGGGAAGGAAGCCCGCACACGCAGGAAGAAAGCCCACACAAGTAAAAAAGGAGAGCCCACACAAGTAAAAAGAAGTGACATATCCGAGGTTCTAACCCCAGACAATTAGGTAAGAACTAACACTCCTAAACAATTGGTTAAGGATCCATTCTTACTGGAATATGGTTTGGTGTTTCTGTAGGATTGATCAAGTATATTATACTTGACTAAAAATATAAAAAAATCATGTGTTTTTGGCATAATGAATATTATGGTGGGAAAGTCTTCAAATCAAGAAGAAATTATAAAGAGTCCATGCGAGGGTGGATTGAACCTTCACTCACCTTTGGATTGAATTTAAAAAAAATTATGGTTAAATCAGCATTAAACTTTAAATTAAAGGATATAATTTGTTGGGGCTAATTTTTTGGCAATCCTTTATATAAAAGGAAATCTTTACATCTACTACTACCATGGATAGACATGCATATTAGCGGGCCCACGAGCAGGACTGCATATGAGTAATATGCAATCTACTCAAGAGAGAACATTCTCAATCTAAACAAGAGAGAAATTTTGGGTGAGCTTGTGCGCAAATAGCTTAGAGCTGGCATAGGGCTCACCCAAAAAGACCTCTTATGATCAATCCAAAAGACCTCCTCTGACCAAATCTGAGTGGGACACTATCATCCCTCTCTAATGTCACCGACACCATGGTTTTTACACTTTTCCGAATGGGATTTGATCGTTGGATTGATATAAAAAAAAAAAAAAAATGATGCATTCTAAAACTATTCAACTTGAGGGCCACAAAATCAAGGCCTAAGCGTGATGTAATGGACATGAAATTTTGTAAATATGTGAGTCATATCGAGATCTTTCAATTCCCACCTTTCCATAAATTGATGTGGCACAGTGGGCCCCACAAGGCTGTGCACACATTTGTTAGATGTATACATATATATGAGAGAGAGAGAGAGAGCAGAATTCTCCTATAATTTAGTACTCAATGGAAGCACTTTTAATTAAGTTCATGAAACTCACAGTGAGATGTTTCCTAGTTCTCTTTTGTGTAATGACTGAAGCATGTTGAAATCTAACTTTGCAAATTCTAGCAGGGCATCATTTCTCTCCTCTTCATAAATTGAAATATAGCACCTTGCTTGTAGCCTTTGAACTCGTTTTTGCAGGGGCAACTCTAGAGCGAGCTTAACTTGAGTGGAAAGAGGTGAGCTCAGATGATGAACTGCTAACTGAAGATGATCTCTGGCAAATTTATTGGCTTCATCCAAGATGTCTTCTTCATATGTCCCCAGAAAGGATGCTTCGTACAAACTTAAGAGACTTCTAATGTCACGAGCTAAATTTGCCTTGAAATTCCCTGTGTTGTCCTTAAACTTGCAAAATACATCTGTTTCAAAGCCAACACTTTAATTATCATTTTTATACAATCATGGTTTAAAATAATGGTTGTTAGGTATGGATTTCACCCATTATTTACCATGTTTTTGTCACCGCTTCCATTAGCAATGACATAAATAATGACAGTCAGAAAGTTCGAATTGGAAGAATTTACCGTGGAAGTAGTCCTACAATGATCGATGTCAGGTCTGGCAGGTGGCAAACTGTGGTAAGCTTCAAATACTTAGAATGAATTAATTACGAGATTAATACTCAATATAGAGACCTTGTCATTCGATTCTCTACTTTCGAATGAGATTAGAATTATTAATTATTTTCACTTAAACTAGGTTGAGCACAATCACACAGTGGATTAATACAAGCTGTAAAGAATTTCCCATCGAGAGGAGGTTAAAAAAAATAGCTGCATTAATGAGCTCAAAGCCTTCACAAGATATAAAAGAAGATTGTGTATTAACCATCTAAGAAGTCTTATATATATAAAGTCTTATATATATTTATATATATATAGGGAAATTCTCCTGTGAGAGTAAGGAGGAGGACCCTCATATTTAGGCTGTTTGGCATTAGGATCATTCTCTCACAAGCAGTGGTAGATCAAGAAATTTCTTCCAAAGGGGGTAAAGAAGAATTAAAACCTTCAATAAATAAAAAATTTATAAAAAAAAAGTAACAAATTATATTAACATAAACACCTATATATCAATTAGCCATTCAATTACATAAAATAAGATCTTTTTTACAATTGTCATCGATGCATTTTCATATTTTGGAAGCAGTGCAAGTATACAGAAAGATGATAGTATGTGGGATTCACCTCTTCTCAACCCTTCATGAATTTGCCTATATGATAGAGTTTAGACTATCATGGTCTCATCTAGTAATAAGTATTTGTTTCATCACGGTCTCATTTTCATCATTACCATCAATGTTTGTCAAATAGGATTGATAATTAGCGACCTTTTTATTTTTTATTTTTTATGTTTTTTTATTTTTTATTTATAAAACTACTTTTTTGTATGATATCATAAAGACAACCAATCATGTACTCAATCGGATGGTGGGCCCCACTTCTATTTATATGAGATTCACAAATTTATCAATATTAGAGGGGACGGTGTTCATTTTGAACGGTTTGAATTATAATTATTTGGACCCTACGTACAATAGGCTTTCGGAAACCTGCAAGTTAGCATATAATAGTGGTTCTTTTTTATATTTCTAAACTATAAAAAGACAGCAGGCCATAAAATAATCTAGTGGACATTTATTCATCCTAATCTAATCTATCCATTTACATAGCCTGATAGCTCTAGAGTTTCAACCAAATCTAACAAAATCAATATTCTTGGCAAATTTCTAAATAACATGGTATAAAAAAAATCTCACAACATAAAATAAAGAAAAAATAAATAACATAAAAAGTAATTGTATTTAACAAAAATGCGCAAGACATGAAAAAGGTTTAACATATGCATTTAAAGATACTCATTAAAGAGGCATCCATTGAACTCAAGCAAAATAGGAAAAAAAAAAGATACAAAAAAAACAAAAGACAAGATGGGTTTTTTGAATTACTTGTATAGAAATAAAATTGAGAACCTATGCAAAAGAGTTAAGTGTTGAAGAATGAAGGATGAGAAAATAGGCAATGGCATCCACAATAAAAAAAAGACTAGTACTTGTATTTGAAAAGCCAAGAAAGAAATAAGGCAAAAAACAAAAGAGGAGAAAAAAAAGGAGATAAACTTGTCGTATAAGGAGAGTCCTAAAAACACTTGCTTTTGAAGAAATGAAAAGTGGAATTTTGCCTTAACTCCTACTATGATTTTATTACTTGGGCTTTGTTTGGTATCTCTACTCTTTTTTTGATAGACCCATCAAAATAGAGCCATTAAAAAAGCACTATATATATATAAAAAAAAAAAAGGCAAGAATCAAAAGAAGTGTTTGGTAATGCAAAGATTTATGTTAAATAGACTTTTTATATCAATAGTTAAAAGTTTTTCATAAATTTCTCGAGATCCATAAGGTATCAAGCCGAAAGAATTGACCTCGTGGCAATATTTAGCCTTCTAAAGATATCCAACAGTTTAGATCTTGTGTTTGGGGCCCACATAATCCAGAAAATGGCATCCAATATCTCACGTTTTTTGCACATATCTCAAGATTGGTGATGACCCAACAGCTAAAATTTAATTTCATGGACGTGTTTGATCTTTTTAACTTTTAAAACAGGTTGGATCTTCATTTACACTCCCAGAAATAATAATAAAAAATAGAAAAATGTTACTACTCATGGACAAATTCAATATTGAGCATAATACATTAATGGATGATATTGTTTAGCAAATATATCGAGATCCACAAGGTATCAAGCCTTGAAAATTGACCACATAACCGTTCTCAGCCTTCCAAGGAAATCTTGCGGTGTGGATTTTGCACTTGGGGCCCACATATTCCAGATAATTACATAATGGATCACATTTTTTGCACATATCTCGATATTGATGATCGTTAAACGACTGAAATTTGGTGTTATGGCTGTTTTGGATCTTATAAACATTTTCAATGATTTGGATCTTGATTTACACTCTTAAATTTTGCGAAAAAAAAAAAGGACCGGGGCGTGAATAGACAAGAACACAGTTCACCCACCTCTTTTTTTTTTCCCTCTATTTGCTACATGCTATCAATGATGGGCCCTGGGAAATAGAGGCAATGCCTCTACTTCTCTACAAAAATAAAAAAATAAAAAATATAAAGGCTGCAACACCCTGGCAAACGCCTCTATTCTCAAAATCTCTACCCGATTTAGAAATTTTATGAAATAGAGGCAAAATTAGTGCTGCCAAATAAGGACTTAGTTGTAGCAAAAAGGTGAGGAGGGACTAGAAGCAGTTAAAAGACAAAATTGCTCATAGAAAAATTTTAAAACACCATATCCCACTATGAGAATTTAAAAAATCTACCCCATCTTCGCTCTGATGTGCATCACCATATCCCCCTATGAGAATTTAAAAAAGCTATCCCATCCTCGCTCTAATGTGCATCCATCCCATTCCCTGCTCACAAGAGCATCTCCCATTCTTGGGAGTGTATTGGCCAAAGCCTAAGCCTTGTGTGCATCAGCCCATACATTATGGTGCTTCACTGATATGTATATGGGTTTGTTTTTACTCTAAATTTTTTAAAAAGTTATAAGAAAAATTAAGAAAAACCCTACTAATTTTCATTATTTTCACTTGCTTTTAGAGTATGTTGGATGTAAACAAAATAAATGTATATAATATAAAGTCTGGGAAAATGAAATCTCAACGTATTTAATTTTGAACTGAACACAAGAAAAATTGGTTGGACCTTCAGTCCAATTTAAAACCAGCAATTAATTCGGTTCCAGCTGAGTATTAAAACCATGCAGATCGGTTATTTTATTTGATCATCCAATTTAAAATTTTGGATCAAATGGCTAAGAACATTAGATGGATCTAGTCATTGGCATGAGTTCCCCCTCCCTTGAAACGGTACTTACCAGGTGAGACATCGTAACCATGTTGTCTCAGAAGTCGAAATTGGAGAGCAACATCATGCAAATCATCGCCATCATTTAGCCCTTCAACCCATGCATCGTACCACCTTTTTAGCTTCTCCTCTATCTCGGTTTCAAAGTGATAGGCCACTCCAAGTCGTTGGATAGAATCGATCAAATTCATTTCTACCAACGGATCACTAGCATTTTGGAGCATCCTCCTTACTTGGTCCTTCAGTCCTTCAGCCCTTATTTTGATCGCTTCATCAAGCACCTGTTCAATGCCTTGCAAGTTAACCCTCTATACTAATTGCAACAAAATGGTGAGAACAAGGGCTGGGCAACCCGTTTCTCAACTAACTGCCCATTGTTCAATCATTGGGCCCTTCCTTCCATGAGAGCAGGCTTTTTAATTTCCCCATTTCTGAGGTCTCAGTGGTTTGAGCCCTTTTGGCTCATAAATGGTGGTAAAATGGGACTAAAATTATTTGAGCTAGCCAATGGAACTTGTGGGTCTTGCCCGCCACCGTGGTCTTAAGGAGCAAGGCCCGCAAGAAGGAGAGAGAGAGAGAGAGTAACATAATTTAATGTAGTGTAAATTCTTTTATTTTATTTTATGCTTCTTTTTCTTGGGAGGACTTGGAGCTCATGCTCTCTCGCCCCCAAAATGAGGGTGTTTTGGTCTCTCTAACAGGCTGAGGTGTTGGGTTCTTACTCCAGTGGTAAGGAGTTGGGTAACCTGAACTATACTTACAGAGTCATGGGAAGAGGATTGCAGAAAGAGGTCGCCCCAAATGTTAGGGTGATAATTGGCAGATTTTCGAACTGAGTTAGTCTTTCCACTGCTCTCAGAGGAGTATGCATTGGGAACATCTGAGTGGCCAGAACCAGAAACAAGAGCCATGAGAGAAGTAGTAAGGAGTAAGTTGGAAGTAATGGGGATAAAGAGACCTCCAGTAAACGATTGGGTTTTTTTTTGTAAAACATTGGTTAGGAACATGAATATATATAGAAATTTTATGCATAGGTGTCCTGTGATATACTGATATTTTAGGCTAGATGGTTAGGAAAGTATTTGAGAGAATGATTGGTCACCAAACCATAGGCTGGTCGTGCATGCGTTTCATGGTTTCTAATGGGAACCAACCCGGTTCCAAATGACAACTACCTACCTTCTAGAAGGAAGAAGAGCCACAAATCTCCAAAACAAAAAGGAAAAAGGAAAAAAAGAAGGGTTGCATCTTGGTTGATAGATGTTCCTGTCAGACGTGATTTCTGGACCCGATGAAAACGGGTGCAAACACAGTGTTATATGAATCGATACTCGGAAGTACCAACCGATTTCGAGAATTCCCAACTAATCCTTAGAACGGTAAAAAAAATGTGATCGCCAGTCATGGTTAACGGCCATGACTCCATTTGATCGCCTCTATGCAGGAAATTGAGGGTCCCACTCATCACAACGCCGCCGGCGACACGTGATGGTCTCATCAATATAATTTTGGGTCATTGTTGTGGGGGTCAGTCCATCTTTAAAATTCAAGATGAGTGAGAAAACTAAGTTCCATGCACTTGGAAGAAAAGAAAGAAAAATGGCTAAAATATGAAATAGGTGACATAATCCTGAATTTGTGGGTTGCTGCATGCTTGTTGCCCAATTTTTAATAATCTTTCTGTGACTCGGATCGGTCTCAAATTTTATGAAAATTCAGTGTATTTGACGATAAATTTCCATATTTAACTTTGGATTTTTCTGGTTACTGGAACCTTGTGAAATAATGCACACGAATGTGAATAATTATGCTGGAATTTCTGCACTACAGAATTTGGCCAACGACCGGGGTCCACTGTCTGAATTTTGATAAATTATATAAAGCTTCAATTAATCTGAAGATTTTTTGGGAGTTAATGGACCCAAAGGGGAAGCTCATGTGATTTTTTTCTCATGGGTTTTCGATGAACAGAAACCCTTGTGATTATGTGCACAAATTCCGGTTAACATGCTAAGTTTTCTGCAGTGCAGAGTCCATGACTCAGGCCCGTTGTCCGATTTTTAATAAATTCTTGAAAAATTGAAATCAGTTGAAACCAAATCTCACTGAAAGACAACTGGTATGAAAATATTCATAAAAATCAGTGAGTTTTTATTCAAATTAGAAATCATTGAATCGGGAATTTGAAAACAGTGTACAGGTTTTGAAAATCTGCTGCAGTCCGATTTACATATTTTGACTGGTTTGGCTCAAAGATTCTAGAAATTTCATTTTAAATTGGAACTGCCCAATTCTGGACTGGCGGGAAAGATAATGCAGAGATGCATAAACAGAAAAATCAGCATGGCATGATTTGGATTGAAACACATCTAAAACAAACTGCAAAAATGGGAACAAATTCTGGAATTTGCATAATGCAGAATTTCAGTCATATTGGAAAGGCTACTCCAGTACATAAAACATGGGTTCAGTAGTGCCTTATCATAGCCCAAATACACAAGATTTCAGTATGAGTCATAGCATAAAATCACTCCAAATCCGATAGACATGATGAATAAGGTTATAATCCATCATTATATGCATTAAAGGAATTCCTATCATCAATTTCTAATCCCAAAGAAAAGTCAAGCACTGTTTATCTACTTCATTCAGCTGAATCGCACAATGAGATAACAACTAACCAAGAAGAACTACTAAAGATGATGAAAATAAATAAAGGGGGTTTGGTGCCAATATCTTGCTGAAAGGGATCAAATTCGTATCACCGGATACCCACTTCAAGTCCCATGGCAAAGAAGGGTAGGCTTGTTTTGAGAAAAAGATGCCTAGAATGATGCTTGGATGCATTTAAAAATTTGTGCGACATTGAAGCTCAAACATGAAAGCTGAAGGATCCAAAGGCTAAGTCGGACTAAAGATGATTAGGATGGTGCCGCGGTCAATCATGGGGAGTCCTCTAGGAGGTTTTCGCCGTAAGGCCTAGGGAGTCGCACAGAATGAGGGGCGGTGTCGCTATTGCATCTTTAAAACAAGGGTCGCTTAGGTCCCGGAAAACTAGTGATTTGATTGGAACGATGGGTGGTTTTTAAGAAAATGCACATGATTTTTAAATACATAGAAGCATCAAAATTGACATCTTTTAAAGAAAAAATGTCTACCCTATTTTGCTTGAGATGTAACAAAACATTGGTACACTTTTTTCGGTTTTTTGTAAACTTTTATTTTTTTTGGGTTTTTTTTTAAATATAGGTTGGAATAGCCTAAACTAGGGCGTGCATGCAAGAGATTGAAAACCATTTTTTTGAATTTTGTGGACTTTTCTGATTTTTTTTTTCGGTTTTTTGAAAATTGGGTCAAAACGGCTTAAGTATTATGCATGGAACCTAACCTACATCTTCATCTCTTTTGACATTGGAGCGCATTAGATGGGCTGACCCTATGAAAGGGCCAGCCCGTCTACGGCCGCTCTCCTAATCCCTAAAAGACTAAGTCAACGAAAAGGGAGAATGGGATCCAACGGTGAATATGATAATGAGTCTATGAATTAATACGTAATGGTGAATGAAAATGAACGCAATAATAGTGGTAATACAAAATTTAGGATGCACACTATAGAACTAGTTACGCAACCAGCGCGAACATGTTAAAATGAATATGATGAAAATAAATGGGTGCAACAATGATAATGATAATAATAATCTAAGATGCACTAATTATAACAGATGAAAAAAAAAATGAATTGAAAGGAGCGGGCAGATCTCACCAACAAGATGATATAAATCCCGGATCCAACAGTTGAAACCCCCTTCTTTTCATGGATATTGAGCAGCCTTTTGAAGTGGGTCCCTTGACTTGATGACGATCGATGATGATGTTGATGAGATGGGCCAGCCACTGGTGATGATTGGGATTGGAGGGTTGAGAAGTTTGTGAAGTTATAGATGTTGGGTTTTACGAGGGTGTTGATATATATGGGTGTAGTGTGCTACAAGTGAATATGGGTTCAGGCTTGACCTGAGTTGAAAGAGTTAGTGGAGTGGGTTCAGTTTGGATCGAGTTATGGACTGTTTGTCTAGATTGACTGGTTAATGGGTTGCAAGTGGGCTGGCAGGTGGGCTTGATTAGGTAAGGGCAGGTGGGCTAGGATGGATAGGTATGGCGAGCTGGGTTCGATGGCTTATGGGCTATTTTTATGCACCTGTTTTTGTGGTTCAATTTAGGTTGGCAAGTCAGTAATGGGTTGATGAGCAGGCTGGCTGGGTTGTGTGCAGGGAGATAAGAGTGACGCAGGGAGAGGAAGAAAGAGAAGATGGAATGATGCAGGGCGTAGGGGCTGTGTGCAGGTGGGTGTTACGTGGGAAGGGGGAGTAAGAGGAGAGAAAGAAGAAAGAATGAGATGGATATGGTGGAAGCGCAGGTGGCAGCGGCGGTGGTGAGGTGGAAGTGCAACAGGTATGCAGGAAATGTGCACAATAGGCAGGTTTTGTGGAGTGCTAAGGTGAGGTGGGTGTGATGGGATGCGCAGGTGAGGAAGCAGAGGGTTGCAGAGACAGGTGGTGATCTGCGCACGGAAGCGACGAAGGTGGAGGACGTTGTGCAAGGTGGCGGATCTGCGCCTGGGCCGGGAGTGGAAAGGCCAGGAGAGAGGGATGGCAAGGTGAGAGAGGTCTTGCGGAAGGGGGAAGTTGTGAGATGAGGCGGCAGGCTCATAGATGAGTTCTGCACAGGGTGTGTGTCACGACCCGGGCTCGAGATCCGATTAACTCCCTGAATTATCCCGAGTCACGATCACATACTTACTCCCGTAAACTCCGAATTAACATAAGTTAAAATGGAATCCACGTGAGATAAACGTTTATTCACATGTCAATTATATAATTTGCGGAAATATACATTCAACTATATCAATTTACAATTATATAGTTCTATACAAAAGTAAAAGTCTTTATACATGTACAATGTCAACCACTGCATATTCAAATACAATGGCAGGGCGAGAACTATTCAAGTTTTTCCAAAACATTATTCCAAAATCCTTTCCAAAAGGAATTCCCAAAAATAATTTCTGGTTTACTCTGCCCTCGGATATCCATGTCAAATAGTATCCCATCCATTCCATTCGATCAATCCTCCTGGGGGAACCGGAGCAGTCTCCTCCGCTGCCGTTGGGCCTACTGTAAGACCGGCATTGGCAATTAGGCCTGTCATGTCATCAATAACACCAATGAACACGACGGTTTAGCAATATATATATATATAGATCTTGTGATAACATATGTTAATACATATACTAATCCATAATAATTCCACTCAATCTATCAATTAAGCATCCAATCCCATTTCTAGACAATTCTAGACAATTCATTCAAAACAATTACATATGAGTCACATAAAGTCAAATAATAGACATTTACAAATTGGCAACTACCATAACATTCATTTCAATTCTTTTACCATCTTCTTTCAAATGAATGATTCATCTTCCTAAAAAGGAAGGAACATTGTTTATTGCATTCATTCAATAATGTGGGATCTACCAATGCTCGGGCCAGGGACAATTGGCATCACCACGGAGCTCTGGAACACATCAATCCATCTACTACAGTAGGAATAGTCATTGTTCATTTATTAATTCATTTTAACTCTTTTAAAGCTTTAATAAAAATAGCTATGTAGTACCAAACTCAAGAATCAATACATTTAATCCATTCCTGGATTCAATTCAATTCATTAACATTGGAAACAATTTCATTTTACAGACTAGAGAGCGACAGTTCAAATACAATTCAATTCTAAAGAATTAGAATAATTAACAGTTCCATTCACTATAGTCTTCCCAATCTAAACCATTCATTTAGGTATAACACTTGGCTATCTAATGCACATGTTAGTTTTGATGAACATCACACTTATTATAATGTGCATTAGAGTCACCTTCATTATTACCTATGAAGGTTTAGTTTTTAACCTATGAACAATCAGTAATTCTTCTTTTATCGTCCAAAATTCTTAACAATCTACAATTACATTATAATTAGTCTTAAAACTAATTTAGAGGACACTTATGCTCATAAGAAGCATTCACATTTCAACCAAAACCAAAACCAAACTAATTTAGAGGACACTTATGTTCACAAAAAGCATCATGTCCCAGTTAGGGATCTGTCTGATCGATCGGATGTTCAGTTCCGATCGATTGGACGGAAAAACTATTCCAGTTATACCCTTGTCCGGTTGATCGAACACTCAATGCCGATCAATCGGACAGGTCCAGAACCCAGTTTCGGAACCTGAAGCTGCTTCATTTCCTCTCCTTTTTTTTTTCCTTCCTTCAATCTCTAAACCTGCACATGAAATAGGACCTCCTGTCATCTCCTCAATTATCCTCTCATTCATACATTCCCAGCTCCCTCCATTCCTTCATTCCATCAATTCACATAATAAAGCAATTCTACAAATAATGTAAATTGCTCACAAAACCCAAATCAATGGAAATCTATAACTATCAACATCAATCACAAGGAGACTATTTATACTTGCCTCTCTGAAGCCAATTGACAAGAGCCCTTTTGCTTAGCTTGATTTGAGATAAAAATCTCTTCAACTGAAACCCTAATCTCATGAAAACATTCCAAAATAGAATGTCTATAAGATACTTGAGCTAGAAACTACTTCAATCACTTAATAGAACTCCAATTTCCTACAAAGGAGCTAAGCACTTACTTGTAGCTCAAAGGGAAAAAGCTTGAGCTCTTTCTCAAACTCCAAATACTCCAAATGGAAGAAAACTTTGGGAAGAAAATGAAGAAGATGAAATTCTCTTCAAAAACCACTTCAATCACTCCAAGCCTCACACTTGAAGAAGAAAATGGAAGAGAAAAGAAGAAAATGAGTCTAGGGTTTCTCCTTGTGCTGGAAATGAGTGGAATGAACTCATTTGAGTTGATCCCAACATATATAAGCCCACTTTTGCACACAAGTCCTACTCCTTTCTCCTATTTACATTTTAAGTTAAACGAAAGGTCATTCGATCAACTTCACATCAAATGGAATCACGTCCATTATGAAAGGTAATGTCCTCCTCGAGATACACGCAATGGTATCAAGAGTGGTCTATATTCGACAAAATACACAAAAATTTGTATCTACAAAAAACTCCTTGTTCCATCTTATTCAGCCTAAATCCCATTTTATTAACTCAGTTTCATTCACTTTCATTTCATTAAGTTAAATTCAATCGTTTGAGACTAATCCATCTCATTTTGGTCATTGACTACCATTAACTCAATTAATCATGCCCAATTCACACTAATCACAATCAATTAGCCTTAATCATGAATAGTTCAGGACAAGGTGTCACAGTGTGTTGGAGGAGATTCTGTGCAGGGTGGAAATAAGGATGGAGAGGGTGGACTATTGCGTGAAGATGATGCAAGGATGGATAGGTGTGCGATGGAGAGGGGGCAGTGATGAAAGACCAACGCAGAGGTGGGAGATGACCGGGATAGATCTACGCGGAGTTGGGTTCAAGCGGTGGCTGCAAGATGGAAAAGTTGGTGAAGGGATGCAAGGGACTGCGAGACTGGTGTTGGGTTCGAGTCCCAAGAGGAGCTTGAGGGCAACGGCGATGGTAGCAATGTGGGGGATGATGACGAGGGAGGTGAGGCTAAGGGAAGAGATGGTGAGGCCGAAGGAATGTGTAGGGGGCTAACGTCGATTGCAGGGAGTGTGAGGGATCGAGAGGGAGATGGAGGTGGTTGAAATGGCTAGCACTACTTGGGACGGGAGGAAGATGGTGGAGGAAGACAATGGATGGATGTGCAGCGGGAGGTGCTGTGGTCGGTGGATGTGCAGCCAAAGGAAAGTCCACGCAATGACGGTGATGGTGCGTTGATGGAGAGGGATGCTCTGTGTCACAACCCAAGCCCAAAGTACGACAATCCTAAATCGTGATCTCATACTTACTCTCGTAAACTCCAAATTAACCGAAGTTAAAACGGAATCCATAAGGGATAAACATTCACAATCACCTGTCCACTACCCAATTTTGCGGAAATATTTATAATTGACATCATCAATGTACAATGTTACATGTATACAAAAATAAAGTTCTTTATACATGTATAATTTCTATCATTCATTTGCTTTCATCAACTCCTACATATTCAAATACAATGCAAATTGATAACTATTCAAGTTCTCAAAACATTACATTCAAAAAACGAATTTCCAACTATTTCAAAAGAATTATCGATCAACTTCACACTTGGATAACCATTTCAAAGGTTATCCCGTTTGTTCCATTCTATCAGTCTTCCTGGAGGAACCGCAACGGTCTCCTCCGCTGCCGCTGGGATCGCTGCTGGACTGGCATTGGCAATCAGGCCTGTAATGCCATCAATAACACTAGTGAACATGACGGTTCAACAAAGCATAAACAGAACTTGTGATAGCACATGTTAATACATATACTAATTTCTTTCAATCTATTAGTCAACAATTCCAATTCTAGACAAGTCTAGATAATTCCTGCAACGACAATAGGTGGGCAAAAAAGTCAATCAATAGATATGTACGAGATGGCAACTACCATAGCATTCAATTCAATTCATTTCATTGCATCTCATTTCATTTACCATCTTCCCTCAACCAAAGGATTCATCTTCCAAATGGAAGGCATCAATCAGTACCCATATATACGATTGGAATTTGTGGAACTTACTAGTGTCCGGGCCAAGGACAACTGGCATCACCACGGAGCTCCGGAACGCCCTCAAATCCATCTACTGCAGTAAGATTTGTCATTTGCTTGTTCATTAATTCATTTAGCTCATTTAAAGCTTTAATACAATAGCTAGGTAGTGCCGGACTCAAGAGTCAATACATTTCATTAATCAATCCATTTCTGGATTCAATTTCATACAGTGATTCCATTCTTAACAATGGAATGAAATAAACAGTAATATCAATCTTATTAGATTGAAACACTAGGATATGGACACAAAATGACAATTCCATTCATTTCTATCTAAATTCTAAACAACCATTTAAGTGTAATCATTAGTTATCCAATGCACGTGTTATTCTCGATGGGCATCACATTTATATAATTTATATGTACATTGGAGTCCTCGTAATCATCACCTATGAAACTTTTAATCCAAAATCAATCAACTATGAGAACCATAGCTTCTAATGGTTTAATCACAATTTCTCCTTCCATTGTTCTAATTCTTAACAATCTTGAATCGCCCCATAATTAGTCTTAAAACTAATTTGGGGAGTGCTCATACTCATTAGAAACACTCCTAAACCAAATAAAAATCCAAAATCCATTGGACTCAAACTGATCGATCAGACAGTCTGTCCTAAACCAAACAATTTCGTCACAGTTAACACCCTGTCCGATCGATTGGACAGTCAAGTCCTATCGATCGGACCTACACTGAAAATTCAGTTTCAGTGCAGAAACCGATTTTTCTCTTCCTCATTTTTCCTTCTTTCCATTCTAAACCTACATAAAACTTGGACCTCCTGTCCACTCCTCATTTAACATCTCATTCATACATTAATATCTCATTATATCCATCTCATCATCCCACAAAACAATTACATTCTAATAATAATAAAAATGGCACAAAACCCAAATCAATGCAATATCTATGGTAATTGACATTAATCACAATCACATGTTTATACTTGCCTCTATTGAAGCTTCTTAACAAAAAGCCATTTTTTGCTGGCTTGGTTTGACACAAATCTTCCCCAAATCCAAACCCTATTCCAAGAAAACATAAAAAATGGCTTCCTATAAGCTATAAATGCTAGAAATCTACTCCAAGTACATAAGATAACTTGAAAATCCTACAAAAACACTAATCACTTACTGTTAATCCAAGGGAAGAAGGTTTGGGTTCTCTTTCAAGTTCCAAGCTCTTCAACAATGGAGGAAGACTTGAGGAAGAAGATGAAGATGGAGAATCTCTTCAAAAACCACACCCAATCTTCTCACTTGATGAGGGAAAATAGAAGAAAGCAAGAAGATGAAGCAAGAAGTGCTCTCTAGGGTTTGCTCCAATGAAGAATAAGTGAATAGGACTCATTTCATTCTAATATAAGAGACTCTCACACTAAAACCCCCTCCCATTACTCATAGTTACATTTTGAGTCAAATGAAGGCTCATTTGACCAGTCTCAAGTCAAACGCACTCGAGTCTATTATGAAAGTTAACGTACTCTTCGAGATACACGCGTTGGTATCAAGAATTTCCGTATTTGACGAAATACGTGAAAACCCGTATTTACAAAAAGGTCCTTAGTTTACCTTGTTTGAATCTAAACTCATTTTAATTAAACTAGTTTCATGTAAACCCATTCCATTATGCTTAATACATCTTTTGAGACCAATTTGTCTCTCTTTGGTCATTAACCATCATTAATTCAATTAACTAGGCTTAATTTGCATTAATCTCAATTAATTAGCCTTAATCATGATTTGTTCGGGTCGGGGTGTAACACTCTGCGCAGGGGGCTGTCCGGTATGGTTATGGTAGCGAGGGTGATGAGGGAGATGCGTGGGCTGGTGGAGGGGCTTTCTGGATTTGCACAAGAATGAAAGGGGAGAGGTGGTATGAGATCTCTGGGAGAGATGAAGTGGGGTTGAGGAAGAAGATGAAAAATGTGTTGGGTTGATAGTTCGTGCAAGTGATGGCTAGTATGTGGAGATGAGATGGAAAGGTGAAGATTGATGAAGTGGAGATGCTATGATGAAGTTGTGATGAAGATGTGATGACATTGTGTGGCTCAGTCTGTAATGGGATATCCTGTGTGGGTGTTTATGATTAGAGATGTGATGGAAAAATGTGGGACTTAGGATGGGAAAAAGATGGGCTCTGATGAGATGAAGGTGAAGTGAGAAGAGACCAGTTTATGATGATGAAGGTGGGTCTCTGTTTTGCAGGTTCGGATGAAGTGAAGAAAAGGATGACAGGGGTGCAGGCAAAGCGGGTTTGGATGTTGCTCTGATGAGGTCTAATGGAGGTGGGAGAGGGGTGATGTGCTCGTACCTCTTTTGCTTTGGTTAAATGGAGAAGGAGATGATGAATTGCTACGATGAGGTGCAGGTCAGCTCTGCTTGGTTTGTGGGGTCATCAGAGATGGTGGCTCGGTCATAATGAAATGGAGTCGTTCATCATGGTGAAGGTGGTATACAGTCCGTGGATGATGGAGACTGCTGGCGTGGAGCGAAGTGATCTGCGGGTGGCGCTGCGTGCGTCAAGAAAGAGATGCACAGGGTGACGGAGGTCGTGGCTACGGTGGTGGGCGTGAGAGGGATCGGATGACCGAGAGAGGAGATGGCGATGAGGTTTCCTGCGCAAAAGATGGCGATGGGTGCCAAGGGTGTGAAGTCTGCGCATGGGAGAAGTATGGGAACCGGGAGAGAAGGTTTCAAGGAGAGGGAGATGGTAGAGAGTCCGAAGATCTGGGACTCTAGTTTCCCAGATCTCTAGACTCCTTTTCCCTTATCTGGGTGACGGGTCAAGGGTAGTTCGGGCCAAGGTCAAGTTGAGTTGGTCACGGGTGAGACCCAAAATGCTATTGGGTTGGGTAGTTTGAGGTTTAGGTTAGGTTGAATGGGCCTAATGGGATTTGGGGCTTGGGCCAGGTCGATGGGATAGGCCTAATGGGTTGGATTTGAGGTTTGGATCAAGGGGTTCGGGGCCCAAAAGGTGGGCCGTAGCGGGGCTTGGTCCTAGCAATCATTACTGGGACCTAGGTTTTGCAAATATATATCCACCTATCAAATTTCTTATATTTGAGTAGTGTTGGAAATTTCTCAATGAGTAGATCATATTGGTGTATGGGTTTGAGTAATTTGGAGGGCAGGAAAGATTTGATTTTTTTTTTCAGGGACCCAGGCTTGATTAATTTTGAAGAAAAATCATAACTCAGGATATAACCGTCGGATTTTTTTTAAATCTGAGTATCAGTGGAAATCTCTCAATGAGTAGGTCCCGATGATATATGGGTCAGTTTCATTTGAAGACCTAGAAAAGATTTGAACTTTTGGGGAGCCCACATATGTTTAACTGTTTAAAATTCATAACTTTTGATCCACCCGTCATATTTTTTAATTCCATATATTATCGGGAAGCTTACTAAAAGTAGGTCATCATGGAAGTGAGCTCCAACTTGAAATATGAAAGTTAGTGAGATCCATAGAAAAAAGGGTCTATAATGATGCAACCTTCCTAAATGTGCATAATAACGAAGGCTTTCATTTATTTATTCAAAATTATCCAAATGGGGCAAAATTGGGGCATCAATAATGTGAGTATTGAAATTTTCAATAGGGGTGCCAAAATGAGGTGTCTACAATTCCCTCAGTTGAATGCTCGGTAAAATAATCTATTATACCACACTAGGGGTTATAATCGGGCCAAGCCAGGCCTGAACCCTCTTACTTAAATCCACATAAAAACCATTCAAGTATTGTTGTTTTGGCCTGGACTTTGTAGCCATAGTGGAATTTAGACCAGGCTTGAGCTTGAACCTCAAGTATCCGAATTTGGCTTTGATATGGAAATTATACATGTATATTTATAATTAACACATATATAATTAGGAGTATAGCATACATGTATTTAATATCTATTAACACGGGCGCATTCACAGAATCTATCGCAATTCTGAAAAGCCTCACAATGTGATTATGAGGGACATTCTCTATCAGGTGAGAACTCGGGCTTTGTTCTTGAACATCAATGTGCCATCTACAGTTGCTGCTAAATGGGATCTGCCTTTGAATAGCAAAATGTCAATTGAGGTGCCTACTTTCCTGAGAAAAGAAAATTGGAACTACTTTAACTCTTCACAGAATGGTTTTGCTATTGGAATATATAGAGATCATCAAGGTGGAATTATTTGGTCTAGATCAGCATAGCAAGAAAACATTTTTTATGCGGCTCACATTCTCATCATGGGAATTGCTAAGGACTATGATCAGCATTTCAACAGACAGTAGGGACCTCAGAAACTCCCTCAATGACCATTTTCTCTCTCTTTAGCAAAACACATTTAAGGCAATAAGGCTGAATGACCTGGTTACTGTCCTCAATGCCACCCATTATTGTATTTCTTCCAAGGAGGTTGTTCGATGGTCTAGAATTGACAAAGGGCTGAGTTTTGTTAACCCAGTAACCGCTGACAATTAGTTTGTTGCTAGTTCATTCCGTAGGTGGTCGGAGACTTTTGCTAGTAGCTTGGTGAGTGCTTGCCATTATTCTTTTGGGCATCTGCTTCTCTAATGTCAGTTGTTTGAAGTTGAAGGTTCTGCCTCTCTGCCTTCTATTCTTCCTTAGGCGGTTTATAGCATTCCCTAAGGGTTGTTAATGTTTCCTCTATCCCACGTTATGGGATGTTCTTCTTCTTGTTTCTCTTTTTCTTCTTTTGTTGCTTTTTTTGCTTTGTTGTGGCAATCTCTGTTCACAGCGGTTGGAAATAGGTTGCACCTTTTTTTGCCGATTTATCTTTAATTTTTTTTATTAATATATCAAACCTTACCTTGTAAAAAAATATCGATTAACACAATAAATCAATATAATTTATATTGTATTCTAATAATTTCACAAAGGGGTTTAACCCTGCCCCAAATTTGTGCCTAGCAAATCGAACCTTGTCTTGAAGGGCTACATAATGGTTGATATAACAGCACGAACCATAGCAATTGATTTCATCTTCACTTAATTTTATAAATTATAAATAAAATTATACATAAAAGAAGACCCTATAATCCACATTTAAATATATTTTTTAAACTAACATGCAAATGAAAATTAAAAATATAATACAATACATTACACTGCTGATCATCTATATTTAACCCAGTTATACATGCGGCTTGATAATGAAGTTTGCATTAATCTGCCATATAAGATAATATATGTCTCTACAGCAAGACACTCGATCCATCCCCAAAGATGTAAAATGGAGTGTCCTTTTCTTTTTGTGAGATTTTGCGGGTCAGGTGGGTTAGGCTAGTTAACTTTGACCCGACCCATCAGAAACGGATCAAATTCGTGCTAGGTTAGTGTTGGATAGGTGGGTTGGGTCAAGCTTTTCTTGTGCTAGCTGGAAGTCTTTCCATAATAGCACCCACTACATGGGCACCCATGTACATTAAGGATAATTCTTCCTTTAAATTTGAATTTTAAAGGTTGGACTCTCAATCTAACAATTTTGATCTGACTAGAGGTAAAACTTGTTAAATAGGGAATTCCATTATAGGATGGAACTGTCATAATACCCATTAAGTACTGGATTTAGGGTAACTCACTTTATAGTCCTTGGCTAGAAACACGTCAATAATCATACTAAAAGTCCTCTTTCTAGAATGGATGCTAGTCCAATAATCAATGTAGCGGAATCAAAACAAAGCAAACTAGCAAATAGATTTACCAATCACGCACCACAAAAAGATAGGCACAATATTTTACGTGGAAACCCTATTGAGGGAGAAATATCATGATCTGAAATCAAACAATATTGAGCAATTGCAAGATATACTCACAGCTCCCTTTCCTAGTCATTCCGTCGACTTAAGGACTACATTTGTTCTTGCACAACTTCTCTTATTGCCATGACTTTCCCTCCGTGCACTGCTCCTTGTACTTGACCCAGCAACACCTTGAGAATCAAGATAATTAGATCTTCTATGAGAAGGTAGAAGGAGCAAACCTTCTAGAGCAACTCTTTAGCACAAACTCTCAATAATGGCTCTAGAGAATAATGAATCTCTCTTAGGGTTTTCTCACCTCAAAACAAAGACAAAGAGAGAACATCTTCTTGTCTTCTAAATTTTCACTTAGGGTTGCAAGAAACACCATTTATATTGCCCAAAATTCGTGCCTTAGTCTTAGAACACAAATAGGACTAAAAGTGGAAACACCAGTTGGAAAAGGAAACAAATCTGCACAGCCCAATTTGGAAATTTCCTGACATCTGATCATTCGGGTGAAGTGTCCGATCAATCGGGTATGCACCGTCTCCCAATAAATTTAAGTTCAACATGTTAACTAAGAGCACTGCCACATTCGATCGATCCGATCTTTATCCGATTGATTGATTCTCTATTTGTCTTCCGGATTTCTTATGTTTTTCTTCTTTTCTTTGCTTTAGATCTTTTGGTGACACAACCACAATCCATTTAAAAAAAAAAATACAACTCAATGGACCCAGAGTTCTGTCTAACCCATAAGTTAGCCAACACATTAAAAATCCTAACACACACATAATAGAAAGTAGAAGAGAGTAGTAATTCCCCTCAGCAAAACAATCACATGTTGCATAGATCAAGAGATCAAACAATCTTATTATTCATCTATATATTTACAATATTATTATGCTTGTATTATTCAAATATGTTCTTCTGAGAGATGCACTAGGTCTTTGCGACTGAGAAAGCATGCAAAAGGATTAGATCCTAGGTACAACTCCTGAAATCCCTCGAAAAGAAAGCAGTCCTCGACTGTTGATCAGTCGATGGAAACATGTGTAGTGTGTGTGAGCGCATGAGTATGTATTTCTTGAAAAGCAATATATATATATAGAGAGAGAGAGAGAGCCTCTCCTCAGCTCATGTGCAGGATACCATCGGCTCAAACATGCCAAATGAACATGTGATGGGAAAGATTTCATCATCTTTCATCGCCCGCCGAATTTTCGTTTTGCCAATTGGGTCCTCTATCTCAAAGACTTCACTCTCGATCTCTCTCCCCTCTGAAACCCTCTCTCTGTTAGGGATTTTGTATGTTGCAATTAAATGGATTCATGATCATTTTAGCATAATTTGGATTTTCACATATGCATTGATTTAAAATATATTGAAATCACAAATTTTCTCATGGATGGTTTTATAACTTTCAAAACTTGTTTTTCATGCAAGATTTGGAGTTTTTAATATTGGATGCATAGGTTATTGAAAAGTTAGTTTAGTCAGGCATACCTATGAACTGAGAATTTCATATCATCTTAGGCATTGATAAGTACATGTTTTGAAAAAAAAAACACTTTTATATTGATTTTAACATGAATCTAAGCAAGATTTCCATGGCCCAAAGCTCCCACTAGCAAAACCAATTTTGAGGAGCTCTTTGTATAATTTTTTAAAATTGGTGTTGCAGTATTTTTGCTACATTACTTTGCTATTGTGTTTTTTGCTACAGTGTTTTGCTACATTAAGTTCGGTTAATCGAACTCTGGACGTCCCGAACCTTCACTGAACCCAGTTCAGTTCAAGTTGCAGAATGGTCAAAACTAGCTTTTTTTTTCTGTTGGGAGTTTGGTTAACCAAACTGCAAGTCGGATAGCCGACCAAAGAGCCGTTGGAGGCCATTTTGCTATAAATTTGAGCCTCTTCCTTGGGATTTGGAGGAACACAATTAAATCTTTTGAGGTATTTTGGAGCCTAAGGAAGGAGAATGAGTTGAGGAAGGCTTAAGGGTCATTTGGAAAGCTAAAGCTTGGGTTCATTAGTAAAACCAATCTAAGTAAGCTTTGTTTTCCCTCTCATATGTTACATGCTTTTTTTAATTTATCGGTAAATCAATATTAGCATATTAACTATGATTTGTTGAATCCATTACATATATTTTATTTTGAATTGCTTTGTTGTTTTGGATTCTTCATTTAGATTTAAACCAAGTTAGCTTTAACTTTCATATCATAATCGTTTCATGATTGATTTAAAACTTTGATTTCTCACATAGCATGAATCTCATATTTGGTTGAATCTCTTATTGTTTTCCATACCTTAAAAAATATAGTTAAATTGCTTTGTTTTGGAAACAACAAGTTTATGCATCACATGTTTTAGTTTTGGAAACTTTCATATAACTTGTAAGTATTTGATTGTGATATCATGATCAAGTTGTTTTTCATACAACATTTGTGTTTTAAACTTTCAAAAGCCTTAAGCTTACATTCATTGAGCTATCATTTTCAAACTTGATTGAAGTCATCATACGTACACATAGAGCATTTATATGGCGTATGTGCTGGGTTAGATTTTCACTTTCATATCAACCTAATTAAAAGGCATTGTAATTGAGCCTAAATTATAATCTCTTCAAGTGTATTTGTCTAATGTGAATTTTGACCCTCCTTGTAACGCCCCAATTCCGTATACCGAAGATAACGCTAAAGTACCCGAAGTTGGCACGCTACTTCCCAGGAAAACCGAGAACTTCCAAGATCGTAGTCCACAGTGAGGTCAAAATTTTAAAACTTTTTAAACAACATCATAATCAACAGTTATATGCGGAAGCGTAACACAAGATAGCGGAAGCAAATATATCATGTATATAAATCAAATGTAAAAGTGAGGAAACCTGATAATAATCTCAAAGTGTGAATATCAAAGTGTTTATACAAAACTATACTAACTACCCATCTCACTACAAATACTCTCAAACCCTAAAAATAACAATCTACGCTCAACCCTCCTGTGCAGGCTGTCCATCCTCCGGCACGACCACTTGGTCAGCCGGTCCCTATCCCTGGTCCCCAACTACGGGCGCCTCGATGATCGCGTCACCCGCGGGATCATAGTCTAGACCTAAGCACCAAAGATGGGTTAGATTTAAAGATCTGGCAAGGCACCATATGCAGATAACACAAGATGTACACACAAATAAAGTAATGACAGGTACATAGTCATGTGAGTAAATAAGGTACATAATCTAGGCAGTTGAGCAGTAATAGCAGTTTAGAATCAGAAATGTAAAGTACACTAATCTAAACAGACAACAAGGGGCACATTCACACAAGCTAAATACACTACGGGATATTATGCCGTGGCCCTTCCGTACTATAAACGTCCCATACCATAAACAATTTGTGGTGGGGAAATGATAATAACCATGCAATGGATGACAGCCCTGATAAATATAACATACAATATACATAACACCGATCACACCCCTTTATCACACCGATCACACCCCTTTATCTCACCGATCACACCCCTTTATCATATTAGCCCCGGACTTGGTATCACACCATCCATCCAACCATAGCTCATCATGATAGCTCTAAGTAACCAGAACATAGCTCCTACCAGAGATGATCAGTCAACTAGTTGAGCTTAGAACAACTGAGTGAATGTTCAGTGCTGACTCGGGAAACTAAGTACGGGTCTGTGTCTGTCTAGGCTTAACTTGTGTGAGCAAGGTCCTACCCAGGTCTCTAAGAGATTAAGGTACAACATGGAACACAGTCTAACAACAAATCCAAGTCCAACAACATTGGATCCGCTCCAAGGCTCACAACCGTGGCCTGAGGTAACACAAGTACCATTTCGTGTCCATTCCACAAACCTTCATCCTAAACTCATACACAATTAGTTAACCAACCATTAAAAACTAACATCTCCAATCTAAGGTTCCACATTCCCAATCTTAGGCCATATGAGGGCCTGCCTAGACACAGACACGGGTCATTTTATCTCCAAACATCACATAGGATCACCTCTAAGAAATCCTAGGTTCATGTCCTCCAGTTTCCATTAATTAATAAGGTTAAGACAACAGCAATGATAAGGGAAAAGAATAACTCATGAAAACCTTAAAAACAGGGAATCAAGTGGAAATAGGCAAAGGACCAGTCCTAGGTAGTGGTCCACTCCTGGTTCGGGCCTCATCACATGATTGGATCCCTAACAATAGCCTCAGGTGTCAAAAATGATAATTTTGGTGCTCCTGAAGTTGTGGACACCATGGGCTACAATTAAGGTTCGAGTTAATGATGATTCGAATCCTAAATCCACAGTTGGTGGACCCCACAAATCAAGGCAGAGCCACGCCATTGATTCGTGTGTGGCACACTTGATGGAAGGTCATTTGGATGGTCAATGGGCCCCACATGTGATCAAACATCATAAGTGTTGAAGTCTGGAAATTTCATTGTTTACAGTTTGCCCGGTCGACATCACACCTTGGGATGTCAACCGGGTGAACTGGATGTTGACTTCCCAGGTCGACATCCTGCAGTGTCCACTGTCGACATCATGGTCGTGATGTCAACCGGGTCCACTGAGACCTGAAGCCAAACAGCTGGGGCGGCTTACAGAATTCTCTGTGTATCCGGTCAACATCATGGCCGTGATGTCGACCGGGTACACACATAATCTGGCCTTCTGAGAAATTACAGGTCTCAGCTACTCCCTGTGTTTTCCTGTGTTCCCGGTCGACCAGGTACACTGTCTGTGCACAGTTACAGAAAATTAACTGGGACTTGGTGTTGACACCAAAAAAAGTCCCTTTGCCTCATCAACATCAAAAGCTACATGGAGCCGCATCCTACTACAGGTAAGCAAATCTGCTTCAAGCATCAGATCTTGTCAAAATCAAACAAAAACTGCAAGATCCTTCAAAATAGCCAAAAAGGAGGTACACATGAAGTATCGGGTCATTTCAACACCATTTGGCCTAACTTCAATCCTCTAACGGCTGAGCAAGAGCTCCCGGCGGCGACAGTGTCAAATACATCAAATCTTCGATCAGAGCCTATGGATGGTCTCAAAATACCTCCAAAAGGCTCCACATCGAATTTCAAGTCAAACCGACACCGTTTGACCCTCCATCAACTCTCAAACGGCGAAATCAAGGCTCCCGGCAGAACATATGAGTAGCTTCTACATGCTTCCAAAGGGTTGCACGTCAAAATTTCAGGTTATTTCGACGACATTTATCCTGGCTCCCCGGGACCATGGCATCCAAATCGGAGCTAATGGATCATCTCAAAATGACTCCAATAGGCTCCTTGTCAAATTTCAGGTCAATCGGACATCGAATGACTGCACATCAAAGCTCAACATCTTCCGCATGGTGAAATCAAGTCTAGCATTGACAAGACCCCAAACGGCTTCAAAACTCAAATAAAATCCCATGGTTGGTCCTATCTAATGCTCAAGAAGCTTCACCTCAATTTCAGGTCATTCCGACATCGTTTTACCTAGTTTCAACTCTTGGCGGAAAATCGGCTACGGAGTCTTCGGCTTTTCCAAAAATAGGAAGCTTTGCGCTCTGATTTGCATGGCCTTTCAATAGGTTTTCTTCAAAGGAATTAGGTCAATAAATGAGGAGAAATGTCAAGAAAAATATAGGAGAAAACAGAGGCGAAAAAGCCCGAGAAACAGCCGAGAAACGGCGACTGAAAGGCGACCGAAAAATGGACCAAAGTCCAAAGTCGCCGGCGACCTTGGCCCATGGTCGCCGGCGACCCTGGAAATCCGGGTCCCCAGATTTCCACCAAAAGTGCCATTTTTCCATTCTTTTTCGCGTTTTGCGATATTTGGCCCCTGTGATTTCCTTAAAATCAGATTTTTGAGGTATGATATCCGTCGATCTTCGTCGGCATCACAGATCCACCATCGAAATCATTTGATTATCATCAGACACTCCGAAACAGCCAACCGGCCGACCAAGAAAGTACACTTTCTGCCTGACCGATCGAGAAATCGACTGGACAGATGTTGCCAGCCCATTGGGGTCAACCAATGTCTGAATTTGCATCGTCATTCGACATCAAACAATGTGCGAATCCATCGATGATCATCGCAAGAAGAATTCCAAAAGACGCAGCGCGGCCCGCAACTCTTCATGCGACTCGGCGACCAATTAATGAAGTTAAATGACCTTTTTATGACAACTTATTAAGGTCATTAACTCATTATTTTCGACAGCCCAATCAGAAGCAAGCAAATGGGAGTTACAAGTCCAATTAATTATGGCAATTAACCACGTAACTCCTATCATTATGGACATTAATCATGGTAATTAATCATGAAACTCCTATCATCATGGAGATTAAATGCCCATTATTCTCCATCGGCCAATCAAAATCCAAGGAAAAGGAGTTATAAAATTATGAAATTAATACTTGTAACTCCTCCCATCATGGAGCATTAATATCATTAATGCTCATAAAACCCTCCTAATGGCAACCAAAAGCCTATAAATAGGCGGTCATTCCAAAGGGAAGAGGTCCTGAAAAATCGCCTAAAAATTATCCTGAAGAATTCTCTGCACAAAGAAGCTCTCCTCCCTTGAAGAAACCTTGCTGCAAGAACTACAAGGTGATCAAAGTCCCTTGGGGGGCCACCCCCCAAGGTTTCCCCCTCTTCTTCTATCTAACATGGCCTAGATGTGGCTTTTCAGCCCATGTACTCGGTTTTTTATTGGATATAGGATCTTCCCTTGGTCTTTGTCCTCTAAAAATCTGAGGTCCAAGCCAAGCCAAGTGAATCAAAGCATCAAGTGTTCTCATTTGAAGGACGATGGCAGAGTCCATACATGACTCGCGACCGTCGATCTGAACGAGTCCCCAGAATCGTTTGAGAAGTCAGATCCCTCTTTCTTCCCTTTCTATTGTGTTTTGTATTTTTAAAAGAGACAAAAATCACAATTATTGTCTTTCATCATTGATAAGATTTGTAAATCACCTTACATGGCTAAATCGCCTTCTATAGCACAAAATCGCCTTCTACGACAAACTAAACAAAATTGTCTTTCACAGCATTTAAAATCTTGTCTCTTTCTTTGAATATATATGCAATAGAAAGATTGAAAAAAAGTTTGATTTCCTTTCCACTTGTGCAGGAAAATCTTCGGATCACCATTTCAAATTCCAAGTAGAATAGAAAATCTGGCATACCCGTAAAAAAAAAATGTTGATGCTTGCTCTTTTTTTTTTCTCTTCGCCCCGCCGCACCCCGGCGGACCCGGGACGGAGAAAGGCAAGAAAGAAAAAGACGAGTCCATCAAGTTGGCAATCCTGGTGGGACCCGTTCATTTGATAACACGATGCTTAAAATCCTTGGCTCCTTCCTAGTTGGTGGCCTATGTTGGATCTTGTATCTAAAAAAAAAACATGAGATGAGATTCTTTGGAAACTTCTTTCTTTGAACTTGTTTCCATTCTTTCTTTTCTCAACCAAAAAAAAAAAAAAAAATTTTTTCTTTTGGATTCAAATTGGAGAAACTTTGGTTCTTTCCTTTTCATACAATGGCTCGCAGAAATGTTTGAGCCAATGTTCGGATTGGGAGGGGCCATTCTCTCTTTGATGGGTCCATTGGAGATTTTTCAAAAAAAAAAAAAAGTTAAAAAAAAAACTTTTCAAATTCCTTTCATTGGATTCAAATTGGAGGAACTTTGGTTCTTTCCTTTTCGTACAATGGCTTGTAGAAATGTTTGAGCCAACGTTCGGATTAGGAGGGGCCATATTCCTCTCTTTGATGGGTCCATTGGTGATCTTTCAAAAAAAATTAAATAAAAAAAAGTTTTCAAATTTCTCTCTTTTGGATTCAAATTGAAAAAACTTTGGTTCTTTCCTTTTCTTGCAATGGCTCACAGAAATGTTTGAGCTAACGTTCGGGTTGGGAGGGGCCATTTCCCTCTCTTTGATTGGTCCATTGGAGATCTTTAAAAAAATGCATTAAGGTTGCACCAATTGCGTTCTTTGACCAAAGTGGATCTAAGAAAAGCCTTGTCCAGAGTGTGGAAGCAGCTAGACTGTTTGAGGTAAGGGTCCTTCAAACGAGTTCATTAAGTAATCCTACCCTTACCTGGGGGCTAATCTATCCACAGAGGTTTCATAAGACCGAATTGGAGGACCTATGTGCACTCTTCAAAAAAAAAAAGGAAAAATCTTTAAAAAAAAAAAAAAAACACTTCTGTCACTATTGTATTCAAATTGGAGGAATTTTGGTTCTTTCCTTTTTCGGATTTAGGCTCGCAGAAATGTTTGAGCCTATATTCGGATTGGAATACCATTTTCTCTCTTTTATGAATTCAATCTTGACTTTTCAGAAAAAAAAACTCCCGCCATTATTGGATTCAAATCTGAGAAATCCTGGTTCTTTCCTTTTTGGGATTTAGGCTCGCAGAAATGTTCGAGCCTGTATTCGGATTGGAATACCATTTGCTCTCTTTTGTGAATCCAATCTTGACATTTCAAAAAAAAAATCCCATCTCGTGTCCTTTTTCAAGGATGCAATTTACAACATTTGTGCCTAGTGGTACTAGTACTCCCTTTCGGGTCTATTGTATTCGCGACCGACACATTTGTATCTCTAACCTTATATCATTTTATCTCGAGTGAGCTTCGCTTCTCGGTAATTTGAATTAAGGTTTACAATTGCTTTTAGCAGTCCCTGAAATGCTCGTTTCGAGCCAACCGTACTTGCATTCAGAACAATTGAACCATCTATGGCTTTTTGCCTTCTTCAT
Source organism: Persea americana (assembly GCA_029852735.1). Classification (NCBI taxonomy): domain Eukaryota; kingdom Viridiplantae; phylum Streptophyta; class Magnoliopsida; order Laurales; family Lauraceae; genus Persea; species Persea americana. Next base: position 28,980,485 of record CM056818.1, on the reverse strand, counting down.
TACGCTCAGAACGGGCCATGCCCTTGAGCGACTTTAAAAGACAAAACCATAGTATAGCCCATTTATGATCACCATATTCTTGTGATTACTAACAGATGTGGTCTTGTTTCAGAAAAGTTTTCCAAAACTAACAATGGCAGCTTCGTTGACCATCACCTTCAATGAGAACAAGTACCAAGTCATGCTTCAAGAGAATCAAAGCAAGCGCATTTTCAAGCGCCCCGCCAGCTGCCGAAGCGTCACATCCCTCGGTAACTCCCAAAACACCGGGTCGACCTCCATTCCCCGGACCATCGTCTTCGAGTCACTGGGACCATTCCCACTATCCGCAAAAGAGACGGTGCCTGCTAAAAAGCAAAAGACCGCCCCTTAACGTGTCACTGCCCCGACACCAAAAGCGGTCACCAGGAAACCTGAGGTCCGTAGCAATCCCATGAAGCCTCAATCTATAAAAAGCCAGGTCTGCCCCAAGACTTGGTCCCCGTGATCTTCACCAAAACAAAGAAGGTCCCGGACATCTGCAAAGCCAGCATACCTGGCTCCTCTCAAGGAGAACTGGTTCTATCCTCTTGCTTACATCAAAGGAGATAAACCTACCCTCCACCGAACAACCAAAACAACTCAGCATGAGCCGGCTTGTTCATACAAGCCCAAAATCAAGTCGTGCATCACAAGGCCTCGACAAAAACCTGCAAGGGCCTGCTCTCCTGCAACTCGACCCTTCATCTCAACAGGGGCCGAGCTTGCAAAATTTAAAGCTTGGCTACGACAAGCTAAGGACCGCGTCCAGATCCTGTCCATGCCAGTCTTCAAAGAAGACAAGCTCGGTTGCTGTGCACGAGGGACCACGTCCTTCATTGCCAGAGCACAGCCCGAGCTAACAGAAGCTCAAATTGCTCGTCGTATACGTCACCTCGCGGCATATCGACAAAAGAGATTAGAGAAGCAAAGAACCCAGCATTCTGAGCTTCAAATCTCCCAAAAAAGGGTCGAAAAAGAAAGACCCAACCAAGTTACTGCTGTCCACATGGTTGGCAAAACCAAAAGAAGGCAGAAATCAGCAACAAAAATACATGTCAGACGACCGGTGACTCGCAGCTTCTCCCGGACGAGAAGGCATCAGGAAGACTCTCCCACTCCTTCAAGCCAAGGACATCGGAGTGACCATTCCTCGGGCTCTCCATCTAGAAGAATGAGCTCCAGCTCTGTCACTAAGATAGTATCCTCTTTCGACTCACGAAGAGTGAATGTCCTAGTCACAAACTCTGAGCAACCTCCACCGGACGATAACATGGCTCTACGCATTCAGCAGCTAGAGCAAGGATAGTAGAGAATAGAGGTTTTGATGGAAAACCTCCTTCTCACTCTCTAACGTCCACCAAACAACGATAAAGTTCCTCCACAAGATGAAGCAAATGGTGGAGAAGATGAGTCACGCACCCTTACTAGAAAGGACGTTGACGATATCCTCGCTAAAGCAAAAGAAGAGGATACACTGAAGGAGCATGGGATCAAGCCACCATATCCCTTATGGATGGACTCGGTTCCGTTCCCTCCAAAATTCAAACAACCTCTTCTCCAAACATATACGGGTAAAGGTTCAGCTAGACAGCATGTCATCCACTTCAAGATCCTGACAGGAACGATTACGGATCAAGATGCTCTCAAGATCCAGCTCTTTGCAAGTACCCTAAAAGGTATGGCCTTTGATTGGTACTCCACTCTGCCAGAAGACTCCATTCAAAACTGGACCATGCTAGAGACACACTTCCTGACCCACTTCAAAGGTGATCATCCTATTACTATGGCTCAACTCTACAGCCTTAAACAGGACAGAATGAGTCGACATACGACTTCATTCACAAGTGGAAAGCAATGGTATACAAATGCTCAGATATGCTGCCACAAGCGTCGCTAGTCGACATTTGCTGAAACAACATGAGAGCAAGGATCCACTCCATGATCATCGGCAACAAATCAAAAAACTTGGAAGAACTCCTAGAAGCATCTATGGAGGCTGAAACGGTGATCAAAGACCTCAACAGTCATAAGTCATCAAAGAGCCATTCCTACCTCCAAGCCAAAGAAAATGGAGGTTCTCAATGTGCAAACCAAATCAGCCCCTCAGCCGCCAAAGAAAGCTGAAAACAAAGCTGTAGGTAAGAGACCTGAAATCTCTGATGCCTTCAAAGAACGAGTAGAGAAGAAATACTAGTTCGATGAAGATGTTGAAGAAATATTTGGGGCTCTCTTGGCAAATGGAAAACTCACCTTGTCTGACCCCAAAAGACCAGGAGATGTTGGCAAAACCAATGATCCCCGATATTGTCCATACCGCCAAATGGTCTCACATCCTCTCAACCAATATTTCGTTGTGAGAGAGAAGATTAACGAGATGTGGAAAAACAGAGTCATCACCTTTGACAAAAACTATGGGTCTGCCTCCGTTAACATGGTGTCATATGGACAAACATCCAAATCACCAAAGGAAAAAGTCATTACTTCCTTCAAGGTGATAAAAATGACCCAGACGTCCCAAGAGTTGGTGCCTTACCCAACACCAGAAGGACAACCCCTATGGGTGCATCCTGATCTCCTAGAAGATAAAAATTGGGAGATCGTCAAAACAAAGCCGACCGCTCAACAGCGAAGACAAGCCAAGAGACAACTCCGCAAGGTCAAACAACAGAAGAAGGCTCAAACTAAGCAAGAGGTCCCTGAAAAGGCAGAAACGTCCTCTACCGCTTCACTGGGGGCAACAGAGGAGTCTCTCCCTAAGGCCTTAAGAGTGGTAAGAAAATTCACCCTTGGTGATTTCATGCCACCACGCCTCAGAGATGAGAGTACGCAGGGGGCATCATACTCTTGTAACTAGGTAGTTGAATTCTCCATGAATGGATACGAGTCCAGTGACACTGCTAGTGACACGGATGAATGAGAGGAATCCCTTGAAACAGGAGAATATCTCTCCGATGAAGAATGGATCCCAGAATCCCACCTTATGCCAGTAATCTGGTATAACCCCTTCTAGCCACAAGGATCCTGGTCTGATGATGATGAAGGCCAAGAGGCTATTCCAGATAGTGTTGTCAACCCAGCACAAACAAATGCTCTAATGGATCCCAACTAGGTCGAACCATAAGGGGCAGATGAAGAAGAAGATCTGGCTCCTATGCCCGATCTTGAAGAATATGCAATGATCTTACAGCATCTGGCCAAAGAGCAAGAGCAGGATCGCATCAATCAACTTCATCAAAATCCAGAACCGGGAGTCCTAGAAAATCTACACGCATCTCCTCCAGTGACTCTGGAAAATGAAGAAAGTTGCTGGATTGATGATCCTCTTACATCGGAGGATGAGTCTGATTCCCAACGGTCCATTATGGAGGCATCTTCTATCGGAGTTGCCTGTAATATGATAGTTCAGGATGATAGTGCCTCTGAAGCTCCATCTGCTGAGGCCACGGATTCTCAAAATGCATCGGTAGCATATCTTCTGGAGCTACATATTCTCGGGTGACTTCCACTGAGATAGCATCTTCTCAGCCGTCGTCTCCTGAAATGGTGACATCAGAATTCAAGCCTCTTCCGACTGATCACCAGAAAAAAGCTCTAGCTGATGAAGTCTTCAAAAAAAACCCAGTCAATTGGTCCCAGGTACCCAACCTCACAGGAGATGTCTGGACCGATGAAATACTGAACAAAGAAGAAAAGTTGTTGGAAGTTGTTTAGGACTTGTTCCTAGAAAATGCTCCATGCAATGCAATAACTGAAGACAGCAATGCTGCTGCAGAAGTGTTTTCAGTAAATGGGGAGGATCGGCCCCTTGAGCCCGAAGGGGGTCTTCCGAAAAAAGAGCCACCTCTAGAAGCTTTTGAAGATTGGAAAGGTACCCGCTCTGGTCGAGATTACCACAAAAACTACAACCAACCTTCTTTTTCTTCTTATGTAAGTCCTTCGGGAAAGCAAGCTGTAAATGCCCCAAGCGGCGGCGATAATGAAAATGCAGGCCCAAAGGAGGCTTTCAAGTATGACTTGATCGAGCACTTCAAACACATACTTGCACGACTGCACATCCTAGACTTATTACGAATGTCACCACAAACTCTTGATAGTCTCATTTCAGAACTGCAAAGGCTGAATGTGGATGTCGACAAACATGCCCCACAAGTCCTACAAATTGAAATGGACTATAGGGTCAAAAAGTCAAAAACCTCCTCAAAGGGAGAAAAGAAAGAAGCTGGAGGACCTTGCACTGAATGCCTCTCGGTTCAAAAAGCCGCAAGTGTTACTATCGCCTTTAATAAGGAAGACCTCCTGCTAGGCGAGACGAAGCACAACCAACCCTTATACTTCACAGGGTATATCAAAGAGATGTTGATACATAGAGTCCAGATCGACCTGGGTTCTACACTCAACCTCATCTATATTTCCGTACTCGAAGAGCTGTGTATCCCACCCGGCAAACTAAGCCATACATCTGTGTCCATCTTTGGTTATGATGGGAGTGCTCAAAGGCCCATTGGTAAAATCCGGTTTAGGTTGAAAATCGGCGACCTTATCTCTGAGGTCACCATGTATGCAATAAAAACCCCTTCGTGCTACAATATCCTTCTCGGACGCCCTTGGATACACGAGAACGGTGTCGTCCCTTCAACTCTACATCAGTGCATCAAGTTTGTTGGCGACGACGGCTTGATACATCGAGTGTTTGTAGACAAAAAGCCCTTCAAAGGCAAAGAAGTCCATTTTGCAAACTCTCAGATGTACAAGGATGAGAAAGAGAAGGAGGAGGAGAAAATAACATCCTTTGTCGGCAATCTCCAAAAAGACAAAGGCAAGGCTCCTCAGTAATCAACGGAAGAAAACAGACCTTCCGGCAAACCCGAAGAGAGCAATCAGTCTCCCTTCGTTGTCTTCTTCAAATCTTCCAAACCTTTGGTAATCACTACCAAAGCAAAGAAGACAAAGCAAAAGACTAGGGGCAAGTTTGTTGTCTCCTTCATGTCTATCATACAAGACACGGATTCGGATTCAGAGACTGAAAATGATACATCGTCAAGCCAAGCTGAGCTCAGCAAGTTCGGCCTGCTCTCACTCCATTGGAGACACCTGCTGATGTAGAAGATCCCGCGTCTGCTACCTTCATCGTTCTGGCAACAACGGCAGAAGAGAAACCGATCTTCTTCCATAGATCGTAAGTTTCTTCATCAAATTCTTCGCTTGAACCTTTTCAAAATGAAGGTATGCCTAAACTATCCTTGTATAGTCCAATGGCACAAGCTATCATGAAGAAAATGGGCTATAACGCTCAAAATCCAATTGGATTGGGAGGTGACCGTGGTATTCTCACACCATTGGAACTCACCCTGACCAAAAGTCAGCTGGAAGATTGGAAACTCCACCGTCGCATAGACAAGTCTTCATACGGTTTGGGGTATGATCCTGAGACTCCAATGAGACAATTGACACAAAGGCTGCAAAGTCGTTTTACCGACCAGGCCTCAACATCTCGTATTGATGAAGACATCAATCTCCCTGGATATCTCTTTGAAGAGTTACCCGACAAGGACCCAGGAAGCTCATCAAATTGGTATGATTTCTCTGATGATAAAAAGGAATTGTCCGATGACACAGACGCACGGTTCTCTAATTCAGAAGAGCCATCGTCTCCAAAAGAAATGCCTTACTTCGACCCAGTTTCAGCTGGTGATTGGGATCATCTCATAGCAAGTCTTGAGAAGAGTACCGATCAAGAAGATCTATGGACAGAACCAGAGCCATGGTCTGAAAATGCCCTTGGAAATCCAGAAGGTCTTACTGAGTTGGAAGCCTCCGAAAATATTGTGAAGGAACCATCTTCAAACCTTCCAACAGAAGATTCTGTTCAAAAGATAAACTTGAGAACACCAGATAACCCACGTCCTGTATTCATAAGCAAAAATATAAAAGATGATGAGTTACCTGAGTATGTCTCTTTTCTTCCTGAGTTCATTGATTGTTTTGTATAGTCTTACGCTGAAATGCCTGGCTTAGACCCAAAAATAGCAGTTCACAAACTCAACTTGCAAGAAAACATCAAGCCTGTCAAACAAGGCCAAAGAAGATTCCGTCCTGATGTGATGGACAAAATTGAACAAGAAGTTCAGAAACTCAAAAAAGTTGGCTTCATCCGCGGGGAACAGCATCCTAAATGGTTGGCCAACATCGTCCCCGTGACAAAGAAAAATGGGCAAATCAGAGTCTGTATTGACTATAGAGACCTGAATAATGCTTACCCCAAAGATGAATTCTCGCTCCCCATACCGGAGGTAATGATTGACAACACCTGCGGGTTTGAGCGAATGACTTTCATGGATGGCTTCTCTGACTACAACCAGATAAAGATGCATCCCGAAGATGAAAGGCATACATCCTTTCTGACCTCATTTGTTGTGTATTGCTATACTGTCATGTCATTTGATCTGAAAAATGCCGGTACAACATATCAAAGGGCTATGATGAAGATATTCCAAAATATGCAGCATAAGACTGTCGAATGTTATGTTGATGACTTCGCCGTCAAAAGCAAAAGAAAAGAAGACTATCTCCAAGATCTTCAAGAAGTCTTCCTCCGGCTTCGCAAACACAAACTACGAATGAATCCCCTCAAATGCTTCTTCGGTGTCTCATCGGGTAAGTTCCTTAGATTCATAGTTCGAAAAGCTGGAATAGAACTTGACCCCATCAAAGTCAAGGCAATTCTAGAAATGCCATCTCCAAGAACCCTAAGAGAACTAAAAGGGCTTCAAGGAAGATTGGCATACATCCGAAGGTTCATTTCCAATCTATCAGGAAAATGCCGTCCATTTTCTCTCCTGATGAAGAAAGGTGTAGACTTTGTTTGGTATGCTGAATGTGAAGCTACATTTCAAGACATCAAGTCATACCTGACCAAACCTCCTGTGTTGGTTGCTCTCTCACAACCGGAAAACCATTCATCTTGTACACAAGAGCTCTCGACTATTCTTTGGACGCTCTACTTGCACAAGAAAATGATGGAGGAAAAGAAGCTGCTCTATACCACCTCAGTCGCATGTTGGTAGGTGCAGAGCATCGCTACTCTCCAGTCTAAAAAAAAATGCCTGGCAGTGATGTTCGCTGTACAAAAGCTGCGTCACTATTTGCTGTCAAACATAGTATACCTAATTTCGAGGATCAATCTCCTAAAGGTCCTTATTACAAAAGTAGGTTCTCTCAATGCTCGGCTGGCAAAATGGTTCATCCTTCTGTCACAATTTCATATTAGGTATGTACCACAGAAAGCAATCAAAGGCCAAGCTCTAGCAGACTTTCTTGCAGAGCATCCATTGCCTAAGGATTCTCCGCTCAGGGATGATCTCCCAAACGAGCCTGTCTACAGCGTGGAAACCTCCTTATCAAATGCCTCCTGGAACATGTACTTCGATGGTGCAACCAAGACAAATGAAAAAGGAAAGTCGATATCAGGAATTGACATTCTCTTCGTTGTGCAACCAAGACAAATGAAAAAGGAAAGCCGATATCAGGAATTGACATTCTCTTCGTTAGCCCTGACAAGTACATGATTCCTCACGCATTTTCACTACTGGAACCATGTTCAAACAATGCAGTTGAGTACCAAGCTCTGATCATAGGATTGGAACTCGCCTTCGAATCCGGAATTATCATGCTGGAAGCATTTGGGGACTCCCAACTGATCGTCAACCAGATGAATCAGAAATACGAAATCAGGAAGCCTGATCTGTTGCCTTACTACAACAAGGTACAATCGCTTCGTCAAAGGTTTGACATCTGTCACATCACCCACATCCGCATAGGTGAAAACATCCATGCAGATGCCCTGGCTGGACTTGCTGCATCTATGGCAATCCAAGAAGGAGAAAACATGCAAATTACAGTGTGTCAAAGAAGGATTCTCCCCCCTCTCAACACACACCAAGCAGTTGCTGAATGCCACCGAGTGGTCGGAAGTCGGATCTCCATCCTTAAATCTCCAATCGGCGACTGGAGAGATCCGTTCATTTATTACATTATGTTCGGAATCTTGCCAGAAGATCCAAAAGAGCGGGTAAGTATCCAAAGACGAGCCCCAAACTTTCATTTGGATATTCCCTCTAAAATGCTTTACAGAAAATCCTTCAATGGAGTACTTCTACGCTGCTTATCACAACAAGAGGTGGAAAAAACTCTAAAAGAAGTTCATGCTGGTCTTTGTGGAGCCCATCAGGCTGGTCCTAAGCTCTACGATCAGATAAAAAGGTTAGCTTATTATTGGCCTACTATGGTGGCTGACGCAATGCAATTTGCAAAACGTTGCCGACAATGCCAAATTCATGGAGATTATGTACACATGCCTCCAGAATGACTACATCCTACAGCGATCTCATGGCCCTTCGAAGCTTGGGGTATGGACATCATAGGTCCTATCTCTCCCCCGTCAAGCAAAGGTCATCACTTCATCTTCGCCGCTACAGATTATTTCTCCAAGTAGTCAGAAGCATTTGCGTTCAGTGAAATGAATACCTCGTCAGTCCTTCAATTCTTACGAACCAACATCATTTGTCGCTTCGGCATACCTAAAAGATTCGTCCATGATAACGGATCACAAATACAAAATCCAAAGTTGTCCTTCGACTCCGTATAACCCTGCAGCGAATGAACTAGCAGAAGCTTTCAACAAGACACTCTGCAAAATTCTCAAGAAAATGGTCTCTAGTCACAAAAGAGACTGGAGCAATAAACTGCCTGAAGCTCTATGGACCTACCGGACTACCGTTCGAGGACCAACCCATAGCACACCATTCTCCTTGGTTTATAGATGTGAAGCAGTTGTCCCCCTAGAGGTATGAATTCCTTCTTTAAGGGTATCTCTACAAAATGAACTGACCCAAGAAAGCAACATCAAATTGAGACTCCAAGAACTGGATAATCTTGATGAAAGACGACTCGAAGCTCTACAAAGCGTTGAGCTTTACCAAGCACGCATAGCAGGATCTTTCGACAAGAAGGTCAGGCAACACGCCCACAAAAAGGGTGACTTGGTTCTTGCGGTGAAAAGGCCAATGGTTTTTGCCCACAAATCCAAAGGCAAATTCGAACCAAAATGGGAGGGACCCTTTGTCATCGACAAAGTCTTATTCAATGGCGCATATGCTCTTCTAAATATGGAGGGTGACAGATGTATGCTGCCCATCAATGGCGAGTTCTTGAAGTGGTACTACCCTTGAAGACTTCTTGCAGCGGGTCAGAGCGATACCTGCATGGACAAAGCCTATTCCTAGGTACTTGCTCGTCAAACCCACCCCTTTTAGAGTTTTCATCCCTATGTTGAAATTTCTAAAAACCCAAAACAATGCTTACTTTCAATGTTTCATTGTTCAAAAAAAAAAAAAAACAAAGCCAAACCCAAAATCCATGTTTAGGAGCCTCTTCCCTAAACTTGACCAAAACTTTCGATCCTTGAACCCAAAATTCATGGTTTGAAACAAAAATCAGGACTCAGGAATTTCCACCCTAGTCCACCCCGACTTTTACCACCAAAAATGATTTTGAGTCAAAATTTATGACCGTCGTGTCTTTAAACAAAAAAAAAAATTTGTTTTTCAAAAAATCGTGGGGAAGCGACGTTTAGTCGATACTCACACAAAACCCAAAAATCGGAAGGATGCGAACCACTTTCGATACTTCCAAAACCACAAAATCGCAAGAAAGCAACACATCGTTGATACTTGCAAAATTTCAAAAAAAAAAATCATGGAGACACAACGTTTCAGTTGATATCCACAACCCAAATTTTAAAACAAAAACAAAGGTTCGAAAAAACCTCAAACCTCAAAAATCATGGGAAGGCGACATTCCATCGATACCCACAAAACCAAATTTTTGAGAAAAAAGCAAGGAGGCGACATTCAGTCGATACTTGCACTCAAATCCGCGAGGAAGCGACATTCCATCGATACTCGCAACCGAATGAGCAAGGAAGCAACATCTCATTGATACTTACAATACCATTCAGCAGGGAGGCGACGCTTAGTCGATACTTGCATTTTTGAAAACCAAAAACCTGGCTTTCACGCCAAAACCTGGTTTTCATGCCAAAAACCCGGCTTTCACGCCAAGACCCGGCTTTCATGCCAAAAAATCAAAAATCCGGCTTCCTCGCCGACAAAACAAAACTTGGTTTTCAAAAGACTTGGCTTCCATGCCACAAAACCTGGCTTTCACACCAAACAAACAAAATTTTGGCTCTCATGCCACAAAACCAAAACTTGGCTTTCACCCTATAAAAATTGACTCTCATGCCAAAAATCAGCTTCTATGCCACAATCAAAATTCGGCTCTCACACCATCCAAAATTCGGCTTTCATGCCATCTAAAAAATCAGGCTTTCACACCACAAAAAATCGGCTTTCATACCAAAAACCGACTTCCATGCCACAAACAAAATTTCGACTTTCACGCCATCCAAAATTCGGCTTTCAAGCCATCGAAAAACCAAGCTTTTTGCTACAAAATCTAGCTTTCATGCCTAAAAACAACCATTTGACAAAAGATTTTCATAAAATGACAACCTTTTGATCAAATTTTCAAACGAACCATTCCCATTCAATTTTTGCTTATATCAAAAGTGAATTTAAGTGAAATAAGGGGATACAGAAAAAAAAAGAGTGCCAAAAATGTTTATACATGGAGGTACCAAAAGACAAGAAGAAAAAGTTTGTTACAAATCAGGAGGCTAGTCCGACATGGTCTTCAACCAAAGGCTTAACTCCTTAAGCAAACTCTTGGCCTTAGTCTCCAAAGCTTCCAGGCCGTGTTTCTTTAGAATCTTCCCATAAAAAGTAGTAGGCCGTTGCGATCCATCCTCAGCACGAGGAAGCTCTTCCCAGAGAATCTGCCATTATTCATATTCTTGAGTCTTCCTCCGGAGATTGCTTTCAACCTCCTCAACTTGGTGAATGAGAGTCTTCTCTTTATCATGAGCTTTCAAAGTGGCAGTCCACTTGGCAGTGGCTTGTTCTTCCAATAGCTCAAGGTGTTGTCTGGCTTCAGTGACCTCCCTATCAAGACGGTGCTGGTCCTGTGTCAGCTCAATAATAGCCAACTCGGTGACGTTCTTCTCCCGAACGAGCTGCTTTCGAGTCCGCAAGATCCCATTCAGTTCAGATTTAACCTCGCTAGAAGGCTTCAAAAACATCTCGTTGAAGAAGTCATCATTTGAAAAGCTCTTAGTCTCATTCCACTTGTTGCATAGAGTGACGACTTCATCAACAAAAGCCTTGGCATCTATAATGTCCAGATCGACTTCTTCACTATCGGCAAGAATGTCCTGCACATGCTTAACCATGCCGAGATCAGCCTCCAAATTGCTAGAAGAAAGAGCCTCGACCCATGAGCTCAAGACTCTCTTCAACACCTTCTTAGCAAACTGACGGGATGGCTCAGATGAAGACTCGCCATGCTCCGTTGATCGACTGCCCATGTCAGGCATCGTTGGAAAAGTAATCAAGAAGCTCTTTCCAATCGGAGCCACTGGGGAAGGAATATCAGTAGGTGGACTCGCCTCTGTCTCATCAAAACTGGTGGAAGAAGCCCCTACTCCTGGATCGGTCACAAGTACCCCCTGCTCTGGTTTTGAAAAAGATAGAGGAACTTCTTCTGTCACCTCACAGCCTGCCAATGAAAGATGAAAAAGGTATTAATATGATCTTGTCAAAAATCAAAATATCAAGATTATCACTACAAAGTACCTTCTTCGACGACTGGTGGAATGCTTTCTGCCTCCATGAGCTCATCCGAAGCATCATCAAAAGTTGCATCCATGGATGGCTCAAAGTCGTCGGAATCCTCTGGCAAGTCAGCTGGCAAAAAAAAATATGTCAGCAAGTGGCGGTAAAGAAAAACAAAGAGAAAAAAAAAAAAAGAAAAGAAGTCATACCCGGAGGAGATTCTGGATCTACTTCAGAATCTTTGGGTTCTTCATCAGATGCCACGATAGGATCCGTCACCGCCTCATCGGCCGGAACCTTAGGCATCATCAAACCATCATCTTCTGCCAGAAGAAACAAAGCAGTAGATCAAAACAAAAGCTTTCTTAAAAAGAAAGAAGCGGAAAAAGAGAGAAGGAGGGTCATACCATCACTAATGATCTTTTCTTCTAGGCTCCTCTTCTCTGGAGGCTCATCATCATCCCCTGATGCCTCCTCAACAATGGTGGAAGGAATTTCCAGATCAGGAGAGCTTTCGTGCTGCCTCTGACTTCGGCGTTGTCCTCTTCTCCTCTTGCTCCTACGGGACAAACTGCTGGAAGTACCCTCCCTACCATCGAAATCGGGCTTCTCGCCAGAGTCCTCATTGGATGGTCTGCTCTTGCCAGTAGACTCCATGGAAACCATTCCTCTATCTGCTTGTATCCAAGCAGCGACCTCAGCCTCCTCCTCGGCAAGCTGTTCCAAGGCCTCACCAGGTATCTCTTGTGCAGCTCCTGATCTGATGACGTCCTGTTCCTCGAGAAAACCTGTTCTGTGCTTTTCTCCAGAAAGGAAAGCCAGAATTTCTTCTCGGCGGACGCCGTCTGACTTCCCAAGGCCCTTCTCGGAAGACTGCTTTACATCAAGCTCTTTCTTGGAAAGCCCTCGGTATGCTTAAAAACTCTCCACAAACTATTTTGTGAAGCCAGCAATCCGAAAAGTAGGCAACTCAGGATAAGAAATCAGGGCAGTAGTGTCTTCCGTGGTATAAAATGCCCATGCATTTCTCCCGTCCTGCAAACCTCCAAAAAGCTCCACCTTGCTTGAAGGCGCTCCAACAACTCCTTGAGAGAAGCCCAACTGCATGGCAAAACACAAGGGAACATACGGCTGGATGTCGATGAAAAGATGTCTACGGTACACCATCGTGCCGACACGTATGTTAAAAAGTCAACTCCTCTCCGCATTTGTCAAAGAATAGTGTATCCCCGACCCTGCCCTAGTCGAATCACGGGAGACACCAAAATCAAAAGCTTTCTTCCGTAAGCCCGAAGAAAGCTTCACTGAAGACTGCCCCATCTCGACGTCCTAGAATCGTCAGATCCTCAAGCGGGCAGATAAAAGAGATTCGGAAACAGGCTTCCCTCTAGCCAACCGAATCATGAAAGGGTCATTGTCTTGAACAACACCCAAACGGTGGAAACTGGGACAGTGGTATACATATCAAGAATAGAAAATATGGGCTGAAAATACCCTATTCATGGGAAGCCTAAGCCAAACAAAAAAAGCAGCAGCCTGCAGTTCGGTACACAAATAGGAGTAAAGAGCAGGCACCAAAGCAAGCCGCTCTCCAAACGCCATCTGACAAGCCGGAAGAATGCAGTGCGGCCTGATGTGCGTTCCATCTCCTTCAGCAAAAATAGCTTCACCCAGCCAATAAGTGAGGAAGACAGCGAGATCTCTCCGCAGCGCAATGTCAGAATGAATGGCGTCTGTGCTTGTGAAGAATACCTTTAAATTTTCTCACATGGCGGAGATCTTCTTCGAATCCGGGTTCTTAGCCCTAGCTTCCTGGGTCGTACTCTCAGAAGACTCCCCTCTGTCAAAGATGTTGGAAGACAAAAGGCTACCACTCCTCCAACTGCTACACCGGACTTTCGAGCCCTCCTTCTCCTTCAAAAAATCGTAGAAGGCGACGAACTGAAAGTACAAAAGCCTGAACTCCTTAGACTGGTCCTCAAGGACGCTGTCAATAAGCATGAACTCCTCATAGAGATTGCTGAGGATAGGCATCCCGGTGATGGCGCTCAGTTCCTTTAAAGAAAAACCACTCTTACCATTCGTGACAACAAAGGTGTTGGTTTGTGGAAGGAACGACTCCAGCATGGCCATGAAGGCCTCATTGGAGAAAACCATGGTTTGCTGAAAAGCGTGAACCGCGACAAAAATCTCGGCCTCCTTCAGAATGGCACCACCAACCTGCAGGATGTGATCAGTCCACGACTCCCAGCTCGAGTCAGCACTGAAACGGCCACGAAGTAGAAAAGGCTTCACCCAATTGCCGCATCGCCCTTAAAAATGCCAAGGCCCACCGGTCTCAAATCAACCGAAGGATGGTCTGAACCTTGGTAGCCGTTGGCCGGCATCAAAACATCCATACGAGCAGGCGACTTCTCTGCAAAACCAGAAGGGCCGCCAACAAAAACCCCGGTCTTGATCACATTTGTCCTCTTCACCCAGCTTGGAGGATCTTCCCTCTTCGAGCATGTGGAGGAAAGATTCATGATTGAGATAGTCCGATCAAAGGTCGACCGGGTAAAAACAGTTCTCTTCTCACCATCAACTTTGAAAGAGAACTGAAAACATCTCCTTTCGTATGTTGAATCATCAGGGATGGCATCACCAAAGAAGAAGGTAGGCTTGGGCATAATGTTCTGATCGTCTGTGACCCAGGGACGGTTGCTTATCATGATTTTATAATACTCCTCATCCTTGAGGGCAATCAAACGTTGCTTCATCTCATCTCGGTTGAGCGAATTACACTCTTCCAAGTTCCTTTCAACATACTGAACCTCTTCACAGGCCTGCTGTACGACCACATTAGAGGATTTGGTAGAACGACGAGGCGCATCAGTGATGGGCTCCTTACCCTTGTTCGTTCTGGAGGAACTACCTGCAAATGATGGAAAGAGAGAAAAATCAATCATCAAAATGACAGAATTTTGCTAAAAAAATTCTAGCAAAATTTTAGCATGGTTCCGGGGCAATTCTAAAGAAAAGGGAAACACCCCGAAAGAAATAGGAGCTTGAAGATGGGCTCAACATCGCTGCAAGCTCATGATCAATGGAAAATTCTCGAAGAAGGGTTGAACTCAAACATTGCTGCGAGATCAAACCAAAACTTCTCAAATATCCGCAAGACTGGAAAAGGGCTCAACATTGCTGTGAACTCCAGAATCCAAAACTTGCAAAGCTCCTCAGAAAATCGCCACAAGACCAAGAAAGGGCTCAACATTGTTGCGAGCTCCAAATCCTAAGACTTGCGAAAAGATTTCCAGGTGTGCACTATCATACTTCCAATTCCATTCTCTAAAAAAAATGCATAGAAGGAAAGTTGTCATGCATGCGTGTCTCGAAATCTGGGAAAGAAAGAAGGAAAAAGAAAAAAAAAGAATCTCTTTAAAAAAAAAAAAAATGCCCACAGGCCACGTGGCCGTATGGCCATGACCATACAGTCTTGTCCGTACAGCCAAAAAAAAAGAAAAAAAAACAAACAAAACACGGTAAAAAAAAAAAAAACACAGAGAGAAAACCGTGTAAGAAAAAGAAAGAAAAAAGAAAGAGAAAAAGAGAAGAAAAAAAGAAAGAAAAAAAAACGTGTGAAAAAAAGAAGAAAAAGAATACACGTGAAAAAGAAAAAAAAAAGAGGAGAAAGAAAAAGAAAAGGAAAGGAAAGAAAGAAAACCTTTTTCTATTCCTACATGGGGTTTCTTAAGAAAAAAGTAGAAACTTACTTGAAGCCATGGATGGAGAATGAAGAAGAACTAGAAGATCCTTGGAGAAGAAGAGGAATTCTTGATCTTGGAGCACTCTTGAAGACTTTTGCAAAAAGAAGGCAATAGGAGCAAGAGATCCAACCTCCCCTTGCTTTTATAGAAGAGAGCAAACCAAAAGAGGAAATGAGGAGAAAAGAAAGGAGGTAAGTGCTACAAATTAGCATACTTCCTAAAAGAAAAGAATCATGGGATATTCTTTCTCAATGAGGAGATCTTTTGAGAAATTCTCTCCAAAAAGAGAGGGATTATAAGAAACTTTCTCCCAAAGAAAGATACTTTGAGAAAATCTCTCCCAAAATCAAGGAAACTTGAGAGATTCTCTCCAAGTAAGAATGTTTTTAGATATTCTCTACCAAAAAGAGATGTTTTTAGATATTCTTTACAAAAATGACACCACATGAGATCTAAGCCATCTTTAAAGCTTAAGGTCTCATGGGTTAGCCCACATGAGTCAGGTTTGATCACGTAGGCACTAAAAGTGGCGTTTAGTCAAAATCCCTCTTATCAAGAGCATACAAAAAATGGTTACATGCCTCCTTTAAGTTGATTGGACCATACAAAAAAAAATCTAAGCCTCATGAGTTTCTAAAAATCAAACCATCCCACCTCATGAACCAAATTAAGCCAAAACCTTGAATTTGACATTCCACAAAAACCCAAACCACTCCAATGGACCCAAAATTGTCCTAAAGAGTGACCAAAATCCAAACCATGGTCCCCTAACTCGCCACATACAGCTTGTTGGGTCATAAGGCCAAAACCAAAACCAAATCCCGGTCCCCTAACTTGCCACATACAGCTTGTTAGGTTACAAAACCAAAAATCAAAAATCAAAACCCGACCCCCTAACCTGCCATATACAGCTTGTTAGGTCACAAGGTCAAAAACCAAAAACCTTCTTGACCACCTGATGTGCCAATCAAAGCCCTTAGGTTCACAAGGTCAAAAAGAAAAATCCAAACCCAAAAACCCAATCCAAATGTCATTTTCAAAATTTTGCCTTGAGATGGTACATGATCTCTCTCACTGCCATAAAGTTCCCTTGGAAACTCAAAAGGCTACCCTATAAAAAAAGTGCTCAAAGACTCTTGGTCAAGTCAAAAATTCTCCTTCAAAGTTTTCTTCGAGGCACATTGACTGCAAAAACTACGCGATTCGTCACTGTACCTCGATGGGGCATTTGTTGACACCAAAAAAAGTCACTTTGCCTCATCAACATCAAAAGCTACATGGAGCCGCATCCTACTACAAACAGACAAATCTGCTTCAAGCATCAAATCTTGTCAAAATCAAACAAAAACTGCAAGATCCTTCAAAATAGCCAAAAAAGAGGTACACATGAAATATCGGGCAATTTCGTCATCATTTGGCCTAACTTCAATCCTCCAACGGCTGAGCAAGAGTTCCCGGCGGCGACAGTGTCAAACACATCAAATCTTTGATCAGAACCTATGGATGGTCTCAAAATACCTCTAAAAGGCTCCACGTCAAATTTCAAGTCAAACCGACACCGTTTGACCCTCCATAAACTCTCGAACGGCGAAATCAAGCCTCTCGGCGGTGAAAACCTCCGATGCCGCCACTCATCAAACAAAACATATGAGTAGCTTCTCCATGTTTCTAAAGGGCTGCACGTCAAAATTGCAGGTCATTCCGACGGCGTTTGACACGGCTTTGACGCTCCGAAGCAAAATCAAGCTTACCAGCGGCGGAGCTCCCCGAAACCATGGCATCCAAATCGGAGCTAATGGATCATCTCAAAATGACTCCAATAGCCTCCCTGTCAAATTTCAGGTCAATCGGACATCAGATGACCACACATCAAAGCTCAAAATCTTTCGCATGGTGAAATCAAGTCTAGCATTGACGAGACCCCAAATGGCTTCAAAACTCAAATAAAAGCCCATGGTTGGTCCTATCTAATGCTCAAGAAGCTTCACCTCAAATTTCAAGTCATTCCAACATCGCTTGACCTAGTTTCAACTCTTGGCGAAAAATCAGCTACGGAGTCTTCGGCTTTTCCAAAAATAGGAAACTTTGTGCTCTGATTTGCACAGCCTTTCGACAGGTTTTCTTCAGAGGAATTAAGCCAATAAATGAGGAGAAATGTTAAGAAAAATACAGGCGAAAAAGCCCGAGAAACGGCCGAGAAACAGCGACCGAAAGGCGACCGAAAAATGGACCAAAGTCCAAAGTCGCTGGCGACCTTGGCCCATGGTCGCCGGAGACCATGGCCCAAGGTCGCCGGAGCCGGTGACCATGGGTGCATGGTTGCCGGCGACCCTGGAAATCCTAGTCGCCGGATTTCCACCAAAAGCGTTGTTTTTCCATTCTTTTTCGCGTTTCATGATGTTTGGCCCCTGTGATTTTCTTAAAATCTGATTTTTGAGGCATGATATCCGTCGATTTTCATCAACATCACGGATACTCCATCGAAATCATTTGATCATCATCGGACACTCCAAAACCCCCAACCGGCCGACCAAGAAAGTACACTTTCTGCCTGACCGATCGAGAAATCGACTGGACAGATGTTGCTGGCCCATTGGTGTCAACCAATGTCTGAATTTGCATCGTCATCCGACATTAAACAACGTGCAGATCCATCGATGATCATCGCAAGAAGAATTCCAAAAGACGCGGCGCGGCCTGCGACTCTTCAAGCGACTTAGCGACCAATTAATGAAGTTAAATGGCCTTTTTATAACAACTTATTAGGGTCATTAACTCATTATTTTTTACGGCCCAATCAGAAGCATGCAAATGGGAGTTACAAGTCCAATTAATCATGGCAATTAACCATGTAACTCCTATCATTATGGACATTAATCATGGTAATCAATCATGAAACTCCCATCATCATGGAGATTAAACGTCCATTATTCTCAATCGGCCAATCAAAATCTAAGGAAAAGGAGTTACAAAATTATGAAATTAATACTTGTAATTCCTCCCATCATGGAGCATTAATACCATTAATGCCCATAAAACCCTCCTAATGGCAACCAAAAGCCTATAAATAGGCTTTCATTCCAAAGGGAAGGGGTCCTGAAAAATCGCCTGAAAATTATCCTGAAGAATTCTCTGCACAAAGAAGCTCTCCTGCCTTGAAGAAACCCTGCTGCAAGAACTACAAGGTGATCAAAGTCCCTTGGGGGGCCACCCCCCCAAGGTTTCCCCCTCTTCTTCTATCCAACATGGCCTAGATGTGGCTTTTCAGCCCATCTACTCAGTTTTTTATTGGATATAGGATCTTCCCTTGGTCTTTGTCCTCTAAAAATCTGAGGTCCAAGCCAAGCCAAGTGAATTAAAGCATCAAGTGTTCTCATTTGAAGGACGATGGCGGAGTCCATACATGACTCGCGACCGTCGATCTGAACGAGTCCCCACAATCGCTTAAGAAGTCAGATCCCTCTTTCTTCCCTTTCTATTGTGTTTTGTATTTTTAAAAGAGATAAAAATCACAATTCTTGTCTTTCATCATTGATAAAATTTATAAATCGCCTTCCATGGCAAAATCGCCTTCTATGGCTCAAAACCGCCCTTCACGGCAAACTAAACAAAATTGCCTTTCACAGCATTTAAAATCTTATCTCTTTCTTTGAATATATATGCAATGGAAAGATAGAAAAAAAAAGTTTGATTTCCTTTTTACTTATGAAGGTGAATCTCGGGATCACCATTTCAAATTCCAAGTAGAATAGAAAATCTGGGATACCTGTACAAAAAAATGTTGATGCTTGCTTTTTTTTTTTCTCTTTACCCCGCCACACCCCAGCGAACCTGGGACGGAGGAAGGCAAGAAAGAAAAAGACGGGTCCATCACTTGGTTTTTCTCAGTTTTTAGTGTGTACACGCAGAAAGCTGAATTTCCAGATTTCTGGATTTCTCCTTCTCAATACAATTTTCCTCAAATTCCTCCCTAATTCACCTCCAAACATCACAAAAGCATTCAAACACGTAGAAAACACTTTTATACTCCATCCCTCCATCATTCCATCAATCCATCCGGCCATTGATCTTCCAAATGGAGAAACCCATCCATCAATGGCCATTTGCATGAAAACAAAGCTCAAAATGGAGATCTAAACATGCATAAACATCTAATTGGAATGTAATTATAGAAACAAGGAAGAAAGCATACATATAGTGAAATTAGCATAGGGTACTTGCCTTAGTGAAGAAGAAATGGAAATTGAAGTGAGAGAGAAGATCCAATAGAGTGTTGATTGCAAAATGGGAGAGTCTCTAGCCTCCTTGTGCTGGGATTTGGGGGAATTAGGGTTGCTTAGGGAAGATGATAGGTTAATTGAGAGAGATAAGAGGCAATTAGAGTTTTAGGCTCTTGTTGCAATAGCTTATTTTATATAGTTTAGGGTTTTAGGCTAATTACCTAAAGGGTATGTTGGTTGTTAATGGGATTGTAATGGGGTCATGGGCATTTGGGTAATTAGGTGGGTTCAAGAAGGTTCCAACACTCAAGCCCTTCCCATTAGTGCTAATTATAATTAATTTCTAATCTACTCCAATCTATCCAATGAAAGCTAAATCCTAATCTAATCTAAATCTAATACAAATTAAATAAAAGCTATATCTAGAACTTAGGAATTTAGAACTATACTACTAATTCCCTATTAATTAGCATATTAAAATTAGAAATTACCTTATTAATTATTATTTATTTCAAAGTGAGGGCCCACAAGGGGTGGGACCTCACATCCCCACCCCCCCCCCCCCGGAAGGGAAATCGTCATTCATCAATATATGCTATTTAGATTTTATATTGAAAATGAGGATTTTGACTGCCCTCAAAATCGATGGATCACGATTGCCAGCTACGATAACGGTCGTAACACCATTCTTTGGTGAAAGCCGAAGAAATGCGCGAAAAAAATATCTAAGGTGGGTTCTTCCTCTTGTCTAATGTGCTACCGGCAACACAGGTTATCCCGTTACATTGATTTGGGTCCTTTTGATATTAGGTCAATTTAGATTCATGAGTTAAAGTCCAAATAAGGGTTAATGTTACATCCCCCGAACCCGATTAGAAAATAAACTGGATCCGGGGAGTGAAATTTATGGCTAATTAAGATTTTTGCCTTTTAGGCCCAAGGATCGTAAGTCCGCTGTGAGGATATTGCATTTCAAACCTCAAGTAATATAAAATCGTGGAATTCATACAATTCGAGGCATATTTAAATATCAAACAATGGATACTAAATCTCATTTATTAATTTAAAGTTGTAAAGAATAATTAAAGCTAATCAAAAGTTAATTTACTTACAATGGTCAACCCAATAACTAAGGCCATTAAATAAATGAAGTCAATGAAATAAAGATCCAAGGAGGAAACAATAAACGAATAAATCAAAATCTAGTGAAGTCCCCATGAGGCTCTCTTGTGCCAGGTATGATGACGCTACTCTATGTCATCGGCACGCCACTCTCGCTACTCCTCTGCTGGTTGGAGATCCTCTGGGATCTCCTCACCTACCTGGTCATCATAGGAGTCACCTGGGGTGTCTGCACACCAAGAAACAAAGTCAACGACATGTTGAGCAATAGATTAGCAAGATATAAATAAACATGACATGCATCAAGTATTAGAATAATGACAGGTGTAATAGTCATGAGAATACAAAGAATAATGCTAGGCATAAAGCATGAATAAATAATCATCAGAAACAATAACAGTAATCCTATTAACACTAACAATCACCACTATACAAGCAATGCAATGCAAGTAACAAGAAGGAGACTCCGAGGATGTCCAAACCATCTCTCGGGGTACCAATAACAATCCAATCCGGACTACTGATACCAAAGTCCGGCTCCAGGGGGATCCAAGCTCCCGGTCCTGGGAATAGTAGCACGGTCTAAGCCCGCTCCCAACTATTCAACGCCATGGACGCCGTCCAAAGCCGACTGCCCACATCGATGTCCGAGTAATCGGCCCATCAATAAATCCCCAACCTGCAGTTGGCTATGACATGCAAATAATAATAATGAGTGGTGTTGACACATGAAACCCAAGACAATCGAGTCTAGCTAGCTCAATATACAAGACATGCTTAGAGGGATTATCTCATTCAAGCCAATACAATACAAATCCAACCTCATGATAATCCCTTCAGTCTAGCCAGTCATGTTTATCAATTACATGACACAAGGTCCTAAGGTACACTCTAAGTCAGGTCCATATCCTTAATTCTACAAGAGTTTATGTTTCATAATTAATTAGGTATATTATGCCAAGAGAGTGTGCAAGGAGCAATAACAACGAATACAATTCATAAGTCAAGGAGGAATTACGAACCAAACCTAGGCAAGCGGTGCCATCCTTGTATTGTACCTGTTTTAATGGAGTGCGTGGGGAAAATTGATTCAATGATGCTTTTAGAAGAATTCCTTGGTGTACAATCATGTTAAGCATCTGTTGAAACAATTCCATACGCATTTGGTTAACCCATGCATATTATAC
Organism: Persea americana; assembly: GCA_029852735.1. Lineage (NCBI taxonomy): Eukaryota > Viridiplantae > Streptophyta > Magnoliopsida > Laurales > Lauraceae > Persea > Persea americana. Next base: position 28,958,457 of record CM056818.1, on the reverse strand, counting down.
AAATACCTAGACACCCAATCGAAGCACACTAAGTTATGCGCTATGATTTTAATCCCATTAATGGTCTTATGAGAGTATGTTCATAGTTTCCAACATCTAAGGCCCAAACCTAGGTTACCAGTCTCATTTCTAATAAAATATGAGCTGAAGCAATAATTCAAGTATTTACATCACTTCCCAATGTCTGATCATAACAAAACTAAAACCACTGGATTCTACATCTCAAGAGCTTTCCAACAATATTTTATACGTAGAAATCCAACGGACGGATTACAAGTTACGGAGATTCAAAGTTGTCATATCCAGTGAACCTATACCCTCCGATCGATTGGACAAAAGGTCCAATTGATCGGCACTGAACAGCTCCCAGTTAATGCACCATGTCCGATCGATCGGACAGAGTACCCTATCGATGGACCTGGGCACCTCCCACTTAGCTGCGGTTTTTCCTTTGTCCGATCGATTGCACAGATTGTCCGATCGATTGGACAATGAATAACCCTCAGTTAACTGAGGCATATCCTCTATCCGATCGATTGCACAGAGCCACCGATCGATCGGACAGTGGACCTAAACCCCGAAATTGGGTTTTCTGCCTTCTTTTTCCTCATACCATTCCATGGCTAATCCTGCAGAAAATGAGCCACCATGCTCCCCATTCATCACAATCACCATTTCTATGCATTTTATCAAATTAAAAACATTCTAAGGCTATCAAATGAATCCTTTAGTCCATCCCCAAATCCCCAAACCTAATCTAACATATTAATTCCCAAATCAATACCATAACAAGCTTGGAATTAGGGAAATCTAGCAAGAAAGCATAGCGAATCAATAGAAATATACATCACATGTTTAAATATAAAATGCGTATCTACTTGCCTCAACCAAGAAAAATATGAAATTGGGAAAACTCGAGGAGAAGCCTTCTATCATGAAATCCATGAATCTAACCCAACCAAATGCAACCTAGAAAGCAAAAGAGAAGAAAAGAAAGGAAAAGATTGAGATAAAACCTAAATCTAACCAAAAGAGAAAATGGTTGAAAGATGAGGGTGAGAGAAATCTTACCAAACTAGAATCAATGGAAAGAGGAGATTGCGAGGAAGAAGACTAGCGGTTCGGGTCTTCGAGAAGGTCTTTCCCAAAAGTTCTGGGCTTGAGAAGATGAAGAGGAAGAAGAAGGGGCTGTTGTAGCTTCATTGCAGAGTTTCGTAATGAAAATTAGGGCTAATCCCTGTTTAAAAGAAGAAGGGAGGAAAAATGACTAAATTGCCCTTAATTGGGCCCTGTGAAGAAATGGGCTACTTGAAGGGTTTCTGATCACCGGATCGCGACGAGCCAAGAGACGAAAATGATTAGCGCGACGAGACCTTTCTAATGAACCCAAAATCACAGCGATTGAAATTTTTTGAAAAAACACTCAATTTTCCCTAAATTGCAAACTACCCCCTACCATGATCAAACGAACACGGAATCGTGCGAAACTTCGCAGACACTATTCTAATGCTAAAAGGAACTCGCTCATGATCTAAACCCTCCTAATTATCTAACAATACAATTAATTATAATTATACAAAATAAACGGGTCAGCGGGCTTGCTATTGGGCCCAGTTGACCCAGTAAGGTCGCAGACCTTATAGTTAATCCTCACACATCTTAATCATAGTGAATCCAAGTAAAATAAAGTAAAAACTAAAGAAAATAAAAGGGAGGGGGGAGGTGAAAAATATTTAAGAAGAGAATCTGCCCTATTCCCGAGTACCCCCTTCTTATCCTTTGGCAAAATAGGGTTTAAAAGCCGACTTTTCAAACAAAAATGATGGTGCAAATGAGATTTTGACTTGTGATTTCTGTGTTTTTTGTGTGCGAAGTACGAGTGATAAAAGTCAAAGGCCGATGGGCCATAATTGATTGGAGATGGCTGATGGGCCAGTGTTTGTTTTAGGGTGGCTGAAAGGCCGTGATTGTTTAAAAGTGTGTACGAAATCATTCATCTTATCTCGTCATTCTCATTTATTCAATTTTAGAAATTAGTTCTTCATTCCCTTTTATCATTAAGTTCGACTAAATATCTAGCACATGAGGTGGATGAAGAAATAAAGGAAAATTCTGTTTGGGTTTGATTTTGTTGGTTTTATAGTTTTTATGGATTTTTTATATTGAGGCTAGAAGGGCCTAACTAAGGGATTTACTTGGATTTACGTGATTAATGCTTTATTACTGATCATTGGATTAACCCTAACCTAAGGTCCTAAACTGCCCACATCAACTCTCCCAATCCCCTAACGGAATAGGAAAAGTGATGGGACGAAGCCTATTGCTCTAATCTTTCTAATGGAGAAATTCAATCTAATCCTAAGGTGTAGACAACCTAAGTTTAACAGTTTCAGTGCCTAAGTGGTTTGTTAAGTGTGATTTATGTTGGTTTGGTTTGTTTTAAGTTGTATGTTGATTAAAAAGTAGATTAGAGGTACTTTGGGGTTCTTTTTAAGTTGTTTAAGGTTCTGGAATTTAGGGTTTTAATTCGAAAGGTGAAATGACGTCTAAATCAAAGAAATGGGATTGACAGAGGACTTGGGCGCACATAGTGGCGCCTAGGTCACTCTAGTGACTTGAGCGCACATACAGTGACACCTAAGTACCAGGTTCTGTGTTGTTTGGCTAGTGACAATGGTATCAACTTGATTACGGGATTTCGTGGAGTTATGCTTAGGGCAGGTTTCTATTTTTGATGTTGCATTAGGTTCTAGGTTGATTTTATTGTAATAATTTTAAGTCTGGAATTCGAAACACAGCCAGAATTCATAGCTCGGGCCAAACAGAGGCCTTGGGCGCACCTGTGTGTGCGCTTAAGTGATTCTATGCACATGGGCGCACAGCAGTGGCGCCCAAGTTATAATTTGATGCTCTTTAGTTGTTCGACTTTGGTTTGAGGTTCCGGATGAGTTTAAGTTGATTAAATTTTTTATTTCAGGACTGTTATTGGTTCTATGAAGGTTTTGAGATGTTGACTGGGGTCAAGATTTGAGGTAAATAAGGATTCGGTGCTCCCGGGGCTAGAATAGGACTTGGGTGCGCCTGTAGTGGCACCCAAGTGGTTGTCTCGTGAGTTTTGGCGATTTTCGGGATTTGTTCACTCAGATTTGGAGTTTCAAGTAATCTATGTTAATAAACTTTGTATCTCGGATTGGTTTCAAGTCTCTAGACCCTAAGTGTGACAATGGTCCAAGTTCTTGGAGTCAAAACACAACCGAGACGTGTCTCGGGGTTAGACCAGTGAGTTGGATGCACCTGTGTGGGTGCTGTTTACTGGGTAGCTACGAGTTCAATGGTTTCAAGGGTACTTCTAAGTCGGTTTCGGGTATTCTAACTCAGGTCTTGATTGAGGGATGTTTTTATTCTCCGGATGTGATTCATCTATCATTTTAATTGTGACTCAACTAGGGTCTTAATTGGGGATTGGTGATTATGGATTGATTAGAGTTTGATTAGGGTTTGGTATTTGGGATTGTTAATTGGACTTCGTTAATTAGGGTTTTGATTAGAGGTTTGTTAAACATGTTTATTAATTGGGATTTTAATTAAATTAGGATTCATTAATTAATTTTGTTAATTAGGATTTTAATGGGAGCTTATTAATTAAAATTTGTTAATTAGGATTTCGATTAGGGCTTTTAATTAATCTGATTTTATTAATTAAGATTTTAATCAGGTTTTGGGGGTTTGATTAATCAGAGCTTAATTAATTGGAGCTTTAGTTATGAATTTGGTTAATTAGGTTTTAATTGATTGTGATTTGTTGAATTAAATTTTATTAACTCACTTAGGCGCGAATAAAATAACCTAGGGTCATCTACTTAATATCTATATTTTCTTTTTTTTATGGATTTCTCTATTTTTTTAATATTTTTTTTTGTCTCTTCTCTAATTACTAAAGAGTAGGATGAGAAGCGAAGAGTTTTAAGCTTTTGTGATTTTTTTTTCACCCTAACCTAAACTGTGATAATTCGATAATTCGAAGTCCAAAAGTTTAGCAATTAATCATAGTCATCAGAGAGATTCAACAGCAAGTTAAATGAAATTCAAAATGTAGAAAATGTAGGTCGGAAGGCGAACTAGGGACCTGAGCGCACATACAGGGGCACCTATGTATCCCTGTACCACTTGGGTGCACAAACAATGGCTCCCAAGTCACTCTCCTGCTGATTGTAATGTACTTTGATTTCCAATGATATTCCAAAGCGATTTTCGACACTTCACGACTAAGTGGAGGGTCCTAATATGAATCAATGATATCGGAACTTTTGAATCTGAAAACGGTGACGCAGGGATCGAGATTTAAGGGACGAATCCCTATGTCAGGGACTTGTGCGCACAGACAGTGGCGCCCAAGTGCACTATTCTTTCCTCTTTTTTTTTTTCTTTTCCTTTTTAGCAATACATTTGCACATTCTTTTAATGCTTTTCGCGTGATTCAGAACACAAAGTTATCGATCCGAGGGCCCTGATATCAACTTATATGAGAAAGAATCCGGATCTGAGAAACAAAATATACGCGAGATGAAAATCGAGGTCGAAACCCTACTCTAAAGACTGGGGCGCACAGATATATGCGCCCAAGTGCTTTCTGCACTTTTCTTTCTCAGATTCATATTTTGGTGATAAAAATGAAATGAATGCAAGATCTATTCTATTAACGAGTTCGAGATGATGAAAATGATGCAGATCTACAACCTACGAATGATCCTAAGCATGTTTCTAATGATGGATGATTACTAAATATTAGATCTACTAAAAAATACCACTACTAATGCAGATCTATGACGTATACACGATCCCAAGCATGTTTCCAACTACTAATGGCATTGGATACCAACTAAAAAGAAAAAAATCTATAAATACTGGTTTGGATTACGTCTTTCAAGTCCTAGATCAAAGTTCTCGCTCAAATCTATGGCCTTCGAAAGCTTTCTCCATTGTTGATCTTGAAAATCAGAATGCTCATTCTCCTCATTTCTTCTAGATCTAGAGCTCTCTCTATGGTGGCTACTCTCTTTCTATCTCTTTACTTCTCTTTTTCTCTCTTTTTTGTGTAGCCTCCTTGCAAATGGGGTTAAGAGATCTTTATATAGGGGTTTTGGGCGTGCAAGAGGGGTTAGGGCTTCTGTTTGCACTAGTTTCTAGAAGGTTCACACGTCCTAAGGCGGATTTAGGGTTTTAGTGGACTTGTGGTGCACCCAAGTCTATTCTATGAGTTGGGCGCAAACACAGGTTCGCCCAGGTCCTCTTTTTAGGGTTAAATGGATATAAGGGTTATTTTGAATCGTTTTTGGGCTTAAATCAGGCCGGAACTGTGAAAAGTAGAGTGGAACACACCTAAGTACGCGCTCAAATGCATTTCTAAGGTGACCGAGGACCTAAGCGTACTTGTGTGCTCGCCCAAGTACAGTTCGGGACATAGGCGCCGATGCACCTAGGTGTGTTTCCAACAGTGCTGCTACGGTAGTTTTCCAGAAGTCATATCTTTTGATCCGTTGATTGGATTTGGACGTTCTACATATTGTCGGAAAGATCTCAGGACTTAAAACTCATTGGTCCATGTACCTTAGTGAGTAGTGGGTTTGACTCGAAGTCTCGACGATTCGGCCTTTTCTTTCACGAATTTCTAGAGATCATCGAACTAAGTATAGAATTATCAACAAGCATCTTCATCGTCGTTAATTAATCTGAATTATGCCATTAATCATTCAATTATGGGTGGAATGCGGGCACTGCTGTATATGACAGGAGTTTAAGGCTATCATAGAGGCCAAATGAGGTGACTACAGTATTATAGACACATCTTAGACACACCCAATCTTAGGGTTATATGTTAGTGCTTAGCCTTAGAAAAGCAGAACTGTAAGATTAGGGGTGAACCATAAAACCCAAAAGGTTATTGCTTAGCCTTGGAAAGTATAGTGTAAAGGTTATTGCTTAGCCTATTGAAAAACCATAAGGTAGTGGAAAATCCAGTGGGGTGTTGGATTATAAGCCGGTAGTGGATGTAGATATTGAACCAGAACGACTATGAATCATTTTTTTATGGTGTATGCTTTATGGTGATTATTTTTGTTAGCTTCCACACTTTAGTTCTATATCATCACTTGTGACTAATTGATTTAAAGAGTGAGTTTGGCATAATTGGTTACTAATTCAAGCTCACCTTATTCACCCCCTTTAGGGTATGACTCCCAGATTTTCACTCTCTTCTCTCTCCTCTCCCAAATCCATATCCCAAATCTCTCTCTTATCTCTCCGTCGATCCTCCTCTCTCTTACTTGTCTCTTCTCATCTCGGCGTCGTCTCGTCTCTCTTCTCTTTGAACTTCGTCACTCACTGCGAACAGGGGCTCTTGCGAGAAGAACTAAAGCTCTCTCTCTCCTCTTCGTCGTACAACAACGAAACCTCATTCTTCTCTCTCAAAACCATATGTTATCTCTCCTCTCCGTCACACAACAGAGCTCAAAACCTTTTTCTTCTCTTTGAAAACCATATTCTTTGTCTCCCCTCCATCGCACAATAGAGCTCTTAAGCCCTCTTTCTTCTCTTTTAAAATCCTATTCTCTCTCTCTCTGCTCTCCGTCGCACAACAGAGTCTCTCCCATCTCGCTTGCTTCAAGGATGCCATTGGATTGGATAAAAACTGAGAAGACGATCCCAAGCTGCTTGTCGCCGAGGAAGAAAACCTTCCTAGATTTGTTGAGGACTTGTGCTCTATTGTCACCAGCCACCATTCATCGCCACCATGCGTTCCCGGAGAAAAATTGGGACTTCAGATCCCTGCAATTTAGACCGATGTTGCCGAGGAAGAAAGCCAGCGGGTTGCCTTATAGGACTCTGATGCAGACATAATCAAAAGGAAGAAGAAATACCTAGTTTTGGGTTTGTTTTAGGTTGGTTTGGATTTCTAGTCATTAGAGATACATGTTCATAACCCATTTTCCTCTAGCGGTTGTTATTGGATCACCGATTCCTTGTCTCATTATTGAAGACAAATGCTTTATCTTTAATCTTTGGATTTACTTTTTTCTCATCCTAACAATAATTGAAGACATAGGGGGATGATATGAAAGAGGCGCTCCGTCAATTATCTTCAAGCCCTTCTATTTTATTGCAGCATTCTAATTGTATTCTGTGATTGCTTTGTCAACAATTGAAACTTCGTTAGGAGAACTTAGGGTCAACACTATCTGGTGTTGTTTCAATTATTTTCTGTAGCAATGTTTTTGCTCTGCATTGCTTGGGATTCTTGTAAAAAGGCATTCAAAATCATGTGAAGTTCTCCAATATCTAGTGCGAATAACTTAAATGTGTGGGCCCCTACCCTTAACTCTCATATAAGAGGAGGGATATCTCTCATAAGAGCATCCCGGGGGGGGGGGGGGGGATGTCAGACCATGTATTTCAACGTAACCTCGTGGAGATGAATGCTTATTTGTTAGTATACGTGCAAGAAAAAGCAAAAAGGCTTTTTAAGCTTCTCTTCATTTTTATTTTTTCATCTTTTTACACAATCATAGATTTTTGAGCCCATTACTATAAATCCAACCAACTAATTAAACTGCTAAAATACATTTCACTTTTTTTTTCTTCTATGATGTGGTACTAGTTAGTAGTATTTAAACTTGACAATTTCAGAAATTAATCCCGGAGCACATATGTGAAACCAATTTGCCAACCCCACTCAATTACGTGTGTTTTTGGCAATTTCATTATCATCAAAATATATTTTACTCGTATCAAAGCTATTTCTATCTATGAGGTGCATATAACTCCTTGGCCTACTTTTTCAACAGAAATTGTGGGAAAAAAAATTCACTTAGTTTGAAGATATTCCTTTTTTAATCTAATTGGGGCCAAATTTTCAGTTACTACTAGAGTCAAAACACTTCAAAGACGAAGGGGCATAAAATAAAATCTCCCTTATCCCAACTATCCTGGTTCGGATACCTAATTCTTTTTCTCAGTTAGATTTTGTCATGAGTCAAGTCAGAAGTTCTTTTAAAAAAATCCTAAGTCTTCTCTCCTTTCTCTTTTGGCACGTCACATCACTCCTGTTACGTGTAGATGCACAGGCAAAACAGAGTCTCCTAAAGCTCCACAAATTGATCAATCCTCCTATCTCCGACCAAACCAAATCAAACCAAACGCCCTCTTCAACGATGGGAGGAGGAACCCCAACAACAACAGCCACAGCCACAACCCTCTCTGTATCACCAGGTAACGATTTCTCTTTCTCTCTCTTTCCGTCGTTTTTCTTTTTCTCGTATTCTCCTTTACCCATTTCCTCTTTTCCCTCCATCTTCATCCAAACACGTAAATCTCTAAATTTCAAACACTTGCAGAATCCATTTCCGACCGTGATGCCCATTATCCCATCGTGCATTCTCCTTCGTTGACATCATCCGACGGCTCGGATTCTCTCAGGTATACAGACATTTGTAAACCCTCCTTTTCCCTTTCATAGGGCTCAGATTGTCCCGAGTGTCGCGATTTTCTCAAAATATCGGGAAAGTTGAAAATATCACTGTGAAAAAAAAATTGCCACTGTGGAGCTGTTGTTATTATTATTATATAGTGCTTTGGTTTTGGAGTACAACCTTTTCACTTACCATGAGTTAATGGGGTTAAGGATTTCCTTACAATGTGATATATGCCATAGATGATATGTTTGCATGTGGTTGAAGTGGGTCTTTCAATGTGGGTTCTACAATGCTTGATGATCGTATCTCCATAATTCTGTAACATACTTTTACTACTTTTTTTAGAAAGGCTGTCAGTGTGCTAGACTTTGTTCGAGTCCATGTCCAAGTGCATCTGTAATTAAGGAGTCCGTTGGTTGGGATCTAACAGGGACCCTAGTGCTTGGCTGTGAATGAGAGTGGCGGACCCAAGATTTTCGTTTAACGGGGTGGACCCACACAGGTGGTTGGATTTTGCCGGCAAACCCAAAGTTTTCATGTGGATCTTGGAGGCGGACCCAAGATTTTCACGTGAGTTTGGGAGGTGTAGCCAAGTCCCAACAATCCCGTAACCATATATGTGGGTACGCCCCTGGCTGAGTCCACCGATTTAAAACCCAGTCGTGCTTCTGGACTTGGATCCAAGCTTTAGGATTGAGCTTGGATTAATATAATTATCTAAGAAAATCATAAAAGTTGCTTTCTTATAGCATAGATATCTGTTTTTTTAATGTTGTTTTGTTTAGCGTGTGTTTTGTTGTGTGTAAGAGGAAGAGAGTCTTATAAAAGATTGGCTAGATCATTCCCATCTTAGGAATGGTTTAGTTTGTGGGGCTGACCTGAAAGGCCATTCTATGACTTTTGTGCAAAAAGTGGGAACTATTTGATCATGCGAGGTACTATTTTCATCCTTAGGTGCTAGATTTGAAAAATCTCATAAATATGTATGTAATATACTTATAAATGTTAAACGAATCTATTCATCAGGCTTAACAATTTAAGGCCTCATCCTGGATCCATCCCATTGGAATGCTCGTCCAGGATTGCTAAATAGATCCATATTCGGGCTAGGTTCAGCCCCATTGTCAACCTTACTTTTATGCTATATCCATCCATGTACAGGACCTAGGACAGATTAATTTTTATTGGGTTAGGGTATTTTTACTATTATTAGGTCTACCTGTCTTGACACGACTCAAAGTTGCCTTTATGGAGCCCAAGTAGGGCGCCGCTTCTTTTATTGTAATATTTTATGCTCCTGCATCATGGAATGAACATACAAGATCCCTTCCCTATCTAATGGTCTCTTTCCTCAATTGATGGTCAGCGTGGAAAGGTTATAATCATGGAATTGGGGAGACTAGGTTTATATCTGATCACAGGTGGGTCGATGATATGAATGGTCTGGATCACAGAAAGGTGGCTCACATAGTTTATCTGTTTTTCTTGCCCATATCAGTAATCATGGTCGACATGCAAGAAAATTTGAACCATTTATCCAGTGGGTCTAACCATTGTGTTAGGCAATGGCCATAGCTTGAAATGGTAGCATTGAGGAGACAACCAAAATTGCAGCTATGGGAAACTTGCTTTCCATTTCAATACTTATGTGTCTCACTTTGCCTTCATGGCTTGTAATCGAATACTACAAAGTGTTTTTCTTTTTAATGGCGAATACTACAAAGTGTTGCAAAATGAGCTGTTTCACATATTGATTTTATGGTTTGTAAACTATAGTAGAAATTTCTCAATTGGAGTTATGGTTGTACTATTTTTCTAGAAGAAAAATTGTACCTTCCATTTACTTTGCTTGAGAATCTTCCTTACAGTATTTTTTTATGATTGTCTGTCTAGTTTGATCCTTAGGCTATGGTGTTTCGATCTAAGGTTATGTTGGATTATTGGCTCGAATCTTGTACACATGCCACGTGTATGGAGATACTAACTTACAGGGTTAAAACTTGATTATTTTAATTTTCTGAATGATCCAGGGATGATCTCTTTGCAAAAATCGCTGATGAGTTTGATGAGGGTACCTATTTGAGAAGAAAACGGAGAACTTATGAGGAAATCATGCAAAATTATCAGAACAAGAGTATGCTAGCGAGAATTGAAATCCTAGAAGATTCAAAGAGCAAGATATTAAGGTAAAACCTGAACATTCCGAAGACTCAAAATAGCATATTGGTGTGGGCACACATATATTGACTAGATCTGGATGATTTCTCAAGGCCTAACAATTAAAAAACCATTTTTTAAAATGAAGAAAATTGAGAAAGAAAACCTTTTGGCTTGTTTTGGCTTGAAGATTTATTTATTCAATATATATATATATATATAGAAATTTTCATGTTCACATCTCATACCTTTCACACCTTACAGTACGACCCACTTGATGACCCATCTAAATGGATCACACATAGAGGAACACCCGCCCTCCCCCTCAATTATATGAGGTCCTTTTTTTACGCCCATCTGAATGGATTGCACTGTTAGATTGACAGATCAATTTTTTATGGGTTGAAACCTGTTGGCCGTTGATGAAGGGATTAGATGGTCGGATGGGGCTCAACACGCCCCCACCAGCCAAAAAAAAAAAAAAAAAACCTCCACATGGGTTCCTTGGTGGGCCCACATCGAAGTGCGCATGGAAGCTTCCATGTACACCGCACACATAGGGTGTATTTTAGAGGAGTTAGTGGGGGCTTCTGGGGTGCGGCGTCGTACTTGATGCAGAGCGGATAAGTCCACATGTGGGACCACCCAAGATAGTTTAGGAATATTTTTTTTATTTTTTCTTTTTATTTCCCTAATTATTTATGAGTAAGTTTCTAATTTTATTGAAAGAATTGTAATTAGGATAGCTTCTATTGCTTGATTAGGTTTTCTTAGCCCCTAAGTTTGCTTTTCCTATTTAAATTTGCATTGAAGAGAAGGAATTCTCAACTTTTGATGATTGATAGAATTTTGAGTGGGTGTTTTATCCATTGAGGTGTGTCCTCGTGTAGAAACTTCTGCGGAGATCTCATATAGTGTCTGTGTACACGTGCTTTGGTACTTACACGCAAGCCCTAACTATAAGGCCTGCATCAAGACTTGTGTAGTTGGATCTCACTTTATGTAGGGAAATGCCTGAAGGACCTCTGGGAAGTGGTCATTGGGCAAATCACAAAGCATTTTTCCATATGGAAGTCAAAGTACCTGTCACTTAAGAGGCAGAATAATCATGATTTAAAATTAAATTATTTGTTGATACTATAAATATTGTTTATGGTGAACCTCTAATATTTTATCTGATACGATATTGTAATTTTGACTTGGTATTGGCCCGTATCCCTTCTATCAGCTGTTATTATTGGTTATGATGGCTACTGTGATTTATATTATTGGCCGCTGGCCCACAACAGCCATGACTTGATGTGACTTTTTATTTAATTTAATAGGTATTGATTTGTGAACATTTCTAAACCATGCCCTTATTAAAGGTGCTAAAAGTGAAGGATTAAAGGTGAAGAAGATCTATGAGGGGCCATCAAATGATCTCCCATTTGATGTGGAATGTTTACATATCCGGTCATCACGTTAGTAAATTAAATCCTAGGGAAGTGTTGGTATCATCTAAATCTGTATGTAGGAGTCTTAGATCCTTCATTCCTCACATCCTTGAATACTCGTTTGATAAGATTTCCTTTAATATATTTTTGCATCTCTGAAATGAGGCTAATCAAGAAGCTGATTTACTGGCAAAACAGGGAGTTGACTGAGAATCTATGCTTATCTTTTCATTTTCTTTTTGTTAAATTTAAGGACCTTTTTTAAGCATGATCTAAGGGAAATGTGCCTGTTTGAGGACACAGTAGATCTCTTATCTGTTCCTTTAGCACTTTTTTTTTGTTTTTGGTAAAAGTTCCTTTAGCACTTGTTATGTACATGTCTTTCTTTCCTTTTGCAAAGTTATTGTTGCTGATCAGGAAAAAAAAAGGGAAAAAAATGAAAATCCCCATTCACTATGAACTACTAGGAATTTAGTACCAAGCACGCAAACATGCTGTCATTGTAATTTATTACCCATTATAGTTTCTGTATGGGGTTTATTTTGTAGGGCCAATCGAGACTGTCATTGATTGTAGTACAACATAGAATGGGAATGATTCAATATTGCCGAAAGGAAGAACATGTGCAGAAAACACATCAAATATTGGAAGAGCTGCCTAAAAAAGCTCATGCATATGCAGCAATCATTTTAGAAACAAAAGACAATCTTGGAGTGACACTTACTTGAAATGCATTCATTATTAAACTTCAATAGATTCAACAATTTTGGCTGAAATAGCCATATAGCCATATAGGACCTATGCATGCAACTTTAGAGATCTTCTAATACCCTTATTTTATGCCCTAATAAAACAATATTAGAGTTCAGCATTTTTCCATATTCTATATTTATATATATTTATTTATAAACTTTGTAGATTTTATTAGGTTCAAGATTCATGTTGCAATGGACCATGTTAGCTATGAACTGATGCAGACCTCTTTTCCTAGCCAAGCATGAAGCCCTCTGTGACCGTGATTTTATACCATGAGAATAACCCTATTCTAGGCAATAAATACTCTTTGACCTTCAAGCTTATTGTTTCTCTTTTCAGGTGTCCGGTGTTGGCAATAAACGTGTCAACATATGGGAAAGTGGAGAATGATTTGGATGGCATTGCCCTCTCAATATGAGACCTCATATATATTATTACCCAGACACTTATCAAATTTATTTCATCTTTCTAACTAGAAACTGATTAAAATCAAATTTATTTCATCTTTCTAACTAGAAACTGATTAAAATCTCTTAGAACCAAGATGAAACCTGAAACTATTCTGTAATGCCAACTTGAGCATATAGTGTTCAATATGATATGGTTTGTTAATGTCATGCGATTTCATTTGGACTGAAGTCTTAGAAAATGTGAACTATTTGAAGGTTTTACCTCTCAAAGAAATTTCTCCACCTGATGCATATTAAATGCAATCTATTTACTGAAAGGCCAAATATTTTTAATTACTTTCAGAAAAGTAGAAAATTGAAAGAAGTATGGAGTTTGCCTACTTCCAAGTTTTATCCGTTTGAAATAGAGATGATTCAAATAGATTTGTTCGAAATAGAGTTGTTTCAATTAGACCCTTTTGCGAATGGACTTTTTATATGTCTCATTCAATTAGAGAAAGCAAGCTTTTCATAATGTAAAAGTGGTATGGGCTAAGTTATCATAAAGTAAAAGCAGTATAGGCAAACTTGTGATACTATAAAAGTTAAATGTGCAAAATTGTCCCCAAAAAAAAAAAAAAAAAAACCCTCTGATTGCGTTAGACATTCATGTCTATTTGAAGAAGTTACCATTTGGCGACTTTGTGAAAAAGAGGCAAAAGGTCTTAAAGATGATTGAATTAGATATGCACATAAACTTCGGCAAATAGTATAAATCACTCAAAAATCTATTTGAATCGGTTTTAAATCAAATAGACAAAAAATGTAGATGGTGCACCTTGGTTGATAAGTAGTTCTGACTGCTGACCATTATGCTGCTGATACTCTTTTTCTTTGGAAATTGTAATTTTCCGCTGATACTCAATGCTGCATCGTTATAATTTTTAGGTACGCCGAGTTTATAGTGAAACATTAGAATGGTGCAGACCACTACTTGATATGTATTGGTTGATTTTTTGAAATCTGCTATCAATCATATATTTATGATACAATAAGTTGTGCTTGGGTTTATATCTTTGTTCTTTCTGATTACAGCTATAAGCCTGGTTGTTGGATAGAAGAGGTGGGTGGCTTGAAGATAAATGATTACAATATCCCAAGAACTACAACACTCTTGGTGATTGGTCTGAAAGGGTCTGGGAAGAGCAGTCTTGTGAATAGAATCTCAAGGGTCTTTGAAAGTGATAAGTTTTCTTCTGACAGAGCTCAAGTATTTTGTAAGTGTTTTGGTGTTCATATAGAAGCAAAGATGTTATTTTCATTCGCATTTGGATGTACTAAAGGGTCATTTGTTCGCACTCATTTACTTATGTAATTGATGCACATGCATAATGGTCATGCAGGATCACATTTGTTTGTGCTCATTTTCGCATGGGGTGAAAATGGTGTGTAGATGAGGCCATTTTCAGCCTCTCATTTATATTGGTAAATGGTTGCATATGTGAATGAGAAGGCGGTGGTACACGTTGCAATAGTGCTTTCACCTGAAACAGGTTGCGGGTTCGAATCCCTTAAACTACATTATATTTTTTCACTTATGTGGGGCCCAAAATTTAATCCGAGCTGTTCATATTTAATTTCATATCTTATTACGAGAAATTTGTGAAAAAAGTCGAGAAATTCCAACCTATAGATCTGATTTTCTGCACTATTGTGGGCCTCCAATTCATGATCTGAACCGATCAATATTCTTATATTAATGGTAAGAATCAAAATGTTTAGTTCTGGTTTCATATCATAAATCTTCATAGATTTTGAGAAACATGTGAAAAACACACGCCTCTAAAACCATGCTATTTACTCATGTGAAAATGGTGGCTTTCGAAAAACATGTTAATGTGTTTTACTTACGTAAAATTTGCGTTTGAAAATGTTACATATGAATCCTTTACATATGTAAAAGCCATTTTCGTATCCAATGCATAAAAGGAAAATTACCCCTATTGAACTGAACTGCACTACTTAGTTTTAATTTTGTGAAGATGATTGAATGTAATTCCTTTCTAAATTATCCATGTTGAGAAACTTGTCCCTAAACTGCACTTGTCTTCCAAGTTGGGAGTGTTGGCCTCGAAAAGTCCCTATTAGGGACAAGGTTTGAAAAACCGGACTCAGCCCCTGACTCGATTCAACCTTCAATTTTTTTTCTTTTTTCTTTATCTCTGTTAGGCCCTCCAAGATTTGAAAAAACTTGGGTCATCCAAATCTGGACCCTCCAAATTTAGAAAAATATGTTTTTTATATACTAATAAAACAAGAAAAAATGGTTTCTAACCTTTTGATGTGAAAGCATTTGCTACAATTTTGGTTGCGGCAGGCATCCAAGAATATATATAAGTGAATCTTTATGTCTTTTTGGGTCTGTTTGGGAACTTAACATCTAGAATGAAGTGAAGTAAAAGAGGAAATAGTGAAAGAATAAAATATTAGTGGGTTATGATGATACTTTGTCTTTAGTTGTTTGGTAGGAAATCCTTTTGACTTTTTGTTTAAAAAGGGGGTGTTTTCTTTGTCTTTTAGTGGGGAAAGGAGCCTGCTTTTTGACATTTTTTTTAAAGGAGGGAATTTTGAACCTTTTTTTTTTTAATTGGAGGCTTTACTTCACTCCAATCTACTAGTGTAGTTTCCAAACATTAGGTGTTATTAAGAGTAATTTGGGTGTTATAGGATTATAGTAGAGGGAGAAGACCAAGCAATCATTTCAACATTGAAATTGAAGCAGCTAGAAGTAGAAATTGTAAGTAAAATTAAAAAATAGATCCAGCAATGACAATCTATAAATACAAGTAAATTTGATAGTCAAAATTCAGAATGAATTTTACAGTAATTCTTAATACCAGGCTGAGCTCCTGGCTGACTGCTCTTTATCATCATCTTAAGGACATTGATAACTGTATACATATTGGAAGTTGAAATTGAAGAGTCCACTTCCTTTTTGTATAGCACGTGGATCAAATGGATAGGCATAAGGCGGTGTCATCTGTTGTTCTTGTCTGTTCCATAATAAGGCAGTGGTGGTCACACTTTCTCCCACTCCCTGCTGTGTATGGTACCCAGATCTTGCGTATTCATATGACTAATCATACATTGGTATTTATGGCCTCCTGATGTCTCTGAATGTGATGTGATCTAAGCTTTTTATGCAAGTGGAAACATGAAATCCTACCTCAAGAAGCTGAAATCCAAAACCTCTAATTCAGACGAATAGTTCCTTTGATCTTCTCAACACTCTCTCTCCAAAAGATATGAGTTTGATCTCAATAATTGAAAGTTTATGCAGGCCAACCCAATATCCGGTCCAGATCACAGGCCGAAGGTCCTGATGGGCCCCACATGATCAATGATCTACCCAAGATCAGCTGTCCCTGTCCCTTAATTAGATAGTCTCTAAATTAGTAGACTTGTTTCCTTATTTCTATTTCATGTTTGATTAGGATTAGTTAGTTTCTTGTTTTATTTTAGAATGTCTTGCTTGCTAAGAAACAATTCTACTCTATGTATAGTTGAGTTCCCATTGTAGTTGGATATGCTTAATCAATTAATCAAGAAGAGTTTCGCTCAATATGGTGTTTCCCTTTGCTGTGAGCATATTCTAGTTTTCAGAATCCATCCTTGGATTCAATCAATCCTTCGGGAGATTGATCTAGTTCGATCGAGGATACAGGGCTGGGCCATTAAGGATCCTCACAAGTCTTCTTGGGTTTTCCAAGTAAGAAGAAGAGCAGAGTATGAGTGATAATAGGGTTTTCAAATGTTTTATAGCCTGTGGAGTTTGATAAGATTTGGTCAAGTCTCAGACGTCTCAAGTCTCACAGGACTTATGGGACTTGACCAGGTTTCTTATAAAGTGATTTGTCCATGACCCAGTCGAACTCAACTTGGCTGAGTCCAAGCTGACGTACTCAACCCAGACTTGGCCAAGTTTTTCTAAAACATTGATATTGGCTATGGGATCAAATGATCAATACACTCTTTAACATTGTCATGGGCTTAAAATCCGGCTCGGACTCAGCCAAGTTCTAAAACCGACACTCGACTGTAGGATCAACACACTGTTTAACTTTTAATAGTTAGGGGGTTTAAAATCCATTCCATAATGATCTGATTAGGATGATTTTTGGGGCATCTATATTCTATGCATAGATTCTCCTTTTATGCTACACGGGTGATTGACATTTGTCCGGATGGACACATATGTTGTCTGCATAACTGAATGAAAACCAGTGTTAGTGAACATAGACCATATTTTTATATTTCTAACAGTAGTGATGGTATTTTATTTGTAGGCTGCCTCTTGTTTGTGGTTGTTTTGTTTATGCCAGTTGGGTCTCCCTTGTTTTGCCAGGCTTTGTTTTCAGTTTTTTCTTCTGGTACTATTTTGGGTTTGTTGAGCTGTCCTTCGTCAAATTATTGCTACCAAAACTGTACACTTTTGTTTGTTAATTGTGTTTGGCTTGCAGGCCATCTTTGTTGCTAACAAGTTTCCGTGTTACCTTTCCCTACTGCCCCCCTTTTAAACGTTCACCTAAGGGGAAAAAAGAAAAAAACTCTCATCAATCAATCCATTTATACTTTAGAAAAATTCAAATTAAATGTTTAACTGACAATATTGCAATTAAATGATTTGTTTCAAGCACTTGTACTTTACTACTGCACAGGTTAATCTTTAACATCACCTAAATTAAGACTAAATAGTGATGGGAAGTGAAAGCTACCATCTTACACCAGATTCCGACCTCTTAAAAGTTTAATTTTAGTTTACCATCTAAAAGAAAAGAAAAGGGAAGTAAAGGAAAAAGAAGAAATGTAATTCGATTTAAGTTGGCTTCAATAATGTTTCCAGACATTACTTGGATGTTCAAAAGAATCATTTTTGAAAGGTTTTGGATTAGAGTTTATATTAAAATATATGAAATATGATTGGTATCATGAAAATTCTACCAAATAAATAATTATGATGTCATGATAATCTCATTATCAATCGAATTTGGGGTGTTGATGAATTTGGATGTCAATAACACTTTCGAGTTCAAGTGCCCATGGTTTTGTAATCTATGCAAATCAATTCAGTTATAGCAGGAAATTGGATGTTGAGATTTAAGGCCTTCTGTTTATATATATATATATATCTATGTATCTATAGAGCAAGGCTCTCCAAAGCTCAAGTTTAGGATAAAATCTCGTAAGCTCATGCTTGTGGGGCCCACTTTTGGTCCATCCAAATGGACCAAACACATGACCCATCTAAATTGCACATGTCCACCAACTTTCGGTTTGATCTGAATTTACTGGACCGTTGGACCGACTATGTATCGATCCGAATAGACCATTGACCATTAAACTTTTGGGCCCATATGGAGATGATATATATCTATATATACATATATGTGTACATGTACATATATGTACATGTGTGTGTGTGTATATATATAATTTTTAAGTTTTTGATTGATCATTGAGTAGTGTTTTTGTTCTTGAAAAAAGACTAAAGGTGTTAATGAAGTATTTGTATATCTCTTCCTGTCTCGCCCCATGAAATGATGTTGGACAGTGAGAACCCTTTTATTGTCAAAAGTTCAATTCATTTCTACCAAATCTATAGTCTAATGCAATTGGTGCATGCAGTGACTTTAGTGGAACCAAGATGCTAAGAACTTGGCCATGTTTATGCGAGTATTTTGCATTTTTTCACATTGGGTTATGGCACGGTTTGATTGGACCGGTACTCCAATGTCGTCATCATCGTCATCAATGCACTGTCCCAACTATTTGGGGTCAGCTACATGAATTCATTTTTTCCATTCCTGTCTATCCTAAGCCAAGTCCTTGAATAGGTCGCACTTCTTCAAACTATCCTTATTACTTCCATCCATATCTTCTTCGGCATACTTCTTCCATCCATGTCTTCTTCAAACCTCGAATAGGTTGGGGCCATCAACCTCTATAGGAAAACTTTTTCTCACTGGTGCCTTTGTTGGCCTATGTTGGACATGTCTAGACCATCTCAAACGATTTTCTTAATTTATCACTTACTGATGGTACCTCCAAATGCTCTTCAATGTGCTCATTTTTTATTCTATCTTTCCTACTTCACATCCATCATAACATTCTTTTATCTGCTCCACTCATTTTTTCCACGTTTTGTTTCATAATTGATCAACATTCTACTTCATAGCTCATATCTGGTAAAATCGCCTTTCTTGTATAATTTTCCTTTCAATTTTGTTGGTATGCGTGATCACAAAGCTCTCCAGAAGCAAGCCTCCGCTTCAGCCAAACTTTCTAATTTCTTCCCTCTTTTTAGTTAGGTTGTTATGTAAGGTTTTTTTATTTTGCAATCCTTCTTTTTTAGTTTGATAGGATGGATGGCTACAGTTAGAAGTATATTTGGGCCCTCTTTTTGTTTGAAAACATTATAGAAGGAAGGTATGTGGGAATCCAACCCTAGCTTGGAATTGATTCACTTTCATTCAATAAAGTTGCACGAGATTTTGTAATTCTCTTTCTGTGCCATTGGTTTGAGTGTTTCTCCCAAGGAATGAAGACCTATCATGTGGTGGATTAGCAGTTTGGGGCAAGCTGTCTTCTACTTTTACTCCTTAATTTTGCTTATTTGTTTGTTGTTTCTGGTAGAGTTGATTTTGGGGTTTTCTGATCAGTCGGGATTTGTTTTTAGACTTCATTGGATAGTCCAATTTGCGAATTGGGACTACATCATCGGAAATTGCTGCAAGTGATTCACATGTTTCAAGTCAGTTTCAAAGGAGTGAACATGTCCAAATCCTAGTTGGGGACGAGAAAATATGATAGAAGTCCGAAAAAATAAATAATGCATAGTCAACCTGCTCTCCTTGTGGCCTTACGTAGTGTTTCATACGAAAAGTGGCCCTAACAACAATTTTGGCCTTAGGATTAGACTGTGTTTTAATCATGGCCATTATAACTTAATTAGAGAGAAGTCGAATTTCTCCTAGTAAATTTAGGAAGGCAATTAAAAGAGTCCATGTATGGGATGACCAGGCCATATGGTTGTCTTATATAGACTATAACACTAGTGGGTGTTAAGTCCGACTGGCCAATACATCCTAAAAGCATAAGCTGTTAGGAAGCAGAAGACCAATGTACTTCACACCCCTGAATTGGACGCCGTTTGAATTTGCAACCCACCTGTGCCTACCCACGCAAGGGGTGGCTGCACAAGTGACTTGACAGGATAATGGTTTCCCTGAGGTTCAAACTTGTGACTTAGCGTGGCTCTAATACCATGTTAAGTCCAACTAGCTAATACATTGCAAAAGCTTAAGCTGTTAGGAGGCGGAACACCAATGCACTTAACAACGCACTTGTCATGGCATGGTCCTTAGTGTGCCATGGGCTACACCAAGATGGGGCCACCATGACCAAGAACTGCTCCCTATTGGCCTTCTTTCTCTCATTAAGTGTTTAAAATGATCGGTTGTAAGTGGCGACACTCGATCTACAAGCTGATCTTCCAAAATCATCGTCAAGGGCAGCCAGATTCATTAGGCTGTGTTTGGGCTGAGTTAGTTACATAATCGAGTTGCTTGGATCTTCCAAGCTTGAAAAGTTTGGTGCATCCCTTCTCCACAGAAGGGGCCATAAAATGAACAATATGGATCACTAAACCAGGGCTTGAATTTTATTAAATGAGATGGATATCTACACCGTATGTCTTGAATTCACGGTTTTAAAGTTTGTATGGCATCAACAACTCCGGGTCAACTTGTTCGAGTTGACTTTGTGCCGGTGGGCCTCTACTACATAGTATCAAATCCTTGTTTTGTTTGGTTTTAGACTTCTCCGTAATCGAACCATCTCAACTTGTCTAGAATTGACTAGTATGGAACTAAGTTGGGATGAGTTGCCCCAAGCAGTGTTCAAAAAATCGGTTGATATGTACTGGTATCGGCCATCACCATTCTGATAATCTCATGCGAGTCGGTGTGGATTGTGGTACTGAAAAAAAATCACCAAAATATCGGCACTTATTGGCCGATATGTTGGCAATATCGGTCCAATTGATATATCGGCCGATAATGGCAAAGTATCCGCCGATGAACAGTGCCCTCTTCCTTACCCTCTTTCTTCCCCGATCTCTGCACACAGGAGAGGACTAAGACGATAAAAAGAAAATAAAAAAAAAGAAGATGATGAAGAAAGAGATAGGGAGGGAGGAAGGAGGGAGGAGGGGAGAGAAGGGACTGTACCTAGAGTCTAGAGTTGCAGTTCGCTGAGGTTGGGAGCCGGCATTGTAGCATGCTGGAATTGCAACACTTCTTTATCATAGGTAGGCGTTGTCCTCCATCTTCCTCGTCTCCCTTTTCCTTCCCCCCCCACCCCCCCCCCCCCTTCCCTTTCTGCATTGATGAAAAAGAAAGGGACTTAGGGCAAAAGCCCCTTTTAAGGTTTCTTCCTTTTATTTTATTTTATTTTTATAAGTTACAAGTTACAACATTCATGTAACTTAAAAACTCTGCCAAATCATGGGCTCCATAGTGAGGCCCACCTATAGAAAATCAAAGCCGCTCAAAATAACTGTCCCTCTTTTATATGGGTTCTGGACAAGTTTCACTCTAATAAGAGATTGGCCCACCATCAGATTCATTGGTTGATCAATTCTGACAAAAATAAATCAATCTAATAGTACCACATCTCCAAGTAAAATGAAATTTGGCCCAAACCCATATAGTAGGGCAATTATTTTGAGCAGTTTAAGTGTTGTGTAGGCGGGGCCCACTATGAAGTATGAAGCTTACAAGAATTTCAAGATTATCCTTGTGGCCCACTTAAAAAATCTAAACTACTCTAAAACAAATGCCCCTTAGAAATCTAATTTTTTTTGTGACTTTTGTAGATGCTTAGATCATGAAGTTGTATGTATGAATAGGCTAATGATCAATGATTGTAATAATGGAACATGACTAATTCAATTGTGGGCCTAACTTCAGTTGGAGTGAAATTTTTTAGAAAGCTAATATAAGAGATGATAGTTATTTTAAATGATTTGGATTTCAAATATGGGCTGCATTAATGGATTTATAATTTAAAAGGACAAACATAAATATTAAACTTGATATTTAATAATTACGGATTAAACAACGATATAGGTTGCTATCCGGGTTCAAAATAATAATGGCCGATACTGTTTAATTACGGCTGTTATGAAATGGTAATGACCCTTAACGTTACATTATTTGCATAATAACGGTGCCATGATGAGAGAGTAAAAAAAAAAAAAAAAAAAGCCAAAAAAGTCTGTTAGGATTGATATTTTCAAAATATCAGTCGAACCGTTATAACAATCAATACTAAGTCAATATCGGTTGCATAAAGGAAAAAAGAGAAAATGAAAACAAAGAAAGAAAGAGAAGGTGAGAAACATGGAGAGAGAAACATGCATAAAAATGGAGTTTGTTTTCATAACCTTAAGCCCTAAAACCTCATTTTTAGAATCCTAACCCTAAAAATCCTGGAATTTCTAAACATCAAGACACCAAACCAAAAAATACCGAAAACAAAAACACAACAAAATTCTGGCCGGGGCAAGTTATGGAGAGAGAGAGAGAGAGAGAGAGAGAGAGAGAGAGAGAGAGAGAGAGTACCTAGCCGTGATTGTTGTCACTGCTACTGCCGCCATCGGCCACTTCCACCGCTCGCCACTACTACAGCCACCGTCGGCCACGGTCACTTGGTTCCCTTCATCTCCTCCTCTTTTTCCCTTCCTTTCATCCCTTTACTTCTTCCTCTTTTTCTCCTTTCTTTCTTTCCCTTCTTTTCTTTTCCTTTACCTCTCTGTTTCGATCCAGATTCCAGAATCAACAAAAAGGGGCAAATTCCCCTTTTAAGGGATTTTGAGAGAGAGAGAGAGAGAGAGAGAGAGAGAGAGAGAGAGAGAGAGAGAGAGATGCTCCTGTCCAAGCTTCCCTTACTGTCTTACGGTAGAAGGCACCTACCTACTGATCTGTTCGAGCAGAGTCAGTAGGCCATGCAAACCCACCCCCTTGTTTACATGGGTCCCACTGGGTTTTGATCATGGTTAAAAAAATCGGACTCGGGACCCGACTCGGCCATGGCCGAGTCCGAGTCAGGTCCAGTCCTCTGGAATGCCCAGAACATAAAATAAAATAGAAAAATAGAGGCAGTTGTGTGGGTGCAGAAAAAAAGGAACAAAGGTGGGTTGGATGGGCTAAGATGGAGTGTAGTGAAAAGAAGTAGTGTACCAGGAACCTGCAAGCACCATTCTAGCACAGCATCGACAAGGTCAGTAATAGCAGTAGCACTATAGCAAGAAGCCCTCACAGCACCAGGCACTAGCCAGCAACAGCAATAAGGAAGCAAGAGTGACCTTTTTTTTTGTTTTTTTGTTGGCGGAAGGCAGCAATAGTGACGTAACAGCAGCAATATAAGTACCAAGTACAAAACAGACCCACCCAGGCATGCTTTTTTTATTTTCAAATTCGAGGGCTTCTCTCTCTCTAGTGCTGGCCAGTAGGACTTGGAATGAGTCTTGTGGGACTCGCCCGAGTCTCACTCATTCGAGTCCAAGTCAACTCAGCTGATTTTTTAAACCATGGTTTTGATAGATCCGAATGGAGTGGACCATTGGATTGAGGGTCAATTTTGTTGTTGTACATAAAGTTATTAAACTTGTGGACCATGGATGATTGGGTTAAAGTTATTAGATTGACTTCAAATTTGATATCTAGGTTGGCCCAACCGTTCTATGATTTGTAGGGTCCCAAGTGGGCCCCACTAGGTGGCTTGTACTGTCAGACTGTAAGGAAAGCTTGTATAGGAGCATTTAATGTCGGCTAGTGGGTTCCATATTAGCAAGTTGATTGTATAAGATTTTACACTACTGTAAGTGCCCAAGATGAAAAGGGAATCAATATCTGTACATACTATTGTAAGATACCATATACCAACGCAAAATCTTAAGCTAATAAGTGGAACGGCTAAATAGGTATATGAAGCCCTGTCAAACTCAGGACTTAGGCGATGTGGTATGTGGGACTTCCCAACACCCTCTCACGTGCAAGCTCAATAGATTTCGTGGACGGGCCTTCCATGGGCTACACAAGATTGATGGGATCGGAACGTGCCACGATACCATGTAAGATACCATATACCAACCCAAAAGCTTAAGCTGATAAGTAGAAGGACCAAACAGGTATACGAAGCCCTATCCAACTCAGGAATTGGGTGATGTGGGACTTCCCAACAACTGTAAGTGTATAAGAGGAGATTGTCTAAAGGAAGGTGGCCTACAAGCAAGTCGATCACTCAATTTCTCTCAATCTCTTCTTATTTATTGTTATTATCATTGTTCTGTTATGGTATCAGAGTTGGTTCTTGTCGTGGCAGTCCTGTCCGTGAAATCTGTTGGGCCTGCATTCACATTGGACTTTTTGATTGGTGGGCTCCACCTCAAATTTTTTGTATACTATAATCCTCAAAAAACTGGAAAAAAAAAATGAAATCACAAGAAAGATGGTCTCTCATTATAATGGGCCCTTAGAAAATTTTATTACAATGAGAGTTAGGTCCACTATTACATCTATCACACATTAAAAAGTATTAAAAAGTTGGACCCACTACTATGTTGATCATTAATAAAATATATAAATAAAGTATTAAGAAATTCTAGTATATCATAATGGTCATACCAACAATGGGCCTAGTCCTATTAGAGTTAAATTGGATTTTGCCAACCATCTATCTAAAGTCATTAAATGGACAATAAGCACAGTTTTAATTTTATGGTTGTCGTTGAATTTATAATATTCGAACATGAAAACATTTTTTGAACTTGATTTCATGTAAAAGGTTAAATCTTGAAATCTTATTTCTAATAGGCCAATGATTCTTTTAATGATAGTTACCATTCGAAAAAAAAAAAGGCCAATGATTCTAATAACGTCGAATGGTCCATTTGATTGTGGGCACAACTGTGATTACAGTGAAATTTTTAGAAAGCTAATATAAATTTTTTTAATTATTTTTGAGTGGTTTGGATTTTGAAAACGAATTACATTGATGGATTCATGGATCTATAAATTACGAAGATAGGGTAAAATATTAAAACATAGCATATTTAACAGTTAGATTAAACAGCAACGATACAAGATGTTATAACTTAGGGTGGGGGGGGGGGGGGGGGGGGGGGGTGTTTATTTTGCTTTAAATTGTTTATTAATGGAAAAAAACATTGTTTTCTTGCATTTTATAATATTTTATAATTTTTGGATATTTTTATGGTTTTTTTAAGGTAAAAATGAATTCTCATCGTGATGGACCGCGAACTGCAATGTGATGCCGCGTCATAATGGTTTTTAGGGTTGATTGCAATAGCGTCCGTGACCGCGATTTTGAACCATGGTTGCTATGACTTTAGGGGACCGATATTTTGGTTTATAATGTGAATTAATGGGAATTTTTTTTCTAGCATTTTCCAATATTTTTGATTTTTTGAATATTTTTTCAATTTTTCTGGGTAAAAAAAGTTAATGTCGCGATGGATTGCGAACTGCGACTGATACCAATATCGTATTGGTTTTTGGCATTAGCTGATACCGCGACCGATGCTGCGATTTTAAAACATGGCCCCAACAGACATGTTTGACTCATTGGGTCTGGGGCAGAAGTCTTTGGTTTTCATTGTTCTCACCTAATTTCACATTTTCTTCCTACGATTTTTCTTCACTCTTTAAAAGCTTCTAAGGCTTGGATGTACCGACTCTTGAGCTAGAATTCAAGACTTCAACCCTTTTTTGTGATCTAAACTTGAAAATCTTGGGCAATCACAGGATGGCTTGCTGTTTTAATCATGAATAATTGTGTAGTACATGTTAGATTCTTGCCTAAATAACTTAGATCCATGAGCATCGGATGACAGACAAAACATTCTACAAGCCTAAATGTCCCTATAATGTTTCTGTTTTCTTGATCAGAACATCTCTATTATTGAGATGAGATGCCATTTAGATACTTATTTTCACTTTGTTACTAAATTTCCATTATTACTTGTTTTTCTGAACTTTCTGAGTTTTTTTTTTATTATTTTATTTTTTGAAACTTTTTAGGAGCAGCACAGTCATAGTGGTTTGGCATGGATGACATGAACCCACATTGTAGTCACCGACTCATCCTGGTCCTGACCAGCACAGGCACTGACACTGGGATAGAATACCTTGGTCTTGATAAATGAGAACACTATAATTCCTCTTTTTGATTCTTATAAAATTTAATGACGATCCCTATTTTTTCTTTCTTCGATGTTGCATAAGTATTTATACTCGTTATTCCAACATTGTGAGCATGTGTTCCAACATTTCGAGCTTGTGATCATTGAAAAAAATTTGTGAGCATGTGGTACCTGTTCATAAATTTTGACAGATGAGAACAAGAAAGTCAATAGCGGAATCTCTTCATTTGCACAGAATACTTGATTTATCATAAAATATTTCTCATGTTGACAAAGTGTTTTGGAACCATGCTTCTTTTGTAACATCTTTTATCATTACCATGTTTACTTATTTCTTTCTCCTTTTTTTGTGTTTTTCCTAGAAGGGAGTTGCTGGGAAGTAAATTATTTTTGTTGATTCCATCACTACTTTCAGATTGATTAAATTGGTTTATCCTTCATTCATGCTACAGACAATCATTCTGGCGATGGATCCTACTTTCTACAAGAATATATGATTCCAAGAGGTTCATCATCCTTCTGTTTGTATGACACTCGTAGCCTATCAGAAAATCCATCTGAGAACTTTAAACTAATCAAGAAATGGATGACAGAAGGTGTTCAGCATGGGCAAATGGTTATCAGGTAATTTCTATACTTCAAATTGCATAATAATCATTTTAAAATATTTTTTTTTCTGATTTGGTTATCCATACCTACCCTAGATTGATGGGATAAGGCTTTAATGATGATACTGAGGCTGATGATCCAATTGTCTGACAATATGTGGACAGAGATTCAGATAGTGCTATTGCGAGGAAGAACATGAAAATTAAAGCAAGGCACGCTCTCCATTGCGGGAGTGAGAAGAGGATGGTTAATTTTGTTATATTTGTTGTTGATGGGGTCTCTGTTCAAAAGTCCATGACTAATGAAGATAGTTCACAGTACACCAGGTTAATCACCGAATCATTTAACTGCCCGTACTTGTCTTTTAAAGGTACAATCTCTTGCTGTTTCCACCTCATTCATCAATGAGTTGAGATGCATTTAATGTTCTACAAGTGTTCCTTCTTCTGCCTTAAACATGTCCTGTCTCACTGTCTGCTGACAATCTTTCTATTTGACTTCTATATATATGGAAAAGATGTGCTTTGGTATGGGCAGTTTCTACTAAGCATATGGTGTTTGTGTAGAGTGCTGCATAATTTTCTTACCTGATGGATCATGTAGGAAACCGGCCAAGTCATCTTAACCCAGTCAAATACTTGGTGATAGGGTGAACTTGGTTTGAACAGGTTTTGGTTGACTGGTCAACCCACCTAGTGGAGTCATGACCCAGCTTGATTTGTCCTGGTTTGTCCGAGTCAACCTGGGTCATCTTTAGTCAATTATATCCTTACATGATTGAATAAACAAACAAAAAAGTAACATATGAGCTTTCCAATTTTTGTAGATCGGTATAAGCTAAGTATGAGCAAACAAAAACTGAACATTAACATTGCAATATTTTACTTAAAATTTTATGAAAATCTTAGAAGCAATTATATCATTTGTATTTTTTCATATTCACATACTTTATTTAGCATAGATGTATATATCTACAATAAAATATTTTGAAATTAATGTACTTACGTGCCAGTTCAACACCCTAGTTTCCTTCTTGACCTGATCCAGTGACTGGCTTAATTGACCCACTGTGTCATAGAACTATGGGTGCAGCAATTGTTGCTGAACATCTCTTCAATGCCATGTTTGGCTTTTGCATGCACAAGATTTTACATTCCATCTTTAAAAATTAGAATGTTCATGCCTCTCTTAAAACAGGATCAAAAGTAGCCCTCATCCGTCTGGAAATATCCTAAACATCCTCCACCCAATCCGCCAATCGCCAAGGGTAAGAAATCTTCCTAGAACCCTACTGAACAGCTGAAAAAGAATCACCTTTAATAATTGCTTTACATCCTCCCAAGCTTCATAGCTCACGGCTTCCTACTAGGAGAGCATAAACCTCAGCTTCATTAGCAGCTAAACAATACACAGGCCCTGACAAACTCCTCAACATAATACCACTGCAATCCCTAATAACACCTCCAATACCTCCTTGATTTTGTTGGACAAAGCTTCCATCAAAGTTGAGCTTAAGGATTCCCACCAGAGGAGACAACCAAGAAGCTTGAAGCTTATTTGTAGCATGCCGAACCCCCTTAACAACTGCTTCCCACGATCTATTAAGATCTTCCAAGTGGTCTGCATCAAATTTTTCTCCCACTCACCCATTCCGAAATAGACCAAAAACAGAATCTACAACTTCCTCCACGGATTTACTTTTATTTCTAAAGATTCTATTATTCCTCTCCAACCACAGTTTCCAAAGAGTTGCATATAAAATTGATTTCAATAGAATTTTTCCACACACAAACTTGCACCCCCAAACTCCATTGGCAAAAGAGATCATCAATAGTCCCGGGCATTACCCATTGCATCTCAAACATATTAAGAAAGAATTCCCACATTTGGTTAGCAAAAAGACAATGAATCTTCAAATTAACCATTTCCTCATCTTTTAAACACCTAGGACACCCATTAACTATAATATGTTTCTCCTTCTCATATTATTAATGGTGAGGATTTTATGCCATCGTTCTATCTAACAAAAAGTCAACACTCTTGGCGGAATAGATTTATCCCAGAAACTTTGCCAACCTTCCACTATATTATAAGAGTTAGACATGATATTAAAAAAAAAAAAAAAGACTTCACCAATAATTTACCTATAATATCCGGCTTTCAAATCCTAGAATTAATTCTGCCAACTGAAATGTAGACCTTATGGTGCGGACAGCGGAGGAAGAGATGTGGGAGGGCGATGAAGATAGAAAAAGATAGGAAAGATGATACCTTTTCTTGGGCTCTCACCAAACTCCAATCCGAAGGCGTTACGTCAGATGAGCAAGGTAGGGCTCAAGAGACTAAAAAATTAGGCTCTCACCAAACTCCAATCCAGGAGGGCTTAGGGACTTCTTGGAGGAGAACTCGAAGAAAACTTATTTTCATTAATCATTAATCATCCATTACCTCAGCCAAAGAGGCTTTTTATCATTATATAGGAAAATAAATAACCCTAAGACTAATCTGAACCATCCAAACACACTGATGGCCAAGATTAAAACATCCTAATAAGCAACCTAAAACATAATTAAAGGCCTAAATAACATAAAATAAATGGGCTGGGCCCAAAGGCTTGGACGGATAACTGGGTTGGGCCCGTTGGTGGGTCGACCCATGGGGGACTATGGGCCTGTCCTGCATCAATTTCTCCCCTTCTTGGAGAAAACTCGACCTCGAGTTTTATAGATGTCCTCCAGAATCAAATATCAAGCGTACAAATCCTCGATGTGCTTCTTGGTCTTCAACCTCTTGGCATGACTTGGAGGCTGGAATCGATACTTTCAACTTCAGGCATGTCTTCCACAGATTTAGAATGGGGAATCCATTGCTTCTGAAATCAGTGACATTGATGGAGAAATGAGATCTAGAACCATAAGAGAGAGATGGAGAATAATGTCGTGTCCATTAAGGGTCGATTGTGACTTCTATATATAGGGGATCAGTCCCTGATTACATGCTAATCACTCTTATCAAGATAATACAAATATGGAATGGATCCATAATTACTGCTAACATTTAAGGCATGTACACATGTACATTTAAATGGGCCTGTGATATTGGGCCTGGATTGACACCCCCCTCAAATTGATGCGGGAGAGTCATAAAGCAGCAATTTGGAGACAAAAAATTGATGTCAAGGCCGAGGAAGTCCCTTAGTGAAGATATCTGCAAACTTAAACTTGGTAGGGACATGAGGTAGACGGATAACATCACGCTTGTATTCATCCCGAATAAAGTGGCAATAAACTTCGATATGTTTTGTGCGTTCATGAAGAACAGGATTTGCAGTGATTCTGATTGCCCCAGTATTATCGGCATGCAAGGAAGTAGGAGAGGTTTGTGCAAATCCGAATTCCGAAAGAAGTCCCCAAAGCCACAGGATTTCAGAACAAGCAGAGGACATGGCCCGATATTCAGCCTAAGTGGAAGATTTGGAGACCCGTTCTTGTTTCTTGCATTTCCAAGGAATAAGAGATTTACCGAGGTACATACACCAACCAGTGGTGGACCTTCTGGTAACTAGACAGCCCGCCCAGTCAGCATCTGCATAAGCGGTCAGAAGGAGACGATTATCCTTTGGATAATATAAACCACGAGCTCTGGTGCCCAATAAATACCGAATAATTCGCTTCACGGCTGTCAGATGAAGGTGGCGAGGAGATGTCATGAATTGGCTGACAAGATTGACAGCGTAAGATATGTCCGGCCTGGTGATGGTGAGATAGACAAGACTGCCGACGAGTCTCCGGTATGTATGTGGATCAGGAAGAACGCCATCATCTTTACTCAACTTAAGATTGACTTCGAGCGGCGTCTCAACTGAGGAAGAGTCATTGAGATTAGTAAGCTCAATAAGATCTGTGGCATATTTGTGTTGATTGATAAACAGGCCATTGGGAGACTGATGTACCTCTAAGACCAAAAAATAATGCAGAGGACCTAGATCCTTCATATGGAATGAATCTCGGAGAGAGGCTTGGAGGGATCTTATCATCGCATCATCAGTGCCGGTGATAATGATATCATCAACATATACGAGGAGAATAGTAAAGCCAGTAGAGGCGTGGCTCAGAAAAAGAGATGGATCGTGAGGACTTTGAGTAAAGCCAAGCATGCTTAAACGATCGTTGAACTTTTCGAACCACGCTCGAGGAGCTTGCTTGAGATCGTAAAGAGATCTGCGCAAGTGACAGACATACTTCTTAGACGGAGAGGGGACTCCTTGTGGTATCCGCATATGGACGTCCTCTTTCAAGTCCCCGTGTAGAAATGCATTCTTGACATCCATTTGGTATAAGGGCCAAGATTGAGAAGCAGCAATGGCGAGAAGTAGTTGAACAGTTGTCATTTTTGCAACTGGCGCATGTCTCTTCATAGTCAATGCCATATTCCTGTCGGTTGCCAAGTGCCACAAGTCGAGCTTTGTGTTTATCCAAGGAGCCATCAGACTTAAGTTTGATCGAGTAGATCCATTTGCAGCTGATGGGTTTAACGGAAGGACAGTCCACAATATCCCAGGTGTGATTCTGGGTCAATGCATCGAATTCTTCTTTCATGGCCTGGTTCCAACAATCATGTTGCACAGCCTGCAAATAAGAACTTGGGATGGAAACAGATGATAGTGTTGTCATCAAGGAAGCATGGGTAAAGCCATACCTCGCAGGAGGGCTAGAAATTTTGGAGGAGCGACGCAAGATACCAGTAGAGGGGGGACCATTTGCCGGAGGATTAGGAGGGTGGGCATTTGCAGTGGCAGTTCTTTCCCTTCGATGATACACAAAATTTGGATTAAACCGTGTAACAGATGTTGCTTCGGAAAACCCAGGTAACAAAGTTGAGGAACAAGGAGAGGGACAATCCAAGTGGGTTTGGAAAAAATATTGATTTTCAAAGAAAATAACATTACGAGAGATCCTGGTGCAACGAGCCTTTGGATCATAGCAAACAAAACCCTTTTGGTTAGGTGCATACCTTAGAAAAACACACCTGTGAGATTGGGCCGTTAATTTTGTGCGCTCTGTTGGAGGCAGATGAATGAAGCAAACACACCCGAAGGTATGTAGATGATTAAACGATGGATGGTGACAAAAAAGTTTAAAATATGGTGTTAGTTTTGCAATGGTAGGAGATGGGAGACGGTTGATGAGATGCACTGCAGTGGTGAGAGCTTCGGTCCAAAAACGAGGAGGAATAGATGAATCAATGAGAAGCGTTCTTGTGACATCAAGAAGGTGCCTGTTTTTTCGTTTTGCGACTCCATTTTGTTGTGGAGTATATGGACAAGTACGTTGAGATATAATTCCTTGACTCTGTAGAAAAGATTGAAATTCAGTGGAGATATACTCTCTCCCTGAATCTGATCGCAAAGTTTTAATGCATTTGGAAAATTTGGTTTTAATATAGCTAAAAAAAAATTTTTAAATGCATTAAGAACATCAGATTTAGAATGTAACAAATAAACCTAAGTAAACCTGCTATTATCATCAATAAATGTAGCAAAGTATTTGAAATGACCATGAGAAATGGTAGGAGCAATGCCCCAAACATCACTATGGATTAAGTCAAAACATTCATTGCTCCGAGATGTAGAGATAGAAAAAGGTAAAGTTTTACTTTTTCCTAATTTACAAGCATCACTGTACTTTACTGATGTCCCGAGGAGGAGGTTTGGTTTTAGCAGCATAAGCAAGCGGAGCTTCAGTGGAGCTTTGTTGGTCAATTGCAAGTTTGGAAACAAGGTGTTGTTCTTCCTGTAGAAGTTCCTGAAGACAATCATCTATGTTGGGGAGAGAAGCGCGGCTCATCAAGTTTGATCTCACTGTCTCATACTCAGGACGAAGTTTCATGAGCAATTGGTCCCGATGACTGTTCTGCTGTAAAGAAAGTAACTCGGGTAGCAGTACTTCAGAGACAGTAGCAAACTTGATTTCATCATATTCGGACCATAGGATCAGAAATCCTGAGTAATAATCCTGGATAGAAAGCGTGCCTTGGGAGTAATTTGCAATTTCTAATTCCAGTTGAAATTGGCGAGTAGCATGATTTTGGTAATATACCTTTTTCAGATATTCCTACATGTCCTTGGAGGTTTTGCATGGTCTTAGATACAAGATAAAATTCGGTTCTACAGAAGAAAGAATCCAAGATTTTATCTTTGCATCTTTAGTTTTCCAAGAAAGAATCTTCTTGGCATCATCAACAAGGAGTTTTTCAGACCCATCGATATGGCCCCAAAGTTCTTTTCCTTAAAGATATAACTGGAATTGAAAAGCCCAAGATGCATAGTTTTTGCCATTAAATCGAACAAGAGAGATGTCTGATTTTTCAGATTTATCCATGTGAGTATGTGAGTGTAGTTGCAGAAAAGCAGCAGCAGCAAGCAGTATGGCAGAGGAACAAACCAATAATGCAACAGCAGCAGTATAGGAGATGTAACAGTAGAAAGCTAACAGCAGTATGGCAGAGAAGTAGCAGTATAAAGTAACAGCCGCAGTATGGCAGAGAAGTAGCAGCAGAATGGATGAATGAACAAACAGTAGCAGTAGTATAGTAGATGTAACAGTAGAAAGCTAGTGCAGAGGCAACAAACAGCAAGAAGAATGAAGACAACAGCTAACAGCAAGCAGCAGCAGCAATCTGATATGACTCAGATGTGCTCAGAGACCAAAAAACAACCTAGGCGACCCCCTGGATGGTGTCTGGATGAGCACGTGGGGCCCACAGAGGGGTTGGAATGCAGATCAGGTGTAAGATCTGATTGCCAGTCATGAATGTCTTCCTGGAGATGAAATCTGGTGTGCAGATTCCAAGGATCCAAACTTTTGGATGGTGGAGATGAAAACTATTGCCAGAAATGGGAAAATCACGAGATTGAGCAAAAGGCCTACCTCTGAGTGGCGAAAAATTGTGAAAAAATCACAAAAAATCCCTCCTGCAGTGGGCGACCAAGACTGTCGAGGTTTCCAGTTGAGTCTGGATGATCACAAGTGGGCCACTGTTGAACAACTATGATCAGTAGTGGATGATTTGGCTGAATGGACTCTGAGACGTCTGAAACAGGTCCTAGATCTTTTCTTTACTCTGGGAGAGGTTGATTCCTCTCAGATCACTTGGAAGATTGCAAATCCTTGCTCTGATACCATGACATTGATGGAGAAATGAGATCTAGAACCATAAGAGAGAGATGGAGAATAATGTCGTGTCCCTTTAAGGGTCGACTATGACTTCTATATATAGGGGATCAATCCCTGATTACATGCTAATCACTCTTATCAAGATAATACAAATATGGAATGGATCCATAATTACAGCTAACAGTTAAGGCATGTACACATGTACATTTAAATGGGCCTGTGATATTGGGCTTGGATTGACAATCAGGAACTTGCTTTTGATTGAGATCTAACCGTTTGATGCATCAACTTCTGAATTTCAACTGGCTATACATAATATCCATGCATTAATGATCGATCTCCGAAGACGAAATCAATGTGGAACTTCAATTACTTGATTTACATTCGCAACCTCTTGATCAATAGCTTGCTCTTCTGATGTTTTAGCTGGCTGTTTTGGAAGTGTGCTTGCAATGGATTCTTCTATGAGAAGCTCAGTTGGCTTGCATACTACTTCCAATTCTTCAGTGTGCTGGTCTCCTGCTTAAGTTGCTCGCACTTGTTGGTCAACACTATCTAAAGAAGAAATTTTGGAGACAGCTGTCTTGATGGAAGTTTCTGGATGTTGTTCTTGTACCTCAATATTCATACTGGCATCATGGTGTGTAACGCCCCAATTCCGAATACCGAAGTTAACGCTAAGGTACCCGAATTTGGTGTGCTACTTCCCGGAAAATTCAAGAACTTCCAAGATCATAGTCTGCAGTGAGGTCAAAATTTTAAAACTTTTTTGAATAATAATATAATCAACAGTTGTATTGCCGAAGCATAAGAAAAGATAGCGGAAGCAATAGTATCATATAACTGTGTCAAATATAACAGGGCTGAAGTCTAATAAGATCTCAAAGTGTAGTTATCAAAGTTTATACAAAACTGTCTATCTACCCGCTCACTACATAAATCCTCTCAAAGCCCAAAATAAATTGCACTCAATCCCCCTGTACAGGCACTCCGTCCTCCGGCTCGACCACCTGGTCAGCCGGCCCCCACCCATAGTCACCAGCTATAGGCGCCTCATGGTACGCGTCGCCCGCGGGATCAAGGTCGGGACCTAAGCACCAAAGATGCGTCTGATCCAAGGATCTGGCAAGGCACCATATGCAAATAACGCATGATGTATGCAACAAAAGAGAATAGAGACGAGTATGTAATCCTAAGAGTAACAAAGGTACATGATCTAGGCAATTGAGCAGTAATTAGCAGTTTAGAATCAGAAATATAAAGTAATCTAATCTAATCAGATAACAAAGTGGCACATTCATACAAGCTGGATATACCGCGGGATATTATACCGCGGCCCTTCTATACTGTAAACGTCCTATACTGTAAACAGTTGCGGTGGGAAAAGGGTAAGATAACCATGCAAGGGATAACAGCCCCGCTAATAACAATATATAAATATAACACCGATCACACCCCTTTATTGCACTGATCACACCCCTTTATTGCACCGATCACACGTCCCATACTGTAAACAGTTGCGGTGGGGAAAGGGTAAGATAACCATGCAAGGGATAACAGCCCTGCTAATAACAATATATAAATATAACACCGATCACACCCCTTTATTGCACCGATCACACCCCTTTATTGCACCGATCACACCCCTTTATCAGATTAGACCGGACCCGGTATCACACCATTCGTCTAATCACAGCTCATCATGATAGCTCTAGTCATAACCAATATAGCTCCTACCAGTGATGATCAGTCAACTGGCTGAGCTTAGATCAATTGAGTGAATGTTTAGTGCCGACCTAGGGAACAAGTACAGGTTTGTGTCTGTCTAGGCTTGTCTTGCGTGAGCAAGGTCTTAACCAAGTCTCTAAGAGGTTAAAGTACAACAACATGGAATACAGTCCAATATCCAAATCCAAGTCCAAGTCCAATCACCATTGGATTCTCACTAGGCCCATAACCATGGCCTGAAGTAATACAAGTACAATATCATGTTCATTCCACAAGTAATTATCTCATGCTCATACACAATGAGCCATCAATCCATTAAAGCTAACCTCTCCATTCTAGGGTTCCACATACCCAATTTTAGGCCGTATGAGGGCCCGCTTAGCCACAGACACGGGTTGTTTATCTCCAAACACATCATTGGGTCACCACTAAGTAATCTTAGGTTCTTGTCCTCCAATTCCCATTTAATTAACAGTTTACAACAATAACTAAGATATGAGAGAATGCACAATGTATAAATACCTTAAAACAAATAGAATCAAGTGGGATAAAGCAAGGGTCCAACCTAAGTAATGGTCCATTCTTGGTTCGGGGCCTCATCATGTAATTGGATCCCTAACTGTAGTCTCAGATGTCAAAAGATGATAAATCTGGTGCTCCTGAAGTTACGGACATCATTGACTACATTTAAGGGTTGAATCATTGACAATTCAAATCCCAAAAGCCTAATTGGTGGACCCCACGAGTCAAGGTTGAGCCACGCCATTGATTCGTGCTTGGCACACTGATGGAAGCCTATTTGGATCGTTAATGGGCCCCACAATTGATCAAACATCAAGAGTCTATAGAAATCTGGAATTCACTGTTCATAGTATGCCCGGTCGACATCATCCCCAGGGATGTCGACCGGGTACATTGGATGTTGACCCCCAGGTCGATATCCTGCAGTGTCTCCGGTCGACATCATGGCCATGATGTCGACCGGGTCCATTGGGACCTGGAGCCAAACAGCTAGGGGGTTCCACAGGATTCGCTGTGTATCCGGTCGACATCAAGGCCTGGATGTCGACCGGGTACACAGGATTCTGATCTGTCTGAGAAATCTCAGGTCTCAGCTATCTCTGCAGGAATGTGTGTATCCGGTCGACCGGGTACAGGGTCCGGTCGACCGGGTACACTGAACTGTAAAATTTACAGAAAGCTAACTGGGACTTGATTTTCTCCCTTTTCAGTGTGCCCGGTCGACCGAGCTGGAGGCTGGTCGACCGGGTACACGCATTGAGCTGAAACTTCCAGATTGCTGGGATTTTCCTTCTTCATCCCATTTTTCATCCGATTCATCCCCAATCTCTTCCATTCATCACATAAACATAAATAAACAACAAAAACACTTCTATAATCCTCCAACCATCATCCAACCGGCCATTGATCTTCCAAATGGGAGAACCCATCCATCAAATGGCCATCATCCATAAACAAAGTTAAAAAGGGAAGATCTAAACATGCATATATACATATTTGAATTCAAATTGCAGAATCAAGAGAAGAAAAACATGCATTCTGTGATATTAGCATAGGGTACTTGCCTCAATTGAAATTGCAAAGAGAGTTGAGAAAGAGATGAGAATTCCAAGCTCATAAGAGTGTTGATAGTGTAATTGAGGTGATCTCTAACTTCTTCTTGTGTTGGAATTTGGGGGATTAGGGTTTCTTAGGGAAAGGTAGGGAAGATGAGAGTGAATTAGGGTTTTAGGCTACACTTGCAATAGTTGTGTTTATATAGATTAGGGTTTAGGACAATTACCAAACGGGTAATTTAGTTTTAAATGGGGAAGAGATAGGGCCATGGGTAAAGAGGTCTTTAGGTGGGAATTCTAGAAGGTTCCTTAATGCTAACACTCCCATAATTAAACTAAATTATTAACTAAGGCATAGTCTAACTAGAATCTTAATAAATAACAAAGATCACTCTATTTCTATAAAGAATTAAATAAAAGTCTAATTTTAAAACTTAGGAACATTAGCAACTATTCTACTAATTCCTATTAATTAGCATATTAAAGTAGGTAATATCATATTAATAATTATTCAAATCAAATTGAGGGCCCACAAGGGGTGGGGCCTCACATGGTGATCTCCCGTATCATTTTGACAGGACCTCTCAATTTTCTCAACGGGCGTAATGATTGCCTCGGGTTGCTCCTGCAAAGCAATCATTTGTGCAAACAAGTCTTGTATTTATTTGGCAAGTTGATCGAAGGTAGCGGCAACAACTTGGGCATCAACTTGGGAGGAAACATGAATTGGCTTCTCAACATCAGTATTGATCTCATTAGCAAAAGCCTCCACAATATGTATTCATGTGGATTGTTAAGATTCTCTTGCTAGAGGCTTAGAAATTTCTATGCAGGACCGATTAAGCTTGCGTTCAACACGAATTGCTTCTCTATGTGCTTCATACAGGGTCATGCAGCCTCTCATGTTTTCCAATATGTTTGGTCTCAAACCTGTGAGAAAGCTGAGGCAATAATGTGTATCATCTTCACCTAATCGAATTACTTTTCGCATCCATGAAAATTTAACATAATATTCATCAACTGTCAATTCTACTTGTTGCAAACTCAAGAATCGTAGAAAATAGACTATGTTCTCACGATACCAATTTCCATACTTGCGCTTGTACTGTACTCTTTGAATTTTATTAGAAGTTTCAAGTGATCCTACTTCTTATTGACTTGAAGGCTCAATAAAAAAATATATTTTGAACTGACCTTTGTGTTAGCTCTGAATTTCAGAAATTTGAATTGAAAACAGATCAATGATTGGAGTCCGGATGGCTTCGATATTAGCAAATCAAATTCTAACCGTCTGATTTGATCAAAACAGGCCTTGACTGGGAGATGATGTTAGCGATGATGGCTGTTATCAAGAATATCTGTAGGTTGTGGGCCCATGTGCTGATGTCTACAAATCTGATGCAAGTGGCTTTTTTTAAGCTGCTGTTGACTGTTGTTTTGGATTTGGGCCTAACTCAAACTCAGGCCCAACTGGGCTTGTGTTGCTAGCAGGTTGAATTGACCTAAACTAAAGCCCACTACTGGGCTCAACGCACATGCAGGGAGGAGATATCCTCTTTCCAGTTCACACTTTCTTCTTGACTCCAGTGGATGCAAAGAAGAAAAGGAATGGGGAGAGGTCTCTAATTGATTCCATTTTGCTCCTGGTCTTCGCCGAAGAGAGGGAAATGGCAATGGTGCAAGTGATGGTGATGGACGACGCCGATGGTGCCAGGTACACTGCTGCCCTCTTCTCTTTCTTCTTTTTCTTTCTGCTCCTTTTTTCTTCTCTCAGTTATCTTCTACTTTCTGCTCTCTTTTTTTTTTCTTCTTCTTCTGGTTCTTCTCTTCTACTTTCTGTTTTTCTTTCTTTCTGCTCTTTATTTGTCTCTGCTGTCACTTCTCTTACTCGTCTCTCAGTCTGTTTTTTTTGTGGGTTGGGGAATGGGTGACTGTTTGGGTGGGGCCCAGTTGGCAGGATCTATGATGGGGTTTTGGGTTCTTAGGGTTTGAAGGGCTGATTTTGGGTCAAAGTTGGGTTTTGGGAATTTGGGGAAAATGTTGGGGACTTGGATTAGGGCTCAAGTTAGAGATTTTGGTTTTTAGGGTTTTGATCATGGTTAAAAAAATCGTCCGAGTCCGAGTCAACTCATTATCGGAGTAGTGGGACTCGGGCGAGTCCCAAGGGACTCGACCGAGTTGGCTGGCTCAGCTTGAAACATTGAAAAAAAAAAAAAAAAAAAAAGAGAAAAAGGAGAGAGAGAGAGGCATCCCTTATTAAAAAAGAAAGCATACCTTGTTTGCCAAAAAGTTGTATGCTGTAGCTGTGTGTCTGTCAAAAGTCTACCAAAAGGTGCTCTAGCTGCCAAAAGCATACCTGTAGCTGTACCTGTAGCAGTGCTGTTGACTGCTATAGCCATGTAGCAGTGCTGTTGACTGCTATAGCCATATAGCTGTGCTGATGTAGGCCTGTAGCTGTCCTGTGTAGCTGATGTTGCTATTGCTTGTTACTGCTGATGGCTGTAGGCATGTAGCTGTGCTGCTGTAGTTGTGTTATTGCTCTAGCTGTGCTATGTAGCTATTGTTGCTATTGATGTTGCTTGTTGCCTTTTGCTATGGACTGTTGCTGAGCAGGGTTGGTGGTTGCTATGTAGTGTGTATTGTACCATCCTCCTCCTCCTCCTCTTCTTCTTGGACTCAGTACTCAACTATCATCTCCCCCTCCCTCTAATCTTTTTCTCTTTAAGTAGTTTTTTTTTTTTCCTTTTTTATTTCTTAAATTGGCTGGGGATTGGAAGTGATTTTTCTTTAAATTTTAATAAAAAATGGAACAAACCCAACTTGCCTGAGTCAACTGAGTCGACTCGGACTCGGCCTTGGGTCAGTTGGGTCTCGA
This sequence comes from Persea americana, assembly GCA_029852735.1. Taxonomy (NCBI): domain Eukaryota; kingdom Viridiplantae; phylum Streptophyta; class Magnoliopsida; order Laurales; family Lauraceae; genus Persea; species Persea americana. The sequence continues at coordinate 28,918,002 of CM056818.1, read as the reverse complement.
GAACGTGTTTTTAAACCATGGTTTTGATTGGAGGGTAGGGTTAGGGTTTTGGTTTCTGATTTGAGGATTTTTCTATTTGGATGACTGGTCTTTTGAAGGGATTCGGTTGTGTGGATAACGACGATGGATTTGGGTGTTGAGATCTATGATGGCCGAGACTAGCAAATGTTGATGGTGTTGGCTTGGTAGAATGATGGATTGCCGAGAATCGAATCCGTGGTTGGATCGATCTTTGGCTCTGATACCAATTGGTGCGAACAGCGGAGGTAGAGATGCGGGAGGGCGATGAAGATAGAAAAAGATAGGAAATATGATACCTTTTTTTGGGCTCTCACCAAACTCCAATTCGGAGGCGTTACATGAGATGAGCAAGCTAGGGCTCAAGAGACTAAAAAATTGGGTTCTCACCAAACTCCAATCTAGGAGGGCTTAGGGATTTCTTGAAGGAGAACTTGAAGAAAACTCATTTTGATTAATCATTAATCATCCATTACCTTAGCCAAAGAGGCTTTACAACATTAAATAGGAAAATAAATAACCCTAAGACTAATCTGGGCCATCCAAACACACTGATGGCCAAGATTAAAACATCCTAATAAGCAACCTAAAACATAATTAAAGGCCTAAATAACATAAAATAAATGGGCTGGGCCCAAAAGCTTGGACGGATAACTGGGTTGGGCCTGTTGGTGGGTCAACCCATGGGGACCATGGGCCTGTCCTGCATCACCTTATCTAACATGCCAAGCAAACTAATAAGCTTTGAAATTTCTCTGTGTTAGATTCCTGCAGAATTATAAATCCCAAACTACAACACCACCCAGCAAATAAAGATTAGGAAAAAGAGTATAAAGCACATTTTTCCCACACCATTCATCATGCGAGAAACGGATTCGATGCTCATCATGAAACTCTATAATGAATCTGCTGATAAAAGTCATCCTTAACAAACAAAATAGAATTCCATTAGCCTAAAACATTAGATATCCAGCTTGGCACATCCCAACCATCATTCCCCACCTTATATATTTGGATTGAAATCTGACGCCACAAGCCTTGACCTGATTCCTCTATATCTTCCAAAGGCACTTCCCAAGTGACAACTTGTTAACTTTAGCAATGGAACGGAAACCCAACCCACCTTGACCAATAGGTTTACAAACAGTCTCCCACCTCACCAAATGATAACTCCTAGTTTCGATGGAATCATTCTAGAGAAAATCCTGTTGATTTTTTTCAATCCGATGCATTACATTCTTTGGACATCTAAAACAAGATGAATAGTAAATAGGAATACATGAAAGAAAAAAATAAAATAAAATAATAATAGACAAATATTTTCCCTTCCAAGAATTTAATTTTATCTATTCACTCTACGACAGAATCCCATAATTGTCTCTTTGGTAAGCTCAAGCATTAGGGCATCCAAATATTTAGAAGGAAACTTACCAACTTTGCAATAAAAAAACAGAAGCCAATGAAGCAACATGGCTTTCTGCCATCCCAATGTGAATGAATTCACATTTTCCATAATTAATCTTCAGTCTTGATAACGACTCAAACCACTTCAAAATGAATTTAAGAGTATCTGCCTGGCCACCGAAGGATCACAAAAAACAACAGTATCATTTTCAAATTGAAGGGGAGTAACTTCATAATCAACATTTTCAATAGCAAATCCAGCGAGCGACCCAACTTATTTGTCTCTCTCTATTAAAGCATGTAAAGCTTCTGCAACAATAACAAAAAGCATAGGAGATAAAGGATTTCCTTGCCGAAGACCTCTGGAGCTCTTGAAATATCATTTAGGAGAACCATTGATCAAAACCGAAAAAATGAGCTGAAGAAACACAGCTGTGAATCCATTCTGTCCATTTTTTGCCAAAACCCATTCTAACCATCATATATTGAAGGAAATCCCAATCCACCATATCATAAGCATTTTCAAAATCCAGCATACATATCAACCCACGATGTTGCTGAAGATTCCTTGAATCAACACACTCATGAACTACTATCACACTGTCAAGAATTTGACGTCCATCTACAAAAGTACCTTGTATTTCTGAAATAATCTTAGGAAGTACCTTACTTAAACGAGTAGCAAGAACTTTTGCTTAGATTTTGTAGAGGCTAGCAATCAAACTTATGGGCCTTAAGTCTTTAATTGAAATTGCACCATCTTTTTTAGGAACCAAAGCAATAAAGGCAGTGCCCAACTCTCTTGTTATAACTCCATTAACATGAAATTCATTGAAAACACTTGACGGTCTTCTTCTACTAGATCCCAAAAGTTTTGAAAAAAGGGTATTGGGAACGCATCTAGCCCTGGAGCATGATCCCCACTAAGGCCAAAAGCAACTTCCTTATTTAGAGAAACGAGCTTCAAGAAAAGAAACCGACATGGTCGAAAGTTTGCGGAAAGAAATCCCATCCATGTTGGGTTTAATTCGATTAACTCCTTTATTTAACTATTGGAAAAAGTGGACGACTTCTTTCTCTATATCTTCCTTTTTCTCTCACACTCTTCCTCTATCAAGCATAGAATTTATTCGATTCGCACGAGGGGCATTGGCAATAGAATGGAAAATTTGTGTTACAGTCACCCGCATCCAACCATTCATTCCTTGAACGCTGATTCCATTTAATTTCTTTGTGTAAAATCAAATTGTGAAATTGCTCGTGAAGAGACTTTCTTTGATCTCGATCCTCATCTAGATTTCCAGTTTCTGCTTTCATCAATTTTTTGAATATCAACAAGCATCTGATTCTTCCTCTCCCTCGAATCACCAACAACTTCCTTTTTCCAATCTTGCATTTTCTTTTTACGATATTTCAACTTCTGAGCTAATTGGTAACCCATCCATCCGCCAACATCCTTTGCAGCCCACCAATCTTTTACGTTTTCTGTGAATCCCTTGTCACAGAGCCAAAATGCATCCTTTGCAGCCCACCAATCTTGTACGTTTTCTGTGAATCCCTTCTCACAGAGCCAAAATTACTCGAACCTGAAAGGAGGACCCCAATTTTCCATACTTGTTGCAAGTAACAAAGGGCAATGATCCGATATTGACCGGGCCAAAGCTCTTTGCGAACGATCAGGAAATAAATCCAACCGATCTGCTGACAATAGAAACTAATCAAGCCTAGACATCACTGGATCTGCTTGCATATTAGACCACTTGAAATCTGCTCCTAATGCAGGACAGACCCATAGTCGCCATGGATCGACCCGCCTTTGGGCCTAGCCCACCTATCAGTTATATAATTTATTTTGTTTAGATTTTTAATTATGTTTTAAGTTATTTAAGTGGGTGTTTTAATCCTGGCCATTGATGTGTTTGGATGGTCCATATTAGATTTAGGTTTAGTTTTCTCTTCTCTTTCCTGTGAAAGGTATGGTGTGAGGCCTATTCAATTCAGGCATGAGGTCTGACCTGGCACCCCATCTTCCATCTTCATCACTGCCCACCTCGCATCTGGATCTGCAGTCCACATCAGCTCCTCTCAAAGGTAAATCAACAAGATCATGAAATCTAATCCAATCACTAATATCCCGCGTAGCAGGACTAATAGCACAACCTCCTTTCTTCTCTTTCAGAAATCTAATGACATTAAAATCCCAGGACGATTCCACATACCTGCCGCATGATATAGCTCTGCCCAAAAGTCTGCCTTATCACTAACATTCATAGGCCTATATATAGATGAAGCCACCCATTCTGTATTGCGACGAGCATCTTTCAAATGGACAGAGACAGAAAAGTCCCTACAAATTCATCCTGGTTTTGCCAATATGCATCATTCCAAGCTATTAAGATTCCCACAGATGCACCCATTGAAGCGCACATAGAAAGTTGACATTGGTACCAAGGACAAACAGATCCGGTAATGTTATCATCAATAATCTCCATTTTTGTTTCTTGAAAAATATAGTCATTCTCCTTTACACCAAGTTACTACTTTTTTATTTACAGCTCTTTTTAACACAATACCTCGAATATTCCAGGAGACTAGCTCCATATTCCTAGCAACTTCACACCCACATGATTTTCAGTAACCATTCGTTTGTAATTACCAGAGAAAGCCAATTTATCTAATTCCCTTTGCGTTCTGGGTTTCTTCTTGCTTTTCTGCTCTCATAACGCCTTCCTCCTCTTTCCTTTTGTGCTTCATCACTGGATATGTGATCATATTCCCAGAGAAATCATCTCCCTGATTTTTGATGTGATATTTCAAACAGAGATCGAAATCTCCTAAAAATCTGCCTGAAATCCTTCGATCAGACTCCGCATCGGAAGCCTCTGTATTTTCTGGCATACCAATCTTCCGACTATATGAATCTGGTGATTGAATCTTCCCCAGACTCCTAACATCGTCTTCCTCATGAACAGAGATGGAGAATCTAACCCCTTCAACGTCTAGAGATAAAGATGCAGGCAGGCGTCGATTAGGATCGCACAAGATAAGTAAACAAACCCTATCAATCCTCTGTTTTTTTTTAAAATCTTTTTCATCTATCTCTATCACTACCCCCAAGCAATCACCAAGGCATTTGAAAACCGACGCATCCCATGGATGGAGAGGGATCCCCAACCAATCAAACCCAGCAAGGCTTTAGCTCTGGTTCAATCACCTGTGTCCACCGATCTAATCTACTAGGAGGATCTTCATTCAGAATAGTGCCCAGTTGGATTGTTAGTGAAAAATCCTTCTTCTTCAATTTGAACCCAGAAACAGAGATAATTGACTCTTTTTACCTCCGCCTGAATACCTTTTAACTGAGAAAAGCCAGTTCTGAATAGCTCCAATTTGTGACATCCATTTGACACACAGTTGCAACAAAAGAATTAAAAGCGTCTTTCTTCAAGGACGACGCCAAAGAATCTGCAATCTTAACCACCTTATGGTCTCTTCCAACCCAAGGCTTATCTTTTTTCTAATTTGCCCACAGGATCGATCCCAAGGCAGGCAGGTTGCTTCACAGTTGTGTACCACTCAGTGTTATGAAGTTTGGTTCGGCTCCGCTGAAATTTCTGAACTATTTCAGTTCGGTCGTTGAACCGAACTGGATAACCCCCCCTATAAGTATTCGTTCAGAAATGTGAACCTGTTCGTCCGAATTCCTTGATTTTGGTCCAAAATCGAAGATTTTATCAGATCAGGTGCAGTTCAATCGATTTTTTTTTTAAAATTAAAAAAAAAAAAAAAAGCTCAATCAAATTTCTTCGGATGAAAGGGTAAAAGGGAAGAAAAAAAAGAACGAAAGAAAGAAAGGAAGACGAAGAAAAGAAAGAGAAAGGTGGGGAATTGAGCATACCTGGTGGCTGGTGCGTCTCTACTTCTCGACCTCCATGGAAGAAGACAAGTTCCTCAACCTCCATGAAAGCTCTCTCTCTCTCTCTCTCTCTCTCTCTCTCATTCCATTTCTATAGAGCTTTCTCGGTGTATAGAAGTTCGGGCGAAAGGGTACAAAGCCAAAAGGTTTGAATGCCCCTTTTCTCCCTTTAGTAGCAGCTACTCATCTGAGTGGAATCATAGTGGGGCCATCTCATTGAAAACCCAAGCCATTCTAAAATTAACAAGATAAATGGGCCCTAACCATATTAGTCCAAGTTTGAGATAAATTAAGTGCCCACCCACCCATCTCATTGAAAATCAAAGCCATTCTCAAATATATTAGCCTTGAGATAAATTAAGTGTCCTGCTAATAATTACATGGGCCCTAGTCATATTTGAGCCCTCAATTAAGATAAATTAAACGTCTCACTAATACGAGCCCTAGCAATAATTGAGCCCTAAAGTGAAATGAATTAAATGTCCCACTAATGATTACATGGTCCTAGCAATATTTGAGCTATGGGCCCTAGCCATATTTGAGCCCTAAATTGAAATAAAATAAATGTGCCACCAATATTTACATGGCCCTAGCCAAATTTCATTCTAATAGTAGTTATATATTTTTTACATATATATATATTTCCGAAATATAATTCCGAAACATTTTGCCGAAATTCTGAATCGAATCGACTGAAATATTTCAGTTTGGTGGCCAAACCGAAACATGGACCGAAATGAATTTCTCAACACTCGTACCCAAGGATGAAAATAGAGGTAGGGGTGGGCGTAGTGGCCTGCCACCAAAACGCTACGTAGAGGCGTAGTGGTGCGATTTGAAAAAATTGTCAAAAAAATATGAAAAAATTGTAGAAAATCTAGAATATTGAAAAATGAGAATATATATATATATATTTGCAAAAGTAACCAAGATAAGGGGGTGTAGCGGTCCCCTCATTGTATGAGGTCCTGTATCGCTATATAAATAGAAAATAATAGTAATCATTTTTTTCACGTCTTCATGTTGCTCAAGACTTAGGACTTAAGAGTACCTAGAGAACAAAATACATCTACCATATGGGGTCTCTAATAGGATGTACTTAGAGAAAAATCCTTGAGAAGAACTTTTTGTATCGACTGTAATTCGGTGAGATTATGTGCTCTTTGGTGTTCTTTTAAACATAAAAGGGTAGAAGAGTTGTGTAGAAATGTTATTTGGAGAGAAGAAGAAAAGAAATAAAGTCTTATTATGCATTTTATAAAAATTTGGAAAGTATGAATTTTTCTCACCCTGTAGCGGCCTCGTAGCGGTCATAGTGGCCCGTAGCGGCCCCGGCTACTACGGGTGTGACGGCCGATAAATCGGCCGTAGCGTGGCAGTGGTCACCGCTACGGCCGATATGTAGCGTAGCGGCTGATATTTTCATCCATGCTCGTACCACTCCCCTATGTAGCAAAAAAAAAAAAAAAAAAAACCCTCATAGAAGGGCATTATTTTGAGGTTTACGCCTCTCAGAGCATACCATCTTGGCCTTGAAAGTCGGCGACTGACTTTGTCAATCTTAGAATTCCAGTGTAGCTCTGTGATCACATTGAGTACAGAGGGTAGTAACCAAGGCTGGACCTCATGTAGCAATGTCATGATTCATGAGTCTCTACTCTCTCTCTCTCTTCATTCATAGGAACCTCTTTTTATTGCAAGCTTTGGAATATCTTTTTCAACTGCTTTTTTGTGTTCTAGTTATGGATGTTTAAGAACCTTGCAACTGAATTCGTTTTATGATAGTATAGTTAGTAACCAAGAGTAGTTGCCCTTGCCCACTTGCTCCATGTGGAGAACTTTGGCACCTACTAGTGTTCTCATCTTCGGTTGGGCGGTAAATCAATGGAAAATCCTTAACATAGATTAGTGATGCAGTGAATCATAATATAATAGTGAATGTGTGCCTTTTGTCTTTGGGATGGAGAAGATGTGAACCTCCTTTTTGCGGTCATGACCATTGTTTTGAAAATCGAAATCGTATCGCAAATCGTTCTCACCCATGAATCGAATCGTGATTGGCATCACAAATCATCGGATTTTTTTTATTTTTCTAATAAAAATGAAAAATAATTAAAAATTAGAAAAGAAAAAGAGAAAGGTAGTTATTCATAATCCATCCATTTTCCCATTCATAGCAGTATAAATACAATGACAAATAAGTCTATCATAACAATTATATCAAGAACATCATGATATATTAAAATATAATAAATGATGTGTAAATAGTTAAATAAGGTTAAGGTATCAATCTATATTTAGTTTTTGTTATATTTAAATCAAAATATAAAAGTAAAATCAAAATCTAAACTATACACTAGGCTATCTCTTTTTTGATAACGGAGGGTGTCCCAGCCCTTTGGGCTCGATTAATCCCTACAGGTCCCAGTGAGAGCCGGGTAAATCCCCTGTGGCCCCAGTGTGGTAGCACAGTTTCGAACCCTCGACCTTCGGGAGCAAACCATTGTCCTATTCATTTCATTAATAGAAAAAGATTAAAAAAAGGATATAGAAAGCCCCATATGTACAGTCAAAACACTTTAATCACATGCTCATTCCTTATTCATTTCTAAAACCCATGGTTTAAAAGATCGGCGGAGTCTGAGTCGACTCGACTTGGCCTTGTCCGAGTCGGGTCTCATACTAATGGGACTCGACTTGCCTGCAGCATTGGAGGGGGAAAAATTAAGAAGGAAAGAAAGGGGAAGTACAGGGGGCTGCTGAGAGTAAGAAGTAAAGAAAAGGGAGCTACAGGGGACTGCTCTGAGAGAGAGAGAGAGAGAGAGAGAGAGAGAGAGAGAGAGAGAGAGCATCATTCAAAAGAAAAAAAAGGAAAAAGCATACCTGGTACACTGGTACTTCTAGCTATCTACAGTGCTGTGCCATGCTCCTGCTGCTACTGTTGCAGTGCGACCTACTGCTGCTGCCGCCGCTGCCTATTGCCCACGGATGTTGCTGCTACAATGTTGCCTACTGCCTATTACTGCTGTCCTACTGCCGATAACTGTTGCTGCAACAATGTTGTTGCTATTGCTGGCTGCTATTGCTGATGGGCTGCTGCTAAGGTGCCTGAGGTTCCTTTTTTTCTTTTCTTTCCTTTGCCCAGCCAACCTACCTCTCTCTCTCTCTCTCTCTCTCTCTCTCTCTCTCTCTCTCTCTCTCTCTCTCTCTCTCTCTCTCTCTCTTTTCCACCCACACGAAACTCCCCTCTCTTCTTCTACACTTGTCGTCCCCCCCCGCCCTCCCCTTTTTATTAGTTGGCTGGGTTCCTTTTTCTCTATTTTTTTTTTCTAATATTTTTCTGGGCACAACATGGAGCTGAATGCCGAGTCCCATGTGAGTCGACTCGGCCATGGCCGAATCGGGTCCTGATTCCGAGTCTTGAAACCATGCTAAAGCCTCCCCAAAGCCGCAAAAACTATTAAGAGGTCTTAGTAACTACTATGTAATCTTTTAAAAGTAAAAAAACACTAAAAGAAAGAAACGGTAAGAGAGAAAAAAAGGTGAAAGATTATTAATATTAATTTATTGACTGTCGTTATTCTTGCTCAGCCGAATCGCTTGAATCGTAAGATATGATGAAACAAGTATCCCACCGAAATTGTAAGATTCATCTGTGAAAGGGATTTGTTGCATGGATATGAATCATTTTTCCTTAGGATTCGGGATATGAATATGGATTTGGGATAAGAATCATAGGATTCTGATAACAATGGTCATGACTATGAGCAATCGCCCAACTTGTGTTATGTGGCGAGATAAGCCCTCGTAAGGTCTTATTTTCTATCGACTGTTAAGTCTTTGAAAATGCCTTATGATAGATTTTGGATAGCTAATCATAGTGAATGCATTCATGTAATGTGTTTGGATAATTGAACAAGCAAACGAGCTGACTTCTAACTGTATGTTAAAGAGGTATGGAGTGAAGATTTAACTATGTTTAGGGTGCTTTGGTTCATGCCTTCATCTATTACCCAGTTATTTGAGTATCAAACCACCCATGGTTGCATTGATGGGGATTTACCATCACTGCTCATCATCATCATCAAACTTGTCCCAACTATGTTGGTGTTGGCTGCATGAATTCTATTTCTTGATTTTGATCATATTTTGAGTCAAATCCTCGGATAGGTTGCACTTCTTTAGTCCATTGTTACTACTTCCATCCATGTCTCCTTCAGCCTACCCCTTCCCCTTGGTGGGCCATTAACCTGCATAGATAAACTTTTCCTTATCGGTGCCATCATTGGCCTATGTTGGACATGTTTGAAACCATCTCAAACGAGTTTCTCTTATTTTATAACCTATTGATGTTACCCTTAAATGCTCTCGATAGCACTCATTTCTGATTATATCCTTCCTAGTTTTACCACACATCACCTCAACATTCTCATCTTTGCTAAACTCACTTTGTGCATGTTTTGCTTTTTGATTAGCCAACATTCTGCTCCATAGGTCATAATTAGCCTAATTGTTGTCCTGTAAAACTTTTCCTTTAGCCTTGTTAGTATGTGCTGATAACAAAGAACTCCAGAAGCAAGTCTCCAATTCAACCATGCTGCTTTTATCCTATTTTTGACATCTTATTCAATCTTAATCTTTTCATCCTTACTAATTATCGAGCCAAGATATTGGAATGGATCTCTTTGTGGTATCTCTTGAGCTTCAATTCTCATAGTAGTTTTAACTCACAGTAGTTTTAACTCTTTATACATGCCCCATTGGAGTTGTAATCCCTATATTTTGTCTTTGTACGACTTATTTTAAAACCCTTGGATTCTAAAGCTTCCCATCATCTTTTAATTTTCACATTCACACCATATCTCAATTCATCCACTAACACTATATCATCTGCAAACAACATACATCAAGGTACCTTCTTTTGAATATGAGTAGTTAACTCATCTATGATAAGTGTAAAGATGTAAGGGCTTAAGGTTGACCCTTGATGCAATCCTATGGTTACTAGAAACTTGCCTGCCCCTCCATAGGTAGTTTGCACATTCGTTGCTTTCTTATACATGTCTTTAATGATTTCAATATAACCTCTTGTAACACTCTTTTTATTTGAAGTTGTAAACACCTAATAAATCTCTAAGTACCCTATCATAAGCATTCTCTTGATTAATGAAAACCATATGTTGAATTTTCTTCTTCGCTCGCTATTTTTCCATTTGTTGCCTAAGTGAGAGGATAGTTTCCATAGTTGACCTCTCCGGCATGAAACCAAATTCGTTTTCATATATCTTGGCCTTTTTTTTAAGTCTTTGCTCCAGTACTTTCTCACATGTTTGACTTATAGATTCACGATAGCTGATACAGTTTTGTATTTCTCTGTTGTTCTTGTATGTAGGTATTACAGCACTTCTCCATTCATCTGGCATTTTTTTTTTTTTTTGTACTAGTATCTTAGTGAAGAGCTTAGTTAACTGGTATGCTCTAAGCAACCTAGAAATAGGCTACTAGTATGCACACAATTAAAAGTCGCAAGCGCACAAGATCACTATGTAGTGTAGTGAATTGTAAGTACGAGGTCGATCCCACAAAGACTTGTGATAAAATAATGTCAAAAACAACTAAAAATCAGAATATTAAAAGAACAATTTAAATGATGACAAGTTGAATTAAACTACTAAAAACAGTAAATTAAACTATTAAAAGCTAAATGGAAAATAATCTAAAACACACAACTAATATTAAAATTGAAAAATAGTAATAATTAATGAACTAGGGTTTCATCTACTCCCCTAACCAACCCTATGCATGTCCCTTATTATCCTTTAATAAAAAAAATCAGAATTATTAGTGACATCTATCAACCTAGACCATGGCATATGCGTCTAGATTACTATTCCCCTAAACCTAATTCACGAGTGGCATACTACATGAATTGTTCATTATGATGCAAAAACTAAGCATGGCATATGTCCTAGTCAAAACACACATAATGCATAAAAACAATAGGAATGATAAATGCATGAGTCTAAGCATGGCATATACTTAGATTATTCATGGTTCTAAACCCTAGATGCTTAACATCAAGATCAATCAAAATTAAGTTAGCTACTCTTAAAATTAATTGAACATGGCATGGTTGGCATGGCATATACACAACTCATCAATTGAAAACATGGTTTAGAATCTCAACTAATAAAACTGAAATTTGAATTAAAAGATGCCAAAAGAGACTACATAGAACTAGGCTAGGGTTTCAACTACACCCTAGCCCTAAAAAGTTTAGCTACTCATGTCTAAAATTGAAAACAAAATAGAAAATAGAGCCATAAGAAAAACTCTGAATATTGAAGAAGAAGAAGAAGTTGTCCAGCAGCTTTTTCTCCTTTTCCTAGCTCCAAAAGCTCTTCAAGATGCTCTAAAGAATGCTCCAAAGATGGCTGTCCAGCAACTAGGGGTTTTGGGATGATGATGGATGGTTTTTGTGATGATAGGGTGCTGAAATAGTGGCTGGTATTCTTATGGACGTGGCTAGGGTTTTATATGGGATATATATGCTGGATGACCACCTCTTCTTGTCCTTTTATAAGTCTTGCAACAGCCCCTTTTAGCAAGTAGTTCTCTTGTGGAAATAGATCTCCAACTTTCTTTACAAGTAGGCTTCTTAATTAGAATGAAATAGGAGTCTTCTTTCTTAATAACAAGACTTTCTAAATCTGATCTTACTTGTATTTTATAGAAAGTTCCTCACATGGACCCACAATTCTGAGATTAATTGCAAGAGATTAAATCTGAACCTTTTATAATAAAGGTGGGCCCATATGATGCATGTACAATGATTGTGGGACCCCCTTCTTGAACTTCTAACTTGGCTTGGACTCTTCCTTTAAACTTTCCTTATTTTTCTCCTTTTTCTTCTCCATTCTTGAGCTCCACTTGTACTTGAAGAAGACTTTCTAATTTCTGAAATTTCACTTTTGCAATGGCTGTGGGCCCCCTTTTTGGCGTATAACCCTAGATTGGGTTTCTTCTTTCTTTTACTTTTCTTCTTTGATTAGAATTGTAAGTTGTCCAAAGAATTAGAAAGTAGTCTTGAAATCTGAAATAACTTGGATGGGACCCACCTTGGCCCTACTTGATGATTTACGCCCATCACTCTTCATGAAATCTTCTCTTTTTGCTCATTTTTACCTTTGCATACAAATTAACAAAAAATATGTAAAATCAAATAAAATAAACATGACTAGCATAAGATAATTCAAATATTAGGGCTTAGATTGTAAACAATTAAGCACTTATCAAATTCCCCCAAACTTACCTTTTGCTAGTCCTCGAGCAAAACAATAAAGTAAACAAGTAAGGAATTTAAAACACCAAAAAAAAAATAAAATGAAACCTATCCTTCCACCATTAGTCTCAGAGATGTCTGATCAATACATGATTCAAAGAAGCTTGAGTCTCAACCTGTTCTAAAGATTACCCGAATAATAAGTTAGCTCATATCCACATGCTCAAAGGGTCATGTGTAAAACAATACCAACATAACTTTCAGTTTAGGCTTTCACGCAACCAAACAATCATTTGCATATTAGTTTAACTTCAATCCTCACCATGGATACACTCACAATAAAACACTCAATAATTGTCTACGAATGAACAGACAATGCTCTCATGAAAAATACCACATGTTTGAAGTGAAATCATACACCATAGGCTCCCATTCCATCTCATCTCCACAATGGGACTACACTTCACCTAGGATCAATTAGGACTTTTACAAATGGGTTATCATGGGGCTAGGGTGAAGAGCTAAGAATGAGAGGAAATGGATAACAAGATCTAAGGAATTTGCATAGAATCACATTTCTGGTTCCTTTATACACTACTGAATTTGGCGGCTAAGGCTTGCATTTTGAATTTTCACCTTGTTGAGTCACACGTGTACCCTCCTTTTTCTTTTTTTCTTTTTTTATAAAACTGAAACTATGGAGTGGCAGGGTAACAACAACCTTTCTTTTATTTTCTTTTTCTCTTTTTTTTTTTTTTTTTTCTTAAGCCTTGCACACATTTTGTAGTGAATCTTGAATCCATCTTTATACTTCCTTAGATATAGGTAAGGCTATACATTCGGTAAGGTTACTCCCCGAAACTTCGGAGTTGGTATGGGTGCACGAAACGACTTAATTAAGGCTCAACATGGATAACTAGTGATAAACATCAAAGGGCATGGATAGAAAAGCACAAAACTAGTCAAACATGGCCTAAAATCATATCCTATGGTTCGTGCAGTCGAAATATGCCTCGATCGGATAAAAATGAGAGTTCTAGCATGTTATTCCATATAAAATCAGAACATGTGATCAAAGAATGATAATGAATTCAATTGCATCGTATAGATCAAGAAATGGAAGATCAAATCACTCAGCATATAACCCTCTCAAGAATAAGCATTTAGGCTCAAAGCTCCCTAGGTTATACAAGTTTCCACCAAAAGCATCTAATCATTCAATTATGCAGAGGCTTTCAACCTCAACCATATCGGTATTGTAATCCACATAGTGATAGTTCAAACATGATTAAACGAGATTTACAACAATTGAATAATATAAAGAACCAGCATAATTAAGTTCAATGAACCATGCAAGACAAATCATCATTTCTCATCATTGTGGTAGGAAGGAACTATGACTCAAAGGAAAACAAATAAAAACAAATATTTTTGTGATTTTCTAAATTTTTTAAATTTTTATGCAGTTTTGGACTATAATGACTCTATTAATGACTCTATCTTAACTAAGACTCTTCCCCCAAACTTAAAGTAAACATTGTCCCCAATGTTGTAAAATAAAGCAGGAAGGAAACACTAAAAACATAAACAGAAAAGTAATTAGAAAGACAAAGAAAAGGGTAAAAGAACTCAGCTAGATATGGAGTACATCTCCAGCTCTCAATCGCCATCTTCACTTTTCTTTGCAAAGATCTGGGCTACCTCCCAGTAGTGCTTGCTTTATAGTCTGCAACCAGACTGTGCTTTTCTATCAAGCTGAAGGGGAATCTGTGAATGTAAGCACATCCACATCCTTGTCAAAATTCTGCTCCCAATAGGGCTTGAGCCTATGTCCATTGACTTTGAACTTGTTTCCATTCTTTGGATTATAGATCTCAATAGCCCCATGCTCAAATACCCGAGTGACCTCAAAGGGGCCACACCATCTAGACTTTAGCTTCCCTGGAAATAATTTGAGTCTTGAATCGAAGAGCAGTACCTTCTGTGCCACCTCAAACGCCTTTCTCACTAGTTTCTTATTATGGAACACTTTAGTCCTCTCTTTATACAGCTTAGCATTCTCATAAGCATCATATCGTAGCTCCTCAAGCTCGTTCAACTGTAACTTCCTCTTCTCACCTGCGGCTTTCATATCAAAATTAAACTTCTTGATCGCCCAGAATGCCCTGTGCTCTAATTCCACCGGCAGATGACATGCTTTCCCATAGACCAACCGATATGGAGACATGCCTATAGGAGTCTTGTAGGCTGTCCTATATGCCCAAAGTGCATCATTCAGCCGTAAATACCAATCTTTCCTGTTGGGTTGCACTGTCTTCTCTAATATCTGCTTGATCTCTCTATTACTCACTTCAACCTGACCACTTGTCTGAGGATGGTACGGAGTAGCTATCTTGTGAGTTATCCCATATTTCTTCATTAATGCTTCAAAGGATCTGTTTTTAAAGTGACTGCCGCCATCGCTGATGATTGCTCTGGGTGTCCCAAATCTAGCAAATATCATGTTCTTCAAAAATTCCAAAACCACCTTGTGGTCGTTTGTCTTACTCGGGATAGCCTCCACCCACTTGGATACATAGTCGACTCCTACTAGAATGTAGAGATACCCATAGGATGATGGGAATGGTCCCATAAAATCAATCCCCCATACGTCAAATAGCTCCACCTCTTGTATGCCTTTTAGTGGCATCTGATTCCTTGAGGAAATGTTCCCCATTCTTTGGCACCTATCGCAACTTAAACAAAAAGCATGTGCATCTTTAAATATAGAGGGCCAAAAGAAACCAGATTGAAGTACCTTAGCAGCTGTCTTCTTCCCCCCAAAGTGTCCTCCACACTCTTTGCTATGGCAATGTGCTAAGATGCTCTGAACTTCTTCTTCTGGTACACATTTTCTGATAATCTGATCTGAACAGTACTTGAACAAATATGGGTCATCCCAATAATAGAAACGTGCCATGTGCATCAACCTCTTCTTGTCTTGATTAGTAAAATGCATTGGGAACTCACCACAAACCTTGTAATTCACCAAGTCTGCAAACCATGGAAGCTTTGTAATCTGAAATAATTGCTCATCTGGAAAAGATTCATTGAGTGGAATTTCGTCCCCCCTGCTTGCCTCCTCATTCAGCAATCTGGATAAGTGGTCTGCCACTACATTCTCGCTTCCCTTCTTATCTTTGATCTCTAGGTCAAATTCTTGTAGTAACAGGACCCATCTGATTAGCCTTGGCTTTGCATCTTTCTTGCTCAGTAGATACTTCAGTGCTGCATGATCTGTGTAGATTATTACCGTAGACCCAACCAGGTAAGATCTGAATTTTTCTAGTGCAAAAATTACAGCAAGAAGTTCATTCTCAGTAGTAGAATAGTTCAGCTGTGCATCATTTAGAGTCCTGGATGCGTAGTAAATCACATGCGGAAGCTTTCCTACTCTTTGTCCAAGCACAGCCCCTAGAGCATAGTCACTGGCATCACACATTAGCTCAAATGGCAAATTCCAATCAGGTGCCATAATAATAGGGGCTGATATCAAAAGCTTTTTCAGCAGCTCAAATGCTTGTAAACAATCCTCATCAAAAACAAATTCCACTTCTTTTTGTAACAAAGCACATAGTGGGCGTGCAATCTTGGAGAAGTCTTTAATGAATCTGCGATAAAATCCTGCATGCCCTAGGAAACTCCGTACTCCTTTCACTGATGTAGGTGGGGGAAGCTTGCTGATCAAGTCTATCTTAGCTTTATCCACCTGTATCCCCTTGCTTGTCACCACATGTCCAAGTACAATACCATGTTTGACCATGAAGTGGCATTTTTCCCAATTCAACACCAAATTACACTCTACACATCTCTTTAGCACAACCTCCAGATGATACAAACAGTTATCAAATGATGATCCAAAGACAGAGAAATCGTCCATGAATACCTCAATAAAGTGCTCCACCATATCAGAGAATATACTCATCATGCATCTCTGGAAAGTTGCTGGTGCATTGCATAGTCCGAAAGGCATCCTCCTATAGGCAAATGTCCCAAATGGACAAGTAAAAGTGGTCTTCTCTTGGTCCTCTGGAGCAATAGGAATTTGATTGTACCCACTGTACCCATCTAGAAAACAATAATGTGAATGCCCAGCTAGCCTCTCTAACATCTGGTCAATGAATGGTAGTGGGAAGTGATCCTTTCTGGTGGTTATGTTAAGCTTTCGGTAGTCTATACATACCCTCCATCCAGCGGTAACTCTAGTAGGAATCAGCTCATCATGTTCGTTCTTTACCACTGTCATACCACTCTTCTTGGGAACAACTTGCACTGGGCTGACCCACTTGCTATCGGAGATTGGGTAGATGATCCCAACGTCTAATAGCTTCAGTATTTCTGCCTTGACAACCTCTTTCATATGTGGGTTGAGTCTCCTCTGTGCTTCTCTTGTAGGTTTAGAATCTTTTTCTAACAAGATTCGGTGCATACACATGGTTGGGCTTATACCTTTGATATCTGCAATGCTCCACCCCAATGCTGTCTTGTGAGCCTTTAACACTTTTAACAACTTGCTCTCCTCATTAGAACTCAAATCTCTGGCTATGATACATGGCAAGGTCTCATGCTCTCCCAAATAGGCATACTTGAGATGTTCAGGTAATGGCTTCAATTCTAACTCTGGTGCTTTTATAACCGAACGAATGGGTGGCTTTGTGGAAGAACCCAGAATTTCATAAGAATTAGAATATTTGCTTGGGATGGAGGGAAGTACTTCTAGTTGATTTACAATCTCCATAAGTGTTGCCTCAAATTCATCACTATCTCTCACGATTTCAGATTTGATGAGGCCTTGCTGAATGCATGTGTCCAACTCCTCCTTGCACCCATGTGCTCTTGGAAACACCTCTCCTATAGCCTGCTCAATCACTTCAATCTGAAAGCAATCTTCATCTCTTGGCATTTTCATAGCTTCGAACACTTTAAACTCAATCTTCTGCCCATTGACCTTCATTTCAATTGTGCCTTTCTGTACATCTATCTTTGAACCCGCAGTGGCCATGAAAGGTCGGCCCAGTATAATAGAAAGGTGGTGTGGCATTGATACACTCTCCATGTCTAGTACCACAAAGTCAGCAGGTAATATGAACTCTCCTACCTTCACCAAAATGTCCTCCAGAATGCCCCTTGGGTGTTTCACACTCCTGTCTGCCAATTGCAATGTAATTGAAGTTGGTTTGAGCTCTCCCAAACCCAGATACTCATAGACTGAAAATGGCAGCAAATTGATACTAGAACCTAAATCCAGTAAGGCTCTCTCAAACATATGATCTCCTATCTTGCAAGGTATAGTAAAGCTCCCAGGATCCTTAAGTTTGGGAGGAAGCTTTCTTGACAGAACTGCACTAACTTCCTCGGTTAACTTAACCTCTTCATGATCTTTGAATCTCCTCTTGTTTGTACATAATTCCTTGATAAACTTTGCATAAGAGGGTATCTGCTTGATAGCATCAATAAGTGGGATGTTAATCTCTACCTTCCTCAGTGTTTCAAAGATGTCCTGTGTAAACTGACTCTTCTTTTCCTGTCTCAGCCTCTGAGGGTAAGGTGGGACTGGTTTATACACTCTCTCTGGCTCTTTAGAAGTTGTGACCTGAATAGGAGTGGCTGCAATGTCTGTGCTTTTCTTGTCACTCTTCCGGTTCACATCAATCTCATTTTGCCCTGCGCTGACCTGTGGCTCAATGTCTACAGTTTTAGGATTTTCATACGGCCCATTCATGCTGGTGTCTATGACTGTACCATGCTGCCTCATTCTCCTGTAGACCTTCTCTGGCTCTTTAGTGAGGGTAGTTATGGCCTTCAAATGCTCATGATTTTTAGGGTTTATTTCAGTTTGACTTGGGAACTTACCGTCCTCCCTCTTGCTCAAGGCATTAGCTATTTGACCCATCTGTGCTTCCAGCTTTGCCAAACTCTGCTGAGTGATTGTAATTGCTTGACTATGCTGCTGGAAATTAGCCTGAGATGATTGAATGAACTGTGTCACCAAACTTTTGAACTCATCTTCTGGTGGCTTTTGTGCACTGTTCTGAGAAAAGTTATTCTGGGGGTGTTGGTAGTTTCTCTGTTGTCCTTGATACTGCTGCTGATTACCTTGATTGTTTTGATTGTTCTGATTGCTTCCCCAAGAAAAGTTTGGATGGTTCTTCCATCCAGGATTGTAAGTATTGCTGTAGGGATTGTTCTGCTTAGGGAATGTGTTACCAACATAATTGGCATGCTCCTGATCTGTAAAAGATGACATGGGACAGCATTCAGTAGTATGGTTAGTGTGAGAACATATAGCACATACTTCTTTTGATGTTTGTCCGAGCATGCTATTGGAAGCCATTGCTTTGATGATCATGTCTATCTTTTTATCCATGGCCGCCATTTGGGTAGTTACATTTCCTTGAGACTGCACCTCATATACTCCTTGCTTCTTACCCATTTGTCTGGTCCTACAAGAGAATTGTTGTGAGTTTTCACTAAGAGTTTCAAAAAGTTCATATGCTTCCTCACTATTTTTCTCCATCAGGGCTCCTCCACATGCTGAGTCTACTATTCCTTTATTTAGCTCATTTAGTCCTTCATAGAAAGCTTGAACCTGATCATCTTTGGTGAGGTTATGATGTGGGCACTTCCATAATAAATCTTTAAAATGCTCCCACGCTTCCCAGAACTGATCTCCATCTTTCTGCTGAAATGTTTGGATTTCTCTTCTTAATTGCCTTGTCTTCTGAGCAGGGAAAAATTTCTTAAGAAACTTGCTAGCTAGCTGCTCCCAAGAGGTGATAGAACCAGCATCCAAGGAGTTTAACCACAATTTAGCTTTATCCTTGAGAGAAAAAGGAAATAAACGTAACCTGATGCCCTCTGGGGTAACTCCTTGTATTTGTTGTGTCGCGCACAGCTCAAAGAATTCCTTAATATGAAGATAAGGATCCTCATTAGGTAACCCATGATAGTGTGGCACCATATTCAGCAGTTGTGCAGTGAGGGTGAAATTGCCAGCCGTATTAGGTGGATAAAGGATGTTGGCCGGCTGGTCGGTGTGCAAGGGAATGTAAGACTCCTTCATTGGTCTCTTTTGATTGTTCACTACTTCTTCTTCTGCGCCAGCTATCTTTTTTTTAGGACTTTGATTTCCGTTAACAATTATTTCTTTAAGTTCTGAGTTAGATGAGAGCTGTGTATTGAATCTTGCCCTCTCAGCTTGCCTTCGCTGTTGTCTAAAGGTTCGTTCGATTTCTGGATCGTAGACAATGATCGCTAAGTTCTGAGATCGCCTACCTTGCATATACAAACTTTAAGGCTCCAAGAAAACACCTACTAAATAAGCAATGTGTTAAAAGTAAGAAAAGATAGAAAACTGAAAATAAAATAGTTGAATTAAAAGAATACTACGATAAAACAATAAATAACAGCACTTTAAAACTTCAAGCAACTGGACTAAAGACTAAACTAGACTATGACACTACACTAAACTCAAGTTTTGACACTATTCTATGCCAACAAGTCCCCGGCAACGGCGCCAAAAGCTTGGTATGCTCTAAGCAACCTAGAAATAGGCTACTAGTATGCACACAATTAAAAGTCGCAAGCGCACAAGATCACTATGTAGTGTAGTGAATTGTAAGTACGAGGTCGATCCCACAAAGACTTGTGATAAAATAATGTCAAAAACAACTAAAAATCAGAATATTAAAAGAACAATTTAAATGATGACAAGTTGAATTAAACTACTAAAAACAGTAAATTAAACTATTAAAAGCTAAATGGAAAATAATCTAAAACACACAACTAATATTAAAATTGAAAAATAGTAATAATTAATGAACTAGGGTTTCATCTACTCCCCTAACCAACCCTATGCATGTCCCTTATTATCCTTTAATAAAAAAAATCAGAATTATTAGTGACATCTATCAACCTAGACCATGGCATATGCGTCTAGATTACTATTCCCCTAAACCTAATTCACGAGTGGCATACTACATGAATTGTTCATTATGATGCAAAAACTAAGCATGGCATATGTCCTAGTCAAAACACACATAATGCATAAAAACAATAGGAATGATAAATGCATGAGTCTAAGCATGGCATATACTTAGATTATTCATGGTTCTAAACCCTAGATGCTTAACATCAAGATCAATCAAAATTAAGTTAGCTACTCTTAAAATTAATTGAACATGGCATGGTTGGCATGGCATATACACAACTCATCAATTGAAAACATGGTTTAGAATCTCAACTAATAAAACTGAAATTTGAATTAAAAGATGCCAAAAGAGACTACATAGAACTAGGCTAGGGTTTCAACTACACCCTATGTCATTTAGGGAGAGAGATGAAACACAGAACATGAGAGAGATGAATGTCGTCCCCATCTTTGAGGGTCGACTGCTGTATATATAAGGGTTTAAATCCCTGATTACTCTCTAATTACAATCAATTACATATCTTAGATCCTACACTAAAGGCATAAATTAAGCAACAGTATCTGACTAATTACAATGTAATAAATGGGTATAATAAATGGGCTGGGCTTTGGCTGTGTTGGGCCTTGGCTTGCTTGACACCCCCCCTCAAATTGATGCGGGGGAGTCATAAAGCAGCAATTTGGAAACAAGAAATTGATGTCGAGGCCGAGGAAGTCCCTTGGTGAAGATATCTGCAAACTGAAATTCTGTAGGGACCTGAGGAAGACTAATGACATCACGCTTATATTCATCACGAATAAAATGGCAGTCAACTTCGATATGTTTGGTACGTTCATGGAAGACGGGATTTGCAGTGATTCGGATAGCCCCAGTATTATCGGCATATAATGGAGTAGGAGAGGTTTGAGGAAACCCGAGTTCCGAAAGGAGTTCCCGTAACCATAAGATTTCAGAACAAGCAGCAGACATGGCCCTATATTCAGCTTCTGTGGAGGATCGGGACACCCGTTCTTGTTTCTTGCATTTCCAAGAAACGAGAGAAGTGCCAAGGTACATGCACCAACCAGTAGTAGAACGGCGTGTGTCGGGACAGCCTGCCCAGTCAGCATCCGCATAAGCGGTCAGATGAAGAGGATTATCCTTTGGATAAAATAATCCACGAGGGACAGTTTTGAGCAGATACCGGATAATGCGCTTCACAGCTGTTAAGTGAAGATGTCTAGGAGCTGTCATGAATTGGCTCACAAGATGAACAGCATATGATATGTCAGGTCTAGTGATGGTGAGATAGACAAGACTGCCCACCAGACGGCGGTAGATGTGAGGATCAGGAAGAAGTTCGCCATCATCTTTACTCAACTTGAGATTGACCTCTACAGGCGTATCAACAGGTGAAGAGTCAGTGAGGTCAGCCAATTCGATAAGATCTGAGGTGTATTTGTGTTGATTTACGAAGAGACATTTTGAAGATTGATGCACCTCGAGGCCCAAGAAATAATGCAATGGACCCAAATCCTTCATACGGAAGGAATCCCTGAGAGAAGCTTGGAGAGATTTGATCATACTATCATCAGTGCCAGTGATAACAATATCGTCAACATAGACAAGAAGCACAGTAATACCAGTAGATTTGTGGCAGAGGAGAAGAGATGGATCAGAAGGACTCTGGGTAAAGCCACTCTTGCATAAGCATCCCTTGAAAGTTTCGAACCAAGCGCGAGGAGCTTGCTTTAAACCATAAAGTGATTTGCGCAGGCGACAGACAGACCTCTTTGAGGGAGAGGAGACTCCTTGTGGTATCCGCATATAGACTTCTTCATGCAGGTCCCCATGTAGAAATGCATTTTTGACATCCATTTGGTATAAAGGCCAGGATTGTGAAGCAGCAATGGCAAGAAGTAACCGAACAGATGTCATTTTTGCCACAGGTGCAAACGTTTCCTCATAGTCAATACCATACTCTTGTCTGTTGCCAAGTGCCACAAGTCGAGCTTTGTGTCTATCCAAAGACCCATCAGATTTAAGCTTGATCGAGTAGATCCATTTGCAGCCGATGGGTTTAACTGCTGGAGGACACTCCACAATATCCCAGGTGTGATTTTGATCCAATGCATCCAATTCCTCCTTCATGGCCTGGTTCCAGCAATCTTGTTGAACAGCCTGCAAATAAGAACTTGGGATAGAGATAGAAGATAGAGTGGTCATCAACGAAGTATGGGTAAATCCGTACCGATCAGGCGGTCTAGAATTTCTGGAGGAGCGACGTAAGGCAGGAGTAGTTGTGGAACCATTTGTCGGTGGAGGATCAGGGGGAGGGCCATCTGCAGTGGGAGGTTTTTCCCGACGGTGATATACAAATGCAGGATTGAACCGAGTAACAGAGGTATGATCCGAAAAACCTGGTAAGAAAGCTAGTGAAGAGGGATGAGAACAGATGTGAGTTTGAAAGAAATATTGATTTTCAAAGAAAATAACATTTCTAGAAACCCTGATACGACGACCAATGGGATCATAACAAACAAAACCTTTTTGATTAGTGGCATAACCCAAAAAAGCACACCTGCGAGATTGTGCCGTTAGTTTCGTTCTTTCTGTGGGAGGTAGATGAACAAAGCAAACACAACCAAAAGTATGGAGGTGATCAAACATAGGATGATGGCCAAACAATTTAAAATGAGGCGTTAAATGAGCAATAGTAGGAGATGGAAGGCGATTGATGAGATAGACAGCCGTGGTGAGTGCTTCAGTCCAAAAACGAGGGGGAACGGATGCTTCAAGCAGAAGAGTTCTAGTGACATCAAGAAGATGTCTGTTTTTCCGTTCCGCGACTCCATTTTGTTGTGGAGTATACGGGCAGGTACGTTGAGAAATGATTCCTTGATTGTGTAAAAAGGATTGAAAATCCTTTGAAACATACTCCCCCCCTGAGTTTGAGCGCAAAGTTTTAATGCATTTAGAGAATTGGTTTTTAACATATTGAACAAAAAATTTAAATGCATTAAGAACATCAGACTTTGAATGTAATAAATAGATCCAAGTAAATCGGCTGTAGTCATCAATGAAGGTTACAAAATACTTGAAATGACTATGGGAAAGGGTCGGAGCAATGCCCCAAACATCACTGTGAATTAATTCAAAACAGGTAGTGCTCCGTGTGTTAGAGGTTGGAAAGGGTAAAGTTTTACTCTTTCCTAATTTACAAGCATCACACGCAAAAGAAGCAGAATCAACAGGTTTCTTTATTAATCCAGATTGAAATAAAGTAGACAGTGTAGAAGCAGTTGGATGACCAAGTCTATTATGCCACAACCGAGGATTATTCTGAATGAAAAAACAAAATAACTGATGTAAAGTGTTATCATGAATAACTGGAGACACTGGTAAAGAAAAAAGTCTTCCATGCTTAGGCCCCCTCGCGATCACTTCCCCCGACTCCCGGTCCTGCACAACACAACCAGATGGAGAAAAAGAAACATTACAGTTATTTTCAACAAGTTGACCCACAGAAACCAAATTGGTAGCAAGATGAGGAGAAACGAAAACATTGGTTAATGGTAAGGGACTAGGGGTATCACCAACTGAGGTGATAGGAAGATGATCTCCGTTGGCAGCTTGGACACTAAGGTGACCAGTGTAAGGAACAACATTTTGTAAATTGAGGGCTGAAGTGGTCATATGGTTACTTGCACCAGAATCTAAGTACCAGGTATTGGAAAGAGAGGATGCAGTACCTGCGATGTTCATGGAAGCTAAGGTATTGATGATCATTTGGTTTACCATCTCAGGGGTGAGAGGAGCTGGTGACGCAGATTGTGAGGAACCAGGTTGGGAGGAAGAATCATACTGCAGAGAACCACTGAAGGCAGATGAAGCATAGGGTGGAGTGGTCACAGTGTAAGCACTTGGAGCTGACGGCACGCTGTAAGGACCAGGGGCTGGCTGCACATAGTTGCGGGAAATAGAATTGCGATTCTTCTTCCGGCACTCTTCAATAACATGACCAGTGGCCTTACAATATCGACATATTTTGGCTTTACATTGATTAGCATAGTGACCATATTTCTTGCAGTTATGGCACTGAACTTTACTGATGTCCCTGGAAGGTGGTCTGGTGGTAGCAACATAGGCTAGAGGAGCCTCAACAGATCTCTGTTGTTCCAGAGTAGTTTGAGTGACCCTACATTGTTCTTCCCGTAGTAGTTCCTGAAGACAATCATCCAAGCTAGGAAGAGAAGCCCTGCTCATCAGATTAGATCGAACTGTCTCAAACTCTGGACGAAGTTTCATAAGAAACTGATCCCGATGACTAGATTGCTGTAATGGAAGTAATTCTGGGAGAAGAGCTGCAGATACCGAGGCAAACTTAATCTCATCATATTCGGACCACAGTCGGCGGAAGCCATTATAATATTCCTGAATAGACTGGGTGCCTTGAGTGAATTGAGAGATTTCAAGTTCTAATTGAAACTGGCGAGCAGCATTGCCCTGTTGGTAAATTTTCTTAAGATACTCCCACATATCACGGGCATTTTTGCAGGGTTTGAGGTTGAGAATAAAATGTGACTCAACAGAGCCCAGTAACCATGTCTTGATTTTAGCATCCTTTGTCTTCCAAGCTAAAATTATCTTATCATCGTCCTCAGGTTGAGGTTCAGATCCATCAATGTGTCCCCAGAGTTCTTTTCCTTCCAAATAAATTTGAAATTGGAAGGCCCATGAGGTATAATTTGTTCCATCAAATCTAATCATAGTTATCTCATGTTTATCCATTACTAAAGATCAGGAAGAGAAGTACACACAAAGCAGGCTTGCAAAACTACAGACTGATAAAGATGTTCAGAGGAGATGCAATAACAGCAGAAAGCAGTAGCAGCAGAGTAAATGAAGACAGCAGCAGCAATAAACGTCCCTGTCGACAGTGTGTGAAACCACACGAGGGCCCCACTTGGTGATCTAGGCACAGATCAGAGGGTGGAGATGAAGGAAGACTAGTTTTGTGCAAGAACTGGGCTTGGTCTCAGCCAGATCAAATCCAGATCCAGGATGATGGACGGCCGAGATGAAAACTGAGGAAAAAAAATTGAATTATCACAAAAAATGGTAGAAAACCAACCTCTGATGATGAATAATTCCAGAAAAAATCTTCATAAATCCAGAAATCTCCAGTCGACCAAGAGGGGAAGAGTGCACTGGCGAAACAATAACAGAAACCAATAACATCAGCTGAAACAATAACAGAAACCAAAGTCTGCATTGGCGAGACTGTCGTCAAGGTGCTGACATGCACGTGGGCCCCACCAGTGGAACTGACGACAGATCTGAAGGTTGAGATGGATGCACAGATCTTCTATGCAACTGATGGAAGTAGTCTCATCAAAAAACAGGTCAGATCAAAGATTTGGAGCGGCTGAGATGAAAACATGCGAAGAAGTCCAAAAATTCACAAAAGTTGACAGACGATCAACCTCCGATGAGAAAAAAAATTCAGGAAAAATCACCAGAATTCCTGAAATAATCCTGCGGTCACACTGGGCTGCTTCTACAGATGAGTTGATGATGATCTGAAGTGGGCCACGTCGGATCTGAGATGATCAGATCAGATCAGGGATTTTCTGGGATGATCAGATCAGATCAAGGATGATCTTACAGATCATTGGATGTGGAAGAAACTAAAACCCTAATCTCTGATACCATGTCATTTAGGGAGAGAGATGAAACACAGAACATGAGAGAGATGAATGTCGTCCCCATCTTTGAGGGTCGACTGCTGTATATATAAGGGTTTAAATCCCTGATTACTCTCTAATTACAATCAATTACATATCTTAGATCCTACACTAAAGGCATAAATTAAGCAACAGTATCTGACTAATTACAATGTAATAAATGGGTATAATAAATGGGCTGGGCTTTGGCTGTGTTGGGCCTTGGCTTGCTTGACACCCTAGCCCTAAAAAGTTTAGCTACTCATGTCTAAAATTGAAAACAAAATAGAAAATAGAGCCATAAGAAAAACTCTGAATATTGAAGAAGAAGAAGAAGTTGTCCAGCAGCTTTTTCTCCTTTTCCTAGCTCCAAAAGCTCTTCAAGATGCTCCAAAGAATGCTCCAAAGATGGCTGTACAGCAACTAGGGGTTTTGGGATGATGATGGATGGTTTTTGTGATGATAGGGTGCTGAAATAGTGGCTGGTATTCTTATGGACGTGGCTAGGGTTTTATATGGGATATATATGCTGGATGACCACCTCTTCTTGTCCTTTTATAAGTCTTGCAACAGCCCCTTTTAGCAAGTAGTTCTCTTGTGGAAATAGATCTCCAACTTTCTTTACAAGTAGGCTTCTTAATTAGAATGAAATAGGAGTCTTCTTTCTTAATAACAAGACTTTCTAAATCTGATCTTACTTGTATTTTATAGAAAGTTCCTCACATGGACCCACAATTCTGAGATTAATTGCAAGAGATTAAATCTGAACCTTTTATAATAAAGGTGGGCCCATATGATGCATGTACAATGATTGTGGGACCCCCTTCTTGAACTTCTAACTTGGCTTGGACTCTTCCTTTAAACTTTCCTTATTTTTCTCCTTTTTCTTCTCCATTCTTGAGCTCCACTTGTACTTGAAGAAGACTTTCTAATTTCTGAAATTTCACTTTTGCAATGGCTGTGGGCCCCCTTTTTGGCGTATAACCCTAGATTGGGTTTCTTCTTTCTTTTACTTTTCTTCTTTGATTAGAATTGTAAGTTGTCCAAAGAATTAGAAAGTAGTCTTGAAATCTGAAATAACTTGGATGGGACCCACCTTGGCCCTACTTGATGATTTACGCCCATCACTCTTCATGAAATCTTCTCTTTTTGCTCATTTTTACCTTTGCATACAAATTAACAAAAAATATGTAAAATCAAATAAAATAAACATGACTAGCATAAGATAATTCAAATATTAGGGCTTAGATTGTAAACAATTAAGCACTTATCATTAACCAAGGTCACCTAATTTCTCCTTACCATTTCGAGGCCTCTATCGGAATTTCATTTGACCTCATAACCTTTCTTGTCTTTATTTGTGTTAATGCTTTCTTCACCTCTACTACCTTAATTTTGTGATGTAAGGTATGTCTTGTTGAAAGAGTATCCTCTCTTGTTCTTATGCCTCCTATAGAATCTTCATTTAAAAGTTTGTTCAAATAATTCTTCCACCTTTCTTTAATATAGAATACATTTAAAAGGTCTTATGCCTACTAAAACCTTTTGGTTGTCTATCTTTATACATTTGATATGATCTAGGTCCCTACTTTTCCTTTCCCTTATTTTTGCCTTCTCTTGTTTTCAATTTATTATATAGGTCACCATATGCTTTGAACTTTGAAGTTTTAATCACTTACTACCTTCTTAACTTCTTTCTTTGCCTTATTATATATTCCATAATTTTCCATATTCCTACTCCCTAGCAAAACTTTGTAAAAAGGTCTTTTCTCTCAAACAACTTCCTGAAAATTTACACTTCATAATTTGTCGCCGCTGCCATTTGTTTATATTTTTGGTGGGAGAGAAGTAATAAAATCTTAAAATCTTTTTCATGTGAGTGCTGTTTGGAAAGAAAGGAATGATAGGATATTTAAAGCTTTAATGATGCCACTAGAGGATATTTTTAATTGGTAATTGCATGGGAGGGTAGCTTGATTGGCGATCATGCGAAAAGAATTTCAGAATTTAAATTTATATCTAATTCTTCGCAACTGGGAGCCCAGTTTGATTTATGGTCCTTTGAAGTAGTGGAAGTCTGAATTTTGGTCCCGTCCAGTTGGCATGTTGAAATTTAATGTGGATGAGGTGGTGGCTAAAGGTGAGCCAGCCAATAGGTGGTGTTCTTACAATGACAAAAGTGAAACGTTGCTCATGTTTTCTAAATCAACTGGTGTAAAGGATTCTGATTAAATGGAGGTGATGGTTATATTAGAAGCCTCAATATATTCCCTATCTTTTCAAGAATTGTCGATGGTGGAAAGTGACTCGTTTAATAAAATTTTGCAAGTAGCTGGTCAGGTTGGAGGCTTGCACCTTGAAATTCCAATTTTACCTGAATGAGATAAAATCCTTGTCTTCTAATATTAAGGTAGGTTTTCACCATCTTATTTGATTTGCAAATGAATTGGTGGATAGGTTGGCCAAGGAAAGTATGCTTAGTTATGTTCTCTCGATGCTCCTATCTTGCAGATGGTTTATTTATTAATTTTTAATGTGTCTATTATGCTGGTGGTGTCCCGTATAATGCTCTTATACCCATGCGTTTTTCTTTTGTTATCTCTTCTTCGAGTGAAATTTACATAAGAAAAATCTGGTGTTTGGTTTAGGCAGTGGTTAGTTAAGTGGAAACCATGGGGAGCTGTTTTAAGAAATTTCTCCAGTCCAGTTTTTGGAATTATTAATGTGGCAGAGGGTTATGCTTGGTTGGTTGGTTGCCAGGTGCTCAATAAATTGAATGTTATTTATGCCATCATTGAGGGCGACTGTTTCAGCCATTTAATGTGCTGCTTCGGTTGGAGGAGTAAAAACAAAGTGGGGTTCAAATCGTGGGTAAAGTAAAAGTAAAGGGGGGTTAACGTAAAAAGCACTTGTTCACAATTTGTACTTTTCTCCAACTTATCATGCTTGGTTGTAGTTAAAAAGAGAGTCCAAAGGAGGAGTAAAGGGGCTGGTGCGGTCACATCTGGACTTTACTTCTTGCCTCCACTTTTGCCATCCAAATAGCAATGAAGTAAAAATGGCACATCATTACTTTACTTCTCACTATACTTTTTCCATCCAAACAACAATGAAATAAAGAAACGTCACATCATGGCCTGCTTTTACTCCTCCCTTACTACTACTTTTGCTAAACAAACAGGCCCTTGGGAGTTTGTTTGCCGTTTAGGCGTGAGATAGGGAAATGGGTTTTACATGTGTAAATGTTACACGTGAAATACATTATCATGTTTGTCAAAATCACCATTTTCACGTGATTGAATGAGTGCATCCAATGGTTTTAGATGTGTTTGAATGTTTTGCACAGATTTCTTAAAATCCATGAAGATTGAAGATATGAATCTGCTTGATGCTTATCATTAATTCAAAAGTATGGAACAGTTTGTATCATGTATTGGGAGCCCACCGGAGTGCAGTAAATTAGATTTAAAGGTTGGGATTTTTCACAAAATACCCAAAATCTATGAAGATTTACGATACCAGCTTCCATATCTTGTGGTTTGCTAATTTTCTTTTTTTAAATGATTTTGTGGTTTATTAGTTCAATATACAAATTGAACATTTTGAATTAAAATATGGGGCCCACAAGAATGAAAAAAATAAGGGTGGTTGATGGGGGCCATGGACATGCAATCACCATGTGAGATTGTAGGAGTGCCCTTTTCACTTTCACACCTCTTTAGGTGTGAAAATTTTGGTGCGTAAATGGCCTTATTTGCAACATTTTCACTCATTTATGCATGACGTGCGTAAATGAGCGCAAACATATGTGCTAATACACCCATTGTTGGAAAACTCTCCGAGTTGATTCTTGACTCTCCCGAGTCATCACATTTTGACAAAGGACCGAGTAAAAAATAGGGGATACTAGGCCGAGTCATCTCACGATAATAAATTATTTGTATTCTGAACCATTTGATAGGTAAATCTAATTTTAAATAATTAAAATTAATTTATAAGTAATTATGAATGGGGTTTGGAGTTGGCAATTTAAAAAGGATGATTAGAATGTAATCTGAAACTAATATTTGATTGTTTACATTGGATATTTGGACTACTAAATTATGTGATATGCTGTATATTTTCTTTTATGTTCCTTATTGGAGTACTTTTCTTGCATATATACATTGTCTATTCTGAATATATGTAAATAAATGTATGTTAAACAAGCCCACAGGCCGGCTCATCTATGGGCCCATACATCTCACGTGGATTTACATTTAGGACCTGCGATAGCCTCACATCTACTATGGCCCACTTGTGATCATCATAGCATCTTCAGAGAACATCCCAGTCAAGGTTGCCTGGGCCTTTTGAGATTTTTAGTGATTTTTTCAGGATTTTTCAGCACTGCTAGGTAGGCTTTTTGATCGTTCTTGTGTTTTTTCAAAATCTGACACAAAGTTTGATCAAGACCGTCCAGAATCCTGGATATTTAGCGGAATCTATTCAAACCTGTTCCAGTAGGTGCGAAGATAGTATCTTTCCTTAGATCCAGTGCCCAGATCCATTTGTGGGGCCCACGTAGAGGATCTATAGCTCCATTTAGGGTCGTCAGAGGGTTTTTTTTCACTATTCTTGTTCTGGATTGGATTTTTTTCATCTTTGCCTGGTTGGATCTTGCCTCTTGCACATCAGATATCTGTTTTTCTTGCAACTGTTGTTGTTTTCGGTTGCTGTATTTCACTCTTCAATCTGTTTTTTTTTCCAATAAATTGAGATGGAAAAATCTGAGGTGACCTTGATCAAATTCACTGAAAAAAATTACTTTGCCTGGTCTTTCCAATTTCAAATATACCTAGAAGCTAAGGAATTGTGGGGATATGTTTCTGGCGCTGACCCTAAACCCACTGAAGATGAGAAGAAGATCTCTTCTTGGCTCACTAAAGATGCAAAAATCAAATCATGGATTCTAGGATCCGTCGACCCACATCTGATTATGAATCTCAAACCTTACCCCACCTCTAAAGCCATATGGGGATATTTGAAGAAAGTGTACCATCAAGATAACTTTGCACGTGAATTTCATCTTGAGTGTGCGATTGCTGACTATGCACAATGGACTTTGTCAATCCAAGACTACTATTCCAGATTCCGTATGCTGTGGTCGGAATACGATAGTATTAAATATGTAGATGTGGCTGACAATGTGTTGACAGTAATTCAAGATCTTCAGGCCTCTAGTCAAAGGGATCAGTTTTTGATGAAATTGCAGAATGAATACGAGACTGTCCGATCTGCCCTGATGAATCGGACGCCATTACCTTCGTTGGATGTCTGCTTGAATGAACCCCTACGCAAAGAACAACGCATTGCGACCTCGGCTCATATAGCTCAATCAAAGACTGAGACTTATTCCGTCGCGTTCTCTCCCAATAGGACTTCTCAGCCTCCGCCTCGAGACTTGAGCAAAACGCAATGTTACAGTTGTCAAAAATTTGGGCACATTGCAACTCAATGCAAATAGAAGGTCTGCAGTTACTGTAAAAAGTCGGGACATATCATCTCTGAATGTCGCCGTGGCCCACAACGTCCATCACCACAGTATCAGACTACACAGTATCAGACTCTGCATGCGTATGTTGCTTCTTTAGTTGTGCCTGCTTCTACATCGGCACCCTCACAGCCTGAGCCCTCATCATCTCTCACTCCTGAATTGGTCTAGCAGATGATTGTCAATGCCCTCTCTGCTTTTGGTCTCTTACGTACATCCCCTCCATCTTCTACTTGGTTCCTTGATTCTGGGGCGTCTAATCATATGACGTCTTCCCGTGCCCCACTCTAAAATGTGCAAAGATACAATGGCCATCTTCAAATACAAACTGCTAACGGGGACCATGTTCCCATTACTGCTGTCGGTGACATCCCTGGTCCCATTCCATTGAAAAATGTTTATCTGTGTCCAAATTTAACTTCCAACCTTTTGTTAGTCGGGCAGCTTGTTGAAAATAGTTGTAACATCTCTTTTTCTTCTTCTAGTTGTGTTGTGCAGGACCAGATGTTTGGGAAGGAGATCGCAAGGGGGCCTAAGTGTGGACACTTGTTTCCGCTGGATTTTTCTAAGACTTCTAGTAATAAATTTGACAATGATGTGTTTAGTTTTTCCATTTGAGATAACTGCCAATTGTGGCATAAAAGACTTGGGACACCCTAATTCAAAAGCTTTGTCCCTTATGTTCAATTTTGGTTTATTAAATAAAACTATTGGTTTATCTTCTTATGTGCCTTTTGATTGTGCTACTTGCAAAATGGGAAAGAGCAAAACTCTTCCTTTTCTTATTTCCACTTCACACAGCTCTCAATGTTTTGATTTGGTTCATAGCGATGTATGGGGAGTTGCTTCGGCTCTTTCTCACGCTCATTATAAATACTTTGTGACTTTTATTGATGATTTCAGTCGGTTCACATGGGTTTACTTTCTGCATTCCAAATCTGATGTTTTTCATGTTTTAAAAATTTTTCTGGCTTATGTCGAAAATCAATTTTCCACCTGCATTAAAATCTTGCGATTTGATTTAGGCGGGGAATATGTCCTCTGATTTTCAACATTTTTTGCAAAACGAAGGTATTATTTCTCAAAGAACTTGTCCTTATACTCCACAACAGAATGAAGTTCCTGAAAGGAAAAATAGACATCTCCTTGATGTCACTTGTTCCCTTCTCCTTGAATCATCGGTTCCTACCGTTTTTGGGTTGAGGCATTGGCTACTGCAGCTCATCTTATTAATCGTATACCATCCCCTTCGATTGAAAATCAGAGCCCATATTATCGACTATACAAGACATCTCCATCCTATAATGATCTTCTTGTTTTTGGCTCAGTTTGCTTTGTGCATTTGCCTCCTTTTGAACGGACCAAACTTACAGCTCAATCCGCTCTGTGTGTTTTTTTTAGGATATGCACCCTTCAAGAAAGGATTCCTTTGCTATGATCCCCACATTCGTCGCATCCGTACCTCTAGGAATGTCGTGTTTTTTGAAAACAAGTATTTTTTTTCAAACACACCTTGATCCTCCGGATGACTCCTCGTTAGTTTCCTTACCTAGTTTTTCTGACGACACATCTATTGTTAGATTTAATCCTAACTTTGTGTATCACAAACGGAATAAAGAAGCGCTTCCAGGCAATCCCTCTCCTGATCTTCCTCTAGCATCTGGTCCACCTCTGGCCCTTGGTCCTTCTGGACCTCCTTCATTGCGCCGCTCTACTCGCATTTCGGTTCCCCCATACCGCTATGGGTTCTCTCATACTTCCTTAATGGCAACTTTGTCGTCATCTTCCATTCCACAATCCTATTCTTAGGCTGTGCAGCACCAAGTTGGAACCAGGCAATGCAAGATGAATTGGAGGCTTTAGAGCAAAACCATACGTGGGATGTTGTCCCACCTCCTGTGGGTGTCAAACCAATTGGCTGTAAGTGGATTTTTTCTCTCAAGTTAAAATCTGATGGCATGTTAGATCGCTATAAGGCGCATCTTGTCGCTCTTGGAAATCGGCAGGCATATGGCATCGATTATGATGAAACTTTTGCTCTAGTCACCAAGATGACCACCGTACATACCATTCTTGCTGTTGCTGCATCTCAGTCTTGGCCTCTATATCAAATGGATGTCAAAAATGCGTTTCTACATGGTGATCTCAAAGAAGACGTTTATGTGTCTGCCTCAGGGGTACTATGGTTGGTAAGCTCCGTCGCTCCCTCTATGGTCTGAGACAAGCTCCTCTCGCATGGTTTGAGAAATTTCAAGATGCTCTTCTCCGCTTGGATTTTCATCCGAGCCAGTATGATCCTTCTATGTTCTTACATCATGCTCCGTTCAGGATTATTGTGTTACTAGTCTACGTTGATGACATTGTAATTACTGGTCTCAATGCACATATGATTCAGGAACTCCAAGCTTCTCTTAATAAGACATTTCACATGAAGGATCTCGGCCCCTTAAACTATTTCCTTGGTCTTGAAGTTCATCAATCGACTAAAGGTATAGTTCAAAATCAGCCCAAATACACGGTTGACCTCATTGACTTGGCTGGCCTTACTGCTCCAGCTCCAGTAGATACGCCGGTCGAACTGAATGTCAAACTCAGTTAAGAGGAGGGTGACCTTCTTCTAGATCCTACCACATATCGCCAGTTAGTTGGTAGCTTGATCTACCTTACGATCACTTGTCCCGATATCTACTATGCGGTCAACCTAATGATTCAGTTCATGGCTGCTCCTCGTCATCTTCATATGGCTGTTGTTCGCCGCATCATTCAGTACCTTATTTGCACACCGACTCGCGAGTTGTTTTTTCCATCCAACAATCTTCTGTCTCTTAAAGCTTATTTAGATGCTGATTGGGCTGGTTGTCCAGATACTCCCAGATCGATGACAGGATGATGCATGTTTTTGGGTGATAGTTTGATTTCCTGGAAGTGCAAGAAACATGAAAAAGTTTCCAAATCCTTTACCGAGGCTGAGTACTGGGCCATGTCTGCTGCATGCTCTGAAATTCTTTGACTTCGAGGTCTACTCTTTGACATTGGTTTTCCAGCAGCAGGAGCTACCCCTCTCTATGCAGATCATACAAGTGCCATTCGGATTACTGAAAATCCGATTTTTCATGAACGCACTAAACACATCGAGGTTGATTGCCACTTCATACGAGATGAGCTTAAACGTGATGTCATCAGCCTTCCGCATGTCTCCACTGAACTTCAAATTGCTGATATTCTCACCAAAGGTCTTCCACGGCCACGCTATCAGTTCTTGGTTGGCAAATTGATGCTTGTTGATTCTCCTGCATCAATTTGAGGGGGGGTGTTAAACAGGCCCAAGGCCCGGCTCATCTATGGGCCCATACATCTCATGTGGATTTACATTGGGTCAATATTAGACAGTTGTACATATTTCTTTCTTTAGTTGCTTTCCTAACTTAGGTACACTAATTGATGTAATTAGTTTCCTTCCTAACTTAGAACCCTAATTGATGTAATGAGTTGCTTTCCTATCTTAGGACCTTGATTAAAGGCATGTATATGCCTATAAATTGAGGGTCGATCTCCAAAGGAGAGACAAACAATAATAGAATACAATTCTGAAACTTCTTGCCATTCATACGTTCTTGAAATTGTCAATGTATATTTTTATTTTATAAGTAATTAGTTATTTTTAAATATTTTTTAAATTCTTAAAAAAAAAAAAACATGACTCTCGAGTCTCCGTGTTGACTCCATCCGAGTCAAATGTTTTGCATTGGACGAGTTGAGTTTGAGTCACAAGTTTTCCAACCTTGTTATACACCATTACGCATGTGAATCATTTATATTTGTAAATGACGGCAAACAAATGACCCCTTAGCAATTATCTGATTATATAGAAGAAATCTGAGATGATGATTTTGTGGCCCATGAATGGTTATGTTAAAACTCACTTCTCTGGAATCTAAAGGTATTGCTGATTTTTTTTTTTGCCAAAGATGGTGCATTTCTTTTTCTTTTTCTTTTTTTAGAACAGTAATGATAAATTACATTGAGATGAATAGGACTTCTTCTTCTTCTTCTTCTTTTTTAATAAAGATGGTGCATTTTGCATCAATCCTTTGTATAGTGTTAATCTATGTTATATATTTGTTGTTAACTTGAAACTGTTTTACCATTTCACCAAAAAAAAAAGGGTTCTTGCCTCTTTCTATTTTGGCTACTTTGTTGGTGTCTCATGTTTTACTAATACATATTATTTTCTCTATATGTCATGTTTGCAGATGACAAACCCATTCTTCTTATAACACATGTTGATGAACTGTCACTCTCGGAGCGGGCTCGTGTCCGCATTCAATTGGGAGACTTACTGGGAATTCCACCTGCTACACAAATATTTGACATCCCAGGTGATATATCTGTAGAACTATTTGTTGTTGTTATTGACTGAAGAATTTGAGCTGTATGCATTTTTCTAATAAAAAAAAAAACTTGCAGACAAATGTGACCTTTCATCTGAGTTGACTATAGTGGAAATGCTGCGCTACTGCCTTGAGCATGCTGATAGAAATCTGCCCTTCAAACAAAGTGCCCCTCTAATGGTTTGATCATTTTCCTTGAACTTGTGTTTGTTACTTTCTGTGAGCTTCAAACAATATACATGGGCTTGCTTTTTGCAACAATTTTTGAAGCATGGTTCTAAAAATTGTTGAGTCGATTTAAAATTGGCCCAGCTGGAAATTACAGTCCAGTCGCATGTATATTTTATCTTCTCCCAAAAATGTATAGCTAATCTGCATTGAAAAGTGTATTCTAGAATAAAAGGGTAGCACAATATATTCTTGATTAGTTTCTTATTTTAGTTTTTTCTTAAATTTTTTTTTGTATCCTTTTTCTTATATTTTCTTGAAATGGTTTTCTTTTAAGTATTCTGAGTATTTAATGCCATTTCTTGAATTAAAAATTCATAGTTTTCTAATAAGTTGGATGAATACACAGTCTAGTTTTTAAATTTTACCACTCCACCACTTCTTCCATTAAACTGAATCTGGTTTGGGATTTTTTGGGTTTTCTAGTTAGGATTTGAGGAATAAATTTGTCTTTTCTCAGGTTATAATCAAGTTGTTTTTTTTTTTTTCTTTTGGTGAAAAATGCTAGGTTTTTGTGGAAATCCTGCAAAAAGATACGATTCTCAAATTGAATATAGATAAGCCAACCATGTAACATGATAGATCGCCCATCTCCCACTAAAAAAAGGGTTAAATAATAATAATAATAATAAAAAAACATGTATGAGGGAGCGGTGATGAGAGAACTATTTTGGTGAGGTGAATTTCCAGTGATCTGTGAGTTTGCATCATGTGTCAGCTTTACGCTCATTTTCCTTTTCTTTTATACTGAATTACTGATTATGGACAATTGCTGTGAAATGGATTTTTAACTGTGTTTTTGAGGTGGCTAAGCCTACATGGGGTGGATTGAGCATCGCAGAAAGGCCCGCAACGTCTAATTAAGAATGGATGTGGAATTGGGGCCCAAATGTTAAGGTTAGAAAGATTGTAAAATTGAGGATTGATTGCTACTTTATAATATTAGAGTTTCCAAATCTAGGTAGCAATTAAAGATTACGTGATCTCCTAATAAGGTAAAAGAATGACTATACAGAGTAATGATACAGGGAAAATACTACTTATAGACATGTGCATGTCTTGGGCAAAGTATGATCAAACTGTGTGGGTCCCATTGTGGGCTACTTGTCTACTTGTTTTCTACACTACCCCTCAAATTGATGTGGAGGTCCACAAAGCATCAATTTGGAAGATAAATATATTCATGACGGCTCGTGGTTAGTGCTTTGTTAAATATATCAGCCAACTGATGTTGAGTGGAAACATGTGGAAGTTGAATTATCTTAGGGACGACTTGCTGGCGAATGAAGTGGCAATCAATTCCAATGTGCTTGGTTCACACATAAAACACTGGATTATTGGCAGTCCTGATTGCACTTGTGTTATCGGCATATAGTGTAATGGGTTTTGTAAGAAAAACAAAAAACTCTCGAAGTAGATGCTGAAGGCAGACAATTTCATTGCTAGCCGAGGCCATAGATCGATATTCGGCCTCTGCGAAGGACTTGGAAACTGTATTTTTCTTTTTACACATGCAAGATATGGGAGAGTTTCCAAGAAACATGCACCATCCCGTAGTAGATCGACGAGTTTCAAAGCAACAAGCCCAGTCGGCATCAGCATATGTAGAGAGTTGGAGGGATGAAGTAGAAAAGTGAAAGAGACCTTGATCAAGATTGCCTTTGAGTGGTCGAAGTATGTGAAGTATTGCTGCAATATGTGGTCTGTGAGGATTACTCACAAATTGACTCTATGTATTGCATGAGAGATATCTGGTCAAGTCAACAA
This sequence comes from Persea americana, assembly GCA_029852735.1. Taxonomy (NCBI): domain Eukaryota; kingdom Viridiplantae; phylum Streptophyta; class Magnoliopsida; order Laurales; family Lauraceae; genus Persea; species Persea americana. Next base: position 28,879,788 of record CM056818.1, on the reverse strand, counting down.
GTTTCCAACTAGACGACAAAAAACAGCTGAATCTTTCAGGGGACACCTATCATCTTTGATGGTTTTAGCATTGAGCTCAAGAGGCGTGTCAAATGTCCTTGCATCCTTAAGGTGAGCAGCTTTGATCAAGTCCTCGGCATATTTACGTTGATGGACATGAATGCCACCATGAGTTCTAGAGATTTCTAGACCCAAAAAGTAAGTGGGAGATCCAAGATCTTTCATATTGAAGTGTGCATAAGATGAGTTTTGAGAGCTGATAATCATGTCATCGACATAAATCAATACGACCGTACAGCCTTGGGAATTGGGATGTCTAGTGAATAAAAAGGAAGCTATCATTCTAACTTTGGAGGAAATTTGCTTGATGGATAGCATGTTAGAATTTGTCAAACCAGTCTCGAGGAGTTTGTTTGAGTCCATAAAAACTTTTTCAATTTACAAACATGTTTTTGGGGGAAATGCATGGCTTGGAGGGGTTCGCATGTAGACAGTCTTCTGCAGGTCACCATTGAGAAAGCCATTTTTGACATCCATCTGCCAGGCCAGTGTCGGATAGCTGCTACACTTTGCAGTGCTCGAACAATGGTCATTTTAGCGACCGGTGCAAATGTCTCTTCTTAAATAATCCTATATTCTTGTTTGAAGCCCTATGTAAGTCGTGCTTTATATCTTTCCAAGCTCCCTTCGTATTTCACTATGATGGAATAGACCCATTTGCTATCAATAATAGGTACATCTATCGGGGCAGGTACCAGATCCCATGTGGAGTTTTCCTTAAGGATGAGTAATTCTTTTGTCATTCCATCTTGCCCGCATGGTACTATAGAAGCCCGTGAATAGGAGGTTGGAATATAGGAGTAGAATCTAAAGAGGTAAAAAGGGTAGGGAAACCGTATCTATTAGGAGGCACCAAAATACAAATAGAACGTCGCAAAGGTTGTGGGTCAGGAGGATCATTACCTGGAGGATCAAGAGCCGACAACGAAGGGTGATCAAGATAAGGTGTAGTCAGAGGAAAGAGTCATTGTTCGACAGACATAGACCTTGGTACTAGGCGGTGGGGATGTTGACTAAAAAAAACTGATGAAGATATGATACTTGGACGGGATGACTAGCAGGACGAAGTGAATAGAAAGGGATATGTTCCAAAAAGATGACATTCCTAGAAATACGGACACATCTGTCTTTTGGATCATAGCAAACATATTATAGGGGTGTAACGGTTCGGTTAACCGTTCATTTTGGGAGAACCGTTAACCGGACCGTGAATTACGGTTTTCAGTTTTAAAAGTCGTAACTATAACCGTATCCGGAAAAACCATTAAAAACTGAACCGCGGTCACCGTTAAGAATCGTTTTGTCAAGTGTATACTTAAGTTAAGAATTATATACATATTTCATTTAGGCCCTTAATTTATTTTTTATTAGTATAACGGTACGGTTAACCGTGTGCCGGTTAACCGAACTGTATTTTACGGTTCAGTTCGGTTAATAACCGTGAGTTAATATTGAAAACTGTAACTGAACCGTGAAGTACGGTTTTTCAATTTTAATAACCGTAACCGTAACCGAACCATGAAACACGGTTATTAACCGCGGTTCGGTTCGGTTAGATGGTTTTCCGATTTTCTTTTACACCCCTAGCAAACCAAACCTTTGTGAACACATCACTGTATCTAAGAAACACGCATTTGGTAGCTTGAGGTGAAAGTTTGGATCTCTCATTAGAGGGAAGATGAGCAAAATAGAGAACCAAAGACTTGCACATGTGAGTAAGATGGTGGATGACCAAAGAGACACTCATATGGTGTCACTTTATGTAAAGCATAACTTGGCAATCTGTTGATGAGATGAGTGGCAATATAAGCAGCTTCACACAAAAAATGAGGTGGGACTTAAGATTCAACAAGAAGTGTTAAAGTGGTTTCAAGGATGTGCAGATTTTTTCTTTTAGCAATTCCATTTGTGGACAAGATTTTTGGTGAATGACACCTTTATTAGATAAGGAGGAGAACTCAGTTGACATGTATTCTCCTCGGAAATTTGATTTGAGAATTTTGATGTTCTTGTTAAACTGGTTATACACCGTATTAGAAAATGTTTAAAATTATAGAACAGACTTCAAATTTGAGCTGTAAAAAATATATCCATTTGTAACGACAATGGTCATCAATAAACATAACATAGTATTTGTACCCAAGCCTACTTAAGTCCCTAGACATATGAGTAAAATAATATCAAAGGGTCTAGTGGCACGTGAACTAGAAAAAGGTAAAATATGGCTTTTGCTTAGACAACATGTTTAGCATTTAGATTTAGCAAGAGAAGAAAGCATTTTATTGTTGACATGACCAAAGTGTCTATGCAAATGGTCCACAAATTATTTGAAGCTGTAGAAGAGGAAGCATAAGGAGCAAGGTCCGATGTCCATGAGAAATAGTCTCCCATGTTTACTCCTCATCCCGATCACCTTTCCAGTTTCCTGTTCCTATATAACACTACTAGAAGAAGAAAAGTTGTCCTCCTACAAGGAATAAATTTGCAGATAATTTGGGAACAAAGTAGACATTGCGAAGGGTAAGGGAGGGCTTGGAAGCTCTAAGGTACCAATGCCAAAGATAGACAGATGGTGTCCATTTGCTGTTGTAATCAGTTCTTGACTGTTGTGAGTTTGTCTGTCCCTCAGGTTGCCTACTGAGGTTATATGGTTTGAGGTGCCTAAGTCCACAAACCAAGTAGGAGTAATAAATGCAGAAAAAGAAGTCGACGAATGGAATGCTGGAGATGTGTGAGGAAAATTGTACCAACCATTTACGCCCATGGAAGTAAATGCAGATGAAATAGAGTTGTTAATCAGCTCTCGGATCGGAGCAAGCATTAGCATCACAATGCCAGAAGAAGAGCTTGCAGAATCTGGTAGATTTTGATCTTGTAGAGCACTAGCAGTCTGACCTTGTTTCAGAGGTTGTTCATTTCTCTTTGGTGGTCTCCTGGTGTAGTCAGAAATAAGGTACCCCGTCTTTTTGCAGTAATTGCAGAATTGTTTATTTTTGCAATTGCGAGCCACATGTCCGTATCCTTTGCATTCATAGCACTGAACATTTTGCCCCCATGCAGTAAGAAGAGCAGTGTCTTCAGATGAAGGCTTCAGGTTCCTCTGTTATAGCTCATTGTGACGAGAGTCAAATTTCCTCTCGAAGGGCCTCTTGTACACGTGTCAAGGTCTGCTGATATTTCTCAATTTCTAAGAGCACCGGGGACCGACTCGAACTCTGGTCAGAGATTCATGAGGAACTGGCTTATATGGGACTACTCTTTTAGCGTAAGGGCATGTGGAAGAAACTCAGAAGGTACAGAGTGGAGGAGCATGGAATCCTTTTTGGTCCATTGGGTTAGGAATCTACTGTAGTATTCTTGTATTGTTTTATTACCCTGATACCATTTTGCCATCTCAGTGTCCAGATAGAATTTCCTAGCTTTGTCGGTTTGGTGGCATAACGTCTTCATGTGGTTCCACATATCTGAAGCTTTTGTAAAAGCTTGTAGGGACAGAGAAAGAGATAGATCTATGGAATTGAGGATCCATGTAACAATCTTGGCATTATTTTTACTCTAGGTTGCAACTGCCTTTTCATCAACCAGGTTAGGGACTCTGCTGGCACTGTCATCATCAACTGTGGGTTTGAGCTGTGTCCCATCTAAATAACCCAACATCCCTTCTCCTTCCACAAAGTTCTTAAGGCGAAAGGACCATGTCATATATTTCTTTCCATTCAACTTGATTGGAATTACATCGATTTTGTCCATCATGAAGATACTATTGATATAAATGCAAAAACTGTGGCAACAGAAAAAATGAACTGCCAAAGATAAAGGGCACTGTGTAGTTACGGTAGTTTTGATAAAGAAGCCGACCTGAATTTTAGTTTGTGCTGAACAACAAAGATCTGAGTTGCCTATATGAGCTGTAGAGCAGAGATCTGAATTGCTAGGTCCACCTGACCGAAATCGGAGATGAATAGTCGGTCCTCTTTTATAAAACCCAAGATGAGAAGACGAAGAGACACACTGTGATGTGCCTTAGACGAAGAAATTGGGCTTATGAAATCCCAGAATAGAGACTGCCGAGATTGATAGGTGATTGATCAACTTGGAGAAGGCCCTCGAACTGGAAGATTGATCAGACAGAGATATAGTTCCTGGCACAGATTGACGAAGTTGCTGCGTCGACTAAGGTGCAGACGAGAATTGAAGACGCAGCGACGAGAAGACAGTGACGAGCAGCAATGTCTACTGAGCTTGCAGATCGAACTTTGAAGAGAAGAATCATCCCATTTGAGCAGAAGAACCCAGACCTCAGAGAATATAAGCCAGCATTTGGAAGATGAAATTTGAACAGAATCTGGAAGACCCCGAGACAGGTTCTCGCAGTGCTATCTCTGGTCAATTCGACGATGAGGAACCCTCGATTCGAATTAGGGCATTCGATCAATCCAAGGTGAGATGATTCAAATCGAATCGTCACCCCAGTGCCCAAAGACAAAAAGGTTCGCATGATGAGAGGGATGATGTTGAGTAGAAGTTTGTGAGGAAAGTTCTCCACGAACGGATTTGCACGACCAATGAAATCCCTTGATATGGATGAGCTCCAAGAGCCAGCAACGAGAAGGTATGAGCCCTTGATAAAAAAAAAAAAAAAAAACAAGTTCTCTGATACTATGATAAGATCAGAAAGATTGGAAAATTGGTCTATCCTCTGAGGATCAACTGCCACTTTATAATATTAGAGTTGCCAACTCTAGGCAATAATTACAGGTCACATGATCTCCTAGTAAGGGAAAAGAATGCGGATACAAAGTAATGATGCATGGAAAATACAGCTAATCGACATGTGCACATAACTCGGTAAGACCATGATCAAACCACGTGGGTCCCATTGTGAACTACGTATGCCTTAAATTGAATTTCAGGGGCTGTTTTGGGAGAATAATATACAACAAGGGCTTATATGTAAATTTCAGAAAACTTTACCCAAAACAAGGCAGCACATGCAAATCAGCTTTAGAGCACTGGTTAATCGGCCATACCAGTCCCAACCCACTTCAGTCTAGCATGAAAAGAGTCGTCCATGAGTGTACTTAAAAACTGTGGGATGCATCTCATCAAGAAAGGGCCATGCGGGCTCCAGAGGCAGTTTTTTCATATAAATATATTTTTATATATATATATTAATTGCAATTGCAATGGAGATGTATAAAGAGACGAAACTCCTATGATAATTGAAGCTTAAGAAATATCACAAAGAGATTCATTCCTATGCCCTGACTTGAGAATTAGTAATGATTGAGAGATTGAGGAAAATGTGAGCATAGGATAAGAGTGGCATGGTTGAAGTGGAGACTTACTTCTAGAGTGCTTTGTGATTGGATCATATCTACAAAAGTGAAGGGAGAATGTAACATGATAGTGATTAGATTTAGACATGCTATGGATTATGGAGTGAAATGTTGGCTACCTGCGCAAAATAGGTGTAGCAAAGGTGGGAATGTTGAGAGCATTGTGGTAAAGCTAGGAAAGATAAAATCAGAAATTGCTGGATTTTATGTTGTTTCAAAGATTCTATAATAGTTTTTTTTTTTCCTTTTTCGAAAAGAAAATTTTGTCTTTTTCTTAGTTTTCTTTTTGAAATGAGTTGTGTTTGTTTTTGGTGTGGGAATGGAGTCCCACATCGGTAAAGAAGAAAAGACTGAGATCTCTTTATTAGAAACTGCTTGTATTTATGTTTTATTTGGTCTTTTTGTTACAAACATTGTGCGCACATGAATCGGGCTTGGCCTGGGATGTTGGGTCCAGAAACATTTAACCAGGCGTGTATCTGCATTGCGCATCCTGCGTTATCATCGCGTTAATTGAACGGTGGGGGCCATGGGACCCATATATACTTATATTGATTTAACAACATTTTGCAGACATTTTATTTTATTTATTTTTTCCCTTTTAAGACGTTTTAAAACCCATTTACTTTTGCCCCTTTTCTAAACGTTGTGCGAGTACCGCCACAATAATGGTCGTGGATAATGTGGCCCACTATTGTGGAACGGAAGCCCAATATAAAATGGGTTGTTCGCTTCCTGACAATAACACATCTTTTTTGTGGCAATGTTTTTGGGTGATAACAATGTTCTGGTGACTGAAAAACAATGCCCTTCTTTCCTTCATTCAAACTTAGAGTGCGACTTGCTTGAATTTTATGAGAAGGCTGTTATATTCTGGGGGCAGTTTTGCTAAGAGCCTTCGCGTTTGGTTTCAACACAAGGGGTAGAACTCATTCTCAAGGGAGCGTCATAAGATGTGCTTTGGCTGATTGCCGTTACTGCTGCTGCCCTTCCGTTTACACGGCTTGATGTTGTTGCATCGAGTATTATTGTTGCATTTAATCCGGCAATGCCTCTCTCTCTCTCTCTCTCTTTCTCATATATTATAACAATGTGTGCAGGGTTTCCAACCACGATTACCTTGGATGGCAGTAGTGGTGATGGTGATTGTGGTTGTTTTTGTTATACATCCGCTCTTCGATCATGTCATCACTGGATGTCATGTGAGAAGACAGCCTCCAGAAGTCCGCATAGATTGGCGTTCCATTCGGCACATGTGGTTGGGTTGAGATATGAAATATAGAAGTGTGGTTGTGTATATGTGTGCGTTTGTTTGGGTTATATACTTGTCAAAAGACTTCAGTTACTGGAAACCATATCTAAATATTCGGACTTTGAGTGTACGTACTTTTATGGCAATTTTTTCTTTTCTGTAAATATTATATATAAATACACGTTATACCCTTAACTCAGTGAGTATCTTATTTCAATGTTGGGTGTATCCTGACCATTTTGTTAGTTCTGGCATGGCGTAGCTGGTTAAGTGTGCAGGTAACTCGTCAGATACATTGAATTTTCCAGAAGAATTGCAGGCCACAGCAGAGGAAAAGGGCTATTAGTTTTGAGAGGCATGAGCGCTAATGCAGGGGTTCTGTGAAATGTTAGTGATGACTGTTGGATTTTTCTATTACCATTAAATACTGTTCTACAGCTGATAATAATGATACTGTTGTAGAAATTCAAGGGACTGCATCTTGCCAATGTATGAACTCGTATTAGATTATGTTAGATTATCATTAGATTAGGAAGATAGTGTGATGTGGAAAGGTCTCGTGGTGGATGTGATTTTGCACAAAAATAATCTCAATCAGAGAGCATCACAGCCATTGATTTTAGGAGCCTTGGGATGTGTTTGTACAAGTCAAGTTCCACTGAAGCAGGAGAGAATATTTTCGGTTTTTCTTTTCTGCGCATCAAAATTAACGTTGTCTGGAGTCGGATTCAGTGATGTAACTCGGCAAGCAATGAAAACATGATTGCAGTTAAGGGCTATGATGCACATATACTGTATGGATACGGTAAAGATATATCGTGGACACGGTAGGGACACGGATTTTATACATTAAAAGTGAAGTATCGGATATGATACAACATAATGCGTTGCTCATTTTGAAGTATCCGTGCATCATAGGTTAAGAGGTGGAAACACTACTCCGAGGGAAGCAGAAACGGTGTTTCTTTAGGAGACATTTGTATAATGCTGTGGAAGAGGAAACCTGTCTTTCGTCTTCTGCGGCACCCATTTCTTAATTGGGTAGGTAGGAAATGCAGATCTCTGCCATGAAATTCTAGCACAAAACCACCCTTCCGGCGCTGTACAAACTCCACCTTAAGTTTTTAACAGTTTCTTAACCTTTTCTTTTCCCCTGTTACACAATCCAATAGTTTGTTAAGCTTCATTACCCCTGATTTTCTATCATTGGTCAGTACAATTCGGATTAATGTTAAACTAGTGTGAGTGCGGGTCTAGGAGATTAATGAGGGGGTTCAGTTGATTACAGGGGTTCCCATGTGGTGGTAAAAGAGTTACCTTCCACTTAACCCCTTTTGTCTCTCTTAGCAGAACATGGCCCTTATTTATTACTTCATTGTTCAAAGTGACATTTGTACATACTTCTTTATTGGTTCTGTATTTGTATATCAATTTTTATAAAATAAATTTTATTGATCAGTAACAGGAATTTTATGCTGCATGCAAAATCATGAATTTTACAATTTGTTGAATGGGACACCTGTTATTGCGTCGGATTCCAACCTGTGATGTACTTTGTGACAGGACTAGGAGTCAGTGGCAAAGTCGATGGGAAGAAGAAAAATATTTCATGCTTTGATTGGGCCGATAACCCATCTTGACCCAACCCAAGTTGCACTCCTAGGATCAAGTGATGAATGCATAAAAAGCATACCCATGTCACAACATACTACAATTTTGGTACATAACAACTAAAACATTCAACAAGATATCAGAACAGGCTCAAGAAATATTTTGCTCAAGAAAACTTTTTGGTCTTGAGGGCAAGCTTTGATTTGTAATTAACAACTTCTTATCCAAATCAATCCACTAGTTATGTAACTTAATCACCAGATGATCCTCTTGCAAAGCCTGTAACCTGATATGAGAGCGCAAGCCGCTGTGACAAGAAAAGCAGCGACTGACATGATAACCGATGTAATGGCAATTTTCTTGAGAGTGATCCTTAAGATTTGTCCGATGGAGGGCGCCGATGCTGATGAAGATGATATCAGAAGGTATGCCATCAACTGTTACATGCTACAAAGAATTCTACCTCAGAAAGGAAACAGCATTTCTTTCTACTAATATTGAATTGGGGGTCGAGTTAGGTCAGGTCTGCTTGGGTGGAGCACTAGAGGTGACATTCAGAGGATTAACTTGAACCTAACCCATCTATTGATTGGGATTGGGTTGATCATGTCAATCAGAACACTGCCCAGAAATAAAAAGGGTCCCAGAACCCTTGATTAGCAGCAGGTTTGGTAAGGGTTGAGTTTGCAGGTACTGGTGCAATTAGTCGAGTTAGGTCAGGTTAAGGTCAGACCAGGTCAAGTAGCAAGAGTCGACTTAACCTGAACCCAATTTATTTAATAATTGGGTAAGAAGTGTCACCCCAAACACAGACCAAATATTAAAGGGGTCAACCCGGACCCTCAGTTGGTGGGGTGGACCAGGGTTGGTTGATGTGGCAGGCTTGTAATTTCCGCTTCTATTCTAAAAATGTAAAATGGGTCAGGTTCAGTTAGGATCCATAGCGTATGCGAATTTAAGTGTTTGATTGTCAACTGGCACGTTCCTTGTCCACATTCAGGTCCTACATCTACAACGAAGCAAAGGTCTGGACCCATTATTGGACCTGGACTGAACCCAATCCAGGTTTGTATTCAACCCTAAAATGACTTAATTCAATTTCTAATACCACATTAGATGGATGATTGGTCTGTAGTCTGTTGGATTCTAGGTCTTCGATCTGAACACAGATTTGGATCAAAATATGGATCAGAAAGTTTTTAGAATCAATGTTTCAATTCCTACCAGATCCGAAAATATGTTCAATATCCAATTTAGCATCCCTACCATTGTGGGGGAAAAAAAAGGTAATGGTAGTCCCAGATGTTGTCTACCTGATCCATGAAGAAGGTGATGTAATCACATATGTTGTCTGAAATGTAGCGGCCTCTGAAAGCAATGTCATGTATGCCTTTGAGAAGTTGCAAGGCAGAATAAACAGAAGCTAAGATGGATATGCTGAGGCAATACCTGAATTACCACAGGAGAAAATGTTAGCATATTTTATTAAGGCTTAATGTCTTTGTTTTACTTCATTTAAAAAAAATCAGACCCATTAATGTTATTTATTATTATTATTTTTTGATATCTATATCCTTTGGTCTTTATTTTTGTTTTAAGGACAGAAGCTAGGGACCCTAGAAATGATCAAGTTGAACCGGTCAGACTAAAATAACAGAGTAATTCACATAAAGGGGACTACTTTGGCTACACATTGGGAGTTGAATGAGTCGATGGTCAATATGTATGGGTTAAAATTTCAATTTAGTTCATTGATCAATTATCATACTTTTGGGGCGGGTTTAGTATGGGTCAAGGTAAACCCTGAGTGAACCCGCCACGCCCTGCACCTATCCAGCCCATGGAGGGGTTTATGACATGTGAAACCAAAATCACCTCTGGGTAGTGGGTACTGGTCTTGGGGCTTGATACTAGTAATTCTTTTATTATAAAAACTAATGATCCGGTTTAATCAACTTAAGATGTGACGGTACCCATTGTGCTACAAAAGGGATCATTATGATCAAGCTACCCCCTCAAACAAACTAGCCTCCCGCAATTGACACAAGTTCAAATCTTACACTCAGCCAAGTGTCACTGTTGGATTAAGATAAAAAAAAAAAAAATTGCCTTCAAAAGATATTAAACTTATGGTCCATAGATCAAGGGGTTTGGATGATCTAATGGGGTTGATATTTTGCGCACCTATGTAAGTCTCATTGATATCTTTCCAATCCCAATTACCATCATGATTGGTATTGCCCTAGGTAGGCCTTGTAAAGTTAAACGCACAAATCACAGTTCATCGCTTCATATCAAATCTCTTCTTTTAAAATATTATCATATGAAAATGTAAATTATATATCTTCTATTGCATGCCGGAGGCCTTGAACCACAGCTCCTCAATTTAACTTTTAAAAATGTCTTATAATAGAATAATCCATTAAAAAGATGTACCAGAAGTATAGAAACCACGGGTTAGGGTAGAGAAACCCAAACCCACAAACTCTACATTAACCCAACTCGTGTCAAAATCTATAGAAAAGTCGATAGTCAATATCAGAATCTGCCTCTACTAGAAGTGGGTTAGGGTGGGTCACCTGTTTAATCTGACCTATTGCCATATATAATCATATGCCATTGGGCCAATCACATAAAAATGAATGCCGGACCCCATATAGATAAATATACACTGTGTGGATAAAATACCGTAATGCCGAGATTAGGGAGAACTATGGTAATAACCTCGATCTCGGTAAACACAGCCCAGTAGCTCGGCAGCTCGGTAAGGAGTGCCAGCTCAAGGGGTGTCAACTCAGCAGCTTGACAGTTCGGTAGAGAGTGCTAGCTCAACGAGTATCAGCTTGGTAGTTCGGCGTGAGTACTAGCTCAGCAAAGTACTAGCTTAGAGGGACCGCTCCTGGTCTCAGTAAAAGTATTGAAGGCAGGGAGTGGGCCATTGCACTCCTATGAGAAGTATGGGCATGCCCTGACAAATAGGGTGGCTCATTTATGGCAATAAGAAGTTGGCTTTATCATCCCATCACTTCAACTGTCCAAAAGCATGGAAGTTTCTGATGGGATGTGCCCTTTTTATATACTGCTGGGTATTAGGGTAAGGCCCAATGGGACCTTACCCCACCTACCCCCACTTACAAAGAGAATGAGAATGAACAAAGAATCATCTACAAATACACATGAGATCAGCCCCATGAAGGTACGCTAACACACAGCACGTAAAACCTTTGCACTAGCTCTCTTTTCTTCTCCATTCTCCTCCTACTTAGTTTCTAGAACTAACTCAGGCATCGGAGTGCCTTCGGCTGATGGTAGCCAATGGCTCTGACCCAAGTTATTTTCCTTCCCTTTTCAGGTCGTCGGCGTTCTGTCTTTCCCTAATCTACAAGTTCTACTTCCTAATCAAGTGGGTGACATTTTTACCACACACACACATATATATATATATATATATATATATTATCCTAGCTATTTGATTCGGAGGCCCCTCATGTGATGTTTATGATCATCAAATGAAGCTAATGCCATTTAACAATTTAGAGAGAGAGAGAGAGAGAGAGAGAGAGAGAGTACCTAAATTCATGATAGTGTAAGATGCTGTTATGAGGCACAGGTGCGAATAGAGAGAGGGAAGAGACTACAGAGAAGAGAAACGCAAAGAAGCGAAGTAAGATGTTGGAGAGGTGGCCTGTGGGTTGTGAACTCCTCCATCCACCTGAAGAAGCAAGAGAGTTTGTGAAGGGGGACGGCGTTGGCAAAGCCTGTTGTAGAGAGAATGATGGAGAACACAACACCGGTGGCGACACACGCGCCATTTGTTTGCATCACCCCAGCCCTCCTAGATCTCTCCTATCATTTTGTTTCCCATATCCAAATAAAAGCATTAGCAGTTGTTAATGATTTAACATAGGAATCAACCTTACAAAATGCATGATAAATATAAGGGAGAAAATGGTGGAGTTAGTGTATGTCTTTTCTTGGTAATCGAAATTTCATTGTAACAAGTGATTTATAATTGAGGGTATTTTTAGCTTTCAAAAGCTACTTTGAAAAAATTTACCAAAAAAAAAAAAAAAGGTTAATTAGAAAAAGAATTTCGTGGATTAGTCACCTGAAAAAAAATAAAAATTCTAATCAATTACAATTTGTCATGTGGGACCTACTTGTGTTCCTGCCGAGCATTGAGTGATAATGCGCCGGAAAACTCTTATTTTGGATTAGATTTTGGGTGAACAAATTATCCTAATTGGACCATTAACAATTGATTTAAGTGCCTTAACAATGGTTTCCTAAATTATATCTTTTATGAAATTCAATCCAATGGTGAGTAGAAATATAAATATCAAAATTGGTTGAAACCAATTTTTGGGGGTTAGTAAGAGCCACCAAATATTAAAAATTTTACCCCATAAGAGTCGTGGGGCATACCTTCCACTCGAAGAATTGTGTTGAGAGGTATACCTCTCATTGTTTTTATGAGGTACTCACTTTGATGCATGCAATCATGAGGAGATAATGTGAGGAAAGATCTCATTGTACATGGATACCATCTTTGGCAATAAAATCATCATAATCAGATACCATAGCCTTTCTTCTTTTACCACAAGATTCTTTGAAAAACAAATTCACTCTTAATGACTATCCATTTAGATCGAAGAAATCCTAAATTTTTTTTATCTAATTTTACTAGGAGATCCCAAGGTATCAAATGATAAACCGATGATATCTTTGGTTTTTTTTTATTAAAAAATAAATAAAATTGCTTCCAAATTGTGGAAATTTTTTTTTTTCCATCATCATAATTAGATTTTTGAGAAACAAAATTTACTCCTTGTGAGTACTCAATGATGTCAAGGAGACCCTAGATCGTTTCTTTTAATAATAATGTCAGTTGAAAACTCATGATATTATGGGATAAACCCATTTTTCTAATTACTGACCAAATTGTAATTTTTTGTTCCACTACTAATTAACATTTTGAAGTCAAAATTCACAGCTCATAATCAATCATTAGGACTTGAAATCCAATAAGAAACCCAGGATGTCATGGGATAAACCCATCATAGAGTAGGTTCTAACCCAAGCATAGGATTGTCAATCAAGAAAAAAGAGAGTCTAGTGACATTTTTAGCTTTTGTCCTTAACCAGTAAAAATTGACTTTAACAGGTATTAATCCATAAAAGTCTCTTATATAAATATATAATTCTAACCCCCTTTTCTCAAGTTTAATGATAAAAATGCATTTTTATTTTTATTTTTGAATTGAATATTTAATAGTTTCAGTTGGATCACAGTTAAATTTGAGTTTGCCGACAATTCAAAGGATTAGTGTTAATCATATATTTGGAGTTGATGGAAGGGAAAAACCAAGCATGATGCTATTCTAAATATTTGTGTTGTGTGTGAGAGAGAGAGAGAGAGAGAGAGAGAGAGAGAGAGAGACCTGAGAATGGTGGGCTAAAGTTCTCCTTTCTATTGTTGTTGTACTTTTTTCCTCTTATTCCTACCTCTGTCTTCATCCTTTCTTTTCTCCCTCCCTCTTCTCCCTTTCCCTATTTCTCTTTTCCTCTGCAGACAAAACTGAGAGAGAGAGAGAGAGAGAGAGAGAGAGAGAGAGAGAGATCATATTTCTTCCATTTCTTCCTTGACTCTTACCGCTGACTTCAGGGTTTTTTTAGTAACACAAGGAAGTTGGCTGCCGGCCTTATTATTTATAAGTGACGTTTTTTTTGGTGGGGCCATTGGTTGGAGGCCCCACCTTGGAGCTGGAGAACAGGGGCAGCAGAAAAATACATTAGGTTTCTAGATTATGAGTCTACCAGATTTCATTTTTAATCACTGTATGACCTAACTCTTAAACAAGGCAATGCTGCTCCTGATGGGTCAATAAAGTGCGAACCACCTGTTCTATTTACTTTTTTTTTAGGGCCAATATGACCAATCTATTCCACTGATGCTTGTTTGGTAATTGCTTTACCTACCACATACATGAATGCGTGGAGGAGTGGTTGGTCTTCTGAATTATCCAAAGGGCAGGTATGGCATTGTTCGTGAGAATTATCACAAATATAGTTCTTGTTCTGGAGAAGCTGTGGTCTCCAGAAATTGTCTGAGATATTTTTCAAATAATATTAAAAAATATTGTGAAAATAAATTAATTTTTAAAAATAAAAAAAATAAACATAACATACTGTTATATATATATATATTTCTATTAAAATGAAAATAAGCTTAATATTAGGGTGTGAACACAAAAAGAACATTAAAACCAAGTGAGCATCCTCAAACTAATCCAAACAAAGTTTGATATATATATATATATATATATATATATGTATGGGAAATACTTGTGTGTATGCATCCTTCACCATGTTCTGGTGAGGGATAGCATAGTAGGGTTGACTTTATAACACATCCAAATCATCCACACACACGGAACCCCCTTAAGTACACTGAACCCATTGAATTTTCACTTATCCAAATGGATTGGACCGTTGGATCGAGGGTCAATTTTTTTCCTTTAATATAAAGTCATTAAATTTGTGGGACATGGATGAAGGGGTTAAAGGCATGAGATTGACTCCAAATTTGATATATGGTCTTATCCAAGATGTCTCTTCTCATCCCCCACAAAGTCTCATGATCAGTGGGTCCATAGGTGGGACCCATTAAGTTTGTCTCTCATTATATGGTGAGGGAATGATGCACAGGAATATCCCCCTGTATGTATATGTATATATGTATATGCATATGCATATGTATATATATATGTGTATGCGTATGTATATGTATGTGTATGTGTATGTATATATGTATGTGTATGTGTATGTGTATATAGATATATCTAGATGTAGATGTACATATATACATACACATATACATATATACATATACATATATGTATCTACATAGGGGGACATTCATGTGCATCCATGAATATATACATAGATACATATATACATACATACATACATACATATGTACATAGATATATATATATATTTATATAGGGGGGACATTCATGTGCATTCATCTCTCACCATAGGGTGAGGGAACTTTCCCTTTTTATGCATGAATATTTTTTTTATGACCGTATATGACTTTTCCTCTTTTGCACATGAAAATTTCTGATTATGGAAGTGTCTCTCACCCTATGGTGAGGGATGGATGCACATGAATATTCTTCATATATATATATACATATATATATATATATATATCATTCTTTTCACAAAAAAAAAAAAAAAAATGCAGAATTAGTTAACTGGATGAAAATCTGTTTTTGGCTTCAACTAAGCTGATTAACCAGTATTTTTAGATTAATAAAGGTGAAAACATATGGTAAGTGGTTACTTGTAACTGTCAAAAATATAGATGTTCACCTGTAAGATTCTTTTCCTTTCAAAGAGGGTGGTTGTAGTTGAAAGAGAAAGCTCCCATGTCCATGTTTAATCCCATTTATGACTTTGATTATTAAGTCAAGTCTTCTCCAAACAATTACTCATTTAATAATGCAAGTAACATAAAGAAACTTGAAAATCTGTTTGCTGCACACACTTAAACACAAATATTCAAGTTGGAGCCCCCCACACGGAATAACCATACGACTTATGTTTGGGTCCGTCCGTCCCACATGATTAACTTGCCCCCTCATATCACCAATGATTAGCATTGCCAAGGGTCAGGGCTTAATCCGAACTGGCCCCTATCTGAACCGATCTGTGATAGGTTCATAATCAGAAATAACAAACCCTTCTTACCTCAAATCCTTCATATGCTGGTCATACTCAATGGGATATTTAGTTGTTGGATTTTCTTCTTATGAAGTTCCCTTGAAATGAAACAACAAAAATCTTTGGATGATATTATTTAATGAAGGCATTAGGCGGTGCTAGTATTTTTGTTGGCTAATTCATGGGTTGGACAAAACTCTGGGTCTATTGAGTTATATTTTTTATTTTATTTTAGAATGGACTGTAGTTGTGGTGCCGATAGAGCTGAACCGACGAAGTTAGAAGACTGGGCGAATCAACCCAGGCCCGATCGATTGGAGCCTTTGTCCGATCGATCGGACAGTAAATGCGCCACAGTTAAATGGGCTGTCCGATCGATCGGATGGGCGGCGCAGTTCAGGAATATCTACAGTTTCTGCATGAACTTGTTTTCTTTTGAGACTATGTTTCCCAGTTTGAGTTCTACTTGTGCTTTAAGTCTAAAGCACGAATTTAGGGCAATATACAAAGTATTGCTCTCAACCCTATGGACACCTCTCATTAATCTGAGTCAAAGATATCTTAGAGAGAGAGAGATTATTCTCTAGAGCCATTGAGAGATCAATCTTAAGGGCTGCTCTAGAAGATTGTTGCTGCTTCTGCTTACTCGTAGGAGATAGTTCATCTTGATTGACAAGGTACGAGGAGATCAAGTAAGGAGAACAGTGCATGGTGGACGTCGTGTTAGTAGATTCTTTACAAGAATAACTACAAATGAGCTTGTGAGTATATCTTGTAATTGTTTGTGAACTTTTGATTTCTGGTTCGTGGCTTTTCTCCCTGGATAGGGTTTCCACGCTAAAAATTGTGTCTGCTCTCTTGTGGTATGTGATTGGTATATAGCTACTTCTATTTTCTGATTCGTTATTTCCGCTACATGTTGATTGGTTTATTTAGAACTAGTATATCCATTCTGATAACCCCTGCAAAAAACTTTCAATTGGTATTGGAGCAAGTTGCATTATTCTATTGTGTTGATCCTTTTGTTGCTGGGATGGATAACTACCGTGAAGGCACGTCAACCAATATGCCTCCTTTGTTAGATGGTAATAATTATGCTTATTGGAAAATCAGAATGGTTGCTTTTTTAAAAGCCATAGACCTGAAAGTTTGGAAATCTATTGAGAAAGGCTATTCCTTGCCCAATGTCACTACTACTGGGATAACCAGTCTTAAACCTGAAGAGCAGTGGTCTAGGGATGAAGAATTGGCAGCCACTTGCAACTCTAGGGCTTTGAATGCTATTTATAATGGAGTTAGCATGTCTGAGTTTCGCAGAATTTCTACATGCACTACTGTAAAAGAAGTATGCGATATCCTGCAAATTGTGCATGAAGGGACTGACACCGTCAAACAGTCGAAACTTCAGAACTTGTATACAGCCTTCGAAACCATAAAGATGGAAGATGGTGAAACTTTTGATGAGTTTAATTTCAAAGCTGAATGCAATAGCTAATGATACCTTTAGTTTGGGAGAGCCAATTCTTGAAAATAGAATTGTGAAAAAGATATTACGGTTTTTTCCAGAAAGGTTTGATGCAAAGGTTGTAGCCATAGAGGAGAATAAAAATCTGAATATTATCAAAGTTGAAGATTTGGTTGGCAACCTTCAGACTTTTGAAGCAAACTTAAAGACTGATGGAAAATCTAAATCCAAAGGTATTGCTTTGAAAGCCTCCAAAGAATCGTCTACGAAAATTGCTAGTGATTCTGATTCTGATTCTGAGGAGAATGATCCCCATGTTGCTGTTCAGTTTATGAAATAATTTCAGTTGTTTATGAAGGGGAAGAAAAGTGATTTGAAAATCCTAAAGAATTATGTAAAGAAGAAATCTTCTAAGGGAATTCAATATTTTGAGTGTCATAGTTATGGACACATTGCTAGTGACTATGCTAACAAAAAGCCAAAAAAGAAGGCTTTCAATTTGACTTGGGATGATGATACTTCTGAGGAAGAAGATAAAAAGTCTGAGAAATCTGATGCTAGCAAAGAAAAGTTCATGGCAACCTCAGTTTCTGCTATTCCACCGTTGTCTGAGAATGAGATTGATCAAGATGTTAGTGAGTTAGAAACAGAACATGACTGAGAAACTGAATATCAGATACTGTTTGCAAAGTCTATGAAGATGCTACAGATGAATGAAAAAGTGGCCACAAGATGGAAAGAATCTAAAGAGCTTAATACTTCTTTGAAAGCTGAATTGTTAGAAGTTATTACAAAAGTGAGTCACTTAGAGGCTGCAAATAACAAGTTGGCAGATAATTTGACCGCTGAAGCACAAAAGTGTGATTTACTTGATCACGATTTAAAGGCCTTGAAAGCTGAAAATACCAACTTGCAAGGAAGACTAAAGATGGTCCTTTCTGAGTTGGATACTAGCAAGGCCTCACTCAACATGATGAATACTGGGTCTAAAAAACATGATAACATCCTATGCAGTCAAAAGGCAAAGACATTCATGCATGGCATTGGCTATGCTGATGGTGCATCTACATCAAAAGCCAAAGGTACTAACTGTTTTGTTCAAAATTCAGTTGTTACTAATCCTGCTGTTCTTGTTGTCAACCCAGTTGCCACGAAAAAGAATGTATCACGTCCTGAACGAATTCCCACTTGTCATCACTGTGGAATTAAAGGACACATTCGACCCCATTGCAATAAGCTGCGAAAGTCACCACATCAAAAGCAATAGAAAACACAGAAGGAAGAGTCACCTATAAAAAATACCAAAGCTGTTTGGGTCAAAAAAGAAGACCTTCCATCTGTATTGGTACACACTTTGCTGAAATGTCTAAATATACAAGTGTGCGTACCAAAGCTTCATCACCCCTGATCTGCACGATCATGCCCCCACCCTAGTGCTGATACGAAGATCTTATTGAGGGGGAGCTACAGAATCTAGATTGACAGAAGCTACTTGAAAGATAATTGTTTGTCAATTATGGACAAAAAGGGGGAGATTCATGAAGCTAGGGGGAGAAAACAAGCAAAGAACTGCTGAGCTAATTTTTTTAGTCTGATAATTCAATGTAATTTGGGTTTTTCTTATGGGTAGATCATTTGTATTGTTCTAGAGAGTTTTGTCCATGAATTGCCAAAGGGGGAGATTGTTATTATTTTTGTTGGCTAATTCATGGGCTGAACAAAACTCTGAGTCCATTGAGTTGTATTTTCTATTTTATTTTAGAATGGACTGTGGTTGTGGCGCCGATAGAGCTGAACCAATGAAGTTAGAAGATTGGGCGAATCAACCCAGGCCCGATTGATTGGAGCCTCTGTCCGATCGATCGAACAGTAAATGCGCCATAGTTAAATGGGCTGTCCGATCGATTGGATGCACTGTCCGATCGATCGGACAAGCGGTGCAGTTCAGGAATATCTACAGTTTCTGCATGAACTTGTTTTCTTTTGAAACTATGTTTCCTAGTTTGAGTTCTACTTATGCTCTAAGTCTAAAGCACGAATTTAGGGCTATATTAGGGTATTGCTCTCAACCCTATGGACACCTCTCATTAATCTGAGTCAGAGATATCTTAGAGAGAGATTATTCTTTAGATCCATTGAGAGATCGTTCTGAAGGGCAGCTCTAGAAGATTGTTGCTGCTTCTGCTTACTTGTAGAAGATAGTTCATCTTGACTGACAAGGTGTGAGGAGATCAAGTAAGGAGAATAGGGCATGGTGGACATCGTGTTAGTGGATTCTTTATAAGAATAACTACAGTCCTTAGGTCGAGGTATAGACTGAGGTAAAGGAGCTTGTGATTATATCTTGTAATCATTTGTGAACTATTGATTTCTGGTTCGTGATTTTTCTCCCTGGATAAGGTTTCCACGCTAAAAATTGTGTCTGCCCTCTTGTGGTGTGTGATTGGTAGATAGCTAGTTCTATTTTCTGATTCGTTATTTCCGCCGCATGTTGATTAGTTTATTTAGAACTAGTATATCCATTCTGGTAGCCCCTGCAAAAAACTTTCAGGCGGTTACCATGGGTTACTAGGATTGAGTAAAATACAGCTTCTAGGGAAATACCAACAAAGCTTTGGTCCTTCGAGGTTCAGAAATCTCAGCCTTTTTTTTATTTTTATTTTGGTAACTCAGCCAAGGCAGGGACTCAAGAGAGAGCAGCCCGCAAACACACGGGCAGGTAGCCCACCTAAGGGGGAAAGAAGTCCGCACAAGAGGGAAGAAAGCCCACACAAGTAGAGAAGGAGCAGAGGTGATGCACCCAGGGTTTGAACCCCAGCAACTAGGTAAGAACTGACGCTTCTTACCACGGGTAAGGAGCCATTCTTGAAACCTCAGCCATTCAGTTACTTGGATGGTGTAAAATTCTATATAGGTAATGGCACCAGTGTCAATCCAAATGTTCTCCCACATGTTAGGGCTTCTCTTCCCATTTGTTTGGGCAATGCTTCTCACTTTGTGGGTTTTCTCTTCCCACTGTGTGGGCTTCCTCTTCCCACCTGTGTTGGCTCTTTGGGTCCCAGCCTCCTACGTTGGGGTACGAAAAAATTAAAAGAAGATTGCAATGATATTCTTTTGCAGAAAAAGTAGTTCTTTGGAAAAATGGAGCTATTGCTGCTACAATTCAATCAGCAGAATATTTAAATTGACTCTCAAGTAGTTTGTACTAATCTTTAGTAGGTTTGTTCTGTTTAGTTTCTCCCAAATGAATTGGAAATGCCTGTGGGCGAATTATAATTCAAAGCAGACTATTTTAGCAGAAACTTTTTTTTTTTTTGGGAAAATGTTTAGCTCTTTGGTCCTTGTTTGCTTCTTTGCTGTTTGTCTTTCTCTAATGAAATTTTCTTTCCAAAAAAAGAAATAAATTGATCTTAGGATAAATCTCATTCGCTCATACTTCATGTTCTCTCATAAATTGGCATTCATCCAGAACTCATCACAATCGAAGTGCACACCACCGTTGGATTTGTCATGGGATCAAAGCTCAAACCTCATTTGAGTTAAAATTCTCCTCCCTGTCAGATTGAACACAACTAAAGGCAAGATATGATGCATCCTATCCAATGGATTCACGCCTGCTCTCTACAAGAATTGTAAGAATTTTTATCTCGAGAATTTGAAATCTCCAAATGCTACCGCACATGGAATTCCAATGGAATTTCAAATCCTCATGGCCCATCCAGCATTTGAAATACTGATATTTTGAGAATTCTAAGGGGTATTTGTGACTTTTCAGATTGGTTAGAATTCAGAATTTCTCATGGCATTTGAAATTCCAAGGGAACAACTATCATATTAATATAAAAAAATACCCAAAAGTGGTTTTTCCTTCATGGTGTCATACATTTATAGTTTTATAGAATACCTCGGACCTAGTCTCCATTTACGAGGTTGAGAAAAGGAACATTTTCAAAAAGGTATAAAACTTCCTGCTCAATTTTTAAAAAAAAAGGTACATGCAGATTTGAATATTTCAAAAAAGATACAAAAATTTTCCACAATTCTTTCAATCATGTCCCCATAAAAATTTAAGAATGAAAAAATATCCCTATTTCTTTAATAAATCATTTAAGAGAAGTGATCAAGTCCAACCCAAACGACTTAGTGGGGCCATTTCAAGTACCTTTATGCATGGTTATAAAAGGGGACTCCAAATGTTAAAAAACTAAGCTTCATTAAATGGTTATCATCTAAATCAAAACTCCAAGTTCTAGAAAGAAGAGAGTTTAAGAAAAGTAAAAAACCTGCCATAATAGAAGAGTAGTTTTGTCATTCCTAAAAAAATTATGGAGGGGAATTTTTTATTTTTATTTTTGTGGTAAAATATGGAGAGGACTTGATTGAAAGAATTGCAGAAAACTTTTATAACTTTTGTAAATATCCAAATCTTTATTTTCTTATTTGAAAATGAGGCAAACTAGGGCTGTACATGGGCGGTTCGGATCGGTTTAACGCTAAAACCAATAACCAAACCGAACTTGTCGGTTTTTTAATTAACCGATCTGATCCGACCGATGGAGAGGACTTAAACCGAATCGAACCGAACCAAACGGTTCGGTTGGTTCGGTTCGGTTCAGTCGGTTAAACCGTTGTTGTTGTTTTTTTTTCTTTTTTTTTTAAATCAGACATTGATAATTTCAAAATAATGAGACCCTCATTATTTGCATTTATTCCAGTGTTTAGTGCAAACATAAAAATCCAACATTCTAGTGATCCATATAAAAAATAATTCTACTCCAAAAAGAGAGTTTGGATTAAATGCAAGTGCACAATCATATTATAGAATAGAAATTCCACAATCCAATAAAAAAAAGAAAATCTCAAAAGCTGAAAATAGAGCGGGGAAAAAAACTATAAAAGTATTGAGGCAGTATTGAGTTTATGTAAGAATGAGTTGTCGAATGTAACTATGAAAGTAGTGAACGAAACCCTAAGTCTAAAATAGTAAAAAAGCAACACTTCGGTTAATGTATACGGACGGTTTGGTTTAAGCAGTTTTTATGATATCCAAACCGTTAACCAAACCGATGTAAGCGGTTTTTATAATTCCCAAACCGTTAACCGAACCGATCAAGTATAAACTGATCCAAACCGCCCGGTTCAGTCAGTTCGGTCCAGTTTTGCGGTGATATCGGATTTTTTGTGCAGCCCTAAGGCAAACGTATGATACTTTTTTGAAACTTTCCCTTGAAAAAAAATGTACTCTAAAAAAGGGTGCCATATATATTATTTTTATGGTGCTTAGATATTCATGAGCGTGTATAAAAACCGCTTTGATTCATGAATGGTAGGCCCAATGCATGTATATTTGAAAGAGGAGTACAATCCAGTGGAAGCAAGCTAATGTAATTAATACGATCATCTAGTTTAAGCTGTCAATGGGCCTGAATCATCCGTTTTGACAGAGGCAATTGTACATATATTAGAGTCCAATGGGGCAGACCCGGACCATTGTTTAGGGTCTGAGCACCTTTAACAAGCCGGATTTGGCCAAGGGAGGCCCTTTTATCTTTATTGGTATGTTGTGCTGGTACCATATACCTACTCAATGAAATAATATAACATATATAAAACATGAATATGCCATATGAAATGATGTTTATGTGTTGTTTTTCTTCTAAGTTCTTAAGTTCGTTCATTTCCCTAGTGGTTGGAATTCAATCGGAGCTATGTTGTATGCAAACAGACCGCACTTGGTCATTTAGGTGACTCCAAGGCGAATCTCAGCCTTTATTGATTAGGAGTTGTTTGGTTGCAGTTATTTACATTTGTAAATGAATTACATGAGTAACATTTATGCACGATTATGTATTCATGTTTGTTTATGTTCATTTACGTTTGTGATACGTAAATCAGGTATGAAAATATGTGTAAATCAAGTCATGTTCACAGTAAAATTTACTTTCCTAAGAACCTAGTAAAAGGAATCGCACCATTTGTGTATTTATAACCAAAAAAGGGTGGAGCTGAATTGATTTGGGCGTTCCATATAGGGTTATGCCTTTTTCATCTTTTTCAACATTGTGGGCCTAGAATGACCCGAAATACTCATTCTCTTCATAAGGCCAAAAACAGCTTGGAGACCATATTCCTGCCGTCCATTCATCCAAGGTATTCAAATACTTGTGAAAACTGTCAAATCCACTATTCTAGACTTTTGTGGGCTCCTTCTTCACGATCTGAACTGTTCAGTCTCTTTAAAAGGTCAAGTTTCGTGTGTTGGTTCATTGTGGGTCTTGGGGAGATTTTAAAAGAAAACTATGGATCATTAGATGTATATAGTATAAATGGCAGTCCCTTGGGACCATACCTTTATTTTTTCCTTCATGATATGAATCGTCTATCCTCTTCATTAAGCCAAAAGCTAATGGGAGACCAGATTTCAGCCATTGATTCATCCTATATTTTTCAAGTATCTGTGAAAAGCTCAGACCTAAAATCTCCAATTATGGACTTTTGTGGGCTCCGTTTTTAAAATACAGACCGTTTATCCTCTTTATAATGCCAGAAAAATGGTTAATGGATTAAATTTTATCTTTTGATCCATCGTAGATTTTGATGAAGTTGTGAAAAATTGTGAACCATTGATTGTACTTGGGTTCGGATGTGAAGAGATATGAAAATGACACACAATGTATGTAATCTATTTCACATGTGTCTCATTTATCTATGGAAATGATTCACATGTACACCGTTTACACATGTACGGATAATCTTCGTAGAAACCATAGAACCTCTTAGACTCTAGTACATCCAGGTCTATAAGACTATAACTGGCACCAAGTTGATGGTTAGATCTGGGTCGGAGTTGGATTACAGGATGGACAACTTAAACGGGACCCATTTATTGCCTATTCAAATTTCAAACTCAACCTCTTCAATCTGCTCTTCCCAGCCGCCCGTATATATCACTTTGCATGCCCATGCCTAAATCACACTCACAATGCAACATGAGATTCAAGTCCAGCTAGTGGGGACTCTACATGCATGCCTATCAGTCAGGAAGGGGTTAAAGGGTTAGGCAAAACATCAGCCTCATTAGATTATCTTTAACTGTTGATCTAATAACTATTAGAAAACAATTTCATATGCAAACTGTTATATGCGAAATATATTATCTTATTTGTCAAAGTCACCATTCTCGCATAATTAAATTAGCACATACAATGATTTTATATTTGTTTGCATTTCTTTGATATTTTTATAAATTTCTCAAAATCCATGAAGAATTCATAAATGAAGCTAAACATCATGATATTTACCATTAATAGAAGAATAATGAATAATTCGGATCACGAATTAAAGGCCCAAACAAGTGCAAAAAACTTAGATCCATAAGTTGGCGCTTTTTCAAAAATGACTTAAAATCTATCAAGATCTAAAATAATCAGCTTCTTCATCTTGGGGTTTATTGTTTCAATAAAAAAATAAACAGTTATTATTACAAATATGGCCTGAATGATAAAAAAATAAAGGTGATTGATGGGCTCCAAAAGAATGCAGTCCGAAAGTCGCTAATTTAAGCCTTAACACAGGTTAAGGTCCTTTGAATCAGTATCTCTATTAGATTTCAATTCCAATTATTAAATTAGTCAATTAGACTAAGTCCAATTAAAAAACAATCAAGCACAAAAGGAGACGTAAGATTTTGTACGTGGAAAACCCTACTCAGAGAAAAACCATGGGTCTTACCATCCAGGCCAACAGACAACCAGGCACTATAATATTTGAAAGTTACAAAACTCAAAGTACCCTTCCTAGTTGCAACAAAACCTAAGGATTGCTCGATTTCCTAACGCCTCGCCATGCTTCGAATCAACATCTTGAACGCGTCTTCAAGGTGTATTTACTGCGAGAGAGTAGACATATGGAACTCCAAAGAGTTTGGACTTTAGCACAGCAACTTGACGAATCTTTGGAGAAGAAGATGGTTCTCTCAAATTGATTCTAAGGTTTAGGATTGGAGAGAAGTGCAATGGGCACCTTTAGGGTTGATGGGTTGTTCAATATATAGGGCTTGGGACATGCATAGGGTTACTTGAAGAGGGTAGGACTCAAAATGGTAAATTGAGACAAATTAGAAAGCAGTTTCTTGAAATAACTGGGCTTTCCATAGAGCATGCACTCGAGCGGGGTACTCAAACTACCAGCCTTGAGCTCGTGCGCAGAAGGCTGTGATCGAGCGTGGGAATTCTCTACTTGAAGTGTACTCGAATGCAGGATGGCGCGTTCGAGCACCCAATATGTTCGAGTCCCGATGAAATTCTTGTTTTCAGCTCTTCTTCTGGGCAATCCATCTATAAAATACATTATAAATTGAATACCTGGTTTTCTCCATTATCCACTGAATTACCCAACACCCATATAGACCTTACACAATCACCGTAATAGAAGCGCACATAAACCTCTTTTGCAAGATAATGTTTATATGACCTCATTTACACACCATTTTTAAATGTCGCATAATTCATGCATCACAATAATAAATAATTGTAAACAAATGCAATGACGCTAATCTCATGCATGTCAATCTTTTTTATATGGAAGTGACTAAAAGCAAACAAACAAACAACCCCAAATAAACTGCCGGTGAACCATACTTTTCATGCATGTTTCCCAAAGCAACCATGGAAACCTTTTTCCAGTGGAAATGCATGGAAAACGAGCTAGCTATTCATCAGCAGAACCTTTCTATGTTTGTTCCATTCTGTAACAACCATGGTGACCCATAAATACATAGCCATCCTTAGGAAAAACCAAGGCCAGGAACGTACAGTCATTCAGGCGAAACAGCTGCATTTTTTTTCTGTTGTAAAAAAAAAGAGCTGCATTTTGAAATGTGAATTCCACGATTGTTTGCCCAAGTCTCCACTCTGTGGTTCACAAACATTACCTCTGTCATGTCATGGTCAGGGGCCTCTGTAACAAAACAATAAATATATTGTTGCTCGAGGAAGAAACAAAGATACCTACTAAGTGCATACAGATTTTTACTCTCCATATTCTGCACTTTTTTATGACCAATATATCTCTGTGTAAAATTACCTAAAATGACATCTCTACCTCTCCAACTTCTTTCTACACCCACCCACCATCATCCCCACCCCCCACCCCAGCCACCACCATTCCTTCCGGCAGCACCGCTGGAGGGGGAGAGAGAGAGGGAGAGGGTTAAGGAGAGAGAGAGAAAGAGGGAGGGGGAGAGAATGCTGAAAAATTTTAAGTATGGAAACGATTGCATAGGCCCAACTTTGCTGGACTGTAAAACCTACTTAACATGCTCTAAACCAAAGCCTAATGGCTGGAATTCAAACCTTGATGATGCATGGACACAACAAAAGAAACAAAAGTGAAAAAGGAGTTCATATGAAAAAGATATGAAGGCAACAAGATGTCTACTTGAACTAGTTATGTGTTGAAATCTGGTACAACCTTGTTGGGTATCCCTGTTTATGCCTCTGGTTGACATGGTTTTCGAGGATATGTTTGGCTGAAATTCTGGCGTTTCTAAGTCCTATTACCATAAATTAATTCTAAAAAATTTCAAGAAAAAATAAGTTCTTTTTCCTGGTTCTCAAATCGCGCAGTTTTAGAACACAGTCAGACCAAAACTGCTGAAACAGTGCAGTTTTTTCAATGTGCAGATTTTCAACTATACCATACTAGGTCCGAAAATTGCCTTCTTAATTAGTCATTAAAAATTGTGATTTCAACAACAAAAGCCTGTTCTAATGAAATTTCTACTTATGATGCATGTACTAAAACACTTTCCAACCATAGATTATGCAAGTAAGAAAAATAGAAAGTTTATACTAAACATGGAAAAAATACAAGTTGTAAAGAATTTGCAATCAAGAAAACCAGAACATTGACTGAAAATAAAAAGGGTGGAAAAATGAAAAGCTGAAAAAGATGTAAATCAAGCACTTAGAACACCACTATTTCCTAAGCATGGAAAATACAGGTAATTTGGCATCTTCCCCTTCTAAACAGAGATAGGAAAAATTAAAAACTTGATTGTAAATGTGAGATGTCATTCTCCTTAATTCGTCGAAACCAACAATCCCAAGACTAGTCCTAAGCACGTCACTTCGTCAAAACCGGCAATATACCACACTAAGATAGCGTCAATAGTGTGACCTTTCAGCCGTCGCTTTTTCTTCCACTAGGGCGTTAAACGTTATCTTTTCGTCATTTTTACTCCTCCCGCCCTTGGCTGTATCTTCCGCCCTCTCTCCCGTGCATCTCTTATCTCTCCCGCTCTCTCTCTCTTCACCCATCTCCACTACAATCTCCATCGTCCTCTACGATCTCTAAGCGATGTTCATCCCTAATCGCCCCTAATCGCCCCCATTACTGCCATCTCTACTGTGTGGGTAAAACACCGTAATGACAAACTCGAACAAAGATCACGGCTAAACTCGCCGAACTCCTCAGCCTCTGTGGTAGAAGATCGTCAGCTCGGCAGCTCGGTCAATACCTTGACACCTCGGCAGCTCGGTCAATAGCTTCGTAGCTCAGCACCACAGTTCGGCAGCTCGGCATAATGCCAGCTCGGTACAAAGGCGCGCCGCGGCCAGGCCATCCTTGGTCCCAGGCCACAGTACTAGTCAGAATGGGCCGCCACCTTCCTACTGGAAATACGGCGCGCCCTGACAGATATGAGCAGTCATTTATGGTGATAGGATCGCTCATTTATGACGATAAGAGGCGTGCTTTATCACCCCTGTACGCCAACTGGCTGAAGGCGTGGAAAGAGAGGGAGGGGTGTTGTCCATTTCACCTACTGCTGCCAGTCAGGGTAAGGATCGATGGGACCTCACCTCACCTACCCCCACTCACAGAGAGAATGAACGAGGAACACTCGCCTATATATGCATGGGATCAGTCCCATAAGAGGTACGCAATACACAGCCCTCAATACTACACACGCTTTCATTCCTCTCTTCCTCCTCCTGTTTAGTTTTCTCAGAGCTAACTCAGGCATCGGAGTGCCTTCGGCTCACGGCAGCCAGGGCCTCTGGCCCTAGTCTTTCTCCTTCCCTTTCAAGTCCTTGGAGTTCAGCATTCCCCGTCCTAAGAAGTTTAACCCCGATCTCATCTCTATCTAAGTAGGTGTCGTTTTTACAGCCTACAGTTTGGCGCCGTCTGTGGGAAATTGAACAAAAAGCTTGTAAACACCATGCCTCCGAAAACCAGAAACGGCGAAGGACCCTCCAAAGGCAAGGCTTTGTCCTTACAGCCTCCGCTGGCGCAGAATCTTCGACCTCCACCCCCTCAGCAAAGGAGGTCTGGCGGGAGGTCTCCCACGGTCCAGACATAGTCGCAGTCTAGGGGAGTGACCATGCTCTCCCTTCGCGACGTCCCACCTCCAGAGCAGCCCCACCATAGCCATAAGCGGCCCGTGCAAGGTGACAAGTCAGTCACCAAGCCACACGAGAAGTCAGCGCGGGCTGGATCACAGTCCCAGCATCAGGCCAGCCTTGATCGAAACGAAGACCCCCACCTGGGGGACATCAGAGCACAAAACCGCCGCATCTAGGAACAGCATGAGCTTATCCAACGGCTCAAACAACAGCTCGAAGACAAGAAGGATCAGAGCCCGCCGCCCAGGCGCCTGGGCCACGGGCGAGACCTGAGGCACGTCCTCAACAGTAAGAGGCGCGACCGAGACCAAGTGGAAGAAGGCTCCAGCAGCAGTCACATGCACGAAGGGCCAAAGAAGCAACGCCACGTCTCGGAAGATCAGGAGCTAAAGCAGTGGATCGACCAGCAGGTGAAGCAAACGATTCGCCAGAATATGGAAACTGCTGGCATCGACCGAGACCAGTATACCGCCTTCGAAGCTGAAGATACTGGCGCGTCTCCTTTTTCTAGGGAGATAAGAAAATATACACTCCCCGAGAAGTTCAGCGTCCCGAGGTTCACCCTGTATGACGGGACCTCGGACCCTGCTGCTCACCTCCGACATTACGTCCAGAGGATGTCGGTCTGGGGGGATGACGATTCCCAAAACTGTCGAGTGTTCTCCTCCAGTTTGGCGGATCTACCCCTGCGGTGGTTTTGCTCGCTTCCAGAGGATTCCATCTCCAGTTGGCGGCAGCTCCGGACCTCCTTCCTGGGAAAATTCCAAGCCCATCGCGTCATCCCGAAGACCGATGCCGACCTGATGGCCCTCCGGATGCAGGAGAATGAGAACGTCACCCAGTTCGCTCGCCGGTTCTGGACTGTCTACAGCCAGATCGAGTGCGCTTCTGAGGAGCTGGCAGTGAGGTCCTTCCAGCTGGCTCTGCAGCCAGGCATCCCGCTTCGGGCACAGCTGGTCATGTACCCTGTGACCACCATGAAGGAGCTGATGACCCGAGCAAATCGGTTCATCCTTGCAGAGGAAGACGAGGCGCGAGGTCGAGAGAACTTTGGCCTCACCAAAAAGAGCCAACCGGCCAAGGGAGACAGCAGGTCCTCCAGGAGGGAGGATCGCCGCAGGGATCCATCCCCGGATCGGCGCAAGGCCCTGTCCTCGGAGCAGCGCCGAACCCCCTCTGCCTCGGCGTCGGGATCACGGAGCGGCGGAGGGTCCGGCCACGAGCCGACCTCCTACGTGGCAGTGAACACCATCTCCAAGGAGCCAATCTATAGGCTCCTCAACAAAATAAAAGCGCAGCCTTTCTTCAAATGGCCGCGCCCAATGACGACCGACCCCTCCTCCCGGGACCAAAGTAGGTTCTGTGCCTACCACAAGCAGAATGGGCACAGGACCGACGAATGTAAGAGCTACAAGTTCCACCTGGAAAACCTGGTGAAGGAGGGGCACCTACGGGAGTACATCAAGCAGGAGGGCCGAGGTGATGACCGACCTCCGCGGCGGGACGCTGACAACCAGGACAGCGAGCCTGAAGGCGTCATCCACGTCATTCACCTCGCCGCCCCACCTAAGAAGAGCTCTCAGGCTAGCGCCGAGGCCAGGCGCGCCTCCCACCAAAAACAGGTGCTGACCGCGGCACCAGAGCAGGCCGCAAAGAAGGCCAAAACAGAGGGGGTCAGAATATGGTTTTCTGATAAGGACCTGGAAGACATTGAGCTACCGCACAACGACGCTCTAGTGCTCACCTTGAAGCTACAAAACTTCTTGGTTCAGAGAGCCCTCGTCGACCCTGGCAGTTCATCCGAGGTCCTCTACTACGATTGCTTCAAAAAGTTGGGACTCAAGGACGAGGACCTCCAGCCTGCCCGCACCCCTCTGGTCGGCTTCAGCTCCAAGCCTGTCTATCCCAAGGGTAAGATCTCCCTTAGAGTCCAAGTTGGCGGCGCCTGCAGGCAAGTCGACTTTCTAGTAGTCGATGTCCCCTCCCCATACAATGTCATAATGGGGAGGACGTGGCTGCATAGCATGGAGGCGGTGCCCTCCACCCGACAACAGAAACTCAAATTTCCTTTGGAAAACCAGTCGGGCCGAACGGATGTGATCACCGTTAGAGGCGACCAGCACATGGCCAGGCAATGCCTGCTGGCCGTGCTGCCTGGGGAGGCCGAGTCGTCCCAAGTCAATATGGCCGAACCGGACAGAGAGGCCGAACTCGGGGACGTCGGCCGGGCTCCGGCGGAGAAAAGCATCGAGGACCTCACCAAGGCCAATATTGATCCCGCCGACCCCGACAGATTCTTTCTCGTGGGAAGCCAGCTCCCCGAGACCGAGAAGGCAGAACTGCTTGACCTCCTCGTGGAAAATAAGGCGGTCTTTACCTAGACACCCTATGAGATGCCCGGCATTGACTCGGCAGTCATCTGCCATGAACTGAAGGTGGATCCTAACCATAAGCCCGTGCTTCAAAAACCACGCCGGACTGGGGTCCCGCAGACTGAGGCCGTGGTTGAGGAGGTTCAGAAACTCCTCGAGGCGGGTGCAATAAAAGAGGTCCACTATCCGCAGTGGTTAGCCAACACCGTGGTGGTCAAAAAGAAGACGGGGAAATGGAGGGTCTGCGTGGACTTCACCGACCTCAATAAGGCCTGTCCCAAAGACAGCTTCCCTCTCCCGAAGATCGACCAGGTCATCGACGCCACTGCCGGACATGACCGGATGAGCTTCCTGGATTCCTACCGGGGGTACCATCAGATCCCCCTGTACGCGGCGGACCAGGAGAAGACAGCTTTCATCACCCCCAGGGGCACCTATTGTTACAAGGTGATGCCCTTCGGGTTAAAGAACGCCGGAGCGACATACCAGCGGTTGGTGACGAAGATGTTCCAGGCCCAGCTCGGCAAGACGGTGGAGGTCTACATCGATGATATGGTCGTCAAATCCAAAAGGTCGCAGGACCACTTGACCGACCTCCGCCAGATTTTTGACATCCTCCGCCAGTTCCAGTTGAAGCTAAATGCATCCAAGTGCGCCTTTGGGGTCGGTTCCGGCAAGTTCCTAGGAAGCCTGGTCACAAGAAGGGGGATCGAAGCAAACCCTGACCAGATAACAGCGATCCAGGAGCTCAAGTGTCCGACCTCGGCGAAACAAGTTCAGCGGCTGACCGGAATGGCTGCCGCCCTGAACCGATTTATCAGCCGCGCTTCGGACAAGTGCAGACCCTTCTTCCAACTCTTGAGAAAGGGCTCCAAGTTCCAGTGGACGTCGGAATGTTCTCAGGCGCTGCAACAGCTAAAACAATACCTTTCCTCTCCACCGCTGCTGTCAACCCCGACTTTTGGAGAGGCACTGTTCCTGTACCTGTCGGTCTCGAACCATGCAGTGAGCTCGGTACTCATCAGAGAGGACAACGGCCAGCAAAGGCCTATCTATTACACGAGCAAAACCCTGCTGGACGCCGATACCCGGTATTTGCAGCTCGAAAAGCTCGCCTTGGCGCTCGTTAGCGCCTCTCGAAAGCTCTCCCACTACTTCCAAACCTTCACGATAGTGGTCGTAACAGAATACCCACTAAAGGCTCTCATTCGGAAGGCAGACTTCTCCGGACGGATCTCCAAATGGGCTGTCGAACTGGGGCAATATGACATCAGCTATCAACCCAGAACGGCCATCAAAGCTCAAGTCCTAGCAGACTTCGTCGTGGAATTTACCCCTCAGAGTTCGGCACCGACCGCGCTCGACACCGAACTGGGGGGCGATAGAGGTACGAAGGTTGTCACCGAGACGGAGCAAGAACAGTCCTGGAGAGAACTCCCAGACTCGTCCTGGAAAGTCTTTGTGGACGGATCCTCAACATCCAAGAGAGCTGGCGCCGGCGTAGTTCTCCAGTCTCCCGAAGGCCTCGTCATCGAACAAGCTGTGACACTCGGTTTCAAGGCATCTAACAACGAGGCCGAATATGAAGCGCTCATTGCTGGACTTAACAATGCCAAAATCCTGGAAGCCCGGTTCGTTGTGGTTTTCAGCGACTCTCAGCTGGTGACGAGCCAGCTCAGCGGAGACTACAAAGCTCGGGATGACAGGATGGCTGCCTACCTTGCCCACGCCAGGGGACTCCTCTCCCAGTTCGAAAGGGCCGAGGTCCGGCAGATCGGCAGAGAATCCAACTCCCATGCAGACGCCCTCGCCAGCCTCGCCTCGGCTGTGGGAGCCGGTGAAAAAAGAACTATTGAAGTGGAAACACTGCAGGAGCCCAGCATCGACCTCCAGCAACCCCGGCAGCTCATGTGCCTTGATCTCGGCCCAAGCTGGATGGACCCCATCATTACATACCTGAAGGACGACCAGCTACCCGAGGACAGGACTGAAGCTCGAAAGGTCAGACTGAAGGCGACCCGGTTTTGGCTCTCCCCAGACAGCAAGCTCTACAGAAAGTCATTCACAGGGCCTTACCTCCAGTGCGTTCACCGCAGCAAAGTCGACGATTTCCTCTACGAGATTCACGAAGGAATCTGCGGCAGTCATATAGGAGGTCGGTCACTTGCGTACCGGGCCATCAGCCAGGGTTACTGGTGGCCATACATTCAAAAGGATGCCCAGCTGTATGCCAGGAGACGCGAGAAGTGCCAGAAGTTCTCTCACTCTCTCCACCAGCTAGCCCAAGACCTGAGTCCCCTCTCCAGTCCATGGCCTTTCGCCCAATGGGGCCTGGACATCGTCGGACCACTTCACCGAACTCCAGGGAACAAAAGATGGTTGATTGTGGCCACGGACTACTTCACGAAATGGGTCGAAGCTGAACCATTGTCCTCCATCACCGAATTAGACACGAAGAACTTTGTGTGGAAGAATATAATCACCAGATTCGGGATTCCCCGCACTCTCATTTCCGACAACGGTACGCAGTTCGACTCCAGCTTCTTCAAAAGCTTCTGCCAGGAGTACGGCATTCGCAATATCTACTCCACCCCGGCTTATCCCCAGAGCAACGGTCAGGCCGAGATCTCGAACAAAGTGCTCCTCGACGGAATTAAAAAGAGACTCGACCGAGCCAAAGGTCGATGGGCGGAGGAGCTGCCAAGCGTTCTATGGGTCTACCGAACTACCCCAAGGCGTTCCACCTCGGCTACCCCGTTCTCCCTTGCCTACGGCATGGAAGCAGTTATTCCCCTTGAGGTCGGCCTCCCGACCTTGAGGTCGGAACTCTGTGACCAGGGTCTGAACGACCTGAACGTAGCGCGAGAGCTGGACTTGGCTGAAGAACGAAGAGAGGCGGCAGCTATCCGCCTGGCCGCCTACCAACAGCAGTTGGCCAGGGGATACAACCCGAAGGTCAAGGAGAGAAGATTCGCGATAGGAGAGTTGGTCTTGAAGAAAACACTCCCTGGCGACCGAGATCCCAACGAAGGCAAGCTGGCGCCCAACTGGCAGGGACCGTTCAGAATAACTTCTACAGCCGGGAGATCTGCCTACCGACTCGAAGATATGGAAGGGAAGCCGCTCCCGCGACCATGGAACGCGACGCATCTCAAAAAATTCTACTTCTGAAAAATGTATTCAAGAAATCAAATATCAATAAAAGGCAACTTTTCTGGAATGAGTCTTTGCATTGCTTCAAGGTTCGCGGCGGCTCAACCCCTCTATTCGGGATATCAACTGTCAGCTCGGCGCCATCGCCAGCTTCGAGATACGTACTAGGGTTCGGTAACAGTACCACCCTCGCGGCTCGGCGCCTCTGTTCAGAGGGCCAACCGTCCTGAGCTCGGTGCCTTCACCAGCTCTGGCAGCACAGCTATAAGCATATCAGGGTCCGGTAACAGTACCTCCCTCGCGGCTCGGCGCCTCTGTTCAGAGGGCCAACCGTCCTGAGCTCGGTGCCTTCACCAGCTCTGGCGGCACAGCCACAAGCATATCAGGGTCCGGTAACAGTACCACCCTCGCGGCTCGGCGCCTCTGTTCAGAGGGCCAACCGTCCTGAGCTCGGTGCCTTCACCAGCTCTGGCGGCACAGCCATAAGCATATCAGGGTCCGGTAACAGTACCACCCTCGCGGCTCGGCGCCTCTGTTCAGAGGGCCAACCGTCCTGAGCTCGGTGCCTTCACCAGCTCTGGCGGCACAGCCATAAGCATATCAGGGTCCGATAACAGTACCACCCTCGCGGCTCGGCGCCTCTGTTCAGAGGGCCAACCGTCCTGAGCTCGGTGCCTTCACCAGCTCTGGCGGCACAGCCATAAGCATATCAGGGTCCGGTAACAGTACCACCCTTGCGGCTCGGCGCCTCTGTTCAGAGGGCCAACCGTCCTGAGCTCGGTGCCTTCACTAGCTCTGGCGGCACAACCATAAGCATATCAGGGTCCGGTAACAGTACTACCCTCGCGGCTCGGCGCCTCTGTTCAGAGGGCCAACCGTCTAGAGCTCGGTGCCTTCACCAGCTCTGGCGGCACAGCCATAAGCATATCAGGGTCCGGTAACAGTACCACCCTCGCGGCTCGGCGCCTCTGCTCAGAGGACCAACCGTCCTGAGCACGGTGCCTTCACCAGCTCCGGTGGCACAGCCAACAGCATCGGGGTCCGGTATCAGTACCACCCTCGCGGCTCGGCTCCTCTGTTCAGAGGACCAACCGCCCTCGCCTAGTACCTATCAAACTACTCGGCAAACTGCTTGTGTCGATACTCATTCCACCACAAACGAGACAGATAACGCAGAGAATATGTAAAAAATGCTGTTTTATTACGAAAAGATCTGCTTGAATACAATGTATGGCAAAAAAAAAAAAAAAAAAAAAAAGAATACAAAGTTTAGGGAGCCGCAGCTCCCTTATTACAGTTGATCCCGGTAGCGCTCTCGCTGGGAACGGCTGAAGCAGTCTCGGGAACCACTGGAGCAGCAGGGGCGACTTCCAATGAGGGAGCTGGAGGGACCTCCGAGGCTGAGGGGGCAGGGGCGAATTCCGAGACGGCTCGCAACTCCGAATCCGAGCGAGGAAACCTGGGGGAATTCTGGAAGATAGAGTTGTCCGTAGGGACACCAACCCTCTTTAAGGCCGCCTTCCACCCAAGTGTCCACGCCTTGTCTCGGATTCCTGGCAACTGCGCTTTGTAGTCAGCTGTTAGTTTGCTGACCTCCTCGTTCGTCACGGCATCGTGCTCGGCTAGGTACTCCCCCTTGAGTTTGGCCTCTTGATCTTTGAGAGCCTGCGCGAGCTCGGCCGCCTTCCCCTCCAGAGCCATCTCTAGCTTTCTTTCAGCCAGCTTTCTCTCGGAAATGAGCCTACTGTTGGTCCCCCGCAGCATCTGCATGTCTTCCTCCCTCCGCGACGACGCAAGCCGGACCTCGTCTAGCTCCCAGGAAAGGTGGACGTTTTGATCCGCCGCCTCCTTTGCTTTTTCCTTGAGGTGCGCGGCCAAGGCCCGCGCTGCGTCGAGCTCGGCAAGAAGATCCTCATTTTTCCTCCCCGCCTCCTCCAGGGTCGCGTCCCTAGCCGCCAGGGACTTCAGCAGCTCCTCTTTCTCCGCTGCCCAGACTGCTGCCCTGGCTTCGGCTGCGTCCAGCCTTCCCATGCCAGTTTGACATTTTTGCAAGAGCTGCAGTAAGAACAGTGTGTCACCAAATGAAATGCAGCAGAAAAAGAAGAGAACATGAGTTAAGTATACATACCGCTACCAATGACCGCATCGAGGAAAGCAGCAGCGATTCATTATCCATCTGCGCCTACCGTGCCATGTCCTGGGGAAGGGCGCAAGCTCGTCCTAGAGCGGCAACCACTTCGGGAAGCACGGAGTCGATCCCGGTCACCCGCCTCGGGGTGATGAACGACTTGTAGTGCGGCTTGTATCCCATGAGCGAGAACGCGGCTCGGCAGTGATGGCCACGGTACTTCCGCACCTTCTCGTGCCAATCACTGTTCACTTTCCACCGGTTCCTTCTGGCAAGCTCCCTCCTCTGTCGAAAACCTGCAGAAACAGAACGATGTCAACAGAAGGAAAGAGACGTGATTAAAAATACAAAATCCAGGGGGCCTCGGTGTTTACTTGGGGGGACTCCTATTCTGCGTGGTATCCGGGCTGTGGTGCTGGGCTCTGCCTCGCCGAACTCCCATGCCCCGCGGACAAAAACACGGTCCTCCCCCGCGTACTTATAGGAATCCTCCAGCGCGGTCACGAAGGCAGTTCGGTGGAACCTTAACCGGAGGTAGTACGTATGCCCCTCTGCGGATTTGCAGAGGTCATATGCCTCCTCGATGTCCGGGACACCGAGGTTGATTGACAGTATTTCGTTGAGCCGCACTGCTCCCATGATGATCTTGTACCCGTTGGGAAGCAGCTGGCAGGGGCTCAACCCCCACTCCCGGAGACAGTCCCTGAGGAGTGGGTGAAGGGGGAACCGGACTCCTCCCTCCACGACGGATACCAGCCAAAATGGCATCCAGCCGTCGTTGTATGTAATGCCATCGTTAGGGCCGTCTGGCCTAACGTCTACACTCGCAGGGACTTTGTATGCCTCCCTGAACAGACCTATGGACAGCGGGTCACCCAGCCAGTGCCTGTAAACGCCCATTTTCTACCCTAGACAGAGGACTACCTACTAGAAAGGGAGAAGACAGAAGGAAGAAATCCTACGATGAAAGGCTGTGCGAACAGAGTGCTCGCAGGCGACTGGGATAGTACTGTTCTTCAGCAGACTGCAACAAGGATTCTGAGGATCGAAAAGAGGGAAGACGGAGAAGATGCCCCAATTTATAAGGGATGGAGGCGCCGTTTCAGATTTCGAGAGAAGTCCTCAATGTAGCCCTACCTCGAATAGCCCTAACGTCGCCTCGGGCGGCCTAGGCGTCCAGCAGATATGATTGCCTGCTCTTCAGACAGGCGACACGTGGCAACGACGCCGCATTTCCAGAAGACTATTAAATGCCGCGTCCTACGAGAAAATAAATGCCTCGACAGACGAAAGGGCAACCGCCTCGGCTGACGAAAAGAGCTTAATGACACTCCACGTCAGCGGAAGAGTTTAATGAGAGACTCCACATCAGCAAAAGGCAATAGGGAGGAATCCCTCACCGAACCGGGACCCCGCCATCTCGGCAGTGCAGCCGAAACCGGGTACTATTAAATGATTAGCGGCAGTCCCAGCCTGTCAAAGCCACTCAGCTTCCAACCTGCTCCAAGGAGCCCACAGGTCACAAGCTGGGGGGGAGATAATGGATACACAACAGACCAGGACCACGGTTCATGCACCGGGTCTCGGTCGTTGGCGGATGTCTCAATCCAAAGAATAGCCAGGAATTCGGTTATTCGGACCAACAACTCAGGACAGAAAAGCAAGCATTGCGACGTAAGGTCGACTACACATATCATCAGAAACAAGGAGAAAGAGAGCCAGAATGCGAGCAAAGTTTTGAAGTTTTTATTAATCAAAGCTCCTGATTACAATATGAATGGAGATACGATAAAAGAAAGAATTACAAAAAGCCTCAGAGGGCTGCAGCCTCAGAGGGCTGCAGCCTCCACATTACAGTCAATCTCTGGAGGGACCTCGGCCACAACCGTGCTGGCCTCAGGAGCGGTCGTGGTAGCTTCAGGAACGGCCGCGTCCGCTTCAGTAGCATTAGCCTCGGGGGCGACAGCTTTAAGAGGGGCCTTGACGACCGCAGCCACTCGGTTACCATCGGCATCAGCGCCGGCGGCCGGAGCCTCTTGAGGCACCCCGGGAGAGTCCGAACAGGAAAAACTTGGGGGACTTTGGAAAAGAGGGCTATCCTCGGGGATCCCAGCCTTGCGTAAGGCCGCCTTCCACCCAAGCTCCCAGGCTCGGTCCCGGATCCCCGGCAGCTGAGCCCTGTAATCAGCAGATAGCCTGCCGACCTCCTCCCCCATGATGGAGTCGTGCTCGGCGAGGAACTCCTCTTTGAGCCTGGCCTCTTGTTTGGTCAGGGCAGACTCGATCTCGGCCGCCTTCCCCCTCAGCGCCATCTCCAAGGAACCTTGCGCCTGGTTCCGCTGGGAGAGGAGCCTCCTGTTCGTCCCCTTCGCACTCTCCAGGTCGTCCTCCAGTCGCTTCGCAGCAATCCGGAGGTCGTCGAGTTCGGAGGAAAAATGGAGGTTCTGACCCTTCTCATCCTCCAGCTCGTCCTTGAGGCGCTCAACCTCGATCTTGGACTCCTCAAAATCAAAGACGAGGCCGGCGTTCTTGGCCGCCACCTCTGCCAGCGTCGTGTCCTTGGATGCCATGGACGCCCGCAGCTCATCCCTCTCGACCACCCACTCCGCCGCCCGCGCCTCGGCTGCGTCGAGCCTCTCGATGCCCACCTGGCACCTCTGCAACAGCTGCAAGACTAGAACCCGAAGTCAATAAAATGACACAGGACTAAAAGATGGAGAAACACTGCACTTACCGACACCAGGGATCGCATCGAGGAAAGCAGGAGCGACTCGTTGTCCATCTCGGCCCACCTTGCCATGTCTTGAGGGAGGGCGCAGGCTCGCCCTAGCGCTGCGACCACTTAGGGATCGGTCGCGCAGTCTGTTTCGGCCAGCGGCCTCCCCAGAACCTCCTCGATGGCCGGCCTCCACGGAGCCAGAGGAGGAGGCAGGATCGTTCCACCAGCAGGCAGAGGCGAAGAGGGGCCAGGCGAGGCCTCGACCCTTGCCCTCTTCTCGGGTCGTCCGCCCTCGACGACCTCGGCGGGGCGAGCCCGACCTCCAGCCCCCACGGCACGATCCGAGGGTGGGTCGTCTGCAATCACGGCCAAAGGCGGAGCTATGATGACCTCTGCCTCGTCAGTTCGAGCAGCCGCAATAGTGATGACTTTGCCTCAAATGAGATGTTGCATTTGAAGTGTCTACCAGTAGCTGTTTGGGATGGAACCATGGGCAGTGAATGTTCCACGGCAAGATTTATAGTCATTGTAGTTTTTTTTTTTTTAGGGCTTTTTTGAATTTCAATGGGTAATTATAAATTTTGATAATTTGAGAAACTCTTGGAGCTTGGATATCTATAAATTATGAGTGTTTGAAGTCCTTTTTTTCGTTATTCACACTATGGATTCTCAATTCTCTCAATTTCCTAATTTTTCTATCCAATATTCACAATATTTCGGTGAGGCATCTCAATTCCCTACTGATGATGCCCCAAAGAAAAGGCTATTGGTCGAGGTGCCCACTTCAGTATAGAAGAAGGCCGTCTTCTCATTGGATCATGGTTGAACACCAGTCTGGATGATGTGCATGGAAACAAACATAAACTTGGGGCTTTTTGGAAACGAGTGGGAGAATACTATCACAACAATAAGCAATTTCCCAGTGATTGAACAGACAAAATATTGTCCCAACGATAGCAAAAGATTCAAGCTTATGAAAAAGATAAGGTAAAATTATATATGTGTGTGTGTGTGTGTGTGTGTGTGTTGTGTGTGAAGTTTTTTTTTATTCTTAATTTGAGCTTACATTGAATTTTTAGATTGCAGAAGCAAAAAGAGTTTACGAACATCTATATGGATCAAGATTCACCTTGGACCTTGCTTGGATCTTGTTGAGGCACCAACCAAAGTGGATACAAATGCAGCAACAAGTACTAGAGAAGACATCCATAAAAAGAGCAAAATCTTCAACTTCTGGCTACTCATCATCTTCTAATCCAAACACTCTCAGAAATATTGAGGAGGATGAAACAATTAACCGTGCTTATGATCCCATGACGAGACCACCAGGTAGAAAGGCTGAGAAAAGAAAGATGAAGCAAACCACTATCAACGAGCCCACACCTGTTGCAGATCTCATCCAAAAAATGATGGATGACAAAATGGAAAGAGATGAAGTAAAAATAGAGCTTCTTAAGCAAAGAATAATCGAGCAAGATGAGAAGAAGGTGCAATTAAAGAATATACAAATGGAGATGGAGATCATGAGTATGGATACGTCCAATATGTCTGAGAAGCAACAACAATACTATGCTAAAAAAAGACTTGAAATTCTGAGAGGAGGGTTAGGTGGTAGTTTTTGAATTGTATTTTATTTTTAGAATTAATATGTATTTTTTTATTTTAATTAATGAATTATTGTTTTTTTAAATATAATATTGTACTTCAATTTTATAAAGTTGTCATATCACTAGCCATTTTATAGCCGTTGAAGAAAACTAGCCGTTTTATAGCCGTTGGAGAAAACTAGCCGTTGGACTATTTCATATATACAGACCAATTTG
Source organism: Persea americana (assembly GCA_029852735.1). Lineage (NCBI taxonomy): Eukaryota > Viridiplantae > Streptophyta > Magnoliopsida > Laurales > Lauraceae > Persea > Persea americana. The sequence continues at coordinate 28,838,730 of CM056818.1, read as the reverse complement.
GAAAAAACAATTCTTACACCCCAACTTCTTACTTCTCTTCATCTCAAAATAAGAAATTCTTTGGTTCATCACTTTGGAGATGTCTCAAAATTATATTGATTCCTCTTCTGACACGACGGATGAACTATGACATATCGTCATAAATTCCGATTTGGATGAAGAGTTGTAGATGTTGTGTAGGGTTGCTCTGGAAGAAGAAAGAGAAGACTTACGAAGGAGAATGAGAGTGCATTGTGGTTCTATTCAAGGTCACACAGTCATCCACAGAGGACAAACCTCAGGACATCACGGGCTTTACAATGACTACTTCAGTGAAAACCCTGTCTACACTCCCTCTCAATTTCAAAGGAGGTTTCTAATGTGCAAACCTCTTTTTCTTCGAATTGTAAATGTAGTGGAGGCTCATGACCCATACTTTCAACAAAAAAGAAACTGTGCAGACTGTCTTGGTTTATCAGCTCTTCAAAAGGTCATAGTTGCAGTGAAGATGCTTGCTTATGGAGTTGCGGCGGATGCTGTGAACGATTACGTGAGGATCGCTAAAAGTACCTCTATAGAATCATTGAAAATTTTTGTTCAAGTGGTCATTGATGTTTTTGGCAATGAGTACTTGAGAACACCAAATAATGCTAACATTTGTAGATTGTTATCAGAAGGTGAGAGACGCAGGTTTCTTGAGATGCTAGGTAGCATAGACTGTATGCACTAGAAGTGGAAGAACTGTCCAGATGAGTGGAAAGGCATGTATGCTTGTGGAGACCACCAAGAGCTTTCTTTAATTCTTGAAGCCATGGCATCGTATGATCTTTGGATATGGCATGCTTTTTTTAGACTACCGGGATCGCACAATAATATCAATGTGTTGGATCGATCTCCTATATTTACCGACCTCGCTGAAGGCCGAACTCCTTCCGCTTACTACTCAATCAATGGTCATGAATATACAACTGGCTACTACTTGCTGATGGCATATATCCATTGTGGGCGACATTTGTAAAAATAATTCCATGTCCTAACGGGCCAAAGGCCACAAATTTTGTTGCAGCTCAAGAGTCCGCAAGGAAGGATGTGGAGCATGCGTTTGGAGTGCTACAAGCACGTTTTGCAATTGTTTGTGGGCCTGCTTGGTTCTGGGATCGTCAAACACTTCAGCATATAATGAAGGCATGCATCATAATATATAACATGATTATCGAAGATGAACGCGATAAAAGCCTTCCACCCAATAACGATGCACAAGAGGGTGAATGTAGTGACCTTATTGTGTCACGTGACTACACTGCAGAATTTCACGATTTCATTCAAAACCGCTTGCGTATTTGCGACAAGAGAACACATTCTCAACTCTAAGCCAATCTGGTGGAGCACTTGTGGCATTTCCAAGGTCAATTTGAAGAAGCTTGTGATTGACTATAATATTATATAATCTGATTTTACTTTTTCAATGAAAAATGGGTTTCAGGTACAATCTGTGCATTTTTTATTTTTTAATGATTTATTACTTTAGTAACATTTAAATCGTACCAAATCCCATTAAGTATAAGTAAGATATATGTAATAAAGCAAATGGGGATCAAATGAAAAAAGAATAAAATAATAATTTGACATCTCTCTTGGAGTTACCCAAGTGAGATGCCAAATTTACATAAGCCTTTTTTGCCACATAAGCCTTTACTTTGAAAAAGGCATATCCATATTTTAAGTGTCTCTTGGAGATGCCCTTAACTTGTTTTTTATGACACCGAAGGACTGTCATTTTGTTTAAAAAAAATGACACTAGCGGATTGTCGTTTTTAAAAGCTACACTCGAAAATGGGACACAAAAAAACACAGCAAAAGCTATCCTATTTTAAGAAACCACAGCCTACGACTGTCGTTTTTTGGTCATTTTGATGTAGTATGTATCTATCACAAAAACAACACATCAAAAAACAGTAATCAAAGAAAATCCAAGTACCAATTTGGAGAGTTTGATCACAAGAAGAATCAATCAAAGTACTTCGTTTTATTCCTCGCACTTGAAATTGCATGAAATTAAGAGAACTTCTCTTCCATCATCTCCTCGAACAAAGTTGAACAACTGGTACCCTTGAAGATGAGAAAAAATAGTAAAGAAGGGAATATAGAGAAAGAGGGTGGAGGGATGGATGGACTTCCTTTATTCTGCGATGAGGCTTGGAGTTCTATGAAGAGGGCTGGTCCTCATATAATTTTGCACACCTGCTCTTTGGAACTCTTTGTTTCCTTTTTTAATTAGATTCTTTGCTTAATTCCCAAGCAATACTTCTTAGTAGGAAAGAATTTGAATTGTAGAGAATTTCTTGCCAAATTGAATGTCTTGGAGAACAAGACTTTCCTTGGAGCTTCCTAGAATTTCTCTCAAAGATTGCTCGATGATGTGGAGAGGAAACTTGCCAAAAATTGGGATTTCTTGCAATTCCGCCTAAAACTGTAGCCGCCAACTTCCCGAGGTCATATCTCCCTCATTCCAGCTCCGATTGATGCAATCTTGGGCTCCACGTATATCTACTTGAAAAGATCTTTCCAATGGTAGGTAGATTACGTCGATCCGACACTCGGTTTGAGAGTTATGACCATTTAATATTCTACCCCTGAAAAATCGGGAATAATTGTGCACAAATGGAAGTTTCTTTGTTGGCATCCAATGGGGTGTGCGGGACCCATGTTGGACGTCCAAGGCATGCTTAGACTCTTTCCTTGCTTGCTTAGTTGACTTTCTTTGACCTCTCTTCCCAAATTTCATCAATGTGGGTCACATTTTGTTGATTTCTCCTACAAATTGAAAGAAATAAATTTAACATTAATCACATGTATGACAATAAATATGAATCATGCATGGGACACTACGTGCCTAATGATGCACCGAAATGACAAACTTTTCAAAAATAGCACATAGCAAGTATGCATTGATGAAGCCAAAAAGCTAATTTTGGGCGATGAAGGAGATAAAAAAAAACCTAATTTCACAAATGTCATGCAATGCGATGAATCTTGACCTATTTTGACCATGTTTCCAAAAATAACCCCAAATGAATGAAATTATGAAATTGAGTGTAATTCTATGCAATTATACCTAACTAAGTCCACAAATGCTCATGAAATGATGACCTAATGACCTAATTTTGTAGACTTATCACCCACGTCCTTAGCAATTTTCATGTGGACCCACCTTTTGTGATTGTGACCAAGTGAGCCACATTTAAGAACTACAAAGTGGAGCCACATTTTTTGTTATTGTAGACATAGAACCAACATTTAAAAATTGCAATGTGGTGCTTACCTTTAGAAATTAGAACATGGGGCACATTCATAGGATTTGCATTGTGGGCCCACTTTTACAAGAATTATAATGTGGTGCCATCTTTTTTCTTGATTGCAAATACAGACCCACTTTTAAAATTACAATGTGGTACCTATCTTTAGAAATTAGAACATGGGGTCACATCCACAGGATTCACAATATAGGCCCATATTCATAGGATTTACAATGTAGCTCCATTTTTTGTAATTGTGACCATATGATCCACCTTTAATAATAATAAAGTGCGGCCACCTTTTCTGTAACTATGGACATGTGACCCACATTTAGAAATTATAACATGACACCCACCTTTATAAACTAGAACATGGGGCCCACATCGATATGATTTCTAATGTGATCCCACCATTATAGGAATTATAATATGGGCCCCCATTTCATAACTATGACCATATAACCCACCTTTAGGATTTAAAAGGCAGGGCCACTTTCTTTAAGATTGTGAAAATGTAACAACCCGGGAACGCTGTCCACATGATACTGTCCGCTTTGGCTAATGGGACTTCAATCTTATCTTACCGCACAGCTTCAAAAGGCCTCATGTAGAGTTAAGGTCAAGTCGTATATTATAAGCCTAGGGTCTCGACTTGGATATTTTCAATGTGAGGTCTCACACTCTCCTCCACCAAAAATAAAGGCATTCTCGTGCGCACGCGAGGACTTCCCAGTGGCTGCACGGTTTTAATATGCGTCATGTTGAGTTGAGATAAGGTTTGACTTATAAGCCCAGGGTCAGGACCTAGATATTTCCAATGTGGGTACACCGGATTTTAACAAGATCTGCCACCTCGGCCCAGGTCCTCTGGATCCCACATTCCTATAATGTCATGTTTAAATGACATCTTGTATATGACAAGAGATAAGTAAGAAACAACTGTCCGTTTTTTTTTTTCTCGAAAATATAAATTTTTTCGTTCTTTTTTATGAGGGTTAGGATTTTGGAATTTCATCTAGTGAGATCAAAATTCTAAACAGTGATTTACACATAACAGACATGTTTTCCACAACCTTATCTCATGGGAAAATGGGAAGATGCGAATGACACGATGTCAAACGTACCCTTAGTTACCTTCACAAGTTCTAGTTCATAAATCCATTAATGAGACCCATCTAAGAAACTCAAGTTGCTTAGCATAACTTTTAATGTATTTGTTAGAGAATATTTCAAAGAAGGTTGTATAAGAAAAATGATGAGTTTATCTTAGATTATTATTAGATTAGATCTTGGTTATATTGGGGAAGTGTTATTATTTGATTAGGTTTCCTATTTAAGCTATTGTTATCATTTGATTTTTTTTTCCGTAAACTGTAAATCAGAGCACCAATTACTTGGAGTTGCCCCTCCCTATTGAGTGGACTTATTCTGATTAGAGTGAAATTTGGTGTAGAGTGAATAAAAGAAAGTGAAATTTGGTGTAGAGTGAATAAAAGAAAGTGTAATTATTTTAACCAAAATAGATTATGGGAGTTGCTATATGCACACTATTTTTTCTTTCCACACTTCCTTTCTCTCTACACCCAACATTCAAATCTGGATATTTCAAAATCTTCTTTGCACACCCCTAATAAAAGCTAAACCAACCCCACCCCCACCCAGCCACTATCATGCCCTCCGGCAGCATCGCCGGAGGGGAAGAGGGAGGGAGGGAGGGAGCAAGGCCGCGTACAAAGGTAGGTAGGGAGAGGGAGGGAGCGAGGCGGCAGACAGGGAGAGGGAGAGAGACAGAGAAGAGGGAGAGGGAGAGAGAAAGAGGGAGAGAGACTGGGAGAAGGAGAGGGAGAGTGCGAGGGTGGGAGAGGGCAGGAGAGGGAAGGGGTAGTTTGGGGATTTTCCACATGGGTCAATGGTAATAATATTTGTTTTAAAGGGTGAGTGTGGAAAAAAAAAGTTGTGTGCATTCAACAGCTCTCTTGGATTACAGTTGGGAGTCTTCAAATGAATTAGTTTGTCAACCTTGTCCAACTAGAACTTTTGAGTTGAAAATTTTCAGAGGTTATAAATGAAATTAAAAATTCAAAAAGTCATGTGTCAAATGAATCTACCCCATCGGATCTCACGATTGTGTTAATTCTTGGATTAAGATTTGAGAACTTGAATTTGAATTGGTCGAACTACAAATGAGATAACATGATATTTAGAACTTCCTCTTTTTTTTTATGTGAAGAATGATCTTTCTCTAGAGTTGGATTTGATGCAGATCCCATGTTTTGAAGCCAGATTCAACAAAAGGAAGAAAGTAAACATTCTAACTCTACTAAACATTCTAACTCTACTCTTCACTCAATGGATTACCTGGTTTCGGATATGAAATGAGAAGTTAGGCTATTAATTTTAGGTACAATCTATAATGTATTTATAATGGCTTGTAGCTCGAGTCTGGATGCAGTTGCATAGGTCTTAAAATAGATAGATCTTGATCTTAATCTAATTTTTTTTTTCAGTCAAGTCCTATTTAGAATTTCTTTTCAGAAGGTAAGCAATGATTATATTTAGTAGAAAGTTTTTGTGGGGAAAAAGATTTCCAATCCCTCCACACACACACTCTCTCAAAATAAAACAAAAAAAGAAAAAGGAAGTTTTTCGTAGTAGCATCAACTGTGCTAAATTCTTGCAACGTAAAAGGCAGCCAACGTCTCCTTGACTTTCTACAAAAAGATTCATTGCTACAGAGACATGCCCCAAGGAAATGTATCTCTAGACAACGTATGACGCAAGAGTTCAGATCCAAGGAAATGTATCTCTAGACACAACGTATGATGCAAGAGTTCAGATCCCTTGAGTGGTTTTCACAGAAGAGAGCTTTGATGTAAAAAACCATGCCTAGCTCCCTTCTCCCCCAAATACCTCCGTCTGAAACCCTTTCCCATATCCCTAGCGACTCCTCCCCCCCACCCCCCCCCCCCCCCCCGCACCCTCCTGCAGTCTTCTACCCTGCTTAGAACACTGATTTTCCTTCGGTTAACCAATCTTCCTCCCCACCACCGGAATCTAGCATGCAGTCGAACCTCTCTGGATAGTTGCTCAGCTCCCGGAATCAGTTCCCTCCACCTTTGATGTAGATTCTGCCTTTTCTGACCCGGCTGAACCAGAACCTCCAGGATCATCCTCTTGAGCTAGTTAATGTAGCCCTTGATCCTTCCTGTGATGGGTTAGTGAAGCCTGATCTAGACTTTATTCTATTACAGAGGTTTATCTGTAATTTGTCGGTTTAATCTGGGTCATCTGTTATGAGGTCAGATCCGACGGTTGTGGGTGTCTAGAGGTTTAGGGTTTCATGTATTTATACTGGGTGGTGAGAGCATTGTATGTGTGGTGGTGAAATTGAGAGAGAACAAGAGAGAAGTGCTTGTACTCTTTTGGGAATCTCCAATAATAGTGAACGGCGTGAATCTCCTGTGGACGTGGGCAATCTTGCCGAACCACATAAATCCGTGTATCGTGGATTGACTGTGTGATTGATTAATTCTTTCTCATAGATCGTGCGTGTGTTTTGATCCCTAACAATTGGTATCAGAGCCTAAGGTTTTTGGTGCTTGGTGTTGCGTAGAATCTAAGGTAGAGATCAGATTGGGTTATGGACAGAGGATCGATCCTTGATCCTCGTGAGACTCACAGATTAGACGATCGAAGAAGACAAAGGATCCTTGTTTTCGGTTTCATTGTCGTCGCTGGGCTCGTAGTAAAGCAGGATCCAGATCCTGTTTACTGTCGCTGCACAGGATTTCTCATCCGAGAAGAAGGAAGTCGCAGCCGCTGTCGTCGCCAGAAACGGAAAAGAATCGGGACAGTCCATCACCGCCCACAGCCCCCTATCCCATCATTGCACGATCGCTGTTGCTAGAGTTCCATTGCCGCAGCCGACTCCAGACCGTCGTCGTCGTCGCTACCGCCTTCTGTCGGTACCTGACCATCGTTGCCGCGGACGGCAACCTTAGTAGCACCTGTTGCAGGCGTTGAGAGGAAGATAACCCAGTTGGGCCCGTCCCAGGTCTTGGGTTGGTTCAGGTCAGGTTGGACTTGACTCACCTCGCAGAAGCCCAGCAGCAGTTGGGTCAGCTTCCAGTCTAGGTCAGGTCTGACCCGGCCTAGTCCCTACAGGAGAAGTTTAGTAGCCAGCCAGACGTTGACGTCATCCTAACTTCAATGCAGTACGATCAAGGCAGTTTGACCAGATTCAACGACCATATTTGATTCTTGATTTCTGAAGCCATCCGGACTCAGAATCGCGTTCCATTTTTTTTGTTGGATTCGTTTCAACGAGATCTACAAGGTAGATGGAACAGATTGACAGTTTGATAGGCAGAGAAATTCATCAAGTAGAAAGTTTTTTTTGAGTGGGAGTAATGACGGACGACACGAAGCTCATGATTGAGAAGTTTAATGGCACAAACTTCGCTTACTGAAAGATGCAGATTGAGGATCTCCTCTACCAGAAGAATTTCTACTTGCCGCTTAGGGTAAAAGCCAAGAAACCTGCAACAATGTCAGATGCAGAATGGGAGGTACTTGACGAGAAAGCCTTACGTACGGTTCGACTCTCTCTATCAAAGTCTGTCACATTCAATATATCAAAGGAGAAAACCACTAAAGATATTATGGATGCCCTATCACGAATGTATGAAAAACCTTCCGCTTCAAATAAAGTTTTCTTGATGAGAAAGTTGTTCAACATGAAGATGGTTGAAGGTGGGGTCGTTGCTGAACACCTGAATGAGTTTAACACGGTCATGAGCCAGTTATTCTCGGTTAAGGTACCATTCGAAGATGAAATTTGGGCTTTGTTGGTTTTGTCTTCTTTACCAGATAGCTGGAATGGTATGGTTACATCACTGAGTAATTCTTCACGATCAGCCAAACTGAAATTTGATGATGTTGTGAGTGCTATCCCCGATGAGGAAATTCGCAGGAAACCTTTAGGTGAATCATCAGGAAGTGCATTGAATGTGGGAAATAGAGGAAGGTCATCTCAGAGAGAGCAAAGTCATGGAAGATCAAAATCACGGAGCAAGTCAAGATCTTCAAAAGGCAAAATCGATTGCTAGAATTGTGGCAAGAAAGGACATCTGAAAAAGGATTGCAGAGCTCCACCAAAGAAAAATAAGAAAAAGAACGGTAATAAGGACAACGAAGTTTCCGCAAATGTCGCAGGTGATGCTGTTCAAGATGCTTTAATTCTTGCTTCTGATTATAAGTCTGAATCTTGGATTATAGATTCTGGTGCGTCCTTTCATGCCAGGTGCGTCCTTTCACCACTGCACATGAAGAATATCTCAAAAATTATGTACAAGGTGACTTTGGAAAAGTTTATCTTGGTGATGATGAACCTTGTGACATAATTGGCAAGGGAGATGTTCAGATTAAATTGCCAAACGGCTGTATATGGCAATTGAATGATGTCAGGCATGTACCTAGCTTGAAGAGAAACCTCATATCAGTTGGTCAGCTTGCTAGCTCTGGTCACGTAACTATTTTTGCAGATGAATTCTGGAAAGTTACAAAAGGAGTATGGTTGTTACTCGTGGTAAGAAAGAAGGAACTCTTTACTTGACTAACAGCTCTACAAGTTCTATTGCAGTTGCAGATAAAGGCATTGACTCAGACACATGGCACTATAGACTCGGACACATGAGTGAGAAAGGGATGAAGATTCTTCATTCTAAAGGTAAGATGGAAGGACTCGTCTTTGGACTTAGAATTCTGTGAAGACTGTGTTTTCGAAAAGTAGAAGAAAGTTACTTTCTCTAAAGTAGGCAGGCCACCGAAGTCAGAAAGGTTGGAACTAGTACACACGAATGTGTGGGGACAAACTCAGGTACCTTCTCTTGGTGGATCTTCTTACTTTGTTACATTCATTGGTGACGTTACTAGAAAATTATGAGTATATCCCATTAAACATAAGTCTGACGTGTTTGATGTTTTCAAGAAGTGGAAAGCTTTGGTTGAAAATGAAATAGGTTTGAAACTGAAATGCCTAAGATCTGATAATGGGGAAGAGTACTGCAGCAAAGAATTTGAGGAGTATTGCGCCAAAAATGGCATTAAGCGAGAGATGACCATTCCCAATGCACCACAACAAAATGGTGTGGCAGAGCTCATGAACAGGACAATTATTGAGCATGCCAAAAGTATGAGGCTACATGCTGGATTGCCCAAGCAGTTTTGGGCGGAAGCAGTGAATACTGCTACATACTTAATCAATTGGAGGCCTTCAGTACCTTTGGATGGTGGACTACCTGAGGAAGCATGGACAGGAAAAGAGGTAAACCTTTCACACTTAAAAGTATTTGGTTGTATCTCTTATGTTCATGTTCATGCTGGAAAAAGAAACAAACTAGATTATAAATCTAGGAAATGCACTTTCATTGGATATGGTTCTGATGAGTTTGGTTACCGCTTCTGGGATGAGGAAAATAGAAAAATCATTAGAAGCAGAAATGTTATATTCAATGAGAAAGTGATGCACAAAAACAAGGACAAGGTGCATGAGGACAGTAATGAATATTTAGAACTGGACGACACTTTTGAAAATGATGTACCTGAAGTACATGAAAATGAAAACCTGCAGGTGGACCCTCAAACACCTGCCCCTGTAAGAAGGTCATCTAGGACTCCTAAGCTTGCACAACGCTATTCACCTTATTTATTTTACTTGTTGTTAACTGATGGTGGTGAGCCAGAATGCTATAAAGAAGCATTGCAGGTTGAAACTCGAGCAAGGTGGGAACAAGCCATGGAAGATGAGATGAAATCTTTATCATCAAACTAGACATGGGACTTAGTTCAGTTGCCTGAGAGAAAGAAAGCATTGCACAACAAGTGGGTGTATAAATTAAAGGAAGAACGTGACGATAACAAGAGATACAAAGCCAGATTAGTTGCAAAAGGCTTCCAGCAGAAGGCAGGTACTGATTACTCTAAGTTATTTTCTCCTGTGGTTAAATTGAACACAATCAGAAGTGTGTTGAGCATTGTGGTGGTAGAAGATTTACATCTTGAGCAATTAGATGTGAAAACTGCGTTTCTCCATGGTGACTTGGAAGAAGACATCTATATGCATCAACCACAAGGATATGCTGTGCCAGGGAAGGAGGAAATGGTGTGTAAGCACAAAAAGAGTTTATATGGTTTGAAACAAGCCCCAAGACAATGGTATATTAAATTTGACAGGTTTATGTACAACACATGTTATAAATGATGTCATGCAGATCATTGTTGTTATTTCAAAATTTTTGATAATTGTTACATTATTCTACTCTTGTACGTAGATGATATGCTTGTTGCAGGTTTGAATATGCATGAAATAAGCAATTTGAAGTAGCAGTTGTCACAGGAATTTGAAATGAAGGATTTGGGAGCTGCAAATCAAATTCTTGGTATGAGAATTAGTAGAGACAGGAAAAATCGCACATTGAAGTTGTCTCAGGCAGAATATGTTGAAAAGGTTCTAAACAGATTCAACATGGATGCTGCTAAGCCAGTTAGCACTCCACTAGCCAGCCACTTCAAACTCTCAAAAGAGTTGTCTCCTAAGACAAAATAGGAGAAGGAGAACATGTCCAAGGTCTCATATGCTTCAGCTGTTGGTAGTTTGATGTATGCTATGGTTTGCACTAGACCAGACATAGCTCATGTAGTGGGAGTTGTAAGCAAATTTATGAGTAATCCCGAAAAAGCGCATTGGGAGGCAGTTAATTATATTCTCAGATATCTGAGAGGCACCACTAATGATTCATTGTGTTTTGGAGGATCAGAGATCAAATTGCATGGCGATGTTGATTCAGACTTGGCAGGAGATCTTGATAGAAGCAGAAGCACTACAGGATATGTTTTCACATTGGGTAGTGCAGTAGTCAGTTGGAGGTCTCAATTAAAAGATGTCGTTGCACTTTCAACCACAGAAGCAGAGTATGTTGCCGCTACAGAAGCTAGTAAGGAAATGATTTGGTTACTGGAGTTAATGGAAGAATTGTGTAAGAAGCAAGAGTCCAGCAGGCTTTACAGTGACAGTAAGAGTGCCATTCATCTTGCAAAGAATTCAACATTTCATCCAAAAACCAAACACATTCGGATCAGATATCACTTCATACGGTGGCTTCTGGAAGAAAAAGTGTTGAAATTGGAGAAGATTTTATCAAGTGAGAATCCTGCTGATATGTTCACAAAGGTGGTGACTACAGAGAAACTGAAGTTGTGCTCAGGTTCAGTTGGTCTTCAAGCATGAAGATAAGGTATCGAGATTTTTAGCTGTGTTCTGTTATTGTCAACGCCATTCAGTATGATCAGTCTTCAAGTGGGAGATTGAAGGGTTAGTGAAGCCTGATCTAAACTTTATTCTATTACAGAGGTTTATCTGTAATTTGTCGGTTTAATCTGGGCCATCTGTTATGAGGCTAGATCCGACGGTTGTGGGTGTCTAGAGGTTTAGGGTTTCATGTATTTATACTGGGTGGTGAGAGCATTGTATGCGTGGTGGTGAAATTGAGAGAAAACAAGAGAGAAGTGCTTGTACTCTTGTGGGAATCTCCAATAATAGTGAACGGCGTAAATCTCCCGTGGACGTAGGTAATCTTGCCGAACCACGTAAATCCGTGTATCGTGGATTGACTGTGTGATTGATTGATTCTTTCTCGTAGATCATGCATGTGTTTCGATCCCTAACATCCTGCCCTGGCTATGGTTCTACTCTTGGTTTCCCCTCTTTGGTTTGGGATGGTGCTTAGCTCGAACTTCTGAAAAAGCACCTAACTGGCCTTATCCAACCTGAAATAGGTAAGTCCTTACCTTTCCCTCCTCTTAAGCCCCCAGACCAAGCTCGTTTACTCAACCACCTTTCAGTAGAGCATCTGGCTCATATCCTTAGCTATGCACCCATATTTTCTCCCGACCAACAACCTCTGCCTAGACAAAGGAATTGGTTAAACCTATTCCCTAATTCCAAGCCAATAGCACCCTCAGATTTCCTCCCTCTTCTCTCAAAGATGGCCAACTAGTAATGAAAATTCCTTCATGATTGAGCCCAGTAAAATTTCCTTCTCAAATGCAGCCGTTGGAAGATTTTTTGGAAGAAGACCTACAGTAGAATGGCTGACTCTTCAACCCAACTCTCACTAGAACCTTTCCAAACCCTGCCTAGTCTCTTTAACAGACAAGGGCCATTTTACCTTTAGATTCAGTTCCAAGGAAGACAGTGATCTCGCCTTCTCTAAATCTCCCCCACATTATGCAAAATAGGAAACTTCATCTTCTACCTTGGTCCCCTGGCCAAGGCCCTTTTGAATGTCCTAACTTACAACCAGCCTAGATCCGAATCTATGGAATCCCCTACCATTGTTGGAGCTCCAACATCCTTCTGTCGCTAGCAACCTCTATAGGCTACCCTCTTAGATTGCATGACATTACTGCCTCCTAAAAAATCCTAACTTTTGCGAGAATCTTGGTCAATGTTGACCTTTCTAGACCCAAACCTTCTGAGATAGATGTGGATTTAGAAGGTGAAGAGGAAGTCCTTCTCTCATTCTCCTACGAAAAGCTGCCATGTTATCATTGCCGGCCTTTTGCCTGGTCACTCGGAGAGCTTTTATAACTCTGTTCCCAGATCTTCAAAACAAAATTCCATAAAGGCCCGCGACCTAGATTAGTGAAGGTATTTAGGCAAGTCTCCTACTCTGGCTCCTGCTATCCAAGTTCCTCCCGTCTCCATTTCTGTAGATACCCCAGAGTCAGTGTCAGCCCGCGCCTTTACCCATCCAGTTACTTACTCTCCCCTAGATCATCGACCCTCGGTCTCATTAGGCACCACTCAAAATCTTCTAGTAACTGAATCTACTCCTCTAGCAGACCTTGTAGTCTTAGTTGACAAGTAGCCCTAGACAGTGTGACTCCTCCTTCTGTCACCTTTCAGGCCTCAGTGCCCCCCATTTGACTCCATCTCAATAAATCTCTGTCCCTCAAATCCTACCCCTCCCCCGGGCCAAAACCATAATCCCAATTCTAGACTAGAAGAATTACCCCAGGAGATCTTGCTGGAAATTCTGGAAAAAAAATCCAACCCCTGTCCTAGATACCTCGAACCCCTTCTCTATCTTGGAAAATTGCTCCTTCATAGAGCCAAGCAATGCTATCCCCTGCTCATCCCTTCCCCTATCTCCTTCTCACCCTTTGTCTTCTTCTGATCTTGTTCCCCCACACCAACTTACTCATCAACTTCAACTCCACTCTTCCTCCCAACCTGTTGGAATTTCCTTAGAGGTAGACCTCACTCCTCACACAAGGAAAAAAAATTCTCAACTTAGGAATAAAAATGCTCCCGCCTCATCCCATCCCAAGAGCAGGAGCTCAAATGGAACCTCCTCTCCTACACCTAGTTCCAAATTATCATAGTCCTTTATTGGAACTGCAGGGGTATTACAAAATCCCCTACCCTTAGAGCTCTCCACCACCTGATCTCTTCAAATTCCCCTGACATTGTCTTCCTCTCGGAGCCAATGACCCTTTCTCCTCCTTCTTCCTTGCTGTCCTCCTTGGGTTTTGATGGTTTTTTTCTCTAACAATAACCATTCCACTGCCTCTATTTGGTGCCTCTTCAAAACCAACTCTACCTACAAATTTTCCCTCTTAGAATTCTCTACCCAATAATTAACCACTACCTTCACCAATTCAATCAATCGCAACCACTGTCTTCTCACAGGTATCTATGCTTCTACCAATTATGTTCAAAGAAGAGAGCTCTGGGAGTATTTAACTTTTCAGGCTTCCTCAAATCCTCATTGGTGTGTGCTGGGCGACTTCAACTCCATTATCTCAACCTTGGAAAAATTAAGTCCCAGGTCCTCTCATCTGAACACAAACTTCCAGTAGATGATGCTAGCCTCTGGTTTATAAGAAATGGGATTCTCCGGGAATAAATTCGCCTAGTCTAACAATCACAAGGATACCAGTTATGTAGCTGCAAGACCAGACAGAGCCCTTTACAGCTACTAATGGATTTCTATCTCTTTTGATCCTTTGCTCTCTCACCAGCCTAAGGTTTCCTCTAATCACCGCCCTTTGCTTCTCTCCCACAATCAGCGATCATCCCTTGCCAACATTCGATTCAAATTTGAAGCAATGTGGATTCACCATCCGGATTTCCCTAGCCTCGTAGCTGAAAATTGGAATCCTCATCTAGAGGGCCGCCTCCAATAAGTGTTAGCTCAAAACCTGAAATCTATGAAACGGATTTTCGAGGTGTGGAACAAGTCTGTCTTCAGTGACATTAGGCTTAAGAAGCAAACGACGGAAAGAAAAGTTCTTAATATCCAAGAGATTCTGGATGTGGGTCCAATAGATCCCCTCCATCAGGAGCTTGATAAGGCTAAGGCATCTTTTCACAACTGGCTACAAATTAAGCAAACCCACTGGCGCCTAAAATCCAGAGTGAGATGGCTAAAGGAGGGAGATAGGAATACTGCTTTCTTTCACAGCTATGCTAAATCCAGAGGAGTAGTCAATCAGATTGATTAAATCCTCTCTAATGGCAATTGGATTGAGGATCCAACCAAATTCAACAGCTGGCAATCAATCACTTATTTCCCCTAGCTCAATTTGTGCATCCAAATCCTAGTGAAAGCCTTTTCGACTTAGACAGTAGCAAAGTTTCCTCTGTCATGAAGCTCCAGTTGACAAAAATTCCGAAAGTAGAAGAAATCAGGAGCGCAGTTTTTGCCCTTAGGGCTAATAGTTTCCCAGGCCCATATGGCTTCCCAAGCAGCTTCTTCATGGTAACTTGGCACATTATAGGAAGTTCTATTATCAAAGTTGTGCAGCACTTCTTCTCCACTGGTAATCTTTTCAAAACCTCCAATGTTTACTTCCTTGCGTTGAGTCCCAAAATCAATTCTCTCTGCCCCTTCTCTGATTATAGGCCAATTAGCCTTTTAAACTTCTCCTCCAAAATTATCTAAAAAATCTTGGCTTCCATACTGTCTCAGATCCTTCCCTCTCTTATATCTACTAACTAGGCAACTTTTGTGAAAGGAAGATCGATACACCAACCAATTGCTTTAGCCCATGAGCTCTTTCAAAATCTCTATTCTAAAACTAGAGGTGGTTCCCTATGTATGCAGCTTGATATTTCTAAGGCTTTTGACAAGCTTAGCTGGACTTTTCTCTTTAAGTCCTTAGCTTTCTTTGGTTTTTTTGACAACTGGATTGGTCTTTTTAAAGCTTGTGTTTGCTCAGCTAAGGGCTCAGTCCTAATTAACATAATTCCTTTTCATTTTTTCGAATCTTCTTATGGTTCTAGGTAAGGGGACCCTCTATCCCTATACCTCTTTATTCTTGCGGAGGAAATTAATAGTAGGTTGGTTCTGCCCTTATCCACAGTGCCCAAGACCCCTTGCCACCTCTTTTATGTTGATGATATCCTGCGTTTCTTGAAAGGCGAAAAAAAAAAAAAAGGCTTGTTGGCTCTAAAAGATGTCTTAGATAATTATCAATTCAGCTCTGGTCAATCTATCAATCTGGGGGAAAAGTAAGCTTTTTATAGGCAAATGTAGCCTGAGGACCAAGAGAAAGATACTATCCATTTCCAATCTTCAAGTTCATCCTCTCTCCTCCACTTACCTTGGAGCCCCTCTCATAATTGGTACTCCTAAAAGGCAGCATTTCAATCATCTGGTGGAAAGGTTCCTTTCTAAGCTCTTAGGGTGGAAGTCAAGGTTACTTTCCTTTGCTGGCCGTAGAATCTTTCTCTAGCATGCACTGAGCAGTTTAGCCACGCACATTGCGATGGTCTTTCCCCTCCCCAAGTCTGTTTCAAATCACTTGGAAAGACTTATGAGGAATTTCCTCTGGTCTACTGTAGCTTCAAGATCTAAAAGGAACCAGATTTGTTGGGAGCTGGTTTGTCTTCCTACTCAAGAGGGAGGCTTGGCATCAAGCGTATTCAAGATCACAATGGGGCTTCTTTTCTTAAATTGGTGTGGACTGCTGCTACTTAAAAATCTCTTTGGGCTGATTGGATGTCTGGAAGGCACTTTCCTAAGACTGCAATATGGAGTTCAACCACTACCAAAATTGGCTCTTGTATCTGGCTCAAAGGAATTCTTCTTAACTCATTCAAGCTAATTGTAAGTGGACTATAGGTAATAGGAAGTTGGCAGATCTCTAGTTTGACTGCTGGATTGCAGACTCTAGCTTTGCAGCTTAGTTTTCCTCCTTTTCTTTTCCCCTTCACTAGAAGGTTAGTTCTCTTTGGGATGGCTTTGCTTGGATAATTCCATCTGGGCTTCAGATGGAGGTGGAAGAGGCTCTGAGGAATGTTGTCTAGAACCTATCTATAGTCCCAGATATTGAGGACTCCATAACCTGGAAAAGCCATCCAGGCCAGAACTTTGTTTTCAAAGAGGCTTGGCAGTTAATTAGATCTAAAAGAAATCTAGTGTAGTGGGTTCTTCTGGTTTGGAACCATCTAATGCTTCTGAGAGTCTCCTTTTTTGCTTGGTAGATGATGCACTACAAGACCCTAACGCAAGACTGGGCACAAGGCGCAGTAGGTTTCAGTTTGGCCTCCAGATGCTACCTTTGCAACCAAAACCTGGAAACCATGCTTCATCTTTTCTTCCTTTGCCCCTTTGCAACTGATCTTTGGAGATGGATCCCTCAAGCTGCTGGTGTTACCATGTCTCCTTCTAAGATATGGCTCGGTCTCTCTTCAAATTGTGATAAGCTGGCTCGTAAGGATGTTTCATCAATTTTTTTCACTACCTCTTTTGTTATTTGGAAAAGTAGGAATGACCTCACTTACAGAAACTCTAGAGCCTCTCAGACGAAGGTTAAGCTATATCTGAAAGAGCTTCTTTCTTCCTCTCTTAGATCTATCGATAAAGGTCTCTTCAGGCGTTTAGTAAATCTTTCTTGGATCCAATGTTATGAGGATTGGTAGCTGTTAGTTTTCTTTCCTTTCTTCTCTCTTCCTTTTGTTGTATAGTTGCCTCCTTTGGCTGTCTCGAGGCTTCTGCCTTCTTTCTCTCTTTCTTATAACCCCTTTGCCTTTTAGGCAAGAAAAAAAAAAAAAAAAAGATCCCTTGAGTGTCTTCACAAAATTCCCGTAAGTGGGATGAGCATAACTCCAACATGGGGCCCATGTTAGAGATTATAATGAGTTTGTTAGAATGTTAGTGATGTTAGGATCATAGGAGATAATCCTTAGCTTTAGGATAATGCTCGTTTATATTTGCTTATAAAAGTAGATGTTTTCATTTAATAAAACTTACGGTGAAATTATTGGAAATGAGTGATTCTTAAAATTTTATATGGTATCAAAGCTTGGGCCCGGCGATGATCTTGCCGGGTATGATCCTACTTCTATGATTATCACCGTCAATCTTTCAATTTCAATAAAAAAAATGGATCATCCTCTCCTATCCATCCATCTAAGCCCTATGATCTCAACATCTTTATCAAAATTCCACGATCGAACTTATGGAAGAAACCGCGACAAATATGATCCAATGGGCCAACGACACCGACAAACTCAGAAAGGAGCATACTTTCATTGAAAGTACCATGTGATAGAGGGGGGATGTTAGAGATAATAATGAGTTTGTTAGAATGTTAGTGATGTTAGGATCTCCATCTTAATTACTAAAGGTCGTCGAGTAGTGACCTAGAGCATGAGAAATGGCGTTTCTCCCTCCTAAATCGCTCTCACCCCAACTCTCCCCACGCAAATTAGTCAGCAAGAAGCTCCCGTTTTGATTCAGGTCAAAGACTCTTTTCATCAATCCTCCAGTTAGACAGCCCCAAATGAAGCCCAGCCCTCATCCACCTCTCTGTTCCAGGTGGGCAATTTTCCTCGTCTTTCTTCTAGCCAGGCAGTTAGCATCTCAAATAGAACTTCACCCTCATCTTTGAACCAGCTAGATAAGGTCTTAATGGCCCCTAGAACGCAACATCTAGAAACCCTTGTTCCAAACCCTCTGCTCAGCTCATCCCCACTCCTAAATCAACTACCTCTGGTTTGGGACTGCTCTCAACTTGGACTCCTGGAAAAGCACTTGGCTGGACTAATTGACAACACTAGAAGCAAATCTCTTGGTGATCAGGCGATTCCCCCGCCAACACATCTCTCTTATCTTCAACCAAATTAAGCTAACCCTAATCTTGCCTTGTCTCTTTCGAACCACTCCATCTTTACTACTTCTCTCTCAATCCTGCTTAGAACCCTAGATCCTCCTCCTTCTCAGCCCATCTACTCCACAGTAGAGCAACTAGATTAGATAGTCACATTAGTGTCCCAATTCCACTGTAGTAACCCTCCTCTCAATTACAGCAACAGACTGAACCTTTTTCCTGATTCCAGACCAATCTCTCCATCAGAATACCCTCCCTCTTCATTCAAGGAAGGTTAATTAGTCATGAAAATTCCTTCTACAATGATCGAACCCAATAAAAACTCATTTGCCAATGCTGCCGTTGGTAGATTTTTTGGCAAAAGACCTATAGTAGAATGGCTAACCTAGCAAGCTAATACTTATTGGAATCTCTCTAGGCCCTGCCTAATCTCCCTTACGGAAGGGGGTCATTTCCTTTTCAGGTTTAGTTCAAGGGAAGACAGAGATCAAATTCTCCACCAATCCCTTATCTATCTGCAAACAAAACGCTCCACCTTTTATGTTGGTCCCCTGGCCAAGGGCCTTTTGAATGGCCATCCTTACATCCTGTTTGGATCAGAATTTCTGGAATTCCCTATCACTGTTAGAGCATCAATATTTTCCTCTCCATAGCTAGTGCCATTGGCCATCTGATCAAACTAGATGAGATCTCAGCTTCTCAGAAAATGCAAACCTATGCAAGAATCCTGGTAAACCGAGACCTTTCAAAACCTAAGCCTTCAGAGATCAGGGTTGCACTAGAAGGGGAGTCAAAGGTCCTTCTCTCTGTTTCATATGAGTATCTACCCTGCCCAAAATGCCTCTCTTCGGGTGTGAGACCTTGACCCCTAATTTCCAGGATTAGTGTTGATTTAATTGTGGATTAGTTTTCTAAGTGGGATTAGTGGTTGTTTGGTTGAGTTTGTGAGTTAGAATGACTTCTCATTAGCTTTGGGAAGTTTTGAGAGCCAGTGAACCTAGTTAGTGACCGTAGGGTCTTATTTGTTTTGCACGGTCAGCATAGGGAGGTTCTTTGTGATTCCCAAAAATTCTCATTTTGGCTTCGTTTGACTAGTCTCGTCATTCCCTACAACTTTCATGTTCACTCCATAACCATTAAAAGCTCCGAAAATCAATTTTTCCATCCCTTGGTGACAAATCAGTCTTTTCACATTGAATCTAGATCCAAAGTTCGAAATCTCAGAACCACGCCAAAATTATACTTTTTGAAAAATAGATTTTATGAGAAACGTTTTTGTCTTCTTCGTCGAATCCATCCGGGGCCCAAAACGCATGTTTTAATCCCGACAATTTTAAGTGATGGTGGGGTCCACACCCACCCTTTTATAAAAGGGCCAGCCCTTTTCCTTTTTCCCCATTCGTTCAAACTGATAGTAGGGGAGAGGAGCTCTAGCTCCTTAGGTCTTTTGCTCTCTCTCTTCTTCTTCTTACTCCCTCTCACAAAATCCACCTCCAAGCTTGCCAAAATAGAGATTTGGAGCTCATCTTCTTCTTCTCCATCCTTCTAGCTCTCCATGGACATCATCCTTGACCAAATCCCAGCTGGGCAGCCCCTATTTCAAGCCCCTTCTTGTTGATTGATGGCCCTAGAGGTAAGGACTCCTTCCCATTTTCTTATGTGTAATGGCATCCCCTAAAGTTCTATTTCCTAGTTTGGTTTGAGCCCATTCCTTGTCTTTCTTGATTTGCCATTTTTAGGGCTCTAAGTTGGGTTTATTTTGGGCCTTTTTTTAGGTTAGGTGGGCTAAGGTCTAATTGGAAGGATTAGAGGCTAATTGGGGAGCTTTGGAGACCAAGGCAAGTGACTGAAATGTGATTTTTTTTAAGCATGCTAATTTTCATGAATCTCTTAGTTTTCATTTCTACATTTATATTGATCTCATGGCTTCATTCATCTTGGATTTCTTTCTATTGTTTCAATTGATTTTGGTAAAAGCATGTTTAATGGATTTCTTCTTTTAGTTGAGCCTATTTAAAGTGTTAAATGTTTTTTATATTCAAGGATATTATCTATTGCAAATGGGCCTCATGTATAATGGGTTAGCGATGAATGAGGTTGGAATGAGATGATTAGATGTGTTTTGTGGTGTGTTTGAGGGAGGAATAAGAGTAGTTTTGAGAAGGCAAAGAGACCCATAATGTATGGTAAAATAGGGGCTCAAAGGAGGCTTGAAAGGGAGGAAGAAAGTGCACAAACAACACTGAAATCATGCACCTGATACAGTCCACTCGAGCGGACCCTATCCAGAGGCTCGTTCGCTTGAGCCAACCCTCCTAGGGACCTGTCCGCTCAAGCGGACCCAGGTTCACTCGAGCAAACCCCTCCCAGAAGTGAGTTGGCTCGAGCCAACCCACATTTTTGGGCTTACGTCTTGTGTGGTGCCTGAAATGTGTTTAAATCAAGGGGAGGTGGATTTTTTTGGGATCCTAACTGCATTTGGACCATGTATGATTGTATGGAGGAAGAAAACGGAAAAAGGATGCGCCACTGTAGGAATCCAACCCGTAAACACGTTAAGACTCCATTAAACTTGGATAACATGCAATAGGAACTTGGAATGCCGCCAAATCTCGGTAGCACCAAATGATATAAAACCCGCCATTCGAGGGTCTATGTGCACGTCATGCCAAATGATGCCGTCTCAACTTGTCTATGGGATGTGCACATGTGGAAATTAAACGTTGAGCTTGGATTCATCGAAAATATGATTTTATTTACATTATTCAGTTGTGCTTGCCCGAAAACTTTGTTTTTAAGGCCGTTGGATTTATGGTTCATCGGTCCTGCCCATTTGGACTAATTATCATCGGATTTTACTCGTTTTGGCTAAATCATCCAGATTTAATTATTTTTGCCTATTTTGGACAAAAAATGATCCGCTTCGAAATATTTAGTTTGTTTTGCCTAAAAATAAACAATTTTGATATTTCGTTCGTTTATCCAAAAACAATCAGTTTTGCCAGCTCGAGTAACTCTATGAGTTTTTATATGCATATTGGGAGGACTACTCTTTACAAGAGTGTGTGTGCTTTGACTAGGCCTGTTTGAGTAGTTCCTCGCCATATTTTGTGTGTTCGTTCGCTTTTGATTTATGTGTCGACACCACTAAGCTTAGACAACCTTGTCGGTCTGATCCACCAACTTGGGGTCCCCTAATAACTTTTGCCAGCTACAGTCTGGATTTTGTTATGTTCCATTACCCGATTTTGCGGCTGTGGTTTTAACTGTTAGCCAAGTATCTTGGCATCTAGTATATGTATATGTATATAGTTGGCTCTCGTCACTTTGTGTGTCTGAGACAAACACCTTTAGTGTGCTATCATCACACTAGTGATGGAGGATTTAGCCAGTGTGGTTGCCAATCTGTCCCTACGATTGTGGCTCCCCTGAAGAAGGGCAATTTGCAGGGTTTGCCTATGGACTGGGTTTGCAATGTGAGGAATACATGTTTTGTCAGATATCCATGTTTTATACCTGCTTTAGATGATTACATGTTTTGTTAGATATCCACATTTTACACAGGTTTTAAATATATGCAGCTTTGATCAAATACCATGATTTATCACAAGTTTTATTATTCAGGATGTTTATTATCCATCTTAGTCACCTGCCAAATCGTCGTGTCAGACCCTGTTTGTTTGGTGCTCTAAGTAGAAGGTTCTTCGCCTCGAGTCGAGTGCTCATGTTGGGTGTGGAGCCATTAGTTTGCAGATTGTAGTGTTGGCTATGTCATGTAGATATTGAGCTTGACGGCAGAGCTACGTCACATGTGGGGTAGTGCTTATTTAGCCTGATATTTGTATGGCTTTTAATAATTTTCCTATTACTGTCAGCTCTGTACTTTGTTGTGATGGTTTGTTCCAGTCTGGTATGGTCCTTGATATGATAGCTAGCGGTTGAGTGCGACGCGGAATTCGATGGCCACAGGCTCCGGGTCGCAACGCCACGAAAGCTTCCTGAAATATTCAGAGTGTGTTAGAATTTGTTATCCTCACACACGCGGATCCTGGGAGAAATATAATTGTTACTTAATCCCAAACTTGCGCTCCCTGAGGTCGGGCCGCTACAGAGCCCGGGTTCGGGGTCGTGACACCGGGCCATTAAGAGAGTCTCTATAACTTTGGCAAAACCCTATCAAATTCAAACCCCATTCCTCCAGAAATTCAGGGTCAAGAGGGTATTCTAGGTAAGCCCCCCCAACGTCTCAGCTCAATCTGTCCCTAATTAAAAAGGCCCTAAGATAACCACCCCTCCACACTTTACAACCCATTCTGCTGCTAATATCACTCTAGACCCTTGCCCTTAGTCCAATTTAGGAGACCAACCGAAGTTGGCTGCAGTAGTCCCAAATGGCTCCAAACCTGCCTTAGTCAGGGACCAGACAATAACTCAAATAGACCCAATTTCCTCCTATACTTGCCTCTGAAGTCTCAACTCCTAATCCCACTCCTATCCAAGATAAAATTCACCACTCTAGATTGGAATATCTACCACAAGAAATCGTGTTAGAAATCTTGGAAAAGATTCTAGCGCCAGCTTTAGACATCTCCAATATTCCCTTCTTAATTCTGAACCTACCTATGCTACTCCTCTCTCCAACCTCCTCCCTTCTCAGCTGCCAAAAGAAGGAAAAAATCCAAATCTTCCAAAAACATCGTAGACTCCAAACTCCTCCCACCCAGCTAGTATTTCTTTGGAGATTGACCTCTCTCCCTATTCAAGGAAAAAAAAAAAGAAAGCAAAAAATAGAATAAAACTTGGCCCCTCGTTATTCTCCTCCCGTCCCAAAAACCATGAGATCAGAAGGAATCATCCCTCCCCTATCTAGTTCAAAATAATTAAAGTCCTTTTTTGGAACTATAGGGGAATGGCAAACTCCTCTACTCTTACAGCTCTTCACCACCTGATCTCTTCAAACTCCCCAGGCATAGTCTACCTTTCTGAGTCAATGACTCTTTCTCCACCCCACCCTCCCTCCCTTTGCTGTCCTCTTTGGGTTTTGACGGTTTCTTTTCTAACAATCCCGTTTCCAACTCTTCCATTTGGTGTCTATTCAAAACTAACTCCAAGCTTAACATTTCCCTCACTGAATACTCCAATCAATTTCTGACAATCTCTTTCACCAATCCAGTTAATGGCACCAAAAGTCTCATCTCTAGTATCTATGCCTTAACAAATTATGTTCAACGAAGAACCCTCTGGGACTATTTATCTTCGAAGGCATCCTCTAAAATCCCTTGGTGTGTTTTGGGTGACTTCAACGCAATTCTCTCAACCTCGGAAAAGCTTAGTTTGAGGCCTTTACGACTGAATACAGATTTCCAACAGATGAGAGTCCACTCAGGTATGCAAGATACGGGCTTCACAGCCAAATATTTACATGGTCAAATAACCGCAGGGGAACTAGCTACGTAGCAGCCAGACTTGATAGAGCTCTTCGTAACCATAATTGACGCTCTACTACTACAGATCCTCTACTTTCTCATTGCCAAACTACTCATCCGATCACTGTCCCATTCTTCTTTCTCACTACTGGGGGCCTTCTTCTACAAATGTGCCATTCAAATTCGAAGCTATGCGGATCCACCATCCATCATTTCTCAATCTTGTAGCAGAAAATTGGCAAACAGGCATAGCAGGTAACTTCTAATATGTCCTAGCTCAAAACCTGAAATGAATAAAACAGGTCCTCAAGGTTTGGAACAAAACTGAAT
The DNA here is from genome assembly GCA_029852735.1 of Persea americana. NCBI lineage: Eukaryota > Viridiplantae > Streptophyta > Magnoliopsida > Laurales > Lauraceae > Persea > Persea americana. The sequence continues at coordinate 28,814,519 of CM056818.1, read as the reverse complement.
TTGGGGATATCATGTTCAAAATCCAAGCAGTTGAATCTCTAGTCCAACAAACTCAAGCCCTTTTTTACTTTGGTCCGATGGACATCCTCCACCAAGAGCTTGCTGTGATGGACTTGGGCTTTTGCCTTCCTTCGCCCCGGGGCTGCTGGGGTCTGGCGGACGAAAAACGGGCATCAACAGTTTTTGTACAAGTATGCCAGATTTTCTATTCTACTTGGAATTTAGAAATAGTGATCTAGAGATCCACCTTCACAAGTAGGAAGGAAATCAATCTTTTTTCTAACTTTCCGTTGTACACATAATTTTTAAGAAAATAGACAAAGATTTTGAATGCCGTAAGAGGCGATTTTCTTTTGTTTACCGTGAAAGGCGGTTTTGTGCTGTAGAAGGCGATTTTGTGCTGTAGGAGCCAATTTTGCCGTGAAAGGCGATTTACAAATCTCATAAAAAAAAATACAAGATCCAACATAAAAGTGAGAAAAGGAATCTAACTTCTCAGGAGATTGTGGGGACTCGTTCAGATCGACGCTCGTGAGTCATGTATGAACTCCTTCATCGTCCATAAGATGAGAACACATGATGCTTTGATTCGTTTGGCTTGGCTTGGACCTCAGATTTTTTGAGGATAAATACCAAGGGGAGGTCCTATATCCAATTAAAATTCGAGCAGAAAGGTTGAAGAGCCACATTTAGGCCATGTTGGATAGAAGGAGAGGGGACCTTGTGGAGTGGCCCCCCAAAGGACTTCGATCACTTTGTGGTGTTTCTTGCAGCAGAGTTTCTTCAGAGTGGTAGAGCTTCTTTGCGCAGAGATTTCTCAGGGAATTTTCTTTGTTTTTCTTGGATTTTTCTAGCGATTTTTCTGGGGGGATTTTCTTCTTGGAATGCTCTCCTATTTATAGGCCTTTGGTACCCATTTAGGAGGGTTTATGGGCTTTAATTGTCATAAAGCCTCATAAAGGGAGGAGTTACAAGTTTTTATTCATTTATTTTGTAACTCCTTTTCCTTGGCTACTGATTAGCCGGTGGAGAATTAAGAGCTTTTAATTGCTTTTAATCTCCATCATGGGAGGAGTTTCATGGTTTAAATGCCATGAATCCTTGAGCTTGTAACTCCCATTTTCTCGCTTCTGATTGGGCCGTCCAAAATAATGAGTTAATGACCGCAATAAGTTGCCAGAAACGGGTCAATTAACAGCATTAAGTGGTCGCCAAGTCGCTTGAAGAGTCGAGGGCAGTGCCGCATCTTTTGGAATTCTTCTTACGATGATCGCGGATGGATCCACATGTTATTTGATGTTGAATGGTGATGCAACTTTAAACATTGGTTGATACCAATGGGCAGGCAACATCTGTCCAATCGATTTCTCGATCGGTCGAACAAAAAGTGTACTTTCTTAGTCGGCCGGTTGACGATTTTGAAGCGTCGGATGATGATTCCATGATTTCGGCGGCGGATCCGTGATGTTATGAAGATCGACGTATATCATGCTTAAAAAATCAGATTTTGGAAAAACCGCTAGGGCCAATCATCTCGAAACACAAAAATAACCCAGAAAAGTGGGTGTTCGGGTGAAATCCGGCGACCCGGATTTCTATGGTTGCCGGTGACCTTGGCCCATGGTCGCCGCCATGGTCATCGCCGGCGACCATGGGGATTTTTCCCCTTTTGGTCACTATTTTTTGTTCTTTTTCTCTTCTTTTTTCTTATGTATTTTTTCTTACATTTTCCCTCATTTATTGGCTTGATTTCTCTGGAGGATCCTGTCGAATGTGAATTTTGACCCCTCCTCTCTAAGAAAGGCATGGTTTGGGGAAATCTCCATTCATATATATATATGCTATTTAAATTTTAAATAAAAAAAGAGAATTCCGACTACCCTCAAAATCTACGGATCACGATCGCCAGCTATGGTACGGCTGTAACACCATTCTTCGACGAAAGTTGAAGAAATATGGTGAGAAAAATAATAAGGTGGGTTCTTCCTCTTGTCTAATGTGCTGCTGACAACACACGATGGTTGTTCTGTCACATTAATTTGGGTCTCTTTAATTTTGGGTCAATTTAGGGTCATGAGTTAAAGTCCAAATAAAGGTTAATCCTCTCACAACTTAATCATAGTGTATCCAAGTAAAATAAAGTAACTAAAATAGGGAAAATAAAAGGGGGGAGGTGCCAAATATTTAAGAAGAGGATCGGCCCCGTTCCCGGGTACCCCCTCCTGATCCCTTGGCAAAATAGGGTTTAAAGGCTGATTTTTCAAACCAAAATGATGATGCAAATGAGACTTCGACTTGTGATTTCTGTATATTTTGTGTGGATATACGAGTGATAAAAGTGAAAGGCCGATGGGTCGTAATTGATTGAAGGTGGCCAATGGGCCATAACTGATTGGAGATGGCCGATGGGCCACTATTTGTTTTAGGGTGGCCGATGGGCCGTGATTGATTAAAAGTGTGTGCGAAATCACTCATCTCATATCGTTATTCTCATTTATTCAATTTTAGAAATTAGTTCTTTATTCCCTTTTATCATTAAGTTCAATTAAATATTTGGCACCTGAGGTTGAGGAAGAAATAAAAGGAAAATCTTTTTGGGTTTATTTTGTTGGTTTTATAGTTTTTATGGCGTTTTGATATGGGCCTAGAAGGGCCTAACTATGGGATTTTTACTTGGATTTACGCGATTAGTGCTTTATTACTGATCATCAGATTAACCATAACCTAAGGTCCTAGACTGCCCACATCGGCCCTCCCAATCCCTTAACGAAACTGGAAAAGTGACGGGACGAAGCCTAATGCTCTAAGCTACCTAACCGGGCTATCCGATCTAAACCTTGGGTGTAAATAGCCTAAGTTTGATAGTTCTTGCGCCTAAGCAGTTGGTTGGGCGTTATTTTGTTAGTTCGGTTTATTTTAAGTTGAAGGTTGATTAAGAAGTGGATTAGAGGTATTTTAGAGTCTTGATTAATGTGTTTAGGGTTTTGGAATTTAGGGTTTAATTTAAAGGGTGAAGTAATGTCGAAATTAGCGAAACAAGGTTTGCAGGGGACTTGGGCGCCTAGGCAGTGGCGCCCAAGCGGCTGTTTCTGGGTAGTTTGGCTCGTGGTTGGTATCAACGTTATTTTCAGAATTTCGGGGGTGTTGAGGACAATGTTTTGGTCTGGGAATGTTTTAAGGTTCTGTGGTATTCTGTTAAAGTCATTTTTAAATTAGAATTTGAAACATAATTGAAAATCACAATTCGAGGTTTAAAGGTAGGGTAGGCGCCAGGGGGTGGTGCCTATCCTGACAGTTTATGGGTCCTTGTGATTTGGGATAATTCGCTTATATTTCGGTTTCCAAAGGGCTTTGATTGGTGAATTTTATTACTTCAACTTGTTTCAAGTCTCCGATGTTCAAATGTGAAGGTGATTCGCATCCGGATTTTGAAACGAAACCAAGAATTTGCGTTTTAGTGCAAATGAGAGGATAAGCGCCAAGGGGGTGGCACCCAGGTGGATGGCATGTGGTTTTCAGGTATTCCGGATGGGACTTAGTTATTGGTTTTCGGATCTAGAAACTATTTTAGGTTCTGGTCCTAATTAATTTAAGTGGTAAGGTGTTTAGTTATTCGTTTTAAATTGAAGTTGTGAACCAAGGTTAGAGTGTAGGATAGGCGCTGCAGGGGTGGTGCCTAGGTGGTTGTTTGTTGGTTCGTAAGGGCTTTGGGTGCTAAGTCCGAATTGTTTAAAATTTCAAGTGTTTTAATTTAAAAGTGTTTTACTATGTTGATTGGGATTGGTTTGAATGTTAATTAATTGTATTAAGTTGTTGGTTGGGGTTCTTTATGAAAACCGGTAGGCTGGGCGCCCTAGGGTGTGGCGCCCAGGTGGATTTGGCAAGATGGGTGTCCATGGGGTGGCGCCCAAGTGATTGTGCTGAGGTTCGGTCGGTTTGGTGATTCTTAGGTCAATTTAAGTTTAAATTGATTTAAGGACTTAGTGTGTTTGGGTGTGGGATGCTATTCGTATTCAATTGGGATTTATTTAAACGCCAATTAATTGGGCTATGTTGTGAATTAGGTTTTTCCGAAAACGGGGAAGCTGGGCGCCCAGGGTGTGGTGCCCGGGTGGATTTGACAGATGGGCGCCAAGGGTGTGGCGCCCAGGTGAACTATTCTGTGGTTCGGGTCAGTTCCGTATTTTTTAGGTTGATTTGCGGTTGAGCGTTTATGGTTTGATGTATTTTAAATTAGAAGTGTTCTATTGCATTGATTAAGATTAAATTCCGCTTCAATTAATTAGGCTTTAGTTACTGGAGAGGCTGGGCGCCTAGAGGCCGGTGCCCAGGTGGATGTGACAGGATGGGCACCTAGGGGGTGGCGCCCAGGTGTTTGTCTTGCATGTTTGTGTTGGTTCGATGTTTTAAGTCAATTCGGGCTTGTGGTTTCAATTGTTTTAAACTTCAAGGGTGTTCTGGTGTGTTGATTATGATTGAATTCGAGTTTAATTTCAAGTGAGGGTTTCCTAGTGATGGGAGAGGATGGGCGCCAAGAGGGTGGTGCCCAAGTGGATGCGGCAGGATAGGCACCCAGGGGGTGGCGCCCAGGTGGATATTTTGTGGTTTATTTGCTTTGTATTCTTTAAGTTGGTTTGAGTCCAAATTGATTAAGGTTTCAGGTCTTTTAGGTTGATAGTGTTTTAAGTTGTTAATTTGGGTTTAATCAATTAAGTTTAATTAAGTGGTGGTTTCCAAGGGAGTGGGACAGGATAGGCACCCAGGGGGTGGTGCCTGAGTGGATAGACAGGTTGGGAGCCCAGGGGGTGGTGCCCAAGTGTCTGCTTTGTGGTTTAGGTTGATTCGGTAATCTTTAGGTTAATTCGAGGTCGAATTGATTAGGGTTTCAGGTTTCTTAAATTTAAAAGTATTTTATTATGTTGATTAGGATTAAATTCGGGTTGTGATTGATTAGAAGTTTTTAATTAGGGGTTCCTTAGTGATAGGATAGGATGGGCGCCAAGAGGGTGTTGCCTAGGTGGACTTAGCAGGCTGGGGTCCTAGGCGGTGGTGCCCAGGTGGACTATTTTGGAGTTTTGCTGGTTTTGAGTCTTTGAGTTAATTAGAGGTTGGGTTGATTAGGGTTTCAGTTATTTTGGGTTTAAAATGTTTTACTCTGTTAATTTGGATTGGTCTAAGGTCTCAACTAATTAGCTTAAGCTTTAACTAGGGAATGAATATGCTGGGCGCCTAGGGGGTGGCGCCCAGGTGGCTGTCTTTTGGCGTTTTAGTTATTTTGCGTTTTTAAAGTTCTTAATTACTTTTTAAATCTGAATTAATTAGGGTTTTAAGGTTTTGGGTCTCTTAATGATTTGATGTTTCTTAAGTTAATTAGCTATGATGTCTTAATTAATCTTAGGATTTATCCTACTTTGGCGCTAAATTCAATAACCTAGACTATCTAGCTGTTTTTTTTTTTTTTTTTTTTGAGTTTTCTGGATATCTTTGAATTTGTTTTTGGTTTCTCCTTTGATTTACTAGAGAGTAAGGAAAGAGTAGAAAGGTTTTTATGTTTTATGATTTTTTTGGGGATTTTTCTATGGTTGTGCGATTCAAATGATATGATGTGAAGTGTGACAAAAATGGCGATTCAAAGTTCAGAACAGATCAAACAGATAAACATATCATTATCATGCAGTTTCTAAATGAACTAAATGCAGAAGATCAAAAGTTGTGCACAAAAGTGGAGAAATCCACTTGGGCGCCACACCTGTGGTGCCTACCTTGCTCGGTTAGGGTTTTCAACGGGACACAACGAATGCACAAGAATCTTAGTATTTTCAACACAATTTCCGATATTCAGCGATTGATGCAAATGTCTTAATTCGAACCACTAACAATGTAACTAACGAACCTACAAGCAAACGATGCAACGGGCGGAGATCTAGAACCCGGACCCTGTCTCAGAAGGGTAGGCGCCCAGGGGATGGCGCCCAGGTAGTTCGGGAGAGAGCAGGCGCCTAGTGGATGGCGCCCAGCCTTTCTGCCAAGGGCTTTTCATGATCTTTTCGATATAAATGATGATGATGATGATGCTAATGCGAGATTTGACCTAGCTTTGCAATTAGAACTACGAAATCAAAGCAAATCTACTATATTAGAATGAACCTAAGCATGTTACTAACATGATAATGCACTAATACTATTTTTATCACAAGCTAATGTAGATCTACGATGCTCAAATGGTCCTAAGCATATTTCTAAGCATGAATGATAACGGAATGTAATAAAAGAAAGGAGAGATCAAAGAATACCGGTATATGACGTGTTCCTCAAGTTCCTAAAACGAAACTTTCGCAAAGACCCATAGCTCCATAGCTCCAGTTGAAGATATAAAAGTCACCTCCTCTATTTCCTTTTCTTCTTCTCTAGATCTGAAGCTCTTCTCTAATGGTGGCTACCTTTATTCTTCTTTTTTATTCTCTCCTTTTCCTCTCGTTTTAGGGTAGCCCCCCTTTTGTAAATGAAGTTAAGAGGATTATATAGGTTTGGGATGAGTTTAGAAGGGCTAGGGCTTCATTATTTCGGGTTTCTAGAAGGTCTCAAGCATCCCTAGGCGACTTAAGTTATTTTAGGGTGAATTAGGGTTTGGAGGGAGGATGGGCACCCATGGGGTGGCGCCCACATGGCTTGCGTAGTCTAGGAGCCCACAGGGTGGCCCCCAGATGGTTCTGGAGAGGGTGGGCGCCCACAAGGTGGTGGCCAAATGGTTTGTGTTTCGCTTTTGGACTTTGGTCCCATTTGGAGTCGAGATTGAGCGGATATATCTTCAGCTAGGGGGACCTACATTAGCATTAATAGGCTGGGTGCGCCATGGGTGGTGCTTAGATGGATTTCAAGGCTGGGCGCCACATGGGTGGTACCTAGGTGAATTTCAAGGCTGGGCACCACATGGGTGGTGCCTAGGTGGTTCGGTTCGTCTTCGGTGCTCGGTCCCTATGTATGAGTGGTCTCGGCCTAATCTCAAGCGGAACAAGTAAATTTGGAGGCTGAGCGCCCACCATGGGGTGCCTAGGTGATTCGAGGTAGTGTGGGCGCCACAAGGTTGGTGCCTATGTGGAACTCAGTAGGGTAGGTGCCACATGGGTGGTGCCTAGGTGGAGTAGATTCATTTTTGGAGTTCGGTCCCTACGTCGAGTAGTCCCGAGCTACTTTTTGGCCAACTAGTAGAATTTGGAGGCTAGGCGCCCACCATGGGGTGCCTAGGTAGCCCTAGGCTGTGTGGACGCCCAGCATGGGGCGCCCTTATGCATTTCCATAGGGTGGGCGCCACATGGGTGGTGCCTATGTGATTTTCATTTCTTCTTAGGACAGACTTCGGAAGCTCATAACTTTTGACTCACTTATCGGATTTGGACATTCTACATATTGTCGGAAATCTCTCAAAGTGAGGAATCAAAGGGTCCAAATGACCTGACGAATAGGGGTTGGAAAACAAGGGGGACATCTGGACCAATGGATTCGGTTTCCTAACTTTGGCTAATCGAGTGACATTTGGGCAAGTTGAGCATAATCTTTGTAGGAATTGACCTAAGCATGTCTTAAGTGGTTCAGAAAAGGTATAATTGGTGTCATGGTTTGTTCCTTGTGTAAGTAGTGAATTTGGCTCAGAACCTTGACGCGATTTGGGTTTTTCTCTGACGAACTTCTAGAGATCGTTGAACTAAGTCTAAAATTATCAATAAGCATCTTCATCGTCATTAATTAATCTGAATTATGCAATTAACCATTTAATTGTGGGTGAAATTGGGGCACCGTTATATATGACAGATGTTTAGGGCTATCATAGGGGGCCAAATGAGGTATCTACATATGCCCCTCTTTGGAGAACGGCAGGTGGAGAGTTGTGCTTCAAAGAAAGTAGACACACCACTCATGACTCACGGGAGCTTTTGAGCTCGCGGGAGTGGCCCCTACGGATGTATGTAATTGCAAATTCGCTCTAGAGGTGAGGTTCACTTTTCTAGGATCGATCCTGATTCAGGGGGAAAAAAAGAAAAAAAAAGAATTTACGTGCCTACTGATTTGATTGGAAACCCGAGATTTGTGCCTCGGTGCCCGTGGTATTGCCACATGGCTGGTTGGGAACTGTGCACCGGTTGCTAAAATTGAAAATGATGGTGGGAACTGTGCCCTGGTGGTCTGAATCAGAAGTCGATCTTTCAATTGGCTAACTCACTATTAGAGTTTCATTTGTTCTTGCAATAGAGTTTAATTCAAATCATCATTTATAGCATCTTTTAACTTTCATCCACAGTTGAATATTCAAGGCATAGTTAAAACTAACTAGTAATAATGGGGATCTTGAAGGCAATCACAAACATTGTTCAAGCAATAGTGTGAGGTGCATGTGAGAATGAGATGCATTAAAAAAAAAAAAAAAACAAAAGATGTATGACTTTGAAACTCAGGTATGCATCGAAAAAGCTAAATCAATGGAAGATGGTCTCCGGAATAACCGTCACTCTCTAGGGATCTTGGTCTTCACCCAAGCTTAAATGAGAAGCTGGGATAGATTTGATCATCTTTTTGGTGCTTATCACGGAGAGTTTCGAGTTACACGGTTTCCATCTCCCAATGTCAAGATTTGAGTCGGCGAACGCACAATTCGTGAGAACACTTTATTATGGCCGCCGTACCGATCATAAGCGCTTAAGGGAGGCCTACGGCGACTTAATTTCTAGATGCGAGGTAAAATCATGAAAATCATAGTTAGGGGTTCTTACCTCAATAGCTTTCCATGAGTCCAATGTTGGGGATCATTGCCGCTTTCTTTTGTTGTTTGTTTGCCGAAGTTTGTGCACTTGTCATCATTCTCCATCAGGGTGCTTAAAGGCCCTTTACCTTTAGGTGTTTTCGCTTTCACTTTGAAAACCTGGATTGAACAAACACTAAAAGATTCTGCATTTTTTGTCATTAGTATACGATTTCCATAATTTGATTGGTAATCATTCCAATTTTACTGATGGTGATGACCTGAGCTGTAATGCATGATGAGGGATGTATGCGTGATGGGACTAATATGCATGTAACGGGACCTCATGTGATGGGACAATGTTTGGTTTAACAATGTGCGCTGTGTCTTTGTGGCTCTCTTAACTTCCTTTCTCTCTCTCTCTCTCTCTCTTTAGTTATTTTGTTATTTTCCTCTCTTTTTTTTCTTTTTTTTTTCTGTTGTCGTTTTTCTTTTTTCATTATTTATCATTATTTTTTGTTTTGATTATCATTACTATTTTTTATCATCGATCATCATCAATTCTTATTTGGGTTCAACTTTTCAAGATTCTAGGACAATTTGGCTCAAAGAGGCCCTCCGGTTCTCTAAGGTGACGGATAGGCGCCACAGAGGTGGTGCCTAGCCTGCTTCGGATTTGGTTCAAGGATTATGAAAGCAGACAGCTTGGGCGCCCAGAGGATGGTGCCTAGGCAGATTGCATAGATAGAGTTCGCCTTGAAGTAGAATGGTGGATTTGGAAGACAAGTCACCTATACGTCAAAGGAGTGGCGCCAAAGATGCAGTCCTAGTCCGTCTTAGAATGGAGTTTTGACTTCAAGGAAGTAGGTTGCATTTCAAAGTAGAATTTTGAATTCAGGATAACAAGTGATCTAGGCGCCTAAGGAGTAGTGCCCAAAATGCATTTTGAGTTGATCTCGAAATGGAACTCTGAATTTGGGGGAACATATGATCTAGGCGCCCAAGGGGTGGCGCCCATACTACATTTTGAGTTTGTCTCGAGGTTGGATTCGTGTTCAGCCCATTGCACCAAGAGTCCTTGTCAGAGTTAAAGCTTGATTTTTTGGAAAAGCAGGTGACCTGGGCGCCCGACGTGTGGTGCCTGTGTTGAACTGCATATTCAGCACTTAGAGTCCTTGTTAAAGAGAAGCCCTGAATTTTAGGAAATAGGTGATCTAGGGACCCAGGGAGTGGCGCCCAAGTTGCAGTTTGAGTTCTTTTAAAATCCTCGTGGGGTTCGAACTCCAATCTATATAAGTGGATCAAGGCCACGAATTTCCCACAACTCTTGCTCTTTCAGGCTTTGAATCTCAGAACCCTCAAGTCTTCCTTGCTTCCAAGTAAGTGTTTCTTTTGTTTAAGTCAATTGTTTAGGTTTGATTAATTAGTTTGTTTTAGATTAGTTGTTTCGGGATGTGTGTTGGTGGATTTATCATATTTATGTTCAGGTTTAAGTTCATTAAACTTTATTATTACTATTATTTGAGTGTCGTTTTAAATTGGTTTGATTTTTGATTGATTGTTTTTGTTTTGTTTTGTTTTTTTTTTTAAATTGGACATGGTCCCCTCTTTTCTTTTCACTTTTCATTATTATTACCCAAAAAATTATCAGCCCAAATGTTCTAGTCCTGACCTTGTAAGGTGGGTAGTTATTTATCAAAGATAGCTAATAGGAGTGGGACATGGGTTAGGCTTGATCAGATTCTATGGCATAGGCCTCTAAGTTTTCCATCCTTTTCCTTTCTTTTTTTTAGATTAAGTTCTAAGATGCGGAATGAGGTTCGACCATTGACATGATGGCCATAGAGGTGATGGAACTTCATAAAAATGGTGGGGGATGTCCGTTTCAACTCAAGATTGGGGAAATCAAGACCTAGCTGGATTTGGGCGAAGTTTGGGGAGAAAGGGGATTTTGTACAATTTGTGGAAATTAATGAAATTAGTTGGTGTGATTGAGTTTGGTGAGTGTTTTAGTTAATTTAGATTCAATTTTTGGTGAAAATTTTTTTTATTTATGTTTTTGACTGTTTTTGTGGATTTAAGGGGGGCGGTTTCATTTCATTTTTTTTTTTATAGTGTGTTTATGTGTGATGTGTGGGGGAGTGGTAAAGTTTTATTTCCTATAAATGATGTATGGATGCAAACCATTGAAAATCGAACTTAAGTGTGGTTATGTTGAGTTGGATCAAAAATGTGTGTTTTATTATTATCTCTTGCTGATTGCGTTTATGAGGTGTAAAGGCCTTTTAGCTTAGTTGTGGATTAATTGAATTTTAAAAAAGGTTTTGTTTAGTTTTATTCGCTTTTGTTGGTTTCATTTTATTAGCTTGGTTTTAAATGTTGATTTAGGTTTAATTTAATTTTTAGTTTATTATTTTGACTTTTATGCTTTATGTGGTTTTAAGTTTGTCATGGTTTGTTTTGGTTTGGTTGTGAGTTAATTGGTCTTGTTTTCTTTTCTTTTTTTTACTTTTTTTTTTCTTTGGTTAAGTTTTGTTGTTTGTGTTTTAGGTTGATGAGTTGGTGTTTTTTTTTTCTTTAATGTGGTTTTAGTTATTTGGTTTATCTGCTAGTTCATTCTTTGTTTTTTTTTTTTTTTTTTGTTTTTTCAATCTTTTTAGTCGGGTTTTCTTTTATTTTTTCATTAGTCATTTTGTGAGTTGGTTTTTTTTTTCTTTTCTTTTGGTTATGTTCATTTCTGTTATGTCTAGTCGTTTTTAAATTAAGTTCATTATCATTGGTTGGTTAATGAATTTTATTGATTGTTAATCTTTTTATTTTTGCAGAGTAAACGTAGAATGGAGGACGTTCTACGACAATCCTAATTGATCTCGGCATGGAGGGGCGAGGAGTGTAGTAGGGCCACCAGTTCATCTTGAATAAGCTTGGGAACCATAAGGTGTACATCCTCCTGCTCTGCTTAATTGGGTTGAGTTTTTCTATTAGGTTTAAGTTTAAGTTTAATTTTAATTTTAATTTTAAGTCTGTTAGTTTCGATTTAAAGTTTGGTTTTAGTTCTTCACTTAGTGAGTTGATTTCTCTTATGGAATTTAATTTGGTAGGCCACTTGGCGTCCTTATCAAGGTGGCTTGGGTGATGAATTGATTGCGGTACTGGAGGGGTATGATTTATTTGAGATGGACATATGGCTCCACGCACCACAAATTGTCGTTAACAAGGCCGCATGACAACTAGGGCATTATAAGGTCATTCCGGTTGATGAGGCCATCACGAACTGGTTATATCTGGGATGGATCCCTTAAAGATTTACGTGCAAATTTGGAGCATCGGGGAATTATATGAAATGTTGGAGGGGTTTTCCATACAGGTACATACTCTCAGAGTCATACTCTTACGAGGCCCCCTATTCCATTGGGAATTGTGTAGAGACGATCGAGGCACTATGTTCTTGTTGCAGTAGTGATGATTGGTGTTGATTATTAGTTGTTGATCATTAGTTTTATAGTATGATGGAGAGATGTTGTTTCTAAGTCCATTCTTTCACTCTGATGTATGTATTATGATGTATATGATGTGCACAAGTGCATGTGACATCCATGATGCGAACATGTGATTCATGACCTGATAGTGGTTGTGGTGATTGACCTAGGAGTGCCATGGTTGTGTATGATGATGAAGTGATGCTTATGAGGGGTACTGAGGACTTAAATGAAGTATCTCTCTCTTACAAGTGACAAGTTTTGTACCCGATGATTTTTCGAGGTCTAAAAAATAAGGGAGACATTGGCGATATCTCTTTATAGTTCCTCGAAATCCATGTCTAGGCATGGGGATCTCATAAAGGGAGCATTAATAGTTCAGGATTTAATGAAGTGAGATTCATATAATAAAAATCAAATAAGCACAGTCTCACATTATTTCAAACGCAATAAGCAACATAAAATTGGGTTCTCAAAGAACAAGGAGTGCCTGAGTGTGTGACATTTGTGACCTAGGCAATCTATGTCTTGAGGCATCCGTAAAATCAGGTATAGATATGAAGGCATATGTTAACGATCATCATATTTTATCAAGAAATCTCATGGCAGACATTGTCTACGGTATATAAATAGTAGTCAAATTCAATCTACGCCAGCAAACAGACATGATCCACAATTTCCATTAATCATTATCATATTTCAAGTTATAGGGAGTTGTGCACAAAATAGTACTTGTGATGTGATTCCAAGGAGAATAAATAAAAATGCCCCAGCTAGAGGGGTGTTTTGAATATGGCCGGGGTTGGTTTCGCTACAAAGGTCTCAAAACAAACTTGTTAGTACCATACTTTTGGTCCCCTACATGGTTTGTTTAAAGAAAGGTTTTTCTTTCTCGGTAAAAATGTCAGGGGGTTGTTTTAGCATTCAAGCCTTAAGAAAAAAACATGATTAGGAATGGGACCTTAGGGATATGTGTTTTTCCTGCATTCAACCAAAAGTCATTAGTAATGAAAGCATGCATGAGGTAAGTGTGTGTAGGATAGTGAGTGCTCGTGGCAATCGTGTATGCGATGAGGACCCAGATTGGGAAGCCGTGTGAGATAGACAAATATTCATATATACATATATAAATATATATAAAAAAATGCCCCAGCATAAGACTAGTGTTCATTCTGGCCATGGGCAAGATTGCGTCCTCGTTCCATGATTGGCGTCCTGGAGGCGACGTGATCTTCCCTAACTATCTTTTGGAGGTCGAGCCCTCACAAGCCTCCTTTTGTAGCTGCATAGTCTATTCGGTTGAACTTCGGAAAGCATTTGACCGCCCTTGGGGCTCGTTTGTGAATTGTGTCTTTGTGTGGGGTGGTAAGTCACCGTGCCTCCTTAGTGTTGTGGTTTTCGACCACCTTCTGTTTAGTTCGCCTGACGAGTACCCATGTCACTCCAGCTGGCCTAGTTTTAATTTTTCCTTTTTTTTTTTTTTTTTTGTAATGGGGTCGAAAGGAAATGGGATCCTAGGGTAATGGCTTCTGAAGCATTAGCCATGGGGAGCATACCCGCACCTTGTGCGACTCCACAGTGGCTTCTCTCATGTCTTCTCTCTCTATTTTTTTTTAGCATGTAACTGTGCAATGTTTAGGTCCTTGAAGCTTTCTAATTAACCCATGTAACGAGCATTTGGCCAATGACTCCAAAACCAGATGGCTTTAGGGCACTAGGTTTGTAAATACCCCTACAGGCTTATTGGCTCGAGTTAAAAAAGCTACGAACCTAAACTAGTTACGATTTTTTTTGTAGGGCTTCCTAATTTAAATACTATTTTTTTTTCTTTTTTTTTTTTTAGCAAACGGTCAAAAAGCTTTCATAACATAGGCGAACTCACCTTCAAACCTTCACATCGAGCAGCTTTAACCGTGTGGAATTTGTGCGGGGCAGACTCACCTTATTTGTGTATTTTTTAAGTGTTAGTGTGTGTCTGAGTTCCAAGTTTGATCAAAGTGCACCTTTTTGGTCCTCCTACGGGATTTCCACAACTGCGCCGAGAGGCAAGGAGGGTCATATTCTGCAAGAAGTAGGGAAGGGTCATACTGTGTACCTTTTCAGGTACATAGCGTTCCATGGATCGGGGAGGTCTTCCCCTTCTGCATTTACTAGTCTGTATGCATTTCCAGGATATGCTTCTTTAATTACATAAGCGCCTTCCCAATTGCGTCGTAACTTACCTCGGGGATGCGGAAGCTGAGATGGAGCAATACGTTCAGCACGAAGTCGCCAACTTTGAATTTTCTTTCTTTAACATGTTTGTCGTAGGCTCTATCGATCCACATCCGGTATACCTGTGTGTGCTCTGCTGCTTTCTTCTAAGGGTCCAAATGTCTTGACAAATAGGGGCTGGAAAAAAAGGGGGACATCTGGACCAATGGATTCAGTTTCCTCACTTAGGCTAATCGGGTGACATTTGGGCAAGTTGAGCGTAATTTTTGTAGGAATTGACCTAAGCATGTCTTAAGTGGTCCAGAAAAGGTATAATTGGTGTCATGGTTTGTTCCTTGTGTAAGTAGTGAATTTGGCTCAGAACCTTGATGCGATTTGGCTTTTTCTCTCACGAACTTTAGAGATCGTTGAACTAAGTCTAAAATTATCAACAAGCATCTTCACTGTCATTAATTAATCTGAATTATGCCATTAACCATTTAATTATGGGTGAAATCGGGGCACTGCTATATATGATAGGTGTTTAGGGCTATTATAGGGGGCCAAATGAGTTGTCTACCGAAACCTGACGAGAAGCCGTGCAAATCAAAGCACAAAGTTTCTGATTTTTTGGAAATGGTGAAGACTTTGTAGCCAATTTTCCGTCAAGAGTCGAAACTAGGTCAAATGATGTCGGAATGAACTGAAGTTTGAGGTGAAGCTTCCTGAGCCATAGATAAGACCAACCATGGGCTTTTGTTTGAGTTTTGAAGCTGTTTTGGGGTCCCGTCGATGCTAGACTTGATTTCGTCGCGAGGAAGATGTCGAGCTTTGATATACGGTCAACCAATGTCCGATTGACCTGAAATTTGACAGGGAGCCTATTGGAGTCATTTTGAGATGATCCATTAGCTTCGATTTCGATGTCATGGTCCCGGGAAACTCTGCCGCCGAGAGGCTTGATTTTGCTTCTGAGCGTCAAAGCTGGGTCAAACGTCGTCGGAATGACCTGAAATTTGACATGTAGCCCTTTAGAAGCATGTAGAAAGCACCCATATACTTTGTTTGATGAGTGATGGCCTCGGTGGTTCTCGCCGCCGAGGGGCTTGATTTTGCTACTCAAGAGTTGATGAAGGCTCAAACAGTGTCGGTTTGACTTGAAATTTGATATGGAGCCTTTTGGAGGTATTTTGAGTCCATCCGTAGGCTCTGATCAAAGATTTGATGTCTTCGACACTGTCGCCGCCAGGAGAGTTGACTTTGCTGCGGCTATTTCCTTTTTGGGCCAAACGATGTCAGAATGGCCTGAAATTTGATGTAGAGCCTCTTAGTGGCATTTTCAGGCCAAATGTGTGCTTTGTTTTGTGTGTCAGAGTCTCTGGCTTCACCGCCACCGGGAGCTCCTGTTTAGCTGTTGGAGGAGTGAAGTTAGGCCAAATGATGTTAAAATTGCCCGAAATTTCATGTGTACCGCTCTTTTGGCTATTTTGAAGGATCTTGCAGTTTTTGTTTAATTCTGATAAGATTTGATGCTTGAAGCGGCATTCGCTTGTTTGTGGTAGGATGCGGCTTCATGTATCTTTTGATGTTAAAGAGGCAAAGTGACATTTTTGGTGTCAACATGCTGAGGCAAAGGTTTCTCTTCATAACTGGCTCCAAATCAAGGAAACCCATTGGCTCCAAAACTCCATAATAAGATGGCTTCAAGAAGGAGACTAGAACACTGCTTTCTTTCATGCTTTTGCCAAATCAAGAGGTGCAGTCAACTATATTGTTATGATCTAATGCCTACGAGAATAGATTAAGCACACACAAGAACACGAGAGTTTACGTGGTTTGGCTTTTGGCTTACGTCCACGGGGAGACGGGGTAATTCACTATGCAATCAGAAGATGTTGTACATCATAGAGACCCTTAGTCTCTATTTATAATATTAGCCCCAAAACCCTGTTACACCCAAACACTACTTCTAATCATAGTAAACCTACGATAATAGACCTACTTCTAATCACAGTAGAACATGGGCAATGCAGGGGCCCTGTTTATCATATTTATTATTTCAATTGAGTCATACAACCTAACACGTATTGATAGGATTCTTTCAAATGGGAATTGGGTGGATGATCCCAATCAAATTCAGCTCCTGGCAGTAGACTTTTTCTCCACAACAAATCAGTGTCCTCCTCCAGATCCAGCAGACATCCTTTTTTGTATAGACAACAAAAAGTTGTCTTCACTCCGAAACCTTCAGCTCACTAGAGTTTTAGATGTAGAAGAGATTAAAAGGGCGGTGTTCTCTCTAAAAAAAGACTGCACCCAAGCCCAGACGGCTTCTCAGGTGCCTTCTTCACAGCTACTTTGCAAATTATAGGATCCTCTATGGTCAAAGCAGTGAAACACTTTTTTTCCTCAGGGAAGCTATATAAAGCCTCTAACACTCACTTCCTTGCCTTGATTCCCAAAACCCAATCCCCTAGCTCATTTTTAGAGTTTAGACCAGCTCAATTTTTCATGTAAAATTTGTCCAAAATTTTGGTAGCCAGATTAGCCCGGATTCTTCCTTCTCTAATCTCCACAAACCAGGCACCATTTGTTAAAGGAAGATCTATCCACCAACACATTGCCCTTGCACGTGAACTCTTTCAAAAAGTACATTCAAAAGTTAGTGAAGGTTCCCTATGTACGCTGTTGGACATCTCTAAGGTGTTTGACAAGCTCTGTTGGCCATTTCTCTTCAAGGCCTAGCATTCTTTGGGTTCTCTGGAAGATGGACAGGTCCAATAAAAGAATGTGATTGCTCAGCAAAAGGTTCGGTCCTCATTGACAGAACTCCGTTTGGATTCTTCGACTCCAAGTGTGGTCTCAGGCAGGAAGATCCTCTATCCCCTTATCTCTTCATTCTTGTAGAAGAAATCCTTAGCCTCGACGTTCAGTCCTTGATGAAAAACTGGAAAATTTTACCCCTATCCATAGTCCCTAATACCCCTTGTCACCTATTCTATGTAGATGACATCTTACTATATCTCAAAGGCAATAAAAAAGCGTTGCAAAGTTTAAAGGAGGTCTTAGCTAATCACCAAGTAAGCTCTGGCCAATCCATAAATTTGGTGAAAAGTAAACTCTTCATTGGTAAGCGCAATCAAAGGACTAGGAGGTAGATCTTGGCAATCTCCAACCTTCCAAAGTATCCTTTATCTTCCAATTATCTTGGAGCTCCTCTCTTGATTGGTACTCCAAAAAGACACCACTTCTATCAACTGCTGGATAGGTTCCTCTCCATACTCTCAGGCCGGAAGTCGAGGCTGCTCTCCTTTGCAAGCCGCAAAATTCTGGTCAGACAAGTGCTAAGAAGTCTTCCCACTCATATAGCGATGGTCCTTCCTCTCCCTAAGTCAGTGTCCAATCTTATGGAGCGCATCATTAGGAATTTCCTCTAGTAAAGGGAGCCATCCAGAACGAAAGGAAACCGGGTCCGCTGGAAAGTAATCTGCCTCCCCACTAAGGAATGGGGGCTTGTTATCAGACACATCAATGACTAGAGTACGGCCTCATTCATCAAGCTTGGATGGATTGTTGCAACCTCCAATTCGCTTTGGGCAAAGTGGATGAACAGAAGGCACTTCCCAAATTCTTCTATCTGGAGCACCCTTACTCCCAAAGCAGGCTCCTGCATTTGGTGCAAAATCAGGCTCTCGGCTCATTGAATCCACTCTGGTGGTAGGTGGATTATTGGCAATGGGAAGCAAGTTGATCTCTAGTTTGATAGCTGGATTGAAGAAGCTTGTTTGTCATCCCTCTTCCCCTCTCTCTCCTTCCCCATCAGTAAGTAGTTGTGCTCTATTAGTGTCAATGGAGCTTGGACAATTCTGTCTGGAATTCCGCAGGAGGTAGCAGACACTCTGCTGAACTCAGTCCAAAACTTTTGCTTAGATTAGGACTCAAAAGACCGCTTTGTTTGGAAACCTCATCCTTCCCAAGATATATCTCTCTTTCAAGGAAGCTTGGCACCTCATAAGAGCCAGAAGAGAACTAGTACCTTGGCTAACTTGGTCTGGAACCTTCTTATTCTCCCAAGAGTCTCCTTCTTTGCCTAGAGACTAATGCAAAGGAAGACTCCAACCTGAGACTAATGCAAAGGAAGACTCCAACCCAAGACTAGGCACAATCTAACTGACTCAGTCTAGCTGCCAGATGTTGCCCCTGCGAAACCATTTCGGAAACTGTGTTGCACCTCTTCTTCCCTTGTCCCTTTGCGACTTTAATTTGGAGTTGGATCTTACAAATTGCTGGAGTCAATTCAGCTATCCTTCTATCTTCAACTAGGATTTGGTATGATCTATCCCTACACTGTGATAAGCTGGACTGTAAAGGAGTAGCTTCAATTTTTTTCACCACTATATTTGTAATCTGGAAAACTAGGAATGAGCCTACTTATAGGAATTCAAGAGCTTCTCAGACGAAGGTCAAGGTCTCCCTTGGTAGAGATACTCTCCTCCTCTCTCAGGAATCTAGACAAGCCTTTTTATGACAAGTCTCTTGAGGAGTTTTGCAAATTTCTGTTTGCGCCCTCTAGTTGAGGTCACCTGTTAAATGGCTAGATTTTTTGGTTCTCTTTCCTTTCTCTTTTGTAAAGTGGCCAATGGTCTTTCTTCCTAGTGGGGTTTTCTGCCCTCTGTTTTCTCTCCTTTTCTGTAATTGAATTGCCTTTCAGTAAAAAATAAGTGAAGTTAGGATCTTAGGTGATAATCCTTATCTTCGGGATAAGGTTACTTTATATTTGCTTATGAAAGTAGATGTTGTCATTTAATAAAACTTGCGGTGAGATTATGGGGAAGGAGTGATTCTTACTTATGAATGTAGATGTCATCATTTAATAAAACTTGCAGTGAGATTATGGGAAAGGAGTGACTCTTAAAATTCTATAGCCCACCCATTGATTATTCCATCCATTTAAAATGAATGTCATTCCCTTCGATGAGACAGGTATCCTTATTTTGACTTAAATAGGAGTTAGTCCCACCATAAGATTGATCACATAATTGATAATGTGATTAATGCATATGATTAATAATGCTGAAGGTTAATTAGTTTGTAGTTGCTTTTCCTCTTACCTTGTTTTGTTGTGTTGTTTTGCTTGTAATTTCATTTTTTCTTTCTTTTCTTTTTAGCCGGCTCTGTTAGTGGGTTGCTTTGCTCTCCATTTCTAGGTACTCTTTTTTATACTTCTGCAGGTTGCAAGTAGTGTTTGAACTAGAGCAATTCTTTTGAAAAGTGGAACCTAGCCCCTTTTTATGAGTTGTTGATATAATTAAATACTTATTTTTCAAAAAATAAAAAACAGTAATGTGTAAGACTGTTGACGTCAACCTCCACCCTCGCTCCTAAGCAGTCATAATTGTTGTCGAGCCCTCACTCTCATTATAAAACCTATTTTGTTTCCTATCACCAATTGGTTTTGGGATATGTAGTAGCTCAGTGGGGTGTAAGATCTTACAAGTTGTATTAGAGCTAAGCAGGTTAGGTGTTCTAGTCGCAAGACACGTATTTTACGAGTTGGGTAGCAAGAGTCACGGTTGGTGTGCCGTTTAGGGAGGGATTGTTGAGGTCAACGTCCACCCTCGCTCCTGCGCGGTCATAATTGTGGCCGAGCTCTCGCCCTCTCTATAAATCCATTGTTGTGCCATTTTCTATCACCGATTGGTTTTGAGATAAGTGGTAGCTCAATGGGGTGTAAGATCTACAAAGATCGTGTTAAATTACTTTATCAATTATGTTCTCAATCTTACAATGGTACCAATTCCAATTGAAATAAAATTTGATGATATATCATTGGAAATTATGAAATTCATTTTTCCACTATATTATCAATAGGTGGGCCCTACAGTGGAGTTTCACATATCCCACCAACGGGAAGAGTGTGGTAGACACTCAAGGGTCCAATTACGACAACACTAATATTCCTATGATAATACTCATTGATTCTCAACCACCCATTCAAATAACTTGTGTGGGATAATATCCCTCAACGTGTAACATCTCGGGTTAGAGTAAATATTAAGAATTTATCACATGAAACTACATCAGACATTGGTAAGAAGCCTACAAAGGAACCTAAAAAATGGGAAGAGTGTGGTAGACACTCAACGGGAAGAGTGTGGCAGACACTCAAGGGTCCAATTACGACTACACTAATATTCCTATGATAATACTCATTGATTCTCAACCACGCATTGAAATAACTTGTGTGGGATAATATCCCTCAACGGGTAACATCTCGGGTTAGAGTAAATATTAAGAATTTATCACATGAAACTACATCAGACATTGGTAAGAAGCCTACAAAGGAACCTAAAAAATGGGAAGAGTGTGGTAGACACTCAACGGGAAGAGTGTGGCAGACACTCAAGGGTCCAATTACGACTACACTAATATTCCTATGATAATACTCATTGATTCTCAACCACGCATTGAAATAACTTGTGTGGGATAATATCCCTCAACGGGTAACATCTCGGGTTAGAGTAAATATTAAGAATTTATCACATGAAACTACATCGGACATTGGTAAGAAGCCTACAAAGGAACCTATAAAATGCCAGCCATGTTAATCCCCCACCCACAGCTTGCTTTAAGATATACCATTTCTTCCCCATCGTTTCTTCTTTATCTTCTTCTTCAAAGGCTTAATAATTATGTCTGTTGTATTGACCTCTAGCCTTTCAGATGCTCCAAACAAACACCACCTGGAAGGAAATAAAACTTCCGAGGTAGTTCGCAAATCAGTGAACTATGTTCCGGAGATATGGGGTGATCGCTTTGTTGCATTATCTCCGGAAAACTTGGTAAGAATGAATCAAGGCTATTGCATAGCTAAACATTACACTATATATCACTCTTTATTGAAGGTAGAGTTTAGAGAAACCTACCCTTTCTATAAAAGCATGGAATTTTCTGTGCAAGCGAATTTCAAGCAGGACAAGATTGGTTGCTAATAATCTACAGAAGTACATACACTCAATTTTCAGTGTATTCCTGATGAAGAATCTGCTTAATAGAACTGTAGCCGATCGGATCATCTTAACCATCCAATCATGGGCAACGAAATGACAGTTGAAATGAACAAGCGTCAACAATCAACGAAAGAGTCTTCCAATTGGATGGTGGAGATTGTTTGAATGGGCAAGTTTATGGTTAAATCCTTGCTAAGCCCACCAACTGGGTCAAGAAACGATTAATCGGATGGCTATGCTTATATCTGCTTCGACTTCTTCAGCACGAGGCTGGCCCCTTGCCTCAGGGCTTTAAGAGGTTCCAATCTGTTTTAATCATGGGACTGCCCGCAGCACCATTAAAAATATGAAAATATTCTAAAATTATCGGAATTGTAGAGTAATATGCATTTGGAAATTTTATTTTCTAGTAGGATATTGATGGTGGTCACTGCCCGAGTTGGGCCGATTTGATGCATATTCAGACTTGGCCTGACTTCAGGCCCCGTCCAGTTGAAGCCTGATTCACTTAGTCAATCCAGTCGCACCGGGCTGGGCCAGCAGGTGCAATAAAGTTTATCAGTAGTACAGTTAATTTCCTTGTAGATAAAATATTATCTACAAGGAACCTGTACTACTGATATGTTCCTTGATTGACATATAACCCTTTTATCTTTTGCAGACAATAAAAATTGTATACTAAATTTTACACAGTTTATATGTTCCTTGATTGGTGCGGCAAAATATTTTCTTACTGGAAAGTATGTTTCCAGTCATTCAAGCTAAAACGGGCGTCTGAAAAAGGAAAAGTCATGAAATCATGGTCAACCTTAAGAAATGCAAACCGTGGAAAATATTATCACCTTCTTCTGAGGAAATTCTCTCTTGGAAATCACTTTGAAGGCTTTTTAGGAAACCAAAACTTTAATAAGGTGTTAAATGAATGAAATCGAAAATGGTATGTGAAATCGTACCAGCTCTTCTTGAGGACCTTGTCATGGATCACAATTCATAACCAACCAAGGAGCAATAGAGACCCATCTCCATTCCTGGTGCCAGACCGTAGAGCCTCTCCCTGCAGCCATCCTCAAGTGTGACGACTGACGAGGGAGCACGAGAGGATGGAGTAGCTGTCCAGGAGCCTCATCATACGGTCAATCACGTTGGGTGCGTCTGGGCTTTGTGTTGGGAGCTTAGATGAGATCTGGGTCGTTGAAAGGTTGGCCCTCTGACTCAGTAAATTTAGAAAGTCCAACAAGTTGTTTGGTGGATGACACTGACTCAGGATCCTCTGACAACTGCACTCACGAGGATTTCGTGTGTCCTCTGGTGCCTTTCCTTCCTAGGGCCCAATCCGTGAGGAACCAGACGCGTGTGACATGCAGAAATGTCTATTTGTAAAAGCTTTGAATATAATAATGAAATACAAAATAAATAATAAAACAACGTCAATGAAATTTATGTATAGTTTTTTCTACCTTTTCTTCCATTTTTTCTGATATTTTTTTCGTAATTATCTCGCAACATTCTGAATTTTGACAATAAAATATCATGATACTTCACAAAAATATCATTTGAAGTAAATATCGCTGTCAGGATATTTTCAATAAATTTCTGATATTTGTGAAAATGTTCCTCACTACATATATAAGGCTTGTACTGGCCTCTCCAAACCTGGGCATGTATCATTTCATAGATATATATTTGATCATCCATCCAAGCTAAACTCCATTATGGTATATGGGCATCTATTATAAGGTGAGGTTTTAACTCAAGACAAATTAGACAAGTCAAGGCGTGGGGGTGGGCGGGGGGGCCACGGGGGCCACCTACTAAATATAGAATAGTAATAAATGACTTCCTTTTAGATTAGCCCTGTACCCAACAACAATGGTCCACCGAATTCATGTAAATTTGGGGTCCATTGACTGGCCCACTTAAACCAAACTGGTATAAGTTAGGTGAGAATTGTATAAATCCTAAAGAAGAGAAAAAGGTTGCCAGTGTGCTTGAGAATAATTATAAGCCTAATTACCTTCTTTTATTTATCTATCGAAGTCCATGATTTAAAAAAATATATATATATATATTGGTATAAATCGGAGTCCATGACTTGTTGATGCAGAAACCTGATGCACAAACTCAACAAAGAGCTAATGAGTTGAAAGAAGAAGTGAGGAGAATGCTGAGGAATGTAGACGATCATCTGCAAGAACTGAATTTGATCGACGCTGTCCAACGTCTAGGAGTGGCCTACCACTTTGAAGAAGAGATAGAACAGGCTCTACTCCGGATGTACAAATCAGGGAGGGATTACAGTGATGATTTGCACGCAGTTGCGCTCCAATTTCGACTTTTGAGGCAAGAAGGTTACAATGTGTCACCTGGTAAGTACTTTTTTCCTCCATTCTATCCATGAGTTGGATCCTCTGGCTTTTACAACAGGTAGCTCTCTTTGAATTATTGGAATAGGACATGTGCAGAGTATCTGTGGCCACAGTATTTGTTTAAAGTTGCTAGTTGTTTAATCTAGAACTATAAATACATAGTTAAGTGAAAACATGGTTAGGTGGCAACATCTACTCCATTTTCTGGTGGCTTAGAATCAAGATCTTATGTCAAACACAACATCAAATAGATGCTAAATCTCAAAGGGCTTATATATTTGGTGTAGCCAATATTAACCACATAAACTCTATCTGAAAAGCACAGAGAGAGAGAGAGAGAGAGAGAGAGAGAGAGAGAGAGAGAGAGAGAGAGAGAGAGAGAGAGAGAGAGAGAGAGAGAGAGAGAGAGAGGATCTGGGTCCATCTGGACCTACCAAGCACTGAATCGATTGAAAGAGACCTTTTGGTACACTAACTAGCCCATGCGACTTACACATACTAAATTTGGTGATTGGCCGAGAAATTTTAGGCAGTGCGATCTAAGCTACCTGACTCTCCTCCTTTTGACTAATTGAGATGGGTCTACAATTTAGAGGACCAAGTTTTGGGGAATCTTTTTGCTTGGCCCTAATCTGAACATTATTTTTTTGGCACCCTAGCCTAGGGACCCTGGGACCTAAGAAAGCCCACACACGTTGGAAGAGGAAGTCCAAGGCAAGTGGCTAGGAGAGCCCACACACATGAGCCAAATATAGTTAATTCATGAACATATGCAATATAAAATAGCACAGAAAAGACCACTTGTAAACGGGCTAGACAGTTCAAGTCAAATTGACCCATGTCAGGTGTGATTGGAGGAACAACATGCTTGATATGAATTCGGCCTCACCCAATCTCCCTACTCAAACCTTACCCATCAGCACCTTGACCTTGAATGAAGGTTGCTTTGGAAAGGACCTCTGTGTGGGGAAATCCCATAATACCGAGATTAAGCTAAACCTCGGTAACAGTACCAGTTAGTTCGTCTTGATCTCGGTAACCCGCGTCTTGGCAGCTCTGCCAAGAGTGTCAGCTTGGCAAGACAACTTCAGGTCTCGGTAAGAGTACTGAGGGCCGGAAGTGGGCCATCACACTCTTATGAGAAATACGGACACGTACTGACAGATAGGGTGGCGCGTGATAGAGATAAGAAGTTGACTTTATCATCCCATCACGTTAGCAGTCTTAGGAGGAATGGAAGCTTTTCGATGGGATGTTCCCTTTTCACCTACCACCCAGTGTCAGGGTAAGGTCCGATGGGACCTTATCCCCACCTACCTCCACTCAGCACGAGTGTTGACAAGACTTCCACCTACATATACGCATGGGGTTAGTCCCATGGAGGTACGCAGAAACGCATACACACTCAACCATACTCATACCGACCTACTTCTCTTCTCCAGTCTACCTTTGCTTAGTTGCAAAACTAACTCAGGCATCGGAGTGCCTTCGGCTGATGGCAGCTAGGGCCTCTGACCTATGTCTCTCTCCTTCCCTTTCAGGTCTCGGGCATTCGGTCTTTCCCTGAAAGAAGTTCTTCACTCATCTAACTAAGTGGGTGTCGTTTTTGGCACATACAACTGCTTTGTTTCTCTATCAAGTTTTTAGCCAATTAACAACTACCTTGGACATAATATTATAGAACTAAAAATGTCTTATTCAATTTATTAATGAAAGTTCTACTCAAAAAGAAATTTTGAACCAATGATATGAGGTCCGAACGTACCACATTCCACATATGTTGATAGAATTTTGCTCGAAAATCTTCCAGTCTAGGTGATTTTAAGATTTGTAACTACGATGAAAAAAAAAAGCATTTTTAACTTCCTCATCCATCGATCTTGATGTCTTTGTATTTAGCTGTTGAATCAACTCAGATCCTCTTTGCAGGTTGCATCGTCTGCTTTATTAATTAATCAATTTTACATTCATTTCCAAACCAAAAATTATTGAATCTCTTCTACATTGTGCGAATGTTAATTGTGAACTAGATGTATTCACGAAGTTTAAAGATGAAGAAGGTAGATTCAAGAGAACTCTAGCTGGTGACACAAGAAGTTTGCTTAGTTTATATGAAGCGGCACATATGGGAACTCATGGAGAAAACATATTAGATGAAGCCATTGCTTTTACAAGAGAGCATCTTAACTTGGCACTCCCTTGTCTTAACCCACCCTTTTCAACTCTAGTTGAGCTCGCACTAGAGCTACCTCTTCGTAAGCGCATAGAAAGGTTACAGACAAGTTATTACATCCCTATCTACCAAGAAGAAAAGGACCGAAGCGATATCCTACTAGAGTTTGCAAAGCGAAATTTCAATCTTCTGCAACTTTTGCATCAACAAGAGCTAAGGGAAGTCTCAATGTAAGTTTTATGAGCTTCACACATTAATCAAATAGAGATATAAATTTCATGAGCTATGGAAAATTGATTAATTTGAATATCAAATTGAAAAACGATGAATCATTTTAGAGCTTTTGTATATACCCCTCTAAGGTTTGGAAGATTTGTAAATAGGCCTATGAGATTTTAGTATCTAAAAATAGGCCCCTGCCCTTTGTTTTTAATTCCTTTCATGTCCCCAAAATCAAATTTTTTAACAAGAATGGGCAGCCACCATGAGATTTGTGTTGGATATTTATATAAATGACAACTTTACCCTTACACCTTCATTAAAAAATGAGTATTATTATTTACAAAAATACTATAATTTTATCTCAAGTTGCAATGGTTTCTCTCAATAACTTTCTCTTGCGCATGACCGAGGGTGGACCCAGATACAAGGGCTTGGGGACTAAAGCTCCCAACTATCTTTGATAAAAGTTTAAAATCTCCCCCCTCCTCTCAAATCCTAAAAATTAATATGTTTTTTCTTTTAGATAGAGCCAAACACCACCCAACTCGCAAATTCGAAAAATTAATTTCTTTTCTACATTTACCCATTCCTCCAATATTTTTTACACCACCAACAAATGAAGCATAATCATATATTTTGAAACAATCATCAATCCAACAGTGGGTCATGTATGGATTAGATAATTCATAATCGGTTATAAGAACTTGTGTTGATTGTTGTCATGAACAATTTGGATTTAATGAAATGAGCCATGTATTGTTAAAAACAAACTGAGTTTATGTAGGGTTATTCTCCAACTATTCTCCCACTAAGTGCAATTGTTAATGTTACATGCTTTATTAAAAAAAAAAAATTGAGACCAAGGTTTCGAAATTATGCATATAAGGATAAAAAAGATGGACCAAAGTGTCATGTCACTCTAAAAACCTATGGTTGTTGAAAGACTATTGATTTTTGGGGCACTTAAGGTATTAAAATGAAAATGCAATGGCCTATTTGCAAATACTAAAACCTCTAGGGTCTACATGCAAATCCTACAAACCTTAGGGGGTATATACAAAAAGCACATCATTTTATTACTTGTTATGGAAATATTGATTTGGGTATGGAAGATATATGACATGGATATTTTTATTTTTCTTCTAAAGGTGGTGGAAGAGTTGGGATTTTGCTGCAAAGCTGCCATTCATTAGAGATAGAATTGTGGAGTGCTACTTTTGGATGTTAGGAGTGTATTTTGAACCACAATACTCTCGAGCTAGAAAGATGATGACTAAAATTATATCATTAACATCAATCATGGATGACATCTACGACGTGCATGGTACGCTAGAGGAACTTGAACCATACACAGATGCAATCCAAAGGTTTGTTATATTAAATCTCTATCCGTTTTGTGTTCCTTATAAAGTCTTAGATGTTTTTTGGGTCCTAAAAGTATTGCATTGATGAGATTAATTGACACACCCTACCTTGATATTTAGGTGGGATCAAAGCATCATCGATCAGTTTCCTGACTACATGAAGCTACATTTTTCTGCTCTCTTAGACACTGTTGAAAATTTTGAAGAAGAATTGGCTCTAGAAGGGAAATCATATCGTATACCCTACTTAAAACAAGCGGTATGTACATTAGACAATTCATCGTGAGTTATTGTTTCCTAATGCATTAGGATGAGTTACAACGAAATCATGTGTTCAAAAAGTGAACCATCAATGGCCAGAATGACTCTTATATGAATGAAATTTTATGTAATGATAGAACAATTAAGAAGAGAGAGTGATTTTGAACGGTTGAGATTCCAAATGTGAGCCCCACTTATGGATAGGCATAGTGATGGAGAGAATATATCACCCACGTTGGGAGTGAAACTTCCATTTGAACATATATAAAATGATGAACGGGAGTAGGTTTCTACTTCTCTAGTAGTCTTTCCTCATTGCTACAGATATTATCTACTCTAGGGTGAAATACAGAATATAGATTATGAAACTGAATCTTTTTATTGGGTTCATCCAACATTCTGGAAAAGATTAATAAACCTTCCAAACAATCTCTTGAAATAAGAATTTCAAAATTTCTTTTTCCATATGTTCCACAGATAAGGCACAATATTAATCCATAAATCAAGGATGACCAGAGGATGTTGGGGCTCACCAACTTAAGAACTCAAGATATTCCGACACTCATTTGAACCCTATTAAGCTTTGGTGTTAAGAAATTTTATTCACTTTCCCATAATAGATTTCAAGACCTAATTTTCTTCAAGATCTGAAATCAAATGAAGCTTAGTTTTAAAACTTTCAATTCCCCACTTCCCCATTTGAATAATCTATGAGGAGGGCCCTAAAGGGTTGTCACTCTGTTAGATTGTATGTCCCCAATTCAGTGGATTATGTGAATAAAGTTATATATTATCTTAATTGATTGATGATTTCATGCTTTATTCATGCGATCATTGGTAGTTTATTTTATGATTGCATATAACTAATACAAAATGACGTGATGGTTCTTGAGATGAACTAGAGCCCTTAAGTGTATTAAGTGTGATCCATGTATGTGGATAAAATTCACATATAGGAGACATAGATCACAGTTTTTATACTTAAATTATTTTTCACAACAACTGATGAGACTAGGTATCTCATCTGAAAAGGTTGTAGTACCTCAATCACTATGTGACAGTATAATATGTCTCAACCATCAGAGTGTAAGACTTTGAATTCTTGTGTTAGTACATTAGATGTACTAAAAGACCATGAGTAGCACTTTATGCAGATCTATCTTTTGGTTAATGGCTACTCTCATAATTCCTAAACAATAGGCTCTTAATCCTGATAAATTAATGGACTCAAGTTTCTATGTACTATGCATTTACTTTGAGTTATCAATGAGTGAGTCCAACTGTCCGTCAACACATCTGTATCTTGAGTACTTGGTAGTGGGACTATCGGAACATATAATTTTCAAGACGGAATCTATCCTCTAAGAGAAAAATATCCCATTGTGCCAATTAATAGAATTTAGCACTGGTAAGAGCGTAATTATCTCAATTTAGAGTTAATTCGATAATACTAATGATTACTACGATTAATTGGGTCACAAGAATAATAACCTGTAGATATAATTTGGTTGGATAGATTTACTCCAATTGATCTATGGATATAGTAGATGGAGGAGCATAGTTGCAGTTAGGGTGTACATTGACCGGATTGGTGCGGATTAGGCCAAATCTGTTACCTGCGGATTGATGGATTTGGAATCCATCACCAATCCATGGCAGTTGAATACCGATATGTGGAGCACTGGATCGGATCGGTTTAATCCGTTCAATCCGTTGAATTTAATGTTAAAGAAAGAGATCAAACATGTTGTAAAGAGTTTTAGTGTAGAAGCTAACAATCCAAAAAAAGTTACAAATTACATGTATTTTCTTTTTTTGTCCCAGAAGCTACCCAATTGATTAATGGAAAGAGTTGGTTTTATCTACACTACAACCTAAAGAGATATGATGAAAAAATAAAGCCAAACATGTTGTTAAATTCATAAAATCACACTCCATCTCTTGAAATCTTAAACTCTTACATTTTGACCCCTAAAGTTTTATTCTTCTTTTATATTTAGACATTTTAACTTATATTTAGACCCCTTAATTTTTTTATTTATATTTAATGTCAACGGATCGGATCGGATCGAATATGCGGATTGAGGGTGAAATCCGTCACCGATCTGTTGCTAACATATTACAAGATTTTCAATTCGTCACTAATCCATTTACCTTCAATTCGATTAAAAATCAGTGGATTGAATCGGTTTTACGGATCGTCGGATTTTTTGTGCACCCCTACTTGTTGTAATTGGGAAGACTGGGGTCTTCTTCTAAATATTTCTAAGACTAGAGTACAATTATATTTATTTAGTAGAGTTGTTTGCAATTAACTATGGGTTCGGAGTTCAAATGAGATGTGTGATCCAGATCTTTAGTTGAAGCCAGATTCTAAGGAATTCTTAGTAGATCCCATGCTAGCCCTAAGAAAAGAATGTTACTAATCGAATTGGAACTCTTAAGGAAGGAGGAGTAGGACACATAATAATAATAGAAGTGAGACTTCTAATTATGGACCAAGAGGAGGTCTACCAAACCTATATATATGAGGAGAGGGGGCTGGACATCCCAAGCATCCCACACGCTCAAGGCCGGACGTTCTCCCCTCTCTTTCTCTTATCCCTCCTTTGGTTTCCTTCTAGAGTGCATAAGGTTTTCTTCTTATTTGAGATCCCGCCATTCTCTTTTAAGAAGTTCTCTAACAAGAGGGTTATAGCGTGGAAGAACACCAAGCTTAAGGAGATCTAATTTGCAAAAAAGGTTTTCGTGGAATCAAGTATCCAAGTTCTGGATTTGAGCACAAATAAACGTCAAAGGTATAGATCTACAACCTGTTTATTTTCGTAGATCTTTTACGCTTAGTTTGTTTTTCTTGATCTGTCTTCTTGATAGATCTTTGATCTTAACACATGAGATTAAGGTTTTAGATCTTGTGATTGAGTTCTTGGCCTTTTGAGTGATTGATCCATACTTTAAGGGGTCGTTTGTTTCTTCCAATTTACATATGTAAACATCCCACATGTGAAAGAGATTCATATCATTTATCTTTGTTTACAACATTTACAGACTAGGTGTGTAATCACATGTGCTTTTGCTGTGTAAGGTATGTGCAAAAGAGGCAGCACATTTTCACACCTGATGAGGTGTGAAATGTTTACATACCAGCCTAGTTTTTGTGGAGCTACAGTGGCCACACAACCAGAACGCCTTTTTCATTTTTTTTACTTATCTGGTACCCAACTTTGTGATCCAAACCGTTGATCATGTTAGGGGGGCTAAAAACGGCTATGATACTAAAAATCAACCGTTGGATCATTACAGATTGTGATATTGATGAAAACGTACAGACCGTTAGATCATCATTTCTGGACTTTTGTGGGCCCTATTTTCACAATCGAAATTATTAGTCCTCTTCAAAAGGTCATTTCTAGTTATAGGTCCAAACCCAAAATGTTGATTCAATATGGATCATGAAATATATTTGAAATAAATATCAATAGTTGGATTAATATGCACGGTAACAGTGCATTCACGAGTTAAGACAGGCAGTCTGTTTTTTCTATATTTCTGAACAATCTGGGTCACTAATGCAAGATCTGGACCGTAGACCCTCTTTATATGGCGAATAACGTCTAGTGGATCAAATTTCAACCGTTAATCCTTCATGTGTTGTGAGATATTGACAAAAAGGCTCAAAGCGTTAATGGTTCAATTCTGATTTTTGTGGGCCACTTTTTCCCGATCTAAACCATTAATCCTCTTTGGAAGGTCAACAATGATAATCTGGTCAAATCTCATCGCTTGATTCATCATGGATTTTTCAAAATTTGTGTATAAGTGTGAAAGACATGTGAACTATCAGATGCAATTAGATTCTGACTTGAAGAGGTGTGAAAATGGCAAACGATGCATTATGTTTCACATGCAACTCATTTACATGTGTAAATGACTCACATGTGAGTTATTTACATATGTAAAGCATTTTCACATCACATGTGAAATTAACAAACCACCCCTAAGTGGATCAAAAGTTCTTAAAATCCATCTAAAAGGCCCACCTACTCCCAACACACTCAACATCTCTTACTTCTTTTTTGTTTTTTTTCTGGCTAAGCCATACAGTCCTGTTTTTTAGCAGGTTGGTTTGGGCCCATTTGTATTCTTTCGGGACCTTTTCTCAGCTCTTGTATCTCCCTCTTTCCTCGTTACTTCAATTAGCCTTTAAGGGGAAAAAAAAAAAGAAACATTTTTAAACATGATTATGTGTGGCTTTTTGCATGATTCAAATAGTTTGTTTCCTTCCTTTCTATGTGTAGTTCAAGAAAGTCTCGAAAGGCTACTTGGTTGAAGTGCAATGGTCAAATTCAGGTCATGTCCCAACAGTAGAAGAGTACATGACCAACGCTTTGATGAGTAGTGGATACCCTATGCTTTCTGTGGCGTCATATGTTGGCATGGGAGATGTTGCAACGAAGGAAGCCTTTGACTGGGGAGTAAGCATGCCTAAGCTCATTGGAGTTGCTGCTGCAATTTCCAGACTCAAGAATGACATCACATCAAACCAGGTCCATGTCTTTTTTAAACCATTGTTCTAATGTACCCCACCATGTTAGTTAGTTTACATGTCCTAAAGAAACGGGGAAGTAACTATTACATCATGGTAATGGTGATATAAAGTACTCATTGAAGTAAAGTAAGAGATAGACAGCGTGTGGTAAAGTCTTTGTTTTTGGCATTGAGTTTACTTTACCACATTTCAACTATTTTCAATGAGGTAAAGAAAATGTGACCTGTGGTGAAATTTGCAGTATGAAAAATGGGTAGATAGATGTTATTTTCTAACTCTACTTTTTCGTCCAAATGTGATAAAAGGAGAATATTTGACAGGTGACGTTACTGTTCCTTTACCTTAACTTTAGGGCTTGCTGAACAAACATGGGGTTTGCATTGTTGGAAAAGCGTCATTATTCATCATTATCCTCACCTTTTGTTTATGTAATTAATGTGAAGCTTGAACAAGAGAGAGTCCATGTGGCGTCTATTATCCAGCTCTACATGAATGAGAATGGCAGCACATATGAAGAGGCATGTGAAAAGTGTAGAAGGATGGCTACGGATGCATGGAAAGATATAAACAAGGAATGCTTGAAGCCCCTTCCAGCTCCTATGCCTATCCTCATGCGAATTGTAAATCTCACACGTGCGATTGATGTGTTCTACCACCATAGAGATGGCTACACCAATCCCACATATGAGACCAAAGAACGTGTCTTGTCAGTGCTTGTTAATCCTATTCCAGTTTAAGAACTTTAAGTATGTGGTTGTGGTGAAGAAGGTGGTGTATTTGTCTCATGTTCCACCAATATAAAATATGTTGAAGAAATGATATATGTACCAACATATAATTCTTAGTACAATAAATTGACGAGTGTTTACGATGATAAAATAAAATCGCAAAGGCCTCTCTACAATGAATGTGTTGCTAATATCATCTTACCCTTGCCTCGTCCACAGGTTGTAAACTAAATATATTTTACTTAAAAAAGAGGGAGAAGAAGAAGTTTTTTATTTTATTTTATTAGCTTGGAAGATTTAAAATAACATTTCCAATGTTTCTAAATTTGGTGGATGGAATTTTGATTAATCTCCCTTTTACTCTCGCTAGGGAAGTTCCATTGAAACTTGAAGTTCTCCAGAAAAATCCCTAATTATCCTTGATTACAAGATGGATTTCATCTACACCGGACGGACCAGAAATGGTCTTCATCAAAAGAGACAAAACACTTTTATTTTTCATTTTTCTAACCAGAACTACTACTTCGCCAAAAGTTTTCTATGGATAACAAAATGTTAATTTTCCTACTTTGCCTTACGGCTGGCCAGCCATGTTTTATTGTGACGAGCTGGACGAAGTTGTCCTTTATGTGAGTACAAACCTTATGTTTTCTTATCACCCTGATTGGGTGGGAGGTAGCTTTTCTGCCATTACATTGGTGGGAAACTTAATGCTCCTAAAATTTTTCCTTATCAATGGGAACCCCTTGGTAAAACCCAACCCCCTCACAGTCGCTAATTCCCTGTGAATTGGCCCTTGTCCTGATCTGACACTAATATATTGACCATTAAATTAAATTGCATAAGAAAAATGTAATTTGAGAATCAAACTTAAAGGTCCACATACAAATCAAAAGTTGTGGTGCTCCGATTGGGATGATTTTTTTCCCCCAAATTCATATCTACTGTAAAACCTTTCTATCGAGCTATCCTCCCATCATTGGCATCCATAAAAGTGAAACACACAGGAGACTTAGAACTTTACTTGATCTCACACAAGCCATAAGAGGTACATCTTACCGAAATGTAACCACATATATAAGGGAATCTTTAGGTGAACAAATACACAAATTACTTAGATATGCATGGCCCCCTTAAAAAGACTTCCTATCATAAATCCAAACACGTATCCCATTGACCCCATGTTTTTACACCAGTCAAAATGGAACTGACATTCGGATTGAAGGAAGAAAACATGCATTCTAAAATCATAAAACTTGAGCGCCACAAATCAAGGAATTAAGATGACGTGATGTACATGAGATTTTTGCACAGAGTAGGCCACATCAAGATCTTTGAATCCACACCTTCCCATGAATTGATATGGCCTGAGTGCACTCCATCCAAGCATTCTAACCTAATCATCCAGGACCACAAGTCCATTCCATTTCATGGGTGTGCAGTTGATTCAATAGTCCAGTCCATTTGGATAGGTGAAAACTCAAGAGCCTTGTGAACTATAGGGAGAGTGTTTTATAATATACTCAAACAAACCTTCAGGTGGGCCCTACTATGTGTGAGCATAATGCACGAGGTGTGCATAGGGTTTCTCTCTCTCTCTCTCTCTATATATATATATATACACTATACGTACATATATATACATACGTACATACATATATACATATATGAGCTATATGAGCTCGTGAGTAGATTGTTTTGTTGCGCAACCCTTGTGAGCCAACTTTCTAGGATCAATCTAAATGTGACACACGCATCTACTCTTCCTATATATCATTGATCCCATGTTTCATACATTATTTCGAATGGGACTCACCACTGAATTGAAATTAAGCAAAAAATGATACAATCCAAGAATTTTAAACTTGAGGGCTACAAATCAAGATATTAGGATGATCTGATGGACTTGAAGTTTTTCCATACAGAATGTTGCATCTAAATCTTTCGATCCTCACCTTCCCATGAATTGATATCGCCCTAGGTGCGTGGGCCCCTTAAGGTTGTGTTCAACTTACTTAGATGGATCATATGTGCACCTGAAATGCTTTAAGGGGTGTTTGAAAATCAAATATTTCAAAATATTTTCTTATATTATCTCTTACTTTGCAATGTTATGGACTGTTATCTACATACTGAAAAACTAGGTGTTTAGATAACGTAAAAGGTATCCTATAATATCTCACTTTCTTATAAATACCTTCATATTTTAAAATTAAAGTATATGTTGTATAAAATAATCTTTGGTTAAGAAAACTAACCAAAACAAGGGTTAAGAGTATTTGCAAACAAGACTGGAAATTTATGAGAAACTACTAACATGGTGGCCCACTACATTTTTAAATATTAATTGTTTCTATAGGAATCCTACTATGACTCTCAATCTTAGATGGTACCTTTAGTGTTTATGAATTTTATGTGGGTGGCATAGCCTTATCATAATTACATAGTCTCTTTAATGATTACTAATATTAGGTGGGTCCTACAAATATCACATTACGCAATTTCTATAATGATTACAACATTAATGGCCCCCTAGTGATTACTATAATTAGTATCATTACCGCTAAAAAAAAAGGTGATTACTATAATTAGCTTGGTTATTGTGACTGTTAACATCAAAAGGGCGCCACATTGATTCTTCATGAATGGATTTTTTAATAATGTTTAACACTTGATAGAGCTCTCTGCTATAATATTCACCATTCGATGTATTACATTATGGTTATTAACATTTGGTGGACCTACATTGGTTAAAATACATTGCTCGTGGACATTAAGTCTAATGATTTTCTAATTAGATGGGCCCTACCATGGTTACCAACATTATATCACTCTAGTATTACTACTAGTTAGTGGGTTCCCATTGGGTCAATCGTCCTTGTTTCACTATTCATTTCTTATTTGGGTGCATCAAGCAGTGAAAGTTTTATAAATTGCCGAACACTGCAAGGTATATTGAAATTTATGAAATTCGCCAAACTGTCAGAAGAGGAGAAAACTTAGAGAAAGAAGATTAGAGAGAGAGAGAGAGAGTTTATTAAATCAAGTACGTATACAAGTACAAGGGAGGAGGTTTATTTATAGGCAAAGTAACCTCTTAATTTAAGAAACCTAATCACAATAAGATTCTAATCCTAACTCATTTCAAGTGGGCATCCGCCCATGATCCAATCCCATACCACTCTCCTTTGGATGGCCACCACTCAATGAAAGTTGCCTCAATTTAAACCATGCTAAAGAAAAACCCAATCGGAAAAAAACAAAAGCGAAGGGAAGAAGAGTACAACATTCTTCAAGATCATTGAACTAGCGTTAGACGTGCATAATGCTACCTCGTTAAAACCTTAATTAGAAAAATCCGGTGGTATAAAACCTAGAGAAGGAAAAAGAGTACAGCACAGATGTCCTGGGTAGCATACTTCAGTGTGCCCTCCCTAGTTAACTTCTCCCCCTGATGGTAACAACCCTTCACATAGCTTGATAATGAACTCTACGCATGCCGATCTCATAAGCAAGCTTCTGGAATACTGATTTTGGCAAGGATTTGATAAACAGATCGGGTTGTTACTCAAACACACTTGCTTGACTTCAATCTCATTGTTCTTTTGAAGTTCACGAGTGAAGAAGAACTTTGGTACTATATGATTAGTCTTGTCTCCTTTAATGAAACATTCTCGAATTTGTTTTATGCATGCTTCATTATCTTCATAGAAAATATTTGGAATGCGTGCAATAAAAGGTAATTGATAAGAGCTACGAACATGCTGAATCAAAGATTCCAACCCTACACATTTCCTACTATCTTCATAAAGAGCCAAAATCTCAGCATAGTTGAAGGAAGTAGCTAACAAAGTCTGTTTAGTAGAATGCAAAGAAATGGCAGCATTACCACTAAGAAACACGTAACTTGTCTGTGATCGACCCTTAATGAGGACCGGAAAGATAACCCGAATCAGCATATCCTACAAAACAAGAATCTCTACGATCTTAAGAATAAAATATTCCTAAATTAGTTGCACCACACAAATATCGTAGGATGTTTTTAATAACGGTCCACTGCCTTTGAGTTGGTGCAAAGCTATATTTGGCAAATAAATTCACAGCTACTGCATTGAGCTAAGTACAGTAGGGCTCCAACAGCACTTAAGTATGGTACTTCGGGACCCAATACTTCTTCATTTTCCTCGATGAGATAGTATGGATCTTTCTTTATATCTAGAGATCGGACAACCGTGGGGGTGCTTAATGGATATGCCATGTCCATACCAAAACGCTTTAAAATCTTCTCAGTATAATTAGATTGATGGACTAACATCCCACTAGAATTTCTTTCGATTTGCAGGCCAAGACAGAATTTCATTTTTCTAAGGTCTTTCATTTCAAATTCTTTCTTTAAATAATCAGCAGTTTTTTCGAGCTCTTTGGAGTCCCTATCAAATTTAAATCATAAATATAAATTTCTACTATTGTAAATCCCTTCAAGAATTTCTTTATGAATAGACACGGGCAAATGTAATTGTTTTCATACCCTTTCTTAGACGAGTACTCACTAAGACGATTGTACTACATTCTTCCGGATTGCTTTAAGCCGTACAAAGACCGCCTTAATTGAATTGAGTACGTATTCCTTGATTTCGCTTCAGGCAAAGGAAATCCTTTTGGGATATTCATGTATATTTATGGATCAATGTCCCCGTACAAGTAAGCAGTTACAACATCTATGAGTCTCATTTCTAGATTTTGATAAACTGCTAAACTGATCATATATCTAAATGATGTTATATCCATAACAGGGGAGTATGTTTCCTCATAACCAATCGCATTTCTGCAGGAAACCTTGTGCCACTAATCGTACCTTATATCTTGTAATTTCACTCATTTTATTTCTTTTTTCTTATAAACACCTACTTGTAACCTACATGGTTAACATCTTTTGGGGTATGTACTACAGGTCTGAATGTACCACGTTTATTGAGAGACTCTAACTCTGCTTTGATAGAACTTCCCCATTTTAGCTAATCTTTTCTTTGTCGACATTCATTTATAGTACGTGGTTATGTATCCTAATCATCTGTTAGTTTTATGGTCTCAATCCATTAAGATTGATGAAAAAAATTGATTAATTTCTTTATTTATCAATATATTCATGCTTTCCTTTTATGAGATAATTGGTGTTTTATTACTTGTTTGCATATAACCAATACGAATGACGTGATGGTTCATGAGATGAACTGGGAGTCCATAAGTATACTTGATGCAATACATGTGTATAGATGAGACCCACATACGGGAGACATGTATAGCAAATCTTATACTTAAATATCTTCACAACCAGTGATGAGACTGGACATTTCATCTAACAAGGTTGCAGTACTTTGATTACTATGAGATAGTGTGATTTGTCTCGATCATCAGAATGTAAGATTTTGGATCATAGTGCTGATGCATTGGATGTATTGAAGGACCATGAGAAGCACCTTATGAACACTGTCTTTATTTTAAGGTCTGCCCTCATAATTCCTTAGCAATAGACCTTCAATCCTGAGACATTGATGAACTCAAGTTTCTATCTATCCATTTGCTTTGAGTCAACATTGAGTGAGGCCAATTGTAGGTCAACACCTCGGTGATTTGGGTATGTTGTAGTAGGGTTGTGGGAACATTCAATGGTCAAGATGAAATCTATCTTTAATATCTCCTTGTGCCAATTAATGGATTTATCATTGGTAAGTGCGCACCCATTCTGATTAAGAGTTAATTGGAGAAGTATCTCTGATCATTATAGTTAATTGGGGCTTAAGGATAATAAGATATGGATCTAGTTTGGAAGCAGGCCCAATTGATCCATTGATATTGATGGAAGGGCCTACTTGTGGACATAGGGAAGTATAAGGTCTTCTATGTAATTTATTCCTAAAACTGGAGTTCAATTGCAATTATATAGTAAAGTCATTTGCAATTAACTGTGGGCCCGGATTGCACATGAGATGTGGGGCCGCGAGTTCTAGCTGGAGCCAGCTTTCTAAGAAATCCTTAGTGGTCCTCACGCTAGCCCAAGTTATTAGAAAGAAACTAATTATAGTAGAACTCTAAAAGGAAATAGAGAGTTACTATTTCTATTTGAAGTGAGACTTCTAATAGTGGTAATAGTAAGTTACTAATTATTAATGAAAGTGAGACTTCTATTTTAATTAGAAAATAGAAAGTTACTAATTATAATGGAAGTGAGACTTCTATTTAAATTAGAAAGAAGAGAGTTACTAATTGTTAGAAAAGTAAGACTTCTATTTCAATTAGATAACAAAGAAGAGCTTGCTTTTAAGCAATATATAGAGGAGATTATAGGGCTGGACGGCCCATGGAATCCCCACCTAGGGATTCACGCCCAAGCCTTGTTTGTGCAAGAGTTGCACATGCTCCTCCTCTTTTCCCTCTTCTAGTTCTCTTCTAGTTTCATTTAGAGCTTTCTCTTGAAGATCCCACCCATCTTTTCGAGAAAAGAGAACCTGATATGGGTCATAGCGTGGAAGATCAAAAGGTCTTGGAGATTCCTATTTGAAACGTGAAATAGTTTCTTCATCAAAGAAAGACGCAACTTCTCCATTAGAGCACAACCGAGCTCCAATGGTATAATCTACTTCCTTGCATGCTGTAGATTTTTTTATAGATGCTTGTTGGCAGCTGTTCTATCTTCTTGATAGGTTGATTTACTGATCATGATGGCTGAGATTGAGGGCATGGATCATGGATTGAATTTTATAGCCCTTTGGATAGTTGATCACTAGATCAAGTTGGATCAAAAGTTTTGAAAACCTATCCACGAGGCCCACCTACTTCCAACATCATCATCATGTTCCTTTGATATTTGTGTAGCTATCGCATATGCAAATGCATCATCGATGACAATTTCCTTTGTAGCTAGAGTGGAATTTAAATAGATTATTTTACCCAACATCTAGCTGAGGGAATTGTAGACACCTCATTTTGGCACCCTTATTGACAATTTCAATACTCACATTATCGATGCCCCAATTTTTCCCCATTTGGATAATTTTGAATTAATAAATGAAAGTCTCCATTATCATGTACATTTTAGGAAGGTTGCATCACTATAGACCCTTTTTTCTATGGATCTCACCAACTTTCATATTTCGAGTCGGAGCTCACTTCCATGATGATCTACTTTTAGTAAGCTTCCCGATGATATATGGAATCAAAAACTCTGACGGGTGGATCAAAAGTTATGAATTTTAAACAGTTAAACATATGTGGGATCCCCAAAAATTCAATAGGTCTTCAAATGAAGCTAACCCATATATCATCGGGACCTACTCATTGAGAGATTTTCACTGATACTCAGATTTAAAAAAAATCCGACGATTATATCCTGAGTTATGATTTTTCTTCAAAATTAATCAGGCCTAGGTCCCTGAAAAAAAAATCAGATCTTTCTTGACCTCCAAATTAGTCAAACCCATACACCGATATGATCTATTCAATGAGAAATTTCCAACACTACTCAGATCTCAAAAATTTGACAGGCGGATAGATATCTGCAAAACCTGGGTCCCAGTAATGATTGCCCAGACCAAGCCTACTACGGTCCACCTTTTGGGCCCCGAACCCCTTGATCCAAACCTCAAATCCAACCCATTAGGCCTATCCCATCAACCTGGCCCAAGCCCCAAATCCCATAAGGCCCATTCAACCTAACCTAAACCTCAAATTGCCCAACCCAATAGCATTTTGGGTCTCACCTGTGACCACCTCAACTTGACATGGGCCCGAACTACCCTTGACCCGTCACCCAGATAAGGGAAAAGCAGTCCAGAGATATGGGAAACTAGAGTCCCATATCCCTGGACTCTCTACCATCTCCCTCTCCTTAAAACCCTTCTCCTGGTTCCCATACTTCTCCCATGCGCAGACTTCACGCCCCTGGCACCCATCGCAATCTTCTACACAAGAAACCTCATCGCCATCTCCACTCTTGGTCATCCGATCCCTCTCACGCCCACCACCATAGCCACGACCTCCGTCACCCTGTGCATCTCTCTCTTGATGCACGCAGCGCCACCCGCACATCACTTCGCTCCACGCTAGCAGTCTCCATCATCCACAGACTGTATACCACCTTCACCATGATGAACAACTCCATTTCATTATGACCAAGCCACCATCTCCGATGACCCCACAAACCAAGCAGAGCCGACCTGCACCTCAACGTAGCAATTCATCATGCCCTTCTCCATTTAACCAAAGCAAATGAGGTATGAGC
This sequence comes from Persea americana, assembly GCA_029852735.1. Taxonomy (NCBI): domain Eukaryota; kingdom Viridiplantae; phylum Streptophyta; class Magnoliopsida; order Laurales; family Lauraceae; genus Persea; species Persea americana. Next base: position 28,773,162 of record CM056818.1, on the reverse strand, counting down.
ACATCACCCCTCTCCCACCTCCATTAGACCTCATCACAGCAACATCCAAACCCACTTTGCCTACACCCCTGTCATCCTTTTCTTCACTTCATCTGTACCTGCAAAACAGAGACCCACCTTCATCCTCATAAACTGGTCTATTCTCACTTCACCTTCATCTCATCAGAGCCCATCTTTTTCCCATCCTAAGTCCCACATTTTTCCATCACATCTCCAATCGTAAACACCCACACAGGATATCCCATTACAGACCTAGCCACACAACATCATCACATCTTCATCACAACTTCATCATAGCATCTCCACTTCATCAATCTTCACCTTTCCATCTCATCTCCACATACTAGCCATCACTTGCACGAATTATCAACCCAACACATTTTCATCTTCTCCCTCAACCCCACTTCATCTCTCCCAGCAATCCCATATCACCTCTCCCCATTCATTCCTGTGCAAATCCAGAAAGCCCCTCCACCAGTCCACGCATCTCCCTCATCACCCTCGCTACCGTAACCATACCGGACAACCCCCTGCGCAGAGTGTTACACCCCGACTCGAACTAATCATGATTAAAGCTAATTAATTGAGATTAATGCTAATTAAGCATGGTTAATTGAATTAATGATGGTTAGTGACCAAAGAGAGACAAATTAGTCTCAAAAGATGCATTAAGCACAATGGAATGGGTTTACATGAAACTAGTTTAATTAAAATGAGTTTAGACTCAAAAAAGGTAAACTAAGGACCTTTTTGTAAATACGGGTTTTTAAGTATTTCGTCAATTACGGAAATTCTTGATACCAACGGGTGTATCTCTAAAAGTACGTTAACTTTCATAACAGACTCGAGTGTGTTTGACTTGAGATTGGTCAAATGAGCATTCATTTGACTCAGAATGTAACTATGAGTAATAGGAGGGGGTTTTAGTGTGAGAGTCCCTTATATTAGAATGCAATGAGTCCCATTCACTCATTCTTCATTGGAGCACACCCTAGAGAGCACTTCTTGCATCATCTTCTTGCTTTCTTCCTTTTTACCTCATCAAGTGAGAAGATTGGGTGTGGTTTTTTAATAGATTCTCCATCTTCATCTTCTTCCTTAAGTCTTCCTCCATTGTTGAAGAGCTTGGAACTTGAAAGAGAACCCAAACCTTCTTCTCTTGGATTAAAAGTAAGTGATTGATATTTTTGTAGGGTTTTCAAGTTCTCTTGTGTACTTGGAGTAGATTACTAGCATGAATAGCATGAATAGCTCATAGGAAGTCATTTGTCATGTTTTCTTGGAATAGGGTTTGGATTTGGGGAAGATTTGTGTCAAACTAAGCCAAGCAAAAAGGGCTTTTTGTTAAGAAGCTTCAATGGAGGCAAGTATAAACATGTGCTTGTGATTAATTTAATTACCATAGATATTGCATTGATTTGGGTTTTGTGCCATATTTATTATTATTAGAATGGAATTATTTTGTGGGATGATGAGATGGATAGAAGGAGATATTAATGTATGAATGAGATGTTAAATGAGGAGTGGACAAGAGGTCCAAGTTTTATGCAGGTTTAGAATGGAAAGAAGGAAAAATGAGGAAGAGAAAAATCGGTTTCTGCACTACTGAATTTTTGGTGCAGGTCCGATCGATCAGACCTGACAATCCGATCGATTGGACAAAAATTTAACGAAGGACAATTTTCTGTCCGATCGATCGGACATGGTGTTAACTGCGACGAAATTCTTTGGTTTAGGACAGACTTTCTGATTGATCAGCTTGAGTCAAGTGGATTTTGGATTTTTATTTGGTTTAGGAGTGTTTCTAATGAGTATGAGCACTCCCTAAATTAGTTTTAAGACTAATTACGGGGCGATTCAAGATTGTTAAGAATTGAGAACAATAGAAGGAGAAATTGTGATTAAACCATTAAAAGCCATGGTTCTCCTAGTTGATTGATTATGGACTAAAACTTTCATAGGTGATGATTACAGGGACTCCAATGTACATATAAATTACATAAATGTGATGCCCATCTAGAATAATCTGTGCATTGGATAACCAATGATTACACCTAAATGGTTGTTTAGAATTGAGATAGAAATGAATGGAATTGTCATGTTGTATCCATATCCTAGTGTTTCAATCTAATAAGATTGATGTTACTGTTTATTTCATTCCATTGTTAAGAATGGAATTACTGTATGGAATTGAATCCAAAAATGGATTGATTAATGAAATGTATTGACTCTTGAGTCCGGCACTACTTAGCTATTGTATTAAAGCTCTAAATGAGCCAAATGAATTAATGAACAAGCAAATGACTATTCCTACTGCAGTAGATGGATTTGGGGGCGTTCCGGAGCTCCATGGTGATGCCAGTTGTCCCTGGCCCGGACACTGGTAAGTCCCACAAATTCCGGTCGTATCTATGGGTACTGGTTGATGTCTTCCATTTGGAAGATGAATCATTCCTTTGAGGGAAGATGGTAAGTGAAATGAGATGCAATGAAATGAATTGAATTGAATGCTATGGTAGTTGCCATCTTGTACATGTCTATTGATTGACTTTTTTGCTCACCTATTGTCGTTGTAGGAATTATCTAGACTTGTCTAGAATTGGAATTGTTGACTAATAGATTGAATGAAATTAGTATATGTATTAACATGTGCTATCACAAGTTCTGTTTATACTTTGTTGAACCGTCGTGTTCACTAATGTTATTGATGGCATTATAGGCCCGATTGCCAATGCCAGTCCGGCAGCGATCCCTGCAGGAGCAGAGGAGATCGTTGCGGTTCCTCTAGGAGGACTGATAGAATGGAACGGATGGGATAACTTTTGAAATGGTTATCCGAGTGCGAAGTGGATCGATAATTCTTTTGGGAATTCTTTTGAAATAGTTGGAAATTCATGTTTTGAATGTAATCTTTTGAGAACTTGAATAGTTATTAATCTGCATTGTATTTGAATATGCAGGAGTTGATGACAACAAATAAATGATAGAAATAATATATGTATAAAGGTCTTTATTTTTTTATACATGCAACATCGTAAATTGATGGTGTCAGTTATAAATATTTTTGCAAAATTGTGTAACGGACATGTAATTGTGAATGTTTATCCCTTGTGGATTCCGTTCTAACTTCAGTTAATTTGGAGTTTACGGGAGTAAGTATGAGATCACGACTCGGGATTATCATACTTCGGGCTCGGGTCGTGACACAGAGCATCCCTCTCCATCAACGCACCATCACCGTCCTCCCGCTGCACATCCACCGACCACAGCACCTCCCGCTGCACATCCATCCATTGTCTTCCTCCACCATCTTCCTCCTGTCCCAGGCAGTGCTAGCCATTTCGACCACCTCCATCTCCCTCTCGATCCCTCACACTCCCTGCAATCGACGTCAGCCCCCTGCACATTCCTTCGGCCTCACCATCTCTTCCCTTAGCCTCACCTCCCTTGTCATCATCCCCACATCGCTACCATCGCCGTCGCCCTCAAGCTCCTCTCCGGAATCTAACCCATCACCACTCTCGCAGTCCCTTGCATCCCTTCACCAACTTTTCCCTCTCGCAGCCACCGCCTGAACCCAACTCCGCGCAGATCCATCCAAGTCATCTCCCACCTCTGCGTTGGTCCTTCATCACTGCCCCCTCTCCATCGCACACCCATCCATCCTTGCATCATCTTCACGCAATAGTCCACACTCTCGATCCTTATTTCCACCCTGCACAGAATCTCCTCCAACACATTGTGACACCCTGTCCCAAACTAATCATGATTAAGGCTAATTAATCGTGATTAGTGCGAATAGGGCATGATTAATTGAGTTAATGGTAGTCAATGACCAAAATGAGATGGATTAGTCTCAAATGATTGAATTCAACTTAATGAAATGAAAGTGAATGAAACTGAGTTAATCAAATGGGATTTAGGCTGAACAAGATGGAACAAGGACTTTTTTGTAGATACGAGTTTGTGTATTTTGTCGAATACAGACCACTCTCGATGCCATCGCGTGTATCTCGAGGACTACATTACCTTTCATAATGGACGTGGTTCCATTTGATGTGAAGTTGATCGAATGACCTTTCATTTGACTTAAAATGTAAATAGGACAAAGGAGTAGGACTTGTGTGCAAAAGTGGGCTTATATATGTTGGGATCAACTCAAATGAGTTCATTCCACTCATTTTCTTCTTTTCTCTTCCATTTTCTTCTTCAAGTGTGAGGCTTGGAGTGATTCAAGTGGTTTTTGAAGAGGATTTCACCTTCTTCATCTTCTTCCCCAAGTTTTCTTCCATTTGGAGTATTTGGAGTTTGAGAAAGAGCTCAAGCTTTTTCCCTTTGAGCTACAAGTAAGTGCTTAGCTCCTTTGTAGGAACTTAGAGTTCTATTAAGTGATTGAAGTAGTTTCTAGCTCAAGTATCTTATAGAAATTCTATTTTGAAATGTTTTCAAGAGATTAGGGTTTCAGTTGAAGAGATTTTTATCTCAAATCAAGCTAAGCAAGAGGGCTCTTGTCAATTGGTTTAAGAGAGGCAGGTAAAAACAGTCTCCTTGTGATTGATGTTGATAGTTATAGATTTCCATTGATTTGGGTTTTGTGAGCAATTTACATTATTTGTAGAATTGCTTTATTGTGTGAATTGATGGAATGAAGGAATGGAGGGAGTTGGGAATGTATGAATGGGAAGATAATTGAGGAGAGGACATGAGGTCCTATTTCATGTGCAGGTTTAGAGATTGAAGGAAGGAAAAATAGGAGAGGAAAGGAAGTAGCTTCAGGTTCTGAAACTGGGTTCTGAACCTGTCCAATTGATCGGCACTAAGTGTCCAATCAATCGGACAGGGGTATAACTGGGAAAGTTTTTCCATCCAGTTGATCGGAATTGAATATCCGATTGATCGGACAGGTCCTTAACTGGGACAGGATGCTTCTTGTAAACATAAGTGTCCTCTAAATTAGTTTGGTTTTGGTTTTGATTTTGGTTTTGGCTGAAACATGGATGCTTCTTGTAAGCATAATTGTCCTCCAAATTAGTTTTAAGACTAATTATAATGTAATCGTAGATTGTTAAGAATTTTGGACAGTAAAAGAAGAATTATTGATTGTTCATAGGTAAAAAACTAAACCTTCATAGGTAATAATGAAGGTGACTCTAATGCACATTATACTAAGTGTGATGTTCATCGAAAATAACACGTGCATTAGATAGCCAAGTGTTATACCTAAATGAATGGTTTAGATTGAGAAGACTATAGTGAATTGAACTGTTAATTATTCTAATTCTTTAGAATTGAATTGTATTTGAACTGTCTCTCTCCAGTCTGCATAATGAAATCGTTTCTAATGTTATTGAATTGAATTGAATCCAGGAATGGATTAAATGTATTGACTCTTGAGTCTGACGCTACATAGCTATTTTTATTAAAGCTTTAAAACAGTTAAAATGAATTAATAAATGAACAATGACTATTCCTAATGCAGTAGATGGATTGGGGTGTTTCGGAGCTCCGTGGTGATGCCAGTTGTCCCTGGCCCGGGCACTAGTAGATCCCATATTATTGAATGAATGCAATAAAAATGTTCATTCCTTTTTAGGAAGATGAATCATTCCTTTGAGGGAAGATGGTAAAAGAATTGAAATGGATGCTATGGTAGTTGCCAATTTGTAAATGTCTATTATTTGACTTTATGTGACTCGTATGTAATTGTTTTGAATGAATTGTCTAGAATTGTCTAGAAATGGGATTGGATTCTTAATTGATAGATCGAGTGGAATTATTATGGATTAGTATATGTATTAACATATGTCATCACAAGATCTGTATATACATTGCTGAACCGTTGTGTTCACTGGTGTTATTGATGGCATGATAGGCCCGATTGCCAATACTGGTCCCACAGCGACCCCAACGGCAGCGGAGGAGACCGCTCCGGTTCCTCGAGGAGGATTGATCGAATGGAATGGACGGAAAACCATTTAACATGGATATCTGAGGGCGGAGTAAACCAGAAATTATTTTTGGGAATTCTTTTTGGAAAGGATTTTGGAATAATGTTTTGGAAAAAACTTGAATAGTTCTCGCCTTGCATTGTATTTGAATATGTTGTGGTTGACATTGTACATATATAAAGACTTTTACTTTTGCATAGAACTATATAATTGTAAATTGATATGGTTGAATGTATATTTCCGCAAATTAATGTATAATTGACAGGTGAATAAATGTTTATCTCACGTGGATTTCGTTTTAACTTATGTTAATTCGGAGTTTACAGTAGTAAGTATGTGATCGCGACTCGGGATTATCCCAGGAGTTAATCGGATCTTGGGCTCAGGTCGTGACACACCCTGCACGGAACCCATCTGCGAGCCTACCGCCTCAACTCACAGCTTCCCCCTTCCGCAAGACCTCTCTCACCTCGCCATCCCTCTCTCCCGGCCTCTCCATCTCCGGCCGAGGCGTAGATCCGCCACCTTGCACAACGTCGTCCACCTCCGTCGCCTCCATGCGCAGATCACCGCCTGTCTCTGCAACGCTCTGCTTCCTCACCTGTGCATCCCATCACACCCACCTCACCTTAGCACTCCACTACACCTGCCAATTGTGCACATTTCCTGTATACCTGTTGCACCTCCACCTCGCCACCGCCGCTGCACAACCTGCGCTTCCACCATACCCATCTCATTCTTTCTTCTTTCTCTCTTCTCTTACTCCTCCTTCCCACGTAACACCCACCTACACACAGCCCTTGTGCCCTGCATCATTCCATCTTCTCTTTCTTCCTCTCCCTGCGTCAGTCTATCTCCCTGCACACAACCCAGCCTGCTCATCAACCCATTACTGACTTGCCAACCTAAATTGAACCACAAAAACAGGTGCATAAAAATAGCCCATAACCCATCGAACCCAGCTCGCCATACCTATCCATCCTGGCCCACCTGCCACCTTAACTAATCAAGCCCACCTGCCACCCCACTTGGAACCCGTCAACCAATCAGTCTAGACAAACAGTCCATAACTCGATCCAAAACTGAACCTACTCCACTAACTCTTTCAACTCAGGCCAAGCCTGAACCCATATTCTCTTGTAGCACACTACACCCATATCAACACCCTCGTAAAACCCAACATCTATAACTTCACAAACTTCTCAACCTTCCAATCCCAATCATCACCAGTGGCTGGCCCATCTCATCAACATCATCATCGTCATCAAGTCAAGGGACCCACTTCAAAACGCTGCTCAATATCCATAAAAAGAAGGGGGTTTCAACAGTTGGATCCGGGATTTATATCATCTTGTTGGTGAGATCTGCCCGCTCCTTTCAGTTCATTTTTTTTCATCTGTTATAATTAGTGCATCTTTGATTATTATTATCATTATCATTGTTGCACCCATTTATTTTCATCATATTCATTTTAACATGTTCGCGCTGGTTGCGTAACTAGTTCTATAGTGTGCATCCTAAATTTTGTATTACCACTATTATTGCATTCATTTTCATTCATCATTACGTATTAATTCATAGACTCATCATCATATTCACCGTTGGATCCCATTCTCCCTTTTCGTTGACTTAGTCTTTTAGGGATTAGGAGAGCGGCCGTAGACAGGCTGGCCCTTTCATAGGGTCAGCCCACCTAATGCGCTCCAATGTCAAAAGAGATGAAGATGTAGGTTAGGTTCCATGCATAGTATTTAAGCCGTTTTGACCCAATTTTCAAAAAACCGAAAAACAAAATCAGAAAAGTCCACAAAATTCAAAAAAATGGTTTTCAATCTCTTGCATGCACACCCTAGTTTAGGCTAGTCCAACCTATATTTCAAAAAAAAACCCAAAAAAAAAAAAAAAAAGTTTACAAAAAACCAAAAAAAGTGTGCCAATGTTTTGTTACATCTCAAGCCAAATAGGGTAGATCTTTTTTCTTTAAAAGATGTCAATTTTGGTGCTTCTATGTATTTAAAAATCATGTGCGTTTTCTTAAAAACCACCCATCGTTTTAATCAAATCACTAATTTTCCAGGACCTAAGCGACCCTTGTTTTAAAGATGCAATAGCGACACCGCCCCTCATTCTGCGCGACTCCTTAGGCCTAACGGCGAAAACCTCCTAGAGGGCTCCCCATGATTGACCGCGGCACCATCCCAATCATCTTTAGTTCGAGTTAGCCTTTGGATCCTTCAGCTTTCATGTTTGAGCTTTAATGTCGCACAAGTTTTTAAATGCATCCAAGCATCATTCTAGGTATCTTTTTCTCAAAACAAGCCTACCCTTCTTTGCCATGGGACTTGAAGTGGGTATCCGGTGATACGAATTTGATCCCCTTTAGCAAGATATTGGCACCAACCCCCCTTTATTTATTTTCATCATCTTTAGTAGTTCTTCTTGGTTAGTTTTTATCTCATTGTGCGATTCAGCTGAATGAAGTAGATAAACAGTGCTTGACTTTTCTTTGGGATTGCAGATTGATGATAGGAATTCCTTTACTGCATATAATGATTGATTATAACCTTAGTCATCATGTCTATCGGATTTGGAGTGATTTTATGCTATGACTCATACTGAAATCTTGTGTATTTGGGCTATGATAACCCACTACTGAACCCAAGTTTTATGTACTGGAGTAGCCTTTTCAATATGACTGAAATTCTGCATTATGCAAATTCCAGAATTTGTTCCCATTTTTGCAGTTTGTTTTAGATGTGTTTCAATCCAAATCATGCCATGCTGATTTTTCTGTTTATGCATCTCTGAATTATCTTTCCCGCCAGTCCAGAATTGGGCAGTTTCAATTTAAAATGAATTTTCTAGAATCTTTGAGCCAAACCAGTCAAAATATGTAAATCGGACTGCAGCAGATTTTCAAAACCTGTACACTGTTTTCAAATTCCTGATTCAATGATTTCTAATTTGAATAAAAACTCATTGATTTTTCTGAATATTTTCATACCAGTTGTCTTTTGGTGAGATTTGGTTTCAACTGATTTCAATTTTTCAAGAAATTATTAAAAATCGGACAGCAGGCCCGAGTCATGGACTCTGCACTGCAGAAAACTCAGCATGTTAACTGGAATTTGTGCACATAATTACAAGGGTTTCTGTTCATTGAAAACCCATGAAAAAAATCACATGAGCTTCCCCTTTGGGTCGATTCACTCCCATAAAAATTTCAGATTAATTGAAGCTTTATAAAATTTATCAAAATTCAGACAGTGGAACCCAGTCATTGGCCAAATTTGGCATTGCAGAAATTCCAGCATATTTATTCACATTCGTGTGCATTATTTCACAAGGTTCCAATAACCAGAAAAATCCAAAATTAAATATGGAAATTTATCGTCAAACACACTAAATTTTCATAAAATTTGAGACCGATCCGAGTCACAAAAAGATTATTAAAAATTGGAAAACAAGCATGCAGCAACCCATAAATTCAGGATTATGTCACCTATTTCATATTTTAGCCGTTTTTCTTTCTTTTCTTCCAAATGCACGGAACTTAGTTTGCTCACTCATCTTGAATTTTAAAGATGGACTGAGCCCCACAACAATGACCCAAAATTATATTGATGAGACCATCATGCGTCACCGGCGGCGTTGTGATGAGTGGGACCCTCAATTTCCCACATAGAGGCGATCAAACGGAGTCATGGCCGTTTACCATGATTGGCGATCACATTTTTTTTACCATTCTGAGGATTAGTTGAGAATCCTCAAAATCGGTTGGTACTTTCGAGTATCGGGTCATATAACATTTTGTTTCCACCCATTTTCATCGGGTCCGGAAATAACATCTGACAGGAACATCTATCAACCAAGAACATCTATCAACCAAGATGTAACCCTTCTTTTTTTCCTTTTTCCTTTTTGTTTTGGAGATTTGTGGCTCTTCTTCCTTCTAGAAGGTAGGTAGTTGTCATTTGGAATCCTGATTGGTTCCCTTTAGAAACCATGAAACGCATTCACGAGCAGCCTATGGTTTGGTGACCAATCATTCTCTCATATATTTTCCTAACCATCTAGCCTACAATATCAGTATATCACAGGACACCTGTGCATAAAATTTCTATATATATACAAGTTCCTAACCAATCTTTTACCAAAAAAAAAACCAATCATTTACTGGAGGTCTCTTTATCCCCTTTACTTCCAACTTACTCCTTACTACTTCTCTCAAGGCTCGTGTTTCTGGTTCTGGCCACTCAGATGTTCCCAATGCATACTCCACTGAGAGCAGTGGAAAGACTAACCCAGTTCAAAAATCTGCCAATTATCACCCTAACATTTGGGGCGACCTCTTTCTGCAATCCTCTCCCCATGACTATGTAAGTATAGTCCAGGTTATTTGCCACGAAATATGCATTCATTTGCCACAAAACATGGATCCACCGGACCATTGGAATGGCCAAACTAAGGCCTGGCTAGTTTATTAGATCATCGTCAGGCTCACGATTTGTTGTTAGAGACCGAGCGAATTCCCATCATTCCACAGACCGTGTGGCAGTGGAAGGCTTTGCACACTCGTCTACCAAACTAGAGAGAAGATTATGGGACCTTTTGTTGATTGTTTCTCGTTGAATGTTGCAAGTGAATGAAGATAACCCTATTGATGCACCTATTTGTATGTTCAATCAATCATTTTCTAGATTCTACCGTAAATACTTCTACACTGATTGACATTATTTCCACACGGATTCTTTCAAAATATATAATGCATCCAACTTACACATATCCGACACCAACAGCCTGGGCTACACAACTTGTTTTTTTTTTTTTTTTTTTCCTTTGGGTGAAGTACACCTCAGCTTGTTTTTTTTTTTTTTTTGATACCCCAGCTAGAGTGGTTAGGACCATTTTTTTATTTAATCATTTATTTAGAGAGCCTGTTACATTCGGGAAGAAAGCCCACGAAGTGGGAAGAAAGCCCGACACATCTGGGCAGGAAGCCCACCGAAATGGGAAGAAAGCCCGCATATGCACATGCGGGAATATAGAGGGAGGTGGGGGTTGAACCCTTGACCTCCCAAATAAGAACTCAACTCCTTACCACTGGGATAAGAACCCTACACCTCAGCCTGTTAGAGAGACCAAAACGCCCCCATTTTGGGGGCGAGAGAGCATAAGCTCCAAGTCCTCCCAAGAAAAAGAAGAAGCATAAAATACAATAAAAAAATATACACCGCATTAAATTATGTTTCTCTCTCTCTCTCTCCTTCTTGCGGGCCTCGCTCCTTAAGACCACGGTGGCGGGCACGTCCCACAAGTTCCATTGGCTTGCTCAAATCATTTTAGTCCCATTTTACCACCATTTATGAGCCAAAAGGGCTCAAACCACTAAGACCTCAGAAATGGGGAAATTAAGAAGCCTGCTCTCATAGAAGGAAGGGCCCAATGATTGAACAATGGGCAGTTAGTTGAGAAGCGGGATGTCCAAACAACTGGGCAACCACTTGTTCTCACCATTTTGTTGCAATTAGTATAGAGGGTCAACTTGCAAGGCATTGAACAGGTGCTTGATGAAGCGATCAAAATAAGGGCTGAAGGACTGAAGGACCAAGTAAGGAGGATGCTCCAAAATGCTAGTGATCCGTTGGTAGAAATGAATTTGATCGATTCTATCCAACGACTTGGAGTGGCCTATCACTTTGAAACCGAGATAGAAGAAAAGCTAAAAAGGTGGTACAATGCATGGGTTGAAGGGCTAAATGATGGCGAAGATTTGCATGTTGTTGCTCTCCAATTTCGACTTCTGAGACAACATGGTTACAATGTCTCCCCTGGTAAGTAAAGTTTCAAGGGAGGGGGAACTCATGCCAATGATTAGATCCATCTAATGTTCTTAGCCATTTGATCCAGTTAAAATTTTAAATTGGATGATCAAATAAAATAACCGATCTGCATGGTTTTAATACTCAGCTGGAACCGAATTAATTGCTGGTTTTAAATTGGACTGAAGGACCAACCAATTTTTCTTTTGTTGCAATTAGGGTTTTTCTTAATGATTTTATAACTTTTTAAAAAATTTAGAGTACAAACAAACCCATATATCAGTGAAGCACCATAATGTATCGGCTGATGTGTAAAGGCTTAGGCTTTGGCCAATACACTCTCCCAAGAATGGGAGATGCTCTTGTGAGCAGCGATGGATGCACATTAGAGCGAGGATGGGATTGCTTTTTTAAATTCTCATAGGGGGATATGGTCACTACAAGAAAATTAACAATTAGCGGCGGTTTAGAGTGGCGGTTTATTTATCCGTCACTACATCTAAGTATTATAGAGTTATAGTGGCGGATAACAATGACCGTCACTAAATATAAGTATCATACGGTTTTAGTTGCGGTTCCCAATTATGTGCTGCTATTAAGTGTAGTTGTTATTGTACAGTATATGCATATTTTTAAAACATACAGCGGCGGAAATTATATTTTGCTGCTATAACCACTATATCGTATTCGTACGCATAGCAACGGAAAATAGTGATGCCACTATAAACACTAGTACCTACAGTAGCGGAAAGTAGATTCCGCTACTGTATGCAGAACTTCATTTTCCTACTTTCCGCTACTGTATGCACAATTCATTTTCGCTCTTCTCATAAACCCTTCGCATTTTCAAAACCTTGAACCATATGCATCCCAACACCTCTTTTCGTCTTCCCCAAAACTGAGATCTCTCTCTTCCCCAAAACCCTAATCTACCCTAATCTCTGAAATCTCTCTCTCCCCCAAAACCCTAATGTTTGAGATCTCTCTTCCCTCAAAACCCTAATCGTTTGGTTCGACCTTCGAGCTTTGAGGTTTTAGATCTGATCGACGTCTCCCGTACAGGAAGAAGAAGAAGAAGGTAAGATCTACTTCCCTGCACTTTCCGATCTTCGATCTTCTTATTTTACTTCAAGGATCTGCTTACGTTAGGGCCTTTTGAAGCTTTAATGTTTGAATGCTGCTGTCTTTTGTGATTTGAAATGGGGTTTTCTGCTTCTTTTCTTCCCACAAATGGCGAAGTGATTGGGGTTTTCTTCTCACTCTTTACTCTTTTTTTCTTCTAAGTTGTTGTTTGGTTGTTGGTGTTGATGGAGTGGCTGCAAGGGCGTAGGATATCATGGGGGTGGGTCTTGGATCATACGACGAATTACAGTGGAGATGAAGAAATGGTTTGGGAGTTGATTTTGCTGATGCTGGGGTCTTGTTTTACTGGCATGAGAATTAGGGAATGGTGGTGAAAGACGCACTGAAGCTGTTTGGTCGATGGCCTGTAAATCGGGTGCAGTAGGCTAGTATTGAAAATTGGAGGTAAGCTGTTTGATGAAACGATTGTTAGGGGTTGCATGATGTGGTTTAGGTCAGGCCCTCAAACCTGCTTTGGTATGACAAAAAGCACAGCTAAAAAGGGGTATGTGATCAAAGTACATGACATGACTAAACATGGGGATTTGCTTAATATTGAAGGAGGGAGGAAGAAGATGGCTTCTCAGGCAAATTCCTTAAACAATCCTTTTAGAGAAAAAGCCTAGGAAAAGATGCAATTGTTGAGTTCTATCCCACTGCTGTAAGGATAAAAGGCTAAATGGTTTATGGTTCAGATAATTAATGACTTAGGGAGAGAGTGACATGTCTAACAATTCCCTCATTAAGATCACTAACACAATATTCTACTTTTCTTGTTGCCAGTATCGATAATAATCCAAATCTCAGTGGCTCTGTCAACAACATAAATCCATGTCAAGGTGGTCCATGCAATAAGTCTCGAAAGAACTTCCATCTGAATAGAAGTGGGTTTTACTTTTATATATAATATATAATGGAAATTTCAGGAGTTGTATTTCTGTGTTTGCACTGGAAGTTTAGAAATCTTAGGAATCCAATTCCATCTAAACAAACGTACCCTTACTAATTAGTGAAATGTTTTCCTTCGCACAGCTAGAAGCCACTTTTTGTTGCAACCACAAGGTTGAAGTTTCTATCTTATTTTACCAATAGAAGAGGTATATATGGAAATGTCTGAATGAGATTTTTAACATTGCTACTTTTCATTTATTTGGTTACCTCTGTCATCACTCTAACTAATTTGCTTCATACACAAATAACCATAACGACGTACATCTTCTTTCAATGCTTAGCTTAATTGATGTTCTTCTTGTCAATGGTTGAACAAGTAGCTTTATTTCGTAAAATTGATATCTACTCTATGACTCTACGAGTTCTTTATTGCTTTGAAGGATAATAATTATATAATTGTCGAGTCACTTTTTTTTTTGTTAAATCTTAGACTAAGGTAGACATATGCACTAACTGTAGAGTATATCAAGATGCTTGACTGAACTAAAGACAACCAGTTTGTTGCTGGTTTAATTTTAAGGTTTTCCATCATATGGCTGAAACTGACTTTCGAAAGTTTTCTCTCTTATTTTAATATGCATTATGTAGTCTCTTTTACATATCTTGTGTTCATCATCTATAGCCATCTACAGTAGGAAATTTGCTCTGCCATACCCCTGACCATTTAGCGAATTTTAAGACACTGAACCATGATGAAAATATTGTCTGAAAACAATTGGAGTAGTTTTTATAGTGAAATTCTCTTTTATGAGCACATTTGCCTATGGATATAAGAGATATTCCAAATGAGAATTAGATTTATTAGATGTTGTTTTTCATTGTTAATAAAATACTTGTTTATATGTCATAGGTCTGATTATCTTAAAATGTGATTTTAGGCTTTTTAGCTATCTTAAGTATGAGTTTAGTAATGGTTTTGGTATGTAACAGTTACACCGCGGGAGCAGCAACCTGATTGTGCTATTTTGGGTTGGACTTTGTCGCAAGTGATAGGGCTACTACTTTGATATTCGTGGAGCTGGGATAGGTCCTAACCTTAAACTCAAAGGCCGTGGTTGAAAGAAAGTTTGGTTTGTTTATGTTAGTTTAGTTTTCTTGTTGATGTTGGAGGTTGGTTTTGGTTTCGGTTTCCCCTATTGGATTGACTGTTGGAGGAAGGTTTGTTTTGTTTTCTTTGATTAGAAAGTGATTCACTTTTGGCTTTGCTGTTGTTTTGTTTATGGTTTCTTGATGTTTGGGGTGTCTTGATTTGTTGCTGTTGGATTTGGGGTCTGTGGGATTTTTATGGATAGTGGATTAGGTGTATTGCCATTTTAAAGAAAAGGAATAAAGTGTATGTTATATGGTTCTTTTCCCTGATCTTGCTTGGTTGTGTATATCCAGACCTTTTTTGATGCAGAGATAAAGAAGATGAAAATCAAGAACTGCTATTTTCCTTTATTTGTATCTCTGAGTGTTTTACAACGGGAGAAGGACCACATTGAACGTTTTGCTGCAGAGGTAAGGTTTTTAGTGCTTTGAGTGTGACTTTTGCTGCCTTGTGTATCTCTTTCATTGTTATAGATCACCTGTGTTTTCACAATGAAAGTTTTGTTCCTCAAAGCACTTGCTGCGGTGCCTAAATAAAAAAATTTATTTTTAAATGGTACCTATTGAATATCTTCTGTTCCTGTTATGAAATAATGCCTGTCATTGTAGAGGTAGAGTGTCCCTTCTTCTTTCATGTCTGCTCATGATTAACATAACACAGAAAAAGATAAGGGTGCAAAAGGGGACTATATCTTGAACTTGGATGTTAGGGATTTTTTTTTTTGAATAGTTAATTTCATTAAAAGAGAAAACAGTACAAGAGATTTATACTGACATGAAGAACAACAACACTGAATCCCCAAGAAGTAGGGATCGAATGAAACATACAGTTTGGATATTTCTGTTTTGCAAATCAATTATCAGAATCTAAAACAGTTACATATCCGAACTCTTTCTACACAAATCCACAGAACATATTACAATTCCAATAGCAGAAGGAACTAAATTCAAAACAGTAAAAAATGCAATTCAACGCTACAAAAACAATCCCCTAAAGCCCATGAGCAATCAAACTAGCAACAGCAGAAAACTAAATGAAAATCAAGAAACCCACAGACCCAATATGGGAAGCGTGATTATGGGACTTGCAGTTGGGGTCTTGCTTCCCTTCTCAATCTGGTATTGTTATCAGAATTTTTAATCTTAATGCATAATACAGATTCCTTGTTTTGGAAAGTGTCTGGTGATTTTGGTTGCTGGAGATGATATAGGAGTAGATTTGGATCTGGGTGGCTTTTTTTTAGTGCTGGATTTATTGGTCTGATGGCTCATTTGCATGTAGCCCAAATGGCAGGTGGTTTTTATCAGTAAAATGAATTGCTACCCATTACAGAATGCATCTAAAAAAGAAGGAAAAGGGGTCTCATTTTCTGGCGTATTGTTTTTCTGCATTTTTCCTCCCCTGACTATTAGCAGGAACTAATTAATTGATACTGATTTGGTATGGAAGAGTTGGGTATAGCTGCAACCAAACAGAGGCTTTTTCCAATTCCACTTCCATCTCCTCTTTTCTTTTTTGAATGATTGATTTCCATGTTACCCAAATGCCCAGAAGAATAAGTTAGGTTCTATTTTAACCACAGTTGTTAGAGGCATTTTAATTTCGGATGCATCATACATAAGACGAGTCTGGAATTTGGTTGATGAAGGTCATGAATACTATTGATTTTCGCAATGTGATATCTATTATTAGAAAGCGTCCCCTACTGAAACTAGTTCATTCTTCCATTTTTTTTCTTAATTGTTTTTGTTCTGGTTGTGTGTTTAATTATTGAAGACAGTTTGACTGATGAATTTATGCTTTTCATTTTTATTATTTCTCTCAAGTTTTCATTTATGTTTTATGATATCGATAGCACTGAATTATAATTGTGGAATAAGAAAAACATGGATGAAGTTTGTATTTTTGGGTGATTTGATTTGCTACGACCTTGATAGTGTCACTTTTTCACTCTGTTAATTTGCTTCTACGGTTTAAGGTTTAAGATTTATCACTCCGCAGAATTTCTTTTTTGGTATATTACCTTCATATTCTACTTGTGTCTTTATATCGTTTGCCTTTTTATTATCTTTTGTTGTAACTCTATCTCGTTGCTGTGTAGGTTTTTTCTTGGGCCATCGGTGACGACGACAGTCAGGATATCTGTTGGAACATAGTTGTCCCATGATTGATTGGCATAATTCAAGGTGGCACGAAACTTGTATTGAATGGCCATTGCTACTGATGTTTATTGCAGTGGATAAATAGGTGAAAGAGTAGAA
The DNA here is from genome assembly GCA_029852735.1 of Persea americana. Lineage (NCBI taxonomy): Eukaryota > Viridiplantae > Streptophyta > Magnoliopsida > Laurales > Lauraceae > Persea > Persea americana. The sequence continues at coordinate 28,755,968 of CM056818.1, read as the reverse complement.
ACAGCTTCATGGTTTTAAAGAGGTCAAAACAATTAGTGAGCACTTCCCCCCCCCCCCCCCACCCCCCCCAACAAAAAATAAATAAATAGCCAGCATCATTAATCTCCTATGGGTCAGTCCAGGCAAAGCGTCCAAGCCACGCCAATTTGGTTATTTGCACGGTTTTGTATTACACTAATGTGTTTTGATTTTGAATATATGCAATGCAATGTAACTTAGCAACTTTTGTTTCTCTAATATAATGTTCACATTGTTCAGTGATGTCTTGCTGCAGTTTCTTCACACCAATGAGACATGAGAAGTTCTAAAAGTGCCTCAATTGCTGCCACATTCAACCATTGCCATGGTTGCATCATCTCTTTCCAACACAAGAATTGTTCCCATTTAGAAGGAGGAGAAAAACTTACGTGTGACATGGTTCCTATGTGCTGGATATGGATTCTACATCCACTAAGAATTGATGATTACGATGCAGATCCAAGACAACGTGTAAGGCTCATATGAGTATAATCAAATCAGCCGACCTTAAAAAGTTCAAATAGACCTGTTCAGAGTATGAATAGGCCCAAGCATAAGCTCTTAAAGGTATCATTTTTGGGACATGACTGTAGTAAGTTTCAAATTTTGAGGCTGAAACTTGTGTTTTGGAGGTCCACCAAAATGCAGGGCACCATTATGTTGAATGATATTGAGATGTGGAGATGTGATCTCTTTGGGTGAACGGTAAATGATTTTGTTGGTGAGAGGCCAGCTTGGAACCTGATATCGAGTCACCAAATTAATATCAGTGTCAACTGAGATGAAAGATCACCCAGCCAAGGCTACAACTAAATTGGCACTACATCAAACAATTAGCTCATTTTACATCGAACCTGATAAAACAAAACGGCCTCTTTCCGCCTGCAAATGTCCAATCTTCTTGGGGCTCCCAGCCGTACACTCCTCATCTGCATCTGAGCTCGGCATCCAGCAAACAGTACGGAACTCTTTGCCTAGTTTCCAATGAATTACTAGAAAATCATTAAAAGATGAGCTTCAATCAGAGGCTAGAAGGATCAAAGGAATAGATCTTAAAGGAACAAGAAACGTGGTGGGAAATCAAATCTCATCACTTAAATTGTAGCGATATACTGATTTCATGGCCTCCTTGGGATTTCCATCTTATCTCTCTATCTGTTCAATACCTCTTTCCATATAAAGCCCGTTCTCCTATGAATGCCTAGGAATTTAGTAGGAAAAGAACGTAGGCAGGTGGCCACTAAGAATAAGGCTAACATCACCTTTGGTTGCCCACCTGCTGGTTCTTTAAAAGAATTTCCGACTGGTTAATAACACATTGAAACATTTTATAGGATCCCTTAAAACAAATCAGATCCAATGAAAATGGCTATTTTCCTAACTGTGAAGATGTAAACATAAAAGCAAAAAATTCATTGCTGCTAATCCTGGATGACCCAAGCTATGAAAACCCATAGTACTGTGCATTTGTGAGTATTTCATCCAATGGCCAATGGGGTCGGAGACCTACCATTTGTTCACCAGTGTGAATGGAAGTGGTCACCCCAGCTGATGACAAGATGGGGCATTTCTTTAATTCCCTACATGGGGCTTTTAGCAGCGGTTTGTGTGGTCTACTGCTATAACAGGGGGCTTTTACCAGCAGTTTCTGCTGTTTGCTGCTCTATACATATATATATATATATATATATATATATTTATATATATATATATATAACCGCGGTTCAATCTGAATATAGCAGAAAAAATCTATAAGTTATCAGCGGCGGATTATTATCATTAGTGGCAGTTTATAACCGCCGCTATTGATAATTTTTTTACAGCAACTCCTTTTCCGCTGCAAATACAATTAGCAACACCAACATCTGATGACAAAACTGGTGGCGGACATTTTTCAGCCCCAAAAAGCTTTAGTGGTGGTATTCATATATATAACGACGGTTTTTATCCGTCGCTAAATGTATTTTTTCTTGTAGTGGGTGATGCACATTAGAGCGAAGATGGGGTAGATTTTTTTAATTCTCATAGGGGGATATGGTGTTTTAAATTTTTTCTATGAGCATTTTTGTCTTTTAACTACTTCTTGTCCCTCCTCACCTTTTTGCTACAACTAAGTCCTTATTTGGCAGCACTAATTTTGCCTCTATTTCATAAGATTTCTAAATCGGGTAGGAGATTTTGAGAATAGAGGCATTTGCCAGGGTTTTGCAGCCTTTTTATTTTTTATTTTTTTTGTAGAGAAGTAGAGGCATTGCTTCTATTTCCCACGGCCCATCATTGATAGCATGTAGCAAGTGGAGGGAAAAAAAAAAAAAGAGGTGGGTGAACCGTGTTCTTGTTCATTCATGCCCCGGTCCTTTTTTTTTCACAAAATCTAAGAGTGTAAATCAAGATCCAAATCGTTGAAAATGTTCATAAGATCCAACACAGCCATAACACCAATTTTCCAGTGGTGTAACGATCATCAATCTCAAGATATGTGCAAAAAATGTGATCCATGAGATGTAATTATCTGGAATCTATGGGCCCCATGCGCAAAATCCACACCGCAAGATTTCTTTGGAAGGCTGAGAACGGCTATGTGGTCAATTTCCAAGGCTTGATACCTTGTGGATCTCGATATATTTGCTAAACAATATCATCCACTAATGTATTATGCTCAATATTGAATTTTTCCATGAGTAGTAACATGTTTCTATTTTTTATTATTATTTATGGGAGTGTAAATGAAGATCCAACCCGTTTTAAAAGTTAAAAAGATCAAACACATCCATGAAATCAAATTTAAGCTGTTGGATCATCACCAATCTCGAGATATGTGCAAAAAATGTGAGACATTGGATGCCATTTTCTGGATTATGTGAACCCCAATCACAAGATCTAAACTGTTAGATCTCTTTGGAAGGCTAAATATAACCACGGGGTCAATTCTTTAGGCTTGATACCTTGTGGATCTCGAGAAATTTATGAAAAACTTTTAACTATTGATATAAAAAGTCTATTTAACATAAATCTTGGCATTGCCAAACACTTCTTTTGACTCTTGCCTTTTTTTTTTATATAGCGCTTTTTTAATGGCTCTATTTTGATGGGTCTATCAAAAAAAGAGTAGAGATACCAAACAAAGCCCAAGTAATAAAATCATAGTAGGAGTTGGGCCAAAATTTCACTTTTGTTAGAAAAGAGAGAGACCAAGAGAAAGAAGATTCAGGGAGAAGGGAGAGCTTTTCTCTATCTCATTAACTATATGCAAATACAAGGTGGAGAGGCCTATTTATAGGCAAAGTAACCCTACAAGAGGGGAACCCTAATTTTAACCCTAGCTCATCTCAAGTGGGCATCCACCCAAGATACATATGTTATAACACTCCCCCTTGGATGACCACCATTCAAAGACAATTGCCACATTAAAAACCTTGCTAAGGAAAAACCCAATGGGAAAAAAAACCCAAAGCAAATGGAAAAAGAGTACAACACTCTTCAAGATCTTTGAACTGGTGTTGGACGTGCATAATGCTGCCTCGTTAAAACCTTGACTAGGAAAACCCAGTAGGATAAAACCTAGAAAAGGAAAAAGAGTACAGCGAACAAATGTCCAGGGTAGCATTCTTCGGGATGCTCCCTCATAAATCACTCCCCCGGATAATAACAACCATTCACATATTTGATGAGGAACACTACGCATGCGGATCTCATATACAAGCTTCTGGAATACTAATTTTGGCAAAGATTTGGTAAACAGGTCAGCAAGGTTGTTATTCGAACAAACTTTCTTGACTTCAATTTTATTTTTCTTCTAAAGTTCATGAGTAAAGAAGAACTTTGGTGCTATATGCTTAGTCTTGTCACCTTTAATGAAACCTTCTCGAATCTGTCTTATGCATACTTCATTATCTTCATAGATAATATTCGGGATACCTGCAATAGATGGTAATTGACAAGAACTACGAACATGCTGAATCAAAGATTTTAGCCATATACATTCCTTATGGGCTTCATAAAGGGCCAAATTCTTAGCATGGTTGGAGGAAGTAGCTACCAAAGTTTATTTAGTAGAACACTAAGAAATGACGATATTACCAATTAGAAACACATAATCTATCTGTGATCGACCCTTATGAGGGTCAGAAAGATAACCTGAATCTGCAAATCCTACAAAACTGAAATCTTTACTATAAAATATTCCTAAATCAGTTGTTCCAAGCAAATATCGTAGGTTGTGTTTAATACCAATCTAGTGCCTTAATTGGATTAAGTACGTACTCCTTGGCTTTGCTTCAAGCAAAGGAAATCCTTCCTGGATTTATAGAACGTGGTTCTGTATCCCAATCATCATTATTTCTATTTCATCCTCTTTAGGAGCGTTACTTGCCTCTTCAGGAGGAACCTCTTCAGGAGGGAAGAACCTCTTCAGGAGGGTTATGTGCCTCTTCGGGAGGAACCTCTTCAGGAGGGAGGAATCTCTTCAAGAGGGTTACGTGACTCTTCGGGAGGACATGATGATGATTGCTCATTTCTCCTTTTCCGCGGAGCTAAGTCCTTTGAACCTATAGGTCTGCCACACTTCTGGTGTATTGCAGATTCTTTTGCTGCTATATTTTGACTTTGTCCTACATGGACATTAATCATGACAGGTGCATTCATAGCTGACACATGTGACTTTGTCACCTTTGCTGCATCGTTAAATGCATAAGGTAATTTGTTTGCAATTTCTTACAAATTATAATTCTTCGTACTTCATTTTCACATTGTGAAGTACATGGATATCGATGAGACAGACTGAAAGTATTCCATGTTAGTTCTCGCCATTCTCCAGGAACGGGTTGTTCTACAGGAACAATACGTTCTTCATGGACTATCTTATCTCCCCCTAACGGCGGGAATATTGTCTCATTATATGGGCTCTTCTGGAGCCTTAATGATTTGCATAGGTCCAGCTATGGTGGATACCGTTCATGGAATGAACAGTAATTCTGAGAAAAATTTCTGATTTTTCAGAATGGTGTGTTATGGCACTATCTACCAAACATAGACTGTCCTCAGCTCCATGATTCATACCTTAAATAATAAATCAATATAACTATGCAATCACGTGATAAAACTGAAATAAGTAAAAGATCCACCATAAAATTGGGACATAAATGAAGTTTCCCTTCAAAACAGAAAAGTCTAAGAAACATGCGTCTCAAATGAACTAAAAAAGAATTAAGTTTGTGAAGTTTTAAAAAAAAAATTATGGGTCTTCTAGACCATGCTAGGGGGTGCTCCCAAATGTTTGTTAAATGCCTCATTATCCAGATGTTGGTTGTCCTCATCCTCAAAGAAGTCACGAGTCTCCAAGTTTGTAATTTCAATTGGAGGCCTCTCTGATGTCATTGTATTCCAATTCCAGCCTTCTGGATCATTTGTCTCTACTAAATGAACAACGACCTTGTATGCTTTGTATTGTTCCGTCACTTCCTTTGGTGCACGGCAAGTGCATGACCAATGCCCACTTCTTCCACATCTATGACACGTGTCATCAGGACAGTGGGAAGGATTAGCTGGTGGATCCTGGTTGTTCTTATGCTGAGGGGCAGACCACTTCTGGTGATTTTTGAATTTTGGTGGAGGACCTTTAAAACCACCTCGTCTGGAGGAGTTATGTCTTCTATTCCCCCTTCCTCTAGCTTTGTTTGAGCTAAAATTGGCATTTGCTTCAGGAACTGCCAAAGATCCAATGGGTTTGGAGTTATGATTTTTCATCAATACTATGCAATTTTATTTAGCGACAAGGAGACATGAGATAAGTTCTAAATATTTTGAGAAACGCCGTTCTCGATATTGCTGCTGCAGGAGCACATTCGAGGCATGAAAAGTGGATAACGTTTTCTCCAACATCTACTCCTCCGAAACCTTTTCACCACATAACCTTAATCGGGAAACAATATTGAAGAGGGCAGAGTTGTATTCAGATACTGTTTTATAATCCTGTAACCTCAGGTTTAACAATTTATTCTGGGCAGCTGGTAGTATGGCCATCTTCTGGTGATCATACCTATCCTTCAGGGTTTTCCATAGGCCTACTGGGTCTTCCTCAGTAAGGTATTCATTTTTGAGCTCTACATGTATGTGATGGCGCAGGAAGATGAGGGCTAACACCTTTTCCTCTGTGGACATCTTGTTACCTTCTTTTACGGTTTCTCCTAGGTTTTTGGATTGCAAGTGGATTTTAGCATCCAATTGCCAAGATAAGTAATTGTCCCCATTTATGTTAAGTGCTTTAAAGTCAAGTTTAGCCAGATTTGACATCATGCAACAACTGTAATAAGATATATATATATATTTATATGAAGTTAATCGGATGCAAATAATCAATAAAGTAAAAGGAAAAAGTAATAAAACCTTAACATCAGAAGTAATTAAGGAAGGAATTTAAACATAACAAAAAAATTGGCTAATGAAAAGTTAGAACATCAGGTTCTCAACTTTGAGAATCAGACTTCAGGTTTGATTTAGAACTTTAAGTTCATTAAAACTGCAAGTTTTGTCAAATCTTCAGGTTTGAAGTAAAACTTCTGGTTCTAACAATTAATCAAAACTTCTGGTTCTGTCAGAACTTCAGGTCTAATTTCATGGTTTTATAATTTTATGGATATGAATTTGCAAGTTCATATCAGTATTCCGACTTCTAGAACTTCTAGTCTAGGAATCAATGAACTTCAGGTTCAGATTTAGAACTTCTGGTTCTATTTTTGTGATCCATTCATAGTATTGATAAAAAAAATTTAAATAAAAAATGCAAGAGGATTAACAGTAAACAAACACTATGATTACTGTACACAAGTATAATAAACTGATTTCATGCATTCTAAGAAATTGGATTTAACTAATGACCAGATACCACTTTCCGTAATTGTAGTTCGGACAAATTTCTGACCGTTAAAAATGCTGATATGTTGCAACTATTAGGTAGTGCTCATTGTCACGAATCTACAGAACCAAACCATTCGTTGATCGGAGGTCGGATGAAGAAGTTGTGTCTAGTCAAAGATTTTGTTGATAGAGAATACTAGGATCCATGCTTGCGTCCGTAATATATCAGCAAAGTCTTTATTTTTCTTGCAATGCATGCAGTTAGAGAGAACTGGTAATGTCTTTGACAAAGAGAATACGTTTGTTCAAGATGCACGCCAGACGGAACTATTAAAGAAAAATAAAAACTGTGCCTTGATATTGCACACAAATCGAAAAGCCAAGAAGGAGAAAAAATTGCTATTTGATTTTCAATCAAACCAAGAGGAGAGATAAAAAAAATGTAGATGAAGATGCACCTTTTAAAAGTCCATTTGATTTGCACTCATCACGAGAAACAGTAGTGCACAAAGCAAACGAAACAAACCCACAAGCAGATGAAGGGTTTTTTTTTTCTTGTGCTGATAACGTGTTAGAAAAGTGAGAGACCAAGAGAAAGAAGATTAAGGGAGAAGGGAGAGCTTTTCTCTATCTCATTAACTGTATGTAAATACAAGGTTTCTTTCTATATAAGGGGTTGCCAAAAACTTAGCCCCAACAAATTATATCCTTTTATTTAAAGTTTAATGCTGACTTGACCATATTTTTTTTTTAAAATTCAATCCAAAAGTCAGTGAAGGTTCAATCCACCCTCGCATGGACTCTTTATAATTTCTTCTTTATTTGAAGACTCTCCCACCATCATATTCATTAGGCCAAAAACACATGATTTTTTTATATTTTTAATCAAGTATAATATACTTGATCAATCCTATGGTAACACCAAACCATATTCTAGTAAGCCTCGATCCTCACCAAAGTGGTAAGGAGTGTCAGTTTTTACCGGACTGTTCGGGGTTCGAACCTCGGATATGTTACTCCTTTCTACTTGTGCGGGCTCTTATTTTCTACTTGGCTCAACCCTCTTTGCTGGGGTAAAAAAGAATTTCAATGAAAACTCACCTTAACACATACAAGACAGATACATTTGATTTGAGCATGAACTACAGAAAATAGCCTTAAACACTGATTAGACGAAATATTATAAAACACAAAACTGATGGATTAGGGTGCAATACTTTTTTTGGACAAGATTAGCCTCATGTTGATATTACTACATACGTAATGATAACGTTATCCACCTAATACCCATTTTGCATATATCCCGCCAATAGGATCAACGTTTTAGTTTGTCCATCTCGGTTTTCAATATAGTTTCTCTAGTATCAAAGACTAAGAGAAGAAGTATGTGCTTGGAACGTACGAATGCACACATCAAATCCGTTGGGATAATACATATTTAAAAGGATCGTTCTTTTCTTATTTTTTCTTCTCTTAATATTCTAATATTGAGATGCTACTATCAACCACCTCTCTACTTTTTCAAACCTTCTTTCCTCCAAGCTCCTTGAAGCCTTTGACAGTCCGTGATTGTTATTGATCTTCCTTTTCAATATCTTAATTTTTTTTTGTCTAACAAATCCAATTCTTTTTGGAAAAAAAATTACCCAGTTTATGGTTATCAATGTGAGATTAACTAATCTAGAATGGGTTTGACCGATGGTGCTGTTGGAGCTAGTAGCTTTTCTACCTTTCTCCTCTTCATTTTGTGCCATCTTTTACTTTGTCCTGCTTTTATACTTTCTCTATTTTGTTTCTATTGTCTCATGTCTCCGTTTTTGCTTTGAAGTGGTTTTTTCTTTTAATTAAAGAAAATGTGTTTAGCATAAATTCTTAAATGACCAACTAAAATATCAGTTCTATCAGGCATATTATATGCAAAATGGGTATCAATAGATAACGATATGGGTACGTAAGTAACGATACATTCACAAAGGTGATTTTATCAAAAAAAATATACTGCACCCTAATCCATCAATTCTATTTTTTCCATAATCAATTTGACTAATCAGTGTTTAGGTAACTCTCTCTCTCTCATTTATGTGTGCATGTTCAAACCAATTTGACTAATCAGTGTTTAGGTAATTCTCTCTCTCTCTCTCTCATTTAAGTGTGCATGTTCAAACCTTCCTCTAGATTTCACCTCCTTTCCCCATGTATGTCATTTGCATAGGTAGTCCCCATGAGGATACGTTCACTGTTAGAATTTTGTGTTGGCTTAATTCATGGGTTGGATAAAACTCTAGGGGTCCATTGAGTTATATTTCGTATTTAGAAAAGGACTTTGAAGATAGAAGACTGGAAGAATTAGAAGAAGAAAGTTGGGAGAAAAATCGCTGAAATTCCGAATCATATAGAATGTGATTCGCTCGAGCGACCTATGCATTCGCTCGAGCGAACCCAGACAGAATGTGTTCAGCTCAACCCACCTTTATGATCGCACGAGCGATAGTCTGATACGTGAAGACAGTGGCTTGTCCGCTCGAGCGGACTCCCTGGTCGCTCGAGCGAACCTGGGCGAATTTTAAAAACTTCCCTGTTTTCTTTCTTGATTTGTCTCAAAGTTGTGGTGTTGATTCCTAATCATATTACAACACATGAGGCACGAATCCAAGGCTATATAAAGGACTCATGCGCTATTCTAAAAAAGATGCCTCACCTTTCAAGTTCTGATTTGGAGATTTAGTTGAGAGAATTCTTCTCTAGAGTTTTATTAAGGAGTTGTGCTACCAAGTTCTCTAGAGCCTAGTACTTCTGCATCCTTTGTAGAAGATTTTATTCTTGCGAGAAGATTTGAGTAGTCAAGTGCTGGATTGGGTCTGTTGCAATCAGCGGTGTGAAGTCGTTGAAGCGTGAAGCGACACAAGGTAACTTCAGTCCTTAGGTAGGGGATATCTGGGGAAGAAGTCTGAGCTTCTTGTAATTGCGAGATTCAAAGTGCTTGATTAGATCTAGCTTAAATCCGTGGTTTTTCAGCCGGTTAGGGTTTTTCACATAAAAATCTGGTGTCTATGTGGTGTGTGCTTGTGATTTTATTTCCGCTGCATATTTTCTATTTTTGCACACTTTTTGGATTAAATAATTGAGTGGACCAATCTAGAGACCTCATTCCCCAAACTTTCAATTGGTATCAGAGCAGGTTGCACTAAGTTGTTGTGGTTGATCCAAAGAGATTTCTAAAATGGTACTCAATCAAGAAGGGACATCAACTACAAAGTCCCCTTTGCTAGATGGTTCTAATTATGCATATTGGAAGCAAAGGATGATTGGATTCCTTAAGTCCATTGATGATGATGTTTGAGATATTGTTGAGGAGGATTGCTCCAAACCAACAATTGTGGCAAATGGAAAAACTGTTCCTAAACCTAAAGCCCAATGGTTTAAGGATGATAAGCATGCCTCCAATTGTAATAACAAGGCAATGAATGGGATATTCAATGGAGTGTCTGCTGAAGAGTTTCTTAGGATTTTCACTTGCAAAACTGCAAAAGAAGCATGGGAAGTCTTAGAAACAGTTTATGAGGGTACAAACACGGTGAAGCAATCTAAATTGTAAAGATTGACTAAAGAATTTGAAACCATCGTGATGGAAGAAGATGAGACCTTCGATCAATTTTATGCAAAGCTGAATGATATTGTCAATTCTGTTTTTATTCTGGGTGAGGAAATTCCAGAAAACAAGATTGTTAAGAAAATTTCGAGGTCTCTATCTTCGAGGTTTGATTCTAAAGTTGATGCTATTGAAGAAAATAAGAATCTGGATACCCTCAAGGTAAACCAACTGGTTGGAAATCTTTAGACATTTGAAATAAACCGTCTGGATAAAGGGAAATCAAAAGATAAAGGTATTGCTTTGAAAGTTATCTTAGAATCAAGGAAGAAATCTGAAAAGAAAATTGAGCCTGATACTGAATTTGAGGTTGTAGATGACATGGCTGAATTATTTAATTGCTTCAAGAAGTACATGAAGTCAAAACAAGCCAAGTGAAAGAGTTCCAAATCTGAAAAGAAAGATTCTGCAAAAGGAACCAAGTGTTTTGAGTGCTAAGGCTATGGTCATTATGCTAATGAGTGTACCAACATGAAAAAAGGTACAAAGAAAAAGGCCCTCAACACAACTTGGGATGACGAGTCATCAGAAGAAGAAGAAAAGGATACTGAGGCCGATTCTTCAGAAAATATGAAGTTTGTGGCTTTTATGGCTAAGTCCTTGTCTGACAATGATACTGATGAAGATCATGATGATGAGATGTCAAATCAAGAAAAAGATTATGTAGAGTTGTATCATACCACCTATGCTGATTGTGTCAGGATGACCAAGTCTGGCAACAAAATTACTATCAAGTTCAAGGCTACTCAAGAAGAAAATTCTGCACTGAAGATCGAATTAGAGCAAGCCATGAAACAAATTCATCTCTTGGAAAGTCAGAAAAAGTGCATGACTGAAAATTTGACTACTGATGGTCAAAAACTTGAGAAGGCTAAAAAAGAAATAGTGAATCTAAAGAAAGAGATAGTGATGGTGAAAGCTGAAAATCATGACTTGCAAGGAAGACTGAAGATCACTCTGTCTAAGTTAGAAGTCAAACAGTCCACTCTAAACAAGATGAACACTGGTTCGAAAATTCTTACAAACATCTTGGGTAGTCAGAAGTTCCATTTTGACAGAAGCGGTCTTGGCTATGATCATGGTGCATCCACTTCCAATGCTAAGGGTAAAACAATTTTGTTTCAAGTGTTGCACATGCTACTCCACATACTGCACTTTCAAATAATGTGTTGAGTAGTACAAAGAAAAAGAATGTGTCGCATGTTGATCACACATCCACTTGTCATCATTGTGAAAAGAAAAGACACATTCGTCCCCATTGCAAGAAGCTGAATAGTCTACCAAAGATCAAGCAATGACGAAAGAATTTTTCTCTGCCCAAGACGACTCAAATTTGGGTTCGTATGTCTGATTTGCCTAAGGAGTTTGCTCACACTGTGCTGAAAGCTCAAACTACACAAGTGTGGGTGGCTAATTATACTAAGCCCTGATCAAGGAGGTCAAGCTCCCAACCCCAGTGCTGCTACGATGACACTTTCAGGGGGAGTTGAAATTGAGGGGGAGCTAATGCAACCAGATTGACAAAAGCTGCTTGATTTTTTTTTGTTTGTCAATTATGGACAAATAGGAGGAGAAAGGTGTCGGACTAAGGGGGAGAACAAGAAGTTCAGGAACAAGAAGTTCAGAAGAAGTCAGAGACAATGAGGATCTACACGTGCACGTGCTGATTGCAAATTTTTTTTAAAAAATTTCAATGTATTTTGGGTTTTATGTTGAGTAGATCAAAGTGTATTGTCTTAGAGAGTTTTGTCCATGAATTGCCAAAGGGGGAGACTGTTAGAAATTTGTGTTGGCTTAATTCATGGGTTGGACAAAACTCTAGGGGTCCATTGAGTTGTATTTCGTATTTAGAAAAGGACTCTGAAGATAGAAGACTGAAAGAATTAAAAGAAGAAAGCTGAGAGAAAAATCATTGAAATTCTGAATCATACAGAATGTGATTCGCTCGAGCGAACCTAGACAGAATGTGTTCCACTCGACCCACCTTTATGATCGCACGAGAGATAGTCTGATACGTGAAGACAGTGGCTTATCCGTTCGAGCGGACTCCCTGGTCACTCAAGCGAACCTGGGCGAATTTTAGAAATTTCCCTGTTTTCTTTCCTGATTTGTCTCAAAGTTGTGGTGTTGATTCCTAATCATATTACAACACATAAGGCATGAATCCAAGGCTATATAAAGGACTCATGCGCTATTCTAAAAAAGATGCCTTACCTCTCAAGTTCTGATTTAGAGATTTAGTTGAGAGAATTCTTCTCTAGAGTTTTATTAAGGAGTTGTGCTGCCAAGTTCTCTAAAGCCTAGTACTTCTGCATCCTTTGTAGAAGATTTTTTTCTTGCGAGAAGATTTGAGTAGTCAAGTGCTGGATTGGGTCTGTTGCAATCAGCGGTGTGAAGTTGTTGAAGCGTGAAGCGACACAAGGTAACTTCAATCCTTAGGTAGGGGATATCTGGAGAAGAAGTCTGAGTTTCTTGTAATTGCGAGATTCATAGTGCTTGATTAGATCCAGCTTGGATCGTGGTTGTCACCCGGTTAGGGCTTTCCACGTAAAAATCTGGTGTCTTTGTGGTGTGTGCTTGTAATTTTATTTCCGCTGCATATTTTCTATTTTTTCACACTTTTTGGATTGAATAATTGAGTGGACCAATCTAGAGACCTCGTTCCCCAAACTTTCATTCACCTATTCGTAAAAGAGCATGCTTATATGTAGGGTTGCAAATGGGATGGTTCTAAATCGGAACCATAGTGGATCCAGACCTGGACTCGTTTTTAAATAACGGTTCTAGTTCCGGATCCAGTTTTGAATTGGAACTTGTTTTGTTGGTTCCAAACTCGGTTTTAATAAGAAAACCCGGGTCCGGTTTCGGAACCGGGTCCACCTAGAGGACTCGAATCTAGTTTCAAAATCGATTCTATTTTCTCTTTATTTTTCATTTTTTCTTAAAATAAGCATATCATTCAATTTATAATAGTGCATCAAGTTTACGACATCCTGTATTATACATAAAAATGCCCAAAAAGAGTTGGTTTTAAAGTACAAATTACGATATCAAAGACTCATATGCTAGGTCCCGGGTCCATGGGTCAGAACCTATATGGACCCGGAACCGAACCCGTTTATCAATCAGAACCTCAATTAGATTTCGGACCCGGATCCGTTTATAAATCGAAACCTAAAATAGGTTCTAGACCCGGTTTTCTGCAGGTCCAAACTTCCAGGTTGTCGCGACCCCTGACCGGGGTTCGGGCCCGCGAATGGGATAATCATACAAAAACATAAACAATGGACATTTGGATATTAACTCTAGTTTCCCACAGGTTTCCGCGGTGAGGATTTCACACACACTCACGAAACATTTACATTGGTGCGGAAGCGCGTAGCAAATCAAATTCTTAATCCATTCCCAACACAGGACTGATAATTACCTGTAACAGACATGATGTCAGAGTGAGCAATGATCTCAATGGCATTCCTAAATTGTATGATTTGAAGTTTAAACAAAAGATCAGTTAAATTAACATTCCCCAAAAATAATGTCCAACAAAGGCCAGTACAACCAAAATGTATAAATCAAAAGTCATTCTATAATTTCCCAATATGTTGCGCAACTCGTAGCTCGACCCAATGTCTACATGACATTGTCAGCTTGCCACTCTACTAAACGTTGTGGTTCGCCGACCGCCTCCTCTGGCTCCTCCTCGTAGGCAATAACAGGGTCTGGAACTGAGCACCACAAAAATGGGTCAGACACGACGGTCTAGCAGGTAGTTGAATAGATAACACAGTAAGAGAAATCGAAAGATATATTGAAAAGACATTGAAATCTATCCAAACATTTATTTCCATGAAACAAGATATATCATTTGTAAAAATGCATAAATAAGATGAAACATGTAGGATATCAAAGAACAGGGAACTAGCAAGATGGCAACCACACTAAAGCTAAATCCTCTCCATCACTAATGTGATGAGAGCACATTCAGTGCGTTGGGCTCGAACATGCGAAGTGACGAGAACCAACAATATATACATATACGTATAGCAAGAAAAGACCACGGCCGCGGAACCGGGTAACGGGGAAGGACAGGATCCAAGTTGCAACTGGCGGGAGCACGAAGGGGAGACCCAAGTCAGTTGAAGAGACTGACAAGGACGTCCAAGCTTAGTGGTGCCAACTCATAGGTTACATGAGAAATCAAAGCATGTACAAAACTATCTCGATGTAAGACACTCAGGCAGATGGGGCATGGTGCTCATAGGCACACATTTCACATCATTATCTTTTCATGTATAAACAGAGCTGGCAGGACATGTCAAGTGCATAAATCATAGTTCGAGATAAACCAGTGATATCGGGAGAAATCGGGTTAAGACACGTATAATCTAAGTAAAACAGTACAATGATTCCTTATACAATTACGGACTATGTATTGGGGCTTCCGTATTCACATAATATGTATAAAGACCTTGTATGTCTATTATTGCTTTTGGCATGGTGCTCGAATGATGATAGACATCCCAAGTTTCCTTATACAGTTTGGTAAATTAACAACTCTCAATACATTTTCGGAAGTGAGCTTTCTCTCTAAGTCAATCTCCTTATGTCATCCCCTAGGTCTTTCTAAGGTGGTAGGGCATCAAAACAACTCATCCAAACCTTAAAATACCATCTCTGAAAACAATAGAAAAGACCCAGGAATTCTGTACAGTTCACTTAAGCGGACTGGTTCAGGTCAAGAAGGCTCAAGCGAAGAATGAGGGAGGCTCGAGCGAACAAGGTTCTGTGAGGGGTTCGCTCGAGCGATGTTGAGTTCGCTCGAGCGAACTACTCTGGATCAGGAAGGGTCAAGCGAAGAAGGAGGGAGGCTCAAACGACCAATGTTCTGTGAGGGGTTCGCTCAAGCGGACTGCTCCGGAATAGGAAGGCTCGAGCGAAGAAGGTGGTTAGCTCAAGCGATAGAAGTTCTGTGAAGGGTTCGCTCGCCCATTCGCTCGAGTGAACTGCTTCAGAAACTCTCCGTTTCAGCAGTCCGAACCTCATCTTTCCTTCTCATCAAAACTTCATTCAGACCAACACCTAACACAATATTTGTGGCCCTCTTTTCACCTACTTTAACCACATTCAAGTCCTCCAACAACCATCCATTTAAAACCTAAATCATACCC
This sequence comes from Persea americana, assembly GCA_029852735.1. Classification (NCBI taxonomy): domain Eukaryota; kingdom Viridiplantae; phylum Streptophyta; class Magnoliopsida; order Laurales; family Lauraceae; genus Persea; species Persea americana. Next base: position 28,740,278 of record CM056818.1, on the reverse strand, counting down.
ATTCTCCCATCAATTCCCATTCAATGCACAACTACCAAATAAGAGTCCATACATATCAAAATACAACATTAATGTACAACATTTAAGAGATCATTTAAATGAGAAAGAAACTCATGATTTTACACATTTCTAACAATCAATTTGAGGTATAAAAACACATGCAAGATGAATAGTGAAAGAAATCCATAACTCTATTAAAACATGAAATCATTCAAAGAAAACCTATTCTTCCAGTTGCCTTGGTCTGCAAATAGCTAATCAAGCTCTAAGCACTTCTCTCAAGTCCAAATTCCATAATCTACACAAAACCCCCAAAATGACACTCATCACAACCCTAGAAAGTCAAAATCAAGAAATAGGGGGAGATAATTTCCAATAATGGAAATGAAGCATCTTCAAGACTAGAAGAGATCAAATCTAAGAGATAAGAAGAAGAGCTTACATGGAAGACCTCCAAATACACAAGGCTTGCTCAACAAGGGCTTTGGAGTGGGTGGTTTCTATCAAAAAGAGCATCAATGGATAGCCTTCATGGAGAGGAAGAAGATGGCAACCTCCATTTTTCTTTTAGCAATGGTTTGAGAAGAGCTTGGAGATGAAGGAGCAAGGAAAGGGCAAGAAAAACCCTAGGGCTGTAACTAACTATCTCTCAAGGAAAAGTTGCAAGAAAAGGAAGAAGAGAAGAAGACTCCTCCTTATAAAGAAAGGGGGGATGGGTCCCACCACTTAAGATTCTAATTGGGCTAAAAACATCATCTTCCGGGCCTCGGATGGATTCGACGAAGAAGGAAGAATTGTTCGTCGAAATTTCTAGTTTCCAAAAAGTATATATTTCAAGGGTTTCAAAGACATTGAAAATAGTGCCCAGATTTTGTGCAAAAAGACTATTTTACCCCTATCACTCGCAAAGTAGGGTCTAGAGGTCTCGAACGGAAACGGGGCAAACACGAAAGTTGTCAGGAATAATAAAATACATCAAGGGGAGAAAAATACGGATTTCCAGAATTACTAAATATATCCCAAAGTCACTCAAAACACAAATAAAGGAATCCCCAAAGGATTCCACTAAATCAAAAGAGTTCCAAAAATAATCCAAAGCTATAAAAGAGCTATTATAATCCAAACTTAACAAAAACACACTAATCACACTTATAACTAAAGTACGTCTTAATTAGCACTAACCGGAAACTCTCGGGGCGGAGTCTTACACGGGTAATCGGAGAATCAGATACTCGTTTGCAACCCTACTTATATGATCATGATCCAGCAAACATTGCTTGAAATACTCAGAGGCACAAGTTAATTGGAACCAGTTTGTGCTCTAGAACTCCCCCAAAATTAATTGATACTCACATCAATTTGACATTGATCCAATCAAAACCGTTTAAAGGCATTCTTAAAAATTAAACCTAAATTGTTGATTGGGGAAGAGAATTGGCGGGTATTGGATTCATCCCTTATCAATTATCAGAATCTTTCCCTACATTTACTTCAAGATTGCCATTTATCCTGTTGAAGTATATTTTTGCCAACATTGCTTCATCGAAAATCATTAGTGGCGATGTCTCTTTCTATAGGTGGTGGAAGAAGATTGATTTCACCAGAAAGCTTCCTTTCATAAGAGATAGACTCGTCGAGTGTTACTTTTGGATCTTAGAAGTTTATTATCAACCACAGTATTCTCGAGGAAGAATGATGGCAACAAAGATAATATACCTAACATCAGTGATGGATGACATTTATGATGTTTATGCTACCCCAGAGGAACTTGGGCCTTTCACTGATGCAATCCAAAGGCTTGATTGTTTTTTTCGGATCATGTCTCACTCTCTCTAACATTGATAATCTACTACTTTCTTAATGGAGTAGATAGTATTTACAGGTGGGATCGTGGGGTAGCAGATCAATTACCAGACTACATGAAAATGCATTTTCTTGAAGTATTAGATTGTGGTGATGAATTTGAGAAGGAATTAGCAGAGGAAGGTCAATCATATCATATATACTACTTAAAAGAAGCTGTAAGATGTCCTGCAATTCTTTTTCAGTGTTGCATGACTTATGATTGATTCGGGCTTGGGTTTCCAACTTTTGGCCTGCTGGGTAAATGGGTCTAACTTAAGCTGTCCCAGACCCAATCAGGACCCAACCCAAACTAAAAAAAATTTAAACAATAGCTAGCGGCATGGACCCACCCTCCTACCTTTTGGGCTTGTTTGTTTGCGTTAAAATACACAGGAATTCAATACATAGGAATTTTCTTCTGTGGCAGTTAAATGAAGATCAATGGCAAATTTCCACAAAGGAGCATCACATGACCTTTCAATAAAATCAAAGAAAGAGAGGGAATGAATATCTAAACTTTGCTCTTCATTTTTAACCACTTAAAAACTAATGGAAACAAACAGGCACTTAACATTTGATGAAGTTATAAATTTCTATATTTTTCAATTTTTTATTTTTTCAGTTCAAAGAAGTCTCGAAAGCCTACTACAAAGAAGGCCAGTGGTTTCACTCAGGGTATTTGCCATCATATTCTGAGTACATGAGACTTGCCTTGGTCACTGGTGGCTACCCTCTGGTGTCAGTAGTTTCAATGGTTTGCATGGGAGAAATAGTGACGAAGGAAGCCTTGGAATGGGCCATGAGCACACCTCAGCTCATCAAGGCTTGTTCCGCCAATGCCAGAGTCAAGGATGACATCCAATCAAACAAGGTATGCAATAATTCAAAGAACCAAAGGGGGAGTTGTAACAATAGTTCAAAAATTGGTACTGACTTGCTCGGGTCGACCAAGTACAATAAATCAGCAATTCGGATAAGAACGGCTCCTTACCCGAGTAGGACCCGAGTGGTAAGGAGCGTCAGTTCTTACCTGCTATCCAGGGTTCGAACCCTGGGTATGTCACATCTTTCTGCTTGTGCGAGCTCCTTTCCAACTTGTGTGGGCTTTCTTCCCGCTTGTACGAGCCTCCTTCCTACTTGTGTGGGCTACCTTCCCATGTGTATGCGGGCTCTCTCTTGCGTCCCAGCCCCCTTGGCTGGAATACAAAAAAAATAAAAAAAATCGGCAATTCGGATGAGTTACCCCAGTTAATCGGTTGAGTGATGAGTTGAATTTTCAGGCGTCAAACTATGCTTCTGAGTTCTGAGTTTCTAACATTTCACATAGAAGCAGTACTTTTGCATTATGGTTTTTGATGGTGTATTCTCTCTCTCTCTCATGATGTGTTCAGTCTGAGCAAGAGAGAGGACATGTTGCATCAAGTGTTCAGCTATACATAAAGGAGAATGAATGTACATATGATGAGGCATGTGTGAAGTTACAAGGGAAGGCTGAAAGAGCTTGTGTAGGATCTTACACCCCATTGAGGTATCACTTATCCCAAAACCAATTGGTGATAGGAAACGGCACAACAATAATTTTATGGTGAGGGCGAAGGCTCGACTACAATTATGACCTCTTAAGAGCGAGGGTGGACGTTGACCTCAACAATCCCTCCCTCAACGGCACACCCGCCGCGGCTCCTGCGTCAAACTTGCAAAATGTGTGTCCCGTGATTCGAACACCTGACCTACCAGGCTCAGAGCAAGTTACACTAATTTACTGTGTGATTTTTTTAACCGATCTCTAATGGATTTCAATAAAGAAGCTAATCATTGTCTTAGCAAGAATGGTAAGGAAGTTGCACTCAAGTCTTCGAAATCTGTGGACAGTAGTTCTGAATCAGAGTGTGACTTAGAGGACGCTGAGTTTGAAAAATATTTCATCAAAAAATTAAAATAGATGTTGAAAAATAAAAAGGCTAAGAAGGATGGTAACAGTAAGGCACCCTACAAGACCGAATCTATGCCAGAAAAGAACCCATCTAAAGGATCCACCATACCTATCCAATGCTTTGAATGTGAAGGTTAAGGTCACACTGCTGCTAAGTGTACCAAGAGAAAGGAAAAGAGCAAAGGTAAGGCTCTTAATGTGTCTTAGGAAGAGGATACAGATGAAGAAAAGAGTGAGCCCGCTAATGATTTTAAAAACTATGTTGCTTTCATGGCTTTGTCTACTATCTCTTCTATGCAGGGTTCATCTGACAGGGAGTCCAAGTCTGATGACAATTCAGATTCTGATAACTTTCCGATGATGACAAGGACTGGGAAATTGCATACAAGAAATTGTTGCAAGACTCCATACGTATGTCAAAGATTACTAAGAAAAGAGCATTAAAGCGGAAAGAAATGGAAACTCAAAATTCTTCTCTTACGTGCAACTGGAAGAATCACAAGCTAAGGTATGCCAGTTAGAATATCAACATATAATCTTGTCTAATAATTTGATTGTTGCAGGTAAGGAGAGTGAATTATTGAAGTAACAAGAGCTGAAAGCAAAATATGAGATGAACAATTTAAAGAAAGAGCTGAGTGATTGTAAAGCTAAAAAGGAAGATTTAAGAGGAAAGTTGAAGATGGCTCTCACCGAACTGCATTCCGCTATAGCATCAATCAAGCGGATGAATACTGGGTCTAAGAAACTTGATGAGATCCTTGGAGGCCAAAAGACTGACAAGTCTAAATTTGGAAATGGCTACACTCATGGAGCTTCATCATCAAAAGATAAAGGTAAATCTGTATTTGTTTAAGGACCCATTGTTTATTCTATGATTCCTATTGTTCATCCACCCTTGAAATTTGTGAATGTTATGAATGTGCATTGATAAGTCAATAAAATTGTAGTTTTCATTCATCATTTCATATGCATTTGTGGACTTAATTAGGTTAATTGCATAGAATTATACATTATTTCATGATTTCATGCATTTGACCATCAAAGTTGGAATCTTAGTCAAATTTGGTAAAAATTCATTACATTGCATGACTTTTGTAAAATTAGGGATTTTCATCTCATTCATCACCCAAAAATTAGTTCTTTTGGCTTCACTAATGCATACCTTCTAATTTTGACGCCATGTGCTATTTTTGGAAAGTTGGGTATTTTTGGTGCATTAATTAGGCATGTAGGGTCCCATGCATAGTCCATCTAGATTCCTCACACTTGATTATTATTGACATCATTTAATTTTCGTAGGATAAATCAAGAGTGGCACCTGCATTGGTAAAATTTGAGAGAGATCAAAGGCGGGACACGCTTCATGGTGAGCCCACATATCTTGACATCTTGGTGGAGTTGGAAAGATTGAAAAATCTCAAAGATGGAAAAGGAATCAAGTAAGCAAGCAAAGAAAGAGTCCAAGCATGCCTTGGACATCCAATATGGGTCCCACACATCCCATAGCATGCAAAACATAGAAGCTTCCTTAATTGCACAATTATTCCCGGATTTTTCAGGGACAACAAATTGAAATGGCCATAACTCTCAAACCCAATATCAGATTGGTGTAATCTACCTATCGTTGGAAAGGTCATTTCGAGTAGATATCTGTGGAGACCAAGATTGCATAAATCGGAGCTATATTGGGGGAGGTATCACCTTGGGAAGTTACCTATTATAATTCTATGCGGGAATTACAAGAAGTTTTCAAAATTGGCAACATGAGAGATGTTTGAGAAGTTCAATTTGGCAAGACTTGGAGTCCAAGAGACCACACTTATAGCAAATCCTCTCCAATTCAAACTCTTTCCAAGTGTGAAGACTAACTTGAGTCCTAAGCAAGAAATCTCTCCAAATAAGGAAACAAGTCCTAAAAGAGAGGAGATTCTTTTCTTAAAAGGAGGAATTAACATTTATAAAACCAACCCAAAAGGGGATGGAGGCATCACACATCTAGCCCTCTCTCCAATTCCCTTCTTTCTTTTCTTCCTTTCTTGTTTTCCATTAGTATTTTCTTTATCTATTTTATTTTGGTAGCCTTGGGCCATGTCCAAAGATTTATTTTGAAGGAGAATTTTTGTGAAGGAGAAGTTGTAAAGATGCAATTTTTAATGACAAATCAAGAAGTACTCTTTGCAATGGCGGGCTAATTTTATTGATTAGAGCTGTGGATGAAGGTAAGTAACTTCTTTTTATTTATTTGGTAATTTTAGTTTGTATTCCATGATTATGTGCTTAATGATTAATAGGCTTGTCTTCATGCCCTAGGTAAATCTCCATTCTTAAATTCTGAAAATAAAAATTGGTTTTTGACTTTCATGCTTAGGTTTGATAGGCCATGCTTAGGATTTAGATCTTTTGATGGTTTATGCTTACTTTTGATGGGTAGTTCTTAAATTATTTTTATTCTTTTATGAGATTAAGGAAGTCTTGAGTTTTGAATTTTTATGATTGAAAAGGGATTTTAAAAGTTAGATTTTCCAAATTAAAAACATTGATTTCTCTTTGATTTGAAGTAAAAATTGGAACAAATTAGGATTACTTGATAAATAATTGGCGGATGCTTATTGGATTCCTGTGCTCTAATCACTTTCATTAATTTGTGGTTTTTCATCTTTCTAAATTAGTTGCTTGATTTTATATCTAAATACCCAAAACTTTCCTTGATTGTAGTTAATTAGTTTTCTTAATCTAAAAGTTTCTTTAATTAGCTCTTTGTGGGTTCGACCCGTTCTTGCAATTGTCTCATCTAGACACCCGTGCACTTGCGGTATTTTATGATTGATATTAATCACATCAAGTTTTTGGCTCCGTTGCCGGAGAGCCAATTCAAAAGGAACCTTTTAGTTAGGATTTATAACATTAATTTTGCATATCATGGCATATTTTTGTAGTTAGTTTCATTCATAGCCTGCATTAGGTTTAGTTTTGTGTTTCTTAATATTTGTGGTTACTGGTTGCTGATTATTAGTTAATTTTCGGACTCATTTCAAGTGGTTACATAGAAGCCAATTTTCAGCACTAATTTTTTGACAGATTTGGCTTGTTTTCCCCCCAAATGTTCACATTATTAAAACCTGTCAAACGGACTCCTTTGGACTTGAAATTTTGCTAGATTGGACTTTGGTATATTGAATTTGAACCATCAAAATTTTAGAAAGAAAAAAGTTTTGGAAGTCCAACGTTTTGTGCCGCAAATAGGGCCGGTCAATTAGGTGGATTTAGCAATCAGCAGAAAAATTTGTTCAACTAGCCAACTTCATGATAGCATAACTTCTTCGTTTTTTATCCTTTTTAGTCACTTTTTTTTTTTTTTGATTAATAAGAGCGGATCGTACAAATCTGTAACTTGGGCCTACGCAACAAGTTCCAACACTTAGAATTTTTTTCAGTACTTGACAGCATGGTCTCCATTTAACTTAGGACTGCATTAGGAGTTTTATAAGTGTATCTTTCATTCAAATTAGAGGAGTTTAGGGTTTTGAAATTTAGATTAGGTTGATTTTGCAATTTAGGAATTTTATTAACAATTTTCAGCTATTTTTAGTAGATTATTTAGATCTAACATTTTAGTTGTTTTTTGTGAGGTTACAATCTGAATTTTGAAGGACTCTAAGAAGAAGGAAATTGCAGGGATTGCTTTGAAGCAAACAAGTTGCTCTCAGAATTGCTAAAATTGATCTCATAATTGCAAAATTGCTAAAAAATACGGGTTAAGCTTGCACAGTTTAAAGATTTACGTGGACCCGATGTAAGAGTTTCTAAACTTTACCCCACGAATCTTTTACTTGCAAGTGGGGCTTGGATGGTTTAATTTTTGCAAAGTGTGAATGCTTGATTGACACACCATCTAATTAGACACACACTTAGTTAAGGGCAATCCACCTAAAAAAGATAAGAACCGGATTTCATCACCGGATTCTTGCACATCTAGGTTAACCGTCTCTCACATTAGGATCCTAACTTTAATAAAAATCAAGTAGCAACGAGACCCTAGGATTCAAGCTCAGTAGGACGACGACCACTGACGGTTGCACCAATTGCGCTCTTTGACTGAAGTTGATGCCCAAGAAAGCCTTTGCTCCCGCGGGTGCAACAGTTTAACTGTTCAGGGTACTGGTACTTAAGAGGGTTCATCCCCACCACTCCCTGGTGGCTGCCTAGTCAACTAAGGTTTCATAGGACCGAATTGGAGGCCCACGTGTTCTCTTCACCAGTTAGGAGCTGTCTAGTGTTTAGGCCAACCCTAGGACTTTTCTTGTGCTCAATCATTGTGCGTGACTACTTGATTTGTTTGTGCATCATATTAGAACTAATAGGGCCTTACATATAGATTAGGCTAACATTTTTTGGTTAGACCGGGTGCATTCAATCTAAACCTGAAAGGAAAAAATTATGGGAACGCGAAAATCGAAGGTTGACTCGAATAGAGCCTTAGTTAATGTTAGCATTGACCATCATAGGAAGTTCATCAATTTTCGAAAAAAAAATGACTGATCACGTGGACCCACCCATGACTTTGAAGGACTACATGTACCCCACCAGGACAACTCAACCGTCGTGCATCACCCTACCTTAGACCAATGCCACATTTGAGCTGAAATCTGGCATGATCCAGATGCTTCCAGTATTCCTTGGGCTAGACTAGGAAAACCCATATCAACATGTTAGGGAATTTGAGGACATTTGTGGGACCATGAGAATTAATCACATGACTGAGGAGGCCCTTAAACTTAGATTATTTCCTTTCTCCCTAAAAGAAAAGGCTAAAGCTTGGCTTTATGCCTTACAGGCTGGGTCCATCACTACATGCGCCAAGCTAGTCGAAGAATTTTACAAAAAATTCTACTCCAAACAGAAAACTGCTTCGATTAGGTAGGCTATCAATGGTTTTATCGGATGGATGGGGAGACACTTTACAATTGTCTTGAATGGTTCAAGGACCTATTAATCCAGTGTCCCCACCATGGATTTGAAAAGATCCGATTGGTCCAGATCGTGTATGAGGATTTGGATTACCCTACTAAGCAGTTGGTCGAATCTTTCTGTAGTGGAAAGTTTACACAGAAAACAACGGATGAAGCATGGAGATTTTTGGAAGAAACCGCTGAAAATACACTGCAGTGGGCCCCTATCAAGAGATCGTGTATGAGGGTTTGGATTACCCTACTAAGCAGTTGGTGGAATCTTTCTGTAGTGGAAAGTTTACACAGAAAACAGCGGGTGAAGCATGGACATTTTTGGAAGAAACCGCTGAAAATACACTGCAGTGGGCCCCTATCAAGAGGGAGACCATCACACCCACCATTCTTGAAAAAGGATGAATGTTCAAGGTTGAACCTAAAATTGTGGCAGAGGCCAAATTAGCCACACTTGTTAGGAGAATAGAGGCCTTAGAGCTAAACCAAAAACCCAATCCAAACACTTTGGAGTCATTGAAATATAATCAGGCCATGAATGGAGGATTGACCCAACACCTTTGGGTCAGACCGAGTCTGTTGAGGAAGTGAATGCGCTTTATCAAAACACTCGTTTTGATAATCGTCAGAGGTATGACCCATACTCTAACACATACAATCCAGGTTGGAGGGATAACCCGAACTTTTCTTGGACCAGAGGCCCAACTCAAGGTGGCCCATCTCAATCCCATCAACTTCAGCCCAATCAATCTCAAGTCAATGCCCCACCCGGTTTCCAAAAACCCAACTTCAACCCTAGTCCATTGACCCAGAGGGTAGATTCTTTAGAAGAGGCCATGAAACTCATGTCTTGAACCACGGCCCAATTATCTCAGAGTATTGCTCAATTCCAACAGACCACTACTCAACTTTTGAATGGCCACACTCAAACCCTTGCAAAATTGGAATACCAAATGGGCCAACTGGCCAATTCATTGAGTGCTAGAGACAAGGGAACATTTCCTAGTCAACCTGAACCCAATCCCAAGGGCCAAGTTGTTCATGATATAAAAGGAAAAGGCCTAGAGCAAGTTAAGTCCATCATTACTCTTAGGTCGGGTACACACACTACACCAAAAACGTGAATTAGAGACGGAAAATTGAAACGATCATTGGCCCTGTCTAATTAGATATGGTCTCAAGCTGTGCCAATCATAAGAACCGTTTCAACACAAAAAATGTAGGGCCCGTTTCAACGCAAAAGACGTTCTCGTCCTCCATTTTCTATAGGACATTAGCGTTCCCTATCCATTTTCATTTGCGCCAATTTCTTCCCTCCCTCACATCTCTTTCGCTGAAATCCTTTCTCCTCTCTCATCTTAGGGTTTAATGAGATCTATTCATCGCTATGGCTGGAGGTTCAGATCTCCTAGGGTTTGATTCAGTTTGTTCGTCTCTGTCTCTCTCGGTGTCTTCCTCAGTAGGAAGGAAAAACCTAGAAAGGTTTCTTCCCCCTCCCCTCTTTGGATGTGATTTTTGTAACGCCTCAGTCCTTTAATCTTCTATTAATTATAATTAATTGCGTGATTAGAGTCTTAGCAAGTCGGGTTTGGCGCATGATCATGCGTATGGAGTCTCGCGTGAGTCTGAGTTCGTTTGGGTACAGTAAGGGATGGTTTGCAATTTTGGAAAGTTTTCAGGGGCTTTTATGAGATTATGAGTTTTGTTAGTTTGGGTGCATCGGGTAGGTCTCAACATTTCACGAACTTTAGTCTTCTATCGCGTTTCGATCTAACACGTCGAAGATGCCCAAAAATCATTATTAGTAGACCGAAGGACTTAAATGTAATTTAGCCACAATTCTAACATTATATAAGTCAAAGCCTCACCTATCTCATCTCTTCTCCTTCGTTTCACTATTCCAAGTCCAAGCGCTCGGCCCCTCACTGCCAACGACCCTCGGAGCTCCGTTGACACTGGTGAAGCTTCCCTTCTTCTTCCTTAAGTCTCCAAGAGTCCAGTACCCATCCCATTTTCTAAGGTTCTTTTCCACAACCCATCTCTTAAAAAGCTTCTAAAAGCTTGTAAACTTCTTCTTCTTCTTCCTCTTTGGCTAGAAAATGGATTAGGAGACTCACTACCACCCTTGGCATGCATTTGTAGGTTTTATTTGAGATTAAGAGTCTTTTTCTCCAAGTTAGAGCTCTAAGAGGATTTTCCCTCATTTTCTTCTTGGATTTTTGGTTCAAGCTCTTCATCTAAGGCAAGTAGATAAATATGTTTATGCATGATCTGTTTGCCTTCCTTGATTTGTATAGCAATATGTTGATTTAGAGGTCATTTGCTCATTTGATGGTTTTATGGTTTGAAAACATGATAATCGGGTTTAATTGCTTAACGAAATGGATTAGCATGTTAATGACCTGATTAGATGGATCTATGGAATGGGTTTGGACTGCTTTTGTACTTGATATGCTGCTTATCAGGTTCAGGGAAATCAGGGAAAGATTTGGACCCAGTTCATTGCAGAAACAAAACCTAGGTTCTGTGTCCGCAGTGTACGCGGTCGACCGGCCAAGGGGCCCGGTCGACTGGCGGCACTGAGTCTGGCTCTCTAGAGCCTGACGAATTTCCTGTTTTGCAATTTCCAGTTACAACTGTCGGTCAACCGGCTTGGGCTTGGTCGACTGGGAGGCCTGTGTAAGCGGTCGACCGGCCAAGGGCTCGGTCAACTGGGCACACCGGAAGGGTGTCGACCTGTTCCCATCAGGTTGAAAGGGTCTTCTGTGTAGGCGGTCGACTGGGGCCTTGGCCGGTCGACCGGGTAGCCTGTGTATGCGGTCGACCGGCCAAGGGCCAGGTTGACCGGTTCAAGTGCGAGAACCCAGTTCAAAGGTTCTTTTCTGCCATCTTTTAGATGACTTTAGGTGGAACTTGGCTACCCCTTTTTGGACTCATTTTGGCTGCATGTGAAGATGTTTTGAGCCGACATCCTTCACGGTTATTCTGATGGCATCGGTTACTAATTTTATTCAATCTTGAACGATGCAGGACAACGAGATACCCTTCTTTATATCTATGCACGAGGACTGTCTGTTCGGGTATCGCGAACCTTATTCCTTTCATTGACTGAGTAGGTTGTATGATGCTTCGGGTGTAACATTTGACTTAGGTTTGGATTGTTTATCGCTTCTGATTCCGCATTGTACCGTCTGGTACTATCTACATGTAATGTACATGTTCATTAGCTCTGTTTACTCTGCTTTGTATTGGGATCACTTGAAGAACTTAAATGATGGGCTTAGGATCCCTTTTGATGTTTTGTTTATTCTGATATTTGTCTGAAGTGTTGTGACTAGGTGCTTTGATTGTAAGGCTTGAAGAGAACTACTATTGAAGTCTGAAATTTGTTGATAGTCTGATCTGATTAGAAGAAACTAGTTTCTCTATTGTTATTGAATCTTGTTCGCACAAGAATAACCTAGTCCCTCACTGATGTCTGTTTAGGATTCTGTTTGTCAGGCACCACTCAGCTGTAATGTCCAACACAGCTGGGGCACCACTTGTGTGAGGGCTTTGAATTCTGGACCGTCTACAGATCGGGTTGGTGTAGTGGACACCGCTTGATGCCAATGGGGTATCGTTCTGAACATTCTAAATTGAAGGAGTATGACCCCAAACTATATATATCTCCAGCACAACTCAATGGGAATACGGAGGGTAATGACACTATCCCGTGGTAAATTAGCACATGTGGACTGCCTATTTTGTTAGTTGGTTATTGATTCGAATGTTATGTATCTCCGGTAACTCTGATTACTCGTTTACTCTATTTTAGTACTGCATATCTGTGATGTTTTACATATCTATCCACTTGCCGACCATCATGTCTGATGATGCTACTCTTGGTGCATAGGTACCGAGCCCTTCTACCTTGATGAGGAAGCAACGGAGGAAGTTCAGGCAGATCAACCCGATGACTCCTTAGACTATAGTATGGACGGCATTGTATAGCCGTATCGACCCCGTACACGAATGCCATCATGATATACCTATGTAGCTTCATCCTTTTGGTTTCTTTTGTTCTCTATTTTGTTTAGGCCCAGTTTTTGTACGGCCTTTGTTTTGTAACTAATACTTTTGATAACTATCTCCAACTTGAACCTTATTTAATATTCAGTCTTGCTCTTAACTATACATGTTTAAGATAACTCTTGTTATTTTGAAGCTTCTGCTAATGGTTGTTGTATTCGAGGAAATGTTTATCCCTCACCGCGGTCTTCAATCCAGTTGGGACACGATTGAGGCCAAGTTGGATTTGATTAATTTTGAGAAAATTTTTAATTGGCCCTAATCTCACGCATAACCCCGGTTTTCACTTTTCGGGGAGTGACAATTTTGGTACCTCAGCTTTTAGCTTTGATTATTCTGATGTTCTTATAGAAAGATTCGAGCTGGCGTGTGTCTGCCCTCTTCTCTTTTTTTTTTATTTTTTTTATTTTTGTGCATTTTCAATTTCAATCTTTGCTATATGCCCTTTCTGTGTTTGTTATTGAATGCTGATTGCGCTAGGGTTTGTTTCTTAATCATTGCATGCCGATGATGCCTTACTATTCTCTCTTGTATTCTGTTTTGATGTTCATTTTCTAGGGCTTTTGATTTCATTTTATCCTTGTATGTTTTTTTTTTTTCAATTTGAATTAGAAACTCGATTTTAAAAAGAAAAAACTCCCCTTCTGCAGTTTTTGGTTTTCAGGTGTGATTTTAGTTGTTTATGGCTTGAAAATATGATGATTTTACTTACAGTTGTTGAGTGATCTCATGCACATTCAAATTGATTTCCTGTTGTTTAATAAGTTTATCAATGTCTTCATTATGCGTGTTTTCAGATCTGTGCCACATTTTTCATGAGTGAAGGCATAGAGAACCATATCTCTACTGTTTCTTCCCCCTCTTTGCATCTCCTTGTTTGAAGCAGTAGTTTTCTGAGGTCTTTTGTGCAGAAATCTGAATTTAAATGTGAAATGATGGAGGAAAGGTTGTATTGAGGGAAAGATTGTTGTTTTCCCTTAAAAGCTTGGATCTTTATCAAGGATTGAGGAAGATGGATACGAGCCTCAAAGGTGAGATTATATTAATTGATAGATCTAATTTTTTTTATCTATTTAAGATTTTTCTAGGGATTTATTTATTCAGGCTTAGATAGAAATTATAGACCTTTAGGCGTATATTTTGCTTTCTTTTCGTTGTTATAGCTAAATGTCTTGGAGTTATTTTATGCATTTTCCTATTGGAAAGCAACAACTAACTGTAGGAGCCTTTGAACTATGTAATTTATTTGGATGCCCATTCCCAATACCAAATGACACAGAGATCCAAGTGACAATGGATAAATTCCTGTTTCCTTGTTTTTGGGGCATCTTTCCTTATCACTATTGTTGCCTATAATTGGTTATGGAAAATTGCATAAGACTAATTCATTCACAGGTAACTCGTCTTATTCAAATGCATGGACCTTTATTTATGTAAATTTGGAATACCTGCACTTGATTTAATGAGATCCAAACAGAACCTAGGATTGCAAATGTCAGTGTCTTGCTTTCACCCCTGCACTGGTGCCTTAAACATTGTAGCACCATTTTTGTGGCGACCCTATGCTGACCCATCTTTTAAATTTGTTTTGCTTTCATCATTATGGGTTGCAGTGAAGTCTACATAAAAGCATTTTCAAAGGGGGCTCCATTTACCATAAGAGAAGTTAAGGCTTCCTGTATTGGTCAGCTAGTGAAAACTTCTGGCATTATAACATGGGTATCGGATGTCAAGCCCTTAATGCAGGTTGCTACGTACACCTGTGAAGAATGTGGTTTTGAAATCTACCAGGTATTATGTCTTTGTTTATTTCAGGTTTCTCTCTGTGTATGTATTCATGCACATATGCATTTTGCCTTCCCTTGTGTATGTATTTGCCAGTGCTTTCATGGTCACTACTCATCTTATAAATTGCTTTTTTTTATCTGTAAGGGGAATTTACTTAATGGAAATGGGGGGGGATCGGACCCTGTGCCTCTCTTATGCAAAGCAATCTTAAAAGTTCTTTTGAATTATGAAAATATGCTGAAATACAAATGCATTGGGAGCATAGAGAATGTCAGATGAAAAACATTTCTATTCGTTTTGGCACATGTTATGTCATGCATGCTTATGTGTGATCTGTACCATATTGAATATTTCATTGGTTGACATAATTACTTGACTTCTTCCCTATCACTTGCTCAGTTTTTCCTTCCTGTTTGTCTTCTTCCCTATCACCTGCTCATCTTGTCAAATTACAGAGCTCAGGTTTAAAAGCTTGTGGTGTTCTGTCAATGGTTAGGTACCAAGATTGCAAACTGTCAAATTACAGAGCTCACCATCACCTTGAGCATGCTAGTTACATTTGTGCTAAAGCTCAGTCATGTGTACTTGTAAGGCGGATCATGTGGGGGCAGCGATAGAAATGTATGCCTCTTAACATTCTTTTTTTCACTTGAGTTCTATAATTTCAATCCTTCATCCACTGGAAGATCCCTACAAGCCTTGGAAGTCGTTGAGTACCTTTAAAAATAATCACCACTTTTTTTGGACATTCTGGGATGGCTATCCCATAGTTTTATGTTGTCTTTTGATGGTATGCTTGATACCAACACTTCCATCTATAGCCTCTATATATTTGTATGTGCTTGTTCATTCTAATCTTTTGTTCCTTTTCTGGCCCAATACTTTGTGGGGATCAAAAGAAAAGAGACATGTGGAAAGTGATTAGATCTCCATCTAACAATTTATTATGCTGGGCATTGTACCTGACATGATATTCTTTAATTTGTATCATTGATACTCAACATTTTGCTAAGTGTCAATCACATGTGACATGTGGATCTTCTGTTTCTAGAGTTTGATTACCATGCAAAGGAGTTGAATTACTTAGTTGTCTTATTTTCTCCAATGAGTTGAGATTTGCTTCCTTATCAAGAGAATACATAAATGTAGGTGTTTTTCCCCATGTTTTATGATATGCCCTGTTTTAAATTTTATGCATATGTTTCTTTTGTGCTCTCACTAATCTACACCTACACTATCCGATTATGTGCAGGTGGCTGTCAGTGTATTAGGTGGTTGTTTGTGTGTGTGTGTGTGTGAGGAGCTTAATCGTATGGTTGAATTGATGAACAGCAATGTAACATCCTTCAATCTCACCAGAAAAGCAAGAGTACACGAGATGGGTCAAACCCAAATAGAGAGTTGGTCAAGCCACAAGAAGGCAGGTCCGTGAACCTCTCAAAGTAAAGGCCTCACAAATACTTGTGCGAACGGACATGGCAGACACTAGCAGAATAAACAATTCTATAATATGTATCAATTGAATTCTAGAATATGTATGGATTTCCAAAAATTAAAAATTGTACATTTTTATTCAATCTTGTATGTTGATTCCAAATTGGTTTCTTTTGTGAGCCATTTGATGATGTGTAAGATGAATCTGCATCTACAATTTATGGGTTTCAATTTTTTAAGGTGATTGTTTTTTAAATGCATTCAGTGGCAGATAAAAACATTTCCACGAAATAATTTTTTTTTAAATAATAAAATTAGGGATAGTTCAAAACCATTCTTAATAGCATTGGAACACTTAGAAAACCGTTCCAATATAAAATTTTGGAACGGTTTCGGAACGGCTTTTAAAACTGTTCCTATATGTAAACATTTGGAGCGGTTTTGAACCCTTCCAGTTTTTACAATTTGGAACGGTTTCAGGAATTTTGGAACGGTTTGAAACCATTCCAAAATCACATATTTGGCACGGTTTTGGACCGTTCCAATGGTTTAGAAAAGCCCTTATTTGAAGCGGTTTAAAACCGTTCCTGTTTCATTTAGGAACGGTTTTAGGCCGTTCCAATTTACTGTTTTTGGTGTAGTGACAAATTGATAACAAGGTTGAACTACCCACGGAAATTGAGGGACCAATTGTAGATGCTGAACCCATAGTAGAACCTGTGCCAGTCAAAGAAAACCCAGTCAAAACTGACCCATCACCTAGTGAGCCATCTCATAGAACTTATGTTCCCAAGGTACCATACCCACAAAGGCTCGGCCCAGCAAAATCAAATGTTCAGCTGGATAAAATGCTAGAAGTATTCAAACAAGTGAGGATCAATATCCCACTACTTGATGCTATCCAACAGATTCCGGCCTATGCAAAATTTCTGAAAGACCTTTGCACCTTCAAACAGACTACTAATGTACCCAAGAAAGCTTTTCTAGCCCAACAAGTTAGCTCGATCATTTCCTGTCCAACCCGAATCAAATACAAGGACCCAGGGTGTTCTACCATTTCTTGTCAAATAGGGGACCATCACATAGAGAGAGCTTTGCTAGATTTGGGTGCAAGTGTGAACCTTATTCCGTACTCTGTTTATGAAGAATTAGGTTTGGGGGAGTTGAAACGGACACATGTGACCTTGCAATTGGCTGATGCATTGATTCGATACCCCAAAGGGGTAGTCGAAAATGTTCTGATCAAAGTCGGAGACTTTGTATTTCCTGTCGATTTTGCTGTCTTGGATACCAAGCACACATCTGGGGCTGAACCTAAAATTCCAATAATCTTGGGGAGACCATTCCTAGCCACCTCAAATGCCTTGATCAATTGTAGGAATGGAGTGATGCAAATCTCTTTTGGGACCGTGACAGTTCAAGTGAACATTTTTAATGTTGGTAAGCAACCTCCTGATGAGGATGATGGGATTTTTGAAGTTAATTACATTCATGAATTGGTGGAAAATCACTTACCCCATTTTAAACTTGAAGATCCACTAGAGCCTTGTCTTGCCCAATTTGGCCGTGACTTTGATATAGATGGCTACATTGAAGAGGTGAATGCGTTGCTAGCTACAACTCCATTCATGAAAAAGAATAGGAGGCTACTTAAGCGAGAGATCTTGACCTCAATTTTGGAAGGTAGGTTTGTTTGGGATCCAGGTGGATTCCATGTTAGGTGTCAGACAGGGTAGTTTCTTTTTCTTTGTTTTTATATATATTATTATTAGTTTAGGTTATCTTTTGTCATTGTTTCGACTAACTTTGGATAGGGAGCGCCATGCAAAATCATCAGGTAACTTCTTTCCTTTATTTATTTTTCCTCATTTTCCATTATCAATTTCTGCATTACATGCATGACATCGAGGACGCTATCTAGTTTAGGTTTGGGGGTGGGAACAAGCACACTTGTCCAATTTTAGGTGATTTTTTAGGCAAACTTTTAATTTTTTTTTTTATTTTAGGAAAACTTTTTGTTTGTGCAATTTTATTTATTTATTTTTTAAATGGAAGGTTTCAAAGGAATTTATAAAATTCAACAATGCTCGGAAACCCGGAATTTCGAAATCCTTGGAAGGAAGTAAAATGAAAGTTCAAAACTTTTCTAGAATATTTCAAACTTTGTTTTTCACTGAAACACATATACATCTATCAAGATTTTGGATAGGAAGCCTTAGTGTCGAATTTGGGATTTCTCAAGAAATATAGGATGACTTTTTGAAGTTTAGCCTTGTAAGTCTACCTGATTCATTGGCGTGGTTAGGCCAACCAAAACTAGTGGATTAGTTCGGGAGAATTGAAAAGGGCTGCCTATTGCTAGGGTTTGCAAAAAAAAAAAAAAAAAAAAGGAAAAAGAAAAAAAAAAGAAAAAAAAAAGAAGAAGAAAAAAAAAGAGAAAAAAAGTGTTTAGTTAGAAGTCTTGAAAAGAATAAAAAGTTTGTGACTAGTTTGGGTTTGTAGCCTTTTTAACCCGAGCCAGTCAGCTCGTAGGGGTATTTACATACCTAATGCCCTAAAGCCATCTGGTTTGGGAGTCATTAGCCTAATGCTCGTTACATGGGTTAATTAGAAAGCTTAAGCGACCTAGGCATTGCACAGTCACATGTGTGTGTTTGAAAAAAAAATTGCAGCCTTGGAAAAAACAGTAGTGGGAAAGCAGTCATAGTAGCCTTGAAAGGAAAACTTATGAGCCACTAAATCTAGGAAAGATCAGAGCATTTGAAAGAGAATTTTGTTTTCATGGCACTATAGCGGAACATTTGAAGGATTGATTTGATGTGTACACCTACTCAGAGCACACAAAGTTTTGAAAAGAAAAAAAATTCTTTAAACTTGAAAGGTGATCTGAATTTTGAAAAGTCTAGATTTTGATTATTCCAGGTTATACAAGTGGCATCCAAGATGTTCTTTTGGGAAATTTCTTTTTTTTTTTTTTTTGATAAATGAATCTTGTGGGTAGATTCACTGCAAACCCTTATGAGGCACAACTCGTCCACTAGGGGGAACCTAGGGGTTTCAGGCCTTGCTGCATATGCTAAATACAGTCGAGAGGGCCAGCGAAAGTGGCATTTTTCTTTTTATTTTTCTGCATTTGTTAGGATAGTAAACTTCTCCTTTTTCACTTATTTTGCTCAAGGAATAGCAAAAAGCTGGTTTGGGGGTGTGACAAGTCCACAAAATTGTAGTTTTCATTCATCATTTCATATGCATTTGTGGACTTAATTAGGCTAATTGCATAGAATTATACTTAATTTCATGATTTCATGCATTTGAGCATCAAAGATGGAATCTTAGTCAAATTTGGTAAAAATTCATTACATTGCATGACTTTTGTGAAATCAGGGATTTTTATCTCATTCACAACCCAAAAATTAGTTCTTTTGACTTCACTAATGCATACCTTCTAATTTTGACGCCATGTACTATTTTTGGAAAGTTGGGTATTTTTGGTGCATTAATTACGCATGTAGGGTCCCATGCATAGTCCATCTAGATTCCTCACACTTGATTATTATTGACATCATTTAATTTTTGTTGGATCAATCAAGAGTGGGACTTGCATTGGTGAAATTTGAAAGAGATCAAAGGTGGGACACTCTTCATGGTGGGCCCACATATCTTGACATCTTGGTGGAGTTGGAAAGATTGGAAAATCTCAAAGATGGAAAGGGAATCAAATAAGCAAGCAAAGAAAGAGTCCAAGCATGCCTTGGACATCCAACATGGGTCCCACACATCCCATAGCATGCCAAACATAGAAGTTTCCTTAATTACACAATTATTCACGGATTTTTCAGGGGTAGCAAATTGAAATGGCCATAACTCTCAAATCCAATATCAGATTTGTGTAATCTACCTATCATTGGAAAGTTCTTTTCGAGTAGATATTCGTGGAGTCCAAGATTACATAAATCGGAGCTTTATTGAGAGAGATATAACCTCTGGAAGTTACCTGTTATAATTCTATGCACGAATTACAAGAAGTTTTCAAAATTGGCAACATGAGAGATGTTTGAGAAATTCAATTTGGCAAGACTTGGAGCCGAAAAGACCACACTTAGTAGCAAATCCTCTCCAATTCAAACTCTTTCCAAGTGTGAAGACTGACTTGAGTCCTAAGCAAAAAATCTCTCCAAATAAGGAAACAAGTCCTAAAAGAGAAGAGATTCTTTTCTAAAAAGGAGGCATCAACATCTATAAAACCAACCCAAAAGGGGATGGAGGCATCACACATCTAGCCCTGTCTTCAATTCCCTTCTTTCTTTTCTTCCTTTCTTGTTTTCCATTAGTATTTTCTTTATCTATTTTATTTTGGTAGCCTTGGGCCATGTCCAAGGATTTATTTTGAATGAGAACTTTTGTGAAGGAGAAGTTGTAAAGATGCAATTTTTAATGATAAATCAAGAAGCATTCTTTGCAATGGCGGGCTAATCTTCTTGATTAGAGTTGTGGATGAAGGTAAGTAACTTCTTTTTATTTATTTAGTAATTTTAATTTGTGTTCCATGATTATGTGCTTAATGATTAATAGGCTTGTCTTCATGCCCTAGGTAAATCTCCATTCTCAATTTCTGAAAATAAAAATTGGTTTTTGACTATTCATGCTTAGGTTTGATAGGCCATGCTTAGGATTTAGATCTTTTTATGGTTTATGGTTACTTTTGATGGGTAGTTCTTAAATTATTTTTATTCTTTTATGAGATGAATGAAGTCTTGAGTTTTGAATTTTTATGATTGAAAAGGGATTTTAAAAGTTAGATTTTCCAAATCAAAAACATTGATTTGTTTTTTATTTGAAGTAAAAATTGGAACAAATTAGGATGACTTGATAAATAATTTGCGGATGCTTATTGGATTCCTATGCTCTAATCACTTTCATTAATTTGTAGTTTTTCATCTTTCTAAATTAGTTGCTTGATTTTATATCTAAATATCCAAAACTTTCCTTGATTGTAGTTAATTAGTTTTCTTAATCTAAAAGTTTCTTTAATTAGCTCCTTGTGGGTTCGACCCGTTCTTGCCATTGTCTCATCTAGACACCCGTGCATTTGCGGTATTTTATGATTGATATTGATCACATCATGCATAAGCCAAAACTCACCCCACATGTCATTTTTGTGGAATTAAAGGACACATTAGACCACACTGCAATAAAAGAAGAAATCATATCAGAAATCAGACAAGGAAGAAACCTTCTTCTCCTCAACAGGTCAAGACTAAAGCTGTTTGGATTCGTAAAACTGACCTGAGTTATAATGTGGTCTACACTGCAATGTCTAAATCAATTGAGAATGCTGAGGTTGATCCCCCTCCGCGCAAGCTCCTAGGCATTGGCCTACACCCCTAATCTTCAAATCATATTTTGAATAGCACATGCATACTTTTTCGAGCTAATTTTGAGATTATTTGGCATGTGATACACTTTGATTTGTTGGATTTTCACATTGAATATTTTTCACAATTTAAGGAGTTTGATCATGTCCACAAGTACACGATGACTCACTTGGACACTCACTTAGGGTCAATGAGACACTAGGATTGACATGATTCACGGTCTTAGTGGTTTTGTACCTATTCGGAGCATCAATTTTGATTTTTACACTTCCATCTATGCTCTCTTCTTAGTGTCTATATCTTATATGTGACCCAAAAGTGCGTAGAGATTTCTGTAGACCGACACAATGGAACTGTATCCTATAGGGTTCAGAAATTTCTGCAAAAAATAAGCACTCAAACTTGTGCAT
This sequence comes from Persea americana, assembly GCA_029852735.1. Taxonomy (NCBI): domain Eukaryota; kingdom Viridiplantae; phylum Streptophyta; class Magnoliopsida; order Laurales; family Lauraceae; genus Persea; species Persea americana. Next base: position 28,718,458 of record CM056818.1, on the reverse strand, counting down.
TATTTTATGCCGAGAAGTTCATATATATATAAAAAAAAAAAATCTTTAGTTGGGCTAATAAAAAAAAGTGTGTGACATTAAAGGGTAGCTTCGCACCTCATTACCGATCGGATCGATTGTTTTTGAAATGTGTGAACTTTGCTATGTATCTGATGATTGTTGATTTGTGGTCGATCTGCGATTTCTTTGTGTTTTTTATTTGAGATTATCTTACACACAATTAACAGACATGACAACTTCCCCAAAATTGTGTTGCCTTATGACTTCCAAATTATAGTGTTTGATCATTGAAGGTTTTCAATTGTTGGCTTGATTGAGTTTTGCATTTGTGCATTTTTTATTGAGGATATAGATTATCTGATTTAGGGGGAGTATGAGCTTTGTCAATTATGAACAAAAAGGGGGAGAAGCTGAGATAGCTCCTGTGATTTCACATGCTGATTAGTTTATGATATTGCTGCTTAACTTTCAGAATTAATTTTAATTTTCAAGATTTCACGCTTGATCTTTTGTCAAACTTTCGTGAACAGGAATCGCATGGCTGAATTGAAGAAAAGTTTTTGAAACTTATTTCTTTTTTAGGTAGAATTTTCTTGTATTTAGGTGTTTTTTCCATGAATTGGCAAAAGGGAAGATTATAACGATTATAATCCGATTATAATTAGTATTGGCAAATTTATTAAGCATTGGACAAAACTTGGGATTTATAATATTAATTTTAGTGGGACTGCTCAAAAAAGACGATTATACGATTTGATGAAGCTTCTTATCATAAACTAATGTGGACTACCATAAATTGATGTGAACTACCATAAGTGAAACTGATCATGATGACATCACTGAGTTGGTTGCTAGCACACGTTTTGGTGCAATGGCATGTAGCTTATGTTGAGTTTCCATGCCATCCATTACAAATCCTGCAGCTAATGTTGAGTTGCCTTGCCAGCACACTTTTTGTCATGATGCATGACAAACACCAAAGTCAAAGCAATTAATGTCTTGGCTCCATTATTCATGTATGAAAGAGTCATGTATTCAATGGGAGCCGTGCAGCAACATGATGGATGAGAAGAGTCATATTCCATGGGAAACGTGCAACACAAAATGCCTTAGATCCGTTGGACTGCAATATGAGGTCGCTCGAGCGAACAAGAGAAAGAATGTCATTTGTTCGAGCGATTAATACTCAGAAAGTCTGTTTTGAACAAGAAATTACTTTTTAATTTGGTTTAAATTATTTTTTTGAGTCCTACTTGATCTATAAGTATTAATGTACGAATTAAAGCCTATTTATGGCCTTCCTCTCTCAACTCGAGGGTACCACTCTACCATCCATAAATCTAGAGTTCTATTGAGAGACTTTTTTCCTCTCCAAAGCTTCAAGTTGCTGCGCTGAAGTTCAAGTCTTTGGAGGTTTTTCTGCTACTTTTCTGAAGTGGATTCATCTTGAAGAGGCATTCAAGGTGGTTGGTTTAAGCGCGGTGAAGGTGCACGGCGAGCAGTCGGCAAGATCAAAATAGTCCTTAGGTTGAGCTAGCAACTGGAAAAGGGTTATGAGTTTTCTTGTAACTTTCAATTTATAGCACTTGGTTGTATGTTAGCCTAGAAAATAAGGCCCGTGGTTTTTTCCCGAGTAGGGTTTTCCACGTAAAAATCATGTGTCATTCTCATTGTGTGGATTGCTTGATTTTAATGAGATCTAAGATTAATTACTAGTTTAATCATGGTTATTGAAATCTAGTAGAGATCGGTTGGTTGGGACTTGAGCCTGTGTTAAGGCCAAATTTTCAGCTTGGAAAGACATAAACAAAGAATGCCCGAAGCCTACACCAGTTCCTATGCCTTTCCTCGTACACGTCGTGAACCTCGCACGTGTGATTGAAGTCTTATATCAGAACAGAGATGGTTATACTGATTCAACACATGAGACCAAAGAAAGGATCTTCTCCCTGCTTGTTAATCCTATCCCAATTTGAGAATGGAGTGGTCGTACCATTTCATTTGATATTTATGGGAAGAACTTGCTTCAGTAGATAAATAGATAAGTATGCAAGTGCCATTTTATCTAGGGATTTTTACCAAAAAATTATGGTTAAACCTGGATTAAATGGATAAGAGTACAATAGCATAAAAATGATATTTAGTACAAGAGAGGGAGAAGCAAATAAAGATGTTATTTACAAATCTATAAATCTGTTCCCATCTTTATTGTGAGTATATACTTATGTTGTAATTGAATAGTGTTGAACATTAAAAGGAACCTTATTCCAAGGGGTAGTTGCAATCATGAAATGAACCAACATGTTTCAATACAAATATCAACGAGGGCCTGTTTTCTCCCATGGCCATGAATTCCTAAAGAAGTTGCTGGGTTGATGCCTTCTATTCTAAGTTTACTACCGTGGTCTATAAGGTTAGCAAGAGACCAGGTCTTGGGTCCAAGGTTTTTTTTTTTTTTTTTTGGTTAATTGTACGGGGTTTTCCCTGGCCGTAAGCAATGCGAACTATTCAGAGTTTACGACGTAGCGTGTGTGTGTCGGTGTTTATGTGTGTGTGGAGTTCTCCAAAACACTCCCTTTTCCGCCTTTTTTCTTTCTTTTTTTTTTTTTTTTCTGTCATAGGGCTCACCTAGAGTCAATCTAGTCTATTCACACACTAATCCCATCAATAGTCACAAGTGCAAATTTGACACTCATCCAAATTTACCTCTCCATTGGATTAAAATCATAATAAAATGATGTATCCAAACCATTAAATTTTAGGGATATGGATCAAAAGGTTAGGATGATCTTATGTAGTCAAGATTTGTCATATACAAAATTTACAAAGCATGCTGGACAGAATTATGCCTTGGCCAAGCATAAAGTACCCGTCATGTACAAGCTATTTTATTTTTCACATATAATTGGCAAGACCAACGTTACCAGTGTTCCATCGAAAATTGAAAGAAATATTATTTTATAACTTTTAATTTAAACTTCAACAAAGTACATGAAGACACAAGAATGATTCCCACTTAGATGTTTGACTGTGCATTGAAAAGCATTCTTGCATTTAATTTTACATGAGTTCTACTCTTCTCACCCTTTGAGTCCAGGTCGTTTATAAATTTTTTATAACCTCCTCGTCAGGCTTACGAGATCAAACACAAAAGAATGAAAAAAAAATACAAGATTGAATAGGGAGAAGAGAACTGTTGTTTGCGGCCGATCTTCTTAGATTTAATTGAAGGGTAGTGATTAGGCATCTCAACAGAGGATTTTTACTCCGCCATTCTTCAAGCACATATCCCTCAATCAATCGTTGCAATCTACTATTGATTTTAAAAGAGAGCATTCGGTGTGATATCACTTTCAGGCCTTGATATGGCATGTAGAAATGAAAAGCACACCATTAACATACTAGAATTTGTCTATTTTCTCAGTAGAGAAAACAAAGAAAAACATCAAGAACTGCTCATAGGTACAAAACAGTGAAGACGCTTCAGATCTGCATTATGTTCAACACCGGCCGGTCATTACCTTGTAAAGAAGGTGAAGTCGGCTTCTGAAAACAAAATTGCTAGTGTCTTCTCGCTTTTGGTAGAGTATGCTTGGTCCTGAATGCTGCTTTGAATGTCCCTTTTATAGACATTTTGAGAGTTAAAGAAATCGTGGGAGAGTGGGGAGCAGTTTCAAGAAGTGGAGTAAAAGGTGTTGCAACTGCTCTTCAGTGCGCTCATCGGTCAAAGAAGGAAATCGTGGGGCTTCATGGGCATTACTCGTTAACAACTGCTAAACGGTCATTGAGATGGCCAGGTATCATCTTGTAGCTATTGAAATGCATGACATTGGCTATTGAACTGTCCGAGTGACGTCCAGCGGCTGGTCGTGTCTAGCGATGACTGGTCAATATTGAAGGTGTAGACACCAGCCGTTGCTTTGTTGAGAGACATTCAATGGTCAGTGGCCTTCATCACCGACTAGTCATCAAAGGTGTAGACACCGGCTATTGCTTTTTTGCAAAGTGCCCTACGGTCATTCGCGCTTAACAGTGGTCGGTCATTGATCCCTGTTCTTGAGCAGTCAGTAGACCAGAACTCCACGTGCTGGTCGATCCTATTCATTAGACTTCATCGGCTAGTGGAAATCAGAGTTTTTTTTGTCTTCAGAATCAATAAATGGAAATTTACTTGTCAATAAGTGCCCCCTTCTAGATTTTCAATATTTCAAAAGTTACTGGTGTCACGTCCCCGAACCCGATTAGCAAATAAACTAGATCCGGGGAGTGAAATTTATGGCTAATTAAAATTTTTGCCCTTTACGCCCAAGGATCGTAAGTTCGCTGTGGGGATATTGCATTTCAAACCTCAAGTAATATAAGAATCGCGGAATTCATACAATTCGAGGCATATTTAAATATCAAACAATAGATAATAAATCTCATTTATTAATTTCAAGTTGCAAAGAATATTTAAAGCTAATCAAAAGTTAATTTAATTACAATGGCCATCCCCAATAACTAAGGCCATTTAAAAGAACAGTGATATCAATAATGAAAGGTCCAGCGAGAGAATAATCAAAAGAATAAACAAAATCTAAGAAAGTTCCCATGTGAGTCTCTCTCGTGCCGGAAGTGATGACGCTACTCTACGTCATCGGCACGCCACTCTCGCTCATCCTCTGCTGATTGGAGACCCTCTGAGATCTCCTCACCCGCCTGATCATCATAGTAATCACCCGGGGTGTCTGCACACCAAGGAACAGAGTTAACGACATGTTGAGCAATAGATAAGCAAGATATAAGTGAACATGACATGCATCAAGTATCAGAATAATGACAGGTATAATAATCGTGCGAATACAAGGAATCAAAGTTAAGCCTAAAGCATGAATAATAACCATCAGAAACAATAACAGGAATCCTAGCAACACTAACAATCACCACTATTCATACAATGCAATGCAAGTAACAAGAGGGAGACTCCGCGGATGTCCAAGCCATCTCACGGGGTACCAGTAACAATCTCAATCCAGACTACTGATATCAAAGTCCGGTCCTGGGAATAGTAGCACGGTCCAAGCCCGCTCCCAACTATTCAACGCCATGGACGCCGTCCAAGCCGATTGCCCACCCCGATGTTCGAGTAACCGGCCCATTAATAAATCCCCAAACTGCAGTTGGCTATGACATGCGAACAACAACCAAGTGGTGCTGACACAAGAAAAGACAAGACAAGCAAGTCTGGCTAGCTCAATATACAAGACATGCTCACAAGGATTATCTCATTCAAGCCAATACAAGACCAATCACTCACATGATAATCCCTTCAGTCTAGCCAGTCATGTTTATCAATTACATGACACAGGGTCCTAAGGTACACTCTAAGTCAGGTCTATATCCTAATTCTATAAGAGTTTATGTTTCATAATTAATTAGGTGTGTTATGCCAAGAGAGTGTACAAGGAAACGATAACAACGGATACAAGTCATAAGTCAAGGAAGAATTACAAACCAAACCTAGGCAAGCGGTGTCATTCAAGTATTGTACCTGTTTAACGGAGTGCGTGGGGAAAATTGATTCAATGATGCTTCTAGGAGAATTCCTTGGTGTACGATCATGTTAAGCATCTATTGAGACAATTCCATACGCATTCGGTTAACCCATGCATACTACACGAATACCTAGACACCCAATCGAAGCACACCAAGCCACGCGCTACGATTTTAATGCTATTAATGGTCTGGTGAAAGTATATTCATGGTTTCCAATATCTAAGGCCCAAACCTAGGTTACCGGTCTTATTTCTAATAAATATAAGATAAAGTAATAATCCAAGTATTTACTTCACTTCCCGATCTCTGATCGTAATGAAACCAGAACGATCGAATTCTACGACTCAAGGGCTTTCCAACGGTATATTATATGTAGAAATCTAACGGGCGGATTAAAAGTTATAAGTGTTTAAAGTGTTATAAGTGTTTGAAGTTTCCAAGTGCTGTCAAAATTTTACTATCCGATCGATCGGACAGAGTTGTCCTATCGATCGGACAGAGCTGTCGTATCGATAGGACAGTGCCAAAATGCACTTAACTGAGCCATGTTTTCTGTCCTATCAATCGGACAGTTTGCCCGATCGATCGGACAGTGGACTGTCTTAGTTAACTGAGGCAGAAAACCTGTCCGATCAATTGGACAGAGTGTCCGGTCGATCGGCACTGCACCGGAATCCCGCATTTGGGTGTTCTGCCCTCTTCCTCTTAAGGTCATTGCATGGAAAACCTTCATAAATGAGCCACCATGCTCCCCCATTCATCACAATCACCATTTCTATGCATTTTATCAAAATAAAAACATCCTAAGGCTATCAATTGAATCCTTTAATTCATCTCAAATTCCCAAACCTAATCTAACATTTTAATCCCCAAATCAATACCATAACAAGCTTGGAATTAGCGAAATCTAGCAAGAAAGCATAGCCAATCAATAGAAATATACATTACATGTTTAAATATAAATGCGTATCTACTTGCCTCAACTAAGAAGAATATAAAATTAGGAAAATTCGAGGAGAAGCCTTCTATTACGAAATCCACGAATCTAACCCAACCAAACGCAACCTAAAACGCAAAGGAGAAGAAAAGAGAGGAAAAGATTGAGATCAAACCTAAATCTAACCAAAAGATAAAATGGTTGAAAAATGAAGGTGATGGAAATCTTACCAAACTAAGATCAATGGAAAGAGGAGATCGCGAGGAAGAAGATTACCGATTCGGATTTTCGAGAAGGTCTCTCCCAAAAGTTCTAGGCTTGAGAAGATGAAGAGGAAGAAAGAGGGCTGCTGTAGCTCTTCGTTGCAGAGTTTCGTAATAGGTTTAGGGCTAATTCCTGCTTAAGAGAAGAAGGGAGGAAAAATGACTAAATTGCCCTTAAGTGGGTCCGGTGAAAGAATGGCCCACTTGAAGGGTTTCTGATCATCGGATCGCGACGACGAGACCTTTCCAACAAACCCAAAATCATGGCGATTAGAATTTTTTGGAAAAACAATCAATTTTCCCTAAATTGCAAACTACCTCCCTGCTATGATCAAATGAACCCGGAATCGCACGAAACTTCGCAAACACTATTCTAATGCTAAAAGAAACTTGTTTATGATTTAAACCCACCTATTTATCTAATAATACAATAATTATAATAAATACAAAATAAACGGGTCAGCGGGCCTGCTATTGGGCCCAGTTGACCCAGTAAGGTCGTGGACCTTACAACTGGTGCCATACTTTTTCACAGGTATCAAATGTATGCATGTTTGTGTGGATTACGAGGAACACCCAAGGAAGAATCTCAGAGCTATAACTTTGCAATGGGGTGCTAGATGAAGTTAAGTGTGCTTTAACTTCCCCTCTATTCATATGAATGCCTATTGATCTAGTTGTTTTATGTGCTTGAATGTCAGAATAGGCTTGTCTTAATACCGCAGGTGCCTTTCTTTTTGTAGTTCGCAATGTTAAAATAAGCCTTTTATTATCTTTGGTTACTTTTGATAGATCACGTTTGCGAATATGTTCTTTTTTATAGTCTATGCTTAGGTTTGGTATGTGATTATTAGGTAATTTTAAGTACACTTTCATAAAGGAAAGGGGGTCTTGGGTGTTTTGACATATCTTTATAGAAAAATCATCTCTTTTGAGAAAAACTAATTTCAAAGATAAATTATCCGGATCTGGATGGCTTGATTGGGTCTAGATCTGAAGTAGAAAAACTGATCAACATGTGTTTACATGAAAGAAGGATGTTTTGGAATGCTTAATAGATTCTAGATGCCCTGATCTAATTATTACTATTGATTATCTCTTTATTATTATCAATATAGCATATTCTAGTAGCTTTAGTTTTATGCATTGTTAATGTGTGATGCCTTTAGATTTTTATTCTTGATTCATTCTTAGTGGGTTCGACCCCTACTTGCCGTTGTCTACTCGTAGACACTTGTGCACTTGCGGTTATTAGTGTTGATTGAAAACACACGATCAATCACTGTGATTAATTGGGTCACAAGGATAATAAGATCTGGATTTAATCTTTGTTGGACTGATTAACTCAATAGATCTATGGATATAATTGATGGAGGGGCCTACTTACAGTAATTGGGAAGATTAGGGCCTTCTTGTAAACATTCCTAAAACTGGAGTGCAATTGCATTTATTTAGCGTAGTTATTTGAAATTAACCATGGGTTTGGATTACACATGATGTGGGTCCAGATATCTCAGTTAGAGTCCGTTTCTAAGAAATCCCATGTGATCTCCATTCTAGCCCTAAGAAGAGAAGTTTCTATTTTAATTAGAACTCTTAAGGAAAGGATGAGTATGACATATACTAATAATAAAAGTAATACTTCTAATTATGGAACAAAAGATGAGGTTTACCAAAACCTATAAATATGAGGAGAGGGGAGTTGGACGTCCAATGCTTGCACGCCTAATAACGACATCCACCTCTGTCCTCTCTCTCCTCCTCTGGTTTCTTTCTTGAGTGTTTAGGGTTTCTTCTCCTTCGAGGTCCCACCATTCTCTTTCGGAAGTTCTTTGTAAGAGGGTTATAGCATGAGAGACTATAAAGGCCAAGGAGGTCAAATCCGCGAAAGGGTTTAGTGGAATTAACTAGTCAAGTTCTCGATTTGAGTGCAACCAAGCTCCTAAGGTATAGATCTACAATTTCTTCTTTTTAGTAAATTTTCTTGTCTTCTTGATCTGTCTTTTTTTTTTATGGATCTCTAATTTTAATATATAAGACGAGGGTTTTAGATCTTGAAATTTGGTTCTTGGCCTTTTGAGTGTTTGATCCCTACTTTAAGTGGGTCAAAAGTTTTTAAAACTCATCTAAAAGTCTCACCTACTTCCTATAAAAATATCAAATCTTACCTCAAGAAACTTGAAAATCTCATTGAGTAATTTTAGTAACTTTTTATTAATTAATTATTATATAGAATATTAATTTAAAATAACTATTCAATTTACATGACACAGCTCGTGAATCGCATGGCACTTAATGCTAGGACAAGACCTTGAAAGAGAAATTTGGGGAAGATTTTCATTTTCAAAGCGAAGGACAACTCGTGAATGGCATGGCACTTAATGCTAGGACAAGACCTTGAAAGAGAAATTTGGGGAAGATTTTCATAGCGAAGGACAAACGTATCCATCCCATAGAGAGAAATTTGGGGAAGATTTTCATAGCGAAGGACAAACGTATCCATCCCATAGAGATATTTCATGGCACTTAATGCTAGGACAAGACCTTGAAAGAGAAATTTGGGGAAGATTTTCATAGCGAAGGACAAACGTATCCATCCCATAGATATATTTCAAATATTTTTCCAAACAAAAATCTTTACAACCTTGTGGGAGACCTACGTTGTAGCCTTCCCCAGTTCTGCCCCTATATTGATATTAAATGTAAAAAATTAAATATTATAAGTTTCAAATTACATTCTAATCATCATTTTTAAATTCCTGAATGGAAACCTCGTGCATAATAACTTATAAATAAACTTTAATTATTTAAAGTCATATATTCTTTAGATAACTCAAAATCGAAACTGCTTATTAAAATGAGATTACTTAGTCGAGTCTTTCATTTTTTTGACTTGCCCAGACTCAAAATGAAATCACTCAAAAGAATCAAGGATCGAGTCAGAAAGTTTTTCAACCATGTCTGCACACCATATGTTGAAAATCACAGTGCAATGAGAAAGATCCAACGTTTGAAATTTAAAACATTCCAAATTATACCGTACTTGTACTGGCCATCCGATAGATGACATGGCTACAGTAACTTTCACAAATCACAGTACAGAGTGCTGGCCAACTTTTGACATGTATGCCATACTTATACTGACCATGTGATACATGACATGGGCATGGTAACTTTCACAAATCACAGTACAGAGTACCGGCCAACTAAAGAAAATGAGATGTTTCAAAAATCCTTCCGATTTAATGCATGATTGATGGAATGGACGTGCCATAGCCAATGACACGGGCACATAAAATGATTTATTAAGTGATCAGACAATATAAAATATGGGTCAAATCAAATATTATCACCCATTTAATTACATCTAAATGATGAAAACAAAAGTTGACAAAAAATGTGGTAGCATAGAATGGTAAAAGTGGACAAAAGTATAATATAGCATGAAAAAACAAAGTGGACAAAAATGGACACTAAATGTTTATACCGGGGAGCGCTACACAACACATAGCTATTTTTTTTTAAGAGCAAATGCCTTTTCCGATTGGACCCACTGGGATGCCTAATGATTATAAAAGTTCATTGGATGGAAAAATCCATATGCGGCCTACCTAAATGCAAGATAACCCAAAATCGAAACTACTTATTAAAATGAGATTACTTGCTCGAGCCTTTTTTTTTTTTGACTTGGCCCTGAGTCAAAATGAAATCACTCAAAAGAATCAAGGATCGAGTCAGAAAGTTTTTCAACCATGCCTGCACACCATATGTTGAAAATCACAGTGCAATGAGAAAGATCGAACTTTTGAAATTTAAAACAGTCCAAATTATACCGTACTTGTACTGACCATCCGATAGATGACATGGCCACAGTAACTTTCACAGATCACAGTACAGAGTACTGGCCAACTTTTGACATGTATGCAATACTTATACTGACCATGTGATACATGACATGGGCATGGTAACTTTAACAAATCACAGTACAGAGTACCGGCCAACTAAAGAAAATGAGATGTTTCAAAAATCCTTCCGATTTAATGCACGATTGATGGAATGGCCGTGCCACAACCAATGACACTGTCACATAAAATGATTAATCAAGTGATCAGATGATAAGTCTTTAAAAATGTAGAATTTTTTCATTATTTTAGAGTAATTAAGGACTTAATCATCAAATCATGGACTATTTTAGTAAAAAAATTATGATTTTATATTTTTGAGCATCAAAGTCTAATTTCGAGTCAAAATTCATTTCTCTATTTTTGGCATTGAAAGTCAAAAATTTCTCATAACTTTTAATCACACATGAAATGATAAATTTTCTTTGCACCTTTAATTTAATTGAAGAAAACTTGATAAAATTGTGACATTTTATGCATTTATTTGGTGTGAATTGGGACCGCATCTTGCATAATTCCTTACCTATATGATTAAATTATTCTTTGATCTTTGCTTTTATTTTTGTAGGGAATTTCAGAAATCGGGGCCCACGGAAGAGAATTGATGAATCAAATGCACCATGGACCCACCTTCCTTTGGCATGGATTCTAAGGTAGGGGCGGCCATGGTAGGGTCCGCTCTCATATGCAAGAAAAAAAATCAGATTTAATCTTTTGAAGTAAGTTCCAAATTTGTGGGCCATGAGATGATGAGGTGTCATATCTACTCTCCAACAAATATTGCTTACATGTCAAGATGGATGGCTAAGATTCAATTCAAGCCAAACAAAGAAGAAAAAAAAATTGCAAAAGAAAGTCAAGCCAAGGTAGGGACGTCCAAGCATGGGATAGTTCAAGATTGCATTCTTCCAAGTATGGCCCACTCCTATGTCATGTTTGGGATGAAATTAAATTCAGATTTGAAGAGATGTTTAAGGTGGGCCATGCTAAGAGGTTTTTCTAGCCATGAGGAGTTCAAAAGATTGGAAATCTTGCTAAGCAATCCAAGTTGGAAAAAAATTGAAAGAGTGCAAGATTGTAGCTAAATTTATCTCCTAAAAGATAGGCCTCAAGATTGAAGTTTGCAAACCAAGAATTCTCCCCACCAAGTGTTGCACGTCCAACACCACTCCAAGAAGATAAAAAACGTCCAAGAAAAGGGGCTGCCCATATTGTTTCAAGATTTGAACTAAATCTGAAGTGGGCCCAAGAGAGGAAATTGTGTGAGACAAAGAATCCTATTTTTAGTAGGATTATGTGCCAAGAAATCCAAGGAGATAACAAGATGGAAAACCCCTAGAAAATCTCTCAAAAACCCTCCTAATCCTAATCCAACTTGGACCCCATACTACTAAGCCTTACCCAAATCAAAACCTTGCAACCCAAGCTATCAAAAATATATAAAAAGAGCCAAAAAGAGGGCTAGAGGGAATCCGATCTCCCCCTCACACCTTGGATGACCAGCAACTTCTAATTCCCCCTTTTCCATTAATTTTTCTTCATCTCTCCTCCTTCCATCAATATTTCATCCAAGGCCTTCCCTAAGGCACACTACCACTTGGATTTCTACGCCGTCGCGCCGCCGCCGTTGCTATCGTCACTCCACCGTCGGATCATCCTTGAAATCATCTTCCCTTGCTTGGATTTCAGATCGCGAAACGAAAGCCGGTTGGATCGCCGTTCAAGACCGCGAGTCCCTCTCCTCCGTTTAGTGTTTCTTGTGTCTATGGTAAGGTTGGATGCACTTTATTTTTATTAAAAAAATTTTGTAATGGTTATTTGCTTGTAATGGGTCTTTCATTAATAAATCAAGTTTATGGGGTCTTGGTCTTCACCAATGAGTCAACATTGAATGTTTGTGCGTAGTGACAGTGCGCACTTGGTGCGGTGGTCTTGATTTTTCTTGATGGCATTAAGCAAAGTAATTATTGCAAAGTTTTAGAATTAAAATCTAATTTCTTTATTCTCTGATTTTATTTTATTTTATTTTATTCTTTATTTTATGCACCTTAACAATTATTGCAATTGGTTGGGCTAATAAATCTTATGGTGATGCAGTGGTTAGATTAGGTTTCTAGATTAGGATTTTAATTTTCTTTGGTTGTAATTAATATTTCAGATTTGTAATTAATTAATAATTCAATTAGAAAATTTGATTTGTATAGTTTTTTTTAGGCTAGAACTAGTTTTTTTTATTAGGACAGGTTTTGCGATAAATAAACTCTCCGTGGATCGATCCGGTTTCACCGGTTATTACTACAATCGCGGCCTTGCACTTGGGGCTACGATCAAGTTTTTGGCGCCATTGCCGGGGAGTTTTTCTTCGCTTAAGGTATTTTTTTCCAATTTATCTTTTTAATTGCTTTGTGGGTGTGCCTTTACTATTCCGCAATCATTCTAGATCTAAGGGTAGCATGCATGGAATGTTTGGACCAGCCCTATTGCATTAAAAAGTGGATTTTTAATCTCTGATTTTTGATAAAATTAGAACTATTTCAGATCTGAAAAAATTATTTTTTCTGATTTTTCAAAAGTCACATCCAATTTCTGAAAATTGCCTAGTTTACTTGTTCTAATTTGGACTAGTTTAGGTCATTTTTTTTTCATTTTTTTTTGTTGCTGGTTAGGATTAATCAGGGTCTGTTAAATTCTGTTGTTTTTCATATTTCTAGGTTTTTAAAGTTTCCAAAAAAAATTCTGGAACTTTCCCTCACAAAGGCAAGTCGTAGATCGCACAAATTCGGCTTTTTGGCCACCAAACTTGCAAAAATATGAAAATTTCAGAACTTTCATTGGAAACTCAGTTTTATAGTTGTTTTTAAATTTAAAAGGACTCTTAAAAACTTGCTGGAATTTTTTTTAAGAAGGTTAGTTATTTCTTTGGGAAGCCGAACAAACTGCCTTTCTTAATTGGTTCGATGTCTAGGCAAGTCTTGTCCCAGTAGATAAGGGAGGTAAGTCTCTTGTTCTAGAAGGTGGTATTTAAGCGGGACCCTTGCAATGCATTGTGACCCCACCACTGATCTGGGGACTTACCTGGTCGGGCCAGTTTCATAGATTTGAGTTTGGGAACTTTCCTTAGAGATATTAAACTCTCTAAGATTAGGACTTTGCAAGAATTTGAGAATCTTCTTTTAAATCTAAGAATGGACCTTAGGTAGTTTTTCTTTCTAGGTTTCTTTATAAAAAACAAAAAAATAAATAAATAAATAAAAAAATTTCAAAATTCCAAAAAAGAAGGAAATACCCCCACTTCTTGGCAGAGGGACTCCTCAAATCGGTTAGTAAGGAAGGAATCACCTGTCAAGAGCTTGATTAAATTCTACGAATCTAGATCTCCTGGTTCTCTTAGGATTTCCAATATGGCTGATGAGCATAGTGATAACGAGGAGAACGGTAATGGGAATGGACCCAATAATAATGAGGAGGTGAATCAACCTCTTAGGAGTTTACGTGATTACCTTTACCCTACAGGACAAGCCACACCGTCGTGCATGGTTATACCCGCAGGTGCGGGTCAATTTGATATCAAACCGGGAGTAATCCAACTTCACCCCAAATTTCATGGACTTGAATCAGAAAGTGCATATTTGCACATTAAAGAGTTTGAAGAAGTGTGTGCAACACTACACTTCAATAATGTGAGGGAAGACCTTATCAAATTTCGTTTATTTCCATTTTCCCTCAAAGATAAGGCTAAGGCATGGCTTCACTCCTTACAACCCAATTCGATTGCTCTATGGTCCGACATGGTCCGGGAATTTTTAAAGAAAATTTTCCTATTACATAAGACCAACACCTTACGGAGGAATATTATGAATTTTAAACAAAAAGACAAGGAGTCTTATTATAGGTGTTGGGAACGCTTTAATGAACTACTCCTTGCATGTCCCCATCACGGATTTGAATTGCACAATACAATTGGTCACTTTTATGATGGACTTAGTCCAGAAACACGTCAATTCGTGGAGATGATGTGCAATGGGGAGTTCATGGCGAAAAACCCAAATCAAGCATGGACCTACCTTCAGTTTTTGGCAGATAGTGCACAAAATTGGGACACATCTGAATGTATAGACCCCGTAAAGCAATCGAGTCAGGCCAAAGGAGGGGGGTTATATGTATTAAAAGAAAGCGATGATCTTCAAGCAAAAATTGCCTATCTTACAAGAGAAGTTGTGTCCTTGAAATTTTTGAAGAATAAAGAACCTGCTATAGTTTGTGGCATCTGCGCTAGTGATAAACACATTTCTTCGGAGTGCCCAACACTCCCTTCTTTTCAAGAAGCGTTTCACGAGCAAGCAAATGCCATTAACACATACAATCGGTAGTTTAATAATTCTTTGGGTAACACATACAACCCTAATTGGAGGAATCACCCCAACTTTAGTTGGAGGAATGGCCCAAATGCTACTCAGCCCAATTTCAACCAAATGTCAAATCAATTTGGGGGTACTCTTAGTACATATGCTGAAAACACACAGCAAATGGTACCCCCTAGAACACAAACGACACCTTGGGATGAACTTGTGGCTAAGTTTATGGTGAATCAAGAGTCCATCAATAAAAAACATGATCAGAACTTTGAGAATTTACAGAACACCATGCAGAACCTCTGCAAATTGATTGAATCACAAAATAAGGGGGCTTTTCCAGCCCAACCACAGCCCAATCCAAAAGGGCAATTTGAGGTTCATCAAGGTGGTCCGTCAAATTCAAAGGAGCAGGTTCAAGCTGTTACTACTCTACGTAATGGCAAAGAGATTGCAAAGCCTGATCTGGAAAATTAAAAAATAAATAACCTGCATCCTCAGATCCGGAAGGGAAAGAAAATGAAGTCCCTCCTATCAAGGAAAAAAGCCAAGTTCCTCTAGGATTCAAGCCCTTACCACCTTTTCCCAACCGATTAGCTCCTGCCAAGCCATCTATACAGAACCAGGAAATCTTTGATGTACTTAAAGAGGTTAAAATTAACATCCCTTTGTTAGACGCAATCAAACAAGTCCCATCTTACGCAAAGTTTCTTAAGGACTTGTGCACGTTGAAGCGTAAGATACATGTACAAAAGAAAGCGTTCCTCACTGAGCAAGCTAGTGCAATTTTAAAGCATGACGCTGCCCCTAAATTCAAAGATCCAGGATGCCCCACGATTTCGTGCATTATTGGAAATTGTCAAATTGAACAAGCGCTGCTTGATCTTGGGGCGAGTGTCAACTTACTACCCTACTCGGTCTATGTAAAATTGGGGTTAGGCGAACTCAAACCCACCCAGATTACTTTGCAGCTCGCAGACCGATCAGTCAAAAGACCGAGAGGGATAGTAGAGGATGTGCTTGTGCAAGTTGACAAGTTCTACTTTCCAGTAGACTTCATTGTGCTAGACACTCATCCTGTGGCAGATCCTCATGCTCAAATTCCGGTAATTCTGGGGAGACCATTCTTAGCCACATCCAATGCATTGATCAATTGTCGGAATGGAAAAATGACGCTATCTTTTGGTAACATGACATTAGAGCTAAATGTTTTTGACCTTTGCAAACAACCACGGGATGATAACATTGACCTTGAAGAAGTAGATTTGATCAGTGTTCTTACAGCAGAAACTTTTGAAAAATCAATCTCTGATTCCATTGAGTCAATTGAGGGCCTGACCCTCTGTGAAGAAACACTTGATAACACTGTTGAACTGGTCAACACTATAGGCAAACCCTCTTTTGAAGAGCTATTACCAACTGGTACTCTGTCTCTTCCATCTCAGGTGAGGCCGCCCAAACCTGAGTTGAAACCCTTGCCCTCTCACTTGAAATATGCATACCTTGGAGAAAATGAAACATTTCCTGTAGTATTTTCTGCACACCTTGACAAGGACCAAGAAGTCCAACTCTTAGAAGTGCTCAAACTGCACAAAGGTGCAATTGCTTGGACCGTGGCTGGCATTAAGGGAATTAATCCCCTCGTGTGTACACATCATATCTATTTGGAGGAGAATGCAAAACCCTCCCGTCAGATGCAACGCCGATTAAACCCCACCATGCAGGAAGTGGTTAGGGCGGAAGTATTGAAACTTCTAGATGTGGGTATCATTTATCCAATTTCGGATAGCCAATGGGTCAGCCCTACCCAAGTTGTACCTAAAAAGGCCGGTGTAACTGTAGTCTGTAATGCTAATGATGAGCTCATCCCAACCCGCGTACCCACAGGTTGGCGAGTTTGTATCGACTACAGAAAGTTAAATGCTGTCACACGAAAGGATCATTTCCCCCTACCCTTCTTGGACCAAATTTTAGAACGGATAGCTGGCCATGAGTATTATTGTTTCTTGGATGGATATTCTGGATACAATCAAATAGAGATCGCCCCGGAAGACCAAGAGAAAACAACTTTCACATGCCCCTTTGGCACCTTTGCTTACCAACGGATGCCCTTTGGGCTGTGTAATGCTCCTGCAACCTTTCAAAGGTGTATGCTGAGTATTTTTAGTGATATGGTGGAACGTTTTCTCGAAGTCTTCATGGACGATTTCTCCATTTTTGGAGATTCTTTCCAAGATTGTTTGAGCAACTTAACTAAGGTCCTCTCTAGGTGTGAAGAAAAGAACTTAGTACTGAATTGGGAAAAATGTCATTTTATGGTACGACAAGGGATTGTCCTTGGCCACATCGTATCATCTAAAGGATTGGAAGTGGACAAAGCCAAAATAGATCTAATTTCCAATTTGCCCACCCCAAAAATTGTAAGAGATGTAAGATCTTTCTTAGGGCATGCTGGATTCTACAGAAGGTTCATAAAAGATTTTAGTGTCATTTCTAGACCATTATGCAACCTTCTGCTAAAGGAAGCAGAATTTGAGTGGACGGAGGCATGTCAAGTGGCTTTTACCAAGCTTAAGAACATGTTGACGACTGCTCCAATTATGCAACCTCCAGATTGGAGCCTACCCTTTGACATCATGTGCGATGCTAGCGATTATGCAATTGGGGCAGTTCTTGGGCAACGTAGGGACAAAAAGCCATATGTAATTTACTATGCTAGCAGGACTTTAAACAGTGCACAGATTAATTATTCTACAACAGAGAAAGAACTATTGGCTGTGGTCTATGCACTGGATAAATTCCGTTCCTGCTTAATTGGATCCAAAATTGTGATCTTTACTGACCATTCTGCGCTGAAGTACTTGCTTTCTAAGAAAGATGCCAAACCCAGACTGATAAGATGGATCCTTTTACTCCAAGAGTTCAATATCGAAATCAAGGATAAGAAAGGAGTAGAAAATGTGGTGGCTGATCATCTTTCTAGGATTGTCCTTTCCAACGCTTTAGAACCCTTGCCAATCCAGGACACTTTCCCTGATGAGCACTTGTTTGCCACATTTTCCCATTCTCCATGGTATGCTGACATTGTTAATTATCTAGCTTCGGGTGAAATTCCAAAAGAATGGACCCAACAAGATAAAAACAAGTTTTTCACTGAGGTGAAATAGTTTTTCTGGGATGACCCATACCTTTTCAAATACTGCCCAGACCAAATCATTAGGAGATGCATTCCAGACCATGAAATGAACAGTGTTATATCATTTTGCCATTCTCAAGCTTGTGGTGGCCATTTTTCTGCTAAAAAGACCGCTCACAAAATTTTGCAATCTGGATTTTACTGGCCCACTATATTTAAAGATGCATATGATTTCTGTAAAGTATGTGAGCGGTGCCAAAAATTGGGTTCAATTTCCAAAAGGAACATGATGCCTTTAAACCCAATTTTGGTCGTCGAGTTATTCGATGTATGGGGTATAGACTTTATGGGACCTTTTCCCCCGAGCTTTGGTTTTCATTATATCCTCGTTGCAGTCGATTATGTTTCCAAATGGATTGAAGCAATCCCATGTAGGAACAATGATGCTAAAACGGTAAAAAAGTTTATCTTGGACAATATCTTTTCCCGTTTTGGAACTCCGCGTGCCATCATTAGTGATGGGGGCACTCACTTCTGTAACCGCATTATTGAGAGTTTGTTTCAAAATTACGGTGTTACACATAAAGTGGCTACCCCCTATCATCCTCAAACAAGTGGGCAGGTAGATGTCTCAAATAGGGAAATTAAAAGAATTTTGGAGACCACGGTAAAACCGAATCGTAAGGATTGGTCCATGCGGTTACATGATGCATTGTGGGCCTATCGCACTGCGTATAAGACCCCAATTGGGATGTCTCCATACCGGCTTATATATGGGAAAGCTTGCCACCTTCCGGTGGAGCTGGAACATAAAGCTTATTGGGCCATAAAACAACTGAACTTTGACTTAGACAAGGCTGGGGAGAAAAGAGCCCTTGATCTAAATGAATTAAAAGAATTGAGAAACGAGGCTTATATGAACTCAAGAATTTACAAAGACAGGACTAAGGCCTTTCATGATAAACGGATATTAAGAAAATCATTCCATCCGTCTCAAAAAGTCCTCTTGTACAATTCTCGACTTCATCTTTTCCCTGGAAAGTTAAGATCTCGTTGGACAGGCCCCTACATTGTTCAAGAAGTATTTCCATATGGGGCAGTGACCCTCATTGATCCATCGAATGGTACCTCTTTTAAAGTCAATGGACAACGTTTAAAACCATTCTTGGAGACTATTCCTCCAGAGGAAAATGTAATTCCTCTGATCGATCCTAACTATCAAGATTGACGGGCACTGGATCTGACAGTGGCCCATACCTTTGTATATTATGCATATATTTTCTATTTTCTTTGTGTGTTCTTTGTCTTACATTGGACAGGTTTCTACACAAAAGCTTCATTACTCCAGGTGCTTTCTACCCTTTTTCCTCCTTTTACATTTTCACCTCATGTTACATTTCATTTCGCATTTCATGTATGACATCGAGGACGTTGTCTAGTTTAGGTTGGGGGGTGGGAACAAGCACACTTGTCCAATTCTAGACAAATTTTTTTTTCGTTTCTGAGTAACCGTTTCAAAAAAAAAAAAAAAAAAAAAAGGGTTTTCAAAAGAACTTTACGATTCGAAGATGCTTAGAAATCTGGAATTTCAGAATTTCTTTGGAAGGAAGTAAAATGAAGGTTCATTATTTTCTAAAAAATAAAAAGAATACCGAACTTTGTTTTTCACAGTACCACGTGTACATCATTTCAAAAGTTTTGGACAAAAAGATTTAAGTGTCATTTTCAGAGTTCTTTCAAGAGAGAAAAAGAGACGACTTTATGAAATTTGGCCATATGAGTTCTCCTGGTTCATCGGCATGGTTAGGCCAACCAAAACCAGTGAATTAATTCGGGTGAATCGAAAAGGGCTGCCTATTGTTGGAGACCGTTTAAAAAGAAAACAAATTGCCAAGGGATGCACAAATAAGTGTTTAAAAAAAAAAAAAGAGTTTAGTTATAACTCTTGAAAAGAATAAAAAGTTATGTGACTAGTTTGGGTTCGTAGCCTTTTTAACCTGAGCCAGTAAGCCCGTAGGGGTATTTATATACCTAGCGCCCTAAAGACATCTGTCTTGGGAGTCATTGGCCTAATGCTCATTATATGGGTTAATTAGAAAGCTTAAGGGACCTAGGCATTGCACAGTCACATGTGTGTGTTTAAAAAAAAAAAAAAAAAAAAAAAAAACAAAAAAAGGATGCATCTCGCGGCCTTTGAAAAAACAGCAGTGCGAAAGCCATCATAGTAGCCTTGAGAGGAGACTTGTATTTTGGCCGAATCTAGGAAAGTTGGAAATTCTGAAGGAGAATTCTGTTTTCATGGCATTATTGTAGAACATTTAAAATTTTTGTTTTGATGTATACATTTGCACAAGGCACTCAAAGTTTTGGTATAATTTAAAAAAATAAAAAATAAAATAAAAAATGAACCGGATTTTGAAAAGTCTGAAATCTTGATTATTCGAGGATTCGAGGCATCCGATTTGACTCAATCATCTTTTGAAAAACCTTCCATTTAATTTCTTTCACTTTTAGGTAAATGAATTTTGTGGGCATATTCACTGCAAACCCTCACGAGGCACAACTCGTCCACTAGGGGTAACCTAGGGGTTTAAGGGCTTGCTGCATACGCTAAATGCAGTCGAGAGTGCCAGCGAAAGTGGCGTTTTTCTTTTTGTCTTTGCATTTAGTTTAGAATTAGATTAGGCCAGACGACCTACCATAGTTTGCATATTTTGCTCAGGACTAGCAAAAAGCTGGTTGGGGGGTGTGATAAGTCCTTAAAAATGTAGAATTTTCTCATCATTTTAGAGTAATTAAGGACTTAATCATCAACTCATGGACCATTTTAGTAAAAAAATTATGATTTTATGTTTTTGAGCATCAAAGTCCAAATTCGAGTCAAAATTCATTTCTCTATTTTTGGCATCAGACAATATAAAATATGGGTCAAATCAAATATTATCACCCATTTAATTACATCTAAATGATGAAAACAAAAGTTGACAAAAAATGTGGTAGTATAGAATGGTAAAAGTGGACAAAAGTATAATATAGCATGAAAAAACAAAGTGGACAATAAAAGTGGACAAAAACGGACACTATATGTTTATATTGGGGAGTGCTACACAACACTCAGATATTTTTTTTAAGAGCAAATGCCTTTCCTAATTGGGCCCACTGGGATGCCTGATGATCATAAAAGTCCATTGGATGGAAAAATCCATATGCGGCCTACCTAAATGCAAGATATCCTATCCTTTATATCTATGACTCTAAACTTTAATGGTTTAGCGGCATCATTTTATTATAATTTCAATCCGGTGGTGTGGAAAAGAGTGTCAAATTTAGACATGCGACTATTCATTTGGTTCGGGGGGGGGGGGGGGGGGGGGGGGTGGTGAAGGACTCATGGTGGGCCCCATGATCAAACAAAGAGGGGCAGAAAAAGGTGCACTTTATATGAAAGTCTACATGACGCCCGAGCATTTTCAAAAGTGAAAACACCCCTATTCGCAACGAATAAGCGAATAGTTCGCTTAATCATATCACTTAAATGCTCATTAATAACTTCCATCATCTCTTTCTTGAAACTAACATCTTTCTCTCTTTAAAAATCAACTAATTCTTTCATAAATTTTTTATTTCTTTACAAAAATCATTCAAGATTCACTTACTTATTTTCTTGGAAATCTCTTACTTGTCAGTAAATTTGAAAGTCCGCTGGCCTTTTTCTATGGCTTACTCTAATGTAGACTATTCATTACAGATCATTAGTGGAGTCTGAAAAATCCATACCCATCAAAATAAATTGCCTCCTCAATCCTCATTCTTTTTTTTCAAGCCTTATTACCAAACAAAAATCTTTATAGATGCACACCATATGTTGAGAATCTAGACAAGCACAGTGCAATGAGAATTATGTCATACTTGTACTAACCATGTGATACATGACATGGCCATAGTAGCTTTAACAAGGGACAATTACCATACAAAAGGTGTTTAAGCTGACAATAGCCCTAGAACAGCCGAAAATGTATATTTACTGCAGAACTGTTTGATCCGTGGGATATCACAAGTTGCGATATCTTGGGGATGTAGGATATCCCACAATTAGAAGCGGAAAGACTTGAACAGTCCGTGTTTTTATTTTTTTCCTTGACTGTGAGACCACCAAACCACCATCCAAATAGATGGAGCGAGCAGGGCCGTGCCTGTCGTGCTCGGAGTGCCTCTTTTAATTTTTTTTCGGTTAATTTTTTTCTCATTTTCAGTATTAAAATTAAAAATTAAAACACAAGCATGGAGAATAACAAAGATATTTAAGTGGTTCGTTCAAACTCGACCAACTCCACTGAGAAGAATGGGAGGGTTCGAGTATTTATAGACTTTGTAAAATTAAAAATGACACAGAATACCCCTTATATGACCGTTTTATGGTGTTGGGGTGGTAAAATTGATAGTTTTTTAAAAAGTAGTTATTTTTAAGCGGGTCAGGCGGAACGTGCCTAGTGGGCCAGGCCTGGAGGTCCTGGCGGGCTGTAGGGGTCGGCCAACGTGCCTGGCGGGCCAAATGGGCCTGACGTGCCCGGTACCCTCGGCCCGGCACAGCCCATGGCACAGGCCGTGCCGGGCCGCGGGCCGTTGACAGCCGGTTTGGGCCGGCCCGGCCCATTTGACATCTCTACCCACAACCCACAACCCACTTCGGGTCAAAGCCTCGTCATTGTTTGATGAATAAAATCATGAGCATTTTACGGGAAAAGTCCCGAAATTTGGCCATTCCTTGCAAAGGGTTCTTGAATATTCCGTAGAGCAAACGGGGTCCATCAGGACCTATTCCCGTTTTTTTATTTAATGCTGAGGGGAGTGACGGCTAGCGTCGCTCATGTCTGATAGGAGCAAGCTAGCATCGCTTTACACAGTTTTCACAAAACACTTTTCTTTCTCTTATTTTTTCCTCTTCTTCCAGCTATTTCTCTATCTCTCCCACTCCATTTTCTCCCAATCATATTAGAAAAACAGTTTTACAGGCTTTATAAAAAGATTACTATAGACCAACATGCTATTTCTTTCTTTCTTTTTTCGTATTCTCAAGATTTATCTTGAAAAGTGAAAGAGATGGGGAAAAAAAAGGGCAGACATAATATGGAAGAATGGTTCCAATAATAATCTTATACTGGTGCATTATCATGTAGAGCTTACCCTCAACCCATGAACCCATCCATGACAAAACGAGAGAGAAGGGTTGCTCGGCAGGATAAATCTGTATTTGCAGGTTTGGACGTTGCGTTTCCGCCCTTATGAACATGGGAAAACTTGTATTCACAGCTTTTCCGCCCTTATAAATAGTGGAAAACTTGTAATATTTGGAGCTTTTCCACCAATTTGAACGACGGAAAACTTGTATTGTAACGGAAAGCTTGTATTTACAACTTTTCCACCGATATGAATGGTGTAAAACTTATATTCACAGCTTTTTCACCAATATGAAAGGTGGAAAACTTGTATTCACAGCTTTTTCACTGATACATGAGGAGCGACGCTAGCGTCCCCCCGAATTTTTCTAAGAGATGCTATCGTCGCTTAGAAAAAAGTATAAAAAAATTAAAAAATGGCGGGAAGAGAGAATTTGTACTGCACAATCTTCTGGACCATTCACGAGGAATGACCAAATTCCAAGATTTTTCCTGTAAAATCCTCTAAACTTATTAATTAGATGAACAGTCTATAAAAGATTGGTCAAGTCAAATATTTTTACCCATCTACTTACATCTAATAAATGAAAAAAAAAGTCGACAATAAATATGGTAGTATTGAATGGCTCATTTTATTTATATATATCTAGGAATTTGTACGAAAAAATTAAGCTTAAACCACAATTAAACGATTTCTAAAAAAATAAAAATAAAATGACAAGCTAATTGTTCGTTCATTTTTTTGGAAGAAATTTCCCATCTTAACGATATCATCAATCCAGTTGACGATATCATCGACCAAGTTGATGATATATCGCCAACCTCTTGCAACTTCTCTTCTTCCTTGACTTTTCTTTTTCTTGCATGATGGTTTCCATATTTGATTGTCTCAGGTTTGGAGTGGATGATGCCGAAATTTGGCTGAAAATGAATATCCATTTCAAATAAAATAAAGGAAGATTGAATGGAGGTGATGAATGCATTAAAGAATAAGGGTTTGATAAGTCTTTCACAAATCACATAATGAAGTATTTTCGATCTGTCCACTATCAAATCCATTCTTTAAGCTAGTCCAAAGATTCTCGATTAACGAAAAAAAAAACACTCTTGGGATCTAAAACTCCACACAAACAGTACAATACCCATGAGAAAACCTCACATTTAGTACTTAAAGATCGTCCAACATGGCTCTCTGCATGTTGCTCACAATCACCAAGACCTACAAAATTTCCCTAAATAAATCGCTTCAAACTCTTAATGTTTACAAAGGCACACCCAAATTTATGCACTCCAACTACACTTGAAGTCCTGCCAAATCAAGAGAAAACTCTCATTTAAGCATTTCACCAAACACCTTGCACTCTAAGCTCGAACTCTCAAAACCCTTGCGAAGGGAGGCAACAAATGTGTAGAAACTAAGCATGGGACCCACACACCTAAGAAAAATTGCCAAGTCCACTTAAAGAAAACCAGTGAGACACAAAATGCAATGATTTTTCTGAACCTTTCCATCACTAGGTAGAAGAAGATGAAGTAGAATATTGCTTTTTGGAATCAAGGTTGGCGATATCGTCAACCAATTATCGATATCATCAACTGGGTTGATCTCGTCCAAAAACATGTACGGACAATTATCCTATCCTTTTATAATTATTCTTCATAAAAATAATTAAATTTAACAAGGATTTAAGCTTTTTTTTATAGTAAAAATCCCATATATATAGAGTAGTCATCCAGTGCGCGATTTGCGCACTGGATGACTGTGTGCACCTCAACGTATGGCCCACAGGGGGCCCCACCTAGGACTGGGACCGGCTGGGGGGATTGAAAGATCTCCCATGGCCCTTTATCTCTGTAAAAATTGGGCCGCATCCCTGATCATCACCACCTTCATTTTGGTCCCATAAGTTTAACGGTATACAGTCCATTCGAATGGGTGTACAGTTGGTCCAATGGAGTATAGTACATTGGATGGGTGCAAAGATGGGCCCCATGTGAAATTCAGGGGGGTGCGTGTGTGTGGTCCATTCAGATGGACTAGCACCCGGGCCCCACCCCCGATGCGCAACTTGTGCACCGGTCGCACCTAATATGCATCATATATATATATATATAATGTAGTACTAGATTAGTGTTCGCGCCTCAACGTGGGGCCCCACCTAGGACGTGGACTAGGGGGATCGAAAGATCTCCCCTGACCCTTCATCTCTGCAAAAAAATTCAGCCCTATCCCTGTAACGCCCCACCCTATAAGCATGCATGATATTGTCTGGTTTGTCCCACGGGCCTCAAGGTTTTATTTTTGATGGACTTCAGCCCACCAAAAGTGTGACTTACTTGATTCTGATATGAAGACTTTAAAAGTAGAGAATTCTAATATAAATGGAAGACTCAAGATGATTCTATCTGAGTTAGATACTGCTAAAGCTTCATTGAATAGGATGAACAATGGATTGAGAAAATTAGATGGCATCCTGTGCTGTCAAAATGCACACACTGACAATCATGGCATTAGCTACGCTGATGGAGCATCCACATCCACTGCCAAAGGTACAAACTGTTTTGTTAAAAACTCAGTTGTTACCAATCATGTTGTTAGTGTTGCACTTAGAGCTCCAAAGAAGTAGAATGTTTCACGTCCTGAACAAATTCCCACTTGTCATCATTGTGGAATTAAAGGACACATTCGACCCCATTGCAATAAGCTATGAAGTTTATCGAATCAAAAGAAATGGAAAACGCAGAAGGCTGAGCTGAAAAAAGAAGAATACGTACCAAAGTTGTTTGGGTCAAGAAAGAAGATCTACCTTCTGTATTGGTACACACTTTGTTGAAGTATTTAAATTTGCAAGTGTGTGTGCCTAAGTTAGCTTCATCACCTCTGATCTGCAAGATCAAGCCCCCACCCCAGTGCTGATACGAAGATCATATTGATGGAGAGCTACTTGATACATATTGACAGAAGCTGCATGATGATATTTGTTTGTCAATTATAGACCAATGTAGGGGGAGAAGAATGGAGCTATAGGGAGCTATACAAGCCAAGTCAATTCAAGATCTAAAAGTTCAAGCAAAAGTAATACAAGATCTACAGTGCTGTATTTTTTTTTTTTAAATTCAATATATTTAGGGTTTTACGTTTGGGTAGATCAAATTGTATTGTTCTAGGGAGTTTTGTCCAAGAATTGCAAAAAGGGAGAGATTGTAAGGGTCATAATGACATGTCTGTGCCAAAATCGCTTGTCAGACCAAAGAAACCAAAGGAGGGTCTTGCTATAGCGAAGACTCTGCTCATTATAGCGAGTATGGCGTAGAAAGCCAGGTTCGATCCGGACTCAATGACAAAGTTTGAGATTGCTTATAATTCTTAGTGGATTATCACTAGGAGTCTTATGTACTGATTTGGGACTATAAATTGGGTGATTCTCTCAACCCAAAAGGACACACCACCTCTCTCATTAATTTGAGTAAGGGATATCTTAGAGATGAGTGAATTATTCTTTAGAGCAATTGAGAGATTATTCTGAAGGGTTGCTCTAAAAGGTTTTGTTTCTTCTATTCTCTTGTGGAAGATTGATCATCTTAGTCGACAAGGTACGAGGAGATCAAGTAAAGAAAATGGTGCAGGTGGAAGTCGTGTCAATGGAAGTTGTGCAAGAACAAATACAGTTCTTAGGTCTAGGTACTGACTGAGGTAAATGAGCTGTAAGTATATCTTGTAACTGTTTGTGAGTTCTTGATTTCCAAATCGTGGTTTTTCTTCCTGAAAAGGGTTTCCATGTTAAATTTGTGTCTGCCTTCTTGTTGTGTGTGATTGGTAGATGTATTTGCTAATTCTTTACTGTTTGGTGGTAGATGTATTTGCTAATTCTTTACTGTTTGGTTGTTTACATCCGCTGCATTGGTTTTATTAATTAGACTAGCATCCATTCTAGTGTATCTGCGGAACTTTCACAAAGCATAATAATCATTTTATCACCATTTCTTCACTTGCTTTAAGTTGTTAGAGCTGGAAACCCGCTTTTGATTCCTATGGTATCTTTATGTATAAAAGCATGGAATTAAACATTCAAAGCATAATAATCATTTTATTACCATTTACTCACTTGCTTTAAGTTGTTCGTGCTGGAAACGCTCTTTTGGTTCCTAGGGATTCAAGTTCCTTCCTTACACAAGCACCCACTCTAACCCAATGTCCACAAGCCCTCTAATACATGTTAAAGAAGAAGAACAATACTACTAAACTATAAATGAATGGTCCTAACATAGAAGAAATAAAACTACTTGATGCCTCTTTTTTGTATTAATGGACCCATTCTTGTATTAGTTTTAATATATATACGTGTATTAAAATTTGGTGTTGTTTATTGAATGTGTTTGTAAGGCCAAGTCAATTGTATGCTTAAACATTACAACATTACATGATGCCTCTTAGTGCTTCTTAGTGCCTCTGGCTTGCAGTTTTACCTTTTTAAAACATGATTTATGTTAAACTAATATTTGAAAGTGATGAAACTTAGACACTAATAGAAATAATTAAAAAAAAAAAAACTTAGACACTAATAATTTACATAATGTTATTATTTGCCTCTAAACTATGAAACCTTACCTCAAGGAACTTGGAAATCTCATTGAATAATTCTAGTAATCTTTTATTAATTGATTATTATATAGAATATTAATTTAAAATAACTAGTCAATTGACAAGAGACAACTGGTGAATCGCAGGGCACTTAAAAGGACAAGACCTTGAAAGAGAGAGAATTAGGGGAGATTGGTCAAACATATCCGTACAGTGAAGATTTTTCAAATCTTTTAGCAAACAAAAGTCAATATAAGCAAAGTGGGAGGGAGGCCCACCGCCCACGTTGCTGCCCATGCACAGTGCTATGAGAAAGACCAAACGTTTGAAATTTAAAAGAATCCAAATTATGTCGTAATTGTACTGACCATGTGATGCATGAAATGGCCACAATAACTTTCACATATCACTGTACAGAGTACTGGCCAACTTAAAAATTAGATGTTTCAAAAATCCTTGCAGTTCAAACCCAGTTGAATACACGATTGATGGCATGGACGTGCGCACGCCCAATGAGACGGTCACGTAAAGGGCATGTTTGTGTAGACATACTTTATATTGAAAGGAGAAATTGCCCCGTAAACAAAATATGTGGAGAAAGAATACCACAGAAAAGGTTTTCTATGGAAACCAAAAATCTGTGTTTAGTGCAAAAATCTCTTTTTTGTTGAAATGGTAATTTTCATGTTCGGTGCAACGGTGGATTCCTCACCCATTCTACCCAATTCACTTTACACAGAGCAATTATCAACAATTGTAGAAAAATCAAATTCAACGTAAATTGAATCCAACAATGGAAGAATAACCAAATTCAACATAATTAACAAGAAGAATAGGAACACAACAATCATTATCTGAGAGTTTAAGATGCGAGATCTCTAGATTGGTCCCCTCAATAAATCAATCCAAAAAGCGTGCAAAAACAATAAACATGCAATGGAAATAAAATCACTAGCACATACCACAAGGACACCAGATTTTTATGTGGAAAACCCTAATCGGGTGAAAAACCACGGATGCGAACTGGATCTTGTGAGAACTTGGTCCGGGCGGCACCCTTAACTACGGGGCGTAGCGTGTCAACCACGGGCTTCAAACGGTGAGTCTTCGTTAGCCCGCATCGGAAATATCCAAGTCCTGACCCTGGGCTTATAAGTCAAACCCCGTATTAACTTCACATGAGGCCTTTTAAAACCGCGCGGCTCCGGAAACCATAAAAACTATGGAGTTAAGCGTGCTCGGGCGGGAGCAGTACTAGGATGGGTGACCTCTTGGGAAGTCCTCGCGCGCACACGTGGGGCCAAAGCGGATAATTTCATGCTGAGTTAGGCGGGGCTGTAACAGTTAGTATTAGAGCCGAGGACGGCTCTATTTCCGGTGGAGGAGAATGTGAGAATTTGGTACAGGCGGCACCCTTAACCATGGGGCGTAGCATGTCAACCACGGGCTTCAAACGGTGAGTCTCCGTTAGCCCGCAACGGAAATATCCAAGTTCTGACCTTGGGCTTATAAGTCAAACCTCGTATTAACTTAGCATGAGGTCTTTTAAAACCGTGCAACCCCGGAAACCATAAAAACTATGGAGTTAAGCGTGCTCAGGCGGGAGCAGTACTAGGATGGGTGACCTCCTGGGATGTCCTCGCGCGCACACGTGGGGCCAAAGCGGACAATTTCATGCTGAGTTGGACGGGGTGAGACATATACCTTAATAAATTATGTTCAGCGAAGAACCCTTTGGACTATTTATCTTGGAAGGCGTCCTCTAATTTCCCCCAGTGTGTTTTGGGTGACTTCAACGCAATTCTCTCAACCTCGGAAAAGCTTAGTTTAAGGCCTTCACGACTGAATACAGATTTCTGACAAATGACAGTCCACTCAGGTATGCAAGATATGAGCGTCACAGGCAAATATTTACATGGTCAAATAACCCCAAGGGAACCAGCTACGTAGCAGCTAGACTTCACAGAGCTCTTCGTAACCACAATTGGCGCTCTACTACTACAGATCCTCTACTTTCTCATTTGCCAAAGTACTCATCTGATCACTGTCCCATTCTTCTCTCTCACTACCAGTGGCCTTCTTCTACAAATGTGCCATTCAAATTCGAAGCTATGTGGATCCACCATCCAGCATTTCTCAGTCTTGTAGCAGAAAATTGGCAAACAGGCATAGCAGTTAACTCCCAATATGTCCTAGCTCAAAACCTGAAATCAATGAAATAGGTCCTCAAGGTTTGGAACAAAACAGAATTTGGGGATATCAAGTTCAAAATCCAAGCAGCTGAATCTCTAGTCCAACAAACTCAAGCCCTTCTTGACTCTGGTTCGACGGACATCTTCCACCAAGAGCTTGCTGAGGCAAAGGTTTCTCTTCATAACTGGCTCCAAATCAAGGAAACCCATTGGTGCCAAAAATCCAGAATAAGATGGCTTCAAGAAGGAGACCAGAACACTGCTTTCTTTCATGCTTATGCCAAATACAGAGGTGCAGTCAACCGTATTGATAGGATTCTTTCAAATGGGAATTGGGTGGATGATCCCAATCAAATTAAGCTCTAAGCAGTAGACTTTTTCTCCACAGCAAATCAGTGTCTCCTCCAGATCCAGTAGACATCCTTTTTTATATAGACAGCAACAAGGTGTCTTCACTCCAAAACCTTTCGCTCACCAGAGTTCCAGATGTAGAAGAGATTAAAAGGGTAGTGTTCTCTCTAAAAAAAGACAGCTCCCAGGCCCAGACGGCTTCTTAGGTGCCTTCTTCATAGCTACTTGGCAAATTACAGGACCCTTTGTGGTCAAAGCAGTGAAACACTTTTTTTCCTCAAGGAAGCTATACAAAGCCTCTAACACTCACTTCCTTACCTTGATTCCCAAAACCCAAAGCCTTAGCTCATTTTTAGAGTTTAGACCTACTAGCCTCAATTTTTCATATAAAATTATGCCCAAAGTTTTGGCAGCCAGATTAGCCCAGATTCTTCCTTCTCTAATCTCCATAAACCAGGCAACATTTGTTAAAGGAAGATCTATCCACCATCACATTGCCCTTGCACTTGAACTCTTTAAAAAATTACATTCAAAAGTTAGTGGAGGTTCCCTATGTATGCAGTTGGACATCTCTAAGGCGTTTGACAAGCTCAGTTGGCCATTTCTCTTCAAGGCCTAGCATTCTTTGGGTTCTCTGAAAGATGGATAGGTCTAATAAAAGAATGTGTTTGCTCAACAAAAGGTTCGGTCCTCATTGACAGAACTCCTTTTGGATTCTTTGTCTCCAAGTGTGGTCTCAGGCAGGGAGATCCTCTATCCCCTTATCTCTTCATTATGGCAGAAGAAATCCTCGGCCTCAACGCTCAATCCTTAATGACAAACAGGAAAAAATTACCCCTATCCATAGTCCCTAATGCCCCTTGTCACCTATTTTATGCAGATGACATCTTACTACATCTCAAAGGCAACAAAAAAGGGTTGCAAAGTTTAAAGGAGGTCTTAGCTAACCAGCAAGTAAGCTCTCGCCAATCCATAAACTTGGTGAAAACTAAAATCTTCATTGGTAAGCGCAATCAAAGGACTAGGAGGCAGATCTTGGCAATCTCCAACCTTCCAGAGCATCCTCTATCTTTCAATTATCTTGGAGCCCCTTTCTTGATTGGTACTCCAAAAAGACACCACTTCAATCAACTGGTGGATAGTTCCTCTCCAAACTGTCAGGCTGGAAGTCGAGGCTGCTCTCCTTTGCAAGCCGCAAAATTCTTGTCAGACATGTGCAAAGAAGTCTTCCCACTCATATAGCAATGGTCCTTCCTCTCCCTTAGTTAGTGTCCAATCTTATGGAGCGCATCATTAGGAATTTCCTCTGGTAAGTGGAGCTATCCAGAACAAAAAGAAACCAGGTCTGCTGGAATGTAGCCTGCCTCCCCACTAAGGAAAGGGTGCTGGGTATTAGACACACGAATGACTAGAACACAGCCTCATTCATCAAGCTTGGATGGACTGCTGCAACCTCCAATTCGCTTTGGGCAAAGTAGATGAACATAAGGTACTTCCCAAATTCTTCTATCTGGAGCGCCCTTACTCCCAAAACAGGCTCCTGCATTCGGCGCAAAATCAGGCTCTCAGCTCATCAAATCCACTTTGGTGGTAGGTGGATTATTGGCAATGGGAAGCAGATTGATCTCTAGTTTGGTAGCTGGATTGAAGACTCTTGTTTGTCATCCCTCTTCCCCTCTCTCTCTTTCCCCACCAATCAGCAGCTGTGCTCTATTAGTGCCAATGGAGCTTGGACAATTATGTCTTGAATTCCGCAGGAGGTAGCAGACACTCTGCTGAACTTAGTCCAAAACCTTTGCTTAGATTTGGACTCAAAAGACCACCTTGTTTGGAAATCTCATCCATCCCAAGATCTCTCTTTCAAGGAAGCTTGGCATCTCATAAGAGCCAGAAGAGAACCAGTACCTTGGCTAGCTTGGTCTGGAACTCTCTTATTCTCCCAAGAGTCTCCTTTGCTTGGAGACTAAAGCACAGGAAGACTCCAACCCAAGACTGGGCACAATCTAATGGACTCAGTCTAGCTACCAGATGCTGCCTCTGCAAAACCAGTTCGGAAACTGTGCTACTCCTCTTCTTCCCTTGTCCCTTTGCGACTTCAATTTGGAGCTGGATCTTACAAATTGCTGGAGTCAATTCAGCTATCCCTCTGTCTCCAACTAGGATTTGGTATGATCTATCCCTGCACTGTGATAAGCTGGCCTGTAAAGGAGTAGCTTCAAATTTTTTCACCACTATATTTGTAATTTGGAAAAATAGGA
Organism: Persea americana; assembly: GCA_029852735.1. Classification (NCBI taxonomy): domain Eukaryota; kingdom Viridiplantae; phylum Streptophyta; class Magnoliopsida; order Laurales; family Lauraceae; genus Persea; species Persea americana. The sequence goes on along the minus strand of CM056818.1, from coordinate 28,685,773 downwards.
ATGAGCTTACTTATAGGAATTCAAGAGCTTCTCAAACAAAGGTCAAGGTCTCCCAGTAGAGATACTCTCCTCCTCTCTCAGGATTATAGCCAAGCCTGTTTATGGCAAGTTTCTTGAAGAGTTTTGTAAATTTCTGTTTGCGCCCTCTAGTTGAGGTCGCCTGTTAAATGGCTAGATTTTTTGGTTATCTTTCCTTTCTCTTTTGTAAAGTGGCCAATGGTCTTTCTTCCTAGGAGTGTTTTCAGCCCTCGGTTTTCTCTCCTTTTCTATAATTCAATTGCCTTTCAGCAAAAAAAAAAAAAAAAAAAAGGTGATGTTAGGATCTTAGGTGATAATCCTTATCTTTAGGATAAGGTTAGTTTACATTTGCTTATGAATGTAGATGTTGTCATTTAATAAAACTTGCGGTGAAATTATGGGAAATGAGTGACTCTTAAAATTCTATAGCTCATCCATTGATTATTCCATCCATTTAAAACGAATGTCATTCCCTTCAATGAGATAGGCATTCTTAATTTTACTTAAATAGGAGTTAGTCCCACCTTAAGATTGATCACATAATTGATAATGTGATTAATGCATATGATTAATATTGCTGAAGATTAATTATTTTGTTGTTGCTTTTCCTCATGCTTAGTTCGGTAGGTGCTTTTCCTCTTACCTTGTCTGTTTGGTTGTTTTGGTTGTAATTTCATTTTTTCTTTCTTTTCTTTTTAGCCGGCTCGGTTAGTGGGTTGCTTGGCTCTCCATTTATGGGTACTCTTCGTTATACTTCTGCCGGTTGCAAGTAGTGTTTGATCTAGCTAGAGTAATTCTTTTGCCCAATGGAACCTATATATCCTCTTTTTATGAGTTGTTAATATAATTAAATACTTATTTTCCAAAAACCTGAAAAAAGTAATGTGTAAGATTGTTGACGTCAACCTCCACCCTCGCTCCTAAGCGGTCATAATTGTGGTCGAGCCCGAGCCCTCACCATAAAACCTATGCTTTCCTACACTAATTGTTTTTGAGATATGTAGTAGCTCAGTGGGTTGTAATATCTTACAAGTGGTATCAGAGCATAGTAGGTCAGGTGTTTTAGTCGCAAGACACCCGTTTTGCGAGTTGAGCAGCAGGAGTCGCGGTGGGTGTGTCGTTGAGGGAGGGATTGTTGAGGTCAACATCCACCCTCGCTCCTGAGCAGTCATAATTGTGGCCGAGCCCTCGCCCTCACCATAAATCCTTTGTTGTGCCATTTTCTATCACCAATTGGTTTTGAGATAAGTGGTTGCTCAATGGGGTATAAGATCCTACAAAGATTGTATTAAATTACTTTATCAATCACGTCCTCAATCTTACAATGGTACCCATTCCTATTGAAATAAAATTTGATGATATATCATAGGAAATTATGAAATTCATTTTTCCACTGTACATATTATCAATAGGTGGGCTCTACAGTGGAGTTCTACATATCCCACCAATGGGAAGAGTGTGGTAGACACTCAAGGGTCCAATTATGACAACACTAATATTCCTATGATAATACTCATTGATTCTCAACCAACCATTGAAATAACTTGCGTGGGATAATATCCCTCAACATGTAACATGTCGGGTTAGAGTAAATATTAAGAATTTATTACATGAAACTACATCAGACATTGGTAAGAAGCCTACAAAGGAGCCTATAAAATGCCAGCCATGTTAATCCCCCACCCACAGCTTGCTTTAAGATATACCATTTCTTCCCCATCGTTTCTTCTTTATCTTCTTCTTCCAAGGCTTAACAATTATGTCTTTTGTATTGACCTCTAGCCTTTCAGATGCTCCAAACAAACACCACCTGGAAGGAAATAAAACTTCTGAGGTAGTTCGCAAGTCAGTGAACTATGTTCCGGAGATATGGGGTGATCGCTTTGTTGCATTATCTCCGGAAAACTTGGTAAGAATGAATCAAGGCTATTGCATGGCTAAACATTACACTATATATCACTCTTTATTGAAGGTAGAGTTTAGAGAAACCTACCCTTTCTATAAACATGGAATGTTCCGTGCAAGCGAGTTTCAAGCAGGGCAAGATTGGTTGCTAATAATCTATAGAAGTACATACACTTAATTTTCAGTGTATTCCTGTTGAAGAATCTGCTTAATAGAACTGTAGCCGATCGGATCATCTTAACCATCCAATCATGGGCAACGAAATGACAGTCGAAATGAACGAGCGTCAACAATCAACGAAAGAGTCTTCCAATTGGATGGTGGAGATTGTTTGAATGGGCAAGTTTATGGTTAAATCCTTGCTAAGCCCACCATCTGGGTCAAGAAACGATTAATTGTGTGTCCTTGTCTGAAGCCTTTCCTTCCTAGTGCCATGTAGAAATGTTTATTTGTAAAAGCTTTGAATATAATAATGAAATACAAAATAAATAAAAGAACAACGTCAAGGAAATTTATGTATAGTTTTTTCTAGCTTTTCTTCCATTTTTTCTGATATATATATATTTTTTGTAATTATCTAGCAATATTCTCAATTTTGACAATAAAATATCATGATACTCCACAAAAATATCATTTGAAGTAAATATCGCTGTCAGGATATTTTCAAAAAATTTCTGATATTTGTGACAGTGTTCCTCACTACATATATAAGGCTTGTACTGGCCTCCCCAAACCTTGGCATCTATCATTTCATAGATATATATTTGATCACCCATCCGAGCTAAACTCCATTATGGTATATGGGCATCTATTACAAGATCCTGTGAGGTTTTAACTCAAGACAAATTAGACAAGTCAAGGTGGGGACCCACCTGCTACAAAATATAGAACAGTAATAAATGACTTCCTTTTGGATTAGCCCTGGACCCATTCAGTAAGAATTCCCAACAACAATGGTCCACCGAATTCAAGTAAATTTGGGGTCCATTGACTGGCCCACATAAACCAAACTGTTATAAGTTAGGTGAGAATTGTATAAATGCTTGAGAAGAGTTATGAGCCGAATAGCTAATATAGCTGTTTCCATATCCCAAAGAAAAAGAGTGCCAGTGTGCTTGAGAAGAATTATAAGCCTAATTACCTTCTTTTCTTTATCTCTCGAAGTCCATGATTTAAAAAAAATAATAATTTTGGTATAAATCGGAGTCCATGACTTGTTGATGCAGAAACCTGATGCACAAACTCAACAAAGAGCTAATGAGTTGAAAGAAGAAGTGAGAAGAATGCTGAGGACTGTAGACGATCATTTGCAAGAACTAAATTTGATCGACGCTGTCCAACGTCTAGGAGTGGCCTACCACTTTGAAGAAGAGATTGCACAAGCTCTACTCCGGATGTACAAATCAGGGAGAGATTACAGTGACGATTTGCATGCAGTTGCGCTCCAATTTCGACTTTTGAGGCAAGGAGGTTACGATGTGTCGCCCGGTAAGTACTTTTTTCCTCCATTCTTTCCATGAGTTAGATCCTCTGGCTTTTACAACAGGAAGCTCTCTTTGAATTATTGGAATAGGACATGTGCAGAGTATCTGTGGCTTGGTGGCCTTACGAGAAATAAGAGAGCTTTGAGTAGTTGTTTAATGTTGCTAGTTGTTTAATCTGAAACTATGACTAGTTAAGTGAAAACATAGTTAGGTGGAAACATCTAATCCATTTTCTGGTGGTTTAGAATCACGTTCTTATGTCAAACACAACATCAAAGGGCTTATATATGGTGTCGCCAAAATTAACCACATATACTCAATCTAAGAGAGAGAGAGAGAGAGAGAGAGAGAGAGGGGATCTGGGTCCATCTGGACCTGACCAAGCACTGAATCGATTGAAACAGACCTTTTGGTACACTAACTACCCCATGCATCTAACCTACCTAACTCTCCTCCTTTCGACTAATTGAGATGGGCGTACAATTTAGAGGAGCAAGTTTTGGGGAATCTTTTTGCTTGGCGCTAATTTGAATGTCTGACCATCAATTTTTTTGTGGGCCCACATTATTTTTTTGGCATCCTATCCTAGGGGCCCTGTGACCTAAGAGAGCCCATACATATGGAAAGAGGAAGTCCAAGGCAAGTGGCTAGGAGAGCCCACACACATGAGCCAACAATAGTTAATTCATGAACATATGCCATATAAAATAGCACAGAAAAGACCACTTATAAACGGGTTACACAGTTCAAGTCAAATTGACCCATGTCAGGTGTGATCGGAGGAACAACAGGCTTGATATGAATTCGGCCTCACCCAATCTCCCTACTCAAACCTGAACCATCAGCACCCTGACCTTGAATGAAGGTGCTTTGGAAAGGACCTCTATATTTCTCTATCAAGTTTTTAGCCAATTAACAACCACCTTGGACATAAAATTATAGAACTAAAAATGTCTTATTCAATTTATTAATGAAAGTTCTACTCAAAAAGAAATTATTGAATTTCTTCCACATTGTGCGAATGTTAATTGTGAACTAGATGTATTCAAGAAGTTTAAAGATGAACAAGGCAGATTCAAGAGAACTCTAGCTGGTGACACAAGAAGTTTGCTTGGTTTATATGAAGCGGCACATATGGGAACTCATGGAGAAAACATATTAGATGAAGCCATTGCTTTTACAAGAGAGCATCTTAACTTGGCACTCCCTTGTCTTAACCCACCCTTTTCAACCCTGGTTGAGCTCGCACTAGAGCTACCTCTTCGTAAGCGCATCGAAAGGTTACAGACAAGTTATTACATCTCTATCTACCAAGAAGACAAGGACCGAAGCGATATCCTACTACAGTTTGCAAAGCGAGATTTCAATCTTCTGCAACTTTTGCATCAACAAGAGCTAAGAGAAGTCTCAATGTAAGTTTTATGAGCTTCAAACATTAATCAAATAGAGATATAAATTTCATGAGCTATGGAAAATTGATTAATTTGAATATCAAATTGAGAAACGATGAATCATTTTAGAGCTTTTTGTATATACCCCTCTAAGGTTTGGAAGATTTGTAAATAGGCCTATGAGGTTTTAGTATTTGAAAATAGGCCCCTACCCTTTCTTTTTAATTCCTTTCATGTCCCCAAAATCAAATTTTTTAACAAGAATGGGCAGCCACCGTGAGATTTGTGTTGGATATTTATATAAATGAAAAATTTACCCTTACCCCTCCATTAAAAAATGAGTATTATTATTTACAAAAATACTATTATTTTATCTCAAGTCCCAATGGTTTCTCTCAACAACTTTTTCTTGCGCATGACCGGGGGTGAACCCAGGTACAAGGGCTTGGGGACTAAAGCTCCCACCCATCCTTGATAAAAGTTTAAAATCTCCCCACTCCTTTCAAATTCTAAAGATTAATATGTTTTTTTCTTTTAGATAGAGCCAAACACCACTCAACTCGCAAATTCTAAAAATTAATTTCTTTTCTACATTTATCCATTCCCCCAATATTTTTTACACCACTAACAAATGAAGCATAATCATATATTTTGAAACTTTCATCAATCCAACAGTGGGTCATGTATGGATTAGATAATTCATAATCGGTTATAAGCACTTGTGTTGATTGTTGTCATGATCAATTTGGATTTAATGAAATGAGCCATGTATTGATAAAAAAAAAAATTGAGTTTATGTAGGGTTATTCTCTCACTATTCTCCCACTAAGTGCAATTATTAATGTTACATGCTTTATTAAAAAAAATTGAGACCAAGCTTTTGAAATTATACATATAAGGATAAAAAAGATGGACAAAAGTGTCACGTCTCTCTAAAAACCTATAGTTGTTGAAAGACTATTGATTTTTGGGGCACTTGAGGTACTAAAATGAAAATGCTGGGGCCTATTTGCAAATACTAAAGCCTCTAGGGTCTACATACAAACCTACAAACCTTAGGGGGTATATACAAAAAGCTCATCATTTTATTACTTGTTATGGAAATATGGATTTGGGTATGGAAGATATATGACATGGAATTTTTATTTTTCTTCTAAAGGTGGTGGAAGAGTTGGGATTTTGCTGCAAAGCTGCCATTCATCAGAGATAGAATTGTGGAGTGCTACTTTTGGATATTAGCAGTGTATTTTGAACCACAATACTCTCGAGCTAGAAAGATGATGACTAAAATTATATCATTAACATCAATCATGGATGACATCTATGACGTGCATGGTACGCTAGAGGAACTTGAACCATACACAGATGCAATCCAAAGGTTTGTTATATTAAATCACTATCCTTTTTGTGTTCCTTACAAAGTCTTAGATGTTTTTTGGGTCCTAAAAGTATTGAATTGATGAGATTAATTGACACACCCTGCCTTGATATTTAGGTGGGATCGAAGCATCATTGATCAGTTTCCTGACTACATGAAGCTACATTTTTCTGCTCTCTTAGACACTATTGAAAATTTTGAAGAAGAATTGGCTCTAGAAGGGAAATCATATCGTATACCCTACTTAAAACAAGCGGTATGTACATTAGACAATTCATCATGAGTTATTGTTTCCTAATTCATTAGGATGAGTTACAACGAAATCATGTGTTCAAAAAGTGAACCATCAATGGCCGGAATGACTCTTATATGAACTAAATTTTATGTAATGATAGAACAAGTAGAGAGAGTGATTTTGAACGGTTGAGATTCCAAATGTGAGCCCAACTTATGGATAGGCATAGTGATGGAGAGAATATATCACCCACATTGGGAGTGAAACTTCCATTTGAACAGATATAAAATGATGAATGGGAGTAGGTTTCTACTGCTCTACTTTTCTTTCCTCATTGCTACAGATATTATCTACTCTAGGGCAAAATACATAATATAGATTATGATACTGAATCTTTTTATTGGGTTCATCCAACATTCTGGAAAAGATTAATAAACCTTCCAAACAATCACTTGAAATAAGAATTTCAAAATTTCTTTTTCCATATGTTCCACAGATGAGGCACAATATTAATCCATAAATCAAGGATGACCATAGGATGTTGGGGCTCACCAACTTAAGAAGTCAAGAAATTTCGACACTCATTTGAACCCTATTAAGCTTTGGTTTTAAGAAATTTTGTTCACTTTCCCATATTAGATTTCTGGACCTAATTTTCTTCAAGATCTGAAATCAAATGAAGCTTAGTTTTAAAACTTTCAATTCCCCACTTCCCCATTTGAATAATTTGTGAGGAAGACTCAAAAGGGTCGTCACTCAAGATAACCGTCACTCTGTTAGATTGTATGTCCCCAATCTAGTGGATGATGTGAATAAAGTTATATATTATCTTAACCGATTAATGATTTCACGATTTATTCGTGCGATCATTGGTAGTTTATTTTATGATTGCATCTAACTAATACAAAATGACGTGATGGTTCATGAGATGAACTCGAGCCCACAAGTGTATTAAATGTGATCCATGTATGTGGATGAAATTCACATACAGGAGACATAGTACAGTTTTTATACTTAAATTATTTTCACAACAAGTGATGAGACTAGGTATCTCATCTGAAAAGGTTGTAGTACCTCAATTACTATGAGACAGTATAATTTGTCTCAACCATCAGAGTGTAAGACTCTGAATTCTTGTGCTAGTACGTTAGATGCACTAAAAGACCATGAGTAACACTCTATGCAGATCTATCTTTTGGTTAAGGACTACTCTCATAATTCCTAAGAAATAAGTTCTTAATCCTGATAGATTAATAGACTTAAGTTTCTACTATGCATTTACTTTGAGTTATCAATGAGTAAGTCCAATTGTACGTCAACACTTCGGTATCTTGAGTACTTGGTAGTAAGACTATGGGAACATATAATTTTCAAGATGGAATCTATACTGTAAGAGAGAAATATCCCATTGTGCCAATTAATAGAATTTATCATTGGTAAGAGCGCACTTATCTCAATTTAGAGTTAATTCGATGATACTAATGATTACTGCGATTAATTGGGTCACAAGAATAATAACATGTGGATTCAATTTAGTTGGACAGATTTATTCCAATAGATCCATGGATATAGTAGATAGAGGAGCATACTTGCAGTTAGGGTGTACACTGACCGGATTAGTGCAGATTAGGCCAAATCTTTTACCTGCGGATTGATGGATTTGGAATCCGTCACCAATTCGTGGCGGTTAAAAAACAATATGTGGAGCACTGGATCGGATCGGTTTAATCCGTTAAATCCGTTGAATCTAATGTTAAAGAAAGAGATCAATTATGTGGTAAAGAGTTTTAGCATACAAGCTAACAATCCACAAAAAAATACAAATTACATGTATGTTTTTTTGTCCCGGAAGCTACCCAATTGATTAATGCAAAGAGTTGGTTTTATCTACATTACAACCTAAAGAGATATGATCAACAAATTAAGCCAAACATGTTGTTAAATTCATAAAATTCACACTCCATCTATTGAAACCTTGAACTCTTACATTTTGACCCCTGAAGTTTTTTCTTCTTTTATATTTAGACCTTTTAACTTATATTTAGACCCCTTAAGTTTTTTTTTATTTATATTTAATGCCAACGGATCGGATCAGATCGAATCAGCATATTGAGGGTGAGATCCGTCACTGATCCATTGCTAACAGATTACAAGATTTTCAATTCGTCACTAATCCATTTACCTTCAGTTCGGTTAAAAATCAACGGATTGGATCGGTTTTACAGATCGGTGGATTTTTTGTGCACACCTACTTGCTGTAATTAGGAAGATTGGGGTTTTCTTCTAAATATTTCGAGTACAATTCCATTTATTTAGTAGAGTTGTTTGTAATTAACTGTGGGTCCGGAGTTCAAATGATATGTGTGATTCAAATCTTTAGTTGGAGCCAAATTCTAAGGAATTCCTAGTAAATCCCATGCTAGCCCTAAAAAAAGAATGTTACTAATCGAATTGGAACTCTTAAGGAAGGAGTAGGACACATAATAATAATAGAAGTGAGACTTCTAATTATGGACCAAGAGGAGGTCTACCAAACCTATATATATATATATATGAGGAGAAGGGGCTGGAAGTCCCAAGCATCCCACATGCTCAAGGCCGGACATCCTCGCCTCTCTTTCTCTCCTCTCTCCTCTGGTTTCCTTCTAGAGTGCATAAGGTTTTCTTCTTATTTGAGATCCCACTATTCTCTCTTAAGAAGTTCTCTAACAAGAGGGATATAGCGTGGAAGAACACAAGTATTTAAGTTCTCGATTTGAGCACAACCAAACTTCAAAGGTATAGATCTATGACCTGTTTATTTTAGTAGATCTTTTATGCTTAGTTGTTTTTCTTGATCTGTCTTCTTGATATATCTTTGATCTTAACACATGAGATTAAGGTTTTAGACCTTGTGATTGAGTTCTTGGCCTTTTGAGTGATTGATCCATACTTTAAGTGGATCAAAAGTTCTTGAAATCCATTTAGAAGGCCCACCTACTCCCAACACACTCAACATCTCTGTCTTCTTTTTTTTTTTTTTTTTTCCTGGCTGAGCCATACAGTTTCCTATTTTTCAGCAGGTTGGTTTGGGCCCATTTGTATTCTTTTGGGACCTTTTCTCAGCTCTTGTATCTCCCTCTTTCCTCGTTACTTCAATTAGCCTTTAAGAAAAAAAGAGACATTTTAAAACTTCATTATGTGTGGCTTTTTGCATGACTCAAATAGTTTGTTTCCTTCCTTTGTATGTGTAGTTCAAGGAAGTCTCAAAAGGCTACTTGATTGAAGCGCAATGGTCAAATTCAGGTCATGTCCCAACATTAGAAGAGTACATGACCAATGCTTTGATGAGTAGTGGATACCCTATGCTTTCTGTGGTGTCATATGTTGGGATGGGAGATGTTGCAACCAAGGAAGCGTTTGACTGGGGAGTAAGCATGCCTAAGCTCATTGAAGTTGCTGCTGCAATTTCCAGACTCAAGAATGACATCACATCAAACCAGGTCCATGTCTTTTTTAAACCATTATTCTAATGTACCCCACCATGTTAGTTAGTTTACATATGTGCTAAAGTAAAGGGGAAGTAAATATTACATCATGGTAATGGTGATATAAAGTACTCATTGAAGTAAAGTGAGAGATAGATAGTGTGTGGTAAAGTCCTTGTTTTTGGCAGAGTTTACTTTACCGCATTTCAACTACTTTCAATGAGGTAAAGAAAATGTGACCTGTGGTGAAATTTTCAGTATGAAAAATGGGTAGCTAGATTTTATTTTCTAACTCTACTTTTTCCAAACGTGATAAAAGGAGAATATTTGACAAGTGAGGTTCCTGTTCTTTTACCTTAACTTTAGGGCTTGCTGAACAAACATGCGGGTCATTATTCATCATTATCCTCACCATTTGTTTATGTAATTAATGTGAAGCTTGAACAAGAGAGAGTCCATGTGGCGTCTATTATCCAGCTCTACATGAATGAGAATGGCAGCACATATGAAGAGGCATGTGAAAAGTGTAGAAGGATGGCTGCGGATGCATGGAAAGATATAAACAAGGAATGCTTGAAGCCCCTTCCAGCTCCTATGCCTATCCTCATGCGAATTGTAAATCTCACACGTGCGATTGAAGTGTTTTACCACCATAGAGATGGCTACACCAATCCCACATATGAGACCAAAGAACGTGTCTTGTCAGTGCTTGTTAATCCTATTCCAGTTTAAGAACTTTAAGTATGTGGTTGTGGTGAAGAAGGTGGTGTATTTGTCTCATGTTCCACCAATATAAAATATGTTGAAGAAATGATAAATGTACCAACATATAATTCTTAGTACAATAAATTGACGAGTGTTTACGATGATAAAATAAAATCGCAAAGGCCTCTCTACAATGAATGTGTTGCTAATATCATCTTACCCTTGCCTCGTCCGCAGGTAGTAAACTAAATATATTTTACTTTAAAAAGAGGGAGAAGAAGAAGTTTTTTATTTTATTTTATTAGCTTGGAAGATTTAAAATAACATTTCCAATGTTTCTAAATTTGGTGGATGGAATTTTGATTAATCTCCCTTTTACTCTAGCTAGGGAAGTTCCATTGAAACTTGAAGTTCTCCAGAAAAATCCCTAATTATCCTTGATTACAAGATGGATTTCATCTACACCGGACGGACCAGAAATGGTCTTCATCAAAAGAGACAAAACACTTTTATTTTTCATTTTTCTAACCAGAACTACTACTTCGCCAAAAGTTTTCTATGGATAATAAAAAGGCTGGTAGGAAGTTAGAAGCCAGTACAATAAAATGTTAATTTTCCTATTTTACCTTACGGTTAGCTATGACAGCATGCCATGTTTTATTGTGACGAGCTGGACGAAGTTGTCCTTTATGTGAGTACAAACCTTATGTTTTCTTATCACCCCGATTGGGTGGGAGGTAGCTTTTCTGTCATTACATTGGTGAGAAAATTAATGCTCCTAAAATTTTTCCTTATCAATGGGAACCCATTAGTAAAAACCCAACACCCTCACTGTCGCTAATCCCCTGCGAATTGGCCCTTGTCCTGATTGACATAATATATTGACCATTAAATTAAATTTCATAAGAAAAATGTAATTTGAGAATGAAACTTAAAGGTCCACATACAAATCAAAAGTTGTGATGCTCCGATTGGGATGAATTTTTTTCCCCCAAATTCATATCTACTGTGAAACCTTTCTATCGAGCTATCCTCCCATCATTGGCATCCATAAAAATGAAACACACAAGAGACTTAGAACTTTACTTGATCTCACACAAGCCTTAAGAGGTACCTCTTACTGAAATGTAACCACATATATAGAGGAATCTTTAGGCGAGCAAATACACAAATTACTTAGATATGCATGGCCCACTTAAATGGACTTCCTATCATAAATCCAAACACGTATGTCATTGACCCCAAGTTTTTACACCAGTCATAATGGAATTGACACTTTGATTGAAGTAAGAAAACATGCATTCTAAAATCATAAAACTTGAGCGCCACAGATCAAGGAATTAAGATGATATGACGGACATGAGATTTTTGCATAGAGTAGGTCACATCAAGACCTATAAATCCCCACCTTCCCATGAATTGATGTGGCCTGAGTGCACCCCATCCGAGCATTCTAACCCTTTCATCAAGGACCACAAGTCCATTCCATTTCATGGGTGTACAGTCGATTTAACAATCCAGTCCATTTGCATAGGTGAAAACTCAAGAGCCTTGTGACCTATAAGGAGAGTGTTTTTATGATATGCTTAGATAAACCTTCAGGTGGGCCCTAATATGTGTGAGCATAATGCACGAGGTGTGCATAGGGTTTATCTATATATATATATATATATATATATAGATATAGGAGCTATATGAGCTCGTGAGTAGATAGTTTTGATGCACAACCCTTGTGAGCCAACTATCTACGATCAATCTAAAGGTGACACACACATCTACTCTTCCTACATGTAATTGAACCCATGTTTCATACATTATTTCGAATGGGACTCATCACTGAATTGAAATTAAGAAAAGATGATACAATCTAAGAATTTTAAACTTGTGGGCCACAAATCAAGTTATTAGGATGCTTTGATGGACTTGAAGTTTTTCCATGCAGAAGTGTTGCATCTAAGTCTTTCAATCCTCACCTTCCCATGATGAATTGATATCGCCCTAGGTGCGTGGGCCCCTCAAGGGTGTGTTCAAATTACTTAGATGATCATATGTGCACCTGAAATGCTTTAAGGGGTGTTTGAAAATCAAACATTTCAAAATATTTTGTTATATTATCTCTTACTTTGGAATGTTATATACACACCTAAAAGCTAGGTGTTAGGATAACATAAAAAGTATTCTACAATATCTCACTTTCTTATAAATACCTTCATATTATAATATTAAAGTATATGCTGTATAAACTAATCTTTTGTTAAGAAAACAAACCAAAACAAGGGTTAAGAGTATTTGCAAACAAGACTGGAAGTTTATGAGAAACTACTACCATGGTGGGGCACTACATTTTTAAATATTAATTGTTTCTATATGAATCCTACTATGACTCTCAATCTTAGATAGGCCCTTTAGTGTTTATGAAGTTTATGTGGGTCACATAGCCCTATCATAATTATATAGTTTCTTTATTGATTACTAATATTAGGTGGGTCCTACAAATATCACTTTAAGAAATTTGTATAATGATTAGCAACATTAATGCCCCCCTAGTGATTACTATAATTACTATCATTACCGATAAAAAAAAAGTGATTGCTATAATTAGCTGGGTTATAATGATTGTTAACACCAAATGGGCCCCACATTGATTCTTTATGAATGGATTCTTCAATGATGTTTAACACTTGATAGAGCACTTTGCTATAATCACCATTCCCTGTATTACATTATGGTTATTAACATTTGGTGGACCCATATTGGTTAAAATACATTGCTCGTTGTAAGACTCCGCCCCAAGAGTTTCCGATTAGTGCTAATTAAGTCGTGTTTTAGTTCTAAGTGTGATTAGTGAATTTTGCTTAAGTTTGGATTAGAATAGCTTTTATATAGCTTTAGATTATTTTGGGAACTCTTCTGATTTGGTGGGACCCTTTGTGGTTTCCTTTATTGTGTCTTTGTGTGACTTTGGGATTTATTTGATACTCGAAAAAATTTGTGTGCTAGCTCCGTTTGATCTATTTTATCATTCCCGACAACTTTCGTATTTGCTTCGTTTCCGTTCGAGATCTCGAAACCCCACTTTGCTAATTTTAGGGGTAAGACGGTCTTTTTGCACAAAATATGGACACTATTTTTAATGTCTCAGAAACCCCGTGAAATATATACTTTTTTGAAACTGAAAATTTCGATAAACAATTCTTCCTTTTTCTTCGAATTTGTTTGAAACCTGGAAACGCATGTTTTAAGCCCCACAAGTTCCTTAAGTTGTGGGACCCATCTCCATTTTCTTGCAACTTCTCAATGAGATAGAGGAGAGTTCAATCCTTGCCCTTCTTCTTGCTTCTTTATCTCCAAACTCACTCCCAACTATTGCTAAAAGGAGAATGAAGATCACCATTTTCTTCCTCTCATTGAAAGCTCTTCATTGATGCAACTTGTGGAGAAATCCACCCACTCTATAGCACTCTTTGAGCTAGCTTTTATTATTTGAAGGTCTACATGTAAGTGATTCTCTCCATCTCTTAGATATGTGTTATTCTAGTCATAGAGAAGCCCCATCTCCATTATTGGAAGCTCTCTCTTCCTATTTCTTGGTTTTGCCATTTTAGGGTTTGAAATGGATATCATTTTGGGGGTTTTTGTGTAGATCTTTTATTTTGAGCTTGGGAGTGGTGATTATAGCTTACTTAGCTAATTTGGAGCCAAGGCAAGTAGATGAATGGGTTTGATTTGAATGATTTCTTATTTTATGGAAAATGTGAATTTTTACTATTCATATTCTTATAGATTCCTATGGATTTTGATGCTTTTTGAAATTTGCAAATGGTTGGACATTTGTTCTTAAAAGATTCTTGAGAATGTATGCATCTAATTGCTAAAGTTTGCCTTGTCATTATGGATTTCATACATGGTGGTTGATATGCATTGAATGAGATTGAGAATGAAGGGAGAATTGGTGTTTTAATGGATGGTTGTTGGAGGAGGTGATGATGGTTTGAGTATATACAAGAGCCATAAATGTATTGTCAAAGTAATGGCTTAAATGAGGTTTTGGTGAGAAGAGAAAATGAGGCCCGGATTGCTGAAACGGAGAGTTTCTGAAGCAGTTCACTCGAGCGAACCTACATTCGCTCGAGCTAACCCTCACAGAACATGGTTAGCTAGAGCCAACTTCCTGTTCGCTCGAGCTAACCCTTCCCAGAAGCTAGTTTGCTTGATCGAACCCCCATTCGCTCGAGCGAACCCCTTCCAGAGACTTGTCCGCTTGAGCCACTCATCCAGTTCGCTCGACCCTTCCTGAATGCACTAGTTGTTCAAAACCAACCAAGGCCACTCCACCAACAAGCCCCTCAGCAATAGTATAGACCACAACAGCAGTAGCAACATGCCCGTCAACAAGGGAAAAACCATTCTCCTCAACAAAATAGGAATGCACAAAAAGGCAGGTAGCAGCAAGCCCCAAACAGGCCATAGCAGCGAGGACAAATTTATGTAGTCAATCGGGATGATGCAGAGGCTGCAGACAACGTGGTGGAAGGTACACTCTTTGTCTGTGGAATTGAAGCTAAGATTTTGTTTGACCCTGGCTATACACACTCTTTTCTGTCCCCACAATTTTCTATGTTGATTGATGTGCCTACTAGAGAACTTGAATATATTTTGACTGTGTCCACCCTAGTAGGCAAACAAGTTATGTGTATGACTTTTTACCTAGTTATGCAATCATGATAGGAGATGTGGTGTTACCATTGAATCTTATTCTATTGGAGATGTATGATTTTGATATCATCCTAGGAATGGATTGGTTAGCAGGGTACCATGCCACTATGGACTGCTTTCATAAGACCCTCACTTTTAAACTAGAGGAGACATCAGCGGGAGTATTGTTCCAAGGAGAGAGCAGGAATCCTCGTTTAGAGTTTATTTCAGCGCTGAAAGCTGAAAGACTATTGAAAAATGAATGTGAAGGCTATTTGGCGTTTATCACGGAGGATAAACGGTCCCAAGGGGTGGAGGAAATCCTAATTGTTGATGAATTTCCAGATTTTTTCCAGAAGAGATTCCAGGATTGCCACCCATTAGAGAAATTGATTTCACTATTGAGTTATAACTGGGGACCACTCCGATCTCTATAGCACCATACGGAATGGCTCTGGTGGAATTGAAAGAATTAAAGATACAATTGCAAGAATTGCTAGACAAAGGTTTTGTGAGACCTAGCATTTCTCCATGAGGAGCTCCAGTTTTGTTTGTGAAGAAGAATGATGGCTCTATGAGAATGTGCATTGCTTACTGAAGATTGAACCAAGCAACCATCAAGAACAAGTATCCATTGCCAAGGATAGATGAACTTTTTGATCAGTTGCAAGGTGCTGCCTATTTTTCGAAGATTGATTTGAGATCCGGTTATCATCAGGTGAGAGTTAGAGATTCAGATGTATCGAAGACAGCTTTCCGGACAAGATATGGACACTATGAATTTCTAGTGATACCATTTGGACTGACTAATGCACCGGCAGTATTCATGGCCTTGATGAACAAAATATTTGCACAGTACTTGGATCAGTTTACAGTAGTGTTTATCGATGACATTTTAGTATATTCTCAGTCCAAAAAAGAACATGAAGAGCATTTGAGGATAGCACTGCAACTTCTAAGAGACAACCAGTTGTATGCAAAGCTCAGTAAGTGCGAATTTTGGCTTGACCAAGTCGCACTTTTGGGACACATTTTCTCCAAAGAAGGATTGTCAGTAGATCCGGCCAAGATTGAAGTAGTTGTGAAGTGGGAAAGACCGAAGAATGCATCAGAAATAAGAAGTTTTCTTGGATTAGCAGGTTATTAACGGAGGTTTGTGCAAGCATTTTCGTCGATTGTGTCATCATTGACGAAGTTGACCAAGAAGAATGCACCATATGAATGGAAAGATCAGTTTGAAACTATTTTTCAAGAGCTGAAGATGAGACTAACTACAGTACCAGTCCTTACTTTGCTATCCGGAAGTGGCGGTTTCACTATTTTTACCGATGCTTCGAATATAGGACTCAGTTGTGTGTTGATGCAAGATGGAAAGGTCATTGCCTTTGGATCCTGGTAGTTGAAGGATCACAAGAAGAACTATGCAACACATGATCTTGAGTTAGCAGCAGTAGTTTTTGCACTAAAGATGTGGAGACACTACCTCTATAGAGAGAAGTTCGAAGTCCACTCTGACCACCGCAGCTTACAGTACTTGTTTTCTTAGAAAGAATTGAACATGAGGCAGAGAAGATGGATGAAATATATCAAGGATTATGATTTTCCGATCAAGTACCACCTAGGAAAGGCAAATGTAGTCATCGATGCCTTAAGTAGGAAATCAGCAAGCTTGGCAAGTCTAAGGGTAACTTGTATCTTTCAGCAGTTTGAAGAATTGGGTGTAGACTTACAGCTACTAAGAAAGGGCATAATGTTAGCCAACATGTCAGTGTCTGAGCCCTCACTCATTCGGAAGACCAAGGATGACCAATTGCAAGATCCAGAGTTGGCCAGAATTTTAGAACATATAGCAGAACGTCCTAATTTTCGTATTGTGGATGGAATCTTATACTATCGTGATCGTCTATGCGTCCCCAACATTGAAGAATTAAAGAACGACATCATGATAGAGGCTCACAGTACAAAGTATTACATGCATCCGGGTAGCATTAAGATGTATCAGAACTTGAAGGGCAAATTTTGGTGGAACAATATGAAGAGAGAAATTGCAGCTTTTGTCTCCCGTTGTATGACATGCCAGTTGGTGAAAGCAGAGCATCAGAAGCCTCTAGGGTTGTTGCAACCATTAGAGATCCCGGAATGGAAGTAGGAACATATTACCATGGATTTTGTTTTGGGACTACCCAGGATCAGAAAAGGCAATAACTCCATAAGGGTTATTGTGGACCGAGTCACCAAATCAGCTCATTTTATTCCCATGAAGACCGGAGTGAAGATGCACATGTTACCTCTTGCAGAATTATTTGTCATAGAGATGTCAGTCATCATGGACAACCAGTTTCCATCACATCGACAGAGATAACAGGTTCGTCTAGAGATTTTGGAGGACATTGCATGAGTCTATTGGTATGAAGCTACAGTTCAGCAAGGATTATCACCCGTAAACAGATTGTCAGTCAGAAAGGACAATTCGACCCTTGAAGATATGCTTCGGGCTTGTGTGTTAGACTTCAAGACCCAATAGGACGAGACCCTACCACTTTTTGAGTTCGCCTACAACAACAGTTACACTCTAGTATTGGAATGGCGCCTTTTGAGGCATTGTATGGCAGAAGGTGCAGAACTCCATTTTGTTAGGAAGAAGTAGGTGTTTGTAGTTTCCATGGACCGACTATAATCAGTGAGACTAGTGATAAGGTCAAGCTTATCCAAGAACATCTGAAGGTAGCCCGGAGTAGACAGAAGAGCTATGCAGACTCTCACAGAAGGGATTTACAGTTCAAGGAATGAGATAAAGTTTTCTTGAAAGTGTCACCTACTAGAGGAACCTTGAGATTCGGGCAGAAAGGCAAGCTATTATGGAGGTACATTGGACCCTATGATATTGTGAGCAAGATTGGTGACGTGACTTATAGACTAGCCTTACCACCTGAGCTATCCGGCGTACACAATGTATTCCATGTGTTTATGTTGAAGAAGTACATCCCCGATCCATTGCATGTACTCCGTTATGAACCGTTAGAGATTAGAGAAGATGCCACCTATGTTGAAAAACCTGCTCAGATCATTAACACTAAGGAACAAGAGCTACGGACACGGACAATTCAATTGGTAAAAGTTCTTTGGGAAAATCATGGACCTGAAAAGGCAACGTGGGAATTACGGAATTAGGTTCATAAGAAGTACCCATATCTACTACCCGAGGTTACCGATAAAAAAAAGTGATTGCTATAATTAGCTTGGTTATTATAATTAGCTTGGTTATTATGACTGCTAACATCAAATGGGCCCCGCATTGATTCTTCATGAATGGATTCCTCAATGATGTTTAACACTTGATAGAGCTCTTTGCTATAATCACCATTCGCTGTATTACATTATGGTTATTAACATTTGGTGGACCCACATTGGTTAAAATACATTGCTCGTTGTAAGACCCCGCCCCGAGAGTTTCCGATTAGTGATGATTAAGTCGTGTTTTAGTTCTAAGTGTGATTAGTGGATTTTGGTTAAGTTTGCATTAGAATAGCTTTTATATAGCTTTAGATTATTTTGGGAACTCTTTTGATTTAGTGGGACCCTTTGGGGGTTCCTTTATTGTGTTTTTGTGTGACTTTGCGATTTATTTGTTACTCGAAGAAAGTTGTGTTTTAACTCCGTTTGATTTATTTTATCATTCCCGACAACTTCCGTATGTGCTCCGTTTCCATTCGAGACCTCGAAACCACACTTTGCTAATGTTAGGGGTAAAACGATCTTTTTGCACAAAATCTGGACACTATTTCCAATCTCTCCGAAACCCGTGAAATATATACTTCTTGGAAACTCGAAATTTTGACGAACAATCCTTCCTTCTTCGTCGAATTTGTTCAAAACCCGGAAATGCATGTTTTAAGCCCCACAAGTTCTTTAAGTTATGGGACCCATCTCCATTTTCTATAAAAGGAGGAGTCTTCTTCTCTTCTCCCTTTTCTTGCAACTTCTCAATGAGATAGAAGAGAGTTCAAGCCTTGCCCTTCTTCTTTCTTCTTCATCTCCAAACTCACTCCCAACTATTGCTAAAAGGAGAATGAAGATCACCATTTTCTTCCTCTCATTGAAAGCTCTTCATTGATGCAACTTGTGGAGAAGTCCACCCACTCTATAGCACTCTTTGAGCTAGCTTTTATTATTTGAAGGTCTTCCATGTAAGTGATTCTCTCCATCTCTTAGATATGTGTTATTCTAGTCATAGAGAAGCCCCATCTCCATTATTGGAAGCTCTCTCTTCCTATTTCTTGGTTTTGCCATTTTAGGGTTTGAAATGGATATCATTTTGGGGGTTTTTGTGTAGATCTTTTATTTTGAGCTTGGGAGTGGTGATTATAGCTTACTTAGCTAATTTGGAGCCAAGGCAAGTGGATGAATGGGTTTGATTTGAATGATTTCTTATTTTATGGAAAATTTGAATTTTTACTATTCATCTTCTTCTAGATTCATATGGATTTTGATGCTTTTTGAAATGTGCAAATGGTTGGACATTTGTTCTTAAAAGATTCTTGAGAATGTATGCATCTAATTGCTAAAGTTTGCCTTGTCATTATGGATTTTGTACATGGTGGTTGATATGCATTGAATGAGATTGAGAATGAAGGGAGAATTGGTGTTTTAATGGATGGTTGTTGGATGAAGTGATGATGGTTTGAGTATATACAAGAGCCATATATGTATTGTCAAAGTAATGGCTTAAATGAGGTTTTGAAGAGAAGAGAAGATGAGGCCCGGATTGCTGAAACGGAGAGTTTTTTAAGTTCGCTCGAGCTAACCTTCACAGAACATGGGTAGCTAGAGCCAGCTTCCTGTTAGCTCGAGCTAACCCTTCCCAAGAAGCTAGTTTGCTTGAGCGAACCCCCATTCGCTCGAGCGAACCCCTTCTAGAGACTTGTCCGCTCGAGCCACTCATCCAGTTCGCTCGACCCTTCCTGACTCGGACCAGTTCGCTCGAGCTAACTTGTATTCGCTCGAGCGAACTCTACATAATTCCTGTAGTGTTTCTAAACATGATCAAAAGGGTGTTTTAAGGTCCAGTGAGGTTGGTTTGGAGCCCCAATATGATGTGGAGGAATAAGAGGTCTTATTTGGAAATTGATTTGGAAAAGAACCCCAATTCTAGAGATTTATTTAGGATATTGGACTTATCAATTTGTATAGGGAACTCGGGATGTCTCAAACCTTCCAGAGTACCAAGCCATGAGCTTTAACCGATATACGAGACCCTTATACCTATTGTTTAAATCTGGAAACCTCAATGTATGGTCCAGATTTTTGCGGGGGTCCATAGTGTCTGCTTTTACTGAATTTCATACATTTTCGACAGCTTTCGTGTATTAGTACAAATGGCATTTCAAAACCACTGAAATCTGTAATTTGAATATTTGATCAGCCTTATGCATTTTTTATAAGATATTATTATGTTAAATGAGCTTACGAGCCTTCAGTTCAGTTTGTTTTGGGTGTTATACACCCTTCAGATATGTATATGTTTTGAATGCATTTTGATCTATGAGTCGGCACCACTAAGCTTGGACAACCTTATCGGTTTGCCCACCGACTTGGGGTCTCCCTTTAGCTTCTGTTAGCTGCAGTCTGAATTTTGTTATGTTCTATTACCCAGTTCCGCAGCCGTGGTTTTGCTCAGTATATATATATGTATATGTATAGTTGCTTCTCGCCACCTTGTGTGTTCGAGACCAACGCCTTTAGTGTGCTCTCATCACATTAGTAATGGAGGATTTAGCTTAAGTGTGGTTGCCATCTTGTCAGTTCCTATTCCTTGTTATCCTACATGATTTATATTGCATATGTGTTTTAAATAAACAATGCATCCTGTTTTATGATAAGTATTGTTTTAACAATTCTCGTTATATTTTTCAGATATGCTTTGATTTCTTCTATTGTTATATCTACTCACCCACCTGCCAGACTGTCGTATTTGACCCATTTCTGTGGTACTCAGGTCCAGACCTCATTGTCTTTGAGGAGGAGCCAGAGGAGGCGGCCGGTAAGCCGCAACGATTAGTCGAATGGCAAGCCGATAATGTCATTTAGACATTGGGTTGAGCTTCGAGACGCGTACATTTTGGGAATTATAGATTGTCACATTTTGGGAATATTCTTTTGGTTGTACTGACCTTTGTTGGTTATTATTTTTTAGGAGATTAATGAACTTACATTTTTGTATAAACTTCTAACTTTATATTTTCGGAAATGCCAAAGGTTCATTGCTCACTCTGATGTCAAATTAATTATGTATGTATTATTTGTCTTGGAAATATAGAATAGATTACAAATTTGGTTTGCTACGCGCTTCCGCACCAATGTAAATATTTTGTGTGAAACCCTCACCGTGGACACCTGTGGGAAATAAAAAGAGTGCATTCATACGTTAATTATCATTCGCGGGCCCAGATCTCGGTCTGGGGTCGCGACACTCGTGGACATTAAGTCTAATGATTTTCTAATTAGATGGGCCCTACCATGGTTACCAACATTAAATCACTCTAGTATTGCTATTAGTTAGTGGGTTCCCATTCGGTCAATCATCCTGGTTTCACTATTCATTTCTTACTTGGGTGCATCATCTAGTAAAAGTTTTATAAACTACCAAACACTTCAAGGTATATTGAAATTTATAAAAATTTCCAAACTGTTAGAAGAGGAGAAGACTTAGAGAAAGAAGATTAGAGGGAGAAGAGAGAGAGAGAGAGAGAGAGAGAGAGAGAGAGAGAGAGAGAGAGAGAGAGAGAGAGTGTTTTATTATCTCAAGTACGTATAGAAGTACAAGGGAGGAGGTTTATTTATAGGTATATCAGGGCTCCAACAACAACTAAGTATGGTACTTAGGGACCCAATACTTCTTCATTTTCCTTGATGGGACAGTATGGATCTTTCTTTATATCTAGAGACCGAACGACCATGGGGGTGCTTAATAGATGTGCCATGTTCATACCAAATCATTTTAAAATCTTCTCAGTATAATTAGATTGATGGACCAACATCTCACTAGAATTTCTTTCGATTTGTAGGCCGAGACAGAATTTCGCTTTTCCAAGGTCTTTCATTTCAAATTCTTTCTTTAAATAATTAGCAGTTTTTTCGAGCTCTTCCGGAGTCCCTGTCAAATTTATATCATGCACATAAATTTCTACTAATGTAAATCCATTCAAGAATTTCTTTATGAATATACACGAGCAAATGTAATTTTTTTTGTACCCTCCCTAGACAAGTACTCACTAAGATGATTGTATTACATTCTTCCGAATTGCTTCACGCCTTCCATTGACCACCTTAATTAGATTGAGTACGTATTCATTGACTTTGCTTCACGTAAAGGAAATTCTTTTGAGATTTTTCATGTAAATTTCTGTGTCTAGGTCCCCGTACAAGTAAACAGTTACAATATCCATGAGTCTCATTTATAGATTTTGAGAAACTGCTAAACTGATCAGATATCTGAATTGTGCCATATCCATAACAGGGGAGTATGTTTCCTCATAACCAATCCCATATTTCTACAGGAAACCTTGTGCCACTAATCGTACCTTATATCTAGTAATTTCACTCATTTTACTTCTTTTTTTTTACAAGCACCTACTTGTAACCTACATGGTTAACATCTTTTGGGGCATGTACTATAGGTCCGAACATACTACATTTATAGAGAGACTCTAACTCTGCTTTGATGGAACTTCCCCATTTTAGCCAATCTTTTCTTTGTGGACATTCATTTATAGTACGTGGTTATGTGTCCTAATCATCATCATCATGTTCCTTTGATATTTGTGTAGCTATCACATATGCAAATGTGTCATCGATGACAATTTCCTTTCTATTCCATATCTCTCTTGAATAATTGTAAAATATAGAGATATCTTTATTATCCGGTACCGGCGACTCTTTAGGGGCTTCCAAAGTCTCATAAGGGACTTTCATTATTCTAGAGAGAACGGATTCTGTAATAACCTCTTCAAGAGTGTTATATGCCTCTTCGGGAGGAACCTTTTCGGAAGCGTTACGTGCCTCTTCAGGAGGACATAATGATAATTGCCCATTTCTTTTTTTCCGCGGAGCTGGGTCCTTTCAAATGGGAATTTGGCGGATGATCTCAATCAAATTCAACTCCTGGCAGTTGATTTTTTCTCCGCAGCAAATCAGTGTCTTCCTCTAGGTCCAGCAGACATCCTTCTTGATATAGATAGCAGCAAGGAGTCTTCACTCTAAAACCTTCAGCTCACCAGAGTCTCAGATGCAGAAGAGATAAAAAGGGTGGAGTTCTCTCTAGAAAAAGAAAGCTCCCCAGGCCTAGACGACTTCTCAGGTGCCTTCTTCATAGCTACTTGCAAATTACAGGACCCTCTGTGGTCAAAGCAGTGAAACACTTTTTTTCCTCAGGGAAGCTAGATAAAGCCTCAAACACTCACTTCCTTACCTTGATTCCCAAAACCCAATCCCTTAGCTCAGCCTCCTCAATTTTTCACATAAAATCATATCCAAAATTTTGGCAGCCAAATTAGCCCAGATTCTTCCCTCTCTAAACTCCACAAACTAGGCAGTATTTGTTAAAGGAAGATCTATCCACCAGCACATTGCCCTTGCACATGAACTCTTTCAAAAACTACATTCAAAAGTTAGTGGAGGTTCCCTGTGTATGTAGTTTGACATCTCTAGGGCGTTTGACAAGCTCAATTGGCCATTTCTCTTCAAGGCCCTAGCATTCTTTTGGTTTTTGGAAAGATGGATAGGTCTAACAAAGAATGTGTTTGCTCAGCAAAAGGTTCGGTCCTCTGATGGACCTAGCTTTTCTTGCCTTCCTCCGCCCCGGGTCCGCCGAGGTGCGGCCGGGCGAAGAAAAAACGAGCATCAACAATTTGTACGGGTATGCCAGATTTTCTATTCTACTTGGAATTTGAAATGGTGATCTGGAGATTCACCTTCACAAGTAGAAAAGAAATCAAACTTTTTTTCTAACTTTCCATTGCACATATATTTTAAGAAAAGAGACAAATTTAGAATGCCGTGAGAGGCGATTTTCTTTAGTTTGCCGTGAAAGGCGGTTTTGTGCCATAGAAGGCAATTTTGCCATGAAAGGCGATTTACAAATCTTATCAATAATGAAAGATAAGAATTGTGATTTTTTTGTCTCTTTAAAAAATACAAAATACAATAGAAAAGGAAGAAAGAGGGATCTGACTTCTCAGGAGATTGTGGGGACTCGTTCAGATCGACGGTCGCGAGTCATGTATGGGCTCCGCCGTCATCCTTCAGATGAGAGCAGTTGATGCTTTAATTTACTTAGCTAGGCTCAAATCTCGGATTTTTAGAGGATAAAGACCAAGGGAAGGTCCTATATCCAATAAAAAGCCGGGCAGATGGGCTGAAAAGTCACATCTAGGCCATGTTGGATGAAAGGAGAGAGGAAACCTTGGGGGGGGGGGGGGTGGCCCCCCAAGGGACTTCAATCACCTTGTAGTGTTTTTTGCAGAGTTTATTCGGAATAGGAGAGCTTCTTTGCGGAGAGACTTTCAAGGCAATTTTCTAAAACTCTTCAAATGATTTTTTCGAACCCTTTCCCTTTGGAATGACCGCCTATTTATAGGCTTTTGGTAGCCTTTAGGAAGGTTTATGAGCATTAGTGGTATTAATGCTCCATGAAGGGAGGAGTTAAAAGATTTAATTTCATAAATTTTGTAACTCCTTTTTCCTTGAATCTGATTGGCCGATGGAGAATAATGGGCATTTAATCTCCATGATGATGAGGGTTTCATGATTAATTACCATGATTAAACTCTATAATGATAGGAGTTACATGGTTAATTGCCAGGATTAATTGGACTTGTAACTCCCATTTGCTTGCTTCTGATTGGGCCGTCCAAAATAATGAGTTAATGAACGCATTAACTTGTCATAAACGGGTCAATTAACAGCATTAATTGGTCGCCAAGTCGCGTGAGGAGTCGCGGGCTGTGCCGCGTCTTTTGGAACTCTTCTAGCGATGATCGTCGATGGATCCGCATGTTGTTTGATGTTGGATGGCGATGTAATTTCAGATATTGGTTGACATTAATCGGCCGGCAACATCAGTCCAGTCGATTTCTCGATCGGTTGGGCGGAAAGTGTGATTTCTTGGTCGGCCGGTCGACGATTTCGGAGTGTCCAATGATGATCGAATGATTTCAACGCGGATCCGTGATGTTGATGAAGATCTACGGATATCATGCCTTTAAAATTAGAATTTGAGAAAATCACAGGGGCCAATCATCGCGAAACACGAAAAGAATCGGAAAAACAGTGTTTTGGAAAAAATCTGGCTACCCGGACTTCCAGGGTCGCCGGAGACTTTGTAGTCGATTTTCCGCCAAGAGTTGAAACTAGGTCAAACGCTGTCAGAATGACCTGAAATTTGAGGTGAATCTTCCTGAGCATTAGATAGGACCAACCATGGGATTTTATTTGAGTTTTGAAGCCGTTTGGGGTCCCGTCGATGCTAGACTTGATTTCACCTAGCGGAAGATGTCGAGCTTTGATGTGCGGTCAGCCGATGTCTGATTGACCTGAAATTTGATAGGGAGCCTATTGGAGTCATTTTGAGATGATCCATTAGCTCCGATTTAGGTACCATGGTCCCGGGGAGCTCTGCCGCCGCTGGACTTGATTTTGCTTCCGAGCGCCAAAGCCGGGTCAAACGTCGTCGGAATGATCTGAAATTTGACGTGCAACCCTTTGTAAGCATGTAGAAGCTACTCATGTACTTTGTTTGATGAGTGGTGGCATCGGAGGTTATTGCCGCCGAGAGGCTTGATTTCACCGTTTGAGAGTTGATGGAGGGTCAAACGGTGGCGGTTTGACTTGAAATTTGGCGTGGAGTCTTTTGGAGGGATTTTCAGACCATTTATAGGCAATGATCGAAAATTTGTTATCTTCGTCACTGTCGTCGCCGGGAGCTACTGCTCAGCTATTGGAGGATTGAAGTTATGCCAAATGGTGTTGAAATAGCCCGAAACTTCATGTGTACCCATCTTTTGGCTATTTTGAAGGATCTTGCAGTTTTTGTTTGATTCTTACAAGATTTGATGTTTGAAGCAGCTTTGCCTGTTTGTAGTAAGATGTGACTCCATGTAGCTTTTGATGTTAAGAGGCAAAGTGACATTTTTTGTGTCAACAAATGCCCCCTCGAGGTACGGCGATGAATTGCATAGCTTTTGTAGTCGATGTGCCTCGAATAAAACTTTGAAGGAGAACTTCTTACTTGACCAAGAGTCTCTAAGCATTTTTTTTTTTTTTTTTGGAGTAGCCTTTTGAGTTTCCAAGGGGATTTTATGCTAGTGAGAGAGATCATGTACCGTTTCAAGGCAAAATTTTGAAAATTACATTTGGATTGGGTTTTTGGGTTTTGGATTTTTCTTTTTGACCTTGTGAACCTAAAGGCTTTATGTGGCGCATCAGGCGGTCAAGAAGGTTTTTTTTTATTTTTTTTTGTTTTTTGACCTTATGACCTAACAAGCTGTATATGGCAGGTTAGGGGGCCGGTTTTGGATTTTGATTTTTTGGTCTTGTGACCTAACAAGCTGTATGTGGCAAGTTAGGGGACCGGGATTTGGTTTTTGGTTTTGGTCTTGTGACGCAACAAGCTGTATGTGGCAAGTTAGGGGACCATGGTTTGGTTTTTGGTCACTCTTTGGGACAATTTTGGGTCTATTGGAGTGGTTTGGGTTTTTTTGGAAGGTTTTGGCTTAATTTGGTTCATGAGGTGGGATGGTTTGGATTTTTGGAAACTCGTGAGGCTTGGATTTTTTGTATGGTCCAATCAACTCAAATGAAGCATGGAACCATTTTTGTATGCTCTTGGTAAGAGGGATTTTGACTAAAAGCCACTTTTAGTGCCTAGGTGGTCAAACCTGGCCCATGTGGCTAGCCCATGGGACCTTAAGCTTTAAAGATGGCTTAGATCTCAAGTGGTGTCATTTTTTTAAAGAATATCTAAAAATATCTCTTTTTGGTAGAGAATATCTAAAAATATTCTTACTTGGAGAGAATCTCTCAAGTTTCCTTGATTTTGGGAGAGATATTCTCAAAATATCTTTCTTTGGGAGGAAGTTTCTCATAATCCCTTTCTTTTTTGGAGAGAATTTCTCAAAGAATCTTCTCTTTAGGAGAGAATATCTCAAATTCCTCTTCTTTTAGGAAGGTTGCTAATTTTTAGCACTTACCTCCTTCCTTTTCTCTTTTTTTCATTCTTTTGGTTTGCTCTCCCTTATAAAAGCAAGGAGGTTGGATCTCTTGCTGCTATTGCTCTCTTTTTGCAAAAATCTTCAAGAGTGTTCGAAGATCAAGAACTTTTCTTTTTCTTCAAGGATCTTCACGGTCTTTCTTCTTCTTCTCCATCAATGGCTTCAAGTAAGTTTCTTTTCTTAAGAAACCCCATGTAGAAATAGAAAAAGGTTTTCTTTCTTCCTTTTCTTTTCTTTTTGTTTCTTTTTTTTTTTTCACATGCTTTCTTTTCTTTTTCTTTTTTTTTCACACGTTTTTTTTTCTTTCTTTTTTTTTTCTTTCTTTCCCTTCTTCTTTTTTTTTTCTCTCACGGTTTCCCCTTTTTTTTTTTTACCGTGTGTGCTTTTTTTTTTTTCTCTTTTTTTTTCCCTTCTTTATTTTTGTGTGACCGTACGGACAGGATCGTACGGTCATGGCCGTATGGCCTCGTGGCCTGTGGGCAAAAATTTTTCCTTCCTTTTTTTTTTCTTGTTTTTTTTTTTTTTTGAAAAGAGATTCTTTTTTTCTCTTTTTCCTTCTTTCTTTCCCGGATTTCGAAACGCGCATGCATGACAACTTTCCTTCTATGCATTTTTTAGAAAATGGAATTGGAAGTATAATAGTGCACACCTGGAAATCTTTTGCGAGTCTTGGAATTTGGAGCTCGTGGCAATGTTGAGCCCTTTCTTGGTATTTTTTAGGGGCTTTGCAAGTTTTGGATTCTGGAGCTCGAAGCAATGTTGAGCCCTTTTCCAATCTTGCGGATATTTGAGAAGAGTTGGCTTGATCTCGCAGCAATGTTTGAGTTCGAGCCATGTTCGAGAATTCTCCATTGATTATGAGCTTGCAGCGATGTTGAGCCCATCTTCAAGCTCCTATTTCTTTCGGGGTGTTTCCTTTTTCTTCAGAATTGCTCCAGAACCATGCCAAAATTTTGCTAGAATTTTTTAGCAAAATTCTGTCATTTTGATGATTGATTTTCTCTCTTTCCATCCTTTGCAGGTAGTTCCTCCAGAACGAACAAGGGTAAGGAGCCTGTTACCGATGCACCTCGCCGTTCTACCAAATCTTCTAATGTGGCCGAATAGCAGGCCTGGGAGAAGGTCCAGTATGTTGAAAGAAACTTGGAAGAGTGTGACTCACTCAACCGAGATGAGATGAGGCAACGTTTGATTGCCCTCAAGGATGGGGAGTTTTATAAGATTATGGTAAGCAATCGTCCTTGGGTTACGGACGATCAGAGCATTGTGCCCAAGCCTACCTTCTTCTTTGGTGATGCAGTCCCTGACAATTCAACATACCAAAGGAGATGTTTTCAGTTCTCTTACACAGTTGATGGTGAGAATAGAACTGTTTCTACCCGGGCGACCTTTGATCGGACTATCTCGATCATGATCCTTTCCTCCACTTGGTCAAAGAGGGAAGATCCTCCAAGCTGGTTGAAGAGGACTAGTGTGATCAAGACCGGGGTTTTCGTTGGCGGCCATTCTGGTTTTGCCGAGAAGTCACCTGCCCGTATGCACATTTTGATGCTGGCCAACGGCTACCAAGGTTCTGATTAACCGTTGGTCGATTTGAGACCGATGGGCCTTGGCATTTTCAAGGGTGACGACAGTAATTGGGTGAAGCCTTTTTGACTTCGCGACCGTTTCAGTGCTGACTCGAGCTAGGAGTCGTGGACTGATCTCATCCTGCAGGTCGGCGGTGCCATTCTAAAGGAGGCCGAGATCTTTGATGCGGTTCGCGCTTTTCAGCAAACCGTGGTGTTCTCCGATGAGGCCTTCATGGCCATGCTGGAGTCACTCCTCCCACAAACCAATACCTTCGTTGTGACGAACGGTGAGACTGGTTTTTCTTTAAAGGAACTGAGCTCCACCACCGGGCTGCCTACCCTCGGTAAACTCTATGAGGAGTTCATGCCTATCGACAGCGTTCTTGAGGAGCAATCTAAGGAGTTCAGGCTTTTGTACTTTTAGCTCGTCGCCATTTACGACTTTTTGAAGGAGAAGGAGGGCTTGAAAGTCCCGTGTAGCAGTTGGAAGAGTGGTAGCTCTTTGTCTCCCAACTTCTTTGACAGCGAGGAGTCTTCTAATAGTACAACCCAGGAAGCCAGGGCTAAGAACCCGGATTCGATGAAGATCTCCGCCATGCAAGAAAGTTTGAAGGAATTCTTCGCAAACACGGACGCCATTCATTCTGACATTGTGCTGCGGAGAGATCTCGCTGTTTACCTCACCTATTGGCTGGGTGAGGCTATTTTTGCTGGAGGAGATGGAACGCACATCAGGCCGCACTGCATTTTTTCGGCTTGTCAGATGGCGTTTGGAGAGCGGCTTGCTTTAGTGCCTGCTCTCTACTCTTATTTGTGCACCGAACTGCAGGCTACTGCTTTCCTGGTTCGGCTTGGGCTTCCCATGAACAGGGTATTTTTAACCCATATCCTTTATTCGTGGTATGTATACCACTGTCCTGGTTTCCACCAATTGGCCGCTGCACAAGACGATGACCCTTTTATGATTCAGTTGGCTAAAGGGAAGCCTATTTCCGAATCTCTTTTATTTGCCCGTTTGAGGATCCGACGATTCTGGGTTGTTGAGATGGGGCAGTCTTCAGTGAAGCTTTCTCCAGGTTTGCAAAAAAAGGCTTTTGATTTTGGTGTCTCCCGAGATTCCACCAGGGTAGGGTCGGGGAGACACTATTCTTTGACAAACGCAGAGAAAGCTTGTCTTTTCAACATACGTGTCGGCACGATGGTGTACCGTAGACATCTTTTCATCGACATCCAGCCGTATGTCTCCTCGCGTTTTGCCTTGCAGTTGGGCTTCTCCCAAGGCGTTATTGGAGCGCCTTCAAGTAAGGTGAAGCGTTTTGGAGGTCTGCAGGACGAGAGGAATGCATGGGCCTTTTATAGTGCGGAAGACACTACTGCCATGATTTCTTATCCTGAGTTGCCCACCTTCCGAGCTGCTGACTTCACGAAATGGTTCGTGGAGAGCTTTTCAGTGTACCGGGGGCTTTCCAAGAAGGAGCTCGATGTAAAGCAGTCTCATGGGAATGGTCTTGGGAAGTCAGATGGTGTCCGCCAAGAGGAAGTTCTGGCTTTCCTTTCAGGTGAAAAGCAAAAAATAGGCTTTCTCGAGGATCAGGATGTCATCAGATCGGGAGCTGCACAAGAGATATCTGGTGAGGTCTTGGAACAGCTCGTAGAGGACGAGGCTGAGGTCGCTGCTTGGATACAAGTGGAGCGAGCAAAGGCTTGCATGGAGTCTACTGGCAAGGGCAAACCATCCAGTGAGGACTCTAGCGAGAGGCCAGATTTTGATGGTAGGGTACTTCCAGCAATTCATCCCATAGGAGCAGAGGACGGCGCCAAAGTAAGAGACGGCACGAAAACTCTCCTGATCTGGAAGTCCCTTCCACCATTACTGAGGAAGTATGAGGGGATGATGATGAGCCTACAGAGAAGAGGATCCGAGGAGAAAAGATCAGTAGTGATGGTATGACCATTCTTCTCTCTTTTTCTGCTTCTTTCTTTTATGAGGCATTTGTTTTGATCTACTACTTTCTTTCTTTTGGCAGAAGATGATGGTTTGATGATGCCTAAGGCTTCGGCCGATGAGGTGTGAAGGATCCAATCGTGGCATCTGAGGAGGAACCCAGAGACTCTGAAGTAGATCCAGAATCTCCACCTGGTATGATTTCTTTTTTCTTTTTCTTTTTTGTTTTTCTTTACCTCCACATGCTGACATATATTTTGTTTTCTTGCCAGCTTACTTGCCAGAGGATTTTGATGACTTCGAGCCATCTATGGATGCAACTTTTGACGATGCTTCGGATAAGCTCATGGAGGCAGAAAGCATTTCGCCGGTCGTCAAAGAAGGTATATAGTAATAGTCTTGATATTTGATTTTTCACAAGACCATATTGATACTTTTTTCATCTTTCATTGGCAGGTCGTGAGGTGATAGAAGAAGTTCCTCTATCATTCTCAGAGCCAGAGCAGGGGGTGTCTGCGGCTGATCCAGGAGTAGGGGTTTCTTCTACCAGTCTTGATGAGGCAGAAACGAGTCCACGTGCTGATATTCCTTCTCCAGCGTCTTCAATTGGAAAGAGCTTTTTGATTACTCTCCCGACGGTGCATGACATGGGCAGTTGACCAACGGAGCATGGCGAGTCTTCATCTGAGCCATCCTGTCAGTTTGCGAAGAAGGTGTTGAAGAGAGTCTTGAACTCATGGGTCGAGACTCTTTCTTCTGGCCATTTGGAAGCTGGCTTCAGCATGATTAAGCATGTGCAAGACATTCTTGCTGATAGCGAAGTGGTCGGTCTAGACATTACAAATGCCAAGGCTTTTGTTGATGAAGTCATTGCTCTAGGCAACAAGTGGATTGAGACCAAGAACTTTCCAAACGACGAGTTTTTCAACGAGATGTTTTTGAAGCCTTCTGGCGAGGTCAAATCTGAACTGGATGAGATCTCGCGGACTCGGAAGCAGCTTGTTCGAGAGAGGAACGTCATCGAGTTGGCTATTATTAAGCTGACACAAGACCAACACCGTCTTGACAGGGAGGTCATTGAGGCTAGAAAATGCCTTGGGCTATTGGAAGAACAAGCCACTACCAAGTGGACTGCCATTTTAAAAGCTCGCATAGAGAGAGGACTCTCATTTGCCAAGTTGAGGAGGTTGAAAGCAATCTCCAAAGGAAGACTCAGGAATATGAACAATGGCAAATTGTTTGGGAAGAGCTTTCTCGTGCTGAAGATGGGTCGCAACAGCTTGCCCCATTTTTTGGGAAAATTCTGAAGAAACATGGCCTGGAAGCTCTGAAGGCTAAGGCCAAGAGTTTGCTTGAGGAGCTAAGTCTTTGGCTGAAGACCATGTCGGACTAGTCTCCTGATTTTGTAACAAACTTTTTTACTTTTCTTCTGGTACCTCCATGTATAAACATTTTGGCACAATTTTTGTATTCCCTCGTTTCACTTAAATTCCTTTTTGATGAAAATAAGTAAAAGTTGGATGAGAATGTTTGTTTGAAAATATGATCAAAAGGTTGTCATTTTGTGAAAATCTTTTGTCAAATGGTTATGGCAAAAAGCCAGATTTTGTGGCAAAAAGCCTGGTCATTTGGTGGCATGAAAGCCGAATTTTGGTGGCATAGAGCCAAAATTTTGTGGCATGGGAGCCGAAATTTTGTTTGTGGCATGGAAGCCAGTTTTTAGCATAAAAGCTGATTTTTGTCGCGTGAAAGCGAAGTTTTGGTTTTGTAGCATGAGAACCAAAATTTTGTTTTTTGGCGTGAAAGCCAGATTTTGTGGCATGGGAGCCAAAAAAAACTTTGTGGCATGGGAGCCAAATTTTGTGGCATAGAAGCAAATTTTTTGTTTGTTTGGCATGAAAGCCAAATTTTGTGGCATGGAAGCCGAGTTTTTTTAAAACCAAGTTTTGTTTTTTTGGCATGGAAGCCAGATTTTTTATTTTTGGCATGAAAGCCAGGTTTTGTTTTGTTGGCGTGGAAGCCATATTTTTGTTTTTTTGGCGTGAAAGCCAAGTTTTTGGCATAAAAGCCAGGTTTTTTGGTTTTCAAAGTATCAATAGAATGTCGCTCCCTTGCTCATTCAATTGCGAGTATCAATGGAATGTCACCTCCTCACGGATTTTGGTGCAAGTATCGACTGAAAGTTGCTTTCCTGCCTTTTTCTCAAAAATTTTATTCTGTGGATATCAATGGAATGTCGCCTCCTCACAATTTTTGAAATTTGAGGTTTTTTCGAACCTTTGCTTTGGTTTTGAAATTTGGGTTGTGGATATCAACTGACACGTTGTGTCTCCACGATTTTTGAAATTTTGCAAGTATTGACGAGGTGTCGCTTTCTTGCGATTTTGAGGTTTTGGAAGTATCGAATGGGGTTCGCATCCTTCCGATTTTTGGGTTTTGTGTGAGTATCGACTAAACATCGCTTCCCCACGGTTTTTGGAAAAACCATTTTTTGTTTAAAGACACGAGGGTCCTAATTTTGACTCAAAACCATTTTTGGTGGTAAAAGTCGGGGTGGACTAGGGTGGAAATCCCTGAGTCCTGATTTTTGTTTCAAACCATGAATTTTGGGTTCAAGGATCGAAAGTTTAAACCATGAGTTTTGGGTTCAACGATCGAAAGTTTTGGTCAAGTTAGGGAAAGAGCTCATAAACTTGGATTTTGGATATATTTTTTTTAACAATGAAACATTGAAAGTAAGCATTGTTTTGAGGTTTTTTTTAGAAATTTCAATATAGGGATGAAAACTCTAAAAGGGGTGGGTTTGACGAGCAAATACCTAGGAATAGGTTTTGGCCATGCAGGCATCGCTTTGACCTGTTGTAACAAGTCTTCAAGGGTAGTACCTCTTCAAGAACTTGCAATTGATGGGCAGCATACATCTGTCACCCTCCATGTTTAGAAGAGCATATGTGCCATTGGATAAAACCATTGGCCTTTTTACAGCAAGAACCAAGTCATCCTTTTTGTGGGCGCGTTGCCTGACCTTCTTGTCGAAAGATCCTGCCATACATGCTTGGTAAAGCTCAACGCTTTGTAGAGCTTTGAGCCGTCTTTCATCGAGATTATCCAGTTTTTGGAGTCTCAATTTGACGTTGCTTTCTTGTGTCATTTCATTTTGTAAAGATACCCTTATGGAAGGAATTTGTACCTCCAGAGGGACAACTGCTTCACATCCATAGACCAAGGAGAATGGGGTGCTATGGGTTGGTCCTCGAACGGTAGTCCGGTAGGCCCATAAAGCTTCAGGCAGTTTGTCACTCAAGTCTTTTTTGTGACTAGAGACCATTTTCTTGATAATTTTGCAGAGTGTCTTGTTGAAGGCTTCTTCTAGTCCATTCGCTGTCGGGTTATATGGAGTCGAAGGACAACTTTGGATTTTTTATCTGTAGCAGAACCTGTAGAATATGTGATCCCGGAATTGTGGTGCGTTATCATGGACAAATCTTTTAGGTATGTCGAAGCGACAAATGATATTGGTGCGCAAGAATTGAAGGACTGATGAGGTCTTCATTTCACTGAACGCAAATGCTTCTGACCACTTGGAGAAATAATCTGTAGCGGTGAAGATGAAGCGATGACCTTTGCTTGATGGGGGGGAGATAGGACATATGATGTCCATACCCCAGGCTTCGAAGGGCTATGAGGTCGTTATAGGATGTAGCCATTCTGGAGGCATGTATACATAGTCTCTGTGAATTTGGCATTGTTAGCAACGTTTAGCAAATTGCATCGCGTCAGCTACCATGGTAGGCCAATAGTAACCTAACCTTTTTATCAGATCGTAGAGCTTAGGACCAGCCTGATGGGCTCCACAAAGACCAGCATGAACTTCTCTTAGAGTTTCTTCCACCTCTTGTTGTGACAAGCAGCGTAGAAGTACTTCGTTAAAGGATTTTCTATAAAGCATTTTGGAGGGAATATCCAAATGAAAATTTGGGGCTCGTCTTTGGATACTTACCCGCTCTTTTGGATCGTCTGGCAGGATTCCAAACATAATATAATCGATGAACAGATCCCTCTAGTCGTTGATTGGAGGTTTAAGGATGGAAATCCGACTTTCGACCACTCGGTGGCATTCAGCAACTGCTTGGTGTGTGTTGAGAGGAGGGAGAATCCTCCTTTGGCACACTATAATTTTCATATTTTCCCTTTCTTGGATTGCCATGGATGCAACAAGTCCAGTCAGGGCATTTGCACGAATGTTTTCACCTCTGCGGATGTGGGTGATGTGACAGATGTCAAACCTTTGACAAAGCAATTGCGCCTTGTTGTAATAAGGCAACAGATTAGGCTTCCTGATTTCGTATTTCTAATTCATCTGATTGACGATCAGTTGAGAATCCCCAAATGCCTCCAGCATGGTGATGCCGGATTCAAGGGCGAGTTCCAATCCTATGATCAGGGCTTGGTATTCAGTTGCATTGTTTGAACATGGTCCCAGTAGCGAGAATGCATGTGGAATCGTGTATTTGTCAGGGCTAACAAAGAGAATGCCAATTCCCAATATTGGCTTTCCTTTTTCATTTGTCCTGGTTGCACCATCGAAGTACATGTCTCAGGAGGCATTTGATAAGGAGGTCTCCACGCTGTAGACAGGCTTGTCTGGGAGATCATCCCTAAGTGGAGAATCCTTAGGCAGTGGATGCTCTGTGAAAAAGTCTGCCAGTGCTTGGCCTTTGATTGCTTTTTGTGGTACATACCTAATATCAAATTGTGACAGAATGATGGACCATTTTGCCAGTCGAGAGTTGAGAGAACCTGCTTTTGTGATAAGGACCTTTAAGAGATTGATCCTCGAAATCAGGTATACTGTGTTGGACAGTAGGTAGTGACGTAGCTTTTGTACGACGAACATCACTGCCAGGCAATCTTTTTCAACTGGAGAGTAGCGATGCTCCGCACCAACCAACATACGGCTGAGGTAGAATAGAGCAGCTTCTTTTCCTCCGTCATTTTCTTGTGCAAGTAGAGCTCCCAAAGAGTGGTCGAGGGCTCTTGTGTACAAGATGAATGGTTTTCCGGTTGTGGGAGCAGCCAACACCGGAGGTTTGGTCAGGTATGACTTGATGTCTTGAAATGCAGCTTCACATTCTGCATCCCAGACAAAGTCTACACCTTTCTTCATTAGGCGAGAAAATGGACGGCACTTCCCTGATAGGTTGGAAATGAACTGTCGGATGTACGCCATCCTCCCTTGAAGCCCTTTCAGTTCTCTCAAGGTTCTTGGAGATGGCATTTCTAGGATAGCCTTAACTTTGGTGGGGTTAAGTTCTATTCCAGCTTTCCAAACTATGAATCCGAGAAACTTACCCGATGAGACACCAAAGAAGTATTTGAGCAGATTCATTCGCAGTTTGTGTTTGCGAAGTCGGAGGAAGACTTCTCGAAGATCTTTGAGATGATCTTCTTTTCTTTGGCTTTTGACGGCGAGGTCATCAACATAACATTCGACCGTCTTGTGCTGCATATCCTAGAATATTTTCATCATAGCCCTCTGATATGTTGCACGGGCATTTTTCAGACCAAATGGCATGACAGTGTAGCAATACACGCCAAATGGGGTCCGAAATGATGTATGCCTTTCATCTTCGGGATGTATCTTTATCTGGTTGTAGCCAGAGAAGCCATCCATGAAAGTCATTCACTCAAACCGGCAGGTGTTGTCAATCATTACCTCCGGTATGGGGAGCGGGAATTCATCTTTGGGCATGCATTATTCAGGTCTCTGTAGTCAATACAAACTCTGATTTGCCCATTTTTCTTTGTCACGGGGACGATGTTGGCCAACCATTCAGGATGCTGTTCCTCGCTGATGAAGCCAACGTTTTTGAGTTTCTGGACTTCTTATTCAATTTTGTCCATCACATTAGGACGGAATCTTCTTTGGTCTTGTTTGACAGGCTTGATATTTTCTTGCAAGTTGAGTTTGTGGACTGCTATTTTGGGATCTATGCCAGGCATTTCAGTGTACGACCATGCAAAACAATCAACGAACTCACGAAGAAAAGAGACATACTCAGATAACTCATCATCCTTTATATTCTTACTTATGAATACAGGACGTGGGTTATCTGGCGTTCCCAAGTCTATCTTTTGAACAGAATCTTCTATTGGAAGGTTTGAAGGTGGTTCCTCCACAATATTTTCGGAGGCTTCCAACTCAACAAGACCTTCTGGATTTCCAAGGGCATTTTCAGACCATGGCTCCGCTTCTATCCATAAATTCTCTTGATCGGTACTCTTCCTAAGACTTGCTATGAGATGATCCCAATCACCTGCTGAAACTGGGTCGAAGTAAGGCACCTCTTTTGGAGGCGATGTCTCTTTTGAATAAGAGAACCGTGCGTCTGTATCATCGGACAATTCCTCTTCATCATTAGAGAAATCGTACCAATTTGATGAGCTTCCTGGGTCCTTGTCGCTTAACTCTTCAAAGAGATATCCAAGGAGATCGATGTCTTCATCGACATGAGATGTTGAGGTCTGGTCGGCAAGACGACTTTACAACCTTTGTGTCAATTGTCTCATCGGAGTGTCAGGATCATACCCCAACCTGTATGAAGACTTGTCTATGCGACGGTGGAGTTTCCAATCTTCCAGCTGATTTTTGGTCAGGGTGGGTTCCAATGGTGTGAGAATATCACGGCCACCTCCCAAACCAATTGGATTTTGAGTGTCATAGCCCATTTTCTTCATGATAGCTTATGCCATTGGACTATACAAGGATAGTTGAGGCATACCTTCATTTTGGAAAGATTCAAGCAAGGAGTATGATGAAGAAGCATCCGACCTATGGAAGAAGATTGGTTTCTCTTCTACCGTCGTTGTCGGAATGATGAAGGTAGCAGACACGGGATCTTCTTTGTCAGCAGGAGTCTCTAATGGAGTGAGAGCAGGCCGAACTTGCTGAGCATCAGCTTGGCTTGACGAAGTATCGTCTTCTGTTTCTGAATCCGAATCCGTATCTTGTATGATAGACACGAAGGAGACAACAAATTTTCCTCCAGTCTTTTGCTTTGTCTTCTTTGCTTTGGTAGTGATTACCAAAGGTTTGGAAGATTTGAAGGAGATAACAAAGGGAGACTGATTGCTCTCTTCGGATTTGCCAGAAGGCTTGTTTTCTTCCAGTGATTGCTGAGGAGCCTTGTCTTTATCTTTTTGGAGATTGCTGGCGAAGGATGTTATTTTCTCCTCCTTTTCTTCTTTTTCATCCCTGTACATCTGAGAGTCTGCGAAATGAACTTCATTCCCTTTGAAAGGCTTTTTGTCTGCAAACACTCGATGTATCAAGCCGTCGTCGCCAACAAACTTGATGCACTGATGTAGAGTTGAAGGGACGACACCATTCTCGTGTATCTAGGGACGTCCGAGAAGGATGTTGTAGCATGAAGGGGTCTTTTTTGCATACACAGCGACCTCATAGATAAGATCGCCGATTTACAACCTGAACCTGATTTTGCCAATGGGCCTTTGAGCACTCCCATTATATCCAAAGATGGACACAGATGTGTGACTCAGTTTTCTAGGTGGGATACCCATCTCTTCAAGTGCCAAAGTAGAGATGAGGTTAAGTGCAGAACCTGGGTCGATTTGGACTCTGTGTATTGGCATCTCTTTGATGTACCCTGTGAAGTACAAGGGTCGGTTGTGCTTTCTTTAGCCTAGCCGGAGGTCTTCCTTATTGAAGGCGATGGTAGCACTTGCGGCCTTTTGGACCGAGAGTCATTCAGTGCAAGGTCCCCTAGTTTCTTTCTTTTCTCCCTTTGAGGAGGTTTTTTTATTTTTTGACCCTATAGTCCATTTCAATTTGTAGGACCTGTGGGGCATGTTTGTCGACATCCACATTCAGCCTTTGCAGTTATGAAATGAGATTATCACGAGTTTGTGGTGACATTCGTAACAAGTCTAGGATGTGCAGTCATGCAGGTATATGTTTGAAGTGCTCGATCAAGTCATACTTGAAAGCCTCCTTGGGGCTTACATTTTCATTACCATTGCTGCTTGGGGCATTTACAGCTTGCTTTCCCGAAGGATTTACATAAGAAGAAGAAGAAGGTTGGTTATAGTTTTTGTGGTAATCCCGGCCAGAGCGGGTACCTTTCCCAACTTCAAAAGTTTCTAGAGGTGGCTCTTCTTTTGGAAGACCCTCTTCGGGCTCAAGGGGCTGATCATCCTGATTTTCCGAAAACACTTATGCAGCAGCATTGCCGTCTTCATTTATTGCGTTGCATGGAGCATTTTCAGGGAACAAGTCTTGAACAGCTTCCAACAACTTTTCTTCTTTGTCCAGTATTTCATCGGTCCAGACATCTCCTATAAGGTTGGGTATCTGAGACCAATTGACTGGGTTTTCTTTGAAGACTTCATCAGCCGGAGCCTCTTCATGGTGATTAGTTGGAAGAGGTCTGAATTCTGA
This sequence comes from Persea americana, assembly GCA_029852735.1. Classification (NCBI taxonomy): domain Eukaryota; kingdom Viridiplantae; phylum Streptophyta; class Magnoliopsida; order Laurales; family Lauraceae; genus Persea; species Persea americana. Next base: position 28,646,255 of record CM056818.1, on the reverse strand, counting down.
TGTCACAGTTTAAGGAGACGAAGGTTGGGAGGATGCTATCTCAGTGGAAGTCACCTGAGAAGATGTAGCTCCAGAAGATATGCTACCAGACGCATCTTGAGAGTCTGTGGCCTCAGCAGATAAAGCTTCAGAGGCACTATCATCCTGAACTATCACACTGCAGGCAACTTCGATAGAAGATGCCTCCATAATGGACTGTTGGGAATCAGACTCATCCTCTGATGCAAGAGAATCGTCAATCCAGTAACTTTCTTCATTTTTCGGAGTCATTGGAGGAGATGCTTGTAGATTCTCTAGGACTTCCGGTTCTGGATTTTGATGAAACTGATTGATGTGATCCTGCTCTTGCTCTATGGCAAGACATTGCAAGATCCTTGCATATTCTTCAAGATCTGGCATAGGAGCCAAATCTTCTTCTTCATCTGCTCCTTGTGGTTCAACCTCATTGGGATCCACTAGAGCATTGGTTTGTGCTGGGTCAACAGCACTTTGTTGGACAGCCTCTTGGTCTCCATCATCATCAGACTAGGATCCTTGTGGCTGGAAGGGGTTATACCAGATTACTGGCATAAGGTGGGATTCTGGAATCCATTCTTCATCAAAGAGATATTCTCCGGTTTCAAGGGATTCATCTGTGTCACTGGCAGTGTCACTGGACTCGTATCCATTCATGGAGAATCTAACTACCGAGTTGCAAGAGTATGATGCCCCCTGCGTAGTCTCATCTCTGAGCCTTGGTGGCATGATATCACTGAGGGTGAATTTTCTTGCCACTCTTAAAGTCTTGGGGAGAGACTGCTCTGTTGCCCCCAATGAAGCAGTAGAGGAGGTTTTTGCCTTTTCAGGGACTTTTTGCTTGGGTTGAGCCTTCTCCTGCTGTTTGAGCTTGCGGAGTTGTCTCTTGGCATGCCTTCGCTGTTGAGCGGTTGGCTTTGTTTTGACGATCTCCCAGTTTTCATCTTCTAGGAGATCGGGATGTACCCATATGGGCTGTCCATCTGGTGTTGGGTAAGGCACCAGTTCTTGGGACGTTTGGGTCATTTTTATCATCTTAAAGGAAGTAGTGATCTTCTCCTTTGGTGATTTGGATGTGTGTCCATATGACACCATGTTAACGGAGACAGACCCGTAGTTTTTGTCAAAGGTGATGACTCCGTTTTTCCACATCTCGTTGATCTTCTCTCTCAAAACGAAACATTGGTTGAGAGGATGCGAGACCATTTGGTGGTGTGGATAATATCGGGAATCGTTGGTTTTGCCAACGTCTCCCGGTCTTTTGGGGTCTGGCAAAGTAAGTTTGCCATTTGCTAAGAGGGCCCCAAAGATTTCTTCAACATCTTCATCGAACGGGTATTTCTTCTCTACTCGTTTTTTGAAGGCATTAGAGAGTTCAGGCCTCTTACCTGCAGTTTTGTTTTCAGCTTTCTTTGGTGGCTGAGGAGCTGACTTGGTTTGCACATTGAGAACCTCCATTTTCTTTTGCTTGGAGGTTGGAATGGCGGTCGGCTCTTTCTTTGATGACTTATGACTGTTGAGGTCTTTGATCACCGTTTCAGCCTCCATAGATGCTTCTAGGAGTTCTCCCAGATTCTTTGATTTGTTGCCGATAATCATGGAGCGGATCCTTGCTCTCATGTTGTTTCGGCAGATGTCGACCAGCGACGCTTGTGGCAGCACATCTGAGCATTTGTACGCCATTGCTTTCCGCTTGTGAATGAAGTCATATGTCGACTCATTCTCTCCCTGTTTAAGGCTGTAGAGTTGAGCCATAGTAACAGGATGATCCTCACCTTTGAAGTGGGTCAGGAAGCGTATCTCTAGCATGGTCCAATTTTGAATGGAATCCTCTAGCAGAGTGGAGTACCAATCAAAGGTTGTACCTTTTACGGTACTTGCAAAGAGACAGATCTTGAGAGTATCTTGATCCGCAATAGCTCCCGTCAGGATCTTGAAGTGGATGACATGTTGTCTAGCTGAACCGTTCCCCGTATATGTTTGGAGAAGAGGTTGTTTGAACTTTGGAGGGAACGGAACCGAGTCCATCCATAAGGGATATGGTGGCTTGATCCAATGCTCCTTCAGTGTATCATCTTCTTTTGCTTTGGCGAGGATATTCTCAACGTCCTTTTTAGTAAGGGCGTGCGACTCATCTTCTCCACTGTTTGCCTCATCATGTGGAGGAACTTCATCATTTAGTAGATGTTGGAGAGTGAGAAGAAGGTTTTCCATCAGGACTTCTATCATCTGCAGTCCTTGTTCCAGCTGCTGAATGCGTGTAGTCATGTTATCATCCGGTGGAGGTTGTTTGGAGTTTATGACTAAGACATTCATTCTTCGTGAGTCAAAAGAGGATATTGTCTTAGTGACTGAGCTTGAGCTTATTCTTCTAGATGAAGAGCCCCAGGATTGATCACTCCGATGTCCTTGGCCTGAAGGAGTGGGAGAGTCTTCCTGATGTTTTCGTGTCTGGGAGAAGCTGCGAGTCACCGGCCGTCTGACATGTATTTTTGTTGCTGACTTCTGGCGTCTTTTGGTTTTGCCAACCATATGGACGGCAGCAACTTGGTCGGGTCCTTCTCTTTCTACCCATTTTTGGGAGACTTAAAGCTCAGAATGCTGGGTTCTTTGCTTCTCTAATCTCTTTTGTCGATATGCCACGCGGTGACGTATACGACGGGCGATTTGAGCTTTAGTTAGCTCGGGCTATGCTCTAGTAATGAAGGATGTGGTCCCTCGTGCGCAGCAACCGAGCTTGTCTTCCTTGAGGACTGGCATGGACAGGATTTGGATACAGTCCTTAGCTTGTCGCAGCGAAGCTTTAAATTTTGCAAGCTCGGCCCCTGTTGAGATGAAGGGTCGAGTTGCAGGAGAGCAGGCCCTGGAAGGTTCTTATCGTGGCCTTGTGATGCACGACTTGAGTTTGGGCTTGTATGAGCAAGCCGGCTCGTGCTGAGTAGTTTTTATAGTTCGGTGGAGGGTAGGTTTCTCCCCTTTCTTGTAAGCGAGGGGATAGAACCAGTTCTCCTTGAGAGGGGCCATGTATGCTGGCTTTGCAGATGTCCGGGACCTTCTTTGTTTTGGTGAAGATCTCGGGGACCAAGTCTTGGGGCAGACCTGGTTTTTTGTAGGTTGAGGTTTCGCGAGATTGCCACGAGCCACAGGTTTCTTGGTGACCGCCTTTGGTGTCAGGGCAGCGACACGTTCAAGGGCGGTCTTCTGCTTCTTAGTAGGCGTCGTCTCTTCTACGGATAGTGGGAATGGTCCTAGTGACCCGAAACGATAGTCCGAGGAGCGGAGGTCGACACGGTGTTTTGAAAGTTGCCGAGGGAGGTGACGCTTCGGCAGCTGGCAAGGCGCTTATAAGTGCGCTTGCCTTGCTTGGAAAACTTTTGAAACAAGACCGCATCCATTAGTAATCACAAGAATATGGTGATCATAAATGGAGAATACTATGGTTTTTCTTTTCAAATCGCTTAGGGGGCAATGAAGGCAAAAAGCCATAGATGGTACAATTGTTTTGAACGCAAGTATGGTCGGCTCGAAATGAGCGTTCCAGTGACTGCTAGAAGCAATTGTAAACCTTAATTCAAGTTACCGAGAAGCGAAGCTCACTTGAGGTAAAATGATATAAGGTTGGAGATACAAATGTGTCGGTCGCGAATACAGTAGACTCGAAAGGGCATAGTAGCACTGCTAGACACAAATGTTGTAAATCGCATCCTTGGAAAGGACACAAGATGGGATTTTTTTTTAAAGGTCAAGATTGGATTCGCAAAAGAGAGCAAATGGTATTCCAATCCGAATATAGGCTCGGCGATTTCCGCGAGCGCTAAATCCGAAAAGGAAGGAACCAAGATTTCTCAAATTTGAATCCAATAATGACGGAAGTTTTTTTTTTTTTTTTTTTTGAAAGTCAAGATTGAATTCATAAAAGAGAGCAAATGGTATTCCAATCCGAATACATGCTCAAACATTTCTGCGAGCACTAAATCCGAAAAGGAAGGAACCAAAATTTCTCGAATCTGAACACAATAGTGACAGAAGTTTTTTTTTTAAGAGAGATTTTTTTTTTTTGAAGAGTGCACATAGGTCTTCTAATTCGGTCTTATGAAACCTTAGTGGATAGATCAGCCCCTAGGTAAGGGTAGGATTACTTAATGAACCCGTTTAAAGGACCCTTACCTCGAACAGTCTAGCGACTTCCACACTCTGGACAAGGCTTTTCTTAGATTCACTTTGGTCAAAGAACGCAATTGGTGCGACCTTTTGTGTTTTTTTTTTTTTTTTTGAAAGATGTTTTTTTGAATGATCACCAATGGACCCATCAAAAAGAGGAAATGGCCCTTCCCAATCCGATTGCTGGCTCAGCGATTTCCGCTAGTCATTATACGAAAAGGAAATAACCAAAATTTCTCCAATTTGAACCAAAAGAAAAAAAAAAATTTTTTTTTCTGAAAGAACATCAATGGACCCATCAAAGAGAGGGAAATGCAACCCCCCCCCCCCCCCCCAATCCGAATGCTGGCTCAGTGATTTCCGCGAGCCATTGTACGAAAAGGAAAGAACCAAAGTTTCTCCAATTTGAATCCAAAAGAGAGAAATCCGATTTTTTTTTTATTAAGGTTAAGATTGGATTTACAAAAGAGAAGAAATGATATTCCAATCCGAACAAAAGCTTAGCAATTTCCGCGAGCGCTAAATCCGAAAAGGAAGAAACCAGAATTTCTCAAATGTGAACCCAACGATAAAAATAAACCTTTTTCTTTATTGTTTGAGAAGAGAAAGAATGGAAACAAATTCAAAGACAGAAATTTCCAGAGAATCCCATCTCATTTTTTTTTTAGATGCAAAATTCAACATAGGCCACCAACTAGAAAGGAGCCAAGGAGTCTAAGCATCGTGTTCTCAAATGAACGAGTCCCACCGGGCATGCCAACTTGATGGACCTAGCTTTTCTTGCCTTCCTCCGCCTTGGGTCCATCAAGGTGCGGCGGGGCGAAAAAAAAGCGAGCATCAACATTTTGTACGGGTATGCCAGATTTTCTATTCTATTTGGAATTTGTAATGGTGATCCGGAGATTTACCTTCACAAGTAAAAAGAAAATCAAACTTATTTTTTCTAACTTTCCATTGCACATATATTTTAAGAAAAGAGACAGATTTAGAATGCCGTGAGAGGCGATTTTCTTTAGTTTGCCGTGAAAGGCGGTTTTGTGCCGTAGAAGGTAATTTTTCCATGAAAGGCGATTTACAAATCTTATCAATAATGAAAGATAAGAATTGTGATTTTTTTGTCTCTTTAAAAAATACAAAATACAATAGAAAAGGAAGAAAGAGGGATCTGACTTCTCAGGAGATTGTGGGGACTCGTTCAGATCGACGGTCACGAGTCAGGTATAAGCTCCGCCGTCGTCCTTCAGATGAGAACACTTGATGCTTTAATTCATTTGGCTTGGCTCGGACCTTGGATTTTTAGAGGATAAAGACCAAGGGAAGGTCCTATATCTAATAAAAAGCCGGGCAGATGGGCTGAAAAGCCACATTTAGGCCATGTTGGATGAAAGGAGAGAGGAAACCTTGGGGGGGTGAGCCCCCAAAGGACTTCAATCACCTTGAAGTGTTTTCTGCAAAATTTCTTCGGAACAGGAGAGCTTCTTTGCGAAGAGACTTTCAAGGCAATTTTCTAAAACTCTTTGGATGATTTTTTTGGACCCTTTCCCTTTGGAATGACCGCCTATTTATAGGATTTTGGTAGCCTTTAGGAAGGTTTATGGGCATTAATGGTATTAATGCTCTATGATGGGAGGAGTTACAAGATTTAATTTCATAATTTTGTAACTCTTTTTTTCTTAAATTTGATTTCCCGATGGAGAATAATGGGCATTTAATCTCAATGATGATGGGGGTTTCATGATTAATTACCATGATTAAACTCCTTAATGATAGGAGTTACATGGTTAATTGCCATGATTAATTGGACTTCTAACTCTCATTTGCTTGCTTCTGATTGGGCCATCCAAAATAATGAGTTAATGACCGCATTAACTTGTCATAAATTGGTCAATTTACAACATTAATTGGTCGCCAAGTCGCTTGAAGAGTCGCGGGTCGCGCCGCGTCGTGTCTTTTGGAATTCTTCTAGCGATGATCGTCGATGGATCTGCATGTTGTTTGATGTTGGATGGCGATGTAATTTTAGACATTGGTTGACACCAATGGGCCGACAACATCTGTCCAGTCGATTTCTCGATCGTTTGGGAGGAAAGTGTGCTTTCTTGGCCGGCCAGTTGGCGATTTCGGAGTGTCCGATGATGATCAAATGATTTTGACGGCAGATCCGTGATGTTGACGAAGATCGACGGATATCATGCCTTTAAAATCAGAATTTGAGTAAACACAGGAGCCAATCATCGCGAAACGCGAAAAGAATCGAAAAAATGGTGTATTAGCGGAAATCCGGCTACCCGGACTTCCAGGGTCGCCGGCAACCATGCACCCATGGTCGTCGGTGACCATGGGGCCGGCGACCTTGGGGCTTTTGTCCCTTTTTCGGTCGCCGTTCGGTCTCCGTTTTTCAGGCTTTTTCGCTTCTTTTTTCTCCTGTATATTTCTTGACAGTTCTCCTCATTTATTGGCTTGATTCCTCTGCAATCTGTCGAGAAGCCATGCAAATCAGAGCATAAAGTTTCCTATTTTTGGAAAAGCCGAAGACTTTGTAGCCGATTTTCTGCCAAGATTTGAAAATAGGTCAAACGATATTGGAATGACCTGAAATTTGAGGTGAAGCTTTCTGAGCATTAGATAGGACCAACCATGGGCTTTTATTTGAGTTTTGAAGCCGTTTGGGGTCCCGTCGATGCTAGACTTGATTTCACCGCGTGGTAGATGTCGAGCTTTGATGTGCAGTCAACCGATGTCTGATTGATCTGAAATTTGACAGGGAGCTTGTTGGAGTCATTTTGAAACGATCCATTAGCTCCGATTTGGGTGCCATGGTCCCCGGGAGCTTCGCCGCCAGTAGGCTTGATTTTGCTTCCGAGCGTCAAAGCCCAGTCAAACGTCGTTGGAATGATCTGAAATTTAACGTGTAGCCCTTTGAAAGCATGTAAAAGATACTCATGTGCTTTGTTTGATGAGTGGCGACATTGGAGGTTCTCGTCGCCGAGAGGCTTGATTTCGCCGTTTGAGAGTTGATGGAGGGTCAAACGGTGTCGGTTTGACTTGAAATTTGGCGTGGAGCCTTTTGGAGGTATTTTGAGACCATCCATAGGCTCTGATCGAAGATTTGTTATCTTTGACACTGTCGCCGCCAAGAGCTCCTGCTCAGCTGTTGGAGGATTGAAGTTAGGCCAAATGGTGTTGAAATGGCCCGAAACTTCATGTGTACCCTTCTTTTGGTTATTTTGAAGGATCTTACAGTTTTTGTTTGATTCTGAAAAGATTTGATGCTTGAAGCGGCTTTGCCTGCTTGTAGTAGGATGTGACTCCATGTGGCTTTTGATGTTGAGGAGGCAAAGTGATATTTTTGGTGTCAACATTCTCATTAACAGAAATCCTTTTGGGATTTTCGACTCCAAGTGTGGTCTTAGGCAGGGAGATCTTCTATCCCCTTATCTCTTCATTCTGACAGAAGAAATCCTCAACCTCAACGTTCAATCCTTGATGACAAACAAGAAAATTCTACCCATATCCACAGTCCCTAATACCCCTTGTCAGCTATTCTATGCAGATGACATCTTGTTATATCTCAAAGGCAACAAAAAAGGGTTGCAAAGTTTGAAGGAGGTCTTAGCTAATTACCAAGTAAGCTCTGGCCAATCCATAAGTTTGGTGAAAAGTAAACTCTTCATTGGTAAGTGCAATCAAAGGACTTTGAGGCAGATCTTGGCAATCTCCAACCTTCAAGAGAGCATCCTCTATCTTCTAATTATCTTGAAGCTCCTCTCTTGACTGGTACTCGAAAAAGACACGACTTCAATCAACTGCTGGATAGGTTCCTCTCGAAACTCTCGGGCTGGAGCTTGAGGCTGCTCTCCTTTGCAGGCCACAGAATCTTGGTTAGACATGTGCTAAGCAATCTTCCCACGCATCATGAGGAATTTCCTCTGGTCAAGGGAGCCGTCTAGAACAAAAAGACACCTAGTCCGCTAGAATGTAGTCTACCTCCCCACTAAGGAAGGGGGGTTACGTATTAGACATATCAATGACTAGAATACAACCTCATTCATCAAGCTTGGATTGACTGTTGCAACCTCCAATTCGCTTTGGGCAAATTAAAGTGGATGAACAGAAGGTACTTCCCAAATTCTTCTGTCTGGAGCACCCTTACTACCAAAGCAGGCTCCTGCATTTGGCGCAAAATCAGGCTCTCAGCTCATCAAATCCACTCTGGTGGTAGGTGGATTATTGGCAATGGGAAGCAGATTCATCTCTGGTTTGATAGCTGGACTGAAGAAGCTTGTTTCTCATCCCTCTTCCCCTCTCTCTCCTTCCCCATCAATCAGCAGCTATGCTCTATTAGTGTCAATGGAGCTTGGACAATTCTGTTTGGAATTTTGTAGGAGGTAGCATACACTCTGCTGAACTCAGTCCAAAACTCTTCCTTAGATTTGGATTCAGAAGACCACCATGTTTGGAAATCTCATCCATCCCAAGATCTCTCTTTGAAGGAAGCTTGGCACCTCATAAAAGCCAGAAGAGAACCAGTTCCTTGGGCTAGCTTGGTCTGGAACTCTCTAATGCCCAAGAGTCTCCTTCTTTGCTTGGAGACTAATGCACAGGAAGACTTCAACCCAAGATTGGGCACAATCTAATGGACTCATTATAGCTACCAGATGCTGCCTCTGCAAAACCAGTTTGGAAACTGTGTTGTACCTCTTCTTCCACTGTCCCTTTGCGACTTCAATTTGGAGCTGTATCTTACAAACTACTGGAGTCAATTAAGCTATCCCTCTATCTCCAGCCAAGATTTGGTATGATCTATATCCCTGCACTGTGATAAGCTAGCCTGTAAAGGAGTAGCTTCAATTTTTTTCACCACTATATTTGTAATTTGGAAAACTAAGAATGATCTTACTTATAGGAATTCAAGAGCTTCTCAGATGAAGGTCAAGGTCCCCCTTGTAGAGATGATCTCCTCCTCTCTCAGGATTCTAGACAAGCCTTTTTCTAGCAAGTCTCATGAGGAGTTCTGCGAATTTCTATTTGCGCCCTCTAGTTGAGGTCACCTATTAGGTGGCTAGATTTTTTGGTTCTCTTTCCTTTCTCTTTTGCAAAGTGGCCAATGGTCTTTCTTCCTAGGGTGGGTTTTTAGCCCTCTGTTTTCTCTCCTTTTCTATAATTCAATTGCCTTTCAGCAAAAAAAAGTGATGTTACGATCTTAGGTGATAATCCTTATCTTCAAGGTAAGGTTAGTTTATATTTACTTATAAATGTTGATGTTTTCATTTAATAAAACTTGCGGTGAAATTATTGGAAAGGAGTGATTCTTACAATTCTATAGCCCATCCATTGATTATTCCATCCATTTAAAACGAATGTCATTCCCTTTGATGAGACAGGCATCCTTAATTTTACTTAAATAGGAGTTAGTCCCACCTTAAGATTGATCACATAATTGATAATGTGATTAATGCATATGATTAATATTGCTGAAGATTAATCAGCTCGGTTGGTGCTTTTCCTCTTACTATGTTTTGTTGGGTTGTTTTGGTTGTAATTTCATTTTTTCTTTCTTTTCGTTTTAGCCGGCTTGGTTAGTGGGTTGCTTTGCTCTCCATTTCTAGGTACTCTTCTTTATACTTCAGCTTATTGCAAGTGAGGAGAATGCTGGGGAATGTAGATGATCATCTGCAAGAACTGAATTTGATCGACGCTGTCCAACGTCTAGGAGTGGCCTACCACTTTGAAGAAGAGATTGCACAAGCTCTACTCCGGATGTACAAATCAGGGAGGGATTACAGTGATGATTTGCATGCAGTTGATCTCCAATTTCGACTTTTGACGCAAGAAGGTTACAATGTGTCACCCGGTAAGTACTTTTCTCCATTCTTTCCATGAGTTAGATCCTCTGGCTATTACAATAGGAACTCTTTGAATTATTGGAATAGGACATGTGCAGAGAATCTGTGGCTTGGTTGGCCTTACGAGAAATAAGAGAGCTTTGAGTAGTTGTTTAATGTTGCTAGTTGTTTAATCTAGAACTATAAATACATAGTTAAGTGAAAACATGGTTAGGTGGCAACATCTAATCCATTTTCTGGTGGCTTAGAATCAAGATCTTATGTCAAACACAACATCAACTCTATCTAAAAAACATAAACTCTATATTTGGTGTAGCCAATATTAACCACATAAACTCTATCTAAAAAACACAGAGAGAGAGAGAGAGAGAGAGAGAGAGAGAGGGTCCATCTGGACCTGACCAAGCACTGAATCGAATGAAAGAGACCTTTTGGTACACTAACTAGCCCAGCCCATACGACTTACACAACCTAAATTTGGTGATTGGCCGAGAAATTTTAGGTAGTGCCATCTAACTTACTTAACTCTCCTCCTTTCGACCAATTGAGATGGGCCTACAATTTAGAGGAGCAAGTTTTGGGGAATCTTTTTGCTTGGTGCTAATATGAATGTCTGTCCATCAATTTTTTGTGGCCCCACATTATTATTTTGGCACCCTAGCCTAGGGGCCTTGGGATCTAAGACAGACCACACACGTAGGAAGAGGCAGTCCAAGGCAAGTGGGAAGGAGAGCCCACACACATGAGCCCACAATAGTTAATTCATGAACATATGCCATATAAAATAGCACAGAAAAGACCACTTGTAAACGGGTTAGACAGTTCAAGTCAAATTGACCCTTGTCAAGTGTGATTGGAGGAACAATAGGCTTGATTTGAATTCGGCCTCAACCAATCTCCCTACTCAAACCTGACCCATCAGCACCCTGACCTGGAATGAAGGTGCTTTGGAAAGGACCTCTATATTTATCTATCAAGTTTTAAGCCAATTAACAACTACCTTGGACATAATATTATAGAACTAAAAATGTCTTATTCAATTTATTAATGAAAGTTCTATTCAAAAAGAATTTTTGGACCAACGATATAAGGTCCGAACATACCACATTCCACATATGTTGACAGAATTTTGCTAGAAAATCTTCCAGTATAGGTGATTTTAAGATTCCTAATTGAAAAAAAAAAAAAAAAAGAAGCATTTTTAACTTTCTCATCCATCGATCTTGACGTCTGTGTATTTAGCTATTGAATCAACTCAGATGCTCTTTGTGGGTTGCATTGTCTGCGTTATTAATTAATCCATTTTAGGTTCATTTCCAAACCAAAAATTATTGAATTTCTTCTACATTGTGCCAATGTTAATTGCGAACTAGATGTATTCATGAAGTTTAAAGATGAAGAAGGTAGATTCAAGAGAACTCTAGCTGTTGACACAAGAAGTTTGCTTAGTTTATATGAAGCGGCATATATGGGAACTCACGGAGAAAACATATTAGATGAAGCCATTGCTTTTACAAGAGAGCATCTTAACTTGGCGCTCCCTTGCCTTAACCTACCCTTTTCAACCCTGGTTGAGCTCGCACTAGAGCTACCTCTTCGTAAGCGCATAGAAAGGTTACAGAAAAGTTATATTTTATTTTATTTTTAATAGTTTGGAAGATTTAAAATAACATTTCCTATCTTTCTAAATTCGGTAGATGGAATTTTGATTAATTTCCCTTTTTCTCTCGCTAGGGAAGTTCCATTGAAACTTGAAGCTCCAGAAAAATCCCTAATTATCCTTGATTACAAGATGGATTTCATCTACACGGGACAGACCAGAAATGGTCTTCATCAAAAGAGACAAAAAACTTTTATATTTCATTTTTCTAACCAGAACTACTACTTTGCCAAAAGTTTTCTATGGATAATAAAAAGGCTGGTAGGAAGTTAGAAGCCAGTACAACAAAATGTTAATTTCCCTATTTTATCTAACTGCTAGCGATGACAGCCAGCCATGTTTTATAGTGACAAGCTGGACGAAGTTCTCCTTTATGTGAGTACAAACCTTATGTTTTATTATCACCCTGATTGGGTGGGAGGTAGCTTTTCTGCCATTACATTGGTGGGAAAACTAATGCTCCTAAAATTTTTCCTTATCAATGGAAACGTCTTAGTAAAACCCAACCCCCTCACAGTCGCTTATCCCCAGTGAATTGGCCATTAAATTAAATTTCATAAGAAAAATTATTAAAAGTTGTGGTGCTCCGATTGGGGTGATTATTTTCCCCCAAATTCATATCTACTGTGAAACCTTTCTATCGAGCTATCCTCCCATCATTGGCATCCATAAAAATGAAACACACAAGAGACTTAGAACTTTACTTGATCTCACACAAGCCTTAAGAGGTACCTCTTACTTAAATGTAACCACATATATAGAGGAATCTTTAGGCGAGCAAATACACAAATTACTTACTGCATGGCCCACTTAAAAATACTTCCTATCATAAATCCAAACACGTATGTCATTGACCCCAAGTTTTTACACCAGTCATAATGGAATTGACATTTTGATTGAAGTAAGAAAACATGCATTCTAAAATCATAAAACTTGAGCGCCACAGATCAAGGGATTAGGATGATGTGACGGACATGAGATTTTTCCACATAGTGGGTCACATCAAGATATATCTTTGAATCCCCACCTTCCTACTAATTGATGTGGCCTGAGTGCACCCCATCCGAGCATCCGAACCCTATCGTCCAAGACCACAAGTCTATTCCATTTCATGGGCGTACAGTCGAACCAACAGTCCAATCCATTTGCATAGGTGAAAACTCAAGAGCCTTGTGACCTATAGGGAGAGTGTTTTATGATATGCTCAGATAAACCTTCAGGTGGGCCCTACTACGTTTCAGCATAATGCACGAGGTGTGCATAGGTTTTGTCTATATATATATATATATATATATATGAGCTATATGAGCTCGTGAGTAGATAGTTTTGACGCGCAACCCTTGTAAGCCAACTTTCTACAACCAATCTAAATGTGACACACAAATCTACTCTTGCTACATGTCATTGATCCCATGTTTCATACATTATTTCGAATGGGACTCATCACTGAATTGAAATTAAGAAAAAAAACAATACAATCTAAGAATTTTGAACTTGTGGGCCACAAATCAAGTTATTAGGATGATCTGATGGACTTGAAGTTTTTCCATACAGAAGTGTTGCATCTAAATCTTTCGATCCTCACCTTCCCATGAATTGATATTGCCCTAGGTGCGTGGGCCCCTCAAGGGTGTGTTCAAATTACTTAGATGAGCATATGTGCACCTAAAATGCTTTAAGGGGTGTTTGAAAATCGAATATTTCAAAATATTTTGTTATATTATCTGTTACTTTGGAATGTGATCTACACACCTAAAACTAGGTGTTTGGATAACGTTAAAAGTATCCTACAATATTTCACTTTCTTATAAATACCTTCATATTATAATATTAAAATATATGTTGTATTAAATAATCTTTCGTTAAGAAAACAAACCAAAACAAGGGTTAAGAGTATTTGCAAACAAAACTGGAAGTTTATGAGAAACTACTACCATGGTGACCCACTACATTTTTAAATATTAATTGTTTCTATAGGAATCCTACTATGACTCTCCATCTTAGATGGGCCCTTTAGTGTTTATGAATTTTATGTGGGTCCCATAGCCCTATCATAATTACATAGTTTCTTTATTGATTACTAATATTAGGTGGGTCCTACAAATATCACATTAGGCAATTTCTATAATGATTACCAACATTAATTCCCCCCTAGTGATTAGTATAATTACTATCATTTTTTATCAAAAAAAGTGATTACTATAATTTGCTTGGTTATTATGACTGTTAACATCAAATGGGCCCCACATTGATTCTTCATGAATGGATTCTTCAATGATGTTTTAAACTTGATAGAGCTCTCTGCTATAATCACCATTCGATGCATTACATTATGGTTATTAACATTTGGTGGACCCACATTGGTTAAAATACATTGCTCGTGGTTTTTAACATTAATTCTAATGATTTTCTAACTAGATGGGCCCTACCATGGTTACCAACATTAAATCACTCTAGTATTACTACTAGTTAGTGGGTTCCCATTGGGTCAATTATCCTGGTTTCACTATTCATTTCTTATTTGGGTGCATCATCCAGTGAAAGTTTTACAAATTGCCAAACTCTTCAAGGTAAATTGAAATTTTTAAAAATTTCCAAGCTGATAGAAGAGGAGAAGAATTAGTGAAAGAAGATTACAGGGAGAAGAGAGAGAGAGAGAGAGAGAGAGAGAGAGAGAGAGAGAGAGAGTTTTATTATCTCAAGTAGGTATACAAGTAGAAGGGAGGAGGTTTTTTTTTATAGGCAAAGTAACCTCTTAATTTAAGAAACATAATCACAACAGGATTCTAACCCTAACTCATCTCATGTGGGCATCCACCCATGATCCAGTCTCATAACACTCTCCTTTGGATAACCACCACTCAATGAAAGTTGCCTCAATTTAAACCTTGCTAAGGAAAAGCCCAATAAAAAAAAACCCAAAGCGAAGGGAAGAAGAGTACAACATTCTTCAAGATCATTGAATTGGTGTTGGACATGCATAATGCTGCCTTGTTAAAGCCTTAACTAGGAAAACCCAGTGGTATAAAACCTAGAGAAGGAAAAAGAGTACAGCGCACAGATGTCCTGGGTAGCATACTTCAAGATGCCCTCCCTGGTTAACTACTCCCCCTGATTATTGCAACCCTTCACATAGCTTGATAATGAACTCTACGCATGCCGATCTCATATACAAGCTTTTGAAATACTAATTTTGGCAAGAATTTGGTAAACAGATCAGCCGGGTTGTTACTCAAACACACTTGCTTGACTTTAATCTCATTGTTCTTCTGAAGTTCATGAGTGAAGAAGAACTTCGGTGCTATATTCATAGTCTTGTCTCCTTTATTGAAACATTCTCGAGTTTGTTTTATGCAGGCTTCATTATCTTCATAGATAATATTTGGAATACCTCCAGTAGAAGGTAATTGATAAGAACTACGAACATGCTGAATCAAAGATTCCATCCATACACGTTCCCTACTATCTTCATAAAGAGCCAAAATCTCAGCATGGTTGAAGGAAGTAACTAATAAAGTCTATTTAGTAGAACGCAAAGAAATGGCGACATTACCACTAAGAAACACATAACTTGTCTGTGATCTACCCTTATGAGGATTAAAGAGAGAGAGAGAGAGAGACAGAGATAAACCAAATTAACATATCCTACAAAACTAGAATCTCTACGATCTTAAGAATAAAATAATCACAAATCAGTTGTTCCACGCAAATATCGTAGGATGTGTTTAATACCAGTCCAGTGCCTTTGAGTTGGTGCAGAGCTATATCTGGCAAGTAAATTCACAACTACAGCATTGTGCTAAGTACATCAGGGTTCCAACAGCACCTAAGTATGGTACTTCAGGACCCAAGACTTCTTCATTTTCCTCGATGGGACGGTATGGATCTTTTTTATATCTAGAGACCAGACGACCATGGGGGTGCTTAATAGATGTGCCATGTCCATACCAAATTTTTTTAAAATCTCTTCGGTATAATTAGATTGATGGACCAACATCCCACAAGGATTTCTTTCGATTTGCAGGTCAAAACAGAATTTCGTTTTTCAAAGGTCTTTCTTTAAATAATCAGCAGTTTCTTCGAGCTTTTCCGGAGTCCCCATCAAATTTATATCATGCACATAAATTTCTACTACTGTAAATCCCTTCAAGAATTTCTTTATGAATACACACGAGAAAATGTAATTATTTTTATACCCTCCCTAGACAAGTACTCACTAAGATGATTGTATTACATTCTTCCAGATTGCTTCATGCCTTCTAATGACCGACTTAATTGGATTGAGTAGTATTCCTTGACTTTGCTTTAGGTAAAGGAAATCCTTTTGGGATTTTCATGTAAATTTCTGTGTCCAGGTCCCCGTACAAGTAAGTAGTTACAACATCCATGAGTCTCATTTATAGATTTTGAGAAACTGCTAAACTGATCAGATATCTGAATTGTGCTATATCTATAATAGGGGAGTATGTTTCCTCATAACCAATCCCATATTTCTGCAGGAAACAATGTACCACTAATCGTGCCTTATATCTGGTAGTTTCACTCATTTTATTTCTTTTTTCTTACAAACACACACTTGTAGCCTACATGGTTAACATCTTTTGGGGTATGTACTATAAGTCCGAATACACCACGTTTATTGAGAGACTCTTACTCTGCTTTAATGGAACTTTCCCATTTTCGCCAATCTTTTCTTTACCGACATTCAGTTATAGTACGCGGTTATGTGTCCTAATCATCATCATCATGTTCCTTTGATATTTGTGTAGCTATTGCATATGCAAATGCGTTATCGATGACAATTTCCTTTCTATTCCATATCTCTCTTGAAAATTTTAAAGGATAGAGATATCTTCATTATCCGGTACCGGCGCCTCTTTAGGGGCTTCTGAAGTCTCATCGGGGACTTTTATTATTCTAGAGAGAACGAATTTTGTAATAACCTCTTCAAGAGTGTTATATGCCTCTTCGGGAGGAACCTCTTAGGGAGCGTTACATGCCTCTTCAGGAGGACATGATGAAAATTGTTCATTTCTCCTTTTTCACGGAGCTGAGTCCTTTAAACCTATAAGTCTGCCACGTTTCTAGCATATTGCAGATTCTTTTGATGCTGTGTTTTGACTTTGTCCTAGAGGGACATTAATCCTAGCATGTGCTTTTATAGCTGGCACCTGTAACTTTGTCACATTTGTTGCATCGTTAAATGCATCAGGTAATTTGTTTGCTTTCCTTCTAAGTGCACGATTCTCCGTACTTCATTTTCACTTTGTGAAGTTCGTAGATCTAAATGAGACAGAGTGGAAATATTCCATGTTCATTCTTGTCATTCTTTAAGAACAAGTTGTTCTACAAGAACAATACGTTCTTCAGGAACTATCTTATCTCTCCTTAACGATAGGAATATTTTCTTATCAAATTGACAATCGGGAAAATAAGCAGTCAAGACATCTACTGTCATTGGTTCTAAATATTGAATAATTGAGGAAGAGTCATATCCAATATAGATTCCCAATCTACGTTGTAGTTCCATCTTAGTAAGCTTAGGAAGTGGTATTAGGATTTGAACTGCACAACCAAACTTGCAAAAGTGAGAAATATTGGGTTGATGTCCTGATATAAGTTGTGCAGAAGAATAATATTGATGATAGCCCATGGGTCGAAGTCTAATTAACATTGAAGCATGCAACACTGCATGTCCCCATGCACTAATCGGTAATTTGGACTGCATTAGCAGGGTCCTATAAATGAGTTGGATGCGCTTAATCATGGATTCAGCTAAGCCATTTTGGGTGTGGACATAGGGGACAGGATGTTCGATTACAATTCCTAGAGATGAAAAAAAAAACTATGATGTAAAATTTGTTACGGTTTCCATTTGTTACAATTTCATTTGATACATTTATTTTAAATAGCTTGATCTCTCATGCACTCATACTTTTTATTCTTGGAATCTTCATGCATTTTTATTTAAGTTTTCATGCTTGACATCAGGTAAGTTAAGACTTGACCTTTATGCATGATTTAATCTTTTCAATTTACTTTCAAAAGTTTTATAAAATGAATTTTTAAAATTCATGCTTAAACATGTTTTGTATCACATTTTGAAACTCCAATTTAAACATGTTAGTCAATATTATAGTCTAGTATTCCATGGCCAAAAGACCCATTAAGAAAATCATTTTCAAATCAAAATTACTGGGAAAATGGCGGCTAACAGCCACGAGGTCGGTCACCTCGCGGCCACATTTCTAGAATGGCAAAAATCTCAAAATGGGCATGTTGGTCACCTCGTAGTTACCTCGTGGTCACCTAGCTGCTAACTGCCAACTTGAAGGTCTACTAACCGCCTTGAAAAATGTGATCGTTTGAATATAACCATTGGAGGTCTGCTAGCCGACCTGTCAAGGCAGCTAGCCGCCCAAAGAGTTGTTGGAACCCTATTTTACTATTAATTGAGCTATTCCTTGGGATTCGTGCTAACACTTTTTAAGATTTGTGAGGGCCAAGGAAGGTGAGGCATTCATGCTAGGCTAAAGGGAGGCTAGGAGGGAAAATCAATAATTTCAACATTTGATTCTTCAAATGGGTTTGCTCCCTCTATCTCAAATTAATTCATGCTTGTCTTTAAAACTTTGTTTTCATTAAATGGCATGATTTAGTGTTCAAATGTTATGTGTTTAACATGCTCTGATTTTAAACATGATTATTAATTTGACTTCAACATTTGAATAATTCTACACATGTTATTAAATTAATGTTTTGAACAAACTTGCTAGATAGCTGCATTTAATCACTCTATCTCTCATTTATGACTTTTACCTTTGTATCATTTATGAGCATTCAATTTCAAAAAGAGAGAGAAGGTTTCAAGCATATGCATCTTTTATAGATCTTTGCATTTATCATGCATATGTCTTAGATTAGGTTTTCATTTTTATTATTAGCCTATGTTAAGAGGCATGAATATGTACTTAATTGCATCTTGTCTTGTGCATCCTTAGGCATAGAAAATTGAGATAAAAACATCATATTGTAAAGGTTATTGCTAAGCCTTAGAAAAGCATAAGTGGATGTAAAGGTTAATGCTAAGACTTTGAAAAACATATGTGGTTGTAAGGTTAGACGTGAGCCTAAACCTCAAGTTGAAATATTGAAAAATTTGGTAGGAAAACAGGGAGTGTATATAGGCATGATTAGTCGAACCACTATAAATTTCGTTGTTATGGTGGTTGATTTTTTAATGTGTGGATAATGCTAATATGCTTACTGTATTAATGTTTTTTGTTAATGCCAATGTTGAATGATTACATAGTTTCTTTACTTGTTCATATAAGACTTACAAACTCCACTTGTAGTCAAGTCAATTAATTTTCAAAGCATAATTGGCATTAGAAAATTAAAATCGGTCTAGGTTTTTGAACTCACACTATTCACACCCCCCCCCCCCCCCTCCAGTGTTCGGATTTTGGACTTCAAATTCGCCTACATTATCAAGTCTTATAGACTTAATAGGATAATCAGGGAAGTAAACCCTAAGTTTAATGATTTGAGTTAATAGGCAAGCAAAGGCTACGTTCCTAGTTGAAAGTAGGCAAACATCCGACCAAAGAGTGGAGGCATCAATCAAAAACCATAAAATACCTAAAAGGTCTACTAGGGGAATTATGGGTCCACAAATGTCACCTTTTATCCTTTTCAGAAAGGATAGGGATTCGTATGCAACCTTACTGGAAAGAAGGTCGGGTGATCAATTTTTCTTGTGAACACGGGATACATAAGTATCCACTAAGTATGGTCAATTAATGGTTCTTTAAAGAGTGCCCAAATGAGTTATAGACTATTTTCCTCAACATAGTAGCCCCAGGGTGACCTAACTTATCATGCAAAGCTTTAAATTAGTCTTATGATCACTAACTCGCTGGCTAAATTTAAGCTTCGGCCTTGACTTTGTCGTTTTGTTCATAATCAAATGTGATTCAATATTTTCGATTGTCGTGCAATATAACACTGAAGAGAGTGCACATAGTTTTTCTAGTATTTTCTTCTGGCTTCCAATACTGGTAATGATGCATAAATATTCCTTTTTACCTTCACTTACAGTCTCAATGTGGTACCCATTCATTCTGATATCCTTGAAACTAATCAAGTTTCATCGGAAACTTCTTAAGAACAATGCATTTTAATGAATAGATGGGTACTGTTAGATAACATCATATGGGCTTTTCCGGAGCCTTCAATTATTTGCATAGATCTAGCTATGGTGGATACCTTTTGTAAGCTAAGGTCCCCGACCTTAATAGTGCGTTTCGCTTCTTAATTTTGATGATTAGTTTAATTAATTGTGGTTCTAGCTAATTAGGTTGGTTTAGTCCTTAAGTAATTTTCTTTTATCATTAGGAAGATGTTTGCGAAGTTTCGTTCGATTACGAGTGCGATTAGTCTTAATAGGGGGTTAGGTTGTGATTATAAATTGGGTATTTTTATAGCAAATTCAGTTTTTGCCAAATTTAGGCTCGTTGGAAAGATCTCACTGCGCTCATCATTTTCCGTCCTTGACTCATCATGATTCGACACTCCGAAGCCCCTCAAATAATCATTTTTCTCTCATTTCACTCAGGAGTGCATTTTTTACTATTTCTCTTTCATCTCGCATTTAAACTCATTCCCAGCAAAGAAACTTTCGTTTCATTCCTTCATTTCAAGAGAAGAATTGCTGGAGCCTTCTCCTTCTTCACTCCTTCACTTTTCCTTCTTGCATGTGGACCTAGAGGCCATTCCAAATGGATCTAAGAGCACCTTCTTCTTCCTCTCCTCTTCCTCTATCCTTTGATCCAAAATTGGTTAGTTTTCCCCGATTCTGGTTCTCCTAACTTCCCTTCTTGCTATTGTAGGAGTGTTGCATGTTGATGTACTCTTCTTCTTTCCTTTCCATTGTCCTTTAGGAGTAGTGGAGAACCTGTGGTTAAGAGGGTTTGGGTTTGGTGGAGCTAGGTGGAGAGTTGGAGAGCTTCTTCCTCCACAATTTTTCCCAAATTTCTCTTCTTTTGGCTAAGGCAAGTGCATTCGCTCTATATATGAAGCATGCATGTGTGTTTATAATTTTTATTCATTCCATTGCTTAGATTTCCCTAAATTCGAAGCTTGTCATGATTAATTTGATTATATATGCTAATTGGGTATCATGGGTTGAATGGACTTTAATTATGAGTGGATGATTTGATGAATAGATGGAATGTGGATTGGAGGAGAGCATGGTGGCTCTTTTGTTCAGGTCATAGCTTTTGCAAAGGCTTGGGAGGAGGTTGGAGAAGGAGCCACTCAAAAGGGTTGAATTTTAGACTCAAAACTCATGGTTTTGCCAAGAATTTGCCCAGAATTCGGCCAGCCGAAGGCCATTCTGCTACCTTCGGCTCCTTGTTCAGTAAACCATGTCTTTACAGGGTTATTCGACCACCTGTTCGGCTACCTTCTACCACCTGTTCGGTTAGCTGAATGTGGACAGATTTTCATGGAATTAGGCAAATTTTCGAACGACTATAACTTTTGATCCATATGTTGGATTTAGGAGTTCTATATATCATTGGAAAGCACTCGAAGCGTATAATTCATTGGTCCACTCAGCCTAATGATCAGAGTTTGGGAAAATAAGTGGATATTTGGGTCAATGAACCGAGCCCTTGTCTCTTTTGGAAAGGGACTCTAAACCTAGTCGGACCCCTAGGTTGTCACCCATGGAGCTTATCGTTGCATGAAAAAGTCGGGGAAATGAAGGCAGAGCATGATTGGCTTGGTGTGCTTCGTCGGTTGTCTAGGCTTCCATTTATGGTTGTATCTTGGCCAAATTCTTACGGAATTGAGTCAGTTGGTGCCCAATAACTTCTGTACACCAAGGGCTCACCAAACTATGGCATTGTTGACTCATTCTCCGTAAGCACTCTGCTAGAAATACGTACGATACATGATGGATGACCCTTGACCTAGGATTGACTTGTTCTTCACTCTTGACTCGTAAATCATGTATCAGTAGCTTGACGTACCATGTGCACTCTATTTTTGAATACTCATATAACTTGTAACATGATTTGTAGAACTAGGCTTTGATTGGACCTAGAGTATACCCTTAGGTACCTTGTTAAGACGGCTATCCGTGGAATTTGGAGACTTGACTTGTATCTTTGATTGACTTGGAGTAGCCCTCAACTTGCTATCTTGTACTTGAAAATCTATCCACATGTACCTATCTTGAATCTTTTGTCGTGCCAAACCATCATTATCATCTTGCATTCATGGCCAGCTGCAATCTGATGATTCTTAAGTGGGCCAGTTACTCACTAGGGTGGCCAGTCTGCTCGGGCGACGTCCACGGTGTACACTACTGGCAGTCGGCTCGGAAGGCGCTATTATTCTTAGTAGGTAGCATTGGATACCACTAGAGCCGGACTTCAGGCTATTGGTAGTCGGCTTGAACGACATTGGTACCCACGGGAGATGGCGCGGAAATCCTTGGAGTCTCCTCTTACTTGGTATTGCATCTCATCGATGGTTATTCTTGTATAACTTGCTAGGATTTACTTTGTTACTTGATTCTTATATTTACTCTTGCTTCTATGCCTAGCTTGTTGCCTTAATGTCATTTAATCATTTACTTATCTATATTCCCTTTTCAAACATGTTATGACTAATATATATTGCTTTTATTTTTGCCAACATATTGTTGATCCTTTATTCTTTGGTGTGCAAATGACATCACCTACTACATCGACCCCGACTTTTAGGCAATCCCAGAGGATCTTTAGCCAGAGAGGAAGACAAGTTACGTGAGTGGATTGCCGATGACGTATCTTAACGTCATCACTCCCTGCATCTGTGCGTGATACATGGGGACATATGTCATATCGCCACTCAGATTTCATCTTTTGGGTTTTTGATCTTTTGGACTTATCCATTCTACTGTATATCTTTTGTTCCTAGACCTAAGTCTTTGGGATGGTCCTGATGTGTATAAACTTTATAGGTCTTTATCTTTTGAAACTTAATTATATAATGAGATGAAATATATACTTGCTTTGATATACCTATAAGTTTAATGAATGTGTTACAGGCTAAGTCTCGCAGGTTATCCTAATTAATGAGGTTCAAATACACAATCCTCACAGGGGATTTATGATCCATGGGCCAAAGGACAAAAAATTTAATTAGCCCTAAATCTCACACCTCGAATCTAGTTTATTGACTAATCGGGTTCGGGGCCTTGACAACTTTCGTGGATTGAACACCAATTATGATAAAAACTTCTGATTTTTCAAAATGGTGTGTGTTGTGGCACTGTCTACCAAACGGAGATTGTCCTTAGTTCCACAATTCATACCTTAAATAAAATAATAAACTAATATAACTATGCAATCACATGATAAAGATCAAATCATTCTCCATAAAATAGAACATCAATGAACTAAAAATCCAACATAAACCATATGTCTAAAACATTCATCTCAAAGGAACTAAAAAAAATAGGTTTGTAATGTTCAAAGAGTTATTGGTCTTCTAGACCGTGCCAGGGGGTGCTCCTAATTGAGTGTTAAATGCCTCATTACTCAGAGGTTGGCTCTCCTCATCTTCAAAGAAGTCTCGAGTCTCTAAGTCTGTAATGTCAATTGGAGGCCCCTTTGGTGTCATTGTATTCCAATCCCAATCTTCCAGATCATTTTTCTCCGTTGAATGTACAGAGCCATTGTATGCTATGTATTGTTCCGCCACTTCATTTGGCGCACGGTAAGTGTGTGTGGCCAATGCCCACTTCTAACACATTTGTGGCATGTGTCATCAGGACGATAGTTAGGATTAGCCGGTGGATTCTGATTCTGATTATTCTTTTGCTGAGGAGCAGACCACTTCTGGTGATTTTTGAATTTTGGAGGGGGACCTCTAATGCCACCTCGCTTGAAGGAGTTATTTCTTCCACCTCTACCGAAGGATTTATGTCTTCCACTCCCCCTTCCTCTGCCTCTGTTTTAATAGAAATTGGCATTTTCTTCAAGAATTGCTGGAGATCTAGTTGGTCTAGAGTTATGGTTTTTCATTAACACTATGCAATTATGTTCAGCGGCTAGGTGACAAGAGAAAATGTCTGAATAATTTGAGAAACGTAGCTCTTAATACTGCTGCTGCATGAGCACATTCGAGGTGTGAAAAGTGGATAATGTTATCTCCAACTTCGGCTCTTCCGTAACCTTATGATATATGAAGTTAACAATATGCAGATAATCAACAAAAAAAAAAAACTTAAGCTCAAAAATAAATTAATGGAGGAATTAATCGTGACAAATAAGTTGGCCAATGAAAAGCTGGAACATCAGGTTCTCAACTTTAAAAATTAGAACTGCTGGTTCTGTCAAGACTTCAGGCTTGATTTAGAACTTCATATTCATAACACATGAATTAGAACTGCAAGTTCTGTTAAAGCTTTCGATTTGAAGAGGAACTTCCGGTTCCGTCAAATCTTCTTGTTTTAAAGTAAAACTCCTGGTTTAAAAAATGTTTTAAGCATAGATCATAACTTCTGGTTCCGTCAAATCTTCATACTTAATTTCATGGCCTTATTATAGGATATATTTTATTTGGATTTGAATCAAAAACTTCAGGCTTGATTTATTGATATGAATCTACATGTTCATATTAGTATTCAAACTTCTAAGACTGCTGGTCTATAGATTGGTGAACTTCGGGTTCAAATTTAGAACTTCTGGTTCTATATTGTGATCCATTCACATAAATAGTATTCAATTTAAAAAAATAAGGCGAACAAGAGAATGAATAGCACACGAGCATCATGATTACTGTAAACAAGCATTATAAACTAGTTGCATGCATTTTAATAAATTGATTTTAAGAATGGTTCATATACTACTTAATGTATTTGAAGAAAAAAAATGTTACCCTTTTTTGAAATCCGCTCTGGAAAGGAATCCACAATGGAAATCCACTCCGAGAAGGAATCCGCAATGGAAATCCGCGCAGGGAAGGATTTCGTAATGAAGATTCGCTCAGGGAAGGATTTCTTTTCTCTTTGGGTAAGAAGACTTGGGTTTTCTTCCTTCTCTTAGAGCTTCGTGCTGATAGCGTGTTAGAAAAGGAGAAAACTTAGGGCACATTTGGCAACGGTCCAAGCTAGGGGGAGGAATCCTCTATTTAGAGGATTCTCTCCATTTCCAAAGAATGAACACCTCCTCCGGTAGGATTCCCAATGAGAGTTCCAAGTTTGGATGGAGGGAGGATTGCCTATGATTTGTAGAATGTATGAGCCAATGATTATAAACGTTTTTTTTTTTTTTTTAATTTCTCACAATCCATTGAAAATCAAGACCTCAACATTCACCTCAAAGCTATATGTGGTGATCGAGAGACTTTGAACGGTTCCGATCGTTCAAAAGGAGCCCTCACAAAAATAAACACAATATTCTAGTCTGTGGACATTTTTACAAATATCTCAAGATATAGTAAGGATCAACGGTTAAAATTTGGTCGCCTTGCCGTGTTTGACCTTTCCGAACTAATGACTAGTTCCGATCTTGATTATGGACCCCACATAAAAAAAAAAAAAGGAAAAACGGACTGTTTTTTTTTTTTCCATTTTACATATAGTGTAAACGGTAAGGGTGTGTTGACACATATCTCGAAATATAAGAGGAGTCAACGGCTGAAATTTGGTCACCTTGCCGTGTTTGACCTTCCCGAACTAATAACTAGTTCCGATCTTGATTGTGGACCCCGCATGTAACGCCCTACTCTACAAACATGCATGATATTGTCTGCTTTGGCCCATAGGCCTCATGATTTTATTTCTGGTGGGCCTCAACCCACAAAAAGGCCTCATGTAAGGTAAGGGCGTAAGCTTTACATATAATCTCATTCACTTTCCTCTCTATAGTCGATGTGAGACTCAGATGCGTCACAATCCACTCCCCTAAAGGCTGCCAGTCCCTGTAGCCTGCCAACCCTCTTGGCCCGTCCACATGGAAACCCTCCCACTTGCACCAAACCACGGCAGAGGCCCACACTCAAACTAGTCGAGAGTCGGCTCTGATACCTTTTGTAACACCCCACTCTACACGCATGCATGATATTGTCTGGTTTGGCCCACGGGCCTCACAGTTTTTTTTCTGGTGAGCCTCAACACACAAAAAGGCCTTATGCAAGGTAAAGGTATAAGCTCTACATATAACCCCATTCACTTTCTTTTCTATAGTCGATGTTGTAATCCGGGGCGTCACACCACAGAAGCCATGAAATTGGAAAAAATGGACTGTTTTAATTCCCGTTTTACATATAGTGTTATTAGTCATAACATTTTGGCACATATCTCGAGATCTAAGAGGAATCAACGATTGAAATTTGGTGAGATGTCCGTTTTGGAGTTGTTAAAGGTAACTAACGGTGTGGATCTTGATTAGGGGACCCAAA
Source organism: Persea americana (assembly GCA_029852735.1). Taxonomy (NCBI): domain Eukaryota; kingdom Viridiplantae; phylum Streptophyta; class Magnoliopsida; order Laurales; family Lauraceae; genus Persea; species Persea americana. The sequence goes on along the minus strand of CM056818.1, from coordinate 28,620,113 downwards.
AGGTACATTCCAATAGAAAAGACTTATTAATCTCACATTACCGTCCCCGTTACTGTAGCTCCGCATTTCTTTACTTCCATGGATTCTTCGCGTCCGACGGTGAGAGGTCAGATTCTGAGAATAATTGTTTTAGCAGATTTTGCCGGTCCATCCTCCGAAAATCCACGCCCATCCAAACATGAAAAATCTGCACGATCAAGGAAAAGCGCGAGGAATCCCTTGTGCGGACCATTACCAAACGTCCCCTTAGAGAAAGAAGATTAGAGAGAGAGATAGAGAGGGTTTTCTATTATCTCAAGTATGTATACAAGTACAACGGAGGAGGTTTATTTATATGCAAATTAACCTCTTAATTTAATAAACCTAATCACAATAGGATTCTAGCCCTAACTCATCTCATGTGGGCATCCACTCATGATCCATATCTCATAACCCAAACATCATAAGTGACACAATATTGACACTATTTATTATGTGATAATGAAATCTTATAATATTTAAATTTGATGGTATTATTTTCATCTTTTATCCAAACACCCCCTTAGATATCATTGCCCTCTTCGGTAGACCCTCTCTGTGCAAACCTCGTGCCACCCCCTTGTGAGGCCACAACAATTCATGGGAAAGTTGGTGGTTGAGTGCTCTCAATTATGCCTACGTGTGCAAGATTCCGACTCCGCTGGATCATCCTTACCCTTTTGATCTATGGCCTTCAAGTTTAACAAATTTAGATACATCATTTTTTTACTATTTAAATCCAACATAACAGTTGGGTAAGTATCAAACTTGGGATTCTGCCAGTTCTTCGAGGGGAAGGGGGGAGTAAAAAGGATTGGATTGATCATAGGGATCCCATGTGTTGGAGAGGAAGGGGTCTGCATGACGTCTTTCATGAGAGACATCCTCACTTGAGCCTCAACCACATATGAGTTAGGTTTGGCCAGGATTCAATTTTGATACTAGAATTGGACAAAGGGTGGAATAGTGTAACTCTGGCTTCCTCATTTATAACTATACTGCAAGAAAATATAATGAATCTTGATGTGAAAGTTTTATGTGGTTTAATAAGTTAGAGCAGACTTTTAAAAGATTAAAGAAATGAGAGGTGGCGAGTTTAAAATCCTCATCTGTACATTTGGATGCATATAGTACATTTTTTTATTATTATAGTATTTGAAGATAGAATATGGCTCTATTTAAAGTCAAAGTTGAGGAAGAAGTCAAAATCATTTGCTTTAAAAAAAAAAGAAAAAGAAAAAGAAAAAACGTAGAAAAGGTGTTGCAAAAGAGAGCATCTCAATCCAACGGCGAATACAAATCTAACGAGTTCTTAAATGGGCTCAGTGCCTATTCAGGGTGATACCAACAATTGTGGGGTTTGGTTGATCATAGAGCCATGGAACTATACAAACACGAGGAATCAGACACACCGAATAGATGGTGTAGCAGTTGGGAATCACAACCATCAGTTCCAAAGCGATAAAAGTTTCAACAAACCGACGAGGGGATTTTATTCTGTTTAAATGAGAAAGGGCGAAATGAGGAGAGAGGGAGGGAAGAACGGAAGACGGAATTTTGTTTTGTTTAATGAGAAATGCACTCCATCTGTAGTTAGGCTTCCAATTGTCAAATTGCATGCATCTGCATCCAAGGAGACCCACGGAGAAGCCAACAGATCGCGTCGCCCTCTCCATTTGGCAAACTCATGCAGGGAGCACTTGTCATGCATATGAGTGAGCCATAGAAGCAGCAGCCATGGAAATGTGGAGATAAACAGGCCGTTCAGAGGAATCTCGTCAAGTTGAAAGTGGGGTCCACTTTGTGTAGAGAAATTTGCTCAAGCGGCTTAAGCATAACAGTATCCTCGCTTTTATTATAAGGGTAATAGATATGTATATTTATAAGAATTAATAAATAAAATGGCTAATGAGTACAATGGGCTCCAACCTGATCCCCATTCCAGATTTCATCCACGTCTGAAAAGGCATATCCACTGAATGCACCTCCATTACTAAATGCAGAGTACACCGGGTCGAACTGACCATATCCAGTGCCACACTTTAAATTAGGACAATTTACGGAAACAAGTAAGATAATAATATTCATTTCTTTTCCCATTTTCCCAAGTCCAAAGAACGGATCCATCATCCAAGCAACAAAGTCAACAAGTCAAATCCTTAAAGCAGCCCTTAAGTGCATGATTTTCTTCTGATTGCTTAAGGAATAAATATGACAAGGAAGAGCATCTCCAAATCCAAGGTGATACGCCTGCACCTTGGATTTTTTTACGTGAATTGACACTCCAACAGCCATGCCAAAGATGACATGGCATTTGACACGTTGAAGTAACATGCCAAATTTGACATATGCAAATGGGAGATACCAATTCTTATTTTGACTTATTTTGTTCCAAAATGGGACATTGTACAGGGGTTGGGTTTAATGTAATTTTTTGGCATACGGGATTTCACAATAAAAATTAGATTTGGCATATGGGGCGGACTTATCACATTTAGAGATGTCAAATTCTAAAAGACTAGACCCGAGAGTAGCTCAGTTGGCCTAAGACCACGGTTTGCTCCCGGAGCTTGAGGGTTTGAAACTGCGCAACCACACTAGGGCCACAGGGGATTTATTTGACTCCCTTGAGCCCGAAGGAATTAGTCTGACCCAAAGGGCTGGGACACCCTTCGATAGGAAAAAAAAAATCCAAATTGCCAAATTGCCACATGAGGCATCAATTGAGATTTGGCATCTCCAATTTGTCATATCTATTGGAGATGCTTTAAGGTAAAAGAAAGGCAACTTGACAATAATAAAAGGAGAGTAGAGCTTCAAATCAATGGAATTGCATTTCCTTGAAATGAGGATAAACACTAGATCACCAAGTCCCAACGTCACATGCATGGGGGCCATGTTTAGGCGATCTAAATGGTATACATGCTTGCTTCTTCTTGAATGCAAGAATTTGTAGGGTTTAGTAACTATCTTTTTCTTTCCCTCATTTGGTTGAAGTAGAGGATGAAGCAGACAATAAGGAACCATTTCCAATGAAGGTCTTAAGACTGTGGCAGTCACAGATAATGACTCTGACATTCTTATGGGATGGGGTAAATATTCTGTTTCTTTATTTAGGTTGCAATACCGGGGAGGGTCGACGGCGACTCGCAGGCACCCAAAAATATTAAAACCTTTACTCTTAAAAATATATGTGGTAGTGTGAGTAAGGATCGTTCCCACGGAGAGTGTCTAGCCTAGTTTTATGCTTGTGATCAATGATGGGGGGGGGGGGGGGGGGGGGGGGGGGGGGTGGGTTTGATTATAACGAAAGCAATGTTAAGAAAAATAAATAAGGAGCAATTCAAATTAAAGTAACGAAATCAATCAAAAGAGCAAGCATTGGTCTAAGTCAACATCCACCATCAGAATTTTATAACTGATCATCGATGCAACTAAATATCAATTCACACTTTGAATATTCATCGTTGGAACCATTTTCCTATCTCTTCTTAGTTAAGTTAATTAGAAAACAAGTGATCCAATTAACCCTAATTACAAAACAACCCAAGACAAGTGCTAAAGATTTAATCTAGTAATAGTATTAAGAATTAGAGAGATCGCTGAATCTAAACAATACAAGCACAAGTGGTTATATTTAATTTAGTTGAGTGTTCTTCCTAATATCTAATAATTTCTGACGCAGCAAATCATTAAATATTGGTTGCTTCACAAATTAGAGGGATCAAACAATTACAGATTTGATATCTAACCTAGCTGTAGATTGCAACGAATAATAAACTAGTAGGCCTCCTAGCAATTAAATGAGACAATCATGAAAGTAAGCACATAAGAACAACCCATACTCAAAGCATAAATTGAACAATACAAATAAATTAGATCTCACATTTTTATTGATTCCGAGGCTTCCATCTCCCTCGACCAATTACAGAAACTTAGCCACGCAGGGCCATAATAAAAACTTGCAAAAGAAAATGAGGAAGTAGAGAAAAGAGAAAAAGAGAGAACGTGGAGTGGAGAGATAAGATGGTGGGATTCTGAAGATGGGTAGAGAAAGTGTGGTATTTATAGATGTGAAGTAGGGTAGAGTTAGGAGAGAAAAGAGGTGACGATGCGTTGGTTTAGTGAGAAATATTAGGGATGAGAGAGAGATAAGGTAGGAGAGGGTGAGACGTGGGTGGTTAAAGAGGGAAAGAGATATGATGGGGTTACGAGAGAATGAGAGACATGAGAGAGGAGGGTGTGTATATGAGATATAGATGGAATTTTGGGTTTGGAATTAAAGTTATTAAAAATCCTTTATTTCGCCTATATCTTTCCACCCTGGCTCCGGTTGGACTCAGCTCAAGAATTAAATTTGCAACATTTTTTGTTTCGGACAATATGAGCCCAATATTGGATATGTTCCGAGAAACTCCTGATCACTTCAAAATTACCATAACGTCCTTCTGCTTGATTTTTCATCCATTTAGCATCAAATACACGCCTTTCTTGCAACTCAGATCTGGAAACTTCTTGATGCTTGAATGGGACCTTGCTTGGATGTACAACTCATACTTGGAATTTTCTTTGTTTCTTTCCTTCTTTTCTTCCTTCCTCTTTCCTTGTATGATTTCCTTGCTCACTAAGTAGCTAGATCTCCTTTCCTTTCTTGATCTTTGATTTGAATTTCAAATATCTTCTAATTACAAAAGGGGATTTTTTTTCTGAATTTTTGCAACCGTTGTGTAGATCCTCTCCTTGGAAATTACTCCTTTTTATTTCTCTTCAATTCTCCACCATCAGCGGGTCCCAAAATCTGAATTTCCATATCTAGAAATTTTCGAAAATAAACTGTGTTAGGTCCGCATATTAAAATTGCAGGCTAAAGAACATTCCTTAATGTCAATAGTGCAGGTGCAGCAACTTCAAGCTCGATTTCGACCTTGATGCAGTGAGTATCTCTCAAAACTCAAAACATGAAAGTCGTAGATCTTTTTTCTTGGCATTCTATAGCATCTTGAATCATCTCGATCGGAGCTCGGATGAGAGAGTTATGCCCAGATTATGAAGCGATGTCAAAACTATCTAGAACCGCCCAATTAGCTTCGTTTTGCACTTAACACCTCCAATTGCATCCTAAATCAAAATTTAAGAATAATGAGTACATTTAGCCACCAAATAAGTATAAAGGACTAAACATTAAGGGAGAAAAATATGACATTTTGCATTCTCATCAGCGACCCTCCCTAGTTTTAGCGAGAGTTGATGTCGACCCTTAAGAAAAATGATAAAAAAGGGTTTTTGGGCGAAATGCTCTATTCGGTGCATGGTTCGCAAAAGTGTTTGTTTCAGTCCACTGGCCACATGAAGTGTTTTTTTTTTGGTAAAATCCTATTTTTGAAAAAATACATAAAGATTTGAATATTTCAAAAAGGCATAAAAGTTTTCCACAATTCTTCGGTCAAGTTGCAATAAAAAAGTTTTGAGAAATGAAAAAATATACTCTTATTTCATTATCCAGATTTTCTTTTAATAAATCATTCAAGAGAAGTAATCAAGTCCAGCCCAAATGACTTAATGAGGCCACTTCAATTATCTTTATGCACGGATGGTTATAAAAAGGGGATTCCAAATGTAAAAAAAAAAAAAAAAAAAAAAGAAAAAAAAATTTTGCTTCATTAAAATTGTTATGATCATCAAAATCAAAATCGCCAGTTTTAGTGGGGAGAGAGGATAAGAAAAGCCAAAATTTTGTCATAAGAGAAGGGTATTTTATCATTTCTCAAAAAGAAGATTTATTAAGAGGAATTGATTGAAAGAATTGTGAAAGACTTTTTATTTTATTTTTTCATTTAACTTTTGAAAAATGAAAAAAAAATGTACCGTAACAAATGGTGCCATGTATATTGTTTTTATGGTGCTTAGATATTCAAACCCATTACTTGGGCGAAGTGGCTAGTGGAACTTTCTCAACACTTCCCCCACAAGAATGACAGCAACCTGCTATGATACCGTCTACCAACCCAAAAGTTTAACCTGATAGGTGAGGCACAAACAGGTATATGAAGCCTTGTCAAACCCATTACTTGGGTGATGTAGGATGTGGGACTTTCCCAACATGGTCCACCTTAAAAGTGGAGGCAAGCTAATGTAATTAATATTTTTAGCTAAACTAGTGTAAGCTGTTAATTGGCCTAAAATTTCCGTTTTGAGTGTAATAGGGCAGACCCGATCCTTTATTTAGGGTCTAAAAACCCTTAAAAGGCGGTTTTAACCAAGGGAGGCCCTTTTATCTTTATAGGTATGTTGTGTATGTACCATATACCTACTCAATAAAATAATATTGATGTAATAAAACCTGAATATGCCATATGAAATGATGTGTGTGTTTGTGTGTGTGTCTTTTTAAGTTTTTTTTATTTCCAAATGGTTGGACTTCTATCTGAGCTCTGTTGTTTACAAACGGACGGGCCTAGTCATTTAGGCGACTCCAAGGTGAATTTCAGCCTATGAAAGCCTTAAATTATTAGGGGTTGTTTGGCCGAAGTAATTTATGATGCGAATCCTGCAAGTATACGGTTGTCTCAAGTAATATAGACTACGGAAGTTCGAATATCGTTATCATTACAATGAAAACAACAATGATTAATGAAAAGGAGTATCAACTCAAATATAGCTAACAAATGCAAATGGAGATAACAAAAATAATGGAAACAAGAAACAAGATAATAACAAGGGAAATAAAAAATGCAAACTAAAAGAAAACAAGAAACTAGATAACAAAGAGATGTTAGTAAAAATAGAAGAATTCAAGTGAGAACAAACTAAGAACACGGTTAGTAACAAGTTAATAACAAAAGCAAATAACAAGGGTAATACAAGAACGATGGAGTAATGTTAGATAGATCAAGTGAATAAGTGTGTGAAGATAACAAGTAAAAGATAGAAAATGAGTAGATGGAGATAAAGAAATGTTTTAAAGTAGTGTAAAATCAAAGGTGGAATTGATGGTGTGAATAGAGAAATGGAGTGTGAGTATTAAAATAAGTGAATAAATGTGTGGGAATGTGATTAGAAACAAGCTAAAGAAAGTAAAATAAACAACAATCAACACCAATGGATATATTAAACCATCTAAAATCCACTGAGTGATACTAATCAAATACTAGTGCTTTTCTCTTTTCCTTAACAAATACTCAAATCTAATGACAAATCAATGCTTATATTTGGAAAATATAACTTTAAAGCTCTTAAATAGAAATTAGCAATCTAGTAGCCAAGACTTTCTTCCCTTCATAAAAGAAAATATTCCTAATGACTATCAATTAAAAGTAAGCATAAACCATGAAAAGATATTAAATCATAAGCATGATTTATCAAACCTAAGCATAGATAGTAAAAAGAATGCTAAGATAGAAAATAAGTATGGAATGTTGCACAATGCAATGAAGACAAATCTACTCTAACATGTTAAGCATGTAAACAAGGGATTCAAGATAAAGAGCATAAACGAAAGGAATAGCATCAACTTAACATCATCTAGAAGATCCAACTAAAGGGATTAGCCACCCATTGGAGAAGATAAAGCTTTCATTTTCATTCCAAATCTTCAATTATTACATGGCTTTCCTCACTTTCTCTCTACAATTGCTCTCAATTACATGAATAGCTTAAGTAAAGAGGAGGAGGCTCTCCTTCTTGTGTATTTAATGCCTGGAGCTCCATTTCTTATATAGAAACATTTGCCTTGCTCTTTTTTTATTTCTTTCCAATGTGGGACTTCACAAGAATGGAAATATGAACATATGAATGTGATTCCCGTGTTAGAAAATAGTTCCTAGATTGAAGTGCGATTTTGACCCCCGAAATGTCCGAATTAGGAACAATATTATGAACTATGATTTATAGATCTTGGAATAAGCTTTCCAATGCTTCTGAGATAACCTCAATCGGACAGACGAGTAAAAAGATATGATCAAACCCATATCTATTATTTTTCTTCTTATTATTGTCCTAACTTTGTCATTTCTCAGTCCAATTGCTTTCCAAACTTATCCTTACTCTCTTTAACTCTTGAATCTCAACTTTAATCTTCAAATTAATCTTCAATTAACACCTACAAAGAGAAATCAACATAATTGAGAGTATTTTCGAACATATTTTGTATGGAAGTCATTGGAACTCATATAAATGCATACAAATGGCCCATCTATAATGGAAAAATATGAGGCAAGCATGATGGGGAGGAAAATTATGATTTTTATGCTAAGAACAGTGTTTTGAGTTCTTTTATATTTGAAAACTCATAAAATAATGTTATAAAAATGTAACTTTTGTGAACTCGTCAATTTACATATGTAAATGACTCACATGAGTATTGGTTATGTACGATTATATTTGTTTATTCTCATTTACAAATATAATTCGTAAATCAAGTATGAAAATGGTGTGTAAATCAAGTCATTTTCAAGTTAAAATTACTTACCTAGGAAAGTTGTAAAAGGAATCAGACAATGTGTATATTTGGAAACAAAGAAGGTGGCGCTACATTGATTCGGGCATTCCATATAGGGTTATCTTCTTTTTTTTCCCTCAATGTGCGGAAATAAAAATCTGAACCGTTCATTATCTTTAGAAGGCCAAAAACAGCTTGGAGACCATGCATATTCCAGCCATCCATTCATCCTAGATTTTCAAATATAAATTGTGAAAATGTCAAATATGCTTTTAAACTTTTGTGGGTTCACAATTTGAACCATTCAACCTCTTTAAAAGGTCAAAAACACTAGTAGGTCAAATTTCATTTGTTGATTCATTGTGCATCTCAAGAGATTTGTTAAAAATAAAAAAAAAATAAAAAAAATAAAGACACCATGATCATTGCATGTAAATAGTATAAATAACAGTCCCTTAGGTCTAGTCCATTTTTCTCAATCTTCCTACTCCTGTAGGCCCCAAAATCATGGTTTGAACCGTCTATCCTCTTCACTAGGCCAAAAGCTAGTGGTAAACCAAAGTTCAGCCGTTGATTCATCAAATCTTTTCAATTATTTGTGAATTTTTTAATTTTCTTTTGAATGGTAAGCAATATTCATTCAAAAAGAGGCACAGCAAGGCAGGATCACCAGGTAAAAATCTTCCAAAGGGGCATCCCCCATTAAACAATCAAAATATAAGAGCTAAACGTACCAAAAACATGCTATAAATGATTACAAATGAATTTCCTATTAGATGAAATTATCTGAGAAATCCTCTCTCGCAAGGTGCTATTTTCCTTTTGTCTCCATGCTGAGAGGATAAAGAGGTAGATGCACGTTGCCTTCTTTGTCACGCACAGCTACAAGAACATTCTAAAATCTCCCATTATTGACTTTCGTGGGCCCCGCTTTTACAATACGGACTGTTATCCTTTATATAATCCAAGAAAAATGGCTAGTGGATTAAATTTTTATATTTTGGTTCATTGGGGATTTTAACAAATTTGTGAAAAATTGTGAACTGTTAAATGTACTTGGGTTCGCACGTGACGAGATGTGGTAATGACACACAATGCAATCTCTTTTACATGTGCATCATTTGCCTAGGGAAATGATTCGCATGTGCATCATTTACACATGTGAGTCATTTTCATAAAAACCATACGACCTCTTAGACTCTAGTAGATCCAGGTCTATAAGACTACAACTAGCACCAAGTTGATGGCCAGGTCTGGGTCGCAGTTTGATTACAGGAAGGCCTTAAATTAAATGGGACCCATTTACTACCTATTCAAATTTCAAACTCAATAGAAGAATATTGAACAATTCAGATCAGCCTACACAAGTGCAGAAGATTAACATCCATAAGGAGGCACTTTTCAAGAATTACTTAAAATCTATGTAGATATAAAAGAATCATCTTCATCATCCTAATGCTTATTAGTTCAATAAACAAATTGTATAGTTATTATTACAAATATGGGGTCCCCAAGAATGAAAAAAAAAAGGTGATTGATGGAGCCTACAAGAATACAATCACCATATAAAAAGTGTACCTAACCCAATTTGCAATATAGGTGTTTACATAAGCTTCATTTATACACCATTTTCATACTTCAGGTCATTTAAGCATTAGATTCATAAATAATTGTAAAAAATGCAACGACGCTAGTCTCATGCATGTCAATCATTTATGTATGAAATTGACTGAAAACAAACAAACAAACAACCCCCTAATAAATTTCCTGGGAACCACCATACTTTTTGCGGAAGTTTCCCAAAGAACATGGAAACGCAAGGAAAACGAGCTATTCCAGAAGCAGAACCTTCCTATCTTTGATAGATTCTTGGGGACCAGGAAAAGACAACAAGGAACGTACAGCCATTCACGTGAAAGAGTTGCACTTGGAAACGTGAATTCCACGATTGTTTGTTGGAATCTGCACTGTGTGGTCATGTGGTATGGGGCCTCACCGCGCCAGGAACAAATTTGTAATGGTGACCAATAAAGACATAACGAAGGAAAGTAAAGTCGGTCACTGTGAAAGTGCTACATTATAAAAGGTGCATTAATCCACACTTGTCGAAGTCTCCCTTGTGTGGCTCCACGCTTGCTGACCCCTGGGCATCAGGCTGGTTTGCCAAGTACATCTTCACCATCCATTTTCTTTCTGTTTGTGTAAGTTTTGATGGGTGGCCATAGGCCTAGCTTGAATATGGCACGTGAGGAGAATGTCGGCAACTGTGGTGAGTCAATCGTGGATGTAAATTAATTAAGATCCTTCGTGCATTATAGTTCTCTAATAAAGCTCTCTTAAACTCCACATAACTATTTAGGGGCGCCTGTTTGACATCATTCTTGTGTTGTTCCCAATTTTGCGCCCAGGTCAGGTTGTGCTCATATTGGATCATGTCGAGACTGACTGTACTTCACAGAGTTTGTTTAGCCACATTATATTAAGTTACTCTGCTAATAATATGATGTACGAAACTTGTTTGACAACATTATAGAAGTTTTGCTCCAAGGAATGGAAGCAAGAGAATATAGGGTTTTCAGGGTGGGACTCGGCTTTTATTGTTTGAACACTCTATTATTATACATGGGACCAATCTGTAGAAATTACAATGCGGTACCACCTTTAAAAATTAGAACATGAGGCCCATATTAATAGGATTTACAATGTGGACCTGCTTTTATAATAATTATAATGTGGGGCCGCCATTTGCTAATGTAAATATGGACCCCATCTTTAGAAATTACAATGTAGTACATGCCTTTAAAAATTATAATATGAGCCCCACATCCATATGATTTACATGTTGGTCCACATTTTGTGATCGTGACCATGTGACCAACATATAGGAATTAAAAATTAGAGCCACACAGGACCAACCTTTAAAAATCACAATGTGGTGCTTACCTTTAGAAATTAGAACGTGGGGGCACATTCATTGGATTTACAATGTGGGCCCACCTTTATAGGAATTATAATGTGGTGGCATCTTTTTTGTTGATTGCAGACGTGGGACCCACCTATAAAAGTACAATGTGGTACTTATCTTTAGAAATTAGAACATGAGGTCACATTCACTGGATACACAATCTGGCTCCACCTTTTGTGATTGTGACCATATGGCTAACTTTTAAGAATTATAAAGTAGTGCTACCTTTTTTCTAATTATAGACATGTAGCCCACATTTAGAAATTACAACCCGATACCCACCTTTAGAAACTAGAACATGGGTCCTACATCCATATGATTTATAATGTGATCCCACCATTATAAGAATTATAATATGGGCCCACCTTTTGTAATTGTGACCATATGATCCCACCTTTAGGATTTTCAAAGTAGGGCCACTTTCTTTGACATTGTGAACACGGGGCTTACCTTTAAGATAAGTGAGGATTTGGAGTCTTTAAATTACATTCTATAATTCAAAAGATATAAGTATGATACAACTATGTATTTGTTATTTATTTCTTAAGAACATAAAAGTTTTTTCGTTCATACCTTCTTATGCAGGTTAAGATTTTAGATTTCTTTGAGTGAAATCAAAATTCTAAACAGTGATATACCAAACATGTTTTCCACAACATCATCTCATGCGAACATGGGAACATCCGAAACAAGATGCCAAACACACCCTTGGTTACATTCACAAACTATTCTAGTTCATAAATCCATTAATGAGACCCATCTAACAAATTCAAGTTGCTTAAGGCAAAACTTTTGATGTATTTGTTAGATAATATTTCAAAGTACGTTGGATAGGAAAAATGATGAGTCTATCTTAGATATTTATTATATTAAATGTTGGTTATATTAGGGAAATGTTATTATTTGATTAGGTTTCCTATATAAGCTATTGTTACCATTTGATTTTTTTTATTTGAATTGTTTTGTAAAGTGCTGTCATTTGATTCGATTTTTATTTAGGGGTGTGATTAAGTTTTCTATTTACAATGACTTTCTGAATCAGAGAACCAATTACTTGGCGTTGGCCTCACCTTCAGATGAATCACCTCTAAAGTAAGAAGTTTTACCTTGGTTATGTTTTATGTTCTAAAATGCTTACATGGCACCATGGAAAAAAAGAAAAAAGCAGACAAATTATTGACGTGGCACACTCCAGGGCGGGATCCATATTGCTTTAAAAAATATATATATATATATATAGAGAGAGAGAGAGAGACTGAGAGAGAGATATAAGTTTAGGATTTTGATCTTAGAAAGCCCAACGGAGAACATTGCAGTTTCCAAATTTAAAAGAGAGTGAAAAGTTTGGGCAGAGATGAATATAGTAATAATGAAATGGTCGTCACATCTCCTACATGGGATTACTTCTACGTGCACTCAACCTTTGCCAACCTCTTTGCATGACCTAATCCCACCTACCATACCACAACCTACCCTCCTACCACCTGGAAAAATGGTCAGCTTGCCTCAACAATACCCTAATCAATGCTATCTTCCAGCAAAGAGTCTTTCTCCTATGCTGTCATTGGCAGATTCCTAGGCAAGTGCCCTTCTCTTGAATGGGTCACAGAGGAAGCAAAATTTTGGGCTCTATCCAGACCCTGTCTGGTCTCCCTCACCATCAAAGGGCATTTCATCTTCTGGTTCAACTATCTTGAAGATAAAGCTCACATTCTCAGTCTCTCTCCCCTACCAATGGACAAGAAGAAAACCCCATTCCTACCTTGGTCTCCTGGGCAAGAGGAATTTGATTGGCCTTCCATTGCCCTAGTTTAGATACGACTCAAAGGGCTGCCTTATCACTGCTGGAGACAAAACATCATCCTTTCTTTGGAAAACACCATTGGGCAGCCAATCAAGCTAGATGACATAACCATGGCTCGGAGAATACTCACCTATGCAAGGGTGCTGGTCAACATTGATCAACTCTCCAAGCCTAAACCTCCAACAATACCTATGGATCTACAAGGAGAAAGAGAACTAGAAGTAGAAGTTGTGTATGAAAACAACCCCGGCTCAGTCTGTTTCACAGCTGGCCACTCCAACCAGACTTGCCCTCCTCCAATCTTTCAAGCCATTCAAACCAAGTTCATGTTCCTACAGCTCTCTCCATATCCAATACCTCAGACCCTGCAATCCCAGGCCAGCATAACAAAACTCCCTCTACCACTCCCCCTAATCTGAACTAACCTTTGAACGACCCCCCAAACAAGCCAAGTACCACAAGTCCGTTACTCCATCCTTGAATGCACATCCCTTTCACCCACACCTTGAGACTCACAAATTAGCACAACCTAGTCTAGTTTCTGCAACCACCCCTACTCCTCCACAGAACCAACCCTCAAACTCTCTTTCAACTATTGCCCTCAATCAACCCTTTTTCAAGTCACCTAACACTCTAAACCTAGAACCCATCCCAAAGCTTTCGTCTCAGCTGACTCCGAGCCCCAACTCCAGGGACCACCCGCCCTGGCTTCTCTCCAAAAAGGTTGTCACTACTCACTACCAAACTCAAAACACCAAGGCCTAAGGATGCTCCCCCTCTCTCAATGACCTGCCCTATGATATTTTCTCACAAATCCACAAGAAAACCCCAACTCCAATCATTGATACATCTAGCCCTTTCTCCATTCTAGAGAACTTCTCTTTTGCGGACCCAACCCCAACTACTGTGGCCTCAATCTTCAGACCATCTCTGAAGGTAACTCCACAAGACCTCCTCCAGGTTTCAAGCATCCTCCAGATACTTCAGATAAAATGGATCCACCTGCAGTTGATCAGCCCTTTGCCTTGTCAAGCACCTACAGATAAGCAACCGGGGTCCTCAGCAACAACTGAACCTCAACACGTTCACCAAGCATCTTTCAACTCCCAAAAGGCAAAAGAAGGAGGTCAAACCACATCTGGCTCTTCCAAAAATCAACAACAACCAGGCAAGGGGAAAAAATCTCTTGTGGCTTCAGCAACTGGCCCGATCACTGGGAGGTCTAGAGGTAGGATCACTTCCTCTAACTTATCCCCGTGTTAAAAGTCCTATATTAGAATTGTAGGGGAATTGCCAACAACCCTACCAAAGAGAACGGGCAAACCTAGTCCAGAAACACTCACGAGACCTGATTTTCATTTCTAAACTAATGTCTTACTTCTCCTCCACCCAATCCCTTAGGCTGAGCAACTTTTGGCCTAATGTTATATTAAATTATTTTGTTGAGAATATAGTCCATAACTTATTTGGTAATATTATAAAAGTTTTGCTCTAAAGAATGGAAGCAAGAGAATCATTGGATTTATAATGTGGGACCCACCTTTTATTTTTTGCAGCACTCTATTATTGTTGTTTATGGGACCCACCTATAAAATTATAACTTGATACCACCTTTAAAAATTAAAACACGGGGCCCATATATATAGGACTTACAATATGGGCCACTTTATAGGAATTATAATGTGGGGCAACTTTTTTATGAAGATAAATATGGGGCCCACCTTTAGAAGTTACAACATTGTATACACCTTTAGAAATTAGAATATGAGCCCACATTCATAAGATTTCCAATATGGGTCCACCTTTTGTGATCATGATCATATGACCCATATTTAAGAATTACAAAGTGGTGACACATTTTTTGTGATTGTGGACACATGACTCACCTTTAGAAATTACAATGTAGTGCCCACCCTTAGAAATGAGACTATGGGGACACCTTCATAGGATTTACAATGTGGGCCCACCTTTATAGAATATATAATGTAGGGCCATCTTCTGATTGATTGTAAATGTACATGACCCACATTTAGAAATTACAAGTGGTACCCACCTTTAGAAATTAGAACATGGGGCTTTATAATGTGGTCCCACCATTATAAGAATTATAATATGGGTTCACCTTTTGTGATTGTGACCTTGTGACCCACCTTTAAGAATTACAAAGTAGGGCCACCTTCTTTGGGATTGTGAACATAGGGCCTACCATTAGGATAAGTGAGAGGATTTGAAATCTTTTTAAATGACCTATTTAAAAGGTAAGATATAAGATAGATATAGGAACCAACTGTGCAAAAAAAAAAAAAAAAAAAACAAAGATTTTTTGTGCCAACTTTCTTATGCCAGCAGGTTAAGATCTTGTGATTAATTCTCGTGAGACTAAAATTAGGAATAATAATTTACACTAACCAAATATTTTTTCGTAGCCTCATCATGTGAGAACATGGGAACATCCAAATGGTACGATGCCAAACACACCCTTTGGTTTTGACACATTCCACTCCAATGCTTCTCACTTGGCTCGCACCAATCTTTGGTGCATCTCTAAATCATCCCACCATTTTACAACTACAATCTTAGACTCTTCCTCCTAGCATCTAACTATGCCTCTCTTCAATCCAATTTCAAGTCTTTCAACTCTCATCATAGGTGTTTATGGCTCCAACAACACAACCCACGGGAAAGACCTCTAGAAAATGTTCATTGATTCCTCCTCAACTACCTTGCCCTGGTGTGTACTAGGAAACTTCAATGTAATCCTAACTCATGCAGAAAAGCTTAGCCTTTGCCAATCCAGCCCTTCTTCACTCAGAGACTTCCAATCAGCAGTCATGCAAGCTGGTATATTGGACATTCACTACTCATGCAACAAATTGACTTGGTCTAACAATAGACAGGGTCTCTCCTATGTTGCAGCAAGGCTAGACCGAGCCTTAGTCAACACCTAATGGCTAGCCAGCTACACAGATTCTATTCTACATCACCTTTCCAAGATCTCCTCTGACCATAGTCCTATCCTCTTAGATCACAAAAACCCAACCCCTGCCTCCATTGCTCCTTTCAAGTTTGGAAATAAGTGGCTGCTCCACCCACCCTTTCTAGAAGTCGTTCAATCCTGTTGCGTGATTGACAGCCTCAAGTGTAGGGCAGCAATGTAGTAATAATCCGATGAGTCTAGGTCGATCTATAGGGAGCAATGCTTTTTAAAAAAACTTCTAACTTTGACCTGTCCTAAATAAACATTAAATCTGTCCTAAATAGAAACTAATTAAATTACATCAACTTTGCGAAAATAACTGAATGAAAAAATATTTAATTACAGTAATTTCCAAAAATAAAAATACTAATCTAAATAAAGAAACCTAATCTAGATAATCCAAAATAAACTAAAAAACTGTAAATGAACACACAAATCAAACAACCAATTTAATATAAGAAAAATCAAAACAAAGTTTGTTAAATTAGATCTTACTTACCAAAATCAATTTTTATGAAAATATGATCTATGATTCCCTAAATGCTAACAATGCAATTTTATGCAAGTTTCTAAAAATCTAATGAATGCTAAAAAAAAAATTTAGTGTGGAAAACTTGTGTACAGGCCAGTTTTCACTGGACTGTACAACCTAACTAAAATGATCCAAACCTAGATCTATTGGTTGCAATTCGAACCTTGATGATGCATGAACACAACGAAAAAAAAAAAAGAAGTGAAAAGGGACTCAAGATGAAAAAGTTATTATCTCCTAAAAATGCCTAGTTGAACAGTTTTGTGCTGGAAATCTGCTACGACCTTACTGAGTACCCCTGTTTAGGCCACTGATTAACCCGCTTTCCGAGAGATGTTTTGCCTGAAATTTGGGGTTTTCAAAGCTCTTATTATGCACTTCAAATCTTCTATTTCTCAGGACAAAACAATCACATTTTCCTGGTTTTTTACTCGCGCACTTTTCCAACACAGTTGGGCCAAATCTGCTGAAACTGTGGAGAATTTCTTACTATTCACATATCAAGTCCGAATTTAATCTTTCTAATTAGTCCACAAACTTTGAGTTTCAGCAACAAAATATAATTTTAAACATGAAACCTAATTCTAATGAATGCACTGATCACATTCCAACCATAGATCATGCAAATAACATAAATATAAAGTTTCTAATCTAACATAAATGATGCAATTATAAGTTTTTAAATCAGAAAAGGTGATGTAAAACTCATCAAAAAATTTACTAAAAATAACAAGAACAAAGGTGGACAAAATAAAAAGCGGAAAAGATGTATTAAAGATCTAGAAACTAGACGATCCTACAAGCATTGAAAATGCGATTATGAAGTCCTCTATTCTTAGAGTAGGAAAAAGATGCAAGTGATTAGGTGATGTCTCTCGACTTTTAATTCATTTTTTTTATTTTCAAAATCCTAGATCTAATCATGTGAAATATTGTCTCCAATCAAAACACGTAAAAGAACTAGAAATAGAAAACTAGACCACTTACATAAAGAACACACAAAATCAATCAAAGTAGTATCTTTATTCCTTGATCTTTGAGTACAAGAAATTAATATTCTTCAATCTTTTTCATTCTCTCAACATGGCCTCTCAACCAATGCCGAAGAAGAAAGGGACTTAGAGAGAGAAAGGAGTGGCATGGAGTGGAGTAAGAGAGCCTCCAAGGTGTTACATATCGAGTCCCATGGCTGCTTCCCTTTTTATTCTTTTTTCAAAGCTTTGTTTAGTAATGACCGCTCTTTTGCTAAGAATCTCCTCTCTTTTCTTGCTTAGGCGTCCTGCTAGACTCCACACTAGGAAAGGACTTGACTTTGAGAAGATTCTTTTTGTCTTGATGCCCAAGTATTGCCTTGTAGAATTCCTAAAATATTTCCAAAGACCCCATGTGATGTGTAAGAGATCTTTCCAAAAGTTTAAAAAAAATTGCTTAGCATGAGACATCCATGGAGTGGACGTCCATTACATGTATGAAACCCATGTGGGACCCCACTTTGACTTAGGAGAAATCAAATCCATTGCATACTTGGCTGATTTGGGTTTCCTTTTGATTTGTGTCAATTGACCACGTTCCTCTTTTATGAATTTCCAACTTTCGACCTTCCAAATTTCTTTTTATCTTTCCCATCAATGCATATACGCCCCACTTTCTTGATTTATCCTACAAATTGTAAGAGGCAATTCTGACATTAATCATATGTAAGAAAACAAATATGAACCATGCATGGGACCCTACATGCCCAATGATGTACCGAAATGACATTTTCCAAAACTAGCACATGGTGCCAAAAATAGCAAGTATGCATTGATGAAGCCAAAAAACTAATTTTGGGTTGATAAATGGGATGAAAAATCCTAATTTCACAAAAGTCATGCAATTCAATGAATTTCAAACCAATTCTGACCATTTTCCCAAAAATATCCCCAAATACATGTAATAATGAAATTACGTGTAATTCTATGCAATTAAACCTAATTAAGTCCACAAATGCTCATGAAATGATGACCTAATGACCTAATTTTGTGGACTTATCACCGGGATACTTCTATAGAAGAGAGTCCTGAGTTCATTCTTGTCCAAAAACTCAAGACATTGAAGCAGACTCTCAAACAATGGAGTAAGACTACCTATGGCCAAATTCATCAAAACATCAATGCAGTTGAGGTCAATGTCCTGCACTGCCAACAGCAACTTGACTCAACCCCCTCAGACTCACTTCACGAAGCACTTCTAACAGCAAAATCAGCTCTCCATAAAGCACTTAAAGCCCAAGAGATCCGCTGAAAACAGAGATCTAGAATATCTTGGCTGAATGAGGGTGACCAAAACACCAAGTTCTTTCATCAATCAGCTAAGGCCTGGAGCTCTTTCAACAAAATCAGCCACATTTCAGTTGATGGTAGGAAGACAGAAGATCAAGCAATCATTCAAGCCCACGCAGTGGAGTTCTTTTCTAACCTTTTCAAACCTCATTATGGCCAACCCGGCCCCCTTTTTTTCCAAATTGATAGCCCAGAGGTATCAGACTCTGAAAACTCCTCTCTCATCTCTATGCCCTCAAATGCAGAAATCAAACCTGCAATTTTCACTCTAAAGAAGAATAGCTCCCTAGGCCTTGATGGCTTCAATGGTGTCTTTTTCACCTCAACATGGGGTATAATTGGCCAAACTATTTCTCAGGTTGTGCAACACTTCTTCCTAACTAAAAGAATCCATAAAGCGTCCAATGCTTTCTTCTTGGCCCTCATCCCTAAAACTAAATCTCCTGAAACTTTTGTTGATTTCAGACCAATTAGCTTGCTGAACTTTTCTTACAAAATCATCTCTAAAATCCTAGCCTCTAGACTCACAAAAATCTTGCCTACCTTAATTTCTCCCCATCAGGCAGCCTTTATAAAAAAGGTAGGAACATCCAACATCAATTAGGCCTTGCTTTTGAGCTTTACCAAAAGCTAAACTTTAACCTCAACAAAGGATCTTTTTGCTCAAGCTAGACATTTCTAAAGCCTTTAACAAATTGAACTGGTCTTTCCTATTCTCAACGGTCAAATTCTTCCAATATTTCTCTGACACTTGGATCTCCTTGATCAAAGAATGCATTTGTAAAACTAGAGGATCTATTCTTCTCAATCGTATTCCATAAGGCTTCTTTAGCTCCTCCTACGGCCTCAGACAAGGTGACCCTCTTGTTAGCCTTGGTTGCTCAGCTTCATCTTGAGTTAGTGCAACTCAATGTTAAAACTGCATTTTTGCATGGTGATTTGAATGAAGAGATCTACATGACCCAACCAGATGGGTATAGGGCTGCTGGTAAAGAACATTTGGCATGTAAATTGAAAAAATCGTTGTATGGTTTGAAACAATCTCCAAGACAGTGGTACAAACGATTTGACAAGTTTATAATAGAACAGAAGTACACACGGAGTTCTTTTGATCATTGTGTCTACTATCGCGAACTACGGAATGGAACCTTCATTTATTTGCTCTTATATGTCGATGATATGCTTATAGCTTCTAAGAGCAAGGTGGAGATTGAAAAATTGAAGACTTAGATGAGTATTGAATTTGAATTGAAGGATCTGGGGGAAGCCAAGAAGATACTTGGTATGGAAATTCAGAGAGACAGGGTGCAAGGCAAGGTTTGTCTGTCGCAGAAACAGTATTTGATGAAGATACTATAGCGTTTTGGTATGGATGCAAAAACAAAACCTGTAAGTACACCTCTTGCCTCTCACTTCAAGCTTAGCCCTGCTATGTCTCCTAGCACAGATGATGAGCGTCAGTACATGGCCCAGGTTCTTTATCAGAGTGATGTTGGTAGTTTGATGTATGCGATGGTATGTACTAGGCCCGACATTTCACAGGCTGTCAGTATAGTAAGCAAATATATGCATGATCCAGGAAAAGGGCACTGGCAAGCGGTGAAATGGATCCTACGGTATATTCTGGGTATCGTGGATGTTAGTTTGGTGTTTCAACAGGATGATAGTATTGGTCAGCATGTGGTTGGATATGTGGATTCCGATTACGCTGGTGATTTGGATAAGGGCCAGTCTACAACAGGATATGTGTTCACACTTGCAAGGGGACCGGCGAGTTGGAGGTCAACGTTACAGTCTACAGTTGCTTTGTCGACTACTGAGGCAGAGTCAATGGCGGTGATAGAGGCTATTAAGGAGGCCATTTGGCTTCAAGGTTTGCTTGATGACATGGGGATCTTTCAAGAGTACATGGATGTCCATTGTGATAGTCAGAGTGCAATTTGTTTGGCAAAGGATCAGGTTCATCATTCTCGTACGAAACACATCGACGTACGGTATCATTTTGTACGGGAGATTGTTGACGAGGGAGATATACTTCTTCAGAAGATTGCAACTGCTGATAACGCCGCAGATATGCTGACTAAAGTTGTGACTGGGGTCAAGTTTAAGCATTGCTTGGACTTGATCAACATCCTGTGAGTTTGACCACCTTGGGGTGTATGGTGCCTACGGGCGCATTTGGAGGCGTGTGATTGCATGCCAGGGTGGAAAATGTTGTGACCTGCAAATCTCGTCAAGGTGGAGATTTGTTAGGTTTATGGGTTTGGGTTTTTGGCTCGTTTTGTAGGCCCAATCCATTTGTATTAGGGCTGAGGGTAATTTGGTATTTTGTCTAAAACTACATATTATCCCTTTTGATTGTAACCCTATAGTGTAGGAAAAACTCTGAATAGTAGAGAAGAAGAAGACGAGTTTTTATCCGTGGACGTAGGTGTGAAATCACCGAACCACGTAAATCTTTGTTCTCCTTTGTGTGGCTTGATTTGTTTGCTTGTTGATCGCACACTTCCGCACACACGATCACAACACCTCTATCCCCATACCTATTCATCATAGCAAAAGAAATCTTGAGCCTCCACCTCCGTAACCTTGAAACTCAAGGGGTTTCTTCAACCCCTATCTATTGTTCCCCCCACAACCTTGTCACCTTCTCTATGTAGACAACATCATCATCTTTAGCTATAGCGTCCTAGCTTTGTAAGACCTCCTTGAGATCTACCAATCCTCATAGGCCAGTTTTTCAATCTTCAAAAGAGCCAATTACACATAGGCAAAAGTGGAAATAGAAGAAAGAATAGGATTTTTTTGGTTCAGCTAAAATACCTAGGAATTCTGATAGTCTTTGGCACTCCAAAAAGATCCCATTTCCTTCCTCTCATAGATTGCGTCAATGCTCGACTGTCTACATCGAAGGTAAAATCCCTCTCCTTTGCTGGTCGCCTCATTCTTATTAAGCATGTGCTCTCAAGTATCCCCATTCACCTAGCTGCCACCTCGCCCTTTCCTGCCTCCATCTACAAAGAGTTAGAGAGGTTGATCATGAGGCATTTCTTACGGTCAGGCAATGTGACTTCCTCAAAAATCAACTATGTTAATTGGGCAACAATCTCTCTTCCTTAGGATGAAGGCGGCCTTGGCATTAGAAGAATCTCAGATGTCAATGATGCTTCTTTCGTCAAACTTGGTTGGCAAACTCCCTCTGGTCTCGTTGGTTCAAAAACCGCTACTTGAAATAGAACTCTATTTGGAGCCCTGCTAACACCATTATGGCTCTTGTATTTGAAAGAAAATTCGTCGCTTAGCTCCCAATATTCAAAGAGGCAACACCTGGATCTTTGGGAATGGCCAGGAAATCAACATCTGGCCTGATTCCTGGAGTGAAGAAAATCCATTTTCAACCAGATTTCCTCCCCTGCATTTTCTAGTGGATCAATGCCTATCTTCTCTTCTCCATTCAAGATTATGGTCCATCCCTCCCAATTTGCCATGAGAAGTTCAGAGCCAGCTCTCTTCAGCCACCTCTAACCTCTCTCCAAAGCCACCAGCCAGAGACACTCTTAGCTGGGCAGAGTCTCCAGATGGGCATCTCTCTTTGAAAGCAGCTTGGAACATCATCAGGTCTAGAGCCTGCAATCTTGACTGGCCTAGTCTGATCTGGAATGGTATCTTCCTCCACAAAATCAGATGATTTGGGTGGTGTCTGATGCACAACAAAACTTCAACAGAACTTCGCTTGAAGTGCCTGGGTTTTTCCTTAGCCACCAGATGCAACATATGCTACCAAGGGGAAGACTCAGCAGCACATCTTTTTTTTTTTTCCTGCAAACATGCCATATCTCTCTGGTGTTGGCAATTCAAATATGCTAGCCTCCAACCCCCTGCTTTCTCTCTGCTTCTTCAATTTGGCTGTCTCTTTCTAGAGGAAACGACAAAGCAGGCACAAGGTACATGGCAGTAATCTTCATCAATGTAATCCATGCCCCGTGGAAGGCTAGGAATGAAACCACTTTTAAGGCGCACAAGATCACACTCAGCAAGATTCAACTTCAATTGCAAGATGCTCTCTCATTCTCCCAGAAGAAAATTTCTAAATCATTCTGCAACTTTCAGCTTAGGTTAATTTTTCTTTTTTTGAGAGTTCCTAAAGGCCCAAACCAAAGTGAATTGTAGCCATCTCTTGCTTCCATTTTTTTATCCATATGTTGTAGCTTCAGCAATGGGGGCTCCTTGAGCCCATGCATCTATCTTTCTTTTCTCTTCAATACAAATTACCTTTAAAGTAAAAAAACAGATAAAAGACTTCCGAGAAATTGAATGGGAAGTTTTGAGTTGGTGGGCCATTTAAGTGTTTTGAAATATCTCTTTACCAAAAAAAAAAGTTTTTGGAAATATCTATGATAATGGCAACTCGATCAAGTGAATAATGGGCCACCCAGGGATGGCATGGAGGTTAGATCTGATGACTGCATCTACCAGAAGGGTCGACCCACCCAATAGATATCTAACAATCTAAACTAATCGATAGTGGGCGGCCTAGCTAAGGATGGAAATCGGTGGTGCTAACTGGGTGCCTCACACAGATAGGGGTGGGATTGGTAGCGGTTTTGATTGGTTGAGGAATGTGTTTGTTTCTATGTCATAGAGGAAAACGAAGTGCATCCTTGCCATGCATACCAGTTGTTGGGGCCAACCAAAGGCCCCCAGAGGTAATGGGACAGGGGGATCGAACACCCGACATATGAAGTTTCAAGTCAAGCCCCTACCTCCTTGATCCATGGCCCACAAGTTTAGCAACTTTACATCAAAAATAAATTTTGACCATCATCAACCAAGCCAATCCATTTGGATATGTGCAGACCCATTGGATCGAAGGCCATCTGGGTGGGGCTTCTCTATGTGTGGTCCATTTAGATGGATCATAAGTGGGCCCCACTAAGTGGTGGGCACATGTTAAATCTCCTTCATATTAAATAGTAACTTAAAATAAATATTTAAATTCAGTGTTAGTTGATAAAATGCATTTGAATTGACTACCTGATAAATTCATTGTGTAAAGCGTTTTATAGGATACTAATTAAAAAAGAAATTGGATGACATTAATTGATGCAATTTCTTTAAGGTCATCTGAATTTCTTTGAATTAGGATCATTTACATAACTTGAACCAAAAGTTATGTGGTCTCTTTTTCTACTTTTTTTATCAAACTAAATTTAATGGATATTTTTTTATTAACTTATCCTAATTTACATATTCATTATCAATGCATTAATATATTTTTATATGTGTTAAAAAAATTCAATTGTGACCCAATATCTCTTTCGTGCTTATTATGTGTATTAAATAATATAATAATATTTAATGGGAGATGCTCCTATGAGAGATATCTCTCACCTTATATAAGAGATAGGGGTGGGGGCCCGCACATTTAACTTGTTGGCATTGGATATGGATGTGAGGGCTCCCACCTGATATCTATTATAAGGTGAGAGATATCTCTATTATAAGTTGAGAGATATCTCTCATAGGAGCATCTCATATATTTAATATATGTTATTATAAGCCCGGGCCTTTGTTGATATTTAATACTTCAACGCCTTCACCCCATCTCACGCGGGGTCCACTTTGATAGTTAAATTAGCATTAGATTCAATCAAATTATCTTAATTGTTGATTTTACACCTCAAAGTTTGCTACAAGTTTAGGACGTCTTGTTTGGATAATTTCCTCAAATTCGTTGACGCAAATTCCGATAAACGCCCCCCCCGCCCCCGCCCCAACAAAGCTCACTTCCTTATGGGCCCACCTAGGGATGATACCGGTGGGGATTGAAAGATCTAGGTGTATGGCCATACTTGTGTACCAAAATTTGGGGCCCAACCACTCATCCTGACCATTTGATCAATATCACACTAGTTTTCCCTATCTAAAATGAGTGAACAGGTGATCCATTGGTTCAGACCATTCAAATGGAGCCAAACTTGAGATTGATGACCATCAAGTGGCGTCCTTAATTATTTTATAGTCTATTTGGATGGATTATAAGAGATGCTTCACTAACTGTGTGTTCAAAGAGTTCTTAGTGGAGGATTTTCCTTTTTTTCATTTTAAAAAACTTTTCACTAACATTTGAAAAACACTATTTCCGCACCAAGCAACTACCTAAAAAATAAAATTAGCCAGAGGAGATTGAAAAATTCATAGGGTTCCCTAAATTACATTTTTTTTTATGAAATTCAACCCAATGGTGTGTAGAAATATAAGTACCAACACAGGTTGAAACCCAATTTTTTTTTTATAGGGGGGGTGGGTGGCACTACAACAAAAATCATTTTTCGCGACGCAAATATTTGTCGCAGAAAATCACAAAATCGTCGCAGAATAGATTCTGCGACGAGACCATTTTTGTCGCCTGTTCGTCGCCTATTTGGCGCCAGTGATTATATTTGGCGACGACAACACATAATCGTCGCCAAATATCAATTTTCTGCGACAACACATAATCGTCGCCAAATATCAATTTTCTGCGACAACACGTAATCGTCGCCAAATATCAATTTTCTGCGACAACACTTTATGTCGGCAAAAAGGATATTTTTTTGTCGCTAAATATCTATAATTCATTGCAAAAAAATGGTTAAAAAATTGTGAAAAAGAATTTGGCGACATAATAGAGTCGTCGCTGAATTTTATTTTTTACCGACAAAACTTAATTGTCGCTAAATAGTATATGAATTGCCATGAGTTATAATAGGCGACGAATTTGTTTTGTCGCGCAAAGTTTATAGACATTAGGCAACCACTTTAATTCGTCGCCCAATATTTAACATTGCCACAAATTCTCTTAGGCGACAAATTATATACGTTGGGGATAATATGCAAAGATATATTTATTCTTATTCGGCGACAAATAAAATTCGTCGCTAAAAATAATATATTTATTTTATAAATTACTGCCTGCCACCTCAAATATCTCCTGCTCATTCAATAAAAATAAAATGTATAATAAAACCTTCCCATTCAACAAAAATAAAATGTACAATAAAGTCTGCTCATAAAGCTGCTCCTCCAACATATTAGGAAACATGTAACAAAATGTAGCATCCAAAATAGTGTAAGTACAATATTCTTATGAAAACCAAAAAGATCTTCAACCAATTGGCCTCTATTACATTGATATCCAGTCCCAATCTGTGGTACAAAAAATAAAATGTTAGGAATTAAACATGGGAATAAAAAACAAAGTAAGTTAGACAATTTGGGTCTTATGCGTTTCATAGTCAATCAAAAGGGCATCATTAGAAGATTCATCACAGTGAGAGAAGTATGCTACATTTTTTTTCCACAAATATTAAAAGGGCTACTTTTTACTATCACTATGAGGTCCATATCACATATAAGGCAGGGGTGAAATGTGGAACCCTGGAGCAAAGGAGAAGAGCAAAAAATCTAGTATATCTCAATATTAGAACAACTATACTGAAAAAGATTAAAAAATGTGTGGCTGTGATTTCAATGTCAAAAGGACAAGCTTAATGTCCTTTTGACAGAGGCATCCAAGTCATACCTTCTCATGGCACTTTGAATCACAGCCCTCCAAAGTTGCCAATTGCTTGAATACCAAATGGACCCAGACCTACCAAATAGACCCAGATCTGCAAGTAAGATTGTCACGTGTGAGTTGTGACACATGTTCAGAGCAGTTGACTCCTTTTTCTGATGTGGTGGGCATTCCACCAGAAGGCCTTTCTAACGATACTGTGAGAGGAAGTTTGGATTGAGAGTCCTCAATAACAGTATCTGTACTTGTAATTGATTAACATCTGTTACATACCAACTCACTGAGGCACCATTCTAATCAAATATGCTTATGCCCACTGGGCCACACCTACTCTATAAATATGAGGTCAAGTTCCTAAGTCCAACACCAACAACAAAAAAAAAAAAAAAGAGTTCCTAAGTTTAGTTCAGACTCATTTGAGCATGTCAATAGACAAGCTGAATTCACAGAGGTCTGCTCCAGTAATGGGTTTCTTGAAGTTCTTTTTAAGATGCATCAAAGTGAGCATAATCTAGATTCAGATTTGTAATGGAGCAACTGTCAATATTCATCAGAGTCACAGCCATTAATCTAAGGCCTTCTAAACAATGTACATTTAGAGCCCAAAGTCCAAACAGACAACTAGGCATCTAATGGGGTAGAATTGACACATACACCCTCGTTTCCCACCATATGAACCATTTGAGTTTCCAAAATACAGGCATGTCTTTGTCCCATTAGTAGGACTAACAATCTACAATATATCCTTATTCCAGTAAGTTGAACAAAAGATTGTAAGATTTAGAAAGATTCATCTTTTGGTTGTTTGTGAAAAGCTAATTCTTAAACACAGGTGTATGTATTATTCATATCAGTTGGGCCTGAACCTCAGATCAATACCACAATGTTCTCATGAGCCACCTAATCTCCATGATAGTGATTGGACAATCAGATTAAAATGTTGGGCCCCACTTAGAGAAATTGGATAAAATGTCCTCACTCAGCTGGCCATGCTTGTCCCTGTTTCTTCTTTCCATCTTACAAAACCAGCAAAGAGAAAGAGAAAGAGGAGCATGGATTGTTTCAAAAGGGCCTGTCTATCTTCAATTTGCACCCATTACCTTCCTTAGTTCACACCAACGACAACTTTAAACTCAGTCTATTATCTCCAAGTGATTGAATCACAACATAATGCACCTTACAAAAACAGTAGACTAAATAAGCTCACAACATACTGCACCTTATAATATAGACTAAATAAGTTCATAGTTTACCGTAGTCCGTTCATAGTCATAAATGTCTTGAGCACTTCCAAAAGTGTGCACAGCATCAATTCAGCATAATAACCTGTAAACCAGTTGATCTTTAGTAAATTGCAGACCAGCAAAGTGTTTATGGATTAATTCCCTCCCTAAGATCTAGATAGAGGGCAGTAAATCTAAAGTAATGTAAAATGCAGCAAATGAAATGGGTACAATAAATAACCCTCGAAGAGAAACACAGGTGGGTTTAGATTATACCTTTACTTGAAAGTTAAATTAATTGAGGAATAACAGCATGTGTTTGGTTGCACCTAGATATCTGGCAGTTTAAGCATTACCAAGTTGGTCCTAAGTCCTAACCAACTTGATCAATTGACCTAATCAAATTCCAAACTACAGTACTTGAAAAATCTGATGTGCAACTTCCTATTTGGATAACCGCTGTTAAAACTATTATGGAGATATTCAAGCAACAAGCAAGATAAAAGAATCCAATGTCTACACTTTAATCTTAGCGATTTTGCCATGTGCACATTGTGTAACTAAAGGAGATTGCAACAGGGCCAGTAGATCAGGATAAGGTGCCCAGGCAGCTAATGCTGTAGACATTGAAGTGAAAAAAGACACCCATAATGAGTATGTAAGATTATACAAGACACATACAGAGCGGCAATGGTGAGCATGAGTTTCCAATTAGAGTTGGATTCTATCAGGCCCGTGTGAAGTCACTACTTTTCACTACTTTTCACCTTGATTATGGACTACTTAACAGATCCAGGATAAAGTTCTATGGTATAGGTTATGTGTAGATGTTGTGGTACTCATAGTCAGACAAGAAAACAAATAAATGGTTAAGTTGGAATTCTGGAGAAAGGTATTTGAGTCTAATTGGTTGAAAATTAGCATATAAAGACAATATATTTGGAGTGGAAGTTTAGTGGATCTGAAAGTATTGACACTACAAAAAAAGTCACTTTTAGTGACAGTTAAATAGTGGCTGTTTTAATCATCAGCCACTAAATGTGTATTATCACCGACAAATATACACATTCAGATCAGTGGCTGTTTTAATCATCATTTCTTGCTATCTCATTCAGATCTGGTCTTGTTTGTGTTTTTTTCTTTTTTTTATAAGAACACTGTTCAGATCTGGAAGAGTTGGAAGCGCTCGATCTGATTTCTGTTTTAGAGCTGTTGTTTTTTAGCTGTTGTGATGCTCTAGTAGTAAGTACTGTCGGTCGGTCGAAAACTAGAGGAAATGGAAACTAACTGATTCCTCTTTGCAGTTGCTTTTGCTGCCATTACTTTGTTTTCACTAAAATAGTTGTTTTCTAGTTCTAGAGTTTGATGCAGATCTTGAAGAGAATTGTGGCAAGCGTATTGTTTAATGATTTGATGCAGATCTTGATTGATTACTACTTCCTTTAAATGCTGAACCAGTTTGTAGTTGTGCCTTGAGCTTTAGGATGTAGATTCATGTCTTTTTTCTTTTTTTTTTAAATGTTGGATTGAATGCTTCTTCGGCATCACTGAGATTAATTTGTTATAAACTAAATCTTTGTAGATCTACTGGTTTTGCATTCTTCTTGATGTATTGTAATATTTTAATGCTCAGTGATGTTCTTTTAGTAGATCTTTTGCTTCCTATTTTTAACATGGGTAATTGATTTGTGTGAAGTTTTGAGTTTAAAATTGTTCTTTCTCAATTTTGATGAGCTGTTGTCATTGAAAATTTATTGAGATGCAAGATATTGTTAAATGAAAAGCATGAAAATTTTGGGATGCAAACCATAGTTGCTAGATTGGGAAACAGATGCAGCAAGTGCTGTTGAAAATGAATATGTGAGTGGCCTTATTTTGCATCATTTTGTATGTTGATTACATGAAAGCGTGGAAAGAATGGTAGAGGTAGGAAGCGAGAAATGAAGATGTTTTGGTGTTTTGAGTGGAAAATAGTTTCCTGCTAGCTGTTGTCAAAAGCATTAAGATGATTGCAACTCATCTATCTCGTAGATCAAATTGATTGTTGGATCTTGTAAAAGATGAACACAAGAACCTTTCAAGCAGATCACTGAGATGTTTTAAAAATTCTATCTGCATTGTGTACAGTGGGGCTCACCCATGAGAGATGCAGCCCATCCCCACTCTATCTAAACCCTTGTTAATTGACTCTCATCTAAATTTGACACTAATTTGACCAGAGACCACCTTAAAACAACAAGTTTTGAGGCTTCAAAATCAAGGGCTGGGATTGTTTTATCAGAATGGCATTTGGACCACCCCATCTTCAAAATCCCATGCACATCCCAGTAATTGTTTTGTCTTTTTGTTCATGAATGTGAACACAGGATCTTTTGCATTTTTCTGTGGGCTTATTTGTAGAAAACTGAAAATGAAGAGAGTGCTTTTCAAGTTAGAATTAGTTTCATTTCTCTCAAATGTGGTATGAGAATGGTTTTATTCTGTCAACATGTGTTTATGTATTCCATTTAAATTTCTGATATCAGTGTTCTAAAAATCTATCTAAATATAGTGCAAGAAGGTATGAATAATTGTGTACAGGTCTTTTGTGTTTCTCTAGTTGAAGTTTTGTGATTGGAAGACACAATGAATTTGTACAGCTATGCACAATTCTGTATAGGTCTTATTTCTATTATAAAAAGATGAAAAAAATGAAACTAATCCCTTTCTAGTTTGATGTCCTTTTACTAGTAGTAGCAGTAACTTTTATCATTGCTAATACATGTTTTCCTTTTATTCCTCCTAGTGGCCAGGAGTATTAGTGCCCTCACTGGCCTGGCACACATAGAAAGATTTCTTGATCCCTTCCAATAGCACACATAGATTGCTTGAAATTGTGATTTTGA
Organism: Persea americana; assembly: GCA_029852735.1. Lineage (NCBI taxonomy): Eukaryota > Viridiplantae > Streptophyta > Magnoliopsida > Laurales > Lauraceae > Persea > Persea americana. Next base: position 28,589,393 of record CM056818.1, on the reverse strand, counting down.
TTTTCTATAGGGATGCCTGAATGGTATGTTAGTATTCAGTTGTTTGGTTTTCTTCTCTTCTTGTCACATTTGACTGCCTGGCTATGATAGCAGGATGCTTCAATATAGGCTACATATTATATTGTATCCTTAGTTCATCTTTCTAAGGGTTTCTAAGTCTTTTGCAGTTAGTTTTCAATATTTTTTTAGCAGATATTGCATTCTGATAATTTTTTTTAATTTTTTTCTGTGATGCATCTTTGAATGAACCTTCTAAGGAATCTAGAGTTGAGAGATTTCAATTTAAAATTAATTTTTTACAATCTCTGAACTGAACCAGTCAAAATGTATTGTTTCTCTAGAATGGATTATCATTCTTTAAAACTTTGTTGTTTTATCGAAGTTATTATTGTCATTCTTCAGCATTAAATATAAGTTTGGTGCACATGTTATGTGACTATTATTGAATATATGTTATCTTCTCCACAAGCAAGAGTCCAGCCATTGCAGATGGACACTCAAACATCTACGTTTGGTAATTACATAGCATGTTCTGGTGGTGCATCTTTTTTTCTCAGTAGGACAAAATGGATATTTGCATTGTACATTACACTAAACATGCACCCAAATGCAAGTAGTTGCATTATATATATTTTAAGCATTTAGATAAATGCATTACAAATTACAAATTACCTTATCTGTATTTTCTTCTTTGCTAAATGTGTCTTACTGCCATTTTAGGGTTCTTAGTGGGATACTAGGAATACTAAAAAAATAAATGGTTTAAACTTAATGGATGCACTTTAATTCAATCAGAGAGGAAACTAGGAATACTGACCAAGAAGTAAGCACTCCATCCTATGTCATCATGTCTGATCCCGTCACTCTCGCCACCAACCGCATCATCTCCTCCATCTGTCGCTGCATGGCTATTTGATTATTCTTCATCTGCTCCATCTCTTGAGACCGAGCTGCGTTTTCATTTTGCAATCTCTCCACCGTAGATCGCAATGCCCCATGTTCACCATCCTCTGAGTCCGTCCTGGTGCTCCTAGTTGTAGACGTGGGCTTCGTCCCGTTTCCAAACCCTCTCAAGTATCCGGACCGACCACCAAGGACATTGATTGATATTTGCTCCTGAGTCAATTCGATCGCACCCTCCTGCATACACTTCTCTCACTCTGCAACAAGTTTTTCCTGTCATTTGAAATAAGTCAAATCATATTGTAGTTGAAAATGATCACGAATTATGCAATTTTAAGTACTTATCATTGTACTGACATGTATTTCCTGACATTTTTGGTCTGTCCACTTATTTTTCTTCTTATTGTAGTGCGACTCCTTATAAAACTCAACGATGTGGGGCTCCTCCCCTGTCTCGGGGTCCGCCTACTTGCATAAATTTCAATGTTAGTACATAATTAAGATTTCATGAAAGGCGATAACAAAATCAGAATTACACAACCACAAATTTAAAAAACTAGAAGTGAAAACACTTCACCAAGGCATGCATTGCAGCTGTGAAAGACTTGGAACCCATGCAATGATTGTAAGGCAATCTCTTCCGACTTTCAGTATTCTTCATAGAGCGTGCCTGTACACAAGGAATAACAAGTGAATGGAAAGTTTTAGTTATTGTACGTGTTGACTAAATAGAAACATAACATATCAGCAGTAAGGATTGAAAACAAAGTTGAAAAACATAGCCTGTTACATGGAATTTCTCATCCTCGTACACATTTTCTATCACCCACACCCAATCATCCTTGTCAACACCTGAAAAGGGTACGGTCTTTGGATCGATCTCCTTCTTCAAGCAATTCTTGTAATGAGTGTGCATCCAATTGCGCCAATCCCTATATCTAGCTTGAAACTTACGATCAACAGCTACCCGCACATCATCACTAGTGTCGTAATCCACGACCTCATACTTTGTCTGAAATTCAAATTAATACGATTATTTGAGGACCCTTTATACATCAAACAATTGTCAAGTTTAGACTTACAAATACGCGAGCCTTGATAACTTGTCTAACATCAGCTGGAACCTCTTTCCATCTCTGTATGCCCCTAATTGGGGCGATGTTCCTAACTTGCAACCCAATCTCGCTCACAAAATCTGAGGCATTTATCCCTATTGGCACATTATTCTTGAACTGAACTAGTAGTTAAACCCCGGTCTTGGCCCTTGCACGCTCGGAGCGAAACCCTTTAGTTGGGCCCCGCCCCCGTCGGGATGTAGAACCTACAAATTCCACATAAAACTTGGTTAGTACAAACAATATATGCACTGAAGCATGAAGCTTACATGATTAGATTTGATATCTTACCAACACTGCTGCACTCCGTATGAGAACTGGGAGTTGGTATGCATGGTGATGAAATCGCATCAGCTGGGGGTAGAGTGGTGTCAGTAGATAGTAATGCGGATGCTGGTGCAGATCGAGGGCGAAGTCGAGAAGAAGGTGCCATGTATGTGACCTGCTTAAAAAAAGGTATCTAAAAACATAACAATATAGTTACCTTACCATATATAAGAACAATTCATTATACAGTGAATTGTTAAGTAATACTAGTAAGAGGATAAGATCTAACGCTACCAGTAGTCCTGAAGATATCTTGCTTGTGGCCTGGCTGTAACCACCTATTTTTGAAAAGCTAAACACAGTGAGGCCATGCCTAAGCAAGAAACAGAGACTTTTATTTTTTTTGGGTAACATGCATTGAACCCACAACCTTAGGATGCAATAGTGAGAAACAGCTACTAGCTAACATTTTAACAATGCAAATTGCAGGTGCATGAGCTGAAACATGACCAACTTGAAAGAGAATTGTTTTCGTTCCAACATATGTAAATATCTTCAAGTCGCCACAAACAAGTGCAGATAGGTGTGCAAGACAAGTTGGGAATCTCAGATTGGTTCAAACAAATATATGTATTTAACAAAGATACATGGGTAATCTCAGAAGTATACCAATACCTGTGGTTGCATTTATTCTGTTCTAAATGTGGATTCTTTTTCATTAGATTCTGATAAAATATAACTTACTTTCTTGGTCTAGCCTACTCAAGAGTCCCATGTATTTTGTGTCATCCAGATTGCAGCTCTCCACTAATGCCAGTTCAGCTATCAGCTGCTTGACAATGTAGCGTTAACCACTAATTGGGTTACTTAAGGCAATGTAATACGCAATCTGAGTATTGCTTGTTTCTTTCAAAAGAAGGGAAAAACAAGCAGCTGTACAAATGGAAAAATTCATCAATACCCACTATACCTCAGCAATATAATTTCCTCATTATCCTGAGAATCTCTGAAAAACAAGTAGCCAATTTCTGAAAGCTATTACAGTCACAGAGAAAGGACTACCCAGCGAAAAGCAAGAATCAAGGAGGAAGAAGTTTACAAGTATCCAACAACTGGCTCTAATGCCTGCTTTAAAAATTAATATTACTGACAGTTTAGAAATGAATTTGCAGAACTCACTTCATTCAGTAATATTTCACATCTGCATCTCCAAATCATCTTACAGCAGCTTAAAAAGCATTAGTCTTGAGAGAAACAGAATATCAAAGAATTACTGGAACAATTCCAGCTGCAAGATGCTTTGAAAAGGGTGAAGTTAAAGTGTTTCCATTAAATGCATGGTGTTATATGTTGCTTTCTTTCTATGAAAACACCTCTCTCATGATATTACTGCTATGTTGCTCTCTCAGCCAAGAAAGAGTGAAGAGTAGCACAGAGGCAGTAATAATCATTGAGGGGAAATACAATATGCCCATGTCTCTACAGTGTTTTAAACTTCTATGCATAGAATAATTGATGCTTGGTCATGGCTTGGTGGTTTAGGAATATCAGTTCCATCAGCTGCCACTCATCTCAATCTAATCATACAGATCTACATATTACATAATGATAATTTTTCCTTTCCACAAAACAACATCATAGATAACTTACTGATAGAGATGTAGAAGAAAAGAAATGCCACGTAAAGATTGTTATACAAATAAACATTAACTACAAATCTTCTCCAATGTCTCATCTTCGTCATTTATCACAATACTCCTTCAATATCTCATCTTCATCATCGCAGATAAAGTCATCATCAACCATCATATCTTCTCGACTATTTTCCTCCGAGAGTATTCCACTGGTAACAATCTCTGGATCAATATCAGACCTATCATACCGTGGTTGATCCATCCTATCCGGATCTTCAACGAGGATGGGGACCACACCAGTTGTTTTTTCCTGCTGGAATGCATCATCTTGAATAGATGGTTCATCATTATTGGATTCTACATCATCCAACTCTGGTATATCCCATATTCCTCGATGTTGAATCCGCTGGACGATTTGCCAATGTGGGCCTAATTTGGGATCATTCACATAAAAGACTTGGTGCACTTGACTAGGCAGTACAAATGGGTCGTTCTGATACCATCTACCTCTTACATCGATTGATGTAAAATGTGCATCGGTTTGTATAGTTCGCCCACTACCAAGGTTAAACCACTCGCAACAAAACAAGACAACTCGATAGCCAAAAATGTAAGTCATTTCACAGACGTTACACAAATAGCCGTAGAAGTCAATCGTTTTCCCGTCATGATCCCCGTTTACCACCAGCCCACTGTTCTGACTTTTACGCCGGTTGTCACGGTCTTTAGTGTGAAATCGGACTCCATTACACATGCAACCTGAGTAAAACTTCATTAACAAATTCGGACCATTTGCCAATGACCAAAGTTCATCTGTAGCTTCTGCTAATTGTTGACTTCGCAATTCATTCATCTGCATGACCAAAATATATAGAGAGAAGCATAACATAACGAATGATTTATGTTTAAGTTGTGTATACAGGAGGTAACTATATATATCTTACCCGTTTTTCAAACCACTTCGGAAATTCTCGTTGTTGTCGCTGGTCAATATCACAACTGCTTTGCATCATTAATAGGTTCTTGTGCTCCCTAATTAGAAAACATGTTATTGGTAATTAATTAATTATAAGCATCAACACACACTATTACAAGTAATGCTCATGCGCAGTATATGATCACATACTCTAGATAAGGTGCCACCTCTGGGCTATTATGAAGTATAAACCATTGAGCCATAGCACGTTCATTCTGCGACATCTCAGGTGCATTTCTTATTTGACCGAAAGGACGCACATTTTGTGAGAATACCTCCAGCCCTGGCCCACCTTCACCACCATCATCATTTCGTTCATCCCGATTGAATACAGTTTCTACCCCTTGTAGATACATTGAACAGAAAGTAAGGCATTCCTTGACTATGTAAGCCTCAACAATCGAACCTTCAGGTCGAGCTCGATTGCGAACAAACCGTTTTAAAGTTCCTAGTTGCCTTAAATAAAAAAAAAAGATTTTAATTTTTGTTAGAATGAAAATGCAGTAGAGTTAAACTTTTAATTTAAATGAAAGTTAGTCATTAATACCTTTCAATAGGGTACATCCATCGATATTGCACTGGCCCAGCAAGCATGGCCTCACGAGGTAAGTGAATGGCTAGATGGACCATAACATCGAAGAATGCTGGTGGAAAAATCCTTTCCATCTTGCATAGTATTAAAACTATTTGGTCCTGTAATACCTCCAAGTCCTTCAATCTTAGTCTCTTTGCGCACAGCTGCTCGAAGAAATTGCCTAGCTCAAACAATGTGGTACAGATATCTTTAGGAAGATAACCACGTACTCCTATCGGTAGAAGTCTTTGTAAAATTACATGGCAGTCATGACTTTTCAGTCCTGATACCTTACCATCCTTGGTGTTTACACAGCTCGAAATGCTTGCTGCATAACCATCAGGAAACCTGACCGATTTCAAGAAATCACAGAAAGCCTGTCTTTCCTTTAGGGACAATGTGTAGATCACGGGGGGCTTTTCAAAGGACCCATCAGTACGCTTTCGTAGGTGTAATTCTTTCCTGATTTTCATACCCTCCAAATCCATACGAGCTTTTTCCGTGTCCTTGTTTTTCCCATCTATGCCCATCACTGTTCCAAGAGTGTTGTCACATATATTCTTCTCCACGTGCATGACATCAAGGTTGTGTCGGAGTTTCAGTTTCTTCCAGTAAGGTAACTCAAATAAAATGCTTTTCTTTGTCCAGTTCAGTTCCTCCGGCAAGCGCTTTCTTTTCCTATTGAGTGGATGCTTCCCAAACTTGACATTCGTCAAGCAATCCAATTGCTCTAATATTTGTTCCCCCGACAATTCCACCGGAATCGTTCGGTTCTCTAACTTACCGTTAAAAGCTTACTCCTTCGCCATGTGTGGTTCTCAGGTAAGTAACGGCGAGCACCCGTGTACCCTATCTTATCTTTCAACCTTTGTGATGATGGATCTTTGTTACAAGTGGGGCACGCCATATAACCTTTAGTACTCCATCCTGACAAGTTACCATATGCTGGAAAGTCGTTTATGGTCCACATAAGAGCCGCATGCATTCGGAAAGTCTCTCCTTTGGATGCATCATAAGTTAATACACCGTCTTCCCAAAGCTCTTTTAACTCCTCTATTAATGGCTGCATGTACAAATCGATCTCTTTTCCCGGTGCCCCCGGTCCAGGAATAAGCAAAGACATCATACAAAATGGTTCTTTCATACACTTCCAGGGTGGCAGGTTATAAGGCATGAGTATCACAGGCCACATACTATAGGAGTTGCTCATATTACCGAAGGGGTTGAACCCATCAGTAGCCAGCCCTAACCTAACATTGCGGGACTCCTGGGCAAATGCAGGATACTGCCGATCAAAATCTTTCCACTCTATACGGTCAGCGGGGTGCGTCGAGAATTCCCCCGCATCCACAAGCTTCTCCTTGTGCCACCGCATATCTATAGCTGTCTTCCTTGACATAAATAATCTCTGTAACCTTGGGATCAGTGGGAGGTGTCGCAGTACCTTAACTGGAATTTTTTTACCCTTGCCATCATTGTGCTTATATCGAAACTCCCCACATTCTGGACAATTTTCAAGATTCTCATTTTCTTTCCTGAAAAGCACGCAATCATTCTTACAAGCGTGAATGGATTTGTATCCCAATCCCAGTTCACGTAAGAATTTCTTTGCTTCATAAAGGGAACCTGGCACCATCTCACAAGCTGGTATAACATCCTTCATTATCATCATCACCATATTGAATGCCTTGTTGCTCAAGTTATTCAACACCTTTACATGCAGCATCTTAATGACAAATGACAACAATGTAAACTTTGTGCAACCTGGATATAAGGCACGCTGGGCATCTTTTAACAATTTTTCAAATTTCTGGACATTCTCTTGCCCAACACTATCAAAACCATGGCCAGATCCCAGATCCCCCAAATCATCATCCATAAGAACTCCCCTATATATGTCTTCCAGAAGTTCGGGCAACTCATCATGAGGATTGTCTTCCGTGTCAGAGAGTCCACCCTGAACACTTCCCCCCTCATCGTCAGAATCATCGTCATGTACACCCTCGACATTCATAGGCATTTGCTCCCCGTGGTGTATCCATGCCGTGTAAGAAGTCATGATTCCGTTAAACAACAAATGTTCTTGGACGGTGGGGTAAGAATGCAATTCTACATTCATGCATCTCAAACATGGACACCAAATCTTACTTTGCTCACCCATATGTTCACTGGCAAATTTAATAAACGACCTCACCCCATTTGTATACTCCGGTCGAAGTTTATTCCTACAATTCATCCAAGTCTTGTCCATATTTGGTGACCTACAACATCACAATTAAATATAGTTTCATTCCGGAAAGATCTTAAATATCACACATTTCAGTTCAATTCAAGGACTGCTCTCATTAAATTCTTCTACTAAAGTATACGGCCACAAAATCAACTAAAGGACACTAAAAAGACTCAATTTTGCATGAAATCCATATGCACCCTTCTTTTTTTTTCCTTGATATCAAATTCCTAGGAATTCATAAAAAAAGTTAGGTGAAACAAAAGAACATCAAAGATCCAATTCCCAAACCAGTAACCAATCATTGTGAACAAAAATCTAAATTTCTTCAAAAACCCAAAATCCTCAAAGCAAACAACTCCAAAATCAACATTAGTAAAAAAAATCCCCACCCCCGCCCCCACCCCCACCCCCAAAACCCAAGATCCAAAATCTCCCCAACCCCCAACAAAAAAAAAAAAAAAAATCCCAAGAAGAAAGGAACCCAAAATCCAAACCATTGGCTTGAGATCATCCCCATCCAGATCTTGACAGCATACATAATAGAGATTAAAAAAATTACACTCTCCAATTATAACTTAGATGAACTTCATTCAAGTCATGTGGAACCTAAAATGAAATACTTTCTTCAACTCAAAACACTCTCTTCCTCTGCATCCAGTCACTCACTGTAAAACTCAGATTAATCTAATCTGACCAACCATCGATGTAATTCAATAACTAAATGGATGACTACTGGAAAATTAGGATCAGGGGTAGTAAAACCTGACCAACCATCGATGTAATTCAAACAGTTATTGCAAGGTTCAATGGCACTATATTTAACATTTAAATGTAACTTTAAATATTCAACAAGTGGAACATAAAAGCATTTATATGGAATATGCACAGCATAAATAACTATTTGCAGGAACAACTATGCTAATAATACAATGCCCTTAAGATCACAAAATACAATAAAAGTCTGTTCAGGAAGTGAATGGCATGATCCCTATTCAGGAAGTGAAAAGTAGACTTTTGGTTGAACTGGCTTTGCAATAATGTAAATGAAAGTTGTGGATAAAACATTGTTTGAGCAAAAAGGAAAGAAAAATGGGTTTAGCCATGTAATATTCGAAACCAAATTGGCACACACTGCTTTAGAGTTTAGGCATCTGGAAGAGTGACATGTAATAAACCGGTATATTCAATAGACTAGCTTATTTTATTTTTTTTTAATCGACTAGCTTTTCATCAAAGTGATTCTTCCCCTTAAATCTTAATGTATAGATATCCTCTCAAGTTTTTCTACAGCCAGAAACCATTGATCAAAGTGACAGCATCCCACAATTCACTTCAGGGGGATTGTATACAAACACGCTCTCGTTTGGTGATTTCACTTATGAGTATATTATTCTTAAAATAAGGGTTGTGAAAAGAGAATTTAGGCCTCTGCATATTTATTTTCTATAGCATTTACAATACTCTTCATTGAAAAAAGAGGAAAAAAAATATGTTGCCGTAAAAGCTGCAGCAACTGTGAGAAAGCACCACCTATGCCTCGGCCATTCTGCCCTGTTTCTCCGGAAACCAAAATCCCCAGCGACCCAGTTTCTCTACTCTGTTTTTCAAGAAACCAAAATCGCTAGCAATTGATTTCACTCAAAATCTATGGCTGCAAATGTCATCCAAGCTCTCCTTCCATTTTCTTGGTAGAAATATCCATATCCTTTTCCCTTTTTCTTTTTCTTTTTTTTTTTTTGGTAGAAAATGTCATTATGCAGTTAAAAGATACTGATTCCTAAAACACCACAAACATGATCAGGATGTTGGATTCGCAGATTACACAGTTAAAGAGTAAAAACAGTAAAAACGCTCAGATTAGGCGAGTTTTCTAGAGATGTACATAGCATGCAAAAACCTAAGCAAAAATCAGATTTCCAAACTCCAAATCACCATACAGAAACACGAAAATGCAAAAGAAAACGCGAGTTTTCCAACTCACCAAATCGATATTAGCAGATTCCGAGAAGCCCTCGCGTATCAGAAGCAATTTCTTCTTCTTTGGTAAAGATCCGAAGATAAATCTAGAGAAGAGAAATGAAAGAGAAGAGAAGAGGTTGAGAGAAATGAAAGAGACAGAGAGAAAAGGGGGGAGAGTTGATGTGGGGAAGAGGAGAAGCTGCTGTTGTATAGTTATTTCGTTTCGTCGCCCTGGCTCAAAAATGAACCGCGAAGAATGATCCGCGCCAACACCAAAATAATTTCGTCGCAGATTTTTTTTTTCATGGATTCTGCGACAACTTATTTTTGTCGCGAAATGTTTTAAGTTAAATATCCTGCAAGTGATTTCCCGACGAAAATAATATGTCGCCAAATAACAGTTTCGTCGCAAAAAATTTACCTCTAGTTGGCGCCAACTCTTTTTTTTTTGCGCCAAACTTTTCGCGACAATTGTTAGCGACAATTGAAAATTTTCGTCGCTAAATAATTTGCCTTCTATTTTTTGGCGACGAGATGAATATTTTGTCGCTAAAAACCACATTTAGTGACAAAATTTCAAAACATCACGGAATATTTGTCGCGAAAAATGATTTTTGTTGTAGTGTGGGTTTTGGGTGTTGTCCCCGTAGGTCCCCCATACCACTAAAAAAAGGAATTTGCGGCGCAGGTTCCCGTAGGACCCTATGCCACTCTTAAGGTGCCAGTATCATGTTGGGCACGGGAGGGGTCCTCGTGTAGCCCTTTTATTTTTATTTTTTTTATTTTTTATTTTTGTCAATTAGTGATATGGTCGATATCAATCATTCTGCAGCGGTTGCTCTCGATTTGTAGAAACCCAAATAGAAATTGAGGTTTTCTCTCTTGGTTGCTGGTGCTGCTTTAGAGCGGTGGATGGGGGCCAAGGGAGGTAGGGAGATGGAGGATATGAAGGAATGGAGGTTGGCGAGCATGGGGTCATCTTCGTCGGAGGAGGTGGGAGAAGAGGGGAGGGGTACGAAGTCAAGGTTGTAAGAGGAGATGAGGAAGAGGGCTGGGCTTTCAGGTAGTGGGGGAGAGAGGGGATGGGGGCCAAGGACCTATAGACCCAAGGGAAGTGAGAGGAGGCGAGGGTGGAGGATCTTATTTTGCAATATGGTCGATATCGACCATTCTATTGTGTTCAACGTGCTCTATTGTGTTCAACGTGCAAATAGGACAATTACATATTGAAGAAAATCTGACTGACATAATGGTCAATATCGACCATATCGCTAAATGACCAAAAAATAAATAAAAAATAAAATGGCCACATGAGGACCCCTCTCGTGTACAACATGATACTGGCACCTCAAAAGTGGTATGGGGTCCCACATGGACCTGCGCCATAAATTTCTCTTTTAAAAATCTTACCTGAATGGAATCGTAAGACATACGTTGCACATGAAGAACTATGCCGAGAGGTATACATCTCATGATTTCCGTGAGGTAAAATATAAGCCTCTTATGGGACTCACTTGGATGCATACAATCATGAGGAGGTCTTGTGACGGAAAGGTCTCATTGTAGATATCATTTTTGGAAAAAAATAATCATCCTAATCAGATAATCATAACTATTGATTTTGGGCATGCAATCATAAAGGAATAATGTGATGGAAAGGTTTCATTGTAGATATGATTTCGGCAAAAAAATCATCATAATCGGATCATCAATCCTTTAGATTTCAAGGCTTTAGGACTTAATGGATTCTCATAGATTGTACATTTTATAAAACCAATCTTACATCTAGCATAATTCATAATAGTGTCAAATCCGCGTGAATGCCAAGTCACGAGGGTTAGTAAGTGCAATGCCCACCTCTGGTTTATAACAATTATATGGAAGGGAGATGGGAATATTGCAATGAGATCAAGGGTAGCGCAAAGTATCAACCCCATTAGATCATGAAAACATTACGGATTACTTCCTCTTAAACCTATTTTACTTGTTAATGACAAACCAATAAAAATGTCACTAGAGTCGCTTGACTTAAATCTTTTTCTTTTTTTTACAGGCCCTCTAATTATGAACTCTATCATAATATCATGGGGTTTATTAGTGGCTAAAAAATTACTTCAAAAAATTATGAAAATAATTTTTTTCCTTTCAGTAAATTAGAATCTTGGAAAGAAAAATTCACTCTTGAAACTACTCATTGAGGTCTAGGAAGCCTTTTTTTCTCAATTTCATAGAAAATTAATGATATCATGGATAAACCCATGTATAGTATCATATGTTTTAATCATGAACATAGAAATATAATTATTTCAAAATAGTGAGAAAAATGGTTTTTTTCCTTTAACTCCAATTAGATTCTTGAAAAGCCAAACTCGCTCTTGGTAACCACTCATTGAGATCTGGGCGACCTTAGTTTTTTTATAATTTCAATAGAAAATACATGCTATAATGGGATAAGCATGTTATATCATTGTTTTTTTCATTGACATTGAAATACAATTACTTAGAAATAGTAAAGAAACTTCTTCTTTCACCACAAGATTTTTTGAAAAATAAAATCCACTCTTAGTGACTATCCATTGAGATCGAAGAAATCCTAAATTTTTTATATAATTTTAGCAGAAGATCCCATGGTATCAAATGATTAACCCATGATATCTTGGATTCTTTAGTAAAAAATGAATAAAATTACTTCAAAATAGCAGAAAAATGCTATTTTCCATCTTCATAATTAGAATTTTGGAAAACAAAATTTACTCCTTGTGACTACTCAATGATGTCAAGGAGACCCTGAATCATTTTTTTTTTTAATAATGTCAGTTGAAAACTCATGATATTATGGGACAAACCCATTTTTTCAAATAGTGACCAGATTTTAATTTTTTCTTCCACCGCTAATTAACTTTTTGAAATCAAAATTCACAATTCAAAATCAATCATTAGGACCAGCAACTGGTAATTTTATTTCAAATCCAATAAGAAACCCAAGATATCATGGGATAAACCCATGATATAGTAGGTCGTAACTCAAGGATAAGATTGTCAATCGAGAAAAAAAGAGTCTAGTTAAGGCACTCAAGTGACATTTTTAAGTTTTGTCATTAACTAGTGAAAATTGAGTTTAATAGGTATTAATCCATAGAAGTCTCTTAGATATATAATTATAATCCCCTTTGCTCAAGTTCAATGATAAAAATGCATTGTTTTCTTCTTGAATTGTTATTTTAAATATTTAATGGAAACAGTTGGATCAATGTTAAAATTGAGTTTGTGACAATTCGAAGGATTAGTGTTAATCATGTATTTGGGGTTGATGGCAGGGAAAAAGCAAGCATGATTATTTTGTGTGTGTTTGTGAGAGAGAGAGGGACCTGAGAATGGTGAGCTAAAGTTCTCCTTTCTATTTTGTTGTACTTTTTTCCTCTTCTTCATACCTCTGCCCTCTTTCATTCGTCTCTGCCTCTTCTCCCTTTCTCATTTCCTTTGCAGCCAAAATTGAAAGTCGCAGATAAGGTTGCAAATGGGTATCCGATTACTCGAAATTTCCAACCAGAAAAAAAAATCGATTCGGGAACCTATTTTAGGTTTCGATTTATGAACGAGTCTGGTGCCGGGTCCAGAACCCATTTTAGGTTCCGATTGATAAACGGGTCTGGTTCTAAATCCATATAGGTTCCGACCCGTGGGCCCGAGACCCGACCTATGAGTTTTTTATATTGCAAACATGCCTTAGAATAAAAAAAAAATGGACATTTTTATGTATAATGCTGGGGATAGTAGACTTGATGCACTGTTGTAAGTTGAATGATATACATATTCTACGAAAGAATGATGAGAAGTTGGAACCAGTTATGGAACTAGATCTAGTCCTCTAGGTTGACCGAGTTTTCGAATTGGATCAGGGATTTTCTATCGGAACCGGGTCTGGTACCAACAAACTAGGTTCCGAGTCAAAATCGGGTTCGGAACTGGAATAGTTATTTAGAAACGGGTCCAGGTCCGGATCTAGTATGGTTTCGACCTAAAACCGTTCCATTTCCAACCCTACTCGCAGAGAGAGAGAGAGAGAGAGAGAGAGAGAGAGAGATCATATTTCCTCCTTTTCTTCATAGACTCATACTGCTAACTCCAAAAAATTTGTAGTAACTCTGAAAATGGTGAAGAGCCTTTTAGGTTTCTCAATTAGAATTCCACATCAGATATGTTTTGTGTGCGCAAAACACCGTAATGATGAGATTAAGGGAGGATCGTGGTAGGAGTGCTAGTTGTCCACCTCAACCTCGTAATCATAGCTTAGTAATTCTGCGGCTCGGTAAGGTACGCCGACTCAAGAGACCTCCACAATGCAGCTTGGCAGCTCGGTTGGGAGTGCCAGCACGACGGGTTAGCTCGGCAGCTCGGCGTGAGTGCCAGCTCAGCACAGTGCCCAGCGCGGCCAAGCCATTCTTGGTCTCGGTACAAAACGCTAAAGGCAGAGTGGGCCGTCACCTTCCTCTGAGAAGTACGGGCACATCCTGACAGATAGGAGCACTCGTTTATGACGATAGGATTGTTCATTTATGGTGATAAGAAGTTGGCTTTATCATTCCTTAACATAAACTGATTGAAAGCATAGAAGGTCCTGATGGGATGTTCCCTTTTTACCTACCGCCGAATGTCAGGATGAGGATCGATGGGACCTCACCCCACCTACGGACTCACAGAGAGAATGAACGAAGAATGTCCACATATATACACGTGGGGTCAGCCCCATAGAGGTACGCAACACACAATACACAACGCATTGTCTATCATCCTCCTCCTCCTCCTCCCCTGCTTAGTTTTCTCAGAACTAACTCAGGCATCGGAGCGCCTTAGGCTCACGACAGCCAAGGGCTCTCACCCAACCCATTTTCCTTCCCTTTTCAGGTTATTGGCGTTCGGTATTCCCTGATCTACAAAGTTCATCTCAATCTAAGTGGGTGTCGTGTTTTCACCGCCTACAGTTTTGCGCCGTCTGTGGGAAACACTGAACAAAAAGCTTTTAAACACCATGCCTCCAAAAACCAGAAATGGTGAAGGACACTCCAAGGGCAAGGGACCAACCACGCAGCCTGTGCTGGTACAAGGTCCACCCCCTCAACAGAGAAAGTCAGGAGGAAGGTCCCCTACAGTCCAGTCGGTATCGCTGTCTAGGGGGCTGACAATGCCTTCCTTTCACAATGTTACGCTTCCAGTGCAGCCCCGTCATAGCAATGAACACGCCAGGCGAGGTGACAAGTCAGTTACCAAGCTACGTGAAAAGTCAGCACGGGCTGGATCTCAGTCCCACCATCAGGTCAACCCTGACGAAGATGAAGACCCTCACCTGGATGAGGTCAGAGCTCAGAACCGCCTCATTCAAGAGCAGGACGAGCTTATCCTGCGGCTCAAACAATAGCTTCAGGAGAAGAGAAAGGCTCGAAGTCCACTTCACGGGTGTAGTAGCCATGCCTCGGGTCCTCCACCCAAGCACAGCCAGGCTCCTCCGGGCCACGGGCGGGACCTGAGGCACGTCCTCGATAATAAGAGGCGTGCTCGGGTCCACAGAGAAGAAGACTCCAGCAGCAGCCACGAGCATAAAGGGCCTAAGAAGCAGCGGAAGGTACCAGAAGACGAAGAAGAGCTCAAGCAATGGATTGACCGGCAGGTCAAGCAGACTGTTCGCCAGAATATGGAGACTGCCAGTATCACCCGAGACCAGTGCAATGCCTTTGAAGCTGAAGACAGAGGCGCATCTCCTTTCTCTAGGGAAATCAGAAAGTACTCCCTCCCCGAGAAGTTTAAAGTCCCGAGGTTCACCCTGTATGATGGAACCTCGGACCCTGCGGCTCACCTCCGACATTACATCCAGAGGATGTTGGTCTGGGGGGATGACGACTTCCTGAACTGTCGAGTCTTTTCCTTCAGTTTGGGAGATCTCCCCCTGCGATGGTTCTGTTCACTCCCTGGAGGCTCCATCTCCAGTTGGCGACAGCTCCGAACATCCTTCCTGGGGAAGTTCCAAGCCCATCGCGTCATCCCGAAGACCGATGTTGATCTGATGGCCCTCCGGATGCGAGAAGACGAAAACGTCACCTAGTTCGCCCGTCGCTTTTGGACTGTTTACAGTCAGATCGAGTGCGCTTCTGAGGAGATGGCGGTGAAATCCTTTCAGTTGGCCCTGCGCCCAGGCATCCAGCTTCGGGCGCAGTTGGTCATGTACCCCATGGCCACCATGAAGGAGCTGATGACCCGGGCGAACCGATTCATCCGGGCAAAAGAAGACGAGGTCCGAGGACGGGAGAACTTCGGCTTCTCCCAGAAGGACCGACCATCCAAAGGAGACAACAGGTCCTCCAGAAGGGAGGACCGCTGCAGAGACCCATCCCCAGATCGGCACAGGGCGTGGTCCTCCAATCATCGACGGAACCCTTCCACCTTGGCCGCAGCTTCAGGGTGCAGGAAGAGGACCGGACACGACGCCACCACCTTCAAGGCAGTAAACACGATCTTCAAAGAGTCCATCTATAAGCTCTTCCACAAAATAAAGGCGCATCCATTCTTCAAGTGGCCGCAGCCGATGAAGAGTGACCCCTCCTCCCGGGACCAGGGCAAGTTCTGTGCTTATCACAAGCAGAGCAAGCACAGAACTGATGAATGCAAAAGCTTCAAGTCCCACCTGGAGAACCTTGTGAGAGAGGGGCACCTGAGGGACTACGTCAAGGAGGAAGGCCGGGACAACAGCCGACCTCCGCGCCGAGATGTTGGCGGCCAGGATAGCGAACCAGAGGGCATCATCAATGTCATGCACCTCGCTCCTCCGCCTAAGGGGAGCTCCCAGGCCCATGCCGAGGCCAGAAGAGCCTCCCATCATAAACAAGTGTTGACTGCGGCGCAAGAACCAGCTGCGAAGAAAGCCAAGACAGAGGGGCCCATAATATGGTTCTCCGACAGGGATCTAGAAGGCGTTGAACTCCCAAATAACGACCCTCTAGTACTCACCTTCAAGCTGCAGAACTTCTTGGTTCAGAGAGTCCTTGTCGACCCAGGCAACTCGTCCGAGATCCTGTACTACGATTGCTTTCAGAAGTTGAAACTCAAGGACCAGGACCTCCAGACTGCCCGAACTCCTCTCGTCAGCTTCAGCTCAAAACCAGTGTACCCGAAGGGGAAGATCTCCCTCAGAGTCCAAGTAGGAGGTGCCTCCAAGCAGGTTGACTTCATAGTCGTCGACGTTCCCTCCCCATACAATGTCATAATGGGAAGGACGTGGCTGCATGGCATGGAAGCTGTGCCCTCCACCCGTCATCAGAAGCTCAAGTTCCCCCTAGAGAACCCGTCTGGCTGGACCGACGTGATCAATATAAGAGGCAACCAGCACATGGCCAGACAATGCTTGATGGCCGCGCTGCTTGGAGAAACCGAATCATCCCAGGTCCATGTAGCCGAGCTGGACAGAGAAGTCGAGCTTGGGGATGTTGGCAGGGCCCCAGCGCAGAAGAGCATCGAGGATATTAACTCCTAAGCATAATTTATCAAACCTAAGCATAGATAGTAAAAAGAATGCTAATAAAGAAACTAAGCATGGAAGGTTGCACAATGCAATGAAGAAAAATCTACTCTAACATATTAAGCACATAAGCAAGGGAATTTAAAAGAAAGAGCATAAGGAAAAGGAATAGGATCAACTTAGCTTCACTTAGAAGATCCAATCAAAGGAATTAGCCACCCATTGGAGAAGAAGCTTTCAATTTCATTCCAAATCTTTAATTTTACAAGGCTTTCCCCACTTTCTCTCTACAATTTGCTCTCAATTACATGAATAACTTAAGTAAAGAGGAGGAGGCTCTCCTTGCTTGTGTCTCTAATGCCTAGAGCTCCCTTCTTTATATAGAAACATTTGTCTTCCTCTCTTTTGGTTTCTTTCCAATGTGGGACTTCACAAGAATGGAAATATGAACATATGTATGTGATTCCCGTATTAGAAAACAGTCTCTGGATTGATGTACGATTTTGACCCCCGAAAAGTCCGAATTGGGAAAAACATTGTGAAATATGATTTGTAGGTCTTTGAACAATCTTTCCAATGCTTCTTATATCACCTCAATCGGACACCCGAGTAAAAAGATTTTATCAAAATACCAACCCAGGTCTATCATGTTCCTTCTTATTATTGGCCTAACTTTGTCATTTCTTCATCCAATTGCCTTCCAAACTTATTCTAACTCTCTTTAATTCTTGCATCTCAACTTTAATCTTCAAGTTAATCTTCAATTAACACCTACAAAGAGAAATTAATATAATTGAGAGTATGAAAGTCATTGGAATTCATATAAATGCATACAAATGGCCATCTATAATGGAAAGATATGAGCAAAGATGATGGGGAGGAACTTTATGATTTATATTCTAAAAATAGTGTTTTGAGTTCTTTTGTCATTGAAAACTCATAAAATAATGTTATAAAAGTGTATTTTTTGTGAACTCGTCACACCCCCAAACCTATATTTTGCTAGTCCCGAGCAAAACAAAAGAAAACTAACTATATGCAAAAAATAATAAAAAGTCCCAACTCACTTTCGCAGGAATCGCGGCTGCACTTAGCTCGTGCAACAAGCCATTTATACCCCTAAGTTTCCCCTAGCGGATGAGTTTTTGTCTCGTGAGGGTTTTCAGTGAATAAATCCCACAAAATTCTTTTTATTGATATCCTCAGGTTTTTAGCAAGCTAATAAAATTAGAGCAAGTTTAGAACACTATCCAATTGTTAAAAATCTTTCAATGATGCTCAAGTCCCGGAGTGTATTTGAGTGAGTTTAGCTAACACTTGCACAGTTTTGGGTTCTGAGAAAACACAACTTTGATCACCTTCTCAATCTATTCGTTTTGACTTCAGCCTCACAATCATACTCTCGGAAATAAAATCGCTTAGATTTTCTAACTTATCACTCTTATATGTGAAGATTGGTAAGGCGAAAGGACTCACATATCTTTTGAGAACGAAGAATTTTTGGAAATTTTATCTCATGGAAAGAACAACCATTTAACTGAGGGTGAAAATGCTCACTCAACTTCTCACTTGTTTAACATCCTAACTTTTCCTGAAATCCAATAGGTCTTTTATTGATTGTAATGGGGTTAGGGGAAAGGGTTTGATAAAAATATGGAAAATGAGGTTTTAGGGTTTCTGAGAAAGTAAGGTCTTAAGTTTTCTTTGAAGGATTTTTCTTTGATTCGTCTTCAACCCTTTTTTTTTTCTTTTTGTTTCTTTTTTTTTTCTTCTTCTCGTGAATTTCAACTTTCCTCTTTTTTTTTTTTTTTTTTTTTTTTTTTTTGAGAACTTTTTCCTTTGATAGATCATGTGAAGTATCAACAATACACACTTCCTTCTTTCTTCATCTTTTCCTAACACTTCTCAAAAACAATGGGATGAAGGCTTTTTATTTGGGTGTAGAGGCTTTGGGAATTTTTAAGGAAAAATGCATAAAGGATAAAGGTTCAAAAAGGGTTACTATGGAAATATTTTTATGGGTAGGTTTTTTAATGGCCATGGGGTTTTAATTTTAGATTGCCTATTATCACTTTACCAGGTCCAGAAAGGTGCTCACAAGCTACAAGTCAAGGTTAGTTCGCAATTTTGATGATACCCTCAATGGTTGGAAAGAAATATGCACAAATGAGATAAAAGAAATGTGCTGAAAACTACGAGTTTGAGTAGCTCTTCATTCTACTCGGAATTGGCGCAGAAGAGTACTTACCCTGGAGGAATAGAAAGGCTCTACACTCAATTGGTTTAGTCTCCACTAGTGATTTGTCAGGGTCACTCAGATGTGTCCACTCTTCACTTGGACTATACTCATGTGGCTAAATGTTCAAGAATTTGTCCAAGACTTGACTTTGTGACACACTTTTTTTTTTTAGGATTTGGATAGTATGCTAAACTAAGATTTCAAAACTTATTAACAAGCTAAAATCCTATGGAAAATTTTGGATTTTTTTTAACTAAATATTTATAGGCAAATACATGTGTGCAATGTAGTGCCACACCCCCAAACCTAAACCAAACATTGTCCTCAATGATATGCAATACGAAATGTGAAATGATAAATGGACAAGGAAATAAATCGGAATGCCTTACCATGGGGTGATACCAAAAATGAATATTGGGATGCCTACCAACCAACACTAAGTTTCACCCGATGTGACCATGAAAATTACTAATGCAACATACACAGGATCCTGAAGAAGGGTCTCTTCGACATCCTTGCCCTTAAGTTCCAAAAAAGGTTTCAACCTCTGGCCATTGACTTTAAAAACATCCTCATTCTTGGGATTCTCAATCTCAACTGCCCCATGAAAATAGACAGTGCGCACAATGAAGGGTTCAGTCCAGCGGGATCTCAGTTTTCCTGGAAAGAGATGTAGGCGAGAATTATACAGAAGAACTTTCATGCCTGGTTCAAAGGATTTCCTCAAAATAGTTTGATCATGGTTTTTCTTCATCCGATCCTTATAAATCTTGGCATTCTCATAGGCATCATTTCTAAGTTCCTCCAACTCATTGAGATGCAACTTGCGTAGGTTACCGGGTTTAGGCAAATCAAAATTGAACATTTTGATGGCCCAGTAAGCATTATGCTCCAATTCTACCGGCAGATGACAAGCTTTCCCAAAGACCAATCGATATGGAGACATTCCAATTGGGGTCTTATAGGCGGTCCGATAAGCCCATAAAGCATCTGTCAATCTTAAAGACCAATCTTTTCGGGTAGGATTGACTGTCTTTTCCAAAATTTGCTTTATTTGCCTATTGGACACTTCCACCTGTCCGCTAGTCTGTGGGTGATACGGAGTAGCAACCTTATGAGTGATAGAATATTTTTTCATGAGATTCTCGAAGGTGCTATTACAAAAATGACTCCCACCATCACTGATAATTGCCCTGGGGGTGCCAAATCTAGAAAAGATGTTTTCTTTAATAAATTTGATAACCACGGGACGATCATTCGTTCTGCTTGGAATCGCCTCTATCCATTTGGAAACATAATCTACAGCAAGCAAAATGTATAAGTTGCCGAAGGAACTGGGAAATGGACCCATGAAGTCTATGCCCCAAACATAAAAAATTTCCACAATAAGCATCGGATTCAAAGGCATCATGTTCCTCCGTGTAATTCTGCCTAATTTATGACAAAGCTCACAGTGCAAACAAAAGGTGTGACAATCCTTGAAAAGGGTGGGCCAGTAAAATCCGCACTGCAACACCTTTGTTGTGGTCTTCTTAGAACTAAAATGCCCACCACAGGCGTGGTCATGGCAGAAGGATATCACACTTAAATAGTCATCTTCCGGAATGCATCTCCTAATGATCTGGTCCGGACAGTACTTGAACAGATATGGGTCATCAAAGAAGAAATGCTTAACCTTAGACAGAAACTTAGAACTATCCTGTTTGGACCAGTGATCGGGCATTTGTCCAGTAACCAAATAGTTAACAATATCCGCAAACCAAGGGAAATGGGAGACACTCAGCAACTGTTCATCCGGAAAACTCTCACTCAATGGGATGCTCTCATGCTCGGGGTCAGTAGGTAATCGGGAGAGATGGTCAGCTACAACATTTTCAGAACCGTTCTTGTCTCGAATCTCAAGGTCATACTCTTGTAACAATGGAATCCACCTAATCAGACGGGCTTTTGCATCTTTTTTCATCAATAGGTACCTAAGGGCCGAATGATCGGTGTAAACTATGACCTTAGACCCAATCAAGTAGGGTCTAAACTTTTCCAAGGCAAAGACTACAGCTAACAGCTCTTTCTCTATAGTTGTGTAATTCAGCTGAGTGTCATTCAAGGTCCTACTGGCATAATATATGACATGGGGAAATTTTTTCACTCTCTGTCCTAGCACGGCCCCAAGAGCATGGTCTGAAGCATCACACATGAGTTCGAAGGGAATTGTCCAATCAGGTGGCTTTATTATTGGGGTAGAGGTCAACTCCTTTTTCAATTGTCCAAATGCTTGTAAGCAAGGTTCATTGAAGACAAAAGGCACATCCTTTCATAGCAGATTGCACAAGGGTGCAGCTATCTTGCTAAAATTCTTAATGAACCATCTATAAAAACCTGCATGACCCAAGAAAGATCTGATATTCTTCACTGTTTTTGGCAGTGGCAGGTTGGAAATGAGATCAATTTTAGCCTTGTCGACCTCGATACCATTCTCGGAAATAACATGGCCCAGGACAATTCCTCTTTTCACCATAAAATGACATTTCTCCCAATTCAAAACAAGATTATTCTCTTGACATCTCATTAAAACAAGGTTCAGGTGATGCAAACTTTCTTGGAAACTACTCCCGTGGACCGAAAAATCATCCATGAACACCTTTAAAAATCGCTCGACCATGTCCGAAAATATGCTCATCATACACCTTTGAAATGTCGCAGGTGCATTGCACAGCCCAAAAGGCATGTGCCGGTAGGTGAATGTTCCGAAAGGACATGTAAAAGTTGTCTTGTCCTGGTCCTCTGGTGTTATGGGTATCTGATTATAGCCGGAGTATCCGTCAAGGAAACAATAAAATGCATGACCAACTAGTCTCTCAAGCATCTGGTCCATGAATGGGAGGGAAAAATGGTCTTTACGGGTGGCCAAGTTCAACTTTCTATAGTCAATGCACACTCACCAGCCCGTCTGGGTCCTCGTGGGCACTAACTCATTCCCCTCATTTTTCACAACAGTTATCCCAGACTTCTTTGGCACAACATGGACTGGGCTGACCCATGAGCTGTCTGAAATTGGGTAAATGATACCCGAATCCAACAGTTTCAGAACCTCCACTCTTACGACATCCTTCATCGATGGATTAAGACGCCTCTATGGTTCTCTGGAAGTTTTTGCATTTTCTTCCAAATGGATCCGATGTTGAACCACAGATGGGCTTATTCCTTTTATATCTGCAATTGTCCAACCTATAGCCTCTTTGTGATCCTTCAATATCTCAATCAATTGTTGTTCTTGGACTTTTTCCAGGTTTGAGGCTATAATGACTGGGCGGGTCTCAGCTGGGCCTAAAAACACATACTTGAGGGTGTCAGGTAGTGGTTTTAGGTCGAGCTTGGGTGGTTCCTCAATTGATGGAACAGGTGGGGCAGCCGATGGACTCAAGATCTCTGGCTTGGGTTGCCATTGACTCCTCTCAAAAGCAGGGGCAGAATCCAATAACGCATTGACTTCTTTAATACTATTCTCAACATCAATGTTACCTCCAAAATGTGCAAGACAGGCCTCAGTGGGTCCTCACAAACTAACTATGATCCTACACTCTCAATAAGCTCTTTTAGGTAACTCACCTCACAAGTTTCATAATCACTCTCATCTCTGGGTTGCTTGCCAATGTTGAAAATGTTTATCTAGACTGTCATATTCCCAAACGATAGGTGCATCACACCATTTCGGCAATTAATCAGGGCATTAGAAGTGGCAAGGAATGGTCGCCCTAAAATTACCGGGATCTTAACAACATTTCCGATTGGTGGTCGGGTATCAAGGACTACAAAGTCCACTGGGAAAACAAACTCACCTACCTTGATCAAAACATCCTCAACAATACCTTTAGGGTACCTAACTGAAGCATCAGCCAGTTGTAAGGTTACCTTTGTCGGTTTCAGCTCCTCTAAACCTAACTCCTCGTATATTGAATACGGGAGCAGGTTGACACTCGCACCTAAGTCCAACAAGGCCTGTTCTATGTGATGATCCCCTATTTGACAAGAGATTCTAGGACACCCAGGGTCCTTGTATTTTATTGGGGTTGAAGTGGTAATGATGGAACTGCATTGCTGTGCTAGAAAGGATTTTTTAGGTACATTGGTTGTTCTTTTGAATGTGCACAAATCCTTGAGGACTTTGGCATAAGTCGGGATCTGTTGGATGGCTTCTAACAGTGGGATGTTAATTCTCACTTGCTTGAGCACTTCAAGGATCTTATCCAACTGGACATTATTTTTCATTTGACCTAGCCTCTGAGGGTATGGGGCCTTGGGAACAAAGGTTCTAGGAGGGGGCTCGCTTGCTGAGGCAGCTCCTATTGGTTTCTCAGGTTCCTTAGTAGGTTCTAGGTCCTTCTTTGGTTCCTCGGGTTCTTCTTCCAAATTTACATGCTCCCTCCTCACTTGGGTTTGCTCAGATTGCCTAAGGTCCTCTTCTGGTGTGCCAGCCTTCCTTGCAGCCATTCTACGGGTGGTAACTACATTGACCTGCTTATGGACTTTGCCCTTGTCATCATGTACAACAAATTGGCCCATTGAAGTTTGGCCTTTGGGGTTGGCTTCGGGCTGACTTGGAAAACTACCCTTGTCTCTTTGAGCTATTAACCTGGCTAGCTAGCTGACAGTGTATTCCAGCTTGGCAATGGACTGGGTATTGGCATTCAAATTTTGAGTAGTGCTTTGCTGGAATTGAAGGGTATTTTGGGCCAACATTTTCATTGTGTCCTCTAGAGAACTTATCTGCTGATTCTGGGGATTAAGAGTCTGATAACCTTGCGATAAGTCCTTAAAAATGTAGAATTTCCTCATCATTTTAGAGTAATTAATGACTTAATCATCAAATCATGGACCATTTTAGTAAAAAATTATGGTTTTATGTTTTTGAGCATCAAAGTCTAAATTCGAGTCAAAATTCATTCAAAAATTGCATTTTCACATAAAATCATGAATTTCTCTATTTTTTACATTGAAAGTCACAAATTTTCCATAACTTTTTATTCACACATGAAATGATGAATTTTCTTTGTACCATTGATTTAATTGAAGAAAACTTGATAAAATGGTGACATTTTATGCATTTATTTAGTGTGAATTAGGCCCGCATCTTGCATAATTCCTTACCTATATGATTAGATTATTCTTTGATCTTTGCTTTTATTTTTGTAGGGAATTTCAAAAATCGGGGCCCACGGAAGAGAATTGACGAATCAAATGCACCATGGACCCACCTTCCTTTGGCATGGATTCTAAGGTAGGGGCGGCCATGGTAGGGTCCGCTCTCATATGTAAGAAAAAATCAGATTTAATCTCTTGAAGATAAGTTCCAAATTTGCGGGCCATGAGATGATGAGGTGTCCTATCTACTCTCCAACAAATATTGCTTACATGTCATGATGGATGGCTAAGATTCAATTCAAGCCAAACAAAGAAGAAGAAAAATTGCAAAAGAAAATCAAGCCAAGGAGAGGACGTCCATGCATGGTGCGGAGTTAAAATGTTACATATTTTCAAGTGGGGCCTACTTCTATTCCATGTTTGAAATTAATTTCAGATTTGAAGGGATCTTTTCAAGAGAGGAAGTGGGCCCATCTAAGGATATTTTTCCAGCCATGAAGAGTTCAAAAGATTGGAGATCTTGGTTAGCAATTCAAGTTGAAAACAAATTCAAAGAGGCCAAGATTTGCACTAAGTTGTTGGATTTATCTCCTAAAAGATAGGCCTCAAAGATTTGAATTTTGCAACCCAATATCTTCCCAAGAAGTTTTACACGTCCATGAGGGGGGCCACATGGTTTCAAAATTTGTTTCAAATCTGAAATTTCATATTTGAATTGATTCTTAACCAAAGTGGGACCCAAGAGAGGGAGTTGCATGAGATAAGAACAATCCTATTTTTACTAGGATTGTGAGCCAACCCCTAGAAAATCTCTCAAAAACCTTCATAATCCTAATCCAACTTGGACCCCACACTACTAATCCTTACCCAACCAAAACCTTGCAACCCAAGCTATCAAAAATATATAAAAAGAGCCCAAAAAGAGGGCTGGAGGACACCTAGGATCTCTCCAATCTCTCTTGGACGACCAGCACATTCTTCTCCTTTTTTTATCACTTTTTTCTCCATCTCTCCTCTACCATCCTCACTCACCCAAGGCTCTCTAAGGCTACCACCACTTGGGTTTCTACGCCGTTGCGCCACCGCCGTTGCTATCGTCACTCCACCATCGGATCATCCTTGAAATCATCTTCCCTTGCTTGGATTTCAGATCGCGAAACGAGAGCCGGTTGGATCGCCGTTCAAGACCGCGAGTCCCTCTCCTCCGTTTAGTGTTTCTTGTGTCTATGGTAAGGTTGGATGCACTTTATTTTTATTAAAAGAATTTTGTAATGGTTATTTGCTTGTAATGGGTCTTTCATTAATAAATCAAGTTTATGGGGTCTTGGTCTTCACCAATGAGTCAACATTGAATTTTTGTGCGTAGTGACAGTGCGCACTTGGTGCGGTGGTCTTGATTTTTCTTGATAACATTAAGCAAAGTAATTATTGCAAAGTTTTAAAATTAAAATCTAATTTCTTTATTCTCTGATTATTTTTTTTTATTCTTTATTTTATGCACCTTAACAATTATTGCAATTGGTTGGGCTAATAAATCTTATGGTGATGCAGTGGTTAGATTAGGTTTCTAGATTAGGATTTTAATTTTCTTTGGTTGTAATTAATATTTCAGATTTGTAATTAATTTTTAATTCAATTAGAAAATTTGATTTGTATAGTTTTTTTTAGGCTAGAACTAGTTTTTTTTATTAGGATAGGTTTTGCGATAAATAAACTCTCCGTGGATCGATCCGGTTTCACCGGTTATTACTACAATCGCGGCCTTGCACTTGGGGCTACGATCACGTTTTTGGCGCCGTTGACGGGGAGTTTTTCTTTGCTTAAGGTATTTTTTCCAACCTATCTTTTTAATTGCTTTGTGGTTGTGCCTTTACTATTCCGCAATCATTCTAAATCTAAGGGTAGCATGCATGGAATGTTTGGACCAGCCCTATTGCATTAAAAAGTGGATTTTTAATCTCTGATTTTTGATAAAATTGGAACTATTTCAGATCTGAAAAAATTATCTTTTCTGATTTTTCAAAAATCACATCCAATTTCTGAAAATTGCCTAGTTTACTTGTTCTAATTTGGACTAGTTTAGGTCATTTTTTTTTTTCATTTTTTTTGTTGCTGGTTAGGATTAATTAGGGTCTGTTAAATTCAGTTGTTTTTCATATTTTTAGGTTTTTAAAGTTCCAAAAAAAATTCTGGAACTTTCCCTCACAAAGGCAAGTCGTAGATCGCACAAATTCGGCTTTTTGGCCACCAAACTTGCAAAAATCTGAAAATTTCAGAACTTTCATTGGAAACTCAGTTTTATAGTTGTTTTTAAATTTAAAAGGACTCTTAAAAACTTGCTGGAATTTTTTTTAAGAAGGTTAGTTATTTCTTTGGGAAGCCGATCAAACTGCCTTTCTTAATTGGTTCGATGTCTAGGCAAGTCTTGTCCCAATAGATAAGGGAGACAAGTCCCTTGTTCTAGAAGGTGGTTTTTAAGCGGTACCCTTGCAACGCATCGTGACCCCACCACTGATCTGGGGACTTACCTAGTCGGGCCAGTTTCATAGATTTGAGTTTGGGAACTTTCCTTAAAGATATTAAACTCTCTAAGATTAGGACTTTGCAAGAATTTGAGAATCTTCTTTTAAATCTAAGAACGGACCTTAGGTAGTTTTTCTTTCTAGGTTTCTTTATAAAAAACAAAAAAAAAAAAAATACAAACTTTTCAAAATTCCAGAAAAGAAGGAAAGACCCCCATCTTCTTGGCAGAGGGACTCCTCAAATCGGTTAATAAGGAAGGAATCACCTGTCAAGAGCTTGATTAAATTCTATGAATCTAGATCTCCTGGTTCTCTTAGGATTTCCAATATGGCTGATGAGCATAGTGATAACGAGGAGAACGGTAATGGGAATGGACCCAATAATAATGGGGAGGTGAATCAACCTCTTAGGAGTTTACGTGATTACCTTCACCCTACACGACAAGCCACACCGTCGTGCATGGTTATACCCGCAGGTGCGGGTCAATTTGATATCAAACCAGGAGTAATCCAACTTCTCCCCAAATTTCATGGACTTGAATCAGAAAGTGCATATTTGCACATTAAAGAGTTTGAAGAAGTGTGTGCAACACTACACTTCAATAATGTGAGGGAAGACCTTATCAAATTTCGTTTATTTCCATTTTCCCTCAAAGATAAAGCTAAGGCATGGCTTCACTCCTTACAACCCAATTCGATTGCTCTATGGTCCGACATGGTCCGGGAATTTTTAAAGAAGCTTTTCCCATTACATAAGACCAACACCTTACGGAGGAATATTATGAATTTTAAACAAAAAGACAAGGAGTCTTATTATAGGTGTTGGGAACGCTTTAATGAACTACTCCTTGCATGTCCCCACCACGGATTTGAATTGCACAATACAATTGGTCACTTTTATGATGGACTTAGTCCAGAAACACGTCAATTCGTGGAGATGATGTGCAATGGGGAGTTCATGGCGAAAAACCCAAATCAAGCATGGACCTACCTTCAGTTTTTGGCAGATAGTGCACAAAATTGGAGCACATCTGAAGGTATAGACCCCGTAAAGCAATCGAGTCAGGCCAAAGGAGGGGGGTTATATTTATTAAAAGAAAGCGATGATCTTCAAGCAAAAATTGCCTATCTTACAAGAGAAGTTGAGTCCTTGAAATTTGTGAAGAATAAGGAACCTGCTATAGTTTGTGGCATCTGCGCTAGTGATAAACCCATTTCTTCGGAGTGCCCAACACTCCCTGCTTTTCAAGAAGCGTTTCACGAGCAAGCAAATGCCACTAACACATACAACCGGCAGTTTAACAATTCTTTGGGTAACACATACAACCCTAATTGGAGGAATCACCCCAACTTTAGTTGGAGGAATGGCCCAAATGCTACTCAGCCCAATTGCAACCAAATGTCAAATCAATTTGGGGGTACTCCTAGTACATATGCTCAAAACACACAGCAAATGGTACCCCCTACAACACAAACGACACCTTGGGATGAACTTGTGGCTAAGTTTATGGTGAATCAAGAGTCCATCAATAAAAAACATGATCAGAACTTTGAGAATTTACAGAACACCATGCAGAACCTCTGCAAATTGATTGAATCACAAAATAAGGGGGCTTTTCCAGCCCAATCCAAAAGGGCAATTTGAGGTTCATCAAGGTGGTCCGTCAAATTCAAAGGAGCAGGTTCAAGCTGTTACTACTCTACGTAGTGGTAAAGAGATTGCAAAGCCTGATCTGGAAAAAAATAAACAACCTGCATCCTCAGATCCGGAAGGGAAAGAAAATGAAGTCCCTCCTATCAAGGAAAAAAGCCAAGTTCCTCCAGGATTCAAGCCCTTACCGCCTTTTCCCAACCGATTAGCTCCTGCCAAGCCATCTATACAGAACCAGGAAATCTTTGATGTACTTAAAGAGGTTAAAATTAACATCCCGTTTTTAGACGCAATCAAACAAGTCCCATCTTACGCAAAGTTTCTTAAGGACTTGTGCACGTTGAAGCGTAAGATACATGTACAAAAGAAAGCGTTCCTCACTGAGCAAGCTAGTGCAATTTTAAAGCATGACGCTCCCCCTAAATTCAAAGATCCAGGATGCCCCACGATTTCGTGCATTATTGGAAATTGTCAAATTGAACAAGCGCTGCTTGATCTTGGGGCGAGTGTCAACTTACTACCCTACTCGATCTATGTAAAATTGGGGTTAGGCGAACTCAAACCCACCCAGATTACTTTGCAGCTCGCAGCCCGATCATTCAAAAGACCAAGAGGGATAGTAGAGGATGTGCTTGTGCAAGTTGACAAGTTCTACTTTCCAGTAGACTTCATTGTGCTAGACACTCATCCCGTGGCAGATCCTCATGCTCAGATTCCGGTAATTCTGGGGAGACCATTCTTAGCCACATCCAATGCATTGATCAATTGCCGGAATGGAAAAATGACGCTATCTTTTGGTAACATGACATTAGAGCTAAATTTTTTTGACCTTTGCAAACAACCACGAGATGATAACATTGACCTTGAAGAAGTAGATTTGATCAGTGTTCTTACAGCAGAAACTTTTAAAAAATCAATCTCTGATTCCATTGAGTCAATTGAGGGCCTGACCCTCTATGAAGAAACACTTGATAGCACTGTTGAAATGGTCAACACTATAGGCAAACCCTCTTTTGAAGAGCTATTACCAACTGGTACTCTGTCTCTTCCATCTCAGGTGAGGCCGCCCAAACCTGAGTTGAAACCCTTGCCCTCTCACCTGAAATATGCATACCTTGGAGAAAATGAAAAATTTCCTGTAGTAATTTCTGCACACCTTGACAAGGACCAAGAAGTCCAACTCTTAGAAGTGCTCAAACTGCACAAAGGTGCAATTGCTTGGACCGTGGCTGACATTAAGGGAATTAATCCCCTCGTGTGTACACATCATATCTATTTGGAGGAGAATGCAAAACCCTCCCGTCAGATGCAACACCGGTTAAACCCCACCATGCAGGAAGTGGTTAGGGCGGAAGTTTTGAAACTTCTAGATGTGGGTATCATTTATCCAATTTCGGATAGCCAATGGGCCAGCCCTACCCAAGTTGTACCTAAAAAGGCCGGCGTAACTGTAGTCCGTAATGCTAATGATGAGCTCATCCCAACCCGCGTACCCACAGGTTGGCGAGTTTGTATCGACTACAGAAAGTTAAATGCTGTCACACGAAAGGATCATTTCCCCCTACCCTTCTTGGACCAAATTTTAGAACGGGTAGCTGGCCACTAGTATTATTGTTTCTTGGATGGATATTCTGGATACAATCAAATAGAGATCGCCCCGGAAGACCAAGAAAAAACAACTTTCACATGCCCCTTTGGCACCTTTGCTTACCGACGGATGCCCTTTGGGCTGTGTAATGCTCCTACAACCTTTCAAAGGTGCCTGATGAGTATTTTTAGTGATATGGTGGAACGTTTTCTCGAAGTCTTCATGGACGATTTCTCCGTTTTTGGAGATTCTTTCCAAGATTGTTTGAGCAACTTAACTAAGGTCCTCTCTAGGTGTGAAGAAAAGAACTTAGTACTGAATTGGGAAAAATGTCATTTTATGGTACGACAAGGGATTGTCCTTGGCCACATCGTATCATGTAAAGGATTGGAAGTGGACAAAGCCAAAATAGATCTAATTTCCAATTTGCCCGCCCCAAAAACCGTAAGAGATGTAAGATCTTTCTTAGGGCATGCTGGATTCTACAGAAGGTTCATAAAAGATTTTAGTGTCATTTCTCGACCATTATGCAACCTTCTGCTAAAGGAAGCAGAATTTGAGTGGACGGAGGCATGTCAAGTGGCTTTTACCAAGCTTAAGGACATGTTGACGACTGCTCCAATTATGCAACCTCCAAATTGGAGCCTACCCTTTGAAATCATGTGCGATGCTAGCGATTATGCAGTTGGGGCAGTTCTTGGGCAACATAGGGACAAAAAGCCATATGTAATTTACTATGCTAGCAGGACTTTAAACAGTGCACAAATTAATTATTCTACAACAGAGAAAGAACTATTGGCTGTGGTCTATGCACTGGATAAATTCCGTTCCTACTTAATTGGATCCAAAATTGTGATCTTTACTGACCATTCTGCGCTGAAGTACTTGCTTTCTAAGAAAGATGCCAAGCCCAGACTGATCAGATGGATCCTTCTACTGCAAGAGTTCAATATCGAGATCAAGGATAAGAAAGGAGTAGAAAATGTGGTGGCTGATCATCTTTCTAGGAATGTCCTTTCCAACGCTTTAGAACCCTTGCCAATCCAGGACACTTTCCCTGATGAGCACTTGTTTGCCACATTTTCCCATTCTCCATGGTATGCTGACATTGCCAATTATCTAGCTTCAGGTGAAATTCCAAAAGAATGGACCCAACAAGATAAAAACAAGTTTTTCACTAAGGTGAAACAGTTTTTCTGGGATGAACCATACCTTTTCAAATACTGCCAAGACCAAATCATTAGGAGATGCATTCCAGACCATGAAATGAACAGTGTTATATCGTTTTGCCATTCTCAAGCTTGTGGTGGCCATTTTTTTGCTAAAAGGACCGCTCACAAAATTTTGCAATCTGGTTTTTACTGGCCCACTATATTTAAAGATGCATATGATTTCTGTAAAGTATGTGAGCGGTGCCAAAAATTGGGTTCAATTTCCAAAAGGAACATGATGCCTTTAAACCCAATTTTGGTCGTCGAGTTATTCGATGTATGGGGTATAGACTTTGTGGGACCATTTCCCCCGAGCTTTGGTTTTCATTATATCCTCGTTGCAGTTGATTATGTTTCCAAATGGATTGAAGCAATCCCATGTAGGAACAATGATGCTAAAACGGTAAAAAAGTTTATCTTGGACAATATCTTTTCCCGTTTTGGAACTCCGCGTGCCATCATTAGTGATGGGGGCACTCACTTTTGTAACCGCATTATTGAGAGTTTGTTTCAAAATTACGGTGTTACACATAAAGTGGCTACCCACTATCATCCTCAAACAAGTGGGCAGGTGTAGGTCTCAAATAGGGAAATTAAAAGAATTTTGGAGACCACGGTAAAACCGAATCGTAAGGATTGGTCCATGCGGTTAAATGATGCATTGTGGGCCTATCGCACTGCGTATAAGACCCCAATTGGAATGTCTCCATACCAGCTTATATAAGGGAAAGCTTGCCACCTTCCGGTGGAGCTGGAACATAAAGCTTATTGGGCCATAAAACAACTGAACTTTGACTTAGACAAGGCTGGGGAGAAAAGAGCCCTTGATCTAAATGAATTAGAAGAATTGAGAAATGAGGCTTATATGAACTCAAGAATTTACAAGGACAGGACTAAGGCATTTCATGATAAACGGATATTAAGAAAATCATTCCATCCATCTCAAAAAGTCCTCTTGTACAATTCTCGACTTCATCTTTTCCCTGGAAAGTTACGATCTCATTGGACAGGCCCCTACATTGTTCAAGAAGTATTTCCATATGGGGCAGTGACCCTCATTGATCCATCGGATGGTGCCTCTTTTAAAGTCAATGGACAACGTTTAAAACCATTCTTGGAGATTATTCCTCCAGAGGAAAATGTAATTCCTCTGATCGATCCTATCTATCAGGATTGATGGGCACTGGATCTAACAGTGGCCCATACCTTTGTATATTATGCATATATTTTTCTATTTTCTTTGTGTGTTCTTTGTCTCACATTGGACAGGGTACTACGCAAAAGCTTCATTACTCCAGGTGCTTTCTACCATTTTTCCTCCTTTTACATTTTCACCTCATGTTACATTTCATTTCGCATTTCATGTATGACATCGAGGACGTTGTCTAGTTTAGGTTGGGGGGTGGGAACAAGCACACTTGTCCAATTTTAGACAAAAATTTTTTTTTTTTTTTCATTTCTGAGTAGCCGTTTTTTTTTTTTAAAAAAAAAAAAAAAAGGGTTTTCAAAAGAACTTGACGATTTAAAGATGCTTAGAAATCTGGAATTTCAGAATTTTTTGGAAGGAAGTAAAATGAGGGTTCATTATTTTCTAAAAAATAAAATGAATACTAAACTTTGTTTTTCACAGTACCACGTGTACATCATTTCAAAAGTTTTGGACAAAAAGATTTAAGTGTCATTTTCAGAGTTCTTTCAAGAGAGAAAAAGAGACGACTTTCTGAAATTTGGCCATATAAGTTCCCCTGGTTCATCGGCATGGTTAGGCCAACCAAAACCAGTGAATTAATTCGGGTGAATTGAAAAGGGATGCCTATTGTTGGGGACCGTTTAAAAAAAAAATTGCCAAAGGATGCACAAATAAGTGTTTAAAAAAAAAAAAAAGAGTTTAGTTATAACTCTTGAAAAGAATAAAAAGTTATGTGACTAGTTTGGGTTCGTAGCCTTTTTAACCCGAGCCAGTAAGCCTGTAGGGGTATTTATATACCTACTGCCCTAAAGACATCTGTCTTGGGAGTCATTGGCCTAATGCTCATTATATGGGTTAATTAGAAAGCTTAAGGGACCTAGGCATTGCACAGTCACATGTGTGTGTTCAAAAAAAAAAAAAAACCGGATGCATCTCGCGGCCTTTGAAAAAATAGCAGTGCGAAAGCCAACAAAGTAGCCTTGAGAGGAGACTTGTATTTTGGCCGAATCTAGGAAAGTTGGAAATTCCGAAGGAGAATTCTGTTTCCATGGCATTATCGTAGAACATTTAAAATTTTTGTTTTGATGTATACATTTGCACAAGGCACTCAAAGTTTTGGTATAATTTAAAAAAAAAACAAAAAGAAAAAAAACGTGAACCGGATTTTGAAAAGTCTGAAATCTTGATTATTCGAGGATTCGAGGCATCCGATTTGACTCAATCATCTTTTGAAAAACCTTCCATTGAATTTCTTTCACTTTTAGGTAAATGAATTTTGTGGGCATATTCACTGCAAACCCTCACGAGGCACAACTCGTCCACTAGGGGTAACCTAGGGGTTTAAGGGCATGCTGCACGCGCTAAATGCAGCTGAGAGTGCCAGCGAAAGTGGCGTTTTTCTTTTTATCTTTGTATTTAGTTTAGATTAGATTAGGCCAGAAGACCTACCATAGTTTGCATATTTTGCTCGGGACTAGCAAAAAGCTGGTTGGGGGGTGTGATAAGTCCTTAAAAATATAGAATTTCCTCATCATTTTAGAGTAATTAATGACTTAATCATCAAATCATGGACCATTTTAGTAAAAAATTATGGTTTTATGTTTTCGAGCATCAAAGTCTAAATTCGAGTCAAAATTCATCCAAAAATTGCATTTTCACATAAAATCATGAATTTCTCTATTTTTTACATTGAAAGTCACAAATTTCCCATAACTTTTTATTCACACATGAAATGATGAATTTTCTTTGTACCATTGATTTAATTGAAGAAAACTTGATAAAATGGTGACATTTTATGCATTGATTTAGTGTGAATTAGGCCCGCATCTTGCATAATTCCTTACCTATATGATTAGATTATTCTTTGATCTTTGCTTTTATTTTTGTAGGGAATTTCAAAAATCGGGGCCCACGGAAGAGAATTGACTAATCAAATGCACCATGGACCCACCTACCTTTGGCATGGATTCTAAGGTAGGGGCGGCCATGGTAGGGTCCGCTCTCATATGTAAGAAAAAATCAGATTTAATCTCTTGAAGATAAGTTCCAAATTTGCGGGCCATGAGATGATGAGGTGTCCTATCTACTCTCCAACAAATATTGCTTACATGTCACGATGGATGGCTAAGATTCAATTCAAGCCAAACAAATAAGAAGAAAAATTGCAAAAGAAAATCAAGCCAAGGAGAGGACGTCCATGCATGGTGTGGAGTTAAAATGTTACATATTTTCAAGTGGGGCCTACTTCTATTCCATGTTTGAAATTAATTTCAGATTTGAAGGGATCTTTTCAAGAGAGGAAGTGGGCCCATCTAAGGATATTTTTCCAGCCATGAAGAGTTCAAAAGATTGGAGATCTTGGTTAGCAATTCAAGTTGAAAACAAATTCAAAGAGGCCAAAATTTGCACTAAGTTGTTGGATTTATCTCCTAAAAGATAGGCCTCAAAGATTTGAATTTTGCAACCCAATATATTCCCAAGAAGTTTTACACGTCCATGAGGGGGGCCACATGGTTTCAAAATTTGTTTCAAATCTGAAATTTCATATTTGAATTGATTCTTAACCAAAGTGGGACCCAAGAGAGGGAGTTGCATGAGATAAGAACAATCCTATTTTTACTAGGATTGTGAGCCAACCCCTAGAAAATCTCTCAAAAACCTTCATAATCCTAATCCAACTTGGACCCCACACTACTAATCCTTACCCAACCAAAACCTTGCAACCCAAGCTATCAAAAATATATAAAAAGAGCCCAAAAAGAGGGCTGGAGGACACCTAGGATCTCTCCAATCTCTCTTGGACGACCAGCACATTCTTCTCCTTTTTGTTATCACTTTTTTCTCCATCTCTCCTCTACCATCCTCACTCACCCAAGGCTCTCTAAGGCTACCACCACTTGGGTTTCTACGCCGTCGCGCCGCCGCCGTTGCTATCGTCACTCCACCATCGATCATCCTTGAAATCATCTTCCCTTGCTTGGATTTCAAATCGCGAAACGAGAGCCGGTTGGATCGCCGTTCAAGACCGTGAGTCCCTCTCCTCCGTTTAGTGTTTCTTGTGTCTATGGTAAGGTTGGATGCACTTTATTTTTATTAAAAGAATTTTGTAATGGTTATTTTCTTGTAATGGGTCTTTCATTAATAAATCAAGTTTATGGGGTCTTGGTCTTCACCAATGAGTCAACACTGAATTTTTGTGCGTAGTGACAGTGCGCACTTGGTGCGGTGGTCTTGATTTTTCTTGATAACATTAAGCAAAGTAATTATTGCAAAGTTTTAGAATTAAAATCTAATTTCTTTATTCTCTGATTTTTTTTATTTTTTTTTATTCTTTATTTTATGCACCTTAACAATTATTGCAATTGGTTGGGCTAATAAATCTTATGGTGATGCAGTGGTTAGATTAGGTTTCTAGATTAGGATTTTAATTTTCTTTTGTTGTAATTAATATTTCAGATTTGTAATTAATTTTTAATTCAATTAGAAAATTTGATTTGTATAGTTTTTTTTAGGCTAGAACTAGTTTTTTTTATTAGGACAGGTTTTGCGATAAATAAATTCTCCGTGGATCGATCCGGTTTCACCGGTTATTACTACAATAGCGGCCTTGCACTTGGGGCTACGATCACCTTGGACCATGGGTGGTCCCTGTGACACTTGGGGTACTTGAGGCTTTTGGTATCCATGAGGTGGCATATACTGGGCCATTGGTTGAGAAAGGTTTCCTTGGTGTTGTCCTTTGGTCCATGAAGAATTAGGATTATCCTTCCAACCAGGATTATATGTATTCGAATACGAATCATACTTTGGCCGCTCATATCTGGTATTATGATAAAGTGCACTCACCTCCTCCATACTCTCACTCTGACTTTGACCAAAGAATGCTTTACATTGGGATCCATGATGGGTAAAATCTCCACAATTGGTGCAGGGTGGGGTAGTAGGGTCACTAACTGCTTGGCTCATCTTTAATGATTCCAGAGTCTTTGGGGTGGTCTGCTGACAGGTCTGGCTCATTTCAAGGGCTTCTAATCTCCTTGTCAGCGTGGCCAACTTGGCCTCGGCCTCGGATTTGGGTTCCACTCTATGCGTGCCCCTTCTTTCTACAACAATGGGTCTTTTGGGATCCTCTCTGATAGGTTCCCATTGGAGAGTGTTCTCAGCGACGTCCTCAAGGTATGCCCATGCTTGGTCAGCTGTCTTTTGAGTGAATACTCCGTTGCAGAAAGACTCCACCATGGTCTTGGTGTGATAGTCCAGTCCTTCATAAAGGATTTGGATTAGCCGAATCCTTTCGAATCCGTGATGCGGGCATTGTAACAGTAAGTCTTTGAACCTTTCCATGTACTCATACATGGTTTCTCCCTCCAGTTGGTAGAAGCTGTTCAGGGTATGTCTAATGAATGCCGTTTTTTGTTTTGAATAAAACTTTTTATAAAAGACCTCGACTAGTCCCTCCCATGTGTTTATGGAATTAGCCTGTAGGGTGTAAAGCCATGCTTTCGCCTTCTCTTTCAACAAGAACGGGAATAACCTAAGCTTGAGGGCCTCTTCAGACATATGGTTATTCTTCATGGTCCCACAGATTTTCTCAAACTCTCTCACATGCTGATATGGGTTTTCATTTTCCACCCCTCGGAAAATTGGTAACATCTGGATTAAGCTGGATTTCAGCTCAAATGAGGCATTTGTGGTGGGTATGACGATGCATGAGGGCTGGGTAGATCGGGTAGGGTACATGTACTCCCTAAGGGTCATGGGTTGGGTTTGTGGATTTCCGTCAGCCATTTCCTCAATGGTAATGGGGTCCACAAAGTTCTCAACAGGGATATCGAATAAATTGAAGCTCTCTAAACGACCCTGCATACGTAACCAATTGTTCATACACTACCACTCAACTTCGAAAGTGATGGTCCGCTCAAGTGATGATGAACGGGGATTAATGCTTAAACGCAAACAAGCAAAACAAAATGATTTTGAAAAACAAACCAAACTTTGCTTAACTAAGGCTACCTAAAATTAAACTAGACAGCTCCTAACTGTGAAGAGTACACCTAGGCCTCCACCCCGGTCCTATGAAATGTAGTCGGCCAGGCAAGCCCCCAGGGGATTGGTGGGATCACGATGCACGTGGCAAAGGTTCCGCTTAAATACCAAACTCCTAGAACAAATGAATTGTCTCCCTTAGGGGACAAGGCTATTCTAGGCACCGATTTCCGTCAAGGAGCACAAATGGTACAACCTTTGGTAGTCTTCTCCTAATGAGCTCGTGTCCTAAGGTCACGTTTCTACTCAAATTTTATTAAAAGCTAAGGATTCCTAAGTAGTGAGGAAAATGAGTTCCTATGGGCAAGGAAATGGTGATGAAATCCACTCTTTATCTTGTTGGGGGTATGATTGCCCTTACTAAGTGTGTGCTTTCCAAATTACTTTGTGTATTTTAAAATGATTAAGCACTACAAAGCAATTAAACAATCAAACAACCAACAAAATTAACCCACTAACTAGGGATGCGTGGGTGTTATCGAAATACGCACCTCCCAAACTAAATTGGGGGAAGATCGGTTGAAGTCAACCCAAGCCACCGACACCAATTACGGTGTATGAACTTGGGGGGCCGCGACGGTATCGTCCACCCGTCTTCCCTCCTTAATTATTACAATGCTTTGAAAACTTAAATGAACTAAAAATAATTATTACAATGTTTTGGAAACTCAAATGAACTTAAAAATTATTACAAACTTTAAATGAATCCTAATACAAGATTTTCTAAGAAAGCAAATTAAATTCCTAAGTTAGAGTTCTTTGGTTGCACTTTTCTTCTTTCCTTGCTCTAACTGTGAAATTCCTGAAAATATAAACAAGGAAAATGTGTAGAATCCGTAATGAAAACTAAAAGAAAGAATAAAAATGCAACCAAGCTATATGAGAGTTGAAAATCCTTAAAATCAAGGAATCCTATGTACGCCGATCCCCGGCAACGGCGCCAAAAACTTGATGCATATTTTCCCACAAGTATACGGCTGTCTCAAGTAATATAGACTATAGAAGTCCGAATATCATTCCCACGAGGATCG
The DNA here is from genome assembly GCA_029852735.1 of Persea americana. NCBI lineage: Eukaryota > Viridiplantae > Streptophyta > Magnoliopsida > Laurales > Lauraceae > Persea > Persea americana. Next base: position 28,550,609 of record CM056818.1, on the reverse strand, counting down.
TTACAAAGAAAATAACAATGATCTATGAAAAGGAGTATCAACTCAAATATAGCTAACAAATTCAAATGAAAATAACAATGGAAACAAGAAACTAGATAATAACAAGGAAAATAAAAATGCAAACTAAAAGAAATCTAGAACTAGATAACAAAGAGAAGTTAGTAAAGAAAATGAGAACAAACCAAGAGCAATGTTAGTAACAAAGTTAATGACAAAAGAAAAATAACAAAGTTAATACAAAAACAATGGAGAAATGTTAGATAGATCAAATGAATAAGTGTGTGAAAATAACAAGTGAAATATAAAAAATGAGTGGATGGAGATAAAGAAATATGCTAAAGTAGTGTAAAATCAAATATGGAATTGATGGTGTGAATAATAGAGAAATGGAGTGTGAGAATTAAAAGTAGTGAATAAGTGTGTGGGAGTGTGAATAGAATCAAACTAAAGTAAGTAAAATAAACAACAAGCAATACTAATGGATAGATTGAATCATCAAGAATCCACTAAGTGACACTAATCCAACACTTATGCTCTTCTCTTTTCCAAAAAAAAAAAAACAATACTCAAATCTAATTACAAATCAATGCTTAGATTTGGAAAATATAACTTTAAAGCTCTAAGATAGAAATTAACAATCTAATAGCTAAGATATTCTTCCCTTCAAAAAAGAAAAGATTCCTAATGACTATCTATCAAAAGTAAGCATAAACCATCAAAAGATATTAACTCCTAAGCATGATTTATCAAACCTAAGCATAGATAGTAAAAAGAATGCTAATAAAAAAACTAAGCATGGAAGGTTGCACAATGAAATGAAGAAAAATCTATTCTAACATATTAAGCACATAAACAAGGGAATTTAAAAGAAAGAGCATAAGCAAAAGTAATAGGATCAACTTAGCTTCACCTAGAAGATCCAATCAAAGGAATTAGCCACCCATTGGAGAAGAAGCTTTCAATTTCATTCCAAATCTTTAATTTTACAAGGCTTTCCTCACTTTCTCTCTACAATTTGCTCTCAATTACATGAATAGCTTAAGTAAAGAGGAGGAGGCTCTCCTTGCTTGTGTCTCTAATGCCTACAGCTCCCTTCTTTATATAAAAACATTTTTCTTGCTCTCTTTTGATTTCTTTCCAATGTGGGACTTCACAAGAATGGAAATATGAACATATGTATGTGATTCCCGTATTAGAAAACAGTCTCTAGATTGATGTACGATTTTGACCCCCGAAAAGTCCGAATTGGGAAAAACATGTGAAATATTATTTGTAGGTCTTTGAACAAGCTTTCCAATGCCTCTTAGATCACCTCAATCGGACACCCGAGTAAAAAGATATGGTCAAAATACCAACCCAGGTCTATCATGTTCCTTCTTATTATTAGCCTAACTTTGTCATTTCTTCATCCAATTGCCTTCCAAACTTATTCTAACTCTCTTTAATTCTTGCATCTCAACTTTAATCTTCAATTAACACCTACAAAGAGAAATTAATATAATTGAGAGTATGAAAGTCATTAGAACTCATATAAATGCATACAAATGGCCATCTATAATGGAAAGATATGAGCAAAGATGATGGGGAGGAACTTTATGATTTTTATTCTAAAAATAGTGTTTTGAGTTCTTTTATCATTGAAAACTCATAAAATAATGTTATAAAAGTGTATTTTTTGTGAACTCGTCAGAGGACCTCACCGAGGTAAGGATCGACCCCGCCGACCCGAACAGATTCTTCCTAATTGGAAACCAACTCCCCGAGCCTGAGAAGACAGAGCTACTAGACCTCCTTCTTGAGAATAAAGAGGCCTTTGCGTGGACGCGTTACGAGATGCCCGACATCGACCCAGCAGTCATGTGCCACAAGCTGAACGTGGACCCCAACCATAAGCCCGTGATCCAAAAAGCACACCGAACCGGGGTCCCACAAACTGAGGCCGTGAAAGAAAAGGTTGAGAAGCTGCTCGAGGCGCAAGCAATAAAAGAGGTCCACTATCCGCAGTGGCTAGCCAACACAGTGGTGGTCAAGAAGAAGACGAGGAACTGGAGGGTCTGTGTGGACTTCACCGACCTCAATACAGCCTGTCCCAAGGACAGTTTTCCCCTTCCGAAGATCGACCAGCTCATTGACGCCACTGCCGGACACGACCGTATGAGTTTCCTCGACGCTTATCGAGGATACCACCAGATACCTCTATTCGTACCTGACCAAGAGAGGACAGCATTCATCACACCCCGGGGCACCTACTATTATAAGGTGATGCCCTTCGGGCTGAAGAATGCGGGGGTGACATACCAGCGGCTTGTCGCCAAAATGTTTCAGGCGCAACTCGGAAAGACAGTGGAGATCTACATCGACGATATGGTCGTCAAGTCGAAAGAGTCGCAGGACCAATTGGCCGACCTCCGTCAGATTTTCGGCATCCTCCGCCAGTTCCAGCTGAAGCTAAATGCGTCCAAATGTGCCTTCAGTGTTGGTTCCGGAAAGTTCTTGGGGAGCCTAGTCACAAGAAGGGAGATTGAAGCAAACCCTGACCAGATCACGGCGATCCGGGAGCTCCAGAGCCCGACCTCAGCTAAACAAGTTCAAAGGCTGACCAACATGGTTGCCGCGCTCAATCGCTTCATCAGCCGAGCTTCCGACAAGTGCAGGCCTTTCTTCCAGCTCCTACACAAAGGCTCCAAGTTCCAATGGACGCCGGACTGCGATCAGGCCCTGCAACAGCTCTAGCGCTACCTTTCTTCACCTCCGCTACTGTCAACCCCAACTCATGGCGAAGCACTGTACTTGTACCTGGCAGCCTCGAACCACGCAGTGAGCTCGGTGCTCATCAGAGAAGAAGATGGCCAGCAGAAGCCTATCTATTACACCAGCAAGATCCTGCTCGACCCCGAGACCCAATACTTACAGCTCGAAAAGCTTGCCTTAGCGCTCATCAGCGTCCCGTGAAAGGTCTCCCATTACTTCCAAACCTTCACTATAGTGGTCGTGACCAAGCACCCATTGAAGGCTCTCTTCCGGAAGGCAGACTTCTTTGGTCGAATCTCCAAATGGGCTGTTGAACTGGGGCAATATGATATCAAGTATCAACCCAGAACGGCCATCAAAGCCCAAGTTTTAGCAGACTTCATTGTCGAGTTCACTTCTCAGAGTTCAGTGCCGACCCTGCCCGACACCGAACTGGGGGGCAATAAGGATACAGAGGCAGCGATCGAGACAGAGCAAGAGCAGTCCTGGAAAGTCTTCGCCGACGGATCCTCAACGTCCAATAAGGCTAGCGCTGGCATAGTCCTCCAGTCTCCGGAGGGCCTTGTCATCGAGCAAGCTCTAACATTCGGCTTCAAGGCATCCAATAATGAGGCCGAGTATGAAGCACTCATCGCCGGGTTGAACAGTGCCAAAATCTTGGAAGCTCGACACGTAGTGGTTTTCAATGATTCTCAGTTGGTGATGAACTAGCTCAGCGGAGACTACTAGGCTCGGGACGACAGGATGGTGGCCTACTTAGCTCACACGAAGGAACTTCTCTCCCAGTTCGAAAAGGCCGAGATCTGGCAGGTCGGTAGAGAGTCCAATTTCCATGCCGACGCCCTTGCCAGCCTCGCCTCAGTTGTCGAGGCCGGTAATAGAAGAACTGCCGAAGTGGAGAGACTATGAGAGCCCAGCATTGAACTGCAACGACCTCGACAACTCATGTGCCTCAACCTCAGTCCGAGCTGGATGGATCCGGTCATCGCCTACCTAAAGGATAACCTGCTGCCCGAAGACAGGACGGAAGCACAGAAGATAAGGCTGAAAGCATCCCGGTTTTGGCTCTCCCCAGATGGCTGGCTCTACAGGAAGTCGTTCACCGGACCCTACCTCTAGTGCATCCATCCGAGCAAGGTCGACGATTTCCAATACTAAATTCATGAAGGGATCTGCGGTTGCCACATCGGAGGTCGGTCGCTTGCCTACCGAGCAATCAGCCAATGATACTGGTGGCCATATATGCAGAAGGACGCCCAAGTCTATGCCAGAAAATGCAAAAAGTGCCATAAGTTCTCACACTCTCCACCAGCTAGCGCAGGACCTAAGCCCTCTATCCAGCCCGTGGCCTTTCGCTCAGTGGGGTTTGGACATCGTAGGTCCGCTACACCAAACTCCAGGGAACAGAAGGTGGCTGATAGTAGCCACAGACTACTTCACAAAGTGGGTCGAAACGGAGCCTCTGTCCTCCATCATCGAGCAAGACACGAAGAACTTTGTATGGAATAACATCATCACGAGATTTGGAATCCCTTGAACTCTCATCTTCGATAACAAGACCCAGTTCGATTCCAACTTCTTCAAGAGCTTCTGCCAGGAGTATGGCATCCGAAATGTCTACTCCACCCCGGCATACCCGCAAAGTAATGGCCAAGCTGAGATCTCAAACAAAGTGATCCTTGACGGACTCACAAAGAGACTTGACCATGCCAAAGGGAGGTGGGCAGAAGAGCTTCCAAGTGTTCTATGGGCTTACAGAACGACTCCAAGGCGTTCCACCTTGGCTACACCATTTTTTCTTGCCTACGGCTGTAGACACCTCGTTTTGGCACCCTATGAGGGGCAATTCAGTCCACCCTATTTAATGATGTCCTGATTAGGCCCCGGGTCAAAAGTCACCAATCGTCTCTAGACCTCTGAACGCCCCGGGAGTTGGCTCATCATGATCTACTCATCGAGAGCTTTCCGCCTATATATAGAACTCCAAGATCTGACTGGCGGATCAAAAATCATGACAGTGGGTCCCACACCCCGCGGTGCCCGCGTGAAAAATCACCTATCATCTCTAGATCTTTGATCGCCCTGAAAATCAGTTCATAGTGATCTACTCATCGAGAGCTTTCCACCCATATATAGAACTCCAAGATCTGACTGGCGGATCAAAAAATCATAACAGTGGGTCCCACACCCCGCGGCGCCCGTGTGAGAAATCACCTATCATTTATGGACCTCTGATTACCCTGAAAATTGGCTCATCGTGACCTACTCGCCGAGAGCTTTCCGTCAATATGTAGAACGTCGAAATCCGACGAGCGGATTGAAATCTACGAAACCTGGGCCCCAGTAATGACAACCCGACCAATTTCCATCGGACCCCACTTTTTAGGCCTGAATTAGTTTCTTTTAAATCCAAACCCACCTAAACCTATCCCAACACACCTAAACCAGACCCGGCCCGGATCTTAACCAAACCCAAGTCCAGCCCAACTTTGGACCCAACTCACCCAAACCCACTCAGGTCCGACCCAAACACAACCCGAGCCAGATCCAAACCTCCTGACCTGAACTTGACCCAAACACAACCCGAGCCTTATCCCTCTCATCTCTCTCCCAACCCAGGCCTTATCCCTCTCAATTTCAAACAACCCGAGCCTTATCCCTCTCATCTCTCTCCCAACCCAGGCCTTATCCCTCTCAATTTCAAACAACCCGAGCCTTATCTCTCCCTCTCTCTCCCAACCCATGTCTGATCCCTCAAAAAATTTTAAAACACCCAAGCCCATCCAAAAGAGAAGGATACGCAGAACCTCTCCCAGATCTGGACGCAGACCCCAGGCCTCCCACATCCATCTCCGCTCACGTTCACCTTCTTCTTCCGGATCTCACCATCATCTCTCGAATTCCATCTCCACCCATCTCTCCCCTACAACCCACCATCACCAGCCTCCACCATCACCACCTTCCCTCCATCTGACCTCTCACTGGCCACAACCCATCATCGTCTTCATCCCATCATCATCTCCCATCTCAGAACCCATCCTTCATCATCATAGAACCCTCCTCCTCCATCATCGCTTTCCACACTCCCAGAACCCTATGCACGACCATCTCATCATCAAAGAGCCGAGCTCCATCTCACGACGCCCATCTCCTCACCATCAGAACCAATCATCTTCACCACCCACCTTCTCCATCACGCAGCCCATCTCATCTCCCAGGCTCAGAACTCTCACCATCCATCAGTCCCATCTCCCTCACGCATCATCTCCACTCCCTCCATCCCAAATCCATCTCGCACCCATCGCTCACCTCTGTCTCCATTGCAACCCATCTTCATCCCCCTCACGCTCGCGCCTCCACTCTAGATGACGCCTCCATCTCCCTCCCCAGTCACAGCAGCACATCCGCCCGCATTACACATCTGCACGCAGCACCCCCCCAGACACCATCCTCTGCTTCATCTCCCTCCTCGGCACCGCCGGACGAGCGCAGAGACACTGTGGAAGCCCGGACCTCCAAGCCAGACACCACCCACGCAGCATCCTCTGCAGCACCTTGTCCATCCTCTGGACGCCGCCTCCTCCTTCCTTGCCAGCGTCTCCAGACTCACTCTGCAGCACCTTTTTCCTTCTCCTCACGCCGCCAGAAGTCTCCCCCTGCACCAGGTACGCCTTCTTCTCTTCCTCCCCACCACCTGCACCCACTGCACACCATCACTCTCTCTCTCCCCATCTCTCTCGCTCACTCTCTCTGTATCTCCTCTCTCACGCTCTTTCTTCTCTCCTCTGCTCTGCCCTCCGCGCCACCTCTCCGCTCTTCGCTCGCGACCCATCTCTCTCTCTCCCTGCAACCCTCTCTGTTCCGCCTTGCCCCTCTCTCCCCTCTCGTTCTCTCCTTCTCCACTCTCCCTCACTCTCTCCCCATCTCTCCACCCCCTGTTCTCTTCTGCACTTCCTCCCTCCTCTGCCTGCACTCTCTCTCTCTCGTTCTCTCTCTACCCTCTCAGCCCCTCACCTCTCTGCTCTCCCGGTCTCCGTCCCTCTCTGCACTCTCTCCGCCCTTCGTATCTCTTCCACTCCCCTCGTCTCCCTCTCTGTCAGCTCTCCTCTCCCTCTCCTCCTTCAGCTCATACCCATCTTCCCCGTCCTCTCTCTTCTCCTCTGTTCCGTCTGTCTCTCTCCCCGTGCATCCACTCTCCCTCTGCCCTTTCTGCTCTCCCCATCTCTTTCTCTCTCTTTCTTCCCACCTATGCCCCCTGCCTGCTGCTGCACCACTCCATCCTTTTCTTCTTCCTTTCTTCCCCTCTCTCTCTCTATCTCCTCGCTTGAGCCCACTTCCACTGTACCCACCTCGCCTACCTTCTTCTTCATTTAGCCCCTACACCCCACTTACTACCATACACCACCAGCCTCCACCTCTCCTCTTCCCTTGGCCTGCGCCCGTTGCAGCGCCCACTCTCTCTTCCCTCTCGCTTCATCTATCTCCATCCGCGTCTCTTTATTTCTCCCTCCGTCCCTCTCTCTCTCTCTCTCTCTCTCTCTCTCTCTGCTCCTCCCTCCCCACCTGCGTCCACGGTCCACGCCCCTGTAGCACCTCTGCACCTCACCTTCATTTCCACTCCCCCTTCACTGCACTGTTGCACACCCCTTGGGTATTCTTCCATCACTACTGCACCCACTGAACTGCACTAGCCTTCCCATTCTCCCAAGGGCCTGCCTGAGGCCATGCAGTCATGGGAACCCATTCCATCCAACACCCCTGTTGCCCAGTCTCGACCAAACCACAACTACAACTAAGCCGAGCCCACACTTTTGCACTCATCATCTACCTACCCAGCCCACTTGTTTAACCCAAGCCGACCCACTCACCAGTCCAACCGGTGCATGCACAGCCCGGTTTCACTCCACTCTCTATTTATTTTTTATTTTTTTTATTTATTTATTTTTTTTTTTGCATTCAATTCTTCAGTCACTGTAGTCCGTCTTTTGTTCTTCATGCATCTAACATGCCATGCATTTAGATTCAGATTAGTGTTTTAGGCCATTTTTATTCTTATTATTTTTTAAATTAGCCTTAATCTGTATGTCAACATGCATTTAACATGCCCATGCATTATAATCGTATTACATCTTGTTTCTTTAGTTTATCCTCTTTATAAAAATTGAGGCTGCATTCCCTTTATCTTCATGTTATTCTCTATATAAAAATTAGAATAAAAACCAAAAACACCAAAAGAAAACAAATAATAAAATAAAAAGTAAAGATTAAAAATAGAATTTTAGCTACCCTATTAATTAGGATAATTAGGCTAAATCTAATAATTAAGTTCTTTTCTCCCTTCCTCTCTCATTAGGATTAGGAAATATTATTTAGGAAACTTCAAATAAATTAATTAAATTAAAAATTAGAAATTCATTCTCTTTCCCCCTTCCCATTTCATTAGGATAAATCAATTTAGGATTTTAGGCCCTATGAATAAACATAAAAACAAATAAAAATAATAAAAATCCAAAATACCAAAAACAAAGTAAAAGATATTAAAAAAACCAAAATATTACTAAATTGGAGTTAGAAATTAGACAGTAGCCTAGACTGATTAGGTCAGACCCCGGACCTAGATCAAGGTCTCCCCTTAGCCAGCTTAAACTACCCCAATTTCTTAAACTTCAACTGATTAGGTCCTACTCTCTCTCCGGGCCCCGCTAAGGGACCGGGAGAGCGGATGTGGACGGTTAGCACCTTAGGATAGGGTAGAGATCCATTAGGGAAATGGAATAGTTAGATTGAATCCAAGTAGGAACTCCCCTAGGTAGGCCCTTCTAGCCCCAATTATTAAAATCCAAAAAAAAAACTATAAAACCAACAAAACCAATTCCAAAAATATTTTCTTCCCTTTTCCTCCACCTCCGTTGCCAAATATTTATCTGAACTCAATGATTAAAGGGAATAGAGGCTGATTCCGAGAACCTGAATTAATGAGAATGACGAAATGAGACGAGTGATTTCACACACCCCAATATCAGTTTATTTACTACCGGCCCATCATCGGCCACCCTCAATCAATCCCGGCCCAACATCGGCCATTTTTATCTTACTTCTGGCCCATCATCAGCAATGCACTTTTATCACCTGCGTATCGCACGCAAACCCACAGAAATCACAACTCGAAGTTTCGTCTGCATCATTCTTTCGATTCGAAGAATCAGCCTTTAAACCTTAGGTCGTCAAAGGACATTGAAGGGGGTACCCAGGAATGGGGTTGATCCTCTTCTAAATATTTGGCACCTTTCCCCTTATTTTCTTAGTTTATTTTCATTTTAATTCGCTTATCCCCTAGAATACTTGGATTTAACTTTAATTAGTCTGTTCAACCCTGGATGTTGATTTCCCCTGCCTAGTTCATTATGGTCCCATCTTGAAGCCCGTAATTTGACCCTTGACCCAAGTTCGACCCGAATTGAAAGACCCAAATTAAGTGACGAGACAACCGCCGTGTGTCGCCGGCGGCACATTAGACGAGAGAAGAACCCACCCCATTTTCCTCCCGCATTCTTTCAGCTTTCGTCGAAGGACGGTGTTACGGCCGAATCCGTAACTGGCGATCGTGATCCTTAGATTTTGAGGGTAGTCGGAATCCTCATTTTCGATGTATTTTTTTTCTCACACTGTTGAATGGCATTCCCCTCCCGGGGGGGTCAAAATTCACATCTGACAACGGCATGGAAGCAGTCATTCCCTTTGAGGTCGGCCTCTCGACCTTGAGGTCGGAACTCTATGACCAGGGGCTGAATGACTTGAATGTAGCTCGAGAGCTGGACTTCGCTGAAGAACGAAGAGAGGCAACAATTATCCACCTAGCCGCCTATCAACAGCAGTTGGCCAGGGTATACAACCAGAAGGTCAAAGTAAGAAGATTCGCGGTGGGAGAACTAGTCCTAAAGAAAACACTTCTTGGCGACCAAAATCCTAACGAAAGGGAAACTGTCACCCAACTGGCAGGGGCCATTTAAAGTGCTATCAGCAGTGGAAAGAGCCGCGTACGGGCTCGAGGACATGGAAGGCAAGGAGCTACCACGACCGTGGAACACGATGCACCTCAAAAAGTTCTACTTCTGAAAACATGTATTCAAGGATTTAAACAGTAATAAAAAAGAATCATTCTTCTGGAACGGATCTCTTTTTCAAAATTGCTTCCAAGTTACGCAACTTGACAACAATGCCATCTTCTTTAGGGTTCGGTGACCGCACCATTCCCAAGCTCGGCAGCAATGCCAGCTTCTTTAGGGTTCGTGACCGCACCACCCCCAAGCTCGGCAGCAATGCCAGCTTCATCAGGGCTCGGTGACAACACCACCCCCGGCTTGGCAACTCAGTTAGAGTACCAAACGCCCCTAGCTCGGTGCCAGTACCAGCTACGGCGGTAAAGCCTGTTTCCTCAAGGTTCGGTGACAGCACCACCCCCGGCTCGGCAGCTCAATCAGAGTGCCACCCGCCCCTAGCTCGGTGCCAGCACCAGCTACGGCGGTAAAGCCTGTTTCCTCAGGGTTCGGTGGCAGCACCACCCCCTGCTCAGCAGCTCAGTCAGAGTGCCAGCCATCCTAGCTCGGTGACAGCACCAGCTACGGTGGTAAAGCCAAAAATGTCCAAAACTGACTTCGGCGCTTAGGGACACCTCGAGTTCTTACACTAAGGAGGATCCCTTCATCAGTCACTTCCGGCAGCCTCCGCTCTCAAGGGTTATGGGTGCTGATTGGGACCACGGTTCATGAACTGAAGCTCAGTCAAGGGCAAACATCCAATCTTAAGGCTTACGAAGAGTTCGGTTATCCAGACCAACCACTTAGAGAATAAAGCATAGAAAGGTAGACATCATCCACACACCCATTCCATCAAAGGCAAGAAAAAGAGAGCCAAGGAATGCAAAGAACGCTGTTTTTTCATTAATAAAATCCAAATTACAGAAGGGGTAAGAAGAAGAAGAATACAATGAAAGCAAGAAAAAATACAGAAGGGGCTCAGGGGGCTGCAGCTTCTACATTGCAGTCAATCTCTGGAGCAACCTCAGCCACGACCGCGCTGGCCTCTGGCACAGTCTAGGTGGCTTCAGAGACGACCGTGCTCACTTCAGGAACGCTAGCCTCAGAAGCGGCGGCTTCGAGAGGAGCCTGGACGACCTTGGGTGCGGGGGAGTCTTCAAGCTCGGCACTGGCAATTGGAGGAGCCTCCAAAGGCACCTCGGGAGTGGCCCTCACCTCTGGGCAGGCTTGCAAAGGAGGGAAGGGGGAAGCCAGAGATATGGCTATAAGTTCCGAATCTGAGCGAGGGAACTTTGGGGGATTCCTGAGGAGAGGGCTATCCCCAAGAACCCCAGCCTTCTTCAAGGCTGCTTTCCATCCGAGTTGCCAGGCTCGGTCCCGGATCCCTGGCAACTGAGCCTTGTAGTCAGCTGTCAGTTTGCCAACCTCCTCCTCCATAATGGTGTTATGCTCAGCCAAGAACTCCTCATTGAGCTTGGCTTCTTGCCTCGCCAAAGCAGACTCTATCTCGGCTGCTTTCCCCCTCAAGGCCACCTCCAGCTCGCCTTTCGCCATGTTCCACTGGGCGAGGAGCCTCTTGTTTGTCCCTTTGGCATCTCGCAGGTCCTCTTCCAGCTGCGCCACCACAGTCCGGAGATCATCGAGCTCAGAGGTGAGGTGAGTGTTCTGGGTTTCCTCATCCTTCAGCTCTTCCCTGAGATGCTCCACCAGGACCTGGGATTCTTCGAAGTCGGCGACAAGGCCAGCATTCCTGCCCGCCTCTTCTACCAGCATCACCTCCTTAGCCGCCAAAGACGCCTGCAGCTCCTCCCTCTCGGCCACCCATTCAGCCTCTCTGACCTCGACTGCGTCCAGCCTCTCTATGCCTGTCTAGGATTTCTGCAACAGCTACAAGAAGAAAACCAAATGTCAATAAAAGAATACCGAACTAAAGGCTCCGAAGAAATGCTGCACTTACCGCTACCAGCGAGCGCATCGATGAGAGTAGGAGCGACTCGTTGTCCATCTCTGCCCACCTCGCCATGTCCTAAGGAAGGGCGCAGGCTCGTCCTAGCGCGGCGACCACTTGAGGATCAGCCACGCGATTTGTTTTGGCCAGCTGCCTCCCCAGCACTTCCTCAATGGCCTGCCTCCAGGGCGCTAGCGGAGGGGGCGAGATCGTTCCACCAGCCGGGGGAGGCGACGAGGGGCCAGGCGAGGCCTCGACCCTTGCTCTCTTCTCAGGTCGGCTCCCCTCAACGACCTCGGCAGAGCGAGCCCGACCTCCAGCCCTTGTAGCATGGTCTGGGGGTGAGTCGTCTACGACGATAGTCACTGAAGGCGGACTCGAGGCGACCTTGACCGCGGTGGAGTGAGTGGCCTCGGTCGCGGCTGCACAGTCCGTCTCGACAACAGGGGCAGTAGGAGTTCCGCCAGAAGCGGTTGAAGGCGTCGCAGCCAAAGCGACGACCACGGCCTGAGGGGGATCCCAGGCCTCGCCCCCGATGTCCCCGAAGGCCGCGGCAGACAAGTCTTCTGCAGCATAGCGTTGCCCGCACTGGCGTAGCATCTCTCCCTCTTCCTCTTCCTCTTCCCTCAAGCTGGAAGATAACGAGCTCTCAGACGTGCTGGAAGCTACTAGCCTCTTCCTTCGCGAAGGCCCGGCCTCGGCTCCCGAGGTCTCGGCAGGCTCTTGGTCTGGGAGTGGAGCTGAAGCTCGGTGTCCGAACTCAATCAAACGCCCAATAGGTATCGCGACGGTCACTGCCTCCGAGCTGGGCACCGTGGTCGTCGCTGATTCTGAGCTGGCACCTTCCCCGCGCAGCACGGAGTCTATTCCCGACACCCTTCTTGAGGTGTTGAAGGATCTGTAGTGGGGCGTATACCGCAGGAGGGACCACACAGCACGGCAGTTGTGATCGCGGTAGTTTCTCACCTTCTCGTGCCACTCAGTGTTCACCCTCCAATGGTTTTTCCTGGCGAACTCCCTCCTTTGGCGAAAATCTGTATAAATAGAAAAGTTGTGTTAGTCAGGCATAGAAGAAAGAAAAACTGCAAACCGAAAAGACTTCGGTCTTTACTTGGTGGAGTTCCTATTTTTCGAGGAATCCGAACCGTGGTGCTAGGCTTTGCTTCACCGAACTCCCATCCTCCTCTGACGAATACTCGGTCTTCACCCGCGTATTTGTTGGAATCCTCCAGCGCGGTTACAAAGCCAACCCGGCGGACCCTCAGCCGAAGGTAATGGGTGTTCCCTTCTGCGGATTTGCAGAGGTCGTACGTGTCCTCGTTGTCCAGGACACCGAGGTTGATCCCTAGGAGCTCGTTCAGCCGCACTACGCCTATGCTAATTTTGTATCCATTGGGTAGTAGTTGGCAGGGGCACAACCTCTACTCCCGAAGGCAGTCCCTAACTAGTAGATGAAGGGGGAAGCGGACCCCTCCCTCCACAGCGGAGACCAGCCAGAACAGCATCCAGTCATCGCGGTAGGCGAGGCCATCATCAGGGCCGTCTGGTCTAACCTCCACATCGGCAAGGTTCTTGTACATGTCCCTAAAGTAGGCTATGGAACTTGGGTCTCCTAACATGTGTCTGTAAATCCCCATTCTTTACCTGGACGAAAACCTACCCAGAAGAAAAGACAAGAGAGAAGCTGAGAGAAGCCCTAGAAGGGGACTGCATAGACAAGATTTTGCCGGAAACTTGTAGGCGATGAGGAAGCTCTCTAGCAGTGTGCAATAGGAATTTCGAAAGAGTAAAAGAAGGTGAAGACGAAGAAGCAGCCCTGATTTATAAGGGTCAGAGACGCCGTTTCAGCTTTCAAGAAGTGCCTTTAATGAGGCGTCGCCTCAATCAGCCCAATGTCCTATCTCGCAGCTCTAACGTCTTTTCAAAGTAATTGCGTGGCAGCCAAAGAGGCGACACGTGCCACCATCGGCACAATCTCTGAGGGTTATTAAATGTCCTGGACAGGCGAAGAGACATCTTCGAAGGGGCCGCACGTCAGCAACGGTCATCACGCTGAAAAGGGACCCCCTTTGATCCGAAACTCCTCCATCTCGGTAACCCCTTCCCATACTTCGGCGACCCTCTCTCGAGCTCGGTAGCGGTCCCGGCTAGACAGAGTCACTTAGCTTCCGACCCCCTCGAGCTGGAAGACACTCAGAGGTCAAAAGCTAGGAGGCAATTGTGTGGGCAAAACATCGTAATAACGAGATTAAGGGAGGATCGCAGTAGGAGTGCTAGCTGTCCACCTCAGCCTCATAATCACAGCCCAGTAGTTCGGTGGCTCTGTAAGGTACGCCGACTCAAGAGACCTCCACCACGCAGCTCGGCAGCTCGGTTGGGAGTGCCAGCACGACGGGTCAGCTCGGTGGCTCGGCGTGAGTGCCAGCTCAGCACAGTGCCCAGCGCGGCCAAGTCATTCTTGGTCTCGGTACAAAACGCTAAAGGTAAAGTGGGCCGTCACCTTCCTCTGAGAAGTACAGGCACATCCTGACAGATAGGAGCACTCATTTATGACAATAGGATTGCTCATTTATGGCGATAAGAAGTTGGCTTTATCATCCCTTAACTTCAACTGACCGGAAGCATGGAAGGTCCTGATAGGATGTTCCCTTTTTACCTGCCGCCGAATGTCAGGATGAGGATCAATGGGACCTCACCCCACCTACCCCCACTCATAGAGAGAATGAACGAGGAATGTCCACATATATACACGTGGGGTCAGCCCCATAGAGGTACGCAACACACAATACACAACGCATTGTCTATCATTCTCCTCCTCCTCCTTCCCTGCTTAGTTTTCTTAGAACTAACTCAGGCATCGGAGCGTCTTCGGCTCACGGCAGCCAGGGGCTCTCACCCAATCCATTTTCCTTCCCTTTTCAGGTTCTTGGCGTTCGGTATTCCCTGATCTACAAAGTTCATTTCAATCTAAGTGGGTGTCGTGTTTTCACCGCCTACATATTTGTAATGAGAAAAGCATTTATATATGCTTATTTGTGCATCTCCATTGAGATGACGTGAAAGGGCATGGGCTTGGGCTTAGAGCATTATGACAGATTGAGAAGCGCATCTTCGGCCATTTATTTAGCCTGATTTTTGCTGACCCGGGTTCGCATGTGAAGTGATATGAAAATGACACGCAATGGAATCTCTTTCACGTGTGTATCATTTGTCAATGGAAGTGATACACATGTGTAGAAACTATTTTCATAGAAACCGTACAACCTCTTAGATTCTAGGTCTATAAGACTTAAATCAAACCAGACCCATTTACTGCCTATTCAAATTTCAACTTCAACCTCTTCAACGTGCTCTTTCCAGCCGCCCTTATATAATATCTCTTTGCCTGCCCATCCCTAAATCACACTTTCATGCAATATGAGATTCAAGTGGGGGCCCAGCATGCATGCCTATTAGTCAGGAAGGGGATAAGAGTAAGGCAAAACATATATATTCCTCATCACATTATATTAACCGTGGATCTAAAAACCATTAAAAAAAAACGTCATATGCAAAACATTAGTTATACATGTGAAGCACATGAACTTATTTGTCAAAATCACCATCCGCACATCATTAAATTAGTACATCCAATGATTTTAGATTTATTTAAACTTCTTTCACGTTTTATAAATTTGTCAAAATCCATGAAAAATTAATATATGAAACTAAATCTCCTGACATTTACCGTTAATAGAAGAATATTAAACAATTCGGATCATGAATTAGAGGCCCACAAAAGTCAAGAAAAAATTAGATCCATGAGTTGGCACTTTTTCACGAATTACTTAAAATAAATGTAGATCTAAAATAATCAACTTCTAATCTTGGTGCTTATTTGTTCAATAAATAAGAATCAGATAAAAAAAAAATAAAGGTGATTGATGGGCCTCACAAGATTACAATCACCATATAAAAAGTGTATAAATCTATTTTGCAATATGGGGTGTTTACATAAGCCTTATTTGCATTATTTGCATGCCACTTTCATATGTCATGTCATTTAAGCATGGCATTAATAAATAATTGTAAACAAATGCAATGATGCTAATCTTTCTTCATGTCAATCATTTATATATGAAAATGACTGAAAAAAAAACAAACAACAGGGAACGCACATGCATGTTTCTATCTTTGTCGACTAGGAAAAACACAAGGAATGTACAGCCATTCACCTCAAAAGAGTTGCATTTGAAAACGTGAATTCCATGATTGTTTGCCGAAATCTCCACTGCGTGGCTCACCGATCGATCACAAACATTACTTCTGGCATGGTCTGGTGGGCCTGGGAACATTGGAATGGTTACTACCAATAAAATACAAGGAGATGTCGGCAACTGTGGTGAGTCAATTGTGGATGTAAATTAAATAAGATCCTTCGTGCATTATAGTTCTCTAATAAGCTCTCTTAAACTCCACGGCTCATTTGGAAAAATTCACTATTTAGGGGCGCCTGTTTGACATCACAATATGGCACGTGAGGAGCGAGCACGTCGGCAACTGTAGTCAGTCAAT
Source organism: Persea americana (assembly GCA_029852735.1). NCBI lineage: Eukaryota > Viridiplantae > Streptophyta > Magnoliopsida > Laurales > Lauraceae > Persea > Persea americana. The sequence continues at coordinate 28,534,319 of CM056818.1, read as the reverse complement.
ATGAATGTAAATTAATTCATAGAATTTACCATGAGAGCCCATCTTTATAGGAATGATAATGTGACAACATCTTTTTTGTTGATTGTAAATATGGGACCACTTTTAAAATTACAATGTGGTACCTATCTTTAGAAATTAGAACATGGGTCACATTCACAGGATACACGATATAGGCCTATATCCACAGGATTTACAATGTGGCTCTGCCTTTTTCTATTATAACCATATGACCCACCTTAAAAATTATAAAGTGGTGCTACCTTTTCTATAATAATAAACACATGACCCACATTTAGAAATTACAATGCGATGACTGCCTTTGGAAACTAGAACATGGGGTCCACATACATACGATTTATAATGTGATCCCACCATTATAGCAAATATAATTTGGGCCCACCTTTTACAATTGTGATCATGTAGCCCCACCTTTAGGATTTACAAAAGTAGGGCTACTTTCTTTGAGATTATGAACATGGGGCCTACCTTTACGATATGTGAGAGGATTTGAACTCTTTAAATGAAATTATGTAAATGACGAGAGATAAGAAAGAAACAATTGTGTATTTGTTTCTTAAAAAAATTAGGGGCATTCGGGTCCTAAACATTTCATTTTATGGCCTTAAATCCACATTCTTTTTTTATAGTGGTATAAGTCATTTTTTCTAAATTTGAAGACCTAAAATGTCTAATTTACCCTTTCTTCAAAATCATATCCCATGATTAATGGGATATGCCATTAATAATGGTCAACTACCATTTAATTGGCCACGATTAATAAAATCCCATTAATGAGCTTTTCAAATAAATTTTAAAAAAACACAAACAAATTTCAAAAAATACAAATAAATGCAAAAGAAAGTAAATAAATTTCAAAAAACGCAATACTTTCAAAAAAATCAACCGCAATAAATTTCCAAAGAACACAGAGAAATCTAAATACACGCAAATAAATTTCAAAAGATGTAAATAAAGTTAAAAAACATAAATAAATTTAAAAAAAGTAAATACATTTGCCAAAACTAAGATAAACCAATTTTCCAAATTTCAGAAAATTTTCCAAAAACTCAAGTACTTTTTTCAAAATTTAGTTAAATTTATTTCAAAAAATAAAAATAAATTTCAAAAGACACAAATAAAATTCAAAATTATAAATAGATCTAAAAATATATATATATATAAATAAATTTGCCAAAAACACATAAAGATTCGTTCAAAAACTCAAGTAAATTTGTCAAAAACTCAGATAGATTTGTTCAGAACTCCGATAAATTATTTATAGAACTCAGATAAATAGCAAAAAACTCAGATAGATTTGTCCAGAACTCAGATAAATTTGTTCGGAACTCACATAAATTTGCGCAAAACTCAAAAAAACTTGATAAAAAATTAAAAACTCAGATAAATTTAACAGAAACTCGTATAAATTGGTCAAACACTCAGATAAATTTGAAAAAAAATTAAATAAAATTCACAAAAAATCAGATAAATTTCATAAAAACTAAGATAGATTTACCAAAAACGATATAACAACCCAACTGCATTCCTTCTTTGGCGATGGCGTAGCAACATCCATGTAACTTATATGTAGGACAGCGAGAAGCTCCTTCTCCGACGACGACGGTTGATCTATGCAAATGAGGATCTTCCTGGGCAAGTGCAAGGAAATCCCGTAATCCTTTATTTTGCAATGGTTCTGATTTCTATAGAGAGTCTGGGTTCTGCAAGTCTCTTCAAACAACAACAGAACGCAGAAGCCCAGATCCTCGTGCTTCTTCTTCCTTTCTGGCCAAGGCAAGGTGACGCGGAGAGATGGCGAAGGGCGCGGCTGTGGATTCCAGCGGCAACCCTCTTTCATTTTTGCAACGGAGTCCAGCCCAACCTTTGCAGCGGTGGTCCTCTCCCCCTGCAATGGGTGAAGATAACAGCCATGCTACCTTCCTTTTCTAGCGATGGCTTAGCAACTTCTATGTAGGACAACGAGAAGCTCCTTCTTGGACGATGGCGGTCGATCTATGCAACTGAGGATCTTCCTTGACAAGTGCAAGGAAATCCCGAGATCCTCTGTTTTGCGATGGTTTCGGTTTCTGCAAAGATTCTAGGTTCTGCAAGCCTCTACAAACAACAACAGAAATCAAAAGTCCAAATCCTTGTGCTTCTTCTTCCCCTCCGGCCAAGGGAAGGTGGCGCGGAGCGATGGAGAAGGGTATGACTGTGGATTCTAGTGGCATCCCTTTTTCGTTTCTGCAATGGACTCCAACCTAACCTTTGCAGCTGTGGTCCTCTCCTCCGGCAGCAGGTGGAGTAGTCCGGATCTCTTTTGGTTTGTAACCTCGACAACAATACGAACCAGAAGTCTGATTTCTGCTCTATGTCTCCCACCTCGATCAAATCAAAATCCCCTGAGTTCTTCTCCAATGGAGAACCTGTGCAAAGTCTTCTCAGCACCAACTGAATGATCTTTGAAACAGGGGGAACATAAGATTTGAAATTTTGAAAATTTAAAATTTTATGCATAATCAGTTGAAAGGGCAAATTAGTCATGGAAATTTCTAATGTAGACCTCTCACCAAAATATATCTAGCTGTGTGGACTACAAGCCTTAGAGAAAAAGTTGGTGGACTGGAGGCTTTACAAGACTGTGATGAGGGACCTCTGGCTAATTATCCCATAAAATTAATGTTTTTTCATTCCAACTTTCTTGTGCAAGTTAAGATCTTAGATTCCTTCCATTGAGATCAAGATTTTGAATAGTGATTTACATATATCAAACATGTTTTTTATAACCTCATCTCATAGGAACATGGGGACATCCGAATACCACAATGCCAAACACACCCTTTGTTACATTCACAAACTATTCTAGTACATATATCCATTAATGAGACCCATCTAAGAAATTCAAATTGCTTAGGGCCCGTTTGGATGCCTATAGAAAAAAAATATTTATAGATTTAAATATTGCAAGAATAAAATAGTATAGAATACAATAATGCAATATTATAACAGTATAATATTTTTACTGTTTAAAGTAAAGTTAATAAAAAGATAACTACTTTATAACTCTCTCTCTCCCAGTTTACTTTACCACATACTTCATCTAACCTTACTTTACCTCACCTTTAACCATGATATGACATCAATCTTTATTTTACTTTACCACACCCGTAAACAAGTCATTTTTTATTTACCATATAAAACTACGATAAAATATGATAGAGTAAAGTAAAGAAAAGAAACTACTTTACCATTCCTTCCCACTTTACTTCACCATGTACTTCATCTCACCTTTACTTTACCACACCTTTACCGTCCTGTGAGTTTTACTTTTACTTTACTTTACCTTATATGTAATCATACACATTACAATGGATTTGGTGAACTAAGATCTTTACTTTACTCTACCACTTTGTAATAGTCATTTTTAAAGATTCTTATCTTGCAGAAAGTTTTCTAAGGGGGGAGCTGTAGGAGAGAATATTGAGTTTTTTTGAAAAAAATGAATCTTTTCTTCAAATTTTTCTTTAGTTACCAAACGCACAAGATTTTCTTCTTTAAAAAATGAAAGATTATATTCTATAAAATATTATTCTCTTATGTTTTCTTGTGCATCCAAATAGGCCCTTAAGGCAAAACTTTTAATGTATTTGTTAGAGAGTATTTCAAAGAACATTGTATATGAAAAATGATGACTTTATCTTAGATTATTATTAGATTAGATTTTGATGGCTCTGTTTTTCGGTGGGGAAGTATATCACGCCTGTGGCCCCTCTTAAGAAGGGCATTGGGTCTGGCGAGCATCCGCCTAGATTGAGAGGGCGGGGAAAACTCTTAAGGATTGGGTATGCACAGTGGTGCACAAGTCCTACATCAGAGATGCGCTAGTCCAGATCTTGGGTATATGTGTGACCTGATCCTTAACTCCACATGAGGCCTTTCGGTGGGTTGAAATCTATCAAAAAATAAAACCGTGAGGCATGTGGGCCAAAGCAGACAATATCATGTGGAGAGTGGGCCCGGGTAGGGAAATGTAATTAATTGATTATGTTTCCTATTTAAGCTATTGTTACCATTTGCCTAGGTTTCCTCAGGGACTACCTGCTTCAAAATACCAGAGACATCCTGTTAGTGGACGATCACAGTGCAGATACAATTTCTTGGAAGGATTCTACCTTTGGAAACTGATCTCGTCTAGCTTGCTTTCCCTGGCACCTTCTGCTTAGGAAAACTCCATCAGATTTGTTGGCAAAAAACAGAGGATGTAACATGGCTTCCAGGCGCTATATTTGTCACCTTTGGGAAGAGATGGACTCCCACCTCTTCTTCTCCTGCAACCTAGCCAATGCTTTCTGGTTCTGGCTTTTATACTTCTGTAGCTTCCCTCCCCCAACTCCGTCCTCTGCAGCCGCAATTTGGAAGGTTATCTCTAAGGCTGGAGGTGCCTCTAAAAGAAAATGGGCAACTGCCATCTTCTTGCATGGCATCTTTATCCTCTGGTTTCTTTGGAATGAGGCCAAGCACAGCAACCAAAAGCCAACTCTTCAGTGAGTGAAGGTTATTTTTTAGGACAGGATCAAAGGCATGATAATTTCTCTATCCCCTGCTACAGTTTTTATCTACCCTCATTCCATCCTTCGTGCTTTGGGGCTGGTCTAACCTTGAGCTTACTCCCTGGCTATAGCAATTTTTCTATGTCTTCCTCAGTTATGTTTCTGCTCTGTTTAGCCTCTGTATTGCTGTTTAGTGTTTAGTTTTCTTGTGTTGTTGTTTCTTTGATTACAGCCTCACTACAACAGAATGCACCTTTAGCGACGTTTTTTACCGACGTTTTTCTAAATTCGTCGCTAAAAGTGTCTTCCACCGACGTATCAAAATTCGTTGGGAAAAGTCTGCACTTTTACCGACGTTTTATGGAAAACGTCGGTAAAAGTCTGGTTTTTGGCGACGTTTACTTAAAAACGTCGGTAAAAGTAGAGTTTTACCGACGTTTTATAAAACCGTCGGTAAAAGGCCAGGCTTTTATTACCGACGAATAAAAAAACGTCGGTAAAACTCTACTTTTACCGACGTTTTTAAGTAAACGTCGGTAAAGATCATTTCTAAAATTAATTTACTCTATAATCGAAGTAAAAATGAAATTTATTACCGACGTTCTGTGATTTCGTCGGTAAAAGTCTACTTTTACCGACGTTTTTAGAGAAACGTCGGTAAAGATCATAACATTAATTTTTATTGCCGACGTTTTAGTTAAATGCGTCGGTAAAAGTTGATCTTTACCGACGTTTATTAATAAACGTCGGTAAAGATCATTCTTAAAAATTAATTTATTCTGTTACCTGAACTAAAAATTATGTGAAATGCTGAAAGGTTTTTGAACTACAGAAGATTTGAGTTTCATTTTTACTATTGGCAAATGATAAGCAATCGGGATAACCTCCTAATTATTTATGAATTTAATTTGTAACTGGAATATATCTCCTCTTTTTCTGCAAAAACTATAACATTTAATAGAGAATTACTGCAATTTCATTCCAAATCTTAAAGATAGTACCCAAAACAAGAGGCAGGCAGACTAAAGAGAGCACCCAAAACAACACCAAGGAGAGCTCGTCAAAACTAGCCATCTTCTTTTCAATGAAAGCACATCAGAACTCTGCACCTTCACAGGGCCCAAGAGGACAAGAGAAGAGATTGAACCCTTCCCTGCCACCCCGCCGACTAAGCCCCTGTAGAAATTTAGTCTTACAGTTTTACATGTAACAGATACCTACCATAATGTATAAGTTTTATTGTCATTGTATCTTATTGCTTATCTAATATTTGTTTCTTTTACTAAACTCAACTTCAATGTCAGCATGTATGATCAACATGGGTAAAACACCCAGCTGAAAAAAGCATAAGCATTTATTGTATGAATAATAAGGTTGAGTCATGGCTTTTCAGACTTGTATATAGATATAGATATTAAATCACAGTTTGGAGTCTGGTTCATTACCATGAAAACAGAGTTGCCACCCATCCCTTCTATATTTTCCCTATTACCTTCCCTATCTCTTCTTTTTCCCTTCATCTGAATCACTTCTAATTTTATTTTATTTTTTTCTGTTTGGGCTTGGGTGACTCCATTCATAGGGTGACTCAACTCGGGCCAATTTTCAGCACACGGAGCTGACAGACAACAGGTTTGACTCCTACCACACAATGAAGACTGAAATAAGAGAAAATGTGGAAAAACATATGCTTTATTGTTTGTTGTTACCCTTTAGGTTTGAATGTTGAAATCATTTGTGACTTAGGAATTAGGGTGTAATTTATTATTCATTTTGATTTCAAGTTTTCTATTTGTTTATGATGTGATAGTTTGGTTTTTGTTGATATTATTTATTATGTCCTAGTTAAGGTCAAGAATTTGTAATACCTGGCACAAATTCTTTTCTAACTTTTTATTTAAATGTATCACTTTTGTGATTTACTGATATTTGTTATCTGTTGTCAATCAACTGCACTACCACCTGAAGGTAAATGTCCAAATTCCCTGCATAGTACGAAACTGTAAAGTTACTCATGGGTTTTGTTGTACACAAGTAATGTTAGAAACATAGATCTGAGGCCAATAATTTTTTTTGTTCTGGGGGCATATATATATATCATGCGATAGATCTTCAATGATCTCAATCATAAATGCTGGCCCCATTACTTTCAAATCCAAGACCCAAGTTTATTGCTCCAAACATTGGGTCCTTCTCTTATATTCCTCCAAAGACTTTTAATTTCAGTCTGTGATGTATTTTTTTTATGGACTTGATTTAATGGAATCTCTCTGTTCTAGGGAAGAGTTGCACTGTTTTCATAATTGATTTCAGTTGCTTTGTTTATATATAGATAGGTTCACTAAAAGTTGTGCATATGACATTGATACGTTAATCTTGCTATTTTTTATTTTTTTGCAGATTGAATGAAAATTGAAAAACAAATTTTGTTAAAAAAGTCCATGCAGCTAGGATGAGGCCAACTTGAAGGCCAAGTATGCAGAGTAACACATTGCTTCTAATTCTTTAACCGTGAGTCCTATTTGCTCCTGTTAGTTCCGCCAAGTTACGTTACCCTCGAGCGAAGTGCTCGTGCTGGATGCCCCAATTTTTTCGGGTGCCGTTTCCCGTTCCGGACCCCCGGCGGACCATTTTAGTGCCTAAGTGTCGGAAAATCCTTTTTAATTTTTATTTTACATTGGTAAAACTATCAGAGACTATGGAGATAAATTATATGACGTCGGTAAAATGAACATTTAGCGACAATTTTTGTAAAATGTCGGTAATGTTTAAATTTTTTTTAAGGAAAATTAAAAATCAGAGTCCTTTACTGAGGAAGTTTTTTTTGCCAACGAAAATTAGTGTCGGACATTTTATCACTGACGTTTAATATTGGTAATGTATAAATTAATTTTTTACCGACGAAATTTAATTTTTTGGCGACGAAAACAATTCATCGGCGAACTTCCCACCTTTTTTCCCCTCTTCCCGCCAACACAACCCCTCTTTTCACTCTCTCCCCTTCCCTTCTCTCTCACGCCCTTTTCTCTCATTCTCTCCTGCGCCTCTCTCACTTCTGCTCTCTCTGCTCTCTCACTCTCGCTCTCTCTGCTCACTCTCGCTCTCTCGATCTGCTCTCTCACTCTCGCTCTCTCTGCTCACTCTCGCGCTCTCTGCTCACTCTCGCTCTCTCGATCTGCTCTCTCACTCTCGCTCTCTCGATCTGCTCTCTCACTCTCGCTCTCTCGATCTGCTCTCTCACTCTCGCTCTCTCGATCTGCTCTCTCACTCTCGCTCTCTCGATCTGCTCTCTCACTCTCGCTCTATCTGCTCACTCTCGCTCTCTCTGCTCTCTCGTTTGCCCAAGACGCTGCTCGTCTTCTCCCTGCTGCTGCTGCTGGGCTGCTCGTCTTCTCCCTGCTGCTGCTGCTGGGCTGCTCGTCTCCTCCCTGCTGCTGCTGCTGGGCTGCTCGTCTTCTCCTCCCTGCTGCTGCTGCTGCTGGGCTGCTCTTCTTCTCCCTGCTGCTGCTGCTGGGCTGCTCGTCTTCTCCTCCCTGCTGCTGCTGCTGGGCTGCTCGTCTTCTCCCTGCTGCTGGGCTGCTACCCGCTGCTGCTCATCTCATTCCAGGTACTGGATCACATGATTAATTTGGGCCAGGGGATCCAAGGTACTGGATCTAGTCTTTTGGTTGTACATGAAAATTAATAATCTTAACACATGCAATGACTCTGTCGTTAAGCTAAGTTGGGGAATTTTTTCAAAATAGGCTGAGACCCCTCTGTTAATCTATTCTGCCACCACATATGTGGAACACATGTATGCCTGTATCATATATTGGTTGAAACCATGAGAGTGGATACTTATCCTGGACAGGAATGGCAATGGCTACCTGTTTACCCGATTACCCCAATCATCCAGTTCGGAACAGAAAATTGCATGGAGCCTGATTTTGGGCTAGCCAAAAATCAATAATAAGGCTGTTTCGGATTGGATTGGTGGGTCACATTGCAAATAATAAGGCTGTGTTAGATTTGCGTGTTGGATGTTAGTAATAGACTCAATCCTAATTACCCAAGTTACAAAAAACTTATTCTTAAACATTTTAATAACCAAAAATAAATGCTGAATCCCTATCATTTAATGAATCATAAAAGCACATACACAGGTGATATCATGATTGCATGGAAAGTTTGAGGGATTTCAGGCAAGTACGATCAATCTAGGCCTGTGCTTGAAAGTACATTACAGACCAATGGTTCACTTACTAAGAGTGCAGGAACACACTTGACACTCTAGGCAATCATTCTTTTTTTTTCCATATCATAATTCATACCATATCAGTTGTAACCTTTAACCCATCACGGTTGGGTGTCTTGACATCTTCTGTTTCAAGATTCCCAATCCACATTATAACCATCTCAGGCACATGACACAACCGGGCACCGCCATTAAAAAACATGATATCTAAAGATCAGATGCAATACTACAAAAGGTGGGTAGTCAACCCAAAACGATAATGCATAGTCTGTCAGACAAATGATGGCGCACAGAAAATACCTGTCTTTCAAGAAGCTGGTTGTGAGTGTAATATGTATTCATTAATGGTAATTCAAAATAGATATAATAAAAAGACTCAATACTTTGTGAATGTAAAATGTATTTAACATTGGAACTTGCTGAATCTGAGTTCTCTATTCACAAATTCAAGACTTAAAATGAAGCTGAAGCTTGTATTTAGGAGTTTTTAAACCAAGTCTCGAAGTTGTTTGGGAAGTCTACTTTCATGCTTAGATCACTTGTGATTAGGTCAGATATTGGTGAGCATATTCTATATGTAATTTCTGATTACTTGTGATTAGGTCAGATATGGACAGGAGTTGGATATTTGGTTATCAGAACCGATTTAGTGCGGAGTACATAGCTGGGGTGAACTCATTTATTGATTATGCAAAGGCGAATTCGGGCGGGGCAATGTTGATCAACTGCCCGTGTAACGATTGCTGTAACCATCGGAAGCATGACTATGTAACCGTTAGAAGTCATTTGCACATTCACGGAATGATGGTCTCATACCTACAGTGGATATATCACGGGGAACCTATAGTTCAACCTGATGATTCGGATGAGAGCGAGGATGAATCAGAAGAGAATCAAGATGAATACGATGAGTTGATAGAGGACCATCGTAGGGGAACTCACTTGGAGGAAGATACTCAAGAGAGGGATGATGTGCAGGATTTTGAAAATTTGTTGAAGGCTTCTCAGCGTGGCTTGTACCCAGGATGCAAAAACTCAGATACTCTGTTATCGTTTGTCATCAAGATATTGCATGTGAAGGTAGAAAGTGGGTGTAGCAATAAGTCGTTCGACAAGGTTCTTCAGATTTTTAAGGACTTCTTACCCGAAGGTCATGTAGTGCCGGAATCAGTTTATGAGGCGAAGAAATTATTACGTGACTTGGGCATGGGATACAAGAACATAGATGCCTGCAAACACAATTGTGTGTTGTATTGGAAAGAGAATGCTCAGTTGGATAAATGTCCAGAATGTGAAGAGCCTAGGTACAAGGTCAATGATGGCAAGCGAAAGAAGGTCCCTCATAAGGTGCTCCGTTACTTCCCATTGACACCGAGGTTACGCAGATTGTATATGTCAAGGAAGACAGCCACAGAGATGAGATGGCACAGTGAGAAGCGCGTTGATGATGGGATAGCGCGACATCCGGCTGATTCAGTGGAATGGAAAGAATTTGATAAGAAATATCCAGAGTTTGCCCAAGAGACACGTAATGTGAGGCTGGGGTTAGCAACCGATGGATTCAATCCTTTCGGTAACATGAGCACCTCTTATAGCATGTGGCCTGTCATACTTATGCCCTATAATTTGCCACCATGGATGTGCATGAAGGAGCCATTCTTGATGATGTCATTACTTATTCCAGGACCAAACTCACCGGGAAATGATATCGATGTATATCTGAGGCCCTTGGTTGATGAGTTGAAGGAGTTGTGGGATCATGGTGTATCGACTTATGATGCCTCCACTAAACAGACCTTTCAAATGCATGCGGCTGTGATGTGGACGATAAATGACTTTCCTGCGTATGGTAACTTGTCTGGGTGGAGCACAAAAGGTTATAACGCATGCCCCTCGTGTAACGACAACTCACTAGGGGTGAAGTTGAAAGATAAGATTGGGTACATTGGCCATCGAAAATACTTGGAACTGAACCACCAATGGCGTAGAAGCAAGGCCTTCAATGGTCAGCCTGAGCGTGAAAAGAATTCTTTGGATTTACCGGGGCAAAAGGTACTAAACCAGCTAGAAGAACTAGCGCCGGTCAAGTTTGGCAAGAATAACAAAAGACCGCGCGACTATGGAGAACTGAATTGGACAAAGAAAAGCATCCTATTTGAATGGCCCTACTGGAAGTGCAAAAAACTCCGACATAACCTTGATCCTATGCACATTGAGAAGAACATATGTGTAGCTTTGGTTGGAACTCTTTTGGGCATAAAGGGCAAAAATAAGGACACCGATAAAGCGCGCAAGGATTTGAAAAATATGGGCATCAGGCCAGAATTGCATCTAGTGGAGAGGGGCGATGGATCCAGCTTGAAGCCGCATGCCTCTTACACTCTGGAACCAAAACATAGAGATGGCTTTTATGAATTCTTGAAGTCGATCAAATACCCAGACGGCTATGCGGCGAACCTTTCGAGGTGTGTAACCTCAAAAAATGATAAATTAGCTGGTTTAAAGAGCCATGATTGCCACATCCTTATCCAACGCATCCTTCCTATTGGCATGCGCGGCTTCCTGAATAAGGATATCTGTACAACATTGTTCGAGTTAGGCAACTTTTTCCAAGACCTCTGCTCGAAAACACAGAGATCCGATGATTTGAAAAAATTGGAGGAGCAGATAGTTTTAATATTGTGCAAGCTGGAGAGGATTTTTCCTCCTGCTTTCTTTGATGTGATGGTTCATCTGTCGGTTCACTTGCCACGAGAGGCCATGCTTGGTGGACCGGTGCAATATCGATGGATGTACCCGATAGAAAGGTAATAGTTTATGACCATTGATGAATTATTTATGTATTAGTGCAATTGCTTTGCATTGAAAATCGTAATTGTTGTCATTGGTTGTTTGAAGGTTTTTGAAGACCTTAAAAGGGTACGTTCGCAACCGAGCTCGGCCTGAAGGTTCGATTGCCGAGGCTTACATTGTCAAGGAGTGTCTCACTTTTTGCTCAATGTATTTAAGGCAGACTGATCGAGTTGAGCGGTATGATGATGGTGGCGAACGTGGCCCGGGGATGTCGGTCTTCACACAAATTGTCCGTCCCATCGGACTGATGCCAAGGGCACATGATCCTTCTCAAAGAGAGCGTGACAATGCTCATTGGTTTGTGCTGAATAATTGCCCCGAGGTGGAGCCGCATCTACAGTATGTGCTTCAATCTCATTCTATTTATGCATTGCTTGTTAACTCCTTTATTCATTCTCTACTCGTATTTATTCATTAAATGCTATCTTGAGTAGGGAACACAAGAAATTAGTGCAAGATCAAAGAGGTGGAGATGTCGGGCAGATACAACGAAAAGAATTTGCAGAATGGTTTAAACAACGTGTAAGACATATAACATAGTCATTTAAATTGCTAGATATTATTGGATTACGCTTCAAATGACACGGTTAGTCTAATACATTTGTCTTAATCTGCTTATGCAGATGAATCAATTGCGAACTCTAGGGTCACCAGAAGCGTTTGATGAGATCTGGTCATTAGCAAATGGACCGAGATCCCTAGTGAATCTTTATCAGGGGTGTGATTGCAATTGCATCCGATACCACACTCTTGACCGTGAGAAATGCCGTAGGAGCCAGAGTAGCGGGTTGGTCGTGGAAGGGGAATACGAAGGGGTGAAACATGACTACTATGGCTACATCTGCAATGTCTGGGAATTGTCCTATCGGCACGGGGGTAAGGTGGTCTTATTTGAATGTGAATGGTACAACACTAGTACCAAGCACAAGATAAACATCGAAGACCATGTTACAAGCATTGATATCACGGGTCGTTGGTGTAAGGATGATCCATTTGTCCTACCAAGTCAGGTGACACAAGTCTTCTACGTCAATGACACCAGCAGAGGAAAAAATTGGAGAGTCGTAGAACGGGTCAAGCCTCGGGGAGTATGGGATGTACCCGCTAAGCGGGATGACGGCAATGATGATGATGATGTGCCTAATGATGCATTTCAGCAGGACGAAACGACATTTGTTGTCCCAGTCCTCGTCGATGGTACTAGTGTCCAATACTCTATGGATGATATAGATCCTGAGATCGTTCTCAGTGATGAGTCAGTAGATGAGGATGGCCAAGACGAGGATGAAACACTAGCGGAGTACGAAGATGATGAAGAAAATGATGTTCATAGTCAGGAAGATGATGACATGGAATATGACATGTAGTGTTTGTTTCAAGTTTTGCATATGTAACGATTAAGTAAATTAATAAATATCTTCTCTTACATAATGACATTGTCTTCAATTTCATTTTCTCTTCTGATTTGTTCATATATGGATAAGACAATTCTACATTTCACATTTTATTCTTATTTTGCAAAAGATGCCAAACAGAGGGAAAAAATGGGTCAAACCAGGAGAACTGTCCCGTCAAGTGCAAGCATCCAATTATTTATTAAAGAGAAAAAAGATAATTAAGAAGAATGCAGAAAAACTTGCACTTCTACGGCTCCCGCCGACCGCATGTACTATATTTGGTTCGGCTAAAGGGACAAAGGAGAAGGGAAAGAGGAATGTTAATGGGAATGATAAGGATGAGAACTACATTCCCCCCGAAGATGATGATGTAGATGACGAGACATCTTGGTCTCAATCGGATGAGGTAATCTTTATGTGAATGTCTATCACGTGTACTTGAAAATATTAGTTTCAAGTTGGTGACACTCATACCAAAATGATTTCCATTTCCATTTAATGTAAATTACTGACATTCAGTTTACTAATATTATTTTTTTGTGCTTAATTATTTATTTTCCTTGTCATCTTGCTTTAAGCCAGATTGCAGATATGCCTCGGGAAAAGAGGGCGAAACGTGCTCGGCAGATCGCAGCTGCACTCAGGTTAGCTCCTGTAGAGAGCACAGCTGAGCCCTCGACACAACCTCCGCCAGCTGCTCTTGAGGTTACACCATGTAGAGGATCATGGAGCACCCGTGATTCGGCAGCCCCCCAGCCTCTGCCGATTCAGCCTCTGACCACACATCGCCCGCCGGGGCAGCCTGAGTCGTCCCAGCCTTCCACGAGCCCTCATACAGTCAGGAGCAGCGTAGGTGAGAAAATTCCGACACTTAGGAATTTCAAAATGGTTCACCTCAATTTATTGATTTGTGTTCACTAACTCATTTAGCACTGTCATTTTAACAACATCAGCCTCAGCCTCGGAGGTTCCGAGCCGTGTAAGGGGTGTTACGCGAGGGAAGAATGTGACAAAGCTAAGGAGACAACTAGGTCATAACATCCCAGTGTCGATCCCCACCTGCAGTCATAGGCCAGAAGGGGAACATGCCCCATCACTGGTTAACCATATTGGGTTAGCCATTAGAGAGGTTGCCCCGGTCAGGCCCCATGGCTGGAAGAAGCTTGACAGTGGGATCAAGCTTGCCGTCATCACTGCTGTTAAGGTAAACTGAAACAAGAAATCTCATCCAAAATGATGACATTTGTGAGCCTCATTACAATATTTGATTATATTTTGTGATTACTAATCTTTATATGGCTCTCCCCTAATTGCAGCAATTTTTTGATATCGGGGACTATGAAGGTGATATGCAGCTCCGGACGGACATTGACCGCCAATGCGGAGTTTTGTATAGGAGTTGGAAATATGAGCTGCATACTCACTATCTCGAGCTTTTGGAGCAGGGGGTTCCTCGACCCCAGGACCACCCGGCAGAGGGTTGTGGTCTAGCTGATTGGCAGCTTATGGTCTCGCAGTGCTGGGAATCACCAACCTGGAAGGTAACATTGGGATGTTATCTACAAAAATCGAATTGCCTACTTAATTCCTTGTTTAATTATGTTCTTGCTTCATTTGTTTCTCTTTTTGTCCATGCTTAAAATGGCTTTGTATGTTGTTTTCTATGTAGGCGAAATCGAAAAAAGCTCAAGATAGTCGAGCCAAGCTGCCATATAATCATACCAGCGGCTCCAGGTCATTTGCATCGAGGATGTCTCTGATGGTACTGATTATATTCATATGAAGAAACTTGATTAAGTTTATTAATTTATAGATATGTAGCTGGGTTTATATCTAATACAAAGCTATTTCAAATGACAGAGGGCACAAAATGCCGGTCAAGCGCCGCCTATTACTCAGTTCTTCCATGACACCCACTACAGACAAACGAGTAATGAGTGGGTAAATGAGGTGGCTCGGCAGAGACATGTACGTTTAATTATAAATCAAATATGATCAATAATTCCATAAAAGCATTCTAAATCACTTATTGATTTAAATGGCAGGAGGCCTTGGTGCAGCGGACTGAGGAGCAGTCGCAACCCTCTGTCACAACTCCGATGTCTGAGGAGCAGATTGCTGCTGATGTGCTTGGGAAGAGGTCGGGATATGTTAAAGGGTATGGGATATACGCGAGGACCTCTTCATCTTCCCCACAGTCTCGTGCGCCAGATCCGGAGGTGACCGCCCTGAGGGAGCAGCTAGCTGAGCAGGTGGCGAGGCAGGCTGAGCAGGATAGGAGGCAGGCTGAGCAGGATAGGAGGCAGGCTGAGCAGGACAGGAGGCAGGCTGAGCAGGACAGGAGAACACATGCACTTGAGGCCCTCGTTCAGCAGTTGGCAGCTGCGGCAGGGATAGATCCCTCCAGCTATTTCGACATCACGAGAGGGACCACTTCTGCTGGAGATGGCACAGCTACTGGAGATCATGATGCGACTCTTTGGTTAGTAGATTACTCTCTTGAAATTTTAACATAATAACTATTTGAAAAGTATAAACAATTGATATTTAACATCATAACTATTCGAAATGTATTCATAATAACATTCGACACTAGGCTCTTGAACGGTCACACTCTTTCAGATTAGGGTTAGGTTTGGGCTTCAAAAGCACAACCAAAATTAAGTATTGGATGAGTTGAGGTTGAGGGCATAGTTGACCCGATCCAACCTGAAACTAATTGACACAACCTCATCAAACTATGCATGCTTTGGTTTTCCCAATTGTTGGATTGAATCACAAACCTTAACCCACAACAGGTGAAAGTGTTCCATGGAACTTTTCCTCTATCTGAGCCATGTTAAAATTTGAACAATAGATTTCTTCACCGAAAACATTGGATTCCTTTTCCGTCACTTGGTCCGGAACTGGGCCCGCCGGGGGTCCGGAACTGGCTCCGGCGACCGGAAAATCCCTCCAGCTGCGGCACGGCCAGTTCGCTCGAGATGAGAGTAACTTGCAGGAACTGACGGCTCGCAAATAGGACTCACGGTTAGGGAGTTTGGTGCGAAAACGCACTCTTTTCCAACACTTAGGCTCCAAAACGGCCCGCCGGGGGTCCGGAACGGGAACCGGCGACCGGAAAATTCCGAAACTGGCACGGCCAGTTTGCTCGAGATGAGAGTAACCTGCAGGAACTGACGGCTCGCAAATAGGACTCACGGTTAGGGAGGTTGGGGCGAAAACGCACTCTTTTCCAACACTTAGGCTCCAAAACGGCCCGCCGGGGGTCCGGAACGGGATCCGGCGACCGGAAAATTCCGAAACCGGCACGGCCAGTTCGCTCCAGATGAGAGTAACCTGCAGGAACTGACGGCTCGCAAATAGGACTCACGGTTAGGGAGTTTGGGGCGAAAACGCACTCTTTTTCAACACTTAGGCTCCAAAACGGCCCGCCGGGGGTCCGGAACGGGAACCGGCGACCGGAAAATTCCGAAACTGGCACGGCCAGTTCGCTCGAGATGAGAGTAACCTGCAGGAACTGACGGCTCGCAAACAGGACTCACGGTTAGGGAGTTTGGTGCGAAAACGCACTCTTTTACAAACACTTAGGCTCCAAAACGGCCCGCCGGGGGTCCGGAACGGGAACCGGCGACCGGAAAATTCAGAAACCGGCACGGCCAGTTCGCTCGAGATGAGAGTAACCTGCAGGAACCGACGGCTCGAAAATAGGACTCACGGTTAGGGAGTTTGGGGCGAAAACGCACTCTTTTCCAACACTTAGGCTCCAAAACGGCCCGCCGGGGGTCCGGAACGGGAACCGGCGACCGGAAAATTCCGAAACTGGCATGGGAAGTTCGCTCGAGATGAGAGTAACGTGCAGGAACTGACGGCTCGCAAATAGGACTGACGGTTAGGGAGTTTGGTGCGAAAACGCACTCTTTTCCAACACTTAGGCTCCAAAACGGCCCGCCGGGGGGTCCGGAACGGGATCCGGCTACCGGAAAATTCCGAAACCGGCACGGCCAGTTCGCTCGAGATGAGAGTAACCTGCAGGAACTGACGGCTCGCAAATAGGACTCACGGTTAGGGAGTTTGGGGCGAAAACGCACTCTTTTCCAACACTTAGGCTCCAAAACGGCCCGCCGGGGGTCCGGAACGGGATCCGGCGACCGGAAAATTCAGAAACCGGCACGGCCAGTTCGCTCGAGATGAGAGTAACCTGCAGGAACTGACGGCTCGCAAACAGGACTCACGGTTAGGGAGTTTGGTGCGAAAACGCACTCTTTTACAACACTTAGGCTCCAAAACGGCCCGCCGGGGGTCCGGAACGGGAACCGGCGACCGGAAAATTTAGAAACCGGCACGGCCAGTTCGCTCGAGATGAGAGTAACCTGCAGGAACCAACGGCTCGAAAATAGGACTCACGGTTAGGGAGTTTGGGGCGAAAACGCACTCTTTTCCAACACTTAGGCTCCAAAACGGCCCGCCGGGGGTCCGGAACGGGAACCGGCGACCGGAAAATTCCGAAACTGGCATGGGCAGTTCGCTCGAGATGAGAGTAACGTGCAGGAACTGACGGCTCGCAAATAGGACTCACGGTTAGGGAGTTTGGTGCGAAAACGCACTCTTTTCCAAGACTTAGGCTCCAAAACGGCCCGCCGGGGGTCCGGAACGGGATCCGGCGACCGGAAAATTCCGAAACCGGCACGGCCAGTTCGCTCGAGATGAGAGTAACCTGCAGGAACTGACGGCTCGCAAATAGGACTCACGGTTAGGGAGTTTGGGGCGAAAACGCACTCTTTTACAACACTTAGGCTCCAAAACGGCCCGCCGGGGGTCCGGAACGGGAACCGGCGACCGGAAAATTCCGAAACCGGCACGGCCAGTTCGCTCGAGATGAGAGTAACCTGCAGGAACTGACGGCTCGCAAATAGGACTCACGGTTAGGGAGTTTGGGGCGAAAACGCACTCTTTTACAACACTTAGGCTCCAAAACGGCCCGCCGGGGGTCCGGAACGGGAACCGGCGACCGGAAAATTCAGAAACCGGCACGGCCAGTTCGCTCGAGATGAGAGTAACCTGCAGGAACTGACGGCTCGCAAATAGGACTCACGGTTAGGGAGTTTGGGGCGAAAACGCACTCTTTTACAACACTTAGGCTCCAAAACGGCCCGCCGGGGGTCCGGAACGGGATCCGGCGACCGGAAAATTCAGAAACCGGCACGGCCAGTTCGCTCCAGATGAGAGTAACCTGCAGGAACTGACGGCTCGCAAATAGGACTCACGGTTAGGGAGTTTGGGGCGAGAACGCACTCTTTTCCAACACTTAGGCTCCAAAACGGCCCGCCGGGGGTCCGGAACGGGATCCGGCGACCGGAAAATTCCGAAACTGGCATGGGCAGTTCGCTCGAGATGAGAGTAACTTGCAGGAACTGACGGCTCGCAAATAGGACTCACGGTTAGGGAGTTTGGTGCGAAAACGCACTCTTTTCCAACACTTAGGCTCCAAAACGGCCCGCCGTGGGTCCGGAACGGGATCCGGCGACCGGAAAATTCCGAAACCGGCACGGCCAGTTCGCTCCAGATGAGAGTAACCTGCAGGAACTGACGGCTCGCAAATAGGACTCACGGTTAGGGAGTTTGGGGCGAAAACGCACTCTTTTCCAACACTTAGGCTCCAAAACGGCCCGCCGGGGGTCCGGAACGGGATCCGGCGACCGGAAAATTCGGAAACCGGCACGGCCAGTTCGCTCGAGATGAGAGTAACCTGCAGGAACTGACGGCTCGCAAATAGGACTCACGGTTAGGGAGTTTGGGGCGAGAACGCACTCTTTTCCAACACTTAGGCTCCAAAACGGCCCGCCGGGGGTCCGGAACGGGATCCGGCGACCGGAAAATTTCGAAACTGGCATGGGCAGTTCGCTCGAGATGAGAGTAACTTGCAGGAACTGACGGCTCGCAAATAGGACTCACGGTTAGGGAGTTTGGTGCGAAAACGCACTCTTTTCCAACACTTAGGCTCCAAAACGGCCCGCCGGGGGTCCGGAACGGGAACCGGCGACCGGAAAATTCCGAAACTGGCACGGCCAGTTTGCTCGAGATGAGAGTAACCTGCAGGAACTGACGGCTCGCAAATAGGACTCACGGTTAGGGAGGTTGGGGCGAAAACGCACTCTTTTCCAACACTTAGGCTCCAAAACGGCCCGCCGGGGGTCCGGAACGGGATCCGGCGACCGGAAAATTCCGAAACCGGCACGGCCAGTTCGCTCCAGATGAGAGTAACCTGCAGGAACTGACGGCTCGCAAATAGGACTCACGGTTAGGGAGTTTGGGGCGAAAACGCACTCTTTTTCAACACTTAGGCTCCAAAACGGCCCGCCGGGGGTCCGGAACGGGAACCGGCGACCGGAAAATTCCGAAACTGGCACGGCCAGTTCGCTCGAGATGAGAGTAACCTGCAGGAACTGACGGCTCGCAAACAGGACTCACGGTTAGGGAGTTTGGTGCGAAAACGCACTCTTTTACAAACACTTAGGCTCCAAAACGGCCCGCCGGGGGTCCGGAACGGGAACCGGCGACCGGAAAATTCAGAAACCGGCACGGCCAGTTCGCTCGAGATGAGAGTAACCTGCAGGAACCGACGGCTCGAAAATAGGACTCACGGTTAGGGAGTTTGGGGCGAAAACGCACTCTTTTCCAACACTTAGGCTCCAAAACGGCCCGCCGGGGGTCCGGAACGGGAACCGGCGACCGGAAAATTCCGAAACTGGCATGGGAAGTTCGCTCGAGATGAGAGTAACGTGCAGGAACTGACGGCTCGCAAATAGGACTGACGGTTAGGGAGTTTGGTGCGAAAACGCACTCTTTTCCAACACTTAGGCTCCAAAACGGCCCGCCGGGGGGTCCGGAACGGGATCCGGCTACCGGAAAATTCCGAAACCGGCACGGCCAGTTCGCTCGAGATGAGAGTAACCTGCAGGAACTGACGGCTCGCAAATAGGACTCACGGTTAGGGAGTTTGGGGCGAAAACGCACTCTTTTCCAACACTTAGGCTCCAAAACGGCCCGCCGGGGGTCCGGAACGGGATCCGGCGACCGGAAAATTCAGAAACCGGCACGGCCAGTTCGCTCGAGATGAGAGTAACCTGCAGGAACTGACGGCTCGCAAACAGGACTCACGGTTAGGGAGTTTGGTGCGAAAACGCACTCTTTTACAACACTTAGGCTCCAAAACGGCCCGCCGGGGGTCCGGAACGGGAACCGGCGACCGGAAAATTCCGAAACGGGCATGGGCAGTTCGCTCGAGATGAGAGTAACGTGCAGGAACTGACGGCTCGCAAATAGGACTCACGGTTAGGGAGTTTGGTGCGAAAACGCACTCTTTTCCAAGACTTAGGCTCCAAAACGGCCCGCCGGGGGTCCGGAACGGGATCCGGCGACCGGAAAATTCCGAAACCGGCACGGCCAGTTCGCTCGAGATGAGAGTAACCTGCAGGAACTGACGGCTCGCAAATAGGACTCACGGTTAGGGAGTTTGGGGCGAAAACGCACTCTTTTACAACACTTAGGCTCCAAAACGGCCCGCCGGGGGTCCGGAACGGGAACCGGCGACCGGAAAATTCCGAAACCGGCACGGCCAGTTCGCTCGAGATGAGAGTAACCTGCAGGAACTGACGGCTCGCAAATAGGACTCACGGTTAGGGAGTTTGGGGCGAAAACGCACTCTTTTACAACACTTAGGCTCCAAAACGGCCCGCCGGGGGTCCGAAACGGGAACCGGCGACCGGAAAATTCAGAAACCGGCACGGCCAGTTCGCTCGAGATGAGAGTAACCTGCAGGAACTGACGGCTCGCAAATAGGACTCACGGTTAGGGAGTTTGGGGCGAAAACGCACTCTTTTACAACACTTAGGCTCCAAAACGGCCCGCCGGGGGTCCGGAACGGGATCCGGCGACCGGAAAATTCAGAAACCGGCACGGCCAGTTCGCTCCAGATGAGAGTAACCTGCAGGAACTGACGGCTCGCAAATAGGACTCACGGTTAGGGAGTTTGGGGCGAGAACGCACTCTTTTCCAACACTTAGGCTCCAAAACGGCCCGCCGGGGGTCCGGAACGGGATCCGGCGACCGGAAAATTTCGAAACTGGCATGGGCAGTTCGCTCGAGATGAGAGTAACTTGCAGGAACTGACGGCTCGCAAATAGGACTCACGGTTAGGGAGTTTGGTGCGAAAACGCACTCTTTTCCAACACTTAGGCTCCAAAACGGCCCGCCGTGGGTCCGGAACGGGATCCGGCGACCGGAAAATTCCGAAACCTGCACGGCCAGTTCGCTCCAGATGAGAGTAACCTGCAGGAACTGACGGCTCGCAAATAGGACTCACGGTTAGGGAGTTTGGGGCGAAAACGCACTCTTTTCCAACACTTAGGCTCCAAAACGGCCCGCCGGGGGTCCGGAACGGGATCCGGCGACCGGAAAATTCGGAAACCGGCACGGCCAGTTCGCTCGAGATGAGAGTAACCTGCAGGAACTGACGGCTCGCAAATAGGACTCACGGTTAGGGAGTTTGGGGCGAGAACGCACTCTTTTCCAACACTTAGGCTCCAAAACGGCCCGCCGGGGGTCCGGAACGGGATCCGGCGACCGGAAAATTCCGAAACTGGCATGGGCAGTTCGCTCGAGATGAGAGTAACTTGCAGGAACTGACGGCTCGCAAATAGGACTCACGGTTAGGGAGTTTGGTGCGAAAACGCACTCTTTTCCAACACTTAGGCTCCAAAACGGCCCGCCGGGGGTCCGAAACGGGAACCGGCGACCGGAAAATTCCGAAACTGGCACGGCCAGTTTGCTCGAGATGAGAGTAACCTGCAGGAACTGACGGCTCGCAAATAGGACTCACGGTTAGGGAGGTTGGGGCGAAAACGCACTCTTTTCCAACACTTAGGCTCCAAAACGGCCCGCCGGGGGTCCGGAACGGGATCCGGCGACCGGAAAATTCCGAAACCGGCACGGCCAGTTCGCTCCAGATGAGAGTAACCTGCAGGAACTGACGGCTCGCAAATAGGACTCACGGTTAGGGAGTTTGGGGCGAAAACGCACTCTTTTTCAACACTTAGGCTCCAAAACGGCCCGCCGGGGGTCCGGAACGGGAACCGGCGACCGGAAAATTCCGAAACTGGCACGGCCAGTTCGCTCGAGATGAGAGTAACCTGCAGGAACTGACGGCTCGCAAACAGGACTCACGGTTAGGGAGTTTGGTGCGAAAACGCACTCTTTTACAAACACTTAGGCTCCAAAACGGCCCGCCGGGGGTCCGGAACGGGAACCGGCGACCGGAAAATTCAGAAACCGGCACGGCCAGTTCGCTCGAGATGAGAGTAACCTGCAGGAACCGACGGCTCGAAAATAGGACTCACGGTTAGGGAGTTTGGGGCGAAAACGCACTCTTTTCCAACACTTAGGCTCCAAAACGGCCCGCCGGGGGTCCGGAACGGGAACCGGCGACCGGAAAATTCCAAAACTGGCATGGGAAGTTCGCTCGAGATGAGAGTAACGTGCAGGAACTGACGGCTCGCAAATAGGACTGACGGTTAGGGAGTTTGGTGCGAAAACGCACTCTTTTCCAACACTTAGGCTCCAAAACGGCCCGCCGGGGGGTCCGGAACGGGATCCGGCTACCGGAAAATTCCGAAACCGGCACGGCCAGTTCGCTCGAGATGAGAGTAACCTGCAGGAACTGACGGCTCGCAAATAGGACTCACGGTTAGGGAGTTTGGGGCGAAAACGCACTCTTTTCCAACACTTAGGCTCCAAAACGGCCCGCCGGGGGTCCGGAACGGGATCCGGCGACCGGAAAATTCAGAAACCGGCACGGCCAGTTCGCTCGAGATGAGAGTAACCTGCAGGAACTGACGGCTCGCAAACAGGACTCACGGTTAGGGAGTTTGGTGCGAAAACGCACTCTTTTACAACACTTAGGCTCCAAAACGGCCCGCCGGGGGTCCGGAACGGGAACCGGCGACCGGAAAATTTAGAAACCGGCACGGCCAGTTCGCTCGAGATGAGAGTAACCTGCAGGAACCAACGGCTCGAAAATAGGACTCACGGTTAGGGAGTTTGGGGCGAAAACGCACTCTTTTCCAACACTTAGGCTCCAAAACGGCCCGCCGGGGGTCCGGAACGGGAACCGGCGACCGGAAAATTCCGAAACTGGCATGGGCAGTTCGCTCGAGATGAGAGTAACGTGCAGGAACTGACGGCTCGCAAATAGGACTCACGGTTAGGGAGTTTGGTGCGAAAACGCACTCTTTTCCAAGACTTAGGCTCCAAAACGGCCCGCCGGGGGTCCGGAACGGGATCCGGCGACCGGAAAATTCCGAAACCGGCACGGCCAGTTCGCTCGAGATGAGAGTAACCTGCAGGAACTGACGGCTCGCAAATAGGACTCACGGTTAGGGAGTTTGGGGCGAAAACGCACTCTTTTACAACACTTAGGCTCCAAAACGGCCCGCCGGGGGTCCGGAACGGGAACCGGCGACCGGAAAATTCCGAAACCGGCACGGCCAGTTCGCTCGAGATGAGAGTAACCTGCAGGAACTGACGGCTCGCAAATAGGACTCACGGTTAGGGAGTTTGGGGCGAAAACGCACTCTTTTACAACACTTAGGCTCCAAAACGGCCCGCCGGGGGTCCGGAACGGGAACCGGCGACCGGAAAATTCAGAAACCGGCACGGCCAGTTCGCTCGAGATGAGAGTAACCTGCAGGAACTGACGGCTCGCAAATAGGACTCACGGTTAGGGAGTTTGGGGCGAAAACGCACTCTTTTACAACACTTAGGCTCCAAAACGGCCCGCCGGGGGTCCGGAACGGGATCCGGCGACCGGAAAATTCAGAAACCGGCACGGCCAGTTCGCTCCAGATGAGAGTAACCTGCAGGAACTGACGGCTCGCAAATAGGACTCACGGTTAGGGAGTTTGGGGCGAGAACGCACTCTTTTCCAACACTTAGGCTCCAAAACGGCCCGCCGGGGGTCCGGAACGGGATCCGGCGACCGGAAAATTTCGAAACTGGCATGGGCAGTTCGCTCGAGATGAGAGTAACTTGCAGGAACTGACGGCTCGCAAATAGGACTCACGGTTAGGGAGTTTGGTGCGAAAACGCACTCTTTTCCAACACTTAGGCTCCAAAACGGCCCGCCGGGGGTCCGGAACGGGAACCGGCGACCGGAAAATTCCGAAACTGGCACGGCCAGTTTGCTCGAGATGAGAGTAACCTGCAGGAACTGACGGCTCGCAAATAGGACTCACGGTTAGGGAGGTTGGGGCGAAAACGCACTCTTTTCCAACACTTAGGCTCCAAAACGGCCCGCCGGGGGTCCGGAACGGGATCCGGCGACCGGAAAATTCCGAAACCGGCACGGCCAGTTCGCTCCAGATGAGAGTAACCTGCAGGAACTGACGGCTCGCAAATAGGACTCACGGTTAGGGAGTTTGGGGCGAAAACGCACTCTTTTTCAACACTTAGGCTCCAAAACGGCCCGCCGGGGGTCCGGAACGGGAACCGGCGACCGGAAAATTCCGAAACTGGCACGGCCAGTTCGCTCGAGATGAGAGTAACCTGCAGGAACTGACGGCTCGCAAACAGGACTCACGGTTAGGGAGTTTGGTGCGAAAACGCACTCTTTTACAAACACTTAGGCTCCAAAACGGCCCGCCGGGGGTCCGGAACGGGAACCGGCGACCGGAAAATTCAGAAACCGGCACGGCCAGTTCGCTCGAGATGAGAGTAACCTGCAGGAACCGACGGCTCGAAAATAGGACTCACGGTTAGGGAGTTTGGGGCGAAAACGCACTCTTTTCCAACACTTAGGCTCCAAAACGGCCCGCCGGGGGTCCGGAACGGGAACCGGCGACCGGAAAATTCCGAAACTGGCATGGGAAGTTCGCTCGAGATGAGAGTAACGTGCAGGAACTGACGGCTCGCAAATAGGACTGACGGTTAGGGAGTTTGGTGCGAAAACGCACTCTTTTCCAACACTTAGGCTCCAAAACGGCCCGCCGGGGGGTCCGGAACGGGATCCGGCTACCGGAAAATTCCGAAACCGGCACGGCCAGTTCGCTCGAGATGAGAGTAACCTGCAGGAACTGACGGCTCGCAAATAGGACTCACGGTTAGGGAGTTTGGGGCGAAAACGCACTCTTTTCCAACACTTAGGCTCCAAAACGGCCCGCCGGGGGTCCGGAACGGGATCCGGCGACCGGAAAATTCAGAAACCGGCACGGCCAGTTCGCTCGAGATGAGAGTAACCTGCAGGAACTGACGGCTCGCAAACAGGACTCACGGTTAGGGAGTTTGGTGCGAAAACGCACTCTTTTACAACACTTAGGCTCCAAAACGGCCCGCCGGGGGTCCGGAACGGGAACCGGCGACCGGAAAATTCCGAAACTGGCATGGGCAGTTCGCTCGAGATGAGAGTAACGTGCAGGAACTGACGGCTCGCAAATAGGACTCACGGTTAGGGAGTTTGGTGCGAAAACGCACTCTTTTCCAAGACTTAGGCTCCAAAACGGCCCGCCGGGGGTCCGGAACGGGATCCGGCGACCGGAAAATTCCGAAACCGGCACGGCCAGTTCGCTCGAGATGAGAGTAACCTGCAGGAACTGACGGCTCGCAAATAGGACTCACGGTTAGGGAGTTTGGGGCGAAAACGCACTCTTTTACAACACTTAGGCTCCAAAACGGCCCGCCGGGGGTCCGGAACGGGAACCGGCGACCGGAAAATTCCGAAACCGGCACGGCCAGTTCGCTCGAGATGAGAGTAACCTGCAGGAACTGACGGCTCGCAAATAGGACTCACGGTTAGGGAGTTTGGGGCGAAAACGCACTCTTTTACAACACTTAGGCTCCAAAACGGCCCGCCGGGGGTCCGGAACGGGAACCGGCGACCGGAAAATTCAGAAACCGGCACGGCCAGTTCGCTCGAGATGAGAGTAACCTGCAGGAACTGACGGCTCGCAAATAGGACTCACGGTTAGGGAGTTTGGGGCGAAAACGCACTCTTTTACAACACTTAGGCTCCAAAACGGCCCGCCGGGGGTCCGGAACGGGATCCGGCGACCGGAAAATTCAGAAACCGGCACGGCCAGTTCGCTCCAGATGAGAGTAACCTGCAGGAACTGACGGCTCGCAAATAGGACTCACGGTTAGGGAGTTTGGGGCGAGAACGCACTCTTTTCCAACACTTAGGCTCCAAAACGGCCCGCCGGGGGTCCGGAACGGGATCCGGCGACCGGAAAATTCCGAAACTGGCATGGGCAGTTCGCTCGAGATGAGAGTAACTTGCAGGAACTGACGGCTCGCAAATAGGACTCACGGTTAGGGAGTTTGGTGCGAAAACGCACTCTTTTCCAACACTTAGGCTCCAAAACGGCCCGCCGTGGGTCCGGAACGGGATCCGGCGACCGGAAAATTCCGAAACCGGCACGGCCAGTTCGCTCCAGATGAGAGTAACCTGCAGGAACTGACGGCTCGCAAATAGGACTCACGGTTAGGGAGTTTGGGGCGAAAACGCACTCTTTTCCAACACTTAGGCTCCAAAACGGCCCGCCGGGGGTCCGGAACGGGATCCGGCGACCGGAAAATTCGGAAACCGGCACGGCCAGTTCGCTCGAGATGAGAGTAACCTGCAGGAACTGACGGCTCGCAAATAGGACTCACGGTTAGGGAGTTTGGGGCGAGAACGCACTCTTTTCCAACACTTAGGCTCCAAAACGGCCCGCCGGGGGTCCGGAACGGGATCCGGCGACCGGAAAATTCCGAAACTGGCATGGGCAGTTCGCTCGAGATGAGAGTAACTTGCAGGAACTGACGGCTCGCAAATAGGACTCACGGTTAGGGAGTTTGGTGCGAAAACGCACTCTTTTCCAACACTTAGGCTCCAAAACGGCCCGCCGGGGGTCCGGAACGGGAACCGGCGACCGGAAAATTCCGAAACTGGCACGGCCAGTTTGCTCGAGATGAGAGTAACCTGCAGGAACTGACGGCTCGCAAATAGGACTCACGGTTAGGGAGGTTGGGGCGAAAACGCACTCTTTTCCAACACTTAGGCTCCAAAACGGCCCGCCGGGGGTCCGGAACGGGATCCGGCGACCGGAAAATTCCGAAACCGGCACGGCCAGTTCGCTCCAGATGAGAGTAACCTGCAGGAACTGACGGCTCGCAAATAGGACTCACGGTTAGGGAGTTTGGGGCGAAAACGCACTCTTTTTCAACACTTAGGCTCCAAAACGGCCCGCCGGGGGTCCGGAACGGGAACCGGCGACCGGAAAATTCCGAAACTGGCACGGCCAGTTCGCTCGAGATGAGAGTAACCTGCAGGAACTGACGGCTCGCAAACAGGACTCACGGTTAGGGAGTTTGGTGCGAAAACGCACTCTTTTACAAACACTTAGGCTCCAAAACGGCCCGCCGGGGGTCCGGAACGGGAACCGGCGACCGGAAAATTCAGAAACCGGCACGGCCAGTTCGCTCGAGATGAGAGTAACCTGCAGGAACCGACGGCTCGAAAATAGGACTCACGGTTAGGGAGTTTGGGGCGAAAACGCACTCTTTTCCAACACTTAGGCTCCAAAACGGCCCGCCGGGGGTCCGGAACGGGAACCGGCGACCGGAAAATTCCGAAACTGGCATGGGAAGTTCGCTCGAGATGAGAGTAACGTGCAGGAACTGACGGCTCGCAAATAGGACTGACGGTTAGGGAGTTTGGTGCGAAAACGCACTCTTTTCCAACACTTAGGCTCCAAAACGGCCCGCCGGGGGGTCCGGAACGGGATCCGGCTACCGGAAAATTCCGAAACCGGCACGGCCAGTTCGCTCGAGATGAGAGTAACCTGCAGGAACTGACGGCTCGCAAATAGGACTCACGGTTAGGGAGTTTGGGGCGAAAACGCACTCTTTTCCAACACTTAGGCTCCAAAACGGCCCGCCGGGGGTCCGGAACGGGATCCGGCGACCGGAAAATTCAGAAACCGGCACGGCCAGTTCGCTCGAGATGAGAGTAACCTGCAGGAACTGACGGCTCGCAAACAGGACTCACGGTTAGGGAGTTTGGTGCGAAAACGCACTCTTTTACAACACTTAGGCTCCAAAACGGCCCGCCGGGGGTCCGGAACGGGAACCGGCGACCGGAAAATTTAGAAACCGGCACGGCCAGTTCGCTCGAGATGAGAGTAACCTGCAGGAACCAACGGCTCGAAAATAGGACTCACGGTTAGGGAGTTTGGGGCGAAAACGCACTCTTTTCCAACACTTAGGCTCCAAAACGGCCCGCCGGGGGTCCGGAACGGGAACCGGCGACCGGAAAATTCCGAAACTGGCATGGGCAGTTCGCTCGAGATGAGAGTAACGTGCAGGAACTGACGGCTCGCAAATAGGACTCACGGTTAGGGAGTTTGGTGCGAAAACGCACTCTTTTCCAAGACTTAGGCTCCAAAACGGCCCGCCGGGGGTCCGGAACGGGATCCGGCGACCGGAAAATTCCGAAACCGGCACGGCCAGTTCGCTCGAGATGAGAGTAACCTGCAGGAACTGACGGCTCGCAAATAGGACTCACGGTTAGGGAGTTTGGGGCGAAAACGCACTCTTTTACAACACTTAGGCTCCAAAACGGCCCGCCGGGGGTCCGGAACGGGAACCGGCGACCGGAAAATTCCGAAACCGGCACGGCCAGTTCGCTCGAGATGAGAGTAACCTGCAGGAACTGACGGCTCGCAAATAGGACTCACGGTTAGGGAGTTTGGGGCGAAAACGCACTCTTTTACAACACTTAGGCTCCAAAACGGCCCGCCGGGGGTCCGGAACGGGAACCGGCGACCGGAAAATTCAGAAACCGGCACGGCCAGTTCGCTCGAGATGAGAGTAACCTGCAGGAACTGACGGCTCGCAAATAGGACTCACGGTTAGGGAGTTTGGGGCGAAAACGCACTCTTTTACAACACTTAGGCTCCAAAACGGCCCGCCGGGGGTCCGGAACGGGATCCGGCGACCGGAAAATTCAGAAACCGGCACGGCCAGTTCGCTCCAGATGAGAGTAACCTGCAGGAACTGACGGCTCGCAAATAGGACTCACGGTTAGGGAGTTTGGGGCGAGAACGCACTCTTTTCCAACACTTAGGCTCCAAAACGGCCCGCCGGGGGTCCGGAACGGGATCCGGCGACCGGAAAATTCCGAAACTGGCATGGGCAGTTCGCTCGAGATGAGAGTAACTTGCAGGAACTGACGGCTCGCAAATAGGACTCACGGTTAGGGAGTTTGGTGCGAAAACGCACTCTTTTCCAACACTTAGGCTCCAAAACGGCCCGCCGTGGGTCCGGAACGGGAACCGGCGACCGGAAAATTCCGAAACTGGCACGGCCAGTTTGCTCGAGATGAGAGTAACCTGCAGGAACTGACGGCTCGCAAATAGGACTCACGGTTAGGGAGTTTGGGGCGAAAACGCACTCTTTTCCAACACTTAGGCTCCAAAACGGCCCGCCAGGGGTCCGGAACGGGATCCGGCGACCGGAAAATTCCGAAACCGGCACGGCCAGTTCGCTCGAGATGAGAGTAACCTGCAGGAACTGACGGCTCGCAAATAGGACTCACGGTTAGGGAGTTTGGGGCGAAAACGCACTCTTTTCCAACACTTAGGCTCCAAAACGGCCCGCCGGGGGTCCGGAACGGGATCCGGCGACCGGAAAATTCCGAAACTGGCACGGCCAGTTCGCTCGAGCTGAGAGTAACCTGCAGGAACTGACGGCTCGAAAATAGGACTCACGGTTAGGGAGTTTGGGGCGAAAACGCACTCTTTTACAACACTTAGGCTCCAAAACGGCCCGCCGGGGGTCCGGAACGGGAACCGGCGACCGGAAAATTCCGAAACCGGCACGGCCAGTTCGCTCGAGATGAGAGTAACCTGCAGGAACTGACGGCTCGCAAATAGGACTCACGGTTAGGGAGTTTGGGGCGAAAACGCACTCTTTTCCAACACTTAGGCTCCAAAACGGCCCGCCGGGGGTCCGGAACGGGATCCGGCGACCGGAAAATTCCGAAACCGGCACGGCCAGTTCGCTCGAGATGAGAGTAACCTGCAGGAACTGACGGCTCGCAAATAGGACTCACGGTTAGGGAGTTTGGGGCGAAAACGCACTCTTTTCCAACACTTAGGCTCCAAAACGGCCCGCCGGGGGTCCGGAACGGGAACCGGCGACCGGAAAATTCCGAAACCGGCACGGCCAGTTCGCTCGAGATGAGAGTAACCTGCAGGAACTGACGGCTCGCAAACAGGACTCACGGTTAGGGAGTTTGGGGCGAAAACGCACTCTTTTACAACACTTAGGCTCCAAAACGGCCCGCCGGGGGTCTGGAACGGGAACCGGCGACCGGAAAATTCCGAAACCGGCACGGCCAGTTCGCTCGAGATGAGAGTAACCTGCAGGAACTGACGGCTCGCAAACAGGACTCACGGTTAGGGAGTTTGGGGCGAAAACGCACTCTTTTACAACACTTAGGCTCCAAAACGGCCCGCCGGGGGTCCGGAACGGGAACCGGCGACCGGAAAATTCAGAAACCGGCACGGCCAGTTCGCTCGAGATAAGAGTAACCTGCAGGAACTGGCGGCTCGAAAATAGGACTCACGGTTAGGGAGTTTGGGGCGAAAAAGGACTCTTTTCCAACACTTAGGCTCCAAAACGGCCCGCCGGGGGTTCGGAACGGGAACCGGCGACCGGAAAATTCCGAAACCGGCACGGCCAGTTCGCTCTAGATGAGAGTAACCTGCAGGAACTGACGGCTCGCAAATAGGACTCACGGTTAGGGAGTTTGGGGCGAAAACGTACATGGGTTTTTGTAAAAAGATTGTAATTTATAGTTTATATATATTGATGTATGTCTTTCTTTTATAATTTAATTGGTTGAAAATATTCTAATGTTGTTTTTGTCATTGCAGATTGATGGACGTTTTGGGATCAGTTGCAGACTTTGCGGGTGTTTTATTCTTTCTAGTTTTTTTGTTTTTGTGTATTGGACATTTTTATGGGTCGGTTTCATTGTTGATTAATGAGATTAATGGATTGATGAAAAGTGGTGATGGTTGTTTGAGTAATATTTGTTTGTAAGCACTTTTAGTATTGAATATAGGTATATGAACAGGTTTATGTTTTGATACAGGTGTATAAACTGATTTACAGGAATTATTTATTGAAAAAACGAATAATATTGTAAAAATATAAAATGACTTTCACCGACGTTTTTGTTTCGTCGGTAAAAGTCTTTAATTTTTTAATGTTACTTTTACCGACGCAAATTAAACGTCGGTGAAAGTTTAATGAAAATTTTATTTTCCATTTTAGCGACGAAATCGAAACGACGGGGAACGTGTATTTATTTTTTGTAATTTCCTATTTTAGTTTTTACCGGCGATAAATAAACGTCGGTGAAAGTCTCTGTAATTTTTTATGTTTTTTTTACTTTTGTACCGACGAAACCGAAACGTCGGTAAATATATTTTTATTTTTTATTTAGTTTTCTTTTATATTTTGCCGACGAAAATAAAACGTCGGTAAAGAGATTTTATTTTTTATTTTTTTCATTAATACTTTACCGACGATTATGGAACGTCGGTAAATATATTATATTTTTTATTTAGTTTTGTAATCCTTTACCGACGGTATTAGAACGTCGGGAAATATATTTAATTTTTATTTATTTTTCTTTAATATGTTACCGACGATTTATAAACGTCGGTAAAGATTTTTTATTTTTTTATTTATTTTTCTTTAATATTTTACCGACGACAAGAAAACGTCGGTAAAGAGTTTTTATTTTTTATTTTATTTTCTTTCATCTTTTGCCGACGATTAAAAACGTCGGTAAAATGCCTATTAAGCGTCGGTAAAAATGGATTTTGGCCGACGGAATTTATTTTCGTCGGTAAAATGTTTCGTTGACGTATTTGGGCCGACGTCTGGGCGACGAAATTTTTTTCGTCGGTAAATACTTTCACCGACGTTTTTATGATTTTTGGCGACGAAAAATTCCGTCGCTGAAAGTGTAAACTGTTGTAGTGCCTTCTGGCTTAGGGGCCTTGTGCCCATGATTCTTCCCCTGTTTTTTTAATATACAACTTACGATTAAGCAAAATATAAATATATAGGGAGGTGCTCCTATGAGAGGCACTCTCACCAATTTGGTGAGAGATGGGTGGAGGCCCTCACTTCCATATCCACTCTCATCAACTTAAATGTGAGAGCTCCTACCCATCTCTCACCAAGTTAGTGAGAGTGCCTCTCATAGGAGCACCTCCCATATATATATATATATATATTGTAAAGTGTTATCATTTGATTTTATTTCTATTTAGGCCGGGTGTGATTGAGTTTTCTATTTTCAGTAACTATATGAATAAAAGAACCAATTACTTGGCGTTGGCCCCACCTTCAGATGAGTCACCTCTAAGTACGAAGTTTTACCTTGGTTATGTTTTAATGAGTGGACCTATTCAAATTAGAGTGAAATTCGGTGTAGAGTGAATAGAAGGAAGGGTAATTATTTTACGCAAATTAGATTAAATTGGGAACCTAATGATGGACTTTTTGGTGACTGCAAACGAATTAGTTTATCAACCTTATTCAACTAATAGAACTTTTGAATTGAACAAATTCGAAAGTCATGAATCAAATGAACAAATTCAATAGTCATGACTCAAATAAATCTACCCCATCAGATTATATGATCGTGTCAATTCTTGAATTAAGACTTGAGAACTTGAATGTGAATTGGTCGAACTACGAAATGAGATAACATGTATTTAAAACTTCCTCTTTTTTTTTATGTGATGAATGATCTATCTCTAGAGCTGTGTTTGATGCACAAAAGGAAAAAAGTAAACATTCTGACTCTACTCTGACTCAATGGATTACCTGGTTTCGGATATGAAATGAGCAGTTGGTCTATTTATTTGGTACAATCTATAATGTAATTATAGTGGCTTGTAGCTCGAGTCCGGATGCAGTTGCTTAGGTCTTAGCATAGTTAGATCTTGATCTAATTAAATCTATTTTTCTTTTCAGTAGAGTCCTATTTAGAATTTCTTTTCAGAAGGGAAGCAAGGAATATAATTATAGGCAAGTTTTTGTAGCATCCATGGGGACTTTTCCTCCTCTGTGGGGAAAATATTTCCAATCCCTCCACACACGCACGCCCCCTAAAAAAAAAGGAAGTTAATTTTCCGTAGTTGCATCAACTATGCTACTTCTCCTTGACTTTCTATAGAAACATATTGTTCTGTTTGCTCTAGAGTAGCTCGTTTGAACAGTGGCTCCTAGCCCTTGTTTCCGAGTTGTTAATATACTTAAATAATTATTTCCCAAAAAACCAAAAAAAAAAAGTAATGCAAGAGTTTGTCTTAATCACATTATTAATCATTTTCTCAAACTTACAATGATATCAACTCTTGTTGAAGTAAATTTGGTAATATATCATCCGGAAGGATGAAATTAAATTTTGCACGGTATCCCACCAACAGATGGACCCCACAGTGAAGTTCCACATATCCCACCAACTGGAAGAGTAGTGGTACACTCAAGGGTCCAACTGCGACTACACAAAACATTCCTATGATAGTACTCTCTGATTCTCAACCACCCATTTAAATCCTTAACTCGAGTGGACAGTATCTCTGAACGTGTAACATATCAGCGTAGAGTGTAACTATAAAAAAAAATTCATCACGTGATACCACATAGACATTGGTAAGAAGCCTACAACGGAGCCTATAAAATGCCAGCCATGTTAAGCCCTCACCCACAGCTTGCTTTAAGACATACCATTTCTTCCCCATCGCTTCTTCTTTATCTTATTCTTCCAAAACTTAACAATTATGTCTGTTGTATTGAGCACTAGCCTTTTAGATGCTCCAAACAAACACCATCCGGAAGGAAATAAAACTTCTGAGGTAGTTCGTAGATCAGTGAACTATGTCCCGGAAATATGGGGTGATCGCTTTGTTTCATCCTCTCCAGATAACTTGGTAAGAATGAATCAAGGCTGTTGCAGGCTAAATATTACAATATATATATATATATATATATCGCTTTTGATTGAAGTGAAGTTTGAACTTATTGTGAATGTATGGAGTCAAAAGGGCGTCGAAACTGAATGGTTTGGATTGACCCTCATATGAGTCAAGTGAAATGAATCTCATGGAGACTCCCATGCAAACCTTGGCACGTATCATTTCATAGAAATAATGGCTAAAATCCATTATGGTATGTATATGGGCATCTAGTATAAGATCCTCTGAGGTTTTAACTCAAGACAATTAGAGAGGTCTAAAAAGTATAAAACAGTAATAAATGGTTTCCTTTTGGATTAGCCCTGGACTCATTTAGTAAGTATCCCCTACAACAATGGTTCACCGAATTCAAGTAAATTTGGGGTCCGTTGACTGGCCTACTTAAACCAAACTGGTGTAAGTTAGGTGATAATTGTATAATCCTTGAGAAGAATTAGCCTAATAGCAAATATACCTGTTTCCACATCCTAAAGAACAGGTGTTTGATCTGCCTTCTTTTCTTTATATATCGGAGTCCATGACTTGTTGATGCAGAAACCTGATGCACAAACCCAACAAAGAGCCAATGAGTTGAAGGAAGAAGTAAGGAAAATTCTGAGGAATGTAGACGATAATCTGCAAGAATTGAATCTGATCGACGCTGTCCAACGTCTAGGAGTGGCCTACCACTTCGAAGAAGAGATTGCACAAGCTCTACTCCGGATGTACAAATCAGGGAGGGGTTACGGTGGTGATTTGCATGCAGTTGCTCTCCAATTTCGACTTTTAAGGCAAGAAGGTTACAACGTGTCACCCGGTAAGTACTTTTTTCCTCCATTCTTTCCATGAGTTGTATACTCAGGTTTTTTACAGCAGAAAGCTCTCTTTGAATTATTGGAATAGGACATGTGGAGAGTATCTCCAGCTTGGTGGCCTTACGATAAATAAGAGAGCTTTGAGTATTAGCAATCCGCAAAAAGATTTGTAATATATTAAATGTTGCTAGCTGTTTAATCTAGTACTATAAGTACATAGTTAAGTGAAAACATGGTCAGGTGGCAATATCTAATCCATTTTCTGGAGGCTTAGAATCAAGATCTTATGTCAAACACAACATCAAATGGATGGTAGATTTCATGAATGGCTAATTCTCAAAGGGCTTATATATTTGGTGTACCAATATTAACCATATAAACTCTATCCGAAAAAAACACACACATATATACCTGTCGCAGGAAACTTTATTGGATCTGGGTCCATCTGGAAATTGACCTTTTCATACATTTATAACTAGCAGCGACAGGACCTGAGCCAGCACTGAAGCGACTGAAAGAGACCTTTTGGTACACTAGCTAGCCATGCGACTCACACAACGTAAATTTGGTGATTACCTGAGAAATTTTAGGTAGTGCCATCTAACCTACCTAACGCTCCTCCTTTCTACTAGCCTAGGTAAACCTAACTGAGATGGGCCTACAATATGGAGGAGAAGGTTTTGGGGAATCTTTTTGTTTGGCGCTAATATGAATGTCTGACTATCAATTTTTTGTGCGCAGACATTATTTTTTTTTTTTTTTTTGGGCACCCTAGGGGCTCCGGACCTAAGAGAGCCTACACACATAGGAAGAAGAAGTCCATGGCAAGTTTGCAGGAGAGCCCACACAAATGAGCCCACAATAGTTAATTCATGAACATAGGCCACATAAAAAAGCACAGAAAAGACCACTTATAAACAGGTTAGACAGTTCAAGTCAAATTGACCCATGTAAGGTGGGATCGGGGGAACATCAGACTTGATATGAATTGTGCCTCAACCAACTCCCTACTCAAACCTGACCCTTCAGCACCCTGAGCTTTACCTGGAGTGAAGGTGCTTTGGAAAGGACCTCTATATTTATCTATCGAGTTTTAAGCCAATTAAAAATGTCTTATTCAATTTATTAATTATGAAAGTTATATTCACAAAGAATTTTTGGACGAACAATATATATAAGGTCCGAACTACCCTTGGACTTAACATTCCACATATGTTGACAGAATTTTGCCAGAAAATCTTCCACTCTAGGTGATTTAAAAAAAAAAAAAAAAAAACACATTTTTAACTTCCTCATCCATCGATCTTGATGTCAATGTATTTAGCTGTTGAATCAATTCAGATGCTCATTGCAGGTTGCATCGTCTGCTTTATTAATTAATCCATTTTACCTTCATTTCCAAACCAAAGAAATTGAGTTTCTTGTACATTGTGCCAATGTTAATTGTGAACTAGATGTATTCATGAAGTTTAAAGATGAAGAAGGTAAATTCAAGAGAACTCTGGCTGGTGACACAAGAAGTTTGCTTAGTTTATATGAAGCAGCACATATGGGAACTCATGGAGAAAACATACTAGATGAAGCCATTGCTTTTACAAGGGAGAATCTTAACTCGGCACTTCCTTGTCTTAATCTACCTTTTTCAACCCTGGTTGAGCATGCACTAGAGCTACCTCTTCGTAAGCGCGTAGAAAGGTTACAGTCAAGTTGTTACATCTCAATCTACCAAGAAGACAAGGACCGAAGTGATATCCTGCTAGAGTTTGCAAAGCGAGATTTCAATCTTTTGCAACTATTGCATCAAGAAGAGCTACGAGAAGTGTCAATATAAGTTTCATGAGCTTCACACATTAATCAAATAGAGATATAAATTTCATTAGCTATTGAACATTGATTAATTTGAACATCATATAGAAAAACGATGAATCACTTTATTACTTGTTATGGAAATTTTAATTTTTCTTTTACAGGTGGTGGAAGAGTTGGGATTCTGCTGCAAAGTTACCATTCATCAGAGATAGAGTGGTGGAGTGCTACTTTTGGAAATTAGGAGTGTATTTTGAACCACAATACTCCCAAGCTAGAAAGATGTTGACTAAAATCATATCATTAACATCAATCATGGATGACATCTATGATGTGCATGGTACCCTAGAGGAACTTGAACCATACACAGATGCAATCCAAAGGTTTGTTATATTAAATCACTACCCTTTTTGCTTTCCTAATAAAATCTGAGATGTTTTTTGGGGTCATAAAAATATAACATTGATGAGATTAATTGACATATCCTACCTTGATATTTAGGTGGGATCGAAGCGTAATCGATCAGTTTCCTGACTACATAAAGCTACATTTTTCTGCACTCTTGGACACCGTTGACAAATTTGAAGAAGAGTTGGCTCAAGAAGGGAAATCCTATCATATACCCTACTTAAAACAAGTGGTACATTATACAATTATACTTCTCTAATTTGTCTCACCCATGAAAGAGACGTGATATTCATAATGATTTATTGTTTTCTAATGCATTAGGATGAGTTACAGGTAAATCATGTATTCAATAAGTGAACCATCGATGGCTGGAATGATTTTGAACGGATTGGATTCCAAATGTGAACCCCACTTATGGATAGGCATAGTGATGGAGAGAATATATCACCCACCTTCCGAGTAAAACTTCGATCTTAACATATATAAAATGAAGAACGGGAATGGGTTTCTACTTCTTTCCTCATTGTTGCAGATATTATCTACTCTAGGGTGAAATACAAAATATAGATTATGGAACTGAATTTTTTTTATTGGGTTCATCAAACATTCTGGAAAAGATTAATAAAGTACCTTCCAAACAATCACTTGAAACAAGAATTTTGAAATTTCTTTTTCCAAATGTTTCGCAGATGAGGCACAATAGTAATCCATGAATCAAGGAAGACCATAGGATTTTGGGGCTCACCAACTTGAGAAGTCAAGAAAATAACCGAATTGGCACTCATTTGAACCCTATCAAATGTTGAATTTTGATCTTAAGAAATTCTGTTCAATTTTCAGACCTTATTTTCTTCAAGATCTGAAATCAAATCAAGCTTATTTTTAAGACTTTCAATTCCCCTCCTCCCCATTTGAATTATCTTTAAGGAGGGCCCCCAATGGTTTGTCACTCAAGATGACCGTTATTCAACATCTTTGTCTTTTCTTTTTTCTGAGGCCATACAGTCCCCTGTTTTTCAGCAGGTTGGTTTGGCCCATTTGTATTCTTTGGGACTTTTCTCAGTTCTTGTATTTCCCTCTTTCCTCGTTACTTCAATTTGCCTTTAAGAAAAAAAGAGACATTTTTAAACATGACTATGTGTGCCTTTTTGCATGACTGAAATAGTTATTTTCCTCCCTTTGTATGTGTAGTTCAAGGAAGTCTCAAAAGGCTACCTGATTGAAGAGCAATGGTTAAATTCTGGTCATGTCCCAACACTAGAAGAGTATATGACCAATGCCTTGATTACTAGTGCATACCCTATGCTTTCTGTGGTTTCATATGTTGGCATGGGAGATGTTGCAACCCAGGAAGCCTTTGACTGGGGAGTAAGCATGCCTAAGCTCATTGAAGCTGATTTGCAGACTCAAGGATGACATCACATCAAACCAGGTCCATATTTCTTTTAAACCATTTTTCAATGGATCCCATCGTGTTTGTTTACATATGTGGTAAAGACAAGAGGAAGTAAATATTACATCCTGGTAAAGAATATATAATGTATGCAGTGAAGAAAAGTGAGAGATATATAGTGTGCGGTAAACTAGTTGTTTTTGGTAGTGAGTTTACTTCACCACATTTTTATGAGGTAAAGAAAAAGTGGCCTGTGATAAAATTTGTGGTTAGAAGAATGAGTGGCTTCTCACTCTACCTATTCATCCGAACATGATAAAGGAAGAAGATTTGACCATTGGGGTTACTTTATTTTTACCTTAACTTTACCATTTTCCGAACAAACATTTGGATTTACATCATTGGAAAAGCATCATTATTCATCATTATCCTCAACTTTGGTTTATGAAATGTGAAGCTTGAACGAGAGAGAAGGCATGTGGCGTCAATTATCCAGATCTACATGAATGAGAATGGGAGCACATATGAAGAGGCATGTGAAAAGTTTAAAAGAATGGCTGCGGATGCATGGAAAGACATAAGTAAGGAATGCCTGAAGCCCACTCCAACTCCTATGCCTCTACTCATGCGAACTGTAAATCTCACTCGTGTGATTGAAGTACTGTATCAACATAGAGATGGATACACCAATCCCACATATGAGACCAAAGAACGTATCTTGTCGGTGCTTGTTAATCCTATTCCAGTTTAAGAACTATAAGTGTACTACTTAGAGCATGTATGTGGTTGTGTTGAAGAAATGATAAATGTATTAATTTGTCCCATCTTCCACCAGTATAAAATATGTTGAAGAAATGATAAATTAATACAATAAATTGTGGAGGGTTTATGATGATAAAATAAAATTGCAAAGGCCTCTCTTGCAGTTCTTTAGCTGGTCATTCCTACCAAAATCTCACGGCTTTAATCCCCTTCAGGTGGAGCTCACTCCTCAATACTTCTACACTCCTCAGGTGGAACCCGACCAATGCACTTCTTGGGGACACGCTTTTTTTTTTTTTAGCGTCGTGTCGTTCTTCATGGGATTTGAACTCACAACCGGTTGGCTCTAGCTATTCCTACCAAAACCTCAAAGCGTTAGTAGAGGCACCGGAAATACTTTTCAATATTCCCCCTCAGGTGGAACCCACTCCTCAATACTTTAATACACTAATATAGAGCAAGAGATAGAGCAATGAATATATAGCAATGGAGAGCACAGTCGAAAGAACTTGACAACACAGTCAAGTAGCTGCAATGAAGCTGATTGTAGAAGATGAAATGAGCTGAGTTTCCACAATAGCTAACTAGGTACTACCTCTTTTTTTCTTTGGTTAGGTAGGTATGCGATAGATCTGGGTAATAAGAGACCTCACAGAAAAGAGGATCGTCTAAAATCTGATACCATATAGAGTTTGTATAAGTCCATACTCAATTGTTTATCATTAAACAATGCATTTATACTACAAGGTACACATGAGATCTGTAGAGTAGATAAGACTTATCATTACAACTAGAGATAAAGATGTTGACCCTTATCCTCATATATTTGAAATCAAAGTTATCTCGATTGAAGGGGGTTACAGTTGCTAACACTCTCTACACTAAATGTGTTTCCAATATCATCTTACCTAGAGATCTCAAATGGGCCGGGCCCGCCTATTTCGACAAGGCACGGCCCGGCACACCAGGCCCGACCCATGGCCAAGGGAACTGGCCCGGCCAGCCCACAAATAACTATTTTTTTAATTGTCCATTTTACTAACACACAACCCCCCCCCCCCCCCCCCAACTAAACAACCATAAAACGGTCATAAAAGTGGTAGTTTGTGTCCTTTTCAATTTTACAAAGTCTATAAGTACTCTGGTCTAGTAGGGCCCTCCATCCAACAGTCCATTCCATTCGGATAGATGGAAATTCAATGGATCCAATATAATTTAGGGGGCCTCATGTGTGTAGACGGATTGGATGTATAATGAATATGGTAAGGGGTGGACGCACATAAGTATTTCTCATATAAATATATGTGTGTGTGTGTGTGTGTGTGTGTTTGTGTATATTTAGATGAGCTCATGAGCCGATAGTTTAGATGTGCAACCCTTGTGAGCCAACTTTCTACGGTCATACTAAATGTGACACACACATCCACTCTTCCTACATGTCATTGATCCCATGTTTCATACATTATTTCGAATGGGACTCACCCTTGAATTGAAACTAAGAGATTGCACTACAAGAAAAACTGCTTTTAGCGGCAGCCATCGTAGTCATGGCCGCCGGTAAAACATATAGCGGCGGTCACTGAGGCCGCCACATGGCAAGGATACTGTGCGAGTAGATAAAGGTTTTGGTTTTTGTTGCAGCGGCTCTGGCTACGGGTAAAAAAAATCCATCGGTTAGTAGGACAACAAAGAAAACTTTTACCGGTGCCCATTGGCCGCCGGATATAATAACAATGGCCACCGCTAAAAATGTAAATTTTTTAGCAGCGGTCGTGTGGCCGCCTGTAAAAGAAGAATATTTTTTTTTTCAAATATCAGCCCACACCACATGAAGCACAGAAACAATAATTACCTACCAACATTTTCATGATTTACCAATCCTCTCACTACAACTTAGATAAATACAAAAACAATAACAATAGCATTCACAAAGAAATTTATCAATGGCCAGCATCATGATTTTGTCATAAAAAAAAATAAACATGTCCTCTAAAATAGAAAATGACATCTTACTATTTTTATTGATTATTATGATCAACATGGTCCTTGGATGAACTAAGTTGAGAGATGATTCAAACAACTGCTCCCATCACCTATAAATAGAATATGACATCTTACTATTCTTATTGTTGCTTCTAGGCTTCCAAGGCTATTACCATCAGAAGAGAGGCTTTTTTGGGCTTTCTCCAAAATGGCCTGTAGATACTTCCCTTGAGCCTCAATTCTCATTTGTAGTTTCTTTTGCACTTGGACAAGCAAACAGGCTGTATAATTAATAATACAGAGGTTAAATATGTTAACAACGGTATGATCTTTTATTTTATATCCCCCCCGCGCCCACCCCCCACCCCCCCCCCCCCCCCCCCCCCCCCATCTTTAAACGTAATCTCTGTAGAGGAAATGTGTTTTCTCTTTTTAAATGTATCAAGAAGACCTCAGATTTAAGCAGAGATCTTGAATTCCTAAACCAATACTCATGGTGTGGTGATAGACTACAATTTTCCATTAGGCATGAGGAAAAGTTTAAGGTTCCAGGCTAAGGTCTCACAAGGCCTTTCCATATTCTACCACCTTATTGGTTTAGTGTTTTTCTCGCAATCATCCTCCGGGATCGATTATGAAAGGTTTTAGGCTCTCTAGGAGTGGAGTTAACTCCTTAAAGAGTCAATGGGCTCTAAAAGAGACAGGCTTGGTTCATTGATCCAAATATATACTTTCTCTTGCAACCTATAATTATTAAGTATTATATACCACTGGATTCCACACTTCGAGAGCTTTCCAACGGTATACGGAACTCTAAAATCCAACATATGGGTAAAATGTTATGGCCTTTCGAAGTTGGCACTGCCGGGCCCAATGGGCTAACCCGCTCGAGTGGGCCCAATATTTGCTCAACCGGATAGCATTCTGTGCCGACTTTTCTGGGTAGAAGCTGACCTGTTCGAGCCGCCACTTGGCCCAGTTCCAGCAGGCACCATTCTTTGTTCGTTTTGAACACAGAAATTGGCCCAATGCTCTATTTTTATTATGTCAATCTCATATTAAAATGAAAACAACATTTATCATGTTAACCAACAACCCAAAACTTGTATAAAATGAGTCCATTTGCTCCCCAATCAACATAAAAACACTCATCCCCATCAAATTATCTCAATAAAGCCAATATTAATCATACATCCCATTAAGATGATAGAATTATCAAAAATAGAATTTATGAATCAATCAATGGAGAAGTCCGTATGTAATCCAAATTAACACGTATACTTGCATTTATTTCAAGCTTTCCAAGCTCCCTTCGCAAACTTGGCTCAAATGACTAAAAAATCCCCAAATATCAAACCCTAATCACAAATCCAAATGAAAATGCTAATGATTATGCATGTATGAGTACATAAGAATCTCTTAATTCCATTTCAACTAAAGGACACAAACGAGAAGGGGTTTGCTTCTTACCTCAACAAGAAATCCAAAATTTGGGGAAGATGAGATCTTGTCAACAAGGTAAATGAAGATGACCCAATGAAGAAGATGAAGAAGAAGACCTCCACACTTGCCTTTACTTGTACAACTACT
The DNA here is from genome assembly GCA_029852735.1 of Persea americana. Lineage (NCBI taxonomy): Eukaryota > Viridiplantae > Streptophyta > Magnoliopsida > Laurales > Lauraceae > Persea > Persea americana. Next base: position 28,491,451 of record CM056818.1, on the reverse strand, counting down.
AATGTGATTGGAGAAGAGAAATTGAAGGGAAAAAGGGAAGAAGAAGAAAAGTAGTGGAAGGGTTCTTCTCAATAGCAATAGCCAAGGCAACATGGTAAAGGTGTTTTAAGGGATAAGAAGGTCCATTTTTGCACAAAAGTCCACTAGATTTTGGTATTTCCACTTTGAGTCAAATAATGGCCCATCTGTTCAACCCTTGGTCAAATGAAGTAAAGCTTAACACAAAAATCGACGTGCTCAACGAAATACACGCGATGATGCCAAAATGACGTGCATATGATGCAAAGTGAGAAAATCTATAATTACGGATAAGTCATTGACGCTATCCAAATGAGTCAAATATTCGGTTTCCACTCACCTTCCTATGGCTCATAATCTAACTCAAAGACTAAATAAGACAAATTTATATTAAAAGTAGCTTACTTAGTATCTAAACATATTTATAGTAACTAATCATACTTAATTAATGTTAAACACGTTTAATTTGGGTCGGGGCGTTACACAACTCCTTTCGAACTGAAACTTGACGATATATTAGTGAGGAGATGGGATTCTTCCAGAACAGACTGCATTATCTCTATGTGTGCCCCATGATGGAGTTTAAGAAAAGTGTTACGCGGATCCTATGTAATAGCTATAGCTGCAACGGAGGATCCGGGGTCACTTTATTCTCGGTCAGCACAAAGTAGTGCCGGGCCTTCCAATATTGGATTATCTGTATAATGTTAGCTTTATTTTCTTTATTTAAGGCTGCTTGAATTTGGGTATCTTCTATCAAGTGTTGGCTATTGTTTATTGAAGTAACTGTAGGCTATTTGGAAAGAAACTTTCTTATATATATGTGGGCATGTGGTCTTGTTGATATGTGTGTATTGAAGAACAAGATGAGGCAGTTCATGGCCTCGTTGGTGCTTGTGGTACTGGTGATGGGGGTGTGCGAGGCGACCCCAGCAGGTGCGGCGAGGAGGGTCTCCTGCACGGAGGAGAGGAGGAATTTGGTGAATGCAAGCAAGTCTATGGTTTTTGGGAAGCTTCCTAGTGCTGATTGCTGCCTGCTTTTAAGACTGGTGCGTTTCAGGTGTGTCTGCCCTGTGATCACTCTCAAGCTGGCCGCGCTAATCGATGTCGATCGAACGATCAGTATGATTCGAGGCTGTGGTAGAGAGATCCCTCGCCACTTCAAGTGTGGGAGTAAGAGCTCTCTCTCCCGCCCTCCCTCACAGCATGTTTTGGAAGGTCATTGACTGAGTTACTAGCTAGGTTATCGGCTCTTCATTGTTTTTCTCAAAAAAAAAAAGCTCTGGAATTGATTTGGTTAAAAGGTCAACATGTAGAGTGGTTCGGGTGAGTCAGGTTGACTACTTGTCGAACTCAGTCGGCTAATCGGACTCAGCAACCTACTGAGCCAAGTCGACTCAATTGAGTCCATATGAGTTTTGAAACCTATGCCCAGCCTAGATAGCCTATATTTGTGGCTGCAAGCCTAATATATGATGCGTTCTGCTAAATGTTGTGATTGTGTTATTTGTTTGCAGGTATCACAACCCCATGACAAATGCACAACTACAAAGAATGACACGTGCCAGAAACCAATAATCATGATATCAAGTTGTAGACAATATGCAAAGAAGGACACGTGCCAGAAACCAATAATCATGAAATCAAGTTGTAGACAATAAGCATTCCTCTCTCTCTCTCAGAGAGTTTGAGATAATTTATTTGTATTGGTAGACAGAAAAGGTATTTTAAGAAGAAAATTCATTGGATTGACTAAAAATGTACTTCTGCTTGAGAATTACCAATAAATCATATGAGAAAAGCAGCAGAGGTGGCAAACGGGTCCGGTCAGATCTAAATTGGTTGGCTTGATATGGATCGGATTGAGTCAAAAAATGAATTCGACAAGTTTATATTTAATTGCGCCTATTATAGCTCATAGTTACAGGTAGGACTGTCAAAGGTTTGGGCCCGTGCCAGCAAAGCAGGACTGCTTTTACCCTACTCTCACATATATGGGGCAAGCCCAAGTCCAATCAAAGCCCTCAATGAGCCTACGCTGGCTAGACCCATACCATATCCTCAAGATCTAGGTCTAGAAGAATAGAATTTTTCCTTTATTTCTTGTTGTATTATTTAGTGCACCACCACCATTGATGTTCATTAATCGATTCACATCCTCAGCCTCCTTGAATCTGCGATATTTCAATCTTACCTTTTCTCTGGACAATAGATTTTATGCAACAATCAAGAGGGTCGAATCGTATGATCGCCTGATATATATATTTAATATTTTTTCTAATCTACATTCAAGCTTCCCATTGCCATATCGACTTAGATATGATGCATTACGTACAATCCATCTTGTCAACATTAAATTGTGACTTTAGATGGGATCACTGATAATTTACGACAACAATGTCAGGGTCTGTTTCTTAGGAGAATTCACAACTAAAGTTTCTCATGTTGGGGTTTTAGACATGGGCGAGATGGATGTCACCGAAGCATTTCAAATTTCATGTTTCGTTTTTTTTTTCTTTTTTTTTTTTCAATTTTAATCGTTCCAAATTCAACTCATAAATAGCTTTTGGAATTCTTTGAATTCCAATATTTCAAATGCTAGGGTAGATTTCGGGCTTCAATTTCTGCTTTTCCAAAAGAGTTATAGGGGGAAGTGATTTCGGACTCTGCTTTCCCAAAAAAATTGTATAAAACTTTTAGAATCTTTGCAGACATTCACGCTACACCAAACAAGAAGAAGAAAATAAGACACGGCAGTCTATCTCAGGTGAATTTGAAAAGTTCTACTAAATAAATAGACCATTGTGTTCATTCCTTGAGACTTAAAATTCCCTAATTAATTAGCGATATTTTATTAGAAGTATAACCTAGGGAAACTCTTCCAAAATACTAGTGGCACTTTACCATATGTGAATGATCAGTTGAGGCCACATTTTTAAAATTCAGCTAGGACAGAAAATTTCACAAATATCCTGCAAACAAACGGCCCTAAAAGGTGGGACCGAGGCGAAGAGAAATTGGGCTTTACCCATTTGTAAACACGCAATACTCATTGGTTGTGTTTCTTCTTCCAAAACTATCAAGACAAAAACTGTATTTATCCAGACACCGGAACAGACGCGTTCCATAAATCCAACGTCCAAAACTTTACCACTAGCTGTAAGCCTGTAACCATGGATTAAAAAATCGGCCGATACCGAGTCATATCGGCCGATATGACTCGGTATCGGCCGAAACCGATACGAGATATTGCCTGCGATACCGGTTTCGGTATCGCAGGCAATATATCGCCAAAATATCGGCGATATCTGCCGATATTTTGAAAATATCGGCAGAACCGATATCTCGGCCGATATTTTGCAAAATATCGGCCGAGATGATATATAATGGAAAAAAACCCTACTTTTTTAAAAATCCCCAATCTTCTTCTTCTTCTCCTCTCCTCTCATCTTCTTACTCCTTAGGGGCTGCAAGTGCAACTACTCTCCATCTTGTATCTTTTCAAATCTCAAATTTATTTCTTAAAGAAATATTATTCAAGCCTCAAGATAAGAGAAAATCAGTTTATACCATTTTATTATGTGTTTTTTGTTTTTTATTTTTAGATGAAGCATAGAAATCATTTGGTTTGTTACTTTGGTTGTGTTCTTCACTTAGAAGTTAGATCTACATACTTTCATGCTAGATCTACTCATACAAATGATTTTTAGATTTTTATTTTAATTATTTTATTTTCTGATTTTAAAATATTTGAATTATAATATATCATTTTTAGGGGATTTCATCATAAATATGTTGTTTCAATGATTCATGATCATTGTGTGGTTTATAAATGATTGATTTACACACTTTTATGCTAGATCTATATATTTAGTATTTTGAAAATGATTTTATTAAATTTTGATTTTTCTAAAAATAATTGTTTTTACTTTTTACTTGTTAGAGCATTTATGATACCAAAGGCTTATTAATAGTGTGTAGATGATAGATCTACATCTACTCATAGTCATAAACATGATTTAGATTTTTATTTTATTTATTTTATTTTCGGATTTTTCAATATTTGAATTATAATATATCATTTTTTGGGGATTTCATCATAAATATGTTGTTTCAATGATTCATGATCATTATGTGGTTTATAAATGATTGATTTACACACTTTTATGCTAGATCTATATATTTAGTACTTTGAAAATGATTTTATTAAATTTTGATTTTTCTAAAAATAATTGTTTTTACTTTTTACTTGTTAGAACATTTATGATACCAAAGGCTTATTAATAGTGTGTAGATGATAGATCTACATCTACTCATAGTCATAAACATGATTTAGATTTTTATTTTATTTATTTTATTTTCGGATTTTTCAATATTTGAATTATAATATATCATTTTTTGGGGATTTCATCATAAATATGTTGTTTCAATGATTCATGATCATTATGTGGTTTATAAATGATTGATTTACACACTTTTATGCTAGATCTATATATTTAGTACTTTGAAAATGATTTTATTAAATTTTGATTTTTCTAAAAATAATTGTTTTTACTTTTTACTTGTTAGAACATTTATGATACCAAAGGCTTATTAATAGTGTGTAGATGATAGATCTACATCTACTCATAGTCATAAACATGATTTAGATTTTTATTTTATTTATTTTATTTTCGGATTTTTCAATATTTGAATTATAATATATCATTTTTTGGGGATTTCATCATAAATATGTTGTTTTAATGATTCATGATCATTGTGTGGTTTATAAATGATTGATTTACACACTTTTAGGCTAGATCTATATATTTAGTATTTTGAAAATGATTTTATTAAATTTTGATTTTTCTAAAAATAATTTTTTTTACTTTTTACTTGTTAGAGCATTTATGATACCAAAGGCTTATTAATAGTGTGTAGATGATAGATCTACATCTACTCATAGTCATAAACATGATTTAGATTTTTATTTTATTTATTTTATTTTCGGATTTTTCAATATTTGAATTATAATATATCATTTTTTGTGGATTTCATCATAAATATGTTGTTTTAATGATTCATGATCATTGTGTGGTGTATAAATGATTAATTTACATACTTTTACGCTAGATCTAAATATTTAGGAATTTCAAAATGATTTTATTAAATCTTCTACTTTTTCTAAAAATAATTGTTGTTAGAGTATTACTATTACATGAATTTCTTATTTTATAGGAAGTTAGTCACAATGGTGCGTGACTTAGATCCAGGTTGGAGACATGGTGAAGCAGTCGGAAGCAAAAACAAAGTAAAATGTAATTATTGTGGACGAGTGCTCAATGGGGGGATTACCCGATTGAAACAACATTTGGCACATATATCAGGACAGGTGACAAAATGTCATAAAGTGCCACCAAATGTGAGGGCTGAAATGCATGAGCTCCTTGACGCATCTGCAAAAAAAAAAAAACAAGTACAAGCAAGAAGAATAACTGAGGAACTTGATGCATGCAGAGAAGAAATATTTGGTTCCTCCGATGATGACGATGAAGACCCAGAAATGAGGAGGGCTAGGACAGAAAGTGTGAGGTCACTTCAAGAGGAGGAAGAGAGGAGAAGAATGCAATATGAAGCAGCCGCTAGAGGTAGCCAATATGAGCATGGTGGTGGGTCATCTGGACTAGGGGCAGGGAGTTTGCGTCGGGCAGTTAGTCAAAAACAACCCCGTGTCCGTGAAGATCCAGACATTGAGGAGGTTGAACCTCCTACACATGCACCTCGTAGGCCAAATGTGGTGGGGCCAACAGACCCATTTGCTTATAGAAAACCAACTTCAAAGCAGCCTAGCATTATGAAAGCTCTAAAGGGCAAGTTTGGTAAAGCAAGAGAACATCTAGTAAGGGCTACTGGGAAGTTTTTTTTGCATGGAGGCATCCCACCCAACAAGGCATCTTCTCCTTATTTCGCCACCATGTTAGATGCGGCTGCAGAACATGGTACAGGTATAAAGGCACCCACTCCTTATGAGATTGGGCATGTCTGTGTTGAGAAAGAGTATGAAGAATTGCAGGCTTGGGTGCAAACTTTCAAATGGGCATGGAGGGAAAGAGGTTGCACACTAATGTGCGATGGGTGGACGACCATCACACATCGTCATCTCTTGAATTTTCTAGTTTATTCATCTATGGGCACAGTGTTTATCAAATCAGTTGATGCAAGTGATTACATCCAAGATGCAAAATATATTAATAGGTTATTGAATGAGGTGATTGAAGAAATTGGGGCAGATTGTGTAGTTCAGGTTGTTACTGACAATGCTGCAAACATGAAGGCTGCAGGAATGTTGCTTATGAAACAAAGGCCAAGGATTTTCTGGTCTCCATGTGCAGTACATTGCCTGGATTTAATGCTTGAAGATATTGCAAAAGGAAAAGTCATGGTGCAAGTGATTGGTAAGATAAAGAAGATCACAAATTTTTTTTATCAGTCATATAGACTCATTTCTATGATGAAAATGTATACAGACAACCATGAACTACTGCGGCCTGGCATCACTAGATTTGTCACCCACTTCATTGCCATCGAATGTGTTTACAAGTATAGAGATGGACTTCTTCAATTGATAAAATCACAAGAGTTCATGAATTCAAAATGGGGAAAGAGGCCAAGTCCCATTACAAAAGAAGTATGTAAAACAATTGAGTCCAACAAATTTTGGCCTCATGTGAAGGGTGTTTTGAATGTTTTTGATCCCCTAATAAAGGTTCTTCGATTGGTTGATGGCGATGATAAGCCAACAATGGGCTTCTTACATGAGGCCATGGAGAGATCAAAGTTGGCTATTAAAGCAGATTGTAGATATTATAAAAAGTATTGGAAGACCATTGACGATCGATGGGGACGACAATTGAAACATGATTTACACTCTGCTGGTAAGTGAAGGCTATTTCCTTTAATACTTGAATTATTGTATTCAATTCTTCTCATTATATTAATTTATCATTGACTAAAATTCATTGGTTTTACACTTTTATAGGATACTTCTTTAATCCACAATTTACGAATGGGCACATATCTGATGAAATCCGTTTGGGACTAAAAAATGTGATTGAAAGACTAGCAGAGAATACAGATGAAGCAATTTGGGCTACAAATCAGGTAGGCAGTATGCTAATTAAGGGAAAAACCGAAAAAGTATAACATTGTAAGAATGTAAGTTCTCTAATTTGTTTCTCTACTTCAACGTCTTCAGATTGACATATACAATGTACGTGCCGGAAGCTTTGGAACAATCACTACGCGAAGAGCCATCACGCAGACCAATCCCGGTGTTGATTGTAAATTGTAATGTCATCTCTATGTTATTCAAGGACTCTAATTATTATTTTATTGACTCTAATATCATTTCTATTTTTATTTTCAGCTGAATGGTGGTTGAATTATGGAGAGAGTGCTCCTGCACTAAGGACGATTGCTATTAAAGTCCTTAGTCAAACTACATCGTCTTCTAATTGTGAAAGAAATTGGAGCACCTTCTCATTTATCCACACAAGACCAAGAAATAGATTAATAATGCAGAAGCTAAATAAATTGGTCTACATCCATTACAACCTCAAGCTCCGGAGTAGAAATAGAAAGAGAAGACAGTTTGAGGATCAACGGGATTATTTTTGTCCAATTAATTTGGACTACATTTTTTCAGAAGAGGATACAGTGTTAGGTGAATGGTTGGAGGAACAAGAAGAACCAATGTTAGATAAAGACCCAGAGTTTGAGGAGTTGATGGAGGAATTGACTGGGGATAGGCCTGAGCCAGTAAGGGCCTCAGAAAGGATGGAAGAAATAAACTTGACAATGCAACAGGGGCGCGCACCTGATACAAGTCAACCAAGGGGAAAGGAGGTGGACGAGGAGAGTGAGTCAAGTATTTCTACTTCATCATCATCAGCAGGAATTCCACCTGACTCTCCCGGGGATGAGGTCATTATAGAGATGATGAGCCTCTCACTTATGAGACAGTTGAGCATTTTCCTGGTGCTACTGAGTTAGATCCTCGTCGTGGTTATGTCAGGCATGTTGGAGGGACCGAGGCAGGGAGTAGTAGTGGGACGGGCCCTGCTGGACAAGGAGTGGGGGAAGGTACTCATGGTCATTATGGGGGTTATGTTGGCCAACAAGGTGCTATGTATGGACAGTATGGGGATTATTCATATGACCCTAATTGGGTACCCCCTTCACCAACACCGATACTTTCTATCGAACAGATATTAATTGAGCAAGGAAGGCTTCCCCCACGACTTCCCCAATGACCTATTCATGCCCCTCATTTTTATTTCATGCCATTGGATTACAACCAGCCATCTCAATCTACAGGGGATCAACATAGTTCATCATCTTATCATGAACAATCTGAATATGGTCATGGGTATGATAGTGCTGCACAACAGTATGGAGCATATCTTTTTAACCAATACCGGAGAAATGATGATGATGATGATGATATCGAGCCTGGGTGACACTCCACTTGGAATTAGGCTATCAATCTGTCAATCTGTCATACACTCATGGTATTAAATTTCTTAACTTATTTGTTGATTGAGTTAGTATTAAATGATGATTGGTATGTTATCTTTATTTTATTATATTTTACACTAATAAATTGATCATGAACATCAATAATGGTTGCATTATATGAAATACTGGAGAAGACAATGAACTGCGAGTCTGCGATACAGACAGGACTCATAACTTAAGGTGACCGAGATTTTGATTTATTGTTGTTACTAATGGAAAAAAAATATCGTTTTCTAGCATTTTCTAATATTCTGGATTTTTTGGATATTTTTGCGAATTTTTTTGGATTAAAAAAAAAATTCACACCGCGACAACCGCGACGGACCGATATCCGCGACCGATACCGATATCATATCGGTTTTTCGGCCCGACCGAGACCGCGACCGAAACCGAGATTTTAAACCATGCCTGTAACTGTCGAGCACGCAATTATGGATTCTACCCGGGTGAACACAAGCACGATATGAGCGCAGTTCATATCATCCATGGACTGATTGATTTGGCCTGAGAGGAGATAATGGCCCACCCACCATAGGCACATTCTCATATTTAAACTGTTGATAGCGTATTATTATGATATGTACCTATTATTTAATTTCAGTGTTATATATTTTATTATTATATTTTATTTAGGAATTAGTTTTATTATGCTTCTTAATTTTATTTAAAATAATATCGTCCAGATTGTATTTAAAATGCTTTACGTATGTGGAAGAGGGGAGAGATAGTGGTTTGGTGGAGTAGTGGTTGGTGGGTTAGTGGTGGAGTAGTTTTAATAATTATGGAATATGTATAAATATCTATAGATAACATATGGTTGAAAATATGAATGAAGACTTTGCTCTTGTCTTATGAGTTAGTAGTAGAGTAGTTTCAACAGTTATGCAATATATATAAGTATTTTTAGATATGGTTGAAGATATGAATGAAGACCAATTCAAGGCTTTGCTTTTGTCTTAGGAGTTGTGGTTATCCTCTGGAATTGAAGCTTAAGAGGTCTCTGTCCCCTTGAAGTGGACTCTTTCTTTCCTATTCAAATTTTCTGTTTTGTTTTCACTTTATTATGTAAAAAGGTACATATCAAATTAACTCCGACTCCAAAATTGTTGCTCAGCTGGTTGGTCAAGGACTTGTTTGAGAGAGGGTCTCTGAGTCTGCCGCGGGGCGAATTTGGGTTTACCTCAAGTTTAATTATCTCATACAGGATCAGGCCAAATTTAAGGCTTAGATTTAATAAAATATATAAATACATGGAAAATAATATAGTTGAGTTCAAATATACTATCTTATTGTCTCAATGTCCCAACACCACTTGCACTATATGAGTTTTGTTTATACTGTTAGTAATGAATAAATATATAATATATATATGGAACGGGGTGCATTAGATCAACAAAACCCAAGTCCGCCCATTCTAAGAAAATCAGTACTAAATCCGACCATAATGGGAGAAGGTTGGGGCGGATTCACATTTAAACCCTACCAATTGCCATCCCTATGTGAGTCTAAATGCCCAACACAAAATAAATAAATTAAATGAATCTTCACGATTACGCTTGAACTTTGGTTAAATGACTGAGTCAAGAAAGACATAAAAAGGATAAATTTTATTTTAAAAAATCCTCTTAAACCTTTTTTTTTTTTCCATTATTGTTATGTGGGTGACTGCATACAATTAGTTATTTTTAAAACTTCTTTTTATAGGTTTTTTTTAGTTTCTCAGTTTTCGTCACAATTTTCTTGCAACATTCTTTGTTTTTGTGACATGTTGAAAATATCGCACTATTATCACCCAAATATCATTATGGACAAATAAGAATTTTTTAATGGGAATCTGGCAGAATTTGGAATGTTTTTCAAAACTAGTCTATCGAAAATTTCAACACCTTTGATTTAGAGACCAGAGGCCTGATAATTCATTTCGAGGGGAATCCAAATGCACAAACATCTTCCTCAAGAGTCAAGATCCATTTTACTGTGGCTAATTTGACGCCCCCACCTCCAAACCAAAGCTCGCACCTTGTGGGGCCCACCTAGGGATGGGACCTGTGGGGATTGAAAGATCTAGGTGGATGTCCTTTTGTGTATCAAAATCTGGAGTCCGACCGATCATCAGAGGTTTTCACCGTCTAAATTGAGCGAACACTTGAATCCAACGGTTCAGATCACTCTGACGGTGTGCCAAATCTGAGATGGATGACCATCATAAAACTACCTGGAAAGTAAAGCTAAAAGGCCGAGGCTACAGGGGCATTTCCGTAAATTTCGACGATCGTATGTCCAAACTAGAAACAGTATCCAGCTTTTGTCTCTTCGTTGCAGAGCTGTCATTCTGCCACTTTTTAACGTCTCATATCTTTCACACGTGTGAAAGAGCACGCGGACGGACCACATGCATCATCTTAACCGTATAACGTGCGCCCATCAACCATATCTCATTTATGATCCAAAGTACTAAATCCAAGGTAGGGGCCCACTCTTTTTTGCCCTTTACCAGGCCCACTCTTATATGACCTTTATCACTCAAAATCAATGTCCTACGTTGCTTTTAGATATGTTCAAAATGATTGTCTTCAAACTCACTAAATTGTTGAAGATTTAGAACTTAAAATTTCCATTTGGAGAGCTTATCTTAGTCTCTTCAAATTTTGTAATGGAAGCCCTTTATGCTATAAACCCAAGTTGGTTCTTATCCAAATTATGTGGGATTAGGGAGAGATCGAGTGAGCCCCACACATGATATAATGGGCCACGCAAAAGTACAACAGTTTTTTTTATTAGGAGATGTTGCAATTCAATCGAAACTATATTCGTGGGGTTCAAGAAATTGATTTAATTAAGGAATGGAGATAAAACGAAATCATATTTTAATACTGTCAGTCTAATAACTAGTTTTAATTGCATGAAACACGAACTAGATTTTGATTTATAATGGGTATAAGAATTTTGAAGTTTTCTGGCATTTGCTAGAGCCAGTACGCTTTACTGGCTAGCTCTCTATATACCCCTTGGGCACCATCTAAGGATCCGGAACTCACATGGCCCCATTAATTACTATCTACTGCAATTGAGTTTGAAACTCTGAATCCATTGGTCTCTGTCTCACAAAAATTCAAAAGTGGGACTCCAGGGATTCCTCCTATTAAAATTTTGAAGTGGCCTAGAATAATCATTTCCTTGTGCGTGTAGAATGGAGCATATAAGGAAAGATAGTGATTAATCATGATATTTCTCATATGGTCAATCTTTATGTGGGGCCCAAAATCTATTGGAGCAAAATTTAAGTACATTTCATACCAATTTCATTTTAAATTCCCAATAGATGTATCTACTTGGGTTCCTCTCCATCATTAGTGGGGTACCCATATACATGGGTATAGGCAGTTGCCCTCATCGGACTTATGTTTCAAAACTCACATAAAAACCTTGGATCCACCTCTAGGATCCACTTGAGAAATGTAGGTTTGTCCGCCGATATTTATATGAGAACTATGCATTTGCCCACAAAATCCAAATTTAGGTCCGGCCCTTTAAGTGATATAATTCTAGATCCACCATTGTTCTTGGTCAACACAAGAATTCAAGGACCCTTTTGTTTTATTTTTATTTTTAATGAAAGTTTCCTATATCGAGATTTCTTAAAGTTGCTGGATTCCACATTTAAACGATTAAAATTTATTTTTAACAAATAAAGAATATCACTTTTTACTTGTATAGTTTGCAGATTTTCAATCTCCAAAATTCTACAGTATATTAATTTGTTCACTTATAAAACCAGGTGGGCACACCACTTGGGCAATTCATCAGACCCTCCAAAAACCCTAAGAAAAACAAAACTCACCACCACCACATTTCACAACCCATGGCACTCCCATGCACAGCACTAATTACACCTCCCGCGTACTCTACTTTACTTCACCATGGAAACGGCCCCAAGAGACAATGAGTCGACAAAACCCCTGCTGTTAATCCGTACGTTCCCAATCATCCCCCCCGTTCCCATCATTGATTTGTCGCCGACTAGCCTCCAAAACCGCTTCCATTGCCTTTCCATGCGTCCCCAATCCCAATACGCCACGTGTCTCCTCCCCCTCCCACTCCCACTCCCCCTCCCCTCCCTCTACAAAAACATAGCCGCCATCAGCTCCTTGTCCTCCACACACGACAAGTCCACAAAAAATGGAGAGGGCTTTGTCAATGTCAGGTCGGTTCTTCGAAGTGGGCTCCAGCAGTAGCAGACTCATACCACAACCCATCTTCCCCATCGAAAACCTCTCCAAAACCCTTGCCCTCCTCCATGGATCCGATTACCCACTCGGATCCTCCCTCTTCGGACTCCCGCCGGATCTCCTGTCCCTCGAATCCTCCTCAGTCCCCTACCTGATCGAAGATCCGCCTCCCCCTCCTCTCCAGCTCATCCGCCCCGAACAAGACCCGACACCCCTCCGTTTTGAATCCGACAAGCTCAAGTCTCCCAAACTCGAGCTGGGAGAAGAACACAACTACATCCCCACCGTCCATCCAGATCAGAGCCTTCTCCTCCTTCCCAATCTCGAATACCCACCGTTGGTTTCCTACCCCATCGATGGACTCGATCTCTCCGCCGTCGGATCAGTCCAGAAGCGTCTAAGGACCCTCCCTTACGCGGGTCTCGAACACCCGCCGTTGGATCAGTCGAGCAGCCCCAGCGGGTCGTTTCTGCCGTTGGTTGAAGCAGTGGCTAATGCTGCGCCGGCTGCTCATGTTTACCCGCGGTGCACGTTAGCGAGGAGGCGGAGGAAGAGGCTGAGCGACCGGACGAGGTCGCTGGAGGGGCTGATGCCGTGGGAGAGGAAGATGGACACGGCGACGCTGCTGGAGGAGGCGCACAAGTACGTGAGGTTCCTGGAGGCGCAGGTCAGCGCGCTGCAGGGGATGCCGGGTCTGTCGGGTCTGCCTCCGACGGGTCCGAACCCGGCTCGGGCCGGGGGGTTTGGCGGGTTGGAGAGGCTGAACCGGCAGCAGACGCTTCAGGTGCTGGTGAACTCGGCCCGAGTTCAGGAGAAGCTGTATGCGAGCGGGTGCTGTGTGTTTTCTTTTGAGCAGACTATGGCTTTGAAGAAGATGGCAGAGAAGAAAATGTTGGTGTCTGAGTTTGAAGGATGAGACATTTTTTTGTGGAGGTTGGTTTTTTTGGTGTTTTGTTTTGTGGGTTTTGTTTGTTGATAAAGAATTAGAAATGGAGTTGGTCTCTGTTTAGAATGCAGTTCTTGATGTTGATATTGGCTATGTTGGTTTTGTTGGGTTCTTTTTTTTAGGGGTTATCTAATGAGATTACAGAGGTTTTGTTGGGGATTACTTTATCTTCTCTGTAATTCTGATTGGCGGATATTATATGATGTGATTATGAGAATTTGTTGATCTTTCTGTTCTTCCTGGGTTTTTGGGTTAGAATGCATTTCTTGTTGTTGATAACTTGATATTAGCTATGTTGGTTTTGTTGGGTTTTTTTTTAGGGGTTATATGGTGATATTACAGAGGTTTTGTTGGGGTTTCTTTTTATTTTCTGTAATTCAGTTGGGGGATTTTATATGATGTGATTATGAGAATGTTTTTTATCTTGTTCTGGTCTTTTGGGTGATGGAGATCCTGAGATTCTTCTCTTTTGTTTGGTGAATCCATTTCTTTATCAGTGTAGGTTAATATTCTACTTAAAAGTTCCTTGTGGAACAGCCTGTAGGTCCTCTTTTTCCACTGGGAATGCAGGTCCAACTACATATTTTTCATAGGGCTGTGGGGCCCACCTTGGGTCAGTCTGTGGGACCCTTTTTTTTGTCCATCTGTGGGGCTATCTTTGGTTGCTGATTGGATAAAGCGAATGCAAAGCCCTCTCCATGGAATTTTTACCTGCAACAAATTAAGTAGAAGTTTAGTAGCTTCTATGTTTCTTTTTTTTAATTTTATTATGTTTTATCAGTCCCATGGTGGATATAGTTTTGATAGCGTCAAGTTGGGGTTGCTAGAGTTTCATGGGTAGTGAGGGCCAAGGGGGGGTTTTGATTGATCGTAGGTGGACCCCACATAGAAGGTGCACAGCAAACCAACAGATGTCACAGCAGAAAAATTGGCAACCTCTACCACTCTTGATTTGATGGCCTTTTATTGAGAATAGAGTCGTTTTCTCTTGAAAACATAGACCAATACCATGACCATGATGCATTGTTACAGCAGCCTGATATTGCTTTTTCTGATTTGTGTGGAACGGTGAAAATGAAAGACTGTAGCCCCAAAACTGTAGCGGACAGATTGATCAGGGTGGTGCCAATGTAAATTGATCACAACCGCTATGGTGGGCCACACTACAGATGGCCCCTGGTCCAATTCCTGTATGCTTTTCTCAGTAAGCGATCACCAGTGGTGGACTCCGGAATTTCATTTGGGGGATGCTAAAGTTAATAGGTAGTTTTGTGTTAGGGGCAAACTAAGGATTTTTATGTGGATCTTGAGGGTGGATCCATAATTTTTATTGAATTTTTTGAAACGCACTATGATTTTACCTGAGTCCTCCCCTATCACCAGTCAATACCCTTTAGGTACTCCTAATTTGTGTACTTGAGATGGAGGTCCGCACAAGAAAAAAAAAAGCCCACGCAAGTGGGAAAGGAGTAGGGATGTAAATGGGTCACTGATTCTTTGATTACCTGAAGGTTTCGATCCGTTAAAAAAATTGGGTCTGGGTCCTTATTTAGGCCCCAATAAGTAAATGGGTTCGGGTCTGGTTCCACCTTGGTTCGGACTCGTGGACCCAAGACCCAACATATTACCTTAATTTTTGAAAATCTCATCTAAAATCCATGTTTTTTTAATATCATTCTCTACCTAGACCCGAATCCAGACCCGTTCCATTTATGGTCTTGGTTCCGGTTTCAGAGTCAAGAAACTGGTTCTGGTCCGGTTCCAACTTCTCCCTAACGGTTCCGGTTCCACCTTCTTTCTAACGGTTCCGGTTCCGGTTCCGGATCCATCATGGACCCGGACCTGAACTAACCCGTTTACAACCCTAGAAAGGAGTTCGCACAAGCAAAAGAGATGACATATCCAAAGTTCGAGCAGTCAGGTAATAACCGATGGTCCTTGCCTAGTAAGGAGCCGTTCTTGCAGTACTGGTATTATTAGTTTCTTAATAGGTGTTTTGTAGTTCAATTTCTAACAGATCTAGCCACAAGTTAATCCAATTGTAATAGTCACTCACTCCTGTGATCTAGATGGTTGGCATCTAAAGGGGCTTAAAGAAGAACGATTTGGATCGAATCAAATAGATCCATTCCCATTCGACTTATATACAAGTAGTTCCTAGTTACATAAAGTACATTTTTTTAAAATTGCATAGAAAGAACTCTCTTGAAGCAAAGCCAATTATCTATCTGAATTTACAAATTTATGGTTGTCGTACATTCATAGCAGAACGTTTAATGCTCTAGGGTAATGCCAAACGATCGTGATGAAACACAACAGTCCACATTTTAAAAAATAATAATAAAAAGAAATCCAATCCGAAACAGATCAAAACTGCAAGATTTAGACATTCAGCAGAAGTTTAATCAAATGCACTTTGAGCGTCGGTTATCCAATAAATCCAGTACCCCATTTGTTAGATCTTGAGCAGTGCAAGGCCATGTAGGTCCCACTAAGATCATTCGATCCCCACCGTCCATATGAAAGGATGTAAACATTACTGTTTCTTAGGAAGAGATTTTATATGGTCCCTAGTGAGAGATTTGAATCCTCCCTGAAGAAGGGGAGAAAAGGGAATGAAGAAGAAGAAAGAAGAATAAGCGAATTAATACTTCAATATAAAATTTGGAATATATAATATGAAAACTCATGTTATGAGTAGGGCTATATCAACCTCGTAAGCCAATTTAAGATTAGCTTGTTTGTTTGCATTGAAATGGATAAGATTTTTTTTAAGCAGATAAAAATGAAGATCAAAGGTGGATTTCCAAAAATGAGCATCAAATAATCGTTTCTTTTATAAAAATAAAATTAAAGTTGGGAAATGAATACATAGCCCTTGGTCTTCATTTTTAACTATTTAAGAAAATCCCTACAAATAAATGAGATTTCATGCAATTACCTGTACCCTTTGATTGTTGGAATTCTGCTCTGCAATTGGGAAGAACAGCTACATTCATGTGATTGATGAATCCTGCCGGAGAGAAGAAAAAAAATCTAATCTTGCTGGCTGTGATTTAAGTTTGAAAGACCCTCCTTAGGGCCCAGTCAAGACAAACCAAACAATAAAAATAAAAATTGGAATCATGGAAGAGAAGTCTTCAATTGCCATATGTACGTTTCATGGGTTTTAAATAGTGAAAATATCCGAGATGGACAACTATGAGGATGAAGTTCGAAAATGTGGAGCACTCATTTAGGTCAAACATGTCCTTAATCAGATGGGCGACACTGTACAAGATCATACTCAAACATCCAACCCTTCTAAGTTTCTTAAAGAGGGTCCTCATGGGCCAGGCCTACATGAGACTGCAAGGAGCTAATTTTGGGTCGCGTTTTATGGGCTCTGGGCTGAAGCTAGGCCTACTGTTTTTGGCATATAATCTAATGACGCGGGCTTGTGCCTTGCATGCCAAAGCCTGACGTGGCTCAGCATACTTAGCACAAAGGTCAGTGACTGTTTCAGCAAATGGGATGAGTAGGCCTGACTTTCTACCCCATTACGCCCAAAAAACCTTACAGACAAGGGTTTGACTGGTTTCACCCTGCCCGACCAGACCCATGTGTTGTGTTAAAATAATTAAGGTCTTTGTGTTCCAATATTTGATGTTCTGGGAGATACTATGTTTTCTTTTCTGTGCTGTAAGATGTGAAGATTAGGATGGTTAATCTTATCCATTTTGAATAGTAGTTGGATGCTCCCTGCATAATTCAAAAGGTATGTGGCTAATAAATCAGCAGCTGGTCACACTCGTCTGAGTTACTTGGTTCGTGACCTCCTGAGTCAAATTTCTTAGTTTTTGAACTATGGTGCTCATCATGGAACAAGACTAGGTGCTTTCGAGGTCAAGTCCATTAAAGTCGGGGGTTGAAGCCGCCCTATTTACAGACTCACAGAACAAGAAATTCATTCGAGTCCAGCCCAACCCAGCTAAAAGTGAGCTCTGTTCTGGCCTAATTAACAATGAACAGCCCTGGCAAAAACCTGCCCAAGATCTCATACGGCTAAAAGATTTCAAAGCTTTGTTGAGAGAAAAAAAAATGTGATCTGGAAACCACTCAATCTCACATGATGTTCGAGATTAAAAAAATAAGACCATTTTGCAGTAAGAATGTGGGGTCAGGATATCTATGGGTCGTAGTTAAGGCAGCCCAGTTATGGCATTTCATTTTTTCTAAAGTGTATGAATTCATGTTTGTATGATTATGAGAACATTGGCTAGTCTCTAGTATGAACCAGCGGCATTAGGTTCCCGCAAACCTTCCAGTGATGCCAGACTCAGTGCTGCCAATGAGTTCTAGCAGTTGTATACTGGCACAATGCAGCATAATCAGTTTTTTAGCTTAAAAAATGGTCCACTTCCTTGGGAAATGACCTGGTGCTCATGAGCCATAACTAGGATTTCACTTTGGGTAGATCCCATCACAGCTGAACAAAATAGACCAAAATAGATAATGATAGAAAATGGTGAAACACAAAGAAATGAAAGAAATTGGGGCTCACTTTTCATAACCTTTCTCAATGTTAATCTATTGGAAGGAGGATTAAAGACTCATCCTGAACTTGTGATGTGGTTTTTAACATTGAATTATTCCCCTTCATCGCATTTTCAAGTTTGATAGTGTACACATCTCAACTTGTAAGCCCATTATTTTTATTGTGGCAACTGTTTCTATGTAATTCTGTTCCCACCAATGAATGGAAGGTTTAATAGGACGGGCTTGGGCATCAGTTTTATGTTCAGTTCTATCCAACACATTTCTCAAACCAAAAAAACGTAACAGTAACCGAAATCTCAACATTGAAACTAATGACTAGCCCATCATGTATCTAATCTGGCATACTGCATTATGTGATTGTGGAAGACAAAGGAATCCTAAGATCACTACAGGCTACAACATATATAAATACAGCGCTAGAACAGATCTGCAGAATGAAATGCAAATAATACTAACTGTATCCATCTCTCCTCAATGCCATGCTGAAGCTGATACCAAATTCCTACTCTTCCATCCCAACAACATAGCTCCATCTTGCTCTACCAAAGCATAGTTACTAGAGTAACATCCCAATAGGGACTTTATTACTGAATTGACATAGGAACTCAATGGGAATGGCCGGAAACCTGCCATTATCATCCTTGACCTCCACTTCCCAAGCAGCTCATGCCGTTCGACCCTGTTCGTCCCCTCACACGCGATGATATTCACAATCTCCTTTGCCAGACAGTGCTGCTCAACATTAATCCGCTCCTTGCTCTCCCTAGGCAGAGTGACATCAATTGACTCAAACATGGCTGAGTAGTAATCCAATGTCTCCACAAACCTCATCAGAAACGGGGTTGTATTTGCGTTGGACTCCTGCTCAACCAATGTGGTTACCTTCGGTGACAGTGATTTCACCATCCGTAACAACCCATCACGAGGGTTGTTGACATCAACACTCTCATCAGGCGTGTGGTGGAGCAGCAATGGGAAGTTCACAGCAAGCGCTTCACCGGGACGCACATCCAGCATCTCACGTGTCACATCCGAGCAATAAACAGGAATTGGATGGAACTCAAGTGGGATGTTGAACTTTGCAGAAATTGCAGCTAGTCGCTTCCCAATGGCCTGTAATCCATCCCCTCGGGCATGTTGTGAGACTGGGTCATCAATCCCAGTGATCCGCACATGGGGCGGACGACCCGGCCTTGCTGCCAATGCCTGTATGAGAGTGACCCATTGGGTACCCTGGCCAATCTGGAAGTCAATGATGTGTATCTGGTCCTCATTTCGAATTGCTTCAGCTATCGCTCCATTGGCTGCCATGTAACCAAACTTCAAATATGGGCAAATGTCATAGAGAATGTGCATATAAGAAAGCAAGTCATTGCTTGCAGGCTCTCGGCACCTCAGAGCCTGGTAGATATTGCTACCCGAAGCTTCCTTTCTAGCCACCAAAGCTTCTAACATGTATGCACCAAGACGCTGAATGGGCTCTCCGCTGATGGAGACGGCACTCCTTGCCTCTTGAGTTAACTTTTCAAAATCAGAGTTCCTGTTTTCGAAAAGAGCCTTTGCACATTCAGTCAGCAACTGTTTTATATTAACTGGTGGCATATCTGGTAAGTGGATGTCAGACATTCTTTGACGTTTATCCTGCTGATTACCACCATTGCCCATCTGATGACCAGCAATGTGGGGCTGATGTTGAACCATCAAGGGATTTTCTTGATGGGAACCAGGAACGTGCCAGGCCCTTGATCGCTGTTTTGAAGTTTCTGGCTGCTGAATCTCATCAAAAGCTGAGCTGGGCGTGCTTGCTTCGTCAGTGTCTGGGCCCATAAGATCTGACTCCAGTTTCTGGAGGGCGTTCCTCATGCTGTAAATCGTGAAGTTTTCAGATGAATCTCCAACCAAATGAATCTCTGGAAGGCTGGAAGGGGATCTTTGGAATGAACTGTCTATCTCTAATGAGAAGTTGTGCGAAGGGCTGATAACAGAGACGTTCT
The DNA here is from genome assembly GCA_029852735.1 of Persea americana. Taxonomy (NCBI): domain Eukaryota; kingdom Viridiplantae; phylum Streptophyta; class Magnoliopsida; order Laurales; family Lauraceae; genus Persea; species Persea americana. The sequence goes on along the minus strand of CM056818.1, from coordinate 28,471,169 downwards.
CCGTGGAGCTGTAATGCTCCTGACTGTTAGTTAATGTAGAGAACGTGTCATAATCACAGTGGGCGGAAAGGGGAGAATCCGGTGAGCACCTTGATTCAAATTTTGTGTGGCCGAGAGTCCATCCCGAATGAGGAAGAGTATGAGCAGTTGTATTTTCACAAGATACCTCAATGCCAGGAAAACTGTACCCAAAAATCTGATGTGAATCCATACTAAGGCAACAACATAGATAGCACGTGACAGTTCTGTAAGGTATATGAATAGGCTTCAACTCAACCGCTTGAATGAAAAGCTAGAGACAGTTATGTTGTCCCATAAGGAATAAAATTAAAGTCCTTTTCCTCAAAAAAGATTGCATTCAACTTGTGCTAAGAGACACCTGCAAAGAGGACTTAAAATATATCATATAAATATCTGAAGCAGAAATGCATAAAACTTCAGATGTGCAATGTTTTTTTTTTTTTTTTTTCTTTTAACTTCTTTCTCTTCCTCTACACCAACTGTCTGGATGCATTTTAAGAGGGTGCATTACTCCATTTAGATGTTCACTAATCACAACAGATTCAATATATTGGCATTACTGCATTACTGAGCTTACTGTGCAATTAGGGCAGCAAGGAACTGGAGATCACATTAGATGGTTATTGATATTTTTCCTGTCTCACCTGAATCATTATCAGTGCCTCCCATGTTGATTCAAGATATAAAATGAGGAAAAAGAAAGGAAGACAAAGTGTCCCACACTCCCACTTAATACAATTTCAGTTTCTGTGCTTTACAGGACTCACAAAAAACATATAGCCAATTGTAATTTTGGGTGCGGTGCTTTGCAATGTACAAGAGCGAAAACTTATATGGCTGTTTTACACTACTAGCACACGAGAAGCAAAAAACAACATCATTCTACAGCATAATAGTAAAATTTCATGATTGTTCAAAACACATGGACTCTTAAACAATTCTTCGGTACGTAGAAAAGGTTGTACCAGGAAAACCTTCTAATGACTGCTCACTAATGTCATTACTATAGTCTCTGGTATATTTTTAAGATTGAGCCAGGGAAAGCATATGTCATACTGACTTAAAATTATCTATGATTAATGTCAAATGATATGTACCTTCACATGAACTCAGATACAATCACATTTAAGAACAGGCAGACAACTCATACATGGCATCATTGTCATCACTACAACTAACGAAACCTTATCCCATCTATCAAGGGTGGCTCAACTTGTACTGATGCATAACATGCCATTTGAAATTATTAGAACCTATGCGAAGTACCCAAATTCTGTTCCCTTTTTTTCTGCTTTTTTTTTTTTTTTTTTTTCATTTCTGATTAAGAGATGAATCAGGCAGAGGAGAAGATCAATGGAAATCCATCAAGCTGACAACTTCCATGCCATATCAACCACAATATAACTTTTCATCCTTAGACATGCACATAGATATGAATATGAATATTCCATGTAACCCCTTGCTGAATGGTTCTGCTGATATCTTGGAAATTATCACTAGGATGTCCAATGTCTATGAAATTAAAAAGATTATCAATCAGAACCACTCACATATTGACACCTCCAATAGAATTTACTACCTAGCAGTTATTCTAATAGGAACTCATCTGAAGAATGCAACTCAAGAAACCAGCAGCAACCCTTGAGGATCTTTTTTATTTTTATTTTTTTGTTTTTGGTGAAGGATGAGAGGATTGAATGATTGAATCTACTCATAAATACGTGGCATCGATTCCAATTCCATGTTTATTTCAGCAGTGTTTCATAAGTGGATTATTTCCCAATTCTAATCCACAGAGATGATGGAATTAATCTGATTGACCCATTGTTCAAATCAAACAGGTTCTCTAGCCACGTTGCAGTTTACAGATAATTTATTTATCCATTTTGAAAGAGGGAAATCGCGGTTCAAGCGGATTCTCTGTGTTTATATAGCTCTATGTAGGGTATTTAGTTTATATTCACTTTTATTCCAGTTTTGATATTTCTTTGATAGGTCCTCACCAATGTTCATCCCAGGACATGTATGTACTTCCTCACAATGAAGATTGCCTATACCATTCTCACCATTTATGTGGTCGTATCTACAAATATATAGATACACATACAGATATAGTTGTTTCCCAGCAAAAATAGAGAATCCCATTAGAATTTGTCATTGAGATTGCTAAGGTTATGGATAAGCAGTTATCTTTCAGGAAGGTTTAAATGGACTTCGCTTTCAGATATATATTGCTCAACTGAGAAGTGATAGTTGGATGGATCATCTGTTTTCATCCACAGTGATTAAATGGTCCTCCTATCCTAATGAGCATTCAAGTTTAATATTCAGCGTGATGAGAGGGAAACCAGGCTCAGGTGGCATAACTGGGCAACTCTTCAGCGTTGATGGAAAGACTGTACTTACACAACCTGTAAGCATCAGGGATCTAAACATGACAGAATTCATGGTAATTAGAAAGTCTTTGAAGATTTTCACCAAATCCTTTGTGGGTGCTCCTGTGATTGAACGGGATACCTTTAATGCAGTAGGTTGGGTCAACAATTGTAGAGACTAGACAAAACATTATAAATGAAAAGAGGGACTTAAGGCTTGTCTATCTCCACCTCTTACAAGAAAAGAGGAGATGAGGTAGCTAATTCCTTAAATAAATGTTGGATAGGACTCAGTGTAGAAAGGAGTCTGAAAGACTCAAACAGCAATTATCAGTTAGAGGGACTAAAAAAATCAGTCTGTACAGTGTTCCTGAGGGACCTCTGCATACCCAAAATTTGATAAGTCCTTATTTATTTATTTATTTTCTGTTGTTCCTCACTGGGCCCTTGGCCCTTTGGCATTAATTCTCTGCCACAATGTTTCTTGTAACTTGCTTTCTTTCAAATAAATTTCATATGCACTGTCTTGCAGAAGACTGTAGCATATGCATGTGTGCACTTTGAGTTTTTCAAATCCCACTTGCTGATAATTCAGATGCAGTGAAAGCTTAAAAAAAATTATCCAACAACGAAAACAACAACAACAACAACAATAAATAAAAATTGCATAGAAACAACACAAATTCATTATAGTTGCAACACCAATATATCCTTCACATTTTATACAGATTCCTTCCCAAGATTTGCATAGAAACATCACAAATTCAACATAGTTGCATCACCAATATATCCTTCCTAACGATTATTTACTTCGCATTTTCTGCAGATTCCTTCCAAAATAAAAATGCATAAATTACATGAACTCTATGAACCGTCGTTAACTTTCATAAGCATCACCATTGCAATAAAAACAACCGTTCCTCATAATTCCAGTTCTAACCAATCAATAAACTTTCCTTCACCCATATTCATGTTTTATGAGCAAATCATTACACAAAAAGAACACCAAGAGTTTTCATTCAACAGAAAAAAAATCATTCATATTGATAAGCCCAAAAATATTACGATGCTCCTAAAATAAAAATTTTCCTTTTTCCCATCTAAGAACTCTAAGAGCTTCTAAAAACAGAGAATCTTTTCATCTATGTTCAATAAACCCCCATTAAAAAAAACCTGCATCTCGATATCAGAAATATATATATATATATATATATATATATAAAACCATCACAAACCATAGTTTACTTTAAAAAAAAAAAGGATTATTCTACAATATAATTATGAATTTCAGTAATCCTGAGAAGATTGAATCTTTGAGATTGATCTTTTGTGCTAAAACCTAGTAAAAAAAAAATTGAATCTTGCACTCAAATACCATAAAATTACAAAACCCCAAAATCCCTACAACGCTAAACTCAAAAGTTAACCAAAAAGCCCCAAACGTTAATGATGTCTGCAAAGAAAACCTCGAGCCCTCCCAACTATCTTTCAGCATAAACCCATTAAAACTCGAATCTTTCATCCAAATCTAAGAAAGTTAGAAGAAACCCAACTCCCCAAACAGTTAAATTTCACCAAAAATCCAACCCATCACAAATCAAGAAATCCCAAACAAGACCTTCAAATCTAAAAGTACCATGAGAAAACTAACAAGCACTCAAAGCCCAGAAGAAAATTAAAGACCAGAGTTCGATAATTACCTGAAAATCTGCTGACAATCACCAGAAGAATCAAAATAATCTCTTTCTTCTTCACCTTTCTCTGTTCTATCTGCGGCTGCAATGGTCTGTGACGGAGGGAAAGAAAGCACATGGGGCTGCTTTATATATATGGTAGTGGATACTTAACGGAACGTGGATAACAAGTAACGGTAACGGCTCAAATTAACGGCGACAACTGCCAAGTCCAAGTCCGCGTCTTTGACTAGTCATGACGGCGAACCGACCACAAAGATGGCTACTTGTTGGATCTTAGAATGCTGACCCAATAAATATATTAGTGGTCCCGGATTTGATATCGAATCCAAACCACTCAAGCCACTGGCCCTGTGTTTTAGTTATGGGCCCATCTAGTTCCAATAGGAGGGGGGCCACATTTACAATTAATCATCTAAGATGTTTTGATAGTAGTTGGAGCCTCGGTCGAACTGCAAAACTTGGGCCCACAGGATGGCCCATTGGAGAGGATCTATGAATGGGATCAAGTTAAGGGGTTGATCCAAAAGTAACCCTTGGGGCAGGTTTTGACTAGTTTTCTTGGTTTAAGTTCTGAATGCATTGACTCTTTCCCTCCTCCATAGGACCAAGTTCCGAATGCACTGTGCTCTTTTTGTTTGAATATAAGGTGCATATATTATGATAGTGTTTTGTTTCTAATTATATGATATGGAATCTTTTTTACTTTTTATTTAGAAAAGTTGAGTTTATTTTTGTCTTTTGGTAGAGAAAGGAGATTGTTTGTTTTACTTTTTTTTTAAAATTTAAAGAAAATTTTAAAATTGTGTGCTTTTGATATGACTCTTTGTCATGTCTTGTCTTTATATACTTTACTTTAACTTAACTAGTTAAATACTAAAGATGCTAAATTCTGATTTGTAAAAACTCTTTCCTTCATTTATGAAGATTTAGATACTTGTATCAAGTGCACAAATTTATATATATATATATATATAGAGAGAGAGAGAGAACGTTCCTAGGAATGATACCTTCCCACCCAAGCACTTCATACTAATTGCTAGCATGATTTCAAATCTGTCACTCATCTATATATATTATGCTCAGCTGACAATATGGAAACATATTATGCCCAAACCTGGGCATCCTTAAATCCCCAAAACGGCACCTCTGTCTTGGAATTTTTTCCATTTCAAAAGACACGTCCAAAGTTATGGGAGCAACATCAATGTTGATAAAAAGCCACCAAAATTGGTTGTGAAACTTGTCCACGGTGTAGATTTGAAATGTAGACAAATTTTCCATCCAATTCTCTTAACTTTTCTTCATGCTCACGCTTGCCTTTTTTTTTTTTTTTTTTTATTATTATATTTGTAGCGTGCGCGTTAAAGGGGCTTTTCTAGACTAATTGGGGGGCAGATGGGCCAGTTCAGGTCAAAATGGGTTTCTATAGTGTTGAAAGTCAACTTGTATGTAACCAATTTTTAAAACGCGTTAAGTAACTTCTACACACATAAGCTGCATTTAATTCAGTAAGACCGTTTAACATGACTCAACCTATAAAATCTTAGCTCAAACCCAATCTACTTCATGAAATTAAGCCTACATTTATGGAACGCTAAATAGGCAAGTGCTTCTGCGGGGTCTTGTAGGTTGACTCTATCCTAACTTGTTTTAATGCAGATTAAGTTTCATTACCTAAAAACAGCAGGCAACACGGTTTCTATATAACCTGTGATATAGCACTGTCTTTTTATAGGATTCAAATACGTGGCAGCCACCCTATTTATAAAAGTGAATCACTATGAATTAAAGGCGTCCACTAAAACCGGGTGACTCCCCTGTTGGAGAAAATTGCCCCACATATATTCAAAACTCATAATGGGCCGGGCCAGGTTGATGGAATATGTGTGAGTTTGGATTTAGGAAGACAGTATGGAATTACTCTGGCCCATGCCAAATCCCTTGGGCCAAGGGAGAACCAAATTGGTTTCTGGATCCCACCGACCACCGTGACTCAGTGAGTGTAATAAATATGGTATGTTTTCGAAGTGGGGACGTCACCGCCGTCATATGGATAGTTGAATCCATAGGAAATTAGATTCACACCTGGTTAAGATCACTTACGTCACTCGAGGAGCACAAGCCCTTAACGTATGACACGTGGCTTATTATTTATGGTTCGAGACTCACGTTTTGGAAATGAGGTTGATATTTATCATTTTTTCCAACCCTCAGTGTTTCATGATCTTGGTGGGTCCCACATGACTTTGGTCATTTGGTTTTACATGCCGTTTTCATCATCATAGAGCCGTGAATTGGAGTAAAGAAGAAGTTGATAACCATTATAAGGTGGGGACTTTATTCAAACTAGTGAATCTATTTTGGAAATAATTGTTCAACTAGTAATTTTTTTTCTTTTGAGAATTTTTATAAATAAGGCTTTAAGCTTTTGTTTTGTTTAAAAAATAATATTAAATTTCAGAAATTTTTAAATTAGTGTCCAAGTTTTCTAGTAAATTTCCATTTAAGGACAACTGATCATTTAAAAGTATTTTTTGATAACTTTTCCCATTGTTTTTATTTTTTTTTTACATTTTTGAATTACCTTTTATTGTAACAAAACCCTCATTCACCTCCTACATTTTCTTGCCCTTTTCTTCACCAGTGTCCTCATAATGATTGACAACCAGCCGGCGTCCCCACAGTAATTGTGATATATAGTGATTGTCAGAAATGTGCCATGCTTTAAATGAAGAATAATTTGAGTAATTTAGAAATAGTGGTTTTAACTAGCATCTTTTTTTTTTTTTTTAATTAACAGAATCAAACTAGGTTTCCTCCACTTTCAAAACTTGAGTATGCTCCACTTTAGAAAAACTCATATACATTGAGCCCACTATTCAAGTACCACCAAAGCCACTTATATTTATATAAAAGCTTCATATAAGATTCATTTCAGCTCTTTGACATTTATAGTATACAAGCAACTCCAGTAAAAGAAATTGCATTTTTTGTTACCTATGATCGATCGGTTGATTAGTAGGGTCCACTATTGTTGGAATGAATTTCAGATGAGTTACAATTTGTAAGATGTCATTTATTTACGAGTGGGTTGAATTTTGTAGAGATTTTAAAAAAGTGATAAATAATAACCAGTTCAATAAAATAAAATAAAAATCATTGTTTGGAAATACAAGGTCAATTTGCTTGCGATCCGTATTCAGTTTCTAAGAATACTGGTGTGTATATGTATATTTGAATAGTAAGTTAGATTTTATGCAAAGAGGTGGGTTAAACTCAGAATACAAAAACCTTGTCCCTAGTGAAGGAGAAGGTTAAAAAAAATAAAGTCTATCGCACAATAGAGTGAAAAATCAAAAGCCTACTTCCAGACATTACTGAAAACCCAAACATTGGGTTCAAGAATTAATGATGAATTAAATGATGAAGTTCTAAATCAAAAAACTTTTGGACTAGGAATCTGCTTCATATTACAAAGTAATCGATGTGATAGCTTTGAGATCTTGATGAGTTGTTGTGTTGTTTTGCATGTAAAAGATCATGCAATCGCATCATAATTTGAAAATAAGAAAGCCAGTTTGAAAGTGTTGGAGACTTAGCAAACTGCAATAAATTATCTTCCAATTCATAACATAACTGAGTCAAATGAGGTGGGGCTAAGTCCAACGGTACATAAACATCATTAACCAAACTACCAATAATAATTGAACAAGCACAACAATACAGATATTTACAAAATCTAATAGGTGAATATTCATTTCATTAATTCTTGTCTCCCAAGGGAGTTTCGCATGGTAACCATGCAAGACTTTTGGTCTCCATCGTTAATTCTATGCACTCCTTCTTTGTAAAAACAACGATACTTCAAAATCATGCACTACTTTTGTATGGGGCTTCCGCAAGTAAACTTTTGCTTAATTTTACATAAAATGAGAAGTCAACTTATACTTTCTCGTGATTCTTCATCATTGATTATTCATTCTCTTTTTTGGCCAGATACATTCACAAAACTTTTCTTGAAATTTAAGACAATGGACGCATCTGTGAAAAATATGCAAGACTACTCTCCCATGGCTTCCGATTTTTCATGAAACAAACAAGTAGATCCCTCGATGCAAAATGATATGATTCCATTTCACAAAATATTAAGCACAAGTTTTGGCATCCTCAAAAGTTTCTCTATGAATGGAAAAGCCTTTATTTTCTTGCACTCACAATTAGTAATTTTTTTTCAAATTTTTGTGATGCAATGTCTTTATATATACTAAGGCTATCTTTGGCGTCTCTACTCTTTTTCTGACAGACTATTTAAAATAGAGCCATTAAAAAAAGAGTTATAAAAAAAAAAAAAGGTATTTCAATTTTAGAGGATTTGCCTCTACGTTTTTTAGAGTTTATGCCTCTATTTTTCACATGCCCAGAAAGTGGGTATTTTAATTTTAGAGGATTTACCTCTACTCCTCTAAAATAGGAAGAGAATAAAGTCATCTACCAAACGCTCTAATTTTTTTAATCTCTATCCAATTTAAACAAATAGACAAATAGAAATGAGACATAGAGATACCAAATATGCACTAAAAGAAGTAGAGAGAAGATTTATATCTTTCTCAACTTTACAAGAGTCATTTCCTTGAGTGAGGATCCCCTGTTTCAGGGAAACCCTGTTTGGACCAACCAGGAGGTGACATATGGGGGAGGAGAGTCTAATCAACCCATCCCATCTTCCCCCTTAAAAAAAAAAAAAATCCCCCCTCCCCACTCCCCCCATGTGTCACCCTCTGATTGGTTCAAACAGGTTCCAGCGGATCCGCTTCCCATTTCCTTTCGGTAAATAGGATCAAGCATCACTTTCCTCGGGGAGGACCTTTTTTCTCAACTTTTCAAAGAAGCCACCATCACACAAACGCGTCCAGATTCAACTTGGGGACAGTTTTTTCTCGCCAGACAGACAGGCGATGCCGCAAAGAAATGCGCCGAAATGGAACGTACAAAAACGAAAGGACTTGACACGTGCACGGAGGGGAGGGAGGGAGAGAGAGGGAGAGAGAGGGAGAGAGAGGGAGCTGGCGTGAAGTTGAACAGATGATGATGCGAACGTGCCCCAGGGAGAGGTGTTGGAGTGACGGCCACAGAGGGTTGGATGGAGCTGATCAGCGACCGCGTGGAACGCCTGATTTTGACATACTCTTCTTTGACCCTTTGATTTATTTAACACGTTGCATTGCCCACTGATTAGGACATTTCTGGATTGGACAATGTATGGGGCCCACCCCAAGGAGAAAAAAGGCCATCTTATTATCAACTTATGACGTCGCTACTTGTAGTTGTATCGATTGAGTGGCCTCATTGATGACGACAGCATCCTCACATATTTATTGCAAACACATGTTTGGAGGAGACTCACATGGGCCCGCACTTGGCTGGATTCTTAACTATTGTGGGTGCTACTTAGGTCGGGTCAATCCACAATTAGTATGGTGCAGCTGAACAAAAGTGAAGTTGGGGATCAGAATTGGGTATCCAAATTATCTACAATCATCATCAACACCAGCAACAAACCCTTTTGATCTTATTTCAACTTTGTTGGGTCCATTATAGGAATTCTATACTTTGATTCAAATTTGATTATGCCAAATTCTTGAATAAGTTTCACTTCATCTAAATTATTTATAAACATGCCATATAACATGAAGTATACACAATAAATTATATAAGGGCACACATAATAAATTATATAAGTGCTACCTTCACATATACACCGGTACTCATGATAAGGTGGACATTGCTTCTTGTGGGGCCTCATCTTCAATCCCCCAACGGTGTCGGAGGCTTGAATCATATCATTCCAACACTAGATCAGTAGTTGACAAGTTTTTACCTTCCAAAACAAATACATAGTTGATCCAACGATCCTATCCATTCTGACCGTGCCAAACCTTGGATTGGTAACTATCAATGGACCTCTCTATTTTATATTCCACTTAGATCGATAACCAAGTGAGCCCCACTATATATTTAGGCATGCAGTGCCCTAGCCACGACATTCTAGCCCAGCACTGGCCGTGCATTTGATGTGCCGGGCTTGACCGCAGCACGTTGACTTACATTCTAGGTGTGGGACGCCAGGCCCGATTTACACCCCTACGTCGATCCCAACCAGTAGCCATCCTTAATCACAAATTTAATTAATCAGTCAACACACATGAATTTAGTGACTACCTGAACCATTATTGTTTTTTAACATGGGTTTAGAACAAGCTATAATTAAGCATCTACTTGAGTAGTTTACATTATTCTGACAAGAGATCTAGAGCATGCAAATCAACGACAGTTTTGGATATTATTTTTATGTCTTCGGCCCCATCAAGAGCAGTTTAGTGGAGTATTTAATTAGCAGTCTTAGTTTTTAGATAAGACCATAATAAAATAAGATTAACCTGCTAAAATAATGTATTCGTTTTCCTTCCTGTTTCCATCCGCCCTATCAACTGAAAATATATTAACATAGTTAATTAAACCCTACTTTTTCTACTAAGGGTGGGATTGCAAGAAAAGTTATAAAGAAAGGAAAAAGGTATAAGGAGCACATAAAGTGAGAGAGTAGAGATTTCCATTATATTCTAGAAGAACTAGCCCAGTTCCCTAAGCAAACAAAGTAAGGTTAGTGATTATCCATGTCATCTGCAAGATTAGCTCCAGTTTAAAAATGTATGATAATGTTAAAATAAGTGAGGAAAGATGTGATTCTTTCTCTTAATGGTAGCCATCTATTAAAGCCATTCATGCCTCTACTTAATAGATAGGTTGCTCTCATCAATGAGTAGAGATGGCGATGGGTCAGGTTAAACGAGGAACCCACCTTGACTTGCCCCTATTAGGGGCGGGTTTAATAGTGGTATTCACCTGCACTGAGTTGGGATGAATTTTCATAGTTCAAACTCAATGATGAATCTTCAAACAGTGCAAGTTCATATTAATCACCCATATGTTAGCTCTTGGCAAATTTTCACTCGAATATAGTCTGGCCCTTCCCAAATTGATCAACGCATATCTAAGCCGCTGACCACATGCACCAAAAGAATGCATATCTAAGGCTGAGATCATCATCAATGGCGGACCTTGATACAAGGGTCAGGGGATGAAGCCCCCACCCATACATGAAAAGACGTTAAAGCTCTTACGAATCCCCCTGAAATTTTTTAAAATTAATATGTTATTTTTGCACCCCTTCCCCCAAAATTTATTTTACATAGAGCCCATCTGAGCTGAATTCCTGGCGTCTACCCCTGATCATCTTGATGTGAAGAGTGAACTAAACTAGCAAAGCTAACCGTTTTATTTATTTATTTGGTTAGGAAAAGAAAAATACCTTAAACACCATCAGAGAAAACAAGGACTAGACAAAAAGGCAGAAAAAACATGAGAATCCTCAACCAGAATGACCCCCAAAAAAATTTATCCTCGGACGGTAGGGATGCCTAGTCCACACCCCGCTAAAACACATGCCTGACCGGCTGACCCCAATTAGCAAGACAGTAAGCCACCATATAAACTTCCTAGGAATATTGAAAGTTTTAACAAGTCAAAAAAATAAGACTACAAGTCAGAATCTCGGGGGAATTCATACAATCAAAATCTCTTCTACAGGCCTTTTGTCTTTCACTATTTCTAGAGCCGTGCAAAAAATAATTATGGACTTGGGCACTAAGCCAAGTAAGCAAAGGAAAAAAAAAACCAATTATGGACTCCCGAGTCCTTTGAGTGTGTTCAAGGCAAATAAAGTTGGCCTCACTTTAGCCTCTTTAGCGGAGAGGGGTTAGAGCCCCTAAGCAGTACTTGCAATCATAAGCAAACCATCATGGAACATTGTAAAGCCAAAGACCGTTGCCGGAGGAGACATTATAGGCTGCATCACTGAATAACAAAGCAACATTCTCCATATCTGTTAGTATTTTTATGTTGGCTAATTCATAGGTTGTACAAGACTCTGGGTCCAATTTTATTTTAGAATGGACCATGGTCATCTCGCCGAAAGAGCTGAAGCGAAGAAAGATAAGAAATCTGGGCGAACCACCGAGGACCAATCGATAGGATGCTGACAAGCGGACCGATCGATCGGATGCTAACATGCCTCAATTATCCTCAAGGACTGATCGATCGGATCCTCTGTCCGATCGATCGGATGACAAGAAAATTCCAGAATGCTGCATGGATTTTGTTTCCTTTTCTAATTGGGTTTCCCACTTTGAGTCCTATTTGTGTTCTAACATTAAGGTATGAATGTGGGGCTATATATAAGGTATTGCTCTGATATCAATTGAAAGTCTCAACTTACAAGAATGGGTGCTACTCTAACAAACTAATGCAGCGGATGTAAACAAATAAACAAGAAATAACTAGCTGAATTAAATGCAATTGTGAATGATACCTTTACTTTGAGAGAATCAATTCCTGAAAATAGGATTGTTAAAAAGATTAGACGGTCTCTTGCAAAAAGGTTTGATGCAAAGGTTGTGGCCATAGAGGAGAATAAAAATTTGAATATTCTCAAAGTTGATGAGTAGGTTGGTAACCTTCAGACTTTTGAAGTAAACCTTAGATCTAATGAAAAATCAAAATCCAAAGGTGTTTCTTTGAAAGATTTCAAAGATTCATTCAAGAAAATTGCTAGTGATTTTGATTCTAAAGAAATTGATCCCCACATTGTTGTTCAATTTATGAAGCACTTCCAATTGTTTATGAAGGGGAAGAAAAGTGACTTGAAAATCCCTAAAAATGCTGGGAAGAAAAAATATGCAAAAGGGATTCAATGCTATGAGTGTAGGGCATGGACATATTGCTAGTGACCGTGGTAACAGAAAATCGAAAAAGAAGGTTTTTAATTTGATTGGGATGATGATACTTCTGAAGAAGACGATGAAAAATCTGAGTTCGAGAAGCCTCAAGCTAGCAAAGAAAATTTCATGGCATTCATGGCAACTTCAATTTCTGCTTCTCCACCAGTTTCTTCTGATAATGGGACTGATCAAGATGTTAGTGAGTTAGAGACAGAAAATGATTGGAAAGCTGAATATCGGTTATTATCTGCAAAGACCATGAAGATACTAAAGATTAATAAAAAAGTGGCTATAAGCTGGAAAGAATCTAACGAGTAAAATACTTCTTTGAAAGCTGAATTATTAGAAGTTCTTATAAAAGTGAGTCACTTAGAGAAAGAGAACAACGGTTTGGTAGATAAACTGACTACAGAGGCACAGAAGTGTGACATGCTTGATCACGGTATGACGACCTTGAAAGATGAGAGTACCGACTTGAAAGGAAGACTTAAGATGATTCTTTCTGAGTTGGATACTAACAAGGCTTCACTAGACAGGATGAATACTAAATCTAAAAGCTGAATGACATCCTGAGCAATTAAAAAGCAAAGACATACATGTATGACATTGGCTACGTTGATGGCGCATCTACATCTAAAGCCGAAGGTACTAATTGTTTTGTTAAAAACTCAGTTATTACTAATCATGTGGTTCGTATTGCAAAGAAAGCTTTAAAGAAGAAAAATGTGTTACGTCTTGAACGAATTCTCATTGCTATCATTGTGGAATTAAATGACACATTCGACCCCATTGTAATAAGCTGTGAAGTTCACCAAAATAAAAGCAATGGAAAATACAGAAGGAAGAGTCACCAATAAAACACAGAGTTGTATGGGTCAAGAAAGAAGGCTTTTCATCTATATTGGTACACACTTTGCTAAAATGTTTGAATTTTACAAGTCTGTGTGCCGAAGCCTCATCACCCCCAATCTGCAAGATCAAACCCAAACCGTAGTGTTGATACGAAGATCATATTGAGGGCGAGCAGTAGAATCCAGATTGACAGAAGATACACATGCTATTTTTGCCAATTATGGACAAAAGGGGGAGAATAATGAAGCTAGGGGAGAAAACAACAAGCCAAATGCAGTGCAAGATCTACAAGCGCTGATATATATTTTTTTGTGCTGATAATCTCAATGTATTTTGGGTTTTTCTTTCGGGTAGATCATATGTATTGTCCTAAGGAGTTTTGTCCATGAATTGCCAAATGAAGAGATTGTTAGTATATATTTTGGCTAATTTATGGGTTGGACAAAACTTTGGGTTCATTGAGTTATATTTTCTATTTTATTTTAGAATGGAATGTGGTTGTCTCGCCGAAAAGGCTGAAGCGAAGAAAGAGAAGAAATTTGGGCAAACCACCGAGGACTGATCAATCGGATGCTAACATGCCTCAATTATCCTCGAGGACCGATCGATCAGATGACAGGAAAATTTTAAAATGTTGTACGGATTTCGTTTCATTTTCCAACTGGGTTTCTCACTTTGAGTCCTATTAGTGTTTAAACATCGAGGCATGATTTTGGGGCTATATATAAGGTGTTTCTTTCAACCATAAGACACAAGATAAAAAGTTAATTCTCTCTCTTAATCTAAGGTTAAAATACCCTAAGAGAGATTTTCTTGTTCTCTAAAGCCATTGAGAGATTGTTCTGAAAGGCTGCTTTAGAAGGTTTATTGATTCTACTCTCTTATTGAAGATAGTTCATCCTGGTTTTCATCCTGGTTAACAAGGTGTGACGAAATCAAGTACGGAGAACGGTGCACAGCGGGAAAGTCGAGAACAACTACAGTCCTTAAGTTGACGTACTGACTGAGATAAATGAGTTGTGATTATATCTTGTAAATGTTCAATAGTTCTTGATTTCTGGATCATGGTTTTTCTTCCCGTATAGGGTTTCCAGGTTAAATATTGTGTTTGCCTGCTTGTGGCGTGTGATTGGTAAATTGATTAGATTGTTAGTTCTACCTTGTTTATTTATTTACACTGGCTGCATTGGTTTGTTAGACTAGCACCCAATCTTTTAAGTTGAGACTTTCAATATCTCATTCCCCAACCCAAAGGAGATGGTAAAGCTGGCTTCGGCTTTGCCATTTCGCTTAATGGATATTTGTGGTTGCAGGCTCATTAGATGAATCAAAAGTCTCTTCCTCCGAACAAGCTGATAGGATGACCATTTTAGAAGCCTTAAGTGAAACTAAGCTGAGGGGTTTTCCAAAAGTCCACCATCTATCTCATGGTATTGAAGTTGTTCTGGCAATTAAAGGGAACTTAGATTGGTCTATTAACCCCATTTTGGAAGATATATCCTCTTTAACAACATCTTTTGAACTCTTTGAAGTCTCTCATATTCCTAGAGCATTGAATCTAGTTGCACATAGTTGTACGGAGAAAACTTATAAAGGGGATAGGAATATGGTGTTCTTTGGGTCCTAGTTTGGTTGCTTTCTTTTTTTATTTTGTTTGTTCTCTTAGTTGTTTCCTATGTTAATCTTATGATGATTTCTTTTACTAAGGGAAAAAAAAAAAAAGAAGCAAAAGAGATGGAATGAAATATACGACTTAGATGGTGGCATAGCAAATTATCGAAGGCAGCAATTAATTGGCTCTTTTGGTTTGTGAATGGGCTACATCCAAGGTGTGCAATGCGCGGATGACATTTATGGTGAGCTTACTTGTGTTGGCATGATAGAAACCAAGTTTGATTGCATGTATTTGAATATGAAGATGATAAATAATGAAGTATTGTCGATCTATTGTTAGGTCAATGGGGAGACACCTCCCTCCCCACAGAAATGACAAAGTTCAATCTCTGGTAGTGGCAGTATTGATGGCTATAGAATTAAATTGGTTGCTCGATTGGTAATGTAATGGACATCAAAGTTTGACGAAAAGCATAGTAGGTGTGTGGAGATAGATCCTTAAATGAGGGCAGTTTAGAAAGATAGATCATGGTTGGTTTACATACACAAACTGTATTATACATGTTCTTCTGAAATTTCACGAATACATCCCATATATTATCTCTTTTAATATTATAAAATAATATTTTAACATTTTAATAAATTTACATTTTTATTTGAGTTTACACTTTTACAGATGAACTGTGTATTGTATGGGATCTTATATAACTTCAAGAAGAAAGTTTCTAATAGCATAGCATCTCAGTTATTTAATTTAAACAGATATTTTTGAAAAATAATATTAGACACATTTCATGTAATAACTCCAAGATTCACATTTAAAATCATACTGAATTTGCTAAATATTTTGAAGAGTTACATTGAATAAAATAAATATAACATATGACTAACTAATTTTTTTATTATAAAACACACTCAATTACAAACAAACAATAGATATGTTGTTTTTTTAATGCTTAAAAGAAAACCATACAATATTGGAAAGAATTTGAATCTCAACTTTTGTTGAAGAGGAAACTACCATAAAAATCACGTTAGTTGTCCCATGTATGAAAAAGGCTCCCATAGTTTTCATGGAACAAAACCGGTCTTCCTGCCAATTTTTTTTCCCTTTTTTCTACAAGCGATGATATCGTTGTTGAATATTTAAGGTGAGTGACAATATTGTCGTTCAATTTAATGGCCATGTAATCCATATAGCTCATTTGAAGGGAAATTTAAATTTGTTCGGCAACAACATCGTCACCCAGCACTAATATTTTGCAATGCACTTCTTCTTGTTTCTTAACCTTTTTCCCATCCTAAAGATTTTCTTCTCATCCTCCAAACTACTTCTAAACTTTTATAGGAATTAAAACAACCCCTTTGTGGTCTTGATCAACGAGAAACTAAACAATTACTGGTGGCTATTCTCATTCATGGTGACACCTTATTAGTTCTAAATGTGCTAATGAAACTTGGAAGATGACTTAAATCTAAGGACTTATAGATGTAAGGAAAGAAGTATTTGCCCAAAGGAATCCTAGTAGCCCATTTTATGTATCATTTTCTTATGTACAGTTTTCTCCATATGCTGGGGGGAAGAAAAACTAAGACGTAGGGGGAGTGCTAAGCCATCATTCCCCACTTTTATAACATTTGAGTACTTCCTACAACCCTCGTTCCCTTCATGGAAAATCGAACGTTAGCACAAATAATCGATGCCTTTTTAGAGCAAAACGTGGGGGAACTTGTGAAGATCTCAGCTTCTGAGCCCTGATTTGAAACCAAACTAAAAAAGGAGAAGTGGAGCATAGTGAAAACAACTGATTAAATGCAAGATCCGACTTACGCATGATATTGTACCACTCTATGATTCGATATTGAAAAATGATTGGTTGAATGGAAAGAAGTAAAGAAACGAAAAGCAATCACAATGTAATAAGGAAAAACAATAAGAAGACGATGAAGAAAATACTTTAAAAAAAAGCTCCAATCGGACGCTCTTTGATGATTGAATGAAAGTAATGGGTTGCAAATGACCGCCGGGTCCACCGTGGGGACTGCCATGAAGAAAAGGAAGAGACAATATCATGACAAGGGAGAAGGGTGAGGGAAAAATGAAAAAGAGGAAATGAGTTTCATTAACTAATATTGCACAGTCGACTGAGGATAACGTCGCTCAACGGCACTTTTATTTTTAAAAAAAAGAAAACAAAGTGGCCTTAGAGGACCACTTTCATCACAAGAAAACTATTGGTGTCTTTTTTGTGTAGGGGACATCTAGCGTGATTTTTCGGGTAAATTTCTCTTTTTTATTCATTTGATTTTTAATTCAACACCCAAATATACACAAACATATCGCATGCCATTTTAAATCTATTGTGATATTATTTAAAAAAAAACTTTTTATTAAAACATTATTAGGATAAATACAAGGGATTTTGACAATACAGGATATAAAAGACCATGAATTCCTCAAAATGGTGTTGACCAAAAATATATCCCAAATGTGGTTTTTGTACATAGGGCTTCAAATTCTTTTCGAATTCTACCCATATTGTGCAATATTGCACAATCTGTGCAATATTGCATAAACTGAAGGTGAAAATAATCGATTTTTCTCTTATATTTTCTTTCGTTCCCATCTCCTAAAGCACTAAACCTCAATTTCTTCCTACGACTTTCGTCGTTCCTACTTCTTTCTCCATCATTAAAAAAGGTTTTCAATAGGGTTTTTCCACTGCTGTTCCATTTATCCAAAAGTATCTCAAGTTTTCTCCACAACTCTTTATCCTTTTTCTTTTCCATTTGGTCATTGTCTTGTCGTGATAACTTTACCTTGAGGAAAAGGGATGGATCCACAATATCAATTTTTGGGAACTGCTTCTCATGAATCATCTTTAGGTGAAGAGAATGAAAGACTGCTCCTTTTTGGGAACCTTTTTTAACGATCGAGAAACTAGTAAGAAGGGAAAGGTCGCAGGAAAAAAGAAGGTTTTAGTGCTTTAGGAGATGGAAACAAAGTGAAATATAAGAAGGAGATCGAACAGCTTGTGCGATATGGCATAAATTGTGCGATATCACACAAAATGAGTAGAATTGAAAAAATAATTTGGGGTCCCATGTCTAGTGCCCACATTTGGGATATAGTTTTGGTCAACACCATTTTGAGGAATTCATGGTCTTTTATATCCTGTATGGTAAATATCCCTAGAACAACTTATGGCATCATGCATGTCATGCTGCACGTGCGTGCTTTTGTTGACTCATGTACAAAGGCGGGAGTCAAAGATAATAAATAATATACAGGGAGGCCGACATCACGCCTAGCAACGAAGGCTCCTACAATCTCATCCCCAAGGCCTATGGTCAAGCTGTCAAGGGGTTAATTACAACAATCTCCAGTCAACATTTCATAGGAAAGGCCCAGTCGGAAAATTTCCCAGCATTGGCCCTATTTCGGACCCTTTGAATAAAAGTCAGTCAAGAAGTGGATCCGTCAGCTCTTAGGTCGAGGCGTAGTCCTACTTGGTTTTATTCCCTTATACATAGAGATACCAATGGGTGGGTTGGGGGCAGGTTTGGTTTAGGGCGATCTGAGTTTGATTGCGAATGGAGTTGCCTTTGCCATATGCCTGAACCACGAGAGATACCAATGGGTGGGTTGGGGGCAGGTTTGGTTTAGGTTGATCTGAGTTTGACTCCGAATGGAGTTGCCTTTGCCACATGCCTGAACCAGTGTGTGGAGGGTTTAAGTTTTATGATGCTAAATTTGTCCCGTGACTAGTACAAGCTAGGTAAGGTTTGTTAATAATTCTTTTTCATTTTAAAATGCAAGTAAAATTCATGTATATAGCTTTGCAGGAGACCCGACCCATTGTCATCAGTGGTGGACTCGGGACTTTCACTCGGTATCATATTTACTTAGAGTTGTTCATGGTCCAGGTCAGGCTAAGGGAGAAGATTGTTCAAGAAATCGCCTGCTCCGCTATGTTGCTCATATTCAAGTCCGGATCCAGCCAGAGGCTTGAAAGTAAGGTCTAGGTCCAGCCTATTTCAAAATATATAAACCTCAAAGTGGAATTAAGCATCTCTTTTTTTTTTTTTTTTTTTTTTTTTCATTTTTCACATATTTCTCAAAAGAATAACGATTCAAGAAATAATGTCGCAGAAATAAAGTGACGGGCAATTTGGTCATGGGAAAAATGGAGTCTACTCTATAGGATGCTTTTGGGCATCACCTATATTTGAGGGTAGAAATGTAAATGGGTCCTTGATTTTCTGAATACCTGGAGGTTTCGACCCATTAAAAATCGGATTTGGGTCCTTATTTAGACCTTGATAAGTAAATGAGCCAAGGTCTGGCTCCACCTTGGTTCTGACCCATGGACTTGGGACCCAACATATTACCTAAAATTTTGAGAATTCATCCTAAAAACTAGATTTTCCTATATTATCCTCTACCTAGACCCAAGCCTGGACCCATTCCATCTATGGAATCGATTCCGTTTCGGAACTAGGAAACTAGTTTCAAAATGGTTGTAGATCCGATTCGATCTGCTCGTTAATGTTTCTCGTTCCAGGTCCACCATGGATTCGAACTGGAACCGGCCCATTTACATCCCTTATTATAACTAAAATATATACATTTTGTTAAAAAAATTACCATTTGGAAAGTAAACCAAACCCAGAAATCTGGCTACTCAACTCGACCCTTTAGTGCTCAATCGGAATTGCACTTGGGTAGGGAATTCTCAAGTTGGGTTGGTTTTTGGCAGTTATTTCGGGGATTCATTAGGGTGAGAGTCTACTTTGGGTTTACCTATAAACAATTTAGGTTGGGCCTGGGTTTGAAAGCTTTAAATTGAACGCTCACCTGATCTAATTAGCAATTCAACCTTAATTTTTAAAAGCCAAACCTTAATCCAACTCACTTTTGTAAACTTGGATTGAGACTCTATTTCTCAGGTCCAGTGTGACCCACCCTAGACATTTGGGGGCTTTGGAAACCATTGAAATGATGGGGCACCATATGGATATTCAATATCCTAGATTCAATTTTGAAGATCCCGGCCATTCAATATCAGAACTTCTCTCCCCAAGTTGATCCTTGAACCCATCAATTTTGATGCTTTGTGGATTTGAGGAGTTTTCACCTCAGGGCACATTGCTTACTATTCATAACCAATCCAGCTTGTGGGAAGGTCTGACAAGATGAGTGCGTATTTGTGGAGGTAGAAGGATGGAAATGTCTCTTCATGGATAAGGGAATGTGAAAAATTTCATTAGATTATCCTAACTCTTGATTTAACAGCCCTAAAGTTTAAAAGATCTTTCAACTATAAAATTTTTCTCAAGTTTATTATTAAAGTAAGAGCAAGATAAGTGTCAATTTGGGCCTGATGCCAAATTATGAAAGTTGTGAGTGTGAAGGCCCAGGGGGGTTCACTCGCTGGTGAAAGATGGGCTCAAGTCGATCCCATATAGCTGGACTGCCTAGTAAGAGAAAATGTCTCTTGTAAATACAGCTCGAATTTGTTAAATTTTAAGAGTTATGATCAACCCACCATACAGTCGACTAGATAAATGTTCCCATTGGCCCCACATAAACTTGATATCTCAATATTGATGTTCCTAACTTCCTGAGGATCTCAATTTAAAAAAAAAAAAAAAAAATCCCGAAGATCTCAATATTGTGAAACGTGATTCTTAGGGTGAAGGACTACGCATGAGTTTCGTACATTGAACCAAATGCTTTTATCACAGCAACAGTGCCACTTGGTTTATTTTGAACTGTGAATAGGACATTAACATGTACAGTGTGTGGAAATCGTAGACAATATTTCCTGCATAAATAAATGATGCATTGAAAATGAGACAAGGTCACACCACCTTCTATTCTAAAATTAATTCATCCACCTAATATGTATGGTCTGTGAACTGGTCGGATTGGGTTTGATGCCTTACCAAAAAAGTTCCCAATTAAGGGAGTTAGGTGTAGGCCTGTCAATCAGATGGGCCGGACTTGAGACTAGGTTGTCCAATTCCGTCTCGAATATTGGGGGGGCCTACCGGGGGTTATTCAATCCCTGCCCTAAATTTGAAGGCCCTGCCTGGGGGTTGTTCAATCTCGTTCCATGTGGGACCAGGCCAAGCCAGTGTTTAGCACAATCTTAAATATAAGCTAAACATTCTTTAATTATTCCTATACTCCCACTGTACACTGGGTGTGAACTGGACTTTAAACCCTCATTTTTTTTCGGGTTGCAATGTAATGCAGCAAGCAACATGCAAGAGTTATTTATTTATTAGCAGTGGTAGAGTGAAAAATCAAAAAATCAATAGAAATTAATAGAAATTAGCTAACTATCCTATGTAGGTCAAGTAATGTCTAAAAGAACTCAGCATAAATCATCTTTCTTTCAATATGTCTAAAAAGATCATTTATTGCATTTCCATCATTGACTGAATCATGATCACTAGTTGGGTTGTAATTGAATCAATCCTGGACACAAACTAATGCTTCTACTGTAACTGCTTTCAAAGAACTCCTATGTGGGTCAAGTACATTCCCTCTAATGCTAAATACTGACTCTGAAGCAACTGTAGACATAGGAATAGCTAAAATATCGCGAGACATATGAGACAAAATATGATACTTAGTTAAATTCAATTTTCACCATTGTAATATATCTACTGTGTCATCTTCTTCTGCAGACTTGTCATCTAAATAACGATCTAATTTCATTTTTTCTTTTACAACTGCCTATTGCTAATTTCTTTTCCATATCTTAAAAAAAATAGAACAAGCCATGCTGCGAGCAAAGTCTTTCATGAATCTGTTCCGCACCCCCCCTCATATTTGATGCAAGGAGTTGCATAATATTATTATTACAATGATAAAACTATGATATCATTACGTCATGGCCTTTGTATATATGTCAGTAATCAGTACTAGGAGTAGAGTTGAGGGAGACTTTTTCTTCATTGCAAGAAGTTTTATATAACGAAATGAGAATTAGCAACCCAACCTTAATGTGTGTTGTTCGCTTCATGAAAATTGAATTTAAGACTATATGAATCACATGTCTGTTTATATTTTGAGGTTCATCGAATTCTTTTTTCCAATCAAATGCATCTTTATTTTTCCATATAAAAAATGAGAATCCATGTCATGGACGGGACAGGACGGGTCGGGCTGGATGGGCTGGGCCTATTTTGGCCATCCCCATTCCCATTTTAGCCTGGCTTTAAAACCATTGTCCAAGCCTAGCACACCGGGCTCAAAATTTTTAAAAAGCCATGTATTTTTGGGCTTGGGCCAGGACGAGTACCCATTTTAACGGGCTCAATTGAAAAGCCTAGTTAGGTGTGTGTCCCCAACCCACTACATGGTACGCGTTATTTTTTTTATGTGAAAATTTTTTGTGCTTCAAATCAATTAATAAGCAATAAACCTAAACTTGGGTTGTTCCTAACATTAGTTACCATTTGATCTTATTATAATAAATAAACTTGATGTACCACAATTACACTTTGAAGCCTAAAACGGTCGGCTAGCTCATTTGATCGGCCTTATATTCTGGTCTATGCCAAATTTTCTCCTTGTCTTGCCTCATGGTAGTTATGCACCTAATTAGCTTGGTGCATCAGAAGGGTGCTTCTATCCAAGTGACAGTGCCTGGGTGCAGCGTAGTGTTGCTCCAAATTGATTGGGGAACCCGCTCAAGTGGTTTTTCCTGTTTCAACCTTCTTCCCATGACCAATTATTCATTTCTTACAATTTTTATGCATTTAGTATAAATACTAGAGGATTTTACGGGAAAATTCCCCTAAGAGGCCTTTGCATAAAAAAGGGCCCCGTGTTCGAGCAGAACAAATTATTATTATTATTATTTTTTAACCTGAGACGGCTCGCTATAACTTTCATAAAGTTCCTAGAATCCCCTTTTGTCTCCCATTTTTTTCCTTTTCTCCTTCCTTCTCTTCCCCAGAGCATCAACGCCCCTTCCCCTTGTGCTCTTCCTTCCCTATTTCCAATCAACCTTGTTCTGATATTGCACATCCACTCGAAGGTTTGCCACGTTGAAAACCCTTATTTCAAACTCATTATTTCAAATATCACCTTGTTTTTGTGTGTTTCTCAAGCAATGAGATTGCATTGATTTCTTTGTTTGCATACACATGTCCGGAAGCAAACACGGCCATTGTTAATTTGTTATCTTGTTTTGCATACTGTGGAAGCTATTTCTGTTTTGATTAATGCTGCTATGTACAGAGCATGGGATATGTGAAGCTTTGTTTGAGTGTTTTTATAGGTTGATGATATCTAGAAAATAGATTTAAGAATGCAGTGATCTTCTACTTGGCTGTTTTTAATTTTTCTTCGTTTTTAGTGTTCAAGTGCTCTTTTGATAGGATAAATGTTGTATCTTTGGCATTCTGCTTGTCATGTTGATCAGGAATTGCTTTGTTTTTTCATTATGTAATGGATATTGTAACTGTTATACATTTTGATTAGATAGAAGTGGGTTCTGAACACAATTTGGTTTAATCTTGATGAGATAGAAGTGGTTTCTGAAGTTGATTAGATAGAAGTTAAATGTATGATCATGTCTATGAGGATATGAAACTCCATGCCAATAAATTCAAGGCTTTATTGTTTCTAATCTTCCCACTGATTAGCAATTATCTCCCCCATTGTTCTCTATGGTTTCTGTTATGGATTTATTCCATTGATCAGTGTTGGTAAATTATGTTGAACAAAGTTTAAGTAAGTTAATATGAACATTAATCATACCATATGAATCAAACGCTTCACATTATAGAAAGAACTCATATAGAAGAACATAATCATGGTAAATTGTTTGGCCATATCTATTATAAATAATCTGTTAATGATTATATAAGTGTTATAGATTTGACTAAAGAAACTAAATGATTATATCATGACAAGCAGGTTAAGACTGGTAGCATGGTGACACCAACCTTTCAATATTCATCCACACAATCAGACATTGCCGTTGAATTCTACATTTACTAGCACAAATATTAGCTACC
Organism: Persea americana; assembly: GCA_029852735.1. Lineage (NCBI taxonomy): Eukaryota > Viridiplantae > Streptophyta > Magnoliopsida > Laurales > Lauraceae > Persea > Persea americana. The sequence goes on along the minus strand of CM056818.1, from coordinate 28,446,731 downwards.
ACATGGATTGTGTACAAAGTGCAAACCACCAATGAAACCAGAGTGTTTTGGGGCCAAGCATTTCATCATACAGATCGGGTGCATATTTCAGTGATCTAGATAATTCACCTAGTTAGAAATCACTATGGAAAGGAAAAACTCTCATATTGGAGAATCATAGCCATCTAATATCATTTGAAGACGTATGATAGGAAGGAAGACATTCGCAGCAGTACATGCCTAGCCAGGATAAAAAGTTGATTGATTGGAAAAAACCAGCAGATGTATTTTTATATATATAAATATATATATTTATATATATGGAATATTTGGCCTCAACAAACTGTAAGCTTGTTTTAGATTGTGCATTATAGAATTATGCATCCACCAAAAGCTGAATTCTTAGGTTATGAAGATGCCATGCAATGCAAATACCTATGCTAGTGACATTCCAATATGGGAACTTGGATGGTTTCTACAAGTAAGAACCATATAGCAAGAAAAAAAAAAAAAAAACTTGAATTCCTTGAGTCTTTTATGAGAAGAAGAGGAGGAATCATCACGTTGAGGATAACAGATCCATAACTTATACACGTCCGGATTTGGAGAGGGCCACAAATTTCTTATTTAAGTAATTTAACCTTAACTCAAAGTTCTAAACTCAAATGATTTAGAAATCTGAATTTTTATCTAATTAGGCCTGCCATCACACCCCCACTTCCACTCATTTGCATTATATGTAAAACGAAAGTTACAATGACCACCATATACTTCGAGATTGAAGTATAAAGATGCGGTTGGAAGAAGACTCAGGCTCACTCTTTTCCTCATGTGTATCCTCATCCTAGGAAACATTAAGAGTGTTATACCTTTGCTCTTTTTCTTTCTGTTGGCACACTTTGCAGCAGTGTGACAGTAACCTTGGCACTCAAAGCATGCAAGTCTTATGGGGCTGGTGTGTGTGAAAGACTAGATTTATTAAAGGTGGACTCTCAAAAGTGTTGTTCCAAAAGTAGATTATGTGTAGAATTACACAAACAGACACTTATGAGGGTTGCTACAAATTATTCAAGCATTTTTAAGAATAAACTCTCTTTCGGGAGGGCCTACCTAAATGCATAATAATCAAGGGACATTAGCTAATAAAATGATCCTAGCCGATACTATTAGGCTTTCAAAGTTTAATGGCTATACTCCATACAAATTCATTGCGTTACAATCCAATAGTAATTAATTTCTCAAACTGTACGAAAAGTTTTGGCTAGTATCAATTGAAAGGGGGCTATGGCTCAAAAAGGGACGTCAGAAAAAGTAGGACACACCCTTGCCTTAAAAGGTGGTGGAGGGTAACAATGTTAGTACGACTGGGCCCACTTATCAACAATCAACTCTTTTCACACCCACTACTCCGATGAATTGACACTCATCTTAATTTGACATTATATTGAATATAATCATAAGAAAAAATTATCTTAAGCAATGTCAACGATTTTTCCTTTTGGTAACCCATGTGACATGATAGGAAGTCAGACATATAATGAGACACAACTCACGCATGAGACGTAACAACAACTCACATTTACAAGGAGGTGGGAGGCTAGGTTCCAAGCTCAAGCCTCCCAATGTGAATAGAACCTCCCAATGAGAACCGGCACTCCTTACAAATGGGGTAGGGAGCCGTTCTCACAATGTCAATGATGCTGATGATTTGATACCTACATATTTTGGTATTCCAAAACCATGCTCCCAAGCGACCCAAATTTCAAATGGGCCTTAATCTAGCCTTAGGCCTAAGCCAAACCCAAATTTGAGTTTTGTCCGGCTGCACCATCTTCTTTTTTTGGCTCCACCCATGTTGATACCAAAACAAATAAATTAAATTAAATCAAAATATATAAAATAAGACCATTTGGTTTAAATTGTCATAATATAACACGATTGGCCCGCCCGCTTTTATCGGGTACAAAACGCTAGCCTCGAATTTTGAAATCCCCTTGCAAGAAGTACTGAAACCGATCGATCATTTTCTGCTTGGAGAGGTAAACTTTCTGCCCAAATCAGTCTTCTCTGCTCATTGTTTGTGAAAATCTCTATTTTAGAAGGTGCATTTCTCAGTTCTGATAGAATCTGTTTAGTCTGATCTGAAAATTTCTTGTTTTAATGTGCATCGGTTGTTCTTGTTGATTGTTTATGAATTGAATAGCATGCGACCAGCCCTACATATTTGAAAATCAACTATTTATATCTTCTTACTCTTCGGTTTTGAGACGGTGTCTAAAAGTAATAAGCTGGTGAACTGCGAAATATACATGTGCTTGGAGAATGGAGATACTAGTTACTGTTGTTAGTGATTAATTGTGTGGGGCCCACTTGGGCAATTACAGTCCAACATTGTTGGATGGTGTGTTCCTCCCAGATTCAAATAATCATAGCCATCTGATCTTCTAAGCCTTCAAAACATATGGTTGGGAAGTTTTTGTCCAAACCCCTAATCTTTTTGCGCACCTTGAATCTGTGAATCCACCTGATTTGTGAGACCCACTTGGGGTTTGATGTGATTGGAATGATCATAGACATCTGATTTTACGCCTTCGAAACAGATGGTTGAAACGATCATTTCCAACCCTAACCTTTTGCTGCCCACATTTCATATATAATGCTATTAAGATGTTCTACAACATCACCAACAGGTGATTCATTTTCGTATGTGGGACCCACCTGGCCACCACCTTTAAAAAATCATCAATAATCTGCATCCCTTGATACTAATTGTTTGGTCTACAATGGTTCATCTGATGATCCCTACCATAGATGAGTGATGTTGATAGGATAATCATAGCTACTGATTGAAGAACTTCTGGCCATTGAATGCTGATCGTTGATTTCTCCCTAAGCATCCATGTTTCAGCATCTAAGATTCTCCATTCCTATTACATATGAGTGGCCAACTGGTGAATTTTTTGTGTGTTGATCATCTGTGTTGGGGTCAGATGGATAACTGAATCTCTTATGGCATAATTACAGATAAACAAAGATAAATATATATCTTGGATATATCACATCTTCCATCTAACAATGAATCGTTGAAAAGAGCCATCCTACTCTATTCAAAATCTATCATGCGCTTTATGGTGATTTTGTGAATTTTTAACAATCAACCCTTTCTTCACTGTTTTTAACATTTTCTAGTTTCTTACCCAAAAATAAAAAATAAAAAAATTATCTAGTTGTATATAGACATATGAGCTGCTTGAGATCATCATTATCATCAGAGCCTTGTCCCAACTATGTTGGGTTCAGCTACATGAATTATATTCCTTGATCCACCTTGGTCTATCCTAGGCCAAAACCTTGGATAGGTTTCACTTCTTCACATCCAACTTTATTACTTCCATCAATGTCCTCTTCGGCCTACCCCTTTTCCTTAATGGGCCATCAACTTATATAAAAAGACTTTTCCTTATTGGCTAGAAAGACTGTTCCTCATCGACGCCGTTACTGACCTACGTTGGACTTTGACCATGATATCTTCTTTCAAAATCATGTTGCAAACTATAAACATAACTATAGGCATATTCATAGGACCAGAGCTACTCTGCTATGCTCTGTTACCAGTATATTTTATTATTATTCTTCAAGTTGAATGGTGGCATGCAATGATATCTGCTTTCAAAATCATATTGCAAACTGTGACATAATTACAGGAAGATAGTCATAGGATTCAATCTATTCCATTATATATGCTCTTTTACCAGTATATTCTATGATGATTCTTTAAGCTGAACAGTGGTATAGTGTAGATTGTCACAACAACGACACTGGATAGACACCAGTGAAGGTTGCAAGATTGTATATGAACCTTGAAAACCAATGCGCACCCAGAATACTTGGAATGCTAATGGGTTAGATATGTGTTTTCTTTTTATGTGGAGTTACCATAACAGGAATGCATGGAATATATGGGCCAGAGAAGATGCATCTCAGCTGATGATGACTGTAAACAGTCCCCAAAAATTTGAAAATCGCCCCCATATTTTCAAAATCTCATACAGTTCCCCACAATTTTGCAAAACATAAAGAAAAGATTAATTGCACTAGGAATCAGAATCGAATGCATGCGTTAATGTGTCTTTCAGCTTAACCCCCTATCAGTCTTAGTACACCAAAGCTTACAGCGCGACACTCAATGAACATAGTCTTGAACTAAGGGCTCCATTTAGCAAGCTGGATATATTCAACACAAGCATTTCCTGAAGCCTATCGGCCTTGTTATTTTGTTTAGTAAGTGTTGTAGAGGACCAGTCCCATAGGAAGTGGCCTCACTTTCATACATACGTAGGTGAATCTATCTGAAGTGCTTCTGTATGAATTGCATTCCTTTATTTATGGAGACAGACCCTTTAAAAGGAATAACCCAACCTCCTTTTCCATAAAGATACACGCTAATAATCCTTTGATGGCATATTTTCTCGCTTCAAGCAGCCTAATTCTCAGGGAAACCTCTTTACATTTTTCTACGAATGAAATCAGAATACATTTTGGTTTAAAAAATTACTCTTGATGGGAAAGCTGGTAGAGATAGTCTCAATCTAGGCCACGAAGAAGTATCACCCTTGTAAGCACTATTGATGTAAAAAGACCCTAGTCATGAAATTTGAAGAAAACAATTATTATATTTGGTAACTCAGAAAGCGGGTCCTTTGTAGGAGATGGAAGATGCAGCAAATTTCAAATTTGATAAGCGAAAAAGGATTTTACCAACATTTCGAATTGGCGAGGCAGCTCCTTTGCCTATTAGTGCTTGATGATCACTATGATAAGCAGAGCTTGGGAGAAAGATGAAATGTTAGGATTTATAAGATTATGGGTCTTGAGTCAAGATAATATGCAGAGTCATGCGGGTTCCAATCTACAAAGCAACAGAAGATGTGTTGTAGGCTGTTAATAAGGGTTGACCAAGTAAGGAGAACGGTGCACGGTGGAAGGTGTGGCAATGGAAGTTGTGCAAGAACAACTACAGTCCTTAGGTCGAGGTATAGGTTGAGGTAAAGGAGCTGTGAGTATATCTTGTAATTGTTCGTGAGTTCTTGATTTCTAGATCGTGGTTTTTCTCCCTGGAAAGGGTTTCCACATTAAATTTGTGTCTGCCTTCTTGTGGTAATTGCTTGGTAGATTTATTTGCTAGTTCTATCTTATTTGATTGGTTACATCCGCTGCATAGATTTGATTAATTAGACTAGCATCCATTTTCGTGGGCCTTGCAAAACTTTCAATTGGTATCAGAGCGGGTTACACTATTTCATTATATTGATCCAAATATTGCTAGAACGGATATCTACTGCGAAGGCACTTCTACCAAAATCCCTAAATCTGTTGGAAAGAAGAAATCTTCTAAAGGGATTCGATTCTTTGAGTGTCATGGATATGGACACCTTGCTAGTGATTGCGGTAATAGAAAACCAAAGAAAAGGCCTGAATATGAGAAGCCTACCACTAGCAAAGAGAAATTCATGGCTTTTCTGGCATCTACATGTTCTGCTACTTCACGAGTTTCTTGTGATGATGGGACTGATCATGATGATAGTGAGTCAGAGGTAGAACAGGACTGGAAAACTGAATATCAAACGTTGTTTGAGAAGACCATGAAGATGCTAAAGATGAATGAAAAAGTGGCCAAAAATTGGAAAGCGTCTGAAGAGCAAAATTTCTCCTTGAAAGCTGAACTTGCAGAAGCACTTACAAAAGTATAGAAATTGGAGGATGAAAATAATAGATTGGCTGACAGATTGACTGCGGAATCACAAAAGTGTTACTTACTTGATTCTGATATAAATACGTTAAAAGCAGATAATTCTTATCTAAATGGAAGACTTAAGATGGTTCTATTTGAGTTAGATACTGCTAAAGCTTTATTAAATAGGATAAACACTGGATCGAAAAAACTTGATGGCATCCTGTGCAGTCAAAAGACACACACTGACAAGCATGGCATTGGCTACGTTGATGGAGCATCCACATCTACTGCCAAAGGTACAAACTGTTTTGGTAAGAATTCAATTCTTTCTAATCATGTTGTTAGTGTTGCAAAGAAAGCTCTAAAGAAGCAGAATGTGTCACGTCCTGAACAAATTCCTACGTGCCATCATTGTGGAATTAAAGGATACATTCGACCCCATTGCAATAAGCTGCAAAGTTTACCGAACCAAAAGTAATGGAAAACATAGGAGGCTAAGTTGAAAAAGAAGAATACCAAAGTTGTCTGGGTTAAGAAAGAAGACTTATCTTCTATATTAATACACACTTTGCTGAAATATTTAAAGTTACAAATGTGCGTACCAAAGCTTCATCACCCCTGATCTACAAGATCAAGCCCCCACCCCAGTGCTGATACAAAGATCATATTGAGAGGGAGTCAATATTGAGGGGAGCTACTAGATCTAAATTGACAGAAGCTGCACGATGATATTTGTTTATCAATTATGGACAAATTCAGGGGGATAAAAATGGAGCTAGTAGGAGCTATACAAGCCAAGGCAATTCAAGATCTAAAGGTTCAAGTAAAGGCAACACAAGATCTACAGTGCTGAATTTTATATGTTTGAAATTCAATGTATTTTGGGTTTTTCTTTTGGGTAGATCATATTGTAATGTTCTAAAGGGTTTTGTCCAAGAATTACCAAAAGGGGGAGATTGTAAGGGTCAAAAAGTTTGACAGTAGATGTCAGGCCATAATTGCATGACCCGAAAGCACTCTCGCTATAGCGAGAATGCTGTTCGCTATAGCGAGCGAGGCGGACTACGCCCAGTCCGATCCAGACTCTATGGTCTAGAATGTTTGCAATTCTTAGTGGATTATCACTAGGAGTCTTATGCACGGATTTGGGGCTATATATTGGGTGATTCTCTCAACCCAAAAACAAGACAAGAAGTTAATTCTATCTCTTGATTTGAGGTTAGAATGCCCTGAGAAAGATTTCCTTGTTTCTCTAGAGCCATTAAGAGATTGTTCTGAAGCGCTGCTCTAGAAGGTTGTGTAGCTTCTACTCTCTTGTAGAAGATAGTTCATCTTGGCTGACAAGGTGGGAGGAGATCAAGGAGAATAGTGCACGGTGGAAGTCGTGGCAATGGAGGTTATTCAAGAGAAACTACAGTCCTTAGGTCGAGGTAGAGACTGAGGTAAAGAAGGAGCTGTGAGTATATCTTGTACTTGCGCGTGAGTTCTTGATTTCTAGATCGTGGTTTTTCTCCCTGAAAATGGTTTCCATGTTAAATTTGTGTCTCCCTTCTTGTGGTGATTGCTTGGTTAATTTATTTGCTAGTTTTATCTTGTTTGATTGGTTACATCCGCTGCATTGATTTGATTAATTAGACTAGCATCCATTCTAGTGGATCCTGCAAAACTTTCAGATCTAAATGTCCTAGACAGTGAAATGCTTCATGCACAATTGACACACCAGGTTGCTTTGGGGAAAATGTCTAAGAATTCCAGCCTTGTGTTTTGTAACCGTGCTTGTCTCATTGAGAAAAAAATTTGCTACTTCTCTCATTTGACATGAAATGCTGCTGATGACGATTAGGTTTTTTTTTTTTTTTCATGTCACCTTCACTTCCCTAGTTGTTATAGGATGGTTAGGATCCACAACCTTGAGTTTGCTAATTGATCTAGGTGGTCATTTTGAGTAGAAGGCAGTATTATAGGATAGTGAATGGCAACAGAGTAATCAATGAAGGACGATTGTGTGAGCAGAAGACTATATGGTTCATCAAAGGTAAGTCACTAAGGACTAGTGATAATTAATGTCTTCAAAGATTTCATAATCATGTCTGACCTCACAGTGAATATAGAGATCTATTCATCTATGTACCATGAGAAAATGATGTGAATTTCAGTTTGTACTTTTATTTTTACTGGGTTGACCTGCTGGCTAGGAGTGATATTTCCAATTTGAATGTTGTGTGCGATTAGGTGATACCAAGGTGCCAACACCACTCAACCATTAGTGTGTTGGCGAATTTTTGTTTGTACTTCTGCATCATATAAAACATGTATTGTTACAGTACTATGGCTGGTATGGCTCGGATATATAAGCTATATAAGTTAAGTTTGCATTTTCAACTATAGACATAGCACCAACATAATCATAGGAACATAAAATCTTCACTACGCTCTGTTACCGCCTTATTGGTATGTTCTGTTAGTATATTTTAGTAATTGAAAGATTTTGAGTACGTTGTAGTTAATAAAGTCTCAATGAGACTGACTAAATCTGCCAAAACTTGGGTAATTGAGACTTTAGGGTGTGAGATCTCTAGATTGGTCCACTCAATAAATCAATCCAAAAAGTGTGCAAAAACAGAAAATATGCAGCGGAAATAAAATCACAAGCACACACCACAAGGACACCAGATTTTTTCGTGGAAAACCCTAACCGGGTGAAAAACCACGGACCCGAACTGGATCTAATCAAGCACTATGAATCTCGCAATTACAAGAAACCCAGATTTCTTCCCTAGATATCCCCTACCTAAGGACTGAAGTTACTTTGTGTCGCTTCAAGCTTCAACGACTTCACACCGCTGATTGTAACATACTCAATCCAGCACTTGACTCCTCAAATCTTCTCGCAAGAAGATAATCTTCTACAGAAGATGCACAAGTACTTGGCTCTAGAGAATTTGGCAGCACAACTCCTTAATAAAACTCTAGAGATGAATTCTCACAATTAAATATCTAATTCAGAACTTAAGAGATGAGGGATGCTCTTAGAATAGCCCTTGAGTCCTTTATATAGCCTTGAATTCGTGTTTAAGTCTTCTAATCATAATCCACTTCAGAATATTAAGTTTTCTCAAACTTCCACACAGAGTTCAGATCAAACTGCACTTTCTGCGCCTACCTCGCTATAGCGAGCATTACCCTCACTCTAGCGAGGTATGATTCTGCCCGGACCAGATTTTCATTCTCGTTATAGCGAGAATCAGTGTCGCTATAGCGAGACTACTTATTGCCAACTTTCTTCATTCAGCTCCTTTTTTTGACTTTACATGCCTTTTGACTTTACAATCTCCCCCTTTTGGCAATTCTTGTACAAACTTTCCTAGAACAATACAATATGATCTACCCAAAAGAAAAACCCAAAATACATTGAATTTAAAAAAAAAAAAATCAGCACTGTAGATCTTGTATGGCCTTTGCTTGAACTTTTCGGATCTTGAAATGCGTTGGCTTGTAAAGCTTCCCCTGGCTTCATTCTTCTCCCCCTGTATTTGTCCATAATTGACAAACAAATATCATCATGCAGTTTCTGTCAATCTGGATGCAGTAGCTCCCCCTCAATTTCAACTCCCCCTGAATGTATCTTCGTAGCAGCATTGGGGGTGGGAGCTGGACCTCTTTGATTAGGCCTTTTTATAATTAGCCACCCACACTTGTATAGTTTGAGCTTTCAGTACAGTGTGAGCAAACTCCTTAGGCAAATCAGATTTTCTAACCCAAATTGGAGTCTTCTTGGGTGGAGAAAAATTCTTCCGCCATCGCTTGATCTTGGGTAAACTTTGCAGCTTCTTGCAATGGGGACGAATGTGTCATTTCTTTCCACAATGATGACAAGTGGATGTGTGTGCAGCGTGTGACACATTCTTCTTTTTGAAACTACTCGACACGTTAGTAACATGTGCAGCATGTGGAGTAGTATGTGCAACATTTGAAACAAAAATTGTCTTACCTTTAGCATTTGAAGTGGATGTACCATGATCATAACCGAGACCGCTTCTGTCAAAAAGAGACTTCTGACTGCACAAGATGTTCGTAAGAGTCTTCGAACCAATGTTCATCTTGTTTAGCGAAGCTTGTTTCACTTCTAACTCAGACAGAGTGATCTTCAATCTTCCTTGCAAGTCTTGATTTTTAGCTTTTACTATCACTATCTCTTTCTTCAGATTCACTATTTCTTTTTCAGCTTTCTCAAGTTTTTGACCATCAATAGTCAAATTTTCAACCATACAATTTTTCTAACTTTCCAAGAGATGAATTCGTTTCAGCGCTTGCTCTAATTCAATCTTCAATGCAGAATTTTCTTCTTGAGCAGCCTTAAACTTGATAGTAATCTTGTTGCCATACTTGGTCATCTTGACGCAATCAGCACATGTAGTATGGTATAACTCTTCATAATCGTTTTCTTGATCTGACATTTCATTATCATGATCTTCATCAGCTTCATTATGAGACAAAGACTTAGCCATGAAAGTCACAAACTTGCCATTCACAGTTTCTGAAAAATTAACCTCAGGATCTTTTTCTTCTTCGGAAGATTCTTCATCCCAAGTTGTGTTGAGAGCCTTTTGCTTTGTACCCTTTTTCTTGTTGGCACACTCATTAGCATAGTGACCATAGCCTTGGCACTCAAAACACTTTGTTCCTTTCGCAGAATCCTTCTTCTCAGATTTAGAACTCTTCCACTTGGCTTGTTTTGACTTCATGTACTTCTTGAAGCAATTAAACATTTCAGCCGTATCATCTTCAGCCTCAGATTCAGAATCAGGCTCAAATTTCTTTTCAGGCTTGTTTCTTGATTCATTGCTAGTTTTCAAAGCAATACCTTTCTCTTTAGATTTTTCTTTATCCAAACGGTTTGCTTCAAAGGTCTGAAGATTTCCAACTAGCTGGTTGACCTTGAGAGTATCAAGATTTTTATTTTCTTCAATAGCATCAACTTTAGAATCGAACCTCGAAGGTAGAGAGCTCAGAATTTTCTTGACAATCATGTTTTCTTGAATTTCCTCACCCAGAATGAAAACAGAATTGACAATATCATTCAGCTTAGCATAGAATTGATCGAAGGTCTCATCTTCTTCCATCACAATGGTTTCAAATTCTTTAGTCAGCCTTTGCAATTTAGATTGCTTTACCGTGTCTGTGCCCTCATACACTGTCTCTAAGACTTCCCATGCTTCTTTTGCAGTTTTGCAAGTGGAAATCCTACGAAACTCTTCAGCAGACACTCCATTGTATATACCGTTCATGGCCTTGTTATTACAATTGGAGGCATGCTTATCATCCTTAGACCAGTGGGCTTTAGGTTTATGAATAGTTTTTCCATCAGCCACAATTGTTGGTTTGGAGTAGCCCTCCTCAACAATATCCCAAACATCATCATCAATGGACTTAAGGAACCCAATCATCATTTGCTTCCAATATGCATAATTAGAACCATCTAGCAAAGGGGGCTTAGAAGCTGATGTCCCTTCTCGATTGAGTACCATTCTAGAAATCTCTTTGGATCAAACACAACAACTTAGTGCAACCCGCTCTGATACCAATTGAAAGTTTAGGGTGTGAGATCTCTAAATTGGTCCACTCAATAAATCAATCCAAAAAGTGTGCAAAAATAGAAAATATGCAGCGGAAATAAAATCACAAGCACACACCACAAGGACACCAGATTTTTACGTGGAAAACCCTAACCGGGTGAAAAACCACGGATCCGAATTGGATCTAATCAAGCACTATGAATCTCGCAATTACAAGAAACCCAGGTTTCTTTCCCAGATACCCCCTACCTAAGGACTGACGTTACCTTGTGTCGCTTCACGCTTCAACGACTTCACACCGCTGATTGCAACATACTCAATTCAGCGCTTGGCTCCTCAGATCTTCTCGCAAAAAGATAATCTTCTACAAAGGATGCAGATGAACTTGGCTCTAGAGAATTTGGCAGCACAACTCCTTAATCAAACTCTAGAGAGTAATTCTCTCAATTAAATCTCTAAATCAGAACTTAAGAGGTGAGGGATGCTTTTAGAATAGCCTTTGAGTCCTTTTTATAGCCTTGGATTCGTGCTTAAGTCTTCTAATCATAATCCACTTTAGAATAGTAGTCCATCTCAAATTTCGTTCAAGAGTCTGGATCAAATTGCACTTGCTGCGCCACCCTCGCTATAGCGAGCTTCACACTCGCTCTAGTGAGGTGCCATTCTGCCTGCCCAGTTTCCCATTCTCATTATAGCGAGACTCAACAAGACTACATACTGCCAACTCCTCTTTTTTTTTATTTCTCTGCAGCCACTTTTGTTGACTTAATAGACGTTCTTCTCGTCTCTCCAAGCCTCCAAAAAAATATGGGTTCACTCCCACATCTTTGCTTGCTACCCTCTCCTCCATTGCTATTTCTACTTCTTACTTACAGGCGGTGAAGCATGACTGTTGGCAAAAGGCTATGCGAGAAGAATTAGCCACCCTACAGGATAATCATACATGGGATATAGTTCCATGTCCTTCTTCAGCAAAACCGATCTGCTGCAATTGGGTTTTTTTAGTGAAACTGAAAGCTGATGGCTCGTTGGATCGCTATAAAGTACAGTTAGTAGCTTTGGGCAACCGACAGGAATATGGTATCGACTATGAAGAAACGTTTGCCCCCGTTGCAAAAATGACAACTATCCGTACTGTTTTGGCCATTGCTGCTTCTCACTCATGGCCTCTGTACCAATTCGATGTCAAGAATGCCTTCCTTCATGGTGATCTCAAGGAAGAAGTCTATATGCGACTTCCCTAAGGAATTACGGGTGCCTCGACAGGCGACTTTGCGCGCTTACGACGCTCTTTATATGGTCTTAAGCAAGCCCCACGCGCTTGGTTTGAAAATTTTCAGGATGCTCTTCTTCATCTTCAATTCACTCAAAGTGCCTCTGATCCTTCTATGTTCCTTCATCGCTACTCGGATGTGATTACCGTTCTCTTGGTTTATGTGGATGATATCATCATCTCTGGTACAGATTCTGGCATGATCACCCACCTCCAAGCTTCCTTACATGAATCTTTTCATCTGAAAGATTTAGGGCCACTCACCTACTTCTTAGGCCTTGAGGTTCATTAGACAAAGAAAGAGCTCATCCTCGATCAACACAAATATGCTATGGATCTCATTGAGACGGCTGGTCTTCAAAACTCCACCCCTGTAGATACACCCCTTGAGGCCAATCTTCGGCTCGCACACGATACAGGTGATTTTCTTTTTGATGCAACACTGTATCGCTGTTTAGTCGGTAGCTTGATCTACTTGACTATCACCCGGCCTGATATCTCATATGCGGTGAATCTGGTTAGTTAGTTCATGACACAACCACGCCATCTCCACCTTGTTGCCGTTCGGCGCATTCTTCGATATGTTCTTCATACACCTTCTCGTGGCCTTTTCTTTCCTGTGGGTAATTCGATTTCTCTCATTGCTTACTCAGATTCTGACTGGGCCGGTTGTCCTGATAGTTGCCGGTCTACCATGGGTTGGTGCATGTTCTTAGGGGACTCGTTGATCTCCTGGAAGTGTAAGAAACAAGATAAAGCCTCCAAATCATCCACAGAAGCAGAATATCGTGCTATATCTGCCGCCACCTCTGAAATTGTCTAGCTTCGGTGTCTTTTTTTTTTAGCTTGGCTTTCCACAATCTGGCCCTACCCCTCTCTATGCCGACAATACAGTGCCATCCAGATTACTGAAAATCCTGTCTTCCATGAACGCACAAAACATATTGAAGTGGCTTGTCATTACACACGTGATGAATTTGTGCGTAAAGCAATTACTCTTCCTCATGTTCCTACAGGACTTCAGATTGCAGATATATTTACTAAAGGACTTCCTTGGCTACGACACCAATTCTTAGTTGGCAAATTGATGCTCGTGGATTCACCCGCATCAATTTGAGGGGGGGTGTCAAATGGGTTAGTGGGTCACAGCCCATGACAAATAAAGCCCAACTTGTGGGTCAAAACAAGTTTCGTATGTACAGCTATGTAATTGATTCTTTGCTTTATTAGGAGATATGATTAGATGATAATTAGATTAGGATGACTGTAATTTAGTTAATTACATCAATCACTGTAACTCATATGGAAACATGAAATCTATATATTGAAGCATCGTGACCCTCAAAAGGGATCATCGAATTGACATAAATATTTCTCTCTTCTTCTTACTGGCTTTGACAGTTACTTTGGTGTTCCTCTTCTAGGTAAATTTCAATGCAGTAGATACCTAATACTTTCTAGGGGCTCATTGCACAATTTTCTAACCTGGTGGATCAACTATAACTTTGTCGACTGAACTCAGTACTGACTCCTGATGAATAGTGGATGAGTAGGTGAAGTTGAACTCAGTTTGTATTTAGTTAGGGCTGAAACTAGGTTGGTCCAGTTGGTCAATTAACTCATAACTAAGCTTGACCGGTCCTGAATAGCCAGTTTTAGCCAAGTCAACCTGGTTGACTTAAATTAAAATACTTAATTAGAGTAGTATAATGGTAAATTTTAATATATCCAAATGAGAATTGAAATCTAAAATTTAAATTTCACTATATTTATATTCATGATGTATATGTGCATGAGTTATTACAAATGTAAAAATTAGCGTTCCTCGTTCATTCTCTCTGTAAGTGGGGGTAGGTGAGGTGAGGTCCCATCGATCCTTATCCTGACTGGCAGCAGTAGGTAAAATGGGCAACACCCGACCCTCTCTTTCCACGCCTTCAGTCAGTTGGCGTACGGGGCTGATAAAGCGAACTTCTTATTGCCATAAATGAGTGATCCTATCGTTATAAATGACTGCTCATATCTGTCTGGGCGCGCCGTATTTCCAGGAGGAAGGTGGCGGCCCACTCTGACTCTAGTATTCTGGTCTGAGACCAAGGATGGCTTGGCCGTGGCGTGCCCTTATACTGAGCTGGCATTTATGCCGAGCTGCCGAACCGTGGTGCCGAGCTACCGAGCTATTGACCGAGCTAACGAGCTATTACCACAGAGGCTGAGGTGTTCGGCGAGTTTAGCTGTAATCTTTGCTTAACTTCGTCATTACGGTGTTTTACCCACACAATTGCCCCCTAGCTTTTGACTTCTGAGAGCCTCCCAGCTCGAGGAGGTCAGAAGCTTGATGACCGTATAGCTGGCTCCGCTACCGAGCTCGAGTGAGGGTTATTGTCATATGAGGGTAGTACCGGGACGAGGGAGCTTCGGATCAGGAGGGTCCCCTTGGGCCTGGAGGTCGCTGCTATCGTGCGGTCCCCTTCGAGATGTCCCTTCGCCTGTCCTAGATATTCAATAGCCCTCAGATATCGCGCTAGTGGTGGCACGTGTCGCTTCTTTTGGCTGTCTCGTAATTACTTCGAGGAGACGTTAGGGCTGCGAGATGGGACGTTAGGGCTGATTGAGGGGACGCCTCTTAAAGGCTCTCCTTGAAAGTCGAATCGACGCCCCTAGGCCTTATAAATCAGGGCGCCTCCTTCGTCTTCACTTTCCTCTGCTTTCTTCAGATTTCTACTGCGCTTTGCAAGAGAACTTTCTCCGGCGCCTGCGGACTTCCGACGATCCCGCTTGTGCAGTCCCCATTCGTAGGACTCCTCTCCGTTTTCCTCGTCTTTTCTTTTCGATAGGCCCTCGTCTGAGTCGAGAATGGGGGTCTATAAGCATTTGTTAGGAGACCCAGGTTCCATAGATCATTTTAGGGATTTATACAAGGTCCCCGCCAATGTGGAGGTCAGACCGGATGACCCTGATGACGGCCTCACCTATCGTGATGGCTGGATGCCGTTCTGGCTGGTGTCTGTAGTGGAAGGGGGGATCCGCTTCCCCCTGCACCCACTGGTCCGGGACTGCCTCTGGGAGTGGAGGTTGTGCCCATGCCAACTACTTCCCAATGGATACAAAATCATAATGGGAGTAGTGCGGCTCAACCAGATTCTGAAAATCGGCCTCGGTGTCCCGGACATCGAGGACACGTATGACTTCTGCAAATCCGCAGAAGGGGACACTTATTACCTCCGGCTGAGGGTCCGCCGGACTGGGTTCGTGACCGCGCTGGAGGATTCCAATAAGTACGCGGGCGAAGACCGAGTATTCGTCAGAGGAGGATGGGAGTTTGGTGAAGTGGAGCCTGCCACCACGGTCCGGGTTCCTCGAAAAATAGGAATTCCTCCAAGTAAAGACTGAAGTTCTTTCGGTTTGCAGTTCTTTCCTTTCTTTCTCTGTCTGGCTCCTGACACGATTTTGTCTATGCAGATTTCCGCGAAAAGAGGGAGCTTGCGAGGAGGAACCGCTGGAAGGTGAACAGCGCGTGGCACGAGCAGGTGAGAAACTACCTCGGCCACAACTGTCGTCCTGCGTGGTCCCTCCTGGGGTACGTGCCCCGCTACCGGTCCTTCAACACCTCCAGAAAGGTATCGGGAATAGACTCCGTACTGAGCGGGGAAGGCGTCAGTCAAGGAACAGCGACGACCGCGGTGCCCGGCTCGGCGGTGGTGACCGTCGCGATTCCCACCGGACGTCTGATTGAGTCGGGAGACCGTGCTCCAGCAATCTCCGCCGCGGAGCCTGTCGGGACCTCGAGAGCCAAGCCCCGGCCTTCCCGAAGGAGGCTAGTAGCTTCCAGCTCGGAGGAAGAGGAAGAGGAAGAGGAGATGCTACACCAGCGCGGGCGACGCTACCCTGCAGAAGACCTGTCCGCAGCGGCATTCGGGGACATCGGAAGCGGGGTCCGGAATCCTCCTCAGGCAGTGGCTGCGATGCCTCCGGCGTTCCCGGGTGGCTCTCCTGCCCCAGACGCCGAGACGGTTGGTACCGCCACGATTGGGGTTGCTCGGCCCGACGAGGCAGAGGTCGTCTCAGCTCCACCTCCGGCCGTCGTCGTGGACGACTCACCCCCCGAACAAGCTGTGGGGGCTGGAGGTCGGGCTCGCTCCGCCGAGGTCGCTGAGGGCGGGCGACCCGAGAAGAGGGCAAGGGTTGAGGCCTCGCCTGGCCCCTCCTCGCCTTCGCCCGCTGGTGGGACGATTTTGCCTCCTCCTTTGGCTCCGTGGAGGCCGCCCATCGAGGAGGTTCTGGGGAGGCAGCTCGCCGAGACAGACCGCGCGACCGATCCCCAAGTGGTCGCAGCGTTAGGATGAGCCTGCGCCTTTCCTCAAGATATGGCGAGGTGGGCCGGGATGGACAACGAGTCACTCCTGCTCTCCTCGATGCGATCTCTGGTGTCGGTAAGTGCAATATTCTTCCCTCAGCTTTTAGTCCAGTGTTGTCTTATTGACTTCGGGTTCTCATCTTGCAGCTATTGCAGAGGTGCCAAATGGGCATTGAGAGGCTCGATGCAGCCGAGGCGCGGGAGGCGGAATGGGTGGTTGAGAGGGACGAGCTGCGGGCGTCCTTGGCGTCTAAGGACGCGACGCTGGTAGAGGTAGCGGCCAGGAACGCCGGCCTCGTCTTTGATTTCGAGGAGTCGAAGGTCGAGGTCGAGCGCCTCAAGGAAAAGCTGGAGAATGAGAAGACCCAGAACCTCTACCTTGCCTCTGAGCTCGACGATCTCCGGATAGCGGCAAAGCGGCTGGAAGACGACCTGCAGAGTGCGAAGGGGACGAACAAGAGGCTCCTCTCTCAGCGGAACCAGGCCCAAGGTTCCCTGGAGATGGCGCTGAGGGAGAAGGCGGCCGAGATCGAGTCTGCTCCGGCAAAACAAGAGGCCAGGCTCAAGGAAGAGTTCCTCGCCGAGCATAACTCCATCATGGGGGAGGAGGTCGGCAGGCTGTCCGCTGACTACAAGGCTCAGCTGCCAGGGATCCGGGACCGAGCCTGGGAGCTTGGGTGGAAAGCAGCGTTGAACAAGGCTGGGGTCCCCGAGGATAGCCCTCTCTTCCTAAATCCCCCAAAATTTTCCTGCTCGGACTCGGAACTCGCGGCCGTGTCTCGGGTCCCCTCTGACCCTCCTTTGCAAACCTGTCGGGAGGGGAGCGCCGCCCCCGGGGCGCCTCAAGAGGCTCCAGCTGCCAGCGCTGATCCCGAGGGCTCCCAAGTGACTACAGTCGTCGAGGCCCCTTCTGAAGCCGTCGCTCCCGAGGCTAGTGTTCCTGAAGCCAGCGCGATTGTTCCTGAAGCTACCCCGACCGCTCCCGAGGCCAGCGCGGTCGTGGCCGAGGTCCCTCCTGAGGTCCCTCCAGAGATTGACTGCAATGTGGAAGCTGCGGCTCCCTGAATTTTGTACTTTTCTTTTCTTTTTACATTGTATTCATTCCGGAAGGTTCTTATGTAATAAAACAGCATTCTTTCCTCATGTTCTGTGCTTGATTTGTGTCTTGTTTGTGGTGGAATGGGTGTCGACACAAGTAGTTCGCCAAGTAGTTTAATAGGTACTATCTAAGGGCGGTCGGCCTTCTGAACAGAGGCGCCGAGCCACGAGGGAGGTACTGCTACCAGACCCTGATGTGCGTATGGCTATGCCGCCCTGGCTGGTGCAGGCACCGAGCTGAGGGCGGTTGACCCTCTGAACAGAGGCGCCGAGCCGCGAGGGTGGTACTGGTACCGGACCCTGATGTGCCTATGGCTATGCCGCCCAGGCTGGTGCAGGCACCGAGCTGAGGGCGGTTGGCCCTTTGAACAGAGGTGCCTAGCCGCGAGGGTGGTACTGGCACCGGATCCTGATGTGCGTATGGCTGTGCCGCCCTGGCTGGTGCAGGCACCGAGCTGAGGGCGGTTGGTCCTCTGAACAGAGGTGCCTAGCCGCGAGGGTGGTACTGGCACCGGACCCTGATGTGCGTATGGCTGTGCCGCCCTGGCTGGTGCAGGCACCGAGCTGAGGGCAGTTGACCCTCTGAACAGAGGCGCCGAGCCGCGAGGGTGGTGCTGGTACCGAACCCTGACGTGTATGGTTCTGTCGAAGCTGGCGATGGCACCGAGCTGACAGTTGATACTCCGTTGAGCCGTGGGGAATCTCTAAGCAATGCAAAGACTCATTCCAGAAAAATCGCCTTTTATTGATATTTGATTTCTTTAATACATTTTTCAGAAGTAGAATTTTTTGAGATGCGTCGCATTCCATGGTCGCGGGAGTGCCTTCCCCTCCATGTCTTCGAGTCGGTAGGCGGATCTCCCGGTTGTAGAGGTTATTCTGAACGGTCCCTGCCAGTTGGGCGCCAGCTTGCCTTCGTTTGGATCTCGGTCGCCAGGAAGGGTTTTCTTTAAGACCAACTCTCCCATCACGAATTTTCTTTCCTTGACCTTCGGGTTGTATCCCCTGGCCAACTGTTGGTAGGCGGCCAGGCGGATAGCTGCCGCCTCTCTTCGTTCTTCAGCCAAGTCCAGCTCCCGTGCTACGTTCAGATCATTCAGACCCTGTTCACAGAGTTCCGACCTCAAGGTCGGGAGGCCGACCTCGAGGGGAATGACGGCTTTCATGCTGTAGGTGAGGGAGAACGGGGTAGCCGAGGTGGAACGCCTTGGAGTAGTTCGGTAGGCCCATAGAACACTCGGCAGCTCCTCTGCCCATCGACCTTTGGCTCGGTCGAGTCTCTTTTTAATTCCGTCGAGGAGCACTTTGTTCGAGATCTCGGCCTGACCGTTGCTCTGAGGATACGCCGGGGTAAAGTAGGCATTGCGAATGCCGTACTCTTGGCAGAAGCTTTTGAAGAGGTTGGAATCGAACTGCGCTCCGTTGTCGGAAATGAGAGTACGGGGAATTCCAAATCTTGTGATGATATTCTTCCACACAAAGCTCTTCGTGTCTAATTCGGTGATGGAGGACAAGGGTTCAGCTTCGACCCATTTCGTGAAGTAGTCCGTGGCCACTATCAACCATCTTTTGTTCCCTGGAGTTCGGTGAAGTGGTCCGACGATGTCCAGGCCCCACTGGGCGAAAGGCCACGGATTGGAGAGGGGGCTCAGGTCCTGGGCTGGCTGGTGGAGAGAGTGAGAGAATTTCTGGCACTTCTCGCATTTTCTGGCATAGAGTTGGGCGTCCTTTTGCATGTACGGCCACCAGTAACCCTGGCTGATAGCCCGGTAAGCAAGTGACCGACCTCTTATATGATTGCCGCAGATTCCTTCGTAAATCTCGTAGAGGAAATCGTCGACTTTGCTGGGGTGAACGCACTGGAGGTAGGGCCCTGTGAATGACTTCCTGTAGAGCTTGCTGTCTGGGGAGAGCCAGAACCGGGTCGCCTTCAATCTGACCTTTCGAGCTTCAGTCCTGTCCTCGGGTAGCCGGTCGTCCTTCAGGTATGCAATGATGGGGTCCATCCAGCTCGGGCCGAGATCAAGGCACATGAGCTGCCGAGGTCGCTGGAGGTCGATGCTGGGCTCCCGCAACGTTTCCACTTCGATAGTTCTTTTATTACCGGCTTCAACAGCTGAGGCGAGGCTGGCGAGGGCATCTGCATGGGAGTTGGATTCTCTGCCGATCTGCCGGACCTCGGCTCTTTCGAACTGGGAGAGAAGTCCTCTGGCGCAGGCCAGGTAGGCCGCCATCCTGTCATCCCGAGCTTGGTAGTCTCCGCTAAGCTGGCTTGCCACCAGCTAAGAATCGCTGAAAACCACCATGGACCGAGCTTCCGAGATTTTGGCACTGTTAAGTCCGGCAATGAGCGCTTCATACTCGGCCTCGTTATTAGATGCCTTAAAACCAAGTGTTACAGCTTGTTCGATGACGAGGCCTTCGGGAGACTGGAGAACTATGCCAGCGCCAGCCCTTTTGGATGTGGAGGATCCGTCGACAAAGACTTTCCAAGACAAGTCTAGGAGTTCTCTCCAGGACTGTTCTTGCTCAGTCTCGGTGACAACCTCTGCACCCCTATCGCCCCCTAGTTCGGTAGCGAGCGAGGTCAGTGCCGAACTCTGAGGAGTAAATTCCACAATGAAGTCTGCTAGGACTTGAGCTTTGATGGCCGTTCTGGGCTGATAGCTGATGTCATATTGCCCCAGTTCGACAGCCCATTTGGAGATCCGTCCGGAGAAATCTGCCTTCCGGAGGAGAGCCTTTAGTGGGTATTCTGTCACGACCACTATTGTGAAGGTTTGGAAGTAGTGGGAGAGCTTTCGAGAGGCGCTAACGAGCGCCAAGGCGAGCTTTTCGAGCTGCAAATACCGGGTCTCGGCGTCCAGCAGGGTTTTGCTCGTGTAATAGATAGGCCTTTGCTGGTCGTTGTCCTCTCTGACGAGCACCGAGCTCACTGCATGGTCCGAGACCGACAGGTACAAGAACAGTGCCTCTCCAAAAGTCGGGGTGGAGAGCAGCGGTGGAGAAGAAAGGTATTGTTTTAGCTGTTGCAGCGCCTGAGAACAATCCGACGTCCATTGGAACTTGGAGCCCTTTCGCAAGAGTTGGAAGAAAGGTCTGCACTTGTCCGAAGCTCGGCTGATAAATCGGTTCAGGGCGGCAGCCATTCCGGTCAGCCGCTGAACTTGTTTTGCCGAGGTCGGACACTGGAGCTCCTGGATCGTGGTGATCTGGTCAGGGTTCGCTTCGATCCCCCTTCTTGTGACCAGGCTTCCTAGGAACTTGCCGGAACCGACACCAAAGGCGCACTTGGATGCATTCAGCTTCAACTGGAACTGGCGAAGGATGTCAAAAATCTGGCGGAGGTCGGTCAAGTGGTCCTGCGACCTTTTGGATTTGACGACCATATCATCGATGTAGACCTCCACCGTCTTGCCGAGCTGGGCCTGGAACATCTTTGTCACCAACCGCTGGTACGTCGCTCCCGCATTCTTTAGCCCGAAGGGCATCACCTTGTAATAATAGGTGCCCCTGGGGGTGATGAAAGCTGTCTTCTCCTGGTCTGCCGCGTACAGGGGGATCTGATGGTACCCCCTGTAGGCATCCAGGAAACTCATCCGGTTATGTCCGGCAGTGGCGTCGATGAGCTGGTCTATCTTCGGAAGAGGGAAGCTGTCTTTGGGACAGGCCTTATTGAGGTCGGTGAAGTCCACGCAGACCCTCCATTTTCCCGTCTTCTTTTTGACCACCACGGTGTTGGCTAGCCACTGCGGATAGTGGACCTCTTTTATTGCGCCTGCCTCGAGGAGTTTCTGAACTTCCTCAACCACGGCCTCAGTCTGCGGGACCCCAGTCCGGCGCGGTTTTTGAAGCATGGGCATATGGTTGGGATCCACCTTCAGTTCATGGCAGATGACTGCCGGGTCAATGCCGGTCATCTCATAGGGTGTCCAGGCAAAGACCGCCTTATTCTCCACGAGGAGGTCAAGCAGTTCTGTCTTCTCGGATTCGAGGAGCTGGCTTCCAACGAAAAAGAATCTGTCGGGGTCGGCGGGATCAATGTTGACCTTGGTGAGGTCCTCGATGCTCTTCTGCGCCGGAACCCTGCCGACGTCCCCGAGCTCGGCCTCTCTATCCAGTTCGGCCACATTGACTTGGGATGGCTCAGCCTCGCCAGGCAGCACGGCCAGCAGGCATTGCCTGGCCATGTGCTGGTCGCCTCTAACGGTGATCACATCCGTTCGGCCCGACCGGTTTTCCAAAGGGAACTTGAGCTTCTGATGACGGGTGGAGGGCACCGCCTCCATGCTATGCAGCCACGTCCTCCCCATTATAACATTGTATGGGGAAGGGACATCGACTACTAGGAAGTCAACTTGCCTGCAGGCGCCACCTACTTGGACTCTGAGGGAGATCTTACCCTTGGGATAAACAGGCTTGGAGCTTAAGCCGACCAGAGGGGTGCGGGCAGCCTGGAGGTCCTCGTCCTTCAGTCTCAACTTCTTGAAGCAATCGTAGTAGAGGACTTCGGACGAACTGCCAGGGTCGACAAGGGCTCTCTGAACCAAGAAGTTCTGCAGCTTCAAGGTGAGCACTAGAGCGTCGTTGTGTGGGAGCTCGACGTCTTCCAAGTCCTTGTCAGAAAACCATATTCTGACCCCCTCCGTTTTGGCTTTCTTCGCGGCCGACTCTGGTGCCGCGGTCAGCACCTGCTTCTGATGGGAGGCGCGCCTGGCCTCGGCGCGAGCCTGAGAGCTCTTCTTGGGTGGGGCGGCGAGGTGAATGACGTTGATGATGCCTTCTGGCTCGCTGTCGTGGTTGTCAGCGTCTCGCCGTGGAGGTCGGTCACCACCTCGGCCCTCCTCCTTGATGTAATCCCTGAGATGCCCCTCCTTCACGAGGTTCTCCAGGTGGAACTTGTAGCTCCTGCATTTGTTGGTTCTGTGCCCATTTTGCTTGTGGTAAGCACAGAACTTACTCTGGTCCCGAGAGGAAGGGTCAGTCGTCATTGGCCGCGGCCACTTGAAGAAAGGCTGCGCTTTTATTTTGTTGAGGAGCCTATAGATCTGCTCCTTAAAGATGGTATTTACTGCCACGTGGGAGGTCGGCTCGTGGCCTGACCTGTCGTTCCCTGATCCCGCTGCCGAGGCAGAGGGGGTTCGGCGTTGCTCCGAGGACCGGGCCTTGCGCCGATCCGAGGACGGATCTCTGCGACGATCCTCCCTTTGGGAGGACCTGCTATCTCCCTCTGTTGGTTGGCTCTTCTTGGTGAGGCCGAAGTTCTCGCGACCTCGCGCCTCGTCTTCTTCCCCCAATATGAACCGATTCGCTCGGGTCATCAGCTCCTTCATGGTGGTCACGGGGTACATGACCAGCTGTGCCCGCAGCGGGATGCCCGGTCGAAGAGCCAGCTGGAAGGACTTCACTGCCAACTCTTCAAAAGCGCACTCGATCTGGCTGTAGACAGTCCAGAACCGACGAGCGAACTGGGTGACACTCTCGTCCTCCTGCATTCGGAGGGCCATCAGGTCAGCATCGGTCTTCGGGACGACGCGATGAGTCTGGAATTTTCCCAGGAAGGAGGTCCGGAGCTGCCGCCAACTGGAAATGGAGTCTTCAGGAAGCGAGCAAAACCATCGCAGGGGGAGATCCGCCAAACTGGAGGAGAAAACTCGACAATTTAGGGAGTCGTCATCCCCCCAGACTGACATCCTCTGGATGTAATGTCGGAGATGAGCCGCAGGGTCCGAGGTTCCATCATACAGAGCGAACCTCGGGACGCTGAACTTCTCGGGGAGCGTGTATTTTCTTTTCTCCCTAGAGAAAGGAGACGCGCCAGTGTCCTCAGCTTCGAAGGCGCTAAACTGGTCTCGGACGATACCAGCAGTCTCTATATTCTGGCGGATCGTCTGCTTCACCCGCTGGTCGATCCACTGCTTGAGCTCTTCATCTTCCGAAACCTGGCGTTGTTTCTTCGGCCCTTCATGCATGTGACTGCTGCTGGAGCCTTCTTCCCCTTGGTCTCGGTCGCGCCTCTTACTGTTGAGGACGTGCCTCAGGTCTCGCCCGTGGCCCAGGCGCCTGGGCGGCGGGCTCTGACCCTTCTTGTCGTCGAGCTGCTGCCTGAGCCGTTGGATAAGCTCATGCTGTTCCTGGATGAGGCGGTTCTGTGCCCTGATGTCATCCAGGCGGGGGTCTTCATTTTGATCGAGGCTGGCTTGATGATGTGACTGCGATCCAACCCGCGCTGACTTCTCGTGTGGCTTGGTGACCGACTTGTCGCCCTGCCTGGCCCGCCCATAGTTATGGCGGGGCTGCTCCGGAGGTGGGACGTCGCGAAGGGAGAGCATGGTCACTCCCCTAGACCGCGACTGTGTCTGGACCGTGGGAGACCTCCCCCCAGACCTCCTTTGCTGAGGGGGTGGAGGTGGAAGATTCTGCGCCAGAGTAGGCTGTATGGACAAAGCCTTGCCTTTGGAGGGTCCTTCGCCATTTCTGGTTTTTGGAGGCATAGTGTTTACAAGCTTTTTGTTCAGTTTCCCACAGACGGCGCCAAACTGTAGGCGGTAAAAACGACACCTACTTAGATTGAGATGAGATTGTAGGTAAAACTCCTTAGGACGGGGAATGCTGAACGCCAAGAACCTGAAAAGGAAGGAGAAAGGCTAGAGTCAGAGCCCCTGGCTGCCGTGAGCCGAAGGCACTCCGATGCCTGAGTTAGTTCTGAGAAAACTAAACAGGAGGAGGAAGATGGGAATGAGACGATGTGGAGTCTTCTGAGTTGTGTATTGCGTACCTCTCATGGGACTGATCCCATGTGTATATATAAGTGAGCGTTCCTCGTTCATTCTCTCTGTGAGTGGGGGTAGGTGAGGTGAGGTCCCATCGATCCTTACCCTGACTGGCAGCAGTAGGTAAAATGGGCAACACCCCACCCTCTCTTTCCACGCCTTCAGTCAGTTGGCGTACGGGGCTGATAAAGCGAACTTCTTATCGCCATAAATGAGCGATCCTATCGTCATAAATGACTGCTCATATCTGTCTGGGCGCGCCGTATTTCCAGGAGGAAGGTGGCGGCCCACTCTGACTCTAGTATTCTGGTCTGAGACCAAGGATGGCTTGGCCGTGGCGTGCCCTTATACTGAGCTGGCATTTATGCCGAGCTGCCGAACCGTGGTGCCGAGCTACCGAGCTATTGACCGAGCTGCCGAGCTAACGAGCTATTACCACAGAGGCTGAGGTGTTCGGCGAGTTTAGCTGTAATCTTTGCTTAACTTCGTCATTACGGTGTTTTACCCACACAACAACCATAGCTTTTTCTTTACTTGTAAGACTATTGTTTTGTTCCACTTTGTATTTCTTTGAGTATTTCTAATGGTTGCAATAAGGTTTAATCTAGGATTTATTTTGTATGTCCATTTGTTCCATTACTTGGACTACTTGCACCAATCACCAAACTTGGTCATCAATTTGGGGGCCATTTAGATAATTAAGTTTTGTCTGCCTAAATTTTGCCTTGTTGACCACATCAAAATGAGTCAAAGTTGCACTTGTTATTAGGCTTAGCTCTTTTGCTATATTTACATTTCATGATGAATCAATAACTACTAAGAAGATAACTCACCTTATTTGTTAATTTTTTTCATTTATTGACATAATATTTTACAAGATATTATGTTTAGAAGTGACTTTGGTAAGTCAACAGACCGAGGACGATCTTGGGCCCATATCTGGCAGCCCAATTCAGACGACATTAGATTTGGACTATTTGATGGGCCAAGTGAGCCGACGCCAAACTCCAGTTTAGGCTTCAAACCTTTATTATGACTAATGTTTTAAAATGTCAAGGTATGATCTAAGCCATTTCGATTTCCCAAAGAGTGGGGCATAAGCCTCATGAGCATGTCATTTTAATAAATAAAATAAATAAAATATATTATAAAAATAGAAAAATGTGGCTGTGTGGCTGTTTTTAAGACTTTTAATGCGTAGTTATAAATTTCGGTTCGTTTTGGCTGAAATGGCAGAATAACTTTGGTATGGACAATGGTTCCAACCGAACAACCCCTTGAGAAAATTTGGTTCGGATTTTGGACCACTTTGGCAAAAATTTTAGATTCTGGACAAAACCTTTTTATCATTAAAAATATAAGAGAGAGAAAGGGAAGGCCTACTATTGCCGGTTACAAGGCAAAAAAAAAAAAAAAAGGAAAAGGGGAGGGAGGTAGGAAAAATGAAAAATGTTTTTTTACCCTCTATTAGGGGTGCTCATGGGGCCCGGGCCAGCCCTCTTTGGGCTGGATTCAGGCCCTAATTTCTAATATTCGGGGTAGGCCTGGATTAAGATTTTGCGCCCACTTAATATTTGTGCCGGTCTTGGGTTAAATGATAGGAAGCCTGGCCCGGCCCGAGCAGTACATATTGCCTTAATCTTGAAATTGAAAGTAAGAGAGACTGCGAGAGAGAATGTGTGATTTCCTAGTAAGGCATTTGAAGGGAGAAAAATTAGTGATAAGATTTAAGAGAAAGAGGAGAGTTAGGGACAGGATCTCATGAAACGAGAGAATTAGGGATATATATTACATTGATGTGGGTAATTTTTAGAGAGAGAACTATCTTTGTAGACAAGAGTGAGAGGGAAGGAAGATTGGCCCGACTCAGACTGGCCGGATTGACTAAACAGGTGGGCTTGGGCCTCACATATTCTATATGCGACAGACTCGGGCTAAGTAACTACAGCTCGAATTGGACTTGGGTTTGTATGTCTAAAGACTGGCTATGCCCGGATATGCTTTAGTCCTGCCCGGCCCGGCCCATGAACATCTCTACCCTCTATTAGGTGCACTTAAGGAAGATCTAAACCAGTAAGACTTAATTATTTTGCTGGTAGAAATAACATATTATATTATTGTTTTTATACAAACAATTACATATATACCTTTTATGTTATTTTCAAATTTTAATATTTTTATAATTTCTCTACATATTGTTAAGAGTTACGAAAGGAGTTATTTGTAAATATGGGGAAAATAGTGGAATGATTTATAAATATAGAAATATACAAGGTTCTTTTGTAAAATCCAAAACATAATAAAATATATATGGAGGTGACACCTAGCCCTATGCGACATTCTTGTATGTTTCTTTCCCTCTAATGAAATATCTTTATTGTTTTTTTCTTGTTTTTCTTATCTCTTTGGATTTCTCATGTCAAAACCCTAAAAATCTTTGAATGTAGTTTAACACATATAAATTATTTTAATTTTTTTTTTCAAAACTTAAATCCAAAATGTTCACTTGAAATTCTAAATTGACCGAAATTTTCAAAAATTAATACCAAAATGTTTTGTCCGAAATTCTGAATTGGCTGAAATATTTCAGTTTGGACGCAAAACCGAAATGGGGTTTGAACGAAATTATCAACCCTATTTAATGACTTAGTTAGGTCGTATTAAATCAAAAATTAAGAATACTATATTGAAGTTCTTAAAATGAAAACTTCCCCTCTCATTCTTAGAAGGAAGATGGGTCAATCGAGCATATGCCCCTGCCTCCATATGGAGCATCACTGAAGCGCATCTCTATATCTGAGGTGTATGCTTCAAGCATGCCTCATGGTGAGACATATGCCTTAAACTTAGGGCGTAGAGGGATGACGAGGCATGGGTCATTATTAGGAAGCCCTTCCCGAGGGGCCTATTTGAGAGCATTTCGAAATGCAGCGGGCGTCCCTTGGAATTCGGAATTCTCTATTTGATTGGGTTTGAATGGTGAGAATTAGCTGAGCTAGCCATGCGAAGAGTCACTTTGGGCCAGAGTTCCAAATGCTTCAGACAAGATATCCTTAAATGCTTGCAACCAAACAGGCCAATCCTCAAGGTGTAAGCCCCAATTATTTCGTACTTCAAGTTTAGACCTGTATCCAAAACTGAATCTACATAAGACTCAGGCTTTCATCAGACTTGGGCTCTTACTCAACTTGAGTCTTCATTGGTATGACCACCTGGACCCACTATCCACTTGTCCACTTTGGCCAAAGTCTCATAGCTATACGACGTGTCATGTGGGTTTAAGGCTAGAATGCACATATATGCCCAATATCAGGAGTTGAATGTTTCTAATGTGGGACTTAGTGTATTCCAAAACCCCCTGGGAGATAAGCAAGCAGCCGAGAAGCAACCCTAGGCATATAGGATCTCACAATTGAGCATGCTCATATCCACGTATGAGGATTTGTGTCTAATTAGGTCTATAGCTCAAACTTTGAAATTCTTACTGATCCTTAACCTACTCCATGTGAGCCTGCCCTGTTGACAGTTACAAATAACTGACATATTTAGCAGCAGATTAGCTATATTATTCAATTATACTTGGTGTAATCTTACTAAAATCCTTTTTCTTTTGCTAAGGAAAACTATTATCACTACTCAATGTTAAGGGTAGAAATCGAAAAATGGAAGGGAAATGAAATCCAAAATAGGTAGAGAAATAATTTCGAGCAAATAGATAAACAGCCAGAGCATGTCACTGATAATGTTGTCTTAAAGATGGGTTTGCCTTGCCCCCTACACTGGGTCCCGGTGTTGCATTCCTTAATCTTTGGGATACGATGACTCTCCTTGTCATGATCCTTGTCATGATGAATGTTCGGATCTAGTGCACACATTATCCAAACCTACTAGTACAATGACAGCTATTAGTTTACCCAAGTTGAAGAAAATGGAACAAGAAGTCGTAGTTTCTTTCTAAAAAACAATGGTAGAAAAGAGGTGAAAAAACCCTTAATTGAAGAAAACAAGCTTCATGAAAAGGGGAGGCGTGTTAATTGCAATGGGTTGCGTAGAGGAATGAGAAAAAGGGGATGGAAGTTGAAAACTTAAAATAGGCATCAGAGGAGATCAACAACAAAGGGCCACATGTGTGAGACACAAATGCATCCACACACTCATAAAAGGATGAGGTGTGCTAAGTCCATTTCAATCCACACACGATACGTGCATGCCCATGCAACTTGAGGGAATAACACCTCCCCAGGGTTCAAACTCGTGACCTAGCATTGGCTATGATACAATGTTAAGTCCAATTAGCCAATACATCCCAAAAGCTTAAGCTGATAGGAACTACTAGACAAATCTACTTAACAAGATGGATGTCAAATTATGAAAAGGTAAAGGTAAGGTATGCTAAAGTAAAAGTAGATGTGTGGTAAAATCCTTGTTTGGATAGCATGAGATCAAGTATAGGTGAGAGAGGAAGCAAAGAATAATAAGTACTTTTTGTGATAAAGTTCACTACACAACACTTTAAACTTAGTCCCACTTTTATGTGGTAAAAAGAAATAGGCTTGTGGAAGGGTAAAGGTAAATGATGTCAAGTCGTAAGTTTACTTCTCCATTCCACCGTTTTCACCCAAACATGGTGAAGTCTAAAACGTCACATCACTTGCATACTCTTTATTACTCCTTGTGCTAAACAAACATCCCCAAGTTTGCTCACAAACTTACACACACTCTAATAAAAACGGGCTAAACTCGTCTCGAGATTAATCAATGTGGCAGGAGAAACTCCCTCACAACACACACGATGAAAGAGTAGTAGAAATCCTATTTCTTCTATATTTTACATCTTCCAAAACCAGCACTTGATGCTAAAGCGAGTCACTTGAAGATTTGTTCATTTAATACTTGCTTTGAGAACAAACAAAAATTTAAAACTTTATACCATGTAAATAACTTCAATGGATGCCAAATGTCATCGGTATGAACTATGGGGAATCATAAACTCTTGGCTAGTCCTTGTGATGAAACCATTCTCCCAAACCTCTCATATGATGATATAATAGAAATTCTTCAATATCCTTTTGTTCATGAACATTTTGTGGTTTTTCCATAGCACCAGTTGGCATGCCATGCAGGTGGAAACCATGAAATGCTGAACTGGAATGTGAGGTTTAACATAGCTCTCGACGTAGCAAGCTGCTTGGAATATCTGCATCATGGGGTAAGGTTCCCAAATCCTTTCTAAAAAGTTAATGTGAGATATGGAGTAGTTATAATGCATCTTTCCTTTCTCACTACAGACTGTACCACCAGTAGTGCATTGGGACATCAAGTCTTCAAATATATTGTTGGACTCATCGATGCAACCTAGGGTATATAACTCTTCTCATCAAAAGAGCTTGTTAAACTAAGTCTAGCATGGGGTGCCCAGCAAGCATTTGGTTCAATTAGGGATGTTTTTTTCAGCCTGTGGCAGGATTGTGGATTGGGGACTATCTTTTGGCCTGAGCTCAATGAGCTTGGCCTCACTTATGCATGTTCAATGCTGAACTATAAGCCTAGTCTTGCTTGACATTTAAAGGCAGGGGACTTGTTCAGATGGTCGGAACTCAAGTGCAGGTATCTCAGTTTATGTGTAAATGGCATTCAAGAATTTGAATAAGACATAGTAACTATTGTTTTGTTCTTGCGACGACCAATTATAGATGATCAGAGTTACAGGGCAATTGAATTACAGGTACTCACTTGCAGGGAACTGATTTCCAACAAATACTGTAAAACATCTTTTATACGAAGAGGCAAAAAGATAACCAAATTTGAAAAACAACTAGAAAAATCATTCTCTGGGCATTTTATTTTAAATGTATTGAAGCCAACCAAATTTTATTTTAACATCATAGATAGCATTTTGAATATATATATATATATATATATTTTTATGACGAGGAACCCCCACCCCTTGTGGTTGATCATTGGTAAAACCCTGGATACACGACACCAGCCATTAGCACTGTGTATCGGGTAAGATCTTTTATGATGTTTTCCATTAATATCACCATCACCACCACCACCTTATTCCATTTATTTGGGATCAACTTTGTGACCCTATTCACTTTTCAACCATGTTGTCAGTTACTCCACACTCAATCATGTGTTTTGCCACTAGTTCATTTGAAGGCATCAATGGCCTCTCTCTCTTTTCCTACTCATTTAAGTGGTTCTCTTAGTAACTGGAAAAAAGAAATTTGAAAATTCTGGAAATCTACAGATGATAGGAATGATAGTTGTGAAAATGGTTCCTCTCAAGAAATTTTCTATTCTACTTGCAATGAATTTGGTTACCATAAATGCGCTATTTGTCTTGAGCAGGTGACTGGTTTTGGAGTCTTGAGAAAAGAAACTCTGCGGCCACATTCCTATAAGGTCAAGGGCAGTTTTGGCTATGTTGATCCAGAGTATATCTTAACACGGATCTACACTACAAAAAGCGATGTTTATTGCTTTGGAGTCTTGCTCTTTGAACTGATTGCAGGAAGAACTCCTAAAGCAGGCCTTCTAGAATATGTCGAGCTTGTAAGATCTTCACGCTTTAACTATTTGTGCTTTATCTAAAGTTTTCAAATGCTTGTTTCTAGTTTTGAATTATACTATTTTGCAAACTGAAGTACTGATGAAGGTTACTTAGGGCCTGTTTACCTGATTGTCATTGAATTTCAAGGGTTTTATCAAGGAGTATTAAAGAGGTAAAGAGTAAAGGATCTAAGTTGAGATGTAGGCCCTACCATAATTCCCTAGGATTCATTTTGCCAGGGTGAAGGCTGGGTAATCATTCTTATCCAAAGAGAAATCATTTGATTGCCCCTTGTGGATCTTCAACTTTCAGCTCTCAATGTTAGCCCTTTTGGTAGAGACCAGTGTTAAAAAATACTAGGAATTCAATACCAAGTACACAAAGAGGCCCAGAAGTCCAAATTGCTTACTTTGTAATTAATTCATAGGAAGTCGTAGTAAAATGAATTCATGTTACTTCCTCATAAGGCAGCTCTCCCCTCCACTGGATTTAATCTAAAAAAGAAAATGGGCATGTAATAGAAACCCTGCAAGGACTAATAACCATGGTTTAAAATCTCGGCCGATATCGATTCATATCCCGGTATCGGTCCATACCGTGATGATATTTTACCGCGATACCGAGTCAGGCCGATATGGTCAAAATATCTCCAAAATATCGGTTCATCTCAGCCGATATGGTCAAAATATCGTTTTTACCGATATCTCGGTCGAGATGGACTGCGATGGAGTAATGGTCAAAAATCCTAATTTTTTGCAACTTTTTCCCTATTCTCCAATTTTCTTCTCTTCTCCCCTCATCTCCTTAGAGCAACCATGTCTCCATAGCTCATTCTCTTATATTTTCCAAATTCAAAAACTATTTCTTGAAGAAATCATTTTATTTAGTAAGACAAAATCAACTTAACTCCCTTATTTTTACTATTATGTGTTTTTTATTTTTTATTTTTAGACAAAGCATAAAAATGAATGAAAAGATCATTTGCACGCCATTTTTGGGTTTGTGCCGTGTTCTTCACTTAGAT
Organism: Persea americana; assembly: GCA_029852735.1. Classification (NCBI taxonomy): domain Eukaryota; kingdom Viridiplantae; phylum Streptophyta; class Magnoliopsida; order Laurales; family Lauraceae; genus Persea; species Persea americana. Next base: position 28,414,358 of record CM056818.1, on the reverse strand, counting down.
CTACACACTTTCATGCTAGATCTACTTATAAATATGATTTTGGGTGTAGAAAAATGGTGCTTTTTTAAATCTTCTACTTTAAAAAAAAAAAATTGTTGGAGTATTTATGCTACTAAATAGTAAATACTAATAGCTTATTAATAGTGTATAGATAATTGTTATGTTATCTTTATTTTCTTATATTTTATACTATCAAATTGACCATGAGCCAAAATAATAGTTGCATTATATGAAATACTAGAAAAGACAGCGAACTGCTACACAGACAGGACTCATAACTTAAGGTGACCGATATTTTGATTTATTGTTGTTACTAAAGGAAAAAAATATTGCTTTCCAGCATTTTCTAATATTCTGGATTTTTTGAATGTTTTTGTGAATCTTTTTTTATTAAAAGAAAAATTCACACTGCGACGACCGCGACGGACCGATACCGATATCATATCGGTTTTTTGTCCCGGCCGATACCGCGACCGATACCGCGATTTTAAACCATACTAATAACTAGCCTTCTCTCAAAATCATGAGTTGTAAAAGAAATAAATAATGAATACCTCTTCCCCATTTAACCACAAATTCAATTTGTGACTAGACTTTAGAAATAGAATCTTATAACAGAGTGTAAAATAAACTTCATAAAGCAATTTATGAGAAGTAATGAATCTTTGAATTGGAACCAAGACCTGAATAAATATATTTGGGTGTAGGCAGTGATAAATACGAAGGAAACAGTGGATGGGAGGAACTTGTTGATTCCCGGCTTGAAGACGAATATGACATGCAAGAGCTCAATGGCATGGCTGCTCTAGCATACAGATGTATCGACTCCAGCCCCATCAATCGACCTTCCAAGAAAGACATTGTTCAGGAGCTCTCTCAGATTCGAAACTTTCCAAATAAACGTGCTATGTTGGAGGAAGTTCCCATCAGTAAATATGTACAAGATATCCAAAATCCAGTGGCTGAGGATGGAAGGGAGGAAGCTAATGACACAAGCCCGGTTCTTATGAGATGCTTTTCTGTTTGATTCTTTGCTTAGCTGCCTTTTGGGTAAGCTCTGTGCATGCATTCTAAGGTTGCATTTGTGCGCACACAGAGTTGCAGTTGGTTCAAGTTTGGTCAACATCCCAGTGGAGATTAAATGAAACTAGCTATGAAAATTCAGTGGTGTCTAGAAGGCGAGTTGTGATTCAATTCAATGCATATACGTAATAATCCCATTGGCAAACAACCATTTTTATTAGTAACTCTATTCCATCTCCAAATTAAAATTGAAACATGCTGTGTTATATTGTTTTGAAATCCTTCTGACATTGTTTTTGTTTTATCTTAGGTGTCATTTGGATGTGGAGAAAGCAGGTAGGGAAAATAAGTGGAGAAAGTTTTTTAAACAACAAATTTAAACTATCAATAGTTTTCTTCACCTCCATTTTCTCTAGATTTTCTTCTCATTAAAACAGGCTGTTAGGGTCATCTGGATGCAGAGGAAAGGTAGAGAAAATAGTTTCCCCACCTCTGTTTTCTCTCACCTTTTTAATGTTCATTTTTGCCTCATTCAAGCCAGGCCCTTTTGGGTACGGTCATGCAAGTGTTTTTTTTTCTTTTTTTTTCTCTGCAAAAAATCTTTTATTATTATTATTATTATTATTTTTTTGTTACACTAACATTTTTTGTGCCTTTTGTTTTCTGAGCTTAAAGCATTATTTCCAATCTCTGTGGTAGCATATTGAGTATGGACCAAGAGGTAGAGAACTATTTTATGCAGCCTTATACAGCTAGAACATCAGAAACTATTTCACCATACCAAACAATAGCAACTGAAACTGCAGAAATTGAAATCGTCAGTAGCCATTTTCCGTGGTAAATGATATTAATGTGGAAATAAAATGGTGTGGAAACTTATGAGCACAAAGTGCCCTTTAGGTAATCGTAAGGAAACAAATGAGAATCTGAATTGGCACCCACTATAAAACATATGTATTGATTAGCAGTTCTACATGTCTATTGATGTAGAATCCCTGATTGATTAGGCAGCTTTTGGATGGTTTGGACCAACTCAGTTTTGCATTGAATTGCTAGGGATTAATAGGAAAGGTGTTTTGAGTATAAAAGAGGTGAAGAGTGATGTGGAAATCTAAATGGGACAATCACTTTCCTTGGATTAAATTTAATATGGTGAAATTTTCTAACAGAGGAAGATCATTTGTTGGCCCCGAAAGTATCTGCTGCTTCAATCCTAACTATTAGACCCTCCCATAGAAAAACATTTCTCAAGAATTCGTACACTTCAATATAAAGGTCTCCAAGCTTAATTAGTGGACTTGGACAGATTGACAAAAAGTTATGGTCAATTAGCCTTCTTAAGGTGAACGTTCCTAAAGTGTTTTGAGTACAGCTGGACCAGTCTAGCAGCAGAGCTTAGAAGTAGTGCAAGATTAGAAAGAGAGTGAGTGATGAATGAAGAGTGGATGAGTGGCAAGATTAGTCCCTTTCCACTTTCAGTGTTGCCCCATGCTTTCCGTGAGTGGAAGGAAAGGAACTCCACAGTGAGGCCCACCTACTGAAAATCCGAGCGCAAATAAAAAGAACTCCCTCCCTATGTATCTGATGTCCTCAAATCTTACCTGAATAGGTGTCGATCCCTCTGTTAGATTGGGCATATGATTAAGAATGTGACTAAGAATTAATCTTATGAAATAGTCACATTGTTAATCATAATTCTTCTAAGGTCCGACTCTATTCCTTACCATACTCCCTTTCTAACATAAGTTAGAACTAAAACATTCAAATGCCAGCATCATTAATTAGACAAGAAGTTCTATCTTAGAACATAAATTCAGCAGCTTGATGTAAACAAATCTAAACTGGAATTGGGCTCATTAAACTTTAGTTTTCTAGTGATTTGTGCTGGATCGTGGCATTGTTCGGTTGGGCTGGATGCAAGCTTCACCTGGGGCTGGTTTATGCTCTGCTGGCCAACATTTGAGATAGGCCTATTATGTTAACAATCATTTGTAACCTCTTATTTTGCACAAAGTTGAGAAGTCAATTAATCTAGCCGTCCCATTTATGGCCTCTTAGGTACATACATGTAATGAATGCTTAGAAGAAGTAAAACCTATAATACACATTTTAATGGTGGTATCTAATTTCTTAATTCTGTACAAGTTAATCAATGAGGACTCCTAGCTTCCAGGAGTTAAAAGGTTGTAATTTTTTTAGATGTTGGAAAAGAATTCAATTCACAGTGCTTCCATTGATTATGTGTATGGTCTAATAACCTCTTCCTAATAGAGCTCATAAGACTCGTGGAGTACACATTAAACTTCTATTCGTGGAGTGCCCATTAAAATTTTATTCAAGGGAGAACACAAACTATGAAAATTACTCTAATCCATTACATGTACAAAGTAGAGAAACCATGCGCATGCATCTTAATCTTAAGGAGTGCTGCCTCATTTTTATACATCATAATAGTCAATCTACAACGACCTCTATGATATCACATTCTTCCATGTTATTTGCGAGCACTCCTGATTGGTGGTTTGCTGTTGATGATTCAGCAGTTTCTGATTGGTGGTTTGCTGTTGATGATTCAGCAGTTTCTGCACTAGGAGCACCATCCTGATCATGCATCTCTTGTGGAGATAGGAATGGCTTGCTTGGCATTTGCAAATCTTCTAAATTCCCCTCTAGCATTTCCACAACCCTGCCCATAGAAGGACGGTCTGTAGGCTTCATCTGTATACACCATAGTGCGACTATACTCAACTTCTTCGCTATATCTTTTTCCTCATCAGCAGCACACATCATTTCCATATCCCTTCCCTGATGGAGTTGATTATAAATCCATGATGGGAAATAGATTTGACTTGAACGATTGGCAAATGCATCAATATTTTTTCTTTTCCCTACGATTTCCATCAAAAGCATACCAAAACTATACACATCAGACTTATGAGAAACAACACCAAGGTTTTTATAAAATAGTTCTGGGGCCATGTATCCCATAGTTCCTCTTGCAGCTGTAACCGATACTAAACTCTCTTCTGTTGGATAGAACTTTGCTAGCCCGAAGTCAGAAACTTTTGGGGTGAACTTCTCATCAAGGAGGATGTTGTGAGGCTTGATGTCGAAATGCAGAATCTGCATATCACATCCTTGATGAAGATATTCAATCCCACGAGCTATTCCTAGTGCAATTTGGTACATCTCATTCCAAGACAAAGAATTTCTGTTTTCCTCTGTGAAGATGTATTTTTCTAGAGACCCGTTAGGCATGAACTCATAAATAAGAGCCCTTTTTGACCCCTCGGAGCAAAACCCAAGTAGTCGTACCACATTGACATGGTGTATCCTTCCTATTGTGGCCACTTCATTGATAAAATCTTGGCCATTACCCTTAGAGGTCTTTAACATCTTTATTGCAACAAGACAACCAGTAGATAACTTTCCTTTAAAAACAGAGCCAAAGCCTCCTTCGCCTAATTTTTCTTTAAAGTTCTTTGTTATCTTCTTAACGTGAGAGTAAGAGTATCTTCTCAGCATCTGGTACCTATAAGTGCTTAGGAATTCTTCGACAGTTGTATCCATCCATATATGCTTCCTTCGTAACTTACACACCAAAAATATTGAAAAGCAGAGTATCCCAATTGTTGTTCTCGCAAATAAATACATATCTTCAACAGAAAATCACACGCAAGTGTGCATTAGATTTTCTAAAATGATCATGTTCCTTATAAATAAAATACACAAGAAATGCATGAAATATGTGCATGGTCTTACCTATGTAGCCGTAATAATGAAACCCATAGAAGTCTGCATTGTAAGCCATGAAAGAACGCAAAATCAAAGTTTGCAATACGGAGATGAAAAGTAAACAAGAATGAAATCTAACGCAAGCATATAAGAATTATGAAAGAGAACCATATATGCTTCATATGTAATAAATATGCAAATCTATATAAAGCTATGTAGTATTCAACTTGTACAACCTGTATCCAACTTGCAAAAACTGACTATTTGTTTTTTATATTGATTAATAAGAATGGCCGTCATGCAATAAATATTTTTTTAGGGGGATCTTACCCATAAGCCCGAAGAACACGTAGTTGGAAACAACTGTCCAGAAATCTAAGAAGAAATTGAAATCAAACAAGAAAAAACAAAATCAGAAAATGAAAAATATAGATGAGAAAGAAATGCTAATTACTCAACATCTGGAGTTATTATTACCTTTAAGGTATCTGCCCAGATTTTTCCAAAAACCTGCATGGTGGTATTCAAGAAATTCAGTCAAAATATAAATAAACAATTCTTGGCTGTAAGATGAGTGGCAAAAACATTTTATTCGAATAATTTGTACTCATCCTAATAAGAGCATAGTCAATTAAGACCTTTGGTTACTCGATGTGCAAATAAGTAAATTGTATATTTGTGTTCATTCCTTAGATGCGAGAGCAATCCTAAGGGCACATTAGTTTGCATGAGAAATAGAATTAAATAAAAATTAATGTTTCAATCTAAAGAGAAGATAATTGGAATCAAACTTTGAACCAAAACAACAATGGGTTCTCACATCCTTTAAATATTCATTCGTTTATTTGCTTAAATCAAATCCAAAACTACTTCCTAGCTAAAACCTAATCTAAAACTCCTTCCTAAAGCCCAACACAAATTACAACTACAAACAACTAAATATTGCATTAAGATTAAATAAAGTTAGTTAACAATCAATAACAAGCATAAGTAGCTAAAATCAATAATTACTGATTGGATACATCTCTCCCCCTTGTCTCTAATCTGATATATCTATTTTTTTTTTTTTTTGTTGAAATCAAATCCAACTTCATTGAGAGAATCCATTTCAGTAATGGGGATTTTTAGAAAGGTTGGATTGAAGGAAAATTCCCCATTTCTTAAAAATCTTTCATAATTAAGAGAACTCATTTCAAATATGGGGATTTTCAGAAGATGGTAGAGGTTTTAAAAAATCCCTTATTTCTAACATCACCATTTTTGAAAAAAAACGTTTGAGACCAAGCACCTACAAAAACAGCACCCGGTAACACCTAAAAATTGTTTAGAACCTATATGCAGAGAGCCGGAGGTGATTTTGATTTTGGGATTTTTTGATATAGAGTGTGTGTTGTTTTTGTTCCATGGGGGCTGGTCTTGGCAGCTCATATAACCCTAATGCGATTTTTGCATATTTGTGGAGGCTGAAGCCCCCATGCACCAGTACATGGGTCCGCCCCTATTGTCATCCCTACTTATACATACGGCCAACAAAACCTAACCCGAACCGACCCACATATGACCTGCCAATAAACCTGCCCTGCATAATATACGGGTCAGTCTAACCTGCTAGGGTCAGGCCACTTAACTTGCGTAAGCCCCAATTAACCTTTTAAAATTTCCATATTAAATTGATTGTTTCAATGCATGGGCTAAAATAAGATGAATGGACCTAGGTGAACTGGACTCCATTCTTTACCTATGGAAAACTAAGTAATCAGCCTGATATGTTTTTGAAATGAAGTTGGGCTTGATTAAAGCATTCATAAACAAGCTAGAGTTTGCATGAATTGGTTTGATGCCTGGGAAATAATAGGGTTAGGGGAACTCGTCCCCACTTTTGCCCAATGGAAAGCTAGGTAATGGATCTCCTGTGGTAGTTAACATGTAATTAGGCTCAAGCTAAGCTTACAACCAATGACATTTACATGAGTCAGTTACGGCATGGGGTAGGATGGGTACAAGAAGGGTTTAGCCTGGCTTGTACCAAACCCAACCTATTGCCCTCCCTATTCTCAGGTGCATGTTTGTGTAAGGGAGGATTTTGCAAATGAGAAAACTGAATCTACTTTTCTTCAGTGGCCTTATTTTTGGTTCAACAAGTTTTTATGCCAAAGATAAAAAAAGACTTTAAGAGAATTTTTCGAAATCAAAATTGAAAATTCATTGAGTGGGTTTGGGAAATAGATGAGTCTAGTAGTTTAAATCAAAATGAAGAGCCAAAAAAAAAAAAGAGCCCACATTAAATTTAAGCAAAACTACTAAAGCCAAGACAGTTTATATATTAGAATCAGGTATGAGCCCTAATTTTTGGGCTGATTGGAAATCGAGCCTGGGTCCAGGTTAATTATTGTGAGACCCATCAGGTAGTGGCTCTTCCCTAACATATTTAGACCCATGTAGGGTCAGGATCTCCCGAGTATCCCATGATTATTCTTCTCAGAAAGCCGCCCTGCTTGGCTCCCTTGAAATGGTCTGAGATGTATCTATCATATTTACTTAGAGCTGTTCATGGTCCGGGTCAGGTCCAAGAATTCGCCTGCTCCGCTGTGTTGCTGATATTCAGGTCCAGATCCAGCCAGAGGCCTGAAAGAAAGGTCTAGGCCCAGCCTATTTCAAAATATATAAACCTCAAAGTGGAATTAAGAATTCTTTTTTTCATTTTTCACATATTTCTGAAAAAAATAATGAGTCATGAAATACTTCAATGCACAAATGTGGTCAAGCCTCAATGTTGCAAAGATTAAGTGAATGGCAATTTGGTTTGTGAAAAAATGAAGTCTACTGCATAAGATGCGCGCTCTTGGGCATTACCTATATTTGAGGGTAGAGATGTAAATGGGCTCTGATTATCCAGAGGTTCCGACCCATTAAAAATCAAATTTGGGTCCTTATTTAGGCCTTGATAAGTAAATAAGCCTAAGTCCGGTTCCACTTTGGTTCCGACCTGTGGACCTGGGACCCTACATATTATCTCAATTTTTGAGAATTCCTCCTAAAGGCTTTTTTTTTCCCAATATTATCCTCTACCTAGACCAAGACCCGGACATGGACCCATCCAATATATGGAATCGGTTCGGTTTTGGAACCAAGAAACTGGTTCCAAAACGGTTCCAACTCTGGTCCTATCTTCTCATTAATGTTTTCAGTTTCTGGGTCCACCATCGACCCGAACTAGGACCAACCCGTTTACATCCCTTATTATAACTGAAATATATACATTTTCTTAAATTTTATACCATTTGGAAAGTAAACCAAACCCAAAATTTGGCTACCCAACTTGACCCGTCAGCGCTCAAAGGGAATTCTACTTTGGGTAGGGAATTCTCAAGTTGGGTTGATTTTTGGCAGTTATTTCGGGGATTCATTCGGGAGATTCTGCTTTGGGTTTACCTATAAGCAATTTAGGTTGGGCCTGGGTTTGAAAGCTCTGAATCGAACAGTTGCCTGATCTAATTAGCAATTCAGCCTTAAAACTTTAAAGCCAAACCTTAATCCAATTCACTTGTGTAAACATGGATTGAGACTATTTCTCAGGTCCACTGTGACCCACCCTGGACATTTGGGGTTGGCTCTGGAAACCATTGAAATGATGTGCACCATATGGGTGTTCTATATCCTAGATTCAATTTTGAAGATCCTTGTCATTCATTATCAGAACTTCTCTCCTCAAGTTTGATCCTTGAACCCATCAATTTTGATGCTTTGTGGATATGAGTTTTCACCTCAGGGCACCTTGCTTACTATTCGTACCCAGTCCAGCTCGTTGGAAGGCCCACCAAGATGAGTACGTATTTGTGGACGTAGAAGACTAGAACGGTGTATTTGTGGATAAGGGAATGCGGGAAAACCTAATTAGATTATCTTAATGCTTGATTTAACATCCCTAGCGTTTAAAAGATCTTTCAACTATAAAATTTTCTTAAGTTTATAATCAAAATAAGAGCAAGATGAGTATGTATTTGTGGAGGTAGAACGATGGAAAGGACTTTCATGGTTAAGGGAATGCGAGAGATCTCATTAGATTATTCTAACCCTTGATTTGACAGCCCTAAAGTTTAGAAGATCGTTCAACTATAATTTTTTCCTCAAGTTCATAATCTAAATAAGAACAAGATGAGTGTCAAATTGGACCTGGCGCCAAATTATGAAAGTTGTGAGTGTGAGAAGCCCAAGGGGCTTCACTCACCGGTGAAAGAAGGCTCAATTCGATCCCATTTAGCTGGACTGCCTAGTAAGAGAAATTGTCTCTTGTAAATACAGCATGGATTTGTTAAATACATGAAAAATCTTAAGAGTTATGATCAATCCACATGCAGTTGACTAGATAAATGTTCCCATGGGCCTCACATAAATTTGATATCTCAATATTGATGTTCTTAACTTCCTGAGGACCTCGATTTACCAAAAAAAAGAAAAAAAAGGAAAAAAAAACTTCCTGAAGATCTCAATGTTGTGAAACGTGAATCATAGGGTGAAGGACTACGAATGAGTTTCATACATTGAACCAAATGCTATTATCACAGCAACGGTGCCACTTGGTTTATTGTGAATTGTGAATTGGACATTAACATGTATAGTGCATGGAAATCGTAGACAATATTTCCTGCATAAATAAATGAAGCATTGAAAATGAGACAAGGTCACACCACCTTCTATACTAAAATTTATCCACCTAATATGTATGGTCTGTCAACTGGTCAGATCGGGTTTGATGCTTTACCAAAACAGTTTCCAATTAAGGGGGTTAGGTGTAGGCCTGTCAATGAAATTGGCCAGGCTTGGGCTTGGGCTGTCCAAAACTGTCTCGAATATTGGGCGAGCCTGCAATGAGTTATCCAATTTTCTTGCCCTAAATTGAACGGGCCTATATCTAATCCCGTCCTGCGCGGGCCCAGGCCGGGCCAGGGCTAAGCACGATCTTGAATAGAAGCTAAACATTCTCTAATTATTCCTATACTCCCGCCAGATAGCGGGTGTGAACCAGACTTTAAATCCTCTTCCTTTTTCCCGGGCTTGGGACCCACAATGTAATGCAACAAACAACGTGGCGGAGTTATTTATTTATTAGAGGTGGTAGAGTGGAGAATCCAAAAATCAATAGAAATTAACAGAAATCGGCTAACTATCCTATGTGAGTCAAGTAATGTCTAAAAGAACTCAGCAATAATCATCTTTATTTCAATATGTCTAAGAGATCATTTAGTGCATTTCCATCATTGTCCGAATCATCATCACTAGTTGGGTCGTGACTGAACCAATCCCAGATGCAAACTAATGCTTCTACCGTATCTGCTTTCAAAGAAGTCATATGTGGGTCAAGTACCTCCCTCTAGTGCTAAATGCCGACTCTGAAGCAACCGTGGACACATGAATAACTAAAATATCGCAAGAAATATGAGATAAAATAAGATACTTAGTTGAATTCAATTTCCACCATTGTAATATATCTATTGTGTCATCTTCTTCTGCAGACATGTCATCAAGATAAAGATCTAATTTCATTTTTTTCTTCTACAACTGTCTATTGGTAATTTCTTTTCCGTATCTTAGAAAAATAGAACAAGCCATTCCATGAGCATAGTCTTTCGTGAATATGTTCCCCAATCCCCCTCATATTTGATGCAAGGAGTTGCATAATATTATTATTACAATGATAAAACTATGATATCATTAAGTCATGGCCTTTGTAGATATATATGTCAGGGAGTAGACTTGAGGGAGACTTTTCGTTCATTGCAAGAAGTTTTATATAACAAAATGAGAATTGACAACCCAACCTTAATGTGTGTTGTTCGCTTCATGAAAATGGAAATTAAAATTATATGAATAACATGTCTGTTTATATTTCATTGAATTCTTTTTTCCAATTAAATGCATCTTTATGTTTCTCATATAAAAAATGAGAATCCATGTCATGGACGGGTCGGGTCGGGCTAGATGGGCTGGGCTTGTTTTGACCATTCCCAGTCCCATTTTAACTTGGCTTTAAAACCATTGTCTAAGCCTAGCCCGCCAGGCTCAATTTTTTTTAAAAAGCCCTGTATTTTCGAGCTTGGTCCAGGCCAAGTACCCATTTTAACTGCTTAATTGATAAGCCTAGTTAGGTGTGTGTAGGAAGGTTTGGATTGGTCCCCAACCCACTACATGGTACATGTTATTTTCTATGTGTGAAAATTGTTTGTTCTTCGAATCAATTAATAGGCAATAAACCTAAACTTGATGTACCACAATTAGTTACCATTGAATCTTATCATAATAAATAAACTTGATGTACCACAATTACACTTTGAAGCCTAAAACAGTCGGCTAGGTCATTTGATCAGCCTTATATTTTTTGTACCCATGGTCTATGTCAAATTTTCTCATCGTCTTGCCTCGTTCTTATGTAATTAATTAGCTGGGTGCATCGAAAGGGTGCTTCTATCCAAGTGACTGTGCCTGAGTGCAGCGTAGTGTTGCTCCATATTGAATGGGGAACCCGCTCAAGTGGTTTTTTCCTGTTTCAACCTTTTGCCCGTGATCTTACAATTTTTATGCATTTAGTAAAAATATTGGAGGATTTTATGGGAAAATTCCCGATAGGGGGCCGTTGCACGAAAAAGGGCCTTGTATTTCAAGCAGAACAAACAGTGTCCATTAGACACCGTTGCGTTTTTTTTTTTTTTTTTTTTTTTGATAAACCTGAGATGGCTCGCTATGACTTTCATAAAGTCCTGGAATCCCCTTTTTTCTCCCACTTTTCCTTTTCTCCTTCCTTCTCTCAACCAGAGCATCGACACCGCTGCCCCTTGTGCTCTTCCTTCCCTATTTCCGATCAACCTTGTTCCGATATGGCACATCCACTCGAAGGTTTGCCACGTTGAAACCCTTTATTTCAAATCATTATTTCAAATATCACCTTGTTTTTGTGTGTTTCTCAAACAATGAGACTGCCATTTATTTCTTTGTTTGCATACAATTGTTCGGAAGCAAACACGGCCATTGTTATCTCATTTTGCATACTGTGGAAGCTATTTCTATTTTGATTATTGCTGCTATGTATAGAGTATGGGACATGTGAAGCTCTGTTTGAGTGTTTTTATGGGTTGATAATATCTGGAAAAGAGATTTACGAATGCAGTGATCTTCTGCTTGGTTGTTTTTATGGGTTGATGATATCTGGAAAAGAGATTTATGAATGCAGTGATCTTCTGCTTGGGTGTTTTTTATTTTTCTTATTTTTTAGTGTTCAAGTGCTCTTTTGATAGGATAAATGCTGGATCTTTGGCATTCTGCTTGTCATGTTGATAAGGAATTGCAATATTTTTTTATTATAATGTAATGGATGTTGTAACTGTTATACATTTTGATTAGATAGAAGTGGGTTCTAAACTCAATTTGGTTTAATCTTGATGAGATAGAACTGGTTTCTGAAGTTGATTAGATAGAAGTTAAATGTATGATCATGTCTATGAGGATATGAAACTCCATGCCAATGAATCCAAGGCTTCCTTGTTTCTAGTTTTCCCACTGATTAGCAATTATCTCAACCATTGTTCTCTATGGTTTCTGTTATGGATTTATTCCACTGACCAGTGCTGGTAAATTGTGTTGTTACTATTTATGGATTTTAATTCTATGTCCTTGTTGCTACATGTTCGCAAATTGAATAGATGGCCAATGGACACAAGATGGATGCGGGTGGAAATTTGTTATATGAGCAAGACTCACATTTGTCAAAGCCTATACTGAATGGGGTTGGAACCAGGCTTATACAGATGCATAAATACGAACCCAAATAAGAACATATGGGTTCTAACCGATAGACAAAAGGACATTGTGAGGGAGGTTGGTCTATCTCACCTTTCAAAGATATATTACATGAGAATAGACCATGCTCTCATTAGTGGTTTGGTTGAGTGGTAGAGGCCCGAAATCAATACATTCCACGTACCTACAGTTGAAGCAATGGTAACTTTGGAAGATGTTGTATACATTTACGGGCTCCCAATCGACGGTCCACCCTTAACGGGAAGGACATTCCCTCACACACTTTATCCTGAAAGTGTGCATGAAGCTGTTTGGGATGGCTCCATGCCCTGGCAAAGACTCCATCAGTATTACAATTAAATTCAAGTGGCTAGAATATAATTTCAAGCCCTCTAAGAAGAAGAACGAGATATACAAGACTAGGGCATACTTGTTCTTTTTGGTTTTTGGACAAGCCCGGGTTTCAGCTTGGCAACTAGTGCTTTTCAGGGAATTCAAGCGCTACGCATGGGGTTCAGCATGTCTTGCAACCCAGTACAAAATGCTTACAAAGGCTAGGAAGTTGTTAAAAGGTGAAGATGAGGAGGAAAAGGAGGCGGAGGGGAGAAAATTTTGATAGTGGAAAATTTACTCTCTTGAAGACTCTAACAAGCCCCCTATAGTTGTTACAAGTGAAGAAAACAACTTGTTAATTTTACTTTGAATGTTCAACATTGAATATTATGTGCTAAGTGAATTTGATTTTTTATCCTTGCAGATGCAGGCCTACTCAAGAATGTCGATTGGGAGATGTCTAGAACTGGATCCTAGCTGGAAGAAGGATCTATAGTTCCCACTATTTAAGGCGTGGGAATTAAGACTGTTAGATAGAAAACAAGTGATATACATGAAAAAAATCCGGCGGCATATATATCAACAACGTACTTGAGGATGGGGTAATAACATGGCTAAGGTTCCTTAATATTGTCTTCATTTATTGAGGTGGAGATTGATTAATGGGGTCAAATTTTGCAGTTTAATTGGCAGCCATATGCACAAAGGCCAAAGAAGTTGTTCCAACAATTCCTAAAACACGATAGGAATTGTTCAATTCGACAACCGTCCTCATTCATTATTGGGTTGTTGAAAGGCACAATCCCGAACGTGTAACAAAGCAATTCGGCCTTAAACAAATTGTCCCCCTGCCCTTTTGTTTGCCATTTACGAGGGTGGAGCATGTAGAGAGAATGACTATGGATTATAGTCATTACGAAGATGAAGTCATTGGCCTATGGGAAGCAAGGAGGAAGAGTGTCCTAAGCGGGCAGAAAGAATCCAACTCATTGAAGTTTGAACTCAGAATAATGTTTGCAGCACAGGAACGAGGCCCTTTTGTCGATAAAAAATGATGGTAAAATTTGTAGGCTCTCCAAGGGCTAGCGACAAATTTGAGAGGAACCACTCCAAATGTCACGTCGTTCTGTTTCTGTGATGGCAAATACTGATTGAAAAAGTTTTTTATATTCATCGAGTGTCACAGCCACCAGTAGAACACCTGGGTACTTACCACGAAGATGTGTTCCATCAACCGCAGTCATTGGCCTAAGGGGTCATTTGCCTTCTACGCATGAGATGCGTAACTGCAGTTTACATATGTAATGTCACATATGTAAGCTTTACGCATGCGTTTCAGTTTACAACATTTGTATACTGACAAGGGCGGACCCATGAATTTCAACTTGGTAGGGGGGGTGTGGTGTGGGCTCCATGTATAAGAAATATTTTGAAAGAAAAATATATTAATTTTTTGAACTTGCACTGGGGGTTTTAAAATTTTTAAACTTTTCATATATATGGGTGGGGACTTCAGCCCCCAGGTAGTTGTACCTGGGTCCGTTCATGTATAGTGATGTCATTTCCACACCATCTACGCATGCGATTCATTTTACCATGTTTGTTTGAACTACATGTGAAAATGTAAGAAATTTATTTTTATAAGTTATATATATATGATTTTATCTTGATATGTTCCATGCTAACAAATAGACCCATTTTACAATAAATTATTTTATGTATTCAAACTCCTTGGGAAAAAAAATACCCATTTTTTCATCAATGAATTCTTTTTTAACTAATTGTATTTAAACAAACAGGTCATTTTCCAATGAAGGAGAACATATTCCTATTCAATGGCGACAAACATACTCATTCCATGAATTAAACCTTTTTCAATGGATAAACAAATAAATTCACTCCATAAATTCGCTGTATTTCTATTCCATGCAAACAAACAAGTGTATTCCATGAAGTTAAATGTATATCAATTCCATACAGACAACTCACATTCCATGAATCTTAATGTATTTCAACTCCATGAATTGGATAGTGTAATTCAGTTCCATATAAAAGAACAAACCCATTTCATGAGATGGAATATGTTTCTCATACAGACAAATAAGTCCATTCCATCTACTTCAATGTATACAAACAAACATACCCATTGTCCTACAATTAAAAAAATGTGCCCATCTGCACAAAATATACAATTAAAATATTTTAATGCATTTCAACTCTATACAAAATAAATAAACTTTTCAATAATTTCTATGCTTTTTAAATCCATGCAACAAAAAAGCTCAAAACATAAGTTTCTTGACATTTTCCTTTTCTTTGTATCCATCATAATGGCACTACTCGATAATTGATTGGCAAATATTACAATAAGAAACTAACATAGCACAATAATCCACACTATATATCAATATAATTAATCTACACAATCCATGGATCACAATAAGAAAAATGACAAAACCAGTACATTATAACATTCATAACGAATGTAGCCACATAGAAAACATAAATTCAATTGTAAACATATAACATTACCATTCCAAAAAAGATAACATGACAGAAAAGCAGACTTAGTCTTATATTATAAAAAGTGTTTTTTTTAATAACCAACGATCCGAAAAAGAGCCACTCAACTCCGCCATGAGCCATGCACAGCGTCGATCCGTTGTTGAAAATGCAAGGAATTGACTGGCCACTTTTGGATCCCTCAATAATCTAAGAGCCCTTACTTCTAAAGTAAGGTCTAAATCCAACTCGTCAATAGCAATAATGATATCAGCTTGGCTCAGGCCCTGATTAGGCTATCTTGTCAACAAGGTAGATCAAAGTAGTGTTTATGTCCTTAATTGCATGTGCAAGTTCATACTTGCTTTTAACTTCATCCTACACGTTGCGTCGAGAACTAACAGTTGAGCGTTTTTTGACACGTGGCGCTTCACAGACACCATCATCCCTCCTATTAGAGCTACTTGATTATGCTGCCACATCATGGATGGATGCCGGGGGGACTTCCATCGGATGTGGTCGACATTGGTTAGTCAACATCACATCTCTTCCATCAGTGATTAAATCTCCATATATGATAGCAAACTTTTCATAGTTGATCACACTTCTTCCTCGTTAGTAATCATAGTCAAGATGTGCCTGGATTAGACAAATGTGATCAAAATACAGTAACAATCATTCAATTAACAAAGTCTAATATAATATCAATATATATTAATAACTACTCACCGTGATATAATCGTCGCACACTCGGTCATCCGCAGTAACCATTTTTGTAATGTCATCCCAACCAAAACCACTTAATCCCATGAGAGTGTTGATGTGATTGTAATGATTATTCAGTTTTCATAGGCGATTTCCAATTTTAGCTTTATCATATTCTTTTCCAAACTTTTCTTTCATCTTTCGTCCGATCTCCCTCCACCCTTATGTAGTCCATCTACTTCCATCCTTTTGCTCGAAATTGATTTGTTCTATCAATATGTCAGCTAAGTGTTCACCTACAGATTCTGTCAATGTGTTATTCTTCTTTTCTCTCTTACCACACTTTCGTCCGGAAGACGAATCAACATTAATGCATTCAACATCTTCGAGACATATTTCATTATCCATTTCTATATAGCATAAAAAAGTTATTAAAAAAGTTGATAAGAACCAACATCCATAATATCAACAATAGATTATTAGAAACTTTTACTATAAAAAAACTAGCCAATGGTTGTGAAAATATATATGTTTTAGCATTTCAAATCTCTAATGATATAGTATCGCAGAAATAAAACAAGCATCCTAAACCAAGAGGGATACTTTGTTCACTTATTTGTGTAGCAAGTGTGGAGTAACTTTTCCCCCAAATACACAACCTAGCCCAAGATCATTAGCCTAAGAGGGCAAATACAGTGACAAAAAACTTTTCTCTCAATCTATCCACCTACTCCAATTCAATATGGCAAGGATTCAAAAAACAACATTAAAGAGGTATATATGGTCCCTCGTTGACTTCATTTTTCCTTTCCCAATCTGTACATGTTAGTTAAGTGCACAATAAATTGCATTGGATTGCTTACTCTCATTTCACATTTCATGTATTTTTACTAAGATAAAAAGCTAAATCCCGTCTGTTTAATTTACATTGAATGGGAAAACAGTTGGTTAGATGCATATTTACATTAAATAATCCAAACTAAGGGTTAATTTGTTTGGAAGGCCAGAGGTGCCTATAAAATAAGAGCTGTTTTATTCTAGGTATTAACTACATGCAGGTACTCAGGTTATAAGTAATTCGATTTACAGGTAAACTACGTACAGGACAACGATTTTCTAATGATCCAAACATGGCCTAGGACTTTTGCTTACTTCCCAAATACAATACACCAATACACAATGAAAAAAAAAAAAAAAATAGAATGAACATTAAATAAAGATAAGCAAAGTTTAAGTAAGTTAATATGAACATTAATCATACCATATGAATCAAATGCTTCACATTACGGAAAGAATTCATATAGAAGGACATAATCATGGTAAATTGTTTGGCCATATCTATTACAAATAATCTGTTAATAAGTGTCGTAGATTTGACAAAAGAAACTAGATGATGATATTCTGACAAGCAGGTTAATACTAGCAGCATGTTGACACCAACCTTTTAATATTCATCCACACAATCAGACATTGCCGTTGAATTCTACATTTACCAGCACAAATATTAGCTACCGCATGGATTGTGTACAAGGTGCAAACCACCAATGAAACCATAGTGTTTAGGGGCCAAGCATTTCATCATACAGATTGGGTGCATATTTCCGTGATCCAGATAATTCACCTAATTAGAAATCACTATGGAAAGGAAGAACTCTCATATTGGAGAATCATAGCCATCTGATATCATTTGCAGACATATGATAGGAAGGAAAACATTCACAGCAGTACATGCCTAGCCAGGATAAAAAGTTGATTGATTGGAAAAAACTAGCAGATGTATGTATGTGTATATATATATATATTTATATATATAAATATATATATATATATCTATTTATATATATATATTTATATAAATATATATATATATATCTATTTATATATATATATTTATTTATATGGAATATTTGGCCTCAACAAACTGTAAGCTTATTTTAGGTTGTGCATTATAGAATTCTGCATCCACTAAAAAGTGAATTCTTAGGTTATGAAGACGCAATGCAATGCAAATGCCTATGCGAGTGACATTCCAATATGGGAACCAAATCAAGATTGGATGGTTTCTACGAGTAAGAACTATACAGCAAGAAAAAAAAAAACTTGAATTCCTTGAGGTTTTTATGAGAAGAAGAGGAGGAATCATCACGTTGAGGATAATAGATCCATAACTTATACACGTCCAGATTTGGAGAGGGCCAATTAATTTCTGATTTAAGTAATTTAACCATAACTCATAGTTCTAAACTCAAATGATTTAGAAATCTGAATTTTTATCTAATTAGGCCTGCCATCACACCCCCACTCATTTGCATAATGAAAGTTACAGTGACCACCATATACTTCAAGATTGAAGTATAAAGATGTGGTTGGAAGAAGACTCAGGCTCACTCTTTTGCTCATGTGTATCCTCATCCCAAGAAACATTAAGAGCCTTATACATTTGCTCTTTTTGTTTATGTTGGCAAACTTTGCAGCAGTGTGACCATAACTTTGGCACTCAAAGCATGCAAGTCTTATGGGGTTGGTGTGTGTGAAAGACTAGATTTATTAAAGGTGGACTCCAATGAAACTCAAAAGTGTTGTTCCAAAAGTAGATTATGTGTAGAATTACACAAACAAACACTTACGATTGCTGCAAATTATTTGAGCATTTTTAAGAATAAACTCCCTTTTGGGAGGGCCTACCTAGATGCATAGAAATCAAGGGACATTAGCTAATAAAATGATCCTAGCCAATACTATTAAGTCCTCAAAGTTTAATTGCTACACTCCATACAAATTCATTGCATTACAATCGAATAGTAATTAAATTTTGAGACTGTACGAAAAGTTTTGGCCAGTATCAATTGAAAGGGGGCTATGGCTCAGAAAGGTGTGTGGAAAAAGTAGGTCATGTGGTGTGTGTGCGCGCCTTAAAAGGTGGTGGAGGGTAACAATGTTAGTACGACTGGGCCCACTTATCATCTATCAACTTTTTTCGCACCCACTACTCCGGTGAATTGACAATCATCTTAATTTGATGTTATATTGAATATATTCGTAAGAAAAAGTTATCTTAAGCGATGTCAATGATTTTTTTTGGTAACCCATGTGAGGTGATAGGAAGCCAAACATGTAAGGAGACACAATTCACGCTTGAGTGGTAACAACAACTCACATTTACAAGGAGGTGCCGAGCCTCCCAATGCGAATAGAACTTTCCAATGAGAACCGGCACTCCTTACCAATGGGGTAGGGAGCCGTTCTCACAATGTCAATGATGTTGATGAGTTGATAGATACATATTTCGGCATTCCAAACCCATGCTCCAAGCGACCCAAATTTCAAATGGGCCTAAGCCAAGTTTGAGTCTTGTCCGGCTGCACCATTTTCTGTTTTTGGCCTCATCCAAGTTGCACTCCTGAATCCTGATACCAAAACAAATAAATAAAATTAAATAAAAAAATATAAAATAAGACCGTTTGGTTTAAATTGTAATAATATTCATATACCACGGTTGGCCTCGCACGCTTTTTTCGTGTACAAAACGCTAGCCTCCAATTTCGAAATATAACACGAAATTTAACCTCTCCTTGACTCCATAATTCCTCTCTCTCTGTCTCTCTCTCTCTCTCTCATTGCAAGAAGTACTGAAACCGATCAATCATTTTCTGCTTGTAGAGGTAAGCTTTCTGCCCAAATCAATCTTCTCTGCCCATTGTTTGTGAAAATCTCTTTCTTAGAAGGTGTATTTCTCAGTTCTAATAGAATCTGTTTAGTTTGATCTGAAAAATTCTTGTTTTAATATGCATCGGTTGTTCTTGTTGACTGTTTATGAATTGAATAGCGTGGGACCAGTCCTACATGTTTGAAAATCAATTATTTTGATCTTCTTACTCTTCAGTTTTGAGAATCTGTGTATGAGCTGATGAACTGCAAAATATACATGTGATTGGAGAATGGAGATTAATTGTGTGGGGCCCACTTGGGCAATTACAGTCCAGCATTGTTGGATGGAGTGTTCCTCCCGATTCGAATAATCATAGGCATCTGATCTTCTAAGCCTTCAAAACATATGGTTGTGAAGTTTCTGTCCAACCCATAATCTTTTTGTGCCCCTTGAATCGGTGAATCCATCTGATTTGTGGGACCCACTTGGGTATTGATGCGTTTGGAATGATCATAGACATCTGATTTTAAGCCTTCGAAACAGATGGTTGAAAAGATCATGTCCAACCCTAATCTTTTGCAGCCCACATTTCAACATTTCATAGATAATGCCATTAAGATGTTCTACCACATCACCAACATGTGATTCATTTTGGTATGTGGGACCCACCTGGACACCACCTTTAAAAATCATCAATAGTCTGCATCCCATGATACTAATTGTTTAGTCTACAATGTTTCATCTGATGATCCCTACTATAGATGAGTGATGTTGATAGGATGATCATAGCTACTAATTGAAGAACTTTTGCCCATTGAATGCTGGTCGTTCATTTCTCCCTAACCATCCATGTCTAAAGCATCTAAGATTCTCCGTTCCTATTGCCTATGAGTGGCCAACTGGTGAATTTTTTGTGTGCGGCCATCTGTGTTGGGATCAGATGGATAACTGAATCTCTTATGCGAGGATGGATATACCTTGGATATACCACATCTTCCATCTAACAATGAATCCCTGTAAAGAGCTATCTTTCTCTATTCAACCTCGCTTTGGATATAGAGATCTGTTCATCTCTATACCATGAGAAAATGATGTGAATTTCATTTTCTACCTTTTTTTTGTTGGGTCGACCTACTGGCCAGAGTGATATTTCCAACTTGAATGCATGTGTGATTAGGTGATACCAAGGTGCCAACACCACTCAACCATGAGTGTGTTGGCGAATTTTAATTTGTACTTCTGTATCTTATAAGACGTGTTTTTAAGGTACTAAGGCTGGTATGGCTTGGATAAATGAGCTATATAAGTTAAGTCTGCATTTTCAACTGTAAACACATCACTAACATAATCATAGGAACATAAAATCTTCACTATGCTCTGTTATTTCCTTATTGGTATGTTCTGTTAGTATATTTTACTAATTGAAAGATTTTGAGTACGTTGTAGTTAATAAAGTCTCAATGCCTCACCTTTGACAACTCAACTTGAAGGGTACAGAGACAAATGAGACTTGAAGGGTACAGAGACAAATGAGACTGACTGAATCTGCCAAAACTTAGGCAATCTTCGTGAAGTTACTTAGTTCCATCCTTCCGAGCCACTTGAACAAACGAAGTTTTGGAATTTTGGATGCACTGTAAGATTATTGTTCTATTACATTATATATATATTAGTGTTGCTGAAATTATATAATATTTTATTTGGCATCACTATAATTAATGGTTTGTTTAAAAGTAATTTCATATAGCAGCATAGTTGGGGCCAAAAGACTCAGGACTAAAATATGTCAAATACTGCTAGAATTGGTATCTGCAGAATATTTTAATTCCAATTTGGGATTTCCTTATTTTTATTCTTCTGGATTTTACTTTTTTTTACAGGTTTTTCTATGTTTATGTTGCTGATCAAAATGTCCTCATGGGTAATAAGTGCCTTTCTTTTATCACTTGCTCCTCTGCTTACTAAGAGTTACAAAGGATGCAAATGTTTCTGTGCAAATGGTGTCAATTCATCTAAGAAGACGTCATCAGACTCAGATTCAGACTTGGACACTGACTCGACTACCAGTCTGGGTATAGAAAAATCATCCAAAATGAATCGTTTGTCTGGTGGCAAAAGAAGCTCAAGAGGAAAAGTTCATTCTCTATCTCTGGAATACATAAATATCGTTACAAGTATGTTAATTTCTTTCGTCAGTAGTCTTTCAGGATTTACGTACTGTATTCTAGCTTCATACTTCTTACTTCTTGTTTGATGGGGTTATGGTTTGCAGTTTTCATTCATTCCTATAATAATATATTAATAATATATAACTAGTGGTTATGCCAATATTGGTATTCTTTACACTATTATAGTTTGTAGTTTTCAGTCATTCCTATAATAATATATGACTAGTGATTATGCTGACATTGGTATGCTTTATACTATCTTAATCCAAGTACTTGAAAGTTGGAGGATGGGATGTGGTCATAGCTTGCTTTTCTTTGTGGGAATCTTGCACCATGTGATAAAGGCTAAGATGATGATGATAATGATGAATTTAAATGTGAATGCTGGAAGTGGTGCATGACATGGACATGGGTCATGGGGGGCGTTGGAAGTGTTATCTTTGACATGGGAAATTAAATCTCTGCTGAAAGTAAGTTTTGAATTGTAGTCTTGATCGGTCTAGTAGATTCACCAATGCATAAAATAAAGTAGGACTTGTCTGGTGCATTTCTATAATACTCATTCGACTCTGAGAGTTACTCTGCAACTGGGGCATAACATGTTTGTTGTTTACATCAAAGATAATGATAAATGACAGTATTTCAAACAATAAATCTGATTAGACCCAAACAGGATCTGATTCTAAATTTGATGTCGTTCCATATATCTGAATCCAATCTTGAGTCCTTCATTACTTTTTGGGTCAAATCATTCACATAATCCAGTAAATGATATAATTGACAAGTCTGCATAAAAATCTATATCTCTGAATATTCCTAATGTTGTTATTTATGTTCAACAGAATTTCATGCTTTTCTTTTCTTTGTTGTACTTTGCCATTTGTGATGCATAGACAGTGAGCTGAAAGCAGCAACTCATGATTTCACAACATCCATTTGTCAAGGGAATGCTAGCAATTTTTATAAAGCTAAGATGCCTAATGGTGAGTCACTTGCAATTAAAGTGCTTGCAACTAATGTTAGACAAGGGAAGAGGGAGTTCCAAGCAGAGGTAATGCTACTTAATATCTTAGGCATCTGAAGTTGTCTTACTACATAAATTAGAATTTACATGTCTTATGAGCACTGTACTGGTTATTAAAGTCATTGCAAACTATTATCATGAAGCTTTCGGTTCTGTTTTATATTAACCATAGTATACCGATAAAAAAATGATGTTACTTTGGTGTTCCTCTTCTAGGTAACTTTCAATGCAGTAGATACCTAATACTTTCTATGGGCTCATCCATTGCACAATTTTCTAACCTGGTGGATCAACTATAACTTTGTCGGCTGAACTCAGTACTGACTCCTGATGAATAGTAGTTGAGTAGGTGAAGTTGAACTCAGTTTGGATTAGTTAGGGCCGAAACTAGGTTGGTCCAGTTGGTCAATTACCTCATAACTAAGCTTGACCCGTCCTGTATAGCCAGTTTTAGCCAAGTCAACGTGGTTGACTTAAATTAAAATACTTAATTAGAGTAGTACAATGGTAAATTTTAATATATCTAAATGAGAATTGAAATCTAACATTTAAAGTTCACTATATTTATATTCACGATGTAAATGTACATGAGTTATTACAAATGTATATAATTATAATATACATATTTAGACATTAATTTACTTAAATGCCTGGTTGATCTCCTGAGTTTCTTACTCATCTCATCCTGGTTATGTACTTAATCTGGTCAATCCACTGGGTAGGAAAACTATGGGCAACTTAGTTACATGCTCAATTAACTTTGACAGTAGGCGTGAATATCTTTGCACTTTTTTTCCTTGTACATTGTTCTGTCACTTTAAGGGCCTATAGTTTCAATTGTTGACTCTTTCTCAGTCACCGTAATAATTATAATGATAATGAGTTATAAACTCAAGAGAGACATTCAGATCCTAAAATCATGACCATTGTGACCTCCTGTTTGATAAGAGGGAGGCCCACCTTTGTCTAATCCACCCATTGATGATACACAGCTGGCTTAAATTTTAATCCAATCAGAGTTTTTTACATTGTTGTACTGATAATGTAGAAGGAATACAGTTCTGTTGTTTTTTTCTCAACTCAGAAACAATGCCGTAGTGTGAATCACTTGATTGGAGTGAAATTTGAGATAATCCCCATAAAGGTGGGGCTCGCTATTCGAATGGGCTGAATTAAGGAAAGGTGAGTGCCAAACTAGTCAAACGAGAAGTAAGGATTGTCTTCACATCTTGATATAATTGTCTTTCTTAGATCATTTAGCTAAATTATTCCCAGAGTAAAATTGTTTCCCTTTTCACTCTATTTTACTCTCAGAAATTGTGATTTGCTTAAATGGTCTTCCATGGTACTTAAGGACTGATTACAAAGAGATTGAGGTTTCTTCAATATGATTTTTTTTTTTTTATTTTTTTTTTATTTTTATGATTTGCCCTTTTTTCTTTTACAAAACAAAAGTTGTTTTATTTGCATTTTCATTTGTATTGTCATTTTATGACTGTTTTCTTTTGTATCATTGTGTTTGGTTCTAGACAAGTGATCCAGTTATAAATTTCTTATCCTTTATAGAATGGGTCCTTGGAGTAAATTTTGACCCTATTTTCATGTCTTCTTTCCCTGGTCCAGCTGCTTGGGAGATTGCATCACAGTAATCTTGTGAACTTGGTTGGCTACTGTATATAAAAACGCCAACACATGATTGTATATGTGTACATGAATAATGGCAGCCTTGCAACCCATTTGTACAGTGAGTAATCCATACACTTACTGAAGTACAAATGAAAGTCTAGATATGCTACTTGTTGCAGAGTAGTCGATATGACCCATTCCTAGACTCATTTGACCAGTAAACAGTAATAAACTGTAAATTTAATTGACCAGACCTGTGTAGGTTTAGGGTGGTTCTGTTTCGTGGAATTCTGGTGATCATAAAATTTTATTTCCATTTAAATCATGAGAATTTCCTCCTTTAATGCCAAGAGGAGGATTCCTTAAAAGCTGCCAAATTAGGATTCTATAGAATCATCATCATCATCCAAGCTTTATCCCATCTATCTGGGTTGGCGATGCCATTTCGATATCCCAAAGAGTGGGGCATAAGACTCATGAGCATCTCATTTTAATTAATAAAATAAATAAAATTTATTGTACAAATAGAAAAATGTGGTAGTTTAGCTGTTTTTAAGACTTTTAATGCATAGTTAAAAATTTCGGTTCGTTTTGGCTAAAATGGCGGAATAACTTTGGTATGGACAATGATTCCAACCGAACAACCCCCTTGAGAAAATTTGGTTCGGATTTTGGACCACTTTGGCAAAAATCTCAGATTTTGGACAAAACCTTTATATCATTAAAAAAATAAGAGAGAGAAAGGGAAGGGCTACTATTGCAGGTTAAAAGGAAAAAAAAAAAAAAAGGAAAAAGGAAAATGGGGAGGGAGGTAGGAAAAAGGAGAATTTTTTTTTACCCTCTATGGGCTGGATTCGGCCCCTAATTCCTAATATTCGAGCTAGGCATGGATTAAGATTTTAGTACCACTTAATATTTGTGCCAGTCTTGGGTTAAGTGACTGGAGTACATATTGCCTTAATTTTGAAATTGAAAGTAAGAGAGACTACGAGAGAGAATGTGTGATTTCCTAGTAAGGCATTTGAAGGGAGAAAAATTAGTGATAAGATTTAAGAGAAAGAGAAGAGTTAGGGATAGGATCTCATGAAACGAGTGAATTAGGGATATATATTGCATTGATGTGGGTATTTTTAGAGAGTGAACTGTCTTTGTAGACAAGAGAAAGCAAAGGAAGATTGGCCCTGCTCGGACTGGCCGGATTAACTAAATAGGTGGACTCGGGCCTCACATATTCTATATGCGACAGGCTCAAGTTAAATAATTACGGCTCAAATTGGACTTGGGCTTGCGTGTCTAAGGACGGGCTATGCCCGGATATGCTTTAGCCCTGCCTTGCCCTGCCCAGCTCGGCCCATGAACATCCCTACCCTCTATTAGGTCCACTTAAGGAAGATCTAAACCACTAAGACTTAATCATTTTGCTAATACAAATAACAAATCATATTATTGATTTTATACAAATAATCACATATATATTTTTTATGTTATTTTCAAATTTTAATATTTTTATAATTTTTCTACATATTGTTAAGAGTTACAGTGAGGAGTTATTTGTAAATATGGAGAAAATAGTGGAATGATTTATAAATACAGAAATATACAAGGGTTTTTTTTTTTAAATCCAAAACATAATAAAATATATATGGAGGTGATGCGACATTCTTTTATGTTTCTTTCCCCCTAATGAAGTCTCTTATTGTTTTTATTTTTTTTCTTGTTTTTCTAATCTCTTTTGATTTCTCATATCAAAACCCTAGAAATCTTTGAATGTAGTTTAACACATATAAATTATTTTATTTTATTTTTTATTTTTTTTTTCTGAAACTTAAATCCAAAATGGTTCACCTGAAATTCTAAATTGACCGAAATTTTAAAAAATTAATACCAAAATGTTTTGCCTGAAATTCTGAATTGGCTAAAATATTTCACTTTGAAGGCAAAACTGAAATGGGGTTTAAACAAAATTATCAACCCTATTTAATGACTTAATTAGGCTGTATTAAGTCAATTACAATTACAAAAGTAAAAAATTAAGAAAACTTTCTTGAAGTTCTTAACATAAAAACTTTCCCCTCCCATTCTTAGAAGCAAGATGGGTCAATGGAGCATACGCCCTTGCCTCCATATGGAGCATCACTGAAGCGCATCTTTATATCTTAGGTGTATGCTTCGAGCATGCCTCATGGTGAGACACATGCCTTAAATTCAAGGCGTAGAGGGATGGGGCATGGGGGCATTATTATGAAGCCCCTCCCGAAAGGCCCGTTTGAGAGCATTTCGAAATGTAGTGGGCGTCCCTTGGAATTCAGAATTCTTAATTTGATTGGGTTCGAATGGTGAGAATTAGCTGAGCTAGCCATGCAAAGAGTCACTTTGGGCTAGAGTTCCAAATGATCTAGACAAGATATCCTCAAATGCTTGCAACCAAACAAGCCAATCCTCAAGGCGTAAGCCCCAGTTATTTCATACTTCAAGTTCAGAGCTGTATCCAAAACTCAATCTATGTAAGACTCAGGCTTTCATTGGACTTGGGCTCTTACTCAACTTGAGTCTTCTTTGGTATGACCACCCGGGCCCACTATCCACTCGTCCACTTTGACCAAAGTCTCACAGCTGTATAATGCGTCATGTGGGGTTAAGGCTGGCCGCACATATATGCCCAATATCAGGAGTTGGATGTTACTATTGTGGGACTTGGTGTAGTCCAAAGCCCTCTGGAAGATAAGCAAGCAAACAAGACAAGCAACCCTAGGCGGATATGATCTCACAATTGGGCACGCTTATATCCACGTCTGAGGATTTGTGTCTAATTAGGTCTACAACTGACTATGAAATTCTTACCGATCCTTAACCTGCTCCATGTGAGCCTGGCCTGTTGACAGTTACAAGTAACTGACATATTTAGGAGCAGATCAGCTATATTATTTAATTATGCTTGGAGTAATCTTACTAAAATCCTTATTCTTCTACTAAGGAAAACTATTATCACTACTCAGTGTCAGGGGTAGAAATCGAACAATGAAATCTGAAATAGGTACAGAAATAATTTCGAGCAAAATGATAAACAGCCGGGGCATGTCACTGATTATGTTGTCTTAAAGATGGGTTTGCCTTGCCCCCTACATGGATTATCTCTAGGACATTGGGTCCCAGGGTTGCATTCCTTAATCTTTGGGATATGATAACTCTCCTCGTCATGTTCAATGTCCAGATCTAGTGCACACATTATCCAAACCAACTAGCACAATGACAACTATTAGTTTGCCGTAGTTGAAGAAAATGGAATCAGAAGTTGTAGTAACTTTCTTTCTAGAAAACAATGGTAGAAAAGAGGTGAAAAAACCCTTAATTGAAGAAAACAAGCTTCATAAAAAGGTGAGGTGTGTAAATGGGCCGCAGAGGAAGGAGAGAAAGGGTTGGAAATTGAAATTTTAAAATAGGCATCGGAGGAGATCAACAACAAAGAGCCACATGTGTGAGACACAAATGCATCCGCACACTCATAAAAGGATGAGGTGTGTTGAGTCCATTTCAATCCACACACGATACGTGCCTGCCCATCCGACTTGGGGGAATAACGCCTCCCTAGGGTTCAAATTCGGGACCTAGCATTGGCTCTGATACAATGTAAAGCCCAACTAGCCAATATATCCTAAAAGCTTAAGCAGATAGGAACTACTAGACAAATCTACTTAACAAGATGGATGCTAAATAATGAAAAGGCAAAGGTAAGGTATGCTAAAGTAAAAGTAGATGTGTGGTAAAATCCTTTTTTGGATAGTATGAGATTAAGTATAGGTGAGTTCTCCCCAGGGTTCAAACTCGCGACCTAGCATTGGCTCTGATACAATGCAAAGTCCAACTAGCCAATACATCCCAAAAGCTTAAGCTGATAGGAACTACTAGAAAAATCTACTTAACAAGATGGATGTCAGATCATGAAAAGGCAAAGGTAAGGTATGCTTAAGTAAAAGTAGATGTGTGGTAAAATCCTTGTTTGGATAGTATCAGATTAAGTATAGGTGAGTTAAAATAAAATTACGTGTGTGGTAAAATCCTTGTTTGGATAGCATGAGATGAGGTGAGAGAGGAAGCATAGATTACTAAGTACTTTTGTGATAAAGTTCACTACACAACACTATAAACTTAGTCGCACTTTTATGTCGTAAAAAGAAATAGGCTTGTGGAAAGGTAAAGGTAAATGGTGTCAAATCATAAGTTTACTTCTCCATTCCTTTTTTCTCACCCAAACATGGTGAAGTCTGAAACATCGCATCACTTGCATACTTTAACTCCACCTTTATTACTCCTTATGCTAAACAAACGTCCCCAGGTTTGCTCACAAACTTACACACCCTAATAAAAGCAGGATAAACTCCTCATGAGATTAATCAATGTGGCACATGAGAAACTCCCTCACAACACTTACACAATGAAAGAGTAGTAGAACTCCCATTTCTTCTATATTTTACATCTTCCAAAACCAGCACTTGATGCTAAAGTGAGTCACTCGAAGATTTGTTCATTTAATACTTTGAGAACAAACAAAAATTTAAAACTTTAAAGCATGTAAAAAACTAAAATAGATGCCAAATTTCATTGGTATGAACTATGGGGGATCATAAACTCTTGGCTAGTCCTTGTGATGAAACTATTCTCCCGAAACTCTCATATGATGATATAATATAAATTCTTCAATATGCTTTTGTTCATGAACATTTTGTGGTTTTTCCATAGCACAAGTTGGCATGCCATGCAGGTGGAAATCATGAAGTGCTGAACTGGAATGTGAGGCATAACATAGCTCTCGACATAGCAAGCTGCTTGGAATATTTGCATCATGGGGTAAGGTTCCCAAATCCTTTCTAGAAAGTTAATGTGATATATGGAGTAGTTATAATGCATCTTTCCTTTCTCACTGCAGACTGTTCCACCAGTAGTGCATTGGGACATCAAGTATTCAAATATATTGTTGGACTCATCGATGCGAGCTAGGGTATGTAACTCTTCTGATCAAAACAGCTTGTTAAACTAAGTCTAGCATGGGGTGCCCAACAAATATTGGGTTCAATTAGGGCTGTTTGTGTCTGGATTGCCCGAGAGCTAAATGAACTTGGCCTCACTTATACATGTTCAATGTTGAACTATAAGCCTGGTCTTGCTTGACATTTTAAGGCAGGGGGCCTGTTCAGATGCTCGGAACTCAAGCACAGTATCTCAGTTTATGTGTATATGGCATTCAAGAATTTGAATAAGACATAGTAACTATTGTTTTGTTCTTGCGACAGCCAATTAAGATCATCAGAGTTACAGGGAAATTGAATTACAGGTACTCAATTGCAGGGAACTGATTTCCAACATATACTATAAAACATCTTTTATTGGATGAATCAAAAAGAAAACCAAATTTGAAAAACAACTAGAAAAATCATTCTCTGGGCATTTTATTTTAAATGTATTGAAGGTAATCGAGTTTTTTTAACATTATAGATAGCATTTTGAATATATTTTTCATTTTTTTATGACGAGGAACCCAAGATCAAACACAACACTCCCCCTCTCCCCCCCTCCCCCCCCCCAACCTCATACTCGATCATTGGTAAAACCCCGGATATACAACACCATGCACTAGCACTGTGTATCGGGTAAGATCTTTTATGATGTTTTCCATTAATGTCGTTGTCGTCATCATCACCACCTTCTTCCATTTATTTGGTAACAACTTTGTGACCCTCTTCAATTTTCAACCATGTTTTCAGTTACTCCACTCTCAATCATGTGTTAATTGAAAATTCTGGAAATCTACAGATGATAAAAATGATAGTCGTGAAAATGGTTCCTCTCAAGAATTTTTCTAATCATGTTGCAATGAATTTGATTATCATAAATGCGCTATTTATCTTGAGCAGGTGACTAGTTTCAGAGTCTCAAGAAAAGAAACTCTGGGGCCACATTCCTGTAAGGTCAAGGGAAGTTTTGGCTATGTTGATCCAGAGTATATCTTAACAAGGATCTACACTACAAAAAGCGATGTTTATAGCTTTGGAGTCTTGCTTTTTGAACTGATTGCAAGAAGAGCTCCTAAAGCAGGCCTTCTAGAATATGTTGAGCTTGTAAGATCTTCACGCTTTAACAACTATTTGCGCTTTATCTAAAGTTTTCAAATGCTTGTTTCTAGTTTTGAATTATACTATTTTGCAAACTGAAGTACTCATGAAGGTTACTTAGGGCCTGTTTACCTAATTGTCATTGAATTTCAAGGGTTTTATCAAAGGAGTATTAAAGAGGTAAAAAGTAAAGGATCTAAGTTGAGATGAAGGCCCTACCATAATTCCCTAGGATTCATTTTGCCAGGGTGAAGGGTGGGTAATCATTCTTATCCAAGGAGAAATCATTTGATTGCCCCTTGTGGACCTTCAACTTTGAGCTCTCAATGTTAGCCCTTTTGGTACAGAGCATTGCTCAAAAATCCTAGGAATTCAATATGAGTACACAAACAAGCCCAGAAGTCCTAATTGCTTACTTTGTAATTAACTCATAGGAAGTCGTAGTAAAATGAATTCGTGTTACTTCCTCATAAGGCAGCCCTCCCCTCCACTGGATTTAAGCTAAAAAAGAAAATGGGTACAAAATAGAAACCCTGCAAGGACTGACAAGTAGCCTTCTCTCAAAATCATAAGGAGTAAAAGAAATAAATAATGAATACCACTTTCCCATTTAACCACAGATTCTTTAAACAGAGTGGAAAATAAACTTCAAAAAGCAGTTTATGAGAAGTAATGAATCTTCGAATTGGAACCAAGACCTGAATAAACGTATTTGGGTGCGGGCAGTGATAAATAAAGAAGGAAATAGTGGATGGGAGGAACTTGTTGATTCCCGGCTTGAAGACGAATATGACATCCAAGAGCTCAACGGAATGGCTGATCTAGCATACAGATGTATCAACTCTACCCCATCAATCGACCTTCCATGAAGGACATTGTTAAGGAGCTCTCTCAGATTTGGAACTTTCGAAATAATTGTGCTATGTTGGACGAAGTTCCCATCAGTAAATATACACAAGATATCCAAAATCCAGTGGCTGAGGAGGGAGGGGAGGAAGCTGATGACACAACACAAGTTCTTTAGAGATGCTTTTCTGTTTGTTTCTCTGCTTACCTGCCTTTCGGGTAAAGCTTTGCGCACGCATTCTAAGGTTCCATTTGCGCACACATAGTCGCAGTTGGTTCAAGGTTGGTCAGGATCCAAGTGGAGATTAAATGAAACTAGATATGATAATTCAGTGGTGTCTAGAGGGTGAGTTGTGATTCAATTCAATGCATGTATGTAATAATTCCATTGGCAAACAGCCAATTTTGTTAGTAACTCTCTTCCATCTCCAAATTAAAATCGAAAGGTGGTGTGTTATATTGTTTTGAAATACTTATGGCATTGTGTTTTGTTTTATCTTAAGGTGTCATTTGGATATGGAGGAAGCAGGTAGGGAAAATACGTGGAGAAACATTTTTAAACTACAAATTTAAACTATCAATAGTTTTCTTCACCTCCTTCTCTATGTTTTCTTCTCATTAAAACAGGTTGTTAGGGTCATCTGGATGAAGAGAAAAGATAGAGAAACAGTTTTCCCACCTCTGTTTTCTCCCACTCTTTTTTATGTTCATTTAGATGTTGAGAAGACCAGTGGTGAAAATTGTCCAAAAGTTATGGGTGTGAACTGATGGTTTTCTCTACATTTTTTCCTCATTCAAGCCAGGCCCTTTTGGGTATGTCGTGCACGTTCTTTTTCTACAAAAGAAAAAAAAATTGAAAATAGTTTAAGAGGGACGACGATTTTTTTTTTTTTTTTTGGTTACAGTAATATTTTCTGTGGTTCTGTGGTAAGATTATGGAGTATGGACCAAGAGGCATAGAACTATTATATGCAGTCTTATACAGCTGGAACATCAGAAACTATTTCACCATACCAAACAATAGCAACTGAAACTGCAGAAATTGAAAACGTCAGTTGCTATTTCCATGGTAAATGATATCAGTGTGGAAATAAAATGGTGTGGAAACTGAAGAGAACAAAGTGCCCTTTCGGTAATCATAAGGAAAGAAATGAGAATCTGAATTAGCATCCACTATTAAACATATGTATTGATTAGCAGGTCTACATGTCTATTGATTTACTATCTCTGATAGATTAGGCAACTTTTGGATGGTTTGGACCAATTCAGTTTTGTATTGAATTGCTAGGGAGTCATAGGAAAGGAGTTCGAGTATCAAAGAGGTGACGAGTAATGGAGATCTAGATGCGACTGTCACTTTCATAGGATAAAATTTACTAGGCTGATAACAGAGGAAGATCAGCTGATGGCCCTTTAAGAATCTTCTGCTTTAATCCTAACTTTTAGACATTTCTCTTGAGCAAGACATTTCTGATATATTTTATGGAGCAAGACATTTCTCAAGAATTAATGGACTTGGACGAATTGACAAAAAGTTATGGGCAATTAGCCTTCTTAAGGCGAACGTTGCTGAAGTGTTTTGAGTATAAATGGGCCAGTCTAGTACCAGAGCTTAGAAGTAGTGCAAGATTAGAAAGAGAGCGAATGATGAATGTAGAGAGGATGAATGGCAGGATTAGTCCATTTCCCCTTAGTGTCGCCCCATGCTTCCCATTAGTGAAAGGAATGGAACTCCACAGTGAGGCCCGCCTTCCGAGCGCAAATAAAAAGAATTCCCTCCCTATGTACTTGATGTCCTCAAATTTTACCTAAATAGGAGTCGATCCCTCCCTTTTATTGGGCATATGATTAAGAATTAATCATATGGAACAATCAAATTGTTAATCATAATTCTTCTAATGTCTATTCATCCAACTCTATTCCCTACCATACTCCCTTTCTAACATAAGTTAGAACTAAAACATTCAAATATCAACATCGTTAATTAGACAAGAAGCTCATCATAGAACATAAATTCAGCAGCTTGATGTATACAATCTAAACTGGATTTGTGCTGGTTATTCTTTAGTCTGCTCATGATTTGCGCTGGATCGTGGCATTGTTCGGCTGGGCTGGATGCAAGCTTCAACTGGGGCTGCTTTATGCTCTGCTGGCCAACATTTGAATAGACCAATTATGTTTACAATCATTTGTAACCTCTTATTTTGCACAAAGTTGAGCAGTCAATTAATGCAGTCGTCCCATTTATGGTCACCTAGGTACATATATGTAATGAATACTTAGAAGAAGTGAACCCTATAATACACATTTTAAAGGTGGTATCTAATTTCTTAATTCTGTAAATGTTAAGAAATGAGGACTCCTAGCTTCCAGTAGTTACAAGATTGGAACAAAGTTTTATATATATATATATAGGAGAATATTCATATGCATCCATCCCTCACCATAGGGTGAGGGACACTTCCATAATTGAAAATTTTCATGTACAAAAGAGGAAAATGCATATATGGTCATATGCATAAAAGGAATATTCATGTGCAAAAAGAAAAAGTTCCCACACCCTATGGTGAGGGATGGATACACATGAATGTCCCCTATATATATATATATATATATATCTCAGTGCTCCCACTGATTCTGTGTATGGTCTAATAACCTTTTCCTAATAGAGCTCATAACCTCATGGAGTACCCATTAAACCTTTATTTAAGAAAGAACACAAAGTATGAAAATTACTTCAAACCATTACAAGTACAAAGTAAAGAAACCATGCGCATGCATCTTAATCATGAGGAGTACTGACTCGTTTTTATACAGCATAATAGTCAATCTATGACGACCTCTATGATATTAGACTCTTCCATGTTATTTGTGATCACTGCTGACTGGCTGTTAGTTGTTGATGACTGGCGGTTAGTTGTTGATGACTCAGCAGTTTCTGCACTAGGCTCATCATCCTGATCATGTGGAGATAGGAATGGCTTGCTTGGCATTTGCAAATCTTCTAAATTCCCCTCTAGCATTTCGACAACCCTGCCCATAGAAGGACGATCTGTAGGCTTCATCTGTATACACCATAGTGCGACTATACTCAACTTCTTCGCTATATCTTTTTCCTCATCAGTAGCACACATCATTTCCATATCCCTTCCCTGATGGAGTTGATTATAAATCCATAATGGGAAATAAATTTGACTTGAACGATTGGCAAATGCATCAATATTTTTTCTTTTCCCTGCGATTTCCATCAAAAGCATCCCAAAACTATACACATCAGACTTATAAGAAACACCACCAAGGTTTTTATAAAATAGTTCTGGGGCCATATATCCCATAGTTCCTCTTGCAGCTGTAACCGATACTAAACTCTCTTCTGTTGGATAGAACTTTGCTAGGCCGAAGTCAGAAACTTTTGGGGTGAACTTCTCATCGAGGAGGATGTTGTGAGGCTTGATGTCAAAATGCAGAATCCGCATATCACATCCTTGATGAAGATATTCAATCCCACGAGCTATTCCTAGTGCAATTTGGTGCATCTCATTCCAAGACAAAGAATTTCTGTTTTCCTCTGTGAAGATGTATTTTTCTAGAGACCCATTAGGCATGAACTCATATATAAGAGCCCTTTTTGATCCCTCGGAGCAAAACCCAAGCAGTCGTACCACATTGACATGGTGTATCCTTCCTATTGTGGCCACTTCATTGATAAAATCTTGGCCATTACCCTTAGAGGTCTTTAACATCTTTATTGCAACAAGAGAACCAGTAGATAACTTTCCTTTGAAAACAGAGCCAAAGCCTCCTTCGCCTAATTTTTCTTTAAAGTTCTTTGTTACCTTCTTAATGCGAGAGTAAGAGTATCTTCTCAGCATCTGGTACCTATAATTGCTTAGGAATTCTTCAACAGTTGTATCCATCCATATATGCTTCTTTCGTAACTTATACACCAAAAATATTGAAAAGCAGAGTATCCCAATTGTTGTTCTCATCTCTTCAACAGAAAATCACACGCAAGTGTGTGTTAGATTTTCTAAAATGATCATGTTCTTTATTCATAAAATACAAGAAATGCATGAATAATATATGTACTACGTATATAAGATGGTCTTACCAATGCACCCGCCAAAGGGAAGCCAGTTGATTCCTGCACGTAAGGTATGAAACGAAATCAAAGTTTGCAATATACAGATGAAAAGTAAACAAGAATGAAATCTAACATATATAAGAAATATTAATGAGAACCATATATGCTTTGTTTGTAATAAATATGCAAACCTATATAAAGCTATGTATGTATTTCTCCTCAGCAAATAATCTCTTCATATACACATGTACAACATGCATCCAAATTGCTAAAATGACTATTTATTTTTTATATGTATTAATAAGAATGGCCGTCATGCAATAAGATTTATTTGAGAGGATCTTACCCATACAGCTGTAGAACATGAGGGAGAAAACAAATTCCCAGAAACCTAAGAAGAAATTAAAATCAAACATGAAAAAGGAAAATAAAAAAGTGAAAAATATAGATGAGAAAGAAATGCTAATTACTCAACATCTGGAGTTATTATTACCTATAAGGTATCCGCCCAGAGTTTTGAAAAAACCTGCATGGTGGTATTCATGAAATTCAGTCAAAACTAAAAATAAACATTTCTTGGCTGTAAGATAAGTGGAGAAAACATTTTATTCGAGTGGGAAAAAGGAGACGGATTTCTACCAAAGCATGGAATCTCATGATTAGAAAAAAGGAGGTCCCAAAGTGTTTTCCACGTGAATAATTCCGGACACAAAGGGAAGGAGTCAAGGAGGAACTTACACTGATGCCAATTGGATGAGCAGCTGCCTCTGTACGGCCATTCAACTTGGAAACCCCTCATCAGAATACTCACAATCTGAGAGTAAGTGGTAGCAGTTTCGTTATCAGCAAATGATGCAGCGATACTCATCACAACCTTGCACGAGGTGTTGAGACGTCGAATTGACATGGAATAATTACTCAAGATGGCATAGAGATATGGAGGAGAGGAGCTTAGGCTGCATGGGGCAGCTGGTACATATGCTGGATCCTTTACTGGAACCAAGCAATTCACATACACTACTCGATCGGCATAGTACGGCAGGTAGAATTCCTCTCCGGAATTGTCTCCTTGTGAAAAAGAGGAACCATAAGAGAGGAGGGAAGAGCAATTGTCTCTTTGTAGAACAGAATCGATGAGCCACATCGAACCTTCCTCATACGAGATGTTCATAACATAGTATGGCCTCTCATTGAAATAGAAAATGGCTCGGTTGCTCTTGCACTTTAGATTGTACCGTGACTTGGGGCATCCGGTTTTAGACGAATGTTCCAAGCCGAAAGGGTAGCTAATGTTGGCAAGAGTTCCACAGGAAGCTTGGCAGTCTTGCGTCTCAGGCTCAGCGTTGCAGTTGAAGGCTGCTAAGAGGAGCAGGAGGAGGAAGAAGAAGAAACCAGCTGAGTACATTGTAGTAGAGTCTCTTATCTATCTGAAATCATTAGGTCTGCTGAGCCTTAACCCATTCACTTGTTTATATGGCAAAAATTTCTCCAGTAACTTTCTTTCTTGATATAAATTATTGTGCTTTTTTTACTTTTGAAAATTAAAATGGAAGCAGTTGCAAATTGGGATAAACCCATAGCTTTTATGAGAACATTGGACTAATCTAGTCATGAGGTGGACCCATTAACCCTGTGGGTTATTACTGCTGATTTCAAACACCGTTAATTTGGATAGTAAGAGAGAGATCTATTGATGCCATCTTCCAACATTGAAACTTCCTTCCTGCCTTTTCCAGTCAAGTCAACAACGCGGCATCCAATTAACGCACCTGATATAATAGGATTATTCAATGATGTCATATCTTTTATCCAGCATCTAAAAAAATTATTTAAATAATATAAAATAAAAAATAGTAGTAAGATATGTATTTAACTTTTATAAAATTATTCAATAAAAATAAATTTAATACTTGTATACTCTTAAAAGGCACAAGGTAGCACGAAAAAGTCCTCAAAGCAAAAAAAAAAAAAAAAAAAAAAAAAAAAAAAAAAAAAAAAGAAATTTTTGAGAAAAACTTACTCTTTCAAAATAACAGAAAAAAAAATATTTTTACTCTTGACTCTCTTTGCCTTTTTTTTAATCTGAATTTAACCTTTAATTATATTTCATTCTGCTCCACCTTACAAACAAGAGTTTTCTACCTAATGTTTGAAGTCAAGTGGAAAACACCGCATCCAATTATATAAAACTTGTTTTATTCAAGACATTTTTGACAAAAAAGATTTTTTTTTTATTTTTTTGGCAATATATTTAAAGTCTCTTTTCCAGATTTCATAATATATAGGCCTTGAGTATTCCGGGTTCATCATTTTGTACCTGTATCTGTGTGATATAAAGACAGACAAGGGGAAAGTTATCTGGCCTTCTCATCATTCCATTCCCTTTCCCTTGTAATCGTAAAAGAAAGAAATGGGGAGCTTAGTAGGGCAGAGCATTTTCTTCCTCCTCCCTCTTTCTCTTATGATTGTTGGTTCGTCCCTTTCCCTTTCCCACGCCGACCCTTGCAAGCCTGACCGCTGCTCCAGGCATGATCCTCTCATCAGATTCCCCTTCAGAATCAATGATAGTCGCCGCCAGCAAAAACAACGTTGCGGCTATCAAGGGTTCGATCTCTTTTGCAAGGACAAACACACCTACATTCACTTCCCTTACTTGGAAAGCGGATACGTTCTTGTAGAAAGAATAGATTACAAGAAACAGATTCTAACCATTGCGGACAGCAAAAACTGCCTATGGGGACTCCTCTTCAACAGTCCCAATTTCCTGGCTTCTATTGTATACCAATATGAATCGGCTATTCACGCACTTGTTAATTGTTCAAAAAATGTTGATTCCGGTGACAATTATACTTTTCATATCCCTTGCCTGAGTGATGCAGAACATGATGCTTTCGTCGTCCCTGGTGATTATAGCCTGAGTTATTTGCCGGTGTCTTGCCAGCGAATAAAGAGCATTTCAGTTCCAATACTATATCCTTTTAATCTTAATTGGTCGTCGACAACTACACCGTCAAGTGAGGATCATACTTCTTTTATTATGTCAGGTTGGTTGCGGTATTATCACTCATTTGACCAGGATCTCCATGATCTGATGTGGTACGTGCCCGGATGCATCGGCTGTGAACGGAGTGAAGGAATGGAGTGCAGATACAAGGACGATAACAGCAATGACACTCTCTGCTGCCCTAAACCTCCTCCTCCCCCACCCCACCATAAAGGTATCATCATTTAGCACTTGTACACAGGATAATATAGCAAGAGATAATAGTTCATCTCTCTCTCTATTTATTTAAATATATAATATGTATATCTTGGAGAAAAATCTAACAAAAATTGCATTTAATAGTGGATTTTTTTTTTTTGTTACATATAAAATTGTAATTGATATGGCAAACCTGAAATAATGTGTTTGGAAATGCTTTCACACACACGTATACAGATGCGGAATTTCTGTTCCTTGCACTTGTCAAAAGAAAAGGTATTTTGAGCAATTGAATGCATATTTGATTTTTGTTTTTGGGGTGCATACTCTTCAAATTAGACTTGTGAGGTTGTGCCTAATGGATTCAATTTGATTTCAAATTTATATTTTCTTAAATATCTCAAAAGAATGAGTTTTTTTTTTTTTGGCAGAATGAATTGGATTGCTTTTAAAGTTCATATTTTTAAATATCTTACAAAAATTTAGACTAACTGGTATCAAACTGACCTAACCGTATCTGTGATGGCCTGGGTTTGGTATCACATTTCAGGTTTGGGCATACCTTGGTTCATATCAAACCCGACATGTAGCCTGTAGCCAACCCGTCCTACCATCCGATGGTAAAAAAATATATATATTTTAAGTATATCAACATGAATTTATATCTAATCATGTTTTTACCTAGAAAGACAAACATGGTTAAATGCAAGAGAAGAAGACTGAAAAATACAGTTCTGAACACAGAAGCAGAGGAATAAGATAATGTTTGGATATGACCTTTAGATGTTTCTATGTATCAAATTACATAAACTACTGTTTAGGCTTCTGTTATTCTTCTTAGCCTTCTAAAACCTAAATTGATGGCTGGCTTCTAAAACATAAACTCTGCTGATTTTGATGTTGCATCGTTCTTGCAGGCTGGCTAGCAGAGCATGTAATTATAGGTAGATCCCTCTTTCTCATGTTAATGGCTAAATTGATGATTTTGCTTCCAATTGTTGGTGACTTTCATTTTCACTATGTGCAGTTACATGTATAGGCTCGTTTCTTCTCCTAACAACTCTGGTGATTACCATTAAGTTCTTCTGGTCTTGGAACTCAAATAGAAAGCTGGATTTTGAAAACCAAATCAAGGTCGACAAATTTCTAGAAAACTACAAGTATCTCAAGCCCGCGAGATATACTTATGCTGATTTGAAACAAATGACTGGTCAATTCAAACAAACTTTAGGCCAAGGAGGTTATGGTAGTGTCTTCAAAGGAATGCTTTCAAATGGGACTCTCGTTGCTGTAAAGGTTCTCAAAAATTTTGATGTTGATGGCGAAGAGTTCATCAATGAAGTGGGAACTATGGGTAAGATTCACCATGTCAATGTAGTCCGGCTTTTGGGCTTTTGTGCTGATAGATTGAAGCGTGCACTTGTGTATGAATTCATGCCAAATGAATCATTAGAGAAATACATTTTTCCTAGAAACACCAATGACCATTTTCTTGGATGGGAGAAACTTCAAAAAATTGCGATTGGCATTGCTAAAGGAATAGAATATCTTCACCAAGGATGTGATCAACGCATTCTTCATTTTGATATTAAGCCTCACAATATTCTCCTTGACAAGAACTTCAATCCAAAAATCTCTGATTTTGGGTTGGCAAAGCTATGCTCCAAGGGACAAAGTGTGGTGTCCATGACACATGCTAGAGGAACCATGGGTTACATTGCTCCTGAGGTTTTTTCAAGAAACTTCGGAAATGTCTCCTCCAAGTCAGATGTTTATAGTTATGGGATGTTGTTACTAGAAATGGTTGGTGGAAGGAAAAACATTGATATTACTGTGAAAAACACAAGCCAGGTATATTTCCCAGAATGGATCTATAATCGCCTACGTCAAGGGTATGATATGGGACTGAAGCTTGAAACAAATGAAGATTCAAACATAGCAAAGAAATTAACGATTGTGGCACTTTGGTGCATACAGTGGTACCCAGTAGATCGGCCTTCTATGAGAAACGCGGTCCAAATGTTGGAAGGAAGCATGGAGAGCTTGACGGTGCCTCCTGATCCGTTTGTTTCATCATCTTCAGCAGATACAGATACAAACAGTATTTGTCCTACAAATTTGCCTACAATACCTGAATGAGTGCAATGAAAAGCAAGTTTGTGTCTTGATTTCAAGCTCTTAGTGGTTGAAATATAAAGTTTACTCAAAATGGTTGGAAGAAAGAAAAATTTTGTCTTGTATTTGTATGTTGCAACCTGGAGACTCTATTTCTCCTTGTGAATGGAGATGCTTGTATGTAATAAACTACATTTCTAGTTAATGCATTTACATGATCTGCACAAAGGTTTCTCATCCATTAGAAGAGTCAATTATATGAAGTTCGATATCGGGCTATTTATTGTTACATTGAAAATTTATCACAATATATTGAAGTCCTATTTCCCTAATTCTTATTTATTTGGTAAGATTTCACAAAATAAATAAATAAATAATACAAAGGGTAGTTAGGGATTGGAGTAAGAGGTCTCAAAGGTGAAGATAAAGATATATAGGGGACGATCAAATCTATGCCTTTGATAGGGAATATTCCCACACTTAGACCTATTGTGTTAATAGAACTTCTAGAATGGGGCTATTATATGTCTTTAGGAAGCAGTAAGACATAAGTCTCAATGGTACCAAAGTAGGGCTCACATAACGGAAACTTTGAGCTATTCAAAATCAACACTCACCCTATTCATGGGATGATGTCCTAAGAATTTATTGTGAAATGAGTTGGTCTCACGATAAGATTGGACATATCATTGATAACATATTAGCACAATCTTATGCATTATTAATTTTATTAAATAATCACATTATCAATGAGATACTCAATCTTGTGCCAGAACTAACTCATCTTAGAGTAACATTCGAGGACATCACACAAACAGAGTGGGTGCTCATTTTGGGTGGCTTGGATTTTCATCCGGTGGGCTCCATCAATGGTTCACTAATTCCATTTACAGGAAGCGTGTGGGAGATCACACAGAAGATCCGGAATGCGGCTAAATCTTGACCAATCGAAAAATATGAACCGGGTTCAAAATTGAACAAACAACCAAAAAGGTGAAGAGATGCGAAACCAATGACTAATTAATGATTCAAAAAACTCATTTCCCTTCACCGCTCTCAAGCACCAGATTCACTTGTAAGATACTATATAAACAGATAGAGATAGTTGCATAACATGTCACCATCAAACAATAAAATTTTGGTAAATTCTATAAAACCATGAATTTTTGGTCCATTTTCACAAAAGGACATTAAGAATGGGTTATTTCAAAACAATATAAAAGTCCTTCAAAATTCTTTCAAAATGGTCCGCTAAAACGGTCCACTCCGGTACTTTCTTGAAAAAAAGAATTGATTCATGGCAGTTACTTAATTGCTCAAAATTTCAAATATATTATTAACTCAACTTTGAGAGGAGTTGCCTTTCAGATGACTGTATTCTAAGCTCTCAACTCGATGAAATGGATGCATGATGTCTTGCTAGATATTGCAATGATGGCAGTTATCAGGTTATTTTTTTTTCCGTTCTTTGTTTTTTTGCTAGATGGATGAGTAGTACACAACGTGAGACAACTCAGGAGTCCTTTCCATTGGAGTATGGATCCCCTGTTTTGGTGTAACAAGGGGAGCCTGTTTCGACCAATCACCACGTGCCACATGGCAAATTTGTCACCTCGGTTATAAATAAAAGAAAATGGCAGGGTTTTTCTTGCAAATGGAAAAAAATCGAGTCTTCTCTAGCCCTCTCATCAGACAGTAAATTGGAGAAGAGGCCCCTCTGCCGTCGGTATTAGGCTGCAACAAATACCCTTTGATGATTTCTGCGAGGCAAAACTAAGAGCAAATTTCGAACCAGCCGTCCGGATTCTCTGTATTTTTTTTTTTTATTTTAACGCATCATTTTACTATGACCATGATGCTAATGCTATGCTACCTTTGAAATAAGCTATATGAACAAGATAAAGCTTCAAAAGGAGAGTATTCTTATTTTGAAACTCATGATAGTAAATTCAAAGCATAGGCATATCTTGGGGTTATTTATTTGCACCCATTTACATGTGTATATGGCATGTAACACTATCCATTTCTACCCAAATGGGTCCATTTCTTTGCGACAAATTAGAATCTATGTACTTGAATAGGCCCATTTGCTTGCTTTAAATTTGATACATGTGATCATTATGAAATGGAACAATGTGTAAGTTGCATGGAATTAGAATAGATTGAATTTTATTGTCAAGTGGACATGTTTATCTAAATGGAATGAGCCTTTTTGTTTCCATGGAATTGAAATACGAGGAAATAATTGATTAAAATAAGTGCGTGTATTTTCATAAAACTGAAACACGTATGAACTAATTGATTTTCAAGTCATCGACAAACGTTAAAATTCTCTACCCAAGTTCTCACATTAATTATGCCAGCAACAAACATCCAACATAAATGTTGGGTGGAGACCTTTCTAAGAGGACAGAGGTGGGTCGACTTGATGGGATTTGTTCTTGCTATATCCAGCTAAGTCAAGGTAGTAATGCAAAGAAATAGACCCAAATGAGATTGGCTCTTGCATCTACAGCTAAGTCAAGATAGTAATGGAACTTGTCTTGATGTGAATGTATCATGTCATCTTGGTCGATTGAAATTGTTTATAGGAAAATTCCAATTTCTATGTTTTCTTTTCTTTTTTTTTTTTCTTATAGAATTGTACTCCATGCCAGAGGATACTCCACCTTATTTATGTGTTTTATAAGTGATTAATTTGATTTGAGCCTAACTCCTATATGAGTAAAATTTGACGAGGGCTCATTCAAATGTGGTGATTTATTTTCAACAGTTCAAGATTTTCAAAGTAGGCCTCGCCAAGAGGCCTTAGGAATTTCTCGGGGGTTCAAACCCTTAAAGAGGATCCAAACTCTTTATGAAAAATCTCCACCAGACAACATTGGATCAGGGATGTTATATTCAACATTGCTGACTTAGGCTTTGTATGAACCAGTCCCATTTCGTTCCACAGAAGTGCTAACATGTAAGAATCTTGGCAGAAATATCTGAAGTCACTGCCATTAGTGCAAGTCTAGAACAACCAGATACATTCACATCAAGAGTTGTCGCATTGCTACCAAATCCATAGAAGGTGGAATCCTCAATCCCTACCACTATCAATGCAAGTCTAGGATGACTACATGCATTTCCATCAAGACAACTTGCATGACTGACTTGTCATGGTCGAATGAACCAATTCCATTCACGTCTATTATATATAAGTGCTAATTGGAATGGATTTAGTAGTTTGAATCTTCTCAGAAATAACTGCAATCACTACCACAAGGCAAGTCTAGGGCGACCAGATCCTTTCACGTCGAGACAAGCTGACTTGACTTGGTTATGGATGCTATGAACCTAGCCCCATTGGGTCTCAAGCAAGTGGGGACTACTGCATACAATTTGAACACTTTTACTGAAACTACAAACACTGTTATCAGAGCGAACCCATGCATTCATCTTAAGAGAAACTAGCGAAAAGCCACCATCCTTAACGGGTGACATAATTCATAATACTAAATCTTAAAATAATATATTATGAAATTCGAGAAAATTAAAATATACCATGGTATTTATAATTCAAAGGCTCAAAAAACAAATCAATATAAGTAGGCTAAAGTGTATCCCTATTCCAAAAATAAATTAGTTATTTATTAACTTTACATTTTGGAAAATAAAGATCAAGTTACATCCATCTTAAGTAAAAGATAACCAATGTGAGAAAAGAAATGATAACATCCATATTGAAGAACACCAAAAAGAAGAAGCAAAAGATCTAACCTATAGAGTCAATTGTCTACATTCACAATATTACATGTAACAGTAAA
The DNA here is from genome assembly GCA_029852735.1 of Persea americana. Lineage (NCBI taxonomy): Eukaryota > Viridiplantae > Streptophyta > Magnoliopsida > Laurales > Lauraceae > Persea > Persea americana. The sequence continues at coordinate 28,369,639 of CM056818.1, read as the reverse complement.
AATCAATATTTCCAATGCATTGTGTCTAGAATTGCAGATCTTCACAAGTAACAAAAAAATACAAAGATACGGAAAAACAAAAAAAAAAAAAAAAAAAACTTTTGTTCTTTATCTCGGCACAGTTCAAATTGACTACATGCAGGACATGTATTAACCTTCTTGGAGAAACTTTAAACTTCACCCTTGGCTCCTTTCCCTCAATTTCCAACAGTGTGTCCCATTGATTGTTTTGAGACATATCCATTTGATTTATCATAAAAGATCTCCTGCAACATGGGAGCTTTACAATTTAGTAACACCAAGCTAACAAGAAAAATGCCACAGGGGCTCTTAAATTAAATGGTGCTCCTAAATTACATGGCAATCAGGCTGAAATTAACACAACCCAATAGTAAACTCTAAATACTAAAAATATTTACTAATTCATTGACGATCCATTTGCTAACAAATCCAGCCAATCATACACATCGTCTGGCCCACTTGTGTATATGTAACTAAGGGAAACTGAAAAAGGGTTTTTGATGGTCTGCATTCTGTGATAGATTTTGATTTTGATGGTCACCTTTTCAACTTGGAAAATCTCTTTAAATGGTTGTTAAGTACGGATTCCATGATCATATTAGTTTTTGCTTCTTACATGAAGTAACCGAAGTCAAATATTTTGAGGCATGGACCCTATCTTCCATCAAAGAGTATATATTTTCCCAATTGAAAACCTCGATGAAAAATTTTCTGCAACACAATAAGAAGTGTTGACATTAACACCATTTGATTTGTTCATAGATAACGCAACCCATACGCATACGAATACACCGAAACATAAAATAGATAAAAAAAACACAGAGAAAGAACAACAGACAAACATCTTATTGAGCTCTTAGTCTTTGAGGATTATAGTTTGCTTAATGGTTCCTATTCATTAATTGGTGGAACTTGATGTGATCAATATCAATCATAAAATACCGCAAGTGCACGGATGTCTAGATGAGACAGTGGCAAGAACGAGTCGAACCCACAGAGAGCAAATTAAAGAAACTTTTAGATTAAGAAAACTAATTAACTAACAATTAAGGAAAGTTTTGAGTATTTAGATATAAAAACAAGCAACTAATTTAGAAATTCGAAATCTACCAATTAATAAAAGTGATTAGAGCATAGGAATCCAATAAGCATCCTCAAATTATTTATCAAGTAATTCTAATTTGTTCCAATTTTTACTTCAAATCAAACACAAATCAATGTTTTTAATTTGGAAAATCGAACTTTTAAAATCCCTTTTTAATTATAAAAACTCAAAACTCAAGACTTCCTTCATCTCATAAAAAAGTAAAAATAATTTAAGAACTATCCATCAAAAGTAAGCATAAACCATCAAAAGATCTAAATCCTAAGAATGGCCTATCAAACCTAAGCATGAGTAGTCAAAAACTAATTTTTATTTTTAGAAATAAAAAATGGAGATTTGCCAAGGGCACGAAGACCGGCCTATTAATCATTAAGCACATAATCTTGGAACGCAAATTAGAATTACTAAATAAATAAAAAGAAGTTACTTACCTTCATCCATAGCTCTAATCAAGAAAATTAGCCCGCCATTGCAAAGAATGCTTCTTGATTTGTCATTAAAAACTGCATCTTTACAACCTCTCATTCACAAAAACTCTCTTTCAAAATAAATCCTTGGACATGGCCCAAGGCTACCAAAATAAAATAAATAAATAAAAACACTAATGGAAAGCAAGAAAAGAAGAAAAGAAAGAAAGGAATTGGAGAGAGGGCTGGACGTGGGATGCCTCCATCCCCTTTTGGGTTGGTTTTATAGAAGTTGGCGCCTCATTTTTCGCAAAGAACCTCCTCTCTTGTAGGACTTGTTTCCATATTTGGAGGGATTTCTTTCTTAGGACTCAAGTTAGGCTTCACTTGAATTGGAGAGGATTTGCTACTAAGTGTTGTCTCTTGAGCTCCAAGTCTTGCCAAATTGAACTCCTCAAACATCTCCCATATTGCCAATTTTGAAAAACTTTTTGCAATTCCCACATAGAATTATAACAGCCAACTTCTCGAGGTCATATCTCCCTCAATATAGCTCTGATTTATGCAATCTTGGGGCTCCACAATATCTACTCGAAAACATCTTTCCAACGGTAGGTAGATTGCATCAATCCGACACACGGTTTGAGAGTTATGGTCATTTCAACTTGCTGCCCCTGAAAAATCCGGGAATAATGGTGCAATTAAAGGAACTTCCATGTTTGGCATGCAATGGGGTGTGTGGGACCCATGTTGGATGTCCAAGGCATGTTTGGACTCTTTATTTTCTTTCTTATTTGATTTTATTCTCATAACTAGCCCACTTCCTCACTTGCAACTTTAACTGATCAACTCCCCTTGCAAAGTTTCTAATTTTCTCTCTCCTTCTTGATTTTGGTTTCCAAATTTAGCAAGCCAACACCATCTTTCTAAATTTGAGTTTCTTCTTTCCTCTTTGAGAATTTTCAATATTTCCAACTCCACCAGGATGTCAAGATATGTGGGACCACCATGAAGGGTATCCCGCCTTTGATCTCTCTCAAATCTCACCAATGCAGGTTCCCCTCTTTATTTCTCTTACATAAATAAAATTAAATAATATCAATAATAATCAAGTGTGAGGAATCTAGATGGACTATGCATGAGACCCTACATGTCTACTTAATGCACCAAAAATACCTAACTCTCCAAAAATAACACATGGTGTCAAAATTAGCAGGTATGCATTAGTGAAGCCAAAAGAACTAATTTTTGGGTGATGAATGAGACGAAAATCCCTAATTTCACAAAAGTCATTCAATGTAATGAGTTTTGACAAAATTTGACAAAGATTCCAACTTTGATGCTCAAATGCATGAAATCATGAAATTAAGTGTAATTCTATGCAATTAACTTAATTAAGTCCACAATTGCATATAAAATGATGAATGAAAGCTACAATTTTGTGGTCTTATCAGAACTTCCATTCATATCATCGACAATTGAGCTTGTAGATTATGAGTTTGTAGAGATTATCAGTTTGTTAGGATGGTAGTGATATTAGTAGGTTATCCTTATCCTTTGGATATGGTTAGTTAGTATTGGCTTATAAATGTAATATTTTCACTCAATGAAACTTAAAGTAAAATTATGGGAAAGAAGTGATTCTTAAAAAGTTTATATGGTATCAGAGCTTGGGCTTGGCAATGATCTTGCAATCAAGCCGGGTACGCTCCTATGCTTCTGCTATTATCACTATTAATCTTTCTGTTTCAATAAAAAAAAAAATGATCATCCTCTCCTACCCATCCATCTAAGTAGATCTCACCATCTTTATCAAAACTGTACGATCGAAGCTTTTGGAAGAAATCGCGACAGATATGATCTAGTGGACCACCGGCACCGACAGACTAAGAAAGGAGCAAGTTGCGACAGTGATGGATCCACAGACAGACGGTGATCACCAAAAAGACATTAAGATCGTTTCTATTAAAATATTTTATCATCTATTTTTTTAGAGATTAAAGGGTTCTTGTTTTTTAGGTTTACAATCACAGATACTTTCTTCGAAAGTACCATTTGATTGAGGGGGAATGTTGGAGATTATGAGTTTGTAGAGATTATCAGATTGTTAGGATGTTAGGATGGTAGTGATATTAGTAGGTTATCCTTATCCTTTGGATATGGTTAGTTAGTATTGGCTTATAACTGTAATATTTTCACTCAATGAGACTTACGGTGAAATTATGAGAAAGAAGTGATTCTTAGAAAGTTTATAATATCCATTTAGCCTACTATTACAATTTACAAATACAAAATACAATATATAAAACAAACAAGTTGATATGACAGTGACATGTATGGATATTGCATAGATGGAATATTTATTTTATTTTGTTGATGCATACAAATCATGTATTGAAAAACAGAAAACAGAAATAGTTCAGCAGTTTCAATTTCATTTTTAATTTTTCTTTCTCGAAAATGTTACTTAAATTTGTCAATGTGTTTAAAAAATAGTAGCTTCTAAAGTTGAGCATCGGCAACTATAGAAGTTTACTGGAAGAAAGAAAAATATCCGTCTTGTCTTATTTTTGCATCTTTGTAACCTTGAGACTCTATTTCTCCTTGTGAATGGAGATGCTTGTATGTAATAAACTATATTTCATGTTAATGCATTTGCATGGTCCACACAAATGTTTCTCATTTGTTAAAAGAGTCAGTTATATGAAGTTAGATATCGGGCTATTTATTGTTACATCGAAAATCTATCACAGTATATTGAAGTCCTATTTCCCTAATTCTTATTAGTTTGGTAAGATTTCACAAAAAATAAAAATAGAAAAAAAGAGCATAGCTAGGGATTGGAGTGGGGGATCAAAGGTGAAGATACATAGGGGACGATCAAATATATCCCTTTAATAGGGAATATTCCCACACTTCTATTGTGTTAATGGAACTTCTATAATGGGGCTATTATGTCTTTAGGAAGCAATAAGACATAAGTCTCAATGGTACCAAAGTGGGGCTTGCATAATAGAAACTTGAGCCATTCAAAATCAATGCTCACCCTATTCATGGGATGTCTTAAGATTTTATCGTGAAACGAGTTGGTCTCATCATAAGATTAAACATACCATTGATAACATGATTAGCACGATCTTATGCATTATTAATTGTATCCATTAATCATGTTATTAATGATATGCTCAATCTTGTAGTGGGACTAACTCATCTTAGAGAAAAATTCAAGGACATCACATGAACAAAGCTGGTACTCATTTTGGGTGGCTCAGATTTTCATCAGGTGGGCTCCATTATTGGTTCACTAATTCCATTCACGGAATCATCTGGGAGATCACTTAAAAATCCAAAAAAATATGACTAAATTATGACCAAACAATCAATATGAATCGGGTTCAAAATTGGGCAAACCATTGACAATTTGTATGCATGAAAAGAGATGTCGAACCAATGACTAATGATTAAGAAAACTCATTTTCCTTCACCTCTCTCACCCACTAGGTTCACTTGTAAGAGAATATATAAGAGATATGTTGTAAAATAAAGCACCAAGAGGAAGAAAGAGTAATAGGGAGGAAGAGAGAGCTTCTTCGTTATCTCAAGTGTGTACAAATACAATCGAGGAGGCCTATTTATAGGCAAAGTAACCTCCTCATTGAAGAACCCTAATTACAATAGGATCCTAACCCTAACTCATTTCATGTGAGCATCCACCCATGATACATATCTTCTAACATTTTCCCTTGGATGACCACCACTCAATTGACAGTTATCTCATTAAAAACCTTGTTAAGGAAAAACCCAATGGGAAGAAACCAAAGCGAAGGGAAAATGAGAATAACATTCTTCAAGATCATTGAACTGGTGTTGAATGTGTACAATGCTGCCTCATTAAAACCTTAACTAGGAAAATCCAGTGGGATAAAATCTAGACAAGGAAAAAGAGTACAGCGCACAAATATCCTGGGTAGCATACTTCAGGATGCCCCGTCGATAAACTACTCCCACTGATGATGTCAACCATTCACTACGCATGCCAATCTCATATACAAGCTTTTGGAACACTGATTTTGGCAAAGATTTGGTAAACAGAACAACCAGGTTGTTATTCGAACGAACTTGCTTAACTTCAATCTCATTGTTCCTCTAAAGTTCATGAGTGAAGGAGAACTTTGATGCTATATGCTTAGCTTTGTCTCCTTTAATGAAACATTCTCAAATTTATTTTATGCATGCTTCATTATCTTCATAGATGATGTTTGGGATACTTGCAATAAAAAGTAATTGACAAGAATTACGAACATTCTGAATAAAAAATATCAGCCATACACATTCCCTACTGGCTTCATAAAGGGCAAATATCTCAGCATGGTTGGAGGAAGTAGCTACCAAAGTCTGTTTAGTAGAATAACAAGAAATGACGGAATTACCGTTAAGAAACACATAATCTGTCTGTGATCGGCCTTTATGAGGATCAGAGAGATAACCCGAATCTGCATATCCTACAAAACTGGAATCTCTATGATCATAAGAATAAAATATTCTCAAATCAGTTGTTCCATGTAAATATCGTAGGATGTGTTTAATACCAGTCTAGTGCTTTTGAGGTGGTGCGGAGCTATATCTAGCAAGTAGATTCACAAAAAATGAAATACCATGCATCTCTAGTGCATTGTGCCAAGTACATTAGGGCTCCCACAGTACTTGAGTATGGTACTTTGGGATCCAATACTTCTTCATTTTTTCTTGATGGGACGGTATTGATCTTTCTTTATATCTATTGACTAGAAGATCAAGGGGGTACTTAATGGATGTGCCCTGTCCATACTAAATCATTTAAAAACCTTCTTGGTATAACTAGATTGATGGACTAATATCCCACTAGAATTTCTCTCGATTTGCAGGCCGAGACAAAATTTTATTTTTCCAAAGTCTTTCATTTCAAATTCTTTGTTTACATAATCAGCAGTTTTTTCGAGCTCTTCTGGAGCACCTATCAAATCTATATCATTCACATAAACTGCTACTGTTGCAAATCCCGTCAAGAATTTCTTTATGAATAGACACGGGAAAATGAGATTGTCTTCATACCCTTCCTTAGACAAGTATTCACTAAGACGATTGTACCACATTCTTTCGGATTGCTTCAGGCCGTATAATGATCGTCTTAATTGGATTAAATACGTACCCCTTGACTTTGCTTCATTCAAAGCAAATCCTTTCGGGATTTTCATATAAATTTATGTGTCTAAGTCCCCGTACAAGTAAGCAGTTACAACATCCATAAGTCTCATTTCTAAGTTTTGAGAAGCTGCTAAACTTATGAGATATCCGAATGTTGTTGTATCCATAACAGGGGAGTATGTTCCTCATAATCAATCCCCGATTTCTATAAAAAACCTTGTGCCACTAATCGTGCCTTATGTCTGGTAACTTCACTCATTTCATTCATTTTTCTTACAAAAATTCACTTGTAACCTACAGGGTTAACACCGTTTGGGGTTTGTACTATGGGTCCGAACACACCACATTTATTAAGAGACTCTAACTTTGCTTTGATGACACTTTCCCATTTTGGCCAATATTTCCTTTGTCGACATTCATTTATAGTATATGGTTATGTATCCCAATCATCATCATCATTTTTCTTTGATATTTGTGTAACTACCGCATATGCGCGCAAATGCATCATCGACGACAATTTCCTTTCTATCCCATCTTTCTCTTGAATAATTGTAAAGTGTAGAGATCGCTTCATTACCTGGTACTGGTGCCTCTTCATGGGGCATCTAAAGTCTCATCGGGACTTCCATTATTCTAGAGAGAATGGATTTTACCATAACCTCTTCAGGAGCGTTATGTTCCTCTTCGAGAGGAACCGCTTTAGAAGTGTTATGTGCCTCTTCGGGAGGACATGATGATGATTACTCATTCTCCTTTTCCGGGAACTGAATTTTTTAAACTTATAGGTTTGCCACACTTCTGGCGTATTACAGATTCTTTTGCTTCCGTATTTTGACTTTGTCCCACAGGGACATTAATCCTGCCGGGTATATTCATAGCTGGCACATGTGACCCTATCACCTTTGCTGCATCGTTAAATGCATCAGGTAATCTGTTTGTAATTTCTTGTAAATGCACAATTCTCCATACTTCATTTTCACATTGTGAAGTACGTGGATCCAGAAGAGACGGAGTGGAAGTATCCCATGTTAATCGTCGCAGTTCTTTTGGAGCTATCTTATCTCCCCCTAACGGCGAGAATATTGTCTCATCGAATTGATGATCGGCAAAATGAACAGTGAAGACATCTCTTGTCATTGGTTCTAGATATCGAATAATCGAAGGAGAGTCATAAACTATATAGATTCTCAATCTACATTGTGGTCCCAATCTTCGTATGCTTAGGAGGTGGTATTGAGACTTGAAATGCATGACCAAAGTTGCACAAATGAGAAATATTGGGTTGATGTTTTGATATAAGTTGTGCAGGAGAATATTGATGATAGGTTGTAGGTCAAAGTCTAATTAACATTGATGCATGCAACACAACATATTACCAAGCACTAATTGGTAATTTGAACTGCATCAGTAGAGTCCTATAAATGAGTTGGATGTGCTTAATCATAGATTCAGTTAAGCCATTCTAGGTGTGGACATGGGGGACAAGATGTTCGACTACAGTTCCTAGAGATGAACAGTAGTAATAAAAAACATGTGATGTAAATTCCCCTGCATTATCAAGTCTTATAGACTTAATAGGATAGTCAAGGAAGTGAGTGCTATGGCAAAGTCTATGTTCCGAGTTGAAAGTAGGTAAACATCCGACCAACAGGTGGAGGCATAAATCAAAACCCATAAAATACCTAAAAGGTCCACTAGGGAGATTTATGGGTCCACAAATGTCACATTGTATCATTTGTAGAAAGGATGGGTATTAGTATGTAATCTTAGCAAAAGAAGGTTGGGTGATTAATTTTCCTTGTGAACAAGGGGTACATAAGTACCCACTAGGTATGGTCAATTGATGGTTCTCTAACGAGTGTCCAAATAAGTTATCAATAATTATTCTCAACATAGTAGCCCCAGGGTGACCTAACCTATCATGCCAAAGCGTTAAGGTCTTATGATCACTAAGCTTGGGGCTTGACTTTGTCGTTTTGTTCATAACCGAATGTGATTCGACATTAGAGATTGTCATGTAATATAATCCTGAGGAGAGTGCACTTAGTATTTCTAGTATTTGCTTCTAGCTTCCAATACTAGTAACGATGCATAAGTATTCCTTGTTATCTTCAGTTACAATTTCAATGTGGTACCCATTCATCCTAATATCCTTGAAACTAATTAATTTTCTTCAGGAACTGCTTGGGAATAATGCATCTTTAATGAATAGATGAGTACCATTAGCTAACATCATATGGGCTCTTCCGAAGCCTTCAATTATTTGAACAACTATAGTTGATACCTTTTGTGGATTTTTAATCCTCTTTTAGCAATTTAGATTGTGTGGAGAGGAGAGGAAACATGGCATTTTGTTTGTTATTTCCTAGAGTCTCCAAATCCTCTGTGGTTTTTATTTAGGCCATGTTTAGCAACGATCCGTGCTAGGGAAAAGAATCCTCTATCAAGATGATTCCTTCGTTCCCTGAAACCATTGATGATTTCTAATGGAAGGAATCATTGCATTCCATGTTTGGTAAACAACTAAGATTCCTAAAGACAACACTATACTACATCCAATAGTCACGTATTTTTTACTAATTTCTCACAATCTGTGATGAAGCAAGCCCTAAAATTCCATCCCCCAATCACTTTTGTCATTCTAGAGATTCTGAAAGGTTTAGATTATGCAAGTGTAGCCACAAAAATAAAAAAATTACTTTTTATGGTCTGGAATTTTTCACAAATATATAAAACTCCATGAAGAATCTATGGGTCAGAATTGACCCCATAGTCCTTTTTGGCCTTTGGAAGATTCCGAACCTTTCGAATCGTATTTATAGGGCTCACAAGAAGAAGGAAATTGGAAATAACGTACTGTCCTTATATCTTGTTTTTCGCACTATATCAATGGTTTTGAGTCTTCCATGATGTTTTCATGATCCATGAAGAGTTAGGACCCCAAATTTGAGTCTCTAACCGTTTGTGGCCTTTTGAAAAGGCTTAACAATTCAAATTATTGAAATGGGGCCCACAATAGTTGAAATAATGCCATCTATTGGCCTGGACGTTTTTTAAATTATCTCCAAATCCGTGATAAATCAATGGCTGATATTGGCTTTCATGGTCGTTTTTAGCAGTGTGAAGATGATAAATGGTTCAGATCGTCATTTATGGCCCCATCATATAAAAAAAATTGAAGAATGTAGTTTGCTCCAAAAGACCTTGTTATTCACTGTAGCTCCGCAAATCTTTGCGTGGGATGATTTGCAGAGTCTGACAGGGGAGGGTTTGACATGCACTTTCCTTCCTTTGAGCGATGCTTGCAGTCAACTGATTTTTTAGCATAGACTTGCCAAACATTGGGTACTCTGTGCTTGCATGGAAAATTGCAACAGAATCCTCAGTGAGGATTGTTGCCAAACATGCCCTTAGAGAAACCATATTTATTAGTTCTCGGTGAGATGGTGTAGTAAAAAGAAAAGTGTCCTTATATTATAAGAAAAAGTGTCGATAAAGGACACTATTAGATTATGTATAAAATAGATTAAATGGCTCCCATCACATGATCCTATGATTACTTGACACATAGGCGATGATGTGATGCACCCAAAGCTCTCTATTTCTCAGCAAATGCCTCACAGTCCCTCCAAAGTCTTTACACTATAATTTAATTTCAGTTCAAAAGGAGTGGATCCCGGCATCTGATTGAGCACATGACGGAAACCGTGAGTAAAACCACATCAACAAAGATCCCATGTCAGAGCTAGTCACATGCAATTCCACATTAGAGCCTGTCACGTTTCCGTCATGTGCTCAATTAGGCAGTGGGACCACTCCTTTTGAATTGAATTTTAACAATATAGCATTGCAGGAGATGAAATCCATCTTGAATGGTTCAAATCATATATATGTGGGTCCCTAAATGGAGTTTCAGGATTTTCTTACACGATTTTGAGTAATATTAGTTGTGACAGAGGATCCAGACTCTTGCCACTGGGTGTCTAAGTTTCTCAATTATCATGGTTTTGAGGTTTTTATATATAAATATATATATATATATATATATTAGATAAAACCTATGCAATGCACTGGTTAAGTCTTATGCAAATCAAGTAATAAGTTGATACTAATATACAAATTAAATATCAATTAATGGAATAACACATAAAAGATTAATTAATTTGTGTAATAATAATGCTTGTCAAATGTTTTGTTTTATGTGAAAAAAGAAAGATCAATAGTTAGATTACATCCTCTACAGCTCTTTTGGGATGCTAAAAAGTATAACCTTTATCCAACTATTATATACTAGTGTTTGATTGATTATATGTTTACTTAACTCTATTGCCTCTGCTTGATGAAATGTTTACAGACTTATCAAAGGGCGAAACTGTCACATTCTTTTTAAGTAAAGTAAGTATATATCTTAATGGAGGATGGGGGAGGGACCCAATTGTCTAATGAGGATATAATGCCCTTGGTCCATTACTTTTTCATGGTAAGCATCTATCTATGCTAAAACTATCACATTTTGATGAAGAACATGTGATATGATAGCTGACCGCTTTTGGACAAATAATTTTAAATTAATGCCACTAGATTTGGAGACCATAATGGAGAGATATCTTCAATTTTACTCTATATCCTTTTGTATTGAGTTAAATGAGATAAAAACTAGTAAATCAAAGAAAAAATATGCGTGGAATGCTTTTATAGTAGGAAAGATGAGTTGGTAAAAACTAAAATTAGATCAGCGTCGCAATATGATAAATTCTAATACCTAAAATAATATATTTGATAGAAAAATGGTTTCAATTATATATATAAAAGCAACATCCCTCTGCGTAGAAGAGCGACACATGGCGCTTCTTTTTAGGGTTTTTAATAACACTAGCGCTTTTGGGCCTGCGCCCAAAGCAAGCCTTTATTTCATTGAAGGAAAACCCAATTTAAATTGAAAGTAGACACCTAGTAAAAAAAAAAAAAACTACATTTAATACAATTATACATGAAATTCAAGATTGGTCACCATCTTTTGGAGAACCCCATATACGTATATGCCTTCCCATTCATGGGGCGTGGATATTTGATAGAGGGAGGTTAGTTGAAAGTAAATTTAAATATAAATAGGAAGTAATTGTTGGTCAAATGCATATGGGAGGCATGATATTTTTTTATAAAGGCAAATATTTCAAAAGAATCTTATATATAAATCTAAATCAATCGTCAAAAGCAAAACATCGAATCATGTTCGAGTCAAACTTACCGTGTTCTTTATGGTATCAGTGGCGACGATACTAGGGCTGTCTCTACTAAGTAACATATTATGGGACGCAGTCGGAGAGGAGGCTGATGTTGACGCTCCATCTTGCAATGGAATAACTAAAATTTCTACTTCAATATACCATTCATGAATGTTAAATGAACCTTATAAGAATGAAAAAGAGAAAGAAAAATTGTGAGCAGAAATAAGAAATAAAATTATTTATCAAATATTTTAAAGATTTAGTAAATAGAATTAGTATATAAAAAATCATATAAAAGAACTACGATATGAAGGGCCAATGTATTAAAATAAAATAGGAATAATGTTTATAAGTCTCCATCATTCAATTCATAATATTTCTTTTGTCCATCAACTCCTTCGATTTGTGTTTAGGGCCCACCCTTTTTTTTGGATGAACGGTCGAGGTCCCCATCCGATGGGCCCCACTTGTTTAGGTTCCAAAGGAAGTGGCTGTACATTTCTTGGGTTTGGTAATAGAAGAAGAACCTTTTAAGGCCCACCCTTTTCTTGGCTCATACACAACCGATATGTGCAGGTGGGATGAACGGTCGAGGTCCCTATCTAATGAGCCCCACTTGTTTAGGTTCCAAAGGAAGTGGTTGTACATTTCTTGCAACTGGTAATGGAAGAAGAACCTTTTAGGGCCCACCCTTTTTTTGGCTCATACACAACCGATATGTGCAGGGCTATTATGTAGGAAAATTAGAGACTTCAGATGCTATTATGTAGGATAATTAGATAATAGTAGTTTGGTGAGATTAGATTAGAAGGGCAATTTCGGAATGTGGCATTGAAAGTAAATTTGAATATACAACTTTCTGCAACTTGGATATGACATGAGTGTCCCACAAATTAATATGCAACAACAATTAATATATACATGTTCACCGATCACTAAAATCATAGCCAAAGATCCTTTATTCTTTTTTCTTTGTTAGTTTAATAATACATGGGGCCATTGAAGGTAACTAAAGAGAAGTTATTATTGTATGATATATTTTAGGGAATGGATAAGTATCTTATTTCTAGAATATCTTAGATTGGCATTGAAATATTTTAGGTAATAAGATTAGATGAGAAGGGCAATTCCGGAATGTAGCATTTCAAAAAGTCTGAGGATGTGCCACGTGTCACTTTCCCAAAGAATCACCTGCTGCTTTAATATATATAACTAGCGCTACAGAGCCCGGGTCCAACGTGAGCCTTTAACTCATAGTGGGAAAACCCAATTTAACTTAAAAGTAAACACCAAGTGCATAAACAAACTCTATTTAAAATAATTATTTATAAAATTCAGAATTAGTCACCATCTTTTAGAGAACCCCATATACCTTTATCCCTTCCCATTAATGGGGCATGGATATTGGACGGAGAGATAGGTTAGTTGAAAGTAAATTTAAATATAAATAGTAACAAATTGATTGTCAAATGCAATTGGGAGGCATGCTTATTTTAAAGAGGAAATTTATTAAAAAAATCTTATATATAAATCTAAATCAATCATCAATATCAAAACATTGAATCATATTCGAGATCAAACTGGCCGTATTCTTTATGGTATCAATGGCGATGATGCTGAAGCTGTCTCTGCTATGTAACATACGCTGGGATGCAATCGGAGAGGAGGCTGATGTTGATGCTTCATTCTACAACGTAATAACTAAAAATCCTACTTTCAAATACCATGCACGGATGTTAAATAAATAAGATTGAGAAAGAGAAAGCAAAATAAAGAGCAGAAAAAAACTACAAAATTTAAAAGCAAATATTTTAATGATTAAGTAAATTGAATGAGTACATAGAGAACATATAAAAGAAAAACATTTAATAAAACATAAGAAAGCTTCTTAATTACATACAGAACATATAAATTACCATATATTGTATTTTTTTTCTATGTCAGCTGAAGTCTCAATTGCAATTCTCCACTTGTTATTCCTGATCAGCAAAGAACGATCTGAATCATCAAACATATGAAACTGCACATTTTGGAAAATTAATAAGAGGTGGCAAAATGATAAAATCTCAGGACAATTTAAACAAATATAAATGATGAAAAAAAATTAAAAATGAAAACTTATAAACAAAAAAAAATGGAAAGAAATAAAATTCTCCAAATGATCCATTTAGTAGATGAATTAAGGTGGTTTTTTTTTTTTTTTTTTCAATTTCTGCCAAACTAACCCAAAGACTATACAAAATGACTAACTTTATTACTATGACCCACCGACCTAACATGAACTTTCATATTACATCAACTTCATTTTTATGACCTACCAACCTAACCTGAACTTCCACGCTACATCAATAATAGTGTTTACATTTTCAATCCTATTAATAAATGGGTAAGCATTAGGTTAGTAAAGTGATTTGGAGTAACCAAAATTAAGCCTAACATGGGTTGGAAACTATAAACCTAAACATACCCTTTAATATATGGGTGAGGCTTAGGTTAGTAAAGAATAAACCTAAACCTAAGCATTAGACCTGACTTTCTATAGAATGTAGTAATCAAATAGAAAGGAAAAGAATAATTTTCAAAATAATAAGGGGAACTTTCAAAAAAGTATGAAAACTATATTTTATTTTCAAGAAAGTACAATCTATTGTAAAATGAAAAATTTTCAAATCATATTAAACAAAATATAACAGAAGAAAAAAAATTAAAAATGGAAAACAATTCAATTTAGTTTATTTTAAAAACTGCTTGGACCACCATATCCTACATTTTCCTATATTCATATCCATCATGCAACAATGGTTGTTTCTTCATAATTGTGGAGTCTAAAGACCGTGTGCACTGATTATTATCTCTCTCTTTTTATTATGTTTCTATTTTTCCAAAGAGAAGATGATCACTCTAATTTCCAAAGATCCAACAATTCATTTTAGTTTATTTGAAAAATTGCTTGGACCACCATATCCTATATTTTCCTATATTCATATCCATCATGCAGACTTGCTCTAAAGCTCCAAATATCCGGATTGATTTTGGTGGATTTTGTGGCATGGGAGGTAAGATGGTTGTTTAAGAAATTTCTCTTCTAGCTACTTTGTTGGTGGATAGTCCACATGATCAATCCAACCCAATCACTCACCTTTCTGGGAATTTACATGTCATAGTTTTCACTGCTACCAATACAATCAATTAGATATAAACATCTCTTAAAATGAGATTTAAACAATTAGAAATATTATTAAAAAATAAATCTAAAAGGAATATACAAAGTTTAAAATCCATTCAATACCTTCTCTTTAAGCCCATCTCCATTCAACCATGGAAGTTCCCCCCTTTCATAAGGAATTCATTCTCAGATTGTGTGATTGGTGATCATTGTGATCCTCTCGGACAAGTGGGAGTTTTTCGTGTTTGCAGCGGACTGCATTGCCACGGCTCTAAGAGCAGCGATTTGGGTGAGGAAGAGGTGGTTCTAAGTAGGCCCAATTCCAAAAACTCATACTAATCTCTCTCTTTATCCCCAAGACGACCCCTTGACAGATCTAGATGAACAAACCCTAACAAATTATCACTTTTTAAACTCGAATATGCTCTCATCAAACCTGGCTTCGGATATCTGGAAACGCCCTGATCCCTTCTATAATGTCTTTGAATCTGTTCAGGTTCTACTCTAGCCTTTGGATCCTAGGCTACTTCATGATCTTCATCGTCGGTGCGATCATCGCCGTCTCTTACTATGCCGTAGTCGTCATCATGTGTGGGCCACAGCTGATCCGTCTCTTACTATGCCGTAGTCGTCATCACGTGTGGGCCATAGCTGATCCCAGAGAATCTGAGGATGTGCCACGTCTGTGGATGTGCCACGTCTGAGAATGTGCCACGTGTCGTTCTCCCAGAGAATCACTTGCTGCTTTATCACATCCATTCGAGATTTTTCAAAAATCAAAACATTTCATATAAATCTGGATAGGCTTCAAGGAAAGGAACCGATACAGATGTCCTAGATTTATGCAATAGGATGATTAGTAGTTAGGAAGTAGTAATTAGTAATTATATCTTAGCTCAACATATCCATTCAATTTTTTTTTCTAACTCTACCTTCTTTCCTTAAGACCTTTGTTTAAAAACTCTAACCAACTTTCTTAGAAGATTCTTATAAATCTAGTATTTCTTTATTTGGTGGGCCATGTTGGGCACATGCCTCTCAAATTAGTTGGATATTACAAGTAGTATAGAGGTAAACACGATGGGTTCGGAGAGCTCAAAAATTAAAATCTAAAAGTTTTTTTTTTTTTTTTTTTTTTTTTTTTTTTTGTATATAGCCTCAAGTTTTCTAGGTTTTGTGAATAGGCCTATGTGTTTTCAATATTTATTGGTACATCCTTGATTTTTCAGTTTAAGACCTTTCATGTCTCCAAAATAAGTAGCATTGAAACCACCAAAAGTGTTTAGAGTGAATTGATAGTTTCACCCATCTCTTTATCTCTATATACATAATTTCGAAAACATAGACTTTATTTTCTATAAAGCTAGTAACATTGACAAATACTATAGTATATTTAGCAGGAGGGAATAACCCAATAGGTTATTCTAGACGTCAAAAATGGAGACATCCAGTTATAGGTTGATGTCAAACGGACCGGTTTAGAGATATATTGTTAACTCCAACATAACTTGACCAAAAGATCTACCTCAAGCGTGAGTAAGAAAACTCAAGGCAGCTCCCTATCCTACTTGTAGTCAGGGAGGAGGATAAGATGGATCCCTTATTCTGCCCATTTGGATTATATACTCCCTAACAAGTGATTCTAAATTTGTTTTAATATTAGAGGATTTTACGGAAAAAATCAAAGAATTTCTCCATTCCTCGCGAAGGGTCTCCAAAGATTGTGCAGCACGAATTCGGTCTTCCCTCCATTCTTTTAATTTTTTTATATACTTTTATCTGAGCTACGATAGCGTCACCTAGAAAAACTTGGGGGGATGCTAGCGTCGCTCCTCACTTATCGGTGGAAAAGCTGCGAATACAAGTTTTCCGCCATTCATATTTGTGGAAAAGGTCCGAATGCAAGTTTTCCCCGTTCATATCGGTGGAAAAAGGCTTGGAATACAAGTTTTCCGCCGTTCATATTGATGGAAAAGCCGCGAATACTACAATATTTCCACTGTTAATATGGGCAGAAAAGTTGTGAATAAAGTTCTCCCCTGTTCATAAGGGCGGAAAAGTTGCGTCCAAACCTGCAAATGTAGATTTACTCTGCCGAGCAACCTTTCTCTCTCTTTTCTCATGAATGGGTTCATGGGTTAAGGGAAAACTCTACATGATAATGTACCAGTATAAGATTGTTATTTGAACCATTCTTCCATATTATGTCCGTCATTTATTCTTTCCCTTTCTCTTTCACTTTTCAAGATAAATATTGAGAATATAAAAAAAGAAAGAAAGAAATAGTATGTCGGTCAATAGTAATCTTTTGTATATAGCCTGTGATACTATTTTCCTAAGATGATTGGGAAAAAATGGAGTGGGGGAGATAGAGAAATCGGTGGGAGAAGAGGAAGAAATAAGAGGAAGAAGAGTGTTTTGTGAAAACTGTGTAAAGCGACGCTAGCGTTTCTCCTAATAGACACGAGCGGTGCTAGGAGCAACGCTAGCATCGCTCCCCTCAGCATTAAAAAAAATGGAAGAGGCCCTGATGGACCCCGTTTGTGCTACGCAATATTCCGGGACCCTTTGCGAAGAATGGACAAATTTCAGACTTTTCCCATAAAACCTTCATATTATTAATTTCATCGTTATATTTTCATGAAAACAAACACGCTCATTAAGTCAACAAAGAAAAATCCAAAAAAAAAAAAAAAAGGAACATAAATGTATGGTAGAAAGTAGAGACCTTTCTAAGAGGTTGGAGATAGGTCCAATTATGGTATTAGTTGTTGCCATTTGCAGCTAAGTCAGGATAGTAATGCAAAGAAATAAATCGAAATGAGATTGGTTCTTGCATCTCTGACTAAGTCAAGATAGTAATGCAACTTGTCTTGACGTGAATGTAACATGCCATCTTGGTCAAGAACGGCTCCTTACCTAAGTGGTAAGCAGTGGCAGTTCTCACCTTGTTGTCCAGGGTTTGAATTCTAGGTACGCCGCCACCTCTTTCAGCATGTGCAGGTTTCCTTTCCACTTGTGTGAGTTTTCTTCCCACGTGTGCAAGCTCTCTTTCCACTTATGTGGGATTTCTTCCCGTGTGTTTGTGGATAAAAAAAAAAAAAAAAAAAAAAAACCATGTCATCTTGGTCTTGCAATTGTTATAATGATTGGAATTATTTATAGGAAAATTCCAAATTCTATGGGTTTTTTTTTCTTGTATATGGAGGAATGGTAAGCTATCAAACTCCAATTAAACAGGCCTAGTGTAAGTCCTAGGGATCATCCCCATGGCGCTCCACAATAGAGTGTTCTTCTGTGCTCCTCCAGTGTATGCCAATTTTTGTACAAACATGTACTCCATGCCCAAGGACGTCCCACTTGTTCTTTGCCGGTGCTAGGGGTCGATCCTTGGCACTAGTTTTTAGATTAGACGATCACTATCACTTGGGTTGTCTCGTGGTTCACCCAAATTCTATGTTTTTGTTTGCACTTCAATATACTCATATGGGATTTGGTTAAAATCTCTGCAGTGAAGTTAGAGTCATCAATCAATAAAATCAAGATAGTAATGCAAAGAAGTAGACCCAAATGGGGACTGGTTCTTGCATCTACAACCAAGTCAAGCTAGTAATGCAATTAGTTTTTGACGTGAATGTATCCTGTGATCTTGGTCCTGCAATCGTTGCAACAATTCTATGGTTGTTTTGTGCTTGGTATGTGGGAGGAATGGTAAGCTATTCTAGTTCTGCTAATCAGGCATAGTCTTAAGTCCTAGGGACACTCCATAATAGGACCTTCTTTCGTGCTCTACCAGTGTATGCCTGCTGTTGTATAGACTAGTACTCCATGCCAGAGCATACTCCACCTTTGCGCTCAGCCTTGTAAACGTAGAATACAGTTGTGGCTACTATCACAAAGATCCCATCTAAAATACACAAATTTTAATTTTAGGTTAGAAGCTGGTGGGTCCATAAGCTTTTACTTTGAAGTGTTAGAGGACGTATAAACTACTTTGTATCCTTTTATAATATCTTATTTATATGTTTTATAAGTGATTAATTTGATTTGAGCCTAACTCCTATATGAGTAAAATTTGACGAGGGCTCATTCAAATGAGGTGATTTATTTTCAGCAGTTCAAGATTTTCAAAATAGGCCCCGCAAAGAGGCCTCAGGAATTTCTCGGGGGTTCAAAGCCCTAGAGGATCCAAACTCTTTATGAAAAATCTCCACTAGACAACGTTGGATGTAATATTCAACATTGCTGACTTAGGCTTTGCATGAACCAATCCCATTTGGGTCCACTGGAGTGCTAACATGTAAGAATCTTGGCAGAAATATCTAAAGTCACTACCATTAGTGCAAGTCTAGAATAACCAGATACATTCACATCAAGAGTTGTCGCATTGCTAACTTGGCTTCTGAATCAAGTTCATTTGGGTCTTCTGGATTGTTACCAAATCCATGGAATTTGGAATCCTCCTAGAAATATCCTAAATCCCTGTCATCATCAATGCAAGTCTAGGATGACCCGATGCATTTCCAGCAAGACAACTTGCATGACTGACTTGTCATGGTCGAATGAACCAATTCCATTCGCGTCTATTATGTATAAGTGCTAATTGGAATGGATAGTATTTTGAGTCTTCTCAGAAATAACTGCAATCACTACCACGAGGCAAGTCTAGGGCGACCAGCTGTGTTCACGTCAAGACAAGCTGACTTGACTTAGTTTTGGATGGTATGAACCTAGCCCCATTGGGTCCCAATCAAGTGGGGACTACTACATACAATTTGAACACTTTTATTGAAACTACAAACACTATCATCAGAGACTTGACTTGGTTTTGGATGGTATGAACCTAGCCCCATTGAGTCCCAATCAAGTGGGGACTACTACATACAATTTGAACACTTTTATTGAAACTACAAACACTATCATCAGAGACTTGACTTGGTTTTGGATGGTATGAACCTAGCCCCATTGGGTCCCAATCAAGTGGGGACTACTACATACAATTTGAACACTTTTATTGAAACTACTAACACTCTCATCAGAGCAGTCCCCAGGAGGAACCCATGCATTCATCTTAAAGAGAAACTAGGGAAAAGGCCCGATGCTCAGCACGGGTAACATAATTCATAATACTAAATCTTAAAATAATATAAAATAAAATTTGAGAAAATTAAAATATACCGTGGCATTTAAAACTCAAAGGCCTAAAAAAGAAACCAATATAAGTAATCTAGAGTGTATCTCTATTCCAGAAATAAATTGTTTATTTATTAACTTTACATTTTGGAAAATAAAGATCAAGTTACATCCACCTAAAGTAAAAGATAACCAATGTGAGAAAAGAAATGAGAAAATCAAAATGGAAGAACACCAAAAAGAAGAAGCAAGAGATCTAACCTGTAGAGTCAATTGTCTACGTTGACAATATCACATGTAATAGTAAAAATCAAGTTACCAATGCATTATGTCTAGAATTGCAGATCTTCACATGTAACAATAAAAAATACAAAGATACGGAAGCGATATATATATATATATATATATACTGTTGTTCCTCTGCTCAACACAGTTCAAAGTGACTACATGCATGACATGTATTAACCTTCTTGAAGAAACTTTAAACTTCACCCTTCGTTCCTTTCCTTCGGCTTCCAATAGTGTGTCACATTGATTGTTTTGAGACACATCCATTTGAGTTGAACATCAAAAATCTCCTGCAGCATGCGAGCTTTACAATTTAGCAACACCAATCCACATGGGCTCTTAAATTAAATGGTACTCTTAAATTACATGGCAATCAGGCTGAACTTAACACGACGCAATAGTAAACACTAAATACTAAAATTTTTTACTAATTCATTGATGATCCATTTGCTAACAAATCCAGCCAATCATACACATCGTATGGCCCGCTCATGTATGTTACTAAGGTAAACTAAAAAAAGGGTTTTTGATGGTCTGCATTCTCGATAGACTTTGATCTAGATGGTCACCTTTTCAACTTAGAAAATCTCTTCAAATGGTTATCAAGTACGAATTCCATGATCATATTAGTTTTTTCTTCTAACGTGAGGTAACCGAAGTCAACTATTTTGAGGATGGACCCTATCTTCCATCAAAGAGCATATATTTTTGGGGCATTTGGCGACAGGTCCCTCAACATTTGATTTTATGGCCTTAGATCCACCATCTGTTTTCATAGTGTGGTAGGTCTTTTTTTCAAATTTGAATACTTAAAATGTCTAAGTTACCCTTTTCTTTAAAGATAAATTATATCAAATGATTAGTGAGATATGCCATTAATAATGGTCAACTACCATTTCAAAAGACAAATAAAATTCAAAAACAGAAATAGATTTCAAGAATTCAAAATTTTGAATAAATCTGTACAGAACTCAGATAAATTCCTATAAAACACAAATAAATTTGACAAAAACTCAAAACATAGATAAATTTGATAAAAACTTAGCTACATTTGTCCATAACTCAGATAAATTTATTCTAGAACTCAAATAAATCTGTCCATAACTCAGATAAATTCGTATAAAACACAAATAAATTTGACAAAACCTCAAAATTTAGATAAATTTGATAAAAACTCAGCTAGATTTGTCCAGAACTCGGATAAATTTGTTCTAAAAATCAAATAAAATTTTTCGGAGCTCAGATAAATTTGTATAAAACACAAATAAATTTGACAAAAACTCAAAACTTAGATAAATTTGATAAAAACTCACCTACATTTGTCTAGAACACAAAGAAATTTGTTTTAGAATTCAAATAAATATGACACGAACTCAGATAAATTCATATAAAACACAAATAAATTTGACAAAACCTCAAAACTTAGATAAATTTGATAAAAACTCACCTACATTTGTCCAGAACTCAATTAAATTTGTTCTAGAATTCAAATAAATCTGTCTAGAACTCAGATAAATTCATATAAAACATAAATAAATTAAAAAAAAACTCAGTTAGATTTGTCCAGACCTCAAATCAATTTGTTCTAGAACTCAAATAAATCTGTCCAGAACTCAGATAAATCTGTATAAAACACTAATAAAATTGACAAAAACTCAAAACTTAGATAAATTTGATAAAAACTCAGCTAGATTTGTCCAAAACTTGGATAAATCTATTTTAGAATTCAAATAAATCTATCCAGAACTCAAATAAATTCGTATAAAACACAAATAAATTTAATAAAAACTCAGTTAGATTTGTCCAGACCTCAGATCAATTTGTTCTAGTTATCAAATAAATCTGTCCAGAACTCAGATAAATCTGTATAAAACACAAATAAATTTGACAAAAACTCAAAACTTAGATAAATTTGATAAAAACTCAGGTAGATTTGTCCAAACTCAGATAAATTTCGCAGTAACTCAAATAAGCGGCGGTCTCTAGCTAGTGACTGCCCTCTTTTTTCGGCAACGGTGTGAAACCAGAGATTTTTTCAGATCTTTACTACCTCTGCCCCCACTCTGATTTTCTTTGTAACTTCCGATCGTCTTCTCCGCAAACTCAAATTTGCGTCTTACTTGTCGGGAACCCTGCACTATAGCAGATCCCTAGACCTCCTCTGTTCTGGTTCACCAGCAATAACCAAGATTTGATAGTGTGTTGTCTTTCTCTTTGCCGATGAATGAAGTCCCTCGTTCCTAGAGAATAAGACGGAAGGGGTTTTTCGGGACAACAGAGAATGAAAGAGAACTTGGCCTAGGAATGAGGGAGAATGGACAATTTGAACTTTTAAAATTCAAAATTTTATGCTCAAACTGTTGAAAGGGGCAAATTAGTCATGCAAAAATATGATATGGCATATTAGGGACCTCTCATCAAAATATCTCCAGCTGTATATACTACAGACATTAAAGAAAAAGTTGTTGGACTTGCTGCCTCGGAAGACCGTGCTTAGGGACTTGTGGCTAATTTACCCTATATTGGGGTCCAATTTCCCTTGATGAAAAATTTTGTGCGACACAATAAGTGGTGACATAAACACCATTTGATTTGTGCATTGATAATGCAACCCATACACATACGAATACACCGAAACATAAAATAAATATTAAAAAAACACAGGGAAAGAACAACAAACAATATCTTATTCGCATGTAAAAACATATGCAAATGAATGCACCCACGTTCACTATGATATTTATGAGTTCTTAGTCTTTGAGGATTATAGTTTGTTTAATGCTTTCTATTCATAAATTGGTGGACTTTCCATGCATTCATATCATCAACAGTGGAGCTAATATCCAATTAGCCCACTATTACAATTTACAAATACAAAATACAATATATCAAACACACAAGTTGATATGACAGCGACATGTATGGATATTGTATGGATGGCATATTTATTTTATTTTGCCGATGCATAAAATCATGTATTGAAAAACAGAAAATAGAAACAGTTTAGTAGTTTCAGCACAGTTTAGTACTTTTTTTTGCTACGGCTACATGAAGGATTGTTGGGATGGGAGATCGTGTGATGCGGAGCGCATGGTAGGGACTTGGAGGGAGTGCTTAAAGGTTATTTCAATCGCATTAGTGTAACTACCTTATGGGTTTTTTTTAAAAAAAAAAAACTAACTAACTTGTGATGGTGAGTTTCATTGCTTGTTTGGGTTACACACAATAATTTGAGCATGGATCTCATGTGCTTGGGCTTCTTACTCGACAATCAATGGATTTGATCTTCTCATCCATGTATGAGCCATGGCGTTCATGTTTCTCACCTCTCGCTGGACCTTACGATATATTTGATATAAGGTGAGGAATCCATAGATTTTGGGGATTCCTTACTTTCCTTGGAACAAGGATTTCACACTGAGGTTTTGTATAACTGAGGGTTTTGCATCAATATCTTTGTCATCGATGAGTACCGCTAAGACAAAATGGTATCGGTGCATAAATCCACAAAAAGGAGGATTTTCAAATCATGTGGGAGGAAATTGGTGAAAGTCCTTACAAGTGAGGATTTCTAGTGGCCAGAATCCTCCGAGGTTTTATTTTTGCATTTTTTGGAAAGTTAAGTATTATCACTTTTAAGGAGAAAGAACAAAAGAGTACTAAGAAACCTTCAAAACTTTACCACCTCTCACCAGAGTGTGGAAAACAAAGGGAGCGGCTAGCATAATGACCCGAAACACGAGGGACTTACAATTGCCAAACGTGATTTTTTCATGACTTTGTGGAAACTGATAAGGGGTCCTTGAGGATTTAACCGTCAAACGTGACCATATAGTGCATGGGATATGATGGGTGTTGGGTAGGGCTGCAAATGGGTATTTGATTAACCAAGTACTTGAAATTTCCAATTCCAAATACATAGGTATGAAACTTATTTTTTTGGATGTAGATGAAATTTGGATATAGATCTAGATCAATGAATATATGATCCAAAATATTGGGGTCCAGATTCCTTCATATATGTTCTGACCCAAGGATCTAGATCAAAAACATTTTGATCCACATATTAAAACAAATATATAGGCTTTAAGGGCCTACATATCATATTGATAGTTAAGATTCTTATAAGCTTTGATTATGTACCATGTAATAGCCCCACATGATCTTATTTTGGGTTTGCATCCATTTTTTTTTAAGTTCAAGTCGGGTTTGGAAAATATTGGTTCCATATTGGATCTGGATCCGAATATGAAACTGAAAAGTACTCACAAGGGTATGTTAACCCCTGGGGGTAATTGGACTAGTAATCAAACTATGCCAATTTAGAGAAACAATTAAGTCCCAAACACGTACAACAATGGTCACTCAACAAGAGAAAATAAAGTACTGAAATAATTTAAATAATCAGCTTTGGATTGATAACACTTCAACCAACAATAACGCTTATCAAATTAAATTTAAAAAGTGTTATGCATAAGTACTATGCTAGTCAATATAAAAAAGATCACTTTTGCACATTCATACCATAGCATGCATAGAGAATGGTAAAACAAAGAGATGATGGCACGATGATTTATAATGGTTCGGTCTTTGACCTACGTCCACTCCCAAGAGTACTCCCAATGGTCTCTTGTATTCCCTAAGTGAGTTTTCAATAGGGACTCCTCAAATCTGTACAACTAGATTTTATTAAGGTAGTGGTTCAATCACAAAGCTCTACTCCACCGATCGATCTATTTTACTAGAGAGGTTTGATCACGTAGGCATATTCCTCCTTACAACATTGAATGTATATTAAACAGAGAATAAAGGCACAAATGCTTGATCTAATAAAGATAAACGTGTGATCAAAAGATTATGATTTTGGACAAAAGGGAAAGGTGATGATTTTGGATTTTCAGGAGTTGCCATAATACAACGTACTCCATTTGAAAGAACATAGAAAGAAAGCAGAAACACAACAAAATGGCAAAGTTGAGTTTCTTTTTATTCATGTTTTTAGAAGTACATAGGCCGGGGATGCAAATGATTCCAGATCGACACTAAGCTCTGATCAGCTCGCTTTTCTTATTCGCTGGACTATCAGGGTCAGCGGATGTGAGAATCCGTGGGGCCAAACCCTTTTGTGATCGGAGATAAAACGAACATCAACTTTTTTTGTACGAGTATGCCAAATTTTCTACTTTACTTGGAATTAAGAAGTGGTGGTCCATAGATCCACCTTCGCAAGTAGAAAAGAAAATTAACTTTTTTTTCTAACTTTCATTGCACATGTGTCAAGAAAAGAGACATGATTTGATTTGAATGCCATGAAATGAGTTTTTCATTCGTTTGCCGTGAAAGACGATGTTTTTGCCGTGAAAGGCGGATTACAATTCTTATCCAAAAGAGAATAAGAGAGTTGTGATTTTTATGTCTTTTCTAAAAATACAAAATACAATGAAAAGAAAGAAAATGAAATTTAACTTCTCAAGAGATTGTGATGACTCGTTCAGATTGACAGTCGTAAGTCATGTTTGGACTTCACCATCATCCTTCAGATGATAACAGATGATGCTTTTGATTCTCTTGGCTTGATTTGAACCTTAGATTTTTAGAGGATAAAGACCAAGATGAGGTCTTATATCCAATAAAAACCTAAATATACGAGTTGAAAAGCCTCGTCTAAGCCATGGAGACAGAAGGAGAAGGCCTTTTGGGGGTGGCACCCCAAGGGACTTTGGTCACATTGTAGTGGTAATTGCTGTAGAACTTCTTCGACGAAGGAAAGGTCGTCGTTGGAACATTATGGCAACTTTGCAAAGTTTCTTTCTCTAGGATTTGGGTGTGGTTTTCCATGTCCTTCACATGGTGGAAATGGCCTCCTTTTATAGGTTTTTGGTGGCCATGAAGGGAGTTTATGGGCTTTAAATGCATTAATTGCATTAATACTCCATGATGGGAAGATTTACAAGTTTTTAAATTTGTATTTTTGTAACTCCTTTTTATTGGATTTTGATTGGCCGTTGGAGAATAAAGGGCCTTTAATTGCCTTTAAAATCCATGATGGGTAGAGTTACATGATTTAATCCATGATTGTACTTGACTTGTAACTCTCACTCCTTGGCTTTTGATTGGGTCGTCTACAATAGTGAGTAATTGACCACATTAATTTGTCATAAAATGGGTCATAAAGTAAACAAACAAAGACAATCAAGAAAATTGCCACAAGAAATTATGGACTTTTCAAATTAATCCATACGGGTACATTTGTTGTAAAATGCATGTACCTTGTTTTACAGGTGAAGACTATTTCATCACCTTTATAGATGACTACTCACGTTTTGGTTTCGTTTATCTAATTAAAGAGAAACCTGACACTTTGAATGTTTTCAAAATATTCAAAGCTGGAGTAGAATAGCAATTAGAAAAAGGAATTAAAGTTGTGAGATCCAATAGGGTTGGTGAATATTGTGAGAGATACACTGAATTGCCCTAGTCCATTTGAAAGATTCCTTGAACAAGAACGCATTGTTGCTTAATATACAATGCATGGAATGCCTCAGTAGAATGGTGTTGTTGAGGGAAGAAATTGGACGTTGATGGATAAGGTTAGGAGTATTGTCAGTAATACCATGTTACTCGAGTCTATGTGAGGTGAAGCATTAAAGACTACTATGTACATTTTGAACCCTGTGCCTACGAAAGCAGTTCCAAAAACTCCTTCTGAGCTATGGACTGCTTTAACCCTTTCTGAATCTGGGGACGTCAATCAGAAGTGAGAGTGTTTAACCCACAAGAAAAGAAATTAGACTCTAGAACAGTAAGCGGATATTTTATTGGTTATCCGGAAAGTTCTAAGGGGTATAGGTTTCATTGTCTTTCTCATACCACTAGGATCATAGAGTCCAATAATGCTAAATCTTTGGAGAATCACCAAAATAGTGAGAGTGATGAAACAAGAAAAATCACTTATAATGAAATCAGGGATGCAGTATTACCTGATAGAAGTGGAGTAGTTGTCCCACTTAATACTAGTATTCAAGAGGTACAGCCACCATAAGTTGAACGGGACGACTTAGATGTTCCCCTTGATAACGTGAACATTGATAATTCAGAGGAACAACAATCCGTCAACAATGAAACACTCCCAGAATAGATTGTTGAAGGTGATCAAATTCTAAATATTACACGACCAAATGTTAATGAAATAAATCCAGAAGAGTTGAGAAGGCCAACTCGAGTGAGAAGACATGCAATTCTAGATGATTATGTTGTGTATTTGGAAAAGGCAGATATTAGAATAAAATAAGATCCTAGAACATTCAAAGAAGCCAATAACGGTGACAGTTTTGTTAAATGGATAGAATCTATGAAAGATTAATTAAAATCTATGGTTGATAACAAAGTCTGGGATCTTGTCGAACTTCTCCAGGGGTCCAAAACTGTTGGATATAAATGGGCCTATAAGAACAAAAGGGGCTCCAAAGGAAAAGTCGAATGATTTAAAGCCCGACTAGTAGCCAAGGGTTTTTCTCAAAGAGATAGTGTCGATTATAACGAAACCTACTCTCCAGTATCAAAGAAAGATTCATTCAGAATTGTGACAACTCTTGTAGCTTATTTTAAGTTAGAGTTACATCAAATGGACGTCAAGACCGTGTTTCTAAATGGGAGTCTGGAAGAGGATGTGTACATGGAATAACCCGAAGGTTTTGTAGAACAAGGTAACAACAAACTAGTATGTAAGTTAAAGAAGTAAATATACGGCCTTAAACGGGCTTATAGACAATGATATATAAAGTTCAACAACATTTTAATAGCATTCGGCTTCACCAAAAATGTTGTTGACCATTGCATATCTCTTAAAGTCAGTAAGAGCAAGTTTATGATTTTGTTCCTATATGTTGACAACATTCTACTAGCTAGTAACGACTTTGGTATGATTCGTGAGACCAAGGATTATCTTGAGAGTAATTTTTATATGAAAGACATGGGCGAAGCAACCTTCGTAATAGGAATTGAGATATTTCAGAATAGATCTCGAGGATTACTTGGGTTGTCTCAAAAAGCGTACATCAATTTTATTATTAAGAGATTTCATATGGAAGAATGTAGGCCATAGGATGCACCCCTTAAAAAGGGAGATAAATATAGTAATGATCAATGTCCAAGGAATGAAATAGAGAGGAAACAAATGGACAAATGTCCCTATGTGGATGCAATAGGAAGTTTAATGTACGCACAGACTTATATCAGACCGGATATTAATTTCACAGTCAGACTATTGAGTAGATACTGGAGTGATCCAGGCATGATGCATTGGACAGGGGTAAAGAAGGTTCTACGTTATCTACGTGATACCAGCAAATACTTGCTAACATATAAAAGATCTGATTATTTGGAGGCGATAGGATATTCAGATTCAAACTTTGCTGAATGTATCGACAATAGGAAGTCAACTTTAGGATATATCTTTCTAATATCCAACGAGACTATTTCATAGAGAAGCGTGAAACAAATGCTAATCACTCCTTCCACATCTGATACAGAGTACGTAGCATGCTTTGAAGCCGCGGGTCACGCAATGTGGTTGCGTAGTTTCATCTCAGGACTTAGGATTATGGACCAAATCTTTGAGCCTCTAAAGATTTATTGCAATAATGAAGCAACGAGGCGTTTTGCCCAAAATGACAAATATTCTAGTAAATCTAAGTAATAGGAAGTCAAGTATCTTGTCTTGGAAGAGAAAATAAGAGATCGTTTGGTGTCAGTTGTTGGGGTTCCAACGGACCTCATGATTGCAGATCCACTAACGAAGGCGTTACCATCGAAGGCCTATATTGAACATATATTAAATAAAGGCTTGTACAAAATTGCCTTATTAGGATCTATATATATTTATGTTTACTTGACACTATGTAAATCGATCATTACAGTTACAATAAAATGATTTCGTAATTCTTACTTTATATTTATTGTCACATGTGATTAATGTGGATAAAGTGAGAATGTAAGGTTATGGCATTAAAGTACCTGTTAAAATAGGATTGCCATGTGAAGATCCTATTTTAATGCTTATTTAGGACTTAATTAGATGAGAATATTAATGTTGTACTATGGAAGGAAATGTGTCGATCGAGATATTGACCGCCCTGATTCACATTGATAAACTTGCCTAATTACATATTAAAGACTGGCATAAAAGTTGAATGAGTTTTTATTTCTTCAAACTGGTGCACCAGTCAGAGTCGAATATTTTTTTTAATATTTTTAAATCCGAGTCATTTTAAATATAAATATATTTTTTCCTTTCTTTAGAAAAAGAGTTATATGCATGTGGTCACATGGACCAAGTGGGAGACTATTGGAGCGTCTTTAAAGTGGTCCACATGACCACTGAATGGTCTCTCCCTCTTTCCATTGGAAACGACATGCATGCATGGGTTCTTGCTTTCTTTTTACTTGTAATGTGTCATTCATAGCCATTGAAGGATTTGAAAGGTCATATCTCTTGATGGAAGAGATGTATATAGGAAAGGGCCTATAAAAGGAGATGATGTTGGATAACTCTCTACACTAGGAGATATTTCAAAGGCACCTTGCAGAAAGGAAGAAGTAGCAGAGTTGTAAACCCCATAAAGAAAAGCCATGGATTCTGGACGTATGATTACTTACTTATATTATTGTATTATTCAGATTAGATCCAAATTATTAGATTATGAAAATGTTGGAAAAGTTCTACAAATCCTACTCTATACCTAAATCCGGAATGCAAAAGCCCTAATTCCAATATGAAAGATGACAATTCCCCGTCAATGGTTTGGTCATATATATCAGTTCAAAACATGAGCCCAACTTTGCTGAATGGATGCACAATGACCCCATAGTTAAAAATTATTTAATAGGGCAATCAGTTGGGTAGTGACTGAAACCTTTTTTACGGAGAAAAAAGAACTTGAATCCAAGATCGATTAAAAAATCCCATGGAGACAGCGAAATTTGATTTGTAATGTGTTTGGTGTACTTTGTTATAATGAAGCCTATTCAAATCACATGCACATAAAATCAGTATGAGTTAGGAACGTGCACAAATTTTACTCTATTTGGAATGACATAGCATATAAGATTGTTCATATGTAAAAGGGAATTATCTGTATGGTATCCCAAAGTCATCGATTACTCTCCCTTGTTACCAAAGTGGGCAATTTTACCTAGATAGTCTCTGTACTGTCCGTACCCCTGTGCTGGCCAAAAGGCATTTTTTATTTGCGATATCACAACAAATGTTGCGATACGCAAGTTATTAAGTTACGATACTGCAATTTATGTTGTGATATCACAATTTATATTGCAATAGCTCAACTTGAAAAAACCCTTTTCATCCTTTTATCCCTCTTTGTTTTGACTATTCATCATTTTCACCTGCGGTAAATCTCTCCCCCCGGCCGATTTCACCATCCTCCTACCTCGCTAACCTATTTGCAAATACGCAAGGCACCCAACGTCCGTTCGGCATCAACGAAGCATAACCGTCTCCATTGTCTCCATCGACTAGGGATTTTGGCAACCATTATTTTGCAGTTTGGGCGTTCCCGAGCTTGGTGTTGTTGTAGTCGCCACTGCTAAACCTAGTAATCCGTCTTCCCTCTCTCTTTTAGCGAGTTCTAGTCTTCTCTTTCATTTACCTCCTTCTCTATTTATCTCTATTTGTGGGTTTAGAAAACCCTAAATGCTCTGGTCTGAGACGATCAAATATTGATTGTTTTGATCGAGCATCTACTGTTGGAGTCTGGTGTAACCCATCTTCAGAAAGCATCTCCTTTGCCATGGTAACCTACCTGCACTTAATCCCCTACTCATGCCTCTTCAAAGTTTTGAGAAACGTCTCCAACGTTTCATTTTCTAACGCTCAATACAGAAGACTCTTCATATTCTTTTTTTTTTTTTTAAATAAACCCCCATCATCTTCTCTGCTCGATCGATATATTTCTCATTTCCTCTAATCATCTCTCTAACTCTGACCCATTCTATAAGCACCATGTCTCATGTCTACCAACACACACCTCTCCCCCACCTTGCCTCATCCTCTTTTTCTAGCAAGTTTGCCATTTTATTTTCATATCTCTTTTTCTCACATGTTTGGATGTACATGAAATCTGAATAGGTCTTATAAAGGGAGTTATCAGTGAAAGGCAGAGAATGCTGATGGTTTCTTCTTTCTCATTTAACACTTTTTTCTTATTTGTTACCATTTTTGTTTGGGCTTGATTCCATAATGATAGTCTTTTATTTTAGTAAAAGGCAAGAGTTTGTAGAAGTTGAAATGTACACTGCTATTTCATGTGTAGTGATTCCTACTATTAAAAGATGAAAGTCAGTAGAAGTAGAACATGTGCACTACTATTTCATGTGTAGTGATTTCTATTATTAAACTTATTGCAATTCCTTTCTTGGAAACTA
Organism: Persea americana; assembly: GCA_029852735.1. Taxonomy (NCBI): domain Eukaryota; kingdom Viridiplantae; phylum Streptophyta; class Magnoliopsida; order Laurales; family Lauraceae; genus Persea; species Persea americana. The sequence goes on along the minus strand of CM056818.1, from coordinate 28,337,665 downwards.
ATGGCTCCACTGATAACAATAGGATTCAAAAGTGAGATATTTTGAAGGAACCATCATATAATTTTAAAGTTCATTTTTTTATTGTTCATATGGTTGTTATTGTTGATGGTTTAGTATTTTTATTTGTTTGATTATCTATTTGAGAGAGTATGACCTTTTTGGTATTAGGATTTTGATTACGGTTTAGGGAATTTGATTCATTTTATTTTGTTTTGAAGATTTTGATTTATAATGATTTTATAGTTTTTGGATTGTGACTTATGGTTCTTGGTAATTTTTTTTAGGACTCTGGAATTCGGTATTTTGAGTTGGGGATTGCAGAATTGAGTAATTGCACTTGGATTTGACAATTGGGGTTTTGAGGATTTGGGTTTTGAAGTCAGACACTAGAGGTTTTGATTTGCATTGCTTTTTTATTTTAATTTATTGTTTCCATGAATTCTTACAATTAATTTAGTATGCCTTTTAGTTTCAAGACTAAATTCAACAAAATTTATATAGGATTCCAATTTAAGGCCCCAGAAATTTAGTATCAATCATTAAATTCTTAACATGTATGGTTGATGAAATCTCACATCATCCACTATATCCTTTGCATGTTAATTCATTCTAAAAGAATGATCATCCTCCATCCATATTTTGTTCTTAGGCTTTTGAGTTGTGCTTTTGAGATGGTATACATCATCCAAATTATGTGACCACCATCTTTTTAGTTAATTATGTGATAATATGGATGTATATTCTGATATTACACAAATGGATTTATCATTCAGTCAATGTTTTTAATTATTTAATATTTAATTTGGACATTAATTTTAATTTATTATTTAATTTGCATAAGACTTAACCCTGCATCGCGTGGGACTTTTTGCTAGTCTCTATTCTAAATGTAGCCATTTGCTACGGAAGACGAATGTATTTTCTTACTAATTTAAAAAACAGTTGTTCGGTACTTATTCCCCATGGATATCAAAGTTTGCAGAAGTCATGCCTATGCTATAAAGGGTGGTATCATCCGTTAATGGGTATCGACCTCATCAAATTGTCTTAACACCTTGATCCAGAGTCCTCAAGTAAAATGATTTGAGCAAGGTCGGTAAGAGCATCCTAAGCCCATCTTTGATCAAGGTGGGTTAGATGTGGGCTTCAAGTGAGTCATCACACCTTCATCACATCCGAAGCCCATCTTTGATCAAGGTGCAATAGTTGTGTGATCTGACTCGAGGCCCACCTTAGATCAAGTTTCACTCTCAAATGCACTGATGCAGTTCTCTGGATGCATTGCCGGTGATATCGCTCTTTTATCCAGTCAGCAATCAAGGCTGATGTGGCTTGAGAATGTGCGAGTTCCATGATTGGCTTTGAACAAGTATGTTTTTCAAAATAAGTTCGCACAATAAACTCAGGGCCGGACTGCAGGATAGATCCATGGATGCGCCAAGGACTTTGATGATCACCATACCTTGCACTTAATTCTGTCATAGACCTTTTCACCCAATGAAGCTCAAAATTGCTGTACATTGTAAATTTTCTCAATGCAGTCCTAAATTATTCACGAGTCTGAAACCGTCTTCCATTCCACATTTCATGAAAAGATGCCTCTTGGTGATCCATGCCAATATGGTCATAATCAGGAACTAAAGTATCAATAACATCTTCTACTCTCACAACATTTGATGCATGAACATGCAATGTTGTACATGATCCAATGACAGTTTGCAATTCATATTCTCCAGGGTCAACATCAATATCAAATTCATCCTCATCATTTTCAGCCCCCTCCTCTGCTACATTGCACCCTCCATTGACACCGAGAATTTCATGTAATGCATCCTTTTCCATCCCATCCATGACAAATTCATCCCCTATATTAGAGAATTGAACATTTTCATCTTCTGGAAGATTAATTGAGGGGTAAAGATCTTCAAGCATGGCCTCCACAAATGGGTTATCATAAGGTATAGCAGGCATGTTCATGTTAAACTGGCTTCGAAATGTGCTTGACACGTCGCACCTGCATGGCAAACAGTCAATCATATATAAAGTACATAGTATTATCAAATCAGATGTGTAGAGAACCAAACCTGTAAACATCCACTCTTGTTGAAGGGCCACTCGTATCCTTATCACCTTGGGAAAGTTTGAGGTATTTATATACGTCGTCAAATTCCCCCTGCGTGAATCACCTTGTCATAAAACAATAAGATGAATGATTAAAACAAGCTATTAAACAAATCAGCGAGACTACATTTGTTATGATGGGTTGTGGTGGCACCTATTCAAATTGAATGATGGTCTATTCCGTCGCCGGCTACTAAGCCTAGCATATGTAGACCCTAGATGTGATGGTTGTCGACTTGCAATTGCTTCACTGTTTTTATGTAAATACAAAAATATAGCTTGACTTCCATTTTGGAATAATCTGAACATTCGATGGAGATCATCATCACCTCTTATGGTTATGAACGTGAAGCTTCGGCCATTATGATACTGATATTGCATGTTTATATGCTCATTATGAAGCTCCCAACCAGGTTCTTCGTTTATCTTTCTGAGTAGTTGATTGAAAGTTATATTGACGTCGACCCATATTACCTTCTGCTCACCACCATTGTAGACTGGAAGTGGATTGCTTACATCTAATATATCATTAAAATGGCATATTATACATATCTTAATATTTTCCATCCTACCAAGGAGGACACAAATTTCGAACAATAAGATTTACTTTTGAATATTTTTTAAGTTACTCACAAACATCCATATAATCCATGAAGATTTAACATGTGAAAACAAATACCAGAATAAGTATTTCTTTAGTAAATAAGATGAATGCTTGGAATTACTAAGATTTGAAGGTTGTTAAATATAAAGGAAAAAACTACTCTATGCGTGCAGGGAAAATTGAAAGGTTTAAATATTTCTATCCACAAAAGCATTGACATTTAGGATAGCATGAAGCTACATATTTCTATAACATTAACAACCAAATAACAATGCATTATCCGTTCAAAAAAAGTAAATAAATGCATTATCTTAATCAATTCTACACCTAGATATTTTAGCAAATTTATTTTACATCTCATTGGTACTAATTCTCGATATATTAGCAAAAATATATATACCATAAAACACCCATTTAAATAAAATAATAGTAATAAACCCCACCCCACCCCCCCCCCCCCTAAAAAAAAAAGGAGCATTCCGAACAATAGAGCATGGTACAGTTGTAAGATCTTAACCGTTCATCTAATGAATATCACCGTTCGTTGATAACTATTAAAGAATGTAAACCATTTAATCGTTTTCTTACTTATATGTAATATTAAAATTAATTATTAGCAGTTTACGATAATGATAAAAACAATGTTTGTAATGCTACAAAAATAGGAAAAGGTTAAAAAAAATCTGTGGACATTCTAAGTTTGTGCTGGGACTGGGAGCCACCATAGGACGGGATGAGCAAGACATCCCATATTATTTTTTACAACTGGACGTCCAACCCAAATCCAATTATTAGTAATTCATGATATGAGAACAAGGGGATTTTTTTAATATATCAACAACCGGATGTTCATAAAAAAGTGAGGCTCCATAAGTCGCACCTAAGGTCACTATTAATATTTATACAAAATGTTTCAAATGTTTCTACAAGTGGAATTCCTTGTATCCTAACTACCTTCAAAAGATACAAAAGAAGAAGAAAATAATACAATAAATAAAAGGGAGATACATACAAGGTCGAAAACATGAAATGAACACCATAGACAAAGATGTGGTAGGATATTCATTTTTTATATACGACAATGGCCTGAGGTTGACCTGCAGAGAATGTGGCAGGATATTCACTTGCTATATGTGACAATGGCCTGATCAGGTTGACTTGCAGAGAATGTGGCAGGAGATCACTTGCTATATATACCAATGCATCCCAGCTTAACTTGTAGAGAATGGAAGTAAAGAACCCAGTCCAGAGACAAAAGCAACGGAACGGAAAGAAATTATAAATAGAAATGCGTTCGTTAACTTTTAATGTAACGTTTTTTGCGATATCACAACATAAATTGCAGTATCGCAACTTAATAACTTGCGGTATCGCAACATATATTATGATATCGCAACATTTGTTGTGATATCGCAAACAAAAAATCACCTTTTGGCCTGCGCAGTGGTACCAACAATATGAAGAACGTCTGGATAAAATTGTCTAGTTTGGTGACAAGGGGAAGTAATCGATGAGTTTGGGATACCGTACAAAAAAAATCCCTATGTAAAATATGGCTGTTTGTTTTACATAATTATTTCAAGAGTGTATGGCACTTCTAGAGGGTTAGTGTGAAGTGAGGTGAGTTTAGGGCTATCTAATTAGCTACATCTAAAAAATGCCCTACAATTAACAATGTTTCTATAGATATCCTTGTTAACAAACATAAGTATGAGTGTATGACAACTGTTCAATTTGAAAATTGAAGTGAGGTAGTCCTATCTGTGTAAAATATCAACCTCACCAAATGCTTCCATAGATTTGTTTGACATAAAAAAAATTGCCTTCTTTTGAATGACATGTCTTTAGAATTTCTCTTTAGTAGTCAGCTTTTATACATGTGGTCGGCAAGAGGATTGCAAACCTAAATTATTATTGACCCAAAACCCAAATTATTAGGGCAATGAGCTTACATCAGTTAGACTTGGTTCGGCTGATTTAGGCTGGGCTTAAACCACTTGCCCAGTAGGCTTGGAGGTAATGAAGTATTTTCATTTAAAAACCAATCCTAAAACTAAGGGACATCCAAGCTCTTTTCCATAAAGCACCCTTGTTCAATTGACCATTGTTCGCTCCACTCAAATGAAAATCCTAGGTGGGCCACTACAACACAATGTGCGACAACCTACCTGCTCGTGTGAGATGAGGCACCCTTTCCACTGGAGTCAGTCAAATCCTTTGTCACAGTTATTACAGAAAACCATGTAACAAAATCCTTCGGACAATTCAAAAGAGATTTCATTTTTTTTTCCTTTTTTTTTATAACGGAGGTTGTCCCAGCCCTTTGGGACGAACTAATCCCTATAGGCCTAGGGGGAGCTGGGTACATCACCTGTGGCCCCAGTGTGGTAGCGCAGTTTCGAACCCTCAACCTCTAGGAGCCAATCGTGGTCCTAGACCAACTGAGCTAACCCTCGGGATTATTCAAAAGGGATTTCATCTCCTGAAATGTTATATACTCAAATTAACTGATTAGTCCTGTGCCCAGCCCAAACTCTAATAAAAATGAATAAGTGATTAATATCAAAATGAAAGCCCCTTCATTAATTTAAAAAAAAAAAAAAAAGAACTTTCTCATATTTATAAAATTTATTTTCAAATTTTTAAATTTTTTTTTTTAAATCATTAGAATCATTAAGTAGGCCCATCACATTTTCAGCTATTTCTGTATTACTTATAAAATTCATTCAAAATATAGTTCAAAAGTAAGTGAAAACTCATCCTTTCTGGTCAATTTAAATCTAGACCATCTAATATAGGTCATAACCATTCAAATGTATGGAGTAGATCATCTGGTCAAAGAAACCTTTAAGGTCATTTTTTATGAATCCAGAAATAAGGTCTACTTCTGTACAACCTTTTTTGCTTTTTGTTTATTTAGTTTTGGCCTACCTTGGAGTTTGTGGAGTGGCATAAGGCAGGGCTTTGCTCACCACGTCTTGTGTTCGAAACCCGTGCGTGGGATTAATCCTATAGGGTCAAAGATCCTAAGGTTACCCACGTCAAAAAAAAAAAAAGAAAAAAAAAATTTAGTTTTGACCAAGCTTTTATATTAGTATTTATTTTGAGTAGTTTAAGTTTTTAACTTTTAAAGCTTGATTTGAATCTCTCATATCTTGTAAGCCCATGACTTAGACTCAGGACCTTAACATACAGGTTGAATAGAAAGAAAAGGTTAATACAAAATGTTGATACGACTGGGATCCACCATTTAACAACTTTATTGGTGAAGAGGGTCTTCAAGGACCACTGGCATGACTTGTATCATATCGTGGTGGCTCCCACTGTAAATTGTAAATTGTGAACTTCAATGAAAACTCAGAGATTATTTATGATTGTTATCTACTAATTATACCATTGATAATTTTTTACAATATTTCTATTAAATGGGCTCCATTTTAAAGTTCCACTACTTAATATTTACAATATTTCCAATAGGTTAGACACAACAATCAAGATGATTACAATAAAATTATATATATATATATATATATATTCCTTTAAGTTTACTCATCAGTCATCACAGGGGTCCACTTAAATAATTGGGCCGCACATATTTATGGAACTTTAACCACTATGGGTCTACTCTCATCCGGACTCACAAACACGAAAAGAATAGACAAAAGGGGAAGAAAAAGGAGGAGAAAGAGAGTCAATAGAGATGGTATTCAATGTTACCCGTAAGGTAGGGTGCAGTGAGTCATATAAGTTGATTTTGGATGGATAGTAAATAATTTGGGAAAATTGTTAATTGATTTTTCAAATTTAAGAATAGTCTAAATTTGGTTATAGCTTAGAGATTCTAAGTGAATTTTGACTTGTTTTTTCTCTATATTTCATCTTTTCTATAATATTTTGAAATTGACCAGGTTTTCACATATTTTAATTTTTTTGGCCCAGGCTTGGCGCGAGCCTTTGTTGCTAGTATGATATTAACATTTGATTGATTTGAATCATTAAAGAGTCATCTTCCTAATTAATTAACAGAGACGTGGGTTTAAGTAAAGGATTCACAAAAATAATGAGATTTTAGGGAGCAATTATAATTATGGAATCCTCTCTTAGAAATAGGGGTTTCATGGAGAGGAGAGGAGACATGGCATTTTGTTTGTTATTTCCTAGAGTCTCCTAATCCTATATGGTTTTGATTTAGAGAAACCGTATATTATTAGTTATCGGTGAGATGGTGTAGAAAAAAAAGAAAGTGTCATTATATTATAAGGATAGTTGCCTTAACTCCAACATAACTTGACCAAAATATCTACCTCCAGTGCAAGTAAGAAAACTCTAGGCATCTCCCTGTCCTTGTAGTTGGGGCAGAGGATAAACTGGATCGCCTACTCTAGCCATTTGGATTAAATACTCCCTGAAAAGTGATTCTAAATTTATTTTAATATTATAAATATCATTTAAGTTAGCTGTTATCATATTATTAGTTAATTCATCAAACATTAAAATTCTCTATCTAACTTCACACGTTAAGTAGACAAGAAAACATCCAACATAAATGTTGCGTAGAGACCTTTCCAAGAGGAAACATCCAACATAAATGCTGCGTAGAGACATTTCTAGGTGAATCTAATTATGGGATTGGTTATTGCCATCTAAGTCAAGATAGTAATGTAAAGAAATATTGGTTCATGCATCTGCAACTAAGTGAAGATAGTAATGCAATTGCGTAAATATATCATGTTAACTTGGTATTGCAATTGCAACAACAATTGCAATTATTTGTACAAAAATTGCAAATTGTACGCTCTCTCTCTTTTCTTTTCTTTTTTTTTCCCCCCCTTCTTGTATATGGAGGAATGGTAAACCATCCAACTAAGTCCAACTGAACAAGCCTAGTGTAGGTCCTAGGGACCATCCCTAGGGTGCTCCACAACACGATGCCCTTCCGTGCTCCTCCAGTGTATACCAATATTTGTACAAATGTACTTCATGCCTGAGGATATTCCACCTTTGTGCTTTGCCAGTTCTAAGATTACCACTTGGTTTGTCTTGTGGTTCTCCCAAATTCTATATTTTTGGAAGCACCGCAATATACTCATCTGAAATTTGGTTCAAAAATCTGCTCTGAAGTCAGAGTCATCAAGCATTGGTGCTTTATAAGAGAACTCCATGGGTGCTGATGTGGCACCCTCCATGACCTTTCTCCATATTGCTTTAACATATATATATATGGAAAATATTCAAGTGAGAACTAGTTTTCACCTATTATATAAGAACTTTTTTGCGGGACTCAACTAGCAACCTATCCAAACCTAGCAACCAATAGGGAACCCCCTGATAGTCACTAATATCAAGGATTGGCACACATCCGAATGAATTGAGCCGTTGGATTGAGGGTTGAATATTTTTTTGAATATGAAGCCATTAAACTTGTGGGCCACGGATGAAGGGATTAGGAGTATGGATTTGGAACCAAACTTGATACTTGAAGTGGTCTCATATAGATCTTTCCATCCCCCCCATATCCCATCTCCAAATAGAGCCCACAATTGACCATTGCTTTATCCTTTGGAGTGACTAAACTAAAGTAGTAAAGATGTACAAAACTCTTCTACTCTCCATATAAATCTTCACAAAAACATAGCAGTCGCCGCCATTAGTGCATGTCTGGGACGACCAGATACATTCACATCAAGGGTGGTTGCATTTCTGACTTGACTTTTGAACCCATCTCACTAATTGGGTCCCCGTTAGAGTGCTAACAAGTAAGAATCTTCGAATCTTGACAGAAAAAATGGGAAGTCACTGCCAATATTACTAGTGGGCGGCCTACCATGAATCGTGGCTGCACCATGCGCAGTGACGAGCCACCATCAATTGTGAGGCGATATAAATAGGAATTGACAACGCATCTTTCACTGATTTTCACGTGTATACAAGCATTTAATCGGCTAGGTTTCTGTCCAAGAATACCCTTACATTTAACAAGTTTTCATTATTTTCATAACTGTCTCTCACAATCCTGGCACTACTCAACATCCTTTTTCACCATTTCCCTCACACCGATCTAACTATTTTCAACTATTTCTACCAAAAATAAATAAATATTTTTAACTCACCCCTATTTTATTTATCTTTTTAAGAAAACTCACCCATCCTCAATAGATCCTCCATTCAGATCTATTTCAACCGACTCAACAATATATATATATATATATATTTATATATATTTTACTCACTCCTATTTTATTTAGCTTTTTAGATTCTCTATTAAGATCTAAACCACTCAAAATCATAATTACCTTTGGATCAAGTTTGACCATGTTCAAAAATGGGACCCCACCATCAAATTGACAAATGATTTTTCTGTGAGCACATAAGCAACCATACACTGCGCAATGGTGCCAATAATTATGTAGGACCTGGTTAAATTCATTAGGGTTTCTACCTTTCGTGATGGTCTAAATGCACTCTCATAAGTACACACGCTTAAGAGATTTTTTTTAACTGACATAATTTTCTTAGTTATTCATTAAGATACACTTAATTGTGAAAGCTAATAACTCGAGGACGAAATGAGAGGAAATGATTTATGATGTAGACTTACCTAAGAAAAATGATGGACCCCATTGTGCCATTCGATCTTCAAAAGAGCATGTCCATGCTTAGCACGGGCGTTAGAAGTCATACAAAGATATCATTTCATTTTATGACACCAATAAAAATTTTGATTTTGATTTCATATGTTTATATTTTATAAAATCTAAAATAGAAGTATTTCTAACACATAAAAAACTTATAGGCTTTCTTAAAAATAGCACAATTGAAAATTTAAATAAATAATAAATATAAAAATGTAAAAATTTTAGTAGAAACATGAAATATGAAAAAATGAGATGAAAAAAATGATAAGAAATTTAAAATATGAGATTTTCCAATTAAAGATAGATTTGGTAGTACATTGGTTGGGTTTAGGGTAGGTATAGAGGTTTTTAGACTTTGACCTGAGCCGGGTTCAGAATAGGCTCAGATTTTGGTTTGTTTGACTTGCCTTCTCATTGATAAAATTATTGTCACTTACATTTATCTAAAACTCATATCACGACAACAAAAAGAATGGAAAAAAAAAAAGGTGATGAGGGAGACCAAGCTTGAATGGGGACCAAACAAAGAGAGATAGAGAGGTGTTCCTAGGCAAGTGCAGAGGGTGGGTGGAGAGGGAGCTAGGGAGGGAGCGAGAGAGAGAGAGAGAGAGAGAGAGAGAGAGAGAGAGAAATTTGAGTGCCATTAAAAAGGGAAGCGTCATTTGGAAAGAAGGTGAGGTAGTGAGTGAGTAATAATAGGCATTTTATTGAATTGAATTAGATTAAATAATATTAAAAGAGAATCCAAAATTGTGGGGGATGGCCAAAATCAATTGGAGTTTATTTCAATTTGAAATTAGTCTCCTTTATACATAATAATTGCCTGGAAAATTGGTGGCAAAAAAACTAGATAAGTCTTAGATAATTAATAATAATAAATATAATGAAAAACACAAGACAGAGCTGCAAGCGTTCATAACATTTTCAAAGAAATGGTTTCATTGTCCATTTAGTGGTTACAGAAGTGGTTCATTTGATTTTGACCCCTAGAAGATACAAAATCTAGACCAGTCCAGGCATCTCATACAAATTGTTGTTAACATTCGCTCACTCCAAGACAATTAATATGAATATTTTCTCATTTATAAACCTTCATCGTGTTGGAACCCTAACTATCTGTCTATTGCAAACTCGGATAAATTGTTCCAGAACTCAGATAAATTTGTCTAAGAACACTGATAAATTTATTCCAAAACTCGGATAAATTTGTCTAGAACTTAGATAAATTTTTTCCGGAACACAGATAAATTTGTGTAAAACTTTGATAAATATGTTCCATAACTCATATAACTTTATAGAGAATGACATGACAGGATTGTAGATGTGCTACATTTAGCATTCTGGTGGCACCATGTGCTAATCACCCCATGTGCTATTACCTTTGATCATCTGATCTTCTGGCTTCTCCATCGACGATCAACACATTTTACCCGATCTGCTCTACTTTCGGCTTTTACAAAACTTCATCGACATGTTCTGCAACTGAGACCGTCTTATCTATTCTCTCTGCAACAACGTAGGCGATGGGATTTCTTCTTCTCAAGCAGTGTTGAGCTTCGAGTAGCAACATGAGGAAATCTTGCTTGGAAACATTTAGTGTACAGCAGAAGACATAGCAACATCATTTCCTCCCATTTGAATTTCGAAACTTGATCTATTCCCTCCATTTTGAATTTCAAAACTTGATTTAAAACTAGGGGATAAAATCCGTTAGACGGCTTGATTCATTTACAAGGGGTAAATCAATCATTAAATATCATGTTAAGGAGCTTAAAACTAGGAATTAAATTAGTTACATAAATTCAGATGGTTAGAAGGGCAAACCAGTCTTGCAAATGTATGATTTGGCGTGCTTAAGGACCTCTGCCTGCAATAAGTCTAGGTGCATAGACTAGAGGCTTTAACCAAAAATCCTATGGATTAGAGACCTTAAAGGACAACATTAAGAGAACCCTGGCTAATTTTCTCTAAATTAAGGGTGTGTTAAAAATAGTTTTTTTTTTTTTGTTTTTAGAAAGAGTTGGAAATAATTAGATAGTGTGAGGGAAATGGTGAAAAAGGATGTTGAGTAGTATGAGGATTGTGAGAGGGGCAGTTATGAAAATAATGCAACCTAGTTAAATATAAGGGTATTATTGGAAAGAAACTCGGCCGGTTAAATGCGTGTACGCTTGCAAATGAGAGAAAGATGTGTTCTCAATTTCAATTTATATGCACTGACGTGGAGCGACGTAATTGGAGGGGACTCGTCGGTGCCCCAATAATATGGTGCAGTTGTGCAGCGACGATGCATGGTAGCCCTACCCTTTTACTTAGTTTAGGATGACTAGATAAACTGACATTGACGTTGACATTGACATCAAAACTAAAGAGTGGTTGACTGCCGACCTGACTTATCAACCAAGCTAACTTGGGTCCCATTGGAATGCTAACATTTAAGAGTCTTTGCAAAAGAGTTCGGAGTCATTGCCATTAATGCAAGTCTAGGACGAATAGATATGTTGACATCAAAATCGGCTGCATTGCTAGCTTGATTTTTGGACCACAAGCTCTATAGGTTCCATCGGACTGCTAACATCTAAGAATTTCGCAGAAATATGAGCAGTCAATGCCATTAATGTCTAGGACAACTAGGCAAGATACATTCACATGAAGAGTGGTGGTTGTTTATTTGGGTCGATCTTAGGTGCGCCCCAGTCCCCACCCATGATACATTGACATGGACATCAAGACTCAAGAGTGGTTGCACTGCTGACCTGACTTATCAACCAAGCTCACTTAGGTCCCATTGGGGTACTAACATGTAAAAGTCTTTGAAAAAAAATTCGGAGTCATTGCCATTAGTGCAAGTCTAGAACGACTAGCTACATTGACGTTGAAATTGGCTACATTGCTGACTTGATTTCTGAACCACAATGTAAGGTCCGCGACCTTACTAGGTCAGTGGGCCCAATAGTAGGCCCGTTGACCCGTTTATTTTGTATTTATTATAATTAATTGTATTGTTGGATAATTAGGTGGGTTTAGATTATGAACGAGTTTCTTTTAGCATTAGAATAGCGTCTGCGAAGTTTAATACGATTCCGAGTTCGTTTGATCATAGCGAGGGGGGGTAGTTTGCAATTTAGGGAAAATTGAGTATTTTTCTGTAAAATTCCGATCACCGTGATTTTGGGTCTGTTGGAAATGTCTCGTCTCGTTAATCATTTTTGTCTCTTGGCTCGTCCTGATCCAATGATCATAAACCCTTCAAGTGGTCCATTCTTTCACCGGACCCACTTAAGGATACACTTGTCATTTTTCCTCCCTTCTTCTCTTAAACAGGGATTAGCCCTAGTCTCATTTCGAATCTCTGCAACGAAAGAGCTATAGCAGCCCTCATCTTCTTCCTCTTCATCTTCTTAAGACCAGAACTCTTGGGAGAGACCATCTCGAAGATCCGAACAGCACATCTTTTTCCTCACAATTTCCTCTTTCCATTGATCCCGGTTTGGTAAGATTTTCCTCACCCTCGTCTTTCAATCATCTTCTCTTTTGGTTAGATTTAGGTTTGATCTTGATCTTTCCCTCTCTTTTCTTCTCCTTTGCGTTCTAGGTTGCGTTTGGTTGGGTAAGATTCCCGGATTTCGTGATATAAGGCTTCTCCTCGAATTTCCCCCAATTTCATCTTCTTCTTGGTTGAGGCAAGTAGATATGCAATTTATAATATAACATGAATGCTTTGTTTAATTGATTGATATGGATTCAATGATAGAATACCCCAATGCCAAACTATTAGGATTTGATTTGGAATTCAACATGCTTGATTAGGTTTTGGTTTGTTTCAATTGATAATTAGTAAACCATAGATGATTAATTTACTTGAATGGATGTAAATGGATGGAATGAATTGTCGGGAGAGCACGGTGGCTCAATTTCGTGCAGGTATCACCATTGGAAAGGAGTGGAATGGTTTGAGAATGGTTTTGCAATGGTTCGGACGTCAGATCGTCGAAATTGGGTTTTTTGTGTTCCAATGTTCGAACGTTCTTGCGGATGGATGGCTAACGATGAACGTTCGAATGTTTGAAGCCTACGGTGTCTTGGCGTGGGATGATGCAACGTTCGAACGTTCATTCTGGACGTTCGAACGTTAGGAACCTCAGGTGTTGGGAACGCATTGAACGTTGGAACGTCTCTCTTAGATGTTCGAACGTTCAATGATGCTGGTATTTTGGCCTGGAGAGCGAGAGTTTGAACTCTCCCTCCAAGAGTTCAACTCTCGCAATTTGACTGATGTTTGGGTAGGTTTTCGGGGCCATAACTTTTGAACCGCTCGTCGGATTTTCGAGAGCCATATACCGTTGGAAAGCTCATTGAATGTATAATCCAATGGTACATGTTTCATGACTATCGGAGATCGAGAAATGAGGTAATGATGGAGATTAATAATTCAGACCATGTTTTATTTGAAACAAGACTGCTAACCTAGGTTTGGGGACTTAGATGTTGGAAACCCTTAACCCACTTCTTGTGACCATTAATGGAATTGAAAATCAAAGTATGTGGCTTGGTATACTTTGATAGGTGTTTAGGTTTTTATGTATTAAAATATGGGGTAACCGAATGCGTATGGAACTGAATCAACAGATGCCTGACATGATTGTACACCAAGGGATTCTTTAGAAGCATCGTTGATCCAATTCCACACGTACTCTGTTAGAACATGTTGAATACATGGATGACACCATTTGCCTAGGTTTGGTGTGTAATTCCTCCTTGACTTGTTAAGGTATCCGTTGTTATTATTCCTTGTACACCCTCTTGGCATAATACACCTAATGAATTATGAAACTTAAATCCTTGTAGATTAGGACTTGGACCTAATTTAGAGTTTACCTTAAGATCCTGTGTCAAGTATTGATAAACATGACTGGCTAGTTATAAGGGATTATCAGGTGTGCTTGACTTGTCTTGTATTGTTTTGGAAGTGATAATCCCTAAGAACATGTCATGCTTGTTAAACTAGCCAGACTTGCTTGTCTTGGTTTCCCATGTGTCAACACCACTTTATTATTATTTGCATGTCATGGCCAACTGCAGAATGTGGGTTTTATTGATGGGCCGGTTACTCGGACATCATGGTGGGCAATCGGCTCTGGATGGCGTTCATGTTATTGAATAGTTGGGAGCGAGCTTGGATCGTGCTACTATTCTTAGGACCGGGAGCTTGGATTCTCCTGGAGCCGGACTTTGGTATCAGTAGTCCAGATTGAGATTGTTACTGGTACCCCGGGAGGTGGCTTAGACATCCTCGGAGTCTCCCTCTTGATTCTCCCATTTGCATGGTTTGGATAGTGGTGATTGTTAGATGATGTTAGATTTATTATTATTGATTCTGATGTATATTATTCATGCGGTATGCCTAGTATTGTTTTCTTGTATTCTTATGATCCTGTACTCGTCTGTACTCTCACTCTTGATGCATGTTATGTTTTTATTATATGTTGCTTATCTATTACTCAACATGTCGTTGACTCTGTTCCTTGGTGTGCAGACACCCCAGGTGATTACTATGAGGAGCAGGCAGGTGAGGAGATCCTAAAGGATCTCCAACCAGCTGAGGAGGAGCGAGAATGGCGTGCCGATAACGTAGAGTAGTGTCATCATACCTGGCGCCAGAGAGCCTCATGGGGACTCTACTAGATTTTATTTATTCATTTATTGTTTCATCGTTGTACCATTATATCATCGACTTCTCTTTTGTTTAAATGGCCTTGGTTAGTGGGTTGGCCATTGTAATTAAATTAACCTTTGATTAGCTTTAATTGTTCTTTTGCAACTTTAACTTAATAAATGAGAATTGTTATTCATTGTTTTGCTATTTACTATGCCTTGAATTGTATGATTCCGCACAGTGTTATATTCTTGAGGTTTGAAATACATTATTCTCACAGCGGATTTACGATCCTTGAGCCTAAAGGGGCAAAAATTTTAATTAGCCCTGAATTTCACTCATCGGATCCGGTTTATTTTCTAATCGGGTTTGGGGGAATTGACAACAAGCTCTATAGGTTCCAATGGATTGCTAACATCTAAGAATTTCGCAGAAATATGAGCAGTCAATGCCAGTCAAGTCTAGGAGGACTAGGCAAGATACATTCACATGAAGAGTGGTGCTTGTTTATTTGGGTCGGTATTAGGTGAGCCCCAGTCCTCACCCATGATACATTGACAATGATATCAAGATTCAATAGTGGTTGCACTGCCGACTTGACTTATCAACCAAGCTCACTTGGGTCCCATAGGAATGCTAAAATGCAAGAGTCTTTGCAAAGAAATTCGAAGTCATTGCCATTAGTGCAAGTCTAGGACGACTAGATGCGTTGACGTCGAAATTGGCTGCATTGCTGACTTGATTTCTGAACCACAAGCTCTATAGGTCCCATTGGACTGTAAACATCTAAGAATTTCGCAGAAACTTGAGCAGTCAATGCCATTAAAGTCTAGGACGACCAGGCAAGATAATTCACATGAAGAGTGGTGCTTGTTTATTTGGGTCGGTCTTAGGTGTGCCCCAGTCCTCACCCATGATACATTGACATTGACATTAAGAGTCGAGAGTGGTTGCACTGCTGACTTGACTTATCAACCAAGCTCACTTGGGTCCGATTGGAATGCTAACATGTAAGACTCTTTGCAAAAAAATTCAGAGTCATTGCCATTAGTGCAAGTCTAGGAAGACAAGATACGTTGATGCCGAAATTGGCTACATTGCTGACTTGATTTCTGAACCACAAGTTCTATAGGTTACATTGGACTGCTAACATCAGATTAGATAAGCCCTTCTCTGGAAGACCTCTCCAAGAGTTCTGTAATTTTTTGTTTGACCCCTAATAGACAAATTTTGTTCACCAGGGCTCTCAGTATTCTACTCAGTTGGGGCCTGTGTTTCTAGCTTTTTTCTCTCTATTTAGTGGTTCTGTGGTTCTGTGGCCTTATTCTTTTGGGGTGTTATTTGGGCCAGTCTTAGGTGCGCCCCAGTCCCCACCCATGATGCATTGACATTGACAAGGACATCAAGACCCAAGAGTGGTTGCACTGCTGGCCTGACTTATCAATCTACCTCACTTGGGTCCCATTGGAATGCTTACATTTAAGAGTCTTTGCAAAAGAGTTTGGAGTCATTGCCATTAATGCAAGTCTAGGACGAGTAGATATGTTGATGTCAAAATCGGCTGCATTGCTAGCTTGATTTTTGGACCACAAGCTCTATAGGTTCCATCGGACTGCTAACATCTAAGAATTTCGCAGAAATATGAGCAGTCAATGCCATTAATGTCTAGGACGACTAGGCAAGATAGTGGTGGTTGTTTATTTGGGTCGGTCTTAGGTGCGCCCCAGTCCCCACCCATGATACATTGACATGGACATCAAGACTTAAGAGTGGTTGCAATGCTGACCTGACTTATCAACCAAGCTCACTTGGGTCCGATTGGAATGCTAACATGTAAGACTCTTTGCAAAAATATTCAAAGTCATTGCCATTAGTGCAAGTCTAGGACGACTAGATATGTTGATGTCGAAATTGGCTGCATTGCTGACTTGATTTCTGAACCACAAGCTCTATAGGTTCCATTGGACTGCTAACATCAGATTAGATAAGCCCTTCTTTGAAAGACCTCTCCAAGAGTTCTGTATTTTTTTTTTTTTTGACCCCCCATAGACAAATTTTGTTCAATAGGGGTCTCAGTTTTTTGCTCAGTTGGGGCCTGTGTTTCTAGCTTTTTTCTCTCTATTTAGTGGTTCTGCGGCCTTATTCTTTTGGGGCGTATTGCCTATGTCACCACCCCCCCCCCCCCACCCCCCCAACCCACACACACACCACACACACACACACTTACTTTTCCTAATAGAATTTGCCATTAGCAAAAAAAACAAAAGAAAAGAATTTCGCAGAAATATGAGTAATCAATGCCATTAAAGTCTAGGACTACCCAGCAAGATGCATCTACATGAAGAGTGGTGCTTGTTTATTTGGGTCGGTCTTAGGTGCGCCCTAGTCCCCACCCATGATGCATTGACATTGACAATGACATCAAGGCTCAAGAGTGGTTGCACTGCTGCCTGACTTATCAACCAACCTCACTTGGGTCCCATTGGAATGCTAACATGTAAGAGTCTTTGTAAAAAAATTCGGAGTCATTGCCATTAGTGGAAGTCTAGGACGACTAGATGTATTGACGTCAAAATTGGTTGCATTGCTGACTTGATTTCTAAACCACAAGCTCTATAGGTTCCATTGGACTACTAACATCTAAGAATTTAGCAGAAATATGAGTAGTCAATGCCATTAAAGTCACGACCAGGCAAGATACATTCACATGAAGAGTGGTGCTTATTTATTTGGGTCGGTCTTAGGTGCTCCCCAGTCGCCACCCATGTAAATAAATGTTGGCAATCGGTGGCTACGAGGAGTACGACGACAATAATAATAATAATAATAATAATAATAATAATAAATAGTCTTAGATCCAAAGGTCCGATCCATTTGGGGTGGTGAAAACCCATCGGATCCAGTGACACTGAAGAGGGTGCCTGTATATGATCCATTGGGATCAGTGTTAGGTACAACTCCACATCCAATGTTGCACATTAACCGGCCATTTGGCTGGAGTCATTTATTAACATATGTAAATAATTTCTTTAGGTTAATGGTTACACGTCATCGGATGTAGTTGCACTCAATTTGTATGTGATGCATACATGACTTGAGAAAATGGTACGTAAAAAAGTCATTTACACACCAAAATTTCACACCTGAGTAAGTGTAAAAATCACTTTTACACCTACTCCAAAAAGGTGCTAACGTAGTGTTATAACGATGATTACATTCTTGTGGGCAAAATCAACCACCTTTTTTTTCCTCTCATTTCTGTGCGGCTCCATATATATTTTTCTTATCCAAATTGTTCAATTTGTTTATTGAACTAAAGGAGCCCTAGATGTAGTAGCCGGTTATCATAAATCTTGATGGACTTTAACTGATTCATAAAAAGTTGCAACTTGTAGTAGTCATACTTGGTGCATGTGGATAGAAGGATTTGCATGTGTCCATAGGGATTAGTTCTCGACTATCTATAATCGATTGTCCAATGGGCTCATGGCCAAAGGCTCCTTGGCTGGCAGGCTGGGAGATGCCCCTGGTTATCGATGGATGTCAAACGGTTAGACCTATGCTAGCTGAGGTCTGTATTTACCCTACTCTCACATATGTGGGCTAGGCCAATTCCTCTTTGAGCTTGCACTAGATAAACCCTTACTCTACCCTCAAGTGTTTTGACTGGAAAAAAAACATCTTTCTTCTATATTTTTGTTATTTTAACTCATCATTTTACTATGAACCTGATGCTAATGATTTGATACCTTTGAGATGATCAAAATGAACAACAAAGAGTCCCAAAAAGAGAGTAATATTATTTTGAACCTCATGATAGTAAATTCCAGGGGCGGACCTATGTGTAGTGGGCTGAGGGTTTCAGCCCCCACCAAAAATAAAAAAAAGCCCATAAAGTCTCAGGCTCTTATGGCTCGGCGCCCACTTAAAAGTAGCCAAAGACCCCACAACCCTTTCCCAACTCCAAAAATCCAAATCCTTTTCTTGGTGTCTCTCTCCATCATGTAAACTGGATTTGCTTGGGTTTGAGTATCTACAAAAGTGTATGGCCCACTTCCTTAGTAGGCTGATCGGTTTACATGATGGGGCACACATTGGATATCCTAGCCATATCCAATTTTTATCCATTTTTCTATTTCTTATGATTCTAAACCATTAGTGTCATTTTTTTAATAATATCAAGACTTGACTTATCTTTCCCTCTATCTTGTCTTTTAGTAAAAACCAAATCTATTACAAAATCAATCAAACCAAATCTATTACTAAATCAATCACTTCATTTATAAAAGTGATTCCATAGAATGAATGATGGTTTTAAACACAACTAGCCTTATTGACGTAATTATTAGTACTTCATACTTTAGTCTCATTCATATATTCTAGCTAAACAAAAGTTACCTATTCATGATTTAGTCAAGGAGGACATTTATGTCCCTTGCCCACTTAGCTAGCTTAAAGCTTCTCATTTGATAGCCATCCAATATGAAGATGTGTTTTTTTTCTCTTATCTTTTCTTTTTTAAGTAGTTTTGAGATCCAGAATAGCACCAATTTTACATTAAGCTACATTGAAAAATTATAGTTCCATTTATTGTGTGAAAGTCGAAATTGGTGGACATGAGAAGAGTGGAACAAGACTGGTCAAATTTTGACAAACTTAAAATTGAAAAGAATATAAGTTCCACCTGGCCTAACTAATGTTCAAAAAGGGCTAACATGAACCTGAACCAAACAAGAATTGAACACATTTCGATTTTCAAGCTAGAAATTATCAACAACAAAAACCTAAATCTGTCAACCTAAGTTTGGAATTTGGTCAATTTGTTTCGGGGTTAGTTTAAGCTCAACAGATGTTTGACAAATGTGTACTTAGTGCAAGAGTGGCAAAGATTGTCTCTTAATAAAAAGCAATACATTTTCTATTTTGACATAGTTAATGTGAAGAAAGCACAATAAAATTGTGATTAACCTTTTCAAGTAACTATCGTCAGCCGCCCTCAGATGAAAATCCTGGGTCTCGAATCAAAACTATAGGTATATCTTGGGACTATGTATTTGCACCAATTTACATATGTCAAAGTCGTGTAATACTTACGCATGTGGATGTTTGTTTACACTCACTTGCGCATGTCAATGATTCGTACATACAAGTTTTGGTGTCTAAAGTAGCAACATTTCGTGACATTTGGTGTTCAAATATTCACACCTCATACCCTATTAAAATTATTTGCATATGAAAGCAAAGCATATTGATTTCATATCACTTTGGGTGCCAAAGCAGTATAAGTGCAAGTTTGTCCCCTAGGATGGTATTATAATAGTATTTTTTGTCTCCCTTTTTATCTATTCATTCGAATGGGCCTACCCAAACGAGCCCGTTTGTTTGCATCAAATTAAAACCTATATACTTAAATGTGTCCATTTTCTTGCTTTAAATTTGATACATGAGATCATTATCAATTGGAACAATGTGTAATTTGCATGGAACGGACATGTTTGTCTACATGGAATGGGCCTTTTTGTTTGCATGAAATGGGAATACAAATGCGAAGGAAATGTTTGATTAAAAGGAGTGCGTTTGTTTTCATAAAATTGAAATTCATATAAACTAATTGATTTTCAAGTCATCGTCAAACATTAAAATTCTCTACCCAACTTCTCATTAATTATGTCAGCAACAAACATCCAATATAAATGTTGCGGGGAGACCTTTCTAAGAGGATGGAGGTGGATCTAATTATGGGATTGGTTCTTGCCATCTGCAACTAAGTCAAAATAGTAATGTAAAGAAATAGACCAAAATGAGATTGGTTATTGCATCTGCAACTCAGTAAAGATAGTAATGCAACTAGTCTTGATGTGAATGTATCATGTCAACTTGGTCTTGCGATTGTAACAACGATTGCAATTATTTATAAAAAATTGCAAACCCTATGTTTTCTTTTTTTGCTTCTTGTGTATGGAGGAATGATAAACTTTCCCTAGGTTGCTCCACAGTATATGGAATGCCCTTCCGTGCTCCACCAGTATATGAAGGTTCTTTTTTTTATAAATGTGTACTCCATGCCCGTGGACATTCTACGCTTGTGCTTTGTCAGTGCTGGCTGGTGTTTAGATGAGGCGATCATTACCACTTGGGTTGTCTCGTGGTTATTCCAAATTCTATGTTTTTGTTAGCACTTCGATATACTCTTACGGGATTTGGTCAAAATATCTACAGTGAAGTTAAGTCATCATGCTTTGATGCTACTGACTGCAATTATTTCTTTAGAGAATTTTCAAGTGTACAGGCATTTGTTAGCACTTAAATAGACTCAAATGGGACTAGTTCAAGACAAGGAAGCAGCATAACCAGTGTTTAAGATTTTTTTATTTTTATTTTTGGTAAAGAACTAGTGTTTAAGATGAATGTATCTTATAGCTGAGACTCATGGGACTATATTCTACGAAAATGTTGTGGCTATTTTATTTAGAATGGCCAATTCAATCATTTTGGTCATTAACCATCCTTAACTTAATTAATCATGCTTAATTAGAATCAATCTCAATTCAATTAGAGTTAATCTTGATTAAATCGGGACGGGGTGTAACATCTACCCTCAAGTGTTGTGGTTTGGAAAAGAAATATTTGTTCTATTTTTTTTTAATTTTAACGCATCATTTTACTATCAACATGATGCTATTGCTTTGATACCTTCCAAAATAAGTAATATGAACAAGAAAAGGCACCAAAAAGAGTATTATTATTTTGAGACTCGTGATAGTAGATTCAACGCAAAGGTATTTCTTGGAGTTCTTTACTTGCACCAATTTGCAAATGTAATTGACGTGTAACACTTATGAAATTGGATGTTTGTTTACACTCATTTACGTATGTAAATGATTCAAATGTATAAATTTTGATGTGTAAACGAGTGACTTTTCGTGTTAAAATATTCACGCCTTAGACCCTATTAAAATTAGTTGCATATGCAAGCGATGCATAGTTACTTCATATCACTTTGGGTGTCAAAGTAGTATAGTGCAAGTTCGTCTCCTACTTCGGTATTGTAATAGTATTTGTCTCCCTTTTTATCTATTCATTCAAATGGGCCTACCCAAATGGGCCTGTTTATTTGCATTAAATTAGGACCCCAGTACTTAAGTGCCCATTTTCTTGCATTAAATTTGATACATGAGATCATTATCAATTGGAATGAAGTGTAAGTTGCATGGAATAGGAATGAATTGAGTTTTATTGTCAAATCGGCATGTTTGTCTACATGGAATGGGCTTTTTGTTTGCATAAAATTGGAATACGAAGGAAATATTTGATTAAAATGAGTGCATTTGTTTTCATAAAATTGAAATACGTATGAACTAATTGCTATTCAAGTCATCATCAAACATTAAATTTCTCTACCCAACTACTCGCATTAATTATTTCAGCAACAAACATCCATTTCTAAGAGGATGGAGATGGATCAAATTATGGGATTGGTTCTTTCCATATGCAACTAAGTCAGGAGAGTAATGCAGAGAAATAGACCAAACTGAGATTGGTTCTTGAATCTGCAACTAAGTCAAGATAGTAATGCAACCAGTCTCGACGTGCATGTAACATGCCAAATTGGTCTTTCAATTATGACACAACGATTGCAATTATTTATAGAAAAATTCCAAATTCTATGTTTTCCGTTTTTTTTTTTTTTTTCTGGTATATGGAGGAATGGTGAACTATCTTAGTCCAACTAAACAAGCCTAGTGTAAGTCTTGGGGATCATCCCTCGGGTGCTCCACAATAGGATGCCCTTTCGTGCTGCTTTAGTATATGATCATTTTTTTTATAAGCGTGTACTCCATGCCCGAACATTCCACCTTTGTGCTTTGTCAGTGCTAGGGGTTGATCCTTGGCACTGGTGTTTAGATGAGACGATCAGTACTACTTGGGTTGTCTCATGGTTCTCCCAAATTCTATGTTTTTGTTAGTACTTCAAATATACACATGGGATTTAGTTAAAATATCTGCACCCAAGTCAAAGTCATCAAGCACAGATGTTACTAACTGCAATTATTTCATAGAAAATTCAAAGTATAGGCGTTTGTTAGCACTTAAATTTACTCAAATGAGATTAGTTCAAGGTAAGTCAGTAACAGAACTAGTGTTAAGATGAATACATCTTATAGCAGAAACTCAAGGGACTATATCTTCCCATAGTAATATGGTTATTTTATTTGGAATAGGCAATGATTTTTTTATAAGAGTACAATGAAATAAATTGACTCAAAATAGGAAACTTACTCACATTTATAATAAGAATCCTAATGAAAAATAAATAAGAAATCAAATAAAGATGACATTAGTATAATTAAAATCTAGTTTAATTATATTATGCACCTTCTCATATCCAACATTGTTTAGTATATTCTCCATTACTCTCCCGCAATGCAAGATTCTTTAAGAAAGGAATGTGTGATTGGTTGCAATAAACATAACCCTTTGATCTTGATATTGTGTTCTACAAAAAACGTCCATCATGCGTTATTGGTGATAATCGTCTATCAGTAAATTCCGTAATTGTCTTAGGTTTCTGCTTAGAGTGACATTTTCTTCCTTGAAAGAGTGGAGGGTTGTCACGACCTGCGCCTGAGATTAGGGTTACCACAGCCAAACCCCAAGTCGCGAACACCATACTTACTCCCATAAACCTCGCATCGCCGAAGCCAATACGAGATTCATAAGGGATCTTACATATACCTGTCAAATGTACATTTTTGCGGAAATATATACATACATTGACATCCAACGTTAACATGTATAAGTCTTTTACATATAGTAAAGTTTACTTACAAATCTCATTTCCTATTTCAATCAACCATGCATATTCAAATACAATGCATGTGATCACTATTTACATCAAAATGAATCTATTCAAAATGTTCACAAAACTTGCTAAACCGGTCGCCTCCGATTTACATCCATTCATTCAATCCTCCTGGAGGAACCGTATTGGTCTCCTCCGTTGGCGGCGCGGTCTCTGTACCACTGGAACGGGCAACTTTGCCTGTAATGTCATCAATAACACTGTGAATACGATGGTTCAACAATGTATACACAATGCTATGATAATCACATGTTTAGCAATTTTAAACAATTTATACAATTCCATTCAATTCAATTCAAGGCATATAGTTCTTCCCTGAAGGAAGCATGCAATTCATGTAATTCTCTCCTGAAGGGAGTATTCAATTCACCATATACACTTTAACAAGTATCTTTTCGTTGTCCTCTGGAATAGGCGGAAGGCGCACCATTCACAACCCAGCCTTTCAAGGACTCATTTCAATTCAATATTACTCACTTTATGAAGTGGCTTTTCAAATGTGTGGGATTTACCAGTGTCTTGATCAGAGATCACCGGCATCACCACGGAGCTCCGGAACGCTCCATCTACTGCAGCAGACTTAATCTTTCATATATTACAGTGTTTGTTCCTTTCAGTTCTTTTCTTTTCATTTCATTGCATTTCATTGTATTAATTCAACCCATTATTTAATGGTAGCTCAACAAGGAGCACAACAGTAGTAGACGAGAGGGGACAAGCCAACTCAAGTCATAAACAAGTAAATTTCCTAAAACAACATCCGGGTGAAACGTTCATTATGCAATGTAGGTGTTATTTTAGATGACATCACTTTTTAGTGAAATTTACATTCACATAAGTTTAGCCAACACCCATGAAGGTTTAGGAAAATATCAGAAATCAATTCTGATATTCCCTCAAATTCGGTCACCTCGTCGGTTACCTAGCGGTCAGCCGCATTATGGATTTCGGCTGACCGAACCATATTCGGTCAGTTTTCCAGAATTTGCTCATTTCATAGGACAATCTGCTCATTTCGGTCACCTGTTCGGTCACCTACTCGGCTGATCGAAATTCAAATTTCGGTTAGCCGAATTTCTCACGGTCAGCTTACAGTTCGTTTTCCAGAAGCTAAACTTCTGATGGAAAAATCATGACAAGATTTTCGGTTACCTTGCAGTCAACCCTCGGCTAACCGAACTCACAATTTCGGCTAGCCGACCTATGTCGGTCAGCTCTCGGTCAGGTGTCGGTCAGCCTGGCAACTGACCGAATTGTGCCCAGAAGGTCAGAAAATTCTGAACCGAATTTTCTGTAACTGAACTCCTTGAGTTCTAACAAGTCACTTAACATTTGAAATCAATATAATCGAGTATGCTTGCCTTGTTTGGAAACTAATCAGCAAGAATTCCCTTGTCTAGCTTGAATCCAAGATGAAATCCTCAAGCCAAACCTTCTTTTGAACCGAAAACCCAAAATCAATCCACAAAATAGAATTCTTGTGAATTCTTTGGGCTACAACCATTCTATCTCAATAATTAAACTTGGAAGTGCTGAAGTCAACTCAAACACTTACTTGTAGCCTCTTTGGTGGAAATCTTGAGATCTTCTCAATCTTAAACTCCAAGAAAGTAAGAAAAGAGATGAAGAAGATGATGGTGAAGATGGAGTCCCTCTTCACACACTTGCCAATTCTCCCAATCACCACTTAATGAAGAGAAAGTGGAAGAAAGAAGAAGAAGAGAAAGAGAAGAAGAGAGAGAGCTGTGCTGGGATGAAGAATGAACTCAAATGAGTTCATCATTATCTTATAATCCCACTTTTTGCATTGAACCCCCTTCCTATTTCTCTAATTACGATCCAAGTCAAATGAAAGGTCAATTGAACCAATTCACGCCGAATGGAATCGCTATAATTACGAAAGTTAACGTACTCCTCGAGATATACGTGCGAGTATCAAGAGTTTCCGTATTCGACGAAATACGCGCAATTTCGTATTTACGAAAAAGTCCTTACATCACATGATTTAGCCTAAAACCATGCCAATTCATTCATAACATTCACTACTATTTCCATTAAGCTCAAATTGACCATTTGAGCCACATTCTAAATCAATTTAGCCATTAATCAACATTAATTCAATATAACATGTTGAATTAGTATTAATCCCGATTAATTAGAGTTAATCTTAATTAACTCTGGACAGGGTATTACAAGGGTGGATTAGTTATAAATTTAAAAAAATCTAGGGTCATTTTATGGTTGTCAAACAGTTAGGCACATGCCAGTCAACGTCTGGATTTCCCCTATACTCACATGTGGGCTGAGCCATGTCCTCAGCGGGCTTGCACTATATAAACCCTTACCCTACCCTCAAGTGCCATGATTGGAAAAAAAAAACTCTCTTCTATGTTTTTGTTATTTTAATGCATTATTTTACTATGAACATGATGCTAGTGCTATATTAACTTTGAAGTCAGATGTATGAACAATAAAAAGCTCTAAAAAGAGAGTATTCTTATTTTGAAACTCATGATGGTAGATTCAAAGCCTTTGGTATATCTTGGGGTTACTTATTTGCACTTATTTGCATATGTAAATATCGTGTAATACTTATGCATGTGGATGTTTATTTACACTAATTTACATATGTATAACTGATTCACATGTACAAGTTTTAGTGTGTCAAGGATCGGCCTTTTGTGTTAAAATCTTCACATATCAATGAGCGACTTTGTGTGTAAATAATCAATTTTTTAATGTAAATGATTCACATATGGAAGTTTTGGTATGTCAATGAGCAATTTATTTACATATGCAAGTGATGCATATTGATTTTATATCCCTTTGTGTGGCAAAGCAGTATAGTAGTGCATGTTCGTTAGGTAGGTATTGACGTATTGTCCTTGTGCTTTTTTTTTTCACCCTTTTTTATCTATTCATGATTCAAATGGCCCACCCAAATTAGCCCATTTGTTTGCATCGAATTAGAACCTATGCACTTAAATGTGCCCATTTTCTTGCTTTAAATTTGATACATGAGATCATTATCAATTGGAACAATGTGTACGTTGCATGGAATTCAAATAAATTGAGTTTTACTGTCAAATGGGCATGTTTGTCCACATGGAATGGGCCTATTTTTTTTTGCATGAAATTGCAATACAGAGAAAATATTTGATTAAAATGGGTGTGTTTGTTTTCATAAAATTGAAATATATCCAGGGTTTGAACCCCGGGAGGATGGAGGCCCGTACAAGCAGGAAGAAAGCCCACATAAATGGGAAAGAAGCCCGCACAAGCGGGAAGAAATGACGTACCCAGTGGAACCCCGGGCAGCGCCAGGTAAGAAATGACGCTCCTTATCACTAAGTATGTCGTTTCTTCCTACTTGTGCATGCTCCTTTCCCACTTGTGTGGGTTTTTTTCCCACTTCTGCGGGCCTCCTTCCCCCTTGAGTGGGCTACCTTCCCGTGTGTATGCAGACTCTCTCTTGGGACTCAGCCCCCTTGGCAGGGCTACCAATAAAAAGGGATGGAGGTGGATCTAATTATGGGATCGGTTTTTCCCACCTCCAACTAAGTCAAGAAAATAATGCAAAGAAATCACTACGTCAAAAAGGCCGAAAAATGACTGTCGACGACAGTCATTTTTTTGAAAAAACGACTGCTAAGGGCAGTCGAACGGGCAGTCGTTAAAATCGCAGTCGTTTTTGAAAAACGACTGCTGCTAGCAGTCACAAATTAGGCAGAGTTTCGACTGCCCATGGCAGTCATATTTTTAACGACGGACTTCGGCAGTCGAAAATATTGTGTGTCATTTTTCAAAAATTATATTAAAAAAAGACTTATCATTCAATTAACGACTGCCCAGAGCAGTCGTTTTTTTAGAGGGTTTTTCAAAAAAATTATTTCATAATTAATTTTTAAAATTTATATTTTTCTAATAAAAATCCTGTAATTCTCAAAACTGTAAATTAGCATCAACCATACAAATATCCATTGTCCATCAAATAAATAACTCAAATAAGCTAAGAAATCATCCATCCACTTAAAATTCAAACCATCAAAGTAGCTACATTAAATGGTAGAAATTTAACAAAAATCACGTTCACGTTCACGATCACACACATCAAAGTAAATACTACAAATAAAGTCATTTTACAGTAAATCATGTGGGCTTTGAAACTAACACACGGTTCTAAATGTGGGCCATGAAATGATATCACCCACGGTGAGATCCCCAAAAGTCTTTTCTCCACCCAACAATTCTACGTCAAACTTCAATATCTCATCTACAACGATCCTATAGCATCCTTCCTCTTCAGTTGACAAACCGAGAACGCGTCCAAGGGCAACGGTAATCTCTTTTCGCACGTAATGCAACAGCCTACATGGACCCTGGCGTGTATTAGTGTTCGGTTGATTTGGACATGCTAGTTGACATGAGGAATCATCCTGAGCCTACAATAATATTACAAATGCATCGTGTTATTATTTCATCAATGAAGATAATTAATTAATTTATCGAATCAATCATGTAAGAAAAAATAAACAATATTGTACCTGAGATGAACTACCATGATAAGTTGAAGGTCGCACTTGTGTCCCACCTTGGGTTAGAGCTTGTTTCAGCTCATCCATTTCCCTTCGTATGCCCATCTGACCCTCCTTCAACCTTTTCACCTCAGTTTGAAGATGTGTATTGCATTCATGCTCATCCTCCAAGGCTCTTTTATAAGGAGCTGAATGTTTTAAGGCCGTTTTTGAAACAGTTCCTAAGCCACGTACGCGTCCTCGGCTATCACGACCAAAGACCTATGGAAAAAAAAACCGAGTATACCATAAAACCCACAAAATAAAAAATTACTAACATTAAAAGATATTATAATCAACAAGCAATAAAAAGATACCTTTGTAACTGCATCATGGTCTAAATCACATTGCGCCACCGAGCTGTCAGATTCACATGCAATAATAACATCATCCTACAGTAATAAAAAATGATAAATAAGAAGCATAAACACATTTTGGCAACCATTAACATATACTTCATAAAAATGTTCCTAAGAAAAGCTTCTAATGTAAAAGATTTTTCAAAATTTCGGCATAGTCTCCCCTGTACGTGTGACATTTAATTTTTTTTTACAACCTGCTAAGTACCTGTACATAACAAAAAAAAAAAAATAAACTTCATATAAACAACCCAATGCCCCAACACACCACAAAGTCATTCACCTCTACATCATTAGTCATTCACCACTACAAGTTCCCTTCCACCATTCATCTCCCTTTCTCTGTTGTACATTAATGAGATTGTTATATGTGATTTAGCATGTAACATGAATGGCCCACTGCCAATAATCAAGTCCTTTTCCACTGTTGTGCCCTTGAAACAAGTCCCTTTCTAGGAAGGGTAGAAAATTGATATATTTAAAAAGAGCCCACCAACAGATTTTCCAAGTTTTGCTTGTCCATTGCCAGTACTTCACAGTTCACACCCAAAAACGGATTGATCAAGGAATATAACGCACACTAGCACAAACACAGGTCACACATACATTCTCAATACAATTGTAATCAAAGATAACAAGTAATAAAAGTCACACAACTACTAGCCACTCAGCTACAATAAAAGTCACACAACTACTAGCCACAACACCTACAATAATTTCCGGTCAGAATTATAAGTATCAATCCAAGATGGTGGTGTATTTGACAACTCCACCATTTTCAGATTGAAAGGGCCCGCAGGGTAAGAAAGGGGTCTACTGAAAATAACCCATCAAATAGCCAGCAAGTGCCAACCATCTGAACAAAGGACTGTGCACTCACCATAAAGCAAATGGCACCTTCATCCGTCTCATTAGCCTTTGGAGCCACCTCCAGCATGAAGGGAATTCATATAGAGCATCTAAATAGCATATAACAATGAACCGGTAGGCATGCATTCGATAAGGGGCAGAACTACAGTGTAGGTAACTACATTATAGTAGTAGGGTGCCACACCCTTCTTGGGTAGGGCTCACTTTTGAAAATCCAAACCGCATGTATAAAACAACGTCCATTATAGTGATCCAAGTATAAAT
Source organism: Persea americana (assembly GCA_029852735.1). Lineage (NCBI taxonomy): Eukaryota > Viridiplantae > Streptophyta > Magnoliopsida > Laurales > Lauraceae > Persea > Persea americana. The sequence goes on along the minus strand of CM056818.1, from coordinate 28,307,719 downwards.
TCTTAATCAAATTCAATACGATAGCCACAATTGCATTGACTATATCTTGAACCTGAGATGAATGAACTTTTCTCTTCTTTCCAAATGCAACAGAAATGAGTCCCTCATGTGTAAAATTCACTAATCAATCTGACAACCTGCCCACTGAAATTGACTTTGAATATGTAGATGCAACAAAAAAATTGGCCGTTTGGGCTGGAAATCTGTTCGGATTTTGAAAACTGTAAGCTGCAACCATGCATTTAAGAAGGGTGCGGCACCTGCCCTATGATGATGAGATCACAAAATGTGGGGATAAAAAGGAAACACTCTTGGTTTGCAGATCTACAGTCCACTACATGGTATTCCCTCAAAACTGAGGATTAGCAACCACTAATAATCACAATAGTACCCCCACGAACATTGATAGTGTCCTAATTTCCCATTTAATGCAGGAGTGAACATGCCTCGATTGCTAGATCCTCCTTCTAGATCTGCATGGCGCATTCCCAAACCTTTTATTGTTTCTGTTCAGGAATTTCTTGGAAAGAGAGCTTCCAAGTTCTTGTTGCAAGAAACTAGTACGTGTGTTGACAATCAAACATTAGATTTGGACTTGATAAATCCAAACCGTCTGTCTGGTCTCCAACATCAGGTTACAGCAAACAGATGGTGGTGTATTTGCATAGGGAAGAACAAACTGCACAGGGATAATCACAGACACACTCTTTCTGCTGCTCTGTTGCACAACGTACCGCAGACCTTTTGCCCTCTACTCTAACTGCTGCAACACTGGGCAGTTGTTGCTGCCAGTTGCTTAAATTGTTTTGTCCTCCAAACCAGTCAAACTGTCAGTAACTTCAATGGCCAGTCATTTCAAGGTAGGGGAAAATCATCTCTCCTACTTCCTTCATTTACGAAATAGTGTCATATAAATGCACTACTGGAGGGGGGAAAACACCATCTGAATTCTAATTTTTGAGTTTTGGCCACTAAAATGTCGATCATATCATATAACATTTTACATTTGGGTATTATCACACCATGCATGCATCCATCATAACATCATCTTGCACTACCTGTTGAGAAAATAGAAAATTGACAAAGAGAAAATTCACAGAAAAAAAAATTCAATTTGAAAAAAAAAATGTTAGTAGAGTATCTTGATGAGGACATCTTGATTAACACAAAACATATGTGGTTCCTTGATGTGTTATTTTTCTTCTTTCACAAAAAGCAACCCATCACATTAACATAAGAATAGAAGGTAAAAAGAAGCTGAGAAAAGGAAAAATGATGCTCATGCTCATGATTAACAATATTATGTTACATGGCTCATCTAAGTAGAGAGAGTAAGAGATGTATGCTGACCTGTGTCATTATTAGGTAGCATCCCCTGATAACCATCATTATCATCATGATCAGGGAGGGCCGTCGAAACAGGACCATCATTATGACGAGGCTGGGACACATGAGCATCAGTGTTAAGTTTAGAGGGCGGGGGCTCATTATCAATATGATATTGAGGAGGGGGGATTTTCAACCGATCATAACCATCATTAGGAGGCAGGGGCTCATGAGCATCAATATGATCAAGATCAGGGGCGGCTATCAACTCATGAGTATCATGAAAACTAGGCATGGATGTATGCAGTAATTTATTTGATCGCGCCAGTACTGCGAGGAGGAGAAGAATCGAATAGCACAAGAGTATCTTATGGGTGAATGCCATATTGCTAGCCTTTTTTTTTTCTTTTGGCTTTGTTAGAAGGAAGGGGGAGTATGAATTTGAGGCCTGATTTTGAGCCCTTTAATAACACTCTGTCCATGAGTCCGGAACCTTGAATGAAGTATTTTGGGTCCACACTTTAAATATCTGAACCGTTCATTGGTTAAAATTAGAGTATGATGTTACTGCTAACTGACTGAGATTCTCTCTGGGATGCAGCTTTTAGGCCATTCCAATGGAAAATTGGCTTACGGTTTCATTTGGGGTCCACAGCTTGTAAAATAAGTAGGCATGCAGTCTGCCTGGTTAGAGAATATTGTAACATATGCAAACTGAGAGTATCTAGGCTCTTACCCTACCCTCGAGGGCCAAGGCCAGGTCAGGGCAGGCTCAGGGCTTCAAAACAAGACAACTATTTTTTTTTTAACATTGTTACCAAAATCTAAGTGTAGTCGAGCATTATGAGTATGATCAAGCATTACCACACCATGCATGCATATACCTTCATATAAAGCACACAAAAATTTAGACATTAAATTCATGCTGCGCTAGGAGCGAGGAGTGGAGCTTCCGATATTTCAAATTTGGTTTGAAAGCTTGGATTACATAAATAATAGCTCATATATGAATATAAATTAGAAACTGAATATTTTTTCACTATGACAACGCACGTAGGGTCTGCTAAATCAACGACTCAGTTTGATCAAAACATGGTACAATTCATTTATTTTCCATTGATTTATCCCATGACTAATTTTGTTTGGTTGAAACATAATCAACTAGCAATTCAAGGGCTAATATATTCAACTAGCAATTTACGGCTCAAAAAGACTATTTAACTTTAATAAATTTGTTAAATCAAGGGCTAATATAATCAACTAGCAATTCAAATTAATAACCTATTCACCAATTACATTAAAATGATTCTCACCACGTGGGGGCTCGATGCTGATCCATCCTTCCTTTTATGAGTGGCCAAGAAGAGATCCGTGCGAGTTAATGGTTGATCCGGATTTTTTGCTTTCTGTAAAAAAAATTGGGATATTCATAAGAGTCATCCAATTTACTCCGTCCATGTTGAGTGCTGCAGGGGTCAACATAATACTACGATGAAAAATGTAAGCAGTATATATAAACTAATTGCATATGGAAAAATCATCCTAGGCTTGAAACATACATCCCCCGCAACATAGCAATCATCCTGGACCCGTTGTTCCTTCAAGGCATCAAAAAAGTTTAAACTAGTTTGTAGTTTGTAGCGGGGGATGTATGTTTCAATTTTTTTTTTTTGAATGGTGCAATGTAAAGATATACTGTAAGAGTGACTAAACCACTAGTTACAAGCAAAAGGCATCAAGAAAGGAAAAGGATATCGAGCAGAAGCCCCACCCCACCAAAAAAAACCTCTAAAACTTGAATAAATCTTACCAACTCTGCAGCCACTCTAGCCTGTCCCTTCCTGCCCGTTGTATGCGGGCTCTTCAACTTTGACCTAGCAATCTTACCAGCCTCCCTGGCAGCTAAGGCCGCCGACGTCGAGGATATGTCCACAAATTTTACCCAATCTTCTGGTTTCACATACTTGGGCACATTGCTCTTCCTCTCTACATCTGTGAGGTATTTGTCTATTGCCTGATGACGAAGCATATACTTCCAACCTTTCCACGATATGTTTGCTTTCTTCATAACGAAAATTTTATGGATCTCATTGATGTTGTAGGTGCTCTGCAAAGATTATGAATGAGGAGTTATGATTGTAATGAAATGCTTATATAAAACTTTAAATTATATAAATGCAAAAGTACTCACAATCACGCCTAACCAAATTTGCTCCTTAATCTCATTCGGCACATTTGTCCATGCCTCATATATGGGGGACACATATGTCCTCACCAGATTTCCTATCAACGAACTCAGTTGGGCAGCATCTGGTCCGATAGGTTGGTCATGCTCGCCAAAAGTGATTGACTTAGGCACGCCTGTTTTGAATTGACTATTGTAAGGATTAGTTTGTTAAGAAGAAATAAAATAAAAGTGAATACATATAATGATTGCTGGTAATATGTACTCTCGCGGGAACTACACCCTGATGGTGTAGATGCTGATGCAGCAGAACTATGTGCTGTTGATTGATCTTGTGACATACTGGCTGTAACAAAAAATGTGAACTTTGAATATTGTTGTCATATAAAAAAAACATTGAAATGTAAAACTAAAGAAGGAAACTAGATCGATGAAACATGAAATAAATACCATTTTAATGAAACATGATATGTACAAATTGGTCCATTTAATGAAATAAATATGCAATGAGAAGAATATTGACATGAACTTGTCACCTCAAATGATATCAACATCTATAATATCTTCATGTAATGCTCCGATATATGCGTTTTCATTCGTTCTTGCCTCAAAGACTAACGGATCTTCATAAGAGTCCATATCTTGATTAAGTCTTTTTGGAGCATCCAACACAACATGCCACTCATCCGTAGGACGACTTTGATCTTTGCAATAAAAGACTTGAGAAGCTTGAGAAGCAAGAATAAATGGCTCATCTGATTCTTTTGTGGTTCTCATTAACCTCTCTAAATTAACATATCTCAAGTTTGTTTCTGGATCAACTCTAATGCTATTTGTGTTCTCTATACGCACCCAATCACAGTTGAATACTACTACTTTGAAGTCATGGTAATCTAACTCAAGAATTTGTTTGACAATGCCATAGTAAGGGACCTCCTCAGATACAAAATTCGTGTCGTTGACACTAGATCTGAACTTAGTTACAGCTTTCATAGAGACCCCGCTGTTTTGTGTTGTTTTCGATATTTCCGAATCCGCTGTGCAAAAAACATATCCATTTATCGCATATGAGCTATATGAAATAGCCTCAAATTTAGGTCCATCGGCAAGCTTTTTCAAAACACTATTTTCCTCATTTTGTAATTGTTGTCTAAGCCAAGGAATGTAATCCATCTCCTTTTCTGCTCGTATGATGCCTCTCCGATTTTGAACATTAGATACGTGTTCCTGTACGTATCTATCATAATTCCTGAAAAGAAATTTATTTTAAAATTTAGATGCATTATATGTGTAAAAAAATAGCTAAGAACAAAGAAATTAACTAAATTTTTCCTACTCTTTCCATGCGATATTCTCCTCAGACGACTCCAATACCCATTTACGTGCTTGCTGGTACTGTACAATCTCAAGATATTCGACCTTCCCCCTTTTATCGATAGGATAGGCACATAAACCATCATCGTCCATCCACTTTCCTCGTGCTTGCTTATGGCTTCCTTTTGTACCATTTGGCATATAATTCATGGCATACATCATTGCTTCATCCATGAGGAAGCACTCTGAAATACATCCTTCTGGATAGGTATGATTCACTACATATCGTTTGAATGTTTTCATCATCCTGCCACACGTCAAATTAATAAAATCTCTATACTAAACATTATTAAGGGGAAAAACATATTTTTAGCTTTGAATTTGATTTACCTCTCAAAAGGATACATCCATCGATATCTAACAGGCCCACAAATTTTTGCCTCATCCGCCAAGTGCACAACAAGGTGTATCATAGATACGAAAAATGAGGGTGGAAAGTACTTTTCGAACACACATAATGTTTCTACAATGCTATCTTTCATCTTCATCAGCTCTTCACGGTTTATAACCTTCGAACACAAGACATTGAAAAATATAGACAATTGTCGAATAGCAGCACGTAATGGCTTCTGTGATTCAAATGCGTACATCAACATCACTGGTAGTAGTTGTTGCATGAGAATGTGATAATCATGAGACTTAAGGTTTTTGAGCTCTAAATCATCCAAGTTTACATTATGTCTCCAGTTCCCACTATACCCAATGGGAACCTTCAATTGGTATAAGGATTTACATATTAATTCTTTCTCCAACCGGGACAGTGTGTAAGGAGCATCCGGATAGGTCAACTTGCCATTCTTTTCTACGGGCCATAATTTTTTCTTAATCTTCATCTCCTTTAGATCTTGGCGGGCTTGAAGACCATCTTTCGTCTTATCCTTTGTATTCATAATTGTTCCAATTAGAATCTCTATCACATTCTTCTCAATATGCATCACATCCAAATTATGACGAATGGGAAGATCCTACAAAATTTATAGATTCATGTTAGTATGTAAGTCTTTTTATATACTGCATTGATTTAATTTCAAGATACATCAATGTAAAACGAACCTTCCAATATGGCAAGTCAAAAAAGATCGATCTCTTTGTCCATGGAGTGGAATTAAGCTCATCCGCATGCCTCTTCCTTTTCTTACTCTTTCCAAAATTAGTTTGAATATTCTCCATTTTGCTTAACAGCTCGGAACCACTCAAACGCCTTGGAGGCTGTCTATGTTCCTCTTTTCCATTAAATTGTGATTTTTGACTCCGAAAAGGATGTCTTGAATTTGGTAGGAATCTTCTATGCTCCATGTAAATGCATTTCTTTCCATGTTTTAGCCATTGTGAATCTGTCTCTTCTCCACACACAGGACATGCATACCTTCCCGCGGTCCTACAACCCGACAAATGACCATATGCCGGGAAATCATGTATAACCCATAGCAGAATTGCTTTCATTGTGAACCTATTTTTATTGTAAGAGTCATATGTTATTGTTCCGATGGACCACAATTCATTCAACTCTGCGATCAATGGTTGCAAATAAATGTCAATATCATGCCCTGGACCTTTCTTTCCTGGAATCAATAATGTTAGCATCGTGAACTCCTTACGCATGCAAAGGGATGGAGGAAGATTATATGGAACAACCATAACAGGCCAGCAACTATATGCATTGTTCTTTATCCCGAAAGGATTGAATCCATCCGTTGCAAGTCCTAATCGAATATTACGTGCCTCAAAAGCGAAGTGAGGATTTTTACGATCAACTTGTTTCCAACAGGATGAATCCACGGGATGACGCATGATTGAGTCATTAGGTACTAAGCTTGCATTTGCATGCCATGTCATGCTCTCTGCAATCCATGGTACACTATACATTCTTTGTAACCTTGGTGTAATAGGAAAGTATCTTAGCTTCTTCCAGGGCAAACGTACAGCTCTTGGCTTTGCAGGGTTTATCGGTTTCCATCTACTAAGCCCGCATGTTGGACAATTGTCATTTTCTTCATGCTCTCTCCAGTAAAGTATGCAATCGTTGCGGCATGCATGTATAATTTTTTCCTCCATACGTAACGAATCGACAATCTTCTTGGCATTGTAAGTATTATCCGGCAAAGCATTGTGTTCTGGAAGGACCCTTTTGAAAAGTTGTAACAACTCGTTGAAACTCTTATTAGACCACTTATGTCTAGCCTTCATGCTCAACAACTCAACTGTGACTGACAATTTCGTATCATCAATTCGACACGAGGGATATAAGGGTTGCATCGCATCCTCCATCAACTTCTTATATTGGATACCCTCCGGTGAATTATCCTGAGCATGAACTTCTTCTTCATGATTAGTTTCATCCATGCATGTAGGCGCACAACCCCCCATATGATATTCAACGCCATCCTCATTAGGGATACATGCAAACACGTCATTCACCATATCAACCATTCTTGGGAATGCATCTTCGTTGTTGTTAATGGTGCCAATGTTTACAGTGCTTGTTGATTGAATTTCTCCATGATGGATCCATCTAGTATAAGATGTATCTATACCATCACATATTAAATGTTCACGGATGTCTCTTAATGTCTTCTTCCCTCCTACTATATTACGACATTTGACACAAGGGCAACAATACCAATCATCACCTCCAAGCTTTTGTCGATTAGCTCTTAAGAACTCTAAAAAATCTTCAACCCCCTTTAAGTATTCATTAGACAACCTTGGTGCCATCATCCACTCTTTGTTCATGTCCATATTCTGAAAAATGACAATTAGCACTTAAATTATAAAATAACGCAACACAATTCCTTCTCTTTGGAAGCCTAAAACAGAACTTATAATTAGATTTCTTATAGTTAGAAATAAGGGTTAAAAGAGAGAGACAGGGAGAAAATCTTTCTAGAATAAGGTATATACAAGCCTGTCTTGTTGAATGACATCTGTTGAATGTTAAATTTGATTATGAATTTGATGCCCAGTTTGAGATCAATTTGATGCCTAATTATGGACACCATGTTACAGGTTCATTATATTAAGGTAAACTGCCATCATTGACGAAAATTCTTTTGGAGATTCAACTGTGAATCATGAATGGCAGTGTTTAAATTTCAAACCGTTCACAGACGCTCATTGTTCACATCACTTGATTCGTTCATTGTTCACCTATGATAGTATGAATTTGTGAGGTAGTATCCTCTAATGATGTATTTAGGAGGCATTTGTTCACAAGAATTTGGGAGGGGATATCATGATGATCCCAAATCTACTATCAAAATGGGAACAGCTTTGAAGTTTTTATGGAGTCAAAGTAGGTCCCATGATACAAACTTGCAAGTGAAGGGAACGTTATATAAGACAAATGGACTAAATGGAGGGTGACCTCTGACCTTCATCAACATGATGTCCCATGAAACAAACTCGCAAGTTAGAACAGGTTTGGACACAAGTGAAGAGAATGTTTTTTGGATGCAGGCTTCAGGTCACCCTCCAACGCTCCATTTACCGACCACAGTAGAGTCCACCAAGATGTAGATATAGAGCTATAAATGAGATCTTCAAATGTGTTTCCCTTATTCCTCATTCTCGAATTACACCAATATGTTTCTTTTGAGCTAACATCAGGGCCAGCTTGGGTTTGGAATAAATTGGTGACTAGGAAACTCTGTGTCCCTTTCTATTGAAGGTCATTAGGTAATATATGAAACTGAATTTAAAGATGATAACAACCAAATAGGGCTAGGCAGGTTAACTGTCAAATTCTAAAGCAAGAGCTCAGCTTGCTATCTACCTGTATACTGAGACCATATAAATGGAAGTAGAATAATCTTTGTCCAGTTCAACAATGACAGCACTTCTACTTTAGCTCTACCAACATTAAAAGTAATGAGTTTGAAGACTTCTTACTTGGATGTTTTACATGGTTGAAAGCAATTTTAGATGATCAATTGTGGCCTATTTGTTTGCATACAATATAAGGAGTTCATCCTTAAAGTGGTTAAAAATAAGGAATAAGAAAATGAAGTGGAGGAAAAAGAGGAAAAACGAAGTGGAGGGGCAGGGAGAGGAAGAACAGGGGGAGAGCAGAGAGGGAGGCACTATCAATTTTCAATTGGATTAAATATAAACCCCCAGATTTAACAAAAAAATAATGAAATCACTTTATAATAGAGTTGAAACTTCTCTCTCTCTCTCTCTCTCTCTCTCTCTCTCTCTCTCACACACACACACACACACACACTCACACACACACGATTGGGTGCATCCATGTAGGCCCCATAGAAGTTCCTTATTTTGAAAGCAAGGGCCCCTCCTCCTGATTGGACCATAATTATGAAAACAATGTTTTAGGACAAAGTCACTTTGTAACAGCTCAAATAGCAGTCAAAGCATTTCTGATTCAGTTCCATGTGGATTTTGCTCAAGGGGGTGCAGCCATTATCAAGTTACAGGAGCCCTAGGTGGAAATTGGATCTCTGACTCCCCTCAGGAGTGTGATGGTCTAAGAACCGATTAATCCCATTGTTACATTATATGCTGAGTATTTTTTGCTTGTTTTTTAGTGAGCTATTTCATGATTTATTGTAGGTCAATAGTGGGGATGCTAACGGGTTGGATCTAAGATGAAACCAGGGTGGATTTGGACTGGGATTTGTTTTCACAGTCCGGTTCCAAATTCGGCTCCGGCTTGAAACTCATGTGTTGTCTTCGGATCTTGCATCAACCTAAGAAAGAAACGATTTGGTTGATTAATTTTTAATCACATCCGATGGGGATTCTAGTAATAAAATCTAAAATGTCATTTACTATTTTCAAAATTTCCAACATGCCATCTGTCTTGTTTGCAAAGCCCTTGGACTAACTTGATAAATGAGGGTTTTCTGAATTATGCATCTTAATAACTATTGGCCATTCAAGCACTGAGGAAGGAAAAGTGTACCTGGTGCAGTGGGGGGAGGGTGCTGCGAGGAAGAGGAGGAAGGTGCTGCTTGCAGGGGAGAACGACGGTCGGCGGTGCTGGGGTTCCGGGCTGTCGCGTTCGTTTGGCGGGGAGAGGCGTCTGTTTGGCGATGTGCAGACGATGGTGAAGGAGATGGAGGGGGCTGACGAGAGACTGGAATGGCAGCAGGTAGAAGGAAGAAATACAGCTCGTCGATGTGCAGCAGCAGATGAGGTATTTGGGGGAAAGATATCGTCGAGGTGGTAGCTAGGGCTTGGGAGGAGTCGGTAATGAGAGGGGTTTTAGGTTTTATGTTATGTTTTTTCATTTCAGAAAAATGACTGCTATGGGCAGTCACGAATGCTAAAAATCAGTCAATAAAATATGACTGCTCTGGGCAGTCAGGAAAACCAACGTGTTGGGGTCCTATTTTTGGCTTTTTGACGTAGTGAATAGACCCAAATGAGATCGGTTCTTGCATCTGCAACTAAGCCAAAATAGTAATGCAAAGAAATATACTCAAATGGGATTGGTTCTTGCATTTGCATCTAAGTCAGGATAGTAATGCAATAAGTCTTCATGTGAATGTATCTTGTGTTGGTTAAAATTGAATGATCAAAAGTGCGCAATTATTTTATTCCCGTTTTTATTTTTATGTGGGTTCTACATTTCTCCTCTCGAGTACAAATTGTTTGCATAAACTTTTTATACAAACCACCCGTTTGGCTTAGGAGATCAAGTGGCTTAGGAGATCAAGTGCTAAAAAATTACAATAAAATACATGAAATACAGGAAACAGGGACTGTGGGGCACTACCGGGTGAATTCTGATTTGCTCAACAGTGCCCTGTAGGCATAAAATCTATCCTGTAGTGGTTTGCAGGGCTTCTTGTTGCTTCTTTCTTGCAAAGTCGCTGTGAGACACTTCATGGGGCCCTTTTAAGTGCTATCAAACTCAAAGTGAGGGAGATGGATGGGTTTAGTTGTCCTTTAGGCAGTCTTTGTAGCCTATCACTTGTTTTCCTGGGATGCAAAAAATTCCAAGGGAGTTACTAGCGTTTATATACCAATAGTGACAACCCAAGGCTGTCCCACTATGAGGCCATTGTTTGGTAAGCTGGAGCAATGAATGCAACAAAGACATGGACCTCCCTTCCTCGTAAGTTTAAGAAGACAAAGATAGTCTTTGAAAACTTGAAGTATGAGAGTCATCATGGTGTTAAGGCACTGTTAAAGCCCTCTGGTTGTACTCCCGGAGTTTGAGTACCTTGTGTTTGAGAGGTTTAGAGGTTGAAAAACCAAGAGGGTCAATCTAGATACATCCTTAGGGTTCTATATGGTCCCAACACGGATTTTTCTATGGAAATAAGAAAACACTAATCTAAGTTACCAATCAATCAACCACAAACTATCTAAAGAGATGGACGTGCGATTTTTACGTGGAAAACCTTAAACAGGAAAAAAACCACAGGACCTCATACCGGTCCAAAGGTTATAAGATGTACTCACTATCCTCTTTAGTTGAACGCAACCTAAGGGTTGTAGTTGATCTTTTATTGTTCATTGTACATTGATATTCATGCATATTTCTTAGGCTCCTATCCTTGGACTTCACATGATCACATTGTCTTTACTCGCTCTGATATTGCATATCTGTATTATTATGTCTATCCACCTGCTGGCTATTCATAGCCTGGTGATGTTGCGCTTGGTGCATAAGTGCCGAGCCCATCTACCTTGAGGAGGCTAAAGCGTTGTGACAGGTGAAATAGCTTGATGGTAGAGTACGAGTAGTGTGCCAACGACATTGTCGTTGTGACTAGCACGCGAGTGCTTTCATACTTTTGCACAATTAGTATTTATTCTTTTGTTGGCCTAGGTTTTTATAGGGGCCTAGGTTTTAAACTACTTTTTTATCTTCTGTTAAATTGTAGTACTCAAAGATGTACTTACTCTCAAAGGTTATTATTGTACCATTTGATAAATATGAAGTTTTTGTTGTATTTTATGGTTAATCAGTAAAATATTTATGCCACACCGCAGACTTCGGTCTTGTAGGACCATGATTGGGGGCCACGTTGTGTGGTTTATTATTGAGATTTTTAATTGGCCCATAATCTTACGCATATACCTTGTCCCATCTTGGAGGCATGACAAAAACTGTACAAAATTTAGTTTTAATCCAATTCAAGGAGGTAGTGTAGATGAAATGATTGGATTGATCAAAAATGGGCCCCATGTCTTCAGAAAAAATGGGATTGGAAAACGGGAATTTGAAGAAGTGGGCACTGGTAAAGTCAAGATGTGTTATATATATATATATATATATATTTTAACGGTAAATTTCATTATGAAAAAGTAGATGGTATAAGAGAAATATACCGAAAGACTACAAAGAACACCCAAAAAGGAAGACAACCAAACAGAAAAAACAGATCGAAAGAGGAGCTAATAAGACGGGGCAATTTCCTTCCAATTCAGCAACACTTGGTCTAGCAGAATCCCTTGAAAATTTGGATTAATAGACACCCATAAAGCTACATAAAGCTTTATCTTATCGGTAATTGAATTCACACCCATAACCCCTTCGAAACACTTTGCTTTACTCTCCTTCCAGATAATCCCTATAACAAACAAAAATGATAACTTCCACATTTCTTTTCCCCTAGGCGCCATAGACGAACAAATCCAAGCTTCAAAAAGATCCGAAAGAGAGTTAGGCGCCATAAACGAACCCAACACCACACTCCATGTCCTCTCGTTTTGATTTACAAACTAAAGCCCAATCCACCAACTGAAACTTCTTTGCACCACTTCTCCCCTGCCAAAGAAAATCCCTTTGAAGCTTCTCTATACGATAGATGACCGAGATTGGACGTTTAAATAAAGACATGAAGTACACCGGGAGGTTAGATAATAATGATTTAATGAGATCGAGCCAACCTTCCTCCAATTGAGAGATAATTGGCTTTCCACAAAGCTAACTTGTTTTCCACCCTCTCTACACTTGGATTCCACATAGATTTATTAACCGAGCCTTGACAAAGGGGAAGTCCTAAGTAAGAAGAGGGGAGGTGACCTACCTTACACCCCAAAATATCTGCGTAGTGTGCCAGCATAGCCTCCTCAACTCTTATCCCAATCAATTCACTATTAAAGAAATTGATCTTTAAGCCCGACAGTGCTTCAAAGCACAATGGGGTAGCTTTCACGTTTTGAATATGATCTTCATTAGCTACCCAAAAGATACGAGTGTCATCTACAAACTACAATAGAGAAGTTGGAGGAACACCATCGCACACCTTGACGCCACTTAGTAAATCTTCGGAGGCCACAGCCTTAATGATCAAACTCAGAGCCTCGGGGCACATTAACAAAAAGAAGGGGGAAAGGGGGTCCCCTTGTCTAATACTCCTCTGTGCTGAAATGTACCCTTTGGGTGACCAACTAATTATGATTGAGAAACATGCGAACGAAACGCATTCCTTAATCCATTTCCTCCATTTTACTCCAAACCCCATTCTAAGCAGGAGATAGTCCAAGAAGTCCCAATCTACTCTATCATAAGCCTTTTCCAAATCCAATTTACAAATTAGCCTTGGACGCCTCTCTCGGTTCATCAAATGCAAACACTCGTTAGCAACAAGCACCCCATCCAAAATTTGCCTCCCCTTCACAAAAGCTCCTTGCTCATTGGATAGTGGATATGATGTCTTTATATATAATTCTCCCTCGATAGGAGATAAATGATGGAATCATAGGTAGACGATGCAAAAAAATATAGAAGAGAATAAATCCAAACATTAAACTAGGATCGGCCCTATGGTTAAAATCCCTTGTTCAAACTCTTCATAGAATTCTCTATGAACTCATAATCAAGTGTATCCTTGGATTTCCTTAGCACCCTCCCACCTTCCATCATGGACCCTCATGCCATTACGTTTGGATCCTTTGAATGCATCATCAGCGAAGAGAGTGAAACACAACAGTAGAGCGCAAAAATTCATACGACTGAAGGCCAATGCTCTAGTCATGTCAAATGTTTGTGAATCTCAATACGCTAGGAGTGGGTTGACTCCAAATTTTATCCTAATAGGAGTTGATCTAATCATAAGATTGAGATATGCTCAATCTTATAGTGGGGCCAACTTTTATTAGAATAAAATTCGGAAAAATTCCTTTTAAGGGGAGGGAGGTTATTTTGAGCAGTTCAGATATTTAATAGGTGAGCCCCACTGTTGAGTTCCACATCCCTCACGGGAAGAGTGAGTGAGGTACTCAGAGGACTTGGACTCTCAACTTTGCAATATTATCACAAACTTGACATCTTCGCACTTCATCTTTTTTTATAACTTGATGAATTGATTTAAATGATGCCCTCACAACCATCCCTGGTTAAGGCATACCTCATCAAATGATCATAAATACTCACTCGACAGCTTTTCATTAATTAATTGTGTGTGAATTAGTTTACATAATGATTATTTTGAGTAATTTGAATTCAATAAAGTGAGCCCTAGTATTTCCCCATTTTACTTCTACTCCCAAAGTTTTGAAAAATTATATCTTGAAAAACATTAGGGCATATTGAAATTTAAGATTTCTCGTCAGACATTATAATTTTTTTTTTTTAATAAAAGTATAATATATTTTTGAATAATTAAAAAAAATCAATAAATATAAAATATCATCAGTCTAAGAAAATCCAGGCTCAGCAACTTCCCAAAACCCTCCTCAGTTGAGACCTTCCTCCTCATGAAGTATTCCGACCATGTGATGGCCTCTCTAGCAACAGCCCATCCCCTTCCTTCCCACTGCCCCAAACTAATCCCCAAGTCCAATAATTGCACTATTACCCTTCTCCTTCCTCCTCCCCAGCCATTTTAGCTGTTGGGCAAAGTGGTGTAGCGAAACGAACAACCACGCGATCAACGGTCAATCACGCACACACAAATCACACAGTAAACAAACAACAATGCACGACGAAGATGAGACGCAACGATTTACGTGGTTTGGCAAAACCACCCACGTCCACAGAGGTAGATCATGTCAATTCCTTTCTCAACCCTGCTGTGCTCCACGTAACTTCGCTTCAGGGTTACAGTTACAACAAACTTACGAAATTCGGTTCGTTTCGACCGAATTTTCTAAATTATTTCGGTCTGAACCCTTTACCAAACCAAACGGCACCCATATATATATTCGTTTCAAAATTCGGTGCAATTTGGCCGAATTTCTATAATTCAGACAAAAATCCATAATTTCGGCCGAATTGGCCGAATTTCTAGAGTTCTATTGATATTTGTAGTTAGCCTTTAAAATAGAAAAAAAAAATAAAAAATGAGGAGCTAAATGTAAATTTTTTACCCAAAAGTAAAAGTATATATAAAAAAAGAAACCCCAACCGATCGTATCTCATTCGTCCCCTTTCGTTTGAGAAGAATAAGAATAGGCAACAACGGAATCTGTTGCTGGTCATTTCTTTCGACCAAGAAAAGCGAAGAAGAAGAAGAAGAAGCAGCAGCAACGGAATCTGCTTCTGCCGCTCATTTCGTTCGACCAAGAAAAGAAGAAGAAGAAGCAGAAGGAGAAGCAGCATCTGCTGCCACGCAAACCACCTGACGACTGGCACTGCCGCTCGAACCAGGTACTGCTGCTACTACTTATTTTCTTTCCCAGTTCTTGTTTTTTTTCTTTCTTCTGTTACTGTTGTCGAAGTCGATGGGAACTCTTTTTCCCCCTTTCCCCTTTCGTTTTGCCCAGAGCTGTCAAACCAAAGACAACACCTGTCATGCCCATTTATCTGCTCCCTTTCCTTTCAACACGTGCCTCCTTTTATAAGCTGGTTGGGCTGGGCTGGGCCAGCTGCTGTTTTGTGGCTGGCTGGGCTGGGTTAGTAACTCAGTATGGATTTTAGCAGTTTTGCTACTGTTTTTTTAATAAGCTCGCTGCCTTCGTTTTTTCAACTATTATCGGCCCCCCGATTTAGAAGAATAAACTATATGTAAGAAACCATATTTTTTTATTTTTAAGATTATTCATATATTTTTCTATAAGTATATATAGTTTTTATATTTTTATATTTTTCTGAAATATAAAGTTGAGTTATTTCACCGAAATTCCAAATCGGCCGAAATATTTCAATTTGGGGGTTAAACTGAAATGACGATCGAAATGAATTTCTCAACACTGGGTTACAGAGTACATTAATATATAATCTCGCTTGGGCTCCAAGAAAGTTTTTTCTAGCGCCCCCCCCCCCCCCCCCCCCCCAAAGAAAACTACAATACAATTACTGAAATACCATTGATCTCAGTTACACCCAAATTAACTCCAATGGCTAATCCAGCTAATCCAGAATACAAGATAAAACCAACAATCTCCACCTTAACTTGGATTCTTATCTTCAACCCACCTTGAAGATACCCAGCAATGTCATGTCTTCATTTCGTCTCGTACCCCGCTGAAAGGTATGGCCCCACACCTTCTACGATTGAGCACGGCTCCTACACCCCCTTAGCTCGGGGTGCACCCACAATCTCATTGTTGTGGTGTGAACTTGAACTTCTACTTGAACTTGAACTTGCTCGGTCAAGATCAAGCCCAAGTGTGGCTTGAACTTCTCCTTTGTGGATTTCCCAAACACCTTCATCTCGTTCTTCCAAAGTGACCCCCATCCATCTGTTGCCATCCTTGCTAGCATCCTTGCAATAAGATGACGTCCCACTTCAAAAAACTAACATTCCTTTTGACCGCACGTTTCCCTAGGCCCGAAGCATCGTGAATTTTCTGTTATTTGCCTTTAACCAGGTGTTCTCTGTTTTTCCTTCTGCCTTTAACCCGTTAGATGCATCCTTGGAAATGTCTGTTGCAACACATCTCCACCCTAATTTATCCCTTCCAACATCTTTTATAGACCTTCCCACTGATTGTCAATAGTACAGAATGGCAACTTCAGGCTATAGCCTTGCCCATTCCCCAGCATTTGAGCATATTCCCAAACCCTCTTAACTATTTAGACAAATACTGTCTCTCCATTGAATATAGTTCTTCGCAACGGCGGACCCAGAAAATAGAACTTGGGGTCTCTATGTAAAAGAAATATTGGGGTAAGGGGTAAATGTAAAAAAAATATATATATTTATATATATATATATATTAATTTTTAGAATATGCAGGGGTATTTTAAGAAAGTTTTCAACTTTTTTAAGATATGGATGGGAGTCCCATATCCATGTACCTGGGTCCACCATTGGGTCTTCGAACTGTAGGGGGGAAAATACCCTTCAATTTACAGCCACTAGGTTCAATAGTTTCTCCAATTTTGGTGCTCAACTGGCCAAGATTTGGGATTGGCCAAGTTAGGCTTCATCTGCCTCCACCATACACTATTAGATGCACTATAGTATTAGCGATCATTTCTAACCTCTTGCAATGCCCAAAGTTGAGCAGTCAATTAATGTGTTTATCTCATCTATTCTTGCTAATACAAATATGTTAATGGTTATCCCTAATTTCTTAGTTTAGGGACATGTTTATCAGTGAGGACTATAAGCTCTCATTTGTTACACGGTTGGAGAAGCATGCAAATACAGTTGTTCCCTTTGACTTTGTCTGTGATTTCATGACCACTTCCTAATTAATTGGAGCTCATACGCCTCATAAGGAAAAATGGAAGTAGAAATACAGTAGAAAAAATAGGTGAATATATTTTTATCCAGTTTTAATGTGAACCTCGATCATAATAATTGTCACAATCCAAACAACAGTTGTAAGATGATCAACTATAATAATACTTTCATCCATTACATGTTTAAAATAAAGTAAGCATGTGCATTTTAAACTTGAGAGATTTGACTTGTTTTACCAAGAGCATAAAAGTCAATCTGCAACCACCTCCATGATATTTAATTCTTCAATTGGTTAGTAGGCAAAAGCTCTGCAGTTTATGCACGATGAGCATGATCTTGACCGACCATCTCTTGTGGAGATAAGAATGGCTTGCTTGGTATTTGCAAATCTTCCATATTCGTCTATACTATCTTTACAACTCTGCTCATGGAAGAATGATCTATATAGGCTTTTACCGTATACACCATAACGTTACTATCCTCAAACTCCTTTGCTATTCTCATTTCTTCATTTCATTATTTTCATATCTCAACACTTACCAAGATGATTATAAATTCAATATGGAAAGTAAATGCGACTTGAATGGTCAGCAGATGATTGTAAATTCATTATGGAAACCCCAAAACCTACTCCAATCTCTGTCGGCAATCCCAGAACCAAAAAAAAAAAAAAAAAGAAATAAGAAAAAAAAAAAAAAAAAGAGAAAAAACAAGAGACGAAGGGAAAGATCGAGACAGAAGGCGCACCTGGATCTGCGCTAGTCTTCTCTTCTGCAGCTTCATCCACCATCCGCCCCACATCTCCGCACGCGTCATCTCGTAGTCGCACCATCGCCAGACTTCATCCATACCAGCTGCACCGTATTTTCCACGAAGTAGCAAAATAAACGACGGGCTTCTTTTTGTTTACTTTTTGAAAAGGAGAGGCCATATCGCGTCTCTCCCAACTGCAACGTGCACTACTATTGGGTCTACTTGGTGGACTCAAGTTCAGTTGAGTGCAGGTTCTGTCACAGGGTCAAATTTGACCTTGTTTAAAGGAAGCCCAGTTGCAAGCAGTGACATCAGCAACTTCAAAAGCGGATTGATCAGATCAAAGGTCAGAAGCTTAACCAACGAATCGAAAGTTAGTCCGGTTGATCTTCGACCCACGTATAGTTTTACTGTATTTGAGGTCCCTTTCCAAACCGGGAAGAATGATATAAATGGACCCTGGACCACATGTGTAGGGCCCAAGTAAATTTAGAAATTTTTTTATTTATGTAATTGTTATTAGTTATTAGTTTTATTAGTTTTATTTGATGAATTGTATTTAAGATTAAGTTTTTAATTTTATTGTAATTAGGATAAGATTTTAATTTGTTTAGATTTCTTAGCCCCTATAGATCTTCGCCAATCCAAAATTAGTGACTTTCGGGGTGAATTTTTCGTCAAGGAGAATGTTGCGAAGCTTGATGCCAAAATGCAAAATCGACGTATCACATCATTTTTAAAGATAATTGGATTCCATGAGCTATTCCAAGTGCAATCGGGTACATTTTATAGAACACGAATTTCTTTTCTCCTCTTTGAAGAAATACTTTTCTAGTGAGTCATTAAACATGTAGTCATAGATAAGAGCCCTTTTTTATCCCTCCATGGCAAAACCTAATTAGTTGTACCACATTGACATGGTGTGTTCTTCCAATTGTAGCAACCGCATTGATGAATTCGTAGCCAGTACCCTTTGAGTTCTTTAATATATATCTTTATTGCAACAACACAGCCATTGGAAAGCTTTACTTTGAAAACAACTAGCCTCCTGGGCCTAATTTTTCTCTGAAAGAAATACACCACAAGGGTGTCTCAATGCTTCCTCTTCAGATCATAGAATCTTATTTTCAATGTGGGGCCCATGGCAGATCTTGTTCTGAGGGTCTAGCACGTATATATATATATATATATATATTTTTTGGTTTTTGGTTTTTTTTCTTTTCCTATTCTGTTTTTTTTCGTTTTTTAGCATATAAATCAAAGTTCGTCGTCTCCCCGTACCTCTTCATCTTCAACTTCTTTCATTTTGTTTTCCTCTTTGTTAATTTTTTTTCCGACTAAATAAACATGTAATCTATGCAAATGGAATGGAGTGTGGGTTGCAATTGGGAGGGAAACATTGTTGAATGGAAGGCATCGGAGAGAGGAGAAGGCTTACGGATTGCAACAACAACAAAAAAGAAAAAAAAGAAAAAAAAAAGTGGTTCAAGTTATGCACGGATATGCAGATCCGTGCGCGTTTAGCGTATCCTTGCATAATTTTTTTGCTCGGCATATGAAAACTGTGCACGTCTAATATGCACGGATTTGCGTATCAGTGCATAAATGAAGTCAAGGGTACAGTCGGAATTTCACATATGGGTATTTTGGTAATAAATTTTTTTTTTACATGTGGGTGTGCTCAGCTAATGACGTAGGTGCATTTAGAATTTCTCAAACAAAACGTCTAAGTTTGGCCAGGAAAAGGGTGAATAATCTGCAAGGTGGGACAAATAGAGTTAAAGATATAACTGAGAATCCAAGCGCCATTATTGACATTCAGCTATCCAGTAGCATAAGTGGGTGCCTTCTAATCTTCCATTTTGTTGTTGCTTGTTGGTTGATATATAACTATTTGTTGCAATGGAATGGTTTCCTGGAAGCAACTGCTTGTTTCCTTTTTCTCTTGGTACTTCTTCTTTTGCATTTTTCTTTTTTTCCTTTTTTTCCCACTTTCTAATCGTTGAAGACATTAAAGTGGTTGGTTAGGATGTGGAGACTGAATTATCAAGTTCTAGTTCTTGGTTGTGTGGCCCATTTTCAGAGCTATGGACCATTGTATTAATCTGGTCAACTGGGGGTGCGGATGACCAAATCTCAATTATTGGAATAGTTATAAATTGTGTGGTATCATTGCCACAAGGTCCACCCTCGTTTAAGTCGTCAATTTATTATCAAGAGATCATCTCCTGCTCAAAACCCAAATTCCTCAATGAAGATGGGATTCTCAGTCGATTCTAAGCCCTAGAGCCTGCTGATTCCAACACCTACCATAATTTGATGGTTCACAGAGTATGGAATCCAATGTTGTTGACCAAAACATCAGTATCATTAGAAATTCTGTATGTCTATGAATTGCGTTTGTTTCTATTTGATTTGATCATAGATATGTTATTTGCAAGAAAACACTCTAAAAAGAGTTGGGTTTATGTCTTGTTTTCCAGTTTACCTGATTGGTTCATTGAATTGGTGAATGACCAAATTCAAGGTCATGTGTATTTTGGTAATTGTACCGGGGACTTTTTAGGGGCTAATAAGAGAGCTGCTAAATGCACATTGATTTCTGCTCTCTACACACTATACTTTTTTAATGACCAATATACCCATGTATTAAATTACCAAAATGGACATCTCTCGCCCCCAACTTCTTTTCTACACCGACCCACCCAATGCCCACCCCAGCCCCTGCTAGCACCTCTCCTCCGGTAGCACCGCTGGAGGGGGAGGGGGAGGGAGAGGGAGAGGGAGAGGGAGAGGGAGAAAGGGAGAGATGGAGGGCAGGCGGCGACGGGTAGGGAGAGGGGAGAGAGGGAGAGCAGGCGACGACTGGCAGGGAGAGGGAGAGGGAGAGAGGGCGGCGGCGGGCGGTGGGTGGAGTCGAGAAGGGATAGGGAGAGAGGGAGGGGGAGAGAAAGAGGGAGAGCGGGCGGGCAGGGAGACTGAGAGAGACTTAGGGCAAAGGATAGAGAAAGGGGGCAAGGGATAGAGAAAGAGGGAGAGGGAGAGAGATACGGAGAAGGAGAGGGAGAGAGGGAGTGTAGAATGAAGTCAAGGGAGGGTAGTTTAGGAAAAAGGAGGTGTATGGAGAGTAATTTCAGTAATCTGTGGTGGGTGTAGACAGAAGCAGTGTGTGGGGAGCAAAAATCAATATGCATTTAGCCTCTCTGGGCTATGAAAGGGTTTTTTTAGGCAAAGAAAATAGAGATGGAAGAAAGTAAAGATTATATATTAATGTAATTAGTAATCTTAAACTCTCAGTGTTGGAGTTTTCTAAACCATGTGGGGTTGATTGGAGGAAAGTTTTCTTCCCAAGAATATAGGTGAGTTTGCTGAGCCATGTAAATGTAAAATCTGTGTGATTTCTCTTTCTTGTGTGGCTTGATTAATTGTCGGTTGCGGGGTGATTGGTGCTTCCGCACACGCGCCAAATGAGTAGTATCAAAGTGATGTTGAGATTGAAATTCCAAGAGGGTCGATCAATCACGAACCCTAAAGGATAAAAACAGTCCCATCATAGATCTGAATATGGAAGAAGATAAAGCAGTAACCTAAGTTATTCAAACAATCAAACACATAGACGGACACAAGATTTTATACGTGGAAAAACCCTAAATATGGAAAAAAACACGAGACCTCGCACCAGTCAGAAAGATTACGCACTAATCAAACGAAGGTTAGAGAGAAACTCACTACCCTTTACAGTTGAACTCAACCTAAGGACCGTAGTAGATCTTTGCCGACAAGTACGCTGTTCACCTTCTCAAGCACTTCAATCTCCACGCCTTAAACAAGGCAAATTAATTGAGAATGTAGAGGATGAGTCTCCAAACACAGAAGCTTCAGCACATCAATCTAACAAAGGCTCCCTGGAGTAAAAGAATCTCTAATTATGATCTAGGGTTTTGAGCTAGAAGAGATACATGTGATTAGGTTGAAAAATGACTTTAAATAAGGCTTTTGACATGAGTAGAAAAGATTGGATTTGAATAGGATAGGAATAAGAATTTGAAATAGATCAATCCAACAAGAAATTGCCAGACCCGCCGTTGTCCGATCGATCAGACAGGGGGTCCGATTGATCGGACAGTCTCTTAACTGAGAGCTGTTCTAGGGCCGATCGATCGGACAAAAGGTCCGATCGATTGGACAGACAATTTAACTAAGAACTCTTCCGGGGCCGATCGATCGGACAATCGGACATGGTCCAATCGATCAAACAGAGATGATCCGATCCAGATAATAGTCTTGACGAATCTTCGGATGATCTTCGATCTACAAGCATGCTTGATGCGGTCCATCTAAAATAAATGAAAAATTACATTTGACCCAAATTTTGTCCATCCAAAAGAATTTGCCAACACTAAAAATCCTAACAATCTCCTCATTTGGCAATTCATGGATAAAACATCTAACACAAGCAATCTACCCAAAAAAAAAAAAATCTACACACAAAAGGAAAGCCTGGAGTCTCTTAGCCTTGTTGATACCTGGAACTCCTGTCACAAGCAATCTTGATAGAAGATCATGTTAAATAATATGAAAAGTTTAAAGAACACATAACCACAAAAATAAACCACCCCCTTTTTGGACATAAATTGGCAAGGAGACAAAAGAACTTATATCAGCCGAAAGATGCATATATGATGACAAAAAAAATGAAATGCATCAAGAGAGGTCCATAAAGTATACAGATAAACTAAAAAGGGAAAATAACAAGTAGCAGAAAAATCAACAAGAACAGCAAAAAGATAACAAGGCCAGGTTGGACAATCAGATGCCATGGACTACGGAGGAGGAGGGAAGCAGCGAAGGAGGGTATCAAGCTTTCCCTCATTACGCTGACTACCAATGTTTAATTGCTCCAGCTGAGCAAAAACCTCTTGAAACTGAGAGTCCACTCAATTTTCCAACAGTTCAATCTGAGTAGACTGATCATAGAGGCGGTTCTCAAAGTCCTGAAAATAGCCTGGCATTTGTTGGTCAAACTATGGAGCAGCAGGATCATCAGCTTCTTCTGCAGTGGCCCGTGCACTTCATTCTCAGCATCACTGTCATCGGAGTGGATATGAGAAGTAGATAAACTAACAGTGCGATAGGTAATCTTCCCTTTCCCTTGAACAACGTAATCATGAGGTCCAACTGCAACTCCATGGGAGAGAAGAATCCTTGACACAAGGATGCCATATGGTAGAGAAGTAGTTTTGGCACCATCAAGAGCATTCAACATGTGGTTGAAAATAGCAAGGGGAAGATCAATAGGCTGCCCTGTCCCAATGGTGTAGAGAAGATAACCAGTTACCATGATAACTTTAGATGAGCGGCCCTTTGGTTCAACATCAGAACAAGCAAAAATATTGAGGATGCGATAAGAGGGTGTCAGAAAACTCTGCTTGATGATCCCTCCTAACCATTCTCGTCGACGACCACTGGTGAGTGTGGTAGCAATCTCAGTCCAATCTCGGTAATCCTCATCATTCATGTCATCTGGGTCTGGCTCAGGAGCAGGAGAAATAGCATTAAGACTCCAATCAATATGAAAAAATTGACTGAGATAGTCCGGACTTATCGTAATTGTAGTGCCCCGAACAAATGTCTTGAAAGACTCCCGGCCAATGTCATGAATATTATTATAAAACTTCCGAACTAAGGATCCATAAGCCGGACACTTGAATTCATAGAGTGAATTCCATCTTCTTTGAAGAAGCCATTGACAGAAGTCAATATTCATTCTATGCAGGTCCAATTGGCGTTCCACAAGAACTTGCTTCTTGGAAAATACATTCTCAAAAGAGGTTTGTTTAGTAAGACTTTGAAACTTTTGAGCGTCAAATAGAATTGAAGATGAAGAGCTACCACGGTGAACAGTCCACTTGCGAGGTTGGGAAGCTTTAGGAGCCATGATCTCTTTGGAGCATAAAAACAAACACCTGGTGTGCACTACAAGAAGAATGAAAAGCCCAAAAACCAACCTTGCAATATACTAGCCAAAATGGCTTCACACCCTTGAAAAGAACACAAGAATCTTGTTTATGCGCACCAAAAGCGCCACAAGGATAATCTCCACAATCACCACTACAAAATCCCCAATCCAAGTACCAACGACCAAAATCCAAGAATCCACCACAACATCCAAACCAAACAATAGATTGGAAAATAAATGAGATGAAGAGGTTTGGGAGAAGAGAATACCTTGGAGGGAGTGAAAAATCACGATGGAGAAGCCTAGGTGGAGAAATGGGAAGCTAGGGCAAGGAAACAGAAGAAGTGATGAAGAGTGCATACAAGGTTCACTTAAAAACGTCCTAGTTAGGACTGTCCGATCGATCGGACCTGGGCAAAAATAAATGACAAAGAAAATGGCAATCTGGGTCCAAAAGGCAAAAATGGATCCTAAGTAGAGAGATAGGGCACAAAATCAATTCAAAGTAACATCACAGAAATCCCTTAATGATCATACACAAAAATTTCACCAAGCATAAGATTAGCAGTAATAGTGAAAAGGTGATGAAAGAAAGTTTGTGCTAGGATAAATGATGTGGTCACACAAAAACAGATGCAACCACTCCAGCAAGACAAACATTGCAAATCTCCCCCTAAATTGCAAAGCTCCCCCATTTTTTTTAACTGCTCAAATGTGAACCATCATTGGTGACTTTCACACTAATGAATATGGTAGCCTTTTCCACTGAAACTTTTTAATCATATGGTGGCTATCACACATACTCTTAGGTAGCCTTGATCCTCCGGTTACCAGAGACAGACCTCCCTAGTTGGTGTGTGTGTGAGGAGAGGAGATATGAAATTATGGAACAACACCATAACCATCAAACAGTGAAGTTTTTGTAGTGTGCAGAGAAAGAGGAATCTATAACTTGGCAAACTTAAGTGAATCACATGCTAGGAAATCAATAATGAACAATGAGTGATTGTAAAAAAAATTAGGGGCTAGAGCAGATACCTAGGGACTTTCGGAGGGAAGCAAATCTAGCAGGGTCCAAGGGTTTGGTGAGGATATCAGCCAGTTGATTCTCCATAGCAATATGCTCCAGGCAAAGGGTTTCTCTTCAACCAAATCTCGAAAGAAGTGATGGCGGATGTCGATATGTTTGGTCCTGGAATGTTGTACGGGGTTCTTAGATATGTCAATAGCACTTTTGTTGTCACAATAGACAACCATTGTCTTCTGATCAATACCATAGTCAGACAGTATTTGCTTCATCCACAGTAGCTGTGTACAGCAGCTTCTAGCAACTATGTATTCTGCCTCAGCAGTAGATAGAGAAGTGGACGGTTGTTTCTTGATGTGCCACGCAACTAGATTGTTGCAAATAAAAAAAAACCACTGGATGTACTTTTTCTATCATCAACACAGCCTACCCAATCAGCATCTGAGAAGCCCACAACATTAATGTTAGTATCTCTGGACAGCCAGATTCCAAAATCAACAGTGCCACTCACATATTTCAAAATCCTCTTGATAGCTTGGACATGCGACTCCTTAGGTCTTAACAGATATCTAGCACAAACACATACACTGAAGGAGATGTCTAGTCGACTAGCAGTGAGATACAATAGACTGTCAATCATGCCGCGATACTGTCTTTCATCGAAGTCTTTCCCAGAAGAATCTAAACTCAGCTTGATGGAAGTGCTCATAGGTGTGTTTGAATACTTTGATGAGTTCATCCCAAATTTTTTCAAGATATTACGAGCATGTTTAGTTTGAGAAAGAAATATCCCATCCTCGCACTGTTTGATTTGAAGGCCTAAAAAAATTGATAGTTCTCCTACCATGCTCATTTCAAATTCTTTTGACATACATGTGGCAAATGATTGAGACAAATGTTCAGATGTGGATCCCAAAACAATGTCATCCACATACACTTGAGCAATGAGGATATCAGCTCTTTCTCTCTTGATGAATAAGGTTTTATCCACACTACCTCTTCGGAAAGAATTTTCTAGCAAGAAGGTGGTCAATCGTTCATACCATGCTCTGGGAGCCTGCTTCAAACCATACAACGCTTTGTTCAATTTAAAGACGTGGTTAGGAAAATGAGGATCCTGGAGACCCTTTGGTTGTTCAACATACACCTCCTCATTTAGAAAGCCATTCAAGAATGCACTCTTGACATCCATTTGATACAACTTGATTTTCAAGTAACATGCCACTGCCAGTAGAATACGGATGGACTCAAGACGAGCAACAGGTGTAAAGGTTTTATCAAAATCAATTCCCTCCACCTGTGTGTAGCCCTGGGCAACTAGTCTGGTCTTGTTTCTAATGACTTGTCCAAGTTCATCAGTTTTGTTTTTAAAAATCCATTTTGTTCCGATGACATTGGTGTGTGGAGGCCTGGGGACAAGTTCCCAAACACTATTATGCTCAAATTGACCCAACTCCTCACGCATGGCATTAATCCAAGAGTCATCAATAAGCGCTTCCTTAATATTTTTTGTATCTAGGGAAGAAACGTAACACAAAAAATTTACCTCATCCTGTATCTGCTTTCGAGTTTTCAATGGAGCATGCACATCACCAATAACTTTGTTAAGAGTGTGGTCTTTGATTACCTGTCCTTTTTGTGATCTGGGATGCACTGGTTTGCTTTCAGAAGTATTTAGCTTTGATCCAGACATTTCTGCTTCAGATTTAGAATCTGTATCAGGAACAACAGTTTCTTGGACCGGTGATGTTGTGTCTTCCGGTTCCTTACTTTGTTTTTCCGCTTTATTTTCCTCTTGCTCAACCAGTTTAGAAACAATAGGAGCAAGTGAGAATTCATCTTCATCTTCAGAAAAATAAGAAGGTCCAGAATCATCTACCACTACATTGATAGATTCCATGACAGTAGAGTGTTTTAAATGAAAGACCCGGTATGCTTTGCTATTTAAAGAATACCTAAGAAAAATTCCTTCATCGCTTTGGGAGTCAAATTTTCCGAGATGCTCTCGGTCTTTCAAGATATAGCACTTACTCCCGAAGGTTTTGAAATATTTAACAGTAGGTTTCCTTCCATTCCATAGTTTATATGGCGTATTCTTTGTGCCGGGCCTGATATAAACTCGGTTGATCACATATACAACAGTGTTTACTACCTTAGCCCAAAACCTTTCTGGCAAATTCTTACTGTGAAGCATAACATGGGCCATTTCCTGCACAACCCAATTCTTTCTTTCAACAACACCATTTTGCTGAGGAGTTTTAGGAGCGGAGAACTCATGTTTTATGCCATTTTCATTGCAAAAGGAATTAAAGGATGAATTCTCAAACTCAGTTCCATGATCAGATCGTATTCTTGAAATCCCACCAAATTGATTGCCTTTATCTGCAATAAGTTGTAGCCATAAGTAGTGAAAGACATCAAAAGTTTAAGATTTATCTCTAAGAAATCGAACCCATGTGAATCTCGAGAAGTCATCGACCGTGAGAAAAATATACTTTTTACCACCAATGCTTTCAAATTGAGAAGGACCCATGAGATCCATATGAAGCAACTCTAATGGTCTTTTGGTAGTAAGAATGTCCAATTTCTTATGTGGTGTTCTGATTTGTTTCCCCATTTGGCAAGGACTACAGACATGGTTAGAGGGCTTATTAAGTTTGGGGAGACTTCTAATCAGTTCTTGCTTAGAAAGTTTTTCTAAATCAGTATGGTTAATGTTTCCCAACCATTGATGCCATAGGTCAGCATCGTTAACTGTAGCATAATTGCATTTTATGTTACTATCATTAACAACTATCGGAATTTCTTTTACCAGAAAGTACAGTTTGCCCATGGTCATTGACAATAGTGCATTCATTAAATGAGAAATGAACTTCATGGCCAGATTCAGAAAATTGACTTATACTCAGCAGATTAGCCTTGAGACCATCAACCAGAAAAACATTTTGGACTGTTGATATACCTGGTATGTTGATAGATCCCTTACCTACAACTTTTGATTTGCTTCCATCACCAAATTGAACATTTCCACCATTATGCTTTTCAAGGGATGTGAAAAGAGACTTATCCCTCAACATATGTCTAGAGCACCCGTTGTCTAAATACCACACTTGTGAACTTTGTGCTCTAAGAGCAGTTAGAACCACATTGCAACACAAATCAGTCTTGCGAACCCATATGGATTTTGATTTGGCCTAATGAGAAATTGAGTTATTTTTCCTCCGCTAAGTGCGAAGTTTGTTACACTGTTTGTTGCAACGTGGTCTAATATGACCAACGATTCCACAGTAGTGGCAAGTAGGAACATATATATGATGAGGCATATGTTTTTTGGGTGTTGTGTTAACATGTGTAGTACAATAAACAATAGGTTCAATAGCAAACAATGTATTTCCTATTACGAATGTACCTGTGTTCTTTGAGGTGGATGCACCATAGTCAAATCCAAGTCCATGCTTATTACTTGATATGATTTGCGCACTCAGAATTTTATCAAGTTTCTTTGACCCTTTGTTCATGTGATTCAGATCAGCTTTGGTAGATGCTAATTCAAAGGTAGCCATCTATAACTTTCCGCTCATATCAGCTTTCTCTGATTTGTAGGACTCCACATCTTTCTTTAGGATTTGCAGCTCTTTTTTAGCTTTGACAGATTGCTCATGTATCATGTTGTATTTATTACCTGCATCAATCAACTTGTTAGTTAGAATTGTGCGCTGTGATTCAAGTTGAGATACTTTACCTTGGGCTTATCCAAGCTCCTTTCTAAGAACTGAATTTTCCTTATTAGCTGTTTTCCATTTTCCCTTCAGAATATCATTCAATTGAGCCATCCTCCTCGAGTCCTCAAGTAAACTTTCATATGCATCAACTAAGTCCTGTTCATTGTCTAAAAGAATAAGATCCTCTTCTACATCCTCATCAGATTTATCCGAAATATCCTACACAAAATATCCATTATACTTTGCCATAAAAGCCATAAACTTTCAATGATCAGGGGAGGATGATTTAAGTTCAGAATCATTACCATCTTGATTTGAATCATCATCCAATGTGACATTTAGAACTTTGCCTGGAGTTCTGAAGGATCTATTAATGTATTGAGACGCATAATGACTGAATCCTTTACATTCATAACAGTGAGTATTCTTTGGGGGAATTATAGACACATTTTTTCCAGGTTTTGGACCAGGATTGGCTTTGAAAGAGGAAGTAGGCTTATTCTGACCGTTAAGTTTTTGAAAAGACTTTTTAAAACCCTTTTTATTGTCTTTCGGAAACTTTTTGAACTTTTTAACAAAGAAGGCATCAAGTTTTGGGTCCTCAGTATCTGATTCTGAGACATCATGTTCTAAGCGAGACTTTGAGGAAACTAGTGCCATCCCTTTGGCTTTCTTGGTTGACCTCAAATTGGCTTCAAATGTTTGCAAATTTCCAACCAACTGATCAGCCTTTAGAGAGTCCAGATTGCTGGTCTCCTCAATAGCTACTACTTTTGGATCAAATCTTTCAAGTAGAGATCTTAAGATCTTTTTGACTATTTTGTGTTCAGGAATAATTTCACCCAAGTAAAAACTATAATTCACAATAGCAGATAATTTGGCATTAAAATCATCAAAGACTTCATTATCATCCATTTTCAAAGTTTCAAAAGCAGTAGTCAATTTTTGCAATTTGGCCTGTTTCACTTTAACAGTGCCTTAATGAACAGTTTCCAAAATATCCCATGCTTCCTTAGCTGATTTAAAAATAGAGATCCGACGGAACTCAGAAGGAGTAACACCATTAAAAATAGCATTCAAAGCTTTACTATTCCAATTAAAGGCTTGTTTATCTTCGTTAGTCCATTGAGGCATGGGTTTTTCTATGGTTTTGTCGCCATCAGTAGCGACAGTTGGCTTAGTGTAGCCAAATTCCACACAGTTCCAGACATCCACATCAATGGATTTAAGGAAAGCGGTCATTCTAACTTTCCAATATGGATAGTTAGAACCATCCAACAATGGAGGTTTAGTAGTAAAAGTTCCATCTCTGCTAAATTTCATATCAGAAAATCTGCAATGATCTCACACAGTAAGATAGATCACGAACCCTAAAGGATAAAAACAATCCCAACATAGATCTGAGTATGAAAGAAGATAAAGCAATAACCTAAGTTATTCAAACAATCAAATACACAGATGGACACAAGATTTTATATGTGGAAAAACCCTGAATAGGGAAAAAACCACGGGACCTCACAGCGGTTGGAAAGATCAAGCACAAATCAAACGAAGGTTAGAGAGAAACTCACTACCCTTTACAGTTGAACTCAACCTAAGGACCGTAGTAGATCTTTGCCGACAAGTACGCTGTTCACCTTCTCAAGCACTTCAATCTCCACGCCTTAAACAAGGCGAATTAACTGAGAATGTAGAGGATGAGTCTCCAAACAAAGAAGCTTCAGCACATCAATCTAACAAAGGCTCCCTGGAGTAAAAGAATCTCTAATTATGATCTAGGGTTTTGAGCTAGAAGAGATACATGTGATTAGGTTGAAAAATGGCTTTAAATAAGGCTTTTGAAACGAGTAGAAAAGATTGGATTTGAATAGGATAGGAGTAAGAATTTGAAAGAGATCAATCCAAAAAGAAATTGCCAGACCTGCCGCTGTTCGATCGATCGGACAGCCTGTTAACTGAGAGTTGTTCCAGGGCCGATCGATAGGACAGAAGGTCCAATCGATTGGATAGACAATTTAAATGAGAGCTCATCCAGGGCCGATGGTCCAATCGATCGGACAGAGATGATCCGATCCAGATAATAGTCTTGACGAATCTTCGGACGATCTTTGATCTACAAGCATGCTTGATACGGTCCATCTAAAATAAATGAAAAATTACATTTGACCTAAATTTTGTTCATCCAGAAGAATTTGCCAACACTAAAAATCCTAACAGAGACCCTTGGGTTTTCTTCAGCCAAGCTGGAGTTCCTCGATTTTAGAGTGAGGTGGAGATCACTGAACTTTTTATTGATGTTTCAGAGCTGGGATTTGCCTAGAGTTTTAATTGTTCTTGCTCGATGGACGGCTGCTGGGATCCAAACCTTTTGGATCTACAGGACGAGATCTGGTTGGATTTCTCAGATTGAAGAACGAGAAGGTCAGGTGTTGTTGCTACCGGAATTGCCAGACGCTCGACCTATTATTCGTTTTGGTAGGCTACGTTTCTTGCAAGATACTGAAGGTGAGAAAGCACCTTTTTGAGTTTGCCCTTGTGTAGGTAGACTAGTGCAAGAAAAAGAGGGCGGTTTTGTTTGTTCTCTATTTTGAAACAAGCGAGAGAAAAAGAACAAAAGAAAAAGACAACCCTTTTTGTCCTTTCTCTCCTTGATTTGATGCCCTGATAAAGAAGAGAGAAAGTGAGAAATTGAAAGACAACCCTTTTTGTCCTTTCTCTCCTTGATTTGATGCCCTGATAAAGAAGAGAGAAAGTGAGAAATTGTCTTTCTTTCTTGGAATAGAAACAACAAACAAGTGAGGTGAGGTGGGCTTCGGTTCCAGAAGGTTTTGAATAAAAAAAAATTTGTTGCTGCCGCTGCTTGCATTTTGTTTACAGAACTCGGTATGCCGAGAAGGATTCAGCTTCTCCGTCCTTTGCAACATCGTTGAAGAGCAAGGGTCGTTTCGCGTCGAAGTAGCGCATTCAGAATTTTCATTTGAGTGGGGGCAGGCGATGATTAATTGAAGATGTCAAAAGCAACACCAACTATAAATAATCTCCATTTATTGCATGATTTAATGACTTGAGTTTTACTTTATTTATTTATTTACAAATTAAGTATAATGAACTCACATCCTACTATAAATACTTAGTTCCTACATAAAAAAATTATGTTCAAATTAGCTTTTTAAATAAATCAGTGGGATAAAAATCAAATTAGCAACCACACTACAAAAATAATAAAGAAACTACGTAGAACTCCAAAGAAGAAATAATCATTATCATAGGAAGATAACACATTTTCTTTCCTCAAAGGTGCTAAAGAGTTCCTAATAATACCTCTTTGATTTTCCACTCTACATCTTTATCGTTCTCCCAAATCTTCCGGAACTCAAAACGCGCACAATATAACATTTTTCGATAAATATGAACTTCAAAGATCAAACAAGCTTTAAAAAGTTGTGGGACCCAATGACTCTCCAGAAAATCACAACCATTAGATATCTCCATCTTAAAGCACATAGTAGGACAGGTGGCACCTGCCACGTGATGTAGACTTTCTTGTTGCGGCCTGCATAAAGGATCCGAACTCGATACAAGATCCTCTGTTTCTACTCTTCTCCCATCCATTAATCATTCCCATCTCCTTCCTTTCCCATAAATAAAACCCTCGGAAATACAAGTTGCAGAAGTAGAAGAGGGAGATCTTAAGACTAAGAATGAGAAACAATTTGGGAGAAGTGGGGGTGGGGCGACAACTTAATTGAAATGGGATATGGCCCATCTGGCCCATGCCACCTTTGGGCATTTTTAGATCCGACCTAGGGCCGCCGCCCCCAAGTGCGGACAACATGGGTCCGACCCTGCCACGTCGTCTACAATGCCAATGCCGATGGATAGTGAGTGATTCAAATATCGACATCAATCAGACTTGTTAATGGATTCGAGCTTCAAGTTTGAGGTGGTAGAGTTTGATGAGAAGATGAACTTTACTCAAAGTTCATAGTACTGGTTCAACATGTCAAAGTATTGAAGAATGAAGATTGCACCATCGGTGCAAGGACATACCATTCAACAAGGTATGAAAAAGACATTGCCTCGAGTTGTGTGGAATCCAAGCCAAGATGGGATTGTTCGGTTTATGTCTTGTATTCCGGGTTTACCGGATTGGTTTATTGGGTTGGCCATTGACCAGATTTATAGTCATTGGTATTTTGGTAATGGTACCAGACTTTCTTGGGGATAAGAAAGGGTTTCTTGTAGGCCAAGAAAATAGAGATTATATATTGATGTAATCTGTAACCCTAGACTTGGTGAGAGAGTTAGAGATGTGAGAGCTCTACCTCTCGTGGGTGTTTGACCTTTTTCGAACCATGTGGGATTGAATGGAGGAAAGTTCTTTCCCTAGACGCATGCGAGTTTGCTGAGACATGTAAAATCTCTGTGTAATTTCTCTTTCTTGTGTGGCTTGATTAATTGTGATCGCAGTGATTCACACTTCTGCACACACACACCCAACTAAAAGGGCATAGAATTCAGATGGGCAGTTAGAAACATTGGAGATTATGCGGTATTCATTTGTTAGAAATAGTGATGGTTGCCTCTATCATGGATATTTCTCACATTTTTTGCAGTTCTGAATAGCTTGTTTCTGATTCTGCTGAATTCTAACTTGTATGTTGTGTTGGTAAATTTGGGCAAGTCAGTCATAAGGGAGTTCCCATCACATGTTTCTTTGTAAACATCAGTGCTGCTGTTTTTGAATGGTGATTATTTTTGCATATTGGATCGGGCACTCAAATTCCTCTGTTTTGCAGATTGGATTAGTTGAGCCAGCTGTGACAGGTACATTGAATCTATTTAAGGCATGCTCTACGGAGGGCCTAAAACGAGTTGATGTATCTATCATCTTTATGTGCAGTTTGGATGAATCAAAATTGGCCATGTGATAGAGTGATGTGCGAGGGTTGTTGGTCGGACATGGAGTATTGCATGGCAAGTGAGGCAATTTTACGGAATTGACTAATTAATTTAGCTCACCAATTATGATCAACTACAAACTCCAGACTATTTGAAACAACCTTATTGTTCCAAATGACATTGGTCTTCCCAAGTCTAGCATTTGTGAATTACGATTTTGGCATCCCCTAACAACATTTTGCCTTTACATTTTTTTGAACTATATTTGCAACGTCTATGGGAAGATATGAATACACCTTCGAGGAAACAACATTATGCATACATGGTGAAAATGCTCTCCCATTCGACCCTGAGGTTGTCTTGGGTTAGAAAGTTAAAACTTGATGGTACTTAGTGTTAGACACATGATGGTACATATTCAAATTAACTTGAATAGTGATTTTTTTTCACCTTTTTAAACTGTATTTCTTTTATTGAAGAACACTCCTACCTTTTCATCTATTTAGGTTCTATGGTCTTATGGATGGATGTGATTACTTGGATTGTAAATTAAAAGGTAATAAAGGGTTTCTAGCATACTTAGTGTTTCATTTCCTTCTCACTACAGGAGCCATTTAGCTGGTATTCTCTTGCCAAGACCATGGCAAAAACTAGGTGGGTGGTCATATTTAAGTGGCATAGCTTGGGGGTTTTAACTGAATATTTCTTTTGGCTTTCATTTCCAAATTGTAGGGTCTGGTGATCTTCGATGATAAACCAGCAAGTGATTTTTACTGCAATGTATAACTCATTATAAAACCACTAGAGTTAAAGAGGTATTGCTTTATGTTGAAATTGCCTCTAAAAGTAGATCATGCTATGCATTCCCTTATTCCATGCATTAAAGTGGTTCATATGCTTTGAGTTCGGTGGGATGGTGCTACATTAAATATATGGCTTCAAATCTCACTTACCTGATAAAATGGGGTGGACATATACAGTGGCGGATCCAGGATTTTTGTTTGGGTGGGGCTAAACCTTTGCTCGGTTTGTTAACTTCTTTTCACATGAATAATACCAAAAGAGCAAATTTATTATATTTAAATAGAAATAAAACTTTTTTTCATTCTCAGGTCTCCTGTCCAATTGAAGGGTCTTGCCACTACCTCTCCCAAATTAAGGTTATCATCGATTCATTATCATCAAGTAAGCCTAAGATAACATTTTCTTTAATCCTAGGCATTTGAATACCATGCTAAGGTGATTTGGGTGACCATGGCCAATTACCCAATTTGGGTTCCCAAATATGTTTTATTTGGATCTAAAGAATTCGGTTGCATGTACTTACCTTTGCTGTAAAAATGATTTCCTATAGTTGGTTATGGGCTCATGACAAAAAAGTAAAACCGTCACTTAAATGTAACTCAAATTATTCACACATGACCTCTAAGACCCTATTTTTGTATGAATTGAAGATTAAAGTATGCCCAATGGTGATTTAGTTATCTTGTAGATATGCTCAGATTTAGTGATTTAGGCTTAGGTTTGGATTAGGATTTGAAAATAGGATTTGGAGATTAAGGGTTCAAATTTAGGTATAGAGTCATTAGAATTATGCTATATCTGAAGAGGGAGGGAGACTGCTATATTTAGGGTTATTTGGTGTGAGAGAGACTAACCACAAGAGGATCGACGATGAAAAATTCGATTGCCGTGAAGAGGATCTCACACTCTCAATAGAAAGAAAATGTCAAAAGAGAACGGCACGAAGAGAATCCGGTACTCTCGATATGAAGAAAATGTCAAAAGAGAGGAGTATTTTTACCAAGGTTTTGTGATGAGGGGCGATCACACGGTTTAGATGTGGGGCGACTATTTATTAATTATAAGTGAGACATGTCCAGCCCATTCAATTTTCTAAGATTTCCAAAATAGACCTGGGGCGGTCATATGCATGTAGGTCCGCGCCTGGACATATATACTTTAATCCAGAAAAACTTCCATTTTACTGTTTGAAAAAAAGGAAAAAGAAACTAGCTCCCCTCAAGGTATGCTGGGAAATATTCAACCTCCATGATAGTGAGACATAAAAACTGGGCTTATGAACAAATGACTGTCATCTTGTGTGAATCGATGGAATGAATCATCCTTGCATCCTTGGAATTTTCAGTCTTCTAAGTGCTTCAGTTGAATTACTGATAAAAGGATACAATATGAGTCTTTGGCATCCCTCTTCCCATTGCTCGCGAAGTGTCTGGGTTTACTGTGTTACATGCTTCTTTCATGGTATCTTGTAATGTTCAGTGAGATATTTTACTCACTCAAAGAATGTTCACATTGGAAATGGCTTGGTTTTATGGTTTTCCTGCTACTTTTATGAACAAAGTGTAAAAGGATTCTGGGTTGTCTTTAATTAAAAAACTTTGGCTTTAATTAAAAAAACTTACTTTTAATTTATTTGGTCAGTACTGTCGATGTGTGAAATTTCTGATGTAATTTATTGTTGTCAAAGTCACTGAAGTTTATGGTCTAGAGCAGATTCCCCCCCTCATTGAAGTTGGCTATGGAAAAAAAATGTAAATATTTGTCCAAGAATTGTGGGAAGATGTGGATGCACGCAGTTTCAGGGCATTGTTGAAGGCCCAAGTGAAGAAGGTTAAGCAACCAGGTTAGAGAGAGTTTTCTCTACACCTTCTATTTATTCTTTCCATGTTCACATTACTATCCCAAATATTTTCTTTATCAGCAAACTAATTCGATAAGAGTAGTTTACAACAATCGAGCACGCCGTTGTACGAAAAAGTACTCCGTAGTTAGGGCCTAACAAATTTTCATTTTTTTTTTCTAATTTTGAGAGGAGTGAGGTATCGCTCCTTGTCTCATGCCTGAAGAGGCACAAAGGATCAGGTTTTCTATTGGTTTACCTTCGTTGCAGAAAATTTGAGAGGTAGGTTCTGATCTCTGGTGATCTCCCTTCATCTGCTCTCTACCTTCCAAATCAACCCTCTTCCACGCCTACTTCTCCTCTTCCTCCAACAATGATGACCACATCTTCTGCTGCATCCACGCCTGTGCCACCATTTTCCCCTCCTACCTCCCACCACCACCATCTCCTTGATTTAACTTTGGCGACTAATGAGAATTTCCATTCTAACGAACTCATAGGATCGCTAGTACGTGAAGGACCCATCTACTCGCTTTCCCGCCTCTAAAAATCTCGTGTACACCAGATCCGACAACAAGAACATCCGGGTCTGGAAGAACCAGAAGGAGTTCGCGGTATTCAAATCCACCAGCGGATTCATGAAGGCAATCGTAACCTCTGGACAGAGGATCTACACCGGTCACCAGGACGAGAATATTCAGATCTGGAAGGTCTCCTCTAGCAACCCGACAATCCACAAGCCGGTTTAGACGCTCTCGCGTCTTAAAGACTACATCAAGAGCTCAATCAATCCGAATAGCTAAGGGAGCCGGGGACAGTTTCTTGGGGGATTTGTTGCAGGGTTGGGCTAGGGATTGACGGAGCCCGATGCGGCTCTTTTGGGGAATTTCTTTGGAGCTCTCGATTAGAACTTATCTCTCTAGTTTTCTGCAACGAAGGTAACCAACAGAAAACCTGATTTGTACTGATCTCCCATAGGTCCAAACCAACACAATATTTCCGTTGTGCCTCTTCGGTTAGAGATGACAGTCCATCTTTACCGATTGAACCTCTCGTAAGAAATGAGGAGCAAAGCTCTTAAAGTAAAAAAAAAAATTAAAGAAAACAAAAATGGGATGAAGGACGCCTTTCGTAAGACCCAACTACGGAAAACTTTTTCGTGCAACGGATCTACTGAGAATTTTCCAGTAAAATCACACAATGATGGAGTCCCTTACCATATTTTTTAATCTTTGATCCAAATAATACCTGAACAGTTATAATATGCCAGATGGCTAACTAATGATGTAATTTATGAAAAATGGTCCTGAAAAATGAGCAATTTCCGCATGTGACTTCTAGGATTGGACCAGGTCCTCATCAAGTGATACTGTTCCTATTACATGTGAGGCCCATTTATTCAGGGTTTAAGGTTTAGGTACGTTACCTAAGTGGCTGGATAGCACGTATTTCAATTTTAGAATGGCTCATACCAAAACTGTCATCTGGCTCAAGAAGTAGGAGAAGATGGTGTTTCATTTCCGTTCTACAGGGTTTCAAGGACTTCCTTCCATGGTATGGTTCATTCGTTTCCCCCTTTTTTGGTCATTTTTTACCAT
Source organism: Persea americana (assembly GCA_029852735.1). NCBI lineage: Eukaryota > Viridiplantae > Streptophyta > Magnoliopsida > Laurales > Lauraceae > Persea > Persea americana. The sequence goes on along the minus strand of CM056818.1, from coordinate 28,269,678 downwards.
TTTTCTGGTAGATTATTCTTTCTGATCTTCATGAGCCATCTATGCTGATGTTTGTAGCTTTCACTAGATATACAATAAAGCAACATAGAAAATCACATCAAATCCTTTTGTCTTTTGTGTACCTTATTTCTGTCTCGATCCAATGTATTTATAGGTTATGTTTGGTTTGCTAGGTATGGTTCATGGGTGAGTACTGACATATCTCAACGGACTTTGCTCTTCCTTTTTAGTTTTATTGATTGGCTGTGCCCATATTTCTTCCATACATGACTTTGTCCTGCAAATTCATTATGTGCATACTTCTTTGCAACATGATTTTATTTACTTCCACATTTCTACAGTGGCAGAGATCCTTTTTGATAGGCATCCTTTTTTTGTTGATTTTCTGCTCATAAGATGACTGCATTTTGGTCAGCATATGCATCCACATTTTTTTTTTCTTTTCCCTACACTTTCCATCAAAAGCATCCCAAAACTGTACACATATATTGGACTTGTATGAAACACTACCAAAGTTCTTATAAAATATATAGTTCCAGAGTCATTATATCCCATAGTTCCTCTTGCAACTGCGATCGACACTATACTCTCTTATGTTGGATAGATCTTTTTCAGTCCAACCAAAGACGGAAACTTTTGTGGTGAAAGCCTCTTGTCAAGGAGAATTCTGTGAGGCTTGATGTCAAAATGCAGAATCCACATATCGCATCCTTTATAAAAGATATTCGATCCCATGCGCTATTCCTAGTGCAATCTGATATGTTTTATCCCAACATAAAGAATTTCTTTTCTCCTCTTTGAGGATATACTTTTCTAGTGAAGCATTAGGCATGTAGTCTTAGATAAGAGCCCTTTTTTATCCCTCCAAGCAAAAACCTATCAGTCATACTACATTGACATGGTGTGTTCTTCTAATTGTGTCAGCCTTACTGATGAATTCTTGGCCATTACCTTTTAAGTATCTTTATTGCAATAAGACAACCGTTGATTGGAGAGCTTTCCTTTGAAGACAGAGACATAGCCACCTTGGCCTAATTTTTCTTTGAAAGAAACACACTACAAAGGTCTCCCAATGCTTCCTTTTAGAATCCTATGTTCAAAAACATGGACCATGTGAGGTCAATGGAAGATTTTGTCTAGAGGATCTGGCACGTTCATATTTCTGAATGTTTGTCTTTTTTATTGTCCTATTCTTTTCTTTTCTTTTTTTTTGGGTTAAATTCTTGGCTTATCTTTCTTGATTTTAATAGGGAATTAGTGATGGAAGCTTCTAATTGTAGTCAGAGTATTATTTACTAGTGTTTCTTAGGGTTTTATGGAGATTTAGTGTGTTATATATCATATCATTGTTGACAATCATGTTACACTTGTTCGACAGTTTTCATATTTTAATATATCTGTACTTTGCTAAGTGTTTTTCCTCTCCCTTACTGTTGTTTGATGCAAAGGTGATTGAGATAGCTAAATAAGGTCAGTTGGGTTGATTCTATGATTCAATTCCTTATTTTATTTATTTCTGTATTTTCTTCATTTTTCTTGAATCCCTATTACTTGAATGAAATTCTGTTTTTTCGGTTTTAGAAAGTCCAATTGTGTCAAATCGGGACTATGTCAGCTTTTCACTGACATTACTCTCCTTCGACTTTCCTCGCCTTGAAAAGAACAAACACAGTTTCAATAGGTGTTAGGATTTTACTAGTTACCTGTGCACACAGTTTCATAGTCCGGATTCACCCCTCCTAGAAGTTCGAATATGTGCTGTTCTTCCATTTCCTTTGTTTGGTTCTTTCCTCAACACAATTCAAGTGCCATATACAGTGCCAGTTCATTCCACAGGGCTGCAATTTCTTTAGTTAGTTCAAGAATTTTGGAAGTGTTCCCTCTTTGTGAGTAGGCAAGCTCAAGTGAATCAGAGAGTTCTTTTGCTGTGCCGCCATACTTGGAACTTGTTGCTATACTTTATTCCATTGGAACTTGTTGCTATACTTTCTTCCATTGACAATCCAATTAATAATCAACATATTCTCAGAATCGCAATCTGAATATTTGGATCCTTTTTGGAAGGCTCCCCAATTCTTCCATCAACGTACCCTAGCCTCTTGGCACCACCAATTGCCATTCTAGCATAATATGCTTGATCCTTGTAATTGTTCCCATAAAAAAAATTATTGCGATTCTTTTATTTCGATTCACAACATTAGGTAGTTGGTAGGAGGATTACATAGAGTTTTGTCCCCCTTGCTTGGTTGCTCAAATTCAATTCAAAGGAATCATACCCAAAAAACAATCCTCTTACTAAACCAAAACCACTGCCAACACACTCATGGTTGAGTGGTGTTGACACCTTGCTATCACACATGCCCAGAGATTGTTCCCCAGGCTTTCAAGTTGGAAGTATCACTCCTGGACAGTCGGCCAACCTATCAAGGAAGAAAAAACACCACAAATACCTTTAGGCAGTACCTTTTTAAGTTATTTTGGATAATTTTGAATGGTTAAATGCAAACAGAAAAACAAACAGAAACAACAATTCTGTTTATTGGATTCAAACATAAGCCAATCATGAAAAAAAAAAAACTTCTACACAATATCTTGGTCCTACCTATGATGAGCAAAAACTGTAAACAGAGATTGAGGGCTCCTAAACTCTCCTGCGCACTGCCTACTGTGTACGACACCTTTGGCAGTCCTGAAAGCACTTTAAATATTTGTTTTCTTCATCTGTATTCTCACGTAGTGCTTCAAATCCTCTTCAGATAGTAGGACTGGAAGAAATCCACAGCCAAAAATCCTTACAGGACATGACTCAAGGCTGTTGAGCTCTCCTCTCCTGCGCACTTCCGACTGGGTTGCACTTGTTTGGCAGTCTTTAAACAACCTCAAATCTTTATTTATTTTTCCTTCAATCAATAGCATTGGGATCCTTTGTTGGATCCCCTACTACCTAGTATGCTCTGATACCAAGTTGAACAATTATATGTAAGATAATTAGGGGTTTTTCTTCAAGAGGTCAAAAAACGCTATAAAGGAAAAACATGAGCAATATAGGAAAACGAAGAAGATTTTCTGGGAGGAAGCTGCATAGCCAAATTTTCCTATGTTAGGCTACCATGGTTATATATACTTTTGTCATATTTTGAAATGCTAAAAGAAAAAAAATAAACAATATATTCATAAATTAGATAAACAGTGCCCTGAAGTTTATTGGATTACAACCAGATCTTATTTTTATGTCATAACAGATGGTCCACTTGTATATCTTCAGCTTTGATCCCTCACTCTCGTTGCCCTTCGGTAGGTGCCCTTCTTCATCAAATCTTAGGAAATTAACAGTTGGGAACAAGCCTTAGCATCCTGTCATCTCTCGGCTATGCGACAACAAATACCTTAAAGCGTGATTTAATTTCATATATAAGACTCTTTTAATGGATAAGAAAGCTTTTCTTAGATCACATAAATATGATAAAATGAAATTTATTTTATTACATACAAGCATCACTAACCAACTGGCAATCTTAAGAAATATAGTCTCCAACAGTAGAACATGCAAATACATGTAAAGTTGATGTTTTCCTTTGTCTAACCATTTGTCTTTGACTTCATCTTCCAACAACTTGGATCTTGAGATCAAGGGATGCAGACTTTTTTCCTTTGAACTTATTCAGGTATAGCTGACAAATTTGTAATGGAGCTTTTCTTTGTATCCTTATTTGCTGAAAGTGATGAAATGAAAGGATTAGAGGGTATTGTCAGGTTTTCCATGCTTCCTTCCAACATCTGGACCACACTTCCCATAGGAGGGCGATCCATTGGGTACCATTGTATACACCAAAGAGCCACAATTGTTAATTTCATGGCGATGTTAGCATCTTCATCTGTTTGAAGCTCGAGCCCCATGTCTTCCTCTTGACATAGACGTTTATAGATCCATTCTGGGAAATATACTTGACTTGTATTTTCTGCAGTATTGTTGTTCTTTCTTCCACTAACCATTTCTAATAACAACATCCCATAACTGTATACATCTGATTTGTAGGAGACGTTTCCAAAGTTTCTTGAAAACACTTCAGGTGCAATGTAACCCATCGTTCCTCTAGCATTAGTCATAGATACCGCACTTTGCCCCTTTGAGCATAGCTTTGCCAGCCCAAAATCAGATATCTTTGGATTGAAGTGCTGGTCAAGGAGAATATTGTGAGGCTTAATATCAAAATGAAGAATGCGCTGGTCACATCCTTGGTGAAGATATTCAATTCCTCTAGCAATGCCGATTGCAATATTTTGAAGTTTCTCCCATCCAAGAATATAGGCATTGCTGCTTTTGGAAAAAATGTATTTCTCTAATGATTCATGTGGCATGAATTCATAGATAAGTGCCCGCTTCAATCGATCAGCACAAAAGCCCAAAAGACGAACGACATTGACGTGGTGAATTTTTCCCATGGTACTCACTTCATTGATGAACTCCTCACCGTCAATATCAAAACTTTTGAGAATCTTAACAGCAGCGAGAGTCCCATTTGGAAGCATTCCTTTGTACACACAACCATAGCCTCCTTGGCCTAGATTCTCTTTGAATTGCCCAGTCATTCGTTTTAGATCAGCATAAGAATATCTTGTGGGCTTGAGATATTTGTATTTTTCTAGAAACTTTTCTACCTTGATTTCATTTTCCAAATCCAACTTTCTCTTTGACTTCCAAGAGCAGTAGACCTTAATGGTAATCACCAGAGATGTCAACAGAAGCAATGTGCCTATGCTTGAAACTGCACTTTGAGAAAAAGGAAATCACAAACAATTCCAAAGAAGAAAAGTCATTAATTTAGTCATTAAACATGAGGAGTGACCGCCTACCTATAATGACATGTTGTCTTTTTGAACCTGCAAGAGTAGTAAACTAAAGTCAGTAGAGATGAATTTTTCACTCTTCATTTCCTGTAATTGAGCCAACTGGTTGTTCTTGGTAAAACAAGATTAGTTACATAAGTTTGATGTGGATATAATTGAATTAGTAGTGTTTTGTTAGACTTTTAACCATGAGATGGTGACTTTTTGTAGTTACCGCATGATAGGGCACAGGGTGGCAAGCAGGTCGGATAGGTAAAAAGAAATTGGGTCAACCGGGGTGTGTGGGTTAAAGCTAAACCTGTATCTGCCTCCCCCAGCCCGCCAACCATTGTAACATCCAATGCTAATCAACCTGATTTAACCCACGTAACCCACATCCAATGTGGGTCAACCCTTTTGACCCGGACTGTATCAATTGAGGCACAACCGTAGTTTAAAAAAAAAAAAAAAACAGCCATTATGAAATAGTAACTGCCTATGCCATTGTGAGATCCCTGATTTTTCTTGTGTTATTATTATTTAAATAAGTGTGATTAAAAGTTAATAATTTAGTTTTGTGATCCCTGATTTTCTTGCGTTATTCTTATTTAAATAAGTGTGATTAATAGTTAATAATTTAGTTTTGTTTAGTTTTTGGTGGGATCTTACTGTAGCAAGGACGTATTTGTAATTTGAGTGAAGGTTAGGGCTTATATGTAAATTTTCATTTTCTTTGTTTCGATGGTTTGGGGATATTTTGTTAATCATCTTTCATTCTTGAACTCCATTATTTCAGCGTGTCATTAGATCAGAAATGATTATCTTCACTCTCAGGGACTTATTTGTAATTTTGAATTTTGTGAGTGTGCAACGGTGGAATAATTTGGTGATTTTGAATTCGTTGGAAAATGGGTCAAATTCTGAACAACTTTTGTTCTTGGTCCAGTTTAGATGCATCATAAAATCGGTCCCACCATGTTGAGGGATGGATCGTTGCGCTTGCACGCACACGCACACGCGCGCGCACACACATATATATATATATATATATATTTATATAAGTTCTGTTTTTCATATACTTCTACAGGAAGGGTTTTGAAAAGTTCAGGTTTAGATCACCAATAATATCCCGTGGGTTAGTGTGGGGTTAAATATCTACCAAGTCAAATGACTTCAATCCCTACACTAGTTACATTGTGAAATTGGAACCATTAAGGATACCCAATTTTGAGACAGAGCAACCATTATGTTATTTTCAATATATCAGTTGCGATATAAAAAAAGCGAAAAAGTCGGTACATAACGGCCATTATTTTGAAAATAATGGTCAAATGTCAGCCAATGTTTTTTTTTTTTCTTTTTTCTTTTACTTTGTTTCCCCTTCTTTCCTTTTCTTTTACTTTCTTTCTCAAATTATCTATAGAGCTTTTTAAGATTGTGCTAGAGCTTCCAAAGCCTCTTTCTTCAACAAAGCTAAAGTGATTTGCAACATTTTGGTGGATCTTAATATCCCTCTTCAATCGTAATATGGCTGTGTCCATTCCCCACTGCTTTTATTAATTAGTTCATCTTGATGTAGTAGTAAATCTTACGAAAGGTAAATTCATCTTGATGTAGGCCAAAAAGGACGTGGATGAAGGTAGTAAAAGTAGATTTAAAGACGTGTAACATATATGAGGGTTTGGCTCAAGATAGATCAAAATGGATAAACATAATTCATGTAGCCGACTCTAACATAGTTGGGACAAGGCTTTGATGATGATGATGATGGTTAGTTCAAAATTAAGGTTGCAATACATATTATAAAATTTGTGATATTTCAATCAATTTTAATATATATATATATATTTAATTCAAAACATACTTAACAAGTTTTAGATAAGGCAGCGATGCAAGATATTATGACTTAAGGGGACCAACATTTTGTTTTAAACTATTTACTAATAGAAAAATATTGCTTTCTAGCATTTAATAATATTTTATATTTTTTTTGTTATTTCTTCAATTTTCTTTTGTACAATAAAAATTTACACTGCGATGACTACAAATCGCAACGCACTGTCTCATCATAATGGTTTTCAAGACCGACCGCAGTTTTGAACCATGGGTACAACATATAAACCGCAGTCCTCCTTTTTCCCTCTTCTAATGTGAGTCAACCTGTTTAACCCCAATTATATCAATTGCAGTACAACAGGTGAAATGAATCCCTCCTTTTCCCACATCTTCCCATTATAATCTAAGTGATTGAAGGAACCCAAGAGGCAAGAATAGCCCAGAAGGCAAAGGATGTTAAGAGTTGAAAGGATGAGATGATTGAGGATTGTGATGTTTTATTTTTTTTGGTGGGGGCAATGACCATGAAGGTGGTAATTCAGTTAGCCAAGGATAATGCACCTAAGGAAGTGGAGAAGTATCGTGTTTGACACTTACTCTCATTGGCCACCTCTCATAGTTTTACCCGGTGCTTGTGGTTATGAGGGTTTGCATGTGCCCATAGGAATTTGTTATCAGTTGTCCAAAATCAAGTGTCCCTCGTGTTTATAGCCAACGGCTCCTGGGTTGGACTGAACAGGAGATACACTAGGTTATAGAAAAAAAAGAAGAAAGGAAGCATATACCCTGATCACATATCATGGATTAAGTTTAACAGGTGAAATTCGGATATCCGGTTAGCGGGTCAATCAGATTTTTCCACACCCAACCACAATTGTTCAAGGTCAGAACAGCCTTACAGATACCTTTCAGTAATAACTATTAGAGCACCCACATCTTCATGCTATTTTCAGTTCAAGGGAAGAGTTAATTAATATGTCAATAAAATCATTCCGAAGCATTTATAATAAGCCTTTGAAAAGCTACCATAATATCCTTCTCTCCACCATTCAAAAAAAAAAAAAAGAGTGACAATTTGGATTGAGGATTAAAATACGACTAACAATCCACCAATGAAACCCAAAACACCACAAAATTGAATATGGATTTGTTCTTTTTGGTCTTTTATTTTATGATTAGTCTTAGACTAAAAGCTCTGTATATATATGTGTAGTTGCATAAAGACTTTTATTTAGCAGTATTTTATGTGTCTTTACTTATAGATTCTTTCATGTTTGGCCTATTGAATACAATTTTTTTATATGTTACATCTCTTTTTACTTTTTGAGAAAATTTAGAAATAATCATATTATACATGTTCTACTAGTATACAATTATTATTTGTCTATAGTACAATTTCAATTTCAAAATCATGAGTCAGAGTAAACCCATATATCTTACAAGATAGATTGTGTATGAGAAGTAATTCTCAACCATTAATACCTATGCCTATTATATATGCATATTATAAACGAGGAGACTATATAGTGCGGAGAGATTCCTTGACAGGGTATATATAGAGGAAGAAATTACTCCCCTAGCAGGCACAAACGTTCAGGAAATAAGTTCTTGGAGGGGCAAAATTGAACAATTAATGTTGAAATTTACATTAATTTACATTAACAGAAAGGGGTTTCTTGAAATTTCAGGGAGGTCATAGCCCATAGCCAACCCAGCCCCCCTAGCTCTACCCTCGTTCGTCCTTCACGGAAAAAATAAAAAATAAAAATAAAATATTCTAAGGAACCTCTCCTCCCTATAGAAAGAGGCTTTTTTTTTTTTTTTTGGTACAGAAAATTTAGGCCTACCAACCATGGAAAATTCCCTCCACAAGAAAGCTGCCAAATTCTTTTGCGAAAAAGAGGGGACACAAATGTATCCAAAATTTTTTAGGGATTTTCCCGGTAAATCTGTCTCTGCACTTAACATTTTTCTAGAGCAGGTGAAGTTTAAATATTGTCTACAGAGTTGTTCGTACAATAATGGTGCGATATCAAAGTCGTAGAGCCCTAGAAAACCGCATAGTGTAATATGTGTGATATGGCATGGCATTAGGATATCGCATGATCCGACGTATGCGATATCGCATAACCCTAGGATATTGCATAAACAGTTCGTTCTGGGGAAATACTTAAACTTCACTAATTTATGTGCGAATGCCAGGTCTAAGGACCGCTATACGGTTAATATTCCGATTTTTTATCAAGCCAAAACTTGAGACATCAAAATGTCACTCCCCATTGGATTAAAATCCGAAGAAATATACCCTAAGGCAGCCGTGGGGTAGCTAATGATCGCCGGAGGAGAGGTGGGGGTGATAGTTGAGGAGAGTAACGAATTAAAGAGGGTTTTTGGAGGAAGGGGTCTAAGGACATTTAAGAAAAAAAAGAGGGAAGAAAGTAAAAAAAAACACTAAATCTAGCTAGATGTGCTGATTTTGAATTCAATTGGAAAACTTTAGCCTTCTTTTCAAATGAAAGATTTTTTTCCCTCAATTTGACAATTGGGCAAAACTTCAGCCCTATTTTGAGATTTTTTTTTCTAAATGGTAATACCTTTGTGAGGAGGCCGAGGCGGAGGGGAAAAGCAGAGCGTCTCAGAGCATTTGTAAATGGTAATACCTTTGTTGTCCCGGTATCCGCATTTGTTTCCACTCCATTCGCAGTGTATGCAACCGGGCACGTACCACACCAGTCTTAGGCCATCTAAAACTTGGCCATAATCTCTGTAACCGACGCTTTGCAACATCTCAGAAACATTATTCTCAGTTAGCGGAGGAGCCGACAGCAAATTAAGATTAAAAGGATATAATCTTGGAACTGAAATGGTCTTTATTGGCTGGCAAGATACCGGCAAAAAACCCACAGTTGATACCGGGAAAATAAAAGCATTATGTTCTGCGTCACTTAGACAAGGGATAGGATCATCTTCCCAATAGCGAACCTTCTTTGAACAACTAAGGAATGTATAAAGAGTCCAGCTGTCTGGATTGATACGAGAAGAGGTGAAATTGGAGCTGGTGAAGAGGAGGTTCCATAGGCAGTTCTTGTCTGCCACAGTGGTCAGCGTCTGGTACTCGTAATTTATTGTTTCCACGATAACATCGCGTCCTAAAAGAGGGAAGTGAATGAAGGTGGTGTTGTCTTTGCAATAGAGATCGAACCCTGGATAGCCGCAGCGTGGATGCTGAAGGCCTTTGATTCTGAAGGGGAATCTGATGAGAGGACCATCCCCGGTGCCACAGCTCTCAGGTTCACAAGAGTGGGCATAGGCATGGGAGTATTCAATGATAAGAGGAAGAGAGAGGAGGAGGGAGAGCAAGCGGAAGAAGAAGCTCTGCTCTAAGCTGCCCATTTCTTTTGCTATGGAAGGGAATGATAGTAAGACTAAAAAGGATTGTTACTTTTATTTTTGGATACCAAACAGTATTAAGCTGAACCCAATTTAAGGGACGGTCTCAAGCATGTAAGTTGGTCTCTATCCCGGTGGCATGTTTCTTTGCATGGAATTGAATTACTAGAATACCGTGAAATGCATTCCCAGAAAGTGGCTAAAATCTAATAAACAAACGTGAAGATTCATAAACGGCATTACACATATTTCCCCTTGAATGGAAAACGAATTAAGGAAAGATGGAAAATGAATAGTTAGTCTTCACTCTAATAATTCAACCTTCACCTCTTCAATTGATTTCTTTTTAGCCTAAGATTTTAGGAGTCAATTCCATGCAAACAAACGGCCATGATTAATTGATGCCTTCACTGACTGTCCAGGTGGGTTTCTAAGTGATCGCTTTGGGTCCTTAGAAATATACTTCCTGCCATCAGACAGACCGTTCTCTTTGTTTTCTTCTTCGCTGAGGTAAGCCAGACTCTTCAAAGATTGGGATGGCCAGAGTTTCCCGGAATAACCCATAATTCAGCATTCACCCTGTTCAGTTTGTTTTATTCATAAAATTTTTTTTGTTTAGTCAAATCTTTTGGAGGCTAAAAACAGCTTTGAGGTCAAATTTCATATCTTGACTCAACATAGATTCTACAAAAATGGAGAAATTCAGTGAGCCACTAAGATTTACTTGTGAAAATGACAAACAATGAATGAAAATTGTTTCCATGGCACTCAATTGCATATGGAAATGAAACATGTGTAAATTTGAATCATTTTCCTTTGACATGCATAAAAGCCAAACAATCCCTAAGATTATTGCTCAGACAAATATTAGGTAACCCTTCATCGACTTCCAAATCGTCTAAAATCTTCACCTCTCTTGGCTGTGAAGTATCAAGGTGAGGATGAAGTATTCATGTACTATTAACTTGCGCTTCCTATTGCAAACTCCGATTGGGGATGTGGTAGCTACGGGTAAAATACTCAATTTTAGTATTAAAGCTGGAGGGATGATAAGTTCTCACTTTTGTATTTGTTAAGCTGATAAGCTTTGACTTGATGCGTTAGATTGATGCATAAACTTACATTTTAAGCTTTTGTAATATTTTATTCGAGTGTTTATAAGACTATTATTGGAGTTAAATTTTTTTAAAGCAGTCATTTCTTTTGTGGCCCAGCCCCCACTACTGATTTCAAATCCCTCTACACCATAGGTATAGAGTGAGTGGGAGAAGACAAAGAAGCACTTAGGGCCCGTTTGGCACTTAACTAGAATAGTAAAAATCAAGTAAAGCCTCTATTTTTCATACAAGATTTCACATCAAAAGTACTTTAATTCAAAATTTCCTCTATCTTTTCGAAAAAAAAGTAAAAAAGAAACCACCTTTATACACTAAAAGACCAAAAACAAATAAATAAAAAAAAAACCCACTTTTCTACACAAAAAGTCAAAAAGATTACGTACCAAACAACTAAAAATAAAATATCATCATAACCAATTTTATTTTCTTCCCTCTTGATTTGTTGCTTTGCTTCACTTCATTTTACTTGATTTTAAAATAAAATTACAAACGGGTAAGAGTTGTCGCGACCCCGGACCGGGTTAAGGCACCAAATCCGCGCCCGCGGTGGTTAGGTGATGAAAGTATGATTTAAATGATACGCACATTTAATTTTCCACAGGTTTCCGTGGTGAGGATTTCACACACACTTATTGATCATACACTTTAGTGCGGAAGCGTGTAGCAAATCAAATTCGTAATCTATTCGACCATTTCAAAACTGATAAAACATATATAGATAACATGACGTCAAAGTGAGCAATGATTCCTTTGGGATTTTCAAAATATAAAGTTAGAAGTTTATACAAAATGTAAATTCATTAAACATCTCCAAAAATAATGACCAACAAAGGTCAGTACAACCAAAAGAATATTCTCTAAAATATGTCAATGTAAGGCTCCCAAAATGTATGCATCTCAAAGCTCGACCTAATGTCTAGATGACATTGTCAGCTTGCCATTCAACTAAGCGTTGGGGCTCACTGGCCGCCCCCTCCGGTTCCTTCTCAAAAACAACAAGGTCTGGACTTGAGTACCAAAAGAGTAGGTCAGACACGACAGTCTGGCAGGTGGGTGAGTAGACATGCCAATAAAGAAAAGTACAAAGTAAATTTTGGAAACATATTGATAATCTGTCAAAGTAATAATTTTCAATGAAACATGATGCATTCTTTATTTAAAGCACATATGCAATATAAAACATGTGGGGTAATCAAGGAACAGAAACTGACAAGATGGCAACCATACATAAGCTAAATCTTCCATCACTAATGTAATGAGAGCACACTAAGGGCGTTGGTCTTAGACATGCTAAGTGACGAGAAACAACTATATACATATATACATATGCTGAGCAAAACCACGGCGGCAGAATCGGGTGACGGAACAGAATTCAAACTGCAGCTGACAGAAGCTAAAAAAGGGGGAACCCCAAGTCGGTGGATCAAACCGACAAGGTCGTCCAAGCTTAGTGGTGCTAACTTATAGGTCAAAACACTTTCAAAACTTATACATATCTAAAGAGGTGTATAACACCCAAAACAGACTGAACAAAAAGGGCTCGTGAGCACATTCATTGCAATAATATCTTATCGAAATACGGAAGGCTAATCAAAAGTTCAGAATACGGATTTCAGTAGTCAAAAGTGGCATTTGCATTAACACAAGACAGCCATCTGAAACAAATGAAATTCAAATAAAAACTAACCCGATGGATCTCTGCGTAAATCCGGACCATGTGTCGAGGTTTCAGGATTTGATCAATATGTATAAGGGTCTCGTATGTCGGTTTGGTCATTCACTTGATACTCCTTAAGATTTGGAGACATTCCGAGATCCCTATACAATTAATAAGTCCCAAAATACTCAATACATTTCCAGAATGGTATACTTTCTAAATCAAACTCCTTATGTCATCCCCTAGGTCTTCCCAAGGCGTTAAGACATCACAACAATCCAACCGGACCTTAAAACACCTTTCTTGAAAACACTAGGAAAGACCCAGTAACTCTGCACAGTTTGCTCGAGCGGACTAGAAGTTAACTCGAGCGAAGGGCTTTCTGGGAGGGTTCGCTCGAGCGGACATGGGTTCGCTCGAGCAAACTAGTCCGAGTCAGGAAGGCTCGAGCGAAGGGAAAGGTTGGCTCGAGCGGTCCAGATTCTGTGAGGGGTTTGCTTGAGCGAATTGGTTCAAGTCAGGAGGGTTCGAGAGAACTGAAAGGTAGATCGAGCAAACTAGCTTCTATGAGGGATTCGCTCGAGCGAACTGCTTCAGAAAAGCTGTCAGGGAAGCATTCTTGCCTCATCTTCTTTTCTCTTTGAGCTTCCTTTGAAGCAACCAATTGACAACATTTATGGCGCTACCTTGCTCCCTCCTTACCACCATTACTCCTCCAACAACCATCCACCAAAAACATCATCCACATTAATTCCAACCTCATTTAATGCAAGACACAACCATCATTAAAGAAGAACCATAAATGACAAAATACAAACTTTAATACACAAAATCTGAAGAGAGTAAAAGCTCATTCATATGCACATTTCTAAAATATTATAAACCATAGAAAACATAAGAGAGAAGTAAATCATAAAACCCATATTTTTTCATAAAGCAAGAAACCATTCAAATAATCTATTCATCTACTTGTCTTGGCTCCAAAATTAGCTAATCAAGCTTTAATCACACTCTACAAGCTCAAATCACCAATCTACACAGAAGCCCCCAAAAACAAATCCATTACAAACCCTAACATGGCCAAATCAAGAAATAGAATGAGGGAGCTTCCAAAAATAGAGGTGAAGCTCCTCTAGGACTAGAAGAATCATAATCTAGAAGATGAAGAAGTTTGCTTACATGGAAGACCTTCAAATATCAAAAGCTTACATGGAAGACATTCAAATATCAAAAGCTTGCTCAAGGAAGACCCTATAATTGGGTGGATTTCTCTACAAATGGTACCAATGGAGAGAGCCTTGGAGGTGAGGAAGAAGATGATGACCACCATTTTCCTTTTAGCAAGTGATGGTGTGAGTTTGAAGATGAAGAAGTAAGAAGAAGAAGAAGATGAACCCTAGAATGCCTTAGCCAAATCTCTACAAAGAAAAGTTGCAAGAAAAACGAAAAGTGAAGATGGGCTTCCCTTATATAGAGAATGAAGGTGGGTCTCACAACTAATGGGGTTTGTTGGGCTGAAAACATCATCTGCCAGGCCTCGGATGGATTCGACGAAAGGAGGAAGAATTGTTTATCGAAATTTCTAGTTCCCAAAAAGTATATATTTTTGCGGGTTTCGGAGACATTGAAAATAGTGTTCAGATTTTGTGCAAAAAGACTGTTTTGCCCCTAACATGATGAAAATGGGGTTTCGAGGTCTCGGACAGAAACAGAGTAAATACGAAAGTTGTAGAGAATAATAAAATAAATCAAATAGTGCAATAATACAGATTTCCAGAATTATCAAATAAACCCCAAAGTCACGCGAAACACAATAAAGGAACCCCCAAAGGGTCCCATCAATGAAGAAAAGTTTCCAAAATATTCCAAAGCTATATAAAAGCTATTCTAATATAGACTTAACTAAAATCCACTAATCTCACTTAAAGCTAAAACACTACTTAATTAGTGCTAATCGCAAACTCTCGGGGCGGGGTCTTACAAGAGTCTCAAAGGAAGTTGAGAAGGCTTAAAATGTCCATAAAAAAAAAAAAAAAACCTAGCTGCGACACGTACTGTATAGTCCTCATCAGAATTCACTTAAAATGGCCCACTATGAAAATAATCAAATAAAATAATTTAAATATTATATATATGCCTGACAGTGGGCTAATTTCATCTTAGAGTACTTAAAATCTTTATAAAAAGAATGTTATTTTGTATTGGCGGAGCTAAGAATTTTTTGTAGGGGGAAAGCGGTTGTCGATAGGTAACATCAATTTTGCCGCATTTACTTTCCACTAACAATGACAAAAGAAAAGTAAATCTTACAATAGGCCCGAAACTTTATTCCAATGGTATTTCAAAGAAAGTGTGCATTTCTTTTTGTTGCTCACTGATGATATTAAGGCCCCCTGATGTTGTTTATGAGTAAATACACAAAAAAGAAGAGAAAAAAAGCACATAAAAGCTAATGAGAATTTTGTGAGGCCACTCTATAGGCTCACCTACGAAAAATCCAAATCTTTTACCAAGAAGAAAAAAAAATCCAAATCGATAAAATATTGTCTCTTCTGGTAGTGTATAATCCTCCAAGGGTTTCACTCTAATAACTCACCAGAAGAGTAGTAACTTTTAAAACTCTCAATCAAAATATTATAAATTTTTTAAATCTTTCATATAAATATATCTAATGATGGCCTACATATCATGCTAGATTTAAAAAATTTTTATAAAAAAGATGTATTTCTTTTATTGCGTTTAATTTTTTAGGTACCACTGTTATATTAATAAAAAAAGATCTATTTCTTTATCGGATTTAGGTTTTTCTTAGGTCCCACCGTGAAATTAAGAATACAGTTGTTGATATAATTCAAGCATTAATCATATTATTAATTGTATACTCAACCTTAGGGCGGGGCCAGACTCTTTAAGAATAAAATTTGGAAAAATGCCACTGAACAAGAGGATGTTTTTGCTTTGGATTTTCATTAAGTGGACACCATCATGGAAATCCACTCATTTTGCTGGTGAGAGGATAAGAACTAAGAAAGAGGGTATATAGTCAGTTGTTTAACATTTTAAGAAAATACTAGCAACAGAGGCTGAGCTTAGCCCGGGCCCAAAAAGAGAATATATCTATAATAAAATTATGAAAAGGAAATAATTTAATTTAAATGAAGAGTGTTATATAGACAAGGGGCACAATTAAAGCTGCACATAGTAATAAGGGCCGTGCTAAGCCTAGTCCCAAAAAATAAAAATATATTAAAATATAAAATTTTACTTAAATTATTAATGAAAAAATAAATTTACATAAAGAAACATGTAATTTATTAAAAAATTTGAAAGAGAGGGGGGCGAACAGGTGTCTGAGAAGAAAAAAAAACCATAAAAGGTGTATATTGCATGCGATGAGTGTACATGGACATGGATATGAGTCATCACAGTATGTTTCTAATAGTCCCAACTCATGCCCACACAGATCACATCCTAACAAGTATCAAAGAAATTAAGCTTGTGTATGATGCCAACCCAATCTGATTGCCCACTACGGATACCTATTGATCTAGAAACTTAATCTTTATGCACAATCAATGAGTGGGTCCCACTGTAGATATAAATTAAATGTGTGGGGCCCACTAACTGACTTGCATCTACTAAGAAACCAGACAGCAACCGGCAGGCTTGCCTCCCTCCATCAGTGCGGCCCACTCTTAAAAAAAGTTTCAAGAGAAGGCAATTAGGATTTCATCCAATAGTGGAGTCCAATCTTGAAATAGATTTAATACAAACTGGTACCCATTGCTGGATCCATCAATTTAGGAAAAAAAAACCTGAAAGGAAAATAAAGGAGCAATAGTTTGGATTTCATTCATCAATAAGACCCACAAAACATATTTATCATGGGACCCATTGATGATTGAAAATCTCAGGAAAAGAAAATAAACCAACCGTAAAGATTTGCTTATAATTGGATAATGGCAAGAAATAGAACTTAAATTCAAACATTCGTAAAAATCTCTTATGAGAGAGGTTTTAGGAGAGAAAGATTAGCTAAAGTAATGTGGAACCTTAAAATAATGTATATTTCTTGTGCATATGTCTTGGATAAGAGAACTTGATGGGACCATATTGCTTTAATATATATAAAGTAGAAGATAAAAATGCCTCCGGTGCTTTAATATATATAAATAGGAATTGACAACACATCTTTCTCTGATTGTCACATGAGTGCTTCTAAATACACAACGAATTGGACCATTCACACACAGATTTTTTTAAAACTTTTTTAATACATTTATATCCCTTTATGAAAAGACCAAAAAGGACAATCACTATCACACCTGAACCTCTACTTTCTATTTGCACACCCTCCCATTTCACTTTCACCATTCCATTCCCATTACTCTTTTGCCTCCCATTCCACCGTCTCATTCATTCACTCTCATTCCTTTCTTCCTCCAATCTCATTCTTCCCTTCACATCACCATCTCTCCATTTATCACATTCTACTCTCCCAACATTTCCCACCATTATCAAACATTTATCACTCTCAATATCATTTTTTTGTCCAACGGATGAGCAACTAACAAGCAAAATGTAGTTTCTGAACACAATAACAGTGAGAAGGTGAGTTTTTTTGGTTTTTTTTTTTTTGGATTTCCGGCATTTTTGGAAGCCTGGAAAGCCTTCTTTATTTTTTGTTGCCGCGAAACGTTCAGGCTTTCAGTGCAGAACAAACTGCCAACGTTTAGCCTCTTATAACTGAACATATCAATTTTGCTCAGCCGTATCTGACTTAACAAAATATTTATATTTAGCCGAATAGGGCTGAACGAGACGATTCTGTTCAGCCATTTAATGTTGAACATAAAATGTTTGTTCATCCAGATACTACCGAACAGTGGCAGTTTATCCTCAGTTTAATACAAAATATGTTCCTCCCTCCCCTCCAATCAATCAATTCTTTAATATAGGATGTTGTGTCTACACAATGTAGTCAAGTTGGCTCCGAATGCGTAGTGGACTATAGTTGTGAATTTAACACTGAAGAGGTAAGAAATATAGTTGAATTACATTTAAAATGAACATTATGAGTTATTATCATCTTATTTAATTCTATTATGTGCAGATATTCAACTGTCGGGAAGCATTAATCACGTGGGCTCGTGACGTTGGAAGGAGAAACGGATTTGTTATTGTCATTAAGGTATCAAATGTGGGTGGAATTGGAAAAAAACCTAGAGTTATCCTTGCATGTGAAAGAAGTGGACACTATAGAGATTCGATGGCCAAGAAAGAGGGTCATGCTAGAAAGAAGATTAAGCAGACAGGTTCAAAGAAATGTGGATGCCCATTTTCATTAAAGGGCAAGAAGTTGGGCACAAATGATGATTGGATGTTGGAAGTTATGTGTGGTGTGCATAATCATTCGGCTGCAGAATATCTAGAGGGACACTCATACAAAAAAAGATTCGTGGGTGCATGGACTGATAGATATGTGCATTTGGGGAATACTACAACGAACAGGTAACCAGAATACATTTTACAAATACTTACTCAATAATAATAACTACCTGGTCAATTATTAATCCTTGTACCATATGTTTTCTTGATAGGGCCGAGACTACACATGCACAATTGAAGAGGCAACTTGGATCAAGCCAAGGCAACTTTGAATCGAATTGGACAAAGGTAAACAGTTTGCTTGAATTACAGCATCAGCCATTAAAGCATCATTTGAGAAATGCAAGACAATTGTTCAACACCATTTTAAGCCATCAGAATTTAAAGAGCTTCGTGGTAACATTTCTAGAAATGCATTGGAGAAAATATTAGCAGAAACAAAGAGAGCCAATGTTGTTGGTATTGAGCACAAAACATGTGGGTGTGTCATAAGACGCACACACGGTTTACCATGTGCATGTGAGATTGCAGGCTACATTATTGAAGGACGGCCAATTCCGCTCAATTGTGTACATCCTCATTGGTGCAAGCTTGATTTGTTGTCTAACAGTGCACCCAAAAGCATTGGTATGGAGTTAGATTGTAAGCCTGAATTAGACTTATTTACCCAACGGTTCAATGAATATGATGATACAAGAAAGTTGCAACTTGTAAAGAAGTTGAGAGAGTTAGTAAGCCCGGACAACACGTTCTTAATGGAACCAGAAGTTAAATCAAGATCTCGAGGTCAACCACCTCTGAAGGTTGATGCTAGTACCAAACGTGAGCCAAGTTCTTTTGAGTTGATACAGTCTGCCAAGGATAGTAACTCTCCTATATCCACCTCACCATTGCCAGTTCTTGCTGCTTCAACATCGTTGGGATACAAACAAAAAAGAAAACAAAAGGAGAAGGTGATTCGGGCTAGATCAACGAGGCCTGTTTCTCATATAGAATCATTTCCATAGGGATTGAGGCCTTATATACGCCATATAAAGGACGTTGCAGATGACGACAATTGTGGCTTCAGAGCCATTGCCGGTTTGGTTGGCCTCACTGAAGATTGATGGGCACAGGTTAGGACATATATACTAGACAAGTTGGTTGCTCATGAGGATCAATACAAGCTGTTATATGGGGCGGAGAGTAGGGTTCAAGAACTTATTGAGACATTATCATATTTAGAGGATCACCCACCCTATCAGCATTAGATGACTATGCCTGACATGGGACATCTTATATCATCTCGTTATGATGTTGTTTTATACTACTTGAGCATGAAACAGTGTCTTACTTTTCTGCCACTCAGGTAAGTACCATTGCCATATGCCTCTCGTAGGGAGATTGCAATAGGTTTTGTTAATGAAAATCATTTTGTTGAGGCATTGCCCCTTTCTTTTTTCAATATAATATTATTAGCTCCAAAATTATGTTATTTACTAACAAATTCTTTTTTTTTTTTTTAGGTATTTTTGGTTCCAGGTCGTCCTACTCCGCCGATTGCAAGCAAGTGGCGACAGTTTCTTCATACCTATGCCCAAGGATGGGAAACCACGTACTATTACTGGATACAACGTTTCAAAGAAATTATCACTTCTGACGTAGCCACAAGTGAGACGATAGAGTTGGAATGAGGCGATCACATTATGTCATAAGCTGATGTAGCCATTTGTATGGCGATCTTATTTTTTCTGTTAATGATGTAGCCACTTGTATGGTGATGACATGTTGTATTAAACTCATCTTTTTTTGAATGGCAATCTTACTTTTCTTTTGATATACAAGCATCAAAATATACAACATCCATGGAAATTTCAACTACTTTAAAATTGTATTAAATTGAAACCATTCATCATCCAATTGCTTACAAAATATAATCCACCCTTCAAAATATATCCACCCTACAAAATCCATCCACCTTTCAACAGAATTCAACCCTTCAATTTCTACTACTACGCCTATTGCCTCTGTGTGTGTAAGTAACCGATGTGAAACGGGGGCTCCGAACGGTACGTTGGACTTATTTTATAGAAGCTCCCCGCAACAATATCCAGGTCCATCAAAAGTGTAAGATAAATGATCAGAACTCGTACTGCACTCCTGTTCGTAAACAGCGTACAGCCTAATAAATACAACAAGTAAGCTCTGGCTGCACACATGATCATCTCCTCTGGATGTGCATCAGAAACGTCTGAAAATCTACTCCTTAGCCATTCCATCCTTACTGATTGACCCCGGGCTGAGACTAGCTCATCATGTGCCTCTTCCGGTTCAACTCCTAGTGCAGACACTAGTAATGACTGAGCATCAGTAAATGTCAATCTAGCATTATGCGAAACAGACCGGCCTATGACTGGGATCCGAAGAATGACTGTAACATCATCCAATGTAATGGTCATCTCTCCAAATGGTAAGTGAAATGTGTTTGTCTCAAGATGCCACCTTTCAAGAAAACTTGACACAACACTTTTATTCACATATCAATAAGATGAGGTCAATAGTGGAGCCAATCTAGATCCGGCGACCAACTCTTTCAATCTATTATTTTGCACTCCTTCAACATTCAATGCCCACATACCCACTTTTCCACCATGACTCAAGCACCTAAGCGGGGGGCGCCCGTGCATTAACATATAAAATATGTTGAAAAAAATAATAATAAATGAACCTTAATATAACCAATCTGACAAACCTCATCCTGCCAAATATATGCAGCAATATGTGTACGGAAACTAGACAACAATGAAGTGTTTGTTGGACCGCCAGGAATTGGTCTAGTCATCTCTTCTGCCGCACTTTCAATAAAACTTGCATCCTCATGTCCCTCTTCCATCTGGGTGTCCGGGACATCTGGTTCTTCAGAAACATCATCAACTCTTCTTGCAAGACGCCTCATGTTAGAAGCTGTCGGTCGAACTCTAGGTCCATTGCCCCTATCCGTATCTGAAATATAGCATCAACCATTAATAAAAATATATTAAACATTTAATACCAAAAAAAAAAAAAATTGCATTGTGTAACAGATCCACTCTATTCGTCCCTGAGGCTGAACAGACAGGGTTTGTTCAGTCTATTAGGGTTGAACACAGTGGATTTGTTCAGTCTATTAGGGCCGAACACGGTGGATTTATTCAGCCCCAAGAGGCTGAATGTATTATACTTGTTCAGTCTATTAGGGCCGAACAGAGTGGTTTTGTTCAGCCCCGAGAGGCTGAACAGAGTGATCCGACCATCATTTTCATTTGGGTGTTATTGTTGACTAAATCTCCTGCCTGTAGTCATCATGCAATCTACATTTTTATTTCTTTTATCTTTTGTGGGGCCCCATGTCTCTTTGAGCCTCAACATGGATACATCTCCTGTATATAAAATGCAATAACGAGATTCAAAGGGACTATTGGCGTAGCGTGATCATCAGATGGATAAAATGCATTAGAAATGATGGCATGCAATAACGAGGGACTGTTGGCCATCATGATAAACAGAAGATGCAATCAGAAGGTGTAAAAGGCGATCACGGACTAGAAGCCACAAGGGTATTCAAGTAGGACAAGGGAGAATGGATGGAGGAGTAACTTCCAAGACAGATAGAAAGGAAGAAGAAGAAATGGAGGAGAAGAGATATTACCGATTGGAAGAAGAAGGGCTCCAAACGTCTGTCGACAATGGCAGAAGAGGCTTCAAACGATCTGAGTGTAGAGAGAAAGGGAATTTGGGCATTTTAGGTATGCTTTGTGTGTGTGGAAAGGAAAATCCATAGTTTAAATTTTTTCTGCTGTGTGCGGATAGAATTTGTGCGTGAATGGTCCAATTCGTTGTGTATTTAGAAGCACTCTTTTCACATACATCATTTAACCGGCTGGGTTTCTTTCCAATAATACCCTTTCATTTAACAGGTTTTCGTTATTTTCATAATTGTTCCTCTCATAATCCTCGCAATGAAAAAGGATGTTGAGTAGTATGAGGATTGTGAGAGGGGACACTTATGAAAATAATGCAACCTTGTTAAATATAAGGGAATTATTGGAAAGAAACCCGGTCGGTTAAATGCATGCACGCGTGAAAATAAGAGCAAGATGCCCTCTCAATTCTTATTTATATGCGCTGACGTGGAGCATAGTAATTGGATGGAACTCGTCGGTGCCCCATAAAATGGTGCAATGACAAGGAGCAACGTATCGGTGCCCCATAATATGGTGCAGCTGTGCAGTGACAATGCATGGTAGCCCACCCTATTACTTGGTATAGGACGACTAGATACATTGACACTGACATTAAGAATGGTCGCACCGCTGACTTGACTTATCAACCAAGCTCACTTGGGTCCCATTGGAATGCTAACATGTAAGAATCTTCGCAAAAAAATCAGAGTCATTGCCATTAGTGACACTCTAGGACGACTAGATACATTGACGTCAAGAGTGGCTGCAATGTTGACGCGACCTTTGAAGCACGCTCTATTGGTTCCAATAGACTGCTAGCATCTAAGAATTTCGTAGAAATATCAGCAGTCAATGCCATTAGTGAAGCCTAGGATGACCAGGCCAGATACCTTCACATGAAGAGTGGTGCTTGTTTATTTGGATCGGTGTTAGGTGCGCCCCACCCATATAAAGAAATATAGGCAGTTGGTGACGACGGCGATGGCGATAATAATAATAATAAATTGGCCTTTGATCCAATGGTCCAGTCCATTTGGATCGGTGAAAGCCCATTGGAGCCAGTGACATTGAAGAGGGTGCGTGTGTATGGTCCATTCGGATAAGTGTTAGGTGCGACTCCACATCCAACGTTGCACACTAAGCGGCCATTTGGTTGGAATCATTTACATATGTAAATGCTTTCTTGGGATTAATGGTTACACGTCATCACATATACTTGCACTCAATTTGTATGTGATGCATAAATGACTTGAGAAAATTGTATGTAAAAAACTCATTTAGACACCAAAATTTCACAAATGAGTAAGTGTAAAAATCACTTTTACACCAACTCCAAAAAGGTGCTAATGTAGTGTTATAACGATGATTACATTCTAGTGGGCTAAATCAACCACCTTTTTTTTCTCTCATTTCTATGGGACCCCATATATTTTTTTATCCAAATTGTTTAATTTATTAATTGAACAAAAAACCCTAGCAACGTAATTGGGGGGAACTCGTCGGAGCCCCATAATTTGATGCAGTGACGTGGAGCAACGTAATTAGAGCGGACTCGTCGGTGCCGCCCCCCCCCCCCCCCCCCCCCCCCCCCCCATTACTTGGTAGTTGGTATAGGACGACGAGATACATTGATATTGACATCAAGAGTCGTTGCACTACTGACCTGACTTATCAACCAAGCTCACTTGGTTCCCATTGGAATGCTAACATGTAAGAATCTTCGCAAAAATGAGGTAGTCAATGCCATTAGTGCAAGTGTAGGACAACAAGATACATTGACGTCAAGAGTGGCTGCTATGTGCTCTATTGGTTCCACTGGACTGCTAGCATCTAAGAGTTTTGCAGAAATATCAACAATCAATGCCAATAGTGATGCCTAGGACGACGAGGCCAGAAACCTTCACATGAAGAGTGGTGCTTGTTTATTTGGATCGGTGTTAGGCGCGTCCCACCCATACAAGGAAATATAGGCAGTTCGTGACGACTGTGACGGCGACAATAATAATAATGAATTAGCCTTTGATCCAATGGTCTAGTCCATTTGGATCGGTGAAAGACCATTGGAGCCAGTGACATTGGAGAGGGTACATGTGTTTGGTCCATTCGGATAAGTGTTAGGTGCGACTTCACATCCAACGTTGCACACTAAGCGGCCATTGGGTTGGAGTCATTTGCATATGTAAATGATTTCTTGGGATTAATGGTTACACATCATCACATGTACTTGCACTCAATTTGTATGTGATGCATAAATGACTTGAGAAAATTGTATGTAAAAAAGTCATTTAGATACCAAAATTTCACAAATGAGCAAGTGTAAAAATCACTTTTACACATACTCCAAAAAGGTGCTAATGTAGTGTTATAACGATGATTACATTCTTGTGGGCTACACCAAGCACCTTTTTTTGTCTCTCATTTCTATGGGGCCCCATATATTTTTTAATCCAAATTGTTTAATTTATTTATTGAACTAAAAGCCCTAGCAACGTAATTGGGGGGAACTCGTCGGTGCCCCATAATATGGTGCAGTAACGAGGAGCAACGTAATCAGAGGGGACTCGTTGGTGCCCCATACTATGGTGCAGCTGTGCAACGATGATGCGTGGTAGCCCCCCCTATTACTTGGTAGTTGGTATAGGACGACTAGATACATTGACATTGACATTAAGAGCGGTTGCACTGCTAACCTGACTTATCAACCGAGGTCACTTGGGTGCCAATGGAATGCTAACAAGTAAGAATCTTCTCAAAAAAATCAGGGCCATTGCCTTTAAGGAAAGTCTAGGACGACCAGATACATTGACGTCAGGAGTGGCTGCAATGTGGATGCGACCTTTGAACCATGCTCTATTGGTTCCAATGGACTGCTAGCATCTAAGAATTTCCCAAAAATATCAGCAGTCAATGACATTAGTGAAGCCTAGGATGACTAGGCCAGATACCTTCACATGAAGTGTGGTGCTTGTTTATTTGGATCGGTGTTGGGTGCTCCCCACCCATATAAAGAAATATAGGCAGTTGGTGACGACGGCGATGGAGACAATAATAAAAATAAATTCGCCTTTGATCCAATGGTCTAGTCCATTTGGATCGGTGAAAGCCCATTGGAGCCAGTGACATTGAAGAGGGTGCGTGTGTATGGTCCATTCGGCTAAGTGTTAGGTGCGACTCCACATCCAACGTTGCACACTAAGTGGCCATTGGTAGGAGTCATTTACATATGTAAATGCTTTCTTGGGATAAATGGTTACACATCAACATATGTACTTTCACTCAATTTGTATGTGAGGCATAAATGACTTGAGAAAATTGTATGTAAAAAACTCATTTACACACCAAAATTTCACAAATGAGTAAGTGTAAAAATCACTTTTACTCCTACTCCAAAAAGGGGCTAATGTAGTGTTATAACGATGATTACATTCGTGTGGCTAAATCAACCACCTTTTTTTTTTTCTCTCATTTTTGTGGGGACCCATATAATTTTTTATCCAAATTGTTTAATTTATTTATTGAACTAAAAGCCCAAGCAATGTAATTGGGGAGAACTCGTAGGTGCCCCATAATATGGTGCGGTGACGTGGAGCAATGTAATTAGAGGGGACTCATCGGTGCCCCATAATATGGTGCAGTTGTGTAGTGATGATGCACGGTAGCCCCCCCCACCCTACCCCCTTATTACTTGGTAGTTGGTATAGCACAACTAGATACATTGATATTGACATCGACATTGACATCAAGAGTGGTTGCTCCGCTGACCTGACTTATCAACCAAGCTCACTTGGTTCCCATTGGAATGCTAACATGTAAGAATCTTCACAAAAATACTGTAGTCAATGCCATTAGTGCAAGTGTAGGACAACTAGATACATTGACGTCAAGAGTGGCTGCTATGTTGATGCGACCATTGAACCATGCTCTATTGGTTCCAATGGACTGTTAGCATCTAAGAGCTTCCCAAAAATATCAGCAGTCAATGCCATTAGTGACGCCTATGACGACCAGGCCAGATACCTTCACATGAAGAGTGGTGCTTGTTTATTTTGATCGGTGTTGGGTGTGTCCCATCCATACAAAAAAAAAATAGGCAGTTGGTGACGACAGCGACGGAGACAATAATAATAATAAATTGGCCTTTGATCCAACGGTCTAGTCCATTTGGATCGGTGAAAGCCCATTGGAGCCAGTGACATTGAAGAAGGTGTGTGTGGATGGTCCAATCGGATAAGTGTTTGGTGGGACTCCACATCCAACGTAGCACACTAAGCGGTCATTTGGTTGGAGTCATTTACATATGTAAATGCTTTCTTAGGATTAATGGTTACACGTCAACATATGTACTTGCACTCAATTTGTATGTGATGCATAAATGACTTGAGAAAATTGTATCTAAATAACTCATTTACACACCAAAATTTCACAAATGAGTAAGTGTAAAAATCACTTTTACACCTACTCCAAAAAGGTGCTAATGTAGTGTTATAACGATAATTACATTCTTGTGGGCTAAATCAACCACCTTTTTTTTTCTCTCATTTTTGTGGGGACCCATATAAATTTTTATCCAAATTGTTATATTTATTTATTGAACTAAAAGCCCTAGCAACGTAATTGGGGAGAACTCGACGGTGCCCCATAATTTGATGCAGTGACGTGGAGCAACGTAATTAGAGGGGACTCATCGATGCCCCATAATATGGTGCAGTTGTGCAGCGACGATGCTTGGTAGCCGCCCCCCCCAACCCCGCTACTTGGTAGTTGGTATAGGATGACTAGATACATTGATATTGACCTCGACATTGACATCAAGAGTGGTTGCACTACTGACCTGACTTATCAACCAAGCTCACTTGGTTCCCATTGGAATGCTGACATGTAAGAATCTTCGCAAAAATACAGTAGTCAAAGCCATTAGTGCAAGTGTAGGACAACTAGATACATTGACGTCAAGAGTGGCTGCTATGTTGATGTGACTTTTGAACCATGCTCTACTGGTTCCATTGGACTGCTAGCATCTAAGAATTTCGCAAAAAATATCAGCAATCAATGCCATTAGTGACGCCTATGACCACCAGGCCAGATACCTTCACATGAAGAGTGGTGCTTGTTTATTTTGATCAGTGTTAGGAGCGTCCCACCCATACAGGGAAATATAGGCAGTTTGTGACGTCGGCGATGGTGACAATAATAATAATGAATTAGCGTTTGATCCAATGGTCCAGTCCATTTGGATCGGTCAAAGCCCACTGGAGCCAGTGACATTGAAGAGGGTGCATGTGTATGGTCCATTCGGATAAGTTTTAGGTGCGACTCCACATCCAACGTTGCACACTAAGCGGTCATTTGGTTGGAGTCATTCGCATATGTAAATGATTTCTTGGGATTAATGGTTACACGTCATCCCATGTACTTGCACTCAATTTGTGTGTGATGCATAAATGACTTGAGAAAATTGCATGTATAAAAGTCATTTACACACAAAAATTTCACACACGAGTAAGTAAAAAATCACTTTTACACCTACTCCAAAAAGGTGCTAATGTAGTGTTATAATGATGATTACATTCTTGTGGGCTAAATCAACCACCTTTTTTTTTTTCTCTCATTTCTATGGGGCCCCATATATTTTTTAATCCAAATTGTTTAATTTATTTATTAAACTAAAAGCCCTAGCAACATAATTGGGGGGGACTCGTTGGTGCCCCATAATATGGTGTAGTGACGGGGAGGACCGTTATTAGAGGGGACTCGTCGGTGCCCCATAATATGGTGCAGTTGTGCAGCGACGATGCATGGTAGCCCCCCCGCCCCCCCTTATTACTTGGTAGTTGGTATAGGACGACTAGATACATTGACATTGACATTAAGAGTGGTTGCACTGCTGACCTGACTTATCAACCAAGCTCACTTGGGTGCCACTGGAATGCTAACAAGTAAGAATCTTCTCAAAAAAATCAGAGTCATTGCCATTTGGAAAAAGTCTGCTAGGACGACTAGATACATTGACGTCAGGAGTGGCTGCAATGTGGATGCGACCTTTGAACCATGCTCTATTGGTTCCAATGGACTGCTAGCATCTAAGAATTTCCCAAAAATATCAGCAGTCAATGACATTAGTGAAGCTCAGGATGACCAGGCCAGATACCTTCACATGAAGTGTGGTGCTTGTTTATTTGGATCGGTGTTGGGTGCGCCCCACCCATATAAAGGAATATAGGCAGTTGGTGACGACGGCGACGGAGACTATAATAATAATAAATTGGCCTTTGATCCAATGGTCTAGTCCATTTGGATCGGAGAAAGCCCAATGGAGCCAGTGACATTGAAGAGGGTGCGTGTGTATGGTCCAATCGGATAAGTGTTAGGTTCGACTCCACATCCAACGTTGCACACTAAGCGGTCATTTGGTTGGAGTCATTTACATATGTAAATGCTTTCTTGGGATTAATGGGTACACGTCAACAAATGTACTTGCACTCAATTTGTATGTGATGCATAAATGACTTGAGAAAATTGTATGTAAAAAACTCATTTACACACCAAAATTTCACAAATGAGTAAGTGTAAAAATCACTTTTACACCTACTCCAAAAAGGTGCTAATGTAGTGTTATAACGATGATTACATTCTTGTGGGCTAAATCAACCACCTTTTTTTTTCTCTCATTTTTGTGGGGACCCATATAATTTTTTATCCAAATTGTTTAATTTATTTATTGAACTAAAAGCCCTAGCAACGTAATTGGGGAGAACTCGTCGGTGCCCCATAATATGGTGCGGTGACGTGGAGCAACGTAATTAGAGGGGACTCATCGATGCCCCATAATATGGTGCAGTTGTGCAGCGACGATGCATGGTAGCCCGCCCCCCCCCCCCCCTCGCTACTTGGACTAGATACATTGATATTAACATCGACATTGACATCAAGAGTGGTTGTACTACTGACCTAACTTATCAACCAAGCTCACTTGGTTCCCATTGGAATGCTAACATGTAAGAATCTTCGCAAAAATAATGTTGTCAATGCCATTAGTGCAAGTGTAGGACAACTAGATACATTGACGTCAAGAGTGGCTGCTATGTTGATGCGACTTTTGAACCAAGCTCTATTGGTTCCATTGGACTGATAGCATCTAAGAATTTCGCAAAAAATATCAGCAATCAATGCCATTAGTGACGCCTATGACCACCAGGCCAGATACCTTCACATGAAGAGTGGTGCTTGTTTATTTTGATCGGTGTTAGGTGCGTCCCACCCATACAGGGAAATATAGGCAGTTCGTGACGACGGCGACGGCGACAATAATAATAATGAATTAGCGTTTGATCCAATGGTCCAGTCCATTTGGATCGGTGAAAGCCCATTGGAGCCAGTGACATTGAAGAGGGTGCATGTGTATGGTCCATTCGGATAAGTGTTAGGTGCGACTCCACATCCAACGTTGTACACTAAGCGGCCATTTGGTTGGAGTCATTTGCATATGTAAACGATTTCTTGGGATTAATGGTTACACATCATCACATGTACTTGCACTCAATTTGTATGTGACGCATAAATGACTTGAGAAAATTGTATGTATAAGTCATTTACACACAAAAATTTTACACACGAGTAAGTGAAAAATCACTTTTACACCTACTCCAAAAACGTGCTAACGTAGTGTTATAACGATGATTACATTCTTGTGGGCTAAATCAACCACCTATTTTTTTCTCTCTCATTTCTATGGGGCCCCATATATTTTTTAATCCAAATTGTTTAATTTATTTAATGAACTAAAAGCCGTAGCATCGTAATTGGAGGGGACTCGTCGGTGCCCCATTCTATGGTGTAGTGATGGGGACCAACGTTATTAGAGGGGACTCGTCGGTGGCCCATAATATGGTGCAGCTGTGCAGCGACGATGCATGGTTGCCCCCCCCCGCCCCCCCTTATTACTTGGTAGTTGGTATAGGTTGACTAGATACATTGACATTGGCATTAAGAGTGGTTGCACTGCTGACCTAACTTATCAACCAAGCTCACTTGGGTGCCATTGGAATGCCAACAAGTAAGAATCTTCGCAAAAAAATCAGAGTCATTGCCATCAGGGCAAGTCTAGGACGATTAGATACATTGACGTCAGGAGTGGCTGCAATGTGGACGCGACCTTTGAACCATGCTCAATTGGTTCCAATGGACTGCTAGCATCTAAGAATTTCCCAACAATATCAGTAGTCAATGCCATTAGTGAAGCCTAGGATGACCAGGCCAGATACCTTCACATGAAGAGTGGTGCTTGTTTATTTGGATCGGTGTTAGGTGTGCCCCGCCCATATAAAGAAATATAGGCGGTTGGTGACGACGGCGATGGAGACAACAATAATAATAAATTGGCCTTTCATCCAATTGTCTAGTCCGTTTATCGGTGAAAGCCCATTGGAGCCAGTGACATTGAAGAGGGTGCGTGTGTATGGTCCATTCGGATAAGTGTTAGGTTCGACTCCACATCCAACGTTGCACACTAAGCGGCCATTTGGTTGGTGTCATTTACATATGTAAATGCTTTCTTGGGATTAATGGTCAGACGTCATCGCATGTACTTGCCCTCAATTTGTATGTGATGCATAAATGACTTGAGAAAATTGTATGTAAAAAGCTCATTTAGACAGGAAAATTTCACAAATCAGTGAGTGTAAAAATCACTTTTACACCTACTCCAAATAGGTGCTAATTTAGTGTTATAACAATGATTACATTCTTGTGGGCTAAATCAACCACCTTTTTTTTTCTCTCATTTTTGTGGGCACCCATATAATTTTTTATCCAAATTGTTTAATTTATTTATTGAACTAAAAGCCCTAGCAACGTAATTGGGGAGAACTCGTCGGTGCCCCATAATATGGTGCGGTGACGTGGAGCAACGTAATTAGAGGGGACTCATCGGTGCCCCGTAATATGGTGCAGTTGTGCATCGATGATGCATGGTAGCCCCCCCCACCCCACCCCCCTATTACTTGGTAGTTGGTATAGCACAACTAGATACATTGATATTGACATCGACATTGACATCAAGAGTGGTTGCAGTACTGATCTGAGTTATCAACCAAGCTCACTTGGTTCCCATTGGAATGCTAACTTGTTAGAATCTTCGTAGAAATACTATAGTCAATGCCATTAGTTCAAGTGTAGGACAACTAGATACATTGACGTCAACAGTGGCTGCTATGTTGATGCGACTTTTGAACCAAGCTCTATTGGTTCCACTAGACTGCTAGCATCTAAGAGTTTCGCAGAAATATCAGCAATCAATGCCAATAGTGACGCCTATGACGACCCGGCGAGATACCTTCACATGAAGAGTGGTGCTTGTTTATTTGGATCGGTGTTAGGTGCGTCCCACCGATGCAATGAAATATAGGCAGTTCGTGACGACGGCGACGACGATAATAATAATAATGAATTAGCCTTTGATCCAA
This sequence comes from Persea americana, assembly GCA_029852735.1. NCBI lineage: Eukaryota > Viridiplantae > Streptophyta > Magnoliopsida > Laurales > Lauraceae > Persea > Persea americana. The sequence continues at coordinate 28,238,300 of CM056818.1, read as the reverse complement.
TGGTCCAGTCCATTTGGATCGGTGAAAGCCCATTGGAACCAGTGACAGTGAAGAGGGTGCATGTGTACGGTCCATTCAGATAAGTATTAGGTGCGACTCCACATCCAACGTTGCACACTAAGCGGCCATTTGGTTGGAGTCATTTGCATATGTAAATGATTTCTTGGGATTAATGGTTACACGTCTTCACTTGTACTTGCACTCAATTAGTATGGGATTCATAAATGACTTGAGAAAATGGTTTGTAAAAAGAGTCATTTTTACACACCAAAATTTCGCACACGAGTAAGTGAAAAATCACTTTTACAGCTACTCCAAAAAGGTGCTATTGTAGTGTTATAACCATGATTACATTCTTTCAGGCTAAGTCAACCACCTTTGTTTTTTGCTCTCATTTCTGTGGGGCCCCATATATTTTTTTATCCAAATTGTTTAATTTATTTATTTAACTAAAAGCCCTAGCAACGTAATTGCGGGGAACTCGTCGGTGCCCCATAAAATGGTGCAGTGACGTGGAGCAACGTAATGAGAGGGGCTCGTCGATGCCTCATAATATGGTGCAGCTGTGCAGGGACGATGCATGGCAGCCCCCCCCCACCCCCCGTCCCCCCACCCCCTATTACTTGGTAGTTGGTATAGGACGACTAGATACATTGATATGGACATCGACATCGACATCAAGAGTGGATGCACTTCTGACCTGACTTATCAACCAAGCTCCCTTGGTTCCCATTGGAATGCTAACATGTAAGAATTTTCGCAAAAAAACTATAGTCAATGCCATTAGTGCAAGTGTAGGACAACTAGATACATTGACGTCAAGAGTGGCTGCTATGTTCATGCGACTTCTGAACCAAGCTTTATTGGTTGCACTGGACTGCTAGCATCTAAGAGTTTCACAGAAATGTCAGCAACCAATGCCATTAGTGATGCCTAGGACGACCTGGCCAAATACCTTCACATGAAGAGTGGTGCCTGTTTATTTGGATCGGTGTTGGGTGCGTCCCACCCATACAAAGAAATATTGGCAGTTTGTGATGACGGTGACGGCGAATATAATAATAATGAATTAGCCTTTGATCCAATGATCTAGTCCATTTGGATCGGTGAAAGCCCAGTGGGGCCAGTGATATTGAAGAGGGTGCATGTGTATGGTCCATTCGGATAAGTGTTAGGTGCGACTCCACATCCAATGTTGCCATTTGGTTGGAGTTATTTGGATATGTAAATGATTTCTTGGGATTAATGGTTACACATCTTCACATGTAGTTGCACTCAAATTGTATGGGATGCATAAATGACTTGAGAAAATGGTATGTAAAAAGAGTCATTTACACACCAAAATTTCACACACGAGTAAGATAAAAATCACTTTTACAGCTACTCCAAAAAGGTGCTAATGTAGTGTTATAACGATGATTACATTCTTTCGGGCTAAATCAACCACCTTTTTTTTTTTTTGCTCTCATTTCTGTGGGGCCCCATATATATTTTTATCCAAATTGTTTAATTTATTTATTGAACTAAAAGCCCTAGCAACGTATTTGGGGTGAACTCGTCGGTGCCCCATAAAATGGTGTAGTGACGTGGAGCAACGTAATTAGAGGGGACTTGTCGGTGCCCCATAGTGTGGTACAGCTGTGCAGCGGCGATGCATGGTACCACCACCCACCCCCCCCCCCCCACTAATTACTTGGTAGTTGGTATAGGATGACTAGATACATTGATATTGACATCGACATTAGCATCCAGAGTGGTTGCACTACTGACCTGACTTATCAACCAAGCTCACCTGGTTCCCTTTGGAATGCTAACATGTAAGAATCTTCGCAAAAAAACTGTAGTCAATGCCATTAGTGCAAGTGTAGGACAACTAGATACATTGACGTCAAGAGTGGTTGCTATGTTGATACGACTTCTGAACCAAGCTCTATTGGTTCCACTAGACTGCTAGCATCTAGGAGTTTTGCAGAAATTTCAGCAATCAATGCCATTAGTGACGCCTAGGACAAGCAGACCAGAAACCTTCACATGAAGAGTGGTGCTTGTTTATTTGGATCGGTGTTAGGCGCGTCCCACCCATACAAGGAAATATAGGCAGTTCGTGACGACGGTGACATCGACAATAATAATAATGAATTAGCCTTTGATCCAATGGTCTAGTCCATTTAGATCGATGAAAGCCCATTGGAGCCAGTGACATTGAAGAGGGTGCGTGTGCATGGTCCAATCGGATAAGTGTAAGGTAAAACTCCACATCCAATGTTGCACACTAAGCGGCCATTTGGTTGGAGTCATTTACTTATGTAAATGCTTTCTTGGGATTAATGGGTACACGTCACCACATGTACTTGCACTCAATTTGTATGTGATACATAAATGACTTGAGAAAATTGTATGTAAAAAAGTCATTTACACACCAAAATTTCACACATGAGTAAGTGAAAAATCACTTTTACACCTACTCCAAAAAGGTGCTAATGTAGTGTTACAACGATGATCACATTTTTGTGGGCTAAATCAACCACCTTTTTTTTTCTCTCATTTCTGTGGGGCCCCATTTATTTTTTTAATCCAAATTGTTTAATTTATTTATTGAACTAAAAGCCATAGCAACGTAATTGGGGGGGACTCGTCGGTGCCCCATAATATGGTGCAATGACGGGGAGCAACGTAATTAGAGGGGACTCGTCGGTGCCCCATAATATGGTGCAACTGTGCAGCGACGATGCATGGTAGCCCCCCCATATTACTTGGTACTTGGTATAGGACGACTAGATACATTGACATTGGCATTATGAGTGGTTGCACTGCTGACCTGACTTTTCAACCAAGCTCACTTGGGTGCCATTGGAATGCTAACAAGTAAGAATCTTCGCAAAAAAAATCAGAGTCATTGCCATTAGGGCAAGTCTAGGACGACTAGATACATTGACGTCAGGAGTGGCTGCAATGTGGACGCGACCATTGAACCATGCTCTATTGGTTCCAATGGACTGCTAGCATCTAATAATTTCCCAAAACTATCAGCAGTCAATGCCATTAGTGAAGCCTAGGATGACCAGGCCAGATACCTTCACATGAAGAGTGGTGCTTGTTTATTTGGATCGGTGTTAGGTGCGTCCCAACCATACAAAGAAATATAGGCAGTTCATGACGACGGTGACGACAACAATAATAATAATGAATTAGCCTTTGATCCAATGGTCTAGTCCATTTGGATCGGTGAAAGCCCATTGGAGTCAGTGACATTGAAGAGGGTGCATGTGTATGGTCCATTCGGATAAGTTTTAGGTGCGACTCCACATCCAACGTTGCACACTAAGCAGCCATTTGGTTGGAGTCATTCGCATATGTAAATGATTTCTTGGGATTAATGGTTACACGTCATCACATGTACTTGCACTCAATTTGTATGTGATGCATAAATGACTTGAGAAAATTGTATGTAAAAAAGTCATTTACACACCAAAATTTCACACATGAGTAAGTGAAAAATCACTTTTACACCTACTCCAAAAAGGTGCTAATGTAGTGTTACAACGATGATTACATTCTTGTGGGCTAAATGAACCACCTTTTTTTTCTCTCATTTCTGTGGGGCCCCATATATTTTTTTAATTCAAATTGTTTAATTTATTTATTAAACTAAAAGCCATAGCAACGTAATTGGGAGGACTCGTCGGTGCCCCATAATATGGTGCAGTGACGAGGAGCAACATAATTAGAGGGGACTCGTCGGTGCCTCATAATATGGTGCAGCCGTGCAGCGACGATGCATGGTAGCCCCCCCTATTACTTGGTAGTTGGTATAGGTCGACTAGATACATTGACATTGACATTAAGAGTGGTTGCACTGCTGACCTGACTTATCAACCAAGCTCACTTGGGTGCCATTGGAATGCTAACAAGTAAGAATCTTCGCAAAAAAATCAGAGTCATTGCCATTAGGGCAAGTCTAGGACGACTAGATACATTGACGTCAGGAGTGGCTGCAATGTGGACGCGACCATTGAACCATGCTCTATTGGTTCCAATGGGCTGCTAGCATCTAATAATTTCCCAAAACTATCAGCAGTCAATGCCATTAGTGAAGCCTAGGATGACCAGGGCAGATACCTTCACATGAAGAGTGGTGCTTGTTTATTTGGATCGGTGTTAGGTGCGTCCCAACCATACAAAGAAATATAGGCAGTTCATGACGACGGTGACGACAACAATAATAATAATGAATTAGCCTTTGATCCAATGGTCCAGTCTATTTGGATCTCTGAAAGCCTATTGGAGCCAGTGACATTGAAGTGGGTGCATGTGTATGGTCAATTCGGATAAGTGTTAGGTTCGACTCCACATCCAACATTGCACACTAAGCAGCCATTTGGTTGGAGTCATTTACATATGTAAATGATTTCTTTGAATTGATGGTTAGACATCATCACATGTACTTGCACTCAATTCTTATGTGATGCATAAATGACTTGAGAAAATGGTATGTAAAAGTGTCATTTACACACCAAAATTTCACACACGAGTAAGTGAAAAATCACTTTTACACCTACTCCCAAAAGGTGCTAATGTAGTGTTATAACGATGATTACATTCTTTTGGGCTAAATCAACCACCTTTTTTCTTTCTCTCATTTTTGTGTGGCCCCATATATTTTTTTATCCAAATTGTTCAATTTATTTATTGAACTAAAAGAGCCCTTGGTCTAGTAGCGGTTATCATAAATCTTGATGAACTTTCACTGATTTATAGAAAGTTGTAATTTATAGTAGTCATACCTAGTGCATGTGGATAGGAGGATTTGCATATGCCTGTAGAGATTTTTTCTCGACTGTCCATAATCGATTGTCCCTCGGGCTCATGGCCAAAGGCTTTTAGGCTGGTTGGGTGTGAGAAGCCTCGAGTTATCAAAAAAAATAAAAATAATAATAATAGACTAACTTTCTGCACTTTTGTGGCCCTACAACTCATGATTCCAAAATTTTGATATTCTTGTGTTAATAGTAAATATTAAAAATATTCATATCTTAATTCTTCAAGGATTTTAAGAAATTTGTGAAAACTGTTAAAAAATTTCAAGTACATCAAAGACCGTTAGATGTACTCATCTACCCATGCGAAATTGGTGATCTTAACAAAAACAGAAATGTGCAACATTTGGATGTAAAATTTACTCATTTTCCTATCGCAAGTGTAAAGCGTAAATGGCCCGTTAAGATTCGTGCAAGGTGGGTGCAACATTTGTGCGGCCCTATGGTAAGCCGATTCCATGGAAGACTTCTTCCATTCTCCTTGGAAAACTGATTCTGACCTCCCGTCGTCGGAAATGATTTTCTACAAAATTGTAGAAAGTTAGTTTATTTTTTGAAATTTTCCTTGAGAAAAAAGTGATCTGCTTGGAATTTTAAATTCTATGAAAAGGTATTTTTACTTTTCATGCATTTTCCACGGAAAAGCGGGCACACTACCTACCATGTAAAACATTTTACTTTCAATTCTCCCGTCAAGTAAAAAATGTTTGCTGGATAAATTTTTTTTTGGCCATATAAGCAACCGAATGCTTTGGGAAGCGGAAGCGGAAGCGGTTTGAGAGTTTTGACTTAGCTAGACTCAATGTACACGGCTTTCCTTTTCTTTTCCTTCTTCTTCCCAGCAGTTTTTAACAGTTATGCTGAGGTGCAAGATTGCCACTCTTCCTGTGGACCTCTCGCCGACATTAGCTACCCTTTCCGCCTAAACCAATCTCCCAAAACATGTGGCATTCCTGGTCCAATTTTAGAGCTCACATGCGAAAACAATCGAACAGTTAGGAATTTCTTCTCCAATCGATTCTACGTTCTGAACATCTCATACGACACATACAAGATCCAACTCCTTGATTCTGTTCTTCCAGCAAACAATTGCTCTTCCCTCCTCTCCTACAACTACAACGACAACTCCTCCTATTCAGCCTCTATAGGCGACATATGGGATGAAGTTGTGTATGTGAACTGTTCGGTTCCAGTAGAGGATCCAGCATATGTACTAGTTACCCCATGCAATAGAAGTTCTTCTCCTCACACTCCATATCTTTATGCCATCATGAACAATTTGATGTCAATCACCCATCTCAACACCTCCTGCAAGGTTGTAATGAAGATCCCTGCGTCTTTTGGAGATCGTGAAAATGCTACCAGTTACCATGAAATTGAAAGTTTTCTGATGAGGGGTTTTGAAGTGTCTTCGAATTGGTATTTATGGAGAAACTGCAAATCCTATTGCTGGAAAGTAAGGTCGTGCAGGGGAAGGGATATGTTAAGTGACTGGAGGGAGTGCTCATCTTGTAAAAGATTATCACAATCTTGTCATTATAAGTATTAGAATGTTTTTTTTTTTTTTTTGAAAAAGTAGTATTAGAATGTTAAGATTGAGTAAGTTCAAATAGAATTTGAATATATTTGAATTAGAAATTTTTTACTCCATAAATTGACGTTTATGTTAGTGAAAATATAAGGAGCCATTTTTTTTTTTCTGTTCTGTTCTTTTTTTTTTTAATTATTGATAACATGACTTAAATTGACGTCCTCATGGGTCACACACTCGCTCTTGTCTATTCATTTGAAAATGGCTTGTTACTTTATTGGAATTCTTTTGATATGAAGAGTTTTTTAATTGCAAGACATGTGGAATTTATTAGTCCTTTAATTTGTACTTGAGCATCCAGAACTGCTACAAAAAGCAAAGAGGTTGAAATTCTAAGAATTTTAAAGGTCATTTAAGACCTTTTAAGTAGCTGAAATTTAGAATTTTAGTAAAAAAAACATGACATTTTAAATATTATGGGACAAGCCATCGCATTATATCCAAAAAAGCCCAACATCCCAAATTCTAATAAGATATTCACCTAAAGAAACAGGCCCTTAAGATTTACGGCCGATTTGAAAACTTCTTTAGTATTATTTTCTCCTTTTAGTTGATAGCAACTTCTATTTTTATTGGTTTTCCTATTTTTCATAAAATGCCTATCAAATATGAAAAATGATGCCGAAAGATTTCAACCTTCATGTTTCGTTATTATTGGAAACTATTGCAGAAAGATGAACTCAAGTTTGATTAACAAACGATTCCATAACTAACATTTGCTGTTAAAACCGATCATACAAATTAAGTTTTCAAATTTTTATTCTTTTATTATTACAGTTTTCTAACAATACTTTCAACTCATTACATTTTCGACCCACAAGCCGAACCAGGATGCAAGTTGGCAATGCTGCAACCATTTTACATTTCCAGCCCAATTAACAAATGGGTTGGCCCGACACAATATATTCCTCTGAATCCACCAACCCAACTCAAAATAGACTGAGCCTCACCTAGAGCATTTTAAAACATCGACCTGACCTGTGAATTGAGGATTTTGGTTAACATTGCAAGGGAAAGTAACAGTGAATTGAATTTGGGTTCGACTACTATGAATATGGTAAAGCAGAATTTGGTTTAGGACATGAAACTGATTCAAATAGATATATTTTTGCTTTAAACCTACACCTCTTGACAATGTTTAATTGGATGTCAATTCAGGCACTTCTAAGCCCTGTTACCTCTTTTTCTTTTCTTTTGCCTCTTATTTCAAAAAGTAACCTGGAGGATAACTTTTTAGAATAAACAATCGGATACTTTTTGCTTTGTTTTTCCCATAAGTTCGCTCATATAACTTATATAAACTAATCAGTTTGCATGTATTGGTTTTACTTTACGAAAAATCTTCTTATACTTCTTTTATTTGACAACTTTTCCGTATAACTTTGACAGAGTAATAAGTTTACTTTTTGTGATTGAATAGACATTCCAAAGAGACTACTTCTAAATAGGTGTAATTGAAACAACTCTTTCGAACAGATCTATTTGAAGGAGCTAATTTGTTTCAAACAAATGTGACTTGCGAAACAGGCCCTAAGTCCAGCATTTATCTAATGTGCTTGGCTTCTTACAGGACTTGAGAAATATACTCATACAGCCATGCTTCTACGTAAATTGGCTAAGTCTATGGTTCATGAGTTTAACTATTTTTTATCCATTCTCAGAACTGACAAATGTAGAGTTTTATATTGACTAGATTCATCCATTCTTATAGCTGAAAAAGGTACATTTCTATTTTGACTAGAATCCTTTATACGTGCAGGTTTCATAGGAACTCTCCGTAAATACCTTGAAGGTAATTAAAAATTTAGATGTTGTTTTCTGATACGCAGTTATCGTGATCAATTAACATTTTTTTAGTACTTCCTTTTTCATCAATCTTTTTCATAATTTGACTTTATTTGCTTCTTTGACTTTCCTTACAGTTGCTGCCTACATGTTCTACAAGGATATGGGTAAATATTATCAAATAATTTCTATTGGATGATTACTGATTTTTTTGTACTGATCGAAAACTAGTCATTTTAGCGAGGTAGATATATGTTGACCAGAAGGGTCATTGCTTTAGTGCAATGGTAAAAATCTTGCGTGCCCTACGTGATAATGCGGGTTTGAGACTTGCGAGCAACCACTTTGTGCCAAATCACCAAAGGTTAGGCCCGTCTCGACATTTCCATGATCCTGCTTTGGTGGGACCACGCATTGGATGATGACCTTATATATGTTGACTAGTGCATGTGTTTACGAAGTTATGATTTGCTTAGATAGCATGCTTATAAAGGCTTTGCATATAAGTTTTAGGTCACATTTGGTAACCAAATCTTCGGGGAAAAGATTTTCAGTTTCCCTAAAGTTGTAGTAAATCCATGTTCGGCAATTGTATATTCTTGAGGATTTGGACGAATGAAAATCTTCATTTGTTAGGACTTTCAAATCAGATCATGCCCCATAAGATTTAAAAATCCTCACTTCAGTGGGTTTTCGCACTAAATCTTATTTTTCTCAGCTATATGCATCAATACACTCCAATATCAATGTGAAATAATCAACTATACAAATTCCTAATGAGGAATCCTTATTCCAGTGGAAGTGAAGAATCATTAGATATATGGATTCCTCGCCTGTTACCAAACATGCTCTTAAATGTAGCATATATGCACAGTTCTCATTTCACTTTCTTTAATGACAGTTATTGGTCGGGCTTCCTTTTATGGGTACTTTGGTAAGACAATCTTATATAATTTGAGATTATATGATCGTGTAGTACACATCTATTATTCATGCTTCTATTTTATTTCATAAGAAAGAAATATAATCATTTAAGCAAATCTAATACATATTTTGTATGTGATTTCCTGTTTGAAGAGATTTACTTTCTCGGGAGAACAACACCTGGAGCATTGTGCGTTTTTATATTTTTGCTGTACAAACTACGAAAGAGGCATATATGGATGGATACAAGTGTTGAAGAATTCCTAAGTAGTTATAGATATCAGATGCCAAGAAGATGCTCTTACTCAGAAATTAAGAAGATAACAAAGAGCTTCAAAGAAAAACTAGGCCAAGGAGGCTATGGCTCTGTTTACAAAGGAAAGCTCTCAAATGGATGCCTTGTCGCAATAAAAATATTAAAAAGCACCAAGGGTAATGGGCCAGAGTTCATCAATGAAGTTGCCACAATTGGAAGGATACACCATGTGAACGTGGTATGATTGATCGGGTTTTGCTCGGAGGGGTCAAAAAGGGCTCTTATTTATGACTTCATGTCCAATGGTTCTCTAGAAAAGTACATCTTCACAGAGGAAAATAAAAACTCTTTGTGTTGGAACACGATGTACCAAATTGCAATAGGAACAGCTCGTGGGATTGAGTATCTTCATTAAGGATGTGATATGCGGATTTTGCATTTCGACATCAAGCCTCACAATATTCTCCTTGATGAGAAGTTCACCCCAAAAGTTTCTGACTTCGGACTGGCAAAGTTCTATCCAACTGAAGAGAGTATAGTATCAATTATAGCCGCAAGAGGAACTATGGGATATATTGCTCTTGAGCTATTTTATAAAAGCTTAGGTGGTGTTTCATACAAGTCTGATGTATATAGTTTTGGGATGCTTTTGATGGAAATTGCAGGGAAAAGAAAAAATATTAATGCATTTGCTGAGCATTCAAGTCAAATTTACTTTCCATTATGGATTTATGATCAACTCAAGAACGGAGGGGATATGGAAATGTTGTGTGCGAAGAATGAAGAAAAAGGAATTGCAAAGAAGTTGATAATGATAGCGTTATGGTGTATACAGCTGAAGCCTATTGATCGCCCTTCCATGAGAGGAGTTGTAGAGATGCTAGAGGGGAGTGTGGAGCATTTGCAAATGCCAAGCAAACCATTATTATTCCCACAAGAGATGCATGATCATGAAGATCATTCTCCAAGGGAAGAAACTGCAAAACCATCAACTTCTAGCCAATTAGGATCAATCACAAATAATAAGGAAGAATCAAATATCATAGAGCTAGTTGTAGATTGACTATTATGCTCTATGAAAACAATTTTCATCGTCCATGTTCTCATTAAAAGTGAATAAAAATGTGTTCATCTTGATGTTCTATTTCTTTCCACTTCCAGTTTTCTTCATGACTCATCTTAAATAAAGATCCGACGTGTACTCTGAGGCTTATGAACTTCCATTAGGAAGAGGACATGATACCGTACACAGAATTAAAGGGATGAAATCCAAATTGCATGCTTCTCTAACCACAACTAATGAGAGCTTGTAGTCCTCGCCAATGGACATGTCATAGAACTCAGAAATCAGGGACCATCATTAAAATGGATACAGTAACTGATTTACTTCTTTAAGCATTCATTATTTTTGTATCTATGTGACCATATATGAGATTTGACAATTAATCGACTGCTCAACTTTATGCAAAGTAAGAGGTTACTGAATGATTGCTAATACAATAGGGCCTCTTACAATGTATAAATGGAGCCAGATTCTTGATGGACCAAGCTATTCCAAATCTTGTTTCAGTTGAGCATAAACCAGCTCAGTTGAAGCTTGCTGCTGGCCCAGAAGAGAATGTCTCAATCCAATCAAAACCACAAGAAAAGAAGGTCTTTAATTTGCATAATTCCAGTTTAGATTGTATAGAACAATCTGCTGAATTCTTTTTGTTTAATAATAGAGCTTGTAGGTTGATTAAGGCTGTTGATATTTGAATATTTGGATTTTTCCTTATGTTAGCAAGCCCATAGGATTTGGAATAAATTTGGTTTGGAATTGGTTCTAGATTTATATTCAATTATTCCACTCCAAAGATATCATCATCTAACTGGGGTCAATTGTGTGGATCCAAATTAACACTCAACACTTCTCCCATTTTGTTGAAATATTCTGTCTCTCTACAATCTAATAATCTCCCAGTGTTTCTTTCAAAGTCTCTACAAGATTATTAGTTCCCATAAGATTGCAATCCAGCAATACCCCATACAAGGTCTATGTTTCATCATTTTTTTGTCCCCAAACTATCTTGATTATTATGCTTTGTTTTCTCTCCTATTGGAGTGAATCCTGAGTTCCCTCTTAAGCACTTATTGTTGGATGTGAATTTTGACCCCCCCTCTGCAAGAGAAACATGGTTTGGGGAAACTCCATTCGTCTATATATGTTATTTAAATTTTACATCAAAAATAAGGATTCTGACTACCCTCAAAATCGATGGATCACGATCGCCAGCTACGGTAACGGCCGTAACACCATTCTTCGACGAAAGTCCAAGAAATATGGGGAGAAAAATAATAAGGTGGGTTCTTCCTCTCGTCTAATGTGCTGCCGGCAACACACGACGGTTGTCCTGTCACGTTTATTTAGGTCTCTTTAATTTTGGGTTAATTCAGGGTCATGAGTTAAAGTCCAAATAGGGGTTAATCCTCACATAGCATAATCATAGTATATCCAAGTAAGACAAAATAACTAAAATAAAGAAAATAAAAGGGGGGAGGTGCCAAATATTTAAGAAGAGGAACGGCCCCGTTCCCGGGTACCCCCATTAGATCCCTTGGCAAAATAAGGTTTAAAGGCTGATTTTTCAAACCAAAATGATAATGCAAATGAGACTTTGACTTGTGATTTTTGTGTGTTTCGTGTACGATACACGAGTGATAAAAGTGAAAGGCCGATGGGTCGTAATTGATTGGAAGTGGCCGATGGGCCAAAATTGATTGGAGATGGCCGATGGGCCAGTGTTTGTTTTAGGATGGCTGATGGGCTGTGATTGATTAAAAGTGTGTGCGAAATCACTCATCTCATCTCATTATTCTCATTTATTCAATTTTAGAAATCAGTTCTTCATTCCCTTTTATCATTAAGTTCGATTAAATATCTGGCACCTGAGGTGGAAGAAGAAATAAAGGAAAAATATTTTTGGGTTTATTTTGTTGGTTTTATAGTTTTTATGGCTTTTCGATATGGGGCTAGAAGGGCCTAACTAAGGGACTTTACTTGGATTTACGTGATTAATGCTTTATTATTGATCATCGGATTAACTCTAACCTAAGGTCCTAGACCGCCCACATCAGCTCTCCCAGTCTCCTAACGGATCAGGAAAAGTGACGGGACGAAGCCTAATGCTCTAAGCTACCTAACCAGGCAATCCGATCTATACCTAGGGTGTGAATAGCCTGAGTTTGATGGTTTAGCGCCTAAGCAAGTTATTAATTGTGATTTTTAATTGGTTTGGTTTGTTTTGAGTTGAAGATTGACTAAGAAGTGGATTAAATGTATTTTGGGGTTCTGTTTAAGTTGTTTAAGGTTCTGGAATTTGGGGTTTTAATTTAAAACGTGAAACGATGTCGAAACAGCGAAACGGGGTTGACAGAGGACTTGGGCGCCAGGGGGGTGGCGCCAAGGTTTGGCTAGTGACGATGGTATCGATGCTATTTTCGGAATTCAAAAGGTTCTTCCTCGGTCAGTTTTAATGTTTCAAATTATTTTATTTCTCTGATGTTCAAATGTCAAAGGGATTTGGATCCGAATTTTGAAACAAAATCTAAAATTCGCATTTTAGTACAGATGAGAGGATAGGCGCCAAGGGGGTGGCACCCAGGTGGATGGCTTGAGATTTTCAGGTATTCCGAATGGGACTTAGTTATTGGTTTTCGGATCTAGAGACTATATTAGGTTCTGGTTTTAGTTAACTTAAGTGGTAAGGTGTTTAGCTATTGGTTTTAAATTGAAGTTGTGAACCAAGGTTAGAGTGTAGGATAGGCGCCACAGGGGTGGTGCCTAGGTGGTTGTTTGTTGGTTCGTAAGGGCTTTGGGTGCTAAGTCCGAATCGATTAAAGTTTCAGGTGTTTTAAGTTAAAAGTGTTTTAATATGTTGATTGGGATTGGTTTGAATGTTAATTAATTGTATTAAGTTGTTGGTTGGGGTTCTTATGAAAACGGATAGGCTGGGCGCCCAAGATGTGGTGCCCAAGTGGAAATGGAAGATAGGCGCCCAAGGGGTGGCACCCAGATGAACCGTTTTGTTCTTCGGGTCAGTTTGCCATCTTTTAGGTCGATTCAAGTTTAAATTGATTAAGGGGCTTAGCGTGTTTGGATGTGGGATGCTATTCGTATTCAATTGAGATTTGTTTAAATGTCAATTAATTGGGCTAAGTTGTGAATTGAGTTTTTCTGAAAACGGGGAAGCTGGGTGCCCAGGGTGTGGTGCCCAGGTGGACTTGGCAGATGGACGCCTAGGGTGTGGCGCCCAAGGTGAACTATTCTGTGGTTCGGATTGGTTCCGTATTTTTTAGGTTGATTTGCGGTTAAGTGTTTATGGTTTGATGTATTTTAAATTAAAAGTGTTTTGTTGCATTAATTAAGATTAAATTCCGCTTCAATTAATTAGGCTTTAGTGGCTGGAGAGGCTGGGCGCCTAGAGGGTGGTGCCCAGGTGGATGTGACAGGATGGGCGCCTAGGGGGTGGCGCCCAGGTGTCTGTCTTGTGTGTTCGAGTTGGTTCGATGTTTGAAGTCTATTCGGGCTTATGGATTTGATTGTTTTAAATTTCAAGGGTGTTTCAGTGTGTTGATTTTGATTGAATTCGGGTTTAATCTCAAGTGGGGTTTCCTAGTGATTGGATAGGATGGGCGCCAAGAGGGCGGTGCCCAAGTGGATGCGGCAGGATAGGCACCCAGGGGGTGGTGCCCAAGTGGATATTTTGTGGTTTATTCGTTTTGTATTTTCTAAGTTGGTTTGAGTCCAAATTGATTAAGGTTTCAGGTATTTTAGGTTAACAGTGTTTTAAGGTGTTTATTCGGGTTTAATCAATTAAGTTTAATTAAGTGGTGGTTTCTAAGGGAATAGGACAGGATAGGCACCCAGGGGGCGGTGCCTAAGTGGATAGACAGGCTGGGCGCCCAGGGGGTGATGCCCAGGTGTCTGTTTTGTGGTTTTGTGTTGATTTTGTGTTTTTAGACCGGTTCAAGTATTAATTGATTGAGGTTTCGGGTTTCTTAAATCTAAAAGTGTTTTGTTATGTTAATTAGGATTAAATTCAGGTTGTGATTAATTATAAGTTTTAATTAGGGGTTCCTTAGGGATGGAATAGGATGGGCACCAAGAGGATGGTGCCTAGGTGAACTTGGCAAGTTGGGCACCCAAGGGGTGGCGCCTAGGTGGACTGTTTTGGAGTTTTGTTGGTTTTGAGTTTTTGAGTTAATTAAAGGTTGAGTTGATTAGGGTTTACTTATTCTAAGTTTAAAATGTTTTACTCTGTTGATTCGGATTGGTCTAAGGTCTCAACTAATTAGCTTAAGCTTTAACTGGGGTGTCTCAGGGAATGAATAGGATGAGCGCCCAGGGGGTGATGCCCAAGTGGCCTTGGAAGGATGGGCGCCCAGGGGGTGGAGCCCAGGTGTCTGTCTTTTGGGGTTTTGGGTTTCTGCGTTTTTTAGAGTTCTTAGTTACTTTTAAATCCGAATTAATTAGGGCCTTAAGGCTTTAGGGCTCTTAATGATTTGATGTTTCTTAAGCTAACTAATTATGATGTTTTAATTAATCTTAGTATTTATCTTACTTAGGTGCTAAATTCAATAACTTAGACTATCTAACTATACTTTTTGGGTTTTCTGGATATCTTTTAATTTGTTTTTGGTTTCTCCTCTAATTTACTAGAGAGTGAGGAAAGAGAAGAAGGGATTTTATGTTTTATGATTTTTTTTTGGGGTTTTCTAGGGTTATGCGATTCAAATGGTATGATATGAAGTGTGACAAAAATGGTAATTCAAAGTTCAGAACAGATCAAACAAACAAACATCTCATTATCATGCAGTTTCTAAATGAACTAGATGCAGAAGATCGGAAGTTGTGCACGAAGGTGGAGAAATCCATTTGGGCGCCACACCTGTGGTGCCTACCCTGTTTAGTCAGGGTTTTCAACGAATCACAATGAATGCACAAAAGTCTTAGTATTTTCAACACAATTTCCGATATTCAGCGACTGATGCGAATGTCTTGATTCGAACTACTAACGATGCAACTAACGAACCTACAAGCAAACAATGCAACGGGCGGAGATCTAGAACGCGGGCCCTATCTCAGAAGGGTAGGGCGCCCAGCTGGTTCTGGAAAGGGCAGGCGCCTAGTGGGTGGCGCCCAAGTGGTTCGAGAGAGGGCAGGCACCCAGTGGGTGGCACCCAACATTTCTGCCAAGGGCTTCTCGCGACCTCTTTGGTATAAATGATGATAATGATGATGCTAATGCGAGATCTAACCTTGCTATGCAATTAAAACTACGAAATCAAAGCAAATCTACTATATTAGAATGAACATAAGCATGTTACTAACATGATAATGCACTAATACCATTTTTATCTCATGTTAATGTAGATCTACGATGCTCAAATGGCCCTAAGCATATTTCTAAGCATGAATGGTAATGGAATGTAATAAAAGAAGGGAGAGATCTAGGAATACCGGTATATGACGCGTTCCTCAACTCCCTAAAATGAAGCTTTCGCAAAGACCCATAGCTCCAGTTGAAGATATGGAAGTCTCCCCCTCTATTTCCCTTTCTTCTTCTCTAGATTTGAAGTTTTCTCTAATGGTGGCTACCTTTCTTCTTCTTGTTTATTCTCTCTTTTTCTCTCTTTTAGGGTAGCCTCCCTTTGTAAATGAAGTTAAGAGAGATTATATAGGTTTGGGACGAGTTTAGAAAGGCTAGGGCTTCATTATTTTGTGTTTCTAGAAGGTCTCACGCACCCCAAGGTGACTTAAGTTATTTTAGAGTGAATTCGGGTTTGAGGGAGGATGGGCGCCCATGGGGTGGCGCCCACATGTCCTGTGCAGTCTGGGCGCCCACAGGGTGGTGCCCAGGTGGTCCTGGAGAGAGTGGGCGCCCACAAGGTGGCGCCTAGATGGTTTGTGTTTCGCTTTTGGACCTTGGTCCCATTTGGAGTCGAGATTGAACGGATATATCTTTAACTGGGGGACCTACATTAGCATTAATAGGCTGGGCGCCACATGGGTGGTGCCTAGATGGATTTCAAGGCTGGGCGCCACATGGGTGGTGCCTAGGTGAACTTCAAGGCTGGGCGCCACATAGGTGGTGCCTAGGTGGTTCAGTTCGTCTTCGGTGCTTGGCCCCTATGTATGAGTGGTCCCAGGCTAGTTTTAGGCCAACTAGTGGAATTTGGAGGCTAGGCGCCTACCATGGGATGCCTAGGTGGCCCTGGGCTATGTGGGCGCCTAGCATGGGGTGCCTAGATGGATTTCCATAGGGTGGGCGCCACATGGGTGGTGTCCAGATGGAGTTTCGTCATTTTTTTCTAGGGCAAACTTCGAAGACTCATAACTTTTGATCTGCTTATCGGATTTGGACGTTGTATATATTGTCAGAAAGCTCACTAAATGAGGAATCTAATGGTCCAAATGTCCTGATGAATAGCAGCTGGAAAAGAAGGGGAACCTCTGGACCAAGGGATTCGGCTTCCTAACTTAGGCTAATCGGGTGACACTTAGGCAAGCTAAGCGTAATCTTCATAGTAATTGGCCTAAGCGTGTCTTAAGTGGTCCGGAAAATATTTGAATAGTTTCACGGTTTGCTTCTAGTGTGAGTAGTGGGTTAGACTCGAGATCTCAACGCGGTTTGGCTTTTCTCTCACGATTCTCTAGAAATTGTCGAACTAAGTCTAAAATTAACAACAAGCATCTTCATCGTCGTTAATTAATCTGAATTATGCCATTAGCCATTTAATTATGGGTGAAATGGGGCACTGCTATATATGATAGGTGTTTAAGGCTATCATAGGGGCCAAATCAGGTGTCCACAGTATGCCCCTCTTTGGAGAGCAACACGTGGAGAGTTGTGCTCCAAAGAAAGTAGACACACCACTCATGACTCACGAGAGCTTTTCAGCTTGTGGGAGTGGCCAACTATGGATGTAGGCAATTGCAAATTAGTTCTAAAGGTGAGGTTCACTTCTCTCGGATTGATCCTGATTTAGGGGGAAAAAGAAAAAAGAAGTTACGTGCCTACTGATTTGATTGGAAACCCGAGATTTGTGCCTCGGTGCCCGTGGTTTTGCCACGTGGTGGGTTTGGGAACTGTGCCCTAGTTGCTGAACTTGAAAATGATGGCGGAAACTGTGCCCCGGTGGTCTGAATCTGAAGTCGATCTTTCGATTGGCTAAGTCACTATTAGAGTTTCATTTGTTCATGCAATAGAGTTTAATTCAAATCATCATATATAGCATCTTTTAACTTTCATCCATAGTTGAATGTTCAAGGCATAGTTGAAACTAAATAGCAATAATGGGGATCTTGAAGGTAATCGCAAACATAGTTCAAGCAATAGTGTGAGGTGCATGTGAGAATGAGATGCATTTTTGAAAAAATGTTTGATTTTGAAACTCAGGTATGCATCGAAAAAGCTAAATCAATGGAAGGATGGTCTCCGGAATAATCGTCACTCTCTAGGGATCTTGGTCTTCACCCAAGCTAGGATGAGAACGCGGAATAGGTTCGATCATCTTTTTTGTGCTTATCATGGATAGCTTCGAATTACATGGTTTCCACCTTCCAACGTCAAGACTTGAGTCGGCGAACACCATAATTCGTGAGAACACGGTATTATAGTTGTCGTACCGATCATAAGCACTTAAGGGAGGCCTACGGCGACTCAATTTCTAGTCGTGAGGTAAAATCATGAAAATCATAGTCAGTGGTACTTACCTCAAGAGCTTTCCGTAAATCCAATGTTGGAGATCATTGCTAGTACTTCCTTTCATCATTTGTTTGCCAAAGTTTGAGTCATCTGCCTCCATCAATGTACTTGAAGGTCCTTCACCTTTGGTGTTTTCGTTTTTTATTTGGGAACCTGTATTGAACAAACACTAAAAGATTCTGCACTTCTCATTGTTAGTGCTCTGTAGTTCAAATTTCATTTATGGAGATGACATGGGATGCAATGCACAATGTCAAATGTATGCGTGATGGGACTAATGTGCATGTGACGGGACCTTATGTGATGGGACAATGTTTGGTGTCTTTGTGCCTCCCTCAACTTGCTTTCTCTCTCTCTCTCTCTCTCTCTCTCTCTCTCTCTCTTTAGTTATTTATTTATTTGTTGTTTTTTTGTTTTTTTTTTTTACTTTATTTTTATTTTTTTATATTTTTTTTATTATCATTATTATTTTTATCAGCGATCATCATCAATTCTTGTTCGAGTTCAACTTTTCGGAATTCTAGGACAATTTGGCTCTAAGAGGCCTCCAATTCGCTAAGGTGGTAGATAGGCGCCACAGGGGTGGTGCCTAGCCTGCTTGGGATTTGGTTCAAGGATTATGAAAGCAGACAGCTTGGGCGCCTAGGGGATAGTGCCTAGGCGGATTGCATAGACAGAGTTCGTCTCGAAGTAGAATGGTGGATTTGGAAGTCAAGTCACCTAAGCGTCCAAGGAATGGCGCCCAAGATGTAGTTCTAGCTCGTCTTAGAATGCGGTTTCGATTTCGAGGAAACAAGAGTTGGTTTCAAAGTAGAATTTCAAATTCAGGATGACAAGTGATCCGAGCGCCCAAGGAGTGGTGCCTAGAATGCATTTTGAGTTGATCTCGAAGCGGAACTCCAAGTCTAGGGCAACATGTGACCTGGGCACCCAGGGGGTGGCGCCCAGACTGCATTTTGAGTAGAACTCCAAATTCGGGGAAACACGTGACCTGGGCACCGAAGGGGTGGCGTCCAGATTGAATTTTGAGTTAGTCTCAGAGTAGGATTTGTATATAGCTTATCGCACTAAGAGTCTTGTCAGAATGAAATCCTGATTTCTTTTTTTAAATAGATGATCTGGGCGCTCCGGGTATGGTGCTTATGTGGAACTGCGTATTCATTGCTTAGAGTTCTTCTCAAAGAGAAGCCCTGAATTTTAAGAAAAATAGGTGACCTAGGCACCCAGGGAGTGGCGCCCAAGATGCAATTCGAGTTCTTTTAAAATCCTCATGGGGCTTGAACTCTAATCTATATAAGTGAACCAAGGTTACGAACTTCCCACAACTCCTGCTCTCTTAGACTTCGAATCTCAGAACTCTCAAGCTCTTCCTTGCTTCCAAGTAAGTGTTTCTTTTGTTTAAGTCAATTGTTTAGGTTTGATTAATTAGTTTGTTTCAGATTAGTTGTTTTTGGATGTGCGTTGGTGGCTTTTATCATATTTATGTTCAGGTTTAAGTTCCTTAAACTTTATTATTATTATTATTATTTGAGTGTTGTTTTAAATTGGTTTGTCATTTTTTATTGATGGTGCTTTTGTTCTTGAATTCGACATGGTCCCCTCTTTTCTTTTCACTTTCCATCATTTTTACCCAAAAAATTATCAACCCAAGTGTTCTAACCCTAATATTGTAAGGTGGGTAGTTACTGATCAAAGATAGCTAATAGGAGTGGGCCATGGGTTAGGATTGATCAGATTCTATGGCACAGGCCTCTGAGTTTTCCATCTCTTTTTCCTTTTTTTTTTTTTTTAGATTAAGTTCTAAGATGCGGAATGAGGTTTGACCATTGATCGTGATGGCCATAGAGGTGATGGAACTTCATAAAAATGGTGGGGCATGTTCGTTTCAGTTCGGGGGTGAAGGTCCTAGCCTCTGATTTCATTAAAAATAACCTTCTTGATGGGGAGATCAAGGCCTAACAGGATTTAGGCAAGTTTGTGGGAAAAGGGAATTTTGTGCACTTTGTGGGAATTAATGAAATTAATGGGTATGATTAGGTTTGTTGAGCCTCTTAGTTAATTTGGATTCAATTTTTGGTGAATTTTTTTTTATGTGTTTGATTGTTTTTGTGGATTTACAGGGGGCAGTTTCAGTTCATTTTTTTTTTTTTTTAGTGTGTTTATGTGTGATGTGTGGTGCTTGATGAGTGATGCATTATGGACGTGGGTGTGGTATAATGGAGTAAAGCGTAGTGGTAAAGATTGAGAAGTGGAGTGCTAACGTAGTGAAGTGAAGTATGGAATGAAGTGATACGTGAAGGAGTGGTAACATTTTATTTCCTATAAATGATGTATGCATGCAAACCGTTGAAAATCGAACTAAAGTGTGGTTATGTTGAGTTGAATTAAATATGTGTGTTTCATTATTATCTCCTTTTGATTGTGTTTATGATGCGTGTTTTAACTTCATCTTTAATTAGTTTAGTTGTGGATTGATTGAATTTTAAAATTGTTTTTTGTTTAGTTTTAATTTGCTTTGGTTGGTTTCATTTTATTAGCTTGGTTTTAAATGTTGATTTAGGTTTAATTTATTTTTTTTTTATTTTTACTTTTTTGCTTTATGTGGTTTCAAGTTTGTCATGGTTCATTTTGGTTTGCTTGTGAGTGAGTTAATTGGTCTTGGTTTATTTATTTATTTATTTTGCCTTTGGTTAAGTTTTGTTGTTTATGTTTTAGTTTGATGAGTTTGTGTTTTTTCTTTTTCTTTTTCTTTAATGTGGTTTTAGTTATTTGGTTTATCTGCTAGTTCATTCATTGCTTTTTTTTAGTCGGGTTTGTTTTTAGTTTATCATTGGTGAGTTGGTTTTTTTTTTTGTGTTTTTTTTTTGTTGAGTCTATTTTTTTTTAAAATTAAGCCCATTATTATTGGTTGGTTGGTGGAATTTATTGATTGTTACTCTTTCTTTTTTTTTTTTACAGAGAAAACCAAAAAGAGGGTGGAGGGTGTTCTATGACATCCTCGATTGATTTCGGCATGGAGAGGCAAGGAGGAGCACAACAAAGCTACCATTTCATCTTGAATGAGCCGAGGAATTATAAGGCACGCATGAATGAGCTGAGGAACCACAAGGAACGCAGCCTTTTTTCTCTGCTTCATTGGTTATGTTTTTCTTTTAGGTTTAAGTTTAAGCTTAATTTTAATTTCAAATCTTTTAGTTTTGAAGTTTGGCTTTAATTTTAAATTTGAGTTTGGTTTTAGTTCTTCACTTAGTGAGTTGATTTCTTTTATGGATTTTAATTTGGCAGGACACTTGGCGTCCTTATCAAGGTTGGCTTGGGTGATGAGTTGATTGCGGTGCTAGAGGGACGTGATTTATTTGAGATGGGCATAGGGCTAAATGCACCACAGATTGCTATTAGGCATGTCGTTAATAGGGTCGCATGACAGCTAGGGCGTTATAATGTCATTTCGGTTGATGAGGCTATCATGAGTCAATTGTATTTTGGATGTATCCCTAAAGGATTTAAGAACGAATTCAGAGCATCGGGGAATTATGTTAGATATTGCAGGGATTTTCCATACTGGTACATACTCTCAGAGTCATACTGTTATGGGTGTCTTCTACAAAGCGGGTTCCTCGACCCCTTCCTTTTCTTCTTCCAGCTATTTTTAAGGAAGTGGAATGCAGTGGGCTTGGAACAGCGCAGCTTGTGCTTGAAAAGGAAAATAAAAAGGGTTTTGCTTCAAGGGAAAACCAACCTCCAAGTTCTCAAGAGAGACAAATTAAGATTCAGTGTTCTCTATTGCATGTTGTTACCTCTCTTATAGAGAATACAACAGAAAGAAGCAATAAAAGAACATTGGAAACTAACTCCTAAAGATGGCCAAAACTGACTCCTAAAAGATAGCCACTTTCCTAACAAACAACAATGAAGCCAAACAAAATAAGAGGACTTATTCAAAACATCACACACGTGCATATCAACATGGAACTGCTTCCAAAGTGGGCCATGATCAGTTGTGGTCAGCTTACGCACATAACACATACTCTTGCGAGGCCTCCTATTCTATTGGAAATTGTGTAGAGATGATCGAGGCCCTATGTTGTTGTTGTTGCAATAGTGATTATTGGTGTTGATTATTAGTTGTTGATCATTAGTGTTATACCTATGATGGAGGGATATTGTTTCTAAGTCCATTCTTTCACTCTGATGAATGTATTATGATGTATATGATGTGCACAAGTGCATGTGACATCCATGATGCAAACATGTGATTCATGACCTGATAGTGGTTGTGGGGATTGACCTAGGAGTGCCATGGTTGCGTATGATGATGAAATGATGCTTAGGAGGGGTACTGAGGACTTAAATGAACTATCTCTCTCTTACAAGTGACAAGTTTTGTGCCCGATGATTTTTCGAGGTCTAAAAAATAAGGGAGACATTGGTGAAATCTCTTTATAGTTCCTCGAAATCCATGTCTAGGCATGGGGATCTCATAAAGGGAGCATTAGTAGTTCAGGATTTAATGAAGTGAGATTCATATAATAAAAATCAAATAAGCACAGTCTCTCATCAGTCTAAACTTGATAAGCAACATAGAATTGGGTTCTCAAACAACAAGGAGTTCCTGAGTGTGTGTGACATTTGTAACCTAGGCAATTCTATGTCTTAAGACATCCATAATATCAGGTATAGATGTAAAGGCATATGCTAACAATCATCATATTTTACCATGAAATCCCATGGCAAACATTGTCCATGGTATATAAATAGTAGTCAAGTTCAATCTACGCCAGCAAATAGACATGATCCATAATTTCCACAAATCATTATCATATTTTAAGTTCTAGGGAGTTGTGCACAAAATAGTACCCGTGATGTGATCCTAAAGAGAATAAATAAAAATGCCCCAGCTTAAGGGGTGTTTTGAATGAGACCGGGGTTGGTTTTCCAGCAAAGGTCTCAAAATAAGCATGTGAGTGTAGTAATTTTGGTCCCCCACATGGTTTGTCTGAAGCAAGATTTTTTTTTCTCGATAAAAATGTCAGGGGGTTGTTTTAGTATTCAAGCTTTGAGAAAAACAAGGTCGGGAATGGGACCTTAGGGATATATGCTTCCTGCATCCAACCGAAGGTCATTAGTAAGAAGAGCATGCATGAAGTGAGTGTGTGTGCAACCTAGTGAGTGCTCGTGGCAATCGTATATGCAATGAGGACCCAGATTAAGAAGCTGCGTGAGATAAATAGACATCCTTATATACATATAAAAATGCCCCAGCATAAGACTGGTGTATATTTCGGCTGAGGATAACAGTGCGAAGGTGGGTTAACCCCTCTATCCATGATTGGCCCCCTAAAGGTAACGTGATCTTCCCTATCTATCATTTGGAGGTCGAGCCCTCACAAGCCTCCTTTTGTAACTACTTAGTCTTTTCGGTTGAACTTCGGAAAGCACTTGACCGCCGTCGGCGCTTGTTTGTGCATTATGTCTGTGTATGGGGCAGTAAGTCACCGTGCCTCCTTAGTGTTGTGGTTTTCGACCACCTTCTGCTTAGTTCGCCTGACGAGTACCCATGTCACTCCAGCTGGCCTAGTTTTAATATTTCTTTTTTTTTTTTTTTTTGGTAATGGCATCGAAAGGAAAGGGGATTCTAGGGTTATGGCTTCTGAAGCATTAGCCATGGGGAGCATACCCACATCTTGTGCGACTCCACTGTGGCTTCTCTCCTCTCTTCTCTCTCTTTTCTTCTCTTTTTTTTTTTTTTTTTTTTGAACACATAATTGTGCAATGTCTAGGTCCTTTAAGCTTTCTAATTATCCCATTTAACGAGCATTAGGCCAATGACTCCCAAACCAGATGGCTTTAGGACATTAGGTACATAAATACCCGTACTGGCTTACTGGCTAGAGTTAAAAAGGATACGAACCCAAACTAGTTACAATTTTTTTAGGGCTTTCTAATTTAACTTTTTTTTTTTTTTTTTTTTTGCAAATGGTCGAAAAAGCTTTAATGACATGGGCGAACTCACCTTCAAACCTTCGCATCGAATGGCTTTAACCGTGCGGAATTTGTGCCAGGCAAACTCACCTATTCATGTATTTTTAAGTGTTAGTGCGCGTCCGAGTTCCAAGTTTGATCAGAGTGCATTTCTTCGGTCCTCCTTTGGGATTTCTACAGCTACGCAAAAGGGCAAGGAGGGTCATATTCTATAAGAATGAGGAAGGGTCATACTGTGTACCTTTTCAGGTACATAGCGTTCCATGGATCGGGGAGGTCTTCCCCCTCTGCATTTACTAGTCTGTATGCATTTCCAGGATATACCTCTTTAATTACATAAGGGCTATCCCAATTGGGTCGTAACTTACCTCGAGGATGCAGAAGCTGAAAAGGAGCGATGCGTTTCAGCACAAAGTCGCCAACTTTGAATTTGTTTTCTTTGACATGTTTGTCGTAGGCTCTGGCAATCCACTTCCGGTATACCTGTGCGTACTTTGCTGCTTTCATTCTCTTCTCATCAAGTAGGTCTAGCTGAAGTAGTAATGCTTCTCTCCTCTGGTCTTCTGTCACGACTTCATCTAGCTGGATGTGCAGCGACGGGTAAAGGACTGCTTCCATTCCATAGGTCAAAGAGTATAGGGTTTCTCCTGTAGGAGTTTTTTTCATGGAAGTTTGGTATGCCTACAATGCTTTGACCGAATGGTATGGCCAGTCACTACGTTTGAGGGTAATACGGGGTTGAATGATGTGGTTCTATCATATTTTGTGCACAACTTGTTTATTTGTTGGGATGTAGATTGGGGACCATTGCCAGTTATGAATACCTTGGGGATGCCAAGTCAAGCTATTATATTTTTCTTAATGAATTTGACCACTATATTAGCTTTGATGTTGACATATGCCTTATTTGTCGTTGTTAAGATGAATGCCTTGAGCATTTCTAAAATTCTCTAATGCGGTCTGCTAAGTCACCCTATTTGGTATCCACTAATTTAAAGACACCCATCCATTATTAATAATCGTTGTTCGTAGGGCAGTCCTAGTTTTCAAGTAATGGGAAAATACTCACAATCTGTCTCATTAATCGGACTCATGAACTCTTCTAGTCACGATTGTTCCAGCAGAAGGATTTTTCACTATTCTAGTTCACCTATGCCTTTTATGATGATCAAACAATTGTGTTTTATATTATTTATACTTTTTTTGTTGGGTTTATGATTTTATTTTTTTTTGGATTTTTGGGGTTTTCTGATTTTTATGGTTTTTTTTTAAATAATAATCCTAAGTAATAGCTAATTTGTGTGGGCTTGCTTGAATTTGCAGCCCTTCAATGGCATGAAGCCGGAGATTTGTCTAGCATGCTTATGATTTTCCATTATGTGTGCTAGTGATGTGTTGCGCACCTTGAATATTTTGACTATTCGAAAACGTGCGGGTTTAAGACCTTTCGACCTACGTGTTTTTATCAACGGGTGTTTGGTCTGGGTCTTATCATTTTGCTCTCTTCGGAAATGAGAGCGTTGAAACATTTTCGACCTCCGCCATTTGGGCCTTGATCTGATGATAATATATCTCACTTTCATTTTATTATGGTATGTTCTTTGATAGCTTTGGTATGTTCTTTGTTGTTGAGATGTTAGGATAATTTGTTTAGCCCACGAGTTTTTATTTTGGTCCATCCGGAAACGAGACCATTGAAATATTTTAGACCTCCGCCACTTGGGCCTTTGTCTCATGTTAAAAGGTTTTATGTGCGTCTCATTATCTTGATTTCTTTGATAATGTAGATATGTTCTCACTCGTTGACGAATTGAGATTAGGCTTCTATATTGGGGATCTTTAGTTTGCTCTCGCCGAAAACGAGAGCGTTGAAATGTTTTAGACCTCCCCATTTGGGCCTTGGCCTTAAAGAGTTTAAACAATTAGTGGATTTGGGATCTTTAAAAGATGATTCTCTATTTTTCCTTAATGATCTTTGGTCTTTTGTCTTCCTAATTGTTTGATACTCATATTTTCTACGAACCGTGTGATTTTTCCTTTTTCTTTGGGCTCTAGGTTTTGTCATAGTGCGTCTAGCTTGCTTAAATGTAGTTCGTCCATGTTTTGCTAGGCGTGCTCTAAATTTTCTTTGTAACCTAGCAGACTTACATTGTAAGAGTCTTTGAGCGAGGGAGTAATTTTGACATTTTGGTTGTGCCACTACTGGATGGTCACGTGGGATAAGAATTTCTTCAGTCGTGTGGATTTTTGCATTGCTCTTTGGGACTGCTGGAATCTTAGGAGGCACATTTGGGCAAATACCAGAAAGTTCTTCTATGGTCAAGTCTCCAAAGGTCTTTCCTAAAGCTTCAGGAATGGTCTCAATCCTTTCATGAAGACTAATTGGATCACACTCTATTTGGCTTCCTAGTTCAAGAATGATCTCTGCTGTTGTGCTCGGATTTTTCTCTTTATGGGCAAGGTACCGTTCTAGGTGAAGGATCGGAGTTGAATCAACTTTTGGTAGTTGTCTCTTCTCAAAGTATTCTGTGTAATCTTGGCTCATGATTATTGGATTGGTTAAGGGCGGGCATGGTAAACCTTTTAGAATACTCTGAAGTCTCAGTCTCGCATTTAAATGGGCCTTAATCAGGGCTAATACATGATTATGCCCTATCTCATTGTGGAAGTTATGCTTGTCCTCTAAAATCGATTCAATCATACCGTTATCATTTGATCTTCTAAGAGGGTTCGTCCCATTGGGCTCATTAGTCAAGACATCAAGTAATTGTGGTGCTTTTTATATGGCCTTTTCCAGCGGGTAGGTAGGATGTATGAGGGGGCTTCCTTGTTGAATTTCGGTGCAAGGCCTAACAAGCTTTTGCCGTTGATTCTTAGGTGGTGTGTTGGACTCATTAATAGGATCGGATGGATTTACTCGTTCTAGGGGCATGCTCGATAAGATCGACTTCTTCCTAATCTCATATTTGAGTTTCTCTATGTCTATTTGCAATTCACTAAACATACTGGACCGAGAAATTCAACTCCAGATTCTTTTTCATTCTTCCTTGTCTCAACTGGTGTTGGGATGGGTTCAAGATGCGCCGGTTTTGGTCTAGGGAAATTTTGTTCATCGTTTGGTTGAATGTTTGTTTGTTTTTGGATAATGATTTGGGTTTTAAATGATGGCGTAGGATCCAAGTTCTTTTGTTTGTATTGCGTTATTTGTCTCTTAATGGTATTGGTCATGGATTGAGGTTTTTGATCTAGTATGTTTTTGTTCATTTGTATTTGGTGTTTTATTTCAAATGTAGATTGTTTAACCAGTCTTTGAGTTTCCACACTTGATTCTAAGTCATTTGATTCAAGCCTGACTGGTTCGTGTGTTTCAGATCTTATGACATCAAAATTTTTAATTAATTTATCCACTCGTTCCATTTGACGGTCAAGTATCTTCATTGTTGTCATGAATTCAGATTCTTCGTGTGGGTCATTAGGTTGTATTGTCTCGTGTGTCTTTGGTTGAATCATTATGTCTTTTATTTGTGGCGTCGGGTGATCTACGTTTGTTTGTGTTTGAGGTAGTATTTGTTGTTCTGGTATTTTTTATGGGATGGTTGTTCGTGATTGATTTGGTTCGTTCGTTGGATGTGTGGTGATCTGGGTTTTACCATCCCAAGGTGTTTCGCAGTGTTCATAATTTTCATTAAGCATGTCATAAAATTCCTCAGGAGGCATGTCTTTAAAGATGGGATCGTAGATCTCGTCGGAAGATTTAGAAGTTTGGTCATATGGTGGATAATAGGTTACTTCAGGGGCTAAAGTTGTCAAATATGGAGGATCATAGGTCCAATTCTTGAGAGCATGATCTGGTGGGCAACAAATTATGGGATATGGCGTGTTTATGATTTCTTCGTTTTCGCGTTGATGAAAGAGAGCAAAATACGTTCTAAGAATTCGTATCCCCTCTTCTACCTCATAGCCTTTCCATAATGTTGGAATCTTGATCTCTTCGGTCATAAGTCTTCTTTGAGTTTCTGAGATTAATCCAAGTTCCTATTCTGTGTATTCACCACCTATGAATTGTTCTTTTAGGGGCTTCCCCGTATTTGCATATGGATCATTTTTCGGAGTGATACTCTTAAACCAGTCCAAATTGGGCAACTCTAGCTTACTTATGTCCACCATTTTAGCAAACTTTTCCTGGATTTGTTTTCGAGACACTTTGGTTTTGCGTGGTAAAACTGGGTTTTGGGTTTTCACATTTGTGGGCGAATTTCTGTCTTGATTTTGATTGGATGTTTGACTAGGTTGGTTGGTCGGAGCGTGAGTGGATTGTTGATATATGATCGTTGGAGATTAGGTCGGTGGATGGATTGAGTTGGACGGTATGGTTAGGCGTGGCCGGAATTGGTCAACAATCATGGCAAGTGATGTTGTTTGGTTGAATGGTGAGGGTTGGGTGGGATGATGGCTTTCATTGGATGGCGTGGATTGGAATGGTTGATAGGTCGGATAAGGATGTATGGCTATGGAAGGTTGGATAGGTTGGTAAGGTTGATTGGATCGAACAGTTTGGATCGTGAGGCGGTTTGATCTGGCGCGATGGTCATGGGAGGTTGAATGGTTTGCATTGGTGAAGGAATTTGATTGGCTGTGATGGTTTGGATGGACTGGTATGTTTGATTAGGAGAAGGAGTTTGATTTGATAGGATGGGTTGGATGGATGGGTAAGTTTGAATAGGCGAGGGAGTCTGATTGGATGGGATGGTCTGGGTGGAATGATATGTTTGACCAGGATGGATTAAGATTTGGTTTGTCGTTATATACTGTGTGTTTTGGATATAGATTCGTTGGTTATTAATGTTTAGATTCTGATTTATGTCATAATTAATGTTTTGATTATTTAAATTTGTGTGCATTGTGTTTTGATCTGATTGAGTGTAGTTCTGAGTTGGTTGGAAAGTAGTTTGGTATGATTGGGAATGATGGGTTGGAGTGGAGTCATGGTTTGGTCTTGTGTATTCATATGAGATGCCATGGTTTAAGTCTTCGTTTGCGTAAAAGTGTTGTACAGATCTAAGGGAAGAAGCTTGAGTTGTTATAGTTTGGTTGGAAAGGTATCGATAATTTTGTGTTTCGTTGTGGTGGTGTTGGTTTATATTCGTGTATGAGTAAGTTTAAGTTTTGAAAGTCTTGAGTCGTGTGGTTCGTGTAAGATTGGTGATTTGAGTCGAGCATGTATGATCTTTGGGATACAATCATGCGGTGTGGATTTTGATAGGCCATCTTATATTAGATTTCCAAAGCAATTCTCAAACAATGTCATGTAACACCAATAGAGGATTTATGGTTTAAACTCGAAGGGAGGGAAGAGAAGAGAGTTTTTCTTTTCTTTTCTTTTCTTTAAAATTTTTTTTTATCAATTTTTATTTTAGTGTCAAAAGGGGAAGTTTTAATGATGGTTAATTTGTTATGTTATAATTACAGAATGCTTTAGTAGGCGGTATACTCAGACCTCCGGTTTAATTTTCGGACTACTCATAACAACCCAAAACTTAATGGGACACAGACATCTTATCATTGATTGGATGTTCATGTCCTAGAATAGTACTCCAGAAAGACCCAAATAAGTGACAGGACAACAAAAGAGGTCCCATCACGATCGCCAGGCTGTCGGATGTGAATTTTGACCCCCCCTCTCCAAGAGAAACATGGTTTGGGGAAATCTCCATTTATCTATATATGTTATTTAAATTTTACATCGAAAATAAGGATTCCAACTACCCTCAAAATCGATGGATCACTGTCGCGACCCCGGACCGGGGGCCCCGGGACCGCGACGGGGGCGGTGTGGAAGGAGAACGAACCGCCCCTTTGTGTTAGATAGGGATTACACATTTATTTAATTTCCCACAGGTTTCCGCGGTGAGGATTCCTCATACACTCATAGAACATTTATATTAGTGCGGAAGCGTGTAGCAAATCAAACTCTTATTCCAATCACATCAAATAAGACTGTTAATAAACAAGTATAGCATGATGTCAGAGTGAGCAATGATCTCATTAGCATTCCCAAAATATTGAGTTAAAGTTTAACAAAAGAACAAGTTAATTAACATATCCCCAAAAATAAAGGCCAACAAAGGCCAATGCAACCCAAAAGTATAAAACAATATCATTCTCAAAATTCCCAAAATGTTCGCAGCTCCGAGCTAAACCGAATGTCTACAAGACATCGTCAGCTTGCCACTCTACTAGACGTTGCGGTTCACCGACCGCCTCCTCTGGCTCCTCCTCAAGGGCAAAGACGGGAGCTGGACCTGAGTACCACAAAAATGGGTCAGACACGACGGTCTGGCAGGTGGGTGAATAGATAAACCAAGAAAGAAATCAAAGTATATCATAGATATAATGAAAACTGTCATAAAACAGGATGCATAGTTCATTTAAAGTACAGATGCAATACAAATCATGCGGGATATTCAAGGTATAAGAACTGACTAGGTGGCAACCACACTAAAGCTACATCCTCTCTATCACTAAAGTGATGAGAGCACATTGCGTGCATTGGGCTCAATCACACGAAGTGACGAGAACCAATATTATAAACATATACATATACATATAGCTAGACGGGACCACGGTCGCGAACCGGGTAACGGGACAGTACGGGATCCAAGTTGCAACTGGCGGGAGCACAGGGGGAGACCCAAGTCAGTTGATCAGACTGACAAGGATGTCCAAGCTTAGTGGTGCCGACTCTTAGGTTACATGATACATCAAAACATATACAAAACTATATCAATGTAGAACATACGGGCAAACGGGGCATGGTGCTCGAAGGCACACATTTCAAATCATTTTCGGTTCATGCATAAACGAGGCTGGCGGGACGTATCCAGTGTATAAATCAGACTTTGAGATAAAACCAGTAGGTCGGGTGATTATACATATAAACTGAATAAAACAAAGCAATAAATCCTATATCATTAGGGACTATGTATTGGGACATCCATATTCAGACAACATGTATAAGGATCTTGTATGTCTAAATTTACCCTTAGTATGGTACTCGAATGATAGAGGACATACTAAGTTTCCTTATGCACATTGATGAATCTAAAAGTCCCAATACCTTTTCCGAAATGGTGTTTCTTTCTATGTAAATCTCCTTATGTCATCCCCTGGGTCTTTCCAAGGTGGTAGGGCATCAGAACAACCCATCCAAACCTTTAAATCCCATAACTGAAAACAATAGAAAAGACTCAGGAATTCTGGGTAAACTCGGTCACCTGTCGGTCAGCTGGCGGTTAGCCGCCGAGGTGATCGGCGGTTAGCCGCTGGATGACCGCGGAGCTGACCGCGACTCACCCTGCTAAAATGTAGCATTCTGTGTTTCTAACCGCGCCTCGCGGCTACCTAGCGGTCACTGGGGTTTTGGGGTGGCGGTTAGCCGCGAGCTGACCGCGCGGCTGACCGCGGTTCGCCTGTCAAAATGCAGCATTCTGTGTTTCTAACCGTATCTGGGTCGGCTAGCCGCCGGTCACCTGTCGGCTAGCCGCCGAGGTGACCGCCCGCTGACCGCCCAGCTGCGGGAACTACACATCAGGTGCAGATTTCAGTGATTTGTCTCCCAAACCATTTCACCTTCATTCCAACCATTTTCTGATGTGGAATGGGTCCAATCCCTTCCACCAACTACCATTCCACCAATGCATTTATTTCCCCTACCAATCCAAATTCATTCAATGCAAGTACACTACCATTTAAGAAGCTTATAACGACCCAAAATAAACTTTGATGAATGCATGCATATATTCTCATAAAACTAAACAAGAGAAAACTATGACAATAAATACATTTCTAAACATTATGGAACATAATAAATCAAATGACATATGAATAGTAAAAATCCACATTTTTGACAAAGTAAGAACTTATTCAAATTAAATCCATTCATCCACTTGCCTTGGTCTCCAAGAATGCTAATCAAGCTCTAATCCACTATCCAGCTCAAATCTACAATCTATACACAAAATCCCCAAAATACAATCATTACAAGCCCTAAAATGGCAAAACTATGAAATAGAAAGGGATAACTTCCAATAATGGAAATGAAGCATCCTCAAGACTAGAAGAATCCAAATCTAAGAGATGAGAAGAAGGACTTACATGAAGAGTCCTCTAGTAGCAAGAGTTGGCTCAAGAGATAGCTTGGAATGGGACTCTCTCTCACAAAAGGATATCAATAGGAAGCTCTCATGGAGGGGAAGAAGACTACTACCTCCATTTTGCCTTTAGCAATAGATTTGAGAGAGATTGAGAGATGGAGGAGCAATGAGCAAAGAAGAAGAAGAAACACTCTAGGGCTGGCTGGGATTTCTGGTTCTCAAGAAATTGCAAGAAGAGGAAGAGAGGGAAAAGACTCCTCCTTATATAGAAAATGGCATTGGGTCCCACAACTTAAAAGTTCAATCGAGCTAAAACATCGTTCTACGGGCTTCGGACGGATTCGACGAAGAAGGAAGAATTGATCGTCGAAATTTCTACTTTCCAAGAAGTATATATTTTACTAGATTCGGAGACATTGAAAATTGTGTCCAGATTTTGTGTAAAAAGACTGTTTTACCCCTATCAATGGCGAAGTAGGGTTTAGAGGTCTCGAATGGAAACGTAGCAAATACGAAAGTTGTCGGGGATCATAAAATACATTCAACGGAGCAATTTATCGATTTCCAGAATTAACAAATAAACCCCAAACTAATCAAGACACACTAAAAAGGAACCCCCAAAGGGCCCCACTAGATCAAAAGAGTTCCCAAAATTATTCCAAGCTATAAAAAGCTATTCTAATCAGATTTAACCCATTTCCACTAATCTCACTTATAACTAAAACACATCTTAATTAACACTAAGCGGAAACTCTCGGGGCGGGGTCTTACATCCTCCACCCCTTAGGGCATTTGGTCCACCAAATGAAATAAAATAACTAACCTCGGGTAGTAGATGCGGATATTTCTTCTGAACTTGATCCCGTAATTCCCACGTTGCCTCTTCAGGTCCGTGATTTTCCCAGAGCACTTTCACCCATTGTATAGTCCTTGTCCTCAGTTCTTGTTCCTTCGTATCGATGATCTGAATGGGCTTCTCGACGTAGGTGGCATCTTCTCTGATCTCTAATGGTTCATGACGTAGTACATGTGACGGGTCGGGGACGTACTTCTTCAACATAGACACATGGAACACATTGTGTACGCCGGAAAGCTCAGGTGGTAAGGCCAATCTATAAGCCACGTCACCAATCTTGCTCACAATATCATAGGGTCCAATGTATCTCCGAGATAACTTGCCTTTCTGACCGAATCTCAGAGTTCCTCTAGTAGGTGACACCTTCAAGAAAACCTTATCTCCTTCCTTAAAATGTAAGTCCCTTCGATGAGAGTCTGCATAACTCTTCTGTCTACTCCGGGCTACTTTTAGACGTTCTTGGATCAACTTGACTTTGTCGCTGGTTTCACTCACCATAGTCGGTCCATGAAAACTGCGAATACCTACTTCTTCCCAACAAACTGGAGTTCTACACCTCCTACCATACAATGCCTCAAAAGGCGCCATCCCGATGCTCGAATGATAACTGTTGTTGTAGGCGAATTCGCAAAGCGGTAGGGTCTCATCCCATTGAGTCTTGAAATCTAGTACACACGCTCGAAGCATATCTTCAAGGGTCTGAATTGTCCTTTCCGACTGACCATCTGTTTGTGGGTGATACGCTGTGCTGAACTGAAGCTTGGTTCCCATAGACTCATGCAAAGTCTTCCAGAATCTCGAGACAAATCTGCTATCTCTATCTGAAGTAATGGAGACTGGCTGTCCATGACGGCTGACAATCTCGTTGACAAATAACTCTGCGAGAGGTAACATATGCATCTTCTCTCCGGTCTTCATGGGAATAAAATGCGCTGATTTGGTGAGACGGTCCACAATGACCCATATGGAGTTGTTCCCTTTTCTGGTCCTTGGCAATCCCGAGATGAAATCCATTGTGATATGTTCCCACTTCCATTCTGGGATCTCTAATGGCTGCAATAACCCTGGAGGTCTCTGATGCTCTGCCTTCACCAACTGACACGTCATACATCGTGAAACGAAAGCCGCTATTTCCCTCTTCATGTTGTTCCACCAAAATCTGCCTTTCAAGTTCTGATACATCTTCGTGCTACCCGGATGCATAGAGTACTTCGTACTGTGCGCCTCTGTCATAATATCATTCTTCAAATCTTCAATGTTGGGCACGCATAGACGATCACGATAGAATAAGACTCCATCCACAATACGGAAATCAGGACGTTCTGCTATATGCTCTGAAATCTTGGCCAACTCTGGATCTTGCAATTGGTTTTCCTTGATCTTCCGAATGAACGAGGGTTCAGACACTGACATGTTGGCTAACATCACTCCCTCTCTTAGGGGCTGAAAATCTACCCCCAACTCTTCAAATTGCTGAAAGAAGCACGTAACTCTTAAACTTGCCACACTTGCTGACTTCCTACTCAAGGCATCGGCTACTACATTTGCCTTTCCCGGGTGGTACTTGATCGGAAAATCGTAATCTTTGATGTATTCCATCCATCTTCTTTGTCTCATATTCAATTCCTTCTGTGAGAACAAGTATTGTAGGCTGCGGTGATCGGAGTGGACTTCGAATTTCTCTCCGTAGAGGTAATGTCTCCACATCTTTAGCGCAAAAACGACCGCCGCTAATTCCAGATCATGCGTCGCGTAGTTCTTCTCGTGGTCCTTCAACTGCCGGGATCCATACGCAACGACTTTTCTATCTTGCATCAATACACAACCGAGTCCTATATTCGAAGCATCTGTGAAAATGGTGTAACCTCCGCTCCCGGATGGTAAAGTGAGGACGGGTGCCGAAGTTAATCTCTTTTTCAGCTCTTGGAAGCTGGCCTCGCATTGGTCTGTCCACACATAAGGTGCGTTCTTCTTGGTCAACTTTGTCAATGAAGCTGCAATCGACGAAAATCCCTGCACAAATCTTCGATAGTAACCCGCCAATCCAAGAAAACTTCTGATTTCCGACGCGTTCTTCGGTCTTTCCCACTTCACAACTGCATCTATTTTGGCTGGGTCCACTGATAATCCTTCTTTGGAAATGATATGACCTAAAAATGCGACTTCTTCAAGCCAAAAATCGCACTTAGTGAGCTTCGCATACAATTGGTTATCTCTTAGGAGTTGCAATGCTATCCTCAAATGCTCTTCATGTTCTTCTCTAGACTTAGAGTACACCAAAATGTCATCAATAAATACCACTGTGAATTGGTCTAAGTACTCCGCAAATATCTTGTTCATCAAAGCCATGAATACTGCTGGTGCATTCGTCAGTCCAAATGGCATCACTAGAAACTCATAGTGTCCATATCTCGTCCGGAACGCCGTCTTCGATACATCTGAATCTCTAACTCTCAGCTGATGATAACCGGATCTTAGATCGATCTTCGAAAAGAAAGCAGCACCTTGCAATTGGTCAAACAATTCATCTATCCTTGGCAATGGATACTTGTTCTTGATGGTAGCTTGGTTCAATTTCCGGTAATCAATGCACATTCTCATGGAACCGTCTTTCTTCTTGACGAATAAAACTGGAGCTCCCCAAGGTGAGACGCTCGGTCTAATAAAACCTTTGTCCAACAATTCTTGCAACTGAATCTTCAACTCTCCTAATTCAGCTGGAGCCATCCTGTATGGTGCGATAGATATCGGAGCGGTCCCTGGTAACAACTCAATGGTGAAGTCAATCTCCCTAACCGGTGGTAAACCTGGGATTTCTTCTGGAAAAACGTCTGGGAATTCGCAAACAATTGGGATCTCCTCCACCCCTTGGGACCGTTTATCCTCCGTGATAAACGCTAAGTAGCATTCACATCCACTTCTCACTAGTCTATCAGCCTTCAATGCTGAGACGAATCTTGGACAAGAATTCCTCTTCTCCCCGTGGAACAATACGCCTGCCGGGGTCTCCTCTAATTTGAACGTGAGGGTCTTATGGAAACAGTCCATCGTAGCATGGTACCCTGCTAACCAATCCATTCCTAGAATGACATCAAAGTCAAACATCTCCAACAAAATGAGATTCGCCGGTAACACCACATCTCCTATCTTAACAGCACATCTAGGATAATACTTCCTACACACAACTTGTTTGCCTACGGGAGTGGACACCGTCAATACATACTCGAGTTCTCTAGCAGGCATATCAATCAACTTAGAAAATTTTGGAGACAAGAATGAGTGCGTAGAGCCAGGGTCAAACAAAATCTTAGCTTCAAATCCACAAACTAGGAGTGTACCTTCCACCACGTTATCTGCTGCCTCTGCATCAGCTTGGTTAATTGCATACACTTGTCCTCGCTGTTGAGGCCTGTTCTGAGCTTGTTGCTGCCTTCCTTGCTGTGCATTCCTATTCTGCTGAGGACGCTGATTCTGATTCTGTCCTTGCTGACGAGCTTGATGCTGCTGTGGAGGCCTATATTGTTGTTGTGGAGCCTGCTGCTGGAGTGGCCTGGGCTGGTTCTGAACAGCTAAGGCATTCTGAGGTGGTGCCTGGCGCTGCGTTCCTTGTTGCTGCTGATTCTGTCTATTGTTGCCTTGCCCGGCTTGTCTTGGGCAGTTCTTGAGCTGGTGTGCCATAGATCCACATCTGAAACATGCTCCCGTAATCGTACGGCATTGAGCACTCTCATGGTTCTTACCACAATGGACACAAACTAGAGCATTCTGCACATTTTGTTCTTGCCTCTGTCGCTTGTTCTGATGGTTCCTTGGCTGGTGATTCTGTTGGTGAGCTGGTGCCTTTCCTTGGATCTTGAGGATCTTGTTGTTCAGGTTCTCGAATTTGTAGGCCCTTCTCACAGCCTCTTCAAAAGTGTTAGGTGGTACAACACCCGTGGCATCCCTTTCAATGATCGGATTGAGTCCTTCGAGGAACCGCGTTATCTTCTTCTCCACAGTGTCGATTAACTCGGGGGCATATCGAGACAACCTCTCAAACTTCGTGAGGTACTCTTGCACAGTTGCGTTACCTTGTACGAGCTGCTGGAATTCAATTGCCTTCTGCCTCTTCACATGTGTCGGTACATATTTGTCACTGAATTGTCTCTTGAAACTTGTCCAAGCGTCGGCGTCTGCTATGGTCCTATACTCAGCCTTGATTGTCTTCCACCATATGTCCGCTAGGCCGGTGAACATGGAAGCGGTGAGTTGCACTTGCTCTCTACCGGTACATCTGAATATCTCGAAGATGTTCTCCGTCTGTTCCAACCAGTCGTCTGCAGTTAGTGGGTCCTCATGCCCAGTGAACTCCTTGGGACCCCTCTTCCTAAACTTCTCGTACAGCGCATTGGGATCATGATCCCTATTGTTGATGACGATCTGAGTGCCTGGAGGTTGCGCTGGTGCCGGTTCAGGTCTCCTTTCCAACACTTCTAACAACTGCCTTTGCATCATGGCCATCTCCCTAGCATGTTCTTCATCCTTCCTGGCCATTTGTTCTTGCATTCTTGCTTGATTTTCGTTGGCTTGACGTTGCTGGTCAAGCATGGCTTGCATCATCTGTTGGAATTGATTCTGCATGTTTGGATCCGGTATGCCGTTTCCTAGTGGCCCGGTGTGCTCACTGTTGCTTGCGGTGGGATTGTCGGTTACGGGTCTTTTTCGAGGTGGCATATCACTGTAAAACAAATTGTTAGCACATAGAGTCATATAAGGTTTACACATTGCTCACACGAGTCTAACTAACGAAAAGTCTAACAAGAAGTCTAACGGATCCTCGCCACGTCCTTAGGATTTCTAGTTTCTTTTAATTGCCTGAAACACGTCTCGCTCTGATACCAGCCTGTCGCGACCCCGGACCGGGGGCCCCGGGACCGCGACGGGGGCGGTGTGGAAGGAGAACGAACCGCCCCTTTGTGTTAGATAGGGATTACACATTTATTTAATTTCCCACAGGTTTCCGCGGTGAGGATTCCTCATACACTCATAGAACATTTATATTAGTGCGGAAGCGTGTAGCAAATCAAACTCTTATTCCAATCACATCAAATAAGACTGTTAATAAACAAGTATAGCATGATGTCAGAGTGAGCAATGATCTCATTAGCATTCCCAAAATATTGAGTTAAAGTTTAACAAAAGAACAAGTTAATTAACATATCCCCAAAAATAAAGGCCAACAAAGGCCAATGCAACCCAAAAGTATAAAACAATATCATTCTCAAAATTCCCAAAATGTTCGCAGCTCCGAGCTAAACCGAATGTCTACAAGACATCGTCAGCTTGCCACTCTACTAGACGTTGCGGTTCACCGACCGCCTCCTCTGGCTCCTCCTCAAGGGCAAAGACGGGAGCTGGACCTGAGTACCACAAAAATGGGTCAGACACGACGGTCTGGCAGGTGGGTGAATAGATAAACCAAGAAAGAAATCAAAGTATATCATAGATATAATGAAAACTGTCATAAAACAGGATGCATAGTTCATTTAAAGTACAGATGCAATACAAATCATGCGGGATATTCAAGGTATAAGAACTGACTAGGTGGCAACCACACTAAAGCTACATCCTCTCTATCACTAAAGTGATGAGAGCACATTGCGTGCATTGGGCTCAATCACACGAAGTGACGAGAACCAATATTATAAACATATACATATACATATAGCTAGACGGGACCACGGTCGCGAACCGGGTAACGGGACAGTACGGGATCCAAGTTGCAACTGGCGGGAGCACAGGGGGAGACCCAAGTCAGTTGATCAGACTGACAAGGATGTCCAAGCTTAGTGGTGCCGACTCTTAGGTTACATGATACATCAAAACATATACAAAACTATATCAATGTAGAACATACGGGCAAACGGGGCATGGTGCTCGAAGGCACACATTTCAAATCATTTTCGGTTCATGCATAAACGAGGCTGGCGGGACGTATCCAGTGTATAAATCAGACTTTGAGATAAAACCAGTAGGTCGGGTGATTATACATATAAACTGAATAAAACAAAGCAATAAATCCTATATCATTAGGGACTATGTATTGGGACATCCATATTCAGACAACATGTATAAGGATCTTGTATGTCTAAATTTACCCTTAGTATGGTACTCGAATGATAGAGGACATACTAAGTTTCCTTATGCACATTGATGAATCTAAAAGTCCCAATACCTTTTCCGAAATGGTGTTTCTTTCTATGTAAATCTCCTTATGTCATCCCCTGGGTCTTTCCAAGGTGGTAGGGCATCAGAACAACCCATCCAAACCTTTAAATCCCATAACTGAAAACAATAGAAAAGACTCAGGAATTCTGGGTAAACTCGGTCACCTGTCGGTCAGCTGGCGGTTAGCCGCCGAGGTGATCGGCGGTTAGCCGCTGGATGACCGCGGAGCTGACCGCGACTCACCCTGCTAAAATGTAGCATTCTGTGTTTCTAACCGCGCCTCGCGGCTACCTAGCGGTCACTGGGGTTTTGGGGTGGCGGTTAGCCGCGAGCTGACCGCGCGGCTGACCGCGGTTCGCCTGTCAAAATGCAGCATTCTGTGTTTCTAACCGTATCTGGGTCGGCTAGCCGCCGGTCACCTGTCGGCTAGCCGCCGAGGTGACCGCCCGCTGACCGCCCAGCTGCGGGAACTACACATCAGGTGCAGATTTCAGTGATTTGTCTCCCAAACCATTTCACCTTCATTCCAACCATTTTCTGATGTGGAATGGGTCCAATCCCTTCCACCAACTACCATTCCACCAATGCATTTATTTCCCCTACCAATCCAAATTCATTCAATGCAAGTACACTACCATTTAAGAAGCTTATAACGACCCAAAATAAACTTTGATGAATGCATGCATATATTCTCATAAAACTAAACAAGAGAAAACTATGACAATAAATACATTTCTAAACATTATGGAACATAATAAATCAAATGACATATGAATAGTAAAAATCCACATTTTTGACAAAGTAAGAACTTATTCAAATTAAATCCATTCATCCACTTGCCTTGGTCTCCAAGAATGCTAATCAAGCTCTAATCCACTATCCAGCTCAAATCTACAATCTATACACAAAATCCCCAAAATACAATCATTACAAGCCCTAAAATGGCAAAACTATGAAATAGAAAGGGATAACTTCCAATAATGGAAATGAAGCATCCTCAAGACTAGAAGAATCCAAATCTAAGAGATGAGAAGAAGGACTTACATGAAGAGTCCTCTAGTAGCAAGAGTTGGCTCAAGAGATAGCTTGGAATGGGACTCTCTCTCACAAAAGGATATCAATAGGAAGCTCTCATGGAGGGGAAGAAGACTACTACCTCCATTTTGCCTTTAGCAATAGATTTGAGAGAGATTGAGAGATGGAGGAGCAATGAGCAAAGAAGAAGAAGAAACACTCTAGGGCTGGCTGGGATTTCTGGTTCTCAAGAAATTGCAAGAAGAGGAAGAGAGGGAAAAGACTCCTCCTTATATAGAAAATGGCATTGGGTCCCACAACTTAAAAGTTCAATCGAGCTAAAACATCGTTCTACGGGCTTCGGACGGATTCGACGAAGAAGGAAGAATTGATCGTCGAAATTTCTACTTTCCAAGAAGTATATATTTTACTAGATTCGGAGACATTGAAAATTGTGTCCAGATTTTGTGTAAAAAGACTGTTTTACCCCTATCAATGGCGAAGTAGGGTTTAGAGGTCTCGAATGGAAACGTAGCAAATACGAAAGTTGTCGGGGATCATAAAATACATTCAACGGAGCAATTTATCGATTTCCAGAATTAACAAATAAACCCCAAACTAATCAAGACACACTAAAAAGGAACCCCCAAAGGGCCCCACTAGATCAAAAGAGTTCCCAAAATTATTCCAAGCTATAAAAAGCTATTCTAATCAGATTTAACCCATTTCCACTAATCTCACTTATAACTAAAACACATCTTAATTAACACTAAGCGGAAACTCTCGGGGCGGGGTCTTACAATCACGATCGCCAACTACTGTAACGGTCGTAACACCGTTCTTCGACAAAAGTCGAACAAATATCGGGAGAAAAATAATAAGGTGGGTTCTTCCTCTCATCTAATGTACTGCCGGCAACACACGACGGTTGTCTTGTCACATTAATTTGGGTCTCTTTGGGTCTCTTTAATTTTGGGTTAATTCAGGGTCATGAGTTAAAGTCCAAATAGGGGTTAATCCTCACATAACATAATCATAGTATATCCAAGTAAGACAAAATAACTAAAATAAAGAAAATAAAAGGGGGGAGGTGCCAAATATTTAAGAAGAGGATCGACCTTGTTCCCAGGTACCCCCTTTAGATCCCTTAGTAAAATAAGGTTTAAAGGCTGATTTTTCAAACCAAAATGATAATGCAAATGAGACTTTGACTTGTGATTTTTGTGTGTTTCGTGTGCGATACACGAGTGATAAAAGCGAAAGGTCAATGGGCTGTAATTGATTGGAAGTGGCCGATGGGCCAAAATTGATTGGAGATGGCCGATGGGCCAGTGTTTGTTTTAGGATGGCCGATGGGCTGTGATTGATTAAAAGTGTGTGCGAAATCACTCATCTCATCTCATTATTCTCATTTATTCAATTTTAGAAATCAGTTCTTTATTCCCTTTTATCATTAAGTTCGATTAAATATCTGGCACCTGAGGTGGAGGAAGAAATAAAGGAAAAATATTTTTGGGTTTATTTTGTTGGTTTTATAGTTTTTATGGCTTTTCGATATGGGGCTAGAAGGGCCTAACTAAGGGACTTTACTTGGATTTACGTGATTAATGCTTTATTATTGATCATCGGATTAACCCAAACCTAAGGTCCTAGACCGCCCACATCAGCTCTCCCAGTCCCCTAACGGATCAGGAAAAGTGACGGGACGAAGCCTAATGCTCTAAGCTACC
Organism: Persea americana; assembly: GCA_029852735.1. Taxonomy (NCBI): domain Eukaryota; kingdom Viridiplantae; phylum Streptophyta; class Magnoliopsida; order Laurales; family Lauraceae; genus Persea; species Persea americana. The sequence goes on along the minus strand of CM056818.1, from coordinate 28,196,235 downwards.
TAACCAGGCAATCCGATCTATACCTAGGGTGTGAATAGCCTGAGTTTGATGGTTCAGCGCCTAAGCAACTTATTAATTGTGATTTTTAATTGGTTTGGTTTGTTTTGAGTTGAAGATTGACTAAGAAGTGGATTAAATGTATTTTGGGGTTCTGTTTAAGTTGTTTAAGGTTCTAAAATTTGGGGTTTTAATTTAAAACGTGAAACGATGTCGAAACAGCGAAACGGGGTTGACAGAGGACTTGGGCGCCAGGGGGGTGGCGCCAAGGTTTGGCTAGTGACGATGGTATCAATGCTATTTTCGGAATTCAAAAGGTTCTTCCTTGGTCAGTTTTAATGTTTCAAATTATTTTATTTCTCTGATGTTCAAATGTCAAAGGGATTTGGATCCGAATTTTGAAACAAAATCTAAAATTCGCATTTTAGTACAGATGAGAGGATAGGCGCCAAGAGGGTGGCGCCCAGGTGGATGGCTTGAGATTTTCAGGTATTCCAAATGGGACTTAGTTATTGGTTTTCGGATCTAGAGACTATATTAGGTTCTGGTTTCAGTTAATTTAAGTGGTAAGGTGTTTAGCTATTGGTTTTAAATTGAAGTTGTGAACCAAGGTTAGAGTGTAGGATAGGCGCCACAGGGGTGGTGCCTAGGTGGTTGTTTGTTGGTTCATAAGGGCTTTGGGTGCTAAGTCCGAATCGATTAAAGTTTCAAGTGTTTTAAGTTAAAAGTATTTTAATATGTTGATTGCGATTGGTTTGAATGTTAATTAATTGTATTAAGTTGTTGGTTGGGGTTCTTATGAAAACGGATAGGCTGGGCGCCCAGGTGTGGTGCCCAAGTGGAAATGGAAGATAGGCGCCCAAGGGGTGGCGCCCAGATGAACCGTTTTGTTCTTCGGGTCAGTTTACCATCTTTTAGGTCGATTCAAGTTTAAATTGATTAAGGGGCTTAGTGTGTTTGGATGTGGGATGCTATTCGTATTCAATTGAGATTTGTTTAAATGTCAATTAATTGGGCTAAGTTGTGAATTGAGTTTTTCTGGAAACGGGGAAGCTGGGTGCCGAGGGTGTGGTGCCCAGGTGGACTTGGTAGATGGACGCCTAGGGTGTGGCGCCCAAGGTGAACTATTCTGTGGTTCGGGTTGATTCCGTATTTTTTAGGTTGATTTGCGGTTAAGCGTTTATGGTTTGATGTATTTTAAATTAAAAGTGTTTTGTTGCATTGATTAAGATTAAATTCCGCTTCAATTAATTAGGCTTTAGTGACTGGAGAGGCTGGGCGCCCAAGTGGATATTTTGTGGTTTATTCGTTTTGTATTTTCTAAATTGGTTTGAGTCCAAATTGATTAAGGTTTCAGGTATTTTAGGTTAACAGTGTTTTAAGGTGTTAATTCGGGTTTAATCAATTAAGTTTAATTAAGTGGTGGTTTCTAAGGGAATTGGACAGGATAGGCACCTAGGGGGCGGTGCCTAAGTGGATAGACAGGCTGGGCGCCCAGGGGGTGATGCCCAGGTGTCTGTTTTGTGGTTTTGTGTTGATTTTGTGTTTTTAGGCTGGTTCAAGTATTAATTGATTGAGGTTTCGGGTTTCTTAAATCTAAAAGTGTTTTGTTATGTTAATTAGGATTAAATTCAGGTTGTGATTAATTAGAAGTTTTAATTAGGGGTTCCTTAGGGATGGAATAGGATGGGCACCAAGAGGGTGGTGCCTAGGTGAACTTGGCAAGTTGGGCACCCAAGGGGTGGCGCCTGTCGCGACCCCGAACCGGGGGGGGGGGGGGGGGCCCGGGACCGCGACGGGGGTGGGGTGGTGTGAGGAACCACCCCTTGGAATAATAATTGTAATTGTACATTCCTTTAATTTCCCACAGGTTTCCGCGGTGAGGATTCCTCATACACTCATAGAACAGTTATATTGGTGCGGAAGCGTGTAGCAAATCAAACTCTTAATTCAGTCACATCAAATAAGACTGTTAATACACAGGTATAGCCTGACGTCAGAGTGAGCAATGATTTCATTAGCATTCCCAAAATATTGAGTTAAAGTTTGAACAAAAGAACAAGTTAATTAACATTCCCCAAAAATAAAGGCCAACAAAGGCCAGTACAACCAAACATAAAAATCAATAACATCCCAAAATGTTCGCAGCTCAAAGCTCAACCCAATGTCTACATGACATCGTCAGCTTGCCACTCCACTAAACGTTGCGGTTCGCCGACCGCCTCCTCTGGCTCCTCCTCAAGGGCAAAGACAGGTGCTGGACCTGAGTACCACAAAAATGGGTCAGACACGACGGTCTGGCAGGTGGATGAATAGATAATAACACGAAAGAAATCAAAGCATAACATAGTTGTAACGAAAAACTGTCATAAAACAGGATGCATAGTTCATTTAAAGTACAGATGCAATACAAATCATGCGGGGTATTCAAGGTACAGGAACTGACTAGGTGGCAACCACACTAAAGCTAAATCCTCTCCATCACTAAGGTGATGAGAGCACATTGCGTGCATTGGGCTCAATCACACGAAGTGACGAGAACCAATATTATAAACATATACATATACATATACATATACATATAGCTAGGCAAGACCACGGCCGCGGACCGGGTAACGGGACAGTACGGGATCCAAGTTGCAACTGGCGGGAGCACAGGGGGAGACCCAAGTCAGTTGATCAGACTGACAAGGATGTCCAAGCTTAGTGGTGCCGACTCTTAGGTTACATGATAATTCAAAATATATACAAAACTATATCAATATAAAACATACGGGCAAACGGGGCATTATGCTCGTAGGCACACATGTCATATTATTATCCATACATGCATAAACGGGGCTGGAGAAACATATCGGTGTATAAATCGGAATCTGAGACAAAACCATTAAGATCGGGTAATTATATATATATAATTTGAGTAAAACAAAGCAATAGTTTCTTATATCATTAGGGACTAGATATTGAGGCTTCCATATTCAAGCAACATGTATAAGGATCTTGTATGTCCATATTACCCTAATTATGGTACTCGAATGATAGAGGACATACTAAGCTTCCTTATGCACGTTGATGAATCCAAAAGTCCCAATACCTTTCCCGAAATGGTGTTTCTATCTATATCAATCTCCTTATGTCATCCCCTGGGTCTTTCCAAGGTTGTAGGGCATCAGAACAACCCATCCAAACCTTTAATTACCATATCTGAAACCAATGGAAAAGACTCAGGAATTCTGGGTTAAACTCGGCCACCTGTCGGTCAGATGGCGGTTAGCCGCCGAGGTGATCGGCGGTTAGCCGCTGGCTGACCGCGGAGCTGACCGCGGTTCACCCTGCTAAAATGTAGCATTCTGTGTTTCTAACCGCGCCTCGCGGCTACCTAGCGGTCACTGGGGTTTTTGGGGTGGCGGTTAGCCGCGAGCTGACCGCGCGGCTGACCGCGGTTCGCCTGTCAAAATGCAGCATTCTGTGTTTCTAACCGCATCTGGGTCGGCTAGCCGCCGGTCACCTGTCGGCTAGCCGCCGAGGTGACCGCCCGCTGACCGCCCAGCTGCGGGAACTACACATCGGGTGCAGTTTTCAGTCATTTCTTTCCCAAACCATTTCACCTGAACTCCAACCCTTCCTTAACATGAAATAGATCCATTCCCTACCATTTAACATTGAATTCATTCCACCAACCACCCTTCTCATCAATGCATTTATAAAATCTCATTTAAGAGGTCATACCAACCCAAAATAAACTTTCATGAATGCATGCATATATTCTCATAACACTATCTATAAGAAAACCATGACAATAAATACATTTCCAAAACATTATAGAATCATGGTGAATCAAATGACATATGAATAGTAAAAATCCACATTTTTGACAAAGTAAGAACTTATTCAAATTGTACCCATTCATCCACTTGCCTTGGTCTCCAAAGTAAGCTAGCCAAGCTCTAATCCACTAACAAGCTCAAATCTACAATCTACACACAAAATCCCCAAAAATACAACATTCAAGCCCTAAAATGGCAAAACTATGAAATAGAAAGGGATAACTTCCCATAATGGAAATGAAGCATCTTCAAGACTAGAAGAATCCAAATCTAAGAGATAAGAAGGAGAGCTTACATGGAAGTTCTTCAAATACACAAGGCTTGTTCAAAGAGGGTCCTTGAATGGTGGTTTCTCTCTAAAAATGGTACCAAGACGGAGCTCTCATGGAGGGGAAGAAGATTGTAGCATCCACTTAGCCTTTAGCAAGAGGTTTGAGAGAGGTTGAGAGATGGACGAGCAAGGAGCAAAGAAGAACCCTAGGCTGGGCTGGAATCCTCTATTTCTCAAGAAGTTGCAAGAAGAGGAGGAGGGAAAAGAACTCCTCCTTATATAGACAATGGCTATGGGTCCCACAACTTAAAAGTCCAATCGAGCTAAAACATCGATCTACGGGCTTCGGACGGATTCGACGAAGTAGGAAGAATTGATCGTCGAAATTTCTACTTTCCAAAAAGTATATATTTTACAAGTTTCGGAGACATTGAAAATTGTGTCCAGATTTTGTGTAAAAAGACTGTTTTACCCCTATCAATGGCAAAGTGGGGTTTAGAGGTCTCGAATGGAAACGGAGCAAATACGAAAGTTGTAGGGAATCATAAAATACATTCAACGGAGCAAATTACCGATTTCCAGAATTACTAAGTAAATCTCAAAACTAGACAAGACACACTAAAAAGGAACCCCCAAAGGGCCCCACTGGATCAAAAGAGTTCCCAAAATATCCAAAGCTATAAAAAGCTATTCTAATCCAGATTTAACCCAATTCCTCTAATCTCACTTATAGCTAAAACACGTCTTAATTAACGCTAAAAGGAAACTCTCGGGGCGGGGTCTTACATCCTCCACCCCTTAGGGCATTTGGTCCACCAAATGAAATAAAATAACTAACCTCGGGTAGTAGATGCGGATACTTCTTCTGAACTTGATCCCGTAATTCCCACGTTGCCTCCTCAGGTCCGTGATTTTCCCAAAGCACTTTCACCCATTGTATAGTCCTTGTCCTCAGTTCTTGTTCCTTCGTATCGATGATCTGAATAGGCTTCTCGACGTAGGTGGCATCTTCTCTGATCTCTAATGGTTCATGACGGAGTACATGCGACGGATCGGGGACGTACTTTTTCAACATAGATACATGGAACACATTGTGTACGCCGGAAAGCTCAGGTGGTAAGGCTAATCTGTAAGCCACGTCACCAATCTTGCTCACGATATCATAGGGTCCAATATATCTCCGAGATAATTTGCCTTTCTGACCGAATCTCAGAGTTCCTCTAGTAGGTGACACCTTCAAGAAAACCTTATCTCCTTCCTTAAAATGTAAGTCTCTTCGATGAGAGTCTGCATAACTCTTCTGTCTACTCCGGGCTACTTTCAGACGTTCTTGGATCAACTTGACTTTGTCGCTGGTTTCACTCACCATAGTCGGTCCATGAAAACTGCGAATACCTACTTCTTCCCAACAAACTGGAGTTCTACACCTCCTACCATACAATGCCTCAAAAGGCGCCATCCCAATGCTCGAATGATAACTGTTGTTGTAGGCAAATTCGCAAAGTGGTAGGGTCTCATCCCATTGAGTCTTGAAATCTAGCACACACGCTCGAAGCATATCTTCAAGGGTCTGAATTGTTCTTTCCGACTGACCATCTGTTTGTGGGTGATACGCTGTGCTGAACTGAAGCTTTGTCCCCATAGACCATGCAAAGTCTTCCAAAATCTCGAGACGAATCTGCTATCTCTGTCCGAAGTAATGGAGACTGGCTGCCCATGACGGCTGACAATCTCGTTGACAAATAACTCTGCGAGAGGTAACATATGCATTTTCTCTCCGGTCTTCATCGGAATAAAATGAGCTGATTTGGTGAGACGGTCCACGATTACCCATATGGAGTTGTTCCCTTTTCTGGTCCTTGGCAATCCCGAGATGAAATCCATGGTGATATGTTCCCACTTCCATTCTGGGATCTCTAATGGCTGCAATAACCCCGGAGGTCTCTGATGCTCTGCCTTCACCAACTGACACGTCATACATCAGGAAACGAAAGCTGCTATTTCCCTCTTCATGTTGTTCCACCAAAATCTGCCTTTCAGGTTCTGATACATCTTCGTGCTACCCGGATGCATAGAGTATTTCGTGCTGTGCGCCTCTGTCATAATATCATTCTTCAAATCCTCAATATTGGGCACGCATAGACGATCACGATAGAATAAGACTCCATCCACAATACGGAAATCAGGACGTTCTGCTATATGCTCTGAAATCTTGGCCAACTCTGGATCTTGCAATTGGTCGTCCTTGATCTTCCGAATGAACGAGGGTTCAGACACTGACATGTTGGCTAACATTACTCCCTCGCTTAGGGGCTGAAAATCTAACCCCAACTCTTCAAATTGCTGAAAGAAGCACGTAACTCTTAGGCTTGCCACACTTGCTGACTTCCTACTCAAGGCATCGGCTACTACATTTGCCTTTCCCGGGTGGTACTTGATCGGAAAATCGTAATCTTTGATGTATTCCATCCATCTTCTTTGTCTCATATTCAATTCCTTCTGAGAGAACAAATACTGTAAGCTGCGGTGATCGGAGTGGACTTCGAATTTCTCTCCGTAGAGGTAATGTCTCCACATCTTTAGTGCAAAAACGACCGCTGCTAATTCCAGATCATGCGTTGCATAGTTCTTCTCGTGGTCCTTCAACTGCCGGGATCCATAAGCAACGACTTTTCTATCTTGCATCAACACACAACCGAGTCCTATATTCGAAGCATCTGTAAAGATGGTGTAACCGCCGCTCCCGGATGGTAAAGTGAGAACGGGTGCTGAAGTTAATCTCTTTTTCAACTCTTGGAAGCTGGCCTCACATTGGTCTGTCCACACATAAGGTGCATTCTTCTTGGTCAACTTTGTCAATGAAGCTGCAATCGACGAAAATCCTTGCACAAACCTTCGATAGTAACCCGCCAATCCAAGAAAACTTCTGATTTCTGACGCGTTCTTCGGTCTTTCCCACTTCACAACTGCATCTATCTTGGCTGGGTCCACTGATAATCCTTCTTTGGAAATGATATGACCTAAAAATGCGACTTCCTCAAGCCAAAAATCGCACTTAGTGAGCTTCGCATACAATTGGTTATCTATTAGGAGTTGCAATGCTATCCTCAAATGCTCTTCATGTTCTTCTTTAGACTTAGAGTACACCAAAATGTCATCAATAAACACCACTGTGAATTGGTCTAAGTACTCCGCAAATATCTTGTTCATCAAAGCCATGAATACTGCTGGTGCATTCGTCAGTCCAAATGGCATTACTAGAAACTCATAGTGTCCATATCTCGTCCGGAACGCCGTCTTTGGTACATCTGAATCTCTAACTCTCAGCTGATGATAACCGGATCTTAGATCGATCTTCGAAAAGTAAGCAGCACCTTGCAATTGGTCAAACAATTCGTCTATCCTTGGCAATGGATACTTGTTCTTGATGGTAGCTTGGTTCAACTTCCGATAATCAATGCACATTCTCATGGAACCGTCTTTCTTCTTAACGAATAAAACTGGAGCTCCCCAAGGTGAGACGCTCGGTCTAATAAAACCTTTATCCAACAATTCTTGCAACTGAATCTTCAACTCTCCTAATTCAGCTGGAGCCATTCTGTATGGTGCGATAGATATCGGAGCGGTCCCTGGTAACAATTCGATGGTGAAGTCAATCTCCCTAACAGGTGGTAAACCTGGGATTTCTTCTGGAAAAATGTCTGGGAATTCGCAAACAATTGGGATCTCCTCCACCCCTTGGGACCGTTTATCCTCCGTGATAAACGCTAAATAGAATTCACATCCACTTCTCACTAGTCTATCAGCCTTCAATGCTGAGACAAATCTTGGACAGGAATTCTTCTTTTCCCCATGGAACAAAACGCCTGCTGGGGTCTCCTCTAATTTGAACGTGAGGGTCTTATGGAAACAGTCCATCGTAGCATGGTATCCTGCTAACCAATCCATTCCGAGAATGACATCAAAATCAAACATCTCCAACAAAATGAGATTCGCCGGTAACACCACATCTCCTATCTTAATAGCACATCTAGGATAATACTTCCTACACACAATTTGTTTGCCTACGGGGGTGGACACTGTCAATACATACTCAAGTTCTCTAGCAGGCATATCAATCAACTTAGAGAATTTTGGAGACAAGAAGGAGTGCGTAGAGCCAGGGTCAAACAAAATCTTAGCTTCAAATCCACAAACTGGGAGTGTACCTTCCACCACGTTATCTGCTGCCTCTGCATCAGCTTGGTTAATTGCATACACTTGTCCTCGCTGTTGAGGCCTATTCTGAGCCTGTTGTTGCCTTCCTTGCTGTGCATTCCTATACTGCTGAGGAGGACGCTGATTCCGATTCTGTCCTTGCTGATGAGCTTGATGCTGCTGTGGAGGTCTATATTGTTGCTGTGGAGCCTGTTGCTGGAGTGGCCTGGGCTGATTCTGTACAGCTAATGCATTCTGAGGTGGTGCCTGGGGCTGAGTTCCTTGTTGTTGCTGATGCTGTCTGTTGTTACATTGTCCAGCTTGCCTTGGGCAGTCCTTGAGCTGGTGTGCCATGGATCCACATCTGAAACATGCTCCCGTAATCGTATGGCATTGAGCACTCTCGTGGTTCTTACCACAGTGAACGCAAACTAGAGCATTCTGCACGTTTTGTTCATGCCTCGGTCGTTTGTTCTGTTGGTTCCTTGGCTGGTGATTCTGTTGGTGAGCTGGTGCCTTTCCTTGGATCTTGAGGATCTTGTTGTTCAGGTTCTCGAATTTGTAGGCCCTTCTCACAGCCTCTTCAAAAGTGATAGGCGGTACAACACCCGTGGCATCCCTTTCAATGATTGGGTTAAGTCCTTCAAGGAACTGCGTTATCTTCTTCTCCACAGTGTCAATTAACTCGGGGGCATATCGAGACAACCTCTCAAACTTCGTGAGGTACTCTTGCACGGTCGTGTTACCTTGTACGAGTTGCTGGAATTCGATGGCCTTTTGCCTCTTCACATGCGTCGGTACATATTTGTCACTGAATTGTCTCTTGAAACTTGTCCAAGCATCTGCGTCTGCTATGGTCCTATACTCAGCCTTGATTGTCTTCCACCATATGTCCGCTAGGCCGGTGAACATGGAAGCAGTAAGTTGCACTTGCTCTCTACCGGTACATCTGAATATCTCGAAGATGTTCTCTGTCTGCTCCAACCAGTCGTCTGCAGTTAGTGGGTCCTCATGCCCAGTGAACTCCTTGGGACCCCTCTTCCTAAACTTTTCGTACAGCGCATTGGGATCATGTTCCCTATTGTTGATGACAATCTGAGTGCCTGGAGGTTGCGCTGGTGCCGGTTCAGGTCTCCTTTCCAACACTTCTAACAACTGCCTTTGCATCATAGCCATCTCCCTAGCATGCTCTTCATCTTTCCTGGCCATTTGCTCTTGCAATCTGGCTTGGTTTTCATTGGCTTGACGTTGCTGGTCAAGCATGGCTTGCATCATCGGTTGGAATTGATTCTGCATGTTTGGATCTGGAATACCGTTTCCTAGTGGCCCGGTGTGTTCACTATTGCTTGCGGTGGGATTGTCGGTTACGGGTCTTTTTCGAGGTGGCATATCACTGTAAAACAAATTGTTAGCACATAAAGTCATATAAGGGTCACACATTGCTCACACGAGTCTAACTAACGAAAAGTCTAACAAGAAGTCTAATGGATCCTCGCCACGTCCTTAGGATTTCTAGTTTCTTTTAATTGCCTGAAACACGTCTCGCTCTGATACCAGTCTGTCGCGACCCCGAACCGGGGGGGGGGCCCGGGACCGCGACGGGGGTGGGGTGGTGTGAGGAACCACCCCTTGGAATAATAATTGTAATTGTACATTCCTTTAATTTCCCACAGGTTTCCGCGGTGAGGATTCCTCATACACTCATAGAACAGTTATATTGGTGCGGAAGCGTGTAGCAAATCAAACTCTTAATTCAGTCACATCAAATAAGACTGTTAATACACAGGTATAGCCTGACGTCAGAGTGAGCAATGATTTCATTAGCATTCCCAAAATATTGAGTTAAAGTTTGAACAAAAGAACAAGTTAATTAACATTCCCCAAAAATAAAGGCCAACAAAGGCCAGTACAACCAAAGATAAAAATCAATAACATCCCAAAATGTTCGCAGCTCAAAGCTCAACCCAATGTCTACATGACATCGTCAGCTTGCCACTCCACTAAACGTTGCGGTTCGCCGACCGCCTCCTCTGGCTCCTCCTCAAGGGCAAAGACAGGTGCTGGACCTGAGTACCACAAAAATGGGTCAGACACGACGGTCTGGCAGGTGGGTGAATAGATAATAACACGAAAGAAATCAAAGCATAACATAGTTGTAACGAAAAACTGTCATAAAACAGGATGCATAGTTCATTTAAAGTACAGATGCAATACAAATCATGCGGGGTATTCAAGGTACAGGAACTGACTAGGTGGCAACCACACTAAAGCTAAATCCTCTCCATCACTAAGGTGATGAGAGCACATTGCGTGCATTGGGCTCAATCACACGAAGTGACGAGAACCAATATTATAAACATATACATATACATATACATATACATATACATATAGCTAGGCAAGACCACGGCCGCGGACCGGGTAACGGGACAGTACGGGATCCAAGTTGCAACTGGCGGGAGCACAGGGGGAGACCCAAGTCAGTTGATCAGACTGACAAGGATGTCCAAGCTTAGTGGTGCCGACTCTTAGGTTACATGATAATTCAAAACATATACAAAACTATATCAATATAAAACATACGGGCAAACGGGGCATTATGCTCGTAGGCACACATGTCATATTATTATCCATACATGCATAAACGGGGCTGGAGAAACATATCGGTGTATAAATCGGAATCTGAGACAAAACCATTAAGATCGGGTAATTATATATATATAATTTGAGTAAAACAAAGCAATAGTTTCTTATATCATTAGGGACTAGATATTGAGGCTTCCATATTCAAGCAACATGTATAAGGATCTTGTATGTCCATATTACCCTAATTATGGTACTCGAATGATAGAGGACATACTAAGCTTCCTTATGCACGTTGATGAATCCAAAAGTCCCAATACCTTTCCCGAAATGGTGTTTCTATCTATATCAATCTCCTTATGTCATCCCCTGGGTCTTTCCAAGGTTGTAGGGCGTCAGAACAACCCATCCAAACCTTTAATTACCATATCTGAAACCAATGGAAAAGACTCAGGAATTCTGGGTTAAACTCGGCCACCTGTCGGTCAGATGGCGGTTAGCCGCCGAGGTGATCGGCGGTTAGCCGCTGGCTGACCGCGGAGCTGACCGCGGAGCTGACCGCGGTTCACCCTGCTAAAATGTAGCATTCTGTGTTTCTAACCGCGCCTCGCGGCTACCTAGCGGTCACTGGGGTTTTTGGGGTGGCGGTTAGCCGCGAGCTGACCGCGCGGCTGACCGCGGTTCGCCTGTCAAAATGCAGCATTCTGTGTTTCTAACCGCATCTGGGTCGGCTAGCCGCCGGTCACCTGTCGGCTAGCCGCCGAGGTGACCGCCCGCTGACCGCCCAGCTGCGGGAACTACACATCGGGTGCAGTTTTCAATCATTTCTTTCCCAAACCATTTCACCTGAACTCCAACCCTTCCTTAACATGAAATAGATCCATTCCCTACCATTTAACATTGAATTCATTCCACCAACCACCCTTCTCATCAATGCATTTATAAAATCTCATTTAAGAGGTCATACCAACCCAAAATAAACTTTCATGAATGCATGCATATATTCTCATAACACTATCTATAAGAAAACCATGACAATAAATACATTTCCAAAACATTATAGAATCATGGTGAATCAAATGACATATGAATAGTAAAAATCCACATTTTTGACAAAGTAAGAACTTATTCAAATTGTACCCATTCATCCACTTGCCTTGGTCTCCAAAGTAAGCTAGCCAAGCTCTAATCCACTAACAAGCTCAAATCTACAATCTACACACAAAATCCCCAAAAATACAACATTCAAGCCCTAAAATGGCAAAACTATGAAATAGAAAGGGATAACTTCCCATAATGGAAATGAAACATCTTCAAGACTAGAAGAATCCAAATCTAAGAGATAAGAAGGAGAGCTTACATGGAAGTTCTTCAAATACACAAGGCTTGTTCAAAGAGGGTCCTTGAATGGTGGTTTCTCTCTAAAAATGGTACCAAGACGGAGCTCTCATGGAGGGGAAGAAGATTGTAGCATCCACTTAGCCTTTAGCAAGAGGTTTGAGAGAGGTTGAGAGATGGAGGAGCAAGGAGCAAAGAAGAAGAACCCTAGGCTGGGCTGGAATCCTCTATTTCTCAAGAAGTTGCAAGAAGAGGAGGAGGGAAAAGAACTCCTCCTTATATAGACAATGGCTATGGGTCCCACAACTTAAAAGTCCAATCGAGCTAAAACATCGATCTACGGGCTTCGGTCGGATTCGACGAAGAAGGAAGAATTGATCGTCGAAATTTCTACTTTCCAAAAAGTATATATTTTACAAGTTTCGGAGACATTGAAAATTGTGTCCAGATTTTGTGTAAAAAGACTGTTTTACCCCTATCAATGGCAAAGTGGGGTTTAGAGGTCTCGAATGGAAACGGAGCAAATACGAAAGTTGTAGGGAATCATAAAATACATTCAACGGAGCAAATTACCGATTTCCAGAATTACTAAGTAAATCTCAAAACTAGACAAGACACACTAAAAAGGAACCCCCAAAGGGCCCCACTGGATCAAAAGAGTTCCCAAAATATCCAAAGCTATAAAAAGCTATTCTAATCCAGATTTAACCCAATTCCTCTAATCTCACTTATAGCTAAAACACGTCTTAATTAACGCTAAAAGGAAACTCTCGGGGCGGGGTCTTACAGCGCCCACGTGGACTGTTTTGGAGTTTTGTTGGTTTTGAGTTTTTGAGTTAATTAAAGGTTGAGTTGATTAGGGTTTGCTTATTCTAAGTTTAAAATGTTTTACTCTATTGATTCGGATTGGTCTAACGTCTCAACTAATTAGCTTAAGCTTTAACCGGGGTGTCTCAAGGAATGAATAGGATGGGCGCCTAGGGGGTGGCGCCCAAGTGGCCTTGGAAGGATGGGTGCCCAGGGGGTCCTGATTAGGTCCCGAGTCAAAAGTCACTTATCGTCGATAGGCCTCTGATCACCAAGGGAATCGGCACATCATGATCGACTCGTCGTGAGCTTTCCGCTCATATATAGAACTCCAAGATCTGACGGGCGGATCAAAAATCATGACAGCGGGTCCCACACCCCCGCGTGAAAAATGACCTACTATTTCTGGACCTCTGATTGCCCTAAAAATTGGTTCATCGTGACTTGCTCCCCGAGAGCTTTCCGTCGATATGTAGAACGTCGAAATCCAACGAGTGGATTGAAATCTACGAAACCTGGGCCTCGGCGAAAACAACCCGACCATCTTCCACCAGGACCCCACCTTCTGAGTCAAACCTGCTTCAACCAGACCTGGCTCAGGTCAAACCACTTGAGCCCAAACTCCCTGACCCTTCGCCCGGATAAGGGAGAAAGAACCCAGGGATCTGGGGAAGTAGAATCCCAGATCCCCTCGTCTCTATCTCCCCCTTAAACCCTCTCCCTCATCTCGATCCTCTTCATGCGCAGAAGCCCCTGGATCTGCCGTCTCTCCCTCTTTGCCCACTCTCCCCTCTCGGATCTCCTTCCTCCCTCTCTGCCATCTCCCTCTCGACTCCGCCCTCTTCCTGCACCCTGCAACCCATCTCGCCATCATCCTCCATCTCCATCTTCACACAGAACTCCTCTCTCCCCTCCTCATCTTCCCCTCCTTTCCGGATCTCTCGCAGCACCCATCTCTCTCTCTTCTTCAATTTCGCAGCAACTCCATCTCCCTACTTAGCATCGTCACAGCACCGCCCCATGCACGCACCGCCACCCTCTGTAGCACCTTCTTCATCCTCGCAGCACCGCCTCCTCCGCTTCCCCGCCAGACTCCGGAACAGGTACGCCCCTCCCCCTATCTCCTCCCTGCATCCTCACACACGCCCAAGCAGCACCCATCTCCCCCTGCACCAGGTATGCCTTCTTCTATTCGTCCCCACCACCTGCACCCACTGCACATGTCTCTCTCTCTCTCTCTCTCCCCCTATCTCTCGCTCACTCTCTCTGTCTCTCCTCTCTCACGCTCTTTCTTTTCTTCCTCTCTCGCCTGCACACCTTCTCCTCTTCTTCTTTCATTCTTTCTCTCCCTTTTTTATTTTTTCCTCTCTTCACTTCCCCTGCCATCATTCTCCTTCTCCGCTCCACCCACCTGCACGTCTCTCTCTCTCTCTCCCCCTCCCCATCTCACGCTCACTCTCTCTGTCTCTCCTCTCTCACGCTCTTTCTTCTCTTCCTCCCCACCACCTGCACCCACTGCACACCGTCTCTCCCTCTCTTTGTCACTCTCTCTCCATCTTTGCACTACCTTGCCCCCACACTCACCACTTACATCTCTCTCTCTCCCTCTCTGCTCGGTCTGCCCTTTCTTTTCTCTATCCCTGTTCCCTCTCTGTCTCCCTCTCCCCCTGCTCTGTCTCTCCCCCTCACCCACCTGCTCATCCTCTCTGTCTCCTTTGCTCCTTCTTCCTCTCTTCCCAGCGCCAGCCCCTGCTCTCTCTATCCTCTCTCCTTCACCCTCTTCACGCGCACCACCCTCTCCCCCTCCTTTCCTGGTTTTCTTCTCTCCCTCTTCCCTGTTCTCCTATCTCCCTCTTCTTCCACTCCTCTGCCACCCGCGCAGCCACCTCCCTGCCATCACCCCGCTCCACCTCTCATTCTCTCTTCCCCTCTTGCTTCACATTCCTCTCTCCTTCTCTCCATTCCCTCTCTCCCCGCCTCTCTACTCTCTGTCACTCTCTCTCCATCTCTGCACCCTCTCTCCTTCTCTGCTCTCCCTCACTCTCTCGCCTTCTCTCCAACCCCTGTTCTCTTCTGCACTCCCTCCCTCTCTGTTGTTCCCCTCTCCCTCTCCACTCTCTCCCTCTCTCTCTCTGCTCTCCCTCTACCTCTCAGTTTGTCCTCCCCACCTCCGCCACACCCAGCTGGCACCACACCCACCTCACCTGAGCACTCATCCACATCGTACCACACTGCACTCTCTTCCTCCCTCTTCTCCACCTACTCCACCAGCAGCCTACACACGCCCCCATCTTCTTTTTCTTTCTTTTCCTTCTTCTCCTCCCCCATCACGCCACTTCACTGCTGCACCGCACCACACCTTCGCTGCACAGTCCCATTCCATCACAGCCCTCCCCATTCTTCCTCTCTCCACTTAAACCCACCCATTGCACCCACCGGACTAGCCCACTCATCTAAACCGAACCCATGCATCCCTATTTCACTTTCTTGCATTGAATTTAGATCCATATTTGTTTATTGTTTCTTTTTTATGATATTGCATACATCTAATATGCTCATGCATCTAGTAAATTTCCAATTTCATTACTTATTTTAAATTATTCCTAGATAGTGTCAAACCTGTCCATACATAAAACATGCCCATTCATCATACAATTAGCGGCGTTTTCTTTACGTTTATCTTCCATGTTCAAACGTAACTCAATGGAATTTAGGACTACCTATTTCATTTGAAAAAAATAAAAAAATAAAAACAAAAAAAAACAAAAACCCCAAAACAAAAACAAAATAAAATAATAAGGTGAAAAGTAATAAAGATAATTAAAATTAGAATTTTAGCTACCCTATTAATTAAAATGATTAGGCTAAATTTAATACTTGACTTCTTTATCTCATCCCTCCTCTCATTAGGATTAGGAAATATTATTTAGGAAATTTCAAATAAGTTCTTAATAAAAAAAATTAGAAATTCACTCCCCTCTTCTTCCCATTTCATTAGGATAAATTAATTTAAGATCTTAGGCCCTATAAATAAACTCAAAAACAAAATAAAAACAATAAAAATAAAAAAGACCAAAAACAAAGTAAAAGATATTTTAAAAAAATCAAAATATTAATAAATTAGAGTTGGAAATTAGACAGTAGCCTAGACTGATTAGGTTAGAGCCCGGACCTAGATCTAGGTCTCCCCCTAGCCAGCTTAGACTACCCTAGTTTTATTAATCCCAATTGATTAGGTCCCACTCTCTCTCCGGGCCCCGCTAAGGATCCGGGAGAGCGGATGTGGACGGTTAGGACCTTAGGATAGGGTAGAGATCCATTAGGGAAATGGAACAGTTAGATTGAATCCAAGTAGGAACTCCCCTAGTTAGGCCCTTCTAGCCCCAATTATTAAAATCCAAAAAAAAAAACTATAAAACCGTCAAGACCAATCACAAAAATATTTTCTTCTCTTTTCCTCCACCTCCGGTGCCAAATATTTATCTAAACTTAATGATTAAAGGGAATAGAGGCTGATTCCTAGAACCTGAATTAATGAGAATGATGAAACGAGATGAGTGATTTCACACACCCCAATATCAATTTATTTACTACAAGCCCATCATCGGCCACCCTTAATCAATCCCCGCCCAACATCGGCCATTTTTTATCTTACTTCTGGCCCATCATCGGCCATGCACTTTTCACCTGCGTATCGCACGCAAACCCACAGAAATCACAACTCGAAGTTTCGTCTGCATCATTCTTTTGATTCGAAGAATCAACCTTTAAACCTTAGGTCGTCAAAGGACATTGAAGGGGATACCTAGGAATGGGGTTGATCCTCTTCTAAATATTTGGCACCTTTCCCCTTATTTTCTTAGTTTATTTTCATTTTAATTCGCTTATCCCCTAGAATACTTGGATCTCACTTTAATTAGTCTGTTCAACCCTGGATGTTGATTTCCCCTGCCTAGTTCATTATGGTCCTATCTTGAAGCCCGTAATTTGACCCTTGACCCAAGTTAGACCCGAATTGAAAAACCTAAATTAAGTGACGAGACAACTGTCGTGTGTCGCCGGCGGCACATTAGACGAGAGAAGAACCCACCCCATTTTCCTCCTGCATTCTTTCGGCTTTCGTCGAAGGACGGTGTTACGGCCGAATCCGTAATTGGTGATCGTGATCCGTCGATTTTGAGGGTAATCGGCATCCTCACTTTCGATGTATTTTTTTATCTCACACTGTTGAATGGCGATTCCCCTCTCGGGGGGGATCAAAATTCACATCTGACAGCCTGGCGATCGTGATGGGACAGCTTCTGTTGTCTCGTCATGAGTTTGGGTCTTTTGCAGATCCCACGATCTCCATGCCAACAGCCTGGTGATCGTGATGGGACATCTTTCATTGTCTTATCGTTTACTTAGGTCTTTTAGAAGCTTTATTATGGAACACAAACCTTCGATCATTGACCGAATGTCCGTGTCTCATTTATTTAAGGGTCATTATGGGTACAAATCAAATATGAACTGGTGTCCGCATAACCGCCCGCTGAAGATCTCCCCTTTACAACATAAGAGCGCAGCCCTATTAGTCTTTCCTCTTTCCCGCATTAATTCCATAAAACATTCTCTTCTTTCCTAAATTCTTTCCATTCTCATCTTTTCTAAAGTCTTTCTCTTCTCACCCCACTTTCTTACAAATGGCGAATCACCCATGGGGAATGCCGGACATTCCTCCTATTTCAGCCCCGGGAGCAACTCAAGCCATCAGTGAGGCTTATTTCCCCCCATTAGATACTGAGATCTCTAGATCTCTTTCTACCCCATTATCTGAACCACGCTATTCCCCACGCATATCGGGCCCTCCGATTGTCGAACGGGTCCCTTCTCCCATGAATGCAGTAGTCGGGAGAAAAAGTCACTCTAGTCCTCCAACACCAATAAGGAGGGACTCATACTCTGCCGACTCTCGAGTCACGTATAAGGATTTGGTCGGATTGAGCAAACGGACGGTAGAGCATAAGACCTATGCCAACATCACAACACGGGCTCGCTGTGTGCTTCAACCGGTCACTTCACAAGTCATCCA
Source organism: Persea americana (assembly GCA_029852735.1). Taxonomy (NCBI): domain Eukaryota; kingdom Viridiplantae; phylum Streptophyta; class Magnoliopsida; order Laurales; family Lauraceae; genus Persea; species Persea americana. The sequence goes on along the minus strand of CM056818.1, from coordinate 28,178,144 downwards.
TCATTCAGCTACGATTACCCGAACTGAACCGATTACCTCTATGGTCCCCCAATATAGAACACCTTTTGATACATCCATTGTGACCACCACTAGACAAGCAAGACAGCAACCCGCCCCGATCCCATATGCAAGTACACGCCTCCATATAGGCCAAGAGTAGGTGGGCTTGGCTCGATCACTCACACCGAGGGTCCCGCGGCGAAGCCCTGCTGTTTACACCAGCACACAGAACACACCCATAACCCACCATCAATACCAGCATGAGGTAGTCCAACCCCAACTTCAAGCAATGACTCCTCCTACTGTCTCCGTAAGCCGATCGATCCCAAACTCATCTGGCCTTAGGCTAACCCATCATCAATCGACGGGATACGAAAGATCACCTCTAACGTATCAAGATCAATTGACTCTGGCTTACGAAATGTTAGACGAGGAGCAGGATCCCCCACTCTATAATGATGCAGTTGCGGACGATGTAGACCCTCATGAGCTTCACAAGGAACATCGGCCGGACCATCCAGCCCACGAGCTCTTCCGCCAATTGACTTATGTGGGTCGACGATTAGGATCAGCTCATGACCTGGATAGAACTCAAAACCAAACCCAAATTCAGGCCCCTAGGAGAACACGAGTCGAGGAAAGCTACCAATATGTGCCTTTGGGACCCCAACCGGACCCTCAACACGATCTTGTAGAACCGATTTATTATCGAACCCCAGTTGAGGCCCCGAGACGTGGCCAGGCACACGAAGATCAGAACCCTGATTCCCAGGCAATTAGAGAAATGCGGAAGGAAATAGAATGGCTGAAGAGTGAAATTATAAAGAAGTCACCTTCACGACAAGGCAAAAGCTTAGGGTTCTATGACTTCACGAAGAAAGAAGAGAACAAGAAATCACCCTTCCCAGCTAAAGCCCCAAAGTTCGTAGAGTATGACGGGACTACAGACCCTCAACACCATTTGGTGTCCTTTTGCAGTAAATGTTGTATAATCGCTGATGACGATGCCCTCCTCATTAATTACTTTCAAGAATCGATAGCCGGAGATGCGCTAACTTGGTACACATCTGTGCCCTCACACGAGATCAATACCTTCGAGGATGTGATAGAAAAATTTCTGGTGCGATACCAGCACCTAACTAAGAACAAACCCCTGTGGCATGACTTAGCCAACTTAAAGCAAAAGAACAATGAGGATTATGAAGAATTTGCCACGAGATGGCTGAGTCAATTCACGAGGTCTGACTGCAATATGAAGGAGGAGGAACAAGTCAGGATGGTAATTTCGAACATGAAAGAACCGATGAGGACATGATGACGATCGGGGAAGTCATGAATTGGAGCAGCCTACACCATCGATCGTCGAGAATGAAACAGAACCTAGACGATGGGATATTGAATAACCTAGGCATCTCCGATCAAAAAAGGATTGTCCGTCGTGTGACCGATCAAGTGGAAAATCGCGCGACCCCGGAAGTAAACTCGACCCAAGAGGTGGTTTATCGCCCATATAATCCTGGTCAGGAAATGAATTTCAACCAACAGTGAAATCAAGGACAAAACCAGGATGTTAATTTCCAAGGGAACACGCAAGGCTTCCGGAACGATCAGAGCTACCGGGATCTTCCTCGGAATGATCAAAGATATAACCAACAACCACATGACCAAAGGGGACCCATTCATCCAAGGCAAAACATAAATCCGGCACAACAACCTGTGAATCAGCAGGTGATGCCTCAAAATCCGAATCAAAGTACTAATCCTCGGCCGAATTATAACGCAGTCTCGTTCAATTATAACGACAATTCAGGCCAAAACAATGACGGGAACAAGAGAAGGCTTGGACCGAAAAGGGCTAACTACCCGCCCCTCCCTCAACCTTGGATCACTGTTTTCTGGTCACTCATAGAACAAAATGCTATCCAGCTTCCACCAGAAAGACAACAGCAATGGCCAAACCACCTTGATCGGACGAGATTCTGTGCATACCACAGGATGCTGGGACATGACCTAACCCATTGCTATACGGCCAGAGACCTGATCTACGACCTCAGTGATGAAGGGGCGATTGAGTGGAATAGCATCAAACCCATGGGAGTCTACAGTCCGCAGAAAATGCCACAAGCCCAAGGTCCGCTTACCGGTACAACGCAGCGAGTGCCGAACATGCAAATCTACACAAACCCGATGCCACAACACGCTGCGTCAAACTCGACACAACCGTTGCAGGGACCGTCGGCCAATGTCGCCACCGTGTCACATCAAACAACTGATTTCCCGATCCAGCCAGCCATTAGTCAGAATCAACCCTACTATGATGACTTTTTTGAAGATGATGACTATTGGAAATACGTCAATTGGGACGGGAAAACTAAATTTAGACTAGATAACATTAAAACCGGCATGGTAACCGACTCCTCGGACCTCTACAAGTTGTTCTTTGACGATGATATCATGTACAGGGGGTCTCGGACCAGCACTCACTCCCAATTTAATCACCCCCAGGATGTTTGGCCGTCACAAGCACACCTCCGATCAGGACGGATTCGCCCACCGTGGTTACCTTCGATCGCCAGTGCGCCGAATCCGGGCTTACAAATCCCCAACGCGCAGACCGAAGAGGTTGTCGAAGAGAGACATCATGTTCAGCTGGAGACTTGGATAGAGTATGGTCTCCTAGGGCATCTAACAAAGATACCAACTAAGGTGTCAATCCTCGATCTGATCAAGACTTCCCCTATGCATCAAAAACAGCTGATGGACGCTATCACCCACTTACAAGTTCCGGAAAATATAACCCCAGAGCAACTACGGGCGTCCATTGCGTCCTTGTTGTCTGAGACATCCTTGCCAATCCTCAACTTTACCGAGGAGGAACTAAAAGAAATACCACCTGAAGCGAGGACCTCACCCCTACATCTCACAGTTAGGGTGGCCGAGAAGGAAATATCCGGCGCTTTGGTAGAAACAGGGGCATCCCTAAACATCTATCCACTGAAAACATACAAGACGCTGGATCTAACTGCCAAAGACCTAACCCCAGCTCCGTTGGTGGTGACAGGATATGACGGAAATAGGAAGAACGTTTGTGGGAAGATCATGTTATTGGTGTAAGCAGGCCCGATCTCAGTACCCGAAGAATTCTACGTCATGGATATCCCAGCGACCTTCAACTTGATATTAGGGCGTCGCTGGCTGAATCACATGAAGGCGGTCATGTCCACTAGGCACCAATGTATTAAGTTTCCCCACTTAGGAAAAATCGTGAAGCTAATGGGGGACTTGCCTGTGATCGAACCAGAAGGACTTCAGATACTTCCCACCTTGCGACCGTCCCCTATCCCACCTGGAACCAAAACCCATGGATATAGGGTTGATCCCACCATTTTCCTGACAGACATCGATCCCGTCCGAAGTATGACACCATATTCGGTCCCTCTAACTGCACCGCCATTAAGAAAAGAGTGCATACATGGCTAGAACCTCATGAGAAAACTTGGATATCAGCCCGGATTGGGGCTAGGTAGGAATGAGGATGGGATTCTTAACCCCGTTATCCTAGAAGCAAGGATAGGAACAAAAGGACTGTGATTCAACCCGTATGATCCGGTAACACTCTCCAGAAAGGATTGGAAACTAGGGGAACACTTTGTCAGGCATAGCAAGCTCTTGGACCCCAATGAACCTCCCAACGGAGAAGGATGCCATCAGATCCACCCCCAGGAAAAAGGGAAAGAACTATTGATAGAAGGTATAGCTGATTCGTCGTCTGACGATGAGGAGGTCGAAACTTACGAAGACATCTTTGGCACCTGGGAAGAATTCCATCAATCTGATGAAATTAGGGGTTCAAGTTCCCCCCTGGAGGAAAGTTTCCAAATTCTGTCTTGTAACATGATTGGTACTAGTGATTCGGTGAAATTGCCCCAAAAAAATGCCGATTTCCGAAGAGAGAAACGACTATGAAACCTGGGAACTCAAAGTCCCCGATAGCCAAGAAGTCGTATACTAGCCAGCTGCGTGGCGACACTGGAGAGCAGGACCTTCAAAAGAAGACAGCAAAACCTGGGAGATCGAAAATCCCGAAGGCGACGAAGTGGTGTATCGCCTCGCAGTTCGGCATTGCCCGAGGCAGGAATCTTCCTCCTTAGATAGCCCCTCCTTAACCCAACCTGTACCATATCATTCTAAAAACCCCAAAAAAATCACAAAACCCCAAAATCCTAAAAAAAGTAGAAAACCAAAAACCCAAAAATGTAAGTAGTTTAGCAGTAGAGACCTTTGACTATTGTAGGGCCATAAGAAGACCTGAGCGCTGGAAAATTCCCCCGGTAGAGCAATCACGGGTAGAGGAAATCATGAGCCAAATTAGCAAGATAGGGTATGAGTCGATGCCCATTATTTCAAAGCCAGAATCATCTCCGGGAACCGAGAATGTAAAGGATGAGATGGGCGTTTACGAATTAGTGGATGCCGAAGGAGAAGACGATGAAGTCTCGGAAGAGTTGCAAAGGGTCATCAAGAGGTTTGACGAGCAAACTCAATCGACGGCCTAAAAGAAAAAGGAGATCAACTTGGGGACTGAGGAAAGGCCCAAGCTAGTCCAGATTAGTGCATGCTTGGAACTCGGCGAAGAAGAAGAGATCCTTAGAGTCCTGGATGAATATCAGGATGTATTTGAGTCGGACGACCATGACATGCCAGGACTAGACCCGCTTCTGGTAGAACATCAAATTCCATTGGAAGAGAGTGCGAGACCGGTTAAACAAAAGCTGAGAAGAATGCTCCTTCACGTCGCGGTGAAGGTGAAAGAGGAAGTTGACAAACTTCTCCAGGCCAAATTCAACAGGGTAGTGCTGTTTCCTCAATGGATTGCTAACATTGTCCCGGTCAAGAAGAAAGACGAACGTATCAGGGTCTGCATCGACTTCCGGAACCTGAACAAGGCCTCACCTAAGGACGACTTTCCCTTACCACACATAGACATGCTCGTCAACAACACCGCTGGGCATGCAATGCTCTCATTCATGGATGGATACTAGGGGTACAACCAGATAAAGCTTTCAAAAGAGGATCAAGAAAAGACCTCATTTACTACCCCCTGGGGGACTTATTGCTACGTTGTCATGCCCTTTGGATTGAAGAATGCAGGTGCAACCTACAAAAGAGCCATGATGGCGATATTCCACGACATGATGCATGATTGTATGGAAGTACATGTCGATGACATCTTAATTAAATCCCAAACTCATGCAGATCACGCCGCAGCTCTGAAGAGGGTCCTCCAAAGGTCAAGGGAGACAAAGTTGAGAATGAATCCGAAGAAGTGTGTCTTCGGGGTGTCGTCAGGAAAACTTTTAGGGTTCATGGTCAGCAATCGGGAAATCGAAGTCGACCCCTCGAAGGTGAAAGCTGTCCTCAAAATGCCGCCCCCGAAGAACCTCAAAGAATTAAGAGGCCTCATAGGGCGACTACAGTTCATTAGAAGATTCATTTCACAGCACTCGCAAAGATGTGAGCCGTTCTACGAATTGCTAAAAGGAGGCGTGGAATACCACTGGGACGACGACTGCCAGAAGGCATTTGAGGATTTGAAGAAATATTTATTGAGTCCCCCCGTTTTGAAGCCCCCTACTAAAGATAAGCCTCTCATTTTATATGTGTTAGCGACGGAATTTGCGATAGGCATAGTCCTGGGTCAACATGATGAGACTAGCCGGAAAGAGAATGCAATTTATTACTTGAGCAAATCTCTCCTGCCATATGAGCAGAAATACTCGATAGAAAAAATGTGCTTAGCGGTGGTTTGGGCTGCCCAGAAACTCAGACACTACTTCTTAGCCCACTCAGTCAAACTCTTGGCCAGAATGGATCCCTTGAAATATATCTTTGAAAAACCTGTAACTTCAGGACGAGTGGCACGATAGCAGATGCTCTTGGCAGAATTCGACATAACATACGTAACTCAGAAGTCAATAAAAGGGCAAGCCATCGCTGACCACCTTGCACATCTCCCCCTACCACGGTATGAACCGGTCAAAACCGATGTTCCAGATGAAGACATGCTATGTGTAGACATAGAGGAGATACCCGAGTCGTGGACGATGTACTTCGACGGTGCCTTGAATCAGAATGGAAAAGGGATCGGGATAGTGTTTTTGTCCCCAGAAGGAGTGGCGATACCGAAGGCCTTCAAAGTCGGATTCCTAGCCACCAATAATGAAATGGAGTACGAAGCACTCCTAGCAGGTTTAAGAGAGGCCGCGTAGTTGGAAGTTAAGAAACTCCAAGTTCTCGGGGATTCAAAGGTGGTTATATCCCAAGTGGCAGGTGAATGGAAGGTGAACGCCCCTAAGCTCGCTCATTATCATGACAAGGCCAAGAAAGCTATGTCCCAGTTCAAGAAAGTGTCATTTCTTTATATCCCGCGAGCTTTAAACCGGCTGGCCGACTCGTTGGCCACCTTGGCCTCAATCGTGGAAGTCCCCCTCGACAAGGGATCCGAGACCTTTCACATCCAAAGGATAGACACTCCCTCGGTTGAACTAAAAGACTTGGCCCTCAGAGATCCAGATGAGATTCCATCCAAAGATGAAGGACCGAAAGGAAGGAAAGCGAAAGGGAAAGAGATAGAGGCAGAGGAACCTACTCGAGAGCGGATACTGGCCCCCCTACAACATGACGAAGAACTCACAGACGACCATCCGTGGTACTTCGATATCTGGAACTACCTGCGCGATGGATACATCCCTGAATATGCCACCAAATCCGACAAAAGGGCACTGAAAGAAATGGTTCAAAGATACATCATTGTCGGAGGACTGTTATATCGCCGATCATTAAGTGGGATCCTCCTGTGATGCATGACGGTTGAGGAAGGACGAGAAATAATCGAAGAGGCTCATTCCGGCATATGCGGAAGACACGTAAACGGCCTGATGCTCTCCAAGAAAATCATCCGGTTAGGATATTACTGGCCGTCATTGGAATCAGACTCCGTGGACTACGTCAGAAAGTGCAAGAAATGTCAGCTACACACTGACTTGATTCATGCTTTTGCATCTTCGCTGCATCCCACTACTGCTCTGTGGCCTTTTTCGACTTGGGCGTTCGATATCATAGGGCCTCTGGTCCCGACCGTGGAAAACACCCAGAACAAAGCTTTCATATTAACGGCAACGGAACACTACACCAAATGGGCAGAAGCTGAGGCATTTATCCATATCAAAGCATCCATGGTGGTCAAGTTCATTCAAAAGAACATAATAGCCCGGTTCGGCGTTCCGAAAGTGTTCATAATTGACAATGACCCCCAATTCATATCTCAGGTAATGGTGGATTTGTGCACAAAATATGGTATAGAACTACATCACTCAACCCCTTATTACCCCCAAGCAAACGGACAGGCCGAAGCTACAAACAAGACACTACTCAAGATCATCAAGAAGATAGTGGAAACAACCAAGCGCGGTGATTGGCCAGACCGTTTGGTCGAGGCATTGTGGGCATATCGAACCTCCATTAGGACTCCGACAGGTGAGACCCCATATGCATTGACTTACGGGATGGAGGCAGTCCTTCCGTTCGAGCTCCTGCACCCATCTTTGCGGATCCAATTAGGTGAAGAGATGACAGAAGGCCAAAGACGAGAAGCACTGCAAATACAGCCGGACCTCCTCGATGAGAAAAGGATGAAAGCAGCAGAGCACACTCAGGTGTGCAAAAAGCGAATCGCAAGAGCCTACGATAAGCATGTCATAGAGAGGAAATTCAAAACAGGTGACCTTGTATTGAAACGCATCACTCAATCACAACTCCCACACATTAAACGCAAATTGCGACCTAATTGGGAAGGCCCATATGTAGTTAAAGAAGTATATTTTGGCAATGCATATAGACTAGTAAATGCAGAAGGGGAAGAGCTCCCCGATCCATGGAATGCTATGTACTTGAAAAAGTACACCACATGACCCTTCTCCACTTCTTGCGGAGTATGACCCTCGGTCTCTTGATATGGCTGTATAAATCCCCGTAGGGAAGACCGAGGAGAGGTGCAACAGCCAAACTTGGAAGTCAAACACACACTGGCACAAAAAAAAAAAAAGGAGGAAAACACTAGAATAGTGAATTTGCCCCCACACAATGTTCTGCACGGTTGAAGCCATTCAACGCAAAAGTTTATAGGCGAGCTTGCCCATGTCAAGAAAGCTTCCCCTTATCACTCACAAAAGAGAGAAAAGAGAAACCACGGTGGAGTTGCATGAGATGTGGGTGTCCTCCCCATGCCTGATGCTACAAAAGCCAAAACCCTAGGCACCCCTCTCCCAAACCAATCCAAAAAAAAAAAAAGGAGTTTAGTTAGAAGTCCGGAAAAGAATAAAAAGTTTTGTGACTAGTTTGGGTTCGTAGCCTTTTTGACCCGAGTCAGTAAGCCCGTAGGGGTATTTACATACCTAGTGCCCTAAAGCCATTTGGTTTGGGAGTCATTGGCATAACGCTCGTTAAATGGGTTAATTAGAAAGCTTAAGGAACCCAGGCATTGCACAGTCACAAATCGAAAAAAAAAAAAAAACGAATCGAAAAAAAAAAGAAAAAAAACAGAGACAAAAAACAGAATAAAAAAAAAAGAGCAAAGGGCCAAAGGCCAAAGTAATGGAATAGCATTCATAAAACCCAAGCCCGCTCGAATGACATGGGCCCTTGCCTAATGAACCAAGCGGAGAGTGGCTGATAACCACAACACTGAGGAATCACGGCGACTCACTGTCTCCCACACACGAAACTCGTGCTCACACATGAATTCCAGGGGCAGCCTAGCGCTCTCCAAAGTTCGACTAAAAGGACCAAAACGGCTACAAAAGAATCATGAGGGATCGGTCTCCAAAGGATAGTTGGGGAAGGTCATATCATAATCAAACTAGCAGCCATGGATCAGAGAGCTAGACCACCTTCACTCTCTCACTCCCAGCCAGAAAACACACCAGCTTCACGCTGGGGCATTTTTATATATACATATATGTACATGCGTACATGCACACGCATATGAGTACTTACTTATTCTGCACGGCTTCCCAATTCAGGTCCCATCACATGCACAATTGTCACAAACACTCACCAATCTACACACTCTCATGTCATGCATGCTTTCATTACTAATGCCTTATGGTTGAATGCAGGATAGCTTATACATTGTTTTGTTTCAGGGATCGTTCACATATGTCACCCCATATGCTGGGGCATTTTTTTTTATATGAACCTACGTAAACATGCCTCACACCTCCCTGGTTAACCCTTGATCCAAAACCCCACGTGGATACCATGTTTTGTTCACGACTTCTCTCAAAACGAGATATACTATCAGTCGGAAAATGATCACCCTTTTGTTTCGGATTATCCAACAACGATTTGCCTCTAGTCTTGGTATTGGATGTGTACTGTTTCATGCTATGTGTGTGCTATGGATAAGTTTTAGATATCTCTTGATCTCAATTTCCTACTCGATCTACCTACATCCAAAGGATGGGCCCCCGCTGTTTATCTTTTATTCTTTTTCCTTGCATGTGGTGGATGCATTTTTGTTATTTTCTTTTATCTCTATTGACTATCATGGTAGTGGTTGATTTGATGTCATGACTACAGGATGATGTCGAGGACATGCCTTGCATTAGCACTAACATTTTAAATTTAGTCTGCATCACAATTACAAGCCTTCTTAACATCATCACATGCATAACACACACTTGGCACGTTTATGTACCAACTTCAACGCAAGGCGAGCCGTTGCTCCCTTCTTTCCTTCTAGCCAGGATTTATTGCAGGTGAAAATGTGAGGGCCACCACACTGAAAGGAACAGGATCCAAGAGGTAAGTGTCGCTAAACTGAAAAACCCAAACTTAATCTTCCAAACTTGTGCTCTCACATTTAATATCATTAGCATAACATGCTCTTTCAGAATCTTGCTTTGACACTTTGTGCACCCCCCGAGTAGGATGATCCACTATGTAGGGATTTAATTTTGGGTAGAAAATGAAAAGGCACGAGGTGACATCCTCATATCACGTGATCAAGCTCAAACCTAAAAGGAGACATAATTAACTAAGCGGCCTAGAACAACCTCATCTCGACTCCCTCGAGCCAATTCGAACTCACCCTCATAGGCTGCCACTCCCTTGAGCCCAAAGGTTCAAACGGAGGCATGAGTGTGTGTCTCCTTATCTTTGGAGAACAACTTTGTACGTGCTATCCTCCAAAGAAGGGCATACTGTAGCCACCTCGTTTTGGCACCCTATGAGGGGCAATTCAGTCCACCCTATTTAATGATGTCCTAAATAGGTCCCGAGTGAAAATTCACTTATCGTCTCTAGGCCTCTGATCACCCAGGGAATTGGCACATCATGATCTACTCGTCGAGAGCTTTCCGCTCATATATAGAACTCCAAGATCTGACGGGCGGATAAAAAATCATGACAGCGGGTCCCACACCCCCGCGGCACCAGCGTCAAAAATCACCTATCATTTCTGGACCTCTGATTGCCCTAAAAATTGGTTCATCGTGATCTACTCGCCGAGAGCCTTCCGTCGAAATGTAGAACGTCGAAATCCAACAAGCGGATTGAAATCTACGAAACCTGGGCCTCGGCGAAGACAACCCGACCATCCTCCACTAGGACCCCACCCTCTGGGCCAAACCTGATTCAACCAGACCAGCCTCAGGTCAAACCGCTTGAGCCCAAACTCCCTGACCCGTCGCCCGGATAAGGGAGAAAGAGTCCAGGGATCTGGGGAAGTAGAATCCCAGATCCCCTCGTCCCTATCGGCCCCTTAAACCCTCTCCCTCATCTCGATCCTCTTCATGCGCAGAAGCCCCTGGATCCGTCGTCTCTCCCTCTCTGCCCACTCTCCCCTCTCGGATCTCCTTTCTCCCTCTCTACCATCTCCCTCTCGACTCCGCCCTCTTCCTGCACCCTACAACCCATCTAGCCATCATCCTCCATCTCCATTATCACACAGAACTCCTCTCTCCCCTCCTCATCTTCCCCTCCATTCCGGATCTCTCGCAGCAACTCCATCTCCCTACTTAGCATCGTCACAGCACCGCCCCTTGCACGCACCGCCACCCTCTGCAGCACCTTCTTCATCCTCGCAGTACCGCCTCCTCCGCTTCCCCGCCAGACTCCGGAACAGGTACGTCCCTCCCCCTATCTCCTCCCTGCATCCTCACACACGCCCACACAGCACCCATCTCCCCCTGTACTAGGTACGCCTTCCTCTCATCGTCCCCACCACCTGCACCCACTGCACGTGTCTCTCTCTCTCTCTCTCCCCCCATCTCTCGCTCACTCTCTCTGTCTCTCCTCTCTCACGCTCTTTCTTTTCTTCCTCTCTCGCCTGCACACCTTCTCCTCTTCTTCTTATTTCATTCTTTCTCTCTCTTTTTTCTTTTTTCCTCTCTTCTCTTCCCCTGCCATCATTCTCCTTCTCCGCTCCACCCACCTGCACATCTCTCTCTCTCTCCCTCCCCATCGCTCGCTCACTCTCTCTGTCTCTCCTCTCTCACGCTCTTTCTTCTCTTCCTCCCCACCACCTGCACCCACTGCACATCGTCTCTCCCTCTCTCTGTCACTCTCTCTCTCTCCATCTCTGCACTACCTTGCCCCCACACTCACCACTTACATCTCTCTCTCCCTCTCTGCTCGGTCTGCCCTTTCTTTTCTCTATCCCTGTTCCCTCTCTGTCTCCCTCTCCCCCTGCTCTGTCTACTCTGCTCCTTCTTCCTCTCTTCCCAGCGCCAGCCCCTGCTCTCTCTACCCTCTCTCCTTCTCCCTCTTCATGCGCACCACCCTCTCCCCCTCCTTTCCTGGTTTTCCTCTCTCCCTCTTCCCTGTTCTCCTATCTCCCTCTTCTTCCACTCCTCTGCCACCCGCGCAGCCACCTCCCTGCCATCACCCCGCTCCACCTCTCATTCTCTCTTCCCCTCTTGCTTCACCTTCCTCTCTCCTTCTCTCCATTCCCTCTCTCCCCGCCTCTCTACTCTCTGTCACTCTCTCTCCATCTCTGCACCCTCTCTACTTCTCCGCTCTCCCTCACTCTCTCGCCTTCTCTCCACCCCCTGTTCTCTTCTACACTCCCTCCCTCTCTGCTGTTCCCCTCTCCCTCTCCACTCTCTCTCTCTGCTCTCGCTCTACCTCTCAGTTCGTCCTCCCCACCTCCGCCACACCCAGCTGGCACCACGCCCACCTCACCTGAGCACTCCTCCACATCGCACCACACTGCACTCTCTTCCTCCCTCTTCTCCACCTACTCCACCAGCAGCCTACACACGCCCCCATCTTCTTTTTCTCTCTTTTCCTTCTTCTCCTCCCCCATCATGCCACTTCACTGCTGCACCGCACCACACCTTCGCTGCACAGTCCCATTCCATCACAGCCCTCCCCATTCTTCCTCTCTCCACTTAAACCCACCCATTGCACCCACCGGACTAGCCCACTCATCTAAACCGAACCCATGCATCCCTATTTCACTTTCTTGCATTGAATTTAGATCCATATTTGTTTATTGTTTCTTTTTTATGATATTGCATACATCTAATATGCTCATGCATCTAGTAAATTTCCAATTTCATTACTTATTTTAAATTATTCGTAGATAGTGCCAAACCTGTCCATACATAAAACATGCCCATTCATCATACAATTAGCTGCATTTTCTTTACGTTTATCTTCCATGTTCAAACTTAACTCAATGGAATTTAGGACTACCTATTTCATTTGAAAAAAATAAAAAAATAAAAACAAAAAAAACAAAAACCCCAAAACAAAAACAAAATAAAATACTAAAGTGAAAAGTAATAAAGATAATTAAAATTAGAATTTTAGCTACCCTATTAATTAAAATGATTAGGCTAAATTTAATACTTGACTTCTTTATCTCATCCCTCCTCTCATTAGGATTAGGAAATATTATTCAGGAAATTTCAAATAAGTTCTTAATAAAAAAAATGAGAAATTCACTCCCCTCTTCTTCCCATTTCATTAGGATAAATTAATTTAAGATCTTAGGCCCTATAAATAAACTCAAAAACAAAATAAAAACAATAAAAATAAAAAAGACCAAAAACAACGTAAAAGATATTTTAAAAAAAACCAAAATATTAATAAATTGGAGTTAGAAATTAGACAGTAGCCTAGACTGATTAGGTCAGACCCCGAACCTAGATCTAGGTCTCCCCATAGCCAGCTTAGACTACCCTAGTTTTATTAATCCCAACTGATTAGGTCTCACTCTCTCTCCGGGCCCCGCTAAGGGACCGGGAGAGCGGATGTGGATGGTTAGGACCTTAGGATAGGGTAGAGATCCATTAGGGAAATGGAACAGTTAGATTGAATCCAAGTAGGAACTCCCCTAGTTAGGCCCTTCTAACCCCAATTATTAAAATCCAAAAAAAAAAACTATAAAACCGACAAAACCAATCACAAAAATATTTTCTTCTCTTTTCCTCCACCTCCGGTGCCAAATATTTATCTAAACTTAATGATTAAAGGGAATAGAGGCTGATTCCGAGAACCTGAATTAATGAGAATGATTGAACGAGATGAGTGATTTCACACACCCCAATATCAATTTATTTACTACAGGCCCATCATCGGCCACCTTCAATCAATCCCGGCCCAACATTGGCCATTTTTTATCTAACTTCTGGCCCATCATCGGCCATGCACTTTTCACCTGCGTATCGCACGCAAACCCACAGAAATCACAACTCGAAGTTTCGTCTGCATCATTCTTTCGATTCGAAGAATCAACCTTTAAACCCTAGGTCGTCAAAGGACATTGAAAAGGATACCCTGGAATGGGGTTGATCCTCTTCTAAATATTTGGCACCTTTCCCCTTATTTTCTTAGTTTATTTTTATTTTAATTCGCTTATCCCCTAGAATACTTGGATTTCACTTTAATTAGTCTGTTCAACCCTGGATGTTGATTTCCCCTGCCTAGTTCATTATGGTCCCATCTTGAAGCCCGTAATTTGACCCTTGACCCAAGTTCGACCAGAATTGAAAGGCCTAAATTAAGTGACGAGACAACCATCGTGTGTCGCCGGCGGCACATTAGACGAGAGAAGAACCCACCCCATTTTCCTCCCGCATTCTTTCGGCTTTCGTCGAAGGACGGTGTTACGGCCGAATCCGTAACTGGCGATCGTGATCCGTCGATTTTGAGGGTAGTCAAAATCCTCATTTTCGATGTATTTTTTTATCTCACACTGTTGAATGGCAATTCCCCTTTAGGGGGGGATCAAAATTCACATCCGACACCAGGTGTCTGTCATTTGGGGTTTTGGGTTTTGCGTTTTTTGAGTTCTTAGTTACTTTTAAATCCGAATTAATTAGGATCTTAAGGCTTTAGGGCTCTAAATGATTTGATGTTTCGTAAGCTAACTGATTATGATGTTTTAATTAATCTTAGTATTTATCTTACTTAGGCGCTAAATTCAATAACTTAGACTATCTAACTATACTTTTTGGGTTTTCTGGATATCTTTTAATTTGTTTTTGGTTTCTCCTCTAATTTACTAGAGAGCAAGGAAAGAGAAGAAGGGATTTTACGTTTTATGATTTTTTTTTGGGTTTTCTATGGTTATGCGATTCAAATGGTATGATGTGAAGTGTGACAAAAATGGTAATTCAAAGTTCAAAACAGATCAAACAACCAAACATGTCATTATCATGCAGTTTCTAAATGAACTAGATGCAGAAGATCGGAAGTTGTGCACGAAGGTGGAGAAATCCACTTGGGCGCCACACCTGTGGTGCCTACCCTGTTTAGTCAGGGTTTTCAACGAATCACAATGAATGCACAAAAGTCTTAGTATTTTCAACACAATTTCCGATATTCAGCGACTGATGCGAATGTCTTGATTCGAACTACTAATGATGCTACTAATGAACCTACGAGCAAACGATGCAACGGGCAAAGATCTAGAACCCGGGCCCTGTCTCAGAAGGGTAGGGCGCCCAGGTGGTTCTGGAAAGGGCAGGCGCCTAATGGGTGGCACCCAAGTGGTTCGAGAGAGGGCAGGCGCCCAGCCTTTCTGCCAAGGGCTTCTCAAGACCTCTTTGGTATAAATGATGATAATGATGATGCTAATGCGAGATCTAACCTTGCTATGCAATTAAAACTACGAAATCAAAGCAAATCTACTATATTAGAATGAACCTAAGCATGTTACTAACATAATAATGCACTAATACCATTTTTATCTCAAGTTAATGTAGATCTACGATGCTCAAATGGCCCTAAGCATATTTCTAAACATGAATGGTAATGGAAGCCTGAATGGTAATGGAATGTAATAAAAGAAGGGAGAGATCTAGGAATACCGGTATATGACGCGTTCCTCAAGTTCCTAAAACGAAGCTTTCGCAAAGACCCATAGCTCCAGTTGAAGATATGGAAGTCTCCCCCTCTATTTCCCTTTCTTCTTCTCTAGATCTGAAGTTCTCTCTAATGGTGGCTACCTTTCTTCTTCTTGTTTATTCTCTCCTTTTCTCTCTTTTAGGGTCGCCTCCCTTTGAAAATGAAGTTAAGAGAGATTATATAGGTTTGGGACGAGTTTAGAATGGCTAGGGCTTCATTATTTCGTGTTTCTAGAAGGTCTCACGTACCCCAAGGCGGCCTAAGTTATTTTAGAATGAATTAGGGTTTGAGGGAGGATGGGCACCCATGGGGCGGCGCCCACATGTCCTGTGCAGTCTGGGCGCCCACAGGGTGGTGCTCAGGTGGTCCTGGAGAGAGTGGGCGCCCACAGGGTGGCGCATAGATGGTCTGTGTTTCGCTTTTGGACCTTGGTCCCATTTGGAGTCGAGATTGAACGGATATATCTTCAGCTGGGGGACCTGCATTAGCATTAATACGCTGGGTGCCACATGGGTGGTGCCTAGATGGATTTCAAGGCTGGGCGCCACATGGGTGGTGCCTAGGTGAACTTCAAAGCTGGGCGCCACATAGGTGGTGCCTAGGTGGTTCAGTTCGTCTTCGATGCTTGGTCCCTATGTATGAGCGGTCCCAGGCTACTTTTAGGCCAACTAGTGGAATTTGGAGGCTGGGCACCCACCATGGGGTGCCTAGGTGGCCCTGGGCTATGTGGACACCTAGCATGGGGCGCCTAGATGGATTTCCATGGGGTGGGCGCCACATGGGTGGTGCCCAGATGGAGTTTCGTCATTTTTTTCTAGGGCAAACTTCGAAGACTATTAACTTTTGATCCGCTTATCGGATTTGGACGTTCTATATATCGTCGGAAAGCTCTCAAAGTGAGGAATTTAATGGTCCAAATGTCCTGATGAATAGCAGCTGGAAAACAAGGGGAACCTCTGGACCAAGGGATTCGGCTTCCTAACTTAGGCTAATTGGGTGACACTTAGGCAAGCTAAGCGTAATCTTCATAGGTAATTGGCCTAAGCATGTCTTATGTGGTCCGGAAAACATTTGAATAGTGTCATGGTTTGTTTCTTGTGTGAGCAGTGGGTTAGACTCGAGATCTCAATGCGGTTTGGCTTTTCTCTCACGAATCTCTAGAAATTTTCGAACTAAGTCTAAAATTAACAACATGCATCTTCATCATTGTTAATTAATCTGAATCATGCCATTAACCATTTAATTATGGGTGAAATGGGGGCACCGCTATATATGATAGGTGTTTAAGGCTGTCATAGGGGCCAAATGAGGTGTCTACACTTATTTCTAATTTTATGCCACTTAACTGATGATAGGTAAAAATGACATGAATATAATCAATAGCTTAGGTTGATTAAAATTAATGAGGCCAGAAGAAGGTTCTCCCTGCAAATTATGGGCCAAGCTGACATAGTCCACTATTGCCAGGCAAATTCACAAAAGCCTAGAACACTCGCCTACCTAGCCCATTCAACAGTCCATCCAATTCGCTAGCTCTAATGAGCTTGCTGGCCCAGCATGCCCATAGGTCCAACTCACCAAGCTAGCCCACTTATCTACCAACCCAACTAACTAGGCCATGACCCGATCCAACCTATCTACAGCCCATTAACAACCCATGCAGGCTAAGAAGACATCCACCCATTTGCGGCCCTGAGGAAAAGGAGCAAGCATATTTTAGTTTCTATCCCATTTGAATTTCCCTTTATATTTTAGTAAAATAGTCTATTGGTCTGTGGTCGTAGTGTGTCCAGAGCTAGGGTCACCGATCGAATTTACCATAGGATGACCTGCCATTCCATGGCGGTGCATGAGACATAGTAGCATCCAATGGACTTGATTTTTTATTTTTTTTAACACATTGGTTAGATCCTAAAACTCTTCTTAACTGATTGGCATAGAACTTACAAACTCTACCAATTGTGTTTAATTTAGGGTTTTTATGAAAAAATTAATTATCAATCTTAATTCAACGATGTTATGAAGAAAAATAATAAAATAACAAGAGAGTTGTTCTTGCATTTTTTTTCTTTTTTGACAAAACTATCCTAGTTGACGATATCGTCAACTTCTATTACAAAAAAACTATGTGTTGCTTCCTCTTTCTCTATCTAGTGATGAAAAGGTTGTGAAAACTATTGCATTTGGTGTCCCACTTGTCTTACTTAGGTGGTCTTGGCAACCTTCCTCGGGTATGTGGGTCCCATGCTTGGTTTACAAGCATTTCTTGCCCCTTTTTAAAGTGTATTCTCATGAGCTTTGAGGGTGTGAATTTGGAGTACAAGGTGTTCAATAAAATGTCGAAATGAGGATTTTCTCTCGATTTAGTTGGTGGCTTTGAGAGAGGTTGAAGGGGATGGATTTGGATATGCTTTGTGAAATTTTGGGGTCTTATAGCCATTTGTTTGGGGGAATTTCGTAGGTCTTGATGTTTGTGAGCAACATGTGGGTAGCCTTATTATGCAATTTCTGACTAGTAGAGGCATTATTAACTATTATAAAAATTATTGCATTTTGTGGGGAAGATTGAGTTTATTTCGCCCTTTAGTTAATACTTTGTCATATTGCTTATGTTCTTTTTGTATTTGTAGTGGAAGGAGATAAAGTGTAAGGTTTGAAAAAAGGAGTTTTGGATTTTCTTTTGCATGTAAGAGAGTCAACATTGACGATGTCATCAACCCAGTTGGCGATATCATCAACCGCGGTAATCTCGTCAGAAAAAATGTACTAACAACTTATTCGTCATTTTATACTTTTTCTTCATAAAATAATTTAATTAAAATATAAGCTTAATTTTTTAGTAAAAATCTCTTTAATTTAATTAGAGATTACTTTTGTAAATAAATTGTTGTAGCTTTGTAATTTTGTTTGCTTGTTATAGTCCTAGGAATTTGTAACTAAAGAACATCAAAGAGTTCAAGGATAAATGATATATGGTGGAAATGTAGATGGGATAGCTCCTTTACCAGGATTTCATTTACTCATTTGATGCCGGGTGATTAATTTCTAATGTGGTGAAACTATTTGATTTCTATTAGAGGATCACCATTACTTTTTCAATTTTAATCACATTAACAGAACGACTTTTATAGAAAATATTAAGGTCTCTAAATTAATTTGTTCATGCGTGCTTATAATTCCTATGAATTCCATATAGAAAAAACAAAGGGACTATATACTCTTCTTAAAAGATCTTGATCATGTGACTGAATAACGTTCTTTGCAAATTATCCATTGAGTAAATTTGGGATAATTTTTGAGGTTTTTCAGAAGTATTAAGAAGAATAATAAAAGTTTATCAAGTTTAAATAATTAAAAACATATCACATAAAAATTCATATTTGCTAGTCCCAAATGTGGTCGACGCGTGGGTTATAAAAAAAATAACTTCGATCGTAGTCCAATCACTCTCAATTATCCTTTTAACACTTGGGTTTTTTTTATCGGTAACAAGGATTTCACTAAACAGAGAAGCTTGATACAAAGGTCATAAAAAATGAAAAAAAAAAAAAAGAAAAAAAAGAAAGGATTGGAAAAGTGCAAGAGAAGTGTACCAACCCCAATCCCAAGAAATTGCAAGAGAACACTTTGGCTTTTAGCTGTTTGTTTCTTGTTCCTTTCACATGATATAAATATATATATATATATATATATTGGATAATGACTATACAGCAGGCCTTGAACCTAACAATTGCCCTAGAACTGTTGGAAAAGGTGTTATTCCTGCAGAGCTGTTCGTACTCAAAAGGACACGGTGAAAGTGGCGATTTTACCCTTATTCGTGTGATATCCTATTGCTGTAATATATCTCATATTTCAAAATTATCCAATCCCGCCCAAACATAAAGCACATTTTCACCCCACCGACATTCTGCTATAAAATATATGATTTTCAAGGATTAGCAATAACCTTTAAAATATGCTTTTCAATTGGCAAAGCAATAACCTTGAAAAGATGCTTTTCAATTGGCTAAAAGCAGTAACCTCTACAAGATGCTTTTCAATAAGCTAAGCAATAACCTCTACAAGATGCTTTTCTAGGCTAAGTGATCGGACCCCAAGTGTAGGGCCACGATTATAGTAATAACTGGTGAGACTAGTTCGATCCATAGGGAGCAATGTTGATTAAGGAAACTTCCAATTTTAACCTATCCTAATTGAAAACGAAATCTAACCTAAATAGAAACTAATTAAGTTATACAACACTTGTCCAAATACTAAAAATTAATAATTAAGACTTTCCAAATAAGAAAATAAACCTAAGCAATGAAAATAAACCTAGGCTACTCAGCCCTATTCTAACTATAACCTGCAAAAGTAACAAACTCATCAAAACAACCAATTTAATATAAGATAAATCAAATCAAACATTCCTAAATTACTACTTACCAAAACAAATTACAATGCAAATACGGATGATTTGTGAGGCCCTAAATGCAGACAATACAAATCTAGAAAATTTTCTAAAAATATGATGCATGCTGAAAAATTCGAAGTACGGAAAAACTTATGCACATGCTTGTTTTCACTGAACTGTATGACCTACCTGGGATGATCCAAACCTAGATCTAATGGCTGTGATTCTAACCTTGATGATGCATGAACACAAAAAAAAAAAAAAAAAAAAAAAAAAAGAAGTGATATGCATGGCATAATATATATAACTACCATTTTATTTGAATTTGCTAGTTGTTTATTTTGTCTTAAATGTTCTACTTATAGCATTTTTCTTATTATGCAGGAATTGGAAGGAGCTGAGCATATTTGAGCTTAATTCGAAGAGGTTTAAAGCTAAGACTCCATTTGAGAAAAGTTATACACAAAGAGCATATAGGCTTGTTGGAGGAGAGCTGGAATTTCAAGTTAGAGGTCATGAGTTCAAGACTTTGCACAATTAGTTTTTATGTTTGTTGAAGACCGAATTTGGTGGCCCCCTTGATAATGGTTGCTAAAACTTAGCAATCAACTTTGCAAGAAATGGAAGGAATCTCATGGACATCAATAAGAATGTTATTGTTTAGCAAGTGAACAATTTATGAAGGAAAGAAGATTTTCGGAATTGTAGCCTTCCTGCGCAAGCTTTACTATTTTGATCATTACTTTTGACTCAAGACTCCGATTAAGACAAGGTTGCGTTCGAAAGAGGACTCAAAGGAGAGGAATATCATGTCTCACGAGGATCTCCCAATTCTGACGTTTTG
Organism: Persea americana; assembly: GCA_029852735.1. Lineage (NCBI taxonomy): Eukaryota > Viridiplantae > Streptophyta > Magnoliopsida > Laurales > Lauraceae > Persea > Persea americana. Next base: position 28,157,487 of record CM056818.1, on the reverse strand, counting down.
GGGGTCAAAATAGGCTGTCAAATAGAGGGATATGAGGGATGACGAATTTGAGTGATTTCTCTTTCTTTTTCTTCTTGTATTTTTCTTCTTTTTAAGGGGAGGCTCTCTTTTGCTCTAGGGTGAATTTTATTTTTCTTCAATCTTTGTTAGAAATTGAAGGTGGAGATTGAGTGGTGCAATAGACAACTTGAAGGCTTTCAATAATGACGATTTGCTTCATTGTTATTGTTTGTTCTACAATGCTTGGCTAATCCGTGGATTATGGTGGAGGAGGAAACCAAAACCGGTGAGTTCATTCCTTATTATTCTTCTATGTCTTTCCATCATTATGCTTAATGATTTAATAGGTTCTCCTTCATGAATGTTATTCAACTTCTGGTTTTGTAAAGGTTATTTGGAATGTCTTACTTTTTATGCTTGATCTTGATATATCATGTTTAGGTTAAATTCCTTTAATGGTTTGTGCTTGATTTTGATAAATAGTGATTAGAGTTTCAACATATTGAAGTGAAGGGAGTCTTAGGTACTATTTAGAGAATTTGATTTTTTAAGAAAAAGGGTTTTCAAAGCTAAATCTTCCGATCCAAGGCAATTGCTTGCACATTGGATTGGGTTTTATTAGGATAAGACTATGAAGTAATGTTGGAATGATTAAATCTGTTTTGGTGAAATCCGATACCCTGATCTCTCTTTATCTGATCAATTTTGTGTCTAGATTTCCTTTGATATCATTTTAGTTATTATTTTCTTTACTAATTGTGGTTTTTAAATCTATAGTGTGAAAACTGATTAAGGATTATTGAATTTTGTTTCTACAAATCTCTGTGGATCGACCCGTATTTGCCATTATCTACTTAATAGAAATTTGTGCGATTGCGGTTAATTATTTTGAGCACATCAAGAAGTGAAAAGGGAATTAAGATGAAGAAGTTATTATCTCCCAAAGATGCTTAGTTGAACAACTTCATGCTGGAAATCTGCTATGACCATGCTGAGTACCCCTATTTAGGCCATTGGTTAACCTACTTCCAAAGAGGTTTTTTGGCTGAAATTTTGGGGTCTCAAAGTTCTTATTATACACTTTAAATCTGCTATTTTTCAAGACAAAACAATCACGTTTGCCTAGTTTTTAACCCGTGCGCTTTTCAAACACAGTTGGGTCGAATCTGCTGAAACTTGCACATGATGAGAGATTTCATGCATGGGACGTCCAACCTTGGCTTGAGTTTTCCAAATTTGATTCTCAAGAGTTTTGTTTCAAACTATGGACACATGATGAGCCCCACTTTGGATGTGTACAACTTTTTATGGACCCACCTTGTGTTTGTAATGTCCCATATTGCTATTATCTTGCCAAGTCTTCAAAGTCAGATTTGGGTTGCAATTTTTTGTCAATGGTGGACCCACATGGAATTGTTATGGCAAGTAGCACCATGGCTTGGACGTCCGATCATATGGATGGATTCTCTTTGCTACTTCCTTTTCTTTTCTTTATTTTTCTTCTTTCTTTTCTTGCTTCTTGAAATCTTGACTTCTCTCTTAAATTCCGTCAATGCATAGGCCCCACTTTCTTGATTTATCCTACAAATTGAAAGGCAATTTTAAAATTAATCAATTGTAAGAAAACAAATATGAACCATATATGGGACCCTACATGCCCAAGGATTAGGGTTGCAAATGAAACAATTCCGGATCAAAACCATAGTGGACCCGGACCCAGACCCGTTTCTAAATACTAGTTCCGGTTCCAGATCCAATTTTGACTCGGAACCTATTTTGTTGGTTCCAGACCCGGTTTGGATAGGAAAACCGTGATCCAGTTCTTGAACCGGGTCCACTTAGAGGACTGGAATCTAGTTCCAAAATCGATTCTAATATCTCTTTGTTCTTCATTTTGTCTTAAAATAAGCATATCATTCAGCTTATAACAGTGCATCAAGTCTACTACCTCTAACATTATACATAAAAATGTCCAAAAAAAAAAGTTGATTTTGAGGTACAATTTGCAATATCAAAGGCTTATATGCCGGGTCCTGGGTCCACGGGTCAGAACCTATATAGATTCGGACCCGTTTATCAATTGGAACCTAAATTAGGTTCTGAACCTGGACGCGTTTATGAATTGTTACCTAAAATAAGTTCCAGACTCGGTTTTTTACGAGTCAGAACTTCCGGGCAATCGGAGAATCGGATACCTATTTGCAACCCTACCAAAGATGCACTAAAATGACATTTTCAAAAATAACTCATGACGAGGAAAATAGCAAGTATGCATTGATAAAGCCAAAAAAAAACCTAATTTTGGGGTGATAAATGAGATGAAAAACACTAATTTCACAAAAGTCATGTAATGTGATGAGTTTTAACCAATTTTGACCATGTTTCCAAAAGTAACCCCAAAAGCATGAAATCATGAAATTGAATGTAATTATATACAATTAAACCTAATTAAGTTCACAATTGCACATGGAATGATGACAGCATGACCTACTTTTGTGGACTTATCACACCCCCTAACTAGCTTTTTGCTAGTCCCTTAGCAAAATGAGCAACAAGTAATAAAACTATCTAACCTAACCCTAGGGAAAATAATCTAGTGCAGAAAACAAAAGGAAAATGCCACTTTCGCTGGCACTCTTGACTATATTTAGCGTATGTAGTAAGCCCTTAAACCCCTAGGTTGCCCCCAGTGGACGAATTATGCCTCGTGAGGGTTTACAGTGAATATACCCACAAAATTATCCTTTTTTCTTTTCTTTTTTTTAAAATCCAACTTAAAACCTAACAAAATCAAGGGAACTTTTTCAAAAGAAAATTTACAAACACCAGATATTCTCAATTCTCGAAATTTTCACAATTTTTTCTTAAATTCGGTTTACAAATCCAGTCTTTTCGTCGGGAATTCTTGAAATCATGCTGAATTGGTCATGAATGGTGAAAAGTGCTTATACGAAAAAAAAAATAGCCATCGAATGATCTGCCAAATTTTCCATGAAAACAATTTTTTTTTCCAAAATTCTTGGCCACCTAACCTAAGAAAAGAAAAATAGGTTTCTTCTCAAGGAAACTATGATGGCTTTTGCATTATTGTTTTTTCAAAGGGCGTACAATATATATATTTTAAGAAATTTCTTTTTCTCTTTTCTTTTTTCAAGATAGGACTCCTTTGTGGTGAATTTATCTCATAAATTTCACCATTTTCAAGCTTATACATCCCTATTTGTTTCTTTTCTTCTTCTTTTTTTTCTTTCATTGCATTTTTTTTATGATTTTTTTCCTACGGTTCCCAACAATAGGCAGCCGTTTCCATGTACCCAAATTAATTCATTAGCTCATAGTTGATCAAACCACTAAGTTGAACTGTCAAAGAAAAAAAGAAATAATAGCTTCACATTCAAAACCTTTGAAAACGTATATAGAATGTGTGAAAGTGAGGGGCCAAAACTCAGGACTTTTCCAAAAATCCTTTCCCTAAACAAAACCGTAAACCATTGTTCTCTTTTTCCCAAAGCATCAAAAATTCCAAAATTCGAGGTATCTCCATTTTATAAAAATCCTCTCGAAACTTCCTTTCTTTGTATTTTGTTATTTTATTTTTAACAAACACAGATAGCAAAAATCTTGAAAATTTTCCTTAAATCCTAGAAAATCAAACAAAAAGAGTGTAAAACTTTTGTCTAACCACGGACAAGTGTGCTTGTCCCCATCGCCCAACCTAACATGAACATCGTCCTCGATGTGTGTATGAATGATATGCAATGAAACATAAAGCATGAGGAATATAAAGGAACAGGAGGGTAAAGTGAAGAACTCACCTGAGAATTTGAAACTTTTCATAAACCTTGTCCATGGTTAGACAAAACACACAAAAACAAACAAAAAATAGAAAAAAAGTAGCAGCTACACTACTGGGTACTCAACATGGAATCCACCCGGATCCCAAACAAAATTTTCCTCCACACATTAGACAATGACTAGATGAAAATTTCCGGGGATTTGGACCACACATTTCTTATCCAATAGTGAGAAGGTAACCACCATTAAAGTTTTTTCCTTTAACAATGAATCATGGAAGTCTAGAGGAAGAGAGTGAATAGATGAGCTTGGTGGTTCAAGTGATTCCTATGCATATAATCCTCCAAAATCGAATTTCTTTAATCCCTCTAGCATAGGTGTGGAACATGTAGAGGCAATGTCAGCATTTAAATGTTGGGAGAGTGCCACGTATGATTCTGGAATTTCATACTCGAAGGTCTGAAGATGGCCATTTTCCTCAAATTTGGCAGTAGAGTCCTCCTTGGGGGGTGTGATTTCCATTTCCCATAATGATTGATCATTGAAAGCTTGGGAATGAGCAGTGCATGATTTCAAAATTTCCAAATTGTCATATTCAGGAATCTGAAAAACATCCAATAAAGTTTCAAACACCTCAGGAGGCTCAAAATATATATGTGTTGTTTCCTTCAAAATTGGAACATCTAATTCAAGGAAATCAGCAATCCTTGATTCCATAGGCTCTAAGGAATTGGAATCATATTCTAAGAGGGACTCCTCATTATTCTCTTTTTCCAAAATTTCCCAGTAGGATCGGCTCGACCGTTTGGGAAATAGGGTCATGGGCTGGTATGCTTCAGAGTCAGATTGTTTTTCAATCATACCACCATCAATACTCTCTTCTCCACCCTTAGATATTGATTGTGCATTTGTGTGATCCGGTAATAAAAAGTGGTCAAGGTTTTTCGGATCATCTATTTGAATATCATTTTCATTGCTAAGGGTGACGTCCTCCTGTATCATATGGCAAATTGAAGTTGTCAGGTCCCGTAGTTCTTGTTTGATGGTTTGATTGAATTCATTTTGATGATGACTAAATTTATTCCGGCTCTAAATAAATTTAGTGATCACATCCTCCAAAGACCACAACTACGAGCGTGGTGGTGGGGGTACATAAGAGCACAGCGATGGTGTTTTATATGACCATTCAATTGATGGGGGTACATATGTCAAATCCTGCACACATGACCCATCCGGAGCAGGGTTTTGGGAGAGATTAGAAAAATCAACCATGTGCCCATTTTCCCAACTGTAATCATGATGATCATTCCAATGTGGACTATGCATATTACCTATGTTGTCGGAAAAAGGCCATTGTTAAGCCTTGGCTTCATCCTCTATTTCTCGCAACACCTCTATGTAATCATCGGACCTTGTTGGACAAGTCCGTGAAGATTGGGTGTTGTATCTACATCCTCCCCACACGTTCATAGATGAAGAAGTGTTCGCATATGTGGGGTATAGGTAATCACACAAAGACCTTTTGGGTTGGTCATCTTTCATTACTTGCTAATTTGGTCGTAGACAATCATGTAAGCTCTTCTTAGCCGGTTGGGTCCCACTCAAATTCTCACATCTTTCATATTCCATGGTGTCACTAGATGAACCTGGAGATTTTGAGAAACTGAGATTTTCAAGTGACCTCTTGATTTGCGATTCCCTCTCTTGGAACATGGTTCAATTATGGAATCAAGCGAGCAAGGTGGCCAATTTTTTTTTTTTTTTTTTTTTGAAATTAATGAAAGAAAAAAACCGACCTAGAACAAACACCTAAACACTCTTAAGGTTGTAGAGTGCACCTAGGTCTCCAACATGGTCCTACGAAACCAACTTGATAAGGTAAGCCCCCAGGTAAGTGGTGGGGTCACAACGGTCCCGCTTAAAAACCACTTTCCTCAAATAGAAAATGTCACCCTTTAATGAGACAAGGCTTTCCTAGATACTGAGGTGATCAAGGAAAGCAATTGGTGCAACCTTGAGTGGACTTTCCTTCCTTTAGAGTTACCTACCAAAAATAAATCCTAAAAAAAAATTGGAAAATTTGGGTAACTTTTTGAGATTTTCTAAAAAACAATGATGTGAGTTGCTAACATTCCATGCACTTTCCTATTCCAAATTAGGGCAGTCTATCATTCAATGCATGCACCTCCTATTTCTAGAAAGATGCCAAAAATATCACACCCTTAAAGCAATGTACATGAGGAAAGTTAGAAAAGTTACCTTATATGACGCTCCCTGGCAATGCCACCAAAAACTTGATCGGACCCAAAGTGTAGGGCCGCTATTGTACTAATAACTAGTGAGACCAGGTCGATACACGGGGAGAAATGTTGATTAAGGAAACTTCCAACTTTAACCTATCCTAATTGGAAACTAAATCTAACCTAAATAGAAACTAATTAAATTATACAAAACTTGTCCAAATGCTGAAAATTAATAATTAAAACTTACCAAATAAGAAAATAAACCTAAGCTATGAAAATACAGCTAGGCTGTTTAGCCCTATTCTAACTATAACATGCAAAAGTAACAAACTCATCAAAACAACCAATTTAATATAAGATAAATCAAAACAAACCTTCCTAAATTAGATCCTACTTACCAAAACAAATTACAATGAAAATATGGATTATTTGTGAGGCCCTAAATGCAAACAATGCAAATCTAAAGAAGTTTCTAAAAATATGATGCATGCTGAAAAGTTCTAAGTATGGAAAAAATTGAGCAGACCTGTTTTCATTGGAAAGTACGGCCTACCTAAGATGATCCAAACCTAGATCTAATGGCTATAATTATATCCTTGATGATGCATGAACAAAAATAAATAAATAAATAAACATAAGTGAAAAGGGAATTAAGATGAAGAAGTTATTATCTCCGAAAGATGCCTAGTTGTACAGTTTTGTGTTGGAAATCTGCTACGACCATGCTAAGTACCCTTGTTTAGGCCATTGGTTAACCAGCTTCCGAAGGGTTTTTTTGGCTGAAATTTGAGAGTCTCAAAGTTCTTATTATACACTTCAAATATGCTATTTTTCAGGACAAAAAAATCACATTTTCCTGGTTTTCAACTTGCACACTTTTCGAATACAATTGGGTCGAATCTGCTGAAACTGTGCAGAATCTTTCACTATTCACATACCAAGTCCAAATTTAATATTTCAAATTAGTCCACAAACTTTGATTTTCGGCAACAAAACATAATTTTAGACATAAAACCTAATTCTAATGGATACATTTAGTACTTTTCAACCATAGATAATACAAATAACATAATTAGAAAGTTTCTAATCTAACATAAAAGATGCAATTAGAAGTTTTTAAATCAGAAAAGGTGATGTAAACTTAATCAGAAAACTTACTAAAAATAAAAAGAACAAAGGTGGAAAAATAAAAAGCGGAAAAGATGTATCAAATATCTATAAGAAAAAAAAAACCCTTCAATTTACAGCCACTAGGTTCAATAGTTTCTCCAATTTTGCTGATCAACTGGCCAAGATTTGGGATTGGCCAAGTTTCGCTTCATTTCCCTCCACTATACACTATTAGATGCACTATAGTATTAGCAATCATTTCTAACCTCTTGAATTGCCCAAAGTTGAGTAGTCAATTAATGTGTTAATCTCATCCATATTGTCGCGACCCCAGATTGGCTTCCGGGGAAACAAACCCGGGATTGCGAGCTGCACATACACAGCATGAGGGACATAAGTCATCGTCCACGCGTGCGGTTTCCCACAGGTTTCTGCGGTAAGGATTCCCAAGGCAAACTAACAAGATCATGGTTGTGGAAGCGTGTAGCAAATCACATCAAGACATAACACATATGGTAACAAGACACAGTGTCAAAGCGAGAAATGTAAACAAAGCATTCCCATCATAGTTTAGAGTTTCAAAGTTAGAAAAGTGAGTTAAGTTAAGTTTACAACCCATAAGAGGCCAACAAAGGCCAATACAGTTCGCAAAAGTAACAAAAGATGAAACCCTTTACAAAATGATCTGCGTCAAGATCCCGCCCAACATCTAAATGACGTCGTCAGGTTGCCACTCTCGAGCAGGCGGCGGCTCAACCGCCTCCTCCGAATGCTCCTCCTCAAAGGCATCGGCGCGTGCACCTGGGCACCAAAACAACAAGGGTCAAGCATGGCGGTCTGGCAGGTGATTGATTTAGGTATGAGCAAAAAAAAATTAGGTTTGAAAGAAACAAGATTTAAAACAAGTGATAGAATTTAAAACGAGTGCACAACAAAGATACTTATAAAGAAAGCGAAAGTCCATGAACAATATACAAGACGGAAATCTAGCATGAATACATAAGTAATATCATGATTGGTAAATCCACATAGAGCTCATCCTTTTTCCATCATACGAGATGACAAAAGCAAGCTAGACATAACAAAACAGAATCCCATGCTACACGAGGTAGACGGGGTCCGGCTGTCGAACCGGAAACAAGAACAAAGTATATGACTAGTCTGCAGACAGTCTAAGTGTTTAAGGACCCCCGGGTAGTGGATCAAGCAGACATGGCAGTCCAAGCTCAGTGGTATCTACTTAAATTCATGAATGCACAGAACAAAATTGTATTTACAGGATAGATCAAAAAATAGTGGAAGTCACTTATCAAAACAAAGCAGAGCAAGACGAGGAGGGATAGCATAAGCTATAAACATATCAAAACATCAGAAGTGATCCCCTTTTTGGTCCTCAAAATAATTCAAAACAAAGCTAATACTTATAAGTCAAAACAGGTGCAAACCGATATCCTCCACATCAATCCCAAGGTTTCGAAACAAACTTCTCAAGCATATCCTAAGACCCATCACTTGACTCTTGTGTATTTGAAACTCAAATGCCGGAATCTAAAAGCGAATTGCTGCTCCTAATGCTAAACGACATTTTAGATTTCAAGTACACAATATCAAGTTAAAAGCCCTTAATCATATTTTTTTTTTCATTTCTGTAAAAATCCCACTAAAAAAAACTCAAGTTGTGTTTTCGATCAGCTTTCGGTTACCTGGTGATTAGCCAAGGTTGTCTAGGTCGGCTAGCCGCCAGCTAACTGACGGATGACTACCTATCCCCAAGCAGAAAATCCCCACATTCTAGAATTGTGACCGACTTGAGGTTGGTCACCTATCGGTCACCTGTAGGCCAGCGAACAGCTAGTCGCCAGCTGACCGCCAACCCTCCTGCAAAAATTGTAAGCTTTTGGAATTGTGACTGACCTCACCTGTCAGCTAGCCGCCAGCTGACAGCCACCTTGCCGAAATGGCACTCTTCAAGTTCTGTTTTGGTGATTCTTCTTCCCATTCCACTTTCCTTAATTTCTTATCAAGTCCTTGCACTTCCAGAGCCTCCATGCTCTCCCATAACCCAATTTCCAACCATTTCCATTACAACTCCTCCCTTCATCACCACATCACCATATCACACCCAAAACAAATCAAATTTCAAGACAAGGAATGGAGTTTGAATTCAAAACAGTGAACAAAACTTTGGAGAGTAATAAGACATCATGCATGTAAACATAAAAGCCAAATACTAAGATTAGTTGACAATTGCATAAATTGAAAACCTATAGTATAAATTAACAATGCATTTAGAAAGCAAAATTCTACCAAATATCTCACATGCACAAGAAACCTAGATTAATCACTTACCTTAGTTCAATGTGCTACACAAATCCTCCTCAAAGATTCCTCTCAAGTGCTGAACAAAACATCTACAAAAACCCCAAGAGGAGACACTTCAAAAACCCAAAAATTTTGGAAACCTAAACCCATTTCGAAAACGGTTTTGCATGTGTGTAATCTGAACTCCTTATGAGCTATAAAGACTTAATGGAAGAGATGGAATGGAGCCCTTACTTGGAAATGTCCAAACAAGAAGCAATGGAGAAGAAAGGGTAGTAGTCCAGCTGGAAACACAAAGAAAATGGTTGCAATGGAGAGGTAGGAAGGAGAGGAAGAAGATGATGTGCTTAGATCCTCATTCCAACCTCAATTGCTAGGGCATGCAAGGTGAGAAACAAGGAGGAAAATAGTTCTTTCCCGAGTTTTAGAGCTCCTGAAACTGTTTGAATGGGGGTGAGGGAGAGAGATACGTTGTATATGAGTGGGGAGTGGGCCCCACCTGGTCTAAGGCTTCAAATGGCTGGAAAACTCCCTTGAGGGCCCCCGGATGCGATCGACGAAGGAGGAAGACATGTTCCTCAAAAAATCTAGTTTCCAAAAAGTATAAATTTCGCATGGTTCGGAGATTTCGAAAATCGTACACAAATTTGAGTGTGAAAAGACAATTTTATCCTTTTTGGGCTAAAACTTGGTTTCTAGGCTTTAGACACGGATGGAATGAATATGAAAGTTGTAAATAATAGTAAAATCTTTCAAAAGAGACGAAAATCATAATTTTTTTGAAATCCATAATCATCCCCCATGCTTACACGTGTAACCCAGAGCACCCCTAAGCGTGTCACCAAGACTAAGTCAAACCACACTCTAATCAAACGACCACTAATCCCACTTAAGCCTAAGCACCCACTTAATTAACACTAATCATGATAATCTGGTCGGGGTCTTACATATATGGTCTTGCTAACACAAATATGTTAACGATTATCCCTAATTTCTTAGTTTAGGGACATGTTAAGCAGTGAGGACTACAAGCTCTCATTTGTTACATGGTTGGAGAAGCATGCAAATACAGTTGTTCCCTTTGACTTTGTCTGTGATTTCATGTTCTCTTGCTAATTGGAACTGATATGCCTCATGAGGAAAAATGGAAGTAGAAATACAGTAGAAAAAAAAGGTGAATATATTTTTATCCAGTTTTCATGTGAACATCAACTGAAATAATTGTCACAATCCAAACAACAATTGTAAGATGATCAACTATAATAATACTTTCATCCATGACATGTTTAAAATAAAGTAAACATGTGCATTCTAAACTTGAGAGCATTGACTTGTTTTACCAGAGCATAATAGTCAATCTGCAACCACCTCCATGATTATCCAGTTTTCATGTGAATTTTATCAATTTGGTCCAAGGTTAGTTTAAGCTCAATGGAAGTTTGGCAAATGTGTACTTAATTAGTGCAAGAGTGGAAAAGATTATCTCTTAATAAAAAGCAATGCATTTTCTATTTTGACATAATTGATGTGAAGAAAGTACAATAAAATTGTGATTAACCTTTTCAAGTGACTATCGTCAGCCGCCCTCAAATGAAAATCCTCGGTCCCAAATCAAAACTATAGGTATATCTTGGGATTATTTATTTTCACCAGTTACATATGTCAATGTCGTGTAATACTTACGCATGTGGATGTTTGTTTACACTCACTTGCTCATGTAAATGATTCGCACCATACAAGATTTGGTGTCTAAAGTAGCAACATTTCATGACATTTGGTGTTCAAATATTCACACCTCATACCCTATTAAAATTATTCACTCATCCTTTACATATCCAACATTGTTTAGGATATTCTCCATTACTTCCCCATAATGCGAGATCCTTTAATAAAGGATTGTGTGATTGGTTGCGAGAAAAGTAATCATTTGGTCTTGATATTGTGTCATGCTAAAATGTCCATCATGCTTTATTGGCATAACCGCCCGTCTATAAAGTCCGTCCATAACTTAGATTTCTGCTTAGAGCGATGTTTCCTTCCTTGAGAGAGTGTTTGATAAATTAAAATATTTTAAGGTCATTTTTTGGGTGCCAAATGGTTAGGCGCATTCGGGCCGAGGTCTGCATTTGCCCCATCCTCACATATGTGGGATGAGCCAAGTCCTTAGTGGGCTTGCACTAGATAAACCCTTACTCTATCCTCAAGCATCGTGATTTGGAAAAGAAATCTTTGTTCTACTTTTCTTTTTAACACATTATTTTACTATGAACATGATGTTAATGCTCTGATACCTTCGAAATAAGTGATATGAACATGGAACCTAAAAGAGTATTATTATTTTGAGACTCATGATAGTAGATTCAACGCAAAGGTATATCTTGGAGTTCTTTACTTGAACCAATTTACATATGTAAATGACATGTAACACTTATGCAATTGGATGTTTGTTTACACTCATTTACGTATGTAAATGATTCACATCTACAAATTTTGGTGTGTAAACCAGTGACTTTTCGTGTTAAAATATCCACGCCTTAGGCCCTATTAAAACTTGTTACATATGCAAGCGATGCATAGTTATTTCATTACACTTTGGGTGCCAAAGCAGCATAGTGCAAGTTCGTCTCCTACGTCGGCATTGTAATAGTAGTTCTCTCCCTTTTTATCTATTCATTCAAATAGGCCTCCCCAAATGGTCCTGTTTATTTGCATAAAACTAGAACCTAAGTACTTAAATGTGCTCACTTTCTTGCTTTAAATTTCATACATGAGATCATTATCAATTGGAATAATGTGTAAGTTGCATATGGAATAGGAATAAATTGAGTTTTATTGTCAAATTGGCATGTTTGTCTACATGGAATGGGCCTTTTTGTTTTTATGAAATTGGAATACAAAGGAAATATTTGATTAAAACGGGTGCATTTGTTTTCGTAAAATTGAAATACATATGGACTAATTGCTATTTAAGTCCTCGTCAAACATTAAAATTCTCTACCCAACTTCTCGCATTAATTATTTCAGCAACAAACATCCATTTCTAAGAGGATGGAGATGGATCTAATTATGGGCCGGGATTGGTTCTTTCCATATGCAACTAAGTCAAGAGAGTAATGCAGAGAATTAGACCCAATGAGATTGGTTTTTGCATCCGCAACTAAGTCAAGACAGTAATGCAACTAGTCTTGACGTGCATGTAACGTGCCAATTTGGTCTTTTAATTATGACACAATGATTGCAATTATTTATAGAAATATTCCAAATTCTATGTTATCCTTTTTTTTTTTTTTTCTGGTATATGGAGGAATGGTAAATTATCTTAGTCCAACTAAACAAGCCTAGTGTAAGTCTTGGGGATCATCCCTAGGGCGCTCCACAATAGGCTGCCCTTCCGTGCTGCTCTAGTATATGATCTTTTTTTTATAAGCGTGTACTCCATGCCCGAACATTCCACCTTTGTGCTTTGCCAGTGCTAGGGGTTGATCCTTGGCACATTGGTGTTTAGATGAGACGATCAGTACCACTTGGGTTGTCTCATGGTTCTCCCAAATTCTATGTTTTTGTTAGCACTTCAATATACACATATGGGATTTGGTTAAAAAATCTACAGCCAAGTCAAAGTCATCAAGCACAGATGTTACTGACTGCAATTATTTCATAGAAAATTCAAAGTATAGGCCTTTTTTTACACTTAAATTTACTCAAATGGGATTAGTTCAAGGCAAGTCAATAACAGAACTAGTGTTAAGATGAATGCATCTTATAGCTGAAACTCAAGGGACTATATTTTCCCATTGTAATATGGTTATTTTATTTAGAATAGCCAATGGTTATTTTGTAAGAGTACAATGAAACACTAGTGTTAAGATGAATGCATCTTATAGCTGAAACTCAAGGGACTATATTTTCCCATTGTAATATGGTTATTTTATTTAGAATAGCCAATGGTTATTTTATAAGAGTACAATGAAATATATTAACTCAAAATAGGAAACTCATTCACATCTATAATCAGAATCCTAATGAAAAATAAATAAGAAATCAAGTAAAGATGACATTAGTATAATTAAAATCTAGTTTAATTATATTCTGCAATGAACTCATCCTTCTCATATCCAACACTGTTTAGTATATTCTCCATTACTCTCCCGCAATCCAAGATTCTTTAAGAAAGGATTGTGTGATTAGTTTCAATAGACATAATCCTTTGATCTTGATATTGTGTTCTACAAAAACATCCATCATGCGTTATTGGTGATAATTTTCTATCAGTAAATTCCATAATTGTCTTAGGTTCCTGCTTAGAGTGACATTTTCTTCCTTGAGAGAGTGGAGGGAGCATTAGTTATAAATTTAAAAAAAATCTAGGGTCATTTTATGGTTGTCAAACGGTTAGGCACATGCGGGTCAACGTCTGGATTTACCCTACACTCACATGTGGGCTGAGCCATGTCCTCAGCGGGCTTGCACTATATAAACCCTTACTCTACCCTCAAGTGCCATGATTGCGAAAAAAATCTCTCTTCTATGTTTTTGTTATTTTAATGCATTATTTTACTATGAACATGATGCTAGTGCTATATTAACTTTGTAGTCAGATGTATGAACAATAAAAAGCTCTAAAAAGAGAGTGTTCTTATTTAGAAACTCATGATAGCAGATTCAAAGCCTTAGGTATATCTTGGGGTTACTTATTTGCACTTATTTACATATGTAAATATCATGTAATACTTATGCATGTGGATGTTTATTTACACTCATTTACATATGTATAACTAATTCACATGTACAAGCTTTAGTGTGTCAATGATCGGCTTTTTGTGTTAAAATCTTCACATATCAATGAGCGACTTTGTGTGTAAATAATTAATTTTTGTGCGTAAATGATTCACATGTGCAAGTTTTGGTATGTCAATGAGCGACTTATTTACATATGCAAGTGATGCATATTGATTATATATCCCTTTGTGTGGCAAAGCAATATAGTAGTGCAGGTTCGTTAGGTAGGTATTGACGTATTGTAATTGTGTTTTTTTTTTTTTTTTCACCCTTTTTATCTATTCATTCAAATGGGCCACCCAAATTAGCCCATTTGTTTGCACCGAATTAGAACCTATGCACTTAAATGTGCCCATTTTCTTGCTTTAAATTTGATACATGGGATTGTTATCAATTGGAACAATGTGTAAGTTGCATGGAATTGGAATAAATTGAGTTTTACTTTCAAATGGGCATGTTTGTCTACATGGAATAGGCCTATTTGTTTGCATGAAATTGCAATACAGAGAAAATATTTGATTAAAATGGGTGTGTTTGTTTTCATAAAATTGAAATATCCAGGGTTCGAACCCCGAGAGGATGGAGGCCCGCACAAGCGGGAAGAAAGCCCACACAAACGAGAAAGGAGCCCGCACAAGCGGGAAAAAATGACGTACCCAGTGGAACCATGGGCAGCCAGGTAAGAAATGATGCTCCTTACCACTGGGTACGTCATTTCTTTCCACTTGTGCGTGCTCCTTTCCCACTTGTGTGGGCTTTCTTCCCGCTTCTGCGGGCCTCCTTCCCACTTGAGTGGGCTACCTTCCCGTGTGTATGTAGCTCTCTCTTGGGACCCAGCCCCCTTGCAAGGGTACCAAAAAAAAAAAAGGATGGAGGTGGATCTAATTATGGGATTGGTTTTTCCCATCGCAACTAAGTCAAGACAATAATGCAAAGATAATGCAAAGAAATAGACCCAAATGAGATCGGTTCTTACATCTACAACTAAGTCAAAATAGTAATGCAAACAAATATACTCAAATGGGATTGGTTCTTGCATTTGCATCTAAGTCAGTATAGTAATGCAATAAGTCTTGATGTGAATGTATCTTGTGTTGGTTAAAATTGAATGATCAAGAGTGTGCATTTATTTCATTCCCATTTTTATTTTTATATGGGTTATACATTTCTCACCTCTTGGGTACAAGTTGTTTACATAAACTTTTTATACAAATCCCCCGTTTGGCTTAGGAGATCAAGTGCTAAAAAATTACAATAAAATACATGAAATACAGGAAACAGGGACTGTGGGGCACTGCCAGGTGAATTCTGATTTGCCTGGTAGTGCCCTGTAGGCATAAAATCTGTCCTATAGTGGTTTGCAGGGCTTCTTGTTGCTTCTTCTTTCTTGCGAAGTCGTTGTGAGACACTTCATGGAGCCCTTTTAAGTACTATGAAACTCAAAGCGAGGGAAATGGGTGGGTTTAGTTGTCCTTTAGGTGTTGAAACCAAAAATGTCACTTTGCCTCATCAACATCAAAAGCTATATAGAGTCGCATCCTACTACAAACAGGCAAAGCTGCTTTAAGCATCAGATCTTGACAAAACCAAACAAAAACTACAAGATCTCTCAAAGTAGCCAAAAGAAGGGTACACATGAAGTTTCGAGCCATTTCGACACCATTTGGCCTAACTTCAATCCTCCAACAGCTGAGCGCGAACTCCCAACGACGACAATGAAAAATACATCAAATCTTCGATTAGAGCTTATGGATGGTCTCAAAATACCTCCAAAAGGCTCCATGTCGAATTTCAAGTCAAACCGACACCATTTGACCCTCCATCAGCTCTCGAACGGCGAAATCAAGCCTCCCGGCGGCGAGAACCTCTGATGCCGCCACTCATCAAACAAAACACGTAAGTAGCTTCTGCATACTTCCAAAGGGTTGCACATCAAATTTCAGGTAATTCCGACAATGTTTGACCCGGTTTTGATGCTCCGAAGCGAAATCAAGCCTACCGGCGGCGAAGCTCCCCGGGACCATGGCACCCAAATCGGAGCTAATGGATCATCTCAAAATGACTCCAATAGGCTCCTCGTCAAATTTCAGGTCAATCGGACATCGGATGACCGTACATCAAAGCTCGACATCTTCCGCACGGTGAAATCAAGTCAAGCATCGACGGGAACCCAAACGGCTTCAAAACTCAAATAAAAGCCCATGATTGGTCCTATCTACTGCCCAAGAAGCTTCACCTCAAATTTCAGGTCATTCCGACATCATTTGACCCAGTTTCAACTCTTGGCGGAAAATCGGCTACAGAGTCTTCGACTTTTCCAAAAAATAGGAAACTTTGTGCTCTGATTTGCACAGCCTTTCGATGGGTTTTCTTCAGAGGAATCAAGCCAATAAATGAGGAGAAATGTCAAAGAAAAATACAGGAGAAAACAGAAGCGAAAAAGCCCGAGAAACGACCAAGAAACGGCGACCAGAAGGCGACCGGAAAATGGACCAAAGTCCAAGGTCTCCAGCCCCATGGTCGCCGGCGACCCTGGAAATCCGGGCCACCAGATTTCCGCCAAAAGTGTCGTTTTTCCGTTCTTTTTCACGTTTCGCGATTTTTGGCCCCTGTGATTTTCTTAAAATCTGATTTTTGAGGCATGATATCCGTCGATCTTCGTCAACATCACGGATCCGCCATCGAAATCAATTGATCATCATCGGACACTCCGAAACTGCCAACCGGCCGACCAAGAAAGCACACTTTCTGCCCAACCGATCAAGAAATCGACTGGACAGATGTTGCCGGCCTATTGGTGTCAACTAATGTTTGAATTTTCATCGTCATCCGACATCAAACAACGTATGCATCCATCGATGATCATCGCAAGAAGAATTCCAAAGGACGCGGCAGGGCCCGCGACTCTTCAAGCGACTCGGCAGCCAATTAATGAAGTTAAATGACCCTTTTTATGGCAATTTATTAGGGTCATTAACTCATTATTTTGAACAGCCCAATCAGAAGCCTAGAAATGGGAGTTACAAGTCCAATTAATCATGACAATTAACCATGTAACTCCTATCATTATGGAGATTAATCATGGTAATTAATCATGAAACTCCCATCATCATGGAGATTAAATGCCCATTATTCTCCATCGGCCAATCAAAATCCAAGAAAAAGGAGTTACAATATAAAGAATTAAATCTTGTAACTCTTCCCATCATGGAGCATTAATACCATTAATGCCCATAAAACCCTCCTAATGGCCACCAAAAGCCTATAAATAGGCAGTCATTCCAAGGAGAAAGGGTCCAAAAAAAATTTCTGAAGTGGTCCTGAAAAATCCCCAAAAAATTGCTAAAAACTCTCGGAGAAATCTCTGCGCAAAGAAGCTCAGCTACTCTGAAGAAACTCTGCTGCAAGAAAACGCCACAAGGTGATCAAAGTCCCTTGGGGGGCCGCCACCCCCCCCCCCCCCCCAAAGATCTCCTCTCTTCTTCTATCCAACATGGCCTAGATGCGGCTTTTCAGCCCGTCTACTTGGTTTTTTATTGGATATAAGACCTTCCCTTGGTCTTTGTCCTCTAAAAATCTAAGGTCCAAGCCAAGCCAAGTGAATCAAAGTATCAAGTGTTCTCATCTGAAGGACGATGGTGGAGCCCATACATAACTCACGGCCGTTGATCTGAACGAGTCCCCACGATCTCTTGAGAAGTTAGATTCCTTTTTTTACTTTTCTATTGTATTATGTATTTTTTTAAAGAGACATAAAAATCACATTTCTTGTCTTTACATTTTGATGAGATTTGTAAACTGCCTTTTACGGCACAAAATCGCCTTCTACGGCACAAAACTGCCTTTCACGGCAAATTAAACAAAATCGCCTGTCACGGCATTTTAAAACCTTGTCTCTTTCTTTAAAATATATGTTCAATGGAAAGTTAGAAAAAAGTTGATTTCCTTTTCTACTTGTGAAGGTGAATCTCCGGATCACCACTTCAAATTCCAAGTAGCAGAGAAAATCTGGCATACCCGTACAAAAAAATGTTGATACTTGCTCTTTTTTTTCTCTTTGCGCCGCCGCACCCCGGCGGACTCGGGACGGAGGAAGGCAAAAAAGAAAAAGATGGGTCCATCATTAGGCAGTCTTTGTAGCCTATCACTTGTTTTCCTAGGGTGTAAAGTGCGAAATTCTAAGGGAGTTACTAGCATTTATACCAACAACGACAATCCAAGGTTGTACCACTACAAGGCCATTGTATGGTAAGCTGGAGCGATGAATGCAACAAAGACATTGACCTCCCTTCCTTCATAAGTTAAGAAGACAAAGTCAATCTCAGAAAACTTGAAGTATGAAAGGCATCATGGTGTTAAGGCACTGTTAAAGCCCTCTGGTTGTACTCCCGGAGTTTGAATACCATGCATTGTGTTTGAGAGGTTTGGAGGTTGAGAAATCAAGAGGGTCAATCTAGATACAACCCTAGGGTTCTATACGGTCCCAACACTGACTTTTCTATGGAAATAAGAAAGCAATAATCTAAGTTACCAATCAATCAACCACAAACTATCTAAAGAGATGGACATGCGATTTTTACATGAAAACCCCAAAACAGGAAAAAAACCACAGGACCTCACACACTGGTTCAAAAAGATCAAGCACTTTGTAAATCAAAGGTTATAAGATGTACTCGCTACCCTTTTCAGTTGAACGCAACCTAAGTGTCGTAGTTGATCTTTTATTGTTCATTGTAGATTGATATTCATGCTTATTGCTTAGACTCCTATCCTTGGACTTCACATGATCACAGTGTCTTTACTCGCTCTGATATTGCATATCTGCATTATTATGTCTATCCACCTACCGACTATTCATAGATGATGATGGTGCACTTGGTGCATAGGTGCCAAGCCCATCTACCTCGAGGAGGCAATGGCGGTATAACAGGCGAAATAGCTTAATGGTGAGTACGAGTAGTGTGCCAATGACATTGACTTTGTGACCAGCACATGAGTGCCTTCATACTTTTGCACAGTTAGTATTTATTATTTTGTTGGCCTAGGTTTTAAACTACTTTGTTATCTTCTATTAAATTGTAGTACTAAAAGATGTACTTCTGTTACATTGTACCATCTATTAAATATAAAGTTTTCGTTGTATTTTATGGCTAACCCAACAAAATGTTTATGCCTCACCGCAGACTTTGATCCTATAGGACCACGATTGGGGCCCACGTTGTGTGGTTTATTATTGAGATTTTTCACTGGCCCATAATCTCACGCATAATCCCCAGCCCATCTCAGGGCCGTGACAAAAACTGTACAAAACTTAGTTTCAATCCAATTCAAGGAGGTAGTGTAGATGAAATCATTGGATTGATTAAAGACAAGCCCCATGTCTTTAGAAAAATGGGATTGGAAAAACGGGAATTTGAAGAAGTGGGTACTGGTAAAGTTAAGATGTGTTAGTCTTTATATATATATATATATATATATATATATGTTTATTTCTTTATTTTAACAGTAAATTTCATTATGAAAAAGCAGACGATACAGGAGAAATATACTGAAAGACTACAAAGAACACCCAAAAAGGTAGACAACCAAACAGAACAAACAGATCGAAAGAGGAGCTAATAAGACGGGGCAATTTCCTTCCAATTCAGCAACACACTTGGTCTAGCAAAATCCCTTAAAAAATTGGGTTAATAGACACCCATAAAGCTACAAAAAGCTTTATCTTATCGGTAATTGAATTCACACCCATAATCCCTTTGAAACACCTTGTGTTACTTTCCTTCCAAATAATCCATATAACAGCCAAAAATGACAGCTTCCACATTTCTTTTCCCCTAGGTGCCATAGACGGACAAGTCCAAGCTTCAAAAAGATCCGAAAGAGAGTAAGGCACCATAAACAAACCCAACACCACACTCCTTGTCATATTGGCAAAGTTGCACTTAACAAGAATATGATCCACAGACTCCTCGTCCTTAAGACAGAAAGGGCAAGCATTCACCACAACCACACCTCTTCTTCTTAAATTATCCATAGTTAGGATTCTGTTCGGAGAGCTAACTATCCAAACACCAAAACTCTTGGTGGGGCTTTTAATTTCCAAAGACTTCTCAAAGCTGGAGTAGTCCTTACTCTCTCTAACAAAGCCATGAAGAAATAAGTAACTGAGAAACTATTGTCACAAGAGGGAGTCCAAACTCTTTCATCTTGTCCCCCTTAGAACATTAAGAAAAAGTAGCAACCGACTCTCCTCAATCTCCTTCATATTTCTTCTAAAAATAGGGCTACATATTAATTGGCTTCTAGACCCAATCGTTTCTAGGTAACTGGAAACCTTCGCTTCCTTGTCCAGAGCAAACTTCACCAAATCTAGAAATTGGGGTGCCAACGGATGGTCGCCAACCCAATTATCAAGCCAAAACGCCACCTTCTCTCCCGAGCCTACCCAATACTTCAGATTTCTTTTAAAGTCTTCTTGGACTGAAGTAATGCCTTTCCAAATGTTAGAACTTATGTAGGAAGCATAGTGGAAATCCCATCCATCCCTCGAACCACCATATTTTGCTAGCATAATGTCTCTCCACAACCCTTCATATTTGTTAATTTACATTGCTCAATAGAAGTTAATAAGTCTTGGTTAACTGGGCCCTTGGTTTGCCCATCCTGTACTGTGACTAGAAGTGGGCCTGTTATAGGTCTACTGGGATTGGAAGCAGTGTTTGGGTGTAACAGGGTCTTATGGCTGATATTATAAATAGAGACTAAGGGTCTCTATGATGTATACCTTTTCTGATTGCATAGTGAATTCTCCTGTCTTCCCTGTGGACGTAGGCCAAAAGCCGAACCACGTAAATCTCCCTATTCTTGTGTGCGTACTTGATATCTCTTCTGGTAGGCCCTAGATCTGAACAAACTGGTATCAGAGCAAATTTGGCGTGATCGAAGGAGATCTGACGAGTCGGATCTTCAAAGGGTTGATCCGAGAAGAGAAGGATCATTCCCTATTCTGGATTGGTTCGCAGGCAGAAGCTACAGAGGATTTGGACTGTTCCATCAGATCAAAAAATTAGATTAGAAACTACCTTGTAGCGAAGATTAGATCGCAGCGAAATCATGCCTTGCATGATTTGATATGGGCGGTTTTTTTTTGCTAGGCCCCACCTCCGGCGTCTTCGCTACCGTGCGTGTCGCTCCCATCACCAGAGAACAAGCGGTGCTGCGCCATGCCATGGCCTTTCTTGTGAATCGTTGGTCTAGTTCTGTTTATAGAACCAGAACGTGAGGAGGAAGAAAACCCAATTTTCTTTGGGTTTGTTTCTGGGTTAGGTTCGGTCCAGGTCGACCCGACCCATTTGCGGAAGCCCACAAGCAAAGCCAGTGCAGAAAGGAACTGGTACAGTTGCTGACATCAGCAGAAAGCAAGCAGGTGATGTCAGCATATCTATACAGTCAAAGGTTGTTTAACCAAATCGAAGGTTGAAAATTGTTTTCGTGATATCTTGACGATCTGTAGTCCGATATGAGATATGTTTGAACCTACGGACTATTTGCGAGTAGATCTACGCGATTGTGGAAGAAGATTGGCTGTTCAATAGTCAACGAAGGAGATTGACTAATCAGAGCACAGAAACTTATTTTTGCGATATCTTAGCCGTCCAGAGTCGGATTTCAGATCTGTTTCTTCCAGCGTGCTCGTGGTGACCAGATCTACACAAGTGTTGTGAAAGATTCCCAGAATGGCTATGAAGTTTGAAATTGAGAAATTCGATGGAAACAACGACTTCAGTCTTTAGCGTCTGAAGATGCATGCTTTGCTGGTTCAGAATAGATTACAAAAAGCTTTGAAGGGAAAGAATACTTTGTCTGACAAACTGTCACATGAAGAAAAGGATGAGTTGTTGGGAAAGGCGTACAGTCAGATTCTGCTATTTTTTAGTGATGGTGTACTGCGAAAGGTTGCTAAGGAGAAAACTGCTACTAGCATATGGCAAAAGTTGGAGAACTTGTACATCACAAAGTCTCTCACGAATTGCATGTATCTGAAAAAGCGATTGTTCACGTTACAAATGTAGGAAAGGTATGTCTGTTTCAGCTCACATTGATTCTTTTATAAAAGCTATATTGGATCTTGAAAATATAGATGTTAAAATTGATGATGAGGACCAAGCTATTATGTTGCTATGCTCTTTACCACCCTCATATGAGAACTTTGTTGATACCATGATGTATGGTAGAGAAACTCTTTCTAAAGAAGATGTTGAGCCAACCTTGAACTCTAAGGAGTTGAAGAAAAAGGTTGCAACTGAAAAGCACGTGGCAGAACAAAGAAAAAAGGGCAGAATAGAAGAGGCCAATCTAGGTCAAAATAAAAAACTAGAAAATTAAAGTGCTTCAAATGTCAAAAGGAAGGGCATTTTAGAAAAGATTGTCCAGAGTGTAAAGGGAAGGAGAAATCTGATTATGAAGAAGTCGCCAAAGTAGCAACCGATGTTGCGGAGACTAATTCTGATGGTGCAAAAATTCTTTTGGTTACTATTGATAGTTCAGCCACTGAGTGGATTCTTGATTCAGGGTGTTCTCATCATATGTGTCCTTACAGAGATTGGTTTACCAATTATCAATCTATTGATGGTGGTAAAGTGCTTATGGGAAATAATGCAGTCTGTAAGGTTGTTGGGATAGGTGCAATCAAAATTAAGATGCATTACAGTATTGTGAGAACTTTATCAGACGTTAGGCATATTCCAGAGTTGAAGAAAAATCTGATTTCCTTGGGTAGGCTTGACTCCAACGGTTGTACCTACAAAGCTGGAGGTGGAGTTATGAGAATCTCAAAGGGTGCTCTTGTAGTGATGAAGGGACTGAAGTAGAATGGCCTTTACTTTCTTCGAGGAAGTACAATTACAGGTGTTGTAGCTATGTTGTCCTCATATTCAAATTCAGAAATTACCAAGTTATGGCATATGCAACTTGGGCATATGAGTGAGAGGGGTATGGATGAGTTGACTAAACAGGGTTTGCTATGTGGTCAGAAAACAGGAAAGCTGGACTTCTATGAGTATTGTATCTTCAGAAAGCAATGTAGAGTTAAGTTCAAGACAGCTATTCATTGGACCAAGGGTACTTTGGATTATATCCACTCTGATCTTTGGGGTCCCTCTCGTGTTCCATCTCTTGGTGGTGGTTTATACATGTTGACCTTTATTGATGACTATTCTCAAAAGGTCTGGCTGTATATTTTAAAGCACAAACAGGAAGCTTTTGCATAGTTCAAGCAACGGAAGGCTATGATTGAGAAGCAGACAGGTAAACAGCTCAAGCGCTTGAGAATTGACAATAGCTTGAAATTCTGTAATAGTGCTTTTAATGAGTTATGCAAGAATGAAGGGATTGTGAGGCATCATACAGTCAGAAATACACCACAACAGAACGGAGTTGCATAATAGATAAACATGACTATTCTAGGGAAGACTCGGTGCATTCTCTCTAATGCAGGGTTACCTAGGAAGTTCTGGGGGGGAGCTGTTAACACGGCTTGTTATCTAATCAATCGGTCTCCATCAACAACGATAGAATGTAAAACTCCTGTAGAGGTATGGTCTGGATCTCCTGCTGATTACACCAACTTGCGGATATTTGGTTGTCTTGCCTATGCTCATGTGAATAATGGAAAGCTTGAACCAAGGGCAAGAAAGTGCATATTTCTAGGGTATGCAGATGGTGCTAAAGGATATAGGTTGTGGTGCCTAGATGGGAAATCTCCCAGATGCATTATAAGCAGAGAGGTGACCTTTGATGAGTCTGCTATGCTGAAACCGAAGGAGAACCATGATGCAAGAAAGGTGGAGGATAACAACGGTGTCAGTAAATAGGTGGAGCTTGAGAAGGAAGCTTTAGGAAACTTATAGGATAAGGTGCAAGCAAATGTCCCAGTTCGACAGGATGTAAAGGAGATGCAAAGCTCAAATGAGGAAACTGCAGTTCCAGATGGATTACATGCTTACTAGGGATAGAGAGAGGAGGCAGATTAAGCAACCTCAGAGATACGGGTATGAAAATATTGTTGCCTACACTCTTAATACAACTATGCGTATTGAGTCTGAGCCGATTACATATCGGGATGCCATCACTAGTAAAGAATCAGCAAAATGGGCCGTAGCCATGGGTGAGGAGAGTGAATCTCTTCATAAGAATCTGACTTGGGAGCTGGTGAAACCTCCAAAAGGCCAGAAGATTGTTGGGTACAAATAGGTCTTAAAGAAAAAAGAAGGAACTCCAATGGTGGAAGATGCTAGGTTCAAAGCACGACTATCACAAAAGGCTATATTCAGAGGGAGGGTGTTGACTTCAATGAAGTGTTCTCTCCTGTGGTGAAGCATAGTTCTATCCGGGTGCTGCTTGTTAGGGTTGCTAAATTCAATTTAGAGCTAGAGCAGCTTGATGTCAAGACTGCGTTTTTACATGGCGAGCTAGATGAACAGATTTATATGCATCAACCAGAGGGGTTTGAAATTCATAGAAAGGAAAACCGCGTATGTTTGCTAAAAAAAATCGTTGCATAGCCTGAAGCAGTCTCCTAGGCAATGGTACAAGCGTTTCGACACCTTTATGGTTGGAAACGGTTATTGCAGGAGTGCATACGACAATTGTGTCTACCACAAGAAGCACTCCAATGGCTCGTATGTCTATTTGCTGTTATATGTTGATGATATGTTGATTGCTGCAAAGGACATATCTGAGATCAACAAGTTGAAGACTCAGTTGAGTGGTGAATTTGAAATGAAAGACTTAGGTGCTGCAAAGAAAATTCTTGAAATGGAGATTCGAAGGGACGGGAAAGCGGGCAAATTGTCTTTGTCACAAAATGGGTACCTTGAGAAGGTTCTGAAGCACTTTAGTATGCAAAGTTTGAAACCTGTGAATACTCCATTGGCAGCCCATTTCAAAATTTCCGCTGTTGTGTCACCACAAACTGAGGAAGAGGTGGAGCACATCTCTCGTGTTCCTTATGCTAGTGCAGTTGGGAGTATCAAGTATGCCATGGTTTGCACGAGGCCAGATATTTCACACGCGGTTAGTGTAGTAAGCAGATACATGGATAACCCCGGAAAGACCCATTGGTAGGCATTGAAATGGATACTCCATTACTTGAGAGGTACTACTAATGTTGGGATAGTTTATGACAGAAGCAACAACACTTCTGGAAGTGTTATTGGATATGTTGATTCAGATCTTGTCAGAGATTTAGACAGAAGAAGGTCCTTGACAGGTTATGTCTTCACTTTTGCTAGCGGTGCCATTAGTTGGAAGGCAGCATTGCAATCCAAATCTGTCTTGTCTACCACTGAAGGAGAATATATGGCAGCAACAGAGGCAGTGAAGGAAGATAAGCTGCCAGTCAGCTATACCACAACCCTCTGCTGGGTGGTCCTGGGGTCGAGGAACCCCCTACTCCTAAAGCTCGAGATAGTGAGTATGCAGCTCATACTTCCAACTCCTATACAAAACACCGCATTGGTGGTCAATGTCCGCCCCGGAGCTGCATATCACCTTCATAGTCCCCGATATCAAAAAATTGCTGCAATTAGGGGAGAGCCATATGTCAGATGTGAATTTTGATTCCCCCCCCCCTCCCCCCGAGAGGGGAATCGTCATTCAACAGTGTGAGATAAAAAAATACATTGAAAATGAGGATTCCGACTACCCCCAAAATCGACGGATCACGATCGCCAGTTACGGATTCGGCCGTAACACTGTCCTTCGACGAAAGCCAAAAGAATGCGGGAGGAAAATGGGGTGGGTTCTTCTCTCGTCTAATGTGCCGCCGGCGACACACGACAGTTGTCTCGTTACTTAATTTGGGTCTTTCAATTCGGGTTGAACTTGGGTCAAGGGTCAAATTACGGGCTTCAAGATGGGACAATAATGAACTAGGCAGGGGAAATCAACATCCAGGGTTGAACAGACTAATTAAAGTTAAATCCAAGTATTCTAGGGGATAAACGAATTAAAATGAAAATAAACTAAGAAAATAAGGGGAAAGGTGCCAAATATTTAGAAGAGGATCAACCCTATTCCTGGGTACCCTCTTCGATGTCCTTTGACAACATAGGGTTTAAAGGCTAATTCTTCAAATTGAAAGAATGATGCAGACGAAACTTTGAGTAATGATTTCTGTGGGTTTGCGTGCGATACGCAGGTGATAAAAGTGCATGGCCGATGATGGGCTGGAAGTAAGATAAAAATGGCCGATGTTGGGCCGGGATTGATTGAAGGTGGCCAATGATGGGCCGGTAGTAAATAAACTAATATTGGGGTGTGTGAAATCACTCGTCTCGTTTTGTCATTCTCATTAACTCAGATTCTCGGAACCAGCCTCTATTCCTTTTAATTGTTGAGTTCAGATAAATACTTGGCACCGGAGGTGGAGGAAAAGAGAAGAAAATATTTTTGGGATTGGTTTTGTTGGTTTTATAGTTTTTTTTTTGGATTTTAATAATTGGGGCTAGAAGGGCCTAACTAGGAGAGTTCCTACTTGGATTTAATCTAACTATTCCATTTCCCTAATGGATCTCTACCCTATCATAAGGTCCTAACCGCCCACATCCGCTCTCCCGGTCCCTTAGCGGGGCCCGGAGAGAGAGTGGGGCCTAATCAGTTCAAGTTTAAGAAATTAGGGTAGTCTAAGCTGGCTAGGGGGAGACCTAGATCTAGGTTCGGGGTCAGACCTAATCAGTCTAGGCTACTGTCTAATTTCTAACTCCAATTTATTAATATTTTTGAGTTTTTTTATATCTTTTACTTTGTTTTTGGTCTTTTGGATGTTTATGGTTTTTATTTTATTTTAAGCTTTATTTATAAAACCTAAAATCCTAAACTAATTTATCCTATTGAAATGGGGTGAGGGGAAAGGAATGAATTTCTAATTTTTATTTAATAATTTATTTAAAGTTTCCTAAATAAGATTTCCTGATCCTAATGAGATGGGGGAAGAGAAGAGAAGTCATTTATTGGATTTAGCCTAATTATTTCTAATTAATAGGGTAGCTAAAATTCTATTTTTAATCTTTACTTTTTACTTTATTATTTGGTTTTCTTTTTGTTTTGGGGTTTTTGTTTGTTTTTATTTTTTATTTTTTATTTATAAATTATGCAGTCCTAAATTGCATCTAAAAGAATATGAAATAAAAATGCAATCTAAGTTATAATGCATGGGCAGGTTGGATTCATGAGCATGTTTTAATGCATGAATCAGGAACAAATTAAAAAAAGCCATGACAAAAGGAAAGAAAAATGCCTATTTAAATGAATGATCATATTAAATGCATGGGCATAATTTATACATGAATAATGAGGTATAAGATAAATGGAGAATTAAGCCTAATAGAATAACATAGTCTCAAGCATACATGTATGGGCTCGGTTTGGAAGAGTGGGTTCTGAAATGGGTTTGTGAAAGTGGGTATAACAGTAAGGGGTGTGCGTGAGTGTTCAGCAGTGGAATAAATGGTGCAAGGAAGTGGAGTCAAGCGTGAGTGCAGTAGGGGGTGCAATTGCGGGTGGGGCGTAGTGCAGGGGCTGTGGAGGAATAAGGAGAGGAGAGGAGGGAAAAAGAGGGAGAGAGAAGGGTGTAGGTGGGTGCGGCGATGCTGCAGGGGAGTGGAAGAAGAGGATGGAGAGGGAGAGAGGAGAACAGGGAAGAGGGAGAGATGAAAAGCAGGGAAGGAGGGGCAGAGGGTGGCGCTCGCAAAGAGGGTGAAGGAGAGAGGGTAGAGAGAGAAGGGGCTGGTGCTGGGAAGAGAGGAAGAAGGAGCAGGGGAGACAGAGAGGATGAGCAGGTGGGTGCGGGGAGAGACAGAGCTGGGGGAGAGGGAGACAGAGAGGGAACAGGGATAGAGAAAAGAAAGGGCAGACAGAGCAGAGAGGGAGAGTGGCAGTGAGTAGAGAGGCGAGAGAGAACGGAGAGTGGAGAAGGAGAGAGGCTGCAGAGATGGAGAGAAAGTGACAAAGAGTAGAGAGGCGAGAGAGAACGGAAAGAGGGAGACGAAGAGATGGGGATGGGGGAGAACGGGGAGAGTGGAAGAGGTGGCAGTGGTGCGTGTGGGAGAGAGTGGGTGGGAGAAGGGGATGGAGAAGGAGAGGAAGAGAAGAAAAGAAAGAAAAAGAGACGGGTGATGATGCAGATGTAATGTGTAATGGGTGTGAGGAGAGGAGAGGGCCTACCTGGTTCCGGAGTCTGGTGGAGTGCTGTTGCGTGAGTTTGGAGGTGCTGTTATGTCTAAGAGATGGGCGTCGTCTGAGATGGGTTATGTGTAGGGGTGTGGTGGCAGCTGCTGCGTGCGAGGGAGACGAGCGGTGGAGGGAGATGAAGAGGTGGGGCCTGGTGCAGAGGAAGAGGGAGAGGTGCTATGGAAGCCAGAGATAAGTGATGGCGTGGCGGTGCTGCTGTATGCGTCTGCGCAGAGGAAGAGGGAGAGACGCTGTGGAAGACGAAGATGGAAGACGAAGGGCTGTTGTGGCTGCGAGGGGGTTGCTGCGCGCGTCTGGCAGGGAGTGTTGCATGAGATGGGCTGCAGGCGGACGTGCTGCTGCAACTGGGAGAAGGAGAGGTGGAGAGAGCGAGGAAAGGGAGAAGAAGAGAGGAGACAGAGGGTGAGGAAGGCCGGGGAGAGAGACAGAGAGAGAGAATTAAGGTGCGTGAGATGGAGAGTCCCGGATCTGGAATGGGTGGGCGTGCTGCTGCGGTGAGATAGAGCTTCCGTGGGGTTGCTGCTGCGTGCGTCTGGCGGATTGAGATGGTGGGAGATGATGAGCGTGGAGATGGAGCGAGGGGCTTTGCTGCAGGTGGAAAGGAGGGATCTGAGAGGGAGATACGCGAGGCGGAGCTGCAGATGACGAGTTCTGGTGCCGTGGGTTAGGGAGCAGAAGATGATGATGGGGAGGGAGTTCCGTCTAGGTGAAGGAGATGGACGTGTGATCTGCACCTGTGTTTGGGAGAGATGGAGGGCGAGATGGTGAGATAGAGAAGATGCGTGAGATGAGTTCTGTGATGATGAAGGGCAGAGATGATGGGATGGAGTCGAAGATGGGTTGTGGCCAGAGAGAGGTCAGATGGAGGGAAGAAGGTGATGGTGGTCTGGAGAGGAAACGAGCGCAGAGATGGAGGGGGTTGATGGAGATAATCAGGCACAGGGTTCTGGGAGGTGGAAAGCGATGATGGAGATGGAGTGATGGGTTCTGCGTGAGAGGATCCTCAGAGATCTAGGATGCGTGGGTTTTTCTTCATCAAGAACTGGGAGAGAGGGGATAAAGCCTGGAGTTTGAAATTGAGAGGGATAAGGCCTGGGAGTTTAAGATTGAGAGGGAAACAGAGATATCAGGGGGGGGGGGAAGGAGATGGATGTGCACCTAAGATGGGCCCTGTGGGGAGACATGTGTCCAGGATGAGAGCCCTGGGGGGATAGAGATTGGCTCGAGGGAGTTGGAGATGACGAGGAGAGAGAGATCCCGTCTCCCATGCAGCTCATGGGCCGAGTCGGGTCAAGTCAAGTTCACGTATGGGTTGGGTTTGGTGAACTGGGTTTGGTGGGTTTGGATCCGGGTTTAATGGGCCGAATTAGAACAGGTTCAGCCTGGGTTGAAATTCATTAGGTCAGGCCTGCTGGGTTTGGAATTAACAGGAACTAATTCGGGTCTAGAAGGTGGGGTCCGGTGGAGATTGGTCGGGTTATCATTACTGGGGCCCAGGTTTCATAGATTTCAATCCGCTCGTCGGATTTCAACATTCTACATATCGACAGAAAGCTCTCGGCGAGTAGGTCATGATGAACCAATTTTCAAGGAAATCAGAGGTCCATAAATGATAGGTGATTTTTCACGCAGGCACCGCGGGGGTGTGGGACCCGTTGTCAAGATTTTTGATCCGCCCGTCAGATCTTGGAGTTCTATATATGGGCGGAAAGCTCTTGATGAGCAGATCATGATGAGCCAACTCCCAGGGTGATCAGAGGTCCATAAATGATAGGTGATTTTTCACTCGGGCGCTCCGGGGTGTGGGACCCGCTGTCATGATTTTTGATCCGCCCGTCAGATCTTGAAGTTCTATATATGGGCGGAAAGCTCTTGACGAGCAGATCATGATGTGCCAATTCCCTGGGTGATCAGAGGCCCAGAAACAACAGGTGACTTTTGACTCGGGACCTAATCAGGACATCATTAAATACGGTGGACTAAATTGCCCCTCATAGGGTGCCAAAACGAGGTGTCTACACCATATAAAGATTAGTAATCACAAAATATAATCAGATATTGTAATGAGGATCACAACTATAATCATTTTGGTTGATATTTCTTGTTTCAGTTTACTTTAACAGCAATGATGAAGGCAAGCTTGATCCCACTATCAAGCTTCTTCCAGCCATGGGGCCTGACCGGGGCAACCTCTCTAATGGCTAACCTAAGATGGTTAACCAGTGATGGGGCATGTTCCCCTTCTAGCCTATGACTGGAGATGGGGATCAGTATTGGGATGTTATGACCCAACTGTCTCCTTAGCTTTGTCACATTCTTCCCTCACGTAACACCCCTTACACAGCTCGGAACCTCCGAGGCTGGGGCTGATGCTGTTAAGATGATAGTGCTAAATGAGTTAGTGAACACAAGTCATTAAATTGAGGTGAACCATTTTGAAATTTAAAAGGTCATAATTTTCTCACCTACGCTGCTCCCGACTGTATGAGGGCTCATGGAAGGCTAGGACGACTGAGGCTGGGTAGGCGGGGGCTGTGTGGTCAGAGGTTGAATCTGCAGAGGCTAGGGTCTGCCAAATCAAGGGTGCTCCCTGATCCTCCAGATCGTGTAACCTCGAGAGCAGCCTGGCGAAGGCTGTGTCGAGGGCTCAGGTGTGCTCTCTACAGGAGCCAACCTGAGTACAACTGCGATCTGCCGAACATGTTTCGCCCTCTTTTCCCGACGCATATCTGCAATCTGGCTTAAAGCAAAGTGACAAGGAAAATAAATAATTCAGCACAAATCAATAATATTAGTAAAGTGAATGTCAGCAATTTACATTAAATGGAAATGGAAATCATTTTAGCATGAGTGTCACCAACTTCAAACTAATATTTTCAAGTGCATGTCATAGACATTCATAGAAAGATTACCTCATCCGATTGAGACCAAGATGTCTCGTCATCTACATCATCATCTTCGGGGGGAATGTAGTTCTCATCCTTATCATTCCCATTAACATTCCTCTTTCCCTTCTTGTTTGTCCCTTTAGCTGAACCAAATATAGTACGTGCGGTCGGTGGGAGCCCTAGAGATGCAAGTTTTTCTATATTCTGCTTAATTGTCTTTTTTCTCTTTAATAAATAATTGGATGCTTGCACTTGACGGGACAGTTCTCCTGGTTTGACCCATTTTTTTCCCTCCGTTTGGCATCTTTTGTAAAATAAGAATAAAATGTGAAATGTAGAAATGTCTTATCCATATATGAATAAATCAAAAGGGAAAATGAAATTGAAGACAATGTCATTATGTAAGAGAAGATCTTTATTAATTTACTTAATCGTTACATATGCAAAACCTGAAACAAACACTACATGTCATATTCCATGTCATCATCTTCCTGACTATGAACATCATTTTCTTCATCATCTTTGTACTCCACCAGTGTTTCATCCTCGTCTTGGCCATCCTCTTCTACTGACTCATCACTAAGAACGATCTCAGGATCTATATCATCCATAGAGTATTGGACACTAGTACCATTGACGAGGACTGGGACAACAAATGTCGTTTCGTCCTGCTGAAATGCATCATTAGGCACATCATCATCACCGTCATCCCGCTTAGCGGGTACATCCCATACTCCCCGAGGCTTGACCCGTTCTACGACTCTCCAATTTTTTCCTCTACTGGTGTCATTGACGTAGAAGACTTGTGTCACCTAACTTGGTAGGACAAATGGATCATCCTTACACCAACGACCCGTGATATCAATGCTTGTAACATGGTCTTCGATGTTTATCTTGTGCTTGGTACTAGTGTTGTACCATTCACATTCAAATAAGACCACCTTACCCCCATGTCGATAGGACAATTCCCAGACTTTGCAGATGTAGCCATAGTAGTCATGTTTCACCCCTTCGTATTCCCTTTCCACGACCAAGCCGCTACTCTAGCTCCTACGGAATTTCTCACGGTCTATTGTGTGGTATCGTATGCAATTGCAATCACACCCCTGATAAAGATTCACTAGGGATCTAGGGCCATTTGCTAATGATCACATCTCATCAAAAGCTTCTGGTGACCTTAGAGTTCGCAATTGATTCATCTACATAAGTAGATTAAGACAAATGTAATAGACTAACCGTGTCATTTGAAGTTTAATCCAATAATATCTAGCAATTAAAATGATAATATTTTATGTCTTACACGTTGTTTGAACCATTCTGCAAATTCTTTTTGTTGTTTCTACCCGACATCTCCACCTCTTTGATCTTGCACTAATTTATTGTGTTCCCCACTCAAGATAGCTTTTAATAAATAAATACGAGTAGAGAATGAATAAAGGAGTTAACAAGGAATGCATAAATATGGCTAGATTGAAGCACATACTGTAGATATGGCTCCACCTCGGGGCAATTATTCAGCACAAACCAATGAGCCTTGTCATGCTCTCTTTGAGAAGGATCATGTGCCCTTGGCATCAGTCCGATGGGACGGACAGTTTGTGTGAAGACCGACATCCCCGGGCCACGTTCACCACCATCATCATACCGCTCTACTCGATCAGTCCGCCTTAAATACATTGAGCAAAAAGTGAGACACTCCTTGACAATGTAAGCCTCGGCGATCGAACCTTCAGGCCGAGCTCGGTTGCGAACGTACCCTTTTAGGGTCTTCAGAAACCTTTAAACAACCAATGATAAAAATTACGATTTTCAATGCAAAGCAATTGCACTAATACATAAATAATTAATCAATGGTCATCAACTATTACCTTTCTATCAGTTACATCGACCGATATTGCATCGGTCCACTAAGCATGGCCTC
Organism: Persea americana; assembly: GCA_029852735.1. NCBI lineage: Eukaryota > Viridiplantae > Streptophyta > Magnoliopsida > Laurales > Lauraceae > Persea > Persea americana. Next base: position 28,124,179 of record CM056818.1, on the reverse strand, counting down.
TCGTGGCAAGTGAACCGATAGATGAACGATCACATCAAAGAAAGTAGGAGGAAAAATCCTCACCAGCTTGCACAATATTAAAACTATCTACTCCATTTTTTTCAAATCATCGTGTCTCTGTGTTTTCGAGCAGAGGTCTTAGAAAAAGCTGCCTAACTCAAACAATGTTGTACAGATATCCTTATTCAAAAAGTCGCGCATGCCAATAGGAAGGATGCGTTGGATAAGGATGTGGCAATCATGGCTCTTTAAACCAGCTAATTTATCATTTTTCGAGGTTACACACCTCGAAAGGTTCGCCGCATAGCTATCTGGGTATTTGATCGACTTCAAGAATTCATAAAAGCTATCTCTATGTTTTGGTTCCAGAGTGTAAGAGGCATGCGGCTTCAAGCTGGATCCATCGCCCCGCTCCACTAGATGCTACTCTGGCCTGATGCCCATATTTTTCAAATCCTTACGCAGTTTCTCAGTGTCCTTGTTTTTGCCCTTTATGCCCAAAATTGTTTCAACCAAAGCTACACATATGTTCTTCTCAATGTGCATAGGATCAAGGTTCTGTCGGAGTTTTTTGCACTTCCAGTAGGGCCATTCAAATAGGATGCTTTTCTTTGTCCAATTCAGTTCTCCATAGTCACACGGTCTTTTGTTATTCTTGCCAAACTTGACCGGCGCTAGTTCTTCTAGCTGGTCTAGTACCTTTTGCCCTGGTAAATCCAAAGAATTCTTTTCATGCTCAGGCTGACCGTTGAAGGCCTTGCTTCTACGCCATTGGTGGCTCAGTTCCAAGTATTTTTTATGGCCAATGTACCCAATCTTATATTTCAATTTCACCCCTAGTGAGCTGTTGTTACACGAGGGGCAAGCGTTATAACCTTTTGTGCTCCACCCAGACAAGTTACCATACGCAGGAAAGTCATTTATCTTCCACATCACAGCCGCATGCATTTGAAAGGTCTATTTAGTGGAGGCATCATAAGTCGATACACCATGATCCCATAACAACTCATCAACCAAGGGCCTCAGATATACATTGATATCGTTTCCCGGTGAGTTTGGTCCTGGAAAAAGTAATGACATCATCAAGAATGGCCCCTTCATGCACATCCATGGTGGCAAATTATAGGGCATAAGTGTGATAGGCCACATGCTATAAGAGGTGCTCATGTTACCGAAAGGATTGAATCCATCGGTCGCTAACCCCAGCCTCACATTACGTGTCTCTTGGGCAGACTCTGGATATTTCTTATCAAATTCTTTCCATTCCACTAAATCAGCCGGATGTCGCGCTATCCCATCATCAACGCGCTTCTCACTATGCTATCTCATCTCTGTGGCTGTCTTCCTTGACATATACAATCTGCGTAACCTCGGTGTCAATGGGAAGTAACAGAGCACCTTATGAGGGATCTTCTTTCGCTTGCCATCATTGGCCTTGTACCTAGGCTCTTCACATCCTGGACATTTATGCAATTGAGCATTCTCCTTCTAATACAACACACAATTGTGTTTGCAGGCATCTATGTTCTTGTATCCCATACCCAAGTCACGTAATAATTTCTTTGCCTCGTAAACTGATTCCGGCACCACATGACGTTCGGGTAAGAAGTCCTTAAAAATTTGAAGAACCTTGTCGAACGACTTATTGCTACACCCACTTTCTACCTTCACATGCAATATCTTGATGACAAATGATAACAGAGTATTTGAGCCTTTGCATCCTGAGTACAAGCCACGCTGAGAAGCCTTCAACAAATTTTCAAAATCCTGCACATCATCCCTCTCTTGAGTATCTTCCTCCAAGTAAGTTCCCCTACGATGGTCCTTTATCAACTCATCGTATTCATCTTGATTCTCTTTTGATTCATCCTCGCTCTCATTCGAATCATCAGGTTGAACTATAGGTTCCCCATGATATATCCACTGTAGGTATGAGACCATCATTCCTTGAATGTGCAAATGACTTCTCACGGTTACATAGTCATGCTTCCGATGGTTACAGCAATCATTGCACGGGCAGTCAATCAACATTGCCCCGCCCGAATTCGCCTTTGCAAAATCAATAAATGAGTTCACCCCAGCTATCTACTCCACACTAAATCGGTTCTGATAATGTAATATCCAACTCCTGTCCATATCTAACCTAATCACAAGTAATCATAAATTAGATATAGAATCTGCTCACCAATATTGAATATATTGAATGTGTTTATGAGGTCCAGCTCATTGGGCCTACTTCAATTCTATTTTCCAATGAAGATAAATATGTTTTTTATCTTAGAAGGTTTCAATTCATAACAAGATCAATGAGCCAACATTTTAAATATGTCTGGTTTAATTGAAAAAAGGCAAACCCATCACATTGTGAAAGGTACATGGACAAAGTTGTCTTATAAATTTATATGTGCAAAGCTGTCTATGAATATTCATAATATGAACTTTCCAAATAGTTTAAAGCACTCGGGAACATCTATTTAAATCACTTTTAAGTGATCTAAGCATGAAAGTAGACTTCCCAAACAACACCTTCTTAGCAAGTTCATCATAACCCTATTCTTCCATTTAGTTCAAATAATTCAAAAATGATTGTGAAACAGGATACACCACAAATTAAGTGCATTGTACCATCAGTATAGTTTTTAGTTTGGCGTCCACTTAATTTGCTCATTTCATTCTATTGAAGTAAATCTCTTTTGAATTTAATGGAGGCATACCCAAGTATCACATTCATCACAGTGATACCCATAGTAGGGTTGAATTTGAAATAGTATAATATGATGGTGATTATATTAGATGAGTGCGTTAATTGTGTTATATACATATCAATGGGACATTAATTTGAGCACAAATCCATTTCCGATCATCCAATCCCTTTCTACCTTTCACCATTTAATCCAAGAGAATTACCAAATAGAGCAGTAGGCCTTCATTATCCAACGGTTCACATGATCTGCTTTTTTCCATGTGAAATTATCACGTTTGTGTTTCTACATTTCTTTACCTCTAACTGAAAATACCAGAGCAGAGAATTGAAAATTCTAGAGAAGATAAATATGTTATTTTCCAATGAAGATAAATATGTTATTTATCTTGATTGATCCAAATGTCATTTTAAAATCTTTATTCATTTTTCTGAAGAAGGACTCTACTCATCAAGACCAACCTTCTCAATGTATATCCTTCAAATACCAATTCTAAAAGTGCAATACAAAATCTGTAGCCTACAGATGTATTTGGCTCTACCCAAATTGATCAACATTGCACAAGGAGTGGGGGGAAGAAAAACCCACAACAGAAGAAGAGTCAAGAAGGCCAAAAGCAATAAGAAGCTGAATTGGGTAAGAAGAAAAAATGAAGAACAACCAACAATTAAGTAGAGATTGACGGAAAAGTTACGATTTTGAGGGATCTGAGCAATAAAATTCAATCTAGGTTACATACAAACAGCTCCCTAAGACCAACATCAATGAATCAAAAGTATTCACCACATAAAAATAAAAAGCAACAGGGAATCCTATATGAAGTAAAAAAAAAAAAAAAAAGAAGACTGGTGTGGGGAGAAGACGAGCAGTTATACCTGAAATGAGATGGGCAGCGGGGTAGCAGGGTAGAAGAGCTTATAGGAAGCAGCAGGGAGAAGACGAACAGCCCAGCAGCGCAGGTAGACAGGAACGATTTCTTCTCTTATTCTTCTTCGCTTCTTCCCCTTTTTTTCTTCTTTCCTTTCAATCGATTTAGGGTTTTCTTCCCCGCAGAGGCAGCAACGAAAGAGAGGGTCTCGAGCGACGATCGGCTTCGGGCAGAGAGAGAGAGCAGTGAGAGCGAGAGAGAGAGAGAGAGCAGAGAGAGCAAGAGAGAGAAAGAGCAGAGAGAGCGAGCGAGAGAGAGATATAGCAGAGAGAGCAAGAGTGAGAGAGCAGAGAGAGCGAGAGTGTGAGAGAGCAAGAGTGAGAGAGCAGAGAGTGAGAGAGAAGCAGGAGAGAGAATGAAAAGGGGTTTTTGGTGGCGGGAGAGAGGAGCAAGGGAGAGAGTGAAAAGAGGGGTTTTGGTGGCAGGAGAGGGAGAAAAAGGTGGGAATTTTGCCGACGATTTTTTTTCGTCACAAAAAATATAATTTTCATCGGTAAACAATAATTTAAATTTTTTTTAAAAAAATTAAAAAATTCTACCAACCTTCACCAAAAATTTATATTAAATGTCAGTGATAAAATTTCTGACGTTAATTTTCATTGGTAAAAAAAAAAATTCGTCGGTAAAGGACTCTGATTTTTAACTTTCCTAAAAAAAATTAAAACATTACCGACATTTTACAAAAAATTTAAACATTACCGACATTTTACAAAAAAATGTTTGTTTCATGAAGTCATGAAGTAAAAAAAAGTGGCAGATTTCAATCAGACAAACTCGTCTGAAACGGATAGATGCTTGTCGCTACAGTGATATGGACGTCCTCATTGGACAGTCCGATTTTTCATTTTTTTTAATTTATGGGACCCGAAATCATGATCCGAATCGTTAGATATGTGAAGCAAGTCAAACACGGCCACGTTACAAAATTTCAGGCCTTGATCTATCTTGCGTCTCAAGATATTTGCAAAAAAATGTGAGCCCTTCGATCTAATATTCTGGACATTGTGCGCCCCATAATCATGATCCGATCTGTTGATTCTCTTTGGATGGCCAAAAACTGTCCCAGGTCCAAAAATGAGCCTTTAAATCCAAGTGGATCTTGAGATATTTATAAAAACGTTTTTTAACCGTTGATGCACCATGATTATTGACTGAGTTTTGAAATTGTACAAGGGCAGTGTGGTTTTTCCATTTTTTTTGTAAATTTAGCCACCAAAAATCATGATCCAAACCATTGGATATATTCAGAAGATCATGCACGATTACGGGTCCAAATTTTAGCCATTTGATCATCATAGATTTTGAGATACTTACAAAAAACCACAAACATTTATATCTACTTTTTTTAAAACCATGGGCCCCAAATGCAAGATCCAAACCATTAATTCTCTTTGTAAGGTTAAACACAACTACGACGTCAAATTTCAATACTTGAGCGGGCTACAAGGGTTGCAATATCACACAACGTATTAGCAATTCCATCTTTAAGGACCCCTTTTAAGTCAAACACCACATTTTGGCAAAAACTTAAAATTATATCATCAATCTATAATTATTGGATTTCAACAATTTTGTAATATAAAATCTCTCACTTTTACTATAAACCAAGTCTGGATTTACTACTTTTTTATATCACAAGTTTTTCTAAGCAAATTTTACCACTAATCAAGTAGAGCTCATATTGCTAGTCTCTTTACCACACTTCATGTAAATGGAAAGAGTCTGCAGTGGGACTTGCCTATTTAAAACTTAAGCCACTCAAAACAAATGCCTTTGCGCAGTGTAACTTTATGTACCTAGAGGTCCTAGACCCATGGTTAATTCATAAGATGAATAAAACTAATTGTAAAGAGGTTAGCCAAAGGTGAGATTTGTAAAGGTTGCAGAACAGGTGCCCTCATGGTTTTTATAATACAAATAAATATGAACAGTGAAGAAAGAAAAAAAAAAAAAAAAAAGGAGAACCGATTTAAGTTTTTAAAGAAAGGCAGTGTGAAAAGATAATCTTGATAGTTTTGGTGCCTTGGGTAACTGTTTGATTGGAGAAAGAACAAGCTATGGATTGTGGATGGTTGGATATGTGGTGCTGCTCTAGATAAAGCATTGCAGAAAATAGGTCCAACTGACTGCTAATAAGTAGATAACTTTCGGCTTTGCTCCCATGTATTGAATGAACAACAGGCTTGTTGGAGATCAGGAATGTGGAGACCTTCAAATGAAAACTTCTATTGGCAGATAGCAAGAGGTGTCTTACCCTTACCCTTTGTCGTGTGAAAAAAATTCCTACAATCTAATTTGGTTGGTAGGGGTGAGGTTGAAGGACATGCACCTATTTCTTACGATGGGATATTTTTTTAATAATCCTAACCTGCCCTTCTGAGATAAAGGTTGGTAATATAATAACAGGAATGGTCCTTTGTGCTCGACCATCAATCAGTACAGTGATGAAACATGAAAATGTTTACAATACAACAGAGGATTAAATTGGATCTTGCAAAGTTGGTACCACCTTTCTTATGGATCCAGGTACATCTCATTATTTCTCATTAAATAATGATAAAAGTCCCAGACTCAATTTGGTTACTTTCACGTCTTAGAAGATGTAATTAGACCCGAGGTGCCTATAGCCTTTTGATGAAATGTAGTTGATGGCATTCCAGAAATATCCATAGCTTTAATAACATTGCCGATAATTTAAAATATACCCGCATTATCTGGTTGTGATACTGAAGTTGGTAGGAAGAGGGTAACATAACAAATAAAAAAAAAATTGACCTTTTTTTTCGTCAGTAAAATGAAAAAGAAAAATAAAAACACTTTTGCCGATGTTTTTTTTTTCGTCAGTAAAATACAAATTAAAAAACAGTTTTTTCCGATGTTTTTGGAAAAAAACGTCAGCCAAAGTAGTTTTTACCGACGTTTTTGGAAAAAACGTCGGCCAAAGTTGTTTTCACCGACGTTTTTAAAAGATATATTATTTTTTTTAAGTAAAAGGGGCTAATTTTACCGACGTAATTAAAAACGTCGGGAATGATCGATATTTGCCGACGTGTTTTAATAAAACGTCGACCAAAGTTGTTTTCTCCGACGTTTTAAAAAGATATATTATTTTTTTATTTAAAAAAAAGTAAAAAGTTCTCATTTTGCTGACGTAATTAGAAACGTCCGTAATAATCTATATTTACCGACGTGTTCTGAAAAAACGTCAGCCAAAGTTATTTTCACCGACGTTTTTTAAAACGTCGGTAAAAGATATATTATTTTTTATTTAAAAAAAAAGAAAATAGTGCTTCTTTTGCTGACGAAATTAGAAAATGTCGGTAAAGAGTAATATTTGCCGATGTTTTTTGGTAAAGATTACTCTTTACCGACGAATTTTTAGAAACGTCACTAAAAAACGCTAAAAGTGCAACTTGTTGTAGTGATGGTTAAAATCCCTTGTTCAAATTCTTTATGAATTGTCTATGAACTCATAATCAAGTGTATCCTTAGACTTCCTTAGCACCCTCCTACCTTCCATCATGGACCCTCATGCCATTACATTTGGATCCTTTTGAATGCATCATCAGCGAAGGGAGTGAAACACTACGGTAGAGCGCAAAAATTCATACGGCCGAAGGCCAATGCCCTAGTCATGTCAAATGTTTGTGAATCTCAATACACTAGGAGTGGGCTAACTCCAAATTTTATGCTAATAGGAGTTGGTCTCATCATAAGATTGAGATATGCTCAATCTTATAGTGGGGCCAACTTTTATTGAAATAAAATTCAAGAAAAGCCCTCTTAAAGGGGAGGGATGCTATTTTGAGCGGTTCAAATATTTAGTAAGTGGGACCCACTGTTGAGTTTCACATCCCTCACGGGAAGAGTGAGTGAGGTACTCAGAGGACTTGGACTCTCAACTTTGCAATATTATCACAAACTTGACATTTTCGCACTTCATCTTTTTTTATAACTTGGTGAATAGATTAAAATGATGCCCTCACAACCATCCCTGGGTAACGCATACCTCATCAAATGATCATAAATACTCACTCGACAGCTTTTCATTAATTAATTGTGTGTGAATTAGTTTACATAATGATTATTTTGAGTAATTTGAATTCATTAAAGTGAGCGCTGGTATTTCCCCATTTTACTTCTACTCACAAAGTTTTGAAAAATTCTATCTTGAAAAACATTAGGGCATATTAAAATTTAAGATTTCTCATCAGACATTATAAATTTTTTTATTATAAAAGTATAATATATTTTTGAATAATTAAAAGAAATCAATAAATATAAAATATCGTCAATCTAAGAAAATCCAGGCTCAGCAACTTCCCAAAACCCTCCTTAGTTGAGACCTTCCTCCTCATGAAATATTCCGACCATGTGATGGCCTCTCTAGCAACAGCCCATCCCCTTCCTTCCCACTGCCCCAAACTAATCCCCAAGTCCAATGCTTTAATTGCACTATTACCCTTCTCTTTACTCCTCCCCAGCCATTTTAGCTGTTGGGCAAAGTGGTGTAGCGAAACGCACAACCACGTGATCAACGGTCAATCACGCACGCACACACAAATCACACAATAATCAAGCAACGATGCACAAAGAAGGTGGGACACAAAAACGATTTACTTGGTTCGGCAAAACCACCTACCTACTTCCATGGAGATAGATCACGTCAATTCCTTTCTCACCCCTGCTGTGCTCCACGTAACTTCGCTTCAGGGTTACGGTTACAGCAAAGTTACCAAATTCGGTTCGTTTTGACCGAATTTTCTAAATTATTTTGGTTCGGACCCTTTACCGAATCGAACAGCACCCATATATATATATATATATATTCGTTTCAAAATTCGGTCCAATTTGGTCGAATTTCTATAATTCGGACAAAAATCCATAATTTCGGCCGAATTGGCCGCATTTCTAGAGTTCTATTGATATTTGTAGTTAGCCTTTAAAATAGAAAAAAAAATAAAAAATGAGGGGCTAAATGTAAATTTTTTACCCAAAAGTAAAAGTATATTTAAAAAAAGAAACCCTAACCGATCCTATCTCATTCGTCCCCTTTCATTTGAGAAGAATAAGAACAGCCAACAACGGAATCTGTTGCTGGTCATTTCTTTCGACCAAGAAAAGCGAAGAAGAAGAAGAAGCAGTAGCAGCAGCAACGGAATCTGCTTCTGCGGCTCATTTCGTTCGACCAAGAAAAGAAGAAGAAGAAGAAGAAGAAGCAGAAGGAGAAGCAGCATCTGCTGCCACCCAAACCACCTGCCGACTGGCACTGCCGCTCGAACCAGGTACTGCTGCTGCTACTTCTTTTCTTTCCCAGTTCTTGTTTTTTTCTTTCTTCTGCTACTGTTGTCGAAGTCGATGGGAATTCTTTTTCGCCCTTTCCCCTTTCGTTTTGCCCAGAGCTGTCAAACCAAAGCCAACACCTGTTATACCCATTTATCTGCTCCCTGTCCTTTCAACACGTGCCTCCTTTTATAAGCTGGTTGGGCTGGGCCAGCTGCTGTTTTGTGGCTTGCTGGGCTGGGTTAGTAACTCAGTATAGCTTTTAGCAGTTTTGCTACTGTTTTTTTAATAAGCTCGCTGCCTTCGTTTTTTCAACTATTTTCGGCCCCTGATTTAGAATAATAAATTATATGTATAAAACCATATTTTTTATTTTTATGATTATTCATATATTTTTCTATAAGTATATATATTTTATATATTTTTATATTTTTCCTAAATATAAATCTCAATCGTTTCGCTGAAATCCCGAATCGGCCGAAATATTTCGATATGAGGGCTAAATTGAAACGTTGACCGAAATGAATTTCTCAATACTGAATTACAGAGTACATCAATATATAATCCTGCTTTCTTGGGCTCCAAGAAGGTTTTTTGTAGCCCCCAAGAAAACCCCAATACAATTACTGAAATACCCTGGATCCCCGTCACATCCAGATTAACTCCAATGACTAATTCTGCTAACTTGGAATATAAAACAAAACCGAACAATCTCCACCTTAGCTTGGATTCCATCAATCTTCAACCCACCTTGAAGATACCCGGCAATGTCTTCATTTCGTCCCATACCCTGCTGAAAGGTACGGTCCCGCACCCGCTACAATGACTAATTCGGCTAACTTGGAATATAAAACAAAACCGAACAATCTCCACCTTAGCTTGGATTCCGTCAATCTTCAACCCACCTCGAAGATACCCGGCAATGTCTTCATTTCGTCCCATACCCTGCTGAAAGGTACGGTCCCGCACCCGCTACAATTGAGCGCGGCTCCTACACCCCCTTAGCTCGGGGTCCACCCACAATCTCATTGATGTGGTGTGAAGATCAAGCCCAAGTGTGGCTTGAACTTCTCCTTCGTCGATTTCCCAAACACCTTCGTCTTGTTCTTCCGAAGTGACCCCCCGTCCATCTGTTGCCATCCTTGCTAGCATCCTTCCAATAAGATGGCGTCCCACTTCAAAAAACTAACATTCCCTTTGACAGCACGTTTCCCTAGGCCCAAGGCATCGTGAATTTTCCGTTATTTGCCTTTAACCAGGTGTTCCTTCTGTTTTTCCTTCTGCCTTTAACCCGTTAGATGCATCCTTGGAAATGTCTGTTGCAACACATCTCCACCCTAATTTATCCCTTCCAACATCTTCTATAGACCTTCCCACTGATTGTCAATAGTACAGAATGGCAACTTCAGGCTATAGCCTTGCCCATTCCCCCGCATTTGAGCATATTCCCAAACCCTCTAAACTATTTAGACAAATACTGTCTTTCCATTGAATATAGTTCTTCGCAAGGGCCGACCCAGAAAATAGAACTTGGGGTCTCTATGTAAAAGAAATATTGGGGTAAGGGGCAAATGTCAAGAAAAAGAATACATTAATTTTTAGAATATGCAGGGGTTTTTTTAAGAAACTTTTCAACTTTTTTAAGATATGGATGGGAGTCCCAGACCCATGTACCTGGGCCCGCCATTGGTTCCTCGAACCGTAGGGAAAAAAAAAAAACCCTTCAATTTACAGCCACTAGGTTCGATAGTTTCTCCAATTTTGGTGCTTAACTGGCCAAGATTTGGGATTGGCCAAGTTTGGCTTCATATGCCTCCACCATACACTATTAGATGCACTATAGTATTAGCAATCATTTCTAACCTCTTGCATTGCCCAAATTAAGTTGAGCAGTCAATTAATGTGTTAATCTTATCTATATGGTCTTGCTAATACAAATATGTTAATGGTTATCCCTAATTTCTTAGTTTAGGGACATGATAATTAGTGACGACTATAAGCTCTCATTTGCTACATCGTTGGAGAAGCATGCAAATACAGTTCTTCCCTTTGACTCTGTCTGTGAGTTCATGGCCTCTTCCTAATTTGGAGCTCATACGCTTCATGAGGAAAAATGGAAGTAGAAATACAGTAGAACAAAAAGGTGAAAATATTTTTATCCAGTTTTAATGTGAACATCAACTATAATAATTGTCACAATCCAAACAACAATTGTAAGATGATCAACTATAATAATACTTTCATCCATTACATGTTTGAAATAAAGTAAGCATGTGCATTTTAAACTTGAGAGAGTTGACTTGCTTTACCAGAGCATAATATTCAATCTACAACCACCTCCATGATATTTAATTCTTTAATTGGTTAGTAGTGCAGTTTATGCACGATGAGCATGATCTAGACCAAGCATCTCTTGTGGAGATAAGAATGGCTTGCTTGGTATTTGCAAATCTTCCATATTCGTCTATACCATCTTTACAACTCTGCTTATGGAAGGATGATCTATAGGCTTCTGCCACATACACTATAACGTTACTATCATCAAACTCCTTTGCTATTCTCATTTCTTCATTAACACATACTATTTCCATATCCCAACACTTATCAAGATGATTATGAATTCATTATGGAAAGTAAATTTGACTTGAATGGTCAGCAGATGATTGTAAATTCATTATGGAAACCCCAAAACCTACCCTAGTCCCTGCACCCAGACCCAATCGGCCTACCCCATTGCCAATCCACAGCCCCCAAGACCTAATTGAAACCCTAGAACCTTCAATCCACCATCTTGAAACCTGTCCATCCCAATCGTAAAAAAAAATTCCCGAGCCCCTACCCAAATCTCTTTTCTTGCTTCCCGACTCCTAGACCAATCCATCCCACCCATCGTCATCGACCAGGCACCATCGTTCTACCCCAACCCCAAAACCCCGGACTGAATCAATTTGCCCGTTGATTCTTAGTCGGCAGTCCCAAAAAAAAAAAAAAAAGAGAGAGAAAGAACGAGGAGGAGGAGACGAAGGGAAAGATTGAGATAGAATGCATACCTGGATCTGCTCCAGTTGTCCCTTCTATAGCTTCATCCACCATCCGCCCCACATCTCCGCTCCAGTCGGCAGTCCTAGAACCAAAAACTAACATCAAGGCAAATGTACCTGCATTTCAAAAGAAGTTTGAACTACATTCCAATGATGATCAAATTGCACATGAAAATATAGAAGAAGATGGATTTGCTGAAAACTAGACTACAAATCTCAATTTAGAAGAAAAGTTAAATGGATGTCCACCCATTAAGTTGGAGAACAAATCACTTTGTTCTGTTGCCTTCCCACGACTATGTATCCATAAAGTCTCTCCCACTGACTTCATCTTTGGAGATATTCGTTAGTGATTGTGATCTGATAGTGCGAATTCCATACATGATGTATCTGATGGTTCGATCGCACATCCGCACACAATTGAGCTTTCAAATCAAAAGATGAAGTGCACAAGTTGAAGCTCAAAAAATGGATTGAAAGTTAGTCCAATTGATTTTCGACTCATGAAGACTCTTATTGAACTTGAGGTCGAGTTCTTTCTAAACCGAACAGAATGATGCAAATGGACCTTGGGCCACATGTGTAGGGCCCAAGTAGATTTAGAAATTTTTTTATTTATGTAATTGTTATTAGTTACTAGTTTAATTTGATGAGTTATATTTAGGATTAAGTTTTTAATTTTATTGTAATTAGGACAATATTTTAATTTGCTTAGATTTCTTAGCCCCTATAGATCTTTGCCAATCCAAAATTATAAACTTTTGGGGTGAATCTTTCGTCAAGAAGAATGTTGTGAGGCTTGATGCCAAAATGCAAAATCCACATATCACATCATTTTAAAGATAATGGATCCCATGAGCTATTCCTAGTGCAAATGGGTACCTTTTATCCGAACACGAATGTCTTTTCTCCGTTGTGAAGATATACTTTTCTAGTGAGTCATTAAACATGTAGTCCTAGATAAGAGCCCCTTTTTACCCCTCAGTGCAAAAACTAATTAGTTGTACCACATTGACATGGTGTGTTCTTCCAATTGTAGCAACCTCATTATGAATTATTAGCCATTACCCTTTGAGTTCTTTACTATATATCTTTATTGCAACAAGACAACCATTGGAAAGCTTTACTTTGAAAACAGAGTCCTAGCCTCCTTGGCCTCATTTTTCTCTAAAAGAAATACACGACAAGGGTCTCCCAATGCTTCCTCTTCAGATCATAGAATCATATTTTCAATGTGGGGCCCATGGCAGATCTTGTTCAGAGGGTCTAGCACATCTATATATATATATATATATGTATATATATATATATATATTTCTTTTAAATGTATATATTTCTGTTTTTTGTTTTTTTTTCTTTTCCCTATTCTTTTTTTTTTTTTTTTTTTTTTAAATTTTACTTGATTTGAATAGGGAATTTTGTTTTGATGGTTTTTTTTTTTTTAGCCCGTATACACACCGGAAAGCAACCCACTCAAGTGGGAAGGAAACCCATACACGCTGGAAGAAAGTCTAAGTGGGAAAGGAGCCCGCACAAGTGGGAATAGGTGACGTACCCAGTAAAAACTAACACTCCTTACCACTTGGGTAAGGAGCCGTTCTTGATTTGAATAGGCAAAAGAAATACACCACAAGGGTCTCTCAATGCTTCCTCTTTAGATCACATAATCTTATTTTCAATGTGGGGTCTAGCACGTGTATATATATATAGAGAGAGAGAGAGGTGCTCTTGTGAGAATATCTCTCACCTTACTATGAGAGATAAGGTGGGGGGCCCTCACATTTCAGTTCTTGGCAATGGATATGGAGGTCAGGGCTTGCACCTTATCTCTCATAGTAACGTGAGAGCATCTCTCATAGGAGCATCTCTCATATAAATATATGCACATTTATATGTGTGTGTGTGTGTGTATATATGTATATATAGATCTATTTCTGTTTTTTGGTTTTTTTTTTTCTTTTCCTGTTCTTTTTTTTTGTTGCTTGATTTGAATAGGGAATTAGTGATTGAACTACCCAAAAAAATGGGCGTTAAGATTATTAATTTGGCACAATTTAGAGTCGCTTCTAATTAGATACAGTTTAGAACTGGAACGATGACCGAGACGAAATTGACAACTATTATGCAAAATATGTTTGTGAATTAAATGAAAAATTATTTTTTAATATGTCTAATTCCAGGTTTGGTTTTCCCTTTAAATATTTTATTTATTTGATAAAAGTCTTTTGCAGTGGAATTATTGCAACCATGTTTGGTGCTACTGGGTTCTTGTCCAATATGTAGTCCAACAACCGTGTTTGGCAGCCTTGTTTTGGACATAACAAGAGTTCTTATTGCATACTTTCGACAAAGTGGTAATCCATTATAATAACTTCATTGTATGAATTTTGAGATGAAAACCTGTCGACAATCTTCATTTTTTGTTGAAAAAAATTCCTTGATGAGGCTTCCTTTTCTTTTTTTATGGTCAGAGAGTAAATCTTCCTCAAGTTTTTTCTAATATCCAGGCACACAATATGGAGAAAAATACTGTGAGTTGGATTACAATTCTTCAACAAAGACCCCAAAAGGGATAACTTTTTATGCTTAAATATTCACTCAATCAATCAATATTCTGGATACTAACCCTTACATATGTAAAAACTAATCGTGTGGAAAACGAAATGGGTTTGAGTAATTTCATCTAAATCACAAAAATAATGGTGTTTGTGATTCCTTGGATCCACTTTCAGGCTGTTCCAATGTGACTTGTTGGGCGTACTCTAAAAGTAGCAGAGGAAATTTCACTCAGATGAGCCCATGCTCTAGGATGTCGGGACCTCAAACTAGTTACAGCTAAACAAAACATCTAAGTTTGGCCACAAAAAGGGTGAATAACCTACAAGGTGGGACAAATACAGATAAAGATATAACTGAGAATCCAAGCGCCTTTATTGACATTCAGCTATCTAGTAGTATAAGTTGGTGCCTTCTAATCTTGCATTTGTTGTTGCTTGTTGGTTGATATATAACTTTTGTTGCAATGGAATGGTTTCCTGGAAGCAACTGCTTGTTTTCTTTTTCTCTTGGTACTTTTTCTTTTTCTTCTTTTTATTTTTATTTTTATTTTTTTGCCACTTTCTTATCTTTGAAGACAGTTAAAGTGGTTGGGTAGGATGTGGAGACTGAATTATCAGGTTCTGGTTCCTGGTTGTGTGGCCCATTTTCAGAGATATTGACCGTTGTATTAATGGGGTCTAAGGGGTGCGGACGTCCAAATCTCAGTGATTGGAATAGTTATAAATTGTGTGGTCTCACTACCACAAGGTCCACATCAGTTTAAGTTGTCAATTAATTATCAAGAGATTATCTCCTGCTCAAAACTAACCCAGATTCCTCAATGAGGATGGGATTCTCAATCGATTCTAAGCCCTAGAGCCTGCTGATTCCAACACCTACCATAATTTGATGTTCACAGAGTATGGAATCCAATGTTGCTGACCAAAACATCAGTATCATTAGAAATTCTGTATGTCTATGAATTGTTTGTTTCTATTTGATTTGATTATAGATATGTTATTTGCAAGAAAACACTCTTAAAAGAGTTGGGTTTTTGTCTTGTTTTCCAGGTTTACCGGATTGGGTCATTGAATTGGTGAATGACCAAGTTCAAGGTCATGGGTATTTTGGTAATTGTACCAGAGACTTTTAGGAGCTAATAAGAGAGATACTAAATGCACACTAATTTTTGCTCTCTACACACTATACTTTTTTATGACCAATATACCTCCCACCCAATCCCCACCCCATCCACCACCTCCCCTCCGGCAGCACCGCCGGAGTGGGAGGGAGCGAGAGGGAGAGGGAGAGCGATAGGGAGGGGGAGAGAGGGAGAGGGATAGGGAGGGTGGGAGGGAGAACAGGCAGGGAGAGGGAGAGTGGGCGACCATTGGTAGGGAGAGAGGGAGCGGGAGAGAGGGCGGCGGCGGCGGTGGGCAATGGGTGGAGTTGAGCAGGGATAGGGAGAGAGAGGGAGGGAGAGGGAGAGGGAGAGAAAGAGGGAGAGGGGCGGGCAGGGAGACAGAGAGACTAAGGGTGAGAGGGAGAAGGAGAGCGAGAGAGAGGGAGTGTAGAGAGAAGTTGAGGGAAGGTAGTTTAGGAAAAAGGAGGTGTGTGGACAGTAATTTCGGTAATCTGTAGTGGGTGTAGAGAGAAGCAGTGTATGGAGAGTAAAAATCAGTGTGCATTTAGCCTCTCTCGGCTAAGAAAGAGTTTTTTAGGCAAAGAAAGAAGAGTAGGGATGAAAGAAAGTAGAGATTATATAGTGATGTAATTTGTAATCTTAGACTCTTGGTGTCGGAGTTTTTTGAACCACATGGGGTTGATTGGGGGAAAGTTTTATTTCCCATTGACGTAGGCGAGTTTGCTGAGCCATTTAAAATCTGTGTGATTTCTCTTTCTTGTGTGGCTTGATTAATTATAGGTTGCGAGGTGATTGATGCTTCCGCCTGCATACGTGCCCAACAAATAGTATCAAAGCGAGGTTGAGATCCTTGGACTTTCTTCAGCCAAGATGGAGTTCCTTAGTTTTCGAGTGAGGTGGAGATCGCTTAGATTTTTTATAGATGGACGGCTGCTGAGATCCAAACCTTTTGGATCTCTAGAACCGGGATCTGGTTGGATTTCCTGGATTGAAGAAAGAGAGGGTCAGGTGTTGTTGCAGCCGGAATTGCCAGAGGTTCGACTTATTCGTTTTGGTGGGCCACGGTTCTTGCAAGATACTGAAGGTGAGAAAAAGGGGTTTTTACCATACGGAATATAAAAATCAAGAATTTCTCAAAATGGTGTCGACCAAAACTATATCCCAAATGTAGGTACTGCACATGGGACCCTAAATTTTTTTTCCAATTATACCCATTTTGTGCAATATCGCACAATCTATCACCTTCAATTTGTGCGATATCGCACAGATTGTGTAATGTCGTACAATATGAGTAGAATTGGAAAAAGAATTTGGAGCCCTATGTACAATAACCACATTTGGGATATAGTTTTGGTCAACACCATTTTGAGGAATTCATGGTCTTTTATATCCTGTATGGTCAAAATCCCGAGAAAAAACCCTTTTGACTTTGCCCTTGTGTAGGTATAGACTACTAGTGCAAGAAAAATAGGGCGGTTTTGTTTGTTTTCTGGTTTGAAACAAGTGAGAAAAAGAACTAAAGAAAAGACAAAGGGTTTTTTGTCTTTTCTCTCCTTGATTTGATGCCCTGATGAAGAAGAGAGAGTGAAAAATTCTGTCTTTGTTAGAATAGAAACAAGTGAGTCGAGGTGGGCTTCGGTTCCAAAAGGTTTTGAATGAAAAAAAAGGTTGCTGCTGCTGCTGCTTACATTCTGTTTGCAGAACTCGGTATGCCGAGAAGGATTCAGCTACTGCGGGCTTTGTAACATCGTTGAAGAACAAGGGCCGTATCACGCCGTAGCGGCGGATTCAAGATTTTTATTTGAGTGGGGGCGTGATGATTAATTGAAAATGTCAAAATCAACGCCAGCTATCAATAATCTCCATTTATTGCATGGTTTAATGACTTGAGTTTTACTTCATTTATTTATTTTTAATTTTCTTGCAAATTAAGTATAATGACCTCACATCCTACTATTAATACTCAGTTCCTGCATAAACTTTTATGCTCAAATTAGTTTTTTAAACAAATCAGTGGGATAAAATCCAAATTAGTAACCACACTACAATAATAATATAGAAACTACAGAGAACTTTAAAGAAGTAATAATCATTATCATAGAAAGATAATACCATTTCTTTCCTCAAAGGTGCTAAAGAGTTCCTAATAATACCTCTTTGGTTTTCCACCCTACATCTTGATCACGTCCTCCTAGATTGTTCTCCCAAATCTTTCGGAACTCAAAACACCCCCAACAATAGAATATTTTTCAATAACTCTAGACTTCAAAGATCAAACAAGCTTTAAAAAGTCGATGGGACCAAACAACTCTCCAGAAAATCACAACCATAAGATATGTTCATCTCAAAGCACACAGTAGGACATGTGGCACCTACCATGTGATGTAGACATTCTTGTTGCGGCCTGCATAAAGGATTTGGAAATATATTCAAGTGCATCTATCCCTCACCATAGGGTGAGGGATGCTTCCATAAATGGGAATTTTCAAGTACAAAAGGGGGATTTCAAGTACATAGGGTAAAGTACAAAAGGGGGATTCATGTGTAAAAAGGGAAAGTGCCCTCGCCTATGGTGAGGGATAGATGCACATGAATGTCCCCCAAGGATCTGAACTCGAAACAAGATCCTTTATTTCTACTCTTCCCATCTATTAACTATTCCCATCTCCTTCCTTTCCCATAAATAAAACCCTCGGAAATACAAGTTTCAAAAGGAGAAGAGGGAGATCTTAAGGTTAAGAATGAGAAACAATTTGGGAGAAGTGGGCGTGGGGCGACAACTTAATTGAAATGGGATATGGCCCATGCCACCTTTGGGCATTTTTAGATCTGACTTGGGGAGGTAACATGGGTTTGCCCCTGTCGTGTCGTCTACAATGCTGATGCGCCGCCTTCGCGCCGCAAGTGGCACTACAGTCACCATTGCATCTCACCGCCTGAGCCACCCCCACCAGCATTGCGCCATCGCTAGAGAAGAACCAGAGGATATGGACTATGGTTGCACAAGGTTCGGGTTCGACTGCCATTCATGGAGGACGAAGAGAAGAGTTTTGTAGCAAGTTCAGTCCAGGCCAGGTTGGTTTTAGGTCAGGTTTGCCTGACTCGCTTGCATGAAGCCCAGCACAGCAGTGCACAGGCTGACGTTAGCACCACGTCAGCAGTAGGTCAACAGGGGTTTGATCGGATTGGAGGGCTGCAACTTGTTTTTTGTGATATCTGAAGCATCTGGAGTAAGATATGAAATCCAGTTGCACCTACTAACTTGTTGCGAGCAAATCTATACAGCTATCATAAGAGATTGACAGTTCAATGGTGAAGAGAGTCTGACTAATTGGAGTGTAGAAGATTGTTCTGTGATATCGGAATCATCTGAAGTCAGATTTCAGACTCGTTTCTTTCGGCGTGCTCATAGTGATAAGATCTATAGCATGGTGCAGGAATCAAGTTTAGTGGAAGGCTTTTTTTTTTTTTTTCCTTGATTGCAGAAGGAAGGATAAGGCAACAGTCGAGTGAAAAAAAAAAAGAAGAAGAAGACATGACCATACAAGCAAGCCCCGTCAGCAGGTGTTGTTGACATCATCGAGGAAAGGTCAAATGGGGCTGGAGACCAAACTGGAGAGGGTTTGCAAATTCAAGGAAACGAAGACGTTCATTTTAGAGACAATGTTATCGTATCACATGCAATGTTGTTCATCTTGCTAAAGCCCAACCAATGAACCAGTAAAGAAGTTGCAAACAAGAACTGATGCCATGCCTACCTACATCAGTAGTGGTCAAATAGGGATTTTGACTAATCGGAGAGGGATTTTGACCAGGTCAAGCAGGGGTTTTAATCGTTCAAAAATAGAAGGTTGTTCTGCAGTTGTGAAGTGATCAAAACTTAGATTTTCGATCCGTTTTGCTTGCATGTTCAGTGTGAATGGTTCTTCGCAGAGTGCTGAAATCAAGGCAGTTTGACGGCTGGATAGTGTATGATTCAAATATCGACATCACTCAGACTCGTCAATGGATTCGAGCGTCAAGTTCGAGGTAGTGTGTGACGAGAAGATGAATTTTACTCAAAGCTTCAAGTGCTGGTTCAACATGTCAAAGTGTCGAAGAATGAAGATTGCGCCATCGGTGCAGGGACATACCATTCAACAAGGTACGAAAAGACATTGCCCGATATTCTTGTGGCTCGAGTTGTGCGGAATCCAAGGCAAGATGGGATTGTTGGGTTTATATCTTGTATTCCGGGTTTACATGATTGGTTTATTGGGTTAGCCAATGACCAGGTTCATGGTATTGGGTATTTTAGTAATTGTACCAAAGGTTTCTTGTAGGCCAAGAAAATAGAGATTATATATTGATGTAATATGTAACCCTAGACTTGGTGAGAGAGTTAGAGATGTGAGAGCTTTATCTCCCGTGGGTGTCAGAGTTTTTCCGAACCACGTGGGATTGAATGGATGAAAGTTTTCTTTCCCGTGGACACAGGTAAGTTTGCCGAACCATGTGTGGCTTGATTCACACTTCCGCACACACGCGCTCAACCAGAAGGGCGTAGAATTCAGATGGACAGTTAGAACCATTGGAGATTATGCAGTATTCATTCATTAGAAATAGTGACGGTTGCCTCTATCATGGATATTTTTAACATTTTCTGCAGTTTTGAATAGCCTGTTTTTTGATTCTGCTGAATTCTAACTTGTATATTGTGTTGTTAAATATGGGGCAAGTCAGTCATGAGGGAATTCCCATCACAAGTTTCTTTGTAAGGGATTTTACAAAAAAAAAAAAAAAAAGATAAGTTGACCAGTGGACCGAAAAGATGATTTTAATTAACCTTGCACTGGATTAGTCATTTTGCCCGAAAATGTTTTCTTTTTTAGCACTTTCTACTAGCTTCCCTATCAACCTTAGGTTTATAACGTTAAGGGTCCCTAGGGACCTTGCGGTATACGCTTATAAATGAACGGAACTCATCCTCATTCCCTGTTCTTGGTGAAAAAACAATGACATTCAACTTGCTTCCCCTCCATAGGTCATTCCCACCTCTTGAAGACCTATAAGCACTTCTACTCAACTTAAGAGAAGCAACAACCTTACACTTCTTCTCATGAACCAAAGCTCCAAACCCATCCAAAAACAGGGAGTTGGAGAGAATTGAAGAAGACCCATTTGAGCTAAGGGTCCAAAGGCATCTGGAATCGAGGGAAAAGCAACCAAACCTGGATAGAAGATCGAAAGAATTAGTGGGTTCTTGAGCTACTGCTGAAGTTTGCATTTTGTTTGGAGAAATCAGTCCATGGGTGGTCGATTTCAATGAAAAAAAAAGATGGGTTATTCTAAGGGGACTATAAGAAAGAAGAATGGAAGAAAAAAACAAGGCATGGATAAAATTGAAGTACAAAGATGGATAAATGGAAATCAAAGACACCCAGATGAAGATCAGAGGAAGAAGTGTGAGTTTAAATAGAAGAAAATCACGGGAGGTTGTTTGGGAGGTACGAATAGGAGAGAGAGAGAGAGAGAGAGAGGAAATCTGGAGAGTACAATGGCAGCCACAGAAAAGGAGATTGCTAAGAGGGAGCTTCCCCTCCATAGGTCATTCCCACCTCTTGAAGACCATTAAAGCTATATGGAAGTCGAGTGTCATCATTTTTTCACCAAGAACAGAGAATGAGGATGAGTTCCGTTCTTTTATAAGTGTACACCGCAGGGTCCTTAGGGACCCTTAACGTTATAAAACTAAGGTCGATAGGGACGCTAGTAGAAAGTGCTAAAAAAAAACGTTTTCAGGCAAAATGACTGAGTTGGCGCAAGGTTAGTTAAAATCATCTTTTCGGTCCACTGGTCACCTAATCTAGCTTCTTTTTTTTTTCTTTGTAAAATCCTCTTCTTTGTAAACATCAGTGTTGCTTTTCTTGCATTGTGATTATTTTGCAGATTGGGTTGGGCAATCAAAGTGCTCTGTTTTGCAGATTGGATTAGTTGATCCAGCTGTGATGGGTACATTGAATGTACTTAAGGCATGCTCTAAGGAGGGCTTAATACGAGTTGTTGTATCATCTTTATGTGCAGTTTGGATGAATCAAAATTGGCCCTGTGATAGAGTGATAGGTGAGGGTTGTTGGTTGGACATGGAGTATTGCAAGGCAAGTGAGGTAAATTTATGGAATTGACTAATTAATTTAGCTTACCAATTATGATTAACTACAAACTCCAGACTATTGTTCCAAATGACAATGGTCTTCCCAAGTCTAGCATTTATGAATTACGATTTTGGCAACCCCTAAGAACATTTTACCTTTACATTTTTTTGAACTATATTTGCAACATCTGTGGAATGATATGAATAGACCTTCGAGGCAACAACATTATGCATACATGATGAAAATGCTCTCCTATTCAACCCTGTGGTTATCATGGGTTAGAAAGTTAACAGTTGATAGTATTTAGTGTTAGATACATGATGGTACATATTCAAATTAACTTAGTGATTTTTTTCACCTTTTTAAATTAAATTGTAATTCTTTTATTGAAGAACACTCCGACCTTTTCATCTATTTAGGTTCTATGGTCTTATGGATGGATGTGATTACTTGGATTGTAAATTAAAAGGTAATAAGGGGTTTCTAGCATACTTAGTGTTTCATTTCCTTCTTACTACAGGAGCCATTTAGCTGGTATTCTCTTGCCAAGACCATAGCAAAAACTAGGTAGGTGATCATATTTAAGTGGCATAGCTTGGGGGTTTTAACTGAATATTTCTTTTGGCTTTCGTTTCCAAATTGTAGGGTCTGGTGGTCTTGGATGATAAACCAGCAAGTGATTTTTACTGCAATGTATAACTCATTATAAAACCACTGGAGTCAAAGAGGTATTGCTTTCTGTTGAAATTGCCTCTAAAAGTAGATTATGCTGTGCATTCCCTTATTCCATGCATTAAAGTGGTTCATATTCTAGAGTTCTGTGGGATGGTGCTGCATTAAATATATGGCTTCAAATCTCACTGACCTGATAAAATGGGGTGGGCATGTATACTTTAATCTAGAAAAACTTCCATTTTACTGTTTGAAGAAAAAAAGAAACTAGCTCCCCTCGAGGTATGCTGGGAATTCAACCTCCATGATAGTTAGACATAAAAACTGGGCTTATGAACAAAATAACTGTCATCTTGTGCGAATTGATGGAATGCATCATCCTTGCACTAATGACTGCATCCTTGGAATTTTCATTCTTCTAAGTTCTTCAGTTGAATTACTGATAAAAAGATAAAATTTGAGTCTTTGCATCCCTTATCCATTGCTCTCTAAGTGTTGGGGTTTATTGTGTTTACATGCTTCTTTCAAGGTATCTTGTAATTATACTATGCTAGTAATGTTCAGTGAGATGTTACTCATTCAAAGAGTGTTCACATTGGAAGTACTGTTGATGTGAGAAATTCCTGATGTAATTTATTGTTGTCAAAGTCACTGAAGTTTATGGTCTACAGCAGATTTTCCCCCTCATTGAAGTTGGCTGTGGAAAAAAAAATGTAAATATTTGTTCAAGAACTGTAGGAAGATGTGGGATGCACACAGTTTCAGGGCATTGTTGAAGGCCCAGGGGAAGAAGGTTAAGCAACCAGGTTAGAGAGAGTTTTCTCTGCACCTTCTATTATTTCTTTCCATGTTCACATTACTATCCCAAATATTTTCTTTATCAGCAAACTAATTCTATTGTGATAAGAGTAGTTTACAACCATCGAGCACCATTTATCATGTGGCAATCTGAATATATAAGAAAAAAAAAACATTTTCTTTTTTCAAATGCAAGAAGAAATTAGAGAATTTTATGGAAAAATTTCCGATATATGGGCATTGCAAGAAAAAGTACCCGGTAGTTAGGGCCTAACAAACGGGTCCATCAACCCATTTTCGTTTTTTTCCTAATTTTGAGAGGAGAGATGCTAATGTCGCCCCTCGACTCATGCTCGAAGAGGCACAACGGATCAGGTTTTCTATTGGTTTAACTTCGTTGCAGAAAATTTGAGAGATAGGTTCTGCTTCATCTACTCCATCCCTTCCAAAACAGCCCTCTTCCACGCCTACTTCTCTTCTTCCTCCAACAACGACGACCACATCCTCTGCGGCATCCACTCCTGTGCCACCATTTCCCCCTCCGACCTCCCACCGCCACCATCTCCTCGATTCCAACAAACTCATAGGATCGCTAGTATGCGAAGGACACATCTACTCGCTTGCCGACTCTGAAAATCTCCCGTACACCGGATCTGACAGCAAGAGCATCCGGTTTTGGAAGAACCAGAAGGAGTTCGCAGCATTCAAATCCACCAGCGGATTTGTGAAGGCGATCGTAATATCCGGACAGAGGATCTACACCGGTCACCAGGACGGGAAGATCCAGATTTGGAAGGTCTCCTCCAGCAACCCGACAATCCACAATTCATTTCCCCCTTTTTTGGTCATTTTTTTTACCATTTTTCTGGTAGATTAATCTTTCTGATCTTCATGAGCTATCTATGCTGATGTTTGTAGCTTTCACTAGATACATACAATAAAGCAACATAGAAAAATCACATCAAATCTTTTTATCTTTTGTGTACCTTATTTCTGTCTCCAATGTATTTATAGTTTATGTTCGTTATGCTAGGTATGGTTCATGGGTGAGTACTCACATATCTCAACGGACTTTGTGATATTTTTTTGTCTATGAAAACTGGAATGAACATGTCCTCATTTGCTCTTCCTTTTTAGTTTTGTGATTGGCCGTGTCCGCCCATATTTCTTCCATACATGACTTTGTCCTGCAA
Organism: Persea americana; assembly: GCA_029852735.1. Lineage (NCBI taxonomy): Eukaryota > Viridiplantae > Streptophyta > Magnoliopsida > Laurales > Lauraceae > Persea > Persea americana. The sequence continues at coordinate 28,099,746 of CM056818.1, read as the reverse complement.
ATTCATTATGTGTATACTTCTTTGCAACATGATTTTATTTACTTCCACATTTCTACAGTGGCAGAGATCCTTTTTGATATGCATCCTTCTTTTGTTGATTTTCTGCTCATAAGATGACTGCATTTTGGTTTGCATTTTGGTCAGCATATGCATCAACATTTTTTTTCTTCTTTTCCCTGCACTTTCCATCAAAAGCATCCCAAAACTGTAACATATATCGGACTTGTATGAAACACTACCAAAGTTCTTATAAAATATATAGTTCCAGAGTCATTATATCCCGTAGTGCCTCTTGCAACTGTGATCGACACTATACTCTCTTATGTTGGATAGATCTTTGCCAGTCCAAAGACCGAAACTTTCGTGGTGCAAACCTCTTGTCAAGGAGAATTCTGTGAGGCTTGATGTCAAAATGCAGAATCCACATATCGCATCCTTTGTAAAAGATATTCGATCCCATGGACTATTCCTAGTGCAATCTGATATGTTTTATCCCAGCATAAAGAATTTCTTTTTTCCTCTTTGAGGATATACTTTTCTAGTGAAGCATTAGGCATGTAGTCTTAGATAAGAGCCCTTTTTGATCCCTCCAAGCAAAAATCTATCTGTCATGCTACATTGACATGGTGTGTTCTTCTAATTGTGTCAGCCTTACTGATGAATTCTTGGCCATTACCTTTTAAGTATCTTTATTGTAATAAGACAAACCGTTGATTGGAGAGCTTTCCTTTGACGACAGAGCCATAGCCTCCTTGGCCTAATTTTTCTTGAAAGAAACACACCACAAAGGTCTCCCAGTGCTTGCTTTTAGAATCCAATTTTCAAAACCATGGCCCATGTGGGGTCCATGGAAGATTTTCTCTAGAGGATCTGGCACGTTCATATTTCTGAATTTTTGTCTTCTTTCTTGTCCTACTCTTTTTTTTTTTTTTTATTTGGTTAAGTTCTTGCATATCTTTCTTGATTTTAATAGGGAATTAGTGATGGAAGCTTCTAATTGCAGTCAGAATCTTATTTACTAGGGTTTCTTAGGGTTTTATAGTGATTTAGTGTAATATATGTCATATCATTGGTTGACAATCATGTTACACTTATTCAACAGTTTTCATATTTTAATATATCTGTATTTTGCTAAATGTTTTTCCTCTCCCTTACTGTTGTTTGATGCAAAGGTGATTGAGATAGCTAAATAAGGTCAGTTGGGTTGATTCTATGATTCAATTCCTTATTTTATTTATTTCTGTAATTTCTTCATTTTTTTTTAACCCCAATTACTTGATTGAAATTCTGTTTTTTTGTTTTAGACGGTCCAATTGTGTCAAATCGGGACTATGTCAGCTTTTCACTTATATTACTCTCCTTCTACTTTCCTTGCCTTGAAAAGTACAAACACAGTTTCAATAGGTGTTAGGATTTTACTAGTTACTTGTGCACACACAGTTTCATATTCCGGACTCACCCCTCCTAGAAGTTTGAATGTGTTGTCCTTCCATTTCCTTTGCTTGGGTCTTTCCGCAACACAATTCAAGTGCTATATATAGTGCCAGTTCATGCCACAGGGCTGGAATTTCTTTTGTAAGTTCAAGAAATTTGGAAGTGTTCCCTCCTTGTGCATAGGCAATCTCAAGTGAATCAGGGAGTTCTTTTGCTGTGCCGCCATACTTGGAACTTCTTGCTATACTTTCTTCCATTGAGAATCCAATTAATAATCAACATATTCTCAGAATCCCAATCTGAATATTTGGATCCTTTTTGGAAGGCTCCCCAATTCTTCCATTAATGTACCCTAGCCTCTTGGCACCACCAATTTCCATTCTAGCATAATATGCTTGATCCCTGTAATTGTTCCCATAAAAAAAATTATTGTTATCCTTTTATTTCGATTCACAACATTAGTAGTTGTTAGGAGGATGACATAGAGTTTTGTCCCCCTTGCTTGGATTCCATGATGATTGCTCAAATTCAATTCAAAGGAATCATATCCAAAAACAGTCCTCTTACTAAACCATGACCACTGCCAACACACTCATGGTTGAGTGGTGCTGACACCTTACTATCACACATGCCCAGAGATTGATCCCCGCGCCTTCAAGTTGAAAGTATTACTCCTGGACAGTCAGCCAACCTAGCAAGGAAGAAAAAACACAACAAATACCTTTAGGCAGTACCTTTTAAGTTGATTTGGATAATTTTGAATGGTTATATGCAAACAAAAAACAAACAGAAACAACAATTCTGTTTATTGGATGCAAACATAATCCAATCATGAAAAACAAAAAAAAAAAAAAAAAAAATCTTCTACACAATATCTTGGTCCTACCTATAATGAGAAAAAGCCGTAAACAGAGATTGAGGGCTCCTAAACTCTCTTGGTCCTACCTATAATGGGGTATGACACCCGCAGCAGTCTTGAAAGCACTTTAAATATTTGTTTTCTTCGTCTGTATTCTCATGTAATGCTTCGAATCCTCTTCAGATAGTAGGACTGGAAGAAATCAACAGCCAAAAATCCTTATAGGACATGACTCAAGGCTGTTGAGCTCTCCTGTGCACTTCCGACTGGGTTGCACTTGTTTGGCAGTCTTTAAACAACCTCAAATCCATTTTTTCTTTTTTTCCCTTCAATCAATACCATTGGGATCCTTTGTTGGATCCCCTAGTACCTAGTATGCTCTGATACCAAGTTGAACAATTATATGTAAGATAATCAGGGGTTTTTCTTCAAGAGGTCAAGAAACCCTAGAAAGGAAAAACATGAGCAATATAGGAAAACGAAGAAGATTTTCTGGGAGGAAACTGCATAGCCTAGTTTTCCTATGTTAGGCTACCATGGTTATATATACTTTTGTCATATTTTGAAATTTTAAAAGAAAAAAAAAACATTATATTCATAAATTAGATAAACAATTCCCTGAAGTTTATTGAATTACAACCAGATCTTATGTTTATGTCATAACAGATGGTCCACTTGTATATCTTCAGCTTTGATCCCTCACTCACGTTGCCCTTCGGCAGGTGCCCTTCTTCATCAAATCTTAGGAAATTTACAGTTGGGAAAACAAGCCTTATCATCCTGTCATCTCTCGGCTATGCGACAACAAATACCTTCGAGTGTGATTTAATTTCATATATAAGACTCTTCTAATGGATAAGAAAGCTTTTCTTAGATCACATAAATATGATAAAATGAAATTTATTTTATTACATACAAGCATCACTAACCAACTGACCATCATAAGAAATATAGTCTCTAACAGTAGAACATGCAAATATATGTAAAGGTATTGTTTTCCTTTGTCTAACCACTTCTCTTCAACTTTTATCTTCCAACAGCTTGGATCTTGAAATCAAGGGATGCAAACTTTTTTCCTTTGAACTTATTCAGGTATAGCTGACAAATTTGTAATGGAGCTATTCTTTGTATCCTTATTTGCTGAAAGTGATGAAATGAAAGGATTAGAGGGTATCATCAGGTTTTCCATGCTTACTTCCAACATCTGGACCACAGTTCCCATAGGAGGGCGATCCATTGGGTACCATTGTATACACCAAAGAGCCACAATTTTTAATTTCCTGGCAATGTGAGCATCTTCATCTGTTTGAAGCTCGAGTCCCATGTCTTCCTCTTGAGATAGACGTTTATAGATCCATTCTGGGAAATATACTTGACTTGTATTTTCTGCAGTATTGTTGTTCTTTCTTCCACTAACCATTTCTAATAGTGACATCCCATAACTATATACATCTGATTTGTAGGAGACATTTCCAAAGTTCCTTGAAAACACTTCAGGTGCAATGTAACCCATGGTGCCTCTAGCATTAGTCATGGTCCATGGATACCGCACTTTGCCCCTTTGAGCATAGCTTTGCCTGCCCAAAATCAGATATTTTTGGATTGAAGTGCTGGTCAAGGAGAATATTGTGAGGCTTAATATCAAAATGAAGAATGCGCTGGTCACATCCTTGGTGAAGATATTCAATTCCTCTAGCAATGCCGATTGCAATATTTTGAAGTTTCTCCCATCCAAGAATATAGTCATTGCTGCTTTTGGAAAAAATGTATTTCTCTAATGATTCATGTAGCATGAGTGCATAGATAAGTGCCCGCTTCAATCAATCAGCACAAAAGCCCAAAAGACGAACCACATTGACATGGTGAATTTTTCCCATGGTACTCACTTCATTGATGAACTCCTCACCATCAATATCAAAACTTTTGAGAATCTTTACAGCAGCGAGAGTCCCATTTGAAAGCATTCCTTTGTACACACAACCATAGCCTCCTTGGCCTAGATTCTCTTTGAATTGCCCAGTCATTCGTTTTAGATCAGCATAAGAATATCTTGTGGGCTTGGGATATTTGTATTTTTCTAGAAACTTTTCTACCTTGATTTCATTTTCCAAATCCAACTTTCTCTTTGACTTCCAAGAGCAGTAGACCTTAACGGTAATCACCAGAAATGTCAACAAAAGCAATGTGCCTATGCTTGAAAATGCACTTTGAGAAAATGGAAATCACAAACAATTCCAAAGAAAAGCCATTAATTTAGTCATTAAACATGAGGAGCGATTGCCTACCTATAATGACATGTTGTCTTTTTGAACCAGCAATAGTAGTAAACTAAAGTCAGTAGAGATGAATTTTTCACTCTCTACTTCCTGTAATTGAACCAACTGGTTGTTCTTGGTAAAACAAGATTAGTTACATAAGTTTGGTGTGGATATAATTGAATTAGTACTGTTTTGTTAGACTTTTGACCATGAGATGGTGACTTTGTAGTTTACCGCATAATAGGGCACGGGCGGCAAGCAGGTCAGCTAGGTAAAAAGAAATTGGGTCAACCAGGGTGTGTGTGTTAAAGCTAAACCTGTATCTGCCCATTTTTAAAATGGGCCAGATAACCCCCAGCCCATGGGTTAAAGCTAAACCTGTATCTGCCCATTTTTAAAATGGGCCAGATAACCCCCAGCCCTCCAACCAATGTCACATCCAATGCGAATCAACCTGATCTAACCCACGTAACGTATCCCACATCCAATGTGGGTCAACCCTTTTCACCTGGACTGTATCAATTGAGGCACAGCTGTAGTTTAAAAAAACAAGCATTATGAAATAGTAACTGCCTATGCCATTGTGAGATCCCTGATTTTTCTTGTGTTATTATTATTAAATAAGTGTGACTAAAAGTTAATAATTTAGTTTTGTGACCCTGATTTTCTTGTGTTATTCTTATTTAAATAAGTGTGATTAATAGTTAATAATTTAGTTTTGTTTATTACATTATCAACTGGTTATTTTTGGTGGGATTTGACCGTAGCAGGGATGTATTTGTAATTTGAGTGAAGGTTAGGGGTTACATGTAAATATATATGGTTTTCATTTTCTTTGTTTTGATGGTTTGGGGATATTTTGTTAATCATCTTTCATTCTTGAACCTACAATTTCAGTGTGTCATTTGATCATAAATGATTATCTTCACCCTCAAGGACTTATTTGTAATTTTGAATTTTGTGAGTGTGTAATGGTGGAATAATTTGGTGATTTTGAATTCGTTGGAAAATGGGTCAAATTCTGAACAACTTTTGCTCTTGGTCCAGTTTAGTATGAAGTCATTTAGAAACCTTTCCAGCTGATTATAATACCTGTAAAACTGGACATTTTCGCGATTTCATAAAACTCCACTATTTCAAATTTCTAGAGAAATCTAGGAAATTCTCTGGTTCTCGTTGTTTTTCTTCATCTTTCCTGTTCTTTCTTCATTTTCTCTTCCGTTTTCCATCCTCTGTAGCAAGAAACTCTTGCTTTCTCTTTTTCTTATTCCTCCTTTTCTTCCCTCAGCCATGACTGTTCTTCTTCTCCTTTTCCTTCCGCTTGTAATATTATTACTATTCCTTCCTGTCCTTTATCAGTGTCTTCTTTCGATTGGGTGTTTGATAGAGGTTATCAAGGCAAGAATTCGTTCTAGTTGAAGAGAGGTAGTAAGAGTCCAAACAAAGGCAAGTTTCTGATATATTTCTCATGTTTTCAATGGTTTATATTTAAGAAATTACTTGAATTTCAGAATATCTAAAGTTTTAGTGACTTATGCGAAACGGTGAATTTCTTGTATCATAGTATTTCAAGTTTCTTTTACTCTAATTATATTTGAAAGGTATTTTCAAGTTTCTGGAGTATATACCAGTTGGAGTGAAGAAAGAAATGGAAAGGAAATTGATTTAAGAGTGAAAAATAGAAGAAACTCAAAATCGAGTTTTTGTTCTGTCTACCTGCGGTTCACCATGTGAGGTTCCACGGTCAACCGTGGACACTACACATGCATACTTTCTGTTAGTCAGAATTTCCGAACCTGAGACGAGGGTTTTCTTAACCTGCATTCACGTAAAATTATTTTTTTTTAACATGTATTATTATGATTTTATTTTAGTAAAATTATTAGTTTTTAATATGTTATTTTTGTTTATTATATCAGCTTACTTGCTCGGTTTTCTGATGGAACGTTTGACGCTAAGAGATTCCACCTTTGTCGATAACCAGGAGACAGGGCGGTTAAGGAGACTATCCAGGGAGTTGGTGAGTGGCCTACGGATAAAATTGCATAATGTTCTTGTTAAGAGAAGCTCATCATAGGAGAAGTGTTCCGAGGTGGAAGTTTCTGGGATAGTTCTTGTAGTGGTGTAATGAGTTAGTGAAAGTTCTGTCATAAAACTTATCTCTGTAAATTCTAAAGACTGTTTGAGTTGTAAATACTATGAGATATATATATATATATGAGAAATATTCATGTGCATCCATCCCTCACCATATATTGAGGGATAAACTTAATGCAGCCCACCTAGGGCCCCATTGATCATGGGACTTGGTTTGGGTTGGGGGGGGCGGGGGTGGGGGGTGGGGGTGTGGGGTGGGGTTTGGTTGGAAAGAGACATCTTGGATGTGCCCATGTATCTAGTTTGGGGTCAATCCCATGCCTCTAATTCCTTCATTCATGGCCCGCAAATCTTACAGATTTATATTAAAGAAAGGGGGCATCAGGCGACAGGTCCCTCAACATTTGATTTTATGGCCTTAGATCCACCATCTCTTTTCATAGTGTGGTAGGTCCTTTTTTTCAAATTTGAAGACTTAAAATGTCCAAATTACCCTTTCTTTAAAGATAAATCATATCCCATGATTAGTGGGATATGCCATTAATAATGGTCAACTACCATTTCAAAAGACAAATAAAATTAAAAAACACAATAGACATTTCAAAAGGCAAGAGTTCCACATGAAGCGTGGCAGTCTTGCATCTCAGGCTCAGCGTTGCAATTGAAGGCTGCTAAGAGGAGCAGGAAGAGGAAGAAGAAGAAACCAGCTGAGTACATTGTAGTAGAGTCTCTTATCTATCTGAAATCATTAGGTCTGCTGAGCCTTAACCCATTCACTTGTTGGGAAATTCTAAACACACCCACTCATTTTGCTGGGCCAACCCACATGCTGAGCTCACCTACAGGAAAAATATAAACTACCCATTTTGGCTGAGCACACCCATGAAAAATTACCAAGGTGCCCTTCTTCTCCTTCTCCTTCTTCCTCATTTCCATCCGTTCACTGAAGAGGAAGCACGTCATTTCCGTTCGTCCAAGCCATCTCCTTCGAGCTTCGTCTTTAGCGTATCTTCTCCTCTTCTTCCAGAGCAAAGGCTTCTTTATCTTCATCATTATCATCAAAGCATTGTCCCAACTATATTGGAGTCAGCTCCATGAATTATGTTCCTTGCTCCACCTTGGGCTATCCTAGGCCAAAAACTCGGATAGGTTGTAGTTCTTCAGATCCAACTTCATTGCTTCCATCCAGGTCCTCTTCGTCCTACCCCTTTTTCTTAATGGGCCATCAACTTGTGTAGAAAGTTCCTTACTGGCTAGAAAGATTGTTCCTCACCGACGCCGTTGTTGACCTACATCGGACATTGACCATGATATCTTGTTTCAAAATCATGTTGCAAACTATAAACATAACTATAGGCATATTCATAGGATCAGAGCTATTCTGCTATGCTCTGTTACCAGTATATTCTATTATTATTCTTCAAGCTGAACAGTGGCATGCACTAACATCTGCTTTCAAAATCATGTTGCAACCTGTGACATAATTATAGGAAGATAGTTATAGGATTCAATATATTCCATTATGATTCTTCAAGTTGAACATTGATATAATGAATATTGTTGTCACAGAGAGCAACAGGTCTGGATAGACAGACCAATGAAGATTGCAAGGCTGTAGATGAACCTTGAAAACCAATGGTGCACCAGAATACATGGAATTCTAATGGGTTAGGTGTTTGCTTTTTCAGTGGAGTTACCATAACAAGAATGCATGGAATATATGGGACAAGATACATCTCAGTTGATGATGACTGTAAACAGTCCCCAAAAATTTGAAAATCGCCCCCATATTTTCAAAATATCATAGAGTTCCCCACAATTTTGAAAAATACAAGCAAATGACTAATTGCACTGGGAATCAGAATTGAATGCTTACATTAATGTTTCTTTCGGCTTAACCCCCACTTAGTCTAAGTACACCAAACCTTATAGAGGCACTCAATGAACATAGTCTTGAACTAAGGGCTCCATTTAGCAAGCTGGATATATTGAACACAAGCATTTCCTGAAGGCCATCGGCATTGTTATTTGGTTTAGTAAGTGTTGTAGAGGACTAGCCCTAGAGTCCCATAGGAAGTGGCCTCACTTTCATACTTCCATACTTATGTAGGTGAGTCTATCTGAAGTGCATCTGTACGACTTTCATTCCTTTATTTATAGAGACATAGACCCTTTAAAAGTAATAACCCAACCTCCTTTTCCATATAGATACACGCTAATAATCCTTTGATGGCATATTTTCTTTCTTCGAGCAGCCTAATTCTCAGGGAAACCTCTTTACGTTTATCTAGGAATGAAATTTTGGTTTAAAACATTACTCTTGATGGGAAAGCTGGTAGAGATAGTCTCAATCTAGGCCTTGAAGAAGTACCCCTGTACTTAGATTCTTGACGTAAAAAGACCCCAGTCATGAAATTTGAAGAAAATAATTATTATATTTGGTAACTCAGAGAGCGGGTCCTTTGTAGGAGATGGAACATGCAGAACTTGATTCAAACAAATTTCAAATTTGTTATGCCAAAAAGGACTTTACTAACATTCTGGATTGTTGAGGCAGCTCCTTTACCTACTAGTGCTTCATCATTACCATGATAAGCAGAGGTTTGGGAGAAAGATGAAATGTCAGGATTTATACGATTATGGGTCTTGAATCAGGATAATATGCTGAGTCACGAGGGTTCCCATCTACAAAGCAATTGAAGATTGCTGCGGTCTGTTACTAAGGGTTGATCTAAATGTCCTGGATAGTGAGATGCTTCATGCACGATCGACACACCAGGTTGCTTTGGGAAGAATGTCTAAGAATTCCAGCCTTGTGTTTTCTAACCATGCTTGTCTCACTGAGAATGAAAATTGTTACTTCTATCATTTGACGTGAAATGCTGCCAATGACGATTAGTGTTTTTTCTGATTTCCAAGTCACCTTCACTTCCCTAGTCGTTATAGGATGGTTAGGATCAACAGCCTTGTGTTGGTTGATTAATCTAGGGTGTTTTGACTTGAGTAGAAGGCAGTATTAGAGGATAGTGAATGGTAACAGGGTAATCAACGAAGGACTATTGTGTAAGCAGAAGACTATATGGTTCATCAAAGGTTAGTCACTAAGTACTTGTGATAATCAATGTCTTCAAAGATTTCATAATCACGTCTGGCCTCACTTTGGATATAGAGATATGTACATCTCTGTACCATGAGAAAATGATGTGAATTTCAGTTTCTACCTTGTTTTTGCTGGGTCGACCTATTGGCCAGGAGTGATATTTCCAACTTGAATACGTGTGTGATTAGGGGTTACCAAGGTGCCAACACCACTCAACCATGAGTGTGTTGGCGAATTTTATTTTGTACTTCTATATCATATAAGACGTGTTTTTACAGTACTATGGCCGGTATGGCTTGGATATATGAGTTATATAAGTTAAGTCTGCATTTTCAACTGTAAACACAGCACTAACATAATCATAGGAACATAAAATCTTCACTATGCTCTGTTATTTCCTTATTGGTATGGTCTGTTAGTATATTTTACTAATTGAAAGATTTTGAGTACGTTGTAGTTAATAAAGTCTCAATGCCTCACCTTGACCTGTCCAAGTCGACTCAACTTGAAGGGTATAGAGACAAATGGGACTGACTGAATCTGCCATAACTTAGGCAACTTCGTGAAGTTACTTAGTTCCATCCTTCTGAGCCACTTGAGCAAGCGAAGTTTTAGAATTTTGGATGCACTGTAAGATTATTGTTCTATTACATTACATATATATATTTATATATATTAATGTTACTGAAATTTTATAATATTTTATTTGGCATCACTATAATTAATGGTTCGTTTGAAAGTATTTTCATATAGCAGTATAGTTGGGGTCAAAAACCTCAGGACAAAAATGTGTCAAATACTATTAGATTTGGTATCTGCAGAATATTTTAATTCCAATTTGCGATTTACTTATTTTTATTCTTCTGGATTTTAGTTTTTTTTTTACAGGTTTTTCTATGTTTATGTTGCTGATCGAAATGTCCTTATGGGTAATAAGTGCCTTTCTTTTATCATCGGCTCCTCTGCTTACTAAGAGTTACAAGGGATGCAAATTTATCTGTGCAAATGGTGTCAATGCATCTAAGAAGACGTCATCAGACTCAGATTCAGACTTGGACACTGACTCAACTACCAGTCTGGGTATAGAAAAATCATCCAAAATGAATGGTTTGCCGTGGTGACAAAAGAAGCTCAAGAGGAAAAGTTCATTCTCTATCTCTGGAATACATAAATATCGTTACAAGTATGTTAATTTCTTTCTTCAGTAGTCTTTCAGGATTTACATACTGTATTCTAGCTTCATCCTTCCTATTTCTTGTTTGACGGGGTTATAGTTTGCGGTTTTCATTCATTCCTATAATAATATATAACTAGTGGTTATGCCAACATTGGTATGCTTTACACTATTATAGTTTGTAGTTTTTAGTCATTCCTATAATAATATATGACTAGTGATTATGCGGACATTGGTATGCTTTAGACTATCTTAATCCAAATACTTGAAAGTTGGAGGATGGGATGTGGTCATAGCTTGCTTTTCTTTATGGGAATCTTGCACCATGTGATAAAGGCTAAGATGATGATGATAATGATGAATTTAAATGTGAATGCTGGAAGTGGTGCATGACGTGGACATGGGTCATGGGGGGTGTTGGAAGTGTTATCTTTGACATGGGAAATTAAATCTCTGCTGAAAGTGAGTTTTGAATTGTAGTCTTGATCGGTCTAGTAGATTCACCAATGCATAAAATAAAGCAGGACTTTTCTGGTGCATTTCTATATTACTCATTTGACTCTGAGAGTTACTCTGCAATTTGGGCATATCATATTTATTGTTTACAGCAAAGATAATGATAAATGACAGTATTTCACACAATAAATCTGGTTGGACCCAAACAGGATCTGATTCTAAATTTGATCCTGTTCCATATATCTGAATCCAATCTTGAGTCCTCCATTACTTTTTTGGTCAAATCATTCACATAATCTGGTAAATGAATATAATTGACGAGTCTGCATAAAAAAATCTATATCTCTGAATATTCCTAATGTTGTTATTTATGTTCAATAGAATTTCATGCTTTTCTTTGTTTTACTTAGCCGTTTGTGATGCATAAACAGTGAGCTGAAAGCAGCAACTCATAATTTCACAACATCCATTGGTCAAGGGAATGCTAGCAATTTTTATAAAGCTAAGATGCCTAATGGTGAGTCAATTGCAATAAAAGTGCTCGCAACTAATGTTAGACAAGGGAAGAGGGAGTTCCAAGCAGAGGTAATGCTAGTTAATATCTTAGGCATCTGAAGTTGTCCTGACAACATAAATTATAATTTACATGTCTCATGAGCACTGTACTGGTTATTAAAGTCATTGCAAACTATTCTCATGAAGCTTTTGGTTCTTTTTTATATTAACCATAGAATACCGATAAAAAAATGATGTTACTTTGGTGTTCCTCTTCTAGGTAAATTTCAATGCAGTAGATACCTAATACTTTCGAAGGGCTCATTGCACAATTTTCTAACCTGGTGGATCAACTATAACTTTGTCAACTGAACTCAGTACTGAATCCTGATGAATAGTGGATGAGTAGGTGAAGTTGAAATCAGTTTGGATTGGTTAGGGCTGAAACTAGGTTGGTCCGGTTGGTCAATTAACTCATAACTAAGCTTGACTCATCCTGTATAGCAAGTTTTAGCCAAGTCAACCTGGTTGACTTAAATTAAAATACTTAATTAGAGTAGTATAATGGTAAATTTTAATATATCTAAATGAGAATTGAAATCTAAAATTTAAAGTTCACTGTATTTATATTCATGATGTATATGTACATGAGTTAGTACAATTGTATATAATTATGATATACAGATTTAAACATTAATTACTTAAATGCCTGGTTGATATGCTGAGTTTCTCACTCAACTCATACTGGTTATGTACTTAATCTGGTCATTCCACTGGGTAGGAAAACTATGGGCAACTTAGTTACATGCTCAATTCACTTTGACAGTAGGGTGAATATCATCTTGTGTGACTTCATAATACACCCCTAACTTTGCATTTTTTTTCCCTATTATACATTGTTCTGTCACTTTAAAAGGCCTATGGTTTCAATTGTTGACTCTCTCTCAGTCGCCATAGTCATTATAATGACAATAAGTTATGAACTCAAGAGAGACATTCATATCCTAACATCATGACCATTGGGACCTCTTGTTTGTAAAGAACCACCTTTTTCTAATCCACCCATTCATGATACACAACTGGCTGAAATTTTAATCCAATCAGAGTTATTTACATTGTTGTATTGATAATGTAGAAGGAATACAGTTCTATTATTTTTTCCTCAACTCAGGATCGATGCAATAATGTGAATCACTCTGATTGGAGTGAAATTTGAGATAGCCCTTGTAAAGGTGGGGCACGCTATTTGGTTGAATTAAGAAGGAAAGGTGAGTGCCAAACTAGTCGAATGAGAAGTTAGGATTGTCTTGACATCTAGATATAATTGTCTTAGATCATTTAGCTAAAGTATTCCCAGCGTAAAATTGTTTCCCTTTTCGCTCTATTTTACTCTCAGACAATGTGATTTGCTTAAATGGTCTTCCATGGTTCTTAAGGACTGATTACATAGAGATTGAGGTTTCTTCAATATGATTTTTTTTTTCATGATTTGTCCTTTTTCCTTTTACAAAACAAACGTTGTTTATTTGCATTTTCATTTGTATTGTCATTTTAACTGTTTTCTTTTGTATCATTGTGTTTGGTTCTGGACAAGTGATCCAGTTATAACTTTCTTATCCTTTATAGAATGGATCCTTTTCTTGGAGTAAAATTTAACCCTATTTTCATGTCTTCTTTCCCAGGTCCAGCTGCTTGGGAGATTGCATCACAGGAATCTTGTGAACTTGGTTGGCTACTGTATAGAAAAAGGCCAATACATGCTTGTATGTGTACATGAATAATGGCCGCCTTGCAACCCATTCGTACAGTGAGTAATTCACACACTTACTGAAGTACACATGAAAGCTTAGATATGCTAATTGTTGCAGAGTAGTCTATACGACCCATTCCTAGACTCATTTTGATCAGTAAACAGTAATAAACCGTAAATGGAATTGACCAGACTTGTGAAGGTTTAGGATTTTCTTTTTTGTGGAATTCTGGTAATCATAAAATTTTATTTCCATTTAAATCTTGAGAATTTCCTCCCTTAATGCTAAGAGGAGGATTCCTTAAAAGCTGCCAAATTAGGATTTATAGAATCATCATCATCATCATCCAAGCTTTATGCCATCTATCTGGGTTGGCTATGCCATCTCTACTTTTTTACTACTCAACTATATTTGAGACAATGTTCTTTGTAACTTCAGAATCTATCATATCTTAGCTCACAACTTCGTTCAGGATCTTTACTGCTTTCCCACTTCTAGTTCATTAAGCTTGTAACCCTAAAATGCATCGTAGTGGTTGTTTCTAATCTTCGGTATACCTGTCCAAACCTTTTTAAAGCAGCATTCATTGAATTTCTCCTCTATTTGAGGTACTCATAAGTTTCCTCTTTCATACTCATTCCTAATTTCATCCTTTATTATAAATTCAGATATCCATCTTAGCATGCAGATCTTGGCTATGTTGTTTCTTTGTAACCCAACATCCAGATCCATAGAAAAGAATATGCACAACTGTTGTCTTATATAATTGCTCTTAATTAAACTATTGTTCGGGCTTATGGAACATTTTACCCTCTTCAAAGATGGATTGCCAAACCAAGTGTAACTGAGTCTTGCATTCCTCATCCATGAATTCCATTTATCCTCCGAACAACTCTTTAGTATCTGTAAGTTCTTATTAATTCAAATAAATGGTATTGTTAGCTCTTATTCCTGACTTGGATTTAACTTTTGGCTGTGATGATTATAAGGAGAGTGAGGGGGGTACTACGTGTTCGGAAATGCACGATTCTCATGTTGTTAGTTTCATACACATGGAGTTAATGTTTCACTGATTGAAAGGTTAAATAATGAGTCCCACGGTAGGGGTTAACTAGTAAGGACATCACAGATTATAAAACCATAGATTTTTCTTTACTGCTAAGACTATTGTTTTATTCCACTTTGTATTTCTTTGAGTATTTCTGATGGTTGCAATCAGGTCTAAGCTGGGATTTATTTTGTATGTCCATTTGTTCCATTACTTGCACTACTTGCACCAATCACCAAACTTGGTCATCATTTTGGGGGCCATTTAGATAATCAAGTTTTGTCTGCCTAAATTTTCCCTTGTTGACCACATCAAAATGAGTCAAAGTTACACTCATTATAAGCCTTAGCTCTTTGGCTATTTTTACTTTTAAGAGCAACTTAAGCTTGAAAGGTATATTTCATGATGAATCAATAGCTACTAAGAAGATAACTCACCTTATCCATTAATTTTTTTTCATTTATTGACATAATAATTTACCAGAAATTATGTTTAGAAGTGACTTTGGAAAGTCAACAGACCGAGGACGATCTTGGTCCCATATCTGGCAAGCCCAATTCAGATGACATGAGATTTGGACTATTTGATGGGCCAAATGAGACGACTCCAAACTCCAGTTTAGGCTTCAAATCTTTATTATGACTAATGTTTTAAAATGTCAAGGTATGATCTGAGCCATTTCAATTTCCCAAAGAGTGGGGCATAAGCCACATGAGCATATCATTTTAATAAATAAAATATATTGTAAAAATAGAAAAATGTGGCAGTTTGCCTGTTTTTAAGACTTTTAATGCATAGTTATAAATTTCGGTTCATTTTGGCTGAAGTGGTGGAATGACTTCGGTATGGACCAGGGATGAAAATATCGGTTGCTACGTAGCGTAGCGGCCGATATATCGGTCGTGGTGGCAGCTGCCGCCACGCTGCTTTGTATTTAGCAGGTAACACACCCGTAGCGGCCGCTACGCAAGCGTGGCGGCCGCTACGGGCTACGTGGCGCTAGGGGGTAATAAAACCCCCCTGACGACTTTTCGTTCTACCTTTTCAACTTTTTTCATCTTCCTTCCTCTTTTTTCTCCATTTTTACTGCTGTAAACCCTTTGTGTGTCCCCCTAGTAGTCCCAACTCCATTTTGCCAAGATTTGTTGCTACAAAATCAAGAGATTCAACTATTCTAAGGAATCTAAAGAAGATTTATCATTTAGGACTCATGGATTAAAATAGCGGGTGGCGGCCGATACATATCGGGAGTGTTAAACAAACCCCCAACCCCCCCCCCCCCCCCCCCCCCCCCCCCGGACCCCCTTTGTGAAACGCATGTTTTAAAGAAGTGACAATCATGAAAACAAAAGGATCCTACTTGACCATGATAGATAGGCCTCTTTTACTGGTTGTCTTTCTTTGTTGTGCTTGGATGTCTATTATTATCATTATTTGTTAATATATGATATTAAGCATGTTTAATTATATTTGGAATGTGTGTAGTAGTATAGATATGGTTACCTATTACTACTAAATTTTAAACTGGTCTTAATTTAACTGTTTTAAAAGAACCCTCATTGTTAAATAACTTAGTGGGAGAGGCCCGAGAGGGAACTTCTTAAGTTCCCACGGTCTCCATCATTGTTTTGTAGGAGATGTAATTGATTTATGTGTTGACCTTGGAGTCTTCCTCTTAATCGAATGTGTCATCTTCTGAGAGGACGAGTGTTGACCACTTCATTTCTAAATTAGTGTTGAATGTTGAGTTGTTAAGTGTTGACCACTTCATTCACTTGATTGAATTTGAACCCTTAACCTTGAGGCTTAAAGTATTGACTATTGATTGTTCAATGTTCACTAATGACCTAACTCTTAAGTCTTATGCCTTTATTTCATGTTCTATTTTTTTTTTTTTTTTTTAATGAGCTTTTCATTACTTTCTAAGTTAGCATGACTAAAGAACATGAATACATGTGAAAAAACTAATCATTACTATTATTTTCTATTTATATAGCGATACAGGACCTTATATATTGAGGGCATCGCTACACCCCCTTTTCTTACCTACTTTTGCAAAAGAACCACATTTTCTTTCATTTTACAATTTTCTGGATTTTCTGAAATTTTTTCAGATTTTTTTGGTGAGTATTTCAAATCACACCGCTACGCCGCTACGTATCCCCGCTGCGCTACGTATCACCCGCTTCGTAGCGGCCCGCCGCCACCGCTATTTTCATTCTTGGTATGGACAATGGTTCCAACTGAACAACCGCCTTGAGAAAATCTGGTTTGGATTTTGGACCACTTTGGCAAAAATCTCAGATTCTGGATGAAACCTTTTTATCATTAAAAAAAAAAAGAGACGGAAGGCCTACTATTGCAGGTTACAGGGCAAAAAAAAACAGGAAAAAGGAAAAGGGGAAGGAGGTAGGAAAAAGGAAAAATGTTTTTTATCCTCTATTAGGGATGCTCATGGGCCCGGGCCAGCCCTCTTTGGGCTGGATTTGGCCCCTAGTTTCTAATATTTGAGCTAGGCCTGGATTAAGATTTTAGGCCCGCTTAATATTTGTGCGGGTCTTGGGTTAGTTGATAGGAAGCCCGGCCCGGCCCGAGCAGTACATATTGGCTTAATTTTGAAATTAAAGTAAGAGAGACTGCGAGAGAGAATGCGTGATTTCCTAGTAAGGCATTTGAAGGGAGGAAAATTAGTGATAAGAGTTAAGAGAAAGAGAAGAGTTAGGGACAGGATCTCATGAAATGAGAGAATTAGGGATATATATTGCATTGATGTGGGTATTTTTAGAGAGTGAACTATCTTTGTAGACAAGAGAGAGATGGAAGGAAGATTGGCCCGGCTCGGACTGGCCGGATTGGCTAAACAGGTGGGCTCTCGGGCCTCACATATTCTATATGTGACTGGCTCGGGCTAAGTAATTACGGCTCGAATTGGACTTGGGCTTTTGTGTCTAAAGATGAGCTATGCACGGATATGTTTTCGGCCAGCCCAGCCCAGCCCATGAACATCCCTACCCTCTATTAGGTCCACTTAAGGAAGATCTAAACCACTAAGACTTAAATCATTTTGCTGGTAGAAATAACATAATATATTATTGATTTTATATAAATAATTACATATAAACTTTTTATGTTCTTTTCAGATTTTAATATTGTTATGATTTTTCTACATATTGTTAAGAGTTACAGTGAGGAGTTATTGGTAAATATGGGAAAAATAGTGGAATGATTTATAAATATAGAAATAAATAAGTTTTTTTTTTCTTTTGTAAAATCCAAAACATAATAAAAAATATATATATATATATATGGAGGAGATGCCTAGCCCTATGCGACATTCTTGTATGTTTCTTTCCCTCTAATGAAGTCTCTTTATTGTTTTTTCTTGTTTTTCTTATCTCTTTGGATTTCTCATGTCAAAACCCTAGAAATCTTTGAATGTAGTTTAACACATATAAATTATTTTACTTTATTTTTTATTTTTCTCTGAAACTTAAATCCAAAATGTTTAGCCTGAAATTCAAAATTGACCAAAATTTTCAAAAATTAATTCCAAAATGTTTTGCCCGAAATTTTGAATTTGCTGAAATATTTCACTTGGGAGGCAAAATTGGAATGGGGTTGAAATGAAATTATCAACCCTATTTAATGACTTAATTAGTTTGTTTTAAGTCAATTATAATTACAAAAGTCGAAAATTAAGAAAACTATCTTGAAGTTCTTAAAATAAAAACTTTCCCCTCCCATTCTTAGAAGTAAGATGGGTCAATGGAGCATATGGCCCTGCCTCCACATGGAGCTTCACTGAAGTGCATCTTTATATTTGAGGTGTATGCTTCAAGCATGCCACATGGTGAGACATATGCCTTAAAATCAAGGTGTAGAGGGACGAGGCATGGGGCATGATTAGGAAGCCCCTCCCGAAGGGCCTGTTTGAGAGCATTTCAAAATGTAGAGGGCGTCCCTTGGAATTCGGAATTCTTTATTTGATTGGGTTCGAATGGTGAGAATTAGCTGAGCTAGCCATGCGAAGAGTCACTTTTGGCCAGAGTTCCAAATGCTCTGGCCAAGATATCCTCAAATGCTTGCAACCAAATAGGCCAATCCTCAAGGTGTAAGCCCCAATTATTTCATACTTCCAGTTCAGACCTCTATCCAAAACTCAATCTACATAAGACTCACGCTTTCATCGAACTTGGGCTCTTAACTCAACTTGAGTCTTCATTGGTATGACTGACATTTAGAGAGATGGAATGTCGAATACAGGAATGTTGATTTGAATGTCTAAAACACAATCCCCCTTAGGGTCGACTGTTCTTCCATTATAAAGGGGCTTAATGCCCTGATTACATGCTAGTATCTCTTATCTACAGCAAGTATATCTTATCTAAAGCCTAACAACTGTATTACAAACAAAGAATGTACAGGTGGCTTTGAAGACTGGGCCCAAAATGGGTAATATATAAAAACTGGGCCCAAAATGGGCCTGGGCTTGGATTGACACCACCCAACCCCCACCCCCCTCAAATTGATGCTAAGGAGTCATAAAGCAGCAATTTGGAAACAAGAAAATGATGTCGAGGCCGAGGAAGTCCCTTTGTAAAGATATCTGCAAACTGAAACTCTGTAGGAACATGAGGTAGACTAATGACATCCCATTTATATTCATCCTGAATAAAGTGACAGTCAACTTTGATATGTTTAGTACGTTCATGGAAGACGGGATTCTCAGTGATTCGGATAGCCCCAGTATTGTCAGCATGCAAAGGAGTATGAGAGGTTTGAGTGAATCCAAGTTCCGAAAGAAGGCCCCATAGCCATAAGATCTCAGAACAAGCAGAAGACATTGCCCTATATTCAGCTTCTGTGGAAGATCTGGACACACGTTCTTGTTTCTTGCATTTCCAAGAAATGAGTGAATTGCCAAGGTACATGCACCAACCAGTAGTAGAACGACGCCTAGTCCGCATCCGCATAAGCACTTAGATGAAGAGGATTCTCCTTTGGATAATATAAACCACGAGGGACTGCTTGTAGCAGGTAACACATAATGCGCTTGACAGCTGTCAAATGAAGATGTCGAGGAGCGGTCATGAACTGACTCACAAGATGAACAACATAGGATATATCAGGTCGAGTGATGGTGAGATAGACAAGACTGCCCACCAGGCGCCTCTATGCATGAGGATCAGGAAGAAGATCGCCATCATCTCTACTCAGCTTGAGATTTACCTCGACAGGGGTATCAACAGGCGAAGAATCATGGAGGTCAGCCAACTCGATAAGGTCTGATGTGTATTTGTGTTGATTAACAAAGAGACCTTTAGGAGATTGATGCACCTCTAAGCCCAAGAAATAATGCAAAGGGCCCAAATCCTTCATATGGAAGGAAGTCCGGAGGGAATCTTGGAGAGATTTGATCATACCAGCATCCGTGCAAGTGATAATAATATCGTCAACATATACCAGTAGCACAGTAACCCCAGTGGAGGTGTGGCGGAGAAAGAGAGATGGATCATAAGGGCTCTGAGTAAATCCAATTTCGCATAAGCGAACCCTGAAGGTTTCGAACCATGCCCGAGGAGCTTGCTTCAGACCATAAAGCGATTTTTTCAACTGACAGATGGACCCTTTGGATGGAGAGGGGACACCTTGTGGTATACGCATATAGACCTCTTATTGCAAATCTTCATGGAGAAACGCATTTTTCACATCCATTTGGTATAATGGCCAAGACTTAGATGCAGCAATGGCGAGAAGTAACCTAACAGAGGTCATTTTTGCCACAGGTGCAAATGTTTCCTCGTAGTCAATGCCATACTCCTGTCTGTTCCCTAGTGCCACAAGGCGAGCTTTGTGTCTATCCAAGGACCCATTAGATTTAAGTTTGATGGAGTAGATCCATTTGCAACCAATGGGCTTAATTGCTGAAGGACACTCCACAATATCCCATGTGTGATTCAGATCCAATGCAGCTAATTCCTCCTTCATGTCCTGGTTCTAGCAATCGTGTTGGACAGCTTGTAAATAAGAACTCAGGATAGAGATAGAGGAGAGGGTGGTCATTAAAGAAGTATGGGTAAATCCATACCGCTCAGGAGGTCTAGAATTTCTGGAGGAGCGACGTAAGACAGGAGTAGCTGTGGAACCAGTTGCCGGTGGAGGATCAGGTGGAGGGCCATTTGCAATGGGAGGTTTTTCCTGTCGGTGATACAAAAGTAGGATTAAACTGAGTAACTGATGGGTGATCTGAAAAACCTGGTAAAAATGCTGGTGAAGAGGGATGAGGACAATCCATGTGAGTTTGGAAGAAATATTGATTTTAAAAAAAATTAACATTTTGAGAAATCCTGATACGACAAGCAATGGGATCATAACAAACAAAACCTTTTTGATTAGTAGCATAACCTAGAAAAGCACACCGACGAGATTATGCCGTTAATTTCGTTCTTTCTGTGTGAGGAAGATGAACGAATTCTTTCTATGTAAGGAAGATGAACGAAGCAAACACAGCCAAAGGTATGTAGGTGATCAAACACGGGATGATGCCCAAACAATTTAAAATGAGGCGTTAAATGATCAATGGTAGGTGATGGAAGGCGGTTTATGAGATAGACAGCCGTGGTGAGAGCTTCAGTCCAAAAACGAGGGGGAACGGATGATTCAATCAGAAGAGTTCGAGTTACATCAAGAAGATGTCTGTTTTTTTGTTCCGCGACTCCATTTTGTTGTGGAGTATAAGGACAGGTACATTGAGAAATGATCCCGTTATTGTTTAAAAAGGATTGAAAATCCTTGGAAACATACTCCCCCCCTGAGTCTGAGTGCAAAGTTTTAATGCATTTAGAAAATTGGTTGGCAACATAGTTAACAAAAAATTTAAATGCGGTAAGAACATCAGACTTCGAATGTAATAAATAAATCCAAGTAAATCTGCTGTAGTCATCGATGAATGTTACAAAGTACTTGAAATGACTATGTGAAAGGGTCGGAGCAATCCCCCAAACATCACTGTGAATCAAGTCAAAACATGCAGTGCTCCGTGTGGTGGATTGTGGAAAAGGTAAAGTTTTACTCTTTCCTAATTTGCAAGCATCACATCCAAAAGAAACAGAGGCAATAGGTTTATTCAATAATCCAAATTGAAATAAAGTAGACAAAGTAGAGGCATTTGGATGACCAAGTCTATTATGCCACAATCGAGAATTATTCTGAATAAAAAAACAAAATAACTGATGAAAAGATTTATTCTCAAGAATGGAAGACATTGGTAAGGGGAAAAGTCGGCCATGCTTAGGCCCCCTCACGATCACTTCCCTCGACTCTTGGTCCTGCACAACACATCCAGAAGAAGAAAAGGAGACATTGTAATTATTTTCAACAAGTTGTCCTACAGAAACCAAATTGGTAGCAAGATGAGGAGAAACGAAAACATTGGTTAAGGGTAAGGGGCCAGGGGTTATCACCAACAGAGGTGATGGGGAGATGATCTTCGTTGGCAGTTTGACCAGTGACATGATCAGTGTAAGGGAAGAGGTCATATGGTTACTTGCACCAGAATCTAAGTACCATGTATTGGAAAGAGAGGAATCAGTACCTGCGATGTTCATGGATGCTAAGGCATTAATGATCATTTGGTTAACCATCTCAGGGGTGAGAGGAGCTGGAGACGTAGATTGAGATGAACCAAGCTGAAGTCAGATGATGCATATTGTGGAGTAGTCACGGTGTAAGCAGTAGGAGCTGACGACACGGTGGAAGTACCAGGGCTTGACTGCACATAATTGCGGGAAGTAGAGTTGCGAGCCTTCTTCCGACATTCTTCAATAACATGACCAGTGGCCTTACAATATCTGCAAATTTTTGCCTTACATTGATTTGCATAGTGACCATATTTTTTGCAGTTATGGCATTGAACTTTACTGATATCCCGAGGAGGTTGTCTGGTTGTGGCAACATAGGCAAATGGAGCCTCAGCAGATCTCTGTTGTTCCAGAGTAGTTTTAGTCGCGAGACGCTGTTCTTCCCGCAGAAGTTCCTAAAGACAGGTATCCAAGTTGGGAAAAGGAACCCTGCTCATCAAGTTCGATCTAACTGTCTCAAACTCCGAACGAAGTTGCATGAGAAGCTGATCCCGATGACTACTTTGCTGTAATGGAAGTAATTCCGGAAGAAGTGCTGCAGATACCGTGGCAAACTTAATCTCATCATATTCGGACTACAGTCTGCGGAAGCCAATGTAGTACTCCTGAATAGACTGGGTACCTTGAGTGAATTGAGAGATTTCAAGTTCCAATTGAAACTGGCGAGCAGTATTGCCTTGTTGATAAGCTTTCTAAAGATAATCCCACATTTCACGGGCAGTTTTGCAGGGTTTGAGGTTGAGAATAAAATGTGACTCAACAGAGCCCAGCAACTAGGTCTTGATTTTAGCATCATTCGTTTTCCAAGATAAAATCTTTTTATCATCTTCCACAAGTTGAGGTTCAGACCCATCAATGTGTGTCCATAGTTCTTTTCCTTCCAAGTAAATTTGAAATTAGAAAGCCCATGAGGTATAATTTGTTCCCTCAAAGCGAATCAGGGCTATCTCATATTTGTCCGTTACTAAAGAGTAGTAAGGACACACACAAATCAGTTACTGTCAAGGAAAACAGGGTGCTGATCCTCTATGTTTAGAGAAAACCAAGTTGGTAAAATTGTGGAAATTGGGCAGCAGCACTGTTGTAGTCCAATTGTAGATGAATTAGACCACAGTCACAATTTTAATAACACAATCAGATAGTAGCCAATATCTGATGGATAAAGATGGCCAGACCAGTTCCCAGAAGCCACAGGATAAACAAGGCACAAAAGCAGAACAGTAATCAACAGTAGATAAATAAACAGCATCAATCAGGAGCAAGCAGTAGAGAGAAACATCAGCAATCCAGTAGTAATCACCAATAAACAGTAGGAATTAACAGCAGGAATCAATAGTAGCCATCAGCAGTAGAGAGAAAAAGGACAGCAGCATCAATCGCAAGCAGCAGGGCACAGCCACAGTTCACAGGGATGAAAAACGTCCCTGTCGGTAGTAGGTAGATCCACACGTGGGCCTCACTTGGTGATCTTGACACAGATTAGAGTGTGGGGATGAAAAGAGAGGAGTTCTATGCAACTACTGGAAGTGGTCGCAGGAAGATCAAATCCAGATCCAGGATTTTGGACGGCCGAGATGAAAACTATTGGAAAAAAATGAATTTTCACAACAAATGGTAGAAAACCTACCTCCGATGGTCAAAAATTCAGGAAAAAATCTTCATAAATCCAAGAAGCTCCAGGCGACCAAGATGGTAATATTCCGCTGATGTGTTGGTGATGATCACAGGTGGGCCACGTCTGATCTGAGATGATCAGGGAAGATCAGAGATGATCTGGCTGAAGACGATGATCACAGATGATCGTAGACTGGCTCCCAATGTTTGGAAGATGAGTTAGAAGAAGATCAAAGAAGGTCGACCTTGCTCTGATACTATGACATTTAGAGAGATGGAATGTCGAATACAGGAATGTTGATTTGAATGTCTAAAACACAGTCCCCGTTAGGGTCGACTGTTCTTCCATTATAAAGGGGCTTAATGCCCTGATTACATGCTAGTGTCTCTTATCTACAGCAAGTATATCTTATCTAAAGCCTAACAACTGTATTACAAACAAAGAATGTACAGGTGGCTTTGAAGACTGGGCCCAAAATGGGAAATATGTAAAGACTGGGCCCATAATGGGCCTGGGGTTGGATTGACAATGACCACCCGGGCCCACTATCCACTTGTCCACTTTGACAAAAGTCTCACAGCTGTATGATGCATCATGTGGCATTAAGCCTAGGCCGCACATATATGCCCAATATCAGGAGTTAGATGCTTCTGATGTGGGACTTAGTGCAGTCCAAAGCCCCCTGGGAGATAAGCAGGCAAACAAGACAAGCAGCCCTGGGCAGATAGGATGTCACAATTGGGCATGCTTATATCCACGTCCGAGGATTTGTGTCTAATTAGGTCTACAACTCAAGACTTTGAAATTCTTACTGATCCTTAACCTACTCCATGTGAGCCTGGCCTGTTGACAGTTACAAGTAACTGACATATTTAGGTGCAGATCAGCTATATTATTTAATTATATATGCTTGGAGTAATCTTACTAAAGTCCTTTTTCTTCTGCTAAGGAAAACTACTATCACTACTCACTATTAGGGGTAGAAATCGAAAAATGAAAAGAAAATGAAATCTGAAATTGGCATAGTAATAATCTGAAGCAAATAGATAAACAACCAGAGCATGTCACTGATAATTTTGTCTTAAAGATGGGTTTGCCTTGCCCCCTACATGGATTATCTCTAGGACATTGGGTCCCGGTGTTGCATTCCTTAATCTTTGGGATACGATGACTCTCCTTGTCATGATCAATGTCCGGATCTAGTGCACACATTATCCAAACCTACTAGTACAATGACAGCTATTAGTTTGCCCAAGTTGAAGAAAATGGAATCAGAAGTTGTAGTTGTAAAGGATCAACAGATCCTTATATTTGTATTGAGAAGGAAGAAGAAGAGAGAAAGAGAGGAGAGACTATGGAATCTGTCGTCTCCCAAAGAGAGGATCGACTGTTGCTCTTTATACACAAAGTGTTGCTGATTACAGCCTATGATTGATCCTAATTACATGAGTATATAAGTAACAAAGGAAAGAATATCAGAGTGATTGATATTATACAACTATACAATGTTTGACCAAATCTAAGTGATCCCACATGTGGGTTTTAAGCTTTGGGCCTCTTGGTCATGGGCTTTGAGAGATGGGCCTTTGTTTGTGTTTCTACACTCCCCCTCAAATTGATGCGGTGGGTGGCCAAGAAGCATCAATTTGGAAAGAATGTATTCATGACGATTGCGGGGCAAGCCCTTGGTGAACACATCTGCCAGTTGTTCAGACGAAGAGATATAGGGAAGACTGATATCTTCACAGACAAAGTGTTGACGAATAAAGTGACAGTCAATTTCAATGTGCTTAGTGCGCTCATGAAAAACAAGATTCTTTGCAATTCGAATGGCACTTGTGTTATCTGCATACAGCGGAGTAGGGTCTTTGGTGAAGATGCTGAATTCTCGAAGAAGACGACGCGACCATATGACTTCGCTGCAGGCAGAAGACATGGAACGATATTCGGCCTCAGCCGTAGATTTGGAAATTGTGACTTGTTTCTTGCTTTTCCATGAGATGAGAGAAGGACCCAAGAACATGCACCATCCAGTCGTCGAGCGACGAGTATCGGGACATCCAGCCCAATCGGCATCGGCATATGCTGTTAATTGTAATGAAGAGGTGGAAGGGTAAAATAAACCACGATCCCGAGTACCCTTTACATATCGGAGAATTCGATAAACAGCTTGAAGATGCGGTTTATGAGGATGGCCTATAAATTGGCTAACAGCCTGCACAGCATGTGATATATCAGGCCGCGTCATGGTTAAGTAGAGCAAGCTACCAACCAAACGACGAAACATGGTAGGATCTGGGAGAGGATGCCCATCATCTTTGCTGAGCTTGACATTAAGCTCTATGGGAGTGGCAAATGTTTTGGCATCACCAAGTCTCGCAGAATGAATCAAGTCATCAGCATATTTTGATTGAATGATTTGAATGCCATCTTTGTTCCGTTGAACCTCCAGTCCCAGAAAGTAGGTTAAGGGACCAAGGTCCTTCATTTTAAAAATACTCATGAGGTGAGTTTTAAGTTCAGTGATCCCATCATGATCATTCCCACTAATTATCATATCATCAACATATAGCAATAGAATTGTATAGCCACGAGAGGATCTCCGAATGAAGAGAGAGCTGTCATTGGAGCTTTGGTAGAAGTGGGCCTGAAGGATGGCAGAGCGAAACTTTTCAAACCAGGCCCGAGGGGCCTGTTTGAGCCCATATGAGGACTTTGTCAACTTGCAGACATGATGTGGAGGACAAGAATACCCTGGTGGCGGACGCATATACACAACTTCCTTGAGATCCCCATGTAAAAATGCGTTCTTGACATCCATCTGCCAGAGTGGGCAGTTGCGAGACGCAGCAACTGCGAGTAAGCACCGAACTGTAGTCATTTTGGCAACTGGGGCAAAGGTTTCCTCATAGTCAATGTCGTACTCCTGCTTATAACCTTGGGCAACTAGGCGGGCCTTGTATCTATCAATGCTGCCATCAGAGCGATGTTTAATGGAATAGACCCATTTGCTTCCGATGATGGTTGTTTTTGCTGGAAGGGGCACTAAGTCCCAAGTTTTATTGACTTCGAGGGCAAGTAATTCATCTGTCATTGCATTTTGCCAACATGGTATATTAGCGGCCTGTTTATAAGAGGTAGGGATAGGAATGGGATCCAAAGAGGTAAGAAGTGCTGAAAACCCATATCTAGCAGGTGGAACCGAAATACGACTAGAGCGCCGTAGATTAGGTTCGGAAGTGTTACCTTCAGTAGTATCATTGCTTGCAGGAACCAGCACGGTAGGTGGATCTAGAAGAGGAGCAGTAGGAGGTAGTTTCCTTGGACGACGAGTATAAACCTGTGTAACTGTCGGAGGGGAAGTAAGAGATAAAAAATGAGGAAGATAAGATACTTGAATATTAGGGGAACTTGGTGACTGTGAATAAAATGGAATGTGCTCCAAGAAAACAACATTTCGAGAGATCCATATTCGGCGTTCTTTGGAATCATAGCACTGAAAACCTTTGTGTTCATCACTATAGCCAAGAAACATGCATCGAGCGGCTTGTGGTGAAAGTTTGGTAAGTTCTAGAGAGGAGAGATGAACAAAGCAGAGACATCCAAAAATCCGCAAGTGTGAGTAGGAAGGTGGATGACCAAATAAGCACTCAAAAGGGGAAACGGTACCTAGGACAGAGCTGGGTAACCTGTTGATTATGTGAACAGCTGTATGAGCTGCTTCACACCAAAATCGAGGTGGAACAAGGGATTCCACGAGCAGAGTGCGGACAGTTTCTAGGAGATGACAATTCTTTCGTTCAGCCACTCCATTTTGTTGTGGTGTGTGGGGACAAGATTTTTGATGAATAATTCCTTTTCCTGCAAGAAAGTTTTTGAACTCAGTGGATGTATACTCTCCCCCGGAATCTGAACATAAAACCTTGATGGATTTTTGAAATTGAGTACTGACCATGTTATAGAATTTTTGGAACATGGAAAAAACTTCAGATTTAGATTTCAAAAAATAGATCCATGTATAACGGCAATGGTCATCTATAAAGGTAACATAATATTTATATCCAAGTCTACTCAAGGTAGGGGCAATCCCCCATACATCCGTATGAACTACATCAAATGTGTCAGCACTACGAGAATAATGAATAGGGAATGGTAACACATGACTTTTGCTTAAACAACAAGATTCACATTTCGATTTTGAAGAATGAGAAACCATGGAACTAGACATAGATTTATTCAAATATCCAAGTTTAAACAAAGACAACAAATTTGCATTATTCAAATGACCAAGACGTTTATGCCAAGTGGTCCACATATTATTGAAAAAACTACTAGATGAGGTAAGAAATGATTGTTGTCCCATGTCCAAGAGAAACAGCCTGCCATGCTTACTCCCCATCCCGATCACCTTCGCAGTTTGCCGGTCCTGTATGACACAACCAGAAGGAGAAAAATTAACTAGTTAACCAGATTCAACAAGTTGGCCAATGGAAATAAGATTTGTAGCTAAATTTGGGACAAAATAAACATTAGGCAAGGTAAGAGTACCAATGGTTATAGTGCCCATGCCAGAAATTGGTAATTGATTACCATTTGCGGTAGTGATGGAGTCATGGCCATGGTAAGGTTTATGGTTGTGCAAATTTTGGACCACAAATGTCATGTGGTTTGAGGCTCCTGAGTCTAGGAACCATGAGGTGGGTGTGACAGAAATAAGAGGGGAGGTAAATGAGTGAAGTGCAGGCAAAGCAAAAGAAGAAGAGGACAGACCGTTAATGCCCATAGAGGTAAATGCAGAAGCTACAGATGAATTAATCAAGTCTCGAATTTGAGCTGTTGTCAATGTCATGGAACCAGTGTCAGAAGTGTCAGGCGATGCTGAGGCATGGGAAGTTGTACTCTTAGCCTGAAGTGCAGTAGAGCCACGCATTTGAGTCTGATCAGGTTTCTTATTGGGCCTTCTTGTGCAGTTGGAGATAACATGTCCATTACGTTTGCAATAATTGCAAAATAATTTCTGCTGGCAGTCCCGTGCAACATGTCCATACTTTTTACATTCAAAACACTGCGGTTTCTGACCACGAGCAGTTAGAAAGGTTGTTTCATCAGTCTGAGAGGGTCTTGATTGTGCAAGAAAGACCTTTGATTCCTTAGGAAGGGAACAATGTAAAGAGAGACGAGTTTCTTCTCGAAGGACCTCTTGAACACATGTATCCAGATCAGGAGAGGTTTCCCGATTCATGAGCTGCTCGTACTGGTTCAAATTCTGCACGGAGATTCAGCAGGAATTGACTGACATGAAGTTCTTCCTGAAGTTTGAGAGCCTGAGGAAGAAATGCTGTGGAGACAAACTACAGGAGCATCTGGTCCCTTTCAGTCCATAAGGTTAAAAATCCATTGTAGTATTCCTGTACATTCTTATCATTCTGGCAGTATTTTGCCAATTTTGTGTCAAGATGGAATCTCCGGGCTTTATTTTGCTGATGATATATTTTCTTCATGTGTGTCCACATATCAGAAGCTTTCGTAAAAGCTTGTAGAGCCATCGTGAAGGAGGGATTGACAGAGTTGAGAATCCAGGTCACAACCTTAGCATTCCGTTGATTCCAAGTGGCAATAGATTTATCTTCTGTGCCATTAGGATCAACAGCTGGTTTGATAGTTGTCCCATCTAAATACCCCAACATCCCTTGTCCTTCAATGAAGTTCTTAAGGTGAAAAGCCCAAGACATATAATTGGTACCATTAAATTTAACAGAAATAACATCAACCTTCTCCATTTGATTTAAGATGATTTCTAAGGAAGGGAGAGGAACAACAGCACTGTTTTAGAAAGAAAAACAGAAAAATGGACCTCCAGACGTCCAAGAATTTTGAAGTAGGAAAGATGTTTGCTTTCTGTAACAAGGTCTTTTCCTCGATCAGCCTACCAGGATATACTGGTAGCCTATTTCTGTAACTTTTGATCCAAGAATGATTGGATTCCAATGATTGGATATGAATATCAAGCTTTAAAACAGAAACAGTGTCTATAAACTAGCAAACCAGAGGAGTAGGTAAGACTGACCTGTTGGAGATGATAAAAATCTCAAAAAAATGCTTAATATTCCCAGGAATAATGGTCGACCAGTCTGGTGGTGATTTCTGTAGATACCGTAATCTCGAGGTGGGGCCCACTTTGAGATCTGATGGTTCGATGATTGTCGACAGTAGCTAGAGTTGTAGAAAATCTGATCTTCTGCTTTGTTGATGTTGCTGAGAGCAGAAAATTTTGATTTGCTTCTCTGTTTGATGTTGCTAAGAGATCACTTCTTTGCTATGATGCAAGGATTGAAGAACAAAGAGAGGATTTGTCTATCCTTCTCTGTTGATTGCAAGAAGACAGACAGATGGCTCTGATACCATGTAAAGGATCAACAGATCCTTATATTCGTATTGAGAAGGAAGAAGAAGAGAGAAAGAGAGGAGAGACTATGGAATCTGTCGTCTCCCAAAGAGAGGATCGACTGTTGCTCTTTATACACAAAGTGTTGCTGATTACAGCCTATGATTGATCCTAATTACATTAGTATATAAGTAAGAAAGGAAAGAATATCAAAGTGATTGATATTATACAACTATACAATGTTTGACCAAATCTAAGTGATCCCACACGTGGGTTTTAAGCTTTGGGCCTCTTGGTCATGGGCTTTGAGAGATGGGCCTTTGTTTGTGTTTCTACAGTAGTAACTTTCTTTCTAGAAAACAAAGGTATAAAAGAGGTGAAAAAACCCTTAATTGAGGAAAACAAGCTTCATGAAAAGGTGAGGTTTGTTAATTGCAATGGGCTGTACAGAGGAATTGAAATTTTAAAATAGGCGTAGGAGGAGATCGACAACAAAGAGCCACATGTGTGAGACACAAATGCATCCGCACACTTATAAAAGGATGAGGTGTGTTAAGTCCATTTCAATCCATACATGATTTGTGCCTACCAATGCGACTTGCGGGAATAATGCCTCCCTAGGGTTCAAACTCACGACATAGCATTGGCTCTGATACAATGTTAAGTCCAACTGGCCAATACATCCCAAAAGCTTGAGCTGATAGAAACTACTAGACGACAAATCTTAACAAGATGGATGTCAAATAATGAAAAGGTAAAGGTAAGGTATGCAAAAGTTAAAGTAGATTTGTGGTAAAATCCTTGTTTGGATAGTACGGGATTAGGTATAAGTGAGTTAAAGTAAAATTACATGTGTGGTAAAATCCTTGTTTGGATAGCATGAGATGAAGTATAGGTGAGAGAGGATGCATAGATTAATAAGTACTTTTTGTGATAAAGTTCACTACACAACACTTTAAACTTAGTCGCACTTTTATGTGGTAAAAAGAAATAGGCTTGTGGAAGGGTAAAGGTAAATGGTGTCAAATCATAAGTTTACTTCTCCATTCCACTTTTTTCACCCAAACATGGTGTAGTCTAAAACATCACATCACTTCCATACTTTAACTCCACCTTTATTACTCCTTGAGTCCTTGTGCTAAACATACGTCCCCAGGTTTTCTCACAAACTTACACACACACACACTAATATAAGCGGGCTAAACTCCTCTCGAGATTAATCAATGTGGCACAAGAGAAACTCCCTCACAACACATACAAAATGAAAGAGTAGTAGAAATCTCGTTTCTTCTATATTTTACGTCTTTCAAAACCAGCACTTGATGCTCAAGTGAGTCATGGGGTAAGCTCTCAACGTAGCAAGCTGCTTGGAATATCTGCATCATGGGGTAAGGTTCCCAAATCCTTCTAGAAAGTTAATGTGAGATATGGAGTAGTGATAATGCATCTTTCCCTTCTCACTACAGACTATTCCACCAGTAGTGCATCGGGGCATCAAGTCTTCAAATTTATTGTTGGACTCATCGATGTGAGCTAGGGTATATAACTCTTCTCATCAAAAGAGCTTGTTAAACTAAGTCTAGAATGGGGTTCCCAACAAGGATAGGGTTCATTTAGGGCTATTTTTTTCAGCCTGTGGCTGGATTGGGGACTATCTTTTGCCCCGAGAGCTAAATGAGCTTGGCCTCACTTACGCATGTTCAATGCTGAACTATAAGCCTAGTCCTGCTTGACATTTTAAGGCAAGGGGCCTGTTCAGATGGTCGGAACTCCAGTGTAGGTATCTCGGTTTATCTGTAAATGGCATTCAAGAATTTGATAAGACAACTATTTTTTTGTCCTTGCGACAACCAATTATAGATGATCAGAGTTACAGGGAAATTGAATTACAGGTACTCACTTGAGGGAACTGATTTCCAACATATACTATAAAACATCTTTTATACGAAGAAGCAAAAAGAGAGCCAAATTTGAAAAACAACTACAAAAATCAATCTCTGGGCATTTTATTTTAGAAGTATTGAAGGTAACCAAATTTTTTCAACATTATTGATAGCATTTTGAATATATTTTTCATTTTTACAATCTTTTATGATGTTTTATATTAATATTATCACCACCACCACCACCACCACCACCACCTTATTCCATTTATTTGGGATCAACTTTGTGACCCTTTCAATTTTCAATCATGTTCTCAGTTACTCCACACTCAATCATGTGTTTTGCCACTAGTTCATTTGAAGGTATCAATGGCCTCTCTCTTTTCCTACTCATTTAAGGTGGTTCTCTTAGTATCTGGAATTTTTTTTTTTTTTTAATTCTTGAAATCTACAGATGATAAGAACGATAGTTGTGAAAATGGTTCCTCTCAAGAATTTTTCTAATCAATTTGCAGTGAATTTGATTATCATAAATGCTCTATTTGTCTTGAGCAGGTGACTGGTTTTGGGGTCTCGAGAAAAGAAATCCTGCGGCCACATTCCTATAAGGTCAAGGGCAATTTTGGTTATGTTGATCCAGAGTATATCTTAACAAGAATCTACACTACAAAAAGCAATGTTTTTAGCTTCAGAGTCTTGCTCTTTGAACTGATTGCAGGAAGAACTCCTAAAGCAGGCCTTCTAGAATATGTTGAGCTTGTAAGATCTTCACGCTTTAACAACTATTTGTGCTTTATCTAAAGTTTTCAAATGCTTGTTTCTAGTTTTGAATTATACTATTTTGCGAACTGAAGTACCCATGAAGGTAACTTAGGGCCTGTTTACCTAATTGTCATTGAATTTCAAGGGTTTTATTAAAGGAGTATTAAAGAGGTTAAGAGTAAAGGATCTAAGTTGAGATGTAGGCCCTACCATATTTCCCTAGGATTCATTTTTCCAGGGTGAAGGGTGGGTAATCATTCTTATCCAAGGAGAAATCTTTTGATTGCCCCTTGTGGATCTCAAACTTTCAGCTCTCAATGTTAGCCCTTTTGGTAGAGAGCATTGCTCAAAAATCCTAGGAATTCAATACCAATTACACAAAGAAGCCCAGAAGTCCAAATTGCTTACTTTGTAATTAATTCATAGGAAGTCGTAGTAAACTGAATTCATGTTACTTCCTCATAAGGCAGCCCTCCCCTCGACTGGATTTAAGCTTAAAAGGACTGACAACTGGCCTTCTCTCAAAATCATTAGTTGTAAAAAAAATAAAATAATGAATACCTCTTTCCCATTTAACCACAAATTCAATTTGTGACCGGACTTTAGAAATTGAATCTTAAAACAGAGTGTAAAACAAACTTCAGAAAGAAATTTATGAGATGTAATGAATCTTTGAATAGGAACCAAGACCTGAAAAATGTATTTGGGTGTTGGCAGTGATAAATACAGAAGGAAACAGTGGATGGGAGGAACTTGTTGATTCCCGGCTTGAAGAGAAATATTACATTCAAGAGCTCAATGGCATGACTGCTCTAGCATACAGATGTATCGACTCCAGCCCCATCAATCGATCTTCCATGAAGGACATTGTTCAGGAGCTCTCTCAGATTCGAAACTTTCCAAATAATTGTGCTATGTTGGAGGAAGTTCCCATCAGTAAATATGCACAAGATATCCAAAATCCAGTGGCTGAGGATGGAGGGGAGGAAGCTGATGACACAAGCCCAGTTCTTTTGAGACACTTTTGCGTTTGATTCTTTTTTTAGCTGCCTTTTGGGTAAGCTCTGTGCATGATTCTAAGGTTGCACTTGCGCGCACACAGAGTTGCAGTTGGTTCAAGTTTTGGTCAACATCCAAGTGGAGACTAAATGAAACTAGATATGAAAATTCAGTGGTGTCTAGAGGGTGAGTTGTGATTCAATTCAATGCATGTACGTAAAAATCCCATTGGCAAACAGCCATTTTTATTAGCAGCTCTCTTCCATCTTCAAATTAAAATTGAAAGGTGGTGTGTTATATCGTTTTGAAATACTTATGGCATTGTTTTTGTTTTGTCTTAAGGTGTCATTTGGATGTGGAGAAAGCAGGTAGGGAAAATACGTGGAGAAAGCTTTTTAAACAACAAATTTATACTATCAATAGTTTTCTTCACCTCCATTTTCTCTAGGTTTTCTTCTCATTAAAACAGGCTGTTAGGGTCATCTGGATGAAGAGAAAAGGTAAAGAAAATTGTTTCCCCACCTCTGTTTTCTCTCACCTTTTTAATTTTCAATTTTGCCTCATTCAAGTATGGTCATGCAGTTTTTTTTTTTTTTTTTGCTGCAAAAAAAAAAAAAAAAAAGAAAGAAAGAAAGAAAGAAAATAGTTTAAGAAGGACCATGTTTTTTTTTTTTTTTTTTTTTCCGTTGCACTTAACATTTTCTGTGGTTTTTGTTTTCTGTGCTTAAAGCATTATTTCCAATCTGTGGTAGCATATTGAGTATGGACCAAGAGGGAGAGAGCTATTTTATGCAGTCTTATACAGCTGGAACATCAGAAACTATTTCACCATACCAAACAATAGCAACTGAAACTGCAGAAATTGAAATCCTCAGTAGCCATTTTCCGTGGTAAATGATATTAATGTGGAAATAAAATGGTGTGGAAACTTACGAGCACAAAGTGCCCTTTAGGTAATCATAAGGAAACAAATCAGAATCTGAATAGGCATCCACTATAAACAATATGTATTGATTAGCAGTTCTACATGTCTATTGATGTAGAATCCCTGATTGATTAGGCAGCTTTTGGATGCTTTGGACCAACTCAGTTTTGCATTGAATTGCTAGGGATTACTAGGAAAGGAGTTTTGAGTATAAAAGAGGTGAAGAGTGATGTGGAGATCTAGATGGGACTATCACTTTCCTAGGATTAAATTTACTTGGGTGAAATTTTCTAATAGAGGAAGATCATTTTTTTTTTTTTTTTTTTTGAGTAGTTAACAGAGGAAGATCATCTGTTGGCCCCTTAAGTATCTTTTGCTTCAATCCTAACTTTTAGACCCTCCCATAGAAAAACATTTCTCAAGAACTCGTACCCATCTATATAAGGGTCTCCCAAGCTCAATTAATGTACTGGGACAAATTGACAAAAAGTTATGGTCAATTAGCCTTCTTAAGATGAACGTTCCTGAAGTATTTTTAGTACAGATGGGCCAATCTAGCAGCAGAGCTCAGAAGTAGTGCAAGATTAGAAAGAGAGAGAGTGCAAGATTATGACTCACATTGTTAGTCATAATTCTTCTAAGGTCCGACTCTATCCCCTACCATACTCCCTTCCTAACATAAGTTAGAACTAAAACATTCAAATACCAGCATCATAAATTAGACAAGAAGTTTTATCTTATAACATAAATTCAGCAGCTTGATGTATACAAATCTAAACTGGAATTGGGCTCCTTAAACTTTAGTTTTCTAGTGATTTGTGCTGGATCGTGGCATTGTTCGGTTGGGCTGGATGCAAGCTTCAACTGGGGCTGGTTTATGCTCTGCTGGCCAACATTTGAGATAGGCCTATTATGTTAACAATCATTTGCAAGCTCTTATTTTGCACAAAGTTGAGCAGTCAATTAATCCAGCCGTCCCATTTATGGCCTCTTAGGTACATATATGTAATGAATGCTTAGTAGAAGTAAACCCTATAATACACATTTTAATGATGGTATCTAATTACTTAATTCTGTACATGTTAATCAATGAGGACTCCTAGCTTCTAGTAGTTACAAGGTTGTAATTTTTTTAGTTGTTGGAAAAGAATTCAATTCACAATGCTCCCATTGATTCTGTGTATGGTCTAATAACCTCTTCCAAATAGAGCTCGTAGGCATCATGGAGTACACATTAAATTATTTAAGAGAGAACACAAACTATGAAAACAACTTTAATCCATAATTACATGTACAAAGTAAAGAAACCATGCGCAGGCATCTTAATCTTAAGGAGTGCTGACTCGTTTTTATACAGCATAATAGTCAATCTACGACGACCTCTATGATAGATTCTTCCATGTTATTTGCGAGCACTCCTGATTGGTGGTTAGCTGTTGATGATTCAGCAGTTTTTGCACTAGGAGCACCATCCTGATCATGCATCTCTTTTGGAGATAGAAATGGCTTGCTTGGCATTTGCAAATCTTCTAAATTCCCCTCTAGCATTTCGACAACCCTGCCCATAGAAGGACGATCTGTAGGCTTCATCTGTATACACCATAGTGCGACTATACTCAACTTCTTTGCTATATCTTTTTCCTCATCAGTAGCACACATCATTTCCATATCCCTTCCCTGATGGAGTTGATTATAAATCCATAATGGGAAATAAATTTGACTTGAACGATTGGCAAATGCATCAATATTTTTTCTTTTCCCTGCGATTTCCATCAAAAGCATCCCAAAACTATACACATCAGACTTATAAGAAACACCACCAAGGTTTTTATAAAATAGTTCTGGGGCCATATATCCCATAGTTCCTCTTGCAGCTGTAACCGATACTAAACTCTCTTCTATTGGATAGAACTTTGCTAGCCCGAAGTCAGAAACTTTTGGGGTGAACTTCTCATCGAGGAGGATGTTGTGAGGCTTGATGTCAAAATGCAGAATCCGCATATCACATCCTTGATGAAGATATTCAATCCCACGAGCTATTCCTAGTGCAATTTGGTACATCTCATTCCAAGACAAAGAATTTCTGTTTTCCTCTGTGAAGATGTATTTTTCTAGAGACCCATGAGGCATGAACTCATAAATAAGAGCCCTTTTTGACCCCTCGGAGCAAAACCCAAGCAGTCGTACCACATTGACATGGTGTATCCTTCCTATTGTGGCCACTTCATTGATAAAATCTTGGCCATTACCCTTAGAGGTCTTTAACATCTTTATTGCAACAAGACAACCAGTAGATAACTTTCCTTTGAAAACAGAGCCAAAGCCTCCGTCGCCTAATTTTTCTTTAAAGTTCTTTGTTATCTTCTTAACGTGAGAGTAAGAGTATCTTCTCAGCATCTGGTACCTATAAGTGCTTAGGAATTCTTCAACAGTTGTATCCATCCATATATGCTTCTTTCGTAATTTATACACCAGAAATATTGAAAAGCAGAGTATCCCAATTGTTGTTCTCGCAAGTAAAAACATATCTTCAACAGAAAATCACAGGCAACTGTGCGTTAGATTTTCCTTATTCATAAAATACAAGAAATGAATGAACCATTTATGTGCTACATATATAAGATGGTCTTACCAATGTACCCATTATAGCGAAGCCCATAGAATTCTGCATCATAAGCCATGAAAGAAAGTGAAATCAAAGCTTGCAATAAGCAGATTAAAAGTAAACAAGAATGAAATCCAACGCATGTATATAAGAATGATATGCTTCATCTGTAATAAATATGCAAATCTATATAAGGCAATGTATCTTTTTCTCCTCAGCAAATAATCTATTCATAAACACATGTACAACATGTATCTAACTTGCTAAAATCATTATTTACTTATTTTCTTGATATGTATTAATAACAATGGCCATCGTGCAATAAGATTTATTCGAGAGGATCTTACCCATACGCTTGTAGACCATGAAGTAGAAAAAAACTGCCCAGAAATCTAAGAGGAAAAAGAAAATCAAACAATGAAAAATATAGATGAGAAAGAATATAGTAAACAAATGTTAATGACTCAACATCTGAAGTTATTATTACCTTTAAGGTATCTTCCCAGATTTTTCAAAAAACCTGCATGGTGGTATTCAAGAAATTCAGTCAAAATATAAATATACAATTCTCGGCTGTAACATAAGTGGGAAAAACATTTTATTAGAAAGGTAAAAAGGAAACGGATTTCTGCCAAAGCATTGATGGAAGTCCCACGGTGTTGTTTTCCACAAGAATAATTCCAGACACAAAATGGGAAAGAGACAAGGAGGAACTTACACTGATGCCACTTGGCTGATCTTGCACAAGATGATAAGCAGCGCTTCCATCTATTGATCATATAAATTATGTTGCACCCGTTCCCTCTGAAGCAATCCTCTGCTATAGTGTCGGGGCAGCCGTATAACGACCATCCAACTTCGAAACCCCATCCAACTTGGAAACCCCTCATCAGAATACTCACAATCTGAGAGTGAGTGGTAGCATTTTCGCAATAATCAAATGATGCGGGGATATTCATCACAACCTTGCAGGAGGTGTTGAGAATGGCGATTGACATGGAATTACTCAAGATGGCATACAGATATGGAGGAGGATGCAGAGGAGAAGAGCTTAGCCTGCATGGGGCAGCTGGTACATATGCTGGATCCTTTACTGGAACCAAGCAATTCACATACACAACTCGACGATCGTAAGAGTCCCAAATGTAGAATTCCTCTCCAGAATTGACTCCTTGTGAAAAAGAGGAACCATAAGAGAGCAGGGAAGAGCAATTGTCTCTTTGTAGAACAGGATCGATGAGCCGCATCGATCCCCCGTAATTGTATTCGGACGAGATGTTCATAACATAGTATGGCCTCTCATTGAAATAGTAAATGGCTCGGTTGCTTTTGCACGTTAGATTGTACCGTGGCTTGGGGCCAGGGCATCCGGTTTTAGACGATTGTTCCAAGCCGAAAGGGTAGCTAATGTTGGTAAGAGTTCCACAGGAAGCGTGGCAGTCTTGCATCTCAGCCCCAGCGTTGCAGTTGAAGGCCGCGAAGAGGAGCAGGCAGAGGAAGAAGAAGAAAGCAGCTGATTGCATTGTTGTAGAGCCTAATCGATATGAAATCACTTGGTCTGCTTAGCCCATTCACTTGTTTATATGGCAAAAAACCTTCTACTAACTTTCTCGAGCAATTTACCCGAAAAGTGGCCTTAGATGGCCACTAAACAAAAAAGGGTCCACTAGTTTATATTATATGAAACTGGTATTCCTGCCAAATTTTTTTCTTTTTTCGCCCTTTTTCAACGAGCGTCGACATTGTCGCTCATTTCAAAGGGACCAAGCATCTCAATTTTCTGCGGAGCGACGACGTCGCCACTCATTTCAATATGATAAAGTGTTTCAAGATTCTGCAAAGAGACGACGTCGTCACTTATTCTATCCCTTCAGCAAGACTTTATAAACGGTTGGGCAACGACGTCGACGCTGATCTTAGTGTTTTTTTATTTGCCCTTTTTACATTACTTTTTTTTGTGTGGGTGGTTCCTATTAATGATGCTTGCTTATTTTATTTATCATCTTATAGGGCATTTAGAAGTAGGAAAATCGGTGGGTCTTTGAAAGGAATCAATCGAGAAATTTATAGACTTGAAGATGAGCAAATTATAAAGGAATTGCGATGTGTTATCATTAATATTGAAGGCTTATTGGGAAATTATATGTTCCATTTAAAAGTCATGTTTTATTAAGGTTTGGGCTTTGGATTCCACCAAACTTAGCTTCAGGGAGTTCACTTCACCATTCCAAACAGTTATTTTGTTTATGGTACACTCAACTGCACCATCATCTAATTCTTCTAGTCATTCATCATGGAAAAGATGCAATGACATGATTCAATTATGGCTTCTGGCCACATATCCTTTTGATATCCCCAATAGAGTTGTGTACACTACTACTATATCATTCAAAAGCCTAGTCAAGAAGGGAAAAATGGAGGGACTGATTAATGGGTTAATTCATTGCAAAAAAAAAAAAAAAAAATGTAGTGCATGAATATTAATAATTTTATGATGCTATATTGGAAATAGGTTGAAGGAAACTGAAAGAAGATGAAGAAACCCACAAGAATCGTTATTTTGAAAAATAAGCAATGGGTCAACAACAAAAAGAATACCTCCACATGATATGATGCTTGAATCTATGATGCTTCAATCCAAAACAGGTTGAAAAACAACCTCTGAGATTATGTTGCAAACTATTGAAGAAGGAGGCAACAAAATCACCAGACAGGGGAAAACGATGGGGAGGAAGAAAGGAAAAATAGGATTTCGAGGGTTTTGTAAGGTTTAAACGAGCAACGACGTCGTCGCTCAATGAAAACTTTAATAAAATAACGAAAGTGGTCTCAGGGGACCACTTTCGTATCATATGGACTACTGGACGCTTTTTCGTTTAGTGACCATCTAAGGTCCTTTTTTGGGTAAATTCGATATAAATTCTTGTGCTTTTTAACTTTAAAAAATTAAGCGGAAAGCAGTTGCAAATTGGGATAAACCCAAAGTTTTTATGAGAACATTGGACTAATCTAGACATGAGGCGGGTCCATTAACTCTGTCAGCATAATCTGGCCTAGATATTTAACACCTTCATTACATTTTTCTCACTGAGGTCAAGAAGCAATGATTCTTGACACTCTCTTGTTGGAAAATTGTGTGGCCCGATTGCCAGTGGGCCCACGTCAGATCGAGTCTGGTGGCGTGCCGCAGATGAACTTCTGACAAGTAAGTCTTGATCTGGTAGAGTCAAATGAGGATCAAACTCTTGGTGGTAGAGTTTGGACTAGACTTAGACTTCTGGTTTGGCAGAATTTCCACACTGGTGAAGAGATGTGGGATTCCAGGATGGGTAGAGTCCATAGTAGTCGTGACTTGTAGGGATTGCTTTATATAAGAGAGATGGGAACCCTTGCTTGATTATCCAGTAGATCTGAGATTATTCGCAACAATTTCGAAGGATCTATCTCACACCGGAACACACAAGGTTCTCATGAAGTTCGGTTCCGACACCTATCCTAGACCAGCAATTCTTTCATCTCTTACAGTGTGGTTAAGCTTTAAGATTGTTGAGTCAAGAGCTAGGATAATCTAGTGGGGAAGATTTTTAAAAAAAAATTGTTTTGGCTCCCTCTTATCCTAACAAGATCTTTCCATCTGCTCTCCTCCCATTGAAAGATATCTGTCTAAGTGCATATTAGGAATAGAACTAATCTTATGGCCTGCATACTTCTCTCATCCAATGATTACGAGGTGGACGGCAAGAAGTTCTGGTAGGAGAACATTGTCTTCGCCCAATTCTAATAGAGTGTTTTTTTTATTTTTAACATTTCTTATGGAGTTGGTCCGATAATAAGATGGAGTGTATATGATTATGAATGCCACATGCTCAACGTTAAAGTAGACCAGATCTTATTGGCATAAGTCATCCCGTTGAAGTGGAGGGCATAAGGCATACTTCTCTCATCCAAAAGATTATAAGCACATATTTTTTAGAGTTTTTCCGGATTTCTTAAAAAATCCATTGAAATGTGATTTTTATGTGGTTCTCTCATGAGATAAAGATCTCATTTATCTAATTTTCTGTTGGATATCCTAATTTGTTAAAATTTTATTTCTTTTATTCTTTCAATATTTTATTGTCAGCTTCTTTTTTTTTCTTCTATTTTCTCTTAATCCATTACAGTTTGATTTCAAACCATCTTTGCTTTGATTTCTTGGTCTTTTTTTTTTTTTTTCCTTTTTGAATCATTTATGTTACTACTTTTCTAGAGGTTTTGTAGGATTTTGATTTATGTAGTAGACACATTTTCATATTAACTGAATTTAATTGGAAGCTTAAGTACTTTGGAATCCTATTTACTAAAAATAAACTCTTGTTGGCGTTCTTCATGTTCTTTTTGTTCAAATATTAAAATCTCTAAATTTAATTGTCACCTAGTATTTTTAATTAAATTATGTTTTGGTCCTTAAACGACAAGTGCAATACACACTTTTGTTATGTATATCCATTCAATTTAATTCATTAAGAACTTGATAACCGGTGGGTAGTAGATATTAATTGTTGATTTTAGTGAATTCTTATTAATTGATAATTAATTTAAATATTAATTTTAACTGACTATTCAATTTGCTTAAGATGCGCGACACTTAATGATTGTATACTCTCAAAAGACACGAGATGGCATGAAAAGGTACTCAAAAAAAAAAACAAAAAAAAAGAAAGAAAATCGACAAAAAACTATTCTCCCAAAATGACAACAAAAAAAAAAAAAAAAAGGTTTTTACCATACCCTCAACTCCGTGCACTCTGTTTTTGCCTCGAGTCTGTTGACCCTACAAACAAGAGTTTTCTTTCTAATAATGCTTTAAGTCCAAGTGAAAAACGCGGCATCCAATTATTTGTACAAAGTTATCTGGCTTTCTCATCATTCATTCCCTCTCCCTTGTTTTCGTTCGTAAAAGAAAGAAATGGGCGGCTTAGTAGAGCAGAGCATGTTCTTCCTCCTCCCTCTTTCTCTTATGATTGTTGGTTCGTCCCTTTCCCTTTCCCACCCCGACTCTTGCAAGCCTGACCGCTGCTCCAGGGATGGTCCTCTCATCAGATTCCCCTTCAGAATCAATGATAGTCGTCGTCAGCCTGAACGCTGCGGCTATCCAGGGTTCGATCTCTTTTGCAAGGACAAACACACCTACATTCACTTCCCTTACTTGGAACGCGGATATGTTCTTGTAGAAAGAATAGATTACAAGAAACAGATTCTAACCATTGCGGACAGCAAAAGCTGCCTATGGGGACTCCTCTTCAGCAGTCCCAATCTCACTGCTGCTATTGCAGACAAATATGGATGGACAGACAAATATGGATGGAGGCTTCACACACTTTTTAATTGTTCAAAAAATGTTGATTTCGGTTACTTTGAAGTTTCTCGTATCCCTTGCCTGAGTGATGCAGAACATGATGCTTTCGTCGTCAATAGTGATCCTGGCGTGGGTTATTTGCCGGTGTCTTGCCAGCCAATAAAGAGCATTTCAGTTCCAATACTATATCCTTTTAATCTTAATTGGTCGTCGACAACTCCACCGTTAAAAGAGGATGATAATTCCGTTACGTCAGTTTGGTTGGACTCTTATCACTCATTTCATGACCAGGATCTCCATGATCTGATGTGGTACGTGCCCGGATGCATCGTCTGTGAACAGAGTGAAGGAATGGAGTGCAGATACAAGGACGATAACAGCAATGACACTCTCTGCTGCCCTAAACCTCCTCCTCCCCATAAAGGTATTTTCATTTAGCACTTGTACACAGGATAATATAGCAAGAGATAATAGGACATCTCTCTCTCTCTTTTTATTTAAATATATAATATGTATATCTTGGAGAAAAATCTAACAAAAATTGCATTTAATAGTTGAATTTTTTTTTTTTTGGTTACATATAAAATCGTAATTGATATGGCAAACCTGAAATAATGTGTTTGGAAATGCTTTCACACACACGTATACAGATGCGGAATTTCTGGTCCTTGCACTTGTCAAAAGAAAAGGTATTTTGAGCAATTGAATGCATATTTGATTTTTGTTTTTGGGGTGCATACTCTTCAAATTAGACTTGTGAGGTTGTGCCTAATGGATTCAATTTGATTTCAAATTTATATTTTCTTAAATATCTCAAAAGAATGAGTTTTTTTTTTTTTTTTTTTGGCAGAATTAATTGGATTGCTTTTAAAGTTCATATTTTTAAATATCTTACAAAAATCTAGACTGACTGGTATCAAACTGACCTAACCGTATCTGTGATGGCCTGGGTTTGGTATCACATTTCAGGTTTGGACAAACCTTGGTTCATATCAAACCCGACATATAGCCTGTAGCCAACCCGTCCTACCATCCGACGGTAAAAAGAAATATATATTATAAGTATATCAACATGAATTTTTATCTAATCCTGTTTTTACCTAGAAAGACAAACATGGTTAAATGCAAGAGAAGAAGACTGAAAAATACAGTTCTGAACACAGAAGCAGAGGAATAAGATAATGTTTGGATATGACCTTTAGATGTTTCTATGTATCAAATTACATAAACTACTGTTTAGGCTTCTGTTATTCTTCTTAGCCTTCTAAAACCTAAATTGATGGCTGGCTTGTAAAACATAAACTCTGCTGATTTTGATGTTGCATCGTTCTTGCAGGCTGGCTAGCAGAGCATGTAATTATAGGTAGATCCCTCTTTCTCATGTTAATGGCTAAATTGATGATTTTGCTTCCAATTGTTGGTGACTTTCATTTTCACTATGTGCAGTTGCATGTATAGGCTCGTTTCTTCTCCTAACAACTCTGGTGATTACCATTAAGTTCTTCTGGTCTTGGTACTCAAATAGAAAGCTGGATTTTGAAAACCAAATCAAGGTCGACAAATTTCTAGAAAACTACAAGTATCTCAAGCCCGCGAGATATACTTATGCTGATTTGAAACAAATGACTGGTC
Organism: Persea americana; assembly: GCA_029852735.1. NCBI lineage: Eukaryota > Viridiplantae > Streptophyta > Magnoliopsida > Laurales > Lauraceae > Persea > Persea americana. The sequence continues at coordinate 28,055,290 of CM056818.1, read as the reverse complement.
AATTCAAACAAACTTTAGGCCAAGGAGGTTATGGTAGTGTCTTCAAAGGAATGCTTTCAAATGGGACTCTCGTTGCTGTAAAGGTTCTCAAAAATTTTGATGTTGATGGCGAAGAGTTCATTAACGAAGTGGGAACTATGGGTAAGATTCACCATGTCAATGTAGTCCGGCTTTTGGGCTTTTGTGCTGATAGATTGAAGCGTGCACTTGTGTATGAATTCATGCCAAATGAATCATTAGAGAAATACATTTTTCCTAGAAACACCAATGACCATTTTCTTGGATGGGAGAAACTTCAAAAAATTGCAATTGGCATTGCTAAAGGAATAGAATATCTTCACCAAGGATGTGATCAACGCATTCTTCATTTTGATATTAAGCCTCACAATATTCTCCTTGACAAGAACTTCAATCCAAAAATCTCTGATTTTGGGTTGGCAAAGCTATGCTCCAAGGGACAAAGTGTGGTGTCCATGACACATGCTAGAGGAACCATGGGTTACATTGCTCCTGAGGTTTTTTCAAGAAACTTCGGAAATGTCTCCTCCAAGTCAGATGTTTATAGTTATGGGATGTTGTTACTAGAAATGGTTGGTGGAAGGAAAAACATTGATATTACTGTGGAAAACACAAGCCAGGTATATTTCCCAGAATGGATCTATAATCGCCTACGTCAAGGGGATGATATGGGACTGAAGCTTGAAACAAATGAAGATTCAAACATAGCAAAGAAATTAACGATTGTGGCACTTTGGTGCATACAGTGGTACCCAGTAGATCGTCCTTCTATGAGAAACGCGGTCCAAATGTTGGAAGGAAGCATGGAGAGCTTGACGGTGCCTCCTGATCCGTTTGTTTCATCATCTTCAGCAGATACAGATACAAACAATATTTGTCCTACAAATTTGCCTACAATACCTGAATGAGTGCAATGAAAAGCAAGTTTGTGTGTTGATTTCAAGCTCTTAGTGGTTGAAATATAAAGTTTACTCAAAATGGTTGGAAGAAAGAAAAATATTAATCTTGTCTTGTATTTGTATGTTGCAACCTGGAGACTCTATTTCTCCTTGTGAATGGAGATGCTTGTATGTAATAAACTACATTTCTAGTTAATGCATTTACATGATCTGCACAAAGGTTTCTCATCCATTAGAAGAGTCAATTATATGAAGTTCGATATCGGGCTATTTATTGTTACATTGAAAATTTATCACAATATATTGAAGTCCTATTTCCCTAATTCTTATTTGTTTGGTAAGATTTCACAAAATAAATAAATAAATAATACAAAGGGTAGTTAGGGATTGGAGTAAGAGGTCTCAAAGGTGAAGATAAAGATATATAGGGGACGATCAAATCTATGCCTTTGATAGGGAATATTCGCACACTTAGACCTATTGTGTTAATAGAACTTCTAGAATGGGGCTATGTCTTTAGGAAGCAATAAGACATAAGTCTCAATGGTACCAAAGTAGGGCTCACATAACGGAAACTTTGAGCTATTCAAAATCAACACTCACCCTATTCATGGGATGATGTCCTAAGAATTTATTGTGAAATGAGTTGGTCTCACGATAAGATTGGACATATCATTGATAACATATTAGCACAATCTTATGCATTATTAATTTTACTAAATAATCACATTATCAATGATATACTCAATCTTGTGCCAGAACCAACTCATCTTTGAGTAACATTCGAAGACATCACACAAACAGAGTGGGTGCTCATTTTGGGTGGCTTGGATTTTCATCAGGTGGGCTCCATCATTGGTTCACTAATTCCATTTACAGGAAGCGTGTGGGAGATCACACAGAAGATCCGGAATGCGGCTAAATCTTGACCAATCAAAAAATATGAACCGGGTTCAAAATTGAACAAACAACCAAAAAGGTGAAGAGATGTGAAACCAATGACTAATTAATGATTCAAAAAACTCATTTCCCTTCACCGCTCTCAAGCACCAGATTCACTTGTAAGATACTATATAAACAGATAGAGATAGTTGCATAACATGTCACCATCAAACAATAAAATTTTGGTAAATTCTATAAAACCATGAATTTTTGGTCCATTTTCACAAAAGGACATTAAGAATGGGTTATTTCAAAACAATATAAAAGTCATTCAAAATTCTTTCAAAATCGTCCGCTAAAACGGTCCACTCCGGTACTTTCTTGATAAAAAGAACTGATTCATGGCAGTTACTTAATTGCTCAAATTTTCAAATATATTATTTACTCAACTTTGAGAGGAGTTGCCTTTCAGATGACTGTCTTCTAAGCTCTCAACTTGATGAAATGGATGCATGATGTCTTGCTAGATATTGCAATGATGGCAGTTATTAGGTTATTTTTTTTCCGTTTTTTGTTTTTTTGCTAGATGGATGAGTAGTACACAACGTGAGACAACTCAGGAGTCCTTTCCATTGGAGTATGGATCCCCTATTTTGGTGTAACCAGGGGAGCCTGTTTCGACCCATCCCCACTTGCCACATGGCAAATTTGTCACCTCGGTTATAAATAAAAGAAAATGGCAGGGTTTTTCTTGCAAATGGAAAAAAATCGAGTCTTCTCTAGCCCTCTCATCAGACAGTAAATTGGAGAAGAGGCCCCTCTGCCGTCGGTATTAGGCTGCAACAAATACCCTCTGATGATTTCTGCGAGGCAAAACTAAGAGCAAAATTCGAATCAGCCGTCCGGATTCTCTGTATTTTTTTATTTTATTTTAACGCATCATTTTACTATGACCATGATGCTAATGCTATGCTACCTTTGAAATTAGCGATATAACAAGATAAAGCTTCAAAAGGAGAGTATTCTTATTTTGAAACTCATGATAGTAAATTCAAAGCATAGGCATATCTTGGGGTTATTTATTTGCACCCATTTACATATGTATATGGCATGTAACGCTATCCATTTCTACCCAAATGGGTTCATTTCTTTGCGACAAATTAGAATCTATGCACTTGAATAGGCCCATTTGCTTGCTTTAAATTTGATACATGTGATCATTATGAAATGGAACAATTTGTAAGTTGCATGGAATTAGAATAGATTGAATTTTATTGTCAAGTGGACATGTTTATCTAAATGGAATGAGGCTTTTTGTTTGCATGGAATTGAAATATGAGGAAATAATTGATTAAAATAAGTGCGTGTATTTTCATAAAACTGAAACACGTATGAACTAATTGATTTTCAAGTCATCGACAAACGTTAAAATTCTCTATCCAACTTCTCACATTAATTATGCCAGCAACAAACATCCAACATAAATGTTGGGTGGAGACCTTTCTAAGAGGACAGAGGTGGGTGGAATTATGGGATTGGTTCTTGTCATATCCAGCTAAGTCAAGATAATAATGCAAAGAAATAGACCCAAATGAGATTGGTTCTTGCATCTGCAACTAAGTCAAGATGGTAATGGAACTTGTCTTGACGTGAATGTATCATGTCATCTTGGTCGATTGAAATTGTTTATAGGAAAATTCCAAATTCTACGTTTTCTTTTCTTTTTTTTTTTTTTTTCTTGTATATATGGAGGAATGGTAAATTATCCTTAGTCCAACTAAACAAGCCTAGTGTTAAGTCTGAGGGATCATCCCTAGGGTGCTCCACAATAGAATGACCTTCCTGTGCTCCTCTAGTGTAGTCCATTTTTTGTAGGAACGTGTACTCCATATGCCTGAGGACATTCCACCTTTGTCCTTTGCCAGTGCGGGTCGATCAATGGCACTAGTGTTTAGATGAAATGATCAGTCCCACTTGGGTTGTCTCGTGGTTCTCCCAAATTCTATGTATTTTTTTATGGCACTTTAATATACTCATATGGGATTTGGTAAAAATATCTGCAGTGAAGTCAAAGTCATCATCAAACAATAATGTTGGGTAGAGACATTTCTAAGAGGATGGAGGTGGACCTAATTATGGGATTGGTCCCTGCCATCTGCAACTAAATCAAGATAGTAATGCAACGAAATAAACCCAAATGGGGATTGGTTCACGCATCTACAACCAAGTCAAGTTAGTAATGCAACTAGTCTTTGATGTGAATGTATCTTGTGATCTTGGTCTTGCAATCGTTGCAACAATTCTGTGGCTTTGTTTATTTTTTATTTTTTTATTATTTATTATTATTGTTGCTTGTTATGTGGGAAGGAATGGTAAGCTGTTATGTGGGACGAATGGTAAGCTATTCTAGTTCTGCTAATCAGGCAAGTCTAAGTCCTGGGGGCACTCCATAATAGGACCTTCTTTCGTGCCCTGCCAGTGTATGCCTGCTGTTGTATAGACTTGTACTCCATGCAAGAGGATACTCCACCTTTGCGCTCGCTCAGTCTTGTATACTCAGATTACAGTTGTGGCCATAAGCTTTTACTTTGAAGTGTTAAGAGGACGTATAAACTACTTTTTATGCTTTTGTAATATTTTATTTATGTGTTTTATAAGTTATTAATTTGATTTGAGCCTAACTCCTATATCAGTAAAATTTGACGAGAGCTCATTCAAATGAGGTGATTTATTTTCAGCAGTTCATGATTTTTAAAGTAGGCCCTACCAATAGGCCTCAGGAATTTCTCGTGGGTTCAAAGACTTAAGAGGATCCAAACTCTTTATGAAAAATCTCCACTAGACAACGTTGGATGTAATATTCAACATTGCTGACTTAAGCTTTTCATGAACCAATCCCATTTGGGTCCACATGAGTGCTAACATGTAAGAATCTTCGCAGAAATAGCTGAAGTCACTGCCACAAGTGCAAGTCTAGAACAATCAGATGCATTCACATCAAGGGTTGTTGCATAGCTGACTTGACTCATGAATCAAGTTCATTTGGTCTTCTGGATTGCTACCAAATCCATGGAAGTCTACGATGACCAGATGCATTTCCATCAAGACAACTTGCATGACTGACTTGACATGATCGAATGAACCAATTCCATTCGGGTCTATTATAAGCGCTAATTGGAATGGATAGAATTTTGAATCTTCTCAGAAATAACTGCAAGCACTACCACGAGGCAAGTCTAGGGCGACCAGCTGCGTTGACGTCAAGACAAGCTGACTTGACTTGGTTTTGGATGGTATGAACCTAGCCCCATTGGGTCCCAATCAAGTGGGGACTACTACATACAATTTGAACAGTTTTATTGAGACTACAAACACTATCATCAGAGCAATCCTCAGGAGGAACCCAGCCCAATTGAGAAGCTAGCGAAAAGCCCCCGTGCTAAGCACGCGTAACATAATACATATTACATAATAATAAATCTTAGGATAATATAAAATGAAATTTGAGAAAATTATATTATACCGTGGCATTTATAATTCGAAGGCCTAAAAAAGAAATCAATACAAGTAGTCTAGAGTGTATCCCTATTCCAAAAATAAATTAGTCATTTATTAGCTTTACATTTTGGAAAATAAAGATCAAGTTACATCCACCTAAAGCAAAAGATAACCACTGTGAGAAAAGAAATGAGAAAATCAATATGGAAGAACACAAAAAAGAAGCAAAAAAAGATCTAACTTGCAGAGTCAATTGTCTACGTTGACAATATCACATGTAATAGTAAAAATCAACTTTCCAATGCATTATGTCTAGAATTGCAGATCTTCACATGTAACAATAAAAAATACAAAGATACGGAACAGTACTAGAAAAAGGACTTTTAGCGACCGCCAAATGCCGTCACAAAAAGTGTGGAGGTGGTCGCTAATACTCTTTAGCGACCGTCAACCAACCGCCAAGGGTGCGATGCAATTATTCCGTCTCTAAAATTATTAGAGACCGCCAGGTAATTTTTAAAAAAAATTTTAAGGACCTTTAGCGGCCGCCATAACCGTCGCTAACAGTAGAGAAGCCGTCGCCAAAAAAAAAAATTTAAATTTTTTTTAAAGTATTAGCGGCCGCCATCGCGGTCGCTAATACTTAAATTTTTTTAATTTTTTATTTTTTGTTAAAATTTTAAAGTATTATCGGCTGCCATAGCGGTCGCTAATACTTATTTTTTTTATTTTTTTTTAAATATTTTTATTTTTAGCGACCGCCAGTGGCGGCCGCTAAAGATGATGATTTTTTTTTAAAAAATCGCTAAATTTCACAATTTCTTCCTGCTTTTTATACCTGTACCTGAATATATTATATACAGCTACTACCATCGGTTCAAATTACTAATAACAAAAGAAAGTCTTACATTAATGACATTCAAAACATTACAAAAAATTCAGCAAATTATATCCATTACAATTATAGAGAAAAAAAACAACAAAAAAATAAATAAATTGTCCGTGCAAGGTGCCGTGGTAGATCCGATGCTCTCAAACCTGAACACAAAAAGGAAAACAAATATTAATAGTTAATTATAAAAATTGGAAATTTATACTAAATATAAAAAAATTAAGAAGCAAAATTAAAATTTTTAAATTTAAACCTACGTTTCAACTCTACGAGCAATTCGGGAGTCGGAATCGAGTTCCGTCAGCTCCTGCAAGTTTGGAATGACTACGGGCCCGTGCCCGTCAAGTTTCATGGGCAATGGAGCCCGTTTGCTCGTTTTGGGCGCCCAGAGGCTACTTTCCTAAGTTTTAAGTTAACGGTTCAACTTAAACCTACGTTTCAACACTATGCGCAATCCGGGAGTCAAAATCGAGTTCCGTCAGTTCCTACAAGTCTGGAAAGACTACGGGCCCATGCCCATCAAGTTTCACGGGCAACGGAGCCCGTTTGCTTGTTTTGGGCGCCCGGAGGCTACTTTCCTAAGTTTTAAGTTAATGCTTGAACTTAAATCTACGTTTCAACACAACGAGCAATCCGGGAGTCGGTATCGAGTTCCGTCAGTTCCTGCAAGTCTGGAATGACTACAGGCCCATGCCTGTCAGGTTTCACGGGCAACGGAGCCCGTTTGTTCGTTGTGGGCGTCCGGAGGCTACTTTCTAAGTTTTGAGTTAACGGTTGAACTTAAACCTACGTTTCAACACAACGAGCAATCCGGGAGCCGGAATCGAGTTTCGTTCAGCTCCTACAAGTCAGGAATGACTACGGGCCCGTGCCCATCAAGTTTCACGGGCAACAGAGCCCGTTTGCTCGTTTTAAGCATCCGGAGGCTACTTTCTTAAGTTTTAAGTTAACGCTTGAACTTAAACCTACATTTCAACACAACGAGCAATCCGGGAGTCGGAATCGACTTCCGTCAGTTCATGCAAGTCTAGAATGACTACAGGCACATGCCCGTCAGGTTTCACGGGCAATGGAGCCCGTTTGTTCGTTGTGGGTGTCCGGAAGCTACTTTCCTAAGTTTTGAGTTAACAATTGAACTTAAACCTACGTTTCAACACAATGAGCAATCTGAGAGTCGGAATCGAGTTTCGTCAGTTCCTGCAAGTCTGGAATCACTACGGGCCCATGCGCGTCAAGTTTCACGGGCAACGGAGGCCGTTCACTCATTTTGGGCGCCCGGAGGCTACCTTCCTAAGTTTTAAATTAACGATTCAACTTAAACCTACATTTCAGTACAACGAGCAATCTAGGAGTCGGAATCGAAATTTCTCAGTTTCTGCAAATCTAGAACGACTACGGGCCAGTGCATGTCAAGTTTCACGGGCAACGGAGCCCGTTTGCTCGTTGTGGGCGTCTAGAGGCTACTTTCCTAAGTTTTGAATTAACAGTTTAACTTAAACCTACGTTTCAACACAACGAGCAATCCGGTAGTCAGAATTGAGTTCCGTCAGATCTTGTAAGTCTGGAATGACTACGGCCCCGTGCCCGTCAAGTTTCACGGGCAATGGAGCTCATTTGCTGGTTTTGGACGACCGGAGGCTACTTTCCTAAGTTTCAAATTAACCGTTCAATTTAAACCGACGTTTCAACACTACGAGCAACCCGGGAGTCGGAATTGAGTTCCATCAGTTCCGGCAAGTCTAAAATGACTACGGGCCCGTGCCCGTCAAGTTTTATGGGCAACGGAGCCCATTTGCTCATTTTGGGCACCCGGAGGCTACTTTCCTAAGTTTTGAATTAACGGTTCAACTTAAACCTACGTTTCAACACAACGAGCATTCTAGGAGTTGGTATCGAAATTTGTCAATTTCTACAGGTCTAGAACGACTATGGAACGGTGCACGTCAAGTTTCACGGGCAACCGAGCCCGTTTGTTCGTTTTGGGCTTTCAGAGGCTACTTTCCTAAGTTTTCAGCTAAGGGTTCAACTTAAACATACGTTTCAACACTACGAGCAATCCGAGAATCGGAATCGAGTTTCGTCAGTTCCTGCATGTCTGGAATGACTACGGGCCTGTGCCCGTCAAGTTTCACGGGCAACAGAGCCCGTTTGCTAATTTTAGGCGGCCGGAGACTACTTTCCTACGTTTTAAGTTAACGCTTGAACTTAAACCTACTTTTCAACACAATGAGCAATCTAGGAGTCGGAATCGAAAATTTTCAGTTTTTGTAAGACTAGAACGACTACAGGCCCATGCACGTGAAGTTTCACGGGCAACCGAGCCCATTTGCTCGTTTTGGGCGCCCGGAGGCTACTTTCCTAAGTTTTAAGTTAACGGTTAAACTTAAACCTACATTTCAACACTACGAGCAATTCGGGAGTAGGAATCGACTTCCGTCAGTTTCTACAAGTCTTGAATGACTACGGGCCCGGGCCCGTCAAGTTTCACGAGGAACGGAGGCCGTTTGCTCGTTTAGGGCGCGCGGAGGCTACTTTCCTAAGTTTTAAGTTAATTGTTCAACTTAAACCTATGTTTCAACACTACGAGCAATCCGGGAGTTGGAATCTAGTTCCGTTAGCCCCTGCAAGTCTGGAATGACTACGGGCCGATGCCCATCAAGTTTCACGGGCAACGGAGCCCGTTTGCTCGTTTTAGGCGCCCGGAGACTACTTTCCTATGTTTTAATTTAATGCTTGAACTTAAACCTACGTTTCAACACAACGACCAATTCGGGAGTCGAAATCGAGTTCCATCAGTTCCTACTAGTCTGGAATGACTACGGGCCCGTGCCCATCAAGTTTCACGGGCAACGGAGCCCGTTTGCTCGTTTTAGGCGGCCGGAGACTACTTTCCTATGTTTTAATTTAACACTTGAACTTAAACTTACGTTTCAACACAACGAGCAATTCGGGAGCCGAAATCGAGTTCCGTCAGTTTCTGCATTCTGGAATGACTACGGGCCCGTGCCCATCGAGTTTCATAGGCAATGGAGCCCGTTTGCTCGTTTTGGGCGATTGAAGGCTACTTTCCTAAGTTTTAAATTAACGGTTTAACTTAAACAAACGTTTCAAAACTACGAGCAACCCGGGAGTGGGAATTGAGCTCCGTCAGTTCCAGCAACTCTGAAATGACTACGGGCCCGTGCCCGTCAAGTTTCACGGGCAACGGAGCCAGTTTGCTCGTTTTGGGCGCCCGGAGGCTACTTTCCTAGGTTTTAAATTAACGGTTCAACTTAAACCAACGTTACAATACTACGAGCAACCCGGGAGTCGGAATCGAGTTCCGTCAGTTCTTGCAAGTCTGGACTGACTACGGGCCCGTGCCTGTCAATTTTCACAGGCAACGGAGCCCGTTTGCTAGTTTTGGGCGCCGGGAGGCTACTTTCCTAAGTTTTAAATTAACGGTTCAACTTAAACCTACGTTTCAACACAACAAATAATCTAGGAGTCAGAATTGAAATTTGTCAATTTTTGCAAGTCTAGAACGACTATAGGCCCGTGCACGTCAATTTTCACGCGCAACTGAACCCGTTTGCTTGTTTTGGGCGCCCGGAGGCTACTTTCCTAAGTTTTAAGTTAACGGTTCAACTTAAACCTACGTTTCAACTCTACGAGCAATTCGGGAGTCGGAATCGAGTTCCGTCAGTTCCTATAAGTCTGGAATGACTACGGCCCCGTGCCCGTCAAGTTTCACTGGCAATGGAGCCCGTTTGCTCGTTTTGGGCGCCCGGAGGCTACTTTCGCAAGTTTTAAGTTAACGGCTCAACTTAAACCTACGTTTCAACACTACGAGCAATCCGGGAGTCGGTATTGAGTTCCGTCAGCTTCTGTAAGTCTGGAATGACTACGGGCCCGTGCCCGTCAAGTTTCACGGGCAACGGAGTCCGTTTGCTCATTTTAGGCCCCCGGAGACTACTTTCCTAAGTTTTAAGTAAACGCTTGAATTCAAACCTACGTTTCAACACAACAAGCCATCTAGGAGTCGGAATCGAAAATTGTCAGTTTCAGCAAGTCTAGAACGACTACGGGCCCGTGCACGTGAAGTTTCACGGGCAACCGAGTCTGTTTGCTCGTTTTGTGTGCCCGGAGGCTACTTTCCTAAGTTTTAAGTTCACGATTCAACTTAAGGCTACGTTTCAACACTACGAGCAAATCAAGAGTCGGAATTGAGTTCTGTCAGTTTCTACAAGTCTGGAATGACTAGGTGCCTGTGCCCGTCAAAGTTTCACGAGGAACGGAGCCGTTTGCTCATTTTGGCAGCCCGGAGGCTACTTTTTCTAAGTTCTAAGTTAACGGTACAGCTGAAACATACGTTTCAACACTACGAGTAATCCGGGAGTCGGAATCAAGTTTCGTCAGCTCCGACAAGTCTAGAATGACTATGGGCCCGTGCCCGTCAAGTTTCACGGGCAACGGAGCCCGTTTGCTCATTTTAGACGCCCAGAGACTACTTTCCTAAGTTTTAAGTTAACGCTTGAACTTAAACCTACGTTTCAACACAATGAGCAATCCGGGAGTCGGAATCGAGTTCCGTCCATTCCTACAAGTCTGGAATGACTACGGGCCCATGCCCATAAAGTTTCACGGGCAACGGAGCCCGTTTGCTCGTTTTAAGCACCCGGAGGCTACTTTCCTAAGTTTTAAATTAACACTTAAACTTAAACCTACATTTCAACACAACGAGCAATCCGGGAGTCGGAATCGACTTCTGTCAGTTCTTGCAAGTCTGGAATGACTACAGGCACATGCCCGTAAGGTTTCACGAGCAACGGAGCCCGTTTGTTCGTTGTGGGCGTTCGGAACCTACTTTCCTAAGTTTTGAGTTAACAGTTGAACTTAAACCTACATTTCAACACAACGAGCAATCTGGGAGTCGGAATCGAGTTCCGTCAGTTCCTGCAAGTCTCAAATGACTACGGGCCCGTGCCGTCAAGTTTCACGGGCAACGGAGCCCGTTTGCTCATTTTGGGCGCCCGGAGGCTACATTCCTAAGTTTTAAATTAACGGTTCACCCTAAACCTACATTTCAACACAACGAGCAATCTAGGAGTCGGAATCTAAATTTCTCAGTCTCTGCAAGTCTAGAACGACTATGGGCCTGTGCACGTCAAGTTTCACTGGCAACCGAGTCTGTTTCCTCGTTTTGGGCTACCGGAGGCTACTTTCCTAAGTTTTAAGTTAACGGTTCAATTTAAACCTACGTTTCAACACTACGAGCAATTCGGGAGTCGGAATCAAGTTCCGTCAGATCCTACAAGTCTGGAATGACTACGGGCCCGTGCCCGTCAAGTTTCACGGGCAACGGGAGCCCGTTTGCTCATTTTGGGCTCCCGGATGCTACTTTTGTAAGTTTTAAGTTAACGGTTAAACTTAAACCTACGTTTCAAGACTACGAGCAATACGGGAGTCGGAATCGAGTCCCGTCAGTTCCTGCATGTCTGGAATGACTACGGGCCAGTGCCCATCAAGTTTCACGGGCAACTGAGCCTGTTTGCTCATTTTAGACGCCCGGAGACTACTTTCCTAAGTTTTAAGTTAACGCTTGAACTTAAACCTACGTTTCAACACAACGAGCAATCCGGGAGTCGGAATCGAGTTCCGTCCATTCCTACAAGTCTGGAATGACTACGGGCCCATGCCCATAAAGTTTCACGGGCAATGGAGCCCGTTTGCTCGTTTTAAGCACCCGGAGGTTACTTTCCTAAGTTTTAAATTAACAGTTCAACTTAAACCGACGTTCCAACACTGCGAGCATCCCGGGAGTCGGAATTGAGTTCCGTCAGTTCCTGCAAGTCTAGAATCACTACGGGCCGGTGCCCGTCAAGTTTCACGGGCAACGGAGCCCGTTTGCTCATTTTACGCGCCCGGAGACTACTTTCCTAAGTTTTAAGTTAACGTTTGAAGTAAAACCTACGTTTCAACACAACGAGCAATCTGAGAGTTGGAATCGAGTTCTGTCAGTTCCTGCAAGTCTAGAATGAGTACAGGCCCATGCCCGTCAGGTTTAACAGGCAACGGAGCCCGTTTGTTCGTTGTGGGTGTCCGGAGACTACTTTCCTAAGTTTTGAGTTAACAGTTGAACTTAAACGGATGTTTCAACACAACGAGCGATCCGGGAGTCGGAATCGAGTTCTGTCAGTTCCTGCAAGCCTGGAATGACTACAGGCCCGTATAGGCCTATGCACGTCACGTTTCACTGGCAACAGAGCCCTTTTGCTCGTTTTGGGCGCCCGGAGGCTACTTTCCTAAGTTTTAAGTTAATGGTTCAACATAAGCCTACGTTTCAACACTACGAGCAATCCGGGAGTCGGAATCGAGTTCTGTCAGTTTTTGCAACTCTGGAATGACTACGGCCCCATGCCGTCAAGTTTCACAGGCGACGGAGCCCGTTTGCTCATTTTTGGCTCCCGGAGGCTACTTTCCTAAGTTTTAAACTGACGATTCAACAGAAACTGACGTCTCAACATTACGAGCAATCCGGGAGTCGGAATCGAGTTCCGTCTATTCTTGCAAGTCTGAAATGACTATGGGCTCGTGCCCGTCATGTTTCACAGGGAACGGAGCCCGTTTGCTCGTTTTGGGTGCCCAGAGGCTACTTTCCAAAGTTTTAAGTTAACGGTTCAACTTAAACCAACGTTTTAACACTACGAGGAATCCAAGAGTCGGAATCAAGTTCCGTCAGTTCCTGCAAGTCGGGAATGACTAGGGGCCCATGCCCGTCAAGTTTCACTGGCAACGTAGCCCGTTTGCTTGTTTGGGCGTCCGGTGGCTAATTTTCTAAGTTTTAAGTTAACGTTTCAACTTAAACATACGTTTTAACACTATGAGCAATCCGAGAGTCGGAATCGAGTTTCGTCAGTTCCTGCATGTCTGGAATGACTACGGGCCCGTGCCCGTCAAGTTTCACGGGCAACGGAGCCCGTTTGCTAATTTTAGGCGGCCGGAGACTACTTTCCTACGTTTTAAGTCAACGCTTGAACTTAAACCTACTTTTCAACACAACGAGCAATCTAGGAGTCGGAATCGAAATTTGTCAGTTTCTGCAAGACTAGAACGACTACAGGCCCATGCACGTGAAGTTTCACGGGCAACCGAGCCCATTTGCTCGTTTTGGGCGCCCGGAGGCTACTTTCCTAAGTTCTAAATTAACGGTTCAACTTAAACCTACGTTTCAACTCTACAAGCAATTCGGGAGTCGGAATTGAGTTCCGTCAGTTCCTGCAAATCTGGAATGACTACGGGCCCGTGCTCGTCAGGTTTCAGGGGCAACGGAGCCCGTTTGCTCGTTTTGGGCGCCCGGAGGCTACTTTCCTAAGTTTTAAGTTAACGGTTCAACTTAAACCTACGTTTCAACACTACGAGCAATCCGGGAGTCCGAATCGAGTTCCGTCAGTTCCTACAAGTCTGGAAAGACTACGGTCCCATGCCCATCAAGTTTCACGGGCAATGGAGCCCGTTTGCTCGTTTTGGGCGCCGGAGGCTACTTTCCTAAGTTTTAAGTTAATGCTTGAACTTAAATCTACGTTTCAACACAACGAGCAATCCGGGAGTCGGACTCAAGTTCAGTCAGTTCCTGCATGTCTGAAATGACTACGGGCCCGTGTCTGTCAAGTTTCATGGGCAACGGAGCCCGTTTGCTCATTTTAGGCGGCCGGAGACTACTTTCCTACGTTTTAAGTAAACGCTCGAACTTAAACCTACTTTTCAACACAACGAGCAATCTAGGAGTCGGAATCGAAATTTATCAGTTTCTGCAAGTCTAGAACGACTACATGCCCGTGCATGTGAAGTTTCATGGGCAACCGAGCCCGTTTGCTCGTTTTGGGCGCCCGGAGGCTACTTTCCTAAGTTTTAAATTAACAGTTCAACTTAAACCGACGTTTCAACACTGCGAGCATCCCAGGAGTCGGAATCGAGTTCCATCAGTTCCTACAAGTTTGGAATGACTACGGGCCCGTGCCCGTCAATTTTCACGAGCAACGGAGCCCGTTTCCTCGTTTTGGACACCCGGAGGCTACTTTCCTAAGTTCTAAATTAACGGTTCAACTTAAACCTACGTTTCAACACAACGAGCAATCTAGGAATCGAAATCGAAATTTCTCAGTTTCTGCAAGTCTAGAACGACTACGGGCCCGTGCATGTGATGTTTCATGGGCAACCGAGCCCGTTTGCTCATTTTGGGCGTCCAGAGGCTACTTTCCTAAGTTTTAAGTTAACGGTTCAACTTAAACCTACGTTCCAACACTACGAGCAATTCGTGAGTCGGAATCGAGTTCCGTTAGTTCCTACAAGTCTGAAATGACTACGGGCCCGTGCCCGTCAAGTTTCTCGGGCAACGGAGCCCGTTTGCTCGTTTTGGGGTGCCCGGAGGCTACTTTCCTAAATTTTAAGTTAACGGTTCAACTTAAACTTACGTTTCAACACTACGAGCAATCCGGGAGTCGGAATCGAGTTTCGTCAGTTCCTACAAGTCTAGAATGACTACGGGCCCGTGCCCGTCAAGTTTCACGGGCAACGGAGCTCGTTTACTCATTTTAGGCGCTCGGAGACTACTTTCCTAAGTTTTAAGTTAATGCTTGAACTTAAACCTACGTTTCAACACAACGAGCAATCTGGGAGTCGGAATCGAGTTCCGTCAGTTCCTGCAAGTCTGGACTGACTACAAGCCCATGCCCGTCAGATTTAACGGGCAACGGAGCCCGTTTGTTCGTTGTGGGTGTCCGGAGGCTACTTTACTAAGTTTTGAGTTAACGGTTGAACTTAAACCGATGTTTCAACACAACGAGCGATCCGGGAGTCGGAATCGAGTTCTGTCAGTTCCTGCAAGCCTAGAATGACTACAGGCCCCTATAGGCCTGTGCACGTCACGCTTCACTGGCAACAGAGCCCTTTTGCTCGTTTTGGGCGCCCGGAGGCTACTTTCCTAAGTTTTAAGTTAATGGTTCAACTTAAACCTACGTTTCAACACTACGAGCAATCCGGGAGTCAGAATCGAGTTCTGTCAGTTTTTGCAACTCTGGAATGACTACGGCCCCATGCCGTCAAGTATCACAGGCGACGGAGCCCGTTTGCTCGTTTTTGGCTCGTGGAGGCTACTTTCCTAAGTTTTAAACTGACGATTCAACAGAAACCGACGTCTCAACACTACGAGCAATCCGGGAGTCGGAATCGAGTTCCGTCTGTTCTTGCAAGTCTGAAATGACTACGGGCCCGTGCCCGTCAAGTTTCACGGGCAACGGAGCCCGTTTACTCATTTTAGGCGCCCGGAGACTACTTTCCTAAGTTTTAAGTTAATGCTTGAACTTAAACCTACGTTTCAACACAACGAGCAATCTGGGAGTCGGAATCGAGTTCTGTCAGTTCTTGCAAGTCTGGAATGACTACAGGCCCATGCCCGTCAGATTTAACGGGCAACGAAGCCCGTTTGTTCGTTGTGGGTGTCCGGAGGCTACTTTACTAAGTTTTAAGTTAACGGTTGAACTTAAACCGATGTTTCAACACAACGAGCGATCCGGGAGTCGGAATCGAGTTCTGTCAGTTCCTGCAAGCCTGGAATGACTACAGGCCCGTATAGGCCTGTGCACGTCACGTTTCACTGGCAACAGAGCCCTTTTGCTCGTTTTGGGCGCCCGGAGGCTACTTTCCTAAGTTTTAAGTTAATGGTTCAACTTAAACCTACGTTTCAACACTACGAGCAATCCGGGAGTCGGAATCGAGTTCTGTCAGTTTTTGCAACTCTGGAATGACTACGGCCCCATGCCGTCAAGTTTCACAGGCGACGGAGCCCGTTTGCTCATTTTTGGCTCGCAGAGGCTACTTTCCTAAGTTTTAAACTGACAATTCAACAGAAACCGACGTCTCAACACTACGAGCAATCCGAGAGTCGGAATCGAGTTCCGTCTATTCTTACAAGTCTGAAATGACTATGGGCTCGTGCCCGTCATGTTTCACGGGGAACGGAGCCCGTTTGCTCGTTTTGGGTGCTCGGAGGCTACTTTCCAAAGTTTTAAGTTAACGGTTCAACTTAAACCTACGTTTTAACACCACGAGGAATCCAGGAGTCAGAATCAAGTTCCGTCAGTTCCTGCAAGTCGGGAATGACTAGGGGCCCGTGCCATCAACTTTCACGGGCAGCGTAGTCCGTTTGCTCGTTTTGGGCGTCCGGTGGCTAATTTTCTATGTTTTAAGTTCACGTTTAAACTTAAACCTACGTTTCAACTTTACGAGCAATCCGGGAGTCGAATTCTCGAGCCGTTAGTTCCTACATGTTACTCTACCCCCAAGCGGATTGCTCGTGCCGGTTTCTGATTTTTTCAATGCCCGTTTCCCATTCCGGACCCCCGGCTGGCCGTTTTCGAGCGTAGGTGTTGGAAAAGACTACTTTTTTTCTTCTAATTCTCTAACCGGGAGTCCTATTTGCAAGCCGTCAGATCCTACAGGTTTCTCTACCCTCGAGCGAAGTGGTTGTGTCAGTTTCAAATTTTTTCGATGCTCGTTTCCCATTCCGGACCCCCAGTAGGCTGTTTTCAAGCATAGGTGTTAGAAAAGACTACGTTTTCGCTTCTAATTCTCTAACCAGGAGTCCTATTTGCGAGCCATCAGATCCTGCAGGTTACACTAACCATGAGTGAAGTGCCCGTGCTGGTTTTTGATTTTTCCGATGCCCGTTTCCCATTCCGGACCCCCGGCGTGCCGTTTTCGAGCGTAGGTATTGGAAAAGACTACGTTTTCGCTTCTAATTCTCTAACCGGGAGTCCTATTTGCGAGCCGTCAGATCCTACAGGTTACTCTACCCCCAAGCAAAGTGGTCGTTTTCGATTTCTGATTTTTCCGATGCCCGTTTCCCATTCCAGACCCCCGGCGGGCTGTTTTCGAGCGTAGGTGTTGGAAAAGACTACGTTTTCGCTTCTAATTCTCTAACCGGGAGTCCTATTTGCGAGCCGTCAAATCCTACAGGTTACTCTACCCCCGAGCAAAGTGCTCGTGCTGGTTTCCGATTTTTCTGATGCCCGTTTCCAGTTCCGGAGCCCCGGCGGGCCGTTTTCGAGCTATCCGGGAGAAAATTTCTATACATGTTGAAATCTCGAATTAAAAAAATATTTATACCTCGTCAGAATCAGTCGAGCCTGATGGATCTTGACTGCCCTCTCCAACCGAGTCACGTCTCGCCATGTGGCCGCTGCCAGCGTTAGGTGCTTGTAATTATTTATTATACATTTAAAACCAATTAAAAAAAATATCATCAGACCAATGACATAATTGACAATATAAACGTACAAAATGTTTTCTTACTAACCTGAGTAGTGGGTGGTGGTTCTGAAGCGATGGGGCCACAACTCTGTCATAGATGAGCCTCCATCTCTGTCAACTCTGCTCTCAACTCGGCCCTCATCTCTGCCCTCACCTCATTTGTCACCTCCTCTTTGATCGCTGCCTTCATGGACTGCAACAACTCCTCGACCTCCTCATCTGTACGGAAGCGCAAGCCCTGGGAGGAGCTAACACCGGATGACTCCACTCGCGCGACGTGGGAATGATAAATGCTCGTCCCATACGTGAGCGTGTATCCGTGCCCGTCCCAGCCAACGATGGAGTGGAATATCTCATCCCTCCGCGCTGGCAAACTGCGCTCCTCTTCGGGCAATGCCTCCAGTTTGGACTGAAACTGGGCCTGCATAGTAGATTCATTTAATATATTATCATGCATAACAAGACATAGTAATAGACAGATAATTTAAGCGGTTCAATATAAAAACTTACGAAGATAGCTGCAACCTCTAGGTGGCGAGGATTTCGAGAACGCATCCAGACGGACATCCTGTCGACCGGATTGCCCGTGGCACGCAACTGTTTGGTGGAGAGTTAAATTATTAGTATCATATCATACAAAATGACAAAAATATATTAAACACATACGATCTAACTTCTTACCTCGTGGCCGACCTGGATGATGTGTCGAGTCCCCAACCTATGTGCCGGACCCTGCATTGCGCGGTTTCGCGCATTCGTAGCTGCCTCTTTCTGTTTTTAATATTTATCAGTTAATGTTTGTTAGTTACTTTTAGTCACTAGTAAATTGTTAAAATTCAAATAAAAACATTACAAGTTTCTCACCTTTGCCTCCTCGCTCGTCCCGTACCCGACGAGTTGAGTCCACTGATCCGGGAGAACGCCCTTCGGAACTCGCTCTAGTACGTCGGGGGCATCCTGATGTGGCCTCCAGTGCTGCATCTTTATTTTATTTTTATGATCTTTCCACTTCTTCTGGCACTTCGACATGCAAAACTGGCTAGAAGATCTCAGGACATGCCCTCAAATTTTCCTGAAAAGGACAAATAATTTTTTATTAAGTTATGGTTTAAATTGACACATCTTGCGGAGAAATGTTAAATTATTACGTTAACCTGCTTCCACATGCGATCTAATGTCTCCACCGGGAATGCCTCCCAATCAAGTGTAGTCAACGGGAATGCATATGGATCCCAGACCATATGTCCCAAATGGCTAATGAGATGGCGAGCATGCGGACCCACCGGATAATATGTCTCATCAAACTCCACATCAATGGGAGATCCGGAATTCCACGTCCGGATCCCTTTAGCAGGGCCTCTCCCCCTGCTGGAAGATGGGCCCATGCTCAAAGACTCTGTTCAAATTAGAGATAATCCAATTAAATTAAAATAAAATAATTTGCTAGAATTAAAATGTTTTAATTAAATAAACTTATACCTGTCTGTGTATCAGCCGATGCAAGCTGAGACGGTGAAGCCGAAGCAGTCGAGGCCAAAGGCCCCACTGGGGTGGATAGGGATGGTCTATCAAACGGGGATAATGGCCTCGGCCTGGAGGTCGACGGACAGGGATGAGAGGTCGATGGCCTACTCGGTGGGGCCATCGATCTAGGCTGGGCGGCACCCGGTGTATGCCCAGGGTCCCCAGATGGCATATTGGACTAGGTCTGGAGCAGCAGCTCGTTGATCGTCCGAGAACGATCTCTCCTCTTTCTCCCTGACATATCTGTTCAAATGTTTGTAAGATAAACTAATTTAACAAGATAATTGAAATTAACATTTAAAAATCATTTACACTGAAATTTAACATTGGTGAATTAGTTCACAACCGTTCACTGTTCATGTAAGCCAACTATATCTCCTTCAATGGTTTCCCGAACCCAATTAACACCTTCATCACGTTGAACAACTGAATTCTGGTCAAGAACTTGTTGGGCGAATGCATCAATATCTGGCTCATCAAATTCAATCTGATACACTCCCCTCCTTGACATTTTAACTGCAACTTGCTAGTTAGGATCTTTTGGATCTCTGACATAGTAAACTTGCTCCGCCATTGAGGACAGTATGTAGGGTTCGGCACTTATTCGATCATCACGATGTAACAAATTTTTAAAATTTACCAATGTAAACTGGTAATTATCTGTTTTCACCCCTCAGATGGGATCCACCCAATCACACTTAAACAATAGAAATTTTAACCCATGATTGTATACAACTTCAACAATATCCTTCAGAAGGCCATAGTAGTAACCAGCATCGACAGACGGACAACCAATCCCACTATTTTGCGTCGCTCGTTTCTCATCTACATCCTTGATGCGAAATTGAAAACCGTTGACATCACAAGTTGTGTAACGTCGGGCTGTTATAAAGGGACCATCAGCTAACTGGTTCATTTCATCAGTTAAATTAGGATCGTTGGTTCTTCGTAAGTGACACACCTACGCAATGCATGTAATCACTGAATATCACTACATGAAATTGACAAGTCAGGAACAAGTGAAACTACTCCTAATGATTGAATACGTACGTGATTCTTGAACCATTCGTGAAATGACCGATAATGGGACTGATGAATTTGATTCTCTATAGGACGAGGCATGTCCCGTTTGAGCTCATCGATGTGTGTCCTGCGATGCGTAACACGTGTTAATGACAAGTATGATAATTTAGGCAAAAAATTGACGAGTTACTCTAATGAATGAGTGATAACTTACAGAGTCAAAGCCACAACATATGGGGTGTTGAACAACACCCACCGGTGAGCTTGAATCCACTAAATATTATTGAGATCAAATGGCGTGCCCTCCCCATCTGGACCATCATTAATCCGCGATGGCCTAGTAAACTTTGTTTCAATATTATCATTAAGATATGATGCGCAGAAATTGGTGCACTCATCCATCAAATACCCCTTAGCTATTGATTCCTCTGGACGAGCCCTGTTACGAACATACCTCTTCAATGTGTTCATGTACCTCTCGATCGGATACATCCATCTGAATTGGATGGGGCCATCGAGCAGGGCTTCACTGGTTAAGTGTATGGTCAAGTGAACCATGACATCGAAAAATGCAGGTGGAAAATTTTTTTCTAGATGACACAATGTCATGGCAATCCTCTCTTGCAGACCATTCAACTCATCTATTCGGTGAACTCTAGAACACAGTTGTCTGAAGAAGTTACTAACTTCAATCAACGGCGCTACAACATTCTTAGGCAAACAATTCCGTATGGAGATAGGCAGTAACTGTTAAATGAGAATATGATTGTCATGACTCTTCAAACCCTGTAATGTTCTTTCTTTCATGTTTACACGCTTAGCGATATTCGAACAGTACCCATCAGGAACCTTGACACCCTTCAGAACAGAGAGGAAGACATCTTTCTCATCTTTACTCATCGTGTACTGCACAGGAGGCATGTATGCCTTGTTGGACTCTCTCAGTTGCAAGTGCAACGGTTTTCTCAAGCCCATTTCTTCCAAGTCACGGCATGCATTGACACCATCCTTTGACTTCCCCTGAACACCGAGAATGGTTTACAATATATTATCACATACGTTCTTCTCGATGTGCATAACATCTAAGTTGTGCTTGAGTAAGTTATCTTTCCAGTATGGTAGATCGTAGAAAATACTTTTTTTTCTTCCAATTATGACTTCGCCTTCTATTTGCACCGGGAATATAAGGCAGCGGGGGGGCCAGTAAATCTTGAAAATCATACACAGTACGTATTTGCTCATGCTCGAGCTGTGACAACAATTCAACTCCCGTCATTGTTCGAGGTGCTGGACCATATTCTCGAGTGCCATGAAATCACACTTTGTCCCTCCCGAACCTATGCAATGGAGGTAGAAAACGTCTATGACCCGTGTATGCCCATTTTCTGTTGTGCTTCAACCAAGTTGACTTCTTCTCCTTATTGCAACAAGGACATGCAAACTCTCCCTTTGTGCTCCAACCCGACAAGTTAGAATACGCTGGGAAGTCGTTGATTGTCCACAATAATGCAGTGCGGAGCTTAAACATTTCATTGCTTTCGGCATCAAATGTCATCAGACCATCAGCCCATAATTCATTCAATTCATGAATCAAAGGTTGCATATATACATCAATCTTGTCCCCTGGTCCTTTTAGTCCATCAATAAGTGTGGATAGGATCAGAAAAGGTTGCTTCATACACATCCATGGCGGGAGATTATAAGGTACCAAAACAACTGGCCACGTACTGTGATTTGCCCCAGTCATGGACCTGAATGGACTAAAACCATCTGTAGCCAAACCAAGCCGCACACTGCGATAATCCAAGGCAAAGTTTGGATTCCTCTGATCGAAGTCTTTTCATGTTGGGGAATCTGCTGGATGGGTTAACTTATCATCGTCCCTGCTGTTCTCGGCATGCCATCTCATCAGTTTAGAAATCTTTGATGACATAAAAAGCCTCTTCAGCCTTGGCTTAAGTGGAAAATATCTCACTTGCTTTGCTGCCACACGTTTGCCACGATTGACAACACTTATAAAACTATTCTGACGATTGCAACCAACCCCGTCCTCCTTCCATCCCGAAGTCTGACAGACAATGCACATATCAAGATGAGCATTCTCATTCCTGAACAACATACAATTGTTTGGACATGCATCCAAAGTCTCATATGTGAAGCCTAAATTTTCAGTTAACTTGCGAGCCTGGTAGTAGGACTCAGCAAGTTTTGCACCGGATGGGAGCACTCGATGCAACAACTGGAGGAGCATATCGAAGGATGTGACAGACCACTGATTCAATGCCTTCAAATGTAACAACTCAACAATAAAGGACAATTTACTGAAGTCCTTGCATCTAGGATACAATTCTGTCTGTACATCGTTTAGAATTTCAAAATATCTCAAGGCTTCTTCATCGGCACCGGAGCGAGGATTACTCCCACCCACCCCCTTAGTCTCACAACTTGTGTATTTGGGTGCCAACCCGTACGCGATATCATTTAGCATCGCGATCATCGAATCAGCCTCTGACATATCATCCACCTCAATTTCATCTCTTTCCTCTCTGCGACAAGAAACATACTCTTCTCCATGTCTTATCCAATTCTTGTACTGCTTCAAGAATCCGTTCAGAATCAGATGCTCTCGAACAAACTCTCTTCTGTAATAATACCGATTCACACATTTTCTACATGGACAACTGATGGACTCATTGTCAAACCCATTGGTAAATTCCATGAACTGGTTAATCCCATCCATGTATTCCCTAGACATCCTATTCGGTAAATCAATCCAACTCTTGTCCATCTCGGTAACTATTTCTGTGGAAATATAAAATGAGCAAGTACAATTAGCCCAAGGTACCGTGCATCATGCAAGTCACCTATCCATAAACTGCAAACTCCTTACTACAGGGTGGTTGGTCCTATCCCATTCAAGAATGCACGATCCAACTTGCACTCAACAACTCGAATGCTTCGTCTCCTAGTCAGACAAAATTTCGGCAGCATGTCCGCGTGGTTCTCCAAGTACACGACATAGGTACAACATCAGTTGTACCTATTTATGTACCCAGAGAACAATGGGACATCAACCGGAACTCTATCTAACATAAGACTTGCATGAGTTATTGAGTATAGGATGGATAATTGCATTCTCAAAATGTCCGAACTGGACAATTCAAGAATCCTATACGACAAAGTTCGAATGTACATCCCAAGAACAACGAATCTAGTCAAAGACCCAATCCGTTGTGTCAAGGATTACCGAACAGATGTCATACACAATTCTCGAATGG
Organism: Persea americana; assembly: GCA_029852735.1. Taxonomy (NCBI): domain Eukaryota; kingdom Viridiplantae; phylum Streptophyta; class Magnoliopsida; order Laurales; family Lauraceae; genus Persea; species Persea americana. The sequence goes on along the minus strand of CM056818.1, from coordinate 28,031,987 downwards.
GACTAAGTTTCACTAATGCATGCAAATGAATAAAAGTTGATAATGAAAGGTTCACAACCAATGAAATCTTCAAATATAAAACCATCTATAGCAGTTCTAAATTAAGGGTCAATGTGGAATAGGTAAATGAGCATTTAAATTGCAATGTTGCATCCAAGACCACACAAAGTTAAAGAAAGTTGATTATCACATAACCCAATTCAACACTGTATCCAAACACAAAATAAAAGGAAGGGGGAAAGCAGAGCGCGGGAGGGGGAAATAAAAACAGGGAAGAAAAAACGTGGGATGGTTTTAAAGGGGTCTTTAGCGACCGCTGATGCGGCCGCCTCTGGTACCTTTTGGCGACCGCCACCCTTTTCCGCCGACAAAAGCAAATTCTCTAGTAGTGGAAGAAGCAGATTGCATGCATACTAAATCAATTAAGCAACAACCCCCAAAATCAAACTCTCATTCCCAAATTGGTAGAAAAAACCCTCATTCTCTCATCTTCAAATTCAACCAACACAACCCAATAAGAAAAAATTAGCGCAGCAAACCTAACAACTCGCTCAAGTTTTTAAAGGCCAAACTATTAAGTAAATTAAGTAGCAAACAAATAAATCAGAAAAAACTCACATCATTCCAAATAAATCAGTGAACAAATCAGCCCACCCAAAAAAAAAAAAAAAAACAGCAAACAATTCAGAAAAAGAAAAAAAAAACAGCAACCAAATTAGAAGCAAAAACACCAAAGACATAATTGGGTCAACTCAAAACCACCCACAGGTCAGGCCAAGCTAATGAAACCCACGGCCTGGGCTACAAAGGAAGAGCCGAAAAGAAGCTCCCAAAAATCAGGAATAAAATTAAACAAATGGATAAGCTATCATCAGTGTTTGACTGTGTTAAAACTCCTTAGGTTCCTTGCAACTCTAATCCAAGAAAACTATGTCAACTTGCTAGTTGTTTAACTGGCATATCCTTTCTAAATACAAAACCTTTAAAAATGGTTATTAGTTAAATGGCCAAATCTTAACACATTAGGGAAACAACTTGGTTTTGGCCAGTTTTGAAACCATGCTTACTATCAGAAAATAAATGGTAAGCTGGTAACCTCACCCCGAATTGTAACCTTCCACAGGGAATCTAGATGAGTTAGGTGCACTTCTTCATCTTTGGTACAAGGCTTTGGACATGCCTTTTTATGACTAGTCAAATAGCTAAATCCTGTTCTTTATTGCATGAAAACAAGACTATTTGTTTGATGAGAAAAGGAACAGAAAATGCTGTTTGACTGAAAAGGGTTCTGTAGTTTTAACTCTGTCAAGCATCAGTTAGGTGGGGGTGGGCCTGAACTTTTCAGTTCACACGTTTGGTTGGCTCCGTTGTGAATATTGGAGTACGCCTAAAGTTCTCCTCCTGTCAACAATCTGAACTGTTTGGCTGTACACTAAATAACTCTAAACTAAATCAATTTGATCATATGGGCAAGATTTTTCAACTAGGTCGAAGTTATAGGACCCAAATTGTGGGTCTGATGAGGTCAACCATCTGAATCACAGTGGCCTACCTGTTTGTTTCTTGATGGAACAACAAATGCCAAGTTGTATAGCATATAGCCATGACCTGGTTGGGTGTGTCTCCAAATCGTGATTTGACTCAATTTTTTTCTGGTCCATAATTCAAAAAGCATTTTTTTGGTGATTCTGGATCTCTATGTGACAACTTCTATTGCCTTGGCAGTGGTTTTTGTTCAAGTATCATCTCCATTATTATGCCTGAGAATTTCCAAATTTCTACTCTTTAACTCCACTCCAGTCGAATGGCCATATTTTGTTTCTATCCGCTATAATGTTATAAAAAAAAAAAAAAAAAAAAAAATGAACATTGACAGCTGAGTAGCCCTATTTTCTTTCCTCTGTTTTGTGTGTATTTCAATGACTTCAATTGCTTTGATTGAGCTGAATCAGACATGGGCCCCAAACTGTGGGCAGTGCCAATGAAACGTTCTCCTTCCATGTATGTATTTGAAGTTGAACTCGGAACTATGATCGCATATTCTGCTAGATAATGTGCACATCAAGTGCTCAATTTTGACTTGGAACTTGTGTTTGCCACAAGGAGGATGGTAAGAAACAAGTCTGAAAAATAAAAATAACAAAATCAAAACAAACAAAAAAATAAAAAAGAAGAATGAATCATAAAATAAAAGTTACAGAATTGAATCCATCATAAGGCCGGAGAGAGAGCGATTGAGGATGGGATAAAGAAGAGAAACTCATGATTTCAGATTGAAAACTATTTTTTGACGATGAATGATCAAAAGGGCATCATAGATCCCCACACTTAGAACTAAGTTTCTATCCAACATGCTCAGGACCGCTTCTAGAACACAATGTCATAAGAGATAGAAGAGAGGAACTCCCGTTCTGATCCAAAAGCTCTGTGCCAAAGCCCCCAACAAATCAAATAAAAAAATAAAAAAAACAAACCCAGAAACAAACATGTGCAATGACGGTCACTTCGAAGCTCTAATCTAGGTTTAAAAAAAAAATGCAAGATCTGGAAAGAACTTGAAAGTGGGAATAGATCATTAACATATATACCTGGAAATGATTTTGGTGCAGAGTGTATGGAAAGAAGCTTGTTTCAGAAGTTGTTCTTCGTCTTCGAGGTTTAATGGCGGACAGAAAACAGAGGAAGAGTGAGGGAAAGAGAGAGATTGTTGGTGAGGGAGAGCAAGCAGCAGTGGCATCAGCTCCGGCGTCGTTGAGGGAGATGGAAAGACAGGCGGAAAGAGTGAGAGAAATAGAGAGAGAGAGAGAGAGAGAGAGAGAGAGAGGGAACCGGTGTTGGCTCCGGCGCAGGCGCTCCGTCGGTGGCGTGGCTGGTGCTGCCGGAGACAGGGAAAAGCGCGCGGGAGGGCTGCAGAGTCTCGAGCGCAGGAGGGGAAAAGAGAGGAGGGAAAGAAAAGTGGGTTTCGGTGGGGGTGTATTAAGAGGACTTTTAGCGACCGCCTATTGCGGCCGCAATAGCGGTCGCTAATAATGCTTTTTGCGACGGCCATAGGCAGCCGCCCGCCTATTCCTGCGCCAATACCACATTCTCTAGTAGTGGAAGCAACAAATTATTTTTATTTTTATTTTTTGTTCCTTTCCTCAACGCAGTTCAAAGTGACTACATGCTGGACATGAATTAACCTTCTTGAAGAAACTTTAAACTTCACCCTTGGTTCCTTTCCCTCAACTTCCAATAGTGTGTCCCATTGATTGTTTTGAGACACATCCATTTCAGTTGGTCATCAAAAATCTCCTGCAACATGCGAGCTTTACAATTTAGTAACACCAATCCACATGGGCTCTTTAATTAAATGGTGCTCTTAAATTACATGGCAATCAGGCTGAACTTAACACAATGCAATAGTAAACACAAAATACTAAAAATCTTTACTAATTCATTGACGATCCATTTGCTAACAAATCCAGCCAATCATACACATCGTATGGTCCGCTCATGTATGTTACTAAGGTAAACTTAAAAAAGGGTCTTTGATGGTCTGCATTCTGTGATAGACTTTGATCTTGATGGTCACCTTTTCAACTTAGAAAATCTCTTCAAATGGTTATCAAGTACGAATTCCATGATCATATTAGTTTTTGCTTCTTATGTGAAGTAACAGAAGTCAGATATTTTGAGGCGTGGACCGTATCTTCCTATCTTCCATCAAAGAGCATATATTTTTCCAATTGAAAGCCTCCATGAAAAATTTTCTGCAACACAATAAGTGGTGTCATCAACAACATTTGATTTGTGCATTGATAACGCAACCCATACACATACGAATACACCGAAATATAAAATAGATATTTAAAAAACACAGAGAAAGAACAACAGACAAATATCTTTTTTGCATGTAAAAACATATGCAAATGAATGCACCCACGTTCACTATGATATTTATGAGTTCTTAGTCTTTGAGGATTATAGTTTGTTTAATGCTTCCTATTCATAAATTGGTGGAACTTCCATTCATATCATCAACAGTTGAGCTAATATCCAATTAGCCTACTATTACAATTTACAAATACAAAATACAATATATAAAACACACAAGTTGATATGATAGAGACATGTATGAATATTGCATAGATGGAATATTTATTTTATTTTGTCGACGCATAAAAATCATGTATTGAAAAACAGAAAACAAAAACAGAAAGTTTAGTAGTTTCAATTTCATTTTTAATTTTTCTTTTTTGAAAATGTGACTTAAATTTGTTAATGTGTTTAAAAAATAGTAGCTACGATAGTTGATGAAAGTGCTCTCTAGAATGGATGCTGGTCCAATTACCAATGCAACGGAATCAAAACAAAGCAAACTAGCAAATATATCTACCAATCGCATACCACAAAAAGACAGGCACAATATTTTACATGGAAACCCTATCTAGGGAGAAAAACCATGATCTGAAATCAAACACTATTGAGAGATTACAAGATATACACACAGCTCCATTTCCCAATCATTATATTGACTTAAGGACTGTAGTTTTTCTTGCACAACTTCTCACGTTGCCACGACTTCCCTGCCGCGAACCGCTCCATGTACTTGACCCAGCTACACCTTGAGAATCAAGATGATCAGTTCTATGAGAATGTAGAAGCAACAAACCTTCCAGAGCAACTCTTCAGCACAAACTCTCAATAATGACTCTAGAGAACAAGGAATCTCCCTTAGGGTGGGTTTTCTCACCTCGGAACAAAAAGAGAATAACTTCTTTTCTTGCTTAGGGTTGAGAGAAACACCCTTTAAATAGCCCAAAATTTGTGTCTTAGTATTAGAACACAAATATGACTCAAAGTGGAAACTCCAGTCTCAAAAGGAAACAAACCCGCACAGCCCATCTGGAAATTTCCACCATCCGATCGATCGAGTAAGCCCGTCTCCCGAATTATTTCAGTTCGGCACCTGTTAACTAGGATAGTCTCCACATCTAATCATCCGGGTCTGTGTCTTCCAAATTTCTCCTGATTTTCTTCTCTTCTTCGCTTCAGATCTTCCGATGACACAACCACAATTTATTCTAAAATAAATAGAAAAATACAACTGAATGAACCCAGAGTTTTGTCTTGTCCAACCCATGAATTAGCCAACATATTAAAATCCTAACAGTTGAGCATTTGTTAACACATGGATTGAAATTCCATTGTACAGAGTATTCATGTAGAGCAATAGAAAAGGCATGCATGCACGGTTTACCTAGGCACTACATGGATAAGGTTCAATGGGATGAACGCGGATAAGTTCCCCATCCAATCCTTTTTATGCCAAGTTATATAGACAACTTGAGATGCTATATTTCTAGATCCGAAGAATTAAAAAATCAATAAAATTAATAAATGCCGTATTCAGGACAAACTGCATAGAAAAAGGCTAGATCACTGCAGAGAAGATGCTAGACAATCAATAGCAACCACTGTACATAGATACAAACAAACATGCATACAACATATAATTATTTAAAATGGGCAATAAATTTTCTCCACATTTAAGTGATAGTGTTACATACCAGAAACACACAATAATCGAACGGAAGAAGTGGTTTAAGTATCAGTACTTGTAGTAAAAGATTATGGATTAAGGTTGTAGGATATATAGCACCTAACATGTTAAAATACCAGAGAACAGAACACAAAATAAATGCTTAACATGAAGCCATAGTAGTTACCGTGAAAGAAGTATTTGTGATCATTTAATCTTCAACACGCTTTTTTCTTGATGTATATTTTTACAACAGGGCTATATCACATCCTTTCAACTTTTAAATCACAACATCTTTGATAATACATCTCCGAAATTTTCTAGCTTTAGGCAGATGGTAGCATTAATCTCTTATATATTACAATGAAGCTCAAATGTATTCCTTAATAGGATGGTTTACAATTCCCTTCTGTATAATGGCCAAAAGGAAAGAAAAAAAAAAAAAAACTAAAAAAATACAAAATCCAACTCAATACAAAAATAGGCAACCCCAGATCCCGAGTATTCAAGTCTCTACATAATTAAAATCTTACTAAACTTACAGAGAAAAAAAAAACCTTGCTACCTACAGCGAATTGGATGCATTGTTGATGTCGATGTCAAGCTCCATCATCATGGTTGCCTCAGTAGATCTAATCGTGATCCCAATATGATGTTATCTTAAAGTTCATTTTGCTGCCCAAAGCTTGATGGTATCATATAGATCTCATCCCCTCCATCTTGGTCTTGGTAAAAGCTAAATTCCACAACTCAATTCAAACAAAAGAGATGCTATAAAAAGCATATTGAGTCACTATAAATGACTGCTAAAAGAATAAATCAAATTCATAGTAGATACATGAACACAATTCAGACAGTTGTTGGTAGATTTCTTTTGAGCCTTCATTAGTTCAGCACCAAAACAATTCTCTAAATGGAAAAACACACGCTAACATCAAATACAACATTTTATGAACGGACTACACTGTGGCAATGGATATTAATAGAAACGTAAAGGAAATAGTAGAACATCATCCAAATCAATATATTTTTGCAGACTAAAGATATAAGACGATAAAACAATAAAATAAATTTAGCATCCTTATATTGACTAATATTAGAAATACTTAAAATAAAATGAAATAAACACATAAATATTTATTTAAATTAAACAATATAAAACAGGACAATAACTCAATGAGAGAAAATTTCAGAGAAAGGTTAACTATAACATTTATAAGTCACCATATGAAGAATACATGCCTCTGAGTTCATCCTATATGGTAAAATATACCTACAACTTGAAGAGGTTGAATAACTCAAAATCAAGTTCTATTACAAAAATTTTCTTTGGAATTATAACTTAAGTCACCTCAACTAATTTTATACAAATACAAATAATGTTTTTTATGTGCACACCTACAAAGAGAAGTTCAAAAGAAAATGGAAAATCCCTATTTGGCTTAACTTGGCTGCACATGTTGGAGAATGACTCTGGGTTCACCGTATATAGTAAAACAACTCAATGACAGAACTGAATTGGGTTCGTTATGTGTCAATTGTCTCCAATGTCATGTTATTTACGCCTTCATGATCTCCTCCGTTGCTGAGAAGGAGAATGAGCACGACCTTGCTTTAAATATTCACTTGAACGAGACCCTGGATAAAGAAACCCAATCATAGAAGCCAATAATAAAATAAGCTTCTATGAAAATAAAAGGTGACATGAGATCAATATTACCAGTAAATTTAAATAAAAAAAAGCAAACAGAACCCTAGAAAAGAAAACATCGAATCATAACGAACAAATCAGGAAAGATGTGTTCTAATCGGCCATGGATCAAGAAACCCAATCGCAGAAGCCAAAAGATGAAATGAACCCTAGTAATAAATGATACAGAAATCAAAGAGAGGATTGTTGTAAATGGGTATTTGGAGAGATCTCAAAAATTTATAAAATCATACACATAAATCAAACCATGGATATGACCTTATGCATGTTTGCCCATGTTCAGATCAAACAAAGACGATCAAATCAAAGCCCTAGACGCAAAAGCAATGAAATTATTAGAACAAACCTATAGCAGAGAGATTTCGAGTCGATACATCCAATGGCGGGTTAGTGATGATGGTGAATGAAACTGGAAGGAGAGTAGTTTGAGGAGACGCTTGCATAAACAAAGGAAATGAGGAACTCATGAGGAAGATATGGGGTTTGCAGTAACGGTGTAGAACGAAATAAAGAAATAGGGCATGGGTCGTTTCTTATCTATTGCAAGGATTAGATTAGCAAAGAAAGTGGAGCATGTGGAGAGTGGTTTTTTAAGAGAAATTAAGAAACCAAACAGATGCATTGCAATCAAATTTTCTTCATGAGATGATCAGTTTGAAGCTTCTTACCCATCGCCGCAGAGATTTGGTGCTGAGCTTCTCTCTAGGGTTTTAGTTGCAGAGTGGGCGGCGAGTTATTTGATGCCCTAGGCTTTATAAGGGGAGGTTTATGGATGAGTGGGATCTAGATCTAACTTCTAAGCCGTTCATTTCGGACAATCTTGACCGTCCATGAGTACTCATAGAATTGAAATTTTATATATAACCACTTGAGTTTTGGTGCATACTGAAAAAAACACCTGGGTTTTGGATTTTACATATAAGCACCTGTGTTTTTCTTGGCTTGCATGATCAGTCAGTTGTACGTTGGCCGGCAGGGTCCAACAGGTCGTTTATAACCTCTCCAAATGAGTTTCCATTAAACCACTCCAAATGTACAAAAAATGCTTTTTAATGACATGCAAGCTCTGTAGTTTTTCCTTAACTAAGTTTAACCTTGAAAATAAATTAAGAAAAAATTATTAAAGTCATCTGGTTTAATGGGTTGGGTCAGGTTGGCTAACACATAACCAAGCGTACCCTAACTTTTAAATAGATAGGTTCGTATTGAGCTCAAGTCTGACACAAGCCATAAGTGTTTGGCCCGAGCCCAGCCCCACTTCAAACATGTTAGACCTGAACCCGTCCATTTTGTCAATCAGGTCGTGCCAAGTCCATTACTAAGATGAGTGAAAGAATATCAACATACATCAAAACCACAAATCAAACTACTGTAAGAGAACGGGACAATGAAAAGTCAAAAAGAAGTTTTTTATTCTTTTACTTCCATTAACGGTTCCCATCAATGGCTGATATTAGTAGGGCTGATAAATATTGGAGAACGGCTGTAGGGGTGATATTAATAGGAAATTAAATTTGGAGAAGGGTCAAAATCAAATTTGAAATTGGCAACGAAATTGACGATCGAATCCGGTTTGCTTCATATTATATAACTAGCAAAAGGTGCCCTTGCTCAATGCATTGAAATATCATCCTTTCCAAATGAAGAATCTAGACAAAAGATAATTGAATAAATCATGGGTGATGTCAATGGAAAATTCCATCATTTGTAGGATCACGTGTATTAGAATAAATTTAAAATAATATCCACTATTCTATCAGGGATATTGGCTATAATAAACAATATAAATCATTACAAACAAAAACATTTGTAGTAAGGAGCAATCTATTCACACAACTCAGATCAACTAAAGTCCACTTCATTGTAACTCGAAACCAAGACGTGCAAGAAATAGTAGCATTTCATCACTATGCAATTAGCGGCACAAACAAAAAGCCGAATGAGATACAAAATAAATACTTAAGTAAGATCATCTTCTTATTCCTCCTAAGCTTTCACTACATTCTTCACTCTCAACAAAAGCCTATTTTTAAAGCATCCTAGTCGTGGATAATGACCACATGAAGCAACTTACAAACAAAATCTTGTTCGTAACAGTTAGTATGCATCTAACATTATGGACCGAACTATAGAACTTTCAAGTAATAATCATATAAAGCCATTTATTTATAACAACTTTGATAAACAATCCACATGATGGGAACCAATTTCATAGATCTAAAAACATTGGATCAAACCCTCATTCAAGAATAACCAAACTAAACTCTCTTTATGGTTAGATTTGGAAATTGATAATCATAGTATTATGCACAAACAGAAAACAATAGCTGAAGAAATAAGTAATATTCATACATATCACATGGGAGCCAGGAAATGGTCTGTTTTAATGATAGGCATTCGACAAATGATCATTTTATCATCTATGATTATCAGTAACCCTAAACCGGTCATCCTATAAATTTACTCCACTTTCTGAATATTCATCTTCTTCACTTTTAATCATAGGGAGAAAGGAAGGTGAGATTTAAAAATAAAAGAAAGAAAATATATATATATATAGATGCAATATAGATAAATGATATTTAATCATGGAAGCTAACTTAATCATTTTCATAGTGGAAATCTCCATCTAATCTGAAAAATAAAAAAATATTTAATTCTAGAAAAAACCAACCATCATCAATATTTCCCATTTTTTTAAAAATAAAAAACTCTGAACCCCAAACCGATGCATAAATAACTTAAAATTAAAAGATATGCATATGTTTTAGCGTAGTCTTTTTAATTATGAAAGCCAGATCTAAAGGATGGACAACATTTAGTTGTTTAATTAATTTTACAATGGAAGTCTCTCTCTTAATACAAAAAATAAATAAACTGACATCCAATTTATATATATAAAAAAAAGATTGCCATCATCAAAGTTTCCCAAGTTTTATTTTGCTTAGAAACTCATTAATATTTCCAATAAAGCATCATATATCTTATTTTTAGCGGAGCTTTATCCTTATTATAAAGTTGGTTTCCTTCCCCTAGTAAAGGAAGACCATATCTCATAAGGCCCAATTTTCTCATCATTTGGAGTGTTTTACACATAAAGTGATAGTGTGATTGTTTAGACTTCATTATATGGTGGATTGTCGAGAAACTGCATTGCAGAAAATTACGTGTTCTTGGTCATGGTCCAGACTAAGAATATGCATCAATACTACCTTTGAAAATAGGTATAAAAAAAGATAGAAACTGACATGATGCTCAAGAATTGGTTTAAAAAACTACTAATTTGCTAAGACTAGAAGCTTACGAGCCAACAAACTGAACCATTCTCTTGGTTTTAATGGTTGTAATTAGTAACAGCAGCATCGACGTTCTTTTGCAAAAAATATCTCCACAGTACATAATCAGGCTTCCTTCCACAGTACATAATCAGGCTTCCCACAACTTTCCATGGTACATCATTCACCAGGCCATATATTTGTAACCATGTCTGGAGTAGACCAGATGAAGAGAGGAAGAAGAGATGTAATGAAGATATGAGGAATCTTGTTCGTGAGCTTTTGGCATGCTCGACCCTCTGTTTTATAGCCTTTAATGGCCCAAATCAGGGCTGAATTACAATCAATCATATCTAATTGCACAAGTGTACAGATTTAATGGCCTACAAGTATGGTATGTACATAATACACAAGTTTGACTACAACTATACACAGCTATCTCACGGGAGTGATTTGGGCAATAGATTGGTGGGCCTGATGGACCTGTTCTCCACTACTTGGGCCCCTTCTAGCTGGGACTGATTTCTACACTCCCCCTCAAATTGATGCAGGTTGGAAGAGAGCAGCAATTTGGAACATAGATAGAAATGACGATCTCGAGGAACTGCTTTCGTGAAGACATCTGCCAAATGCTCATGAGAGGAAACATAAGGCAAAGAGATAAAATTTGTGACAAGTTGTTGCCGAATGAAGTGACAGTCGATCTCTATGTGCTTGGTCTGGTCATGGTAAATGGTGTTCTTTGCAATGAGGATGGCATTGGTGTTTTCTGCATAGAGTGGAGTAGAGCTCAAAGGAAATGCACCAAATTCTCGAAGTAATCAAAGAAGCCACACAATTTCTCCGCTTGCTGATGACATTGAATGATATTCTTCTTCTACGGATGACTTAGAAAGTGTTGGTTGTTTCTTGCACTTCCATGAGATAAGAGAGTTGCCAAGAAACATGCACCAACCCGTTGTTGAACGACAGGTGTCTAGACAATCAGCCCAGTCAACATCAGCATATGCCTACAGTATTAATGAATTTCTTGAAGGATAGAACAGACCACGATTGAGGGTGCCTTTGATGTGCAGGAGGATGCGATGGACCAGATGAAGATGTGGCTTATGAGGGGAACTGATGAACTGACTGACTGTCTGTACGGCGTGGGAGATGTCCGGCGTAGTCATGGTCAGGTCAGGTAGACTGCCTACTGGACGACGAAAGATAGTTGGATCTTCGAGAGGGCTTCCATCATCTTTACTGATTTTGACATTGAGTTCAAGAGCTGTGTCAAAGGTGTTAGTTTTATGATCTCAATACTAATATATGATGTAATAAATTGATTAATTTCTTTATTTATCAATGTATTCATGTTTTTCTTTCATGAGATGAATGGTGTTTTATGATTTACTTGCACATAACCAATACGAATGACATGATGATTCATGAGATGAACCGGAGTTCATAAGTATACTAGATGCAATACATGTGTATGGATGAGATCCACATACGAGAGACATGCATAGCAAATCTTATACTTAAATATCTTCACAACCAGTCATAAGACTGGACATCTCATATGACAAGGTTGAAGTACTTTGATTACTATGAGATAGTGTGATTTGTCTCGATCATCAGAATGTAAGATTCATCAGAATATAAGATTCTGGATCATAGTGCTGGTACATTGGATGGATTGAAGGACTATGAGAAGCACCTTATGAACACTGTCTTTTCTTTAAGATCTGCTTTCATAATTCCCTAGCAATAGGCTCTCAATCTTGAGACATTAATGAACTCAAGTTTCTATCTATTCATTTGCTTTAAGTCACCAATGAGTGAGGCCAATGATCATTGGTAAGTGCACACCCATTCCGATTAAGAGTTAATTGGAAATGTGCCTATGATCATTATAATTAATTGGGGCTCAAAGATAATAAGATATGGATATAAGTTTGGAAGACAGGTCCAATTGATCCATGGATATTGATGGAGGGGCCTACTTGTGGTAGTAGGGCAGTTTAGGGTCTTCATGTTATTTATTCCTAAGACTGGAGTTCAATTGCATTTATATAGTGGAGTTATTTGCAATTAACTGTGGGCCCGGATTGCTCATGAGATGTGGGGTCGTAGTGTCACAGTTGGAGCCAGCTTTGTAAGGAATCCCTAGTAGTCCCCACGCTACCCCAAGTTGTTGGAAAGATACTAATTCTAGTAGAACTCTAAAAGGAATTAGAAAGTTATTATTTTTATTTGAAGTGAGACTTCTAATATTGGTAATAGTAAGTTACTAATTATTAATGGAAGTGAGACTTTTATTTTAATTAGAAAAGAGAAAGTTACTAATTATTAATGAAAGTGAGACTTCTATTTAAATTAGTAAGAAGAGAGTTACTAATTGTTAGAGAAGTGAGACTTCTATTTCAATAGAAAGAGGAGGTGGCTTGGTGGCTATATATATATGAGGAACAAGAGTGGTGGACGCCCAATGCATATCCCACCTAGGGATTCACGCCCAACCTTGTTTTGTGCAAGAGTTGCACATGCTCCTCCTCTCTTTCCTCTTCTAGTTCTCTTCTAGTTTCGTTAAGAGCTTTCTCTTGGAGATCCCACCCATCTTCTTGAGAAAAGAGAATCTGATACGGGTAATAGCGTGGAAGATCAAAAGGTCTTGGAGATTCTTATTTGATACGTGAAAGAGTTTCATCATCAAAGAAAGTAACAAGTTCTCCATTAGAGCACAACCAAGCTCCATAGGTATTATCTACTCCTTGTATGTTGTAGAATTTTGTGGTTGCTTGTAAGGTACTGTTATCTATCTTCTTGATAGGTTTATTTACTGATCATGATGGCTAAGATTGAGGACATGGATCCTCGATTGAGTTTTGTATCATTTTGGATAGATGATCACTGCATTAAGTGGGCCAAAAGTTTTGAAACCTATCCTAGAGGCTCACCTATTTCCAACAAAAGGATTTAGCATTTTCAAGACGGGTGGATTTAATTAAATCTGCAGCATATTTTGATTGACACACACAGATACCTTCCTTTGATTTAGAAATCTCGAGGCCAAGAAAGTAAGTTAAGGATCCAAGGTCCTTCATTTTAAAGGTCTTCATGAGATAGGTCTTGAGCTCAGAAATTTTAATCGCATCATTTCCACAGGTAATCATGACATCGACATAGAGCAACAAAATAGTATACCCACGGGAGGTACGTCTAATGAACAGAGAGTTGTCATTGGAACGCTGGTAAAAGTAAGCCTGAAGAATGACGGACTGGAATTTTTTGAACCAGGGACAGGGAGAGCATGTTTAAGTCCATATAACGATTTCTTTAATTTACAGACATGCTTTGGAAAACAGGCATATCCGGGTGGTGGTCTCATGTAGACTGTTTCTTGAAGATCTCCATGTAAGAAGGCATTCTTGACATCCATCTGCCAAAGCGGCCAATTTCGGATAGAGGCAACACTTAACAACGAAAGAACAGTCGTAATTTTAGACACTGGTGCAAAGGTCTCCTCCTAATCAATTCCATATTCCTGTTTATACCCTTGTGCAACAAGTCCTGCTTTGTACTGATCCAGACTCCCATCAGAATGAACCTTATGGAGTACACTCATTTACTGCCAATGATTGAGGCATCCTGAGGCGTTGGAACAAGATCCCATGTGGAATTGGATTCAAGAGCTAATAATTCTCCATTCATTGCATCGCACCAGCATGGTATTTTTTAGGCCTATGAATAATAAGTGGGAACTGGAATAGGATCTAAAGAGGTGAGAAGAGTAAGAAAACCATTTCTGTCAGATGGAACAGATGAACGACTAGGATGTCGTAACTTTGGATAAGAGATAGCATTTGTACCAGTGGATGTAGGATCCAACAATGTGGGTGGATTAGGTGCAGGAGCAGCTGGCCGTGGTTTTTTTTTTACGACGTTCATAGACCTGTGTAATGGATGGAGGAGGAGCCAAGGATTGTGGGAGTTGTGGAAGGTATGAGACATGCACTGGATGTTTGTCCGGGCGAAGTGAATAGAAGGGAATGTGTTCTAAGAACACAACGTTGCGGGATATGCGAAGTCGCTTTTCTTTTGGATCATAACACATGAATCCTTTATGGTCATCACTAAGTGATCATAGGATAGTGGTTTACCAAAGAGACACTCATACGGATATATTTTGTGTAGGACAGATGAAGGTAAGCGATTTAAGAGATGTACCACTGTGTGAGCTGCTTCACACCAACATTGTGGAGGCAATAGTGTTTCTACAAGGAAAGAATAGTCTCAAGAATGTGCGTATTTTTCCTTTCAGCTATCCCATTTTGTTATGGTGTGTGATTTTTAGTGAATGTAAAACCCCGACTCCTAATTTTTGTGATTAGTGCGGTTTAAGTTGTTGGTTAGTTGAGATTTGAGTTGAATCGAGTTAGCTTGTGAGTTTGATTAGCTTTTGATATAGCTTTAGGGAATTTTGAGACCCTTTGTACCCAGTCTGGCTCGCCCAAGGATGCCTTGAGTTGCTTGTGCAAGTGTGGGGGATTGTTCTTAATTTTGAAAAATCCCAATTTTGATTTCTTTTGGTAGGTCTCATTAGCTCCAACAACTTTCGTGATCAACCTGTTCCCATAGGGGCAAAACAGTCTTTTCACACCAAAATCTAGGCCAAAATTCTTGATTTCAAAGCCATGTCAAAAATATACTTTTTGGAAACTAGATTTTATGAGTATCATTTCTTCCTTCTTCGTAGAATCCATTTGAGGTCCAGAACACCAGTTATAACCCCACCTTTGATTTTACATTGTGGGCCCCACATACCTCTGGCCACCCTTTTTCTTCCTCGTTTTTCCAATGTCCCTTAGCAGGAACTCAGCTAAGCCTTTGTTTTTTCTTCTTCCCTTGCTCATTTCTCTCCCAAATCCCTATCAACCTATTGATATATGGAAATCTAAGCATGCCATCTTTTTCCCCACCTCTTTAGCTTTCCATGGACACCATTTTTATGCAAAACCAAGCTGGGCAACCCCTCTTCATCAAAATCTCCACAATCAGACGTGCTACAGCTCAGCCCTCTTCTCCATCTCCTAGCATGTTAGTTAGGAGCAAATGCAGTCCCCCTTATTCCAACGTGCAAGCCATGATTCCAAATATTGCTTGATTTGTGTTTCTAGGCTTTTGTGTAGGATTTTTGGGGGTTTTGAGCTTGGAGTTTTTCCAGCCAAACTGAGGTGTTTAGAGAACTATTTGGGAGTTTCTAGAGGCCAAGGCAAGTGAATGAACTAGCCTTTGATTGTGCATGCAAATAGTTTTGGGAATTTTAATTCTAAAGCATGTCTTTTTGTCAATTTCATGTTTGAATTATCTTGATTTGCAACTGATTTTTCAATAGCACCATCTATAATACTTATATGTTCGTTTTACTTTCAAATTTCTTGATTCATTCCTTAGCTTATCTGAATTTTTTATTCAAAGCATGACTTCAATTTTAAATTCATATTTTATGGGAACGAATGGAGAATGATGTTTATTTGAAGAATGATGGTTTTTGGTTTTGAATTGTTGGAGAATGGAGTATTTGGAGAGCATTGCAAGCTCTAGATTTGCAGGTGATTGTTGGTGGAAGAAAGCTTTTGAAAAGAAGAAAGGCTTTACTTGAAACAAGGTTTCAGAACTCAGTTTTTCGTGTAATTTGGTCAGCTATTGGTTAACCGACATGAAATTCGGTTCTTATATCAGAACACTAAAAAACTCAGGAAATAGGTGTCGGTTAACTGAAATTGAGAGTTCGGTTAACCGAGACCTAACCGACTGCCAACCGCAATGTGTCGGTCAAGATACCAGGATGATGAATTTCGCACAGTCTGACCTTCGGTCAGCTATCGGTTAGTCGACAGGTGACCGAGAGGTAATCGAGGACCCTGGGAAGTGTGGTTTAAATGTAGTCTTGAGGGGCCTTTGGTTGAGGACGTGCTGTCAATTTGATGTTATGCACTTGGAAGCTTGGAATGTAGTTAACTTCGGGAGCGCCAAGTATTGCGAAATCCAACATTCGGGCTCTAAGTGCATAATTGGCCAAGTGGTGTGGTCTCAACGTGTAACAGGATGCGTAATTGAAAACCGATTGTTAAAACTTGTATTTACCCGAAAATACCCGATTTTTCTATGATGTTTCAACTAAACCATTTTAAAACCTCATCCTCGTGCCTAACCGACTCTTGATTTGACAATTTTACATGTTTTACCCTGCCTGGTCTAGTTTTACACGTTTTCCCAGGAAATGACAAATTTTGTTATTTCATGAAACGATATTACCATGTCTTTGTGACACGTGTTTGAAAACCCAGTGGTTAATTCTTTTATAGCTTGACATGAAACTGTTTAGTTCCAAATACTTGGTTTTATTCGTTTTACTACAAGAACCACTTAGGATCATAATTTCTTGTACTTTTCAACCAGTAAACAGGTGGGCGGACTACTCTCGTGCTTGCACTTGATTTTATACATGCTTGCTTGTCCTCCCTTGCAGGGTCGACCCTTTTTCTTGACATGTCACATGACTAGAGTTTTGTATCGTGTTTTCATGGATTTTGAGTCGACACCACTGAGCTTGGGCCATCTCGTATGTCTGATCAACCGGCTTGGGGTCCGTAAATTACATGTGCCATCAGCCGATTGGTTTTCTTGCTTGTTCATGTTATTCGGTACCCCGGCCGGCTTCTTGTTAGATGCCCATCTATGTTGGGTTATTTATGTATATCTTGCCTGCTCCATCCACCTCGTTTGGCGGAGAATATCTTGATTGTTCCGTCCACCTCGTGTGGCGGAGAATATCATGCATGCTCCGACCACCTTGTGTGGCGGAGGATACTCTTGCTTGCACGCTTTTGTCACCTCGTGTGATAGAGGGTAGAGTTACATGTGGGTTGCCATCTTGCCAGTTTTCAAGTTATGTTTTCTTGCTCATGATTTCTCGCTCATGCTTTTTACACGACTCATGCTCTGCCATGTTTTTATACGTATTTACCATGCTTTACAAGTACGTCTTGTTTATTCGTAGCCATGGTTTTAAAATAATGATTAATCATGTTTTCGTGCTCTATACTTGTTTTATATATTTGCATCTTTTAAATCAAATGCCATGTTTTTGTAGAAGATAGTGTGGCTTAGGCCCACTTAGGCCCAGCCCACATAGTTGTATATAAAATCCCACGTGTGGGATTCAGTGATAAGATTATATTGCTAATTTCTTTATTGACCTTCCTTGTATAGATTAGGAGATTGATTCATTCATTATTTTGATTGTATTAATTAGCTTGTTTAGAGCCCTTGATTAGGGTATAATGAGCATATAAAATAGACAGACAATCCTCCCATTTGAGGCATTAATTTCTCCCTAACTCTGTCTCCTTCCTTGTCTCATCTCATTACACATTATAACATGGTATCAAAGCTTTAGTTATGATCAAACCTCTTCTCTCATTGATCCAATAATTCTCCCTGGCGTGGATCTTCTTCCTACCGTGGATCTTCTCTGTGTTAAGTGCCTAACGTGCTCACTGATTAACAGTGGCCCACCACAGATCATCTTCGTGTCTCCAAGAGACCTCCACAGTTGTGATCGACTATCCTTGAGGGTCTTTCTAAGGATTTTTCTGGAAATTTTCCATCACCTTTGAGGTAGGTTTTAGCCACTCCTTCCTCTATCGTTTTTAATAAAATTTTGTTAGATTGTTTTCATCAAGACCGTCCAGATTTGTGGATCTGTATCCAAATCTCATCAGATTTGGACTGAAGGAAGTAACTTTGTTCTTCTTTAAGAAGTTCAAACCTGGTCTTTGATTAGACCACCCTGTGGGGCCCACGCACATATCTTGATCCAATTTTCCAGTCCGTCTGGCACTGTCTGGGGAAATTGTGTTGTCTTCTGCATTGACTGCTGGTTGTTGCTGTGTGCTGTTGATGCTGCTTAATTATTGATCAGTAATGGTTGCAGTATTAGTGCACTGTTGGGATTGTTTACTGCTGTATTCATAGCAGAACAAACCACTTTTGTTTTAATTGGTTTGCGTGCTGATCTCCTTTCTACTACCATTTTGAGTGCTCTGTTGTCTTGTCTCTACTACATTCTGCAATGGACAAGTATGACGTTATCCCAATTAAATTCAATGGGCAAAACTATATGTCCTGGTCCTTCCACTTAAGGAACTTTGTAGAAGAACAGGGGCTTTTCAGTTATCTTGATGGATCGATACCTAGGCCTCAGATTACAAGTACCACTGACTCCAAATGCCTAGCCACCTGATCCAAGGAAAATGCTATAGTAGTCACTTGGATCCTTTAACTCTATTGATCGCTCTCTTACCGTGGCTCTTCAAGCCTACACTACTGCAGCTGATATGTGGGCTCATCTGAAGACAGTCTACCATCAAACCAATAAAGCCCGGAAATTTCA
Source organism: Persea americana (assembly GCA_029852735.1). Lineage (NCBI taxonomy): Eukaryota > Viridiplantae > Streptophyta > Magnoliopsida > Laurales > Lauraceae > Persea > Persea americana. The sequence goes on along the minus strand of CM056818.1, from coordinate 28,013,034 downwards.
CTTGGATAGTGAAATTGCCAAATATAGTCAAGGGGATAAATCTGTGCAGGAATACTTTAATGGTTTGCTCACCTTGTGGACTGAAAGGGATTCCATGTTGATCCAAACAGTCTCTTCTGGATTTTTTTTCTGAGGCTCTTCAGTTACAAGAAGAAACTCATATTAGCCAGCTTATTATGAATCTACGACCTGAATTTGAATCAATTCGGTCTGCCCACATGAATAAAGAAAATACTGCTAATCTTGATACTTGCTTCCAAGAAGTCCTTCATGAAGAACTTTGTCTCACTTCAAAGCGCACTATTCTGGAAGAACACCCAAAGCCTTCCTTGTGCCTTTTCCTGCTGACTCGGCTCTTCTGGCAACTCCAAATCCGAAGTTGACTCAATGTAATGAATGCAAAGGCTTTGGACATATTTCCAAAAATTGTCGCAAGAAATTGGTTTGTAGATATTGCAAACGGACCAGTCATCTTATTAATGACTGTTGAAGCCTTCAGTGACGAAATGAGACACAGCCTAAGAAGCCTCCCTTTAATATGCCAAAACAGAATATTCCATCTGCATTTCAGGCTCAAGCACCCTTGTTTGATACAGGAAGTACTTCCTCAGGGGCTATATCCATGACTCCTGTTCAGATTCAAGAACTGATCCAGAGCACAGTTACCTTTGCATATGCGTCTATGGGCTTCTCTGGTGGTCGGTATCAAACTCATTCTCATATAGCATCTCCTGCCTTTCATTCTTCTACATCTCTTTCTTCTCCTATCACCTCTTTCACATGGTTTTTAGATTCAGGAGCCTCAAATCACATGACATCTGTAGAACATAGCTTTATAGAGTCCCACCCTTACCTTGGAAAAGAGAAAATTATCACTGCTAATGGTGATCAACTACTCATTTATGGAGTTGGTACCATTACTTTATCTAGTGTCACTGGCCAATCCATCACCCTTCCCAATGTCTACTTCGTTCCAAAATTATCAGCCAATTTTCTTTCTGTAGGAGAATTTATTGATGATGGCTATCTTGTTCACTTTTCTTCCTCTGGTTCTGTTCTACAAGGGCGACAAACTGGGAAGCTGATCGCAACGGGGAGTAAACATGGGCGCATGTTTTTGCTGGACATTAGACATTATTCCTTTTTTGCTTCTTCTTCTAATAATTTCAATAAATTGTGGACGGTTTGGCATAAACGTCTTGGTCATTTGAACAATGCCTATCTAATTTCCTTGTTTAAACTTGGTTGTTTGGAATCTACTATTGATAACAAAATGATGTCTTCTTTATCTCAATCAAAATGTGAAACTTGTTTAAGTCATATTTTGCCCTTTTATGTTCATAAATCTCGTGCATTAGCATCATTTGACATCGTTCACACTGATGTTTGGGGCATTGCTCCTACCTTGAGTAGGGAAGGATTCACGTACTATGTGACCTCTATTGATGATCATTCCCGTTATACTTGGATCTATTTCATGCGTTTAAAATCTGAAGTCTTTTCTATTTTTCAAAGATTCTATAACATGGTCCACACCCAATTTAAGAAAGATATTAAGATCCTTAGATCAGATTCCGGTGGAGAATACATGTCTCATGAATTCTCTGCTTTCCTTTTTAATAAAGGCATTCTTCATAAAAAATCTTGTCCGCACACTCCTCAGCAGAATGGAATTTCGGAAAGAAAGAACAGACATATTTTTTAAACTGTTCGCACTCTTTTACTTGCATTCTTGTTCCTCCAGAATTTTGGTGTGATGCTGCATAGACTGCGATATATCTGATCAATCGTCTTCCTAGTACCGTTCTAGGCAAGACTACTCCTTACGGAGTTCTCTTTGAACGTACTCCTTCATACTCTCACTTACGTGTGTTTGGTTGCTTGTGTTTTGTTCATCTTCCACCTACTGAGCGCACTAAGCTATCACCACAGGTTACCAAATGCATCTTTTTTTGCTACAGTACTGAACACAAAGGGTTCTTGTGTTATGATCGGTTTGAAAAACGCATGCGAATCTCTCGTAATGCGATCTTCTTGGAACAAAGTCCCTTGTTTTCATTACACTTAGATCATCATCCTATTTCTACGTCCTATTTGCCATAATTCCCAGAGTCTGCTTCTCCATCACCTGCTCCCAAAGTCTATGTTCGGCGTAACACAGTTCCTCCTATGGTGCCTCCCTCTCCTGATCATCTCCTAGTGCGGCCTACTGCTCCTACAAGTAATAATGCTTCTTCTGATAATATCATCTCTCTGCGACGACCTAATTGTCTTTCCGTTACCCCTACCGCTATGGATTTTCTGCTATTTTCATCTTTAGATAGTGCTCTTATACCCACCGCATATTCACAGGCCTCGAAAATTGCTTACTGGCAGGATGCTATGAATGAGGAATTGCTTGCTCTCGAAGCTAATCAGACATGGGACTTGGTACCGGCTCCTGAAGGAGCCTCTGTGATTGGCAGCAAATGGATCTACTCGATAAAAGTTCACTCCGATGGGAGTTTTGATCGCTACAAAGCCCGATTGGTTGCGCAGGGTTATAAACAGGAGTATAGAATCGACTATGAGGAGACTTTTGCACCAATGGCTAAAATGACCACCGTTCGTACTCTTCTCTGTGTCACTGCAACCCGTAACTAGCCGCTGTGGCAAATGGATTTCAAAAATACATTTCTTCATGGGGACTTGTGAGAAACTGTTTACTTACAACCTCCTCCAGGGTATGCCTATCCTCCTAAGCATTTTTGTAAGTTGCGGAAATCTCTTTTTGAACTTAAGCAGGCTCCCAGGGCTTGGTTTGATAAATTCCGGGCTGCAATTCTTCAAGCTGGATTTCGTCAGAGTCATTCTGATAGCTCACTATTTCTTAGATGGACAACGAAGGGCTACACCTTCCTTTTAGTATATATTGATATGATTATCAGTGGCAATGATAGTGCCGGCATTACGGCTCTCAAACATCATCTCACTCGCCACTTCAGAATGAAGGATCTTGGTCCTCTCACCTACTTTCTGGAGCTGGAGTTCTTACGTAGCAAATTTGGCATTTGGGTTCATCAGCGTAAATATGCTACAGATTCGATCACTTCGGCAAGACTTGATGATGCTCACACTTTTGATATACCTATGGAGTTAAACAGCAAGATCAGTACGGATGATGGCCCTCCCCTGGATGGTCCCTCTGTTTTTCGGCTGATAGTTGGTAGTTTGCTCTACTTAACTATGACTCAGCCGGATATTTCTCATGCCGTTCATACGGTTAGTCAGTTTGTAAGTAATCCTCACAAACCTTATCTTACTGCTGTTTTGCACATACTTCGCTATGTCAAAGGCAACCTTAATCATGGTCTCTTCTACTCTTCGGGCACTTCTATGCACTTATCAGCTTATGCGGATGCTGACTGGGTTGGTTGCCCAGATTCTCGGCGATCTACCACTGGTTGGTGTATGTTTCTTAGGGAATCTCTGATTTCATGGAAGTGCAAGAAGCAAACCACCGTTTCAAAATCTTCTGCTAAGGCAGAATATTGGGCAATGTCATCCGCGAGTGCTGAAATCATCTGGCTACGCCGTCTTCTTTGTGAATTCGGTGTCACTGTTGGTAGCTCTACACCTCTTCATGGGGACAACACTAGTGCTACCAAAATTGCCAACAATCCGGTCTTTCATGAAAGAACGAAGCATATTGAGATTGATTGTCACTTCATCCGTCAGCATGTTGTTACTGAGAAGATAACTCTGCCTCATGTCTCTACTCTTAACCAGTTGGCGGATATATTCATAAAAGCTCTTCTCAAAATGCGTCATCATGGTCTCACTAGCAAATTGATGTTTTCTGCATTATCACATCAATTTGAGGGGGAGTGTAGAAGATAGTGTGGCTTAGGCCAAGCCCACATAGTTGTATATAAAATCCCACGTGTGGGATTTAGTGATAAGATTATGTTGCTGATTTCTCTTTTGACCTTCCTTGTATAGATTAGGAGATTGATTCATTCATTATTCTGATTGTATTAATTAGCTTGCTTAGAGCCCTTGATTAGGGTATAATGAGAATATAAAATAGACAGATGATCCTCCCATTTGGGGCATTCGTTTCTCTCCAACTCTGTCTCCTTCTTCCTTCTCTCATCTCATTACACATTATAACAGTTTTATCACGCGTTAATTAATCATTATATTATCAGCATGTGTATTGTCTATCTCAATTACCTGCCAGACCGTCGTGTCTGATATTCTACACTTTGGAGGTCTAGGTTGCAGGTTCTTCATCTTGAGATGTTACATGTGCAGATAGCTGTGGAGTCGCTTGTTTGCAGGTATGTTGTGTCAGTGATGTCATGCAGATGTTAAGCTTGACACAGAGTTACGTTACACATCTGGGTAGTATTTATTCTTAGCTTGTTATTTTGTACGGCTTTTGTTAGTCTTTTTCCTTGGGATGGTAATTAATATACATCTTTGTAATTTTAACTTGAACATGCTTGGGTAATGAACATCCTATTACTATCAGCTCTGTATAGTTTGTTATCATGATTTGTTCCAGTCTGAGTAAGGACTTTGTTATGACAATATCATGATGAACATGTTAAGTGTGACATGGAATCCAATAGCCTTGGGCTCCGGGTCGCAACGCCATGTAAGCTTCCGCAAAATATTCTTGATTGTGATGGAAATTTTTGACATCCTCACACACACGGATCCTGGGGAAAAACATTAATTTTACTTAACCCCAATTCACGCCCCCCGAGGTTGGACCGCTCCAAGAGTCCAGGTTTTGGGGCGTGACAGTGAAGGATGCCCTTTTCAAATAAAAAGGACGAGAAGGCTAAAGAGGTGTATAGTCAGAGCAAAGTACCTTAATTTGTGTCCGAAATTGGGTAGTCACCGTATTATAAAATTTTATAAAGGTTGAACATACATCAGCTTTAGAGTGTAAAAAATATATCCATGTATACCTGCAGTCATCATCGATAAAGTTGACATAATATTTGTACCCATTCTGACTCAAGTGAGGAGCAATTCCCTAAACATATGTATGAATCACGTCAAAGGGCTTAGTAGCACATGAATAGTGAAGTGGAAAGGGCAGTACATGACTTTTACCCAAACAACATGATTCACATTTAGAATTTGCAAAAATAGAGATTTTTTTATTATTAACTGATTTCTCCAAGCATCCAAGTCTAAACAAAGAAGTTAACCGATCATTATTCAAATGACCAAGGCGTCTATGCCAAATGGTCCACGCATTATTTAATGTATTAACCGAGGAAGCAATAAAGGAGCCATGTCCGGTGTCTAGAAGAAACAGCCTCCCATGCTTACTCCCCGTCCCGATCACTTTCCCAGTTTGTTGTTCCTAAATCACACAACCAGTGAGAGAGAAGTTAACAAGGTAGCCACTATCAACAAGTTGTCCAACTGAAACCAAATTTACAGAAAGGAGTGGAACAAAGTAAACATTCTTAAGGACAAGGGATTTATCATATGATGGTGAAAACTGCAAGAAGCATATGCAGGAAATGGACAATTGGTGACCATTAGCTGTGGTTATAGTGTCATTCAAAACATAAGGCCGAGTGCCTTGTAGACTTTGTTCTACAAATGTCATATGGTTGGATGCTCCTGAGTCTATGAACCGACTAGATAAATTTGCGGGTGTAAGAAAAGCAAAGTGAAATTCAGGAAAAGTATTGTGAAAGAAACACAAACCACTGATATCCATAGATGCAAATGCTGATGTGACTGAAGAATTTATTAGTTCTCAAATCTGAGCATTCGTCATGGTTACTTGCACATTGTCAGAGGCTGGAGCAGTGTGTTAGGTGATGTTCTGAGCTTAAAGAGCAGTGGGGCCATGCTTTGGGGACTGTTCTTGTTTCTTTTGAGGTCGCCGCATACATTCCGAGATGACATGACGATTAGTTGAAAAATAATTTTTGGCGACAATTGCGGGCTATATGTCCATATTTCTTGCATTCGTGACATTGAGGTTTCGGGCCTCTAGCAGTAAGCAAAGCAGCTTCATCAACTGGTGTAACCTCTTGATTTGTGAAGAAAACCCTTGATTCACTAGTAAGTGACTAGGTGGATTTAAGCCTGATTTCTTCCCGAAGAACTTCCTGGACACAAGTATTTAAGTCATAGAATTTTTCTCGATTCCTGAGAGCAGCATGAACAGGTTCAAATTCTAGGCGTAAATTCATAAGAATTGACTGACATGTAATTCTTCTTGTAGTTCGATAGCCTGGGGAAGAAACTCTGTGGAGATTGAATCCAGCAACATTTGGTCTCTCAGTCCATATGGCAAGGAACCCACTATAATATTGATGAACTGTCTTATCATTTTGACAGTATTTGGCTAGTTTGGTGTCCAAATGAAATCTTCTTGCCTTGTTCGCTTGTTGATATAGTTTCTTGAGATGAACCCACATGTCAGAGGCTTTTGTGTAGGCTTGATGTGCTAAAAAGATGGACGAATCCACAGAATTTAGGATCTAAGTGACCACATTTGCATTGTTTTGACTCCAAGTTGCCAAAGTTTTGGCATCAGCAGCAAAACTAGTGGATGTTACGGCTGTAGGGGCTGTATTGGTGCCATCCAAGGAGTCCCTGGCCCTCCGCAAAATTTTTGAGATGGAAAGACCAACTCATGTAGTTTGTTCCATCCAACTTAACAGGAATTATGTCCATTTTTCCATGATTAGCACAAAGAGTACTTTCAGATGAGAAGTAGTAAAAGAAGGCTTCAAGTAGAATGCACTGATTTCAAATCAGAAATAAACAGTCTGGACGCCCAGAAATTCTCTCCTAGAATGACCAGATTTTCTCACAGAGAGATCTATGTACTAATCAGCCTTCCAGATTGTTATCTAGATGGAATTTCGACCCTAGCTCTGATACCATGTAACCATGTCTGGAGTAGACCAGATTAAGAGAGGAAGAACAGATGTAATCTATGATGCATAGATACTTCAAAATGGGCAACATAGCGTGTCGTATCGTATCCGATACTTCACTTTTTATGCGTAAAATCTGTGTCCCTACCTTGTCTATGGCGCAACCTTGCCGTATCCATGCATCATAGGAAGTAATGAAGATATGGGGAATATTAGTCGTGAGCTTTTGGCATGCTCGACCCTATGTTTTATAGACTTTAATGGCCCAAATCAGGGCTGGAATTACAATCAATCATATCTAATTACACAGGTGTACAGATTTAATGGCCTACAAGTATGGTATGTACATAATACACAAGTTTGACTACAACTATACACAGCTATCTCACGTGAGTGATTTGGGCAATAGATTGGTGGGCCTGATGGACCTGTTCTCCACTATCTTGGGCCCTTTCTAGATGGGCCTGATTTCTACAATATTTCCATGCCTACTGTAGCTCATAAATGAAAAACAATTAACTCCAGTAATTGAAGTACATCAAAGGTAGCAGTGTAAGAGACAAAAAAAGAAGGAACATACCAGTATAGTGTCCTCTGAAGAAATTGTTAATTGAAAATAAGCTAAACAGATTAAAAGCAGTGCGAAAATCATAAAATGTAATCAATGATAATTAGACATTTCACCCAGACTACACAGAAAAAGAAAAAGAACACATCTATGCCCTTATGGCTCACCTTCTCCTTCTAGCTTTTGGAGTCCAGTCAACTTTCAATTTACGTTTAAATTATTCTTCGTCTTTTTTTTTTTAATTTCTGTTTGATCTCTCCATCTCTCTTTATTAAAATAGCTAATACTGAGATTTAAGAATATTCATCCAAATCCCAAATCCAAATGCTTGCTAAGATTATTGAAAACAGATATGCCAATCAAAATAAAGTAATATCCATGATGGGATTGAAAAAACAAAATATATTTGTCATCAGATTAAACCCAATCACAGAATAAATTGTTTATAGCAAAGAGACAATCATGACCACGAGAAATTAGATTTAGCAACTTTCTATTACTTTCTACAAAGGTGAAGGAATCCATGGAGCTAGCATGTGCCAATTAATTGTAAATCTGCTAGAATCTCATTCTTACGCATTTTCAGCTTCCTCTCCTCTAATTCCAACATTAGATTATAGCAAGAAAACAGCTGCTCCAGACAACTTAGAAAGAGACACAACACATTCTAATTGGAAATTTTATAGATATAGATAATGACATTTCACCAATCTTAGAGGGAGAAAAATCAAAAACATTAAAATTTGACACCTATTAATAACAAAAGGAACAAAGGATTGCAAACTGCCCCACTACATCCATCATCTATTAATAACAAAGCCTTAAACCGGATACACAACTGGAATCTGGCAAAGAAGCTGCTGGTGCAAAACGGTATCAGGCACTACTCAACACTATGGGAACCATCTCCCCAAGGTGTTGTTAAGCTCTACTTTGACGGGCAGTAAATGGCTGCTCAAGATATGCAGGGATAGGAGGCATCACAAGGGATCACACCGGCCATCTTATATGCACTTATGCCAGTTAGATAACAACCTCTCGGTCACTAATGGCTGAACTACATGTTACTTAAAGGCCTAACCATTTTCATAGAGGTCAAATTAGACAACGTCTTAATTGAAGCGGATGCCCTGTTATTTATTTAGGCCTTAAATGAAGACAACACATTATGCTGGGACCTTATGTACACATGGGAGGCAATTCTAAAATGCTTGGAAAGAATCTAGCCTTGGGTGTCCATTACTGTGAGCAAATACGGTTGTTGATGCATTGATCAAACTTGGACCACCCACCCCTACTACATTTACTACTACTCTTCTACCTTTCATTGCAGTTTCTACTTGCAAAACTGCATGAGAGACCAACACAACTTCTGGACCAGAGAGATGCAGTAACCTCAAGAAATCCGAGCCCAACCAGGAACCGCTTTAAATTTGGAGTGTAATTTTGTGTTTTCTTTTATGGGGCTAGGGTTTATATCTAACATAAACAAAGCGCTTGTCATTGAGGTAATCAAACAATTATAACAAAAGAGAATGTGACAAGAGAAAAGTTACTTTTTGTTTGATGATCCCTTACCCATGATCAAATCAGTGAACGTTTCTGAGAAAGGAGAAAATAAGGGAGTCAAAATTAGCATACGCTTAAAAAACTGTAAGAACAAAAAATGTGAGAAGAGAAAAACTTCCTTTTGTTTTATTTTAGTTTGAAGAAACGGCAACAGGAAAGGCCCTTTTCTCACTGGAAGAGGTATATAATAGGAAAAATTAGAGCAAGTTGTATGGATCACTTGGAAATACAGTGTGTCCCATGGTATGGCCTATCGATGGGTCTTATACATGGGGCTTCTCTGTGACACTGTTTAGACCTTGGTGTTTATACTAAAGGAGGAAAAAAAAAGATTACAAATAATAGTGAGTGCTCAATTTATTCAGTGTAAACCACACCTTGTCAAGAAATGTGTTGTGTGGGCCCCTAATCGACAAATTTCTTAGCAAGGGGCTTTTGATTAGCAGTAAAATTGAGTAAAGGTGACTAACATTGGATCATTTCATCCAAAGGTTTTGCATAGATCTACGTAGCCAAACAACAATACATGTTACCATGTAGTCATAGGTCAGTCAGTAGCATCCTATTCTAGAAATTCTCCTTTAACAAATCAAATCATCATAATCTTAGATTATCACTTGCATAGATCTTAGATCCCCTATTCTACTCCACCAGTTCTAATGACTTTTGTTCTAGCCCTTCTCTTATATGTTATTGGATCTTATAGCTACATGCTCTGCATTGTCAAATAAATAAATAGAAGGATCCATTACTACTCCATGTCTCTAATGCATTCTAATGTAGTCCCTTGGATTGACTTTGTATTGTGTTTGTGTTTTATGGTTTGGTCATTTAAAGAGTCGATAATCAGATGAACCACAAAAATTAATTGTCCTGATTAGAAGATATATCCATGCGATTTTGGCTCTTTTCTGATTGAATTGTACCTCTCTCTCTCTCTCTCTCTCTCTCTCTCTCTCTCTCTCAAGTGTGTATAATTAGGAGTTATGTAAATTGTTGATGATCCATCTAGGATCAAATCAGTGAAGGTGTTAGAGAAAGGAGAAAATAGGGTAAGTCAAAATTATGAAATTCTCAAACACGCATCACAAAAGAGAATGCGAGAAGACAAACGTTGCTTTTTTGTTTGGTTTTAGTTTGAAGGAAAGCACCACAGAAGCCATTTAAAAAGATTGCTATTGACCCAATTCATGGAATTACAAACACTCATATATTAAACAACTCATAAACATCTGACAACAATTAGAAGATTTCTCGGAGGCATTTCATCATACAACTCTTAAACATTCAAGAACACTATTTCAATTGAAACAAAATGTAAATGTATTGCAGCATAAAAATTAGAATGCAAGAAAATGTGAAAGGAACTCACACGCGTCACGTGTCCGAGGCAATTAATGGAGACAACACTTCCACAAAATTACCAGCCTTCCGATGAGGGATCTTGATGTGACGAACTTGCTCAAGTGAAGGCCTAATCAACAAAATTTTCAATACATTAGAAGATTGGATGGTTCTCGTTCTAGGCACTAAAATCATTATGTGGAATACTGATCTTTCAATTTTCTCACCTCAAAACAACAATAGAAAACTTGTAAGGATTTGAGGAAAAAGAGGGGCAAATTCCATCTTTCTCGTTTTGCTATGAGCAGGAGGAAGTCTTTTTCCTCTGCTTAAATAGTGTAGCCATATGTTAGAAACAAGAGCTTAAACAATAACAAGTATTTGAAAGAGTTCAATTATACTTCATAAATGAAACAGATAGCTATATATAATAGCTTTACAAATAGTAACCACAAAGCAGAAAAAATAGCCCACGATTCTAACCAACCTAATTCCGTGGTAACAAACTAAATACCAAGTCAAAATAGCAGATACTCCCTAAACAATAGGGATTTATTGAAACAAACGTAACTAACCACAAATAATTCTAATCACAGCCCAACAATTCCTCCCTTAAACTGAATTCAGCTTGCAGTCAGTTTATACATGGTTCTGGACAAACACCCAGCATCCTTCGCAGCTTCAAGAATGCATCCAACTTGAGAGGTTTTGTCATCATATCTACAGCTTGATCTTGACTGTTGCAATGCACCATCTCTACAGTTCCTGCCTTTGTAAGTTCACGAAGAAAATGAAAAAGGATGTCTATATGTTTGCTACGTCCATGCATTACTGGATTCTTCGCAAGTTTAATGGCCGAGCTACTATCACAGTGAACAATTGTAGGCATATTCTGCTTTTTACCAAGCATCTCCATAATTCTTCTCAACCATACTACCTGACATGCACAAGAGGCAGCAGCAACGAATTCTGCCTCTATGGTGGATAGAGTTACAATCGGTTGCTTCTTTGACGACCACGATATTGCCCCTGAACTTAACAAGAAAACGTAGCCTGAAGTACTTTTCCTATCATCTTGATCTCCTGCATAATCGCTGTCCGTGTATACCAGTAATTCTCCATTTCCTCCCTTTTTGTAGAACACCCCAAAATTGACTGTTCCTCTTAGATACCTTAGGGCTCTCTTTGCTGCCTGCATATGAAGCTCAGTAGGACTACTCATATACCTGCTAATAAGACTTACCACAAACATCAAGTCCGGTCGAGTAGCAGTCAGGTACATGAGACTTCCTACAACCTGTTTGTACAAAGTGCTGTCCACTTTTACTCCATCTTCATCTCTTATCAGTTTGCAACCTGGGACAATAGGATTAAGACCGGATTGCTTTTATTCATTCCAAATCTCTCCAGAACTTCCAAAGCATATTTCCTTTGGCTAATAAATATCCCATCAGACCTTTGCATAATTTCTATACCAAGAAAGTATCTCATCTTCCCAAGATCAGTCATGTCAAACTCAAGCATCATTGAATTCTTAAATTCAGCAAACATATATTCATCATTTCCAGTAAAAATGAGATCATCAACATATAGGCTCACAATTAGAATTTTACCTTCCTTTGCTGTCTTTGTGAACAAGGTGTGTTCATAATGACATCTTTCAAAACCTTTCTTCATGAAGTAAGCCTCTATACGACTATACCAAGCTTGTGGAGCTTGCTTAAGTCCGTATAAAGCCTTTTTGAGCCTATAAACCTGCTGTTCCTTACCCTTGTGCACATAACCTGGAGGCTGCTCAACAAACACTTCCTCATTTAACTCCCCATGTAAAAATGTTGATTTCACGTCCAGTTGGTAAATTGTCCATTGTTTTTTAGCTGCAAGTGCTATCACTAGATGAATTGTATCCAACCGTGCCATAGGTGCAAACACCTCTGTAAAATCTATCCTATGTTGCTGAGAATAGCCTTTTGCTACAAGCCTTGCCTTGTACTTGTCTACTTCTCCATTTTCATTAAGTTTTGTTTTATAAACCCACTTCACTCCAATTTTCTTACCTCCTGCAGGCAACTCCTCCAATTCCCACGTACCATTCTTTTCTATTGCCTTGATTTCTGAATCCATAGCTTTTCTCCATTTCTCATTTTTCACTGCTTCTTCAAACTTGACTGGATCAGCCGCTGCAAACATAACAAACTGAGCCATGCCATCATCCTCTTCAGAGAAACCTTCCCCTGTTTCATAATCTTCCATCCAAACTAGTGGTCTTCTATTTCTTCCTCCATTTAGTTCCCCTCCTATGTCATTGTTCAAGTCAGCAAAAGCTTCTTCTTCATTTTCAGCAACACCTTCTTCTTCATTTTCAGCAGCACTTTCTTTTTCATTTTCATTTTCTCCCCATTTCAGATCAACAAGGATTACCTCCTTATGTTTCTTGTCCCAATCCCAACTTCTATCCTCTTCAAACACAACATCCCGGCTTACCAATATTTTTTGAGAGACTGGTTCGTACAATCTGTACCCTTTTGACTCCTCACTGACTTCAAGCAGCACGCAACTCAAACTTTTATCATCTAATTTTTTTCTTTTACTATCAGGTACATGCACATGAGAGACACACCCAAAAACCTTGAAATACTCCATTGACAGTTTAACTCCACTCCAGGCTTCTTCTGGAGTTTGATTCTTGACAGCAAAAGTTGGGCTTCTCTTCAACACATGCACAGTCCAGTTTACTGCTTCTGGCCAGAATTTTTTGGGAATTTTCTTCTCCGAGAACATGCTTCGAACCATGTTCATGACAGTTCTATTCCTCCTCTCTGCAACTCCATTCTATTGCGGAGTATAAGATGCTGTCAATTGTCTACATATTCCATTTTCATTACAAAAGTTGTTAAACTCTTGTGATGTAAACTCACCACCTCGATCTGTTCGAAGACCTCTTATACTTGAACCTGTTTCTTTTTCTACATGGTTTTTATAGCTTTTAAAGGTAACAAAAACATCTGATTTTTCTACCAGAAAATAAATCCATGTCTTGCGACTGTAATCATCAATAAAACTAACCAAGTACCTTTTCTTGCTGTTTGATATTGGAGTGATCGGCCCACAAATGTCAGCATGAATAAGTTGGAGTATCTGAGAGGCCCTCCATGTGCTCACTTTTGGAAATGAATTCCTGTGTTGCTTGCCCACCAGACAATCTTTACATACCTTGGAAGGAGTCTTGAGTTGAGGCAAGCCTTTCACCATTTGCTTCTGATGGAGAGTTCTCAAGCCTTGAAAATTCAAATGGCCATACCTACAATGCCAAAGATGCTTTTGATCCTCGGTGACCGTATAGAAGCACGCATGCTGTCTTGGCTGAGAGACAGCAAGTACAGCGAACATCTTGTTGGAGGACATTCTAGACTCCATAATCAGGCCTCTTTCAGGATGAAAGATTTTGCACTTCCCATGTTGAAATACAATAGTAAGTCCCTTCTACTGAAATTGTCCAATGCTCAGCAAGTTATTCTTCAGCTCTGGTACATAAAATACTCCAGTAATGATTTGCACAACCCCATTCACTTGCAGCCGTATATTTCCTTTTCCATACACTGCCATGCTTGAATTGTTTCCAAGCTTGACTGATTCTCTGAAGCTTGCATCCAAATCCGAGAAACAATCCTTCTTCCCGCACATATGATTACTGCAACCCGAGCCAAGATACCACAAATCTTCCTTGTTCTTTTTCTCATCGTCCACATAGGCCATCAGCAATACCTCTTCGTCAGCTTCAGCAAAATTTGCTCCTTTTTCTTTACTTGGGCATTCATATTGAAAATGCCCTAGTTTATGGCAATAATAACATTCCACGGTGGACTTGTCAAAGCCCCTGCCTCTCCCGCGACCTCTGCCTCTAAAATTGCCGCGTCCACGACCTCTTCCTCCAGAATTCTCATCATACGTAACCTTCAAGGCCTGCTCTTCTGTGACATGCTCATTCATACGTTGTTCATGCACAAGTAGATTGCTCTGCAACTCGTCAATGGTCATGGAGTCTAGATCGTTTGACTCCTCAATGGGCAAACAACATAATCAAACTTAGAGGTCATCGACCTCAAAATCTTTTCAATAACCAACACATCTGCCATCTTTTCACCATGTACTCTCATTTTGTTGGCTATGGTGAGAGTCCTGGCAAAATACTCATTCACAGATTCTCCTGCCTTCATGTGAAGAACTTCAAACTCTTTTCGAAGAGCTTGCAACTGTGCTCGCTTGACTTGTGTTGTGCCTTGATACTTCTGTTTCAACAAGTCCCAGATATTCTTTGCTGTATTCTTGTTCAGAATTGTCTCCAGGATTGACCGATCGATTGCTTGGAACAGATAGTTCTTGGCTTTCAAGTCCTTCAACTTTTGATCTTCAATAGCTTTCTTCTGACCTTCTGTGAGATCTTCTTCTTCCGCTGCTGCAGGAATCCCATTCTCCACCAGACCCCAATATTCCTTTGATCGTAAGAAATTTTCCATGAGCATAGACCAATGATCATAGTGCCCGTCAAATTTAGGAATTGCTGGCTGCACAAAGGTATTTTCTGACGTCATATTCACGCCTAGAAGACTGCTGCTTCTCTAGATCTCAAAAATCAGGCTCCCTGGAAGGAAGCTCTGATAGCAATTGTTAGAAACAAGAGCTTAAACAATAACAAGTATTTGAAAGAGTTCAATGATACTTCATAAATGAAACAGATAGCTATATATAATAGCTTTACAAATAGTAACCTTAAAGCAGAAAAAATAGCCCACGATTGTAACCAACCTAATTCCGAGGTAACAAACTAAATACCAAGTCAAAATAGCAGATACTCCCTAAACAATAGGGATTTATTGAAACAAACAGTAACTAACCACAAATAATTCTAATCACAGCCCAACACCATAGACCAATGATTTGGGTACATTTGAATGCACCAATGATTCAAAAAACAAAAAGAAGAACATACCGTAGACCAAGCTAGAGTATATATGTCAGGAACATCAACTTCTCCATGATAGCTGTGTGAGTAAAACACCGTAATGACGAAGTTAAGCAAAGATTACAGCTAAACTCGCCGAACACCTCAGCCTCTGTGGTAGAAGCTCGTTAGCTCGGCAGCTCGGTCAATATCTCGTTAGCTCGGTAGCTCGGTCAGTAGCTCGGTAACTCAGCACCACGGTTCGGCAGCTCGGCATAAATGCCAGCTCAGTACAAAGGCACGCCACGGCCAAGCCATCCTCGGTCTCAGACCACAGTACTAGAGTCAGAGTGAGCCGCCACCTTCCTCCTGGAAATACGGCGCGCCCAGACAGATATGAGCAGTCATTTATGGTGATAGGATCGCTCATTTATGACGATAAAAGGTGCGCTTTATCAGCCCTGTACGCCAACTGGCTGAAGGCGTGGAAAGAAAGGGAGGGGTGTTGTCCATTTCACCTACTGCTGCAGGGTAAGGATCGATGGGACCTCACCTCACCTACCCCCACTCACAGAGAGAATGAACGAGGAACGCTCACTTATATATACATGGGATCAGCCCCATAAGAGGTAGGCAATACACAACTCACAGCCCTCCACATCGTCTGATTCCCCTCCTCCTCCTCCTGTTTAGTTTTCTCAGAACTAACTCAGGCATCGGAGTGCCTTCGGCTCACGGCAGCCAGGGGCTCTGACTCTAGCCTTTCTCCTTCCTTTTTCAGGTTCTTGGCGTTCAGCATTCCCCGTCCTAAGGAGTTTTACCTCAATCTCATCTCAATCTAAGTAGGTGTCGTTTTTACCGCCTACAGTTTGGCGCCGTCTGTGGGAAACTGAACAAAAAGCTTGTAAACACTATGCCTCCAAAAACCAGAAATGGCGAATGACCCTCCAGAGGCAAGGCTTTGTCCATACAGCCTACGCTAGCGCAGAATCTTCCACCTCCACCCCCTCAGCAAAGGAGGTCTGGGGGGAGGTCTCCCACGGTCCAAACACAGTCGCGGTCTAGGGGAGTGACCATGCTCTCCCTTCGTGACGCCCCACCTCCAGAGCAACCCCACCATAGCCATAAGCGGGCCATGCAAGGCGACAAGTCAGTCACCAAGCCACACGAGAAGTCAGCGCGGGCTGGATCGCAGTCACACCATCAGGCCAGCCTCGATCAAAACGAAGACCCCCGCCTGGATGACATCAGAGCACAGAACCGCCTCATCCAGGAACAGCATGAGCTTATCCAAAGGCTCAGGCAACAGCTCGACGACAAAAAGGGTCAGAGCCCGCCGCCCAGGCGCCTGGGCCACGGGCGAGACCTGAGGCACGTCCTCAACAGTAAGAGGCGCGACCGAGACCAAGGGGAAGAAGGCTCCAGCAGCAGTCACATGCACGAAGGGCCGAAGAAGCAACGCCAGGTCTCGGAAGATCAAGAGCTAAAGCAGTGGATCGACCAGCAGGTGAAGCAAACGATCCGCCAGAATATGGAGACTGCTGGTATCGACCGAGACCAATATATCGCCTTTGAAGCTGAGGACACTGGCGCGTCTCCTTTCTCTAGGGAGATAAGAAAATACACACTCCCCGAGAAGTTAAGCGTCCCGAGGTTCACCTTGTATGACGGAACCTCGGACCCTGCTGCTCACCTTCGACATTACGTCCAGAGGATGTCGGTCTGGGGGGATGACGATTCCCTTAACTGTCGAGTTTTCTCCTCCAGTTTGGCGGATCTCCCCCTGCGGTGGTTTTGCTCGCTTCCTGAAGATTCCATCTCTAGTTGGCGGCAGCTCCGGACCTCTTTCCTGGGAAAATTCCAGGCTCATCGCGTCATCCTAAAGACCGATGCTGACCTGATGGCCCTCCGAATGCAGGAGAACGAGAACGTCACCCAGTTCGCTCGCCGGTTCTGGACTGTCTACAGCCAGATCAAGTGCGCTTCTGAGGAGCTAGCAGTGAGGTCCTTCCAGCTGGCTCTGCAGCCAGGCATCCCGCTTCGGGCACAGTTGGTCATGTACCCCGTGACCACCATGAAGGAGCTAATGACCCGAGCAAATCGGTTCATCCTGGCAGAAGAAGACGAGGTGCGAGGTCGGGAAAACTTCGGCCTCACTAAGAAGAGCCAACCGGCCAAGGGAGACAGTAGGTCCTCCCGGAGGGAGGATCGTCGCAGAGATCCGTCCCCAGATCGGCGCAAGGCCAGGCCCTCGGAGTAGCGCCGAACCCCCTCCACTTCGGCAGCGGGATCAAGGAAGGGCAGGAGGTCGGGCCACAAGCCGACCTGCTACGTGACAGTAAATACCATCTTTAAGGAGCCGATCTATAGGCTCCTTAACAAAATAAAAGCGCAGCCTTTCTTCAAATGGCCGCGGCCAATGACGACCGACCCCTCCTCTCGGGACCAGAGTAAGTTCTGTGCCTACCACAAGCAAAATGGGCACAGGACCGACGAGTGTAGGAGCTACAAGTTCCACCTGGAAAACCTCGTGAAGGAGGGGCACCTCAGGGAGTACATCAAGCAGGAGGGCCGAGGTGATGACCGACCTCCGCGGTGGGACGCTGACAACCAAGACAGCGAGCCAGAAGGCATCATCAACGTCATTCACCTCGCCGCCCCACCTAAGAAGAGCTCTCAGGCTCGCGCCGAGGCCAGGCGCGCCTCCCATCAGAAACAGGTGCTGACAGCGGCACCAGAGCCGGCCGGGAAAGAAAGCCAAAACGGAGGGGGTCAGAATATGGTTCTCTGACAAGGACTTGGAAAACGTCGAGCTCCCACACAACGACGCTCTAGTGCTCACCTTGAAGCTCCAGAACTTCTTGGTTCAGAGAGCCCTTGTCGATCCTGGCAGTTCGTCTGAAGTCCTCTACTACGATTGCTTCAAGAAGTTAAAACTGAAGGACGAGGACCTCCAGGCTGCCCGTACCCCTCTGGTCGGCTTCAGCTCCGAGCCTGTTTATCCCAAGGGTAAGATCTCCCTCAGAGTCCAGGTGGGTGGCGCCTGCAGGCAAGTTGAATTCGTAGTAGTCGATGTCCCCTCCCCATACAATGTCATAATGGGGAGGATGTGGTTGCATAGCATGGAGGCGGTGCCCTCCACCCGGCATCAGAAGCTCAAATTCCCCTTGGAAAACCAGTCGGGCCGAACGGATGTGATCACCGTTAGAGGCAACCAGCACATGGCCAGGCAATGCCTGCTGGCCGTGCTGCCTGGTGAGGCTGAGCCATCCCAAGTCAATGTGGCCGAACTGGATAGAGAGGCCGAGCTCGGGGACGTCGGCAGGGCTCCGGCGCAGAAAAGCATCGAGGACCTCACCAAGGTCAACATTGATCCCGCCGACCCCGACAGATTCTTTCTCGTTGGAAGCCAGCTCCCCGAGTCCGAGAAGACAAAACTGCTTAACCTCCTCGTGGAGAATAAGGCGGTTTTTGCCTGGACACCCTATGAGATGCCCGGCATTGACCCGGCAGTCATCTGCCATGAACTGAAGGTGAACCCCAACCATAAGCCCGTGCTTCAAAAACCACGCCGGACTGGGGTCCCGCAGACCGAGGCCGTGGTTGAGGAAGTTCAGAAACTCCTCGAGGAAGGCGCCATAAAGGAAGTCCACTATCCGCAGTGGCTGGCCAACACCGTGGTGGTAAAAAAGAAGACAGGAAAATGGAGGGTCTGCGTGGACTTCACCGACCTCAATAAGGCCTGTCCCAAAGACAGCTTCCCTCTTCCGAAGATCGACCAGCTCATCGATGCCACTGCCGGACATGATCGAATGAGTTTCCTGGATGCCTACCGAGGGTACCATCAGATCCCCCTGTACGCCGCAGACCAGGAGAAGACAACTTTCATCACTCCCAGGGGCACCTATTGCTATAAGGTGATGCCCTTCGGGCTAAAGAATACGGGAGCGACGTACCAGCGGTTGGTGACGAAGATGTTCCAGGCCCAGCTCGGGAAGACGGTGGAGGTCTACATCGATGATATGGTCGTCAAGTCCAAGAAGTCGCAGGACCACTTGACCGACCTCCGCCAGATTTTTGGCATCCTTCACCAGTACCAGTTGAAACTGAATGCATCCAAATGCGCCTTTAGTGTCGGTTCCGGTAAGTTCCTAGGGAGCCTGGTCACAAGAAGGGGGATCGAAGCGAACCCTGACCAGATCACCGCGATCCAAGAGCTCCAGTGTCCGACCTCGGTAAAACAAGTTCAGCGGCTGACCGGAATGGCTGCCGCCCTGAACCGATTTATTAGCCGAGCTTCGGACAAGTGCAGACCTTTCTTCCAACTCTTGCGCAAGGGCTCCAAGTTCCAGTGGACATCGGATTGTTCTCAGGCGCTGCAACAGCTAAAACAATACCTCTCTTCTCCACCGCTGCTCTCCACCTCGACTTTTGGAGAGGCACTGTTCTTGTACCTGTCGGTCTCGGACCATGCAGTGAGCTCGGTGCTCGTCAGAGAGGACAACGGCCAGCAAAGGCCTATCTATTACACGAGCAAACCCTGCTGGACGCCGAGACCCGGTATTTGCAGCTCGAAAAGCTCGCCTTGGCGCTCGTTAGCGCCTCTTGAAAGCTCTCCCACTACTTCCAAACCTTCACAATAGTGGTCGTAACAGAATACCCACTAAAGGCTCTCCTCCGGAAGGCCGATTTCTCCGGGCGGATCTCCAAATGGGCTGTCGAACTGGGGCAATATGACATCAGTTATCAGCCCAGAACGGCCATCAAAGCTCAAGTCCTAGGGGACTTCATTGTAGAATTTACTCCTCAGAGTTCGGCACCGACCACGCTCGACACCGACCTGGGGGGCGATAGGGGTGCAGAGGTTGTCACCGAGACTGAGCAAGAACAGTCCTGGAGAGAACTCCTAGACTCGTCCTGGAAAGTCTTTGTCGACGGATCCTCAACATCCAAAAGAGCTGGCGCTGGCGTAGTTCTCCAGTCTCCGGAAGGCCTCGTCATCGAACAAGCTCTGACACTTGGTTTCAAGGCATCTAATAACGAGGTCGAATATGAAGCGCTCATTGCCGGACTTAACAGTGCCAAAATCTTAGAAGCCCAGTCCGTTGTGGTTTTCAGCGATTCCCAGCTGGTGACAAGCCAGCTCAGCGGAGACTACCAAGCTCGGGATGACAGGATGGCAGCCTACCTTGCCCACGCCCGGGGACTTTTCTCCCAGTTCGAAAGGGCCGAAGTCCGGCAGATTGGCAGAGAATCCAACTCCCATGCAGACGCCCTCGCCAGCCTCGCCTCGGCTGTGGAAGCTGGTGAAAAGAGAACTATTGAAGTAGAAACACTGCGGGAGCCCAGCATCGACCTCCAGCAACCCCGGCAGCTCATGTGCCTTGATCTCGGCCCGAGCTGGATGGACCCCATCATTGCATACCTGAAGGACGACCAGCTACCCGAGGACAGGACTGAAGCTCGAAAGGTCAGATTGAAGGCGACCCGATTCTGGCTCTCCCCAGACAGCAAGCTCTACAGAAAGTCATTCACAGGGCCTTACCTCCAGTGCATTCACCCCAGCAAAGTCGACGATTTCCTCTACGAGATTCACGAAGGAATCTGCGGCAGTCATATAGGAGGTCGGTCTCTTGCTTACCGGGCTATCAGCCAGGGTTACTGGTGGCCCTATATGCAAAAGGACGCCCAGCTCTATGCCAGAAAATGCGAGAAGTGCCAGAAGTTCTCTTACTCTCTCCACCAACCAGCCCAGGACCTGAGCCCCCTCTCCAGTCCGTGGCCTTTCGCCCAGTGGGGCCTGGACATCGTCGGACCACTTCACCGAACTCTAGGGAACAAAAGATGGTTGATAGTGGCCACGGACTACTTCACGAAATGGGTTGAGGCTAAACCCTTGTCCTCCATCACCGAATTAGACACGAAGAACTTTGTGTGGAAGAATATCATCACGAGATTTGGAATTCCCCGTACTCTCATTTCCGACAACGGAACGCAGTTCGTTTCCAACCTCTTCAAAAGCTTCTGTCAGGAGTACGGCATTCGCAATATCTACTCCACCCCGGCGTATCCCCAGAGCAACGGTCAGGCCGAGATCTCGAACAAAGTGCTCCTCGACGGAATTAAAAAGAGACTCGACCGAGCCAAAGGTCGATGGGCAGAGGAGCTGCCAAGTGTTCTATGGGCCTACCGAACTACTCCGAAGCGTTCCACCTCGGCTACCCCGTTCTCCCTTGCCTACGGCATGGAAGCAGTCATTCCCCTTGAGGTCGGCCTCCCGACCTTGAGGTCGGAACTCTGCGAACAGGGTCTGAACGATCTGAACGTGGCATGGGAGCTGGACTTGGCTGAAGAACGAAGAGAGGCGGCAGCTATCCGCCTGGCCGCCTATCAACAGCAGTTGGCCAGGGGATACAACCCGAAGGTCAAGGAAAGAAGATTCGCGATAGGAGAGTTGGTCTTGAAGAAAACACTTCCTGGCGACCGAGATCCTAACGAAGGCAAGCTGGCGCCCAACTGGCAGGGACCGTTCAGAATAACCTCTACAGCCGGGAGATCTGCCTACCGACTCGAAGATATGGAGGGGAAGGCGCTCCCGCGACCATGGAGTGCGACGCATCTCAAAAAATTCTACTTCTGAGAAATGTATCAAAGAAATCAAATATCAATAAAAGGCGTTTTTTCTGGAATGAGTCTTTGCATTACTTATATTCCCCGCGGCTCGACGCCTCTAATCGGAGTATCAACTGTCAGTCGGTGCCATCGCCAGCTTCGACAAAGCTATACACATCAGGGTCCGGTACCAGTACCACCCTCGCAGCTCGGCGCCTCTGTTCAGAGGGCCGACCACCCTCGGCTCGGTGACTGCACCAGCCCGGGCGGCACAGCCATGCACGCATCAGGGTCTGGTAGCAGTACCTCCCTTGCGGCTCGGCGCCTCTGTTCAGAGGCCCAACCGCCCTCGGCTCGATGCCTGCACCAGCCCGGGCGGCACGGCGCCTCTGTTCAGAGGGCCAACCGCCCTCCGCTCGGTGCCTGCACCAGCCTGGGCGGCACAGCCATACACACATCAGGGTCCGGTACAAGTACCACCCTTGCGGCTCGGCGCCTCTGTTCAAAGGGCCAACCTCCCTCAGCTCGGTGCCTGCACCAGCCTGAGCGACACAGCCCATACGCACATCAGGGTCCGGTACAAGTACCACCCTCGTGGCTCGGCGCCTCTGTTCAGAGGCTCAACCTCCCTCAGCTCGGTGCCTGCACCAGCGCGGGCGGCACAGCCATACGTGCATCTGGGTCTGGTAGCAGTACCTCCCTTGCGGCTCGGCGCCTCTGGGCAGAGGACCGACCGCCCTCAGTTAGTTCATATTAAACTACTTGGCGAACTACCTGTGTCAGACAGTCATTCCACCACAAACAAGACAGATCGTGCACAGAACATGTGAAAAGAACGCTGTTTTATTGCATGAGAACCTTCCGGAATGAATACAATGTAAAAAAAAAAGAATACAAAATTCAGGGAGCTGCAGCTCCCTTATTACAATTAGTCCTGGTAGTGCTCTCGCTGGGAACGGCCGAGGCAGTCTCGGAAACCATTGGGGGAGCAGGGGCGACTTCCAATGCGGAGGTAGCTGGGGCGACCTCCGAGGCGGAGGGAACTGGGGCGAATTCCGAGACGGCACGCAACTCCGAGTCCGAGCGAGGAAACCTGGGGGAATTCAGGAAAATGGGGTTGTCCACAGAGACTCCAACCCTTTTTAAGGCCGCTTTCCACCCAAGTGTCCATGCCCGGTCTCGAATTCCTGGCAACTGCCCCTTATAGTCAGCTGCCAGTTTGTCGACCTCCTCGTTCATCACGGCCTTGTGCTCGGCTTGGTACTCTTCCTTGAGTTTGGCCTCTTGCCCTCTCAGAGCCAGCTCGAGCTCGGCCGCCTTCCCCTCCAGAGCCATCTCCAGCTTTCTTTCAGCTAGCCTTCTCTCGGAGGTGAGCCTCTTGTTCGTCCCGCGCAGCATCTGCATATCTTCCTCCTGCCGCGACGACGCAAGACGGACCTCGTCTAGCTCCCAGGAAAGGTGGGCGTTTTGATCAGCCGCCTCCTTTGCTTCCTCTTTGAGGTGCTCGGCCAAGGCCCGTGCTGCGTCGAGCTTGGCAAAAAGATCCGCCTTCTTATTCGCCTCCTCCTCCAGGGTCGCGTCCTTTGCGGCCAGGGACTTCAGCAGCTCCTTTTTCTCCACCGCCCAGACTACTGCCCTGGCCTTGGCTGCGTCCAGCCTCCCCATGCCAGTTTGGCACTTTTGCAAGAGCTGCAGTAAGAACAGAGTGTCAGCTAAAGAAACGCAGCAGAAAAGGAGAGGAACATGAATAATTGTACATACCGCTACCAACGACCGCATTGAAGAAAGCAGCAGCGACTCATTATCCATCTGCGCCCGCCTTGCCATGTCCTGGGGGAGGGCGCAAGCTCGTCCCAGAGCGGCAACCACTTCAGGGTTAACCGCTCGGTCCGACTCGGCTAGTTGCCTCCCCAGCACTCCCTCGATGTCTGGTCTCCAAGGGACAAAATCGGAGGGAGTGGCGGATCCCCCGACCGACACAAAAGGTTCCGGAGCAGGTGGGAGTTCGACCCTCGGCCTCTTCTCCGGCCTGCGCTCCTCGACGACCTCGGTAGGACCCTCTCTGCCTGAGTCGGAGGGCGACTCGTCAACGATTATGGCCGGAGGATCAGCGCCGACCTCGAGCGCTGCGGGAGGGCTGGATTGGGCCCCGTCGATGGCTTCTGGTCCCGTCTCGGCCGCTGGAGCAAGTACCTCTTTAGCAGCCATGGGCGTCGTAGTCGGGGCGACGCTGGCTCCCCGAAAAGGGTCCGAGGTCTCCCCCCCTATGTCCCCAAAGGCTGCCGCGGACAGGTCCTCGGCCACGAAGCGCTGGCGACGACTGCGCAACATCTCAACTTCGGATTCGTCCGAGCTGGATGAGCTCCGAGACGCGCTGGAAACGACAAATTTCTGCCTCTGTCGCTTGCGCCCGGTCTCGGCTCTCACAATCCCTGCGGGTTCATGACCCTGAGACTCCTCGCCCGATTCTGCCGGAATCCCGCTGGGAATCGCGACAGTCACCGTCTCCGAGATGGGGACCTCGGTCTGTACGGTGTTCGGGCCGATGTTTTCCCCGTGCAGGACAGAATCAATCCCGGTCACCCGCCTCGGGGTGATGAAAGACTTGTAGTGAGGCGTGTACCCCAAGAGCGAGGACGCGGCTCGGCAGTGATGGCCGCGGTACTTCCGCACCTTATCGTGCCAGTCACTGTTCACCTTCCACCGGTTCCTTCTGGCGAACTCCCTTCTCTGCCGAAAACCTGCAGAAACAGAGCAATGTTTAACAGGAGACATAATAATGAACTACAAAACCCAAGGGCCCTCGGTTTTTTACTTGGGGGGACTCCTATTCTTCGCGGGATCCGGGCCGTGGTGCTGGACTCCGCCTCGCCGAACTCCCATGCCCCTCGGACGAAGACACGGTCCTCCCCCGCGTACTTATAGGAATCTTCCAGCGCGGTCATGAAGGCAGTTCGGTGGACCCTTAGCCGAAGGTAGTACGTATACCCTTCTGCGGATTTGCAGAGGTCATACGCCTCGATGTCCGGGACACCGAGGTTGATAGACAGTATCTCGTTTAGCCGCACTACTCCCATGATGATCTTATACGCATTGGGAAGTAGCTGGCAGGGGCTCAACCCCCACTCCCGGAGACAGTCCCTGAGGAGTGGGTGAAGGGGGAACCGGACCCCTCCCTCCACGACGGACACTAGCCAAAATGGCATCCAGCCGTCGCTGTATGAGATGCCATCGTCAGGGCCGTCTGGCCTGATTTCTACATTCGCAGGGACCTTGTATGCCTCCCTGAACAAACCTATGGACAGTGGGTCACCCAGCCAGTGCCTGTAAATGCCCATTCTCTACCCTAAACGGAGAACTGGCCTACTACAAAGGGAGAAAAGGGAAGGATGAAATCCTACGGTGGAAGGCCGTGCAAACTGGAGCGCTCACAGGTAGTTTCGTTCTTCAGCAGAATGTGACAGGAGCTTCAGCAGAATGTGACGGAGCTCCGGGAAATCGAAAAGAGGGAAAACGAAGAAGATGCCCTAATTTATAAGGGATGGAGGCGCCGTTTCAGATTTCAAGAGAAGCCTTTAATGTGGCCCTACCTCGAATAGCCCTAACGTCATCTCGGGCAGCCCAGGCGTCCTGCAGATATAATTGCGTGCCCTTCGGAGAAGCGACACATGGCACCAGCGCCGCATTTCCAGAGGACTATTAAATGCCGCGACATACGAGAGAATAAATGCCTCGACAGACGAAAGGGTAACTGCCTCGACTGGCGAAGAGAACTTAATGAGGCACTCCACGTCAGCAAAAAGTGATAAGGAAGAGCCCTACCTGAACCGAGACTCCTCCGTCTCGGTAACGCATCACAGGTACTCTTAAAAAGATCACTCCCGGCCTGACAAAGCCACTCAGCTTCCGACCTGCTCCAAGGAGCTCACAGGTCAAAAGCTGGGGGAGAGATTATGGATACACAGCAGACCGGGACCACGGTTCATGCACCGGATCTCGGTCGTTGGCGGATGTCTCAATCCTGAGAATGGCCAGGAGTTCGGCTATCCGGACCAACAACTCAAACAGAGAAAAGCATTGCGACATAGGGTCGACCACACCTATTTCATCAGAGACAAGGAGAAAGGAAGCCAGAATGCGAGCAAAGTTTCAAAGTTTTCATTAATCAAAGCTCCTGATTACAAGATGAATGGAGATACGATAAAAGAAAAAATTACAAAAAGCCTCAGAGGGCTGCAGCTTCCACATTGCAGTCAATCTCTGGAGGGACCTCGGCCACGACCGCGCTGGCCTCGGGAGTGGTCGGGGTAGCTTCAGGAACGACCGCGCCAGCTTCAGGAACACTAGCCGCGGGAGCGACAGCTTCAGGAGGGACCTCGACGACCGCAGCCACTTGGTATCCCTCGGGATCAGCGCTGACAGCTGGAGCCTCTTGACACGGCCGCGAAGAAGGGTCAGAGGGGACCCGAGACACGGCCGCAAGTTCCGAGTCCGAGCAGGAGAATTTTGGGGGATTTAGGAAGAGAGGGCTATCCTCGGGGACCCCAGCCTTGTTCAAGGCTGCTTTCCACCCAAGCTCCCAGGCTCGGTCCCGGATCCCTGGCAGCTGAGCCTTGTAATCAGCGGACAGCCTGCCGACTTCCTCCCCCATGATGGAGTCATGCTCGGCGAGGAACTCCTCCTTGAGCCTGGCCTCTTGTTTTGCCAGGGCAGACTCAATCTCGGCCGCCTTCCCCCTCAACGCCATCTCCAGGGAACCTTGCGCCTGGTTCCGCCAAGAGAGGAGCCTCCTATTTGTCCCCTTCGCGCTCTCCAGGTCGTCTTCCAGTCGCTTTGCAGCAATCCGGAGATCGTCGAGCTCAGAGGCGAGGTGGAGGTTCTGGCTCTTCTCGTCCTCCAGCTCGTCCTTGAGGCGCTTGACCTCGACCTTTGACTCCTCGAAATCAAAGACGAGGCCGGCGTTCCTGGCCGCCACCTCTGCCAGCGTCGCGTCCTTAGACGCCAAGGACGCCCGCAGCTCGTCCCTCTCAACCACCCATTCCGCCTCCCGCGCCTCGGCTGCATCGAGCCTCTCAATGCCCATTTGGCACCTCTGCAACAGCTGCATGATGAGAACCCGAAGTCAATAAAACGACACCGAACTAAAAGCTGAGGGAAGAATACTGCACTTACCGACACCAGGGATCGCATCGAGGAGAGCAGGAGTGATTCGTTGTCCATCTCGGCCCACCTTGCCATGTCTTGAGGAAGGGCGCAGGCTCGTCCTAACGCTGCGACCACTTGGGGATCGGTGGCGCGGTCTGTCTCGGCCAGCGGCCTCCCCAGAACCTCCTCGATGGCCGGCCTCCACGGAGCCGGGGGAGGAGGCAGGATCGACCCACCAGCAGGCGGAGGCAAGGAGGGGCCAGGCGAGGCTTCGACCCTTGCCCTCTTCTAGGGTCGCCTGCCCTCAGAGACCTCGGCGGGGCGAGCCCGACCTCCGGCCCCCACGACATGATCAGAGGGTGAGTCATCCGCGACGACGGCCGGAGGCGGAGCTAAGACGACCTCTGCCTCGTCGGGCCGAGCAGCCCCAATCGCGGCGGTACCAACCGTCTCGGCGTCTGGGGCAGGAGTACCACCCGGGAATGCCGGAGGCGTCGCAGCCACTGCCTGAGGAGGATCCCGGACCCCGCTTCCTATGTCTCCGAAAGCCGCCGCGGACAGGTCTTCTGCAGCGTAGCGTCGCCCGCGCTGGCGTAGCATTTCCTCTTCCTCTTCCTCTTCCTCCGAGCTGGAAGCTACTAGCCTCGTTCGGGAAGGCCGGGGCTTGGCTCTCGAAGTCCCGACAGGCTCCGCGGCGGAGACTGCTGGAGCACGGTCTACCGACTCAACCAGACGCCCGGTGGGAATCGCAACGGTCACCGCCACCGAGCCGGGCACCGCGGTCGTCGCCGTTCCTTGACTAACGCCTTCCCCGCTCAGCACGGAGTCTATTCCCGATACCTTTCTGGAGGTGTTGAAGGACCTGTAGTGGGGCACGTACCCCAGGAGAGACCACGCAGCACGACAGTTGTGGCCGCGGTAGTTTCTCACATGCTCGTGCCACGCGCTGTTCACCTTCCAGTGGTTCCTCCTCGCAAGCTCCCTCTTTTCGCGGAAATCTGCATAGACAAAATCGTGTCAGGAGCCAGACAGAGAAAGAAAGGGAAGAACTGCAAACCGAAAGAACTTCGGTCTTTACTTCGAGGAATTCCTATTTTTCGAGGGACCCGGACCGTGGTGGCAGGCTCTGTTTCACCGAACTCCCATCCTCCTCTGACGAGTACTCGGTCTTCACCCGCGTACCTATTGGAGTCCTCCAGCGCGGTCACGAACCCAGTCCGGCGGACCCTCAGCCGGAGTTAGTAAGTATCCCCTTCTGCGGATTTGCAGAGGTCATACGTGTCCTCGATGTCCGGAACACCGAGGCCGATTTTCAGGATCTGGTTGAGCCGCACTACCCCCATTATGATTTTGTATCCATTAGGGAGTAGCTGGCATGGGCACAACCTCCACTCCCAGAGGCAGTCCCGGACCAGTGGGTGCAGGGGGAAGCGGACACCCCTTTCCACTACAGAGACCAGCCAGAACGGCATCCAGCCATCACGATAGGTAAGGCCGTCATCAGGGTCATCCGGTCTGACCTCCACATTGGAGGGGACCTTGTATAAATCCCTAAAATGATCTATGGAACTTGGGTCTCCTAACAAATGTCTATAGACTCCCATTCTCGACTCAGACGAGGACCTATCTAAAAGAAAAGACGAGGAAAACGGAGAGGAGTCCTACGAATAGGGACTGCACAAGCAGGATCGTCGGAAGTCCGCAGGCGCCGGAGAAAGTTCTCTTGCAAAGCGCAGTAGAAATCCGAAGAAAGCAGAGGAAAGTGAAGACGAAGGAGGCGCCCTGATTTATAAGGCCTAGGGGCGTTGATTCGACTTTCGAGGAGAGCCTTTAAGAGGCGTCCCCTCGATCAGCCCTAACGTCCCATCTCGCAGCCCTAACGTCTCCTCAAACTAATTGCAAGACAGCCAAAAGAAGCGACACGTGTCACCACTAGCGCGATATCCGAGGACTATTGAATATCCAGGACAGGCGAAGAGACATCTCGAAGGGGACCGCACGATACCAGCGACCTCCAGGCCCAAGGGGACCCTCCTGATCCGAAGCTCCCTCGTCCCGGTACTACCCCCATATGACGATAACCCTCACTTGAGCTCGGTAGCGGAGCCAGCTGTACGGTCATCAAGGTTCTGACCTCCTCGAGCTGGGAGGCTCTCAGAAGTCAAAAGCTAGGGGGCAATTGTGTGGGTAAAACACCGTAATGACGAAGTTAAGCAAAGATTACAGCTAAACTCGCCGAACACCTCAGCCTCTGTGGTAGAAGCTCGTTAGCTCGGCAGCTCGGTCAATATCTCGTTAGCTCGTTAGCTCGGTCAGTAGCTCGGTAGCTCAGCACCACGGTTCGGCAGCTCGGCATAAATGCCAGCTCAGTACAAAGGCACGCCACGGCCAAGCCATCCTCGGTCTCAGACCACAGTACTAGAGTTAGAGTGGGCCGCCACCTTCCTCCTGGAAATACGGCGCGCCCAGACAGATATGAGCAGTCATTTATGGCGATAGGATCGCTCATTTATGACTATAAGAGGTGCGCTTTATCAGCCCTGTACGCCAACTGGCTGAAGGCGTGGAAAGATAGGGAGGGGTGTTGTCCATTTCACCTACTGCTGCAGGGTAAGGATCGATGGGACCTCACCTCACCTACCCCCACTCACAGAGAGAATGAACGAGGAACGCTCACTTATATATACATGGGATCAGCCCCATAACAGGTAGGCAATACACAACTCACAGACCTCCACATCGTCTGATTCCCCTCCTCCTCCTCCTGTTTAGTTTTCTCAGAACTAACTCAGGCATCGGAGTGCCTTCGGCTCACGGCAGCCAGGGGCTCTGACTCTAGCCTTTCTCCTTCCTTTTCAGGTTCTTGGCGTTCAGCATTCCCCGTCCTAAGGAGTTTTACCCCGATCTCATCTCAATCTAAGTAGGTGTCGTTTTTACCGCCTACAATAGCAGTCACCGCAATACAAGAGATGAGGGAGTGAGAGAGAACGATGCATCATGGAAGAGAAAGGACAATTTCTTCTCTCTTTGTGAGATGGGTTAGAGAGGAAGGGTCGTTCTGCATGTGTTCAAAGAAATGAGCAACTGATGGAATGTTGAAGAAACGTGAAGGATTTTTCTTTACGATAGGAAGGTGCAGAAGTAACAAAACGAATTTTGGGCCTGTTTGATAATCAAGTAAAGTAAAGTGAAGTCAAGCATCAAATCAAAATCACTTCAATTCAAATCGCACTCCTCTTTATTTTAAAAAAAGTCAAAAAGTAACTACCATTATTTACTAAAAGACAAAAAACTCTATTTTCCAATACAAAAGGTCAAAAACATTTCATCCCAAACAACTAAAAATAAAATACCATCATAAGCCACTTGTATTTTATTCCCTCTTTTTATTTCACTTTACTCCACTTTATTTTAAAAGTAAAATGCTAAACGGGCCGAGTAGTCAAAATAAATTGGGCAAGAGTCAATCAATTAGGAATTTCTCAATTGGATTAAGCTGGCTTATTGGATTAAGTTCGCTTCATATATTATAATGGTAATTTCGGCAGAAGAATTTAATGCGTAACGATGACATAAATGCAACTTTGGCACCTGGGTAGTAGTAAAGAGGGTATCAGGAATCACTGCTTCCCAGTATTCAAGAGACAAAAGGAACAACCATATCTCTCACATTAAAGAGAGTATCAGGAATCACTGCTTCCCAGCCTTCAAGAAACAAAGGGGACATACATATCTCTCAGACGTGGAAGTTCTATTTTTATCTTAATAAAATGGGATAATTACTGTACGGACTATCTTAAAACTGATAATTACCCCATAACAGTTGAAAAAAGTTTATTTACCGCTAAACAGTCCGATCCGTAGGATATCGCAAGCTACGATATCCTATGGAAGTAGGATATCCTACAGTCAAAAGCGGAAAAATTTGAACAGTCAGTTTTTTTTTGTTTTTTTTCCTTCACTGTGGGACCACCAAAACACCATCCAAACCATTGGATAGCTGTATGAGTGTAAAAGCTAATATCGCACCAAATTTGAACTGTTGATCTATCACGGTTATCTAGAAATTTACAAAAGGTCACATTGTTTTGCAAATTATAAGAACAAATTATAAGCCATGTTTTTTTTTGTGCAAATTTCTAGATAACCGTGATAGATCAACGGTTCAAATTTGGTGCAATATTAGTTCTTACACTCATACAGCTATCCAACGGTTTGGATTGTGGTTTGGTGGTCCCACAGTCAATAAAAAAAACAAAAAAATACTAACTGTTCAAATTTTTCCGCTTTTGACTGTAGGATATCCTACTTCCATAGGATATCGCAGCTTGCGATATCCTATGAATCAGACTATTCTGTGGTAAGTAAAATTTTTCCAACTGTTCTGGGGTAATTATTAGTTTTAAGGCAGTCCATACGGTAATTGTCCCTAATAAAATTTAGTTCTTATCTTTAGAGTTGGAGGGTGGACTTTAGGCATATTATTTGCTCGGCAAAGGAGGTGGATGTGTTAGCTAAGAGGAGTTGCTCAGTAGCTTCTTGCTTTTAGTTTTTTTCTTGTATCCAATTGCTTTTCTTTGTTTTGGTGGGCGGTATTAGCTCATTTATCATGCAACCCTGCTTGTATCTCTTTTTCCATCTTAATTTAATTTTTTACTGTTATATATATATATATATTACATGTATGTTGGCCCATTTATGCAAAATCATGGATCAACGGATCCACCTAACTAGACACGGCCCCTATACTTGGGCCTGTTTATTTTGCAAGAGTAAAGATAAAATAATAGTAAAACATGATGCGATGTTTTCTTACTTCAACTTGTTTGAATGAAAAAGTGAAGTAGAGAAGTAAAGACATGATGTGACCTTTTTTGACCGCTACTTATTTGGATGGAAGGCGTGGTGTGTAAAGGTAAAGTTCTGATTTACCACTTGCCCTTTTAATTCTCCCTAAGTCTTTTTTTTTTATTATTACAATCAAGTGTGATAAATCAGTGTGAAGTAAACTGATGAGGAAAACACTCTATTTTAACTTTAGCTCCCTTCTTACTTTTTTTTATTTGACAACATCACAAACCCCCAACCCCCCGCGCCCCCCGCCCCCCTCTCCCCTCCCAAAAAAAAAAAGAAGAAGTAAATGGGTTTTCGATTCTGATTACCTTGAGGTTCCGAACCATTAAAACTTGGATTTGGGTCCCCCAATAAGTAAACAAGTCCGGGTCCTTTTTTTGAGGCCCATGACCTAAAGGGGTTCAGGTCAGGTTCCACTTTGGTTCCAACCTATGGACCCTGGGACCTGACATATTACCTCAATTTTCAAGAATCCCTCCTAAAAACTAGGTTTCTTCCATATCATTCTCTACCTAGACCCGAATCTGTCCCATATACAGAACCGGTTTGGTTCCCATTCTATCTTCTCATTAATGCTTCCGATCTGAACCAGGAAACTGGTTCCGGTTTTGGCTCCATCTTCTCATTAACAATTCTGGTTTTGCATTTACCGTAGACCTAAAGCGGAACCGGCCCGTATACTTGGGCCTATTTATTTTGCAAGAGTAAAGATAAACTAATAGTAAAACATGATGCGATTGTTTTTTTACTTCAACTTGTTTGAATGAAAAAGTGAAGTAGAGAAGTAAAGACATGATGCGACCTTTTTTTACCGCTACTTATTTAGATGGAAGACGTGGAGTGTAAAGGTAAAGTTCTGATTTACCACTTGCCCTTTTAATTCTCCCTAAGTCTCTCTTTTTTTTTTTTTACTACAATCAAGTGTGATAAATCATTGTGAAGTAAACTGATGAGGAAAACACTCTATTTTAACTTTAGCTCCCTTCTTACTTTTTTTTATTTGACAACATCACAAACCGCACCCACCCCCCCCCCAAAAAAAATAATAATAACAACAACAACAACAACAACTAGGGATGTAAATGGGTTTTTTATTCTGATTACCCTGAGGTTCCAAACCATTAAAACTTGGGTTTGGGTCCCCCAATAAGTAAACGAGTCCGGGTCCTTTTTTTTGGGGCCCGTGACCTAAAGGGGTTCGGGTCAAGTTCCACTTTGGTTCCAACCTATGGACCATGGGACCTGACATATTACCTCAATTTTCAAGAATCCCTCCTAAAAACTAGGTTTCTTCCATATCATTCTCTACCTAGACCCGGAGCCATCCCATATACAGAACCGGTTCTGGTCCCCATTCTATCTTCTCATTAATGCTTCCAATCCGAACTAGGAAACTGGTTCCGGTTCTGGCTCCATCTTCTTATTAACGGTTCTGGTTCTACGTTTACCGTAGACCCACACCGGAACCGGCCCTTTTACATCCCTAACCTCAACACACCAAGTCCACCAAGAGGGAAAAAAAAACTTTTTACTCCTCCACACATGTAAAGAAACAGTTGGTTTGTCAGGGAATCACAAGGTTGTTGTGGATAGGATGCCTACTCATTCACCCTCGGTGAGCTAGGTGTCCTTCAAATCTCCAAACCACTTGACCAACCTGGCAAAAAAAGTTGGTTTCCAATTCGCAATGACCAAAAAATGTCATGCCTTCATGAAATTTACGTAAAAGAAAATGTCTGCCAGGTTGTATAGTTTAAGTTCATCGAAACAATTTGCGATATAAAGAAGTGATTAGGTTCAAAAGATCAGGAAGCCATTTAAGATAGACAGACTCCATGTATTGGTCTTTTGTCTTCTTCTTCTTCCTCTTAGCTGTCTTTAACTGCAGTGCTAAGACACAACACTGCCATTCTTCCTATGGACCTCTTGAGGACATTAATTAGGTACCCAGTCTGCCTATGCCAAGATCCTAAAACTTGTGGAAAGGATTGGCCAACGTACGAGCACGCATGCGAAAACAATCTACCCATTTTACATTTCATGTCCAATAGCTACTATGTTACGAATATCTCATACGAGGAAGGGTCAATCTGACTCCTCAATTCTGCTCTACGATGGGACAATTGCAGTGTCTTCCTCTCCTACAACTCCACTTCTTACCCCAGTTATGAATCTAGGTCAAGCTTATCGTACTATTATAATGGATATTGGAGTTGAGTTGTGTTTGTAGCTCAATTCCACTAGAATATAGGCAGTATGTGTAGGCGGCCCCATGCATACAATGCTCTTCTCCACCTACATATCTGTCTGCATCATGAGCACTCATATTTTAATTCCCCGTCTCAACACTTCATGCAAGGTTGCCATGACTGCATCATTTTTACATGGTGACGAAAGTGTTGTTATGCGCATGTGCGGAAGCATGAAACACCGCAATCGATAATAAAAAAGCCACACAAGAAGAGAGAAGATCAGACACAGAGATTTACGTGATTCGACAATCTTGCCTACGTCCATGGGAAAGGAACTCTATTCTTTGGGTTCTTCACTTTCTGCACATGTCTAGCGTACAGTTTACGTCAATATATAATCCACACTTTCTTGACCTACAAGAAGCCCTTTCTTAACCTCCTAAGAAAACCCCATAACAATTACCAAAATACCCATGACCCTGAAGCCACTTGGCCCACAATTTCCCCCTCCAGACGGGAAGCCGCCCCCAAACCCTCTTACTGGGAGTTCAGTTCTGCCAACTCTTAACACGGCTCTGGCTTTCCCTTAGACACGACATTTGTTATCATGTCTGAGGGATTTTTGTCGGTGTGAATCTTCTCGAGGTTCATGAGATTATTGTCGATGACCTCTCGAATCCAATGATATATCACATCAACGTGTTTCGTGCAGGCATGGTATGTAGCATTCTTATTAGAACTCATAGCACTATGACTATCATAGTAGACTACATACTCTTCTTACTTCAAACCCAGTTCCTAAAGAAAACTACTTCAACCAAAGCATTTCTTTCCCCACTTCATTAGCAGCTATGTATTTGATTCGCTGGAAAATGAAGGGAAGTGATTTTATTCATTTTCAAACAAATTATAGAAAGATACAAAAGTGACTCGCACGTGTTTTTGACTGTGCATTGAAAAGTCACCTTTGCTTTTATTTTTACATGGGGTTCTACTCGTCTCACCTTCTGAGTGCAAGTTGTTTACAAAATTTTTCTACAACCCCCTCATCAAGCTTAGGTGATCAAACACAAAAGAAGAGTACAATATTTAGAAAAGAGAAATAAGCACAGGAGTTGCTGTCTTCAAGAAGCTGCCCATGGTTGAATTGGAGAAATCTGCAATTATAGTCTCCTCTATCAATCTTTGTAACTCATCATCCTTATGTGGAAGAAGAGTTATCAGTGATGTTTGCTTCAAAACAGCGAGAACATCTTTGCTCTTCCTCTTTGGCATGAGAGAAACAAAGACTAACTTTTGAAGACTCTCACCCAACTTTGAATTGATTGTTGCCCGATTCTCACCTTGCGAAGAGAAGTAGGATGAATCTTCTGAGTGGAAATTGGCAGTCTCTAGGCTTCCTCAAGTCCCCTTTTTATAGCCTTTTTGGAGGCCATGGTCACTACAAGTCGTGGGGAGTGGAAGCAGTTTCAAGAAATGCAATTAACAGGGCGTAACTGCCCTCTCTACAGGTTCGGCGGCCATTAGAATGGATCAATCAAGCAAATCGCAGGAGAAACCGCCCAACGGCCAGTGTCGGAGATAGACCGAGACGGAGAAACCGGCCATCTTTTCCTTTATAGTCCTCTTGCATTAGGACCTCTAGACCCTATGCCAGAGCTTTCCCTCACCTACATCCAAAAGTTCGCCACTGCAAAATATATTACAGAATAATCCAGAGAGATCGTGGGAGATAACCGCCCATCGGCTGGTGAAGTGCCCTTTTAGAGCCTAGCGGCCATTTGTTTGAATGGCGAACGGTGCCATCAGTGAGCACTCAGCGGCCAGCGTCTGTACATTGCAGCGGCCAGTAAAGTCCTATGTAGAGTGGCCATTATCATTGGCTGGTCGTTTCCAATGGCTAGTAAAAATGATTGATTTCTTAATTAAAAGGGTGTTTTTGCTTTGGAAAAGGAATATGTCAACAGTATTCTGTTTCAAAAGGGTGTTTTTGCCTTGGAAAAGGAATGTGTCAACAGTATTCTGTTTCGGTTGTAGACAACGTTGCGGACTTCTGTAAGTTAGACTAGCAAGAAATAGCTCCCTTGTAAAAGTGAACAAATATCCAAAAGTAAAAACCTACGATTAAGATTGCCTGCAAAAGTAGCATTTCCAGCACTAGTTTTTAAGTCTCCAAATTACAAGCACTACTTGGATGTGCCTCTCAAATATCTAAATATCCTTTTCATTGCTTCCCAATGCTCTTTCTCGAGGTTAAAGAAATCTACTCACTAAGCCCGTTGCATGAGCAATATCTGGTCGCGTTCGCTCCATAGCATACATGAACTCCCAATTGCTAAGGAGTATGGAACAAACGTCATCTATTCCTTTTCTTCATTTGTAGGACATGACTGTTTACTAAGCTTGAAGTGATTGGCTAAAGCCATGCTAACTGGCTTAGCATCTTTTATGTTGAAACTTTCTAACACTTGTCTAACATATTTCTCTTGTGATGGCCACAGCTTCTTGGCATTCCTGTCACGACGTATGTGCATACCCAATATTTGTCGTGCAAGGCCGAAGTCCTTCATGTCAAAATTCTTTGACATCTTCTCTTTCAACGTGCCAATCATCATATTGTCCTGTCCAACTATCAACATATCATCTACATATAAAAAAAGATAATAAAGTTGCCTTCAACAAACTTACGAACATAAATACGGTGATCTGTAGCTGTCCTCCAGTACTTGTGATTCACCATGAATGAATCGAACTTCTTGTACCACTGTCTCAACGCTTGCTTCAGCCCATAAAGACTCTTCTTCAATCTTCAAACCATCCGTTCTTTTCCTTCTACCTCAAACCCCTCCGGTTGAGTCATATAGATCTCTTCATTCAAATCACCATGAAGAAACGCAGTCTTCACATCCCATCCGTTTATGCTCAAGGTCCATGCTTACTGCTAGACCCAAGACAACTCTAACAGAAGTCATCTTTACTTGCAACTTTGACTAAACAACTCCCCTTGCAAAGTTTTTAATTTTCTCTTTCTTTCTTGATTTTGGTTTCCAAATTTAGCAAGTCAACACCATCTTTCCAAATCTGAGTTTTTTTTTTTTTCTTTGAGAATTTTCAAGCTTTCCAACTCCACCAAGATGCCAAGATGTGTGGGCCCGCCATGAAGGGTGTCCCCCCTTTGATCTCTCTCAAATTTCACCAATGCAGGTCCCACTCTTGATTTCTCCTGCAAAAATAAAATTAAATAATGTCAATAATAATCAAGTGTGAGGAATCTAGATGGACTATGCATAAGACCCTACATGCCTACGTAATGCACCAAAAATACCCAAATTTTCAAAAATAGCACATGGTATCAAAATTAGCAGGTATGCATTAGTGAAGCAAAAAAAACTAATTTTGGGGTAATGAATGAGATGAGATCCCTAAGTTCACAAAAGTGATGCAATGTAATGGATTTTTACCAAGATTCCAACTATGATGCTAAAATGCATGAAATCATGAAATTAAGTGTAATTCTATGCAATTAACCTAATTAAGTCTACAAATACATATAAAATGATGAATGAAAGCTACAATTTTGTGGTCTTATCAGCATCCCCTAAGAGCATTTTACCTTTACATTTTTTTGAACTATATTTGCAACATCTGTGGGAAGATATGAATAGACCTTCGAGGCAACAACATTATGCATACATGATGAAAATACCCTCCCATTCAACCCAGAGGTTATCAGGGGTTAGAAAGTTAAAACTTGATAGTATTTAGTGTTAGACACATGATGGTACATATTCAAATTAACTTGAAAAGCGATTTTTTTCACCTTTTTAAATTGTATTTGTTTTATTGAAGAACACTCCCACCTTTTCAACTATTTAGGTTCTATGGTCTTATGAATGGATGTGATTACTTGGATTGTAAATTAAAAGGTAATAAAGGGTTTCTAGCAGCATACTTTGTGTTTCATTTCCTTCTTACTACAGGAGCCATTTAGCTGGTATTCTCTTGCCAGGACCGTGGCAAAAGCTAGGTAGGTGGTCATATTTAAGTGGCATAGCTTGGGGGTTTTAACTGAATATTTCTTTTGGTTTTCATTTCCAAATTTTAGGGTCTGGTGGTCTTGGATGATAAACCAGCAAGTGATTTTTACTGCAATGTATAACTCATTATAAAACCACTGGAGTCAAAGAGGTATTGCTTTCTGTTGAAATTGCCTCTAAAAGTAGATCATGCCGTGCATTCCCTTATTCCATGCTTTAAAGTGGTTCATATGCTATAGAGTTATGTGGGATGGCGCTGCATTAAATATATGGCTTCAAATCTCACTGACCTGTTAAAATGGGGTGGACATGTATATTTTAATCTAGAAAAACTTCCATTTGACTGTTTGAAGAAAAAAAAAGAAACTAGCTCCCCTCAAGGTATGCTGGGAATTCAACCTCCATGATGATAGTTAGACATAAAAACTAGGCTTATGAACAAAATAACTGTCATCTTGTGCGAATCAATGGAATGAATCATCCTTGCACTAATGACTGCATCCTTGGAATTTTCATTCTTCTAAGTGCTTCAGTTGAATTACTGATAAAAGGATAAAATTTGAGTCTTTGTATCCCTTATCCATTGCTCTCTGGTTTATTGTGTTTACACGCTTCTTGCGAGGTATCTTGTAATTATACTATGCTAGTAATGTTCAGCGAGATATTAGTCATTCAAAGAGTGTTCACATTGGAAGTGGTGTTGATGTGAGAAATTCCACGCCTACTTCTCTTCTTCCTCCAACAACGACGACCACATCCTCTGCGGCATCCACTCCTGTGCCACCATTTCCCCCTCCGACCTCCCTCCGCCACCATCTCCTCGATTCGACTTTGGCCATGATAATTCCCTACTCTACCACCACTGGCTAGAATTTCCATTCCAACAAACTCATAGGATCGCTAGTATGCGAAGGACACATCTACTTGCTTGCCGCCTCTGAAAATCTCCTATACACCGGATCCGACAGCAAAAGCATCCGGTTCTGGAAGAACCAGAAGGAGTTCGCGGCATTCAAATCGACCAGCAGATTTGTGAAGGCGATCGTAATCTCCGGACAGAGGATCTACACCGGTCACCAGGACGGGAAGATTCAGATCTGGAAGGTCTCCTCCAGCAAGCCGACAGTCCACAGTTCATTCCCCCCTTTTTTAGGCATTTTTTTACCATCCATTTTTATGGTAGATTAATCTTTCTGATCTTCATGAGCTATCTGTGCTGGTGTTTGTAGCTTTCACTAGATATATACAATAAAGCAACATTGAAAAATCACATCAAATCCTTTTGTCTTTTGTGTACCTTATTTCTGTCTCGATCCAATGTATTTATAGGTTATGTTCGTTATGCCAGGTATGGTTCATGGGTGAGTACGCACATATCTCAACGGACTTTGTGATATTTTATTGTCTATGAAAACTGGAACGAACATGTCCTCATTTGCTCTTCCTTTTTAGTTTTATTGATTGGCCGTGCCCATATTTCTTCCATACATGACTTTGTCCTGCAAATTCATTATGTGTATACTTCTTTGCAACATGATTTTATTTACTTCCACATTTCTACAGTCGCAGAGATCCTTTTTGACATACATCCTTTTTTTGTTGATTTTCTGATCATAAGAGGACTGCATTTTGGTTTGCATTTTGGTCAGCATACGCATCAACATTTTTTCCTTTTCCCTGCACTTTCCATCAAAAGCATCCCAAAACTGTACACATATATTGGACTTGTATGAAACACTAACAAAGTTCTTATAAAGTATATAGTTCCAGAGCCATTATATCCCATAGCTCCTCTTGCAACTGTGATCGACACTATACTCTCTTATGTTGGATAGATCCTTGCCAGTCCAACCAAAGACGGAAACTTTTGTGGTGAATACCTCTTGTCAAGGAGAATTCTGTGAGGCTTGATGTCAAAATGCAGAATCCACATATCACATCCTTTATAAAAGATATTCGATCCCATCCGCTATTCCTAGTGCAATCTGATATGTTTTATCCCAACATAAAGAATTTCTTTTCTCCTCTTTGAGGATATACTTTTCTAGTGAAGCATTAGGCATGTAGTCTTAGAGAAGAACCCTTTTTGATCCCTCCAAGCAAAAACCTATCGGTCATGGTTGACAATCATGTTATGCTTGTTCACATGGTGTGCTCTTCTAATTGTGTCAGCCTTACTGATGAATCCTTGGCCATTACCTTT
The DNA here is from genome assembly GCA_029852735.1 of Persea americana. NCBI lineage: Eukaryota > Viridiplantae > Streptophyta > Magnoliopsida > Laurales > Lauraceae > Persea > Persea americana. The sequence goes on along the minus strand of CM056818.1, from coordinate 27,972,663 downwards.
TAAGTATCTTTATTGCAATAAGACAACCGTTGATTGGAGAGCTTTCCTTTGAAGACAGAGACATAGCCTCCTTGGCCTAATTTTTCTTTGAAAGAAACACACTACAAAGGTCTCCCAATGCTTCCTTTTAGAATCCTATTTTCAAAAACATGGCCCATGTGACGTCAATGGAAGATTTTGTCTAGAGGATCTGGCATGTTCATATTTCTGAATTTTTTTCCTTTTTCTTGTCCTATTCCTTTTTTTTTTTTTTTTGGGTTAAATTCTTGGCATTTCTTTCTTGATTTTAATAGGGAATTAGTGATGGAAGATTCTAATTGTAGTAAGAATATTATTTACTAGGGTTTCTTAGGGTTTTATGGTGATTTAGTGTATTATATATCATATCATTGGTTGACAATCATGTTACGCTTGTTCGACAGTTTTCATATTTTAATATATTTGTATTTTGCTAAGTGTTTTTCCTCTCCCTTACTGTTGTTTGATGCAAAGGTGATTGAGATAGCTAATTAAGGTCAGTTGGGTTGATTCTATGATTCAATTCCTTATTTTATTTATTTCTGTAATTTCTTCATTTTTCTTGAATCCCTATTACTTGAATGAAATTCTGTTTTTTTGGTTTTAGACAGTCCAATTGTGTCAAATCGGGACTATGTCAGGTTTTCACTGACATTACTCTCCTTCGACTTTCCTCGCCTTGAAAAGAACAAACACAGTTTCAATAGGTGGTAGGATTTTACTAGTTACTTGTGCACACAGTTTCATAGTCCGGATTCACCCCTCCTAGAAGTTCGAATATGTGTTGTTCTTCCATTTCCTTTGTTTGGTTCTTTCCTCAACACAATTCAAGTGCCATATACAGTGCCAGTTCATTCCACAGGGCTGCAATTTCTTTAGTTAGTTCAAGAATTTTGGAAGTGTTCCCTCTTTGTGCGTAGGCAATCTCAAGTGAATCAGAGAGTTCTTTTGCTGTGCCGCCATACTTGGAACTTGTTGCTATACTTTATTCCATTGGAACTTGTTGCTATACTTTCTTCCATTGATAATCCAATTGATAATCAACTTATTCTCAGAATCCCAATCTGAATATTTGGATCCTTTTTGGAAGGCTCCCCAATTCTTCCATCAATGTACCCTAACCTCTTGGCACCACCAATTTCCATTCTAGCATAATATGCTTGATCCTTGTAATTGTTCCCATAAAAAAAAATTATTGCGATCCTTTTATTTCGATTCACAACATTAGGTAGTTGTTAGGAGGATGAAATAGAGTTTTGTCCCTCTTGCTTGGTTGCTCAAATTCAGTTCAAAGGAATCATACCCAAAAAGCAGTCCTCTTACTAAACCAAAACCACTGCCAACACACTCATGGTTGAGTGGTGTTGACACCTTGCTATCACACATGCCTAGAGATTGTTCCCCGGGCTTTCAAGTTGGAAGTATCACTCCTGGACAGTCGGCCAACCTATCAAGGAAGAAAAACACCACAAATACCTTTAGGCAGTACCTCTTTAAGTTGATTTGGATAATTTCGAATGGTTAAATGCAAACAGAAAAACAAACAGAAACAACAATTCTGTTTATTGGATTCAAACATAAGCCAATCATGAAAAAAAAAAAAAACTTCTACACAATATCTTGGTCCTACCTATGATGAGAAAAAACTGTAAACAGAGATTGAGGGCTCCTAAACTCTCCTGCGCACTGCCTACTGTGTATGACACCTTCGGCAGTCCTGAAAGCACTTTAAATATTTGTTTTCTTCATCTGTATTCTCACGTAGTGCTTCAAATCCTCTTCAGATAGTAGGACTGGAAGAAATCCACAGCCAAAAATCCTTACAGGACATGACTCAAGGCTGTTGAGCTCTCCTCTCCTGTGCACTTCCAACTGGGTTGCACTTGTTTGGCAGTCTTTAAACAACCTCAAATCTATATTTTTTTTCCTTCAATCAATAGCATTGGGATCCTTTGTTGGATCCCCTACTACCTAGTATGCTGTGATACCAAGTTGAACAATTATATGTAAGATAATTAGGGGTTTTTCTTCAAGAGGTCAAAAAACCCTAGAAAGGAAAAACATGAGCAATCTAGGAAAATGAAGAAGATTTTCTGGGAGGAAGCTGCATAGCCAAATTTTCCTATGTTACGCTACCATAGTTATATATACTTTTGTCATATTTTGAAATGCTAAACGAAAAAAAATAAACAGTATATTCATAAATTAGATAAACAGTGCCCTGAAGTTTATTGGATTACAACCAGATCTTATTTTTATGTCATAACAGATGGTCCACTTGTATATCTTCAGCTTTGATCCCTCACTCTCGTTGCCCTTCGGTAGGTGCCCTTCTTCATCAAATCTTAGGAAATTAACAGTTGGGCAAACAAGCCTTAGCATCCTGTCATCTCTCGGCTATGCAACAACAAATACCTTAAAGCGTGATTTAATTTCATATATAAGACTCTTTTAATGGATAAGAAAGCTTTTCTTAGATCACATAAATATGATAAAATGAAATTTATTTTATTACATACAAGCATCACTAACCAACTGGCAATCATAAGAAATATAGTCTCCAACAGTAGAACATGCAAATACATGTCAAGTTAATGTTTTCCTTTGTCTAACCATTTGTCTTTGACTTCATCTTCCAACAACTTGGATCTTGAAATCAAGGGTTGCAGACTTTTTTTCTTTGAACTTATTCAGGTATAGCTGACAAATTTGTAATGGAGCTTTTCTTTGTATCCTTATTTGCTGAAAGTGATGAAATGAAAGGATTAGAGGGTATTGTCAGGTTTTCCATGCTTCCTTCCAACATCTGGACCACACTTCCCATAGGAGGGCGATCCATTGGGTACCATTGTATACACCAAAGAGCCACAATTGTTAATTTCTTGGCGATGTTAGCATCTTCATCTGTTTGAAGCTCGAGTCCCATGTCTTGCTCTTGACATAGACGTTTATAGATCCATTCTGGGAAATATACTTGACTTGTATTTTCTGCAGTATTGTTGTTCTTTCTTCCACTAACCATTTCTAACAACAACATCCCATAACTGTATACATCTGATTTGTAGGAGACGTTTCCAAAGTTTCTTGAAAACACTTCAGGTGCAATGTAACCCATCGTTCCTCTAGCATTAGTCATAGATACCGCACTTTGCCCCTTTGAGCATAGCTTTGCCAGCCCAAAATCAGATATCTTTGGATTGAAGTGCTGGTCAAGGAGAATATTGTGAGGCTTTATATCAAAATGAAGAATGCGCTGGTCACATCCTTGGTGAAGATATTCAATTCCTCTAGCAATGCCGATTGCAATATTTTGAAGTTTCTCCCATCCAAGAATATAGGCATTGCTGCTTTTGGAAAAAATGTATTTCTCTAATGATTCATGTGGCATGAATTCATAGATAAGTGCCCGCTTCAATCGATCAGCACAAAAGCCCAAAAGACGAACGACATTGACGTGGTGAATTTTTCCCATGGTACTCACTTCATTGATGAACTCCTCACCGTCAATATCAAAACTTTTGAGAATCTTAACAGCAGCGAGAGTCCCATTTGGAAGCATTCCTTTGTACACACAACCATAGCCTCCTTGGCCTAGATTCTCTTTGAATTGCCCAGTCATTCGTTTTAGATCAGCATAAGAATATCTTGTGGGCTTGAGATATTTGTATTTTTCTAGAAACTTTTCTACCTTGATTTCATTTTCCAAATCCAACTTTCTCTTTGACTTCCAAGAGCAGTAGACCTTAATGGTAATCACCAGAGATGTCAACAGAAGCAATGTGCCTATGCTTGAAACTGCACTTTGAGAAAATGGAAATCACAAACAATTCCAAAGAAAAGTCATTAATTTAGTCATTAAACATGAGGAGTGACCGCCTACCTATAATGACATGTTGTCTTTTTGAACCTGCAAGAGTAGTAAACTAAAGTCAGTAGAGATGAATTTTTCACTCTTCATTTCCTGTAATTGAACCAACTGGTTGTTCTTGGTAACACAAGATTAGTTACATATGTTTGATGTGGATATAATTGCATTAGTACTGTTTTGTTAGACTTTTGAGCATGAGATGGTGACTTTTTGTAGTTACCGCATGATAGGGCACAGGGTGGCAAGCAGGTCGGATAGGTTAAAAGAAATTGGGTCAACCAGGGTGTGTGGGTTAAAGCTAAACCTGTATCTGCCCATTTTTAAAATGGGCCAGATAACCCCCAGCCCGCCAACCAATGTCACATCCAATGCGAATCAACCTGATTTAACCCACGTAACCCACATCCAATGTGGGTCAACCCTTTTGACCCGGACTGTATCAATTGAGGCACAACCGTAGTTTAAAAAAAAAAACAACCATTATGAAATAGTAACTGCCTATGCCATTGTGAGATCCCTGATTTTTCTTGTGTTATTATTATTTAAATAAGTGTGATTAAAAGTTAATAATTTAGTTTTGTGATCCCTGATTTTCTTGCGTTATTCTTATTTAAATAAGTGTGATTAATAGTTAATAATTTAGTTTTGTTTATTTTTTGGTGGGATCTTACTGTAGCAAGGACGTATTTGTAATTTGAGTGAAGGTTAGGGCTTATATGTAAATTTTCATTTTCTTTGTTTCGATGGTTTGGAGATATTTTGTTAATCATATTTCATTCTTTGAACTCCATTGTTTCAGCGTGTCATTAGATCAGAAATGATTATCTTCACTCTCAGGGACTTATTTGTAATTTTGAATTTTGTGAGTGCAACGGTGGCATAATTTGGTGATTTTGAATTCGTTGGAAAATGGGTCAAATTCTGAACAACTTTTGTTCTTGGTCCAGTTTAGATGCATCATAAAATCGGTCCCACCATGTTGAGGGAAGGATCGATGTGCTTGCACGCGCGCGCGCGCACATATATATATATATATATATTTATATAAGTTCTGTTTTTCATATACTTCTACGGGAAGGGTTTTGAAAAGTTCAGGTTTAGCTCACCAATAATATCCTGTGGGTTAGTGTGGGGTTAAATATCTACCAAGTCAAAATGACTTCAATCCCTACACTAGTTACATTGTGAAATTGGAACCATTATGGATACCCAATTTTGAGACAGAACAACCATTATGTTATTTTCAATATAACAGTTGCGATATAAAAAAAGCGAAAAACTCGGTACATAACGGCCATTATTTTGAAAATAACGGTCAAAATGTCAGCCAATGTTTTTTTTTTTTTTCCTTTTACTTTGTTTCCCCTTCTTTCCTTTTCTTTTACTTTCTTTCTCAAATTATCTATAGAGCTTTCTAAGATTGTGCTAGAGCTTCCAAAGCCTCTTTCTTAAACAAAACTAAAGTGATTTGCAACATTTTGGTGGATCTTAATATCCCTCTTCAATCGTAATACGGCTGTGCCCATTCCCCACTGCTTTTATTAATTAGTTCATCTTGATGTAGTAGTAAATCTTACGAAAGGTAAATTCATCTTGATGTAGGCCAAAAAGGACGTGGATGAAGGAAGTAAAAGTAGATTTAAAGACGTGTAACATACATGAGGATTTGGCTTAAGATAGATCAAAATGGATAAACATAATTCGTGTAGCCGACTCTAACATAGTTGGGACAAGGCTTTGATGATGATGATGATGGTTAGTTCAAAATTAAGGTTGCAATACATATTATAAAATTTGTGATATTTCAATCAATTTTAATATATATATATATATATATATTTAATTCAAAACATACTTAACAAGTTTTAGATAAGGCAGCGATGTAGGATATTATGACTTAAGGGGACCAACATTTTGTTTTAAACTATTTACTAATAGAAAAATATTGCTTTCTAGCATTTAATAATATTTTATATTTTTTTGTTATTTCTTCAATTTTTTTTGTACAATAAAAATTTGCACTGCGATGACTACAAATCGCAACACGCTATCTCATCATAATGGTTTTCAAGATCGACCGCAGTTTTGAACCATGGGTACAACATATAAACCGCAGTCCTCCTTTTTCCCACTTCTAATGTGAGTCAACCTGTTTAACCCCAATTATATCAATTGCAGTACAACAGGTGAAATGAATCCCTCCTTTTCCCACATCTTCCCATTATAATCTAAGTGATTGAAGGAACCCAAGAGGCAAGAATAGCCCAGAAGGCAAAGGATGTTAAGAGTTGAAAGGATGGGATGATTGAGGATTGTGATGTTTTTATTTTTTTTTGGTGGGGGCAATGACCATGAAGGTGGTAATTCACTTAGCCAAGGATAATGCACCTAAGGAAGTGGAGAAGTATCGTATTTGACACTTACTCTCATTGGCCACCTCTCATAGTTTTACCCAGTGCTTGTGGTTATGAGGGTTTGCATGTGCCCATAGGAATTTGTTATCGGTTGTCCAAAATCGAGTGTCCCTCGTGTTTATAGCCAACGACTCCTGGGTTGGACTGAGCAGGAGATACACTAGGTTATAAAAAAAAAAGAAGAAAGGAAGCATATACCCTGATCACATATCATGGATTAAGTTTAACAGGTGAAATTCGGATATCCGGTTAGCGGGTCAATCAGATTTTTCCACACCCAACCACAATTGTTCAAGGTCAGAACAGCCTTACATATACTTTTCAGTAATAACTATTAGAGCACCCACATCTTCATGCTATTTTCAGTTCAAGGGAAGAGTTAATTAATATGTCAATAAAATCATTCTGAAGCATTTATAATAAGCCTTTGAAAAACTACCATAATATCCTTCTCTCCACCATTCATAAAAAAAAAAAAAAAAGAGTGACAATTTGGATTGAGGATTAAAATACGACTAACAATCCACCAATGAAACCCAAAACACCACAAAATTGAAGATGAATTGGTTCTTTTTGGTCTTTTATTTTATGATTAGTCTTAGACTAAAAGCTCTGTATATATATGTGTAGTTGCATAAAGACTTTTATTTAGCAGTATTTTATGTGTCTTTACTTATAGATTCTTTCATGTTTGGCCTATTGAATACAATTTTTTTATATGTTACATCTCTTTTTACTTTTTGAGAAAATTTAGAAATAATCATATTATACATGTTCTACTAGTATACAATTATTATTTGTCTATAGTACAATTTCAATTTCAAAATCATGAGTCAGAGTAAACCCATATATCTTACAAGATAGATTGTGTATGAGAAGTAATTCTCAACCATTAATACCTATGCCTATTATATATGCATATTATAAACGAGGAGACTATATGGTGCGGAGAGATTCCTTGACAGGGTATTATATATAGAAGAAGAAATTACTCCCCTAGCAGGCACAAACGTTCAGGAAATAAGTTATTGGAGGGGCAAAAATGAACAATTAATGTTGAAATTTACATTAATTTACATTAACAGAAAGGGGTTTCTTGAAATTTCAGGGAGGTCATAGCCCATAGCCAACCCAGCCCCCCTAGCTCTACCCTCGTTCGTCCTTCACGGAAAAAATAAAAAATAAAAATAAAATATTCTAAGGAACCTCTCCACCCTATAGAAAGAGGCTTTTTTTTTTTTTTTTTTTTTTTTTTTACAGAAAATTTAGGCCTACCAACCATAGAAAATTCCTTCCACAAGAAAGCTGCCAAATTCTTTTGCGAAAAAGAGGGGACACAAATGTATCCAAAATTTTTTAGGGATTTTCCCAGTAAATCTGTCTCTGCACTTAACATTTTTCCAGAGCAGGTGAAGTTTAAATATTATCTACAGAGTTGTTCATACAATAATGGTGCGATATCAAAGTCGTAGAGCCCTAAAAAACCGCACAGTGCAATATGTGTGATATGGCATGGCATTAGGATATCGCATGATCCGATGTATGCGATGTCGTATAACCCTAGGATATCGCATAAACAGTTCGTTCTGGGGAAATACTTAAACTTCACTAATTTATGTGCGAATGCCAGGTCTAAGGACCGTTGTACGGTCAATATCCCAATTTTTTATCAAGCCAAAACTTGAGACATCAAAATGTCACTCCCCATTGGATTAAAATCGGAAGAAATATACCCTAAGGCAGCTGTGGGGTAGCTAATGATCACCGGAGGAGAGGTGGAGGTGATAGTTGAGGAGCGTAACGAATTTAAGAGGGTTTTGGGAAGAAGGGGTCCAAGGACATTTAAGAAAAAAAAGAGGGAAGAAAGTCGGAAAAAAACACTAAATCTAGCTAGATGTGCTGATTTTTAATTCAATTGGAAAACTTTAGCCCTCTTTTCAAATGAAAGAATTTTTTCCCTCAATTTGACAATGGGGCAAAACTTCAGCCCTATTTTGAGTTTTTTTTTTTTTTTCTAAATGGTAATACCTTTGTGAGGAGGCCGAGGCGGAGGAGGCAAGCAGAGCGTCTCAGAGCTGTTGTTGTCCCTGTATCCGCATTTGTTTCCACTCCATTCGCAGTGTATGCAACCGGGCACTTACCACACCAGTCTTAGGCCATCCAAAACTTGGCCATAATCTCTGTAACGGAATCTTTGCAACGTCTCAGAAATATTATTCTCAGTTAGCGGAGGAGCCGACAGCAAATTAAGATTAAAAGGATATAATCTTGAAACTGAAATGGTCTTTATTGGCTGGCAAGATACCGGCAACAAATCCACAGTTGAATATTCACGATCACCATTGGGGAAAATAAAAACATTATGTTCTGCGTCACTCAGACAAGGGATAGGATCATCTTCCACGATGCCAACTTTCTTTGAACAATTAAGGAGTGTATAAAGAGTCCAGCTGTCTGGATTGATACGAGAAGAGGTGAAATTGGGGCTGGTGAAGAGGAGGTTCCATAGGCAGTTCTTGCCTGCCACAATGGTCAGCGTCTGGTACTCGTAATTTATTGTTTCCACGATAACATCGCGTCCTAAAAGAGGGAAGTGAATGAAGGCGTAGTTGTCTTTGCAATAGAGATCGAACCCTGGATAGCCGCAGCGTGGATGCTGAAGGCCTTTGATTCTGAAGGGGAATCTAATGAGAGGACCATCCCCGGTGCCACAGCTCTCAGGTTCACAAGAAATGGGATAGGCATGGGAGTATTCGATGATAAGAAGAAGAGAGAGGAGGAGGGAGAGCAAGCGGAAGAAGAAGCTCTGCTCTAAACTGCCCATTTCTTTTGCTATGGAAGGGAATGATAGTAAAGACTCGAAAAGTTTGTTACTTTTATTTTTGGATACCAAACAGTAATAAGCTGAACCCAATTTAACGGACGGTCTCAAGCATGTAAGTTGGTCTCTATCCGAGTGGCACGTTTCTTTTCATGGAATTGAATTACTAGAATACCGCAAAATGTATTCCCAGAAAGTGGCTAAAATCTAATAAACAAACGTGAAGATTCATAAATGGCAATACAAATACTTCCCCATGAATGGAAAACGAACTAGGGAAAGATGGAAAATGAATAGCTAGTCTTCACTCTAATAATTCAACCTTCACCTCTTCAATTTATTTCATTTTGCCCTAAGATTTTAGGAGTCAATTCCATACAAACAAACTGCCATAATTAATTGATGCCTTTCACTGACTGTCCAGGTGGGTTTCTAAGTGATCACTTTGGGTCCTTTGAAATATATTTCCTGCCATCAGACAGACCGTTCTCTTTGTTTTCTTTTTCGCAGAGGTAAGCTACACTCTTCAAAGATTGGGATGGCCAGAGTTTCCCGGAATAACCCATAATTCAGCATTCACCCTGTTCAGTTTGTTTTATTCATAAAAAAAAAAAAAAAAGAAGTTTGTTTAGTCAAATCTTTTGGAGGCTAAAAACAGCTTTGAGGTCAAATTTTGTATCTTGACTCAACATAGATTTTACGAAAATGGAGAAATTCAGTGAGCCACTAAGATTTACTTGTGAAAATGACAAACAATGAATGAAAATTGTTTCCATGGCACTCAATTGCATATGGAAATGAAACATGTGTAAATTTGAATCATTTTCCTTTGACATGCATAAAAGCCAAACAATCCCTAAGATTATTGCTCAGACAAATATTAGGTAACCCTTCATAGACTTCCAAATCGTCTAAAATCTTCACCTCTCTTGGCTGTGAAGTATCAAGGTGAGGCTGAAGTATTCATGTACTATTAACTCGCGCTTCCTATCGCAAACTCCGATTGGGGATGTGGTAGCTACGGGTAAAATACTCAATTTTAGTATTAAAGCTGGAGGGATGATAAGCTGTCACTTTTGTATTTGTTAAGCTGATAAGCTTTGACTTGATGCGTTAGATTGATGCATAAACTTACGTTTTAAACTTTTGTAATATTTTATTTGAGTGTTTATAAGACTATTATTGGAGTTAAATTTCTTTAAAACTGTCATTTATTTTCTGGCCCCCACTACTGATTTCAAATCCCTCTACACCGTAGGTATATAGCGAGAGGGAGAAGACAAAGAAGCACTTGAGAGTCTCAGAGGAAGTTGAGAAGGCTTAAAAAGTCTTAGGCTCTGTTTGGCAAATCTTATATATGTTTGAAACAGATTTGCATGAAACGGAACTATTTCAAATGTCCCCTGTTTGAAATTGATGTTTTTGAAATCAATTGTTTGGCAACATAACGTAATCGATTGAAATAGACTTTTTAAATCCAATGGTACATAAGTTTTCATAAGTTTCTCCATATCCAAAAGGAGTCAAAAGACTGATTTTTGGACTCATTGCCGTTTTTAGTATTCCTAAGAGGATCAACGGTTGGATCTTGAAAAGGTCCCCGCGAAGTCCATAGAATTTAAATCAAATGGTTCCCTTTTTATGCAAATTTCTCACGATCCGTGATAGATCAACGGTTCAAATTTGAGCCCATAGCTGTGTTTGAATCATTACGGATACCCAACGATTCAGATTGTAGTTTACTGGCCCAAATTCGGAGGAAAGAAATAAAAAAGGACGGGCCAATATCACGTTTTACGACACAAATTTTAGTTTGCTACACGTTAGTGGTTCTCAAGTTTTCTTCATTTTTTCGAGATTTGGACCACATTAGGGGATGGAAATTTTATGCATAGTTGTTTCAAGATTTGGACCACATTAGGGGATGAAAATTTTACACATAGCAGTTTTCAGTGTTTCAAAGAGGATTAACGGCTCCGTTCATGATTATGGGGCCCACAGAAGCCCATAAAATAGATAGATTGTTATGAGCTTTTCCACAAATATCTCACGGTCCATGATAGATCAATGGTTGAAATTTGACCCACGACCCGTGTTTGGTCTTCTTAATGCTTCCAATATGGTTCAGACCCTCGTTGAGGGTCCTAAATTAAAAAGAAGAAAAAGAAAAAAAAGACAAAAATGGTGAGGAAAAATAACGTCCCAGTTACTGGTCACATGCACGTCTGTGCGCTTCAGGGCACAGAATCCATTTCAATTCCCTCCATTTTCGGTCCCATTTGAAAAGGAGGCATTTCCTCCTTATACTGATTGAGACAAATGTTGCCATTTCCAATCCAAACGCTCCAAAAGCATTTTGAGCAGTTTTAAGATAATAAGAGGTTGTAAAAAAACTTGCAAAATGGGCACTTACTCAATAAAAAGAACTAGCTGCCACGTACACCCAGTGTATAGACCTCATCAGGTTTCACTTAAAATGGCCCACTATTAAAGCACTCAAAGAAAGTGTGCACTTCTTTTTGTTGCCACAGATGATTTTGAGGCCCACTAATGTTGTTTATATAAGTAAATACACATAACAAAAAAAAAAAAGATTAAAAAAACACATAAAAGCCCCATCAGAATCTCGTCAGGCCACTCTATAGGCCCACCTAAGAAAATCCCAAATCTTTTAACAAAAAAAGAAAAGAAAAATCCAAACCAATAATACATTGTCTCCTCCTGTAGTGTAATAACTCATCTTAAGACTAGCAACTTTTAAAACTCTCAATCAAAATATTATAAAAAATTTAAATCTTTCATATAAATATATCTAATGGTGGCCTCCATCTCATGCTTGATTTAAATACTTTTATAAAAAAAAAAATGTATTACTTTTATTGGGTTTAATTTTTTAGTTGCCATAGTTATATTAGTAGAAAAAGATGTTTTTCTTTATTGGATTTAGATTTTTCTTGGTATAATTAAAGCATTAATCACATTATTAACACCACTTGTACTTGATTAAAATAATAGATTTTCAAATGAGAAGGGACAAGACTAAAATAGTAAAGAGGTACAGAATTCTTCGGCACGCTGTAGTAATCTTCGCAAAAACATCGGCAGTCGCTGCCATTAGTGCAAGTCAGGACCAGATACTTCCACACCAAGGGTGGTTGCATTTTTGACTTGACTTTAGCTCACCTGACTTATCAACCAAGCTCACTTGGGTCCCATTGGAATGCTAACATGGCGATAAGAATAGTAATAAGAAATCAACACAATAACCCTTGCTATGTATAGATTTATGCATACACTGCCAATTAAACATCTATACACTATAAAGATTGATATACAGAAGAAAAATAATTAATGATCATTGCAAGTCAAGACTCAAAATTTCTAGGAGACTTTGTTGTGGAAAGCTAGTTATTTTTTAAATTTTCCTTGAGAAAGAAGTGATCCGCGGAATATGAAATTTTAAATGCTATGATAAAGTATTTTCACTTTACATATATATTTTTCACAGAAAAGGGGGGACACTACCTGCCATGTAAAGCATTTCACTTTCAATTCTCCCGTTAAGTAAAAAATGTTAGCTGGATAATAATTATTATTATTATTTTTTTGGCCATATAAGCAACCGAATGCTTTGGGACGAGGAAGCAGTCTGAGAGTTTTGAAATAGTAGACTCAATGTACAGGGCTTTCCTTTTCTTTTCAATCTTCTTCCCAGCAATTTTTAACAGTTATGCTGAGATGCAAGATTGCCACTCTTCCTGTGGACCTCTCGCCAACATTAGCTACCCTTTCCGCCTAAACCAATCGCCCAAAACATGTGGCTTGCCCGATCCAATGTTCGAGTTCACTTGCGAAAACAATCGAACAGTTTGGAGTTTCTTCTCCAATCGATACTACGTTCTGAACATCTCATCATTCTCATACGAGAGAGGGATGATCCGACTCCTTGATTCTCTTCTTCCAGCAAAGAATTGCTCTTCCCTCCTCTCCTACAACTACGGCTCCTATTCAGACTTTTCTAACCTCGAACAATCTCTCTATTTTCCTTTCAGTCCGGGTCAAGTTGTGTATGTGAATTGTTCGGTTCCAGTAGAGGATCCAGCATATGTACCAGTTACCCCATGCAATAGAAGTTCTTCTCCTCACACTCCATATCTTTATGCCATCATGAATAATTCTATGTCAATTACCCGTCTCAACACCTCCTGCAAGGTTGTAATGAAGATCCCTGCGTCTTTTGGAGATCGCGAAAATGCTACCAGTTACCATGAAATTGAAAGTATTCTGATGAGGGGTTTTGAAATGTTTTGGGACTTATGGGGAAACTGCTATTCCAAAAAATGCTGGAAAGTAAGGTCGTGCGATGTACGGAATATGTTATATAACTGGAGGCGGTGCTCATCTTGTGAAAGATTATTACAGTCACGTCATTGTAAGTATTAGAATGTTAAGATTAAGTAAGTTCAAATAGAATTTGAATAGATTTGAATTAGAAATTTTCTACTCCATAAATTGATGTTTATGTTAGTGAAAATATACGGAGCCGTTTTTTCTGTTCTGTTTTTTCAATTATTGATAACATGACTTAAATCGACATCCTCATCAGGGGTCACACACTCGCTCTTGTCTATTTATTAAAAAAGGGCTTGTTTTCTCATTTGATTTCAAAGAATCTTGGTATGGAGAATTTCGAAATTGGTATGGGGAATTGTACTTAGTATTTGAAATCTTCTAGTTAGCTGAAATCTAGAATTCAAGCAACAGAAATATGTTATTTGAAATATTAGAGGACAAGCCATCACATCATTTCAAAAAAAAAAAAAAAAATCCCAAATTCTAATAAGAAATTCTCCTAAAGAAATAAGCCTTTAAGATTTACGGCCGATTTACAAAGATAAGATTTCTTTAGTATTATTTTCTCATTTTAGTTGGTAACAACTTCTATATTTATTGGCTGTCCTATTTGTCATAAATACCTATCAAATATGAAAAATGATGCCGAAAGATTTCAACCTTCATGTTTCGTTATTATTGGAAAATATTGCAGAAAGATGAACTCAAGTTTGATTAACAAACGATTACATAACTAACATTTACTGTTAAAACCGATCATACAAAGTTTTCAAATTTTTATTCTTTTATTATTACAGTTTTCTAACAATACTTTCAGCTCAGTACATTTTCGTTCCTTGTAATGGTGTTTCCAATATCTGTCCCTGCCCACAAGCCGAACCACATGAGGATGCAACTTGGCAATTCTGCAACCATTTTACACTTCCAGCCCAATTAACAAATGGGTTGGCCTGACACAATAAATTCCTTTGAATCCATCAACCCAGCTCAAAATAGACTGGGCCTCACCTAGAGTATTTTAAAACATCGCCCTGACCTGTGAATTGAGGGTTTTGGTTAACATTGCATGGAAAAGTAATAGGTGCCACATAATATGGTAAAGCAGAATTTGATCTAGCACGTCATAGTCCTATTTGACTTAAAATCGATTCAAATAGATATATTTTTACTTTACACTTACACCTCTTGACAATGTTTAATTGGATGTCAATTCAAGCACTTTAAGCCCTCCTTTTCTTTACTTCTATCTCTTATTTCAAAAAGTAACCGGAGGATAACTTTTTCAAATAAACAATTAGATACCTTTTGCGTTGTTTTTTTCATAAGTTTGCCCATATAACTTATATAAAATAATCCCGTTTGCATGTACTGGTTTTACTTTACCAAAAATCTTCTAGTACTTCTTTCATATGACAACTTTTCTCTATAACTTTGACAGAGTAATAAGTTTACATTTTGTAATTGAATAGACATTCCAAACAGAGTGTTTCTAACTAGGTGTAATTGAAACAACTCCTTCGAAGAGATCTATTTGAAGGAGCTAATTTGTTTCAAACAAATGTGCATTACGAAACAGGCCCAAGTGGAGCATTTATCTTATGTGCTTGACTCCTCACAGGACTTGAGAAATATACTCATACAGCCATGCTTCTACATAAATGGGCTAAGTTTATGGTTCATGAGTTTAACTATTTATGATCCATTCTCATAGCTGACAAATGTAGATTTCTATTTTGACTAGATTCATCCATTCTCATAGATGAAAAAGGTAGATTTCTATTTTGACTAGAATCCTTTATACGTGCAGGTTTCATAGGAACTCTCCGTAAATGCCTTGAAGGTAATTAAAAACTTAGATGTTGTTTTCTGATACGCAGTTATCCTGATCAATTAACAATTTTTTAGTACTTCCTTTTTCATCAATCTTTTTCATAATTTGACTTTATTTTCTTCTTTGACTTTCCTTACAGTTGCTGCCTACTACATGTTCTACAAGGATATGGGTAAATCCTATCAAACAATTTATATTGCATGATTACTGATTTTGTTTGTACTCATTGAAAACTATAGTCATTTTAGCAAGTTAGATATATGTTGACTGGTAGGGTGATTGCTTTGGTGCAATGGTAAAAGTCTCGGATGTCATGTGTGATAACGCAGGTTCGAGACCTGCAAGTAGCCATTTTGTTCAAAATCACCAAAGGTTTGGTCTTTCTCCGGTCTGGACCTTTACAGGAACTTGCTTTGGCGGGCCATGCATCGGGTGATGACCTTATATATTTTAACTAGTGCATGTGTTTATATGAAGTTATGATTTGCTTAGATAGCATGCTTATAAAGGCTTTGGCATATAAATTTTAAGTGTAGCATATATGCACGGTTCTCATTTCACTTTCTTTGATGACAGCTATTGGTTGGGCTTCCTTTTATGGGTACTTTGGTAAGACAATCTTATATAATTTGAAATTACATGATCGTGTAGTACACATATATTATTCATGCTCCTATTTTATTTCATAAGGAAGAAATATAATCATTGAAGCAAATCTAATACATATTTTGTGTGTGATTTCCTGTTTGAAGAGATATACTTTCTCGGGAGACCAATAATTGGAGCATTGTGCGTTTTTATTTTTTTGCTGTACAAACTACGGAACAAGCATATATGGATGGATACAAGTGTTGAAGAATTCCTTAGTAGTTATAGATATCAGATGCCAAGAAGATACTCTTACTCAGAAATTAAGAAGATATCAAAGCGCTTCAAAGAAAAAATAGGCCAAGGAGGCTATGGCTCTGTTTACAAAGGAAAGCTCTCAAATGGATGTCTTGTCGCAATAAAAATATTAAAAAGCACCAAGGGTAATGGGCAAGAGTTCATCAATGAAGTTGCCACAATTGGAAGGATACACCATGTGAACGTGGTACGATTGATCGGGTTTTGCTCGGAGGGGTCAAAAAGGGCTCTTATTTATGACTTTATGTCCAATGGTTCTCTAGAAAAATACATCTTCACAGAGGAAAATAAAAATTCTTTGTGTTGGAACACGATGTACCAAATTGCACTAGGAACAGCTCGTGGGATTGAGTATCTTCATCAAGGATGTGATATGCGGATTTTGCATTTCGACATCAAGCCTCACAATATTCTCCTTGATGAGAAGTTCACCCCAAAAGTTTCTGACTTTGGACTGGCAAAGTTCTATCCAACGGAAGAGAGTATAGTATCAATTACAGCAGCAAGAGGAACTATGGGATATATTGCTCCTGAGCTATTTTATAAAAGCTTAGGTGGTGTTTCATACAAGTCTGATGTATATAGTTTTGGGATGCTTTTGATGGAAATTGCAGGGAAAAGAAAAAATATTAATGCATTTGTTGAGCATTCCAGTCAAATTTACTTTCCATTATGGATTTATGATCAACTCAAGAACGGAGGGGAGATGGAAATGTTGTGTGCGAAGAATGAAGAAAAAGGAATTGCAAAGAAGTTGATAATGACCGCGTTATGGTGTATACAGCTGAAGCCTATCGATCGCCCTTCCATGAAAAGAGTTGTAGAGATGCTAGAGGGGAGTGTGGAGCATTTACAAATGCCAAGCAAACCATTATTATTCCCAAAAGAGATGCATGATCAAGATCATTCTCCAAGGGCAGAAATTGCAAAACCATCAACTTCTAACCAATTGGGATCAATCACAAATAATATGGAAGAATCGAATATCATAGAGCTGGCTGTAGATTGACTATTATGCTCTAGGAAAAATTTTTTTATTGTCTATGTTCTCATTAAAAGTGAATAAAAATGTGTTCATCTTGATGTTTTATTTCTTTCCGCTTTCATTTTTCTTCATGACTCATCTTAACTAAAGATTCGGCGTGTACTCTGAGGCTTATGAGCTTCCATTAGGAAGAGGTCATGAGACCATACACAGCAGTAAAGGGATGAAATGCAAATTGCATGCTTCTCTTGTTGTGATCGAGTGTGCGGAAGCGTGCGATCAACAAACAAACAAATTAAGCTACACAAAAGAGAACACAGATTTACGTGGTTCGGTGATTTCACACCTACATCCACGGTCAAAAGCTCGTCTTCTTCTTCTCTACTATTCAGAGTTTCTTTTTCACCATAGGGTTACAATCAAAAGGGATAATATGTAGTTTTAGACAAAATATTAAATTACCCCTCAACCCTAATACAAATAGATTGAGCCTACAAAACAAGCCAAAACCCAAACCGATAAACCTAACATCTCTAACCACAACTAATGAGAGCTTGTAGTCCTTGCCGATGGACATGTCATAGTACAAGGAAATTAGGGACCATCATTAAAATGGATATAGTAAAGGATTTACTTCTTTAAGCGTTCATTATTTTTGTATCTACGTGACCATATATGAGATGTGAAAATTAATCGACTGCTGAACTTTATGCAAAGTAAGAGGCTACTGAATGATTGCTACAATAGGGCAATTCTTGTTAAACGAAGCTATCCCAAATCTTGTGTCAGTTGAGCATAAACCAGCTCAGTTGAAGCTTGCTGCTGGCCCAGAAGAACAATGCCTCAATCCAATCAAAACCACAAGCAAAGGCTTGTATAGAACAATTCTTTTGTTTAATAATAGAGCTTGTAGTTTGATTAAGGCTGTTGATATTTGAATATTCGGATTTTTACTTGTGTTAGAAAGCCCATAGCATTTGGACTAAATTTGGTTTGGGATTGGTTCTAGATTTATATTCAAGTATTTCACTGCAAAGATATTATCATCAATCTTATCTCATCTATCCTTTAGCAAAAAACAAAAAAAAAAAAAAAAATCTTATCTCATCTATCTGGGGTCGATTGTGTGGATCCAAATTAACACTTAACACTTCTCCCATTTTGTTGAAATATTCTGTGTCTCTACTATCTAATAATCTCCCAGTGTTTCTTTCAAAGTCTCTACAAGATTATTAGTTCCCATAAGAATGCAATCCAGCAATACCCCATACAAGGTCTATGTTTCATCTTCATTTTTTTATCCCCAAAGTATCTTCATTATTATGCTTTGATTTTCTCTTCTATTGGAGTGAATCCTAAGTGCCCTCTTATGAACTTATTTATAATTTTATGGCACTTAACTAATGATAGGTAAAAATGACAACAATATAATCAATAGCTTAGGTTGATTAAAACTAATGAAGCCAAAAGGTTCTCCCTCCAAATTATGGGCCAAGCTGACGTATTCTACTATTGCCAGGCAAACTCACAAAAGCCTAGTCCACTCGCCAACCTAGCCGATTCAACAGTCCATCCAATTCGCTGGCTCTAATGAGCTTGCTTGCCCAGCGTGCCCCACAGGTCAACTCACCAGGCTAGCCCACTCATCTACCAACCCAATTGACCAGGTCATAACCTGTCACGACCCGGGCCCAAGTTACAATAATCCAGGGCAATAATCCCGGGTCGTGAACCATACTTACTCCCGTAAACTCTGAATTAACCGAAGTTAAAACAGAATTCACAATGGATAACATTCAATCCATACATACCTGTCAATTATACAATTTGCGGAAATACACATTAACAATTAATTCAAAATGTACATGTATACAAAATAAGACTCTTTATACATGTATCGATCATTTGCTTTCTTTCATCAACTCAAGCATATCTAAACACTATGCAAGTTGACAACTGTTCAAGTTCTCAAAATACTTACATTCCCAAAATGTATTTCAACTATTACAAAAAGAATTCTCAAAAGAATTTCTCAAAATATCCCTAGTCCACTTTGCGCACTCGAATTCCCATATCAATTGGTATTCCGACCGTCCCACTCTATCAATCCTCCTGGAGGAACCGCAACGGTCTCCTCCACTGCCGCTAGGGCCGCTGTTGGGCCGGCACAGGCAATCGGGCCTGTAATGCCATCAATAACACCAGTGAACACGACGGTTCAACAAAGCATAAATACAACTTGTTATAGCACATGTTAGTACATTTACTAAATTCATTCAATATATTTAGGGAATAATTCCAATTCTAGACAATGGAGGAGCATAATAAGTCAATCAATAAGCATGTACAAGATGGCAACTACCATAGCTTTCCTTTCAATTCATTTCATTTCCTGTCATTTCATGTCATTTCATTTCATATACCATATTCCCTCAAAGGAATGATTCATCTTCCAAATGGAAGGCATCAATCAGTACCCGTAGATACGATCAGAATTTGTGGGACTTACCAGTATCCGGGCTAGGGACACTAGCATCACCACGGAGCTCCGGAACGCCTCCAAATCCATCTACTGCAGTAGGAATAGTCATTTGGCTCAGGGCGGAAGGGCGCACCATTCATGCCTCCGGCCTTATGAGCATAATCATCTATTAATTCATTTAGAATTTCATACAATAGCTAGGTAGTGCCAGACTCAAAGGTCAATACATTTCATTATCAATCCATTTCGGGATTCAATTCTATACAGTGATTCCATTCTTAATAATAGAAAGGAAACAGACAATGACATCAATCTTGTGAGATTGGAATGAAATGATAAAAATACAAGGGCATGAGAGAATCACTGACTACCCGATTCTACTCACTTCTATTCAAGTTCCTACCCACCATTTGAGTGCAACCGTTGGTTATCCAATGTATGTGTTATTCTCGATGGACATCACATTTGCATTTGTATGTACATTGGAGTCCCTGTGATTAACACTCATAGAGGTATAGTCTATAATCAATTATTATTTAACCCATTATTAATCCATGAGTTCAATTCTCACAGTTTCTATTTCATTATCCACAATACCCATCAAATCTCTATTTTTGCATTAATTAGCCACAAAGCTAATTTAGAGGACACATAAGTGTCCAAAAGTATACATGCTTCTTGCGAAATCCAAAACCAACTGGACTCTAACGGAGTCCCTCGATCGGTCCGATCGATTGGCCAAATTTTTTGCCTCAATCAATGCCCTGTCCAATATCAGGTTCGCTTGAGCGGACCCAGACAGAGAGGTGGTCGCTCGAGCGAACTCAAACAGAAAAGTGGTCACTCGAGCAGACTCTTGTCCGCTCGAGCGCCTTCATCCAGAGAGTGGTTTGCTCGAGTGAATGCTTCAGAACTTCACTCCGTCCATCCAGAGAGTGGGTCGCTCGAGCGAACGCTTCAGAAAACCCAATCCGGATTTCTGTAACTCTCTATCTTCTTCTTTCCATCTCCATTCACTACCACAACCACCTGTAATCAATTTTGGACCTCCTGTCCACTCCTCATTCACAACATTCACACATTAATAACCCACCTAACCATTCCATCAATCCATAAACATTCCATTCTAAAATCAATGGAAATATACAAAACTTAATATTCATGAAACTCCATTAATTGCTACAAAGACTAACACCATTCACAAGTAGTATTTATACTTCTCCTTGAAGTTCTTTGACAAAAGCCCTCTTTCCTTGGCTTGACTTGGCACAAATCTCTCCCAATGAACTCCAAACTCTCAACAATGGAGTAATCCCAATGGAGAAGATGAAGATGATGATGCTTCCACCCAAAATCACTTGGAATCCTCCCTAATCTCCACTCTTGGTGTAGAAAATGGAAGAGAAAGGAAGGAAGTTGCCTAGGGTTTGTAAAATGGGGAAAGGCTCATCTTTTAGCTTATATAAGTGGGATATTTGCACTTAAGTCCCCTTCTATTTCTCTTATTCACCATTTGGGTCAAATGAAGACCCATTTGATCAACCTTAAGTCAAATGAAACTAAGTGTATTATGAAAGTTGACGTACTCTTCGAGATACACACGTTGGTATCAAGAATTTCCGTATTTGACGAAATACGAGAAAATTCGTATTTGCAAAAAGGTCCTTAGTTTACCTTGTTTGAGTTTTAACTCTTTTTAATCAACTCAATCCCTTTCAAGTTCACTTCATTAAGCTTAATTCAATCATTTGAGACTAACCCAACTCCTTTAGTTCATCAATCATAATTAGCACAATTAATCATGCTTAATTAATACTAATTGGGATTAATTAGTCTTAATTACGATTAGTCCGGGGCGGGGCCTAACATGATCCGATCTAACCTGTCCACAGCCCATCAACAACCCACGCAGGCTAAGAAGACATGCATCCAATGGACATGATTTTTTTAATTTTTTTTTTACACAATGGTTAGATCCTAAAACTCATCTTAACTGATTAGGATAGAACTCATAAACTCTGCCCACTGTGTTTAATTTAATTAGAGATTACTTTTGTAAAGAAATTGTTGTAGCTTTGTGATTTTGTTTGCTTGTTATAGTCCCTAGGAATCTGTAACAAAAGAACATCAAAGTGGTCAAGGGTAAAAGATATAAGGTGGAAATGTAGATGGCATAGCTCCTTTACTGGGACTTCATTTACTCATATGATGCCGGGTGATTAATTTCTAATGTGGTGGAACTATATTAGAGGATCACCATTACTTTTTCAATTTTAATCACATTAACATAAATACTTTTATTGAAAATATTAAGGTCCCTAAATTTGTTCATGCATGCTTATAATTCCTATGAATTCAATATAGAAACAACAAAGGGCCTATATGCTCTTCTCAAAAGATCTATATCATGTGTCTGAATAACGTTCTTTGCGAATTATCCATCGAGTATATGTTGGGATAGTTACAAATTTGAGGTTTTTCAGAAATATTAAGAATAGTAATAAAATTTATCAAGTTTAAATAATTAAAAAATATATCACATAAAAATTCATATTTGGTAGTCCCAAATGTGGTCGATGCGTGGGTTATAAAAAAAATAACTTCAATCATAGTACAATCACTCTCAGTTATCCTTAAACACTTCGGTTTTTTTTTATTGGTAACAAACATTTCATTAAAAGAGAAGCTTGGTACAAAGGTCATAAAAAAAAGAGAAAGGAATGGAAAAGTGCAAGAGAAGTGCACCAACCCCAATCCCAATAAAGTGCAAGAGAACACTTGGGCTTTTAGTTGTTTGTGTCTTGTTCCTTTCACGTGATATATATTTTTTGGATAATAACCGTATGGCATGCCTTAAACCTAACAATTGCCCTAGAGCAGTTGGAAAAGGTGTTATTCCTGCAGAGTTGTTCATACTCAAAAGGACGCGGTGAAAGTGGCGATTTTACCCTTATTCGTGCGATATCCTATTGCTGTAATATATCTCATATTGTGATATCTCAGATCTATAAGATATCGCATAATGTGATATCCCATGGTTGTAAGATATTTCAAAATTATCCATTCCTACCCAAACCTAAAGCACATTTTCATCCCACTGACATTCCACTATAAAATATGCTAAGCAATAACCTTTAAAAGATGATTTTCAATAGGCTAAAAGCAGTAACCACTACTAGATGCTTTTCAATAAGGTAAGTAATAACCTCTACAATATGTTTTACTAGGCTAAGCGATTGGACCCGAAGTGTAGGGCCGCGATTATAGTAATAACTGGTGAGACTAAGTCGATCCATAGGGAGCAATGTTGATTAAGGAAACTTCCAACTTTAACCTATGCTAATTGGAAACTAAATTTAGCCTAAATAGAAACTAATTAAATTATACAAAACTTGTCCAAATAATGAAAATTAATAATTAACACTTTTCAAATAAGAAAATAAACCTAAGTGATGAAAATAAACTTGGGCTATTTAGCCTTATTCTAACTATAACCTGCAAAAGTAACAAACTCATCAAAACAACCAATTTAATATAAGATAAATCAAATCAAACCTCTTCCTAAATTAAATCCTACTTACCAAAACAAATTACAATGCAAATATGGATGATTTGTGATGCCCTAAATGCAAATAATGCAAATCTAGAAAAGTTTCTAAAAATATGATGCATGCTAAAAAATTCTTAATATGGAAAAACCTATGCACATGCCTGTTTTCACTTGATTGTACGACCTACCTATGATGATCCAAACCTAGATCTAATGGCTGTAATTCTAGCCTTGATGATGCAAAAAAAAAAAAAGAAGAAGAAAAAAAGTGAAGAGTTAATTAAGATGAAGAAGTTATTATCTCCCAAAGATGCTTAGTTGAACAATTTTCTGCTGGAAATCTGCTACGACCATGCTGAGTACCCCTGTTTAGGCCACTGGTTAACCCGCTTCCAAAAAGGTTTTTCGGCTGAAACTATGAGGTCACAAAGTTCTTATTATACACTTGAAATCTGCTATTTTTCAAGACAAAACAATCACGTTTGCCTGATTTTCAACTTGCGCACTTTTCAAACACAATTGGGTCGAATTTGCTGAAACTGTGTAGGATCTTTCACTGTTCACGTGCCAAGTCCGAATTTAATCTTTCTAACCGGTCCACGAACTTTGATTTTCAGCAACAAAACATAATTTTAAACATGAAACCTAATTCTAATGGATGCAATTAGTACTTTTCAACCATAGATCATGCAAGTAACATAAATAGAAAATTTCTAATCTAAAATAAAAGATGAAACTAGAAGTTTTTAAATAAGAAAAGGTGATGTAAAATTAATCAGAAAACTTACTTAAAATAAAAAGAACAAAGGTGGAAAAATAAAAAGTTGAAAAGATATATCAAAGATCTAGAAACTAATGTGATTATGCAAGCATTGAAAATGTGATTATGAAGTCCTCTCTTCTCATAGTAGGAAAAAAATGCAAGTGATTAGGTGATGTCTCTCTATTTTTAATTCTTTATTTTTCAAAAATTTAGATGTAATCATGTGAAATATCGTCTCCAATCAAAACACATAAAAAAAACTAGAAATAGAAAACTAAAACACTTACATAAAGAACACGCAGAATCAATCCAAGTATTGTCTTTATTCCTTGATCTTTGAGTACAAGAAATTAATATTCTTCAATGTTTTTCATTCTCTCAACATGGCCTCTCAACCTATGCCTAAAGAATTAAAAGAAAGAGCAAAAAGAAAGGGACTTAGAGAGAAAGGGTGGAGGGAATGGAGTGGAGACAGAGAGACTCTCAAGTCTCAAGGATGTGGAACGTCCAGCCCTATGGCTGGTCACTTTATTTATAGATTTTGACGCACCTTGTTGCCAAGAATTCCCCTCCTGCTTAGGGCTTTTGTTTCCTCTTTTTGCCTTGATTCTTTGCTTCATCTCCAAGCTATTCTTCTCTCTTTGGAAAGAATTTGACTTTGAGAGGATTTGCTACCAATTAGAGTTTCTTGGAGAACAATTTTTTCCTTGTAAAGTCCGATGATATCTCTCAAAGATTTCAAGTGGTGTGCATGAGCCAATTTTCCAAAAAATATTCAAAACTTCCACATTATGAGAGATTTTGATACATGGGACGTCCAACCTTGGCTTGAGTTTTCCAAATTTGATTCTCAAGATTTTTGTTTCGAACTATGGACACATGAGGAGCCCCACTTTGGATGTGTATAATTTTTTATGGACCCACCTTGTGTTTGTGATGTCCCATATTGCTATTATCTTGCCAAGTCTTCAAATTCAGATTTAGATTGCAATTTTTTGTCAATGTTGGACCCCACATGGAATTGTTATGGCAAGTAGCACCATGGGTTGGACGTCCGATCGTATGGATGGATTTTCTTTGCTACTTCCTTTTCTTTTCTTTATTTTTCTTCTTTCTTTTCTTACTTCTTGAAATCTTGACTTTACTCCTCTCTCAAATTCCATCAATGCGTGGGCCCCACTTTCTTGATTTATCCTACAAATTGAAAGGCAATTTTAACATTAATCATCTGTAAGAAAACAAATATGAACTATGCATGGGACCCTACATGCCCAAGGATGCACTAAAATGACAAACTTTCCAAAAATAACTCATGGCACGAAAAATACCAACTATGCATTGATTAAGCGAAAAAACTAATTTTGGGGTCGTAAATGAGATGAAAAATACTAATTTCACAAAAGTCAAGCAATGTGATGAATTTTGACCTATTTGATCATGTTTCCAAAAATAACCCCAAATACATGAAATAATGAAATTGAGTGTAATTCTATGCTATTAAACCTAATTAAGTCCACAATTGCACATGAAATGATGATAGTATGACCTAATTTTCTGGACTTATCACACCCCCTATCCAGCTTTTGCTAGTCCCTTAGCAAAGTGAGCGACAATGAATAAAACCATCCAACCTAACCCTAGGGAAAATAATCTACTACAGAAAACAAAAGGAAAATGCCACTTTCGCTGGCACTCTCAACTGCACTTAGCATATACAGTAAGCCCTTAAACCCCTAAGTTCCCCCTAGTGGATGAGTTGCGCCCCGTGAGGGTTTGCAATGAATATACAAGCAAAATTATCCTTTTTTCTTTTCTTTATTTTTAAATCCAACTTAAAACCTAACAAAATCAAGGGAACTTTTTCAAAAGAAGATTTACAAACACCAGATATTCTCGATTCTCAAAAACTTTCACAGATTAGTCTTAAATTCAGTTCACAAGTCCAGTCTTTTGGTTAGAAATTCTCGAAATCATGCTGAATTGATCGTGAATGGTGAAAAGTATGTATATGGAAAAAGCAAAAGCTCAAATGATCTCCCAAAATTTCCGTGAACGATTTTTTTCCAAAATTCTAGGCCCCCTAATCTCAGCAAAGAAAAATAGTTTTTCCCTCAAGGAAACCATGATGGCTTTCGCACTATTATTTTTTCAAAGGCCGTACAAATTTTTTTATTTTTTTTTTGAGAAATTTCTTTTTCTCTTTTCTTTTTTCAAGATAGAGCTCCTTTGTGGTGAATTTATCTCATAAATTCCACCATTTCCAAGCTTATATATCCCTATTTGTTTCTTTTCTTCTTCGTGCTTTTGTCCTTTCATTTAATTTTTTTTATGATTTTTTTCCAACGGTGCCCAACAATAGGCAGCCATTTCCATGTGCCTGAAATAATTCATTAGCTCATGGTTGATCAAACCACTAAGTTGAACCAGAAAACTGTAAAATTAAGGGTTTGTTTTCCATCAAATTTTCAATTAAATCGTCAAAGAAAAACAGAAATTATAGCTTCACATTCAAAACCTTTGAAAACGTATATAGAATATGTGAAAGTGTGGGATCAAAATTCAACACTTTTCCAAAAGTCATTTCCTTAAACAAAACAGTAAACCATTGTTCTCTTTTCCCCAAAGTATCAAAAATTCCAAAATCCGAGGTATCTCCATTTTATAGAAATCCTCTCGAAACTTCCCTTCTCTATATTGTCTAACCACGGACAAGTATGTTTGTCCCCACTCCCAAACCTAACATGAACATCGTCCTCTCGATGTGTGTATGAATGATATGCAATGAAACATAAAGCATGAGGAATACAAAGGAGCGGGAGGGTAAAGTGAAGAAATCACCTGAGAATTTGAAACTTCTCAGAAACCCTGCCCATGGTTAGACAAAACACACAAAAAAAAAAAAAAAATAGAAAAAAAAAATAGCAGCTACACTACTGGGTACTTAACATGGAATCCACCCGAATCCCAAACAAAATTTTTCTCCACACATTGGACAAGGACCAGATAAAAATTTTCAGTAATTTGGAGCACACATTTCTTATCCAATAGTGAGAAGGTAACCACCATTAAAGTTTTTTCCTTTAACAATGGATTATGAAAGTCTGAAGGAAGAGATTGAACAGATGAGCTTAGTGGTTCAAGTGATTCCCGTGCATATAATCCTTCAAAATCGAATTTCTCTAATTTCTCTAGCACAGGTGTGGAACATGCGGAGGCAATGTTAGCATTTAAAAAGAAGGCCATTTTCCTCAAATTTGGTAGCAGAGTCATCCTTGGGGGCTGTGATTGCCATTTTCCCTAATGATTGATCATTGAAAGCTTGGGAATGAGCAGTGCATGATTTCAAAATTCCAAATTGTCAAATTCGGGAATCTGAAAAACAACCAATAAAATTTCAAACCCCTCAGGAGGCTCAAAGTGTATATGTGTTGTTTCCTTCAAAATTGAAACATCAAATTCAAGGAAATTAGCAATCCTTGATTCCATAGGCTCTGAGGAATCGAAATCATATTCTAAGAGGGACTCCTCATTATTCTCTTTTTCCAAAATTTCTCGATAGGACCAGCTCAACGGTTTGGGAAATCGGATCATGGGCTAGTATGCTTTAGAGTTAGATTGTTTTTCAATCATACCACTATCACTGCTCTCTTCTCCACCCTTAGATATTGATTGTGCATTTGTGTGATCCGGTAATAAAAAGTGGTTAAGGTTTTTCGGATCATCTATTTGAATATCATTTTCACTGCTAAAGGTGACGTCCTCTTGTATTATATGGCAAATTGAAGCTGTCGGGTCCCATAGTTCTTGTTTGATGGTTTGATTGAATTCATTTTGATGATGACTAAATTCATTTTGGTTCTGAATAAATTTAGTGATCACATCCTCCAAAGACTGCAACTCCGGGCATGGTGGTGGGGGTACATAAGAGCACTCCGATGGTGTTTCATATGACCATTCAATTGATGGGGGGTACATATGTAAAATCCTACACACATGACCCATCCAGAGTAGGGTTTTGGGAGAGATTGGAAAAATCAACCACGTGCCCATTTTCCCAACTGTAATCATGATGATCATCCCAATGTGGACTATGTATGTTACCTACGTTATTGGAAAAAGGCCATTGATAAGCGCTGGCTTCATCCTCTATTTCTCGCAACACCTCTATGTAATAATCGGACCTTGTTGGACAAGTCAGTAAAGATTGAGTGTTGTGTCCACATCCTCCCCACACATTTATAGATGAAAAAGTATTCGCATGTATGGGGTATAGGTAATCACACAAAGACCTTTTGGTTTGGTCATCTTTCATTACTTGCCAATTTGGTTGTAGGCAATCATGTAAGCTCTTCTTAGCCGGTTAGGTTCCACTTATATTCTCACATCTTTCATATTCCACGATGTCACTAGATGAGCCTAGAGATTTTGAGAAATTGACATTTTCAAGTGACCTCTTAATTTGCGATTCCCTCTCTTGGAACATGGTTCAATTGTGGAATCAAGCGGGCAGGGTGGCCAATTATTATTTTTTTTACATTAATGAAAGAAAGAAAATAACCAACCTAGAACAAACACCTAATAACTCTTAAGGTTGTAGAGTGCACCTAGGCCTCCAAACCAGTCCTATGAAACCAACTCGGTAAGGTAAGCCTCCAGGTATGTGGTGGGGTCACAACGGTCCCACTTAAAAACCACTTTCCTCGAATAGAAAATGTCACCCTTTAATGGGACAAGGCTTTCCTAGATACTTAGGTGATTAAGGAAAGCAATTGCTGCAACCTTGGGTGGACTTTCCTTCCTTTAGAGTTACCTACCAGAAATAAATCCTAAAAAAAAATTTGAAAAATCCTAGTAACTTTTTGAAAATTTCTAAAAATCCAATGATGTGAGTTGCTAACATTCCATGCACTTTCCTATTCCAAATTAGGGCAGTCTATCACTCAATGCATGCACCTCCTATTTCTAGAAAGATGCCAAAAATATCACACCCATAAAGCAATGTGAATGAGGAAAGTTATAAAAGTTACCTTATATGACGCTCTCCGGCAACAGCGCCAAAAACTTGATCGGACCCCAAGTATGGGGATGCGATTGTAGTAATAATTGGTGAGACTAGGCCAATCCAAGGGGAGCAGTGTTGATTAAGCAGACTTCCAACTTTAACCTATATCCTAATTGGAAACTAAATCTAACCCAAATAGAAACTAATTAAATTATACAAAACTTGTCCAATTACTGAAAATTAATAATTAAAACTTTCTAAATAAGAAAATAAACCTAAGCTATGAAAATAAACCTAGGCTATTCAGCCCTATTCTAACTATAACCTGCAAAAGTAACAAACTCATCAAAACAACCAATTTAATAAAAGATAAATCAAAACAAACCTTCCTAAATTAGATCCTACTTACCAAAACAAATTACAATGCAAATATGGATGATTTGTGAGGCCCTAAATGCAAACAATGCAAATCTAAAAAAGTTTCTAAAAATATGATGCATGCTAAAAAATCCTAAGTATGGAAAAACTTGTGCAGACCTATTTTCACTGGAAAGTATGACCTAGCTAAGATGATCCAAACCTGGATCTAATGGCTGTAATTCTAACCTTGATGATGCATGAACACAAAAAAAAAATAAAAAGTGGAAAGTGAATTAAGATGAAGAAGTTATTATTTCCCAAAGATGCCTAGTTGAACAATTTTATGCTAGAAATCTGCTACGACCATGCTTAGTACTCTTGTTTAGGCCACTGGTTAACCGGCTTCCAAAGGATTTTTTGGGCTGAAATTTTGGGGTCTCAAAGTTCTTATTATACACTTTAAATAGACTATTTTTTTAGGAAAACAAAATCACGTTTGCTTGGTTTTCAACTCGCGCACTTTTCGAACACAGTTGGGTCGAATCTACGGAAATTGTGCAAAATCTTTCACTATTCACATACCAAGTCCGAATTTAATATTTCTAATCAGTCCACAAACTTTGATTTTTAGCAACAAAATATAATTTTAAACATGAAACCTAATTCTAATGGATGCATTTAGTACTTTTCAACCATAGGCCATGCAAATAACATAAATAGAAAGTTTCTAATCTAACATAAAAGATGCATTTAGAAGTTTTTAAATCAGAAAAGGTGATGTAAAATTAATCATAAAACTTACTGAAAAAAAATAAAGGTGGAAAATAAGAAGAAAAGATGTATCAAAGATCTATAGGGAAAAAAAACCATCAATCACTACAACAAAATATAGTTTTGCCAACGCAATCGCCGCGTCTGGAAAGGTAGGTTTTGCGTCGGGAAAGGAGTTCCCAATGCATTTCAATGCGTCGGCCACGCATCAGCAACTATGTGTAGCCAAATCCATAGCCGATGCTATTTTAACTGCGTCGGCAGATCCCTATACAATTACCAACACACTGCAGTTTCAGCCAATGCGTTGGCAAAGAGATGTGCGTCTGCAAAAGTCCAATCTTCCTTATTCGAAAGCCATATTTGCCAACACAGTACCAACATCAACAAAATAAACGCCGACGCTGGTAGTGCGTTGGGAGTTCTTAGTATTGGCCAACGCTTGTAGTGCGTTGGGAATTCACAGTAATGGTTGACGCTAGCAGTGCGTCGGAAATTTATGGTAATGGCCGACGTTGGCAGTGCTTCAGGAATTCATGGTAATGGCCGATGCTCGTAGTGCGTTGGGAATTCATGGTAATGGGCGACGATGATGAAGTTGGGAATTCATAAAATAGCCGACGCTACCAATGCGTTGGGCATGCATGAAATAGCCAACGCTGCGAATGCATTGGGAATTCATGAAATAGCCAACACTACTAATGCATTGGAAATGCGCTATATCTTTGGGCTAACGTATTGGGAAATGCAACTTTGTCGACGCAGAAATCACGTTGGTAAATGTTGTAATACCTTTTATTTTTTACAACGCACGTTGGTGCGTCAGGAAAGCTTAATATTATTTTTTTTAAATTAAATTTTCATTTCTCCCTGTATACCACAAATAAAAATCTGAATAATTTTCAAACTAACAAACTTGTTGCACAGCCCAATTTGAAATAGGTTCATCAATAAATCGAAAATAACATCCACAACTAAATATCCCACATCCATAAACCAAAATAAACCCACAAATCTCTAAAATACACAAATATTACTTCTTGATCATTTTCAAAAATCTCTAACATCCACAAATGTCTGTGATCAAAATAAAGAAGGTAATCCCTAAGAGCCCGCGGCCAGCACAATGAAATCCAAAACCAATCTGCAAAACAAAAAAAGAACACCATCAGAATACAAGTAGCAATAAATTCTTACAAGGCAAAGCATTCACTGCAAAAAAGATCTTGGAATAATGAGAAAATATTAAATTAGCATAATAATTTTATATAATCACTTTGCGGTATCCATATGACAATAACAAAAACTCACCTGGAGAGTATCCTATCGAAAAGCTCCCCACCTTCACATAACCTGAACATGTGAAAATGAGACATCAAGTTCTAAATCACTAAGCATGTGTTTACCCAATAGTAATAGTAAATAAAAATGAAAATGAGAAATGAGAGAAACATCAATATCAATGCACTTGAGGAAAAATTATCCAGAGTTTTGGTTCCAAAGTGGATGTTACAAGATAGAATCTATGATTAGTAATGGCAATGAGTCCAGTTGAGAGTTTATGTTGTATGGAGCATAGAGGTTGTATAATTTTATCCTAAATGGATACATTAATTAATCAAGTTGAAAATGTCTTAATTTGAAAGGAAGAAGGGTCGGCCGAAACTGCTTTGCTAAATTGCAGATTTGTTAAATGGGAAATTAATTCTTTTTGCATGAGATCAGTACATATGCTATATGCTATATAATTCAAGCCCCAAAGATTTGGAAGCTGAAAAGAGAATCACACAAGAATCAAACAGTAGAAACTTCAACTTCCTTTTTATCTCACAAAGCTTTTCATCAACTTCCATGATAGGTAATAGAGAAGGCACCATAAAAGTTTTAAAAATCTTTCTTTGCCCATGCACGCATTGGAATCCCAACCAATCAAACCCGTGCTGACTTAAAAAATGGATCAACAACTATCATCCATGGTTATGGCATAGTGGATAGTGCTCACTACTGCAACCTTGAGAATGTCGGTTCAAAGTCATGTTACCACCAATCAAAAACAAACTATCATCCAATGGCCAAAAATAAAAACCTGTCATCCACGGTTCAAGACAACATGTTATCATCAAAGAAAGTAATACACACCCATAAATAACAAGTTGAGAAGATAGCGAAGGCACTAACCAGATGTAGATACACTTATCCATTTCACTTTGAACTTCCTACCCAAAAAACTAATCCAACTACATTTCCTCAGCAGAGATCAAGCAAGAATACCAACCCAACAATACTCACCTGATTTTTGAACAAGATAAATACACTCCTCTGATTGTGTGACCTCGGATTGTGTTTTCACATGGGATGATCATGTGATCAATCTTTCTCATTTAGTGGTCCTCATTTGGCTGTATACCAAACAAGATTACTTCTCCTAGGTGGCCCCATAGTTCAGAATGACAAATGAGTACAAGCAAGAATAATTCCAATACTAATATGTCATTCAATGCAATTAATTTTGTTTATAACTAACAAAGAGAAATTGTAAGTAAAAAAAATTGAATTATTTAGGATGGTAATAATGAACAAAGCCCCATCTAAGAGGACAAGATAAGGAAGGGTATTTAAATGCGAAGAGCCACTAGGTTCAATAGTTTCTCCAATTTTGGAAAACAACTGGCCACGATTTGGGATTGACCAAGTTTAGCTTCATCTGCCTCCGCTATACACTATTAGTTGCACTAGCGATCATTTCTAACCTCTTACATTGCCCAAAGTTGAGCAGTCAATTAATGTGTTAATCTCATCTATATGTTCTTCCTAATACAAATATGTTAATGGTTATTCGTAATTTCTTAGTTTATGGGCAGGTTAATCAGTGAGGACTACAAGCTCTCATTTGTTACATGGTTGGAGAAGCATGCAAATATAGTTGTTCCCTTTGGCTTTGTCTGTGATTTAATTGGAGCTCATATGCCTCATGAGGAAAAATGGAAGTAGTAATTCAGTAGAACAAAAGGGTGAATACATTTTTATCCCGTTTTAATGTGAACTTCAACTATAATAATTGTCACAATCCAAACAACATTTGTAAGATGATCAACTATAAGAATACTTTCATCCATTACATGTGTAAAATAAAGTAAGCATGTGCATTCTAAACTTGAGAGCGTTGATTTGTTTTACCAAAGCATAATAGTCAATCTGCAACCACCTCCATGATATTTAATTCTTCAATGTAATTTGAAGATCAATAGTTTATGCACGATGAGCATGATCTTGACCAAGCATCTCTTGTGGAGATAAGAATGGCTTGCTTGGTATTTGCAAATCCTCCATATCCGTCAATACTATCTTTACAACTCTGCTTATGGAAGGATGATCTATATATAGGCTTCTACCACATACACCATAACATTACTATCATCAAACTCCTTTGCTATTATCATTTCTTCATTTCTAGCATACATTATTTCCATATCCCAACACTTATCAAGATGATTATAAATTCATTATAGAAAGTAAATTTGACTTGAATGGTCAGCAGATTATTGTAAATTCATTATGGAAACCCCAAAATCTACCCCAGCCCCTGCACCCAGACCCAATTAGCCTACCCCATTGCCAACTACTCCATTGCCAATCCACAATCCCCAAGACCTAATTGAAACCCAATAAAGCCCTAGAACCTACAATCCACCATCTTGAAACCTGTCCATCCCAATCGGAAAAAAAAAAAAAATCGACTCGCCCAAACCCAAATCTCCTCTCTTGCTCCCTGACACCTAGCCCAATCCATCCCACCCATCATCACCGAGCAGGCACCATCGTTCTGCCCCAACCCCAAAACCCAAGACCGAACCAAATCCCCCGTCGATTCTTTGTCGGTAGTCCTAGAACCATAAAATTTAAAAAATAATAATAATAATAATAAAAACCAGAGAAAGAACGAGGAGGAGGAAACGAAGGAAAAGATTGAAACAGAAGGCGTACCTGGATCTAACGAATCGAAAGTTAGTCCCATTGATCTTCCACCCACGTATACTTTTACTGTACTTAAGGTCGAGTTCTTTTCAAACTGGGAAGAATGATATAAATGGACCCTGGGCCACATGTGTAGGGCCCAAGTAGATTTGAAAATTTTTTTATTTATGTAATTGTTATTAGTTATTAGTTTTATTAGTTTTATTTGATGAGTTGTATTTAAGATTAAGTTTTTAATTTTATTGCAATTAGAATAAGACTTTAATTTGTTTAGATTTCTTAGCCCCTATAGATCTTTGCCAATCCAAAATTAGAAACTTTCGGGGTGAGTCTTTCGTCAAGGAGAATGTTGCAAAGCTTGATGCCAAAATGCAAAATCGATATATCACATCATTTTTAAAGATATTGGACTCCATGAGCTATTCCAAGTGCAATCGGGTACATTTTATAGAGGACGAATTTCTTTTCTCTTCTTTGAAGACATACTTTTCTAGTGAGTCATTAAACATGTAGTCATAGATAAGACTTAAGAGCCCTTTTTTATCCCTCGGTGGCAAAATCTAATTAGTTGTACCACATTGACATGGTGTGTTCTTCCAATTGTAGCAACCTCATCGATGAATTCTTAGCCAGTGCCCTTTGAATTCTTTAATATATATCTTTATTGCAACAAGACAGCCATTGGAAAGCTTTACTTTGAAAAGAGAGTCCTAGCCTCCTTGGCCTAATTCTTCTCTGAAAGAAATACACCACAAGGGTCTCTCAATGCATCCTCTTCAGATCATAGAATCTTATTTTCAATGTGGCGCACATGGCAGATCTTGTTCAGAGGGTCTAGCACTGTAGCACATGTATATATATATATATATATATATTTCTGTTTTTTAGTTTTTTTCTCTTTTCCTATTCTGTTTTTTTTTTTTTTTCAAATTTTGCTTGATTTGAATAGGGAATTAGTGATTGGCCTACCCAAAAAATGAGCATAAAAAGAATGTTAATTTGGCACAATTTAGAGCCGTTTCTAATTAGATACAGTTTAGAACCGGAACAGTGATCGAAACGAAATTTACAACTATTATGCAAAGTATATTTGAGATTTAAATGAAAAATTATTTTTTGATATGTCTAATTCCAGCTTTGGTTTTCCCCTTTTAAATATTTTTTTATTTGATAGAAGTCTTTTGCAATGGAATTATTGCAACCGTGTTTGGTGCTCCTGGGTTCTTGTCCAATATGTAGTCCAACAACGGTGTTTGGCAGCCTTATTTTGCACTTAACAAGAGTTCTTATTGCTTACTTTCGACAAAGTGGTAATCCAATAGAATAACTTTATTGTAATTTTGAGATGAAAACGTGTCGACAATCTTCAGTTTTTGTTGAAAAAAATTCCTTGATGAAGCTTCCTTTTCTTTGTTATGGTCAGAGAGTATATCTTCCTCCAGTTTTTTCTAATATCCAGGCACACAAGATTGAGAAAAATTTTGTGAGTTGGATTACAATTCTTCAACAAAGACCCCAAAAGGGATAAATTTTTAAAGCTTAAATATTCACTCAATCAATCAATATTCTGGATACTGACCCTTACGTGTGTAAAAACTAATAGTGTGGAAAAGGAAACGGGTTTGAGTAATTTCATCTGAATCACAAAAATTATAGTGTTTGTGATTCCTTGGATCCACGTTCTGGCTGTTCCAATGTAATTAACTTGTTGCGCGTACTCGAAAAGCAGCAGAGGAAATTCTACTCAAACGAGCCCATGCTCTAGGATGTCCAGACCTCAAACTAGTTGCAGCTAAACAAAACGAGAAATTCTAAACACACCCACCCCACTTGCTGAGCCAACCCACATTTTGAGCTCACCTAGAGAAAAAAAATCTAAACTCCCTTTTTTGGCTGAGCCCACTCACGAAAAATTACCAACGTGTCCCTTCTTCTTCTCCTTCTCCTTCTTCCTCATTTCCGTCCGCTCATTGAGAAAACTATTCATGATTTCCGTTTGTCCGAGCTTCATCGTCAGCTCATCTTCTTCTCTTCTTCGTCGTCAGCTCTTCTTCGGCATATAAATCAAAGTTCGTCGTCTCCCCATACCTCTTCATCTTCAACTTCTTCCATTTTGTTTTCCTCTTTGTTAATTTTCTTTTTCCAACTAAATAAACATGTAATCTATGCAAATGGAATGGAGTGTGGATTACAGTTGGGAGGGAAACATAGTTGAATGGAAGAGATCGAAGAGAGGAGAAGGCTTACGGATTGCAACAGAAAAAAAGGTAGTTCACGTTATGCACGGATATGCAGATCCGTGCGTGTTTAGCGTATCCGTGCATAATTTTTTTGCTTAGCATATGAAAACTGTGCACATCTAATATGCACGGATTTGCGTATCTGTGCATAAATGAAGTCAAGGGTATAGTCATAATTTCACATATGGGTATTTTGATAATAACTTTTTTTTTAAATGTGGGTGTGCACAGCAAATGACGTAGGTGCATTTAGAATTTCTCAAACAAAACGTCTAAGTTTGGCCGGGAAAAGGGTAAATAATCCGCAAGGTGGGAAAAATAGAGTTAAAGATATAACTGAGAATCCAAGCACCATTATTGACATTCAGCTATCCAGTAGTATAAGTTGGTGCCTTCTAATCTTGCATTTTGTTGTTGCATGTTGGTTGATATATAACTGTTTGTTGCAATGGAATGGTTTCCTGGAAGCAGCTGCTTGTTTCTTTTTCTCTTGGTACTTCTTCTTTTACTTTTTTTGTATTTTTCCATATTTTCCCACTTTCTAATCTTTGAAGACCGTTAAAGTGGTTGGTTAGGATGTGGAGACTGAATTATCAGGTTCTGGTTCCTGGTTTTGTGGCCCATTTTCAGAGCTATGGACCATTGTTTTAACCTGGTCAACTGGGGGTGCGGATGACCAAATCTCAATGATTGGAATAGTTATAAATCTTGTGTGGCTTGATTAATTGTCGGTTGTGAGGTGATTGATGCTTTCGCACACGCGCCCAAAAAGTAGTATCAAAGTGATGTTGAGACCCTTGGGTTTTCTTCAGCCAAGCTGGAGTTCCTCGATTTGGAGTGAGGTGGAGATCGCTGAACTTTTTATTGATGTTTCAGAGCTGGGATATGCCTAGAGTTTTAATTGTTCTTGAGCGATGGACGGCTGCTGGGATCCAAACCTTTTGGATCTACAAGACGGCATCTGGTTGGATTTCTCAGATTGAAGAAAGAGAAAGGTCAGGTGTTGTTGCTGCCGGAATTGCCAGAGGCTCGACCTATTATTCGTTTTGGTAGGCTACCGTTCTTGCAAGATACTGAAGGTGAAAAAGCACCTTTTTGAGTTTGCCCTTGTGTAGGTAGACTAGTGCAGGAAAAAGAGGGTGGTTTTGTTTGTTCTCTAGTTTGAAACAAGCGAGAGAAAAAGAACTAAAGAAAAAGACAAAACCCTTTTTGTCTTTTCTCTCCTTGATTTGCTGCCCTGATAAAGAAGAGAGAAGGTGAGAAATTGTCTTTCTTTCTTGGAATAGAAACAACAAACAAGTGAGGCGAGGTGGGCGTCGGTTCCAGAAGGTTTTGAATAATAAAAAAAAAATCGTTGCTGCCGCTGCTTACATTCTGTTTACAGAACTCGGTATGCCGAGAAAGATTCAGCTTCTCCGCCCTTTGCAACATCGTTGAAGAGCAAGGGCCGTATCGCGTCGAAGTAGCGCATTCAGAATTTTCATTTGAGTGGGGGCATGCGATGATTAATTGAAGATGTCAAAAGCAACACCAACTATCACTAATCTCCATTTATTGCATGGTTTAATGATTTGAGTTTTACTTTATTTATTTATTTACAAATTAAGTATAATGAACTCACATCCTACTATAAATACTCAGTTCCTACATAAAAGTTTTATGTTCAAATTAGCTTTTTAAATAAATCAGTGGGATAAAAATTAAATTAGCAACCACACTACAAAAGTAATAAAGAAACTACATAAAGCTCCAAAGAAGTAATAATCATTATCACAGGAAGATAACACATTTTCTTTCCTCAAAGGTTCTAAAGAGTTTCTAATAATACCTCTTTGATTTTCCACTCTACATCTTTATCATTCTCCCAAATCTTCCGGAACTCAAAACGCCCACAATAGAACATTTCTCGATAAATATGGACTTCAAAGATCAAACAAGCTTTAAAAAGTTGTGGGACCCAACGACTCTCCAGAAAATCACAACCATTAGATATCTCCATCTCAAAGCACATAGTAGGACATGTGGCACCTGTCACGTGATGTAGACTTTCTTGTTACGGCTTGCATAAAGGATCCGAACTCGATACGAGATCCTCTGTTGCTACTCTTCTCCCATCTATTAACCATTCCCATCTCCTTCCTTTCCCATAAATAAAACTATTAGGCCAAAAGTCAAACTGCAGGCTGACAAAGCCAAAAAAAAAAAAAAGAACATTGGCTGAACCGAGACAGTATGGTGTTTCACTATAGCGAAAATGGCGCTAAAGCCTGGTCCGATTCGGACTCTATTACAGAGTTTGAGATGGCTTGCTATTCTGAGTGGAGTATTATTATGAGTCTTAAGCATGGTTTTGCGGCTATTTATTAGGTGTTTCTCTCAACCCTAAAGATTATCACTCTCATTCATCTGAGTTAGAGAGAGATCTTTCTCTAGACCCATTGAGAGATCGTTCCGAATGGCTGCTCTAAGAGGTTGTGCTGCTTCTGCTCTCTTGGAGAAGATTGATAATCTTGTTTGACAATGTGCGAGGAGATCAAGTAAGGAGAACGATGCACGGTGGAAGTCGTGTTAGTGGATTATTTGTAAGAACAACTACTGTCTTTAGGTCAAGGTACAGACTGAGGTAAAGGAGCTATGAGTATATCTTGTAACTGTTCATGAACTCCGGATTTCTAGTATGTGGTTTTTCTCCCTGGAAAGGGTTTCCACGCTAAATACCGTGTCTGCCTTCTTGTGGTGTGTGATTGGTAGATAGCTAGTTTTATATTGTCTGATTGGTTATTTCCGCTGTATTGATTGGTTAAATTAGAAGTAATATCCATTCTAGTGGGTCCTGCAAAACTCTCAATTGGTATCAGACCGGGTTACACTATTTTATTGTGTTGATCCAAATATTGATAGAATGGATATCTACCGCAAAGGCATTTCTACCCAAATCCCTAAATCTGTTGTGAAGAAGAAATCTTCTAAATGGATTAAGTGTTATAAGTGTGAAGGTTATGGACACATTGCTAGTGATTGTGGAAATAGAAAATCAAAGACAAAGGCTTTTAATTGGAAAAGATCTAAATCTAAGAAGCCTGACATTAGCAAGGAGAAATACATTGCTTTCATGGCAACTTCTGGTTTTGTTAATCCACAAGTTTTTTCTGAAGCTGAGACTGATTAAGATACTGAGTCAAATGGAGAACCAGATTGGAAAGCTGAATATGAAACAATTTTCAAAAAAACCATGAAGATGGTTAAAGTGAATGAAAAAGTTGTTATTAATTGGCAAGTATATGAAGAGCAGAATGCCTCCTTGAAAGCTGAACTTACAGAAGCACTTACAAAAGTACAAAAATTGGAGACTGAAAATAATAGGTTGCCTGACAAATTGACTGTAGAATCACAAAAGTGTGAAATACTTGATTCTGATATGAAGACTTTGCAAGCAGAAAATTCTGATCTGAATGAAAGACTCAAGATGGTTCTATCTGAGTTACATACTGTTAAAGCTTCATTGAATAGGATGAACTTCGGATCGAAAAAATTAGATGACATCTTGTGCAGTCAAAAGACACACACTAACAAGCATGGCATTAGCTACGCTGACGGAGCATTCGCTTCGAATGCCAAAGGTAAAAATTGTTTTGTTAAAAATTCAGTTGTAACTAATCCAGTTGTTAATGTTTCAAAGAAAACTCCAAAGAAGCAGAATGTGTCACATCTTGAACGAATTCCCACTTGTCATCATTGTGGAATTAGAGGACACATTCGATCCCATTGCAATAAGCTGCGAAATTTACTGACTAAAAGCAATGAAAAATGATGTGATCAATATTAATCATATAATACCGCAAGTGCACGAGTGTCTAGATGAGACAGTGACAAGAACGGGACGAACCCACAGGAAGCTAACTAAAGAAACTTTTAAATTAAGAAAACTATTAACTAACAGTTAAAGAAAGCTAATTAATGAAAGTGATTAGAGCATAGGAATCTAATAAGCATCCGCAAATTATTTATCAAGTAATCCTAACTTGTTCTAATTTTTACTTCAAATCAAAGACAAATTAATGTTTTTAATTTGGAAAATCTAACTTTTAAAATCCCTTTTTTATTATAAAAATTCGAAACTCAAGACTTCCTTCATCTCATAAAAGAATAAAAATAATTTAAGAACTACCCATCAAAAGTAAGCATAAACCATTAAAAGATCTAAATCCTAAGCATGGCCTATCAAACCTAAGCATTAATAGTCAAAAACCAATTTTTATTTTCAGAACGAATTTAAGAATGGAGATTTACCAAGGGCACGAAGACAAGCCTACTAATCATTAAGCACATAATCATGGAACCTAAAATTAGAATTACTAAATAAATAAAAATAAGTTACTTACCTTCATCCATAGCTCCAATCAAGAAAATTAGCCCACCATTGCAAATAATGCTTCTTGATTTGTTATTAAAAATTGCATCTTTACAACTTCTCCTTCATGAAAATTCTCCTTCAAAATAAATCCTTGGACATGGCCTAAGGCTACAAAAAAAAAAAAAACACACTAATGAAAAATAAGAAAGGAAGAAAAGAAAGAAGGGAATTGGAGAGAGGGAGTGTTGCATGAGATGCCTCCATCCCCTTTTGGGTTGGTTTTATAGATGTTGATGCCTCCTTTTTAGCAAAGAATATCCTCCCTTTTAGGACTTGTTTCCTTATTTGGAGAGATTTATTGTTTAGGACTCAAGTTAGGCTTCACACTTGGAAAGAGTTTGAATTGAAGATGATTTTCTACTAAGTGTGGTCTCTTGAGCTCCAAGTCTTGCCAAATTGAACTCCTCAAACATCTCTCATGTTGCCAATTTTGAAAAACTTTTTGCAATTCCCGCATAGAATTATAATAGGTAACTTCCCAAGGTCATATCTCCCTTAATATAGCTTCAATTTATGAAATCTTTGGCTCCATAGATATCTACTCGAAAAGACCTTTCCAACGGTATGTAGATTGCACCAATCCGACACTCAGGTTGAAAGTTATAACTATTTCAATTTGCTACTCCTGAAAAATCCAAGAATAATTGTGCAATTAAGGGAACTTCTATTTTTGGCATGCAATGGAGTGTGTGGGACCCATGTTGGACGTCCAAGGTATGTTTGGACTCTTTTTTTGCTTTCTTATTTGATTCTCTTCCCATATTTGGCCCGCTTCCTCACTTGCAACTTTGACTAGCCAACTCCCGTTGCAAAGTTTCTAATTGTCCATCTCTTTCTTGATTTTGGTTTTCAAATTTAGCAAGCCAGCATCATCTTTCCAAATCTGAGCTTCTTGTTTCCTCTTTGAGAATTTCCAATCTTTCTAACTCCACCAAAATGTCAAGATATGTGGGCCCACCATGAAGGGTATCCCGCCTTTGATCTCTCTCAAATTTCATCAATGAAGGTCCCACTCTTGATTTCTCCTATAAAAATAAAATTAAATGATGTCAATAATAATCGAATGTGAGGAA
The DNA here is from genome assembly GCA_029852735.1 of Persea americana. Taxonomy (NCBI): domain Eukaryota; kingdom Viridiplantae; phylum Streptophyta; class Magnoliopsida; order Laurales; family Lauraceae; genus Persea; species Persea americana. The sequence continues at coordinate 27,930,837 of CM056818.1, read as the reverse complement.
TCTAGATGGACTATGCATTTGACCCTACATGCCTACTTAATGCACCAAAAATACCCAACTTTCCAAAATAGCACACAGCGTCAAAATTAGAAGGTATGCGTTAGTGAAGCCAAAAGAACTAATTTTTGGGTGATGAATAAGATGAAAATCCCTTATGTCACAAAATTCATGCAATGTAATGAATTTTGACCAAATTTGACTAAGATTCCAACTTTGATGCTCAAATGCATGAAAACATGAAATTAAGTGTAATTCTATGCAATTAACTTAATTAAGTCCACAAATGCATATGAAATGATGAATGAAAGCTACAATTTTGTGGACTTATCAGAAAACGCAGAAGGCTGAGCTAAAAAAGAAGAATACGAAAGCTGTCTGGGTTAAGAAAGAAAACCTCTCTTCTGTATTGATACACACTTTGTTGAAATATTTAAATTTACAAGTGTGTGTGCCTACACTTCATCACCCCTGATCTACAAGATCAAGCCCCCACCCCAGTGCTGATACGAAGATCATATTGAGGGGGAGTCAATATTAAGGGGGAGCTACTGCATCCAGATTGACAGAAGCTGAACGATGATATTTGTTTGTCAATTATGGACAAATACAGGGGGAGAAGAATGGAGCTAGGGTGAGGTATACAAGCCAAGGCAATTCAAGATCTAAAAGTTTAAGCGAAGGCAATGCAAGATCTACAGTACTGAATTATTTTTAAATTCAATGTATTTTGGAATTTTCTTTTAGGTAGATCAAATTGTATTGTTTTAGGGAGTTTTGTCCAAAATTGCCAAAAGGGGGAGATTGTTAGGCCAAAAGTCAAACTGCAGGCTGACAAAGCCAAAAAAAAAAAAAAAAAAAAAAAAAAACAAAGAACATTGGCTGAACCGAGATAGTATGGTGTCTCGCTATTGCGAGAATGGCGCTGAAGCCTGGTCCGATCCGGACTCTATTATAGAGTTTGAGACGGCTTGCTATTCTGAGTGGATTATCATTAGGAGTCTTAAGCACAATTTTGGGGCTATTTGTTGGGTGTTTCTCTCAACCCTAAAGATTACCACTCTCATTAATCTGAGTTAGAGATATCTTAGAGAGATTTTTCTCTAAAGTCATTGAAAGATCGTTTTGAAGGGCTGCTCTAAAAGGTTGTGCTGCTTCTGCTTTCTCATAGAAGATTGATCATCTTGTTTGACAAGGTGCGAGGAGATCAAGTAATGAGAATGGTGCACGGTGGAAGTCGTGTTAGTAGATTCTATGTAAGAACAACTACGGTCCTTAGGTCAAGGTACAGACTGAGGTAAAAGAGCTGTGAGTATATCTTGCAACTGTTCATGAACTCTTGATTTATAGTTTGTGGTTTTTCTCCCTAGAAAGGGTTTCTACGCTAAATACTGTGTCTACCTTCTTGTAGTGTGTGATTGGTAGATATCTAGTTCTATATTGTCTGATTGGTTATTTCCGCTGCATTGATTGGTTAAATTAGAACTAATATCCATTTTAGTGGGTCCTGCAAAACTCTCAAAAACCCTCGGAAATACATGTTGTAGAAGTAAAAGAGGGAGATCTTAAGACTAAGAATGAGAAACAATTTTGGAGAAGTGGGGGTGGGGCGACAACTTAATTGAAATGGGATATTGCCCATCTAGCCCATGCCACCTTTGGGCATTTTTAGATCCGACCTAGGGCCGCCACCCCAGGTGCGGACAACATGGGTCTGACCCTGTCATGTCGTCTACAATGCCAATGCCAATGGATAGTGAGTGATTCAAATATCGACATCAGTCAGACTCATCAATGGATTCGAGCAACAAGTTCGAGGTGGTGGAGTTTGATGAGAAGATGAACTTTACTCAAAATTCCCAGTATTGGTTCAACATGTCGAAGTGTTGAAGAATGAAGATTGCACCATTGGTGCAAGGACATACCATTCAACAAGGTATGAAAAAGACATTGCCTCGAGTTGTGCGGAATCCAAGCCAAGATGGGATTGTTGGGTTTATGTCTTGTATTTCGGGTTTACCGGATTGGTTTATTGGGTTGACCAATGACTAGATTTATAGTCATGGGTATTTTGGTAATTGTACCAGGACTTTCTTAGGGCTAAGAAAGGGTTTCTTGTAGGCTAAGAAAGTAGAGATTATATATTGATGTAATCTATAACCCTAAACTTGGTGAGAGAGTTAGAGATGTGAGAACTCTACCACTCGTAGGTGTCTAACCTTTTTCGAACCATGTGGGATTAAATGGAGGAAAGTTTCTTTCCCATGGACACATGCGAGTTTGCTGAACCATGTAAAATCTCTGTGTAATTTCTCTTTCTTGTGTGGCTTGATTAATTGTGATCGTGGTGATTCATGCTTCCGCACACACGCCCAACTAAAAGGGCATAGAATTCAGATGGGCACTTAGAAACATTGGAGATTATGCGGTTTTGATTCGTTAGAAATAGTGCTAGTTGCCTCTGTCATGGATATTTCTCACATTTTTTGCTGTTCTGAATAACTTGTTTCTGATTCTGCTGAATTCTAACTTGTATGCTGTGTTGGTAAATTTGGGGCAAGCCAGTCATAAGGGAGTTCCCATCAATGTTTCTTTGTAAACATCAGTGCTGCTGCTTTTGAATGGTGATTATTTTTGCATATTGGATTGGGCACTCAAATTCCTCTGTTTTGCAGATTGGATTAGTTGAGCCAGCTGTGACAGGTACATTGAATGTATTTAAGGCGTGCTCTAAGGAGGGCCTAAAACGAGTTGATGTATCTATCATCTTTATGTGCAGTTTGGATGAATCAAAATTGGCCATGTGATAGAGTGATAGGCGAGGGTTGTTGGTCGGACATGGAGTATTGCAAGGCAAGTGAGGCAATTTTACGGAATTGACTAATTAATTTAGCTTACCAATTATGATTAACTACAAACTCCAGGCTATTTGGAACAACCTTATTGTTCCAAATGACATTGGTCTTCCCAAGTCTAGCATTTATGAATTACGATTTTGGCATCCCCTAACAACATTACATATTTTTGAACTATATTTGCAACGTCTGTGGGAAGATATGAATACACCTTCGAGGAAACAACATTATGCATACATGATGAAATTGCTCTCCCATTCGACCCTGAGGTTGTCTTGCGTTAGAAAGTTAAAACTTGATGGTACTTAGTGTTAAGACACATGATGGTACATATTCAAATTAACTTGAATAGTGATTTTTTTCACCTTTTTAAATTGTATTTCTTTTATTGAAGAACACTCCTACCTTTTCATCTATTTAGGTTCTATGGTCTTATGGATGGATGTGATTACTTGGATCGTAAATTAAAAGGTAATAAAGGGTTTCTAGCATACTTAGCGTTTCATTTCCTTCTCACTACATGAGCCATTTAGCTGGTATTCTCTTGCCAAGACCATGGCAAAAACTAGGTGGGTGGTCATATTTAAGTGGCATAGCTTGGGGGTTTTAACTGAATATTTCTTTTGGCTTTCATTTCCAAATTGTAGGGTCCGGTGATCTTGGATGATAAACCAGCAAGTGATTTTTACTGCAATGTATAACTCATTATAAAACCACTAGAGTAAAAGAGGTATTGCTTTCTGTTGAAATTGCCTCTAAAAGTAGATCATGCTGTGCATTCCCTTATTCCATGCATTAAAGTGGTTCATATGCTTTGAGTTCCGTGGGATGGTGCTGCATTAAATATATGGCTTCAAATCTCACTTACCTGATAAAATGGGGTGGACATATACAGTGGCGGATCCAGGATTTTTGTTTGGGTGGGGCTAAACCTTTGCTTGGTTTATTAACTTTTTTTCACATGAATAATACCAAAAGAGCAAATTTATTATATTTAAATAGAAATAAATTTTTTTTTCATTCTCAGGTCTCCTGTCCAATTGAAGGGTCTTGCCACTTCCTCTCCCAAATTAAGGTTATCATCGATTCATTATCATCAAGTAAGCCTAAGATAACATTTTCTTTAATCCTAGGCGTTTGAATACCATGCCAAGGCGATTTGGGTGACCACGGCCAATTACCCAATTTGGGTTCCCAAATAGGTTTTATTTGGATCTAAAGAATTTGGTTGCATGTACTTACCTTTGCTGTAAAAATGATTTCCTATAGTTGGTTATGGGCTCATGACAAAAAAGTAAAACCGTCACTAAAATGTAACCCAAATTATTCACACATGACCTCTAAGACCCTATTTTTGTATGAATTGAAGATTAAAGTATGCCCAATGGTGATTTAGTTATCTTGTAGATATGCTCAAATTTAGTGATTTAGGCTTAGGTTTGGATTAGGATTTGAAAATACGATTTGGAGATTAAGGGTTCAAATTTAGGTATAGAGTCATTAGAATTATGCTATATCTGAAGAGGGAGGGAGACTGCTATATTTAGGGTTATTTGGTGTGAGAGAGACTAACCACGAGAGAATCGACGATGAAAAATTCAATTGCCGTGAAGAGGATCTCACACTCTCAATAGAAAGAAAATGTCAAAAGAGAACGGCGCGAAGAGAATCCGGTACTCTCGATATGAAGAAAATGTCAAAAGAGAAGAGTATTTTTACCAAGGTTTTGTGATGAGGGGCGATCACATGGTTTAGATGTGGGGCGACTATTCATTAATTATAAGTGAGACATGTCCAGCCCATTCAATTTTCTAAGATTTCCAAAATAGACCTGGGGCGGTCATATGCATGTAGGTCTGCGCCTGGACATATATACTTTAATCCAGAAAAACTTCCATTTTACTGTTTGAAAAGAGGGAAAAAGAAACTAGCTCCCCTCAAGGTATGCTGGGAAATATTCAACCTCCATGATAGTGAGACATAAAAACTGGGCTTATGAACAAATGACTGTCATCTTGTGTGAATCGATGGAATGAATCATCCTTGCACTAATGACTGCATCCTTGGAATTTTCAGTCTTCTAAGTGCTTCAGTTGAATTACTGATAAAAGGATACAATTTGAGTCTTTGGCATCCCTCATCCCATTGCTCGCGAAGTGTCTGGGTTTACTGTGTTACATGCTTCTTTCATGGTATCTTGTAATGTTCAGTGAGATATTTTACTCACTCAAAGAATGTTCACATTGGAAATGGCTTGGTTTTATGGTTTTCCTGCTAATACCCAAAAAACAGTCCTCTTACTAAACCAAAACCACTGCCAACACACTCATGGTTGAGTGGTGTTGACACCTTGCTATCACACATGCCCAGAGATTGTTCCCTAGGCTTTCAAGTTGGAAGTATCACTCCTGGACGGTCGGCCAACCTATCAAGGAAGAAAAAACACCACAAATACCTTTAGGCAGTACCTTTTTAAGTTATTTTGGATAATTTTGAATGGTTAAATGCAAACAGAAAAACAAACAGAAACAACAATTCTGTTTATTGGATACAAACATAAGCCAATCATGAAAAAAAAAAAACTTCTACACAATATCTTGGTCCTACCTATGATGAGCAAAAACTGTAAACAGAGATTGAGGGCTCCTAAACTCTCCTGCTCACTGCCTACTGTGTACGACACCTTCAGCAGTCCTGAAAGCACTTTAAATATTTGTTTTCTTCATCTGTATTCTCACGTAGTGCTTCAAATCCTCTTCAGATAGTAGGACCGGAAGAAATCCACAGCCAAAAATCCTTACAGGACATGACTCAAGGCTGTTGAGCTCTCCTCTCCTGTGCACTTCCGACTGTGTTGCACTTATTTGGCAGTCTTTAAACAACCTCAAATCTTTTTTTTTTTTTCCTTCAATCGATAGGATTGGGATCCTTTGTTGGATCCCCTACTACCTAGTATGCTCTGATACCAAGTTGAACAATTATATGTAAGATAATTAGGGGTTTTTCTTCAAGAGGTCAAAAAACCCTATAAAGGAAAAACATGAGCAATATAGGAAAACGAAGAAGATTTTCTGGGAGGAAGCTGCATAGCCAAATTTTCCTATGTTAGGCTACCATGGTTATATATACTTTTGTCATATTTTGAAATGCTAAAAGAAAAAAAATAAACAGTATATTCATAAATTAGATAAACAGTGCCCTGAAGTTTATTGGATTACAACCAGATCTCATTTTTATGTCATAACAGATGGTCCACTTGTATATCTTCAGCTTTGATCCCTCACTCTCGTTGCCCTTCGGTAGGTGCCCTTCTTCATCAAATCTTAGGAAATTAACAGTTGGGCAAACAAGCCTTAGCATCCTGTCATCTCTTGGCTATGCAACAACAAATACCTTAAAGCGTGATTTAATTTCATATATAAGACTCTTTTAATGGATAAGAAAGCTTTTCTTAGATCACATAAATATGATAAAATGAAATTTATTTTATTACATACAAGCATCACTGACCAACTGGCAATCATAAGAAATATAGTCTCCAACAGTAGAACATGCAAATACATGTCAAGATAATGTTTTCCTTTGTCTAACCATTTGTCTTTGACTTCATCTTCCAACAACTTGGATCTTGAAATCAAGGGTTGCAGACATTTTTCCTTTGAACTTATTCAGGTATAGCTGACAAATTTGCAATGGAGCTTTTCTTTGTATCCTTATTTGCTGAAAGTGATGAAATGAAAGGATTAGAGGGTATTGTCAGGTTTTCCATGCTTCCTTCCAACATCTGGACCACACTTCCCATAGGAGGGCGATCCATTGGGTACCATTGTATACACCAAAGAGCCACAATTGTTAATTTCTTGGCGATGTTAGCATCTTCATCTGTTTGAAGCTCGAGTCCCATGTCTTCCTCTTGACATAGACATTTATAGATCCATTCTGGGAAATAAACTCGACTCATATTTTCTGCAGTATTGTTGTTCTTTCTTCCACTAACCATTTCTAATAACAACATCCCATAACTATATACATCTGATTTGTAGGAGACGTTTCCAAAGTTTCTTGAAAACACTTCAGGTGCAATGTAACCCATCGTTCCTCTAGCATTAGTCATAGACACCGCACTTTGCCCCTTTGAGCATAGCTTTGCCAGCCCAAAATCAGGTATCTTTGGATTGAAGTGCTGGTCAAGGAGAATATTGTGAGGCTTAATATCAAAATGAAGAATGCGCTGGTCACATCCTTGGTGAAGATATTCAATTCCTCTAGCAATGCCGATTGCAATATTTTGAAGTTTCTCCCATCCAAGAATATAGGCATTGCTGCTTTTGGAAAAAATGTATTTCTCTAATGATTCATGTGGCATGAATTCATAGATAAGTGCCCGCTTTAATTGATCAGCACAAAAGCCCAAAAGACGAACCACATTGACATGGTGAATTTTTCCCATGGTACTCACTTCATTGATGAACTCCTCACCGTCAATATCAAAACTTTTGAGAATCTTTACAGCAACGAGAGTCCCATTCGGAAGCATTCCTTTGTACACACAACCATAGCTTCCTTGGCCTAGATTCTCTTTGAATTGCCCAGTCATTCGTTTTAGATCAGCATAAGAATATCTTGTGGGCTTGTGATATTTGTATTTTTCTAGAAACTTTTCTACCTTGATTTCATTTTCCAAATCCAACTTTCTCTGACTTCCAAGAGCAGTAGACCTTAATGGTAATCACCAGAGATGTCAACAGAAGCAATGTGCCTATGCTTGAAACTGCACTTTGAGAAAATGGAAATCACAAACAATTCCAAAGAAAAGTCATTAATTTAGTCATTAAACATGAGGAGTGACCGCCTACCTATAATGACATGTTGTCTTTTTGAACCTGCAAGAGTAGTAAACTAAAGTCAGTGGAGATGAATTTTTCACTCTTCATTTCCTGTAATTGAACCAATTGGTTGTTCTTGGTAAAAACAAGATTAGTTACATAAGTTTGATGTGGATATAATTGAATTAGTAGTGTTTTGTTAGACTTTTAACCATGAGGTGGTGACTTTTTGTAGTTACCGCATGATAAGGCACAGGGTGGCAGGCAGGTCGGATAGGTAAAAAGAAATTGGGTCAACCAGGGTGTGTGGGTTAAAGCTAAACCTGTATCTGCCCATTTTTAAAATGGGCCAGATAACCCCCAGCCCGCCAACCAATGTCACATCCAATGCGAATCAACCTGATTTAACCCACGTAACCCACATCCAATGTGGGTCAACCCTTTTGACCCGGACTGTATCAATTGAGGCACAACCGTAGTTTAAAAAAAAAAAACAACCATTATGAAATAGTAACTGCCTATGCCATTGTGAGATCCCTGATTTTTCTTGTGTTATTATTATTTAAATAAGTGTGATTAATAGTTAATAATTTAGTTTTGTTTATTACATTATTAACTGGTTATTTTTGGTGGGATCTGACCATAGCAAGGACGTATTTGTAACTTGAGTGAAGGTTAGGGGTTATATGTAAATATCTATACACACACACATATATATATATATATATAAATGGCTTTCATTTTCTTTGTTTCGATGGTTTGGGGATACTTTGTTAATCGTCTTTCATTCTTGGACCCCACAGTTTCAGGGTGTCATTTGATCAGAAATGATTATCTTCACTCTCAAGGACTTATTTGTAATTTCGAATTTGTGAATGTGTGGTTGCATAAAGACTTTTATTTAGCAATATTTTATGTGTCTTTACTTATAGATTCTTTCATGTTTGGCCTATTGAATACAATTTTTTTATATGTTACATCTCTTTTTACTTTTTGAGAAAATTTAGAAATAATCATATTATACATGTGCTACTAGTATACAATTATTATTTGTCTATAGTACAATTTCAATTTCAAAATCATGAGTCAGAGTAAACCCATATATCTTACAAGATAGATTTTGTACGAGAAGTAATTCTCAACCATTAATACCTATGCCTATTATATATGCATATTGTAAACGAGGAGACTATATGGTGCGGAGAGATTCCTTGACAGGGTATATGTACAGGAAGAAATTACTCCCCTAGCAGGCACAAACGTTCAGGAAATAAGTTCTTGGAGGGGCAAAAATGAACAATTAATGTTGAAATTTACATTAATTTACATTAACAGGAAGGGGTTTCTTGAAATTTCAGGGAGGTCATAGCCCATAGCCAACCCAGCCCCCTTAGCTCTACCCTCGTTCGTCCTTCACGGAAAAAATAAAAAATAAAAATAAAATATTCTAAGGAACCTCTCCTCCCAATAGAAAGAGGCTTTTTTATTATTATTTTTATTTCTTATTTATTTTTTTTACAGAAAATCTAGGCCTATCAACCATGGAAAATTCCCTCCACAAGAAAGCTGCGAAATTCTTTTGCGAAAAAAAGGGGACACAAATGTATCCAAAATTTTTTAGGGAGTTTCCCAGTAAATTTGTCTCTACACTTAACATTTTTCCAGAGTAGGTGAAGTTTAAATATTGTCTACAGAGTTGTTCGTACAATAATGGTGCGATATCAAACTCGTAGAGCCCTAGAAAACCGTACAGTGCAATATGTGTGATATGGCATGGCATTAGGATATCGCATAATCCGATGTATGCGATATCGCATAACCCTAGGATATCGCATAAACAATTCGTTCTGGGGCAATACTTAAACTTCACTAAATTATGTGCAAATGCCAGGTCTAAGGACCGCTGTACGGTCAATATCCCAATTTTTTTATCAAGCCAAAACTTGAGACATCAAAATGTCACTCCCCATTGGATTAAAATCCGAAGAAATATACCCTAAGGTAGCCGTGGGGTAGCTAATGATTGCCGGAGGAGAGGTGGGGGTGATAGTTGAGGAGCGTAATGTATTTAAGAGAGTTTTGGGAAGAAGGGGTTTAAGGACATTTAAGAAAAAAAAGAGAGAAGAAAGTCGGAAAAAACACTAAATCTAGCTAGATGTGCTGATTTTAAATTCAATTGGAAAACTTTAGCCCTCTTTTCAAATGAAAGATTTTTTTTCCCTCAATTTGACAATTGGGCAAAACTTCAGCCCTATTTTGAGATTTTTTTTTTTTATAAATGGTACTAATACCTCTGTGAGGAGGCAAGCAGAGCGTCTTAGAGCTGTTGTTGTCCCGATATCCGCATTTGTTTCCACTCCATTCGCAGTGTATGCAACTGGGCACGTACCACAGCAGTCTTAGGCCATCTAAAACTTGGCCATAATCTCTGTAACTGACGTTTTGCAACGTCTCAGAAATATGATTCTCAGTTAGCGGAGGAGCCGACAGCAAATTAAGATTAAAAGGATATAATCTTGGAACTGAAATGATCTTTACTGGCTGGCAAGATACTGGCAAAAAACCCACAGTTGAAGACTCACGATCACCATTGGGGAAAATAAAAGCATTATGTTCTGCGTCACTCAGACAAGAGATAGGATCATCTTCCACGAAGCCAACTTTCTTTGAACAATTAAGGAGTGTATAAAGAGTCCAGTTGTCTGGATTGATACGAGAAGAGGTGAAATTGGAGCTGATGAAGAGGAGGTTCCATAGGCAGTTCTTGTCTGCCACAATGGTCAGCGTCTGGTACTCGTAATCTATTATTTCCACGATAACATCACGTCCTAAAAGAGGGAAGTGAATGGAGGTGTAGTTGTCTTTGCAATAAAGATCGAAACCTGGATAGCCGCAGCATGGATGATGAAGGCCTTCGATTTTGAAGGGGAATCTGATAAGAGGACCATCCCTGGTGCCACAGCTCACAGGTTCACAAGAGTGGGCATAGGCATGGGAGTATTCGATGATGAGAGGAAGAGAGAGGAGGAGGGAGAGCAAGCGGAAGAAGAAGCTCTGCTCTAAGCTGCCCATTTCTTTTGCTATGGAAGGGAATGATAGTAAGACTAGAAAAGTTTGTTACTTTTATTTTTGGATACCAAATAGCATTAAGCTAAGTTGGTCTCTATCCGAGTGGTACGTTTGTTTGCATGGAATTGAATTACTGGAATATCACGAAATGTATTCCCGGAAAGTAGCTAATATCTAATAAACAAACGTGAAGATTCATAAATGGCATTACGAATATTTCCCCTTGAATGGAAAACGAATTAGGGAAAGATGGAAAATGAATAACTAGTCTTCACTCTAATAATTCAACCTTCACCTCTTCAATTTATTTCATTTTACCCTAAGATTTTAGGAGTCAATTCCATACAAACAAACGACCATAATTAATTGATGCCTTTCACTGACTGTCCAGGTGGGTTTCTAAGTGATCACTTTGGTTCCTTTGAAATATATTTCCTGCCATCAGACAGACCGTTCTCTTTGTTTTCATTTTGGCTGAGGTAAGCTAGACTCTTCAAAGATTGGGATGGCCAGAGTTTCCCGGAATAACCCATAATTCAGCATTCACCCTGTTCAGTTTGTTTTATTCATAAAAAAAAAAAAAAAAAAAAAAGTTTGTTTAGTTAAATCTTTTGGAGGCTAAAAACAGCTTTGAGGTCAAATTTTGTATCTTGACTCAACATAGATTTTACGAAAATGGAGAAATTCAGTGAGCCACTAAGATTTACTTGTGAAAATGACAAACAATGAATGAAAATTGTTTCCATTGCATTCAATTGCATATGGAAATGAAACATGTGTAAATTTGAATCGTTTTCCTTTGACATGCATAAAAGCCAAACAATTCCTAAGATTATTGCTCAGATAAATATTAGGTAACCCTTCATAGACTTCCAAATCGTCTAAAATCTTCACCTCTCTTGGCTGTGAAGTATCAAGGTGAGGATGAAGTATTCATGTACTATTAACTCGCGCTTCCTATTGCAAACTCCGATTGGGGATGTGGTAGCTACGGGTAAAATACTCAATTTTAGTATTAAAGCTGGAGGGATGATGAGCTCTCACTTTTGTATTTGTTAAGCTGATAAGCTTTGACTTGATGCGTTAGATTGATGCATAAACTTACATTTTTAAGCTTTTGTAATATTTTATTCGAGTGTCTATAAGACTATTATTGGAGTTAAATTTCTTTAAAAATGTCATTTCTTTTGTGGCCCCCACTACTGATCTCAAATCCCTCTACACCATAGGTATATAGCCAGGGGCGGACCTAGGGGGGGCTGGTAGGGGCATTGCCAACCCCCACCCTCTCTTACATCTCGAAACTCCCTTCAACGAGTGGCTTTGGCCCCTCCATCACGTTGCCATCCATTAATTGATGGCCCCTCCATTATTTAGGACTTTATTTAACATGGTTTTGACTCTTAAATAAAAATAAAAATATTGCTGATTTTGGGAAAAACTTATAATGAGAAAAACAAAAAAAAAAAAAAAGGAAAGGAAAAGAAAGAAAAAAAAATGAAGGAAAGGAGAACAATATAAGTAAGGTTTGATGGAAATTGGAGAAAAGATTTCTCAATCTTCATTCTAATTTATCTACACTTGCCCCAAATCTTATGATCCAAGAGAGGAGAGGAAAAATCACGTCTTCTTGTCGGAGATCTTGAAAGGAGTTGTAGGTTATAAACTTGCAAAGGCTTCGAGGTGTGAATAAAGAAGAAAAATGACCAACCTTCTCTTTTACAATTTTTTTTACATTGCATAGATGTACCAATTTCACTGCATGTCATTATGTATTTTCAATCTTTGTGGCTTATATTAAGATCTAATCCGCTTAAAATCAATGTCTATTTGCTATTACATTGATTTTTAGCTCAATCAGAGTTTATTCATTGTGGATAAATAAATATAGTTGTATTTTATTTTATTTTTTATTATTATCAATGTTAGAGAAATTCGGTTAAAGAAATATATTTTAAGGAGATAAAAGCTAGTGGAACCATGCTTTTTGAATGGTTTAGATTTTAAATGAGTTGTTGTTATTACTTTTCTTTGAGGTTTTAAATAATAATATTTTATGTTATGATTTATAGGCTACATGCATAGGAAAGGATCGGCACCCATGTTGATTTTTTATTTTTTTTTGTACTTTAGTGTATATATATATATGGTAGATATATAAATGCATTATTAACCATGAAAATTGTTAAAACTGCACTTCGCAACAGAATGAACGATAATTTTTTCGGTACTCAACCATGAAAATTGTTAAAAGTGCACTTCGCGACAGAATGGAATATGATTTTTTTAAGAATTGTTTAATTATATATATTGAAAAAGAAATCACAAAGAAATTTAGAACCGTAATAATAATTGATAACTTCAACTCAATGAAAGAACATGGAGCACAACTTTAATATTTTGATTACTACGTATTTTATTACTATATTTTGTAATTTTATTTTTAAGTTTTTTTTTTCTTTGGCCTTCCCTAAACAAAATTCCTAGTTTCGCCCCTGTATATAGCGTGAGAGAGAACACAAAGAAGCACTTAAGAGTCTCACAGGAAGTTGAGAAGGCTTAAAAAGTCTTAGGCTCTGTTTGGCAAATCTTATATATGTTTGAAATAGATTTGCATGAAGCAGATCTATTTCAAATGTCTCCTATTTGAAATTGATGTTTTTGAAATCAATTGTTTGGCAACACAACAAAATCGATTGAAATAGACTTTTCAAATTCAATGGTATATAATTTTTCATAAGTTTCTCCATATCCAAAAGGAGTCAAAAGACTGATTTTTGGACTTATCGCCGTTTTTAGTTTTCCTAAGAGGATCAACGGTTGGATCTTGAAAAGGTCCCCACGAAGTCCATAGAATTTAAATCAAATGGTTCCCTTTTTATGCAAATTTCTCACGATCCGTGATAGATCAACGGTTCAAATTTGAGCCCATAGCTGTGTTTGGATCATTACAGATACCCAATGATTCAAATTGTAGTTTACTGGCCCAAATTCCGAGGAAAGAAATAAAAAAGGACTGGCCAATATCACGTTTTACGATACAAATTTTAGTTTGCTACACATTAGTGGTTCTCAAGTTTTCTTCATTTTTTCGAGATTTGGACCACATGAGGGGATGGAAATTTTATACATAGTTGTTTCAAGATTTGGACCACATTAGGGGATGAAAATTTTACACATAGCAGTTTTCAGTGTTTCAAAGAGGATTAACGGTTCCGTTCGTGATTATGGGGCTCACAGAAGCCCATAAAATAGATATATTGTTATGAGCTTTTCCACAAATATATCACGGTCCATGATAGATCAATGGTTGAAATTTGACCAAATACCCGTGTTTGGTCTTCTTAATGCTTCCAATGGTTCAGACCCTCGTTGAGGGTCCTAAATTAAAAAGAAGCAATGGAAAAAAAAAGACAAAAATGGTGAGGAAAAATAACGTCCCAGTTACTGGTCACATGCACGTCTGTGCGCTTCAGAGCACAGAATCCATTTCAATTCCCTCCATTTTCGGTCCCATTTGAAAAAGAGGCATTTCCTCGTTATACTGATTGAGACAAATGTTGCCATTTCCAATCCAAACGCTCCAAAAGCATTTTGAAGCAGTTTTAAGATAATAAGAGGTTGTAAAAAAACTTGCAAAACGGGCACTTTCTCAATAAAAAGAACTAGCTGCCACACCTAGTGTATAGACCTCATCAGGTTTCACTTAAAATGGCCCACTATTAAAGCACTCAAAGAAAGTGTGCACTTCTTTTTGTTGCCACTGATGATTTTAAGTCCCACTAATGTTGTTTATATAAGTAAATACACACATAACAAAAAAAAAAAAAAAAAAAAAAAAAAAAAAGAGAAAAAAAACACATAAAAGCCCCATGAGAATCTCATGAGGCCACTCTATAGGCTCACCTAAGAAAAACCCAAATCTTTTAACAAAAAAACAGAAAAGAAAATTCCAAACCAATAATACATTGTCTCTTCCAGTAGTATAATAACTCACCCTAAGACTAGCAACTTTTAAAACTCTCAATCAAAATATTATAAAAATTCTAAATCATTCATATAAATATATCTAATGATGGCTTCCATATCATGATGGATTTAAATATTTTTATAAAAAAACATGTATTAATTTTATTGGGTTTAATTTTTTAGTTGCCAGTGTTATATTAATAAACAAAGATGTATTTCTTTATCGGATTTAGATTTTTCTTGGTATAATTAAAGCATTAATCACATTATTAACACCACTAGTACTTGATTAAAAAAAAAAAAGGATTTTCAAATGAGAAGGGACAAAACTAAAATTGTAAGGAGGTACAAAATTCTTATGCTCCCCGTAGTAATCTTCGCAGAAACATCGGTAGTCGCTGCCGTTAGTGCAAGTCAGGACCAGATACTTCCACTCCAAGGGTGGTTGCATTTCTGACTTGACTTTAGCTCACCTGACTTATCAACCAAGCTCACTTGGGTCCCATTGGAATGCTAACATGTAAGAGTCTTTGCAAGACAAATCGGAGTCACTGCCATTACTGCAAGTCTAGGACGACTAGATACATTGACATCAAGAGTGGCTGCATTGCTGACTTGATTTCTGAACCACTAGCTCTATTGGTTCCATTGGAATGCTAACATCTAAGAATTTCGAAGAAATATCATCAGTCAATGCCATTAAAGTCTAGAACGACCGAGCCAGATACATCCACATGAAGTGCTTGTTTATTTGGGTCCCATATAAAGAAATATAGGCAGTCGGTGATGACCGTGATGGCAATAATAATAATATTAAGAAATCAACACAATAACCCTCGCTAAGTATAGATTTATCCTTACACTGCCAATTGAACATCTATACACTATGAAGATAGATATAAAGAAGAAAAATAATTAATGATCATTGCAAGTCAAGACTCAAAATTTTTAGGAGACTTCGTTGTGGAAAGCTAGTTATTTTTTAAATTTTTCTTGAGAAAGAAGTGATCCGCGAAATATGAAATTTTAAATGCTATGAAAAAGTATTTTCACTTTACATATATATTTTTCACAGAAAAGGGGGGACACTACCTACCATGTAAAGCATTTCACTTTCGATTCTCCCGTTAAGTAAAAAATGTTAGCTGGATAATTATTATTATTATTATTATTTTTTGGCCATATAAGCAACCGAATGCGTTGGGACGAGGAAGCTAGATTCAATGTACAGGGCTTTCCTTTTCTTTTCAATCTTCTTCCCAGCAATTTTTAACAGTTATGCTGAGATGCAAGATTGCTACTCTTCCTGTGGACCTCTCGCCAACATTAGCTACCCTTTCCGCCTAAACCAATCGCCCAAAACATGTGGCTTGCCCGATCCAATGTTCGAGTTCACTTGCGAAAACAATCGAACAGTTTGGAGTTTCTTCTCCAATCGATACTACGTTCTGAACATCTCATCATTCTCATACGAGAGAGGGATGATCCGACTCCTTGATTCTCTTCTTCCAGCAAAGAATTGCTCTTCCCTCCTCTCCTACAACTACGGCTCCTATTCAGACTTTTCTAACCTCGAACAATCTCTCTATTTTCCTTTCAGTCCGGGTCAAGTTGTGTATGTGAATTGTTCGGTTCCAGTAGAGGATCCAGCATATGTACCAGTTACCCCATGCAATAGAAGTTCTTCTCCTCACACTCCATATCTTTATGCCATCATGAATAATTCTATGTCAATTACCCGTCTCAACACCTCCTGCAAGGTTGTAATGAAGATCCCTGCGTCTTTTGGAGATCGCGAAAATGCTACCAGTTACCATGAAATTGAAAGTACTCTGATGAGGGGTTTTGAAATGTTTTGGGAATTAATGCCTTGGGACTTATGGGGAAACTGCTATTCCGAAAAATGCTGGAAAGTAAGGTCTTGTGAAAGATTATTACAGTCACGTCATTGTAAGTGTTAGAATGTTAAGATTAAGTAAGTTCAAATAGAATTTGAATAGATTTGAATTAGAAATTTTCTACTCCATAAATTGATGTTTATGTTAGTGAAAATATACGGAGCCGTTTTTTCTGTTCTGTTTTTTCAATTATTGTCTATTTATTAAAAAAGGGCTTGTTTTCCCATTTGATTTCAAAGAATCTTGGTATGGAGAATTTCGAAATTGGTATGGGGAATTGTACTTAGTATTTGAAATCTTCTAGTTAGCTGAAATTTAGAATTCAAGCAGCAGAAATATGTTATTTGAAATATTAGAGGACAAGCCATCACATCATTTCAAAAAAAAAAAAAAAAAATCCCAAATTCTAATAAGAAATTCTCCTAAAGAAATAGGCCTTTAAGATTTACGGCCGATTTACAAAGATAAAATTTCTTTAGTATTATTTCCTCATTTTAGTTGGTAACAACTTCTATATTTATTGGCTGTCCTATTTGTCATAAATACCTATCAAATATGAAAAATGATGCCGAAAGATTTCAACCTTCATGTTTCGTTATTATTGGAAAATATTGCAGAAAGATGAACTCAAGTTTGATTAACAAACGATTACATAACTAACATTTACTGTTAAAACCGATCATACAAAGTTTTCAAATTCTTATTCTTTTATTATTACAGTTTTCTAACAATACTTTCAGCTCAGTACATTTTCGTTCCTTGTAATGGTGTTTCCAATATCTGTCCCTGCCCACAAGCCGAACCACATGAGGATGCAACTTGGCAATTCTGCAACCATTTTACATTTCCAGCCCAATTAACAAATGGGTTGGCCTGACACAATAAATTCCTTTGAATCCATCAACCCAGCTCAAAATAGACTGGGCCTCACCTAGAGTATTTTAAAACATCGCCCTGACCTGTGAATTGAGGGTTTTGGTTAACATTGCATGGAAAAGTAATAGGTGCCACATAATATGGTAAAGCAGAATTTGATTTAGCACGTCATAATCCTATTTGACTTAGAATCGATTCAAATAGATATATTTTTACTTTACACTTACACCTCTTGATAATGTTTAATTGGATGTCAATTCAAGCACTTTAAGCCCTCCTTTTCTTTACTTCTACCTCTTATTTCAAAAAGTAACCGGAGGATAACTTTTTCAAATAAACAATTAGATACCTTTTGCGTTGTTTTTTTCATAAATTTGCCCATCTAACTTATATAAAATAATCCCGTTTGCATGTACTGGTTTTACTTTACCAAGAATCTTCTAATACTTCTTTCATATGAAAACTTTTCTCTATAACTTTGACAGAGTAAAAAGTTTACTTTTTGTAATTGAATAGACATTCCAAAGAGACTGTTTCTAACTAGGTGTAATTGAAACAACTCCTTCGAAGAGATCTATTTGAAGGAGCTAATTTGTTTCAAACAAATGTGCATTACGAAACAGGCCCAAGTGGAGCATTTATCTTATGTGCTTGACTCCTTACAGGACTTGAGAAATATACTCATACAGCCATGCTTCTACATAAATGGGCTAAGTTTATGGTTCATGAGTTTAACTATTTATGATCCATTCTCATAGCTGACAAATGTGGGTTTCTATTTTGACTAGATTCATCCATTCTCATAGCTGAAAAAGGTAGATTTCTATTTTGACTAGAATCCTTTATACGTGCAGGTTTCATAGGAACTCTCCGTAAATACCTTGAAGGTAATTAAAAACTTAGATGATGTTTTCTGATACGCAGTTATCCTGATCAATTAACAATTTTTTAGTACTTCCTTTTTCATCAATCTTTTTCATAATTTGACTTTATTTTCTTCTTTGACTTTCCTTACAGTTGCTGCCTACTACATGTTCTACAAGGATATGGGTAAATCCTATCAAACAATTTATATCGCATGATTACTGATTTTGTTTGTACTCATTGAAAACTATAGTCATTTTAGCAAGCTAGATATATGTTGACCGGTAGGGTGATTGCTTTGGTGCAATGGTAAAAGTCTCGGATGCCATGTATGATAATGCAGGTTCGAGACCTGCAAGTAGCCATTTTGTTCAAAATCACCAAAGGTTTGGTCTTTCTCCGGTCTGGACGTTTACAGGAACTTGCTTTGGCGGGCCATGCATCGGGTGATGACCTTATATATTTTGACTAGTGCATGTGTTTATATGAAGTTATGATTTTCTTAGACAGCATTCTTATAAAGGCTTTGGCATATAAATTTTAAGTGTAGCATATCTGCACGGTTCTCATTTCACTTTCTTTGATGACAGATATTGGTCGGGCTTCCTTTTATGGGTACTTTGGTAAGACAATCTTATATAATTTGAAATTACATGATCGTGTAGTACACATATATTATTCATGCTTCTATTTTATTTCATAAGGAAGAAATATAATCATTGAAGCAAATCTAATACATATTTTGTGTGTGATTTCCTGTTTGAAGAGATATACTTTCTCGGGAGACCAATAATTGGAGCATTGTGCGTTTTTATTTTTTTGCTGTACAAACTACGAAATAGGCATATATGGATGGATACAAGTGTTGAAGAATTCCTTAGTAGTTATAGATATCAGATGCCAAGAAGATACTCTTACTCAGAAATTAAGAAGATATCAAAGCGCTTCAAAGAAAAAATAGGCCAAGGAGGCTATGGCTCTGTTTACAAAGGAAAGCTCTCAAATGGATGTCTTGTCGCAATAAAAATGTTAAAGAGCACCAAGGGTAATGGGCAAGAATTCATCAATGAAGTTGCCACAATTGGAAGGATACACCATGTGAACGTGGTACGATTGATCGGGTTTTGCTCGGAGGGGTCAAAAAGGGCTCTTATTTATGACTTTATGTCCAATGGTTCTCTAGAAAAATACATCTTCACAGAGGAAAATAAAAATTCTTTGTGTTGGAACACAATGTACCAAATTGCACTAGGAACGGCTCGTGGGATCGAGTATCTTCATCAAGGATGTGATATGCGGATTTTGCATTTCGACATCAAGCCTCACAATATTCTCCTTGATGAGAAGTTCACCCCAAAAGTTTCTGACTTCGGACTGGCAAAGTTCTATCCAACTGAAGAGAGTATAGTATCAATTACAGCCGCAAGAGGAACTATGGGATATATTGCTCCTGAGCTATTTTATAAAAGCTTAGGTGGTGTTTCATACAAGTCTGATGTATATAGTTTCGGGATGCTTTTGATGGAAATTGCAGGGAAAAGAAAAAATATTAATGCATTTGTTGAGCATTCAAGTCAAATTTACTTTCCATTATGGATTTATGATCAACTCAAGAACAGAGGGGAGATGGAAATGTTGTGTGCGAAGAATGAAGAAAAAGGAATTGCAAAGAAGTTGATAATGACTGCGTTATGGTGTATACAACTGAAGCCTATCGATCGCCCTTCCATGAGAAGAGTTGTAGAGATGCTAGAGGGGAGTGTGGAGCATTTACAAATGCCAAGCAAACCATTATTATTCCCAAAAGAGATGCATGATCAAGATCATTCTCCAAGGGCAGAAACTGCAGAACCATCAACTTCTAACCAATTAGGATCAATCACAAATAATACGGAAGAATCAAATATCATAGAGCTGGTTGTAGATTGACAATTATGCTCTATGATAACAGTTCTCCTTGTCCATGTTCTCATTAGAAGTGAATAAAAATGTGTTCATCTTGATGTTCTATTTCTTTCGACTTTCATTTTTCTTCATGACTCATCTTAAATAAAGATCTGCTCTGAGGCTTATGAGCTTCCATACACAGAATTAAAGGGATGAAATGCAAATTGCATGCTTCTCTAACCACAACTAATGAGAGCTTGTAGTCCTCGTCGATGTACATGTTATAGAACTAAGAAATCAGGGACCATCATTAAAATGGATATGGTAAATGATTTACTTCTTTAAGCATTCATTATTTTTGTAACTATGTGACCATATATGAGATGTGAAAATTAATCGACCTCTCAACTTTATGCAAAGTAAGAGGTTACTGAATGATTGCTAATACAATAGGGTCTCTTACAATGAATAAATGGAGCCAGACTCCTTTTGAACTAAGCTATTCCAAATTTTGTTTCAGTTGAGCACAAACCAGCTCAGTTGAAGCTTGCTGTTGGCCCAGCAGAGCAATGCCACAATCCAATCAAAATCACAAGCAAAGTAGGTCTTTAATTCGCGTAATTCCAGTTTAGATTGTAAAGAACAATCTGCTGAATTCTTTTGTTTAATAATAGAGCTTGTAGGTTGATTAAGGCTGTTGATATTTGAATATCTGGATTTTTCCTTATGTTAGAAACCCCATAGGATTTGGAATGGATTTGGTTTGGAATTGGTTCTAGATTTATATTCAAGTATTCCACTCAAAGATATCTCCATCAATCTTATCTCATGTATATGGGGTCGATTGTGTGGATCCAAATTAACACTCAACACTTCACCCTTTTTGTTGAAATATTCGGTCTCTCTGCAATCTAATAATCTCCCAGTGTTTCTTTCAAAGTCTCTACAAGATTATTAGTTCCCATAAGATTGCAATCCTGCAATAACCCATACAAGGTCTATGTTTCATCTTCATTTTTTTGTCCCCAAATTATTATGCTTTGATTTTCTCTTCTATTGGAGTGAATCCTAAGTTCTCTCTTAAGCACTTATTTCTAATTTTATGCCACTTAACTGATGATAGGGAAAAAAATGACATGAATATAATCAATAGCTTAGGTTGAATATTAAATTTAATGAGGCCAGAAGGTTCTCCCTGCAAATTATGGGCCAAGCTGACATGGTACACTATATATTGCCAGGCAAACTCACAAAAGCCTAGTCCACTCGCCAACCTAGCCCATTCAACAGTCCATCCAATTCACTGGCTCTAATGAGCTTGCTGGCCCACTTTCCCACAGGTCCAACTCACCAGGCTAGCCCACCCATCAACAACCCACGCAGGCTAAGAAGACATCCACCCATTTGCGGCCCTGAGGAAAAGGAACAAGCATATTTTAGTTTTTGTCCCATTTGAATTTCCTTTTTATTTTAGTAAAATTGTATATTGGTCTGTGGTCGCAGTGTCTGCAGAGCCTTTGGGTCACTGATCGAATTTACCATAAGATGACCTGCCATTTTATAGCCATCCATGAGACATATAGCAGCGTCCAATGGACTTGATTTATTTATTTATTTTTTTAATACAATGGTTAGATCCTAAAACTCTTCTTAACTGATTGGCATAGAACTCACAAACTCTGCCCACTGTGTTTAATTTAATTAGAGATTACTTTTGTAAAGAAATTGTTGTAACTTTGTAATTTTGTTTGCTTGCTATAGTCCCAGGAATTTGTAACAAAAGAACATCAAAGAGGTCAAGGGTAAATGATATAAGGTGGAAACATACGTGGGATAGCTCCTTTACTAGGACTTCATTTACTCATATGATGCCGGGTGATTAATTTCTAATGTGGTGGAACTATTTGATTTTGATTAGAGGATCACCATTACTTTTTCAATTTTAATCACATTAACAGAAAGACTATTATAGAAAATATTAAGGTCTCTAAATTTGTTCATGCATGCTTATAATTCCTATGAATTCAATATAGAAACAACAAAGGGCCTATATACTCTTCTTAAAAGATCTTGATCATGTGTCTGAATAACCTTCTTTGTGAATTATCCATTAAGTAAATGTTGGGATAATTACAAATTTGAGGTTTTCAGAAATATTAAGATGAATAATAAAATTTATCAAGTTTATATAATTAAAAAACATATCACATAAAAATTCATATTTGCCAGTCCCAAATGTGGTCTACGCATGGGTTATACAAAAATAATAATAATAATAATAACTTCGATTGTAGTCCAATCACTCTCAGTTATCTTTAAACACCTGGGTTTTTTCTGTTGGTAACAAAGATTTCATTAAAAGAGAAGCCCGGTACAAGGTCATAAAATAAAAAAATAAAAAAAAAGGAATGGAAAAGTGCAAGAGAAGTGCAGCAACCCCAATCCCAAGAAGGTGCAAGAGAACATACACCTGGGTTTTTAGCTGCTTGTTTTCATGTATATATATATATATATATTATGATAATGATCGTACGGTAGGCCTTAAACCTGAAAATTGCCCTAGAATTGTTGGAAATTCCTTTTTTTTCATTCTAAGTTTTTCCCAAAATCGGTAATATTTTTATTTTATTTTATTTTAGAGTCAAAACCATGTTAAATAAAGTCCTAAATAATGGAGGGGCCATCAATTAATGGATGGCCAGATGATGGAGGGGCCAAAGCCATTCTTTGAAGGGAGTTTCAAGATGCATGTGACCCCAACCGCCACCCAATGCCGCCCCCGTCCCCCGCCCCCCGCCGCGCCTAGACAAGCTATGCCATGCTGAGCCTCAGTAGCATTGCCCATTTTACATCTGTAATGCAGGCATAGCCCTAACTAATCTCTAAGGTGGGGCCCAAAAACTGCAATGGTAGCAGGAATAGAGGTAAGACCTGTTTGTTTGTAGGGTGGAGTAAAATAAATGAGTGTTAAATGAAGAAGAAAAGAAAAGTGGAGGGAGTAAAAGCACCATATTTTGTCATTTTATGTTTTTTAAGAGTACATTTTTATCATTTTGTGCCTTGTTAGCGCTTTTTTGTCCTTTTGTACAACTAAAAGTATCTTTTTATCATTTTTATGCTTTTACAATCAACTCCTTCCGCTATCTTTTTTCTTGATTTGAGATTTTCATTTCATTTACTCTACCCTAGAAACCAACATACCCGGAGTAAGCTAAAAAACAAGTGGAGTGGGGTTTTGGCTAATCTCAGCTCAGACGGAGTTTAGCATCAAACCGATGCAGGCTTGGTATTATACGAGTTACCAATAGTATAGAGGTGGCACAACACGCCTCAACCTAGGCATGGCCGCCCCATCAGTCCTGTCGTGCCATGTCAGCACGCCTGACGACACAGCTCGCAGCCTAGAACGATACAAATCGTGTCATGCTCCATGTCAGGCTCCTAATGTGATTTGCTTCCATTTTTAGGGTTTTCGGCCAAAAGATTTTTAAAGATACATACAAAGAAGAGCATAACACACAGATAAGACCATTTTATAGACTTTTAAAAAATAAAAATGACCTCCAATGCTGCCAATATGATTTTTTTTTTTTATGGCGGTTGGGGGAGGGGGAGGGGGAGGGGGGTAAAAGGGTCAAAACACTAATATGACTTCTTTTTTTTTTTTTTTTTTTTGCATGTTTGAGTAAAATGGTCAACATATACCGTCTGTCGTGCCCATCGTGCCATACATAGGTTTGCCTGAATCGGGCCGTGCCTTATCAGTGCCAACAGGCCTGGTCATCAGGCTCAGCACGGCCCATTTGACACCTCTACAACTGTATCACAAGGGGCCAGGAAGGTCTGGGAAATCTGCAACTCTAGGATAGTAGGGTTACGGGTACCCTGAGGAGGATGGAAATAGTAGTCATGAATAGGGAGAGGCTACAGAGGTGTCAAGACCTGGAGCTGGGGAAGGGATGGGATTCAGATTAGGGATTTTAGGGGGTGACAAGGTAGAGGATAAGAAACGGTGGAGATACCTCCATTTCAAACTTTTTCGTCACTAGCATTTTAGTTATTCGAAGTAGGCTGTTTTTTGGGGTCATCAAACAAAAAGCACACAGATCTGGGCTTTAGCCCAAGCTAGGAATATCTAAAAACATGATACACATTATATACATGGTTATATAATCAATGGAAAACGAAAATATTATACATGTTAGATACGATTATCTAATTTACAGAATAGGAAAACACTAATATGAACCCATCTTCACAATACTGGTCATGTTTGTGATAATTTACAAAATAGGAAAACAATACTAGTCATGCTTGTGGTAGACTGGTGGGATGATAAACAGGCCTTAGAAAACATGGTTAATGGAGATCTTTTAACCTTGGTCTTGGTGATTTGAATTACAAATTGAGCCAGTCAAACCACGTTCATGTAAAACCAAGGATATGGTATTTTTGGAGAAATGATCTTACTTTTTGCACAAGCACAAATTTTGTGTGTTTTGATGCAGTATTTTTTAATTGTGAAGGGAGAAAAATTAACTAATATTTTTCTTTGCTTTGGGCAGGGCCTACACGGATAACATGAGAACGGGCACAAACTATTTTACTATAGTTCTAGAAAATAAAGTCCTAAGTTCAGCTCACAGGCCTAAAACTAAATACACAGTTCCCATCTAATCGAAAGAAAATCTTCACATCTTCACCCATGCACAAATCACTTATTTGTGTTTGCGGTCCAGCTTGTGAGGTTGGATGCAACCATTTTTATTGGGAGTGGGTTAGATGGAAAGGTCTTTTCATCAAATTATCCTAGCTCTTATCTTCATAACCTTAAGATTTAATGTTTATTGGACCATAAATATCTTTGAAAGTCAACCCAACAATGGTTAAAGGTTTGATCATTTCAAATTTGGGCATTTGATCTGCGAGATCAAGGTGGGGATGAGTGTGTGGCTGCAGCCATTTTATATGGGTTAGATGGCAAGGTCTTTTGGTCAAATCATCCTGGTTCTTATTTTAAGAACATTAAAATCTAATGCTAATTTAATCATAAATATTTTTGAAAGTTCGCCGAACAATGGTTAAAGGTTTGATAAGTTTTAAATTTGGGCATTATGCCAGATCTAGATAGGGATAAGAGTGTAAGAGCTACACTGATTAAAGATGGATCCAAGTGGGCCGAATGAAATTGGACTCTACATGTAGTGTACTCCTAGAAAAAGATTTCCTCCAAAACAAATCTTATAGAGATTACTAGTGCTGCACATGGGCGGTTCGGATCGGTTTAACACTAAAACCAATAACTAAACCAAACCTGTCGGTTTTTTAATTAACCAATCCGATCCGACCAATGGAGAGGACTTAAACCGGACCAAACCAAACCAAACGGTTCGGTCAGTTAAATCATTGTTTTTTTTTTCAAAACCAGACATTGAGATTTTCAAAATGATGAGACCCCATCCTTTGCATTTGTTCCAGTGTTTAGTGCAAACATAAAAATCCAACATTCCAATGATTCATTTAAAAAATAATTATACTCCAAAAAGAGAGTTTGGACTAAACACAAGCGCACAATTATATTATAGAATAGAAATTCTATAATCCAATTAAGAAAAGAAAATCTTAAAAGCTGAAATTAGAGTGGGGAAAAAACTATAAAAGTATTGAGATAGTATTGAGTTCATGTAAGAATGATTCGTCGAATATAACTATGAAAGTAGTAAACGAAACCCTAAGGTTAAAATAGTAAAAAAGCAACACTTAAGTTAATGTATACGGACAGTTCGGTTTAAGCGGTTTTTATGATATATAAACCATTAACCAAACCAATGTAAGCGGTTTTTATGATTCTCAAACCGTTAACTAAACCGATCAACTATAAACCGATCCGAACCGCCCGGTTTTTTGTGCTGGCCTAGAGATTACATGGGAAGGGTGTGCTGGTAGCCTACTGAATAGAAAAGGGTTTCATTCTGACTTTTATTTTGACTCTATGTTATGGACAAAAAAGTTTCTAAGATGAGTCCTAGGAGCTATCATGTCTGCTGGGATAGATTGGGCCCAAGCTTGTCGCTGTAACAAACCCTTATTGTTGTGATTTTGTTTCGACTAACAATAACGGCGTAATAATCCGATTTGGCCAAATTTGTCATATAATAGATTTGAATTGTAACACACCGATTCAGTTGGCCAAGGACTCTCGTTTCTCAGAAAGCATAACCTTCATTAGCCATAGGAGGGCCCAGAGATTAGTCATCGGCCATCTGAAATGCTCCGCCCTAAA
Source organism: Persea americana (assembly GCA_029852735.1). Taxonomy (NCBI): domain Eukaryota; kingdom Viridiplantae; phylum Streptophyta; class Magnoliopsida; order Laurales; family Lauraceae; genus Persea; species Persea americana. The sequence goes on along the minus strand of CM056818.1, from coordinate 27,904,313 downwards.
TGCACCTTGTCTGGATTGGACGGAAGATACTGTAGGCGGTAAAAACGACACATACTTAGATCGATATGAACTTCTTAGATCAGGGAAGACCGAACGCCGAGAACCTGAAAAGGGAAGGAAAAAGGCTTGGGTCAGAGCCCCTGGCTGCCGTGAGCCGAAGGCGCTCTGATGCCTGAGTTAGTTCTGAAAAAACTAAACAGGAGGAGGTAGAAGAGAATGAGAGTCTGTTTGTGTATTGTCTGTTGCATACCTCCATGGGGCTGATCCCATGTGTTTATATAGGTGCTCCTCGTTCATTCTCCCTGTCTGTGAGTAGGGGTAGGTGGGATAAAATCCCATCAGGCCTTGCCCTGACATTTGGCGGTAGGTAAAAAGGGCACATCCCATCAGAACGTTCCATGCTTTTAGTCAGTTGACGTTAAGGGATGATAAAGCCAACATCTTATTGCCATAAATGAGCGCCCCTATCTGACAGGGCACGCCTGTGCTTTTCAGAGAAGGATGATGGCCCACTGCCTTCAGCACTTTTACCAGGACGAGGGAGAGGCTTGCTGGCCGTGCTGAGCTGGCATCAATGCCGAGTGGCCGATCTGCCTCGCTGAGCTGACACTCCGAATGGAGCTGCCAAGCTGGATCATTGAGCCGGCACTCTTACCCGAGCTGCGGGGTGGAGACGTTGAGCCGGTGCTTCTTATCGAGCCGCCGAACTGACGGGCTATGCTTAACAAGATCGGGACCAATGGCTAGTGCACCTTACCGTGATTCTCCCTTAATATTATTATAGCGGTATTTTACCCACACAGACACCATTATATCAAATTAAAGATGAAGATATCGATTTTAATTTAACCGTCAGCTGGAATTTCAACAGTAAGTTATTTAATTTTTAAATATTCTCTCTACACGCATACAACTACCTACTTATATCTTATCATAATGAAAAAAAACGTGTAACCACTCCCCACTACTTCTCTTTTATTGCAAGAATTCCATTTCAATCCAAATTCTCTCTTTCGTTCGATTGCTTAAACAAGTTCTCTCATAGAAATTTTAATATTATTTTCTGTTTTTTTTTCTAAAATCTATGATTTTTCTAATACATTATTTAAATTACAATGTTGGCTATATCCATGCACCACGGATTATTATAATAGTCGGTTATTAAAAAACACTTGTTCAACACCTATGCATTGCATTGGTTTTAGAAGATTGACACCCATTTACAGGCCCAAGTTTACAACCAAGGGCAAGAGTCACGCCGGCTTTTACTAGCACACAACACACCCATTTGTACATGCTAAACATAGTGGTTTGTGCAGTGCCTTCACAGGTAACCCGAGAACGGGCACGACCAATCTTACTATAGGTCTAGAAAATAAAGTCCCCAGATTCAGCCCACAAGCCTAAAAATACACAGTTCAAAATTCCCCTCCAGCAATTTCACAGGGGAAAAAACAAAAGAAAAAGGTGATTTGACTGATTTGAATCCCATTTCAATGATATCTGACATCAAAATCCACGGTAAAACTTCAGGTGCAGATGAAAAGCAAATAGGAAACGATTCTCATTAGAGTCGGGAGCATCACAAGTAGGAAGTAGCAAAACCCCACCCCTGGTGAAGTACGACCAACATTATTCAATCCCATTTACATACATACATGACAACACCTACACCACAAACCATACTAGTAACAGCATATAACAGTAATAGAAGTGGCAAAGATAGGCCAACACAGTCGCTACTCCGGACATAGCAAACACCCAAACCAACTAACCAACCAGAGTCTCTGTACATGTAATGCCTTCATTACTCTTTTTTTCAACATCCCCTCTTCAACGATGGGTGCTCTTGGTGTCCCCACTGTAGAGCCTGCAAATGAAAATGACATTTTTAGACTCAATTAGGGTCAGCAAAACCTAACCCGACTTGCTAACGCAAACTAGATCAGGAGTCAGGAACCAACAATATTCTAAATTAATAACAATTTCAGATTCTAGCTATATTTAATTTCTAAATCCTTCTGAACATAAAGCAACTTTGGTTGGATCGAATGCAATATGTGGCAGTTTTGGTTTCAGCCGAGTTAGATGGGGCTTGTCTAGCCCATTTCTTAGAACACCAGAACTTAACATGCACATACAAGGGTGCGTCCCAATTCCCACATAAGAGATCTTAAACTCACACTTAAACTAAAGTCGAAGTGGGTTGCTCTAGCTTAACCCAAGTTTACCAAATCACTCATTATCTGAAATTAATTAAGGTGAGACCACACTTTCAACTGAGTAATTATGACTCTTCTTTTTCCATGGGCCCACAATAATTGTTTATAAAGCAAACCCAAATATATTATTAACACTGAAATATGCACATTCAATTATTGGGTTTGGTGGGTCATGTCGAGCTGACAAACATCATCCTTTTAGGTTCAGCCTTTGAGGCTACCTGATCTGTTTTAATACATCAGAACCTGGTACAAGTTGAGCCACGCCCAACTCATTTAGACTCGTTTAGACCCGACCCAACCCAACCCAACCCAACCCAACTCAGTGCAATTCAAATATTCAACTCAGTAGAGTGTAGAGAGAGAGAGAGAGAGAGAGAGAGAGAGAGAGAGAACCAGTCATAGACAGTGGGGGAGTTGGGCTGGGGCTTGTCAAACTTCTCAGCACCAATTTTCTTGGTGGCTATGTTGCTCCCTGGGTGAAAAACGCTCCTCCACACGTTCTCCTTGCGTGCCGATGGTGGCGTGGTTGGCGTAGCGGGTGTCGCCGGTGTGCCGGGCATCGACACGGACCTCTGCAAGCTGCTGCTGCTGCTCTCTCCTTCCACTGCAACACATCACACAAAACACCGACACCGTTACAATCGAACCCACTTCCCCAAAAGGGAAGAAACCAGGGCTCCAAAACACGCACGTACGTTACGTAACAGTTCCTTACCCCTTCTCTATTGCCACCGATACGACTTTGTACACGTATCGGCTTTCAATTAATATCATAAAAAATAAATAAAAAATAAATAAATAAAACATCTGTTACGTAAAACGGAAACCCCATAACAAGAAAACCAATATCTAAAATAAATACTTACAAGACCTGGCGGGTACGTACCGTTTCTTCATTACGTACCGGTTTAAATTGTCACAGATAGTCTAAACAGTAAGTGTTTCTTTTGAAAAACAAAAGCAGCAAAAATTCATCTAAGACTACATATAAAATGAAAGAAAGCTTCATCTAACCTTATTTATTTTGTTCTCTTCTAGACTGACCCATATCAGCCCCACCTCAGCTTAGATCTGAGCCGTCCAGTTCAAAGCTTCATCACATAATTTTTTTTCACAAATTTCACTTAATCCAACGGTGAATACTACTCCGATTAGACTAAGATCTAATCCACCAACTATCCAATGTGGATCATGTGGTGTGAATGGCTCAGATCAACAAAACCAAAGGCTCACATGCATCAAGATATAACTAATCACCTATGACTCTGTTCATCATCTTCTAAACTATATACAACCGAAAATTAAAACAGATGAGAACAACGAAACTGATACATGTTTGGACCACTATATCCATAGACACACAACAGTTCCGGGCCTCGCAGGAAAAATAATAATTGCAATAGACAATCCTAACCGTCGATCAATCAATCAAAGGAGCAAATCAACAACCTTGGACGGCTAAGGGCTTGGTGGAGAGCTTCCTAAGCTTGCCGAGGCCCTTCTCAGGCTGGGGCCCAGCCAAAACATCATCCCACAGCTTCTCTAACAACACCATTTTCTCTTCTTTCCTTCCTACAAACTACACACCTTTCCCTCACTCACTTTATATTATACTAGCACATTCCATGCATCTCTTGGTCTGCCACCTTTCTCTCCATTTGTCCTCTTCTCACGGGATTGAAGTCTTCTTAAATCCGGATCCCATACCCCTTTCATCAATAGGAAAGACCCAGTCTTCTTCCTTAGTAAGACAGGTGGCAGACTCTGTAGGACCCACTAATACATTAATAACATGGGTTTTTCCTTGATTGGCTATGTGAAAAAAATTGAGGCCGTTCGATGTTTCCATCTGTCTGATCCATTCGAATTTCTATTTTGACCGTTCACTCTGCCCACATCCATCGGACCGTTTAAAAGGTATAATAGAATCTGATTTTTTCTGGATGGCTGATTCCTATTGTTCACTTGTCCGTGGAATTATTATGGGGCCCATGAAAAATGCCACGTGTACTAGTTGTAGAGTTGGTCTGTGGGTTTTGGTGAGTAAGGTGTGGAGATATAATGATGGCATTATTTTTAGGTAAGATGGTGGTTGAGGATAAGGATGAGAAGGGTAGGACCCGCAAAAAATATCTATTTGTATAGAGTCTCTTGTGATGGGGCCACGTGTTGATGCTGACGCGGACTCGGTGATGGGACAGGTGGAAATTGGAATAAGTTTCAAGGCTATTATTGTCAAGAAAAATGTTCTTTGAAAAATCAACATCTCATGAAAATATCAAGAGATATTCAGATCTAGGTTTTCTCCGGATGCCTATAGGAAAATATCATGAAATGTAATTTAGCTTTTAAATAATAGAAAATAAATAATTAGAATAAGTATTATTTTCTTTTAAAAGGCTGTATCTACTTTGTTTTACGACAAGAATAGCTATTTTGGTATTTTGGTACTCCAGCCAAAGGGGTTGGGATACAAGAGAGAGCCCGCAAGCAAATAAATACATCGCACTCTAATGAAAAACTAGCCCACGCGTAGGAAATTATGCACACCTATATGAGAGATAGGGGTGAGGACCCTCACATTTAAGTTGTTGGTATTGGATATAGATGTGAGAGCCCCCACTTTATCTCTCATAGTAAGGTGAGAGCATTTCTCATAGGAGCATCTCCCATATATATATAGGGTTTGAAACTCTGGATGGACAAGTGAGTATTGTGGTTATAAAGAATACCTATCTTATTTTCATAAGATGATGTCAATTAGGGAAGACCTAAGAATTCTTCTTTGGGGCCACTATGTAAATAAAAATTCTTGGGGAGTCATATATAAAAAAAAAAAATGCATGTAGTTTTTTAGATATATAAGAGTGTTTTCTTTTTTTCTAAAAACTTTGAGGGGCCATATGTAAAGACCACCAGTGGTGAAAATATATCGATATTTAAAAAGGAGAACCTTTATCAGAATATTATAATATGGGGATATTTTCCAGAATCATTTTGATGTATATTTGACACCTGCTATCATCAATCCAATTGGTAAGTACGTCAATTTTGGATTAGCCATTATTAGCCAACTTGGTTTGGCTTATTGCATATCGACAGATGACTTGATATGTCAACTTAGCTTGAGGTTAAATTAACCAGTATGGTTGGATTTCAATTGGTTTTCCCATGTCTATTAATGAAATGAATGGAATTGGTGTGGGTTGATCCATGCATAATCCACATTCTTTAGTAGGCCCGAGCAAAGGCTTGAGAAGACCAGCCTCGTAAAGATAGAAATTAGATCTAGCTAATGAGGGCTTATTTTTTTTTTAAGTTCTCGTGTCCTTGAAACATAATTTCTAAGAACCCATGACAAAATGAGTTTCAACAAAGGGGTTCCTTCTTTGTTTTTGGAATGTAAAAGGGAGAAAGACGTAGATGGGACCAAAAATTCCGTCGAATCTGATTTATTGTGGTGATGTAAGGGTATTCACTATTAAAAGAATTATTCGGTGCTGGTTTAAGATATTATTAGATATTATTCTTGTTTCTTTAATTTTAATCACTTTTAAAAGTATATTTTTTAGAGTTTCTCAGGAATTAATTTGGTGCAAAAAGATGGACAATGAGCCCAAATTGATTTGTGGAATTACCTTTAAAATTCAAAGTGGTCCAAGAAATGTCATCCATTCTTTTGCTTTTGCTCAAGTATAACTTGAATAAAATCGTTACCATTGTAATATATTAAAGCCAATGTTTTTTTTTTTTTTTTTTGCTTTAATTTTGACGGGCTATTGTAATTTTTACTAACAATTATATATTTTTATTCAAATGTTCCACATCTTCTCTCCAGTACCAATCTCATGCAACTATCCACTCATATCTTGTTCTCTTCAAACCACTCACTTCTACTTTTCACATTTTGAAGTTTCAGTTCTTCCTTCTTTTTTTTTGTAAAAACTCTCTTCTACTACTTCTCTTTTATTATCTTTCAGTCCCAATTTTCTTATTTCTATTTTATACAAGTTACTCTATGGAAACAGGGACCTTTATAACTCTTAAATGTATGATTATTTATTTTGCAATGCATGGATATACCGTGTTAAACACGGATTATTGTTCAAGTTGCCAAATTACTAATGTTAGAAATACATGCTCCTTTGTAGGATAGAAAGAGTTGGGTTAAATGGAGGATCTAACCAACTCGCCCCAATTAGGGGCCAAGTTTAGAATTGGATTGGTGTGGTTGGGGACAGGTTTAATACTGGGTTTGTCGGACTCAAAGGCAAGAATGAGCTCTCATATTTTGACCCAAGCCAAACTCGATGAGTTCTCATGAGAAGGTGACAACCAGGGTAGAGCCCAGGAATTCTTCCTAGAGGGGCACCACTATGTAGGAAAAAAAAAAAAAAAAAAACCTCTTCAGAGGCCACATAAAAAAAAAAAAAAAAAAAACATATAGCCAGCAGTGGCAAGATATCAACATTAAAAAAGAGAAGTTTTATGAGAATATTATATTATTGGGGATATTTTCCAGATTCATCGGTGTATATGTCACACCTGCTGCTATCATTAATTCCAATTGGTAAACATGTCAATTTTGGATTACGCAACTTAGTTTGACTTCTTGCATCCTTACACATTACTTGATAGGAATTACGTGATCCAATGATTTTGGGATGAATTGGCCTGATGGATTGGATTTCAATTGGTTTTGCCATTAGATTAATGAATTGATCAGAGATTTGGTCTGAGCTAATCCATGCATAACCCATATTCCTTAGTATAGGCCTGAGTGAACATACTTGTGAAGACCGGCTTTGAAAAGAAATGGATTCCATCAAAAGAAGATGATATTTAATGCTCATTTTTTAAAATCCACATTTAATTATCATTTTTAACCACATAATGTATTCAATTCCTATTTAATGCAAACAAACATGTCCTAAAGTAGAATTTCTAAATATTCATATGGTCAGATGAGTTTCAACAAAGGATTATTCAGATATGAAGGTAGATGGGACCAAAACTATTGTAGAATCTGATTTATTAGGGTAATTCTAGGGTATTCTCTATTAAAAAGAAAATTATTTAATTCTAGTTTAAGATATTACTAGCAAAACATGCCCGCGCTTAGCACGGGCTACAAAATTCATATAATAAAAAATCAATTAACTTTTAAAATTTATAAAAAGAATTAAAAATATGATACATTCTATATAAATTATATTTAAATGAAAGGGACATAACATATATAAATTAATCTAATATATAGGTATTCTAATATATAAATCCATAAGCTGATAATTATATTATTACCGATTATCATTATTATTATCATACTAGTAAGATACGCGTCTTATTGTTTATGATAATAATAATTATTTTAAGTTATGAAGAATATTAGAAATGTAAAATTATAGAAAAAGAAGGCTATAGTTCAATTTTTATGTACATTAGTGTGTACTTAGATATGTAGAATTAGAAGAATAGTAAACTCAATACCTACCATAATAGTTTTGCTATGCCTGAGCACAAATAGTAAAACCATGATAGTTTTAAGCATCTTTTTCTTCTTTTTTTTATCACAATAGAATCTTTATTTTATTTTTTTACCACTTTGTGTCAAATAATTACGGGCACACCCTCAAAAAGAGAAAAATAAGACTAAATCAATAAAATTTGATAAGACCTCCTCCTCATCCGCTATACTTTTATATATTTTTTATTATATGAAATAGATTGCACAGTTAGTAAAATGTGTTACATATTATTTTAAAGGCCATGTGTTCGACTCCTATCAAACACAATATAAGTTTTTCGGGTTGATTTATCTCAAATCCAACCTCATATAACTCCATTTAAAATTAAGTAATCAATTCAAAAAAAAAAAAAATGAAAATATTGTTAGACTTAAGAATTTTTCTGAAAATCACTAAAAAATATAAATCTAATTTTCTTAATTTAAAAAAAATTATGTGCATCAAAATATATATATATATAAAAAGATGTAAACTTACATAACGCGATGACCCCTTGAATTTAAATGTGCTGACATGAGATTGGAAGTTCAAGGATATAGCCTCTCAATTAAAGTATTTTAAATGATTATGAAGATTTACATTTACATATTTCAAGGAACAAATAGGAAAAAAAAATCTTAAAAAGAATTTCAGCTACAAAGAGAGGCAGGGAGAGAAAGAGACCCGTGCCAAGCTGAAACCCAAAAAGAAAAAAGAGGATTTATTAGTGGTAACTTAAAAATTTATTATAATGAGATGATAAGAGTTGGCCTCTTATTCCAACAATTAGAAGCCAAAATTGATATCCAAAAAATATAAAGAAGGAAAAAAAGATAATTATCTATAATTGATGAAATCTCATATGTAAGTGTGAAACTCACAAGAAAAACAGCCATGTCATATACAATAAAGAGAACTTTTCTCCATTCACAACATACTCAATACTAAAAGGATTTAAAAATATAGAAAAACAAAGAAACCCACTTTAGATTGTAAAAAAAATAAAAAAAACCAAACAATAATATATCAATTGTGAAAAAAAAAAGGCTGAGATCTCTTGCCAAAGATAAAAGGAGAAACAATAGTGAGAGAGATAAAGATAATCACAAAGACGACTCAAGTATTCAACATAAACCAAAATTAAAAAAATTAAAAAAAATTAAAAAAAAACCAAAAAAATAATTGAAGGTTTATCACATACTGATTTGGTTGAAACTGGTATATGTCAAACTCCTTCAAAATATCACACTCATTCCCTCCTTTTTCCTCTTCTTCTCGGTGAGTTTGGTTCCATAGGCTCCATTTGGAAATAAATAAAATAGAGTTAAGGGCCAATTTTGAAGTACAAATGGATCTTGGTTGAGATAATAATTGAGAATCGTATCTCCCTAATTAGTAGGGAATGAGTATTAAGAGAAAGCCATTCACACTGTCATTGTCACTATAAATGCCTATTTGGTACGTCAGATTATTTAGAAGAGTCCATTGTGGGACTCCAACTCTTAATAGATAAGGATTTCAAATTTAAGGATTTGAGTTTGTTAAGAATTGTGAGTAGATCCTAAAATCTCTCTCTAAATTAAAATTGGATCAAAATTGAAATTGCAATTGAACTCCAATTGCTTAAGATAAGCTTAAATTTTGAACATTGGTTAGCAAAACATGCCTGCGCCAATGTAATTTATAGAATTAAAAAAAATATAATTTTTAAATAATATTTAGTTTAGATTATATTGAGATGGTAAAAATTGCAATCATAATAATAAAAAAAGGGACATTTACTAAAGAAATTCCCTTAAACAGGGTAAACACTGTTGGGACCCCCAAAATATGATAATATCAGGCAAGGACCTCGCGCCCAAATTGATCTTTTTTTTTCCCATCTTGCCCTTTCTTAGTTGATGCCAACAAAACCCTACTTCCAAATAAAACCATAACAAAGAAAAGAAGAAACGGAAGAAGGAGAAGACCTGCTTGTCGCCGTCCGGTCTTCATCTCACGCACATCTCCAGTCACCGAAGACTGCCCCTTCACAGGCTGCACTACTCCATGTCACTCTCTCTCTCTCCTTCTCTTTTCCTCTGCATCAAAACCCAAGCCTTAGAGGAAGCCTCTAATCTCAGGACCTGGTTTTCAAGGTAATAAATTTCCACACATTAAACTCTTTCCTTCTCTTGTAAAACTAGAGTGCCCTTTCTTCTCCAATGTTGTTTTTTCTCTAATCTTCTATATACAAGGCATTTTTGCTTACAGTGAACTTTTGTTTTTCTAGTTCATTGATTGGATTGATTTTTTGTTTTTTGGAGTGTTATGATTGTGCTTAAAATATTCATGTTGCATGCAAAACCAAGATCCAGGCAGAAAACTTCTACTCATATGGCTCTTATTTCTCTTTTGATTTGTTCTCTTGGGGATGAATTTGATTGCTTTAGCTTCATTGTCAATGATTTCATCATACAAAATTAAGATCCAAGCAGTTGAGAGTGAATTTAAATTGGCGACCACATATGGAGCAAATTGAAACCTTCACACTTGTTAGATATTGTCACGCCCTCGATCGTGAAACCGGGGTTTATGCGTGAGATTAGGGCCAATTAAAAATTTTTAGCATTAATAATAACACTGGGCCCTAATCATGTCGCAATATGGATCGAAGTTCGCTGTGAGGTATAAACATTTCCTCAAATACATAAAACGTATAGCGGAAGCTTCATAGTAAAAATGGTATCTTGAAGTATATAGTTAAGAGCAAAGACTGATCATATATATTAACTAGAGTTCAAGTTTAAAACAATTAAACAAAAGTATTATTTACAACAATAGGTCACATCCAAAACTTGGGCCTAATCAAAAGATGAATAAACCAAAAGATGAATCTACACAAAATGTCGTGAAGGCGCTCATGTACGGGGTCATTACGGCTATACAATGTCGTCCATACTATACTCCAGGAAGTTATCAGGTTGATCCGCCTGAACTTCTTCCGTCACCTCCTCCTCAGTCAGGTAGAGCTCGGTACCTATGCACCAAGAGTAGCATCATCAGACACGAAGGTCGGCAAGCAATATATATATAAATCATCCAGATATGTAGACGAATCAGAGTAAACGATAAACAAAATCATATGAAATGCATAGCATCCTGATCGTAGAAAGTGCATAGCATTTGAATCAAAATCAACTAACATAAACATCTAACAAAGAGGCAACCCACATAAACTAATACACCACGGGATAGTTTCACATGACCCTCCTGACTCAACATTTGAGCTGTGGTAGAGTGGCACGGGATGAACCACGACAAGCAAGCAATCAAAATGGATACCAAAAGGCCAACAATCATAAAAATCAATCTTCAATCAATATGTATCCGATGGCGTACATCCATCAAAATATAAAAAGTCGTACTGCGCAGACATTCAATCCAAAGTCCTCACACAGAATGGTGCCCCATCTGTGTTGGGCATTAACAGTCGAGTGGTGCTTGACACAAAGAGTCCTAAACAACCCATAGTGAAGAGCTAGACTTTCTTCTGTGAACAAGACTCATTAAGCAAAGAGAAACTACCTTTCCATCAAAGTCAAAACCATCAATACCGGTAGTTCTCAAACAAGCTTTCCAATTAAAGCCGTCTAGCCTCAACACTCCCATCAAACTTCGAAACAACGAGCCATCAAAGGGGATTCTAAATCCATCAATCTAAGTTCCCAAAAGTGATCCCACAACAAATAAAAAAAACGAAGCTAATGAACATGAACGTTTCATGTAAACAGTACCAAACGGTACAATCCAGAATCCAAGGCAATAAACAATCCAATCCTAGGTCAATTGTTAAACCCGTAGCATCGTACAATCCTACTCAGTCAACGAAAGGGTTAGGGTTCGCGATACCTGAATATATGATCTTCGTGCATAGATATAGAAAAGGTATCCCGTTGTCCCGTACCGTTCAAGATTGAGTGAAATTGATTCCCGATACAACCGGAGTAACGTGAAGAACGTGAGCTCAAAACGTCCTCACATATAGTCAAATGAGTCTTAAAAAAGGTAGCCAAGGTTCCCTCTAAGGTCCTCGAAGAATAGGGAAGCATAGGGAAAAAACCCAAAAAAATTGATTTTCCACAGTTGACCCGGTTGACCCGGTCCTCACCCGGTCGACCTGGTCCCCAGCCGGTCGACCGGGTGCCTAGTGTACCTGGTCGACCGGGTACACTACGGTTACAGAACATAGTTCTGTAACTGTAATGCACCTGGCCTGTTTTCTTTTCCACTTGATTTTGGGACTTTTCTTCACCTGATCTTTACCAATATGAATACACATATATCCACATGTATGTAGATGCAATAAGTCCATAAAACCCAATCCTATCATCTAATCAAGCCATTAAAGTCCTAATCCACTTCATTAGCAATTTCCATCAATTAACATGTTTTCAATCTAAAACAAATCCAAAGAGCAGATGGTCATCTAAACATCATCAATCATCAATCATCAATCAAAGGAAAGACAAAACATATCAAATCATAAACATATATATTAACTTGCCTTGATGAAAAGCTTAGGGAATTTCAAGTAGAATTTTGAAGAAAACTCCACTAAAGCTCAAAGGAGAAGAAGAAGGTTTCCAAACCAAAACCTCACTACAAAAATGAATGCAAAGGGTTGCTATGAGTCTCCCTATTCCATTTCTAATCCAAAGGAAGAAGATTAACTAAGAAGATTAACTAAGTCTAGTAGCTTGGAGAGCCTACCTTGGAGTGGTTTGTTGATGAAAAACTTGGAAAATTGGATGGTTGAGTTCTTGGGGAGTTGATGAAGAAGATGGATGGATTAGCTAGTGAAGATGAGCTCCAATTGTTTTCTTTGGCAAGGCAACAGTGAAGAGAAGAAGGAGCTTGGAGAAGGCACAAGAAGTGAAAGAAGAGATGAAGATGAATGAACATAAGAAGAGAGGAATGAGTCATCCGGTTGATGACTTAATATAAGGGGATATTAAGGTAAAATTTGGGTTAAGTCCTTGGTTAACAAAAAGTGATTATTTGGGCCTCTTCAGCGCGTCGAATCGAAATGCGACAGAAGACTAAAGTTCATGAAATGACGAGACCTATCCGATGCACCCAAACTCACAAAACTTATAATCTCATAAAAACCCCTGAAAACTTCCCAAAATTGCAAACCAGCCGCCTACTCTATCTAAACGCACTCGGTCTCGCACGAAATTTCGCACGCGCGATCCCTACGCCAAACCCGACTCGCTAAGACTCTAAACCCACCTACTAACTAAACTACTAACTAACCAAGCAATTAATTATTATTAATACGGGGTTAAGGTACGGGGTGTTACAAATATCTTCTTCGAAGCAAGTGGAGTCACCTTCTACTTAGTTCTAGGCTAACAATGGGAGTTTCCTATTCATTCACCATTGTTGTTTGATGAAAAGATGAAGGTGACACTTTTGTGTTTCCAATAAAGTCATCGTCTTAAGTAACGCGATCAGGTAAGTTAGGAGGGAAATAAGGGAGGATAATCAGTTCAGTGATGATTTTGTCTGAGGGTTTGAGAGAATTTCTATTAATCTTATGAGGGACAAGACTGATTGTCCTACTAGATTTGTCTGAAGAATCAATTGTTGAAGATTGATCAAACAGTGGTTATGTTTTGGGGGAAGAAAAAGAGAAAATGATACATGGTTTTCCACTACGGATCTCATGAGAAAGCTGTTGTTTCTCATAATGATGGTGAAAATAAATCTACAAGGGCCTTTTAAAGAGAAGAAGGAATTCCTAACATCAATAGTTCAATTGCCTAAAATCATCACATTGGTTTTAAGGAGAAAGGAGTGTTATCTGCTTCTGAATGGCCAATGGTTTCATTGTCTCCATAAGTCTTTTAGGGGGAAATAAAGTTACTGTTACCATTTCAAAATAGTAGAGCGGGGGCATTACTTCTAATTCAGTTACAAATAGTAGTTGGGATCTAAGAGTCTTGAGATGGATTATCAGCTCATGTTGGTTCAAGCATTTGTTTGGAAACCAGGAAATGGGTGTTTCTTTATGCACAAACTGATGAGGTCCACAGTGAGTTGTTGATGTTTTCAATCTGAATCATGCCTATTTCTATTTTGGCAGATATGTGTTTAGGTCAGGTTGGTTGAAGTCCACATTCCACAACCCTTGAAAACTTATCTTCTTATTTTTTCTTGATATCTCATGCATGCACACGGGTGCATGTACACTTCATTTTGACATTGTTTATCTACTTTGTAGTTTCTTCTTGAATTCATTAAGCAACATGAGTACCCTACAAATCCTTCTAAATTTTCGGCAAGGCAACAATGTTATCTTCCTACTTTCTTCTTCTTCTTCTTTTGAATATCTTCCTACTCTGTTTGTTCTGTAACACTTTCTTAACCCATCTCAAATTATATGTTTCTTTTGAACTCCTATTTTTATAATAGACATTTTACTTTTCCAAAAGTTCAGACCCTTAAGCCTTGTCTGCAAAGATCCTCACTATCAAAAGCCCTAATCAATTACCTAGAATCCAATAAAAACATCTCAGACTTATTTTATAATGAAATCATTGACGATGAAGCTAAAGCAATCAAATTCATCCCCAAAAGAACAAATCAAAAGAGAAACAAGAGCCATATCAAGTAAAAGTTTTCTGCCTGGATCTTGGTTTTGCATGCAACAAGAAAATTTTAAGCACAATCGTAACACTCCAAAAACAAAAAAGCAATCCTTTCAGTGAACTCGAAAAACAAAAAATCACTGTAAGCAGAAATGCCCTGTATATAGAAGATTAGAGAAAAAAACAACCTTGGAGAAGAAAGGTGTCACGCCCCCGGACCGAGGCCTTGATAAACAAGTCCTTAATCCGGGGTCGCGGCACAACGGGTCAGACAATTCTACCTGCACGCGTTAATTATTTTCCCACAGGATTCCGCGAGGAGGATTTTCTGACAATCCCTCACAACTATTTCACAAGTAATGTATATATGCGGAAGCTTGTAGCAAAATAAATCCAACGTTTCATAATAAGTGAGAGAACACGTATCAAAAGGAGAAATGTAATCATAGCATAATCCCAAGGTTAGTTCAAGTTGTAAGAAACAAAAGAAAGTATGTTTAAGTTTACATCCCAAATAGCCAACAGAGGCTAATAACAAAATTCCCAAAGACAATAGAAAGTCATTTCCCCAAAAAGCATTATCGGAACTCCGGACCCAACATGACGTCTACATGACATCATTTGGTTGCCACTCGCGCTCCACAGGAGGCTCTACCGCCTCAAACGCATGCTCCGCCTCACCGGATGCGGGTCCAACATCTAACACCAAATAGAAAAGTATCAGACACAACGGGTTGGCAGGTGAATAAAACAGATGAGGTATACAAGTTTTATCAATTTCGTGTTTAAATTAATATAGTACATTTAAAACAAAGCATGTGTAAAGAATGAGCCACATAAATCATTTCTGTACAAGAGAAATATCACATTTAAAATATTTCAAACTGACTGATAAATAAGTAGAATATCGACAACCCACATATAGCTATATTCTCCTATTACCGAAGTAACGAGAGCAGACAGACAGAAACTGTTGCCATATAAAATGGCCGGATAAAATGCCATGCAAAATGGCCAGACAGAAACCATTGCAAAACGCGGAGGCTGGAACAAACAGACAGAAGTCCAAACTGCAGCCGGTAGATAATTTAAAGATCCCAAGCCGGGTGATCAACCCAACAAGGTGACCTAAGCTTAGTGGTGCCTTTCAAAACACCAAATCTGAATTGATACAAATCAAATCTTAATAATACATTTCCAAAATCGATCAAAGGACTACTCTTGGCAAAGTACAAACGGATAAATACGAACAAATCGAATGAGTAGTTTTATCGATTATTTTCCAAACGGGGCGAACCACTCAAATTCATTTCAAGACGATTTATAAGAAATTGTATAAATATGTTAACATAGAATAGGGTGATATACAGTAGTTGGCTGGCTTACCGGGGGTCATCTAATCACATACTTAGTGCCCAATGTCGGTTTATAACAATTAGTTTGGTGTCCCAGAAGATCTCCGGCATTTTAGACAAAAGTACATAATGAGGCTTACCATTATTTCCCGAAAATTCAAGATCCCACTTCCTTTCAATCTCGTTGAACTTCCATATTTACATCATTCCTCATTACAGGGTGTTTAGTTGAGGTTTGCACCTCAAACCACTCTAAATTAGGTGCAGGAACCACCCCCATGTCTAAGCCCAAGTTCGGTCGAGTGGTTGGATGTTCGCTCAAGCGGAGCCTCCCAGAACCTCCTTCGCTCGAGCCAACAAGAAGTTCGCTCGAGCGGACGAGCTTTTATCCCTCATCTTCGCCAGACAGTATCAGGTTCGCTCGAGCAGGATAATGTTCGCTCGAGCGATGCCACTCCAGAAGCTTATTCGCTTGAGCTGACACAAGGTTTGCTCGAGCAGATGGGTTTCCGCAATGTTTTACAACAAACAGTGACCTGTTCGCTCGAGCGACTTTTAGGTTCGCTCGAGCGAACAGTTCAGAAACTGTCTCGTTTCAATGCAGATTTTATGAAGTCTTTGGCAATCTCTTTCCTCCTTCAACTCAACCATTTCCTCCTCCATTTCAAACATATTCTCCCACATTCATAAGCTCCATTCAACCACAACCATCACCATTCATTCTAGCACTCAAAATCTGATACAAAATGGATTTCAATTCATCAACAGTGAAATAAAACCCACATAGTCTTCATAGTCCATGTGTATAGAAAATAAACACAAATCATAAACTGATCATTTCAAATTGAATCCAACTCATTGTAGGGATAACAAAACCATAACAAAAGAAAGAGTTGAATTCTAGAATTTTCTTAAGAAATCATGTAATTAAATTGCATGCATCTCATTAACTGAGGTATTCACTTGCCTCAAACTAGAATGGGTCTCAAGAACTCTCCAACAATCCTCCCTACACAGATCAAGCTTCAATCCTACATCAAAACCGCATGAAAGCTAGCTCAAAATCCTTGAAAAATCTGGAAAACAAAGGACGTCTTCAAGAGACTCCTTGCATGCATGAAAATGGGCTTCTATAGGATCAAATAGACTCAAGGGTGAAAGGGGGAAGCCATTGCTTACCTTGAGGACCTCTAAACAAGAAGGAGAGCTTGGAGAAGGTGAAGAACCCAGCTGAAATTCCACAAAAGTAGTGTCTTTGGAAAGCTTTGAAGATGAGGAGAAAGAAGGTGTGAATTGTTTTCCAATTTGGGTTTATCTGCATAACATGCAAGAGGAGAAAAGGTGTGAAGAAAGCAAGAGCACTCCTCTGGTTCATTGCAGGAAAATGAAGAAGATGGAGAATGCAACGATGGGTTCTAATTTGGATTTGAGTCAAATTGTGGGCCCCAATGGCCCTAAAACTCTGAGAGCTTAAAACTCCTGTTTGTGGGTCCCGGATGAAGTCGACGAAAAAGAGAAAAATGATCGTCGAAAAATCTAGCTTTCAAAAAGTATAGTTTCCTCATTATTTTCAAATCTCAAAATTTATGCACTGATTTGGGTGTGAAAAGATTGTTTTGCCCTTTTTCTCGAAAAACGTAAATTCTGGAGTTCAAATGTAAATGAAGCGAGCATAAAAGTTGTTGTGCTTAAAATCACCAATTCAAAAATATGGAAATCAATATTTTCGAAAAATCAAAGTCGAAACCCCACACTGACACGCATCACACGGGCCACCCTGGGCCCGGTCAAACCTGACTCAACGCGCTCAAAATTTCCCAAAGCTATTCAAAATTATAATCTAACAAAAAAAATCCAAGCTATTCGTCCTCTAATCCCTCTGAAAAACTAGTCACGAGTAAAGTAATAATAAAGTATACTAAACCTGGAACGGGGCCTGACATCCTCCACCCCTTAAGGACATTTGGTCCTCCAAATGATCACTAACCTCTGATAGCAAGTGCGGATATTTCTTCTGAACTTGATCACGTTACTCCTATGTGGCTTCTTCCGGTTCGTGCTTCTCCCAGAGTACTTTTACCCAATGAATTGTCCGGTTCTTCAATTCTTGTTCTTTCGTATCGATGATTCTGACTGATCTCTCAACATATGTGGCATCTTCCCGAATTTCCAATGGTTCATGTCTGAGCACATGTGATGGGTCCGAAACATATTTCTTCAACGTCGATACATGAAACACGTTGTGCACACTAGAAAGTTCTGGCTGTAGAGCAAGTCTATAGGCCACTTCTCCAATCCGACTCAAAATCTCGTACGGTCCAATGAATCTTCTCGATAATTTACCCTTCTGGCCGAATCTCAATGTTCCTTTGATCGGGGACACTTTCAAAAATACCTTATCACCTACTTGAAACTGTAGGTCCTTCCTTCGAACATCGGCATAGCTTTTCTGGCGACTTCTAGCTGTTTTCAAATGTTTGTGAATAAGCTTCACTTTCTCATTTGTCTCACCAGTCAAGGTCGGTCCGTGGAAGCTGCGTTCTCCGAATTCTTCCCAACACACTGGGGTTCTGCATCTTCTGCCATATAGTGCTTCAAAAGGAGCCATACCTTTGCTCGAGTGGTGACCATTGTTATATGCGAATTCGCAAAGAGGTAAGTTTTCATCCCACTGAGTTTTGAAGTCGAGTACACATGCCCTAAGCATGTCTTCCAACGTTTGGATGATCCTTTTTGACTGTCTATCTGTCTGCGGGTGATATGCAGTGCTAAACTGAAGCTTGGTACCCATGGACTCTTGCAAGATATTATCATATTTTGGGGGTCCCAACAGTGTTTATCCTATTTAAGGGAATTTCTTTAGTAAATGTCCCTAAAAAAAAGCATAGAATTGGTTAATTTTAAAATGAGAGCACTTTAATTTGTTTGAAATTAGTTGAGTATTTTACTTCAAACATTCTTTAGATAATAGAAGAATAAACTAAAGAAATAAAATTCATAAAAACACCACAAAATACAACATGAACATAAAAGTTCATAGACAAAAAATATATAGAAATGAGAATCCATAAACAATCAAATGGTAAAGGTAATTTAGAAGGAACAAACAAAACCCGTAAGAACCCAATACCCAAAAACCAAAAATCTAAGCCAAAAAGGAAATAAAGAAATACATATCCAAAAAAACCCATCAACAATAAAACAAATAAACTCATGAGAATCCAATAACCAAAATAAAAAATCAATATCAATAAGAGAAATTAAAAGGAAACCCACAAATCCATTGAAACCCATCGTAAGGAAAACTAAAAAAAAAAAAAAAAAAACCCATCATAACTGAAAAAATAAAATAAAACCAAAAAGAAAGTATATAATCCAACAATAAAAGAAATTTAGAAGAAAGAGTGAAACATATAAGAATCCATTACCAAAAGCCAAAAATTGAAGCCAAACGAAAAGAAAAAGGAAAAAACCACAAATCCATAAAAAGTACTCATCACCAAAAGAATCAAAGGAACCTATCAAAGTTGAAAAGAATAATAAGATGGGCCCATAAAAAAGAAAAAAATGCATATAGCATAAAAAAATGTAATATAGAAATAAAAATCAACTAAAATATATTTATTTGAAATAAATAAATCCATGGGAACCCAAAATACCCAAAGACTCAAATTGAGAGGCCCCACCCCTTGTGGGCCCTCAATTTGATTTGAGTAATTATTAATATAATAGTATCTATCTTAATATGCTAATTAATAGGGCTTAGTAGAATAGTTTATTAATGTTTCCAAGTCTTAGGATTTGGCTTTTATATATTTCTTTATAGATATAGGGTGTTCATTGTAAATTTAGTAGGGTTTTAGTTAGATTATGACTTAGCTAATAATTAGTCTTAATAGGAGGGGTGTTATGAGTTAAGGAAGCTTCTAGAATTCCTATCTAAAGACCCATTTACCCATGGCCTTATCTCTCCCCCATTTAAAACTAAAATATTCTTTTGGTAATTGTCCTAAACCCTAACATATATATATATTCTAACTATTGCAATAACATGAACCCTAAACCTAATTCACTCTAATCTTCCCTATCTCTCCCTAAGAAACCCTAATTTCCCAAATTCTAGCAGAAGAAGAAGTTAGAGATCACCCCCAATTATACTATCAACTTCCTAGGAGCTTGGATTTCTCATCTCTTTCTCAACTCTCTTTGCAATTTCGAATTGAGGCAAGTAACCTATGTTGGATAACTTAGAATGCATGCTCTCTTTTCTTTGATTATGCAATTTCAATTCAATTATGTATGTACGTATGTCTAGATCTACCAATTGAGCTTTGTTTATGGAAATATGGCCATTGATAGATGGGATCTCTCATTTGGAAGATCAATGGCCCATGGATGGAGGGTGGGAAGTGCATTAGAGTGTTTTTCTTGTGTTGGTGATGTTTCTTTAGTAACTGGAAGTGATTAGGAGTGTTTTCGGTGAAATTCGGGTTGAAAGAGGAAAATTTCATAAACATGGAATTTTACATCAGAGTGTGTACCCGGTCAACCGGCCTACAGCTCGGTCGACCGGGCACACTTAAAACAGAGGAGTTCTAGTCCCAGTTAAATTTTTCGTAAATTTACAGGCCATTGTACCTGGTCGACCGGACCCTATACTCGGTCGACTGGATACACAGGTTTTTGTAGAAATAGCTGAGGTTGGAAATTCTCATACTGTGCAAGAACCCATGTGGACCCAGTCGACATCCAGGCCACGATGTCGACTGGGAACACTGTGAATTCTGAGTACATAAAATTCAACCCCCCATCTGGTTGGCTTCAAGTCCATGTGGACCCAATCGACATCATGGCCACGATGTCGACCGGGGACACTGCCAGGATGTCGACCTAAGGGTCAACATCTAATGTACCCGGTCGACATCCCTAGGGATGATGTCGACCTGATACACTGTGAAGGATGGAATTCCAGACTTTTGTATATTCTGATGTTTGATCAATTGTGGGGCCATTGACCATCCAAATAGACGTCTATTGATGTGCCAAGCACGAGTCAATGGTGTGGCTCAACCCTGACTCGTAGGGACCACCAAATGGGTTTTTGGGATTTGAATTGTCAGTGATTCGACCCTTAAACGTTGCTAATGATGTCTGTAACTTAAGAAGCACCAAACATAACATCCTTTGACATCTGAAACTACAATTAAGGATCCAATTACCTAATATGGCCCTGAACCTGAGAGTTGACCATTATTAGGTTGGACCCTTGGTTATTCCACTTAATTCCATTGCTTGGAGACTATTAGATATTGTTCTTCTCTTAATCCTTGTTATTGTTATAAACCTGTTAATTAAAAAGGAAATTAGAGGACAAGAACCTATGACTACTTAGTGGTGACCCAATGATGTAATTGGACATAAACGACCCATGTCTGTGGCTAGGCGGGCCCTCATACGGCCTAAGATTGGGTGTGTGGAACCCTAGAATGGAGAGGTTGGTTATAATGAAGTGTTATGTATGGGTATGGATTGGTTATTTACATTGTTATTAACTAAGGCCATGGTTATGGGCCTAGTGTGAATCCAATGGTGATTGGACTTGGACTTGGACTTGGATATTGGACTGTGTTCCATGATATTGTACTTTAACCTCTTAGAGACTTGATTAGGACATTGCTCACGTAAGACAAGCCTAGATAGAGACAGACCTGTATTTGTTTCTATGAGTCGGCACTAGACATTCACTAAGTTGATCTAAGCTCAACCTGTTGACTGATCATCACTAGTAGGAGCTATATTGGTTGTGACTAGAGCTATCATGATGAGCTGTGATTAGACGGACTGTGTGATACCGGGTCCGATCTAATCTTATAAAGGGGTGTGATTGGTGCGATAAATGAGTGTGATCAGTACGATAAATGGGTGTGATCGGTGTTATTTATATATATTGTTATTGGTAGGGCTGTTATCCCTTGCATGTTTATTATATTTTCCCCACCGCGACTGTTTTACAGTATGGGAGGGTCGCGGCATAATATCTCGCGGTATATCCATCTTGTGTGAATATGCCACATTGTTATCTGATTAGACTAGATTACTTATATTTCTAATTTTAAACTGATATTTACTGCTCAATTGCCTAGTTTACGTTTCCTTGTTATTCTTATGATTACATACTCGTCTCTATTATCTTTTGTTGCATACATCATGTGTTATCTGTATATGGTGCATTGCCGGATCCTTGGATCTGACCCATCTTTGGCTTAAGTGTAGACCTTGACCCCATGAGTGACACGTACCACGAGGCACCTGTAGTCGGCGAGCACGGTTGGGGACCGGTTGACCAGGTGGTCGAACCGGAGGATGAAGCGCTTGCACAGGGTGTTTGAGTGTAATTTATTTTGGGCTTTTAAGAGTTTATTGTAGTGAGCAGGGCATTATTCAAATATGTAATTAAACTAGTTAACTATACTTGAGATTTTATTAGACTTCAGCCATGTTCCATTTGATTCATTTTATATGATACTTATTGCTTCCGCTATCTTTTCTTATGCTTCCGCAATACAACTGTTGATTATATTATTGTTAAAAAAGTTTTAAAAATTTGACATCACTACGGACTATGATCTTGGAAGTTCTCAAATTTTCCGGGAAGTAGCGCCAAATTCGGGTACCTTAGCGGTAACTTCGGTATTCAGAATTGGGGCGTTACACAAATACATTGGTAATAGCAATTGACTAAGTGGAATAGAATATAAGAATTAGAGAATGGTACACGATGTAAAGAAGAGGTGAATGCTCAAGTCCATATTATTCCAAGATTATCATCCGGTTGAATCTAATGAGACTTCACACACGTAAAACGACACGGCATACTAAGAATTTAAGAATTTTAAGATTTGAGCCATATTCTTAAGGAAAAGTATTCTACCCATTGAGTACTAATTCTATTTTATTTTATGAAATTTCTTTTGACTGCATTTTCACTTTTATATCTTATGTCAAATTTATACCTCTTCATTGAGCATTCTTTCTCATGGCAACACCACCACTGCAAATAAAAACTATTAGAAGAAACATAATGAAGCAGAGATAAAAAAAAAATTTAAAAACCAATAAGACATATTTACTGGATGAAATATTACAAGCAGCACATTAATCTAGATAAATGAAAGATAAAATCAGACATGGAAAACCCATCTACTATGTAATCCATTAAAACCCAATACCTGTTTTTGTTAGGAGTTGGTATTAGGTTTGGAGTTTGTTATTAGTGTCTAAATAAATCTCTATTTATTAGGGATGACTTAGTCCTAGAGTTACCACGTCAAGTCTGTTAGTTGGACGTGGCCTGTTTTTTTCTCATTTCAGTTTATAATCTGTAAAGGCTATTTATGCCATGCTTTTGATTCAATAAATCATGTAGCATTCTCCCAACCACATTTCTACTTTTGATTCTGACATTTGGTATTAGAGCAGCTCAAAGGACCTGAGAAGAAGAGCAGCAGCTTATTGTACGTGCAGCAGCACTGGTGGCATGACGACAGAAGGAAGCTTCGTCCAACCTTCAATTCCAAAGTTCGATGGGCACTATGATCACTGGAGTATGCTCGTGGAAAATTTCTTACGTTCTGAGGAGTACTGGAACATCGTAGAGCATGGTGTATCTGCCGCAGCAGAGCATGCTCAACTTAGTGATGATCAACGGAAGCAGATTGCAGATCAAAGACTAAAAGATTTAAAGGCTAAAAACTATCTTTTTCAGGCTATTGATCGCTCAATCCTGGAGACTATCCTCAACAAGGATATAGCTAAGAGTATCTGGGACTCTTTGAAGAAAAAGTATCAAGGTAATGCACGGGTGAAACGTGCCCAACTGCAGGCACTGCGTAAGGAATTTGAGATTCTTCACATGAAATCGGGAGAGTCCGTAGATGAGTTCTTTGCGAGAACTCTCATTGTTGCCAACAAAATGAGAATTCACGGTGAGAAAATGGAGGACCTGGTCGTGATAGAGAAGATCTTGCGCTCAATGACTTCCAAATTCGATTATGTCGTATGCTCTATTGAAGAGTCACACGATTTGGACATCATGTCCATAGACCAATTACAGAGCAGTTTGTTGGTCCATGAACAGCGTATGCAGAGTCATGATGTTGAGGAACAAGCACTGAAAGTTTCCTATGGAGAAAACTCAGGAGGTCGAGGACGAGGCCGTCGAGGTTTTCGAGGTAGAGATCGAGGAAGGGGCAGACAACAAGGCTTTGATATATCTCTTGTAGAATGTTATCACTGTCATGATTTGGGACTTTTCCAATATGATTGTCCAAAGAGAGAAGAAGATCCAAAAGCGAACTTTGCTGAAACTACTGAAGAGATGCTTTGAATGGCGTATGTTGACATAAAGAAGAATGATGAAAAGGAAGCTTGGTTTCTCGACTCCGGATGCAGCAACCATATGAGTGGAAAAAGGAATCTCTTTACCACTCTTGATGTATCTTTTTGGGAATCCGTGAAGCTGGGGAATAACAAAAGCCTTGCTATACTAGGAAAGGGAAGCATCCAGATGCAGGTTTGTGGTGTTGTTCAAATTATTTCTGAGGTCTTTTATGTTCCTGATCTCAAGAATAACTTATTGAGTCTTGGACAACTACAAGAGAAGGGAGTTGCTATCTTGATTCAACGTAATCTGTGCAAGATTTACTATCCAGGACGAGGTTTGATCATGGAAACAACAATGTCTAAAAATAGAATGTTTATTCTATTAGCAAAGTGTCAATCACAAAAACCAGATCATTCTATTGGCTGTCATTATTCTATCACACAAAACCCAGATCAACTATGGCATTGTCGATTTGGGCATTAAGCTATAAAGGCTTGCAAGTTCTCCAAAAGAAGCAAATGGTGACTGGTCTACCACGCTTGAAAGCAGAATCTCAGGTGTGTGAAGATTGTCTAGTGGGGAAGAAACATAGGGACTCTTTTCCACGTGAAAGTAGCTGGAGAGCATCAGAAATTTTGCAACTGGTTCACGCTGACATTTGTGGCTCTATCACACCCATCTCCAATAGCCGGAAAAGGTATCTTATCACCTTTATTGATGATTTTAGTCGTAAAACCTGGGTATATTTTTTGATTGAGAAGTCCGAAGCTTTTGGTGTGTTTCAAAATTTCAAAACCTATGTGGAAAAAGAGACTGGTTTATGTATTAAGGGGTTACGCACTGATCAGGGTGGTGAGTTCACTTCACATGAATTCACAAATTTTTGTGTCACACATGGTATACGCAGGCAACTTACAGTTGCTTATACTCCCCAACAAAATGGGGTTGCAGAGCGAAAAAATCAGACCATTATGAATATGGTTCGCTGTATGCTATCAGGGGCAAAAATTCCGAAAAGTTTTTGGCCTGAAGCGGTCAACTGGACAATTCATGTCCTCAATCGCTGTCCAACTTTGGTAGTTCGAAATATGACTCCTGAGGAAGCCTGGAGCGGCCATAAACCTGCAGTCAATCATTTTCGCATCTTTGGATGCATTGCTTTTGCACATATTCCAGATCAAAAGCGAAGCAAACTG
This sequence comes from Persea americana, assembly GCA_029852735.1. Classification (NCBI taxonomy): domain Eukaryota; kingdom Viridiplantae; phylum Streptophyta; class Magnoliopsida; order Laurales; family Lauraceae; genus Persea; species Persea americana. The sequence continues at coordinate 27,879,012 of CM056818.1, read as the reverse complement.
GATGACAAGTCTATGAAGTGTATTTTTCTCGGGTTCATTGAGAATTCTAAGGCATACAGGTTATATGAGCCCACTACCAAGAAGCTTATAATAAGTAGGGATGTTGTTTTTCAAGAGGATGAAACTTGGAAATGGGGTGATGAATATAGGAAGGACATTTCTGCTGTTTTGGTTTGGGAAGGTATTATTGATAATGATGAAGAGGTAGAGGCTAATATCCATGCACATGCAGACACACAAGTTGCCGTAGGAGGTACGCAAGATGCAAATTTGTTGAATGAAGAGGAGGGTAGTGCCTTAGATGGTTCCAAGGTTGCTATTGACACTATTACTATTGGTACTTCTACTAATCCCATCATTACTGACCCTATTTTTGCTAATAGCTCACAAGAGGGACGTGCTCGAAGACTACCAACGTGGATGGAGGACTATGAGACTGGAGAGGGTCTTTCGGAGGATGAAGTGTTTACTAATCTGGCCATGTTCGTCGATAGAGATCCTGTCTTGTTTGCTAGTGCTGTCAAATGTGACAAATGGAGGGCAGCCATGGATGCTGAAATCGAAGCAATCGAGAAGAATTCTACTTGGCAGTTGATGGAGCTGCCTCCTGGGGGAAAGAAGATAGGAGTTAAATGGGTTTACAAGACCAAACTGAATGAAAATGGAGAAGTGTATAAGTATAAGGCACGATTAGTGGCTAAAGGCTATTCACAATAGCATGGCATTGACTATTCAGAGGTTTTCGCACCAGTAGCTCGTCTGGATACAGTACGTCTAGTTGTATCCCTTGTAGCTAAAAAACAATGGCAAATCTACCAGCTTGATGTCAAGTCAGCTTTCCTTCATGGAAAGTTGAGTGAGGATGTCTTTGTTGAGCAACCTCCGGGATATGTAGTCAAAGGTGAAGAGCAGAAGGTTTACAAGTTGAAGAAGGCCCTATATGGACTAAAGCAAGCTCCTCGTGTTTGGTACAGTCTGATCGAGTCCTATTTTATGAAGGAGGGATTCCAAAAGTGTCCTTACAAACATACTTTGTTCTTGAAGAAGTCTGAAAGAGGTATTCTCATTGTTTGTCTTTATGTTGATGATTTAATATTTACTGGTAATGATGAATCCATGTTTAGCAAGTTCAAACAGTCAATGATGGTTGAATTTGATATGACTGATCTTGGAAGAATGAGGTACTTTCTTGGTATAGAAGTACACCAAAAGGGTGATGGAATTTTTCTGAGTCAAAGGAAGTATACACAGGAGGTGCTTGAGCGGTTTGGAATGGAGGACTGTAATCCCGTGCATAATCCTATTGTTCCAGGTCTTAAGATGGTAAGAGATGAAAATGGCATGAAGGTAGATGGTACTATATATAAGCAAATTGTTGGGAGACTAATGTACTTAACAGCCACAAGGCCGAACATAGTATATTCTGTCAGCCTCATCAGCAGATTTATGGTGCACCCTACACAACTTCATCTTGTGGCAACCAAGAGGATATTGCGATACTTAAAGGGAACTTTTGGTTTTGGAATGTTCTACAAGAAGGGAGGAAAACTGAAACTTATTGGCTATACTGATAGTGATTATGCAGGTGATGTGGAGGATAGGAAGAGTACTTCTGGATACGTGTTCATGCTCAGTTCAGGAGCAATTTCATGGTCTTCAAAGAAGCAACCAATTGTCACTTTGTCTACAACAGAAGAGGAGTTTATTGCAGCAGCATCTTGTTCATGTCAAGCTGTATGGATAAAAAGGTTGCTGGGAGAATTAGGTGAAGCACAACAAGGATCCATTACTCTGTTTTGTGATAATAGTTCTACTATCAAGCTCTCAAAGAATCCAGTATTACATGGGCGTAGCAAACATATCGATATTCGTTTTCACTTTCTTCGTGAGCTTACTAAAGATGGAATTGTCAGTTTGGTGCATTGTTCAAGTGAAAAGCAAATTGCAGATATCATGACGAAGCCTTTGAAGCTTGATGCTTTTTTGAAGTTACGAAGGTTACTGGGTGTTTGCTTGAGTCAGTAAACTATTTGGCAGTAGGAAACAGTTTCAGGGAGGATGTTAGGAGTTGGTATTAGGTTTGGAGTTTGTTATTAGTGTCTAAATAAATCTCTATTTATTAGGGATGACTTAGTCCTAGAGTTACCACGTCAAATCTGTTAGTTGGACGTGGCCTGTTTTTTCTCATTTCAGTTTACAATCTGTAAAGGCTATTTATGCCATGCTTTTGATTCAATAAATCATGTAGCATTCACCCAATCACATTTCTACTTTTGATTCTGACAGTTTTTTCTGTTCAAAGAATGCAAATATACATTGAAATAAAACACAACAAAATTGAAACACAAAGAGTGTTAAGATGGTAGAAATTGGAGTCAATCAGACAAACTTGGATGGTAACTAAAACTTTAAAGAACAATAACATAATACTATGGTAAAGTGTTCACGTAAGGCATGGAAGAGTCTATTGATGACAACCACAGCTGATCCAGATTCCATTGATCAAACGTTTATGAGTAAGCAGGAGCAAATTGCCGGCAGGACAATTCGGTGCCACATGAACCAACCCCATGTGAAAGTGAAATTATTCTATAAAAATGTTGCATTGTATACTATGGTGCCATATTCTGTCCAGTACAGATTCTAATTTCACCAACATAAATGACTTCTAGGCTCTGTTCAGGTTGGACTTTTAGTAGACGGACCCCACTCACTGACAGTCCTTTAAAAGTCCCTTAAAAAAGGATTTAGCCTGGAATTTATTTTTTAGAAGGCACGATGTAGCAGTCTACTTCAAAACTCTGACAATCATGGTGTGGGCCGGATTAGGTAGATTTTACTGTAGTTGAAGGGCTAGCTTCGAATTTGAAGAAATCAATCCATACCCAAAACTTGTAAAAAAAAAAAAATTCTCCCAATAATTTTTGCATCATCCAAACTCTTTAATCTCCTATCCATAATTGATATTTTAAAATTTTAAATGCACCTAAAGAAGGTTAACAAAAGTGGACTCTCAATGTAAATCTTAATTGGAGAGTTCCAATTTCGCAATTAAAATCGAAATTGAGCTCCAATTTCGAAATCGAATCCTATGTCTATAATATTTAATAATTTGGGTTTCTTCAATTTTAATCACTTTTAAAAATATTTTTTTTACTTCTTAAGTATTAAATTCAATGCAAAAAAAGACCCTAAGCCTAAATAGCTATAAATGAATTTGTGCAGTTATCAATGAAACTCAAACCAAGCTAAGAAATGCCTCACATTCTTGTGCTTTTTTCTCAAGTATTATATGAATAAAATCGTTACCATCGCCAAATTAATAACATTAGAAACACATGCTCCCTTGTGGAATAGAAAGAGTTGGGTTAAATGGAGGATGCAATCAACCCGCCCCATTTAGGGGCCAAGTTTGGATTTGGGTTGTTGAGGTTCGGGATAGGTTTAATACTAGGCTGGTCGGATTCAGAGGCAAGCATGAGTTTAAATATTTTTACCCTAGTCAAATTCACGACATGGTTTCAGATTTTGGTTACCTTTTGTTGGTCCCACCCTCATTATTGGTTATTTGCATATAACTTGGTAAGATTTTCTTCACAAATCTTCATTAGACAAGTGGCAATTACAAACCTAAGAGCCCTGGGACATATTTGTAAAAAAGATTTATATTAAGAAAAACTTTAGGATTCAATCTAACCCGATCACTATTTATTATGGTAAGTTTCATATCATGAACTATATATCCATAGGGTTACAAATGGGTATTCGATAATGCGAGTATCTAAAGTCTCTGGTTTTAAACTAAGTAAGCCTAGAACCCATTTTTGGATCTAAGAGAATTTTGGATTTGGATTCGGAACTAAATCCTAGTATGTTCCAAGCTACCGTTATGAGTATACGACAATTACATTCACATATGTAAGGGGTTTCGACCTAGAGCTTACTGTAGAGATGAGTTTTTCCTCCCCCTTCCCAAGAAAAATGGAAAAAGAAATTTTTAATTAATCAAAATACAAAGGAAAGAGTACGTTTTTAGATAATAAAAAGAAGAAATAAACTTATGCAATATTGCACAATTTATAATTTTACGAGATATCACCTAATCAAGGTAAAGATATAAATTTATACAACAAAGCACAATTTATTTATTTATTTTATGTGATATTGCATAGTCAAGGGCAATCTAGCTGTGTGAGAATATTAAAATTTGGGTATAGTCGTAGGTGATATCCAACTCTATAGATAAGTGTACGGTCAAAACCTTTATACATAAATATATATGGGTTTTAAGGGGTCACATAGTTTGAGTTATATTTATATTTGATAGTCTACTTAATTTTAATCATATACTGTTTATTAGTCATAACATAATATACAAAACTATATATTTAAAATTCTTTTAACCAATTATACATCTTATTTTGGATCTAAATGCAAAATTGGTTCTTTTTTTTCTAAGGTTTCGTGTTGGAACTGGCTTCGGATTTAGGTGTGGATCCACCATAGTGTTGCCTTAGATCCGACCTGTTTGCACCCCTATAAGTCCCTCACATGTATAAGGCCGGGGAATTGTACTTTAGGTTTAGGTCATTTCCGACCAAATCTTACTCATCACCCTCCCTACTCTCCATACTTTAGTTATTTTAATCACATGCTCTAACAATTTGACCAAGAACTTTAATATAAGTAAGATTTTGACTAATTATAAAACATTATGATACAGTTACACTTAGGTGTTTTAAATTTTTGGGCGGTCCAAGACCAAGAGTATCGCGATCCAATAAAGACGATTCTCTAGCAATTGTCACGAGAGAGACCTCTGTAAGGAAGTCATTGTTACAATCACCTTTACAAATTATTACCTAGTTCAAATATTTGGATATTTTAAAAAATTTCCTGGGTTCTTAAATTCTTATTAGAGAATATTACAAAGTTATTAATATTTCCATTTTTATCTCAATATTTCTTTGGTTTCTATTTCACACTTTTAGTTTTCTTAATTTTTTTAAGGGATTTTTACGGAAAAAAGACTCTTAAATTTGAAAAAAAAAACAGTAGAGGGCCGGGCTTAAACACTTCGCAATGAAGGAAGAGGGCTTTCTATCAAATTTTCATAATTTTGACAATTTTAAAGAATTTCAAGGAAGCACAAAATGTCAGGATATTCCGTGGAATTCCTATTTTTTTTTTTTCCTAGAAGAGACCCTAAAACCCATTTTCTTCTACACTTTTCTTTCTCTTCTCCATCGCTAACAGATGCAACAATAGATAAACTTGGTTTTTGGTGGTTAGAGTATTCATATTTAGCGATTAATTTGTAGGAGAACTCATTGTGTATCACCTGGTGTAATGTTGGACATAAAGGCTAATATAATAGAGAGATTTTCCTCTCTGATCAAATTTTACAATTTGTCTCCACTTTTTTTTTTTTTTTTTTTCATTGTTTTAGTGAGCTGTATACTTCATAATTTGAGAATTTGATCATAAAGGAAAAAAAATAAAATCATGTTCATATGATGTTGATGATTTTTTTAAGGGAACTGAATATGCTATCTTTCATTTGCTGGTTCATATTCTAATGCTCGACCATTAGAAGATTTTGGTTCTTGTACCATTTTTTTTAAAGGTACAAAATTATTGTACCATCTTTGTTTGCAATATAATTGTGTAGTTCTAATTATCAACCAGTTGTGCACAAAATATCTACTAAGGTTTTTTAAGTATGTGGCTTTGAATTTACCAATCCATCTTGCGACAGCCTAGGATGCACTTCCCGAACATTTCAATAAATTAGGAGAAGTGCTAAAAGTGATAATTGTAATGGATGCAACTGCTGGGTAGCCAAAAGAGCAAAAAGTGTTAATGGACTCGACTTTTGCTCTTCTTTCCTAAGTTTCACTGCCTAAAATCATTTAGAAAATAAATTTTTTTGTCAATAAAAGGATAGGCCTTTTCTTTTTCTTAAAAGTGATGAAGAAAAATGGATTTAGGGTAAAAAAAAATATAGTTATCCTAAAATATCATGCAATGACTTGACAATATGTATTTTTGTGGAATCAAGGTATATTTATGAATCTCTTTTGAGCTGCACTAATCTCTCCGGGCCCCAGAGGAATGCCAAATAAACTCAAACTTACAACCTCCAAATGCAAACCGTAATTCTAGGCCAACTGAGCTACTCCCAAGAGTTTTCATATGTCTGTTTTTAAATCTAATATTTTCCCTTGAAGTCCTAAAGTTATTCTTGCAATAAAAGTACAATATCCTGCTTCGCATGATGATATGTGAAATACCGCAGAATCTTAAAATATTACGGGAATAATTTTGTGAGAATTTGCTTAAACCTTTTGACAAACAAATACCAAATCTAATGAACAGCTATGCCACTCAAGGCCAAAAAACAATCGGCTTAGGGCTCTTTTATGGTTGTTATAAAATGTCTGAAGTCCCACGTCATTTTCATCACAGGTAAGGAATTCTATTTCCTTTCATGAATCCCTGTTTGGAAGAAAAGCAGTATTTCTGAGAATAATGTTTTTTCCATATAAATCTCACGATACATGCAAAATATCGCCAATATTCGCGACATGGTGGGTGGAAACCGAAAAGGACGTCATTGATGGGCCAAGCCAATCAAGTGCCGATTCTGTCCGCCACTTGATCGACAGGACTGTACTACTAGCAAATAAAAAGGGAACACGTCGGATAGTATGGTTTGGATTTCAACCTTATCTATTTAATAATAAGACAATGCACATTGGCCCTGCCTTTTTAGTAAAATTTCTCTCAAGAATTCACTGTATACAAAATTTTTTGGGCAAGGTGTGACAGGCTTTTTGTTCGAAATTTATAAATTTTATGTTTTTTTACTTGCGTTTCTAGATTCCGGCCACATAAAAGATCTCTTTCAATTTTTGGAAATCTAAAAATTCTACTTTTTTTGTATTTTGGTGGAATTCTTGGATGCTCAAGCCCCAAAAAGCATCCAGAAATTCCAATTTGTCTAGGAATTTAGGAATTCCTTATAAAGAATTTCCTGAGATTCCAACAAAGAAACAAACAATGAGATTCAAAGGGTCCAAAAGCCATGCTTGAACCATGCATCAAGAGTCAAGGCCAGATTGCCATCAATTGAATGTATATGAATTACAAAATAGTGATAACTGATAAGTAGCACTCTTTGCAGAGAATTTCACACAGATTATCAACTAGATTGAGATTCAAAAGGTTGGTTATAACTGCCAAGATGCTCATGATTGGGTGGTGTTTGCACTTTGGTATCATATACATGCCCAAGAATAATTTGATTACTGGGGGTCCAAGTTGATAGCATCACTCTCAGCCAGTAGGCTAACTTAGTAAAAGAAACCGGGACTAATAGAGCTTATTGTATTTAAAATGAGGAGCGTTAGAAATTTCATCAAGAATTTTTCTTTTTTCAAAAGATGCCCATCTCAGTCGTGCCCGCTGTAGTGTATGATGACTATAGAATGACGCTAGATGGAATAATTTAGATGAGATCTACTAATATGAGAAATTTTTAAATTCTATTAAATCATCCTAATCCATTTATCAATGACCCAACCGTAAGTAGAAGTTGGATGAATTTTAAATTTGAGCTTTTTACTAATTCATAAAGACTAGTACGTGAGAAACGATTGAATTGGCTCAAGAGGGGCTTCACGCCCTAAAAATACAAGAGAGCAAAAAAAAACAAGAATATATATATATATATATATTATTTTTACAAAAGGGAGCTTTTGATAATTCCTCTTTGAATATATGCCGGCACTGTTTGCATGTATTTGACTTGACAAGTGATATGGACGAGTAAATCAAATTAGGATGTTATGTCATAGTGACTTATGGCCCTTATGCAATGGATCAGCAATATACTTGTCTTGAAAGGGGCCAATCATAAAAATAGTCTAATTTTTGCCGTGTCTCGTAGTATGACCGTGTGAGGAACCGATGGTCTCGGTCGGCCACGCATAATAAATATGGCTGGACACCACTGGAAAATGTTATCCTCCAGCTCACTGGGGACCACTTTGGTTATCTAATGATCAAATATCAATTCTAATTTTACATTCAATTGACCTTTACTCATTATCATTGGATTGTATGTAGAACAAAAAAACCTACAGCTAAATGACATTAAACTTTAAACCTATTAGATCAAGGGTGATTATAACTTGGTGGGGCTGATTTTTGAGGATCTCCCTTACCTAAGAAAGCTTTTTACAACCCCGGCCACTCCTTTCATTGATAGGCATATATTTAAGTGGGCCCTATAACTCGGACTACAATAAAGAGTGATATGCAGTCTGCTCGTAGAAAAACAAATACTCTCCTAAGACCATAATGAAATATCTCTTACTCTCTACGGTCGAATGGTTCGGTGCCGGTTGTTACGGGTCTAACAGTGAAAATTCAAGAGAGGGTCTGCTCTCATGATAATTCGATCTACGAGAGGTGTCTGCAGGAAATTATTCTACAGTCATAACATGCCATATTATTAATCTGCTGTAAGTCATGGGAAAAGGTTGGACATGGTTTGACCCCCTTAACCTACATGGAGGATGCAAGCAGTGGCGGAACCAGAAAATATAACTTGGGGAGCTAATAGGAAATTTTATTTCTCAAGGAGCCAATGTAAAAAAAAGAAAAAAAAAATCCAAAATCTTACATTTAGGGATTTTTGCAATTTAAGGGGAGCCCATGGCCCTTGCCAGAACCCCGTAGGTCCGCCCCTGGACTCAAGGTTACCCTTGGGCTGACAGATTAAAATAGTTTACCCTTCCATCCGTTGTTATACTAAAACAGAAAAAGAATTTTTTTTTTTTTGTGTAAAATATTATTATTGCGCAGTTCGACAACAATGAACTAGGAAAGTTTGACCCACTTATAGCAAGGTTAAAATAAATGAAAAAAAAAAAAAAAAACTAGAGCGACTACTAAACGTGTCAAGTGATGTTCAACAAGTCTATATTTGGTGTTTATTTAATTTAAACTCATATAACTAGATATTCAAGTGCTTTAGACTAGTTGGCTTAGTTTTTTTTGAATGCGTGATTCAATGAACAAGACCTTTTGAAACAAAAAAGTAACTTTTTTCAAATAGATATGAATGTCTAAAGCAATCAGAAGTGTTTTGTTTTTCCTTTTAGAAAGTTAGCTCGTGTAACTTTTATAGTGTAACAAGTTTACACATACTTCTTTTACTTTATGGCAAATTTCCCCTACTACTTTTATTATATCACAACTTTGCTCATACTTCTTTTTAAATATATTCAATTAATTTCTTATAATTGAATCAGGTATACTAAACAGTTTATTTGTAAAAATATCTAATTTGAACAAACTTTATTTCAAAAAGATCTACTTGTAACTCTATTTCAAGTATATAAAGCTTATCAAACACGCCCCAATGAGTTCGATAGGTTGAACCCAGATGTGAGTTGATGGTATCTGGCCTTTTAACAAATGCACCAAATATTGATGGAATTTGAATATGCCAAACAGGGATCTAAACCCAAGCCATTTAAACCTGACTTGGCCCAGCCCAACCCATTTGCAACTTGTAGCTGGATACATTTAATGTAATCGGAGAATCGAGGATCCATTACATCCCTACTTTTTAGGAGTTCCTAAAGTAAAATGGATATTTTTTTAATCTGATTTTGATAAATTCTTGTAAGTTTGAGAAAACTATGGCATTTTAATTTTCAAATCATGTTTTAACTATATCATCAATTCTTCACTGCTCTAAAAGTAAGTGACATATGCCAACTTACGCACGATTGAGCAATGTTGGCACGTTTTGCTTCATATGTATGCCTCCCTTGGGTCTTCAAGTTTAAAATATCGCTGGTGACTAGTAAGCCAACTTAGCTTAAAAAAAAGAAAAAAAGGAAAAAGAAAAAAGAAAAAAGAAAAAAAAAAGAGTTAGCAACATTTAAATTATTACAACATTCTGTGTGTGGATTATAAGAATTTGTTAGGAGATCTAAACTGAAAAATGATTTCTCTGGATTAACTAAAAGTAGAATTTGAACCTTTAGCTTGTAAGTTTTATTGGAAATCCATAATTAGCTCAAGTGAAGCACTTCCCTCCCCATAGGAACAACTTTCCATCGTCTTGATGGTAGGCCTGTGTTATATATGAAATTTGTCATTCTTATAACTCTGAAATGAATTTATGTTTAGTGATTAGCATTTGACCTTTCAATGAATATCAATTTGTTCTAGGATCTCTTGGATTTTAAAATTAAAAAGAAATGGGTGCATCAACTGCCTACACCCTACTGTTGTAATTTATGTAACTACACTGCATATATTGCATGGGTACATAGAAATGAGTGACCCTGTACAATATTTCTATAATAAGATGCAATGGAAAACGTTAGCTTTTTTTTCTTTTCCTAGATGTCGATTTCTTTATTTCTGTTTGTAGTTGCCACATTTGTTCTATTTATTTTTCGTAATGGGGTTAATTAGAGGAGAATTAATATTCAATTGACACTCAATGCTCGGAAACAGTATTAGAGAAAGAAACATAAAAAATTAATTATCTTATTTCCAAGCCCCAGGCCTAACCTGGCCTGTGAGGTTAGACAAGGGCCTGAGTAGTGTAAGCCCTTCAAAGGCCAAGCCAGTCAGGCCCGAACCTGCATATATTAAGGACCGGAGTGTTTTCAGTGGGTCTGTGGGTTGTAATCATGGTGTTCTATTTTACAAGTTTCAAAGATCGTATGGGTGCATTCTAGGGAATCCTTCTCTACAGACCAGCTGTGTGGACCATGGGTACCACCTGCAGGCTACAATCAGTGCAATACCCTTGACACCGTTTTCACACATGATCTGGCAACAGCAAACTTTAACACCGTTGGATTGAATCTCAAATCTCATGGGCTAGGATAATCTGATGGGGATTGATTTTTTGCAAGACCCTTACCTGTAAAGAACACTTTTCCGTCTACCCGACAACAACAACAATAGGAATACATCCAAGTAGGCCCCACAAGCTTCCCATGTAGTTTTTCTTTCCTCTCCTATCTTGTGTTTACTCTGCCTGCAATACTTGGGTTTATTCTTGTCTTTTGAACACACTTTAGCTGATTGGTTGTGATTCTGCCTTTGCCCTGCGACAGAACTATTTGAGAGTTTTTTTCCTCTGCTGACAATTGCTCGGCTTGTATTAGTTCACAATCAATAATATGTAACATATTATAGACCTGATAGGCAACCCAGACCTTGCACAAAGCATTCAAGCCATGCGCCAAATAGAACGACAAGTTATTACAGCAAAATCCTTGAAACACAGTAACTGGACTTTTTCATGATGGCTAAGACCAATCACAGTTACATACACACCTTCACACCAAATGGTAGGATTATTTATTCTATGAACAGATTTATGACAACAAACAAGGCTTAGCTACTCTTCACACCAAACCATGTATGGAGATCTGGGTCCCTCTGAGAAATTTTTGTTTCATATGAGAAAATATGAAGAATCAAGAACCGATGTGTGGTTTTTACCCAAGTTGCGGCCCCGAAGGCACTCTAGATTCATCACCTGAGAGTGATCAATGAAAAGGTTCACCTGAAAACAAAGACCATTAGACAATATAATTACAATGCTGGTCATAACTCAGAAGATCCAAAGAACCCAAATATAAGAACAAAGCAAGATTGCCGATATAACAAGCTACTCATTCCATTCGAACATTTGAGTCTGTCCATTAGATAGGATCCACAATATAGATGATCACTGGCACAAAAGTCAGGTGGATCAGTGGTGGACATTACAGCCATGAAGAAATGGACCAGGTTGATTTTTTGGGCTCAGTTACTAGACCGAGTAGATGAGATGGGAGACAAGCTAGGAAGTGGGAATAGATAAGAGTGGTCTGCGTTATTAAGAAACCTCTGAAAACAAAATTAACAAAATGAAAGCATACCCTTGGACCATAGCGTTTAACGAACCACTCGGATGTGTTGGCATTTGATGCTTCGAACATGGTTTTCTCGAGACCCAGACGACCTATGATCTTTGCAATGATGTCAGTCCGCAGTGAGTTGGCATATGTACACACATCATCTGCATCAATCATGATCATATCTGCCCCCGCTTCTAAGCACCTCTCAGCCCTTCTGATCAACAGGTCAACATCTTCCACTAATTCTGTTAACCAAGACAGTAACGGACAAAATTATAAGCATGGATAACATATTCTAGCATGTATAACATATTCGCAATTTTCAATATATCATAGGTGCAGAACATAACTCAAACCCTGCATCCCCTCAGGAGGGCATGCTTGACTGATATACATAAGAATAATTAGACTCCTAGTATTTTGTTTATTATTTTGATAGTAGTATGACATGTGGGGGATGCGCCCTAATTCATGCAGTAAAGGATCCATGGTAATAATAAAAAAAAGGTAGTGGCAGTAACTTTCATTTGGGACCAATCAATAGCCCACTCGTTAAATTGGTACGAATTACCCTCCTATCAAAGGGCCAAATATTAAAAGAATAGAGGTGAAGATAAGCAAAAGGGACCATCAAATAGTCTCTTCTTTTATCTGAAATAATTATCCAGTCATCACCCTAGTAGATCAAAACCTGGGAGAGAGTGTGTCTACAATCTACATACATCCCTACCTATATTCTTCACTCTTCACCTCTTTAATAATCCTTAGAACCCACTTTACTACAAACTCTATATACTTCAGTTCAAAGTAGGCAGACCAGCCCTAACAGTCAAACAACAAAACTTGGTCATTGGTTTTTTTATTTTTTTTGGGGTAAAAGGTCATTGGTTTAAAAAAAAGGGAATCAAGAGTTAAGTGTTTGACAAAACCGAAGTTGTATGGAGCACAACGGACAGATAGGTGGCTAAAATTAGAGATAATGAAAGGTTAAGAATTAAGATTAGCCTATAATTTATTGTATTTATTTTATTATTAATATTTTTTACATAACAGCACTCAAATACATCAATAACTAGGGACTTCGGCCTAGCAGGAATGCCACAATAATCAGTGCTAGTAGGATGGTTGATAATTTTTCTTTTAAATTTGGGACCTACATTAATATTGTAAAAGACTTTCCAGTGGTGAATATTTTATGAGCTTTTTGGTCATCTCATTCCTTTCTCTTCTCGTCGGCTGCACCTAAGCCAGTTTCTCTTTAACAAGTGTTCCCGAATACTTTTCTATTTGTACCCTCAACCATCTTTACAACTTCTCTATCGTGTTATTTTCTGCTTATTTCCTATTGAGACAACTTATGAACGAGATTAGAGCAAAGAGAAAAAAACTTACGGTCACTCTTGATTGAAAGAAGAATTACAATAAAGTACTAAAGCAACTTATTTGGAAAAAAAAAAAGAAAAAAAGAAGAAATAAATGCATCCCAAACGGATATTATAAAACACAAATGAATAGGCCATAATATGTGTGAGAATAGTGGGCAAGGTGCAAAGGTGACATTTGACTTCTCAGCCGGCATGGGTTAAACGTATTTATTCGCCTTTGTTATAGACAATGTAAATGTGAATAACCAAGATTTAGTCTTATGGTGTATAATTTTTGCAGATGATTTAACACTCATTAGTCAAACAAGAAAGCCAGTAAATGATAAGCTTAGAATCCGGGTGGTTGAGTCAAATGGGTGAAAAAACAGATCTAAGACGACGGGATTGTAAATTGCAAGTTCAGTGCATCAGGGAGTAAAGAAGATGAATCTGTCAAAAGAAGGTTATAAAATACCCTGATGTGATAGGATCTAATATCTAGAACATGATCCTCATTTCTCTCCATGAAACTTCTTACCTTTGATCAAACCGTGCTAAACCAAATTGCTAGGTGCCCATCCCGCATCTGAATGTCCAACCAAAAGAAAATCTTATTTGCATCGATGATCAAACTCTTACATTACTGATAGCATGCCGTATGATGGACCTGGATGTCCTACCCATTTTTGCCCACTCAATACTTTGCCTTAATGATCTCATACCATAAGTTACTGTGCTATTCTCCCACCCTCCAATGCCATTTGCCCAAAAAGGTATTGTATATGTGTTTTAGAGGCCTGATACCTAGCCCCCTTTCATTCTTAGGTTTGCAAATTGATTCACAATTCACAAGACAGAATTCTTCTTCCTTGCCCTGGCATAGGAAATCGCAATGCAATCTATGCAACTGATTTAGAACAGAGATCGAACATCTCAACAAAGACATAAAATACATGGAACGTTATATCTTTAGAGAGTGCTAACCGAATAAAAGTGATTCTTCACCCAAAAAGGATAAGTACTTGGCTTTCCACGCGCCCAGCTTTCTTTCAACTCTCTCCACAACTAGATCCCAAGCAGATTTTGGAGCACCACCAATACATAAAGGAAGCCCTAGGTAGGAATAGGAAGGTGGCCAATTCTGCAAACCTAGAATAAAGGAGGGAAAGATACACTTCGTCAACTCTAATACCAATCAATTGGTTTTGAAGAAGTTGATCTTAAGCCCTAACATCCTCTAAAAAACAGAAGAGGAGCCTTCGCATTCTTTATCTGATCTTCCTCTGCTAAGCAGAAAATGAAAGACTGAAGATGACGAATCACGGGAGTGGGAGTGCTTTGGGCTGTTTCAAAACCACCTATTAAACTAGCCTCACCAACCGCTAAACATCCTACAAAGGCCATCCCTTGTAATGATAAAAAGGAAAGGGGAAACAGGATCTCCCTGTCTAAGCCCTTTTTGTCAGGAAATTACCTTCAAGACATCCCTTGACAAGGACTGAGAACATAGCTGATGACAGGCATTCTTGGATACATTTTCCTTGCTTATTATAGAATGAATACATTAAATGAGAACTCCATCCAGGATCTGTCTACCATGCACAAAAGTCCCTTGAGCTTGCGAGACAATATTAGACAGGACCACTCATAGCCTGCTAGCCAGCACCTTTGCCAATATTTTGTATATGCTACCAATTAAGCTTATTGGCATGAAATATCTTAGGCATTCAACCCTAGTTTCTTCAGAATAAGAGTAATGAAAGAAGCCCTCGTGTACTTGGAAAGCTTGCCTCTCAAATGAAATTCCTTCATGAAGGCAATAATGTCATCTTCCAAATCACTCCAAAACTGCTGATAGATGGCTATAGGAAAACCATCAATCACTGGGGCTTTGTCACTCCCCATATCAAAAATCTCATTGTGCACCTCCTACTCTAAAAACTTCCTTTCCCGCCAAGAAAATCTATCTTCTCTATGGAAGCAAAGGAGAGGTTGTCCAAAGATGGCCTAGACGGCTATTCTTTAAAATAAAGGTAAACAAAGCGCTGCTTAAGTGTCAAATAATATCTTCACAGCTATCCAGCCAATCATTGTCATCCAAGAGAGAAGAGATTCCATTACCCTTTTGTCTCAAGACGCCAACCCATGAAAGAATTTTGTACTTTTGTAGCCTTTTGAGAGCAACTTGCATAGTGACCTCTATTTCCATTTAATTCCTCCGGCCACACTTCCTGTAGAATTTCCTATTACAAGCATAATCTCTTAAGGGAATCCTCATGCAAAAGCTAACCAATTTTTCTTGTAAAAATCCTGAATGTCTTCCAAAATATCAGATTTCACTGGTTCCACGTCTCCAAAATACAATGAGCTGCATTTAAATGTCTAGTCTTTGTGCATGCATAAACTTACTTATCACATTTAGTATGATCTAGCTACATGGTAGTTAGATAAATAAGTTTTCCAGTGAACCTTTGGTATGCAATTGGATCATTCAACAATTCACTATTATTACAATCAACCCATGATTTTCCTTTATAACCGTCTTCATAGGTATTACACCTAGCTTCCCCATTTCTTTTAATAGATCTATAATGTCCCTTCATTGCAAAATTACAAACCCCTTTTCTTGACCTGACTACTTCATTGACTGCCCAAGAAATTTCAACACCCTAATTCTTTCATTTCAATCTCTTTTCCCAAATACAATGTCAAATGCTTAATTTTCTCTTCCATCATCCCAGTCACAACAACGTCATCAATATCTATTATAAATGCAGTTATTTTATCATTGCTCCCTCTGAAAAATAGTGTGTGATTTGCTTGACACCTCTTTGTCCCATACTTCAGTATCATCAGACTAAACCATTCAATCCCAGCTTGATATGACTGCTTTAGTCCATTTAATTCTTTTTTTCTAACTGACATACCTTTTCCTTATGACTTTTAGAGTAATCTTTAGAGGAATCACGTAAATTTCTTCTAGCAAAACACCATGGAGAAAAGCCTTCATTTTGTCCAACTGATACAGTGGCCAAGAGAAGTTTGCTGCCACTGTTACCCGGTAAAAAGTTAAATTTTCCACTGCGGAAAATGTCCTCAGACAATCAATCCGAAACAGCTGAGTACAAACCTTGGCTAACAAATCTAGCTTTATATCTTTGGATTGGTTTGTCCAAATTATATTTCAACGTGTACACCTACTATCATGGATGCTTTCCAGTATGGATTAGACAAGGCATTAAAAACACATGGAGGTATACTTTCCAAAGATTCTCAAGATGAAAACACATCATATACTTGAATGGTAAGATACTAAGGTGCAAGGATCAAAATAGTAGTTGTGGGAAGCATAGCGCCTAATGGACAAAATGCTACGTAGCGGTTGTGGCGCAGCGTAGCGGCATGAATTTCTAAGTGATAAAAAAATTCGAATCTTGTGTAGCAGCAAATCTTGTGTGTGTGTTTTTTTATTTTATGTTTTTAGAACCATATAGAGGTAGAGACAACTTTAGGAAAGGCTATTGAGGAGAAGAAATAGGAAAAACAATATTTTAAGTTAAAACCTTTTGTCTCTACTAAGTTTTAGACTAAAACTCTGCTATTTTCAAAATAGTCTAAAGGCCTCAACCACTAGGCCGATAATGAGGCTGCTACTGTTTTGAACCATGCTAAGGTGTAAATGGATGTCTTGTTACACATGAATGACTAATGACTCCATTGGCTTAAGGGAATAAGGAGATCCAGATCCAAATCAACAACACGTGTTAGTCGAGTTACATGAGACCAAGCACCTCAATCAAGGACTTTAGTAGCTGTAGGCAAGGATGAAAATAGCGGCAGCGGTGGGCATAACGGCCTGTCACTAAAACCATACGAAGGCATAGCGGTGCGTTTTGAAAAATTCGTAAAAAAAATCTAAAAAAAAATCTAGAAAATCCAGAATATTGGAAAATGATTGAAAATGTTTTTTTTTTTTCCTCAAAAGTAACTTAGATAAGGGGGGCTAGCGGTCCCCTCATTATATGAGGTCCTGTGTCGCTCTATGAATAGAAAATAATAGCAATGATCATTTTTTTCACATGTATTTTATGTTGCTTAGTTATGTTAACTTAGAAACTAATAAAATGCTTATAATCAACAGTGTCATCAATATATTACCAGTACTGTTGCTTAAAATATCACATTTCACAGTTGTATTTATATGGGGAAAATTTTTCTGTTAAAGTGAAATTTGATTAGGACTCTATTTCCTATTAGAGTGAAAAGGGCCCATTGGTTAAGGCCCTATTTCCTATTAGAGTTCACTTTGGTTGAGCACTATTTCCAATTAGAATAAAATTTTGCTAGAGCCCATTTTCAATTATCGTGAAATTTGACTTGGCTTTATTTTCAATTAGTGCAAAAATTGGCTATGATCTTATATCTAATTAGACTAAAATTTGATCGAGCTCTATTTTCAAGTAGAGTGAAATTTGGCAAAGGCCTTGATTTCAATTAAGTAATATTTGGCTAAGGCATGACTTTTTTATTTTTATAGTTAGGCCCCATTGTGGAGCCCACCAATGGTTAAAGGCATTAGGTGCTTCAGGTTTTATTTTTTCTTAGAGGGTTCATTTAAATTTTATATATACCTTTCAAAGTGCCCATAAGTGGCCTCTAATAAAATAAAAGAGGGGGTCCATTTAAATTTTATTTCATGCCTTTCAAATTGTCCATAAGTGCCCTCTAATGATTCAATAAAAGAGGGGGTTGACACACAAATCGAGAAATAAAAGAGGGGCTCCATCTAATTTTTGTTTAGAACTTAAATAGGGCCCATTAAGTGCCCCCTAATGAATTAAAACCAATTAAACAGGTTTAGGGGGTTGAGTAGTAACCGGAACCTCCCCTCCCCCTCCTCAATCCCGCTCCAAAAATGCAGATCGACGTCCTTAGAGCGTGGTTCGACCATCTTCAGAGCGCAGTTCGAATATGCTCGGAGCACGGATCAACCGAATATGAACCAAACCATGCAGAATCTTTAGTTTATGTGAATTTTCTTTTTCTTTTTCTGTAAGCTTGGCATTTATCTTTTTAAAAAATGAAGAAACTTCTTCTAACTTATTAATTACTGTCTATTTTATATGATCAAATTGCAAAGTTAATTTTTTTCTCCATTTTTTTTACTTGAATATATGGATAAGATATATTTGTGCCCATTAGTTAATTGTTTATAAAATCATAAGCACTATGTTGTATAGGGGGTCCGTAAGCACTCCGGACATATAATTATTTTAGAATTTAGCGTTTCGGCGCTCCCGCTCCCGCTCCCATTCCTGCTCTAGGCACTTAGGTGTTGACACACACAAATCAAGAAATAAAAAAGGGGCTCATTTAATTTTTGTTTATAACTTAAATAAGGCCCATTAAATGCCCCCTAATGAATTAAAACCAGGGGCCAAATTAAATAGGTTTAGGGGGTTGAGACACAAATCGAGAAATAAAAAGGGGGCTCCATTTAATTTTTTTTACAGCTTAAAGAGGGCCCATTAAATGCCCCCTACTGAATTAGAACAAGGGCCGAAATTGATTAGGTTTTGGTGCTCTGTTGCCTTTCCCAACACAAGGGTTGACAAAAAACGAGAAGGGGGAGAGGAAAAGAATAAAAAAGAAAAGAAAGAGAAGAAGAAGAAGAAGAGGCGCTGCCACTACTGCTGCCGCCCCCCGCCGCCTGTTGCTGGTGCCTTCAGGACAGGTATGTTTCCTACATCTATTCTCTATATTTTTTTTTTCTTTTCTTCCTATTTTTTTCATCTTCTGCTTCCTCCAGTCAAACAGATGAAAGGGGAAAAGCCTACTGTTTTTTTTTTTTTGTTTTTTTTTTATACGTTTCATAGCTCTTTGCGTCCAATATGCAACGTATCAGTGCGTATTGGCCGCTACGAGTAAATAGCAGTCAATACACACCAGTTGTGAACAACGCTATTTCACGTTCCCGATTTATCGGCCGCTATGTATATTTTCATCCATGGCTGTAGGTTTTGATGAAAGTAATGGGTTCATTGTCTCCTATGATGCCCAGATAAGGATAAGGATAAGGATACGGATACAGATACGAAGATCGGGGATATGATTCCTTACTTTTGAAAATCTAGGACACGGATACGGATACGGGTATCCTAATTTTTTCTTTAGATTACTTTTGAACCAATGAGATTATCATGGTTTTCATCGCTTTCAAGCATTTTTTCTGGTGTGAAGTAAAAATATTAAAAGACCTATATGAAATAAGGGAATTTTTAAGTAGGATATGTTAAACTTGTTCTCTAAAATTATCGGTGCAGTATCAAGTACCAATACAAGTGTTGTATCGGTTCCATATGGATACGTTGGGCTTGTACAAGTACCCAAGTATCATAGTTTGTCTCATTCCTATGAGAGTAAATTTCAGAGTTTAGTTTTATTATCAACAACCAGTGGCAATGGCACATAAATGGTGGGAGGAACTAACTGAATCAGAGATGAATACTAACCCCGTTGAAATAATTCAGTAATCACGGTATTTTAAGGATACAAGGTACATCATCAACGAATGTGACATTTATAATGATATACTGCCTTTGTCCTTCTCTAATGAATAGAATTTATAACCTTTTTGTGGGATTATATATATATATATATATATATGACCATAGATTTGTGCTCATCTCTTAGTTGTCTTGGGGTATAGATAAAACAAACACATCTAAAAGCTTTTATAGAATTAGGAAACAAAGAAGTACATAAAAATACAATGACTGAATAGGACCTCTACATCGAACTCCTAAGATCACATATGCTTGATGAGAAACAATGCAACCCATTGGCTGTTTTATGTGGGTGGGCTTGGGGTGTGTGGGTGTGTGTTGGAATCATAGGGGTCCAACATAAAAAAAAATTGCATGAACTTCCCATAAGAATTGGGGGTTTTTCGAAAGTTGGGGTTTGATCAGACCAATAACAAGTTGGAACAGTCATCTCTAAAAGAAGTGACCGAATGATCAAGTATGGATTCTTTTGCTCAATCTATATAGTAGAACTTTAAGCCAACATCAATGATCTGGAACTTGTACTGTTTAAAGGCCTATTGATGTAGTTATAGCAGCAAACAGTAAAAGAAACCAATTTTCAGTTATTGTATAAGATTTGGATAGCAACCAATCAATAGATTGAAGACAATGAATCAGTAACAAGCCATCAAATATGTATAGCAGAAAACAGCAGGAAGCAAATGAATACTAGAATAACAGCGGGGTGATGGAATGAACTAAAATGGATTTCATGCTAACCTTGGACAGGATCAAAGGTGAAGAGCTGGGTGTTGTACCCATCATCACAAAGAAACATCAGGAATAAGCTTTTACACAGGATATAAAATTCTCCATTCAAATTTCATTTAATCAAAATAACTCCATACCAAACTAGCCGCAACCTATGATGAATATTTATTATAAAATAAAGAAAAGATAAAATCTAATCTTACCCTTATCTAGATATTTTCCTAGCCCTCCAATTAATTACGGATAAAATCTCACCAAGTATGAAAGGTTTAAATGAAGAAGGAATCTTACACTCTCTAGAAAGAATTATCTGACTATCCATCTGGAGTCCAAACTTAGTAAGACATGCACCAAAATAATAGGCAATATAATCAAGGATATTCAATGAAATGAGAAATTTAAATAATTTATGGTGAAATTCAGGATTCCTTTGCATAGCCCCTCCTGTGTTTTGTAGATGTCCAAAGAGGGGCCCAGATGATATAGCTTCGCATCTACCAATTCGGTCAACTCCCCATTTCTTTGGTCCTCACGGCCTTTAGGCCAATGTTACAAAGAAAGAAACAGAATTACTATAACAGGCACTAAACAAATAACATTGGTAATCTTGATATATGACTTAAGGCTCATCAACTATTGTCATCTGGTTTGTCAAAAGGTTAATGTTTTTGGTCTCCTACCTCATTTTACTAAAAAACAAACTGAGCAGCCAAGGGGACAGTCGCTTAGACTATTTCGAGCATTTTTACAAAGTAATTGATCAAGATACAATAATACACAGCATTATTCAGAAAGCTAGATTGTGATGTAACACAAGACATTTTGAATTTTTGATCACTTAGCACATACTCTCAAACGAAGTTGCTTACCAGAGTTTCGGGGGATTGGCACTATATAAGCCCCAAATGCTCTCTCACCTCCAACTGGGACATCGGATGCATCAACTTTCACTGTAAAAAGAGGTTTTGCTTTTAGACCTCCACTTTTGATCAAGCGCAAGAATCTCAAGAGAGCTTCCTCAGGAACGTTTAGTGTACCAACATTTAGCTCAATGGTGTCGAACCCTAACAGTTTACATTCCTATAAAGACAATCGATTAGAAAGAAGGTAGCATTTAAATAGATAACAGATTGATAATGCATACAAATGCACATGCAAATCAAGAAATGCATTCATACTTCAACATAGTGCTTGAAAGCAGCCGGTCCTTCATGGAGCAAATGTTCTGCCCAGTCACCTGTACTGACGTAGACATCGTGCCTATGCGCCATGTCAGTAATTTCTTTTATGAAAGTTTTAGGCATCAAACTGTGTGAACCCCCAGTGAACTTCAACCCATCAACAAACTGTCCCGTGGATTCTAGAATGTCCTGCAGGAAGTGTTCAAGCATTAACATGATGTAAGCATTAGCAGGAATTTTGGATACAACAAAAAATGAAGATATTTGGGGAAAGAGATAGAACCAATGTTTATAGATATATATAAATATATATATTTAAGTCAGACTAAAGTTAAGCTCACACTTCAAACTCTATTACAACATACACAAAGGATCTATTTATAGGCATTTGGGTTGGACTTTAGACTTTCATAAGTACGGAACAGTATTCTAAAATAATTGTGCGGAATTGAAAACATCATAAGTCCATGAACAGTATTTTGCATTATTGTCCTTGCTACAGGAAAGCATTTGTGCCGATGCTCGCCACGTGTCCTTGATGAGGTGCAGTCGATCAGGACGAGCCAACAGCGAGATATTGATGGCTGAATTCTAGCTGGATTCTTAATTGATTGACATGATGTCAAGGTTGTCATTGAATGCATCATTAGGGCCTTGCGAATCTTGAAGAATTGCAAATGGATTTTGAGTTGAGCTTGATGAAACTTGAGATAACCCAAGAAGGGCTTTCAACTTTTCTTCAAAAACTTCCACAGAAGGAATAGAAGTTCCTTTGGAGAGGAGTTCTTGTTTCATTTTCTGCTTTAATTTATCAAATTGAGAAATATACACTGGTGGTGAAGAGGCCGGAATTTGCAGCTTTTTTTGGGGTTGAATTCCAGTATTGATTTCATAAGGATCCCACCATTTCGCATAGATATTACGAAGAAGAGTAGGAGGAAGATTGTCAGAATTCTTTTCATAATCCTAGTGGATAATCCATGGAATGCCAAACTTGCAGAAGAACTTCATTGTAATAATTTGTAGGGAAGCTCCGGGATTTGAAGTGAACTAGAGTCATGATCAAAATTTAATTCTTCTTTAAAACTTTGAAAAGCTTGTCGAGAAGGCTCATTTAGACTTGCGTAATCAGGGCCAAAGGAAGTCCACCAATTGTCACAGAACCAATTCGGGATATTGTCAAATGATTGAGGATCAAAATGGATAAACCAAGAATGATGGAAGGCTTTATTTTGGAATAGCAGCATAGTCTGCCAGGCTTTTTTATAGTCATAATAAGTGAAGGTGACAGAGTTACTTCCTTGCTTGATTGTCTTCTTACTAAGCCAACAATTTCCCCATTGCGGAGGAGATATTATTTTCAGAATTTTCAGCTTAGAATAAGCTATTTCTGAGACTTGATTGGAATTAAGATTATGTAAGAGTGGTCAATAAACACACTGTGTATAACAGTATTCGAACATAAAAGTCATAATTTCAGTTATGAGAGATGAAATGCTGATTATTCCCATAGGCCAGATTGAGGAAATCTTTTATTGAAAGAGCTGCATGACAGTCTTCAAGAGTAAAGAGATATTCAGAGGAATTAAGAAGATATGGGGCTTTTCTTTTTTCAATTGTTTTGCCCTTTTCAGAATTATTAGATGGGGAATTGGAGAATTGAGATGGAGAACCAGAAATTCTGGATGTTTCATTGAAGCTTGACTGTGATGGACTCGGGCTAGTTTTCATCTTTTAATTTCCCCTACAAAAATTCTCGAGAAAAATAGTCAGGAAGAGAATTATCCTTTCCTTTCTTTCATGTCAAATTCAAATATAGATAAAAGAGCTTGCCAACGAGCAAATATTTGTTTTGCAGCAAGATTTTTTACATCCTTTTCAACAATTTCTTTGGCAGATTTGCAGTCTATTCTTAGCAGAAATCTTTGATTAAGAATATCACTTTGAAATTTCATTATGCATGTAATATGCATGTAACTATAGCTAAGACTTCCTTTTTTATTGTGGAATAATTTTGTTTTGTTGAGTTCCACGTTCCAGAAGTAAATCAAACAATTTCTTCGTCTTTTTTATTTCTTTGGAGCAAAATTCCTCCAAATCCTATTTCTGAAGCATCGGTCTGAACTATTTAAAATATATATATATATTTGAAATAGATAGGCAAGGAAGATTCTGAACTTTTTTACTGATTTTTTGAACCTCTTTAGTGTGTTTAGTGGACCATTCTTGTGGGGGTATGGAAAGCCCATTTTGAAGAAGCCTTCTTTCTTTGGCTAAATCTTTATAAAAATCAGAAACATAATTTAAGCATCCTAAAAATGTTTGTAATTGTTCTTTGTCAAGGACTTCATCAGGAAATTGGGAAGCAAATTTGATAACTTGCTGAATTGGAGCAATCGTTCCATTTTTTCATTTTATAACCTAGAAATTGGATTTCAAATTGAAATAGTTTCATTTTTTTTCTGGAATAATACTAGTCCGTTTTTAAGGATTATCTTTTTAAAGATATATATATGCTTCCAATGTTCGTCCATGGTTTTAGAGAATATGAGGATGTCACCAATGTAAGCCAGGCTAAAAGTTTTATAAGGATTAAAGATGTCATTCATAATATTCTGGAATTCTGAAGGAGCATTTTTTAGACCAAATGGCATTACAGTCCAATCATAATGGCCAAATGGAACTGTGAAAGCAGTTTTGTACCTGTCTCTTGGGGTAATTTGGATTAGCCAAAACCCAGACTTAAGGTCAAATTTGAGAAAATATGCGCACCAAAAAATATGCGCACCAGAGAGACGGTTGATTAGATCTTGTTTATTTGGGACTGGAGAACGAACAGTTTTTAGTACTTAAGGGTTTGTAGTTTATGACAAGACGAGGGGCTCCTCTTTCTTGTTCAGCAGCATTATTGACATAAAAGGCTGCATAACTCCACGGAGATTTAGATGGCTGTATCAAATTTTTAGTGAAGGTCTTTGATTTCCTTTTCACATAAATCAAGGTGTTTTGAATTCATTTGAGAAGAGCGTGCCATGGTACGAATATTTCTTTTGTCAAAGTTGTCAATATAAGGGAAAGAGACTGTATGTTGTTTCCTACGCCAAAAGGCAAGGTATATCAGAACAGCATACCTTTTCAAGAGTTTGTAGAAATTGTGATAATTTCTTTTGAAATTATGGTTTTGTCATTTGATCTTCTATTCTTAGAGTTTGACCTTCTTCTTTCAGGTGGCAGATAAGAGTTTTTTTCTGAGAATTTGTGATTCTATTAAGTTGATTTTCTCTATGGATGGAACCTCAATAAGCTCAAAGAATATTTCTTGATTGTCAACGGTTGTGGTAACTCCAAGAGAAGTTACTTGGAAAGGTTGAATTTTTATTAAAAATGGCTTTCCAAGAATAAGATCATTGGTTAATCCTTTTGCTACTAGGAAATTGGTTTTTATGCATTTTCCATTTTTACAGATATGAACATTTGACAATTTATATTTTCTATTCATTCGTTCCGCATTTGCTAAACCAATACTGTAATTTGTTTTTTGGAATTATTTTGTAGGGATTAATCCTTCCCTAACAACATTAATGTCAGCTCCACTGTCTAGCAGACATGTGGCTTTTTTTTTTATATATATCTTTTACCTTTATAATTACCTTTGTATGCCAATTTTGAAAAGGAATTTTTTTTTATTGAATTTACAAAATTATCAATTTCATCTTGAAACTCTAATTCATCGTCCTCATCAGAATTTTTAGGTACTCCTAGGCCTAATTCAAGATTCCCAACTCTTTGTTTTAGTTTTTGA
This sequence comes from Persea americana, assembly GCA_029852735.1. Classification (NCBI taxonomy): domain Eukaryota; kingdom Viridiplantae; phylum Streptophyta; class Magnoliopsida; order Laurales; family Lauraceae; genus Persea; species Persea americana. The sequence goes on along the minus strand of CM056818.1, from coordinate 27,853,422 downwards.
ACTTCATTTAATTTTCTAATTTCTTCCTTTTGGATATTTATTTCTTGATGAAGATCTTGAAGTGTGAATTTTGAAGGTAAAGGTTGATTTCTTATTTTTTAATAACTTCTTTCATGGTGAAGGGTTCAGTATTTTTTTGAATAGCCTTGTCTTTTTTCTTTTCTCTTGTTTCTTGGATTTTTCTAAAATATTTGTTTTTAAGTTCTTTGTCTTTTATGTCTTCAAACATTTCTAATAATACTTCTTCTGATACAGTTAAGACATTTAAAGAAAGGAGGAGGCAGATTCATATTCAGTTTCACTGTTGGGCATATTACAAGGACATGGTTCAGAGTGACTAGAGTCTAGATCTGACTCAATTTTAAAATTGGAATTAGAAGAATTACTATCAAAAGAGCCTTTTATTTCTTCTTTTTCCTTTTTTACTTCTTTCCTTTTTGGTCATTTATTAGCATAATTTCCTTTTTCTTTACACTTGTAACATTCAATATTTTGATCTGTTTTTGTTTTTAAAGAAGAGGGTTTCTGTTTGTAATTCTGCCTTGGTTTGTTATGATATCGTCTTTTATAATATTTAGGAGGATCAAAGTTTTTTGTTCTCGTTCAGCGATATTTTCTTATGGGTTTTCTACGAGTTTTATTCGCTTGAGAGGGACTAATTATTGGTTCGAAACCATACTGATAGCAAAAATCCCCTAATTCATATTTGCTAATTCTTTTATGAAGTTCAATTTGTCTTTTGAGCTTCATTTCATTTCATAAGGATGCACCTAAACAGTTTATAGTCTGTCTTATATCTCCATAAGTGTAATTTTGAAGTGGTAAGGAACCATTATTTTCAGATCTGATAACTTCTCTAACCTTTTCCGCAAAACGCTTAGGCAAGCCCGAGATAAATTTTTGTTTCCAAAAGTCATTATTACGTTCTTCTAGAGAATAGATTTTTGCTAGAAAAACATCTTTATACCATCTAAAGTCAGAAAGAGTGGGACAAGACAAATTCATCAATTGAGTTCTTACTTTATCTCCTACACCAATAAGATTACGAGTAAATTGGTCTAGAATGTTTAGAATTAAAGAGTAAATCGCATCTTCTTGTGGTTGTCCTCGCTCATTTAAAATTGGGTTTTTTTATTGTCATCACATTTTACAGATCTTCTAATACTATTTGTTCTTCAGAGAGGTACTGTTCCCACCAGCCTTTTAATTGGCCTGTAAACCCAGTAGTGATAGCATTCAAAGCACTTGCTTGAGTGTTTCCTGCTATCATACAGGTGGCCGCATACATCATTATGTGAGCACAGGATTGAAGAATTTGCTATTCCGATAAACCATTGATGTTCCATTCATATATTGTGGAACCATCAAACCAAACACTGGTTAAATTTGGAGTTTCTTCGAACTGAAGGTCTGCCAAAGTGGGTCTAGGATAAAAAAAAATTTGTTTTTGATGTAGAAACAACTGGTTCTTGTCTTTTGAAAATTTTATTTATTTGGAGAAGGGGTTCTTTATTAGAGTCTGACAACTCAGAAGACCTGGATTCTTTTATTAGGTTGGAAATAAAATTTATAGTTCTGGTTTTCTCTCTATCTCTAATTTGAAGATGAGCAATTTTATTGGACAATTGATCAATAAATTCATTAGAAAAGTTAAGGGGCTATTTCTCTAATTTTAAATCTTTTAGAGATTCGCCTTGTAATCCTAAAGACGTGGTTTTTCATTAGAGGAAGGGGTTTTTCCTTTTGAAGTAAGTTCTCAATTCTTTCAGTTTGTTTACCAATTGTGTGAAAGTTGAGATTTGTATGGTTTTTTTGCTCAATCAACTGATTTAAGTATTCAGCTTTAATGAAGGCTTTTTCATCTTTTGTATTTAATGTATTTTTTAAAGGAACTGCTAGACAGGGTGCTTCTAGGCTACCTTTGTATTTTATTGAATTTAAAGGTGGGTGGATTGATTCAATTGTTTTTTGTGTAGAGGTAGATGTATTTAATTCCCAAATTGTAGACAATTTTTCAATTACCCTGATTGAGACTTCGGAGGTATTTGAATACTCCACTTTTAGCCAATCAAAGAAATATCTGTGTTCTTTTTGAGAAAGCATGTCTTCCTACTATTTTTTTTTTAATTGTTCTCTCTCACTAAGGTTAGTATATTTGAAGAATTCTTTTGAAAGAGGTGGATGTTAAGGTTATTTTTTAGTAACTCTTTATTGATTTGAAATTCTTTTTCTTCTTGCTCTATTTTGGATAAAACACAGATTAAAGTCAGATTCTGTGGGATTAAAGGTATGGGTTGAAGAGGGAAGAGGAAAGGAAACTTTTTCTGTTATAGAAGATTCTTGCTTTGGATAAACTGGAAAAACTAGACCAGTTGGCCTGGCTGGAGTTAATTGTCTAGGAGGATCAATCCTAGAAGATCTTACAGAAGATCCTACAACTAAAGGAATATGAGATTCAGATTTTCTGGATCCTATTGAAGATGGGTAGTGAATTCTAGGTGTTTTTTTTAAGTGTTTATGGCAAAATTTATATCAATACTTTTATCAGAATTCTCTATTATGGAGTCTATTTCTTCACTCTCTTGAGAGCTTTCTGGTTGAGAGTTTTCTATAGGGATGTACATGCGTTGGTTCCGGTCCGGGTCCATGGTGGACCCAGACCTGGAACCGTCTCGAGGCCAGTTTCTTTGTTCCGGAACCAAAACCATATATGGGGAGGGTCTGGTTATGGGTAGAGAATAGTATGGGAAAAAACCTAATTTTAAGGAGAGATTCTCGAAAATTGAGGCAATGTGTCGGGTCCTAGGTCCATGGGTCCGAACCAATGTAGAACCGGAATTGGACCTGTTTAGGTCATGGGTCCAAAAAAGGGTCCGGGACCCGGACCCATCTACATAGCTGGGGGCCTAAATAAGGACCCAAACCCGTTTTTCAACAAGTAGGAACCTCCGCATAATCAGAGAATCAAAGAACCATTTACATCCCTAATTTTCTAGATGCCATCTGCCAGAGAGATCTATAGAGTTCCATTCTATTCTCTTGGGGATTGTAACATTATTATGGAAATTTTTCATAAAATGTGTTGTAACACCTTTAAATTGATTTGAATAAGAAATATCAGGAACAACGGAATTCATGGCTTTATAGTAAACACGATAAATAACAGCAACATTTTGAGAATTGGGCCTCATGTCAAAACCTTGAGTCTGAACTCCTAATGAAATAGCTTCCTGTGCATGAGAGTCAGACAAGGATACTGGAAATTTTGGAAAGCAATTGAAGAAAGCAGGTCCGTTTGCAAGACTAGATTCTATCATTCCTATTAAAGAATCCCGAAACTTATTGTGTCTAGTGTCTTGTACGTAAACAAGAGCTTCTGTGGTGAAACCAAGATGGGTTAAGGGTTTAATTGCTACTTGGATTAGTCCAAAGTGAAGATATTTGTATCGCGGAGATAATTGTTGTAATTGATTAGGAGAAATAAGTGAGAGGGATTGAATATTACCAGTTATTAATTCAGTTCTTTCTATTGTTTTAACTAGATAATCAGTTTGGAGTCTGAAAGAGCCAATCTTATATACTTCTCTAGTCTTAACTTTAAGAATAGTCCAACCATATATAGATTGTTCTAATTGATCATAACTAATGTCTTCACAATTCTTTAAAGACATGGTTTTTGAAGAAGATGAAGATGAGGATGATGCAGAAGCAAAAGTTATAAGAAATCTTTCCATTTTATCTAGATGATAACTGATGTTTAAATCTTTATAGCCGATCCACAGTATCTGCAGTAAAGTGTCCCTCAACACCTTTCAGACGGCTAAACAGGAAAAGACTGCACTGTTTGACTACTTAAGATTCAACAAACAGTATATAGTCTGAATAATCTGGTAAAGAGTTCATCATGAAAGAAATCATCCATTACACAATCTTGAATATAAACACAAAGTTAATATCTATAGAAAAGAGAGTATAGTTACAATAAGAGAGACTGATTAGACTGGACTGATTACACTGGGAGCTACTTGGCTCTAATACCATTTTAAGAACGGTTGGAATTTCTCCAAGACCCTCGAGGACATCCCATCCTCTTCACACAGATCTCAACCTGATACCTATCAGAGTCCAGAAACTTGGGAACATAGTTCCTCTCCTCCCCCGGCCCCGCCCACACCCCCCCCCCCCCCCCCCCCCCCCACCAACAACAACATGCCTGCCACAAACGGAGGGTCTCTATCTATCCGCTATTTCAAGCAAGAGTTTCCATGGACGCAAGCAATCCCGACCCACGAGCGCCCATACACTTGGGGTTTTTCCAGGGTTCTACGGCTTTGATGCCATTTACACACACTCAAAGAGAGAGAGAGAGAGAGAGAGAGAGAGAGAGAGAGAGAGAGAGAGTCCTAAAAGAATGTTAAATACATGTGAAGGCCCTGGTCTAGGCGTCAAGCCCAATTACACAAGTTCTCTCAGGTGGGTGGCTTGATCAATGGCATTTGTGTAGTTTCTTCATTTAGGGATTTGCTTACTTATTTCTAGCATTGTAATTATTGTAAATAGCAGACTATACTTGATTGTAGCCTTGATAAAGGCATGTAAGATCTAAATCCCTAGAGGAAATCAATTGATTCAGCATTATTCTCTTTATGGGAATGACAGAGAAAACTCAACATAGAAAAGACTCCCATAGGGTTTAGCAGGATTCATAATTGTCTTTATCAGTTCTGGATGTTTATAGATAGGCCCAGTACGCTCATGTGAAAGGGGAAACAATGAAAAAGGTGTAATGTGTATGTTCAGGGACTCATTGAAACAAGCAACATATTTCATAGCAAACAGGATTCCCATATCAAATACTTCAGAGTTCAGACATGTTTGCAATCTAGATAGTTTTTCCCCATGGATTTCCTAATATATACTGTGTTCTTTTACTGAGCAACAAATGCCCCATATGGTTTACTAAGGTTCTCATGGTGCAGCATTTTAGAACACCATAAGCGCATTGTAATGGGATTGCTGACAGCACACAAAAAAGTTGGATTTTCAGACATTTCTACCAGCAAGGATTTCAGTCAGTACCCAGGACAAGGAGTACATCTCATCTTTTTCACTGGCCTCAGATGGACAGAGATGATTATGCTAGTACATTTCATCTCTGTCACTGGCCTGAAATGGATGGAGATTATTCTGCTAGTGCATTTCAACTTTGTCACCGGCCTGAAATGGGAGATTATTCAGCTAGTACATTCCACCCTTGTCACTGGCGGAAATGGACAGAGATAATTATGCTTGTCAAACCAAAGCTTCCTAAATACAAACCCAAGGGCTATCGTTACTACAGGGATACTATTAGGATTTAAAAGTGTTGGCCAATTCATGGGTTGGACAAAACTTTGGGTCCATTAAGTTGTAAATTTATTTTAGAATTGACTGTGGTTGTGTCACCGGAAGATTTGAAGCGAAGAATACAAGAAAAACAGATGAAATTCAGAAGACACAAGACCCGATCGATCGGATGAAGGTTGGATCGATCAGATGTGGAGACAGTCCCAATTAACAGGCTCTAAATTGAAAGACTTCAGGAGACAGGGTTTACCTGATCGATTGGACCCCATACCAGATCCATCGGATGGTCCGATCGATTGGATGGCAGAATTTTTCCAAACAGGCTAGCAAATCAGTTTCCTTTTGTAACTAGAATTTCCAAGTTTGAGTCCTATTTGTGTTCTAATACTAAGGCACGAATCTTGAGCTATTTAAAAGGCGTTTCTCTCAACCCTAAATAGAGGAATCCAGTTATTCTCGCATTGTTCTGAGATTAGAAAATTCATAGAGAGATCCCTTCTTCTCTAGAGCCATCATTGAGAGACTGGGCTGAAGATTTGTTCTAGAGAGCTTGTTGCTTCTACCTTCTTGTAGAAAATTTGATCATCTTAGTTCTCAAGGTGTTGCTGGATCAAGTACAGGGAGCGGTGCGCGGCGGGAAAGTCATAGCAAAAGGGAAGTTGAGCAAGAACAACTACAGTCCTCAGGTCGATGGATTGACTGGGAAAGGGTGTGGTGGGTATATCTTGTAATTGTTCAATAGTGCTTGATTTCGGATCGTGGTTTTTCTCCCTGGATAGGGTTTCCACATAAATATTGTGCATGCCTTCTTGTGGTGTGTGATTGGTAGATATATTTACTAGTTTGCATTGATTTGATTCCGCTGTGTATTGGTTATTGGACTAGTACCCATTTTAGAGAGGACTTTCATATACGACTTCTATGAAAGCTATGAATCAACAATAGCAATATCCTGATATTGACCGATATGTGGAAATTCGCAAAACCACCCATAGCTTCCTCATTTGTACTCAAGTAGTAGATAAATGGTTCAAATGCGCATTCCCATCCTATCAACTAATAAACATTAGTTGAAACTTCAGCCTATTACCCAATTAAAACATCCTCGTTCTCTATGGCAACATCTACTCCATACACTAAACACTCATCATTGTCAGGATATTGATGAGACAAATAATTTGATTCAACCTTACTCGACTATATAGTATGGTCATCACTCATCCTAGATACAAGCAATTATAATGTAAGATTGATCACACTAACTGTTCAACTAAGCCCTAACCAAATCCATACATTTACACCTCAGTTTGTAAAGATCAAAACCGTTCAAAAATGCCCAACCTGTGTTTACCCATTCTGCTTCATGATTCACTGCAATAATCACCGTTTGGATGGGAGAGATTAAGAGAAAAAAAAAAGTGAATAAACCCCAAGAGGACTAAAATCTCATATTCAAGACTAATTGAAGGATACCCAAGTTATCAATTCCCATTTAGAACTTAAAAAGAAGGCATAAGATAACATCAAAACAGCAGAAAAAAGTTAACAGCAAACAATAAAAAGTCATTCTCAAATTTCAGTTTCCATTAAAAATGCTTCACACAATCATATCCTAAAATCTCAAATTCCAGAGTAATTGTTAGATACCCAAATACAAACAGTCAATTAGGATTATCAATTGCCACTTGAAACATAAAATGCATAACAAATAACATCATCAAACGTAATTTAGTAGAGAAATAGTCCTCCTTAATCGAAAAGGTCCTAATATTACTACAAATTCAACATCAACAGCTATTGGGTACCCACCAAACCAATGAAAAAACCCAAAAAAAAAAAAAAAAAGAGAAAAGAAAAAAAAAGAGCCTAAGCCTAAGTTGGGCTTGATGTTTGATGATTAAACAAAAGAAGGAAAGGGGTATGGACCTGGAGAACGTTTCGGCTCAAGAGAGTGTAATTGGGTCCTCTCATCTCTGTAACACCATATATTCTAGGCTTCTCGGGTCGATCCTCATCCTCCATGAAGCTCTTCCATCCATACACCGACATTTTCCTTCTTCTTCTTCTTCTTCTGCTGTCAACTCTAGAAAAGAAACGAGAGAGAGAGAGAGAGAGAGAGAGATCTTTCTTCTGTTTGGAGGATTTGGATGGGAATCTGGGAGATGAGAAGACCGGTTTGTTCTTACAAAAGAGAATTGAAGCTTTATCAGAAGCTAGAGGTGGTTCTGGAAAGCTCTTGGATCTTCTTCTACATCTCTGATGAACAGACGAATATGTCAAAAAATTGCCATTAATGGACTGTGGAGCCCACTCCAGTGGGTCAGATTTTCCCATTGTGGGAAGTTGTCAGATGTACTGTAGGGCCCACCTCTTCCAAATGGGGAATCCACCTTTGGATTGAGGATATGATCATTAACTGGATTAAGATTTTTGGACATCTCGACCCCACTTTAGAGTCCACTCCTGAAGGTTTATTAGTGGGTCACTTGGGTCAAAGAGTGATTGGATCCGTCATCAGCTTGATTTCTGAGAAACAATTGAAGCTTTAGGAATATATTGATTTATTCTTTTTTTTTTTTTTAATCAATCTCATGATAAACCCAATTCTTGTTAGAGTGACATTTGTTAAAACTTTAAAAAAAAACTTATTTTGTGCAATTTAAAAAATTTTAAGTGGGATTTACTAAAGAGCCTCACAATTTTTTTTATTTATTTATTTTGGAAATTTGGACTCAAATCAATGGATCTACTATGGGTCTAAAAACATGTGCTTTGTTTTGAAGGTGGGCCCAATTCAAATTGGAATAAATAGCTTATATAGTCCATGATTATTGAGTGGTTTGGGTAGATTTCTCGACTTATTTACAGGGATATCATGAATCCTATTCTAGATCTTGTTTGTGTAAGGCCTCTTACAAAGATGGGGCCACCATCGATGTCAAGGGCTCTCTCATGGCCAGTGGGTCATATCTTTCATTGGGAAGTGCATTTGTGTGATGAGAGGAATCAATATTAGAGAGAAAGATTATCCTAGTTTTTCATGAAGCGCCTTTTACAGTTGCTTAGTGTAAGGCCTTTTTTTTTATTGTGAGAGAAAGAAATTTTGATTAGGCTATTTTTTTATACTGAGGAGTTCGATTTCCTATATTACGGATAGAAATGCAAGATTCCACTCTCCCGGGGACATTAATATAGTAAGTGCATAATTCCTTAATCATTTCAATTCACAAATGCACTTTCATACAGGGACGTAATGGATAGACATATGGTTCCTCTCTAAATACCGAAAGTTTCCAAGTACATGATGATTATCAAATCATGGTGACATTTGGATCAATGCTCCATAACATGATAAGTTCCACTCTTCTAGTTGATGAATGGTTCAGAATTCATATCCATGCTCATGGGCTTCTAATTTCTATGATACAACTTGTGGTTAATTGAATGGAGACTTCTCTGCCTTTCAGTCACTTGCCCAGGGATCCATGGTTGGGCACTTTCCTTGCATGTGTTGACCTCTCCACATGCGTGCCTACATGCTTTCTCCACTAGTGTCGTGCAACCTCTCAGTGCATGTGCAGGCCTGTGTCTTCTCTGTGTAATGCGGTGTTCTCTCCCCACCTCTGCGGGTTACTCATGGGCCCATACCCAGATGATAGATAGCAAGAAAATAAATAAAATGGATACTGTGGTCCATGGTTTTATAGGAATGTTAGGAAGTAGAAAGAAATGGGTCCATTCCAGGAGACCACAAACATGATTAGGGATGTAGAGTTGCATAATGGCTGGATCTTCTTGGGCCCGACGAGAGTACAGCCCACTTTGGACGAAAAAAGGGCTGAAATTCTATCATAAAGGGCTGACCCTGGGGCTCAATTGTGACCAGCTTTAGTGTGGTTGGCCTGAGATGTTTGCCTAAAAGCCCTACTCAATGATCAACTTGGCCTGACGGATTCAATCCAAGTGGACCTATCTAATCAAGAAAACCACAAGCCAAACCTATTTTAGTGGGAAGGGAGAACTTGGGGTTGCCCAGTTAGCTAGGAACCCCACCTCTTACTCAGATGACTAGTGATCAGTCCCTAGATCTCTCCTTCTTTGCATTTGTGAGTCTTCACTCTCTGCATGTGCGATGGGGTGTCCTCTCCTACTATGTGCGAGTGCTCTCTCCCCACATGCAAGGGTGCTCTCATGGGTCCCAGCCCTCCTAGCCCAGGCAACAAAGACACACAAACACACACACACGCACAAAAAAAAAAAAATAGTGGGGAATGTCTAGAATCTGCATTTCTGTTTTAAAAACTTGATCAGAGGCCATATTACAAAGCTAGGCACAATGGTCCAAATTGGTTTGACTGCAAGTTCATTTGGGTCTAATCAGAGATGCATGGGTTTGGGAAGGTTCGAACTTGGATAAAAGGTGCGTAAAATATCTCATTTAAATGTTGTTGTGTTACCCTCTGTCGTAATTATAATATGTTCAGACGACTGGTCCTCTAAGCATACAGAAGCATGCTTTAAAAACAGTCCAAATCCTGCCCAAAGCAAGTTGGGCAAGCTGGGCCAGACCATAAGGACCTCTAAGTAATCCACAAAAATTCCAATTGAATCTATTGAGGCATTGATGATAGGAGGATAGAAAATAGAACATCCACATATACATTCAGTGGTTCAGTAACTACAACTTTTTACTACCAATCTACAGGACCTTTGAATATGAGTTAATAATCAACTTTTCGTGAACTTAGAGTAAGCGAAAAAGTAGTTTTATGGAAGTCAGGCCCTAAATAGAAGTGATAAAGCTTATTGATATGGATACTAATAATTTCCCAATGCCAGCATATGCATTTATAAACGTAGAGTTCACGACAAACACGTTTTAAACTCTTTTCTTTAACTGAATGTTTCAAACATAATTGCACATGTCTTTATAGTAATTTTACAGATAAATGCACTTCTTTACTGTTACCGAATTGTCCAACTAGTCTCAATGGGAGACCCAACAAGACCATGGTGAGTGCATAATGGTTTCATACTTCACATACGGTTAGAAAGGCAAGAAATGTATAAAGATACTGTATAATTTTCACCAAAATATTATAAATTTTCATTTATATCTAAATTGCATTAGAAATCTTTCACGAAGATTTCCCAACATTTTTTTAAAATTAAATTAAAAATAAATAGTGCGAAGGGGACAAAGTGGATCCATGCAACAATATGGGTGTTGGGTCAACCATTATGCAATGGCTTCAACCTTGGCAATTAAAAATCCCAAATCAAGGTATATATGGAACTCAAGTAAACCATGTTTAGGCATAAAAACAGGAAGCCAAACCTTTGCGTATGTCATGATATTTGTAACAATGATATAAATTGCATTTATGTGTAATCAAAGTAGAAAAAGGAGTATAACATGACTTTGTTTGTGAAGTAATGATTTTCTGCCCTACCAAGAGACTCATTTCAGTTCTCAATTTCATCCATCGACGTGACATTGCTTCAAGTGCATGCTTTCATTATTTCCTTGCCTCCCATGAAAACAGTTCATGGAAAAAGCAAGAGAAAAAACTGAAAAGCTAAGAGCAACTTTGTATAAGTTAAAAGAAGCTTTCCTCACCTCCACAATGTAACTAATACATTGTCTTAAATGTGATCATATTCTTCCATTTATAAGGCCTCTTCTCCCTCTGTTTGTTCTCACCAAATCTTCACAGGGGCACTCATCTCCCTCTTCTTTCATTCCCTACATCATTCTCACAGCTTAAAAGTACCTCCCTCTCCATCCTCAACCAAGAAAAAAAAATGAGGAAATTTCAATGTGCAATGGCCTGTGTCATGATCGTAGTTTTGGACTTAGTAGCTGGGATTCTAGGGATTGTAGCTGAAAATGTTCAAAACAAGGTAATGATCAAAGAAACTCAATTTTACTTAGATTATACTACAAACTAGGGGTGTACACAGATCAGATTGGTACGGATTGGGCCAAATCCGTCACCAATCCGTTGCTTACGGATTGACGGATTTGTAATCCGTCACCAATCCATTACTGTTGAAATCCGATCCGATCTGATCCATGGAGGAGTGGATCGGATCGAATTAATCCGTTCAATCCGTTACTGTACATTACATGGAAAAAGAAAGAAGAAAAAATTCATAAATTTTAAAGCCACTGAATTAAAGGGGCATGAGTTGAGAGCTGTATGCCTATTCTATTCATAAGGTTAGTGACTCCTTGCATTTTTTTTCTTATTATATATATTTTAATTTATATTTAATGACAACGGATCGGATCGGATTGAATCCGCGGATTAGGGGTGAAATCCGCTACCGATCCGTTGCTAACGGATTACACAATTTCCAATCCATCACCAATCCGTTGGCCTTCGGATCGGATCAAAATCCGCGGATCGAATCAGATTGAATCGAATCGACGGATTGACAGATTTTTTGTACACCCCTACTACAAACCATATGTATATTGGAAGATGCCATCCATTAAGTTAGGCCATCCTTGATGGACATAATAATTTTCAACTGAGAGGCGCCTTTTATGATTTCTATGAGTGTGGGACCCACTTGGATACATGTCAATCATGGGAGATAATGACAACCATTGATTCAAGTATCCCAAAGCTTACTATTTTCTTGTGTCACTTTTTTATGAAGTTGAATATAGTATTTAGTATAATTCAGATAAACGTAAAATAGGGTGAGTGAATTTATGAGGGGTTACTAAGTGTGAGGGGTTACATTGATATAGGTGGGTTGGATAACCTACAAAAAGTGTTACGTCCCATAGGAGCCATGAGAGATGCCTCTCGTAAGAAAGATTTGAATGTGTCCATGCTTGTATGCGTGGCATGCCCTGCGTGTGCATGTGTGCGAAAATCATACCATGGAACAATGGGTTTAGCTTTACTAATTGGCCTTTTTTTACAAACTATTTGATATAATTAGACAATTATAGCTATAGTTCTATGTTCAATCTGACATTAGTGATGGTAGGGACGGGTCTTACTGCAATAACATGACAACCATCATGACAATATGGGGTTGCTTCGTTGGTTAGCCACCCCGGATGCCACTTGACTATCCAAGAATCGATCCCTAGGACTGTCACTCTTTCCTAAGAGTGAGCTTTTCTTTCCGATTGTGTGAGCTCTACCTTGGGTCCCTCACTCCCAACCCTTAATTGCGGTGTCATAATAATATTCAAAAAAACATGGCAGCCATCATGAATTGGACATATGCCCCAGTTATCTCCCTAGATGACTGTTGCCATCCCAAAAAAATGAATCCATTCGACACATAATGGGTTTGATCAATAAGATCATCTTTCTGGTATGTTTTTGAGATAACTCCCTTTCATCACATCATGTCCTTTACTCTTTATCTATAGGTCCTCCTTCTTCCTCTAGTTTTTTTTTTTTCTTTTTTCTCTTTTAGTTGTAATCCTTCAATATCAAATAGGGGTATTTCTGCACGTCCAAACCAATTCAAACCGACACTCATAAGTTCTTTTTCCTAAGTATTAATTTTAGTTTTATCCTTTCTTATTTTTTTTTTTTTTATGTTAATCGATTTTATCCTTTCTTGAAGCTTCATATTTTCTATTTTAACTATCTGTTTTCCAATCCATTGGTCAAATGGTTAAGCATAGTCATATTAAACATAGATGAATATCATCTAGCCCCTTGTGGTTTTAACAAAAGGGTTAATAAATAACTTGGACATATACACACATACAGCAAGTTCTTTACATTATTTCTGTTACCCTTATTATACCATGTATTTTTTTTACCAGATGACACGTGTAAAGATTCTGATATTTGAGTGCAAAGAAGCAAGCCATAAAGCTTATAGCCTAGGGCTAGCCGCAGCTATATTACTTGCATTTGCACATGTTATTGCTACCCTACTTGGTGGATGCAAGTGTGTGTGTCCTCCAAGGGAAATACAAAGAGCATCAAGGAGGAAGAAGTTATCCGCAGCTTCCCTAGTTCTCTCCTGGTAAGCTGTCTGATTTTTCAAGTCTACCCCTTTTCTTAAGCAAATTTAGTAGATCTTAGGGTGAGAAGAAGAGTGAAAGATATAAAATTCTTCTTCCTCTTTAGAGAAACCTCTTCTCTGAAGGCTGGTTTTGCTTTCAAAGCAGGAGAGTAATTATACACACATACGTGAGTTTTATTCTCACACAGTGCCATCCAACATGTCACAGCCCATGCAAACTAATCACGGCGGAGGTGGGAGATAGAAAATCTCAATGAGACCTATACCGGGTACAAAATATCAAACCCCATTAGAACATCATATCCCTTTGATCCATGGCCTTTTTTTTTTTTTTTTTTTTTTTTTCAATCCAACGGTGAGATAACAGTTGGATAAGGATTAAAAAAGCCTGTGGCAATTTGGGGAAGGGGGTAATTTGTGTGGGCATAGTAATTTGGTTATAGGTGACCCAAGTGGCCCAAGACTAGGCTAAACCACACTAAGAACTATGTGGAGGGTTCTCATCTGAATATTACTGCATGTACGTATATACATAGAGAGAGAGAGAGGGATACTTATAGTTATTTAGTCCCAAGTGATTAAAGCTCACAACCTTTATTTTAATGATCAGGATCATTTTAACGGTTGGATTCCTACTGCTAATCATTGGAGCATTATCCAATTCAAAATCAAGAGCCCATTGCAGGATCTCACACCACAAGTTCCTGTCTATTGGAGGGTTTCTCTGCTTCTTTCATGCCCTAGTATCGCTAGCATTTTTGCATATCTGCCTCTTCAGCTCTCATTGAAGCCAAGAGATCAATTGCAACTGGCCGAGAAGATGGAGCCCAGATGATATAATGGGCCCACCATGCTTCGCATTCCTAATCGAATGCAGCTCTAATAAATAAATAAAAATGCCCTTGTGTAAGCATGTTTGATGGGCTGGGTGTTTTGTGACTTATAATTCCTTTTGTTTTTATGTTAATTTTCATTAGGTATGATCGTGTAAGATATTGTGTTATCTCTTAGTTTCTGCAAATTTCAGAGTTGGCTATTGTGCATTGTTTCGTCTCTAATATAAGCAATTAAAAGAATATCTTAGCCTGTTTTGTTTAAATCACTTAATTAGTGAAGTAAAGTGAATAGTCAATTCAATATATAAAGATAGAAAGGGGGGTTTAAATAAAAAAGTATTAAATTTCAAAAAGCCTATCTCATTAAAAAAAAATAATAAAAGTTAATCTCTTGTGCCACTAATTGACAAAAACCCTATTCTTTCTGCCAAAAAAGTAAAAAAACTACTCTCTCATGCAACTCTGTTAAAGGTCCATCATTACCTGATCTACCAAAGGACCAGACCCAAGATTTCCATTTAGGTCCATTTTACAACGCACTTGATGAGAGTGTCAGGATCTTATTTCTGTCAAGTCCATACCCGTGCACCCATCTATCCGACAGCAAGCATTTAATTACTTAGTGCATGTTTGGTATCTCTATTTTTTACCTCTATTTGTCTAAATCGGACAAAGGTTAGAAAAATTAGAGCGTTTGGTAGATGACTTTATCCTCTACTTATTTTAGAGGAGTAGAGGCAAATCCTCTAAAAATGAAATGCCCACTTTCTGGACATGTGAAAAATAGAAGCATAGGTTCTAAAAAACGTAAAGGCAAATCCTCTAAAATTAAATTGCCCTCTTTTTTTTATAGCTCTTTTTTTAATGACTCTATTTTAAATGGTCTGTCAGAAAAATAGTAGAGATACCAAACATGGCCATAGTATAATAGAATAGAAAAATATTCAAGTGATCGCGAACTACTTACAGTGCTTATATGAGAACTATTGGTGAGACCCACCTAGAAACCATTTCAAACCGTGCAAATGATGTTTGACACCCATTCAAATGGACTAGACCATTGGATAGAGGGTCGAATTCTATATATACATGAGGATTTGCCTCAAATTAGATCATAAGGGAGAAAATAGACATGATATAGATAGGACATGACTTTGATGAGGGTGTGACTGACACACTTGTGCAATAGTGTAAAAGTTATGATATAGTCGTGTGTAAAATCAGGTCACTCATAATTGGGTCCACGTCGGGTCCAAGTCCTATAACCTGGAGCGGACTCCCTTCAGATTTGACAGATAAGATACAGTTAAATAGTTCGGCCTGAAACCTGAAACCTGGTATGCAATGAACCTGAACCGAACCAGTTTGAACATTAATGCCACCTGATGGAGCATCTAGATTAAAGAATGTTCTATTTTCTACTGCTTGCAGTTTTGCATTTTTTTTCTTGACTAGCTAGGAGGAAGGATCCGAATTCCGAACCCTCCGTGCAATGCACACGAAGCACAATAATTTATATCAGTAAGTGGGGCCCACTTCTTAGTGTCTCTGATGCCTGCATCTACCTATAGAAGGAAAAAAAAGCCATCTCCCACACTGACAAATCACACCCGCAGAAAGCAACACAAGGCTCTTATCAACATATCAAAGTGATTAGCTGCCTCTTAGATTGGAAGCAAATGGACCCACCCCGAAGTCAACTAAGGAGGCCCCAACATTTCAACCAATAGGAAACCCATAGATTCACTAATTCAGAACTGAATTACTCTCTTTCCATCATCCAATACAAGTCATTAGCCCATGTTATCATCAATATGAATTCATCATTAAGTTAAACTTATTTAAATAATACACCACTTGAAAAAAAAATAGAGAAGAATACAACATTCTCTGCTACTAACCAAAATTTGCACGGCTTTGAAGAAGGGAAGATCAAGATTACCGCATGTTACCCTCACGCAAGACGTCAATCATGTTGTAGATCCGCTTGTCTGCATTGGATTGAACCTGCATCAATGTGATTTTCCAAAGATTTATTTGTATTTTCATGATAGAAGATAAATTCATTGGAGTTACAACATGCAGTGCACATGATAAGCACCTTCTTGTGTAGAAAAATGGCAGCATCAATGGATCCCTCGTGTAACACCTTGTCCCGAGTTAATCAAGATTAACTCTAATTAATCGGGATTAATACTAATTACACGTGTTTTATTGAATTAATGTGGCTTAATGGCCAAATTGAATTGAAAATGTCTCAAATGATTAATTTAAGCATAATGAAAAGGTGATGAGAGTCATTAAATGAATTGAAATGATTTTAGGCTTAGATTGAGATATACGAAGACTTTTTCGTAAATACGAATTTTTGCGTATTTCGTCGAATACGGAAACTCTTGATACCCGCACGTGTATCTCGAGTAGTACGTTAACTTTTGTAATTGTAGCGATTCCATTCGACTTGAATTGGAGCAAATGACCCTTTATTTGACTCAAAATGTAAATAGTGGAATTGTGGGGGGCTTCAATGCAAAATGGAGCTTATTTAGATTGAGATGAACTCAAAACGAGTTCATTCTCTCATTCCCCGCACAGCTCTCTCTCTTTCTCTCTCTCTCTTTCTCATCTCCTTCTTTCCAATTTCTCTCCTTCAAGGGTGATTTGGAAGCTTGACAAGTTGGTTGAAGAGGAACATCATCTTCATCATCTTCTCCATCTTATTCTTGGGTTTCTTGGAGTTTCAAGCTTGAGAAGATCTCAAGAATTCTCTCAAAAAGGGACTATAAGTAAGTGCTTTGAATGAATTTCAGAGTTTCAGGTTGTAGTTCAGTGATTTGAATGTTTCTTGCATAAGAAACTCATTGGAATTCTCAATGGATTGATTTTGGGTTTTAGGTTCAAAAGAAGGTTTGGCTTAGGGATTTTATCTCAAATTCAAGCTAACAAAGGAAGTTCTTGCTAATTAATCTCCAAACAAGGCAAATGTACTCAATTCTACTGATTTCATATGTTAATAGAATTGTTGGGACTCCAGGAGTTCCATTCCAAAAATTACAGTTTAGAAATTTTCTAAACTTCTAAAGCAGTCGGCTGACTGACACCTGACCGACGTTTTTTGGGCTGAATCTCGCATGAGATTGCAATTTCTGAAAAGCTAACCGAACTGGATTCGGTCAGCCGAAGTTGCAACTCGGTCGACTGACAGGCGACCGAGCTGACAAACCCAGTTGTCTGGGACCTCATTTGAGCTCTCTGGAACAGGAACCGAAGGGTTAACCGAACCGAACTCAGTTAACCGACACTGTGAACTCGGTCGACCGACACCTGACCGAGTTCCTTGGGAGAAATATCAAAGATTGTATCAGAAAACTGAGCTTCTAGAAATCTGACCGACAGAGTTCGGTTAGCCGAAATCCAGAGTTCAGTCAGCCGACAGGTAACCGACAAGGTGACCGAAGTTGATGAAATTGCAGATTGATTTCTGCTTTCTCGAGAATAGAAGCTTATTGGCTAAGGCTAGTGTTAATGATATTTTCCTAACCTTCATGGGTGTTAGCTAAGGTTATGTGAATATAAATTTCACTAAAGGTGATGTCATCTAGCATAACACATACATTACATAACGAACGTTTCACCTGAATGTTGTTTTAGAAAAAATTTAATTATTTTTATAGCTTGAATTGACTTATTTTCTCATGTTTACTATTGTTATGTTCCTTGTTGAGCTGCGATTGAATAATGTATCGAATTAATAAAACGAAAGGAATTAATAAAATGAAATGAATGAATAATGAAAATTCTACTGCAGTAGTTGATATGGAGTGTTCCGGAGCTCCGTGGTGATGTCGGTGATCTCTGACCAAGACACTGGTAAATCTCACACATTGAAAAGCCACTTAATAAAGTGTATACTATTGAAATGAAATGAGTCATTTTTAAGGCTGGGTCGTGAATGATGTGCCCTTCCGCCCATGCCATTGAGAACAATGAAAAGTCACTTGATAAAGTGTACATAAATATATTGAATGCTTCCTTCAGGGAAGAAATAATGACTGCATATTGAATGTAATTGTTTATGGAATTGCTTTAAATTGAATTGTTATAATTGCTAAACATATTGTTAGCATGAAATTGTGTATACATTGTTGAACCGTCGTATTCACAGTGTTATTGATGACATTACAAGCCAAGTTGCCCGTCCCGTTGATACAGAGGCCACGCCGTCAGTGGAGGAGGCCAATCTGGTTCCTCCAGGAGGACAAAATGAGTGGACATAGAACGGAGGGCAATTACATTAAAATGTTTTGGAATATTTTGGATATAAATTCATTTTAATGTAGATAGTAGTCACCTGCATTGTATTTGAATGTGCAGGGTTGACTTAGACTTAAATAGGAAATGAAATGTGTAAGTAAACTTTACTGTTATGTAAATGACTTGTACGTTTGAAATTGGTTGTCAATGTATATATATAATTTCCGCAAAAATGTACATTTGACAGATATGTATGTAAGATCCCTTGTGAATTTCGTATTGATTTCGGTGATGGGAGGTTTACGGGAGTAAGTATGGAGATCGCGACTCGGGGTTTGACCATGGTAACCCTAATCTCGGGCCCGGGTCGTGACACCTCGGCATTTATTGACCGTCCACAGACATTATGCTGAAACTCGAACGAGACTGCTAAAAAAATTAGAATTATCTAATATCAAGATCCACAAAGAAAATAATAGAAGTTTGTCTAATAGTTCCATAGCAGATGAGGCAACTGTGTCGAGAATTTAAATGGCCCACCATAAGATAAAGATAAATGGTGTAAAGAAAAGATGAAATGGTCCCTAGTCTTCAACAGTAGAAAAAAAAGGACTACAGAATTACCATACCATGCAAGATTGGAGCATGATTGCACATTGAGCATTAAGCAAATCATGCTAAGCACAGTCGCAAGGTGCTCAGTGTCAACCACAAGGTTGCATGTTGAGTCATGTTATCATTCAAAAAAAAAAAAGAAAAAAAGGGACCATGCTCAGTTATTGCATGATCTGTTTGCACTAGGTGTTGTCCATTCGAAACAAAAGAATCACCCTCCAGTTCTTGACAATGATGAATGTAGATTTTGTCCGCCGATAAGAGCTCCAAATCTCACTTTTGATGCGCAAATGTAGGAGCAAAGAGCATTATAAACTTTCACCAAATTGTCAAAAAAAGGGATAGATTTCAATGTAGAACTCAAGGTTGAACTATTGCAAGGGGGCACAAGCAATGGTCAATGCCGACCGATAATATTAGCTTTGCAGAACTCTGTTTCCCATTGAAAATAACAGAAGAAAAAAACTGTCAATGTGCCCAAATTGTATTAAAACTTCTGACAAAAAAGTGTGTATTTCTTTTATGACCCATTGATGATTTCAATGCCCACAATGTTTCTACACAGTAAATATAGGGAAAAAATATTTACAGAAGATCCCACAAGTATTTCATAAGGCCACTCATGATCTACCAATGAACTTAAATCATCAAAAATATGGTCCCTCTCCTCTGATGTATAGTCCTTAGAAAATCTCAGTCGACAGCCTACCATTAGATTGATATAACATTTGAATAAAATATTGTGAAAAAAACCCAAATGCTTCATATGGATATATCTAACAGTGGGCCAAAATCGAAATGAAGTTAAATTTTCATAGAAAATGAGATATTTCTTTTATAGGGGGCCCACTTATGTAAAATCTAAACAGCTCAAAATGAACTCCCTCCCCTTTAGTGGCATGCCCCAAATTTACTCGAGCTGGTCTAATTGTAAGATTAAGCATCAATTAGTAATATTCATATACTCAATCTTATGATGATGATGATGATATACTCAATCTTATGGTGAGACTAGATACTATTAGACTAAAATTTGGAGATGTGCAACCATAAGGGCATTCATTTTGAGGATTCAAATTTTAATAGGTGGGCCTCACCATTGAGATCCACTCCACTCAAGATCCCATGAGTGAGACACGCAGAGGATGGATTCAAGAAAAAAGGGGCACATTAAGACATGAGTCCTTTCATTTCTTCCAATAAAAATTGGAAGACAAAAACACCCTCATTAATACTGTAAATTTCTATCCACTTACAAAGAAAAAGAAGAGATGAGGGGCAAAAGCAATGCTAAAAAATGCTCGTTTCAACTTCTTCTTTCATAAAAGCAAAAGAAGAAAAGTTGAGGGGGGCGGTTGCCCCTCCTCGACCCCCTGCCCCCTTCGTCAGGCATTGTTGATGACAAGTAATGATTTTTCAATATAAACAAAAGGACATTCAAAGACATGGCCATTTGAGTGCACATCAGGTCAACCTGCTATATATTTCTAAAAGCTTTACATACTATTCTGGGAGAAAACGAGTGAAAATAAAAACTACTTTCTACTTAGAAACATGAGAAGGCGTTCACAGTTTGAGAGATAAAAGATTACGTTTGATCATGTGATGTGAGATGATACATATGAAATGCATGGCCAGATAGGAATTTTTTCCCAATGCTTTGCCCATAAGGACCATGCATAGAGCTAATATTGATTTAATTGGGTGCGCCCCCATTTTCTACTTTTTCTATGTATCTCCAATTTGGGATTTTGGCCGAAATTGAATTTTACATAATTATTTTTTTTACACATATATACTTTGTATTTCTTATATTTTCCCAAAATGTAATTCCAAAAAATTTACTAGAATGGATTGAATCTATATTTATTACTTTTTTATTTTTTTACATATATATATTATGTTATATTTTCCTCGAAATGTAATTCCGAAAAGTTTTGCTAAAATTTCAAATCTGCTGAAAATTTTCATTTTGTAGGCCAAAGCAAAATGAGGTCGAAACGATTTTGACAACTATGCCTATGATGCTGTAACGCCCCACCCTACACGCATGCATGATATTGTCCGCTTTGGCCCACGGGCCTCACGGTTTTGTTTTTGATGGGCCAGAACCCATCAAAAGGCCTCATGCAAGGTAAGGGTGTAGGCTCTACATATAAACCCATTCACTTTCCTCTCTATAGTCGATGTGGGACTCCGGGGCGTTACAATCCACCCCCCTTAAGGCTGCACGTCCCTGTGCAGTAGCCTGCCAGCCCTCTTGGCCCGCCCACATGGTAACCCGCCCACTTACACCAGACCACGGCAGGGGACCCACACTCGAACTAGTCGAGAGTCGGCTCTGATACCATTTGTAACGCCCCACCCTACACGCATGCATGATATTGTCCGCTTTGGCCCACGGGCCTCACGGTTTTGTTTTTGATTGGCCAGAACCCATCAAAAGGCCTCATGCAAGGTAAGGGTGTAGGCTCTACATATAAACCCATTCACTTTCCTCTCTATAGTCGATGTGGGACTCCGGGGCGTTACAGATGCTCCAATAGCCCTAATTCTTTGTAGGACCATAATAGTGTTAGAAAAGAGTTTCCGCCAAGAACCCTAGATGTTGCGTACAGATCAATGCGGAAATAGCTTTAAACAAAGATGAT
Source organism: Persea americana (assembly GCA_029852735.1). Lineage (NCBI taxonomy): Eukaryota > Viridiplantae > Streptophyta > Magnoliopsida > Laurales > Lauraceae > Persea > Persea americana. Next base: position 27,831,707 of record CM056818.1, on the reverse strand, counting down.
CAAAGACTATACATGCGAGATCTCTCTGATTTGATCTAGGTCTTCATGCGAGATCTCTCTGATTTGATCTAGGTTTTTCTGATCTAATCTCGGTCTTGCAGCAGCCCGAAAATCTCAAGATCTTCTACTGTATTCCTTTATGCTCGAATTCGCACCAGGGAGTTGGTCTCTTCTGCGAATTCTCTCTGCTCTCTAAAACAAGATTTTTCCCCTTATTGACCTGGAGATCAATAGTGCATATTTATAGACTACATGTGAGGCCCCACCCCTGGTGGGCCCTCAGTTTGAATTTAATAATAATTAATAAGGTATTTTCTATCTTTATATATGCTAATTATTAGGAATTAGTGGTGTAGATTCTAATATTCCTAAGTATTAGGGTGTAGCTTTTATTTAATTTGATAGATTGGATTTGATTAGAGTTTAATTAGCATTAGCACTAATGGGAAGGGCTAATGAGAGTGGAACTTTCTAAAACCCACCAATTTACCCAAATGCCCATGGCCCCATGTTATTTTCATTTGGAACCAAAATACCCTTTATGTATTTAGCCTAAAATCCTAGTTTATAAAAACCTAAGTTATTGCAAAATCACCCTAAACCCTAATTGCCACTCATCTCCCTCAATTAACCTATCTTCCTCCCCAAGCACCCTAATTCCCCCAAAAACCCAGCACAAGGAGGCTAGAGACTCTTCCCTCTTGCAATCAACACTCTATTGAATCTTCTCTATCACTTCAATTTCCCTTTCTCCTAAAACTAAGGCAAGTACTCTATGTAATTTCACTAGTTGTATGCTTTCTTCCTTTGTTTCTGTCATTTCAATTCAATTGAGTAGGGATGCATGTGTAGATCTTCCTTTTTGAGCTTGTTTTCATGGAAATGGTCATTGATGGATGAGTTTCTCCATTTGGAAGATCAATGGTCCGGATGGATAGTGGATGATGATTATAGAAGTGTTTCTGTGTTTCCCTATGTATATGTGATGTATGGGAGTGATTTGGGTCAATTTGGATGAAAAATGGATTGAGAAGCAGAAATCCAAGATTTTGGAAATTCAGCTTCTTGCGTGTACCCGGTCGATAGGCCCCCAGCTCGGTCGACCGGGAACACTAAAAACTGAGAAAAACCAAGTCCTAGTTAATTCTCTGTAACTGTGCACAGACAGTGTACCCGATCAACCGGACCCTGTCTCGGTCGACCGGGCACACAGGAAAACACAGGGAGTAGCTGAGACCTGTAATTTATCAGAAGGTCAGGTTTCGAGTGTACCTGGTCGACATCACGACCATGATGTCGACCGGATACACAGAGAATCGTGCAGGACCCCCCAACTGTTTGGCTTCAGGTCTCATTGGACCCGGTCGACATCACGGCCATGATGTCGACCGGGGACACTGCAGGATGTCGACCTGGGAGGTCAACATCCAGTTCACCCGGTCGACATCCTAGGGTGTGATGTCGACCGGGCAAACTATGAATAGTGGATTTCCAGTCTTTGATATTTGTGATGTTTGATCACATGTGGGGCCCATTGACCATCCAAATGACCTCCCATCAAGTGTGCCACACACGAATCAATGGCATGGCTCAACCTTGATTTATGGGGTCCACCAATTGAGGTTAGGGGACTCGAATCATCATTGACTCGAACCTTAATTGTAGCCCATGGTGTCCACAACCTCAAGAGCACCAGATTTACTATTTTTGACACCTGAGACTACAGTTAGGGATCCAATCATGTGATGAGGCCTGAACTAAGAGTGGACCATTACCTAGGACTGGTCATTTGTCTATTTCCACTTGATTACATGTTTGGAGGATTCTTGTGTTACTTTTCTTTCTTGTCCTTGTTATTGTCTTGACCTATTAATTAATGGAAATTGGAGGACCTGAACCCTAGGATTACTTAGAGGTGACCCTAAGCTGTGTTTGAAGATAATTGACCCATGTCTGTGTCTAGGCGGGCCCTCATATGGCCTAAGATTGGAAATGTGGAACCCTAGATTGGAGAGGTTAGACTTTATTGGTTGATTAGCTCGTTGTGTATGAGCATAGGATGAATACTGGTAAAGATGGACATTGTATGGTACTTGTGTTGCCTCAGACCACGGTTGTGAGCCTTGGAGTGGATCCAATGTTGTTGGACTTGGACTTGTGGTTAGACTGTGTTCTATGTTGTACCTTAACCTCTTAGAGACCTGGGTAGGACCTTGCTCACGCAAGTTAAGCCTAGACAGACACAGACCCGTACTTAGTTCCCGAGTAGGCATTGGACATTCACTCAGTTGTTTTAAGCTCAGCCAGTTGACTTATCATCTTTGGTAGGAGCTATGTTCTGGTTACTTAGAGCTATCATGATGAGCTGTGATTAGACGGGCGGTGTGATACCGCGTTTGGGTTAATCTGATAAAGGGATGTGATCGGTGAGATAAAGGGGTGTGATCGGTGTTATGTATATTGTATGTTATATTTATCAGGGTTGTTATCCCTTGCATGGTTATTACCCTTTTCCCACCGCAAACTATTTATGGTATGGGACGTTTACAGTACGGGAGGGCCGCGGCATAATATCCAGCGGTGTATCTAGCCTGTGTGAATGTGCCTCTTGTTGTCTATGTCTCTAAACTGCTTATTATTGCTCGACTGCCTAGATCATGTTTTCTTGTTACTCTTATGATTATGTACCTGTCATTACTCTCTTTTGTTGTATACATCTGGTGTTATCTGTTTATGGTGCCTTGCCAGATCTTTAGATCTAACTCATCTTTGGTACTTAGGTCCAGACTATAATCCCGCAGGTGACGCGATCCACGAGGCGCCCGTAGTTGGGGACTACGAATGGGGACCGGCTGACCAAGGGGTCGAGCTGAAGGATGGAGAGCCTACACTGGAGGGTCGAGTGCAAATTATTTTGGGTTTGAGAGCACTTTTGTAGAGAGACATGGGTAGATAGTTGATATGTATAAACACTTTGATATTTACACTTTGAGATTACCATCAGGCTTCCGCACTTTTACATCTGATATATATACATTATACTATTGGTTCCGCTATCTTTTATTCCGCTTCCGCATTTCAACTGTTGATTATGATGTTGTTTAAAAAGTTTTAAAATTTGACCTCACTGCGGACTACGATCTTGGAAGTTCTCGGTTTTTCCGGGAAGTAGCACGCCAACTTCGGGTACCTTAGCGTTATCTTCGGTATTCGAAATTGGGGCGTTACACTGCAATAGGGATCTTAAGAAGTAAATAAGGATAGGCTCCTTATGGAAGCAGGAAACCCTAATTCGACCCAAATTAGAATCCTAGTTCCATAAATTACAATTCAGTCCACTAGAGAATTATAATTGCACTCTTGTCCTTATTCTCAAAATTAATATTTTGAGCTTCATGTCATTAAATGCTTATTAATCTCCCCACGTTAAGATTTCATATATCCTCCATCGATTAAATAATTACCGACATCTATATTTAATCGATATCTTGATAATTCCTTGAGACCTTACACTTAACTTATTTGATATGTCGGACACAAAGTCCACCTGCAGGGTTTGACATAATCAAAACTTAAAAGCTTCATCAAGGGGATATCATCAATCCCAATTATGGGACATGGATTCTGTCAATAAACTAATATGCACCATACATGTAGTGTAGTCATCCAATTTACTGAGATTATTGACCCATAAAAGATCTCACTCTTTTGTAAACCAAAATGGCAAACACTAAATATATGTGTCTATTATTTATGTCAGGATTAATAGTACAAGCACTCATAATAACCATTTGGATGTTAATCATCTTATATAGTCAGTATAAAGATAATAAACCCAAAAGCGGTCATGTTCAATACATACAAAGCGTACTAGCATGATGAGTCGAATTATACCGTTTCCCGCAACCAAGACAAGCCTGCTGAAACATCATGCTACAATCATATCGATGGTGTGTCCAAGTCCATCTAGATTGTGAATAAAAACTTATATTCTATAAGAACCGACAGATAAGTCCTCCGTGTATAAGTAGAACTCTATACACTAACTTGTCTACTTTATAGAATAAAAGACACACACATTTATAATCATACATAATACAACCATTTGTCCATACAAAATCTCATTTAGATGAAAAGACAAAATATACTAATTAGTCGAAGACAAATGCATAAAAGTATGCTTTTAGTATAAATTTCCAACAAATAGGGGATGCATAGAGCTAATATTGATTTATAGATTGCCTTGGAGTCTTGTATAGCATTTTTAAATGAATAATGTGATACCTTAAGGACTTCTTTATACCAAATTGTTTTTGGTAACGCCATTGATAAATACTTAAAAGTTACGGGTGTCATTCGGTGTTGTTGTGGATAGCAACTCCCATTCCCACAGCACCCTCTAAGGATCGATCCCCGGAGAGGCAGGTCTTCTTAGATATTTCTGGCCACTGGGCCACCTCACCAAAAAAGAAATACTTAAAAGTTACACAATATTGATTAATGATGCATTTGGGCAGTCTAGACCTTAAAAATGGCATTTTCATCATGTTTTATTTCCATGACCATCATTTCTAGTCTCAGTACTCCTACGATTTGTTCATGTACTTTATGACTCTTTATTTGTATTTTCGTATTCTATTTATTTTTCATGTTCTGTTAAGATTAAATAACAAGTTATATACACACGTTAAGTTAAACTCGTTTTCAAAAAAATGAGTGTTTTTTTGTATTTTATCTGGTTTTACCCCTATATATTCCTGAGTCAGCACCACTTAGCTTCGGTCCTACTGTAACTAACACGGTGAAAGTAGACAGTACATGTTATGGCTAGTTGCTGCATAGTCCTAGTATGGGAGTAATTATACTCTAGGTACCCCCTGAAATAATATGATCACATTATGAGATATGTTAGGTATCGTTAAAATGTTTATATGTTATGCTCTCTTTTGAGAGAAAGTAGCTGATGTGGATTAAATGCCAATTGCTAGGACCCCAGTTAGATGTGTCTTTATCGGATTCTTGTTTCATACATTCATATGTATTCATTCAATTATTTATCTGTCATATGATCTTCCATATATTTATATTTAATGTATCATGTTATGTTTATTATACTTGTTGACTTACTCAATTTCTGATGTAACCTTTGGTGTTACAGGAGACAGCACTGTTGTATATACCTAGAAGTCAGAGGCCATCGATGAGACTGCACAGGGGGTGAGTGAGTGGACTCTTGACGATCTTTTCTAGTCATCTGGCTCCGAGAATTCATCACATGGGAGAGTGTTCCATTGGGGCATGCACCTTGGAGGGTTTCTCGTGGCTAGTGTGATGAACTTTATTTTGGACTGTATATAAAATACTTTTCTTTTATGTTATAAACTTGAAGACTTTTGGGATGTAAATATTTTAAGATTGTATATGCTCTTTTACCATATGAAACATGGTTATATGTATATATCATTGTTCATTATGCTTCTGCAGGAAAATTTTAAAATATGATGAAATATGCATTATATCCTCACACGTGATATCCTCTGGGAAAAGTATGGGGAATGAAATTTTATTTGACTCAAAATGACTCGCATACCACACTAGTTACGTCTTGAAATTGGGATCATTAAGGTAATCCAATTTGTGGTGTAACAGTTGTCCTGTATGATAGACCTGTGGGCCCACACATGAGGCCCAAGACATGTAGAAATCTTTACTATTTCCCTAATAAATTGTTAGTGGCTTTCTAACTTTGTTTAATGAGTTGTAAGTAGGATTAGCTTTCCAAATTCATTAGCATTTCTTATTTTATTTTCTAAGTTGGTTAATAGTTAGTTTCTTAGTTTGATTAGGTGATTTCAGGGATGTAAATGGGACGGTTCCAGGCCGGAGCCACAATAGAACTAGAATCGGGCCTGTTTTATGAGGGATTGTTCTGATTTCGACTCGAAACCTATTTCGACTCAAACCCAAAATCCTTGCACCATTCTATCACCTTTCAACTTTTCTAGTCATGCATAAACATGTAAAACCCCAAAACGCCAATCATTTAAATAAATTAGAAAATTTCCATAAACAGGATGGACGTTCAAAAGATACAAAAGGGAGGGAAACTGATAAAGGCTAGATGAGAAGTAAAAGGGAGTCCGGATCATCTAAGCCTCTCACTCATTGTGAGAGGAGACAAGTGGAGGTTCACTCCACAGTCGACCTGCCTATTGAAAATCTAAACAACTCAAACTCCACCCTTTTGCTTAGTATGTGGCCATATTTTACTCCAAAAGGAATTAGTCCCAGCACATGATTGAGCATAACTCCTGTTGGAGAGCGTTTACTTTTAGCTGTTTAGATTTTAAATAGGTGGATCCCACTGTGGAGTTCCCCTTTGTCTCTCTCAGCCTCATGGGAGTTAGACACGTTGCCAGCCTTGAGCCAAATGGAAGTGGTGTGTTTGTAAATGCTTGTAGAAGAAGGTCTTAACTAATTAAAAGAGAATAAGTGTTAACAATTGAAATTAGTTAAAGGTAACACATCCCATGTGCATGGCCAATGGGCCATTGACCACTCAAACTAAAGAGAGCTGCAAATAAGACATCTACCAAAACTTAGATTTATTCCTAAAATCAAAGTGTTTAAAATAATTGCTGGCCAACTTCCAAATGTTGCATTACATCTAACAGCAAGAAATGTCATATTAATCTATTTATTGGAGCAAACTCTTTTAGTTTAGGTCAGGTTTGGCAACTATAAAATAAAATATCATGTGTGCAAGTATAGTGTTTATGAAAGTACAAAGACAGAATCCAGTGATTATGATAATAACCCACAACTCAAGAACATAATCCAGTGATTATGATAATGACCCACAACTCATAAAAGAATTTAACATTATAAAATCCATACATCTGTGTGAAAAGGCAAGACTGTTGTGAGAGCTTCTAATGCAACAATGTTTTTTTCTTTCTTCCAATGCAACATTGCGCCCCCCATCATGTGAAGAGAGAGGGGCTTAAGTGGGGTCTCTAAAGAGATCATTCCAAAAGAGATTTAAGTTTCAATACAATGTGTGAGAAGTTAGAAATTGAAAGAAAAATGAAGAAGTTAGAAAAGTGAAGGCAGAAACTTGAGCAGCATAACAGAAGTGAAGGAGATGAAGAAACCCAATAGATGACAAGAAAGTAGAATAACCTGCTTACGGGTAATGGTGAAAGTAAATCTACAAACGCTCGTCAGATTCTTTACCAATATTCTTTGCCAAGGGTTTGTTTTCTTTTTTGTTTGGGGTCTTTCGAAAAGCTGGGGGGTTTCTCGAAAAGGGGTCGTTCTGAAATGTGAAAAGTGGAAGGAGGGTTCTCGTTTTGTGGTTTTTTGGGCTCGGGCCTTTGGTTGCGGTGCCCATGCGATGCCACAAGGGCACTTGTTCTGATTCTCCTTGAGACCATTGTGAGTTTGAGACATCTATATTGCTAAAAAAGATGAACTATGTTCTCTATAAAAGAAATTTGGTTATTAATGAGAGGAAATTATGTCTTGTGGCATCGGTTCGTTCTCCACATCTTGTGATCGACACCGTGACAAGGTGGGTTTAGTAGTTGCCACATAAGGAATTAGTCACGTTAGGTCAAAAAAACTTAGGATAGATTCTGGAGTCACAACTCCTTAAAAATAGAGATATTTTAAAATTGGAATCCTCTTGTTATGGAATCAAGTTTTTTAAGTTAAAAATATTTTTTAAAGGCCAGAAGCTCAGAAAGACACTTCTAAAAATTCAATGAAACAAAGCTTTGCGGAAACAGATTACTATGAATTTTAAAAATTGTATTCCTATAATATGGTAAAATTGAAAAAGAGAATAAAGGTAAAAATCAGACAATGACTACCACATCTACCACACTAGTAAATCAAGTCTTAGAAAAGTCGGGATTCATCTGCATTTCCGTTCGCATATTTTTCACCCATTGCCTTTTTAATTAATATTTTTGTTATAAACACTTATTCACATACTATACAATAGGGGTGCATAAAAAATCAACCAATTCTTAAAACCGATCCGATCCGCGGATTTTTAACCGAACCAAAAGTAAATAGATTGGTGACGAATTGAAAATCTTGTAATCCGTTAGCAACGGATCGGTGATGGATTTCACCCTCAATCTGCGGATTTAATCTGATCCGACCCGTTGACATTAAATATAAATAAATAAAACTTAAGGGGTCTAAATATAAGTTAAGATGTCTAAATATAAAAGAAGAAAAAACTTCGAGGGTCAAAATGTAAGAGTTCAAGGTTTCAATAGATGGAGTGTGATTTTTATGAATTTAACATGCTTTGCTTTCTTTGTTGATTAGATCTCTTTTGGTTGTAATGTAGAAAAAAAACAGCTCTTTGTATTGATCAATTGGATAACTTCCAGAACAAAAAAAAAAAAAATTTGTAATTTGTATTTTTTTTTTTTTAGATTGTTAGCTTGTATGCTGAAACTATTTACAACATGTTTGATCTATTTCTTTAACATTAGATTCAATGGATCGAACGGATTAAACCGATCCGATTCAATCCTCCACGGATCAGATTGGATTGGTTTTTAACAGTCACAGATTGGTGACGGATTTCAGATCTATAATTCATAGATAATGGATTGGTGACGGATTGGCGTATTCCGCACCAATCCGATCCGTATACACCCCTACCATAAAGCTCTCACACCATTAGTGTTAAAAGCTGGATGGATGACTCATTGTTTCTGTAGAAGGTAGGTGCCTCTTTAGTGAATCCATTTTACAATTTAATTTCAATATAAACATTAGCCAAGACTAAGCCCAGTCCATTTTCATTCTACAATTTAATTTTAGTGAAAAGTCTCCCAACCACACTGACTTAAACGCCAGCCAAGACTAAGCCCAGTCCATATTTATTCTAGCCCCACATGAAGGTTTGCCACATTAGGAGGGTCCATATCCAGCCCGACTTGGCCATAACAAGAATGAATCGATTGTAGTGTCCCCAGGCCCGTCTCAATTTAGGGTCCAAATCCAAGCAAGAAAAGCATTTCCCAAACCCTAGATTGATACATACCTGATCCAAGTTTTCTTTCTTCGGCTTATGTGGTTTAGATGACAATGGTTTTGAACTTGATCCCTGAGAAGAAAATAAGTTTTAGACAGACATATATTGTGAAATACGAGCAGGAAAGTTCAATCAGAGGTTCATGGGGAAATGGATGAGAGAGAGTTGGGTAGAGCTGTTAATAGAGGGAGGAATAGAGAAAGATGAATAGAAATGGGAGGGAAGAGGTGACAACGTAGAGAAAAAGGAGAGTTAAAAAATCATGTCAAAAAAATATATATAATCTTAGCACAGGAGATGTACCACTTAAGTTTAAAAAAAGGGTGTCTTAAAAAATGAGCATATGCAATTTTATTTTGCAATGGCAAAGAGATCGATTCATGGACATGTCTTTGATATGGCCGCCTTTGCAGTCACTCTAAGAATGTTTAATTCTGAAAATTAGGGAAGAAAAACTTGTTTGGCTTTCAGTTTTTTACCTCTTGCTGCATATTTATAAAATCCTTCCCTCTGTACCTCCCCTTTCTCTATCACTTTAGATTTTCTCTCTCAAAAAATGCCTGCAAAATAAGTTTTTCATCTTTTTATTCATTCATTCTTCCAGAATGATGCCAAATAGGTTTACTAATTTTAGGGGTAGCAAAATCTAACTCGACCCGTTGATCCATCTCGCATTTAACCCGCATATCTCGACATGTATTTTATGCAGGTCAGGTACAAGTTAAGCAAAACTGACCATTAAAGTTTTTCGTTTTTTGAGATGTCTGTCATTAGCTGACTCTAATTTTCAGTTTTAGCCATCCATACATGCAAATAGAATTTTCCTTCTTTTTGTCTTTTATAGGTCAAGCCTATTTCCAGACTCCGATTTTTTTTTACCTCATTTTTATGAAAATTTTAGTGACCCCATCACTTTAAGCCCCTCAACTACATTTTCCTTATTTTACTTATCATCGCCAAAGCCTTATCTCGACTATGTTGGATCAATTAAATGAATTTGATTTCACCATTACAGCGCATTGCTTGCACTTATTTACATCTATCCTTACTTTTTTTATAAGTGTTTTCACTACTCCCCTTTCAACGTTAGATTTTTTTTAACTTTAGTTATATTTAATGTCAATATGATGAGTGATCACTTTCAAAACACATGATTCAACTTTTATTTTTATTCTAATCATATTTAATTATCAAATTAATTATTTTTAGGTCATGTTTGGTGACCAAGTCCTCAAGAAAAAGATTTTTTTTTTTTTACAAAGTTGAAGAAAACCCATGCTTGACAATTGTAGATAACTGAGGATTTGGATCAATGAAAATTGTCATTTTTTAAGATTTTCAAGTCCAACTTCCTTCCATAGGATGTGAAAATCGACCTTCGTGGATTTGCATTATGAAACCATTGTTTCTGCTTTATGCATTGCTACGCACCGATATCAATGTAAAGCCCACAATGAGGATTCCTTGTTTCAAGGATAAGTGAGGAATGCTGAGATCTGTAGATTCTTCGCGTGTTATCAAACATGCTCTAAAATTAGTAATTTGACTTTCGCTTATTGTAGTAGAAAAAGAGAAAATTACCATAAAATCATCTTAGATGTCAGGTGCACCAAAAAGGCCTGCATAATTCATCTATAACAGTAAAGGCCCTCCCGCCAATTTTCTCTTTTGTTTGAGTGGTGATATCAGTTTCGTTTCATTTGAGTAACAGTATCGTCTCTTCTCTTCTTCTTACCCTTCTCTCTCCTCTTTCTCTATCTCTTTACTCCATTGCTCGCCCAACACACCACCCTCAACACCTTAATCCAACCACCCCATCCCTATTTTTTTCCTTCTCACACCATTCATCTTCACCTTACACAAAACCCATTTAAACCCCCATCTCTGCAACTCACCACCTTGTACATCCGAACCCATCCTAATTTGCCTGTAAGGCCGAGGAATGCGAGGAGGAGGCAAGTGACACTTCGCTTGACACATCTCCAAGTTTTTCCATTTGGAAGTTTTGCAAGGCAAAACTCCTTGATGCTTTTCCATTCTATGCACAAAAATTCACATAAATAATTCATCAATCAACAATAACCATAAAAACTATCAATTAAAAACCAATATCACTGATATTTTAAGAAAATAAAAGAACAAAAGGATTTGAGAAAAGGGTTAATATGGGTATGCATCTATTTATGAATTTATTTTTTAACTCCATCAGTTTTTTTTTTTTTACTGTCAGTCCCAAGCCCGGGTAAAGAAGGAGGGTTGCGTTAGGTAGGTTGACAAACCTACATAAAAATTTGTCACAACCCAAACAAACAACCGCATTGTTGGAATCGAGGAAGCATCCTAGCCATGGATTCCAAATAGACTTAGGAAAAGAAACAAAATGATGAAGGTGTCAGAGGGTAGGGGGTTGAGCGAGAAACGGAGTGAGGAGATGGAGAAAATGGAGGGAGAAGAGGAAGTAGAAAATACGAGCGATGATATCTTTGCTCAACTAAACCAGCGATGATATCATCACTCAATCAAAAGTGAAAATATGCTTGAGGGCTTTTCTGGCGCACAGGACATCTAAAGTGATTTTTTCAGTAATTCCACTTTAAATATTTAAACAAGAGTAACTTACAATTTGCTAATTAAAACCATTGAGGCTGGTTTGGGGCTTGGGCTTGAGATTTTTTAGGAAGACCAGGCTTGGGCTTAATATGTAGATCTGTACATCAAGTCTGTGCCACATTTTAGGCTCGAATATAAGCTAGCTAGCCTCACCCTAGCTCGGCCCATTAGCACGCCTAGTTCTACTATAAGTTCCATGTCATACTCATTTCCAAACTGCACAGGACACCATAGAGCTCAATAGAGTTACTCATTCTATGAAAAGAAATTTTGTGGACTCAATGCTTTATGAGTTTTGGCTTGACTAAAGTTAACCTAGTCAAGACTTGGCTTAGTAGACCAAAAATTGATAAAAAGTCAATTGAGATTAGCAAAACATGCCTGCGCATAGCACGGGCAATATAATCTAATATTATAAATATAAATCACATAATAAGAAAATCTATACATATTGAATCCAAAGTCAATGACCAAGAGGCTTCTTCACTGCCATATCTTCAGCTAGACTCTTTGACAAAAGATTTTCCTTTGGAAAGTTTGTTTTGTTAAATTGTATGTCCTCAATCCAATGAATGATCCAAATAAATTAATTTATTTCATTAATTAATTTATATTTTCATGCTTTATTCATGTGATGAAATTAATTTATTTCATTAATTAATTTATATTTTCATGCTTTATTCATGTGAAGAAATTAATTTATTTCATTAATTAATTTATATTTTCATGCTTTATTCATGTGATGAATGGTGTTTTTCCATATGTTTGAACATGATCAATACAAAATGACATGATAGTTCATGAGATGAATGGGAGCCCACAAGTGTATTAGATGCAATCCATATGTGTGGATGCGATTCACATGCGGGAGACATGGATCACAAATCTTATACTTATAGTATTTTCACAACCAGTGATGAGGTTGGGCATCTCATATGACAAGATTGTAGCACTGTGATTACTATGAGATAATGTGGTATATCTCAATCACCATAGTGTAAGACTTTGGATCATTGTGTTGGTACATTGGATGTACTGAAGGACCATGAGTAACACCTTATGCAAATATGTCTTTGATTTAAGGACTACTCTCATAATTCTCAAGGAATATGCTTTTAATCCTGAGAGATTAATAGACTCAGGTTTCTACTATGCATTTACTTTGAGTCATCAATGAGTGAGGTCAGTTGTCGGTCAACACCTCGATGTTTTGGGTACGTAGTAGTGGGGCTGTGGGAACATATAATTCTCAAGATGGAATCTATCCCCTAAATATCTACTTGTGCTAATTAATGTATTTTATCATTAGTAAGTGCGCACACATCTCAATTAAGAGATAATTGGATGGTACTGTCGATTACTATGATTGATTGTGTCACAATGATAATAAGATGTGGATCAAGTTTGGTTGGATATATTTATTCCAATAGATCTATGGATATAATTGATGGAGGGGCCTACTTGTAGTAATTGGGAAGATTAAGGCCTTCTTGTAATTATTCCTAAGACTGGAGTACAATTGCATTTGTATAATGGACTTATTTGCAATTAACTGTGGGTCCAGAGTTCACATGAGATGTGGAGTCAAGATTCCAAGTTTAAGCCAAATTCTAAAGAATCCCTAGTAGTCAACATGCTAGCCATAATAAGAGAATGTTACTAATCCTATTGAACTCTTAAGGAAATAAAGAGTATAATACATACTAAGAATTGAAGTGAGACTTCTAATCTTGGACAAAGTGGAGATGTTCCATAAACTATAAAAAAGAGGTGAGGGTTAAAGACCTCTACACACACAATCTCATAAGCTTTCCTCTCTCTGGTTTCCTTCTAGAGTGCTAGGGTTTTCTTCTATTAAAAGATCGCACCAATTTCTTTGAGAAGTTCTCTACAAGAGGGGTATAGCGTGGAAGAACACAAAGGCAAATGAGATCAAAATTTATGAATTTTGTAAAAGGTTTTCAACTTTTGGATTTGAGCACAATCAAGCTCCAAAGGTATGGATATATTATCTATTTGTTTTAGTATATCTTATTATGCTTGTTTGTTTCTCAATTTGTCTTATTGATGGATCTTTGATCTTAATGCACGAAATCAGAGTTTTAGATCTTGGAATTGAGTTTTTGACCTTACGGGTTGATCCCTGATTCAAGTGTGTCAAAAGTTTTGAATACCTATCTACGAGGTCCACCTACTTCCAACGTATTTCTAAAAGGGCTCCCATTGAAAGAACCACTTCGGACAATTTGACTTCAAGTTCAAGCCCTAACGCACTGGCTATTTATCAAATGACTGATGCTTCTCTACCCCCAACCTAATCTTCAACTTGAATTTAAACTTTTGACTTTAGAATAAAAAAATAAATGCTCCAAACATTAATTTTTTATATTAAAGGCAATCTGACAAAGAAGGATAGTTTAAAGGCAGAAATAACTATTGATATAGTCAATTTTGAGCCAGCAATCTCTTCTAATGCCTTGACAAAAACTACTTCAACACAACCAATGGTCAAATTGGTGGATTGAAGCTACATTTGGAAAGCCCAACATGATTCATGTTTTGATTATTCAATTCTTTCTCTTTTAGGGTTTCTCGAACCCATGTATTCTTTTTTTCCCCTTTCTGCAATACAATTACACTTAAAGCAAAAAAAAAAAAAAAAAAGATTATTCAATTCGAACCAGCTACAACTTCTGCTATTATTACAAATGTTGAAATCCTACCAACCTTGATAGAATTTTATCAGTCTAAGTTAGATAATATGACGCCACTATAATTCTTAAAATAGTTCGTCCTAATTCATTTGGTGTTTGATCCATGAGGCAATATAAGGTGGTTGTTCGCTATTGTCATTTACAAATTTCTAAGGGCAAGGTTAATTTCAAGCAGGATAGACTGTATAGAACCTCTCATCTATTTATATTTCAAACTCATCTCATTTATCTCCCTTTTTTCTCTCATTTGCTTGTTTATCCGTTAGTAGTAGAAATTCAGATGGAAGGAATTGTTGCAGAGCATGTGAATAAGTTTTCAGAACTAGCTGCTTAATGAAAATAGGAGCTCCCGGGCTCCCTACAATGATCATGAATGCTTCTTCTTCTTTTTTTAATTTCTATTGGAGTTGACTGTTGCACCTTTCTGTTTATGAGTAGTTTTTGGTACCTTGCCAAGGGGGCTGGGACCTGAGAGAGCCTGCATACACATGGGATAGTAGCCCACTCAAGTGGGAAAGAAATTCGCACAAGCGGAAAGAAAGTCCACACAAATAGGAAAGAAGCCCGCACAAGTGAAAAGAGATGACGTACACGGGTTCAAACCCCTGGACGCTCCTTACCACTAGGGTAAGGAGCCATTGGACAAAATTATTTATGAGTAGTTGAAAAAAGATAATGAATAGCTACTACTGGACATCAAGTTTCAAACAAAGAACTGTTTCTTAGGAAAAAATTCTGCTGAAAATGTTCCCAAATGTGAATGTCCACGCTATCACGGTTGGTCGCATAGATTTGAGGGTTCCATTGCCCCAGACAGATCAAAACATCCATATGCGAACGTATGGAACCCCAGGTTGTGTTGTCATATTTGGTTTTGATTCGCTTATTACAATTGTTGTCATGAGATCTTCTTTATGTTCTTTTGAAAAAAAAAATCATGATATTGATCCAAGACGCCTTGAATAAATAGTAAAGGATCAAATATAACACGATAATGATACATTGCCTATTTTAAAGTATTTAGGTATCAAATGATATGATATTACCTCGAGAAGGCTCTTGGCAATATTGCCAATGTCATGGTAATGCTCTTGATCATATTGCTATGCATCCAATGGATAATTTTGTCCAATCTAACAATGAATTGAATTGAGATTTTATAAAGTTAGGGAACGAAAATTATGCATCTAATGGACAGTTTGGATAACCAATATGTAGGCCCGCCCCATTTGCATAAAAAAGAAAATTCATTATGAATTTCTATTACTATTCTTTAATTACATTTTCCTTAACCGAATTATTATTATTGTAACCGAGTTATTAATATTGGTTTCTCTGAAAAAAGCTCAAGCTTACAGCAGGTAATAGGATAGTGCCACACCTTGAGCAGTTGAAGAGATTTTTCAAATGTTTCTGAGGCTTGAAAGAGATTTCTCAAATATATCTTGTGAATTACCGACCATAAGTCCAATCATTTTAAAAATACAAAGATTCCAATCAAATCCTCAAACCCAAAAGAGCCCTGTGTTTAAGAAATATGAGTTATTCAAGGAGACAGAAATATTCTGACTTAAGCTTCAATATTTTTCTTAATAGACTTAAGCTTCAATGTTATGAAATCTAGAGGGTTTTACCAGGAGAAAATCACCTTAAATTATATGCGGACTCCATCGAAAAGGCCCTCTTAGTTTTTCTCGTACAGAAGTAGTCCCAGAAACCACTTCCGTTTTTTTGGGTAAAATGAGATGTGATGAGATGTGAGTCGATATCAACCCTTTTCCTAGACTCTCTTGGGTCTTTTAAACAGTGAAAAGTCCTAGTTCCCCCTATCTTCCTCCCCTTCTCCTCCAAACTAGGGTTCATAAAATTTGATGAGATTTTTTTTTTCCTTAGGGGAGATTGGGAGGGGTTCTAGTCTGGGATGAAGAAGAAGAGGACATTGGAATCCTCATATTATTTATAAATAAATTAATTAAAAAAAAACCTAATCTCTACACCGATATAGCCTTTTCTTTCTCCTGATTATTGTGCTCTTTCCTAGAAAAAATGGAAAAGAAAAACTTGTATTAGGGATGTGATAAATTGGAGAAGATTAAGCTATAATAACCCATTTCAGCTTTTCTACTGATATTTGATTTGATAAGGCTTCAAAAACCCATTTCAAGTTTTTCATTTGTTGGATTGTTTTATTGAGAGATGAAGCATTTTCATCTTTCCCATTGGATTTGGAAAAGAGAGGAGGAAGATATCTAGAATAGTTTTTTTTTTTTCGCATACGGAGGTGGATATTGATCGATATCGATGCAGATCTCATTTCATAGAAAGAAAAAAAAAAAACCGGAAGGACCACTTCTGTACAAGGAAAACTAAGAGGGCCTTTTTGGTGTAATCTGCATCTAAGGTGGTTTTTCTGGAAAAATCCTCTAGAACCTATATCAACCATGGTTTCATAGAGCTTGTTCAAACAGAAAGGATGGATTTACTAGTTCCACAATAAACCGGTAATTATCAGTGTTCTAGAAATGAACCTGCGATCTGATTGGCTTGATCATTTAGCTTTGGCCAAGTTGACTTTTATCGACACAGATCAAACCATGTGATATCTCTTTCACATACTATATATGAAAGTATTACAACACCTAATCAACCATTCAAGTGGACCAATGAATACACTAGGGAAAACCAATTCCGGGGTTACTGAACTAAGTGAAAACCAATTTATGAGCGAGCAAGTAAAAGACAGTCCAAGGATAGCCTTAATTGAAGGGACAAAATCAAGAAAGTCCAAGATCATTTGGATATGTACAGAAAATTCGAATCCGCTCGTTTGATGAGTTACATGTTCAACTGGAGGATACAAGCTAAGACTGGATGAAAAAACAAGAAAGAAATGTCAGACTGGATTTATTGAGAGTACTTCAAAGAGGATCAATCAGAAAGCATAACTCTCAAATGGGACCCTAACATACAAATACCAACAACACTCACAAGTGAGAGGTAGCTATTGTCTGATTTACCCCAAACAAATCAGCAAGCAATAACAACACTTCTATTACTTCTAACCTTCATTTCATACAAAAAATATCATATGAATTCAGCAGGTTAGACACATATAGGGTATGTTATCGATACTCCTGTTGCTCATTTCAGCAGAATACAACCCATTTGAATGTCAAAACAACTGGACTATTGCCGATGTCTCACAACATGGAAGGGCACAATTCAGGCAAGCAGTAAGGATAAACATCAGCCAACCCTATCCATAAAAATGCAAACCTTAGGTCCCCTAAAAAGTTGGGCATGGTGAATTCTACTGAAGCTAAATAAAATGTGCCCATTAATTAGTCTATTTATGGAATCACATCCTCATGCTGAGCTTATCAAATAGAGCGAGTCAATGGAACTACCTTACTCTTAACTTCATCTTGTTACCCAGTCTCTGGGTACAAGACATCTATTTCGTGAACTGACAATTACAGATGAAAAAAATGATGCTCAGAGACAAGAAAGCTCATGATATTTGAATAAATGCACACACAACCATCCACAAAACATGCTCCCCATACTATCAAAAGATAACAATGCCCAAATTACAGCGTTCATCAAGCCAAGGTTCCAAAAAGGTGGTTGCAGAGACCGATAGGCAGAGCAAGAGACTTGGACACATCAACAGCACAAAAAATATGTATCACTAACCAGCATTCTGAAAATCAGATGATCAATACTTTAAGGGCGTGTTTGTTTGCATTACAATACATGGGGATTAAATACATAGGATTTATACCATAAGTGGTTAAAAATGAAGACCAAACATGAATTTTCAAAAATGCATCAACTAACGTTTTCTTTTATGGCAATAGAACCATAGGAAGATCGGAAATGAATAATTAATGGTGATGGCTGGTTATTCATTTCCCATTTTTCTTTGATTCTATTTCCATAGAAGGAAAGGTTATTTGATGCTTA
This sequence comes from Persea americana, assembly GCA_029852735.1. Lineage (NCBI taxonomy): Eukaryota > Viridiplantae > Streptophyta > Magnoliopsida > Laurales > Lauraceae > Persea > Persea americana. Next base: position 27,813,356 of record CM056818.1, on the reverse strand, counting down.
TTTCTGAAAATAGTCTTCATTTTTAACTACTCATGGCATAAATCCCATGCATTCAATTCCTATGTATTTTAAAGCAAACAAACATGCCCTAAGAGTTTTTCTTAAGCTTGGAAAGTTCAGATGTACACATTGATGCATAAGAGTTTTTCTTAAGCTTGGAAAGTTCAGATGTACACATTGATGCATAGAAAAGGCTTTCATTTTGTATCAACATGTACAGAATGAAAGAGTTCTTTTTTTTAAAGATGTAAAGCATGTACACTTAAGCCTAAAAACAAATCATCCAAAATATCAGGAGCTGTTGGATCGCTTCAAGTAACATGTGAGCCTAGATCAGAGTATTACAAGCGATGTTGCAATAATTGCTGAGTCCATCAAGTCAGTCCACTGGCTTAAGTTTTAGAGTTACTTGCATGTCAAACAAAATATATAGCTACAGGTATGTGACTAATATTTTCTTGTCGGTGGGCGGAAGGCTATAACTAGTAAGTTCTTGATAGTATGAGGTGCTCATTAGTAGGGAGTTCTATATGCATGTAAGTATTCATTCACAACTTTGCTTAGACAAGTACCCAAGAGAAATTGAAAACTTGAAGGACCATTTCAGAAAAAAAAAAATTTGAAAACTTGAAGGAAAGGCCCCCAAATGTGGCAATCAGACAAAATAAAGCAAAATAAAGAAGGAAATTGGCCAAAGTACTCAAATTGAAGAACTTAAAACATAGCACCCAAAGATTTTGAGGAATAGCCCCCAAATGTACTGAATCATATGAAAAAAAAAAGCAATTTGAAAAGAAGCAAATTAGCTAAAGCATTGACAGAACCATTGAAGAACTTCCCCCCTCCATGAGCGGCAACTAAACAGTTCCATTGAAAAACAGAGAAGCAAGTACTAAGCTGAAAATACGACAGAAAAACAACTTGGTATATCAGTGTTGCAGCCAACAGAGCTACAAAACCACAACAACAGAGGAAGCACTAAAGAATAAAGATCACTCCAAGGAACCTATTAATTCGTGATCTCTTATTGATCCCCCACAGAATTCTCTTCCCTTAAAATGTGCTTTAAACTCCATTAGCAAAGGTCTACAGAGTCACAGAGACATTTAATATCCTTAGAAATGAGTGAACTTTCCATGGGAAGTCTGAATTCTTTAGGACACCCTCAATAACCTCCATCAAATCGCTCTTCACTATCAGTGGGCTTGAAAAAGAAGAGAAAATCCTGACCGCTTGTGCAATGCCCAAACCTCTAAATAGAACACAATAATACAGATCCCTACGTCATCACACACAGCTCTCCACATGCCTGTCTGACACAGTTTGCCTCTAGCGATGCATTGACACTGAACTTAAAACTCCCTAAGGGCCCACAACTCCATGAGAAATACAAGACCACAGTGGAAAGGGATGTCTACTCTCACACAGCCACCCAGGATCGACCCTGGGCAGGTAGGTTATACCACATTTAGAGTACCACTTACAATACAAAAAAGAAAGAATGAATGAAAGGTCCACAACTCCATATCTTCAGCACTCTAACCTTAGGAAATTGAGCTGAAGAAAATGCTGCCCGTCAAGTGAGAAAAATCTTTCCCAGTAGCCACAGACCATTTCACCACCCTCGAATTTTGTTTTTACCAAACTATGACCAAACCACCAAGGAAAACAACATCCTACACATGCTTCATCCTACCTCCTGAGAATGGGCAGCCAACCCCAAGACTAGAGAACATCACACCGATTTTGGGGAACACAAAAGACCTCAAACACCGGAGTCTCACACTTCTACAGAGTTTTAAATTTTATTAAGTAGTAGTCATTGCTCTCATTATTCATTAGCAACGTTCCACATGGGAAAAATATCTGAAATTAACACCATCGTAGTGCCCCTTCATCTAAATTTTATCAATGATAGAGGCATTCTACTCTCTTGTGACAACACCCAAGACAATTCCTCCACTTTGGGGCAAGCAAGGCCTATCCAAGCAAGATAACAGAGAGGCTTAGAAATGGGTCTTGACCAAGGGCCTCCAATAATGACTCCAAGAACTTCCGTAAAGGACACTGTTCTTCCAATACCCGCACGTAGGTCTCATCCTTGAAAATGAAAACAGAGGTTTGCAGGCTTAACAAAGACATACTTTGGACTCTTCTGACTCAGACAACCATCTCTAATAACAAACAGCCTAGACAACCATACCTGTCAATTACTCATAATAATAATAAAATGCTTTGTTGCAGGACAAGACTTCAGAGAGATGGGGAAAAGAGACTTGTATGGCCTGTTTCTTTCGCAGAAGTCGGAAAATTCTCATCTGGAGAAATTAAAACTTCTCCAAACGCTTCCCCCCCAACGGAATTCCAAAGCCCTCAAGGCCAAAGAAGCATTTGTAAATGCCAAGGAGGCCCGAATTCAGAGAATTCAAAAGGATATTTGTGACTTTTCAGGTAGTTGGAATTCAGAATTCTTGCAAAGAACCATAGCAATGCCATGGGTACAACTATACTATCAATGTCAGAGATTCCCAACATCATAAATTCTCATCAGGAATGCTGCTAAAGAAAGAGGCCCTTAATGACAAATTTTCACCTGTGCATCTTCCCAACAGCTTATTGTCTAGCCTTGAATAATAACATATCTCACCCTTTCTCTAAAGACTCAACATTGAGGACTCATAACCCAATCCAAAATGACATCACCACAAAACCAACATTTTATTTACCAAAGGGACTCTACAAGGTACCATGCCAGCTGGCCTTTCCAAAACGACTTGTAATGATTTTTTTCCAGAGCCCTTCCTTGTCTTCCCGTGCATCTTCTTAACAAAGCCCCACACTTGTCTCAACTACCTATTCCCAGAACTTCACAACATTTTTCCATTTAATCAGATATAATGCCTTCTCATAAGAAACTCCCTGCAATCTCTCTAGCATCTCTTCAACTAGGGGTCTTGAAAAGAGAAATTTAATTAATTGGAAAATTTGCAAGAGCAACATACTAACATTACTAAGAGTATGCAGGGCCATAAAGATAGCTACTGCTACACCAAGTGGAGAGCTTTCATACGAAATTGGCAATGAACAAGTCCCAAACGGCTATATATCTTAGGTTGGTGCGCAACTGATAGTCCCAGATATGTAAACATGTAATAGACCAAGAACAAACAACACAATTCATCTGTCCAATAACCATTGAATCATTTGCTCCAACACCCACCATAGAGACAGAACAAACAACACAATTCATCTGTCCACTAACCATTGCATCATTCACTCCAACACCCACCATAGACACTCTCCACCACTTTGATTGAAGATAAATGTATTGGAGCTCCAAATCTCTTGTGCAATACTACAATTTAAGAGGTAGCAGTCAAAAGTCAATTACTTTGAACTCAACAGGGGAATTTTGAAAGAAAAATGAACAAAAGGAAAAAAAACAAAAAAAAACAAAAACCACTTTCAAATTGACATTCATGTCACCCCACTTGTACAACTTCAGGTGATACGCATATGAAACTTTTCAAATGGTTGATGCACAGCTACTTATTGGACCAGAGAGCCAATAGCCCAATACAATATATATCATCCACTTCCTGAACAATATGCATCAAATCCTGCATAAGAATCATAATTTTTTTTTCCGTTTCAGTAACAATAGGATTATATTAAAAAAAAAGAGTACAAAAGGGGGATGGAATAAGAGCTACTATAATAATCATGAGATTCAGGCACGAGTTATCCATCTTTGCAGATGTGTTTCTTCTAAATCTATCATTCATACAATATCCAAGAAAAAAAGTCCCCTTGATGCTTGTCTCCAGCTACAGATTGATCCTTTTTTTAGAACACAAACCTTAATATCTCACTCGTACACAATTAACAATGGAACTCCAACCTGAGCTCACAAAATAAGAAACATTCCTAGCCCTACATACCATCCCTTACAAAGTATCCTAGCCCTACACAATACACATGCCATCCATCTACTAACTATGGCAAAATAACAAAAACTGGAAAACCTCTGATATCCTCCATTAGACATTCCATTTTGCTCATCAACTTTCTTATCGTATTACCGCCCACAATTATGAGTTAGACTTTCATTGAAAACTTTCCTTTGCATTTCTCAACTCAAAAAAGAGGTAACAGGCAAGTAAGCACGCAAGGAACCAGGTTAACAAAATCATCTGAAAGTGAAGATTTTCAAGGAAAAAGACAATTTTTAGGGCTTGTTTGTGTGTGCTGTGGAAATGGAAAAGCAAAATTGTTAGCTCTTCAAAATTTGAAGCATTGCAGGGAATTGAAAAGGTAGAGGAATCATAATGAAGTGGCGCTCTTCTTTTCTACAATACAGTGGAATTCTCTTTTTCGATGTGAGGGGTCAGAACGATGATTTTGGTGGCACATTAGGAACTCTCACTCAGTAGACATGCCCAAACAAACCATAGAAGTGATCGTTCAAGACTAAGTTTCCCACCTTTTTTCCCAGTAAAATATAGGATAAGTTGCGACTTGATAATTTACAATGTTTTCCAGTACAGAGTGGATCATGTTTTGCTTTCACTACACAAGGACAAGAAGTTTCTGAGGTTCTATATCAGCAACTTAACAAGTAATTTTCAATTATTGATCACTGAAAGTAGCAGGAACATATTTCAATGATAATGACATCTATCGTCAATAATCTGAAATCCGATATTAGCAACCACAATCTATGAATAAAATTTTAAAAATAAATAAAAATAAATTATCAGAACCAATAAAGAAAATGGCCTTGAATTACTGATCAGAAAAGAACACAAGTAGCAAAGAAAAAATAGTCGAAACAACATCAATAGTCGAAACACCTGGACAGGTAATTGTATTCTGCCACAGACTCACAATTCACCAATCAAAAATCCTCTTTCTTTAGCAGACCACATGACTTGAATCTGCAACTTCGTAGTTGAAACTTGCAGCATCATAAAAATCGCGATTTTAAGAAAGAAACCAACAAGATTTTACCTTCGAATAAACACAATATTCATCAGAAACAATCACATATCTAACAAATCCCCTCCAATACCAGACTAAAACTACACTTCTGACGACTTGACCAGATCATAAAACTGCTTAGTCAGGTCATAAGCAAGGCTGAGCCTCTCCATGTGGATATCTCTCTCCTTCAACTGCAGCTTCCTCCACTGCAGATCCAACTCCTTCACCTGCGAGGGACTCATCAACTGAAATGCTCTTTTCACATCACTCTCCGACAACCCTGAGACCCTCGCAATCCCACTCCAATGCAGTAACTCGTTCAAATGCGGATAAAGAACTGCCTCACTATCCACTTCCTCAAGTGAGACATCATCATTCTGCGAATTCTTCTGTCTCCTCTTCACATTGCCACCACATTTTTTCTCCGTCGTTGACATCCTCCTCTTCGCATTGCCAGAGTCTTTTTCCACAGTGTTCAACGTATCAACACCATTACCATTCTCCACTTCAATGTCGTCATCATCACCATCATCTTCGAATGTAGGATCATTTTCACCCCATAATTTCTTCGAAAGCTGATACTTCAATTTGTTGTGGGGCTTAGAAAATACTGGTTTCTTTCCCTCCCCCACTTTCTTCAATTCGGTCCTATACCTGTATTTCATATACCCAATCTTCCCGACCATCTGCCTCCTGGTCACTTTGATAGTTAGCAATTTATTGATAAATCGAAGGAACCCATCCTTATCAGAAGATGAATCAGAGTATCCTCTCTCCGCGAATTCCATCATGCCCTTGAGAAGGGTGATCTCATCCTCAGGGCACCAAGAGAAGGCCGGATGCTTGCTCTCCACACCCGCTTTCTCACCCTTAGCGGAGGCAGCCGGTTTCTGCTTCTTCGAGCCATTCTCATTTGCTTCAGCAGCTGCCTGGGGGCGTTTGCGAGAGGGGGCGGCTCCGTCTGAATTCGTTTGGGGTTTCTTGGATTTTGGGTGCCGGTCAATTTTCCTGGAGGAGATGGGTTTATTGGATTTCGGCGATTGCGAGGAAGATTCAGAGCTAGAGCCCAACGCTGAGTCTTGTTCATAGTCTGAATCTTCTTCTTGTTGTTCCTTTTCTTTCTGCTTTGTGGGTTGAGTGGGTTTTGATAGTGTTGCAATGTACTCGGTCTTTTCAGTTTCAGAATCTTCTGTTTCTTCATCATCTTCTTCTCGATCGATTTCTTCTCCTTCTTCTTCTTCTTCTCCTTCTTCTTCTCTTTCTTCTCCTTCTTCTACTTCTTCAGAGGAAGAGGAGGAGGCAGTATGAGGTTTGTGAGCTTGATTGGGGTGGGAAGTGGGTTTGTTGGAGTTGGGTTTTTGGGAGAAGGGTTGAGAAGAAATAGGAGTTGAGATTTCTTCTTCTTCTTCGGGGGCTTTGGGAGGTGAAGGCTTGTGCTTCTTTGGCATCTTCTTCTTCTTGTTTATTTGAAAGAGAGAGAGAGATTTTAGGTTGGGGTTTTAGAAAGAGGGAGAGGGAGGGAAGGAATGAAGTAGAGAAACACAAAGAGGTGGGTTTTAAAGCTAGGGTTTAAGAGGAGGGGAATTGAATCCGGATCGTCTGATGATGTTTGGTAACAAGAATTCCTTCTCAGGGGTAGAATTTGGAATTCCAGTTCCTCCTTATGTGGCAAGGAAGCTGGAATTCTGCCAATTGAAAAGTAGACTTTCCAAGAGCTTGGTGGAAAGTTAGAGAACTTTATGTTTTCTGTTTTCTTTTTCCTTTTCTTTTTTTTTTTTCCTTTTTGGAAATTGCAAAAAACTTGAGAACTTTTATGAGATTTTCCCTTAAAAAATCCAGTTTTTCTTAGATAGATTGGAGGCCCTCATGCCCTCTTTCTTTAATTTTTCTCAAAATTTCTCTTAGATTTTCCTAAAGTCTTTTTATTAAAACCAAACATTTTAAGGATTTTTATCGAAAGATTATAAAAAAAAAGTCCACTAATTTGTAATTAACAATACCAGCAACTATGTCCATGCTAAGCGCAGGCCAAGAAAAAGGGTTATTTATAAACGTTAGATTGCAATATCAATGCTATCTAGATTTGGAATTAGTATATATAGAAGAATGGTAAAACAGGGAGTAATGATGATGCTACTTGAAAATTTTATCCACATAAGAAAAAAAACTTAAATGTACTTGGATGTGTGAATTTGATTTTACTATAAAGCCCAATTCTTTTTTTAAAAAACCCACTACCTACTTAAGAAAAATAATTAAGGCCATGGAGAAATAATAGAGAGGATTTAAATACACACATACACACTCATGCATATATATAAAAAAGATAAAGCATTTAGTAACAACATAAAAATAAAAACAATAAATAAAGCCGTTTTGGGAAAAATCATCACTACGCACTGGACTGGTTAAATCATAGGGCCTGCTTCTTTACAAAAATCCCTTACAGGAATTTCCTGTGCTGTTTTTTTTTTTTTTACATGATGTGTGACATCTTCTCCCCTGACATTTGAAATGCAATATTTCTTTTACCATAATTTCAAATTTCAGCTACCTAAAAAGTCTCAAATGACCTTTTGGAATTTCTGAAATTCCACTCTATGCATTTGGTTGGAGTTTTAAATGCTCCTCCAATAGGATGGATTAGGAATTCCACCTCAAGGGTAAAACTTTTTGAGAATTGAAAATTCCCCAGGACAACTTCTTGGAATTTCGGTAAAGAAACAGGCCCATAGTGTGATATACAATGATTTCTTTGGCAAGTTCTTCATTAAAAATTGTGTCAGTGTCTAAAGCCAGTGACGGATCCAAAAATTTCTCCTAGAGGGGGCAAAGAAAGAAGAATTAAAGCCTCCAATGAACAAAAAAATTATAAAAAACTAAGAAGTTATATTAACATAAACGCGTGTATATCAATTAGTCATTCAATTGCATAAAATAAGATCTTTTCTTACAATTGTCATCGACCCATTTCATGTTCGGGAAGCGTTGCAAAATTGCTTCATTATCGATGCTATCAAAAATATCTTTCTCTATACATGTGATCAAGCAATCATTCATCCATTCATCTCACATTTAATTACGCAAATGACTCTTTACGATATGAGTAGCAAGAAATGCCCTCTCAACATTAGAAGCGACAATTGATAAGATTAATGTTAGCGTTATGAGCGTAAATTTTATTTTATTTTTATTTTTATTTTTTGTAGAACTACATTTTTGGTATGATAGCTATTAGACATACACAATTAATCATGTACTCAATCGGATGGTGGGCCCCAATCCTATTGATATTAAATTTATAAGTGTATCATAAGAGGTAATGGTGTTCATTTTGAACAGTTTGTATTATAATTATATGGGCCTTACAATGGGTTTTCGGAGACTTGTAAGTTAGCATATAATAATGATTTGTGGATGTTTCTAACCTATAAAAAGACGGGTGGGCCATTATTTTTGCTAATCTAATCTATCCATTTGAATAGCCTGATAGCCCTAGAATCTAATCTAATAAAACATGGTATCAAAAAAATTCTCACAACATAAAATAAAGAAAAAATAAATAACATCAAGAAGTAACTCTATTTAACAAAAATACACAAGATATGAAGGAAAAAAAAAAAAAAACATAACATACATGTTTAAATATACTCATTAAAGAGGCATCCATTGAACTCAAGCAAAAAGAGAAAAAAAGATATAAAAGAAACAAAAGGCAGATGGATTTTTAAAATTACTTCTCTAGTTGTATTTGAGAACCAATGCAAAAGAGTTAAGTGTTGAAAAATGAAGAAGAATGATACAATAGGCAATGGATGTGCAAAAGAAAATAAACTAGGTATTTGTATTTGGGAACCAAGAGAGAAATAAGTTTAAAAAAAAAAAAAAGAAACGTGAAGAAAAGGAGGAGATAAACTTGCGGTATAAGGAGAGCCAGTATCTTCTCAAAAATGACTTCTTTGAAAGAAATGAAAAGGACAATTCTGCCCCAACTCCTCTTGTGATTTTATTACTTATAGTTATAGCAAAAGGTGAGAGGGGGCAAAAGTAGTAAAAATACAAAGTTGCCCTTAGAAGAAATTTAAAAGACCGTATCTCCATGTGAGAGTTTCAAGAAATTGCCCTCCTCACCCTTGAGTAGATCCGTCCCTGGTAATTTCTCAACCAACTACATAGTAAAAGACCAAAAAAGGTATTTTCACGCCTTGCAAAATCTTCAGAGTCTTAAGAATACACTACTAACAAAGTGAATTTCGATTCCAAAAGCTATATTGCCATTCAATGAACTTACTACAAATTTTGGCTTCTCCTGAAAATTGAATTATTGAAAATCTTGAGGAATATGGATAGATATATCGTCATTATAATATAAAATTTATGATGCAGAGATTTTCAGTAATTTCCATTTGCAAATGTTTCCCTTCTCCTTAGGGATCGCAATGGGCCCGACTTTGGAGCAGGTTCGGGTAAACCTAGACCAACCCGTCTCAAGTTTGCATGGAAAAGAGTGGTAGAGTTCGAAGGCACAATCTTATATTCACACGTACCTTAAGTTAATATCCCATCACCACTTGAACCATATGAATTATATATAATTTTAGTAATAAATAAATATAAATTATATATATGAGGCATGGCGGGTTACATCAACAAAACCCAAAACCGCCCCGTTCCAAGAAAACAAATACCAAACCACCACTAATAAGAGAAGATTGGGGTGGGTCCCCATTTAAACCCAACCGTTGCTAATGTTGGTTATTATCTATGTTTTGATAGATAGAATATTGATATAAGTCGCGTTTGAAGTTGTATGATTACATTTTACACGAAACCAATCGGTGCTTGGGCCACATATGCATCGATGGAACTCTAGTACTCATGATTGAATGTACAGGTATTTTTATAGGAAATATCTATAAGAATATAATTTTGAAATACATCCAACAAGTTGTCAGGATGGCCGAGTGGTCTAAGGCGCCAGACTCAAGTTCTGGTCCTCGTGAGAGGGCGTGGGTTCAAATCCCACTTCTGACAAAAGCTGTTTTTAATGATGCTTTTCATTTCTTATGGGTCAGCCCGGATCCAATAATGGTCCTCTATGTTTTTCATTTTTTATGGGTAATGAGGTTTTCATTTTTTTATGGCTCAGTTTTTCATTTTTTATGGGTCAGCCCAGACCCAATAATGGTCCTCCATGATTTAAGCCTTTTTTTTTTTAGTCCCACTTTTTTTTTTTTATAATGCTTTTCATTTTCAATGGGTCATCCCAGGTCCAATAATGGTTGATTGTATTTTATTTTATTTTTTATTGATGTCTTTCATTTTTAATGGTGGTGCAAAGTTGTTTAGAAATTATAATATGTTAATATAAGTTCTAGCACAAATGCACGTATAGGCTTTAAAAGGGTGGATTCCGAAGGAACACATATAAGGTCCATGTCTGGGTTTGGACCCCTCCAATGTAAACTGACTTGGGCTTGGACACAGTTGAGTTCAGCCCAAATCTGTCCTTTATATGGCCTTGATTTTATTGGGATGATGTATGCTAGGTTGTTTCCAATTTTAATTGTCTTTAAGGCTATGAATGGGCGTCTTCATCCTATATCTAGGTCTATTTAGTCATGGGCTGAACATTCATCTGGATCCAACAGACCGGATCTTAATCCATGTTTAAGGTCTAAAATCTTAAGCCCAATGGACTTTCATTAGACCTCTTTGTATTTTATATAGTGTTATACACAATACAAACACTATGACGTGGAAGGGGGAAAAAGTGTGATTTGTTTTCAACAATTGGCCAACTATGACCCCATTCTGATTTGTACATCAAAGTCAGTTTGATTGGTTGATCACAATCATCTGGGAAGGGGAGAGCGACTATTTTGAGCATAGAAGTTAAGGTCGAACCCCTAATCAGGACCGTCGAGTTTATCCTTATCTTTGATCACTCCATCCACGGCCAAATGATCATTTAGATCAAATGATCTCAAGACCATCCCCAGTCATTGTCAATACAACAATCAAAAGGCCATATAATATCCACTTTAAAGTCTCACCTTGGATTGTCCATCCTTCTCCAGGATGGGTTCATAGATATCCATCCAGCAACTTATTTAGGTATTGTCAGCCTGATATTTCCATGTGGATTTAGATTATCAACATATCTCCTCTCCCTCCTCCCTCTCAGTGCCTTCAATCGAAGATGGGAAAAGAATAATTTCCCATCTAGCTTTGATTCTATTGCCATAAAAGGAAAGGTTATTTGACGCTCATTTTGAAAGTTCACCTTTGGTCTTCTTTTTAACCACTTATATAGCATAAATCCTATGTATTCTTTTCCTCTGTATTCTAATACAAACAAGCCTTATGAGGATATACTTTTCATTCATTTCATCATCACCATCATCTTAGGCTTACATCAAATTGGGTCATCATCCTAATCCTGTCTTGCTTGTCTTATCAAATTAGGTCAGTTGAAAATTGATGATAAAACCCCTCCCGCAACCAGCCAAACAATGTGATTCGGACCGTCTCAAGCAATGTTAATCATGAAGAGCAACAAATTATGAAGGATCAAGATATCCTTCAGAAAGCAAAAGATGCATAAACTAATAAACTAAAACAATGATAGAAAAAATACAGAGAACAACTAGCTGCCTTCCCCCTCTTGTTTCAAAAGTATTCTACAATGAATTAATAAAGAAATCATAACATCTACCTATACATGCACAAGTTGATGCTAGAGGCCCAGGAAGTGAAGTCAACCAGAGTCCTACAAGCCATCTTAACTCTCCCATATACTTGATACAATGTTTTAGAAACATAAGTTTAGTAATGGATGCTTTCCTGTTCTATTATACAAATTTTGAGCCTTTCGAGATCGAGCTTATTGTCATCTTGCAGAAAATGCAGATCGCAGTGTCTCCCACCTCGCTCGAGCAGGCAAAAGAATAGATCTTTTCGTTGACTAGAAATTGGCATCTACAAAAGAACTGGAACTCAAATCCAATCCTGAAATATGAGCGGATAACCAACATTATACAGTAACCTGCACAAATGATGATAAATATAAAACACCATCAAATGAAAACAAATGGCACCTTATACTGCTAAACTGGAGTCATGCAAAAACACACACAATGAGAGGAGCATTTTGGTAATGAACTGTTTGCTCAAACAATTTAGTAAACCCACACCTCCATCATTGGTTATTTCCAACAGAAGAGAAGATCACACTCCTGTACTCCCAACTCCCCCCACAGCACTGCCGCCCCCACTCCTTCACCACAATCCACAATCCTCAATCCTCAAATCTCACACTGCTCAATCCTGTAAACAGACATCCTCATCCTTGGCAGGGATCCCTCATCATGGCCTGGAGCATCTGCCGGAGCTGTTCTTTTAGGATGAGGCCGTCAGCCAATTAACATGCAAGTAAAATGGCAGTTTAAAGCTTTGAAGCAGATGGAATCTGGATTGGGTCTTGGATTTGGCGATTCTTTGGGTACTAAAGAGGGGAACAGGTTTGGAGAGGATTCCATTCACAGATGATTCATATGCAAAAGCTCATTGTATTTGGGTTTAAGGTCTTTGGCTGATCAGGCACATGCGGTAAAAAAATGAGCTTGGGAAATTATTTGACCAGTGCAGGCCTTCAAGAAATCGCTGTGGACGGGTTTTGGATACAGGAGTGGACGCTTTACAGGTTCTGAAGTGGATGATGAAGCAGAAGGTAATAAACTCATCAAAATGAAGTGGTAAAATAGGATCTAATGTGGCATTACCATCAAAGAACTGCAATTGAAATCTTCTATGCATGATGAAACAAAGAATTTACCATTACAGGTTCTTGCCTCAACTTTTCACACTGATGCAGGACAGACACATGGGGACCAACTCGACCAGCCTTCCAGCCATTTATATATGGTTTTGTTTATTTGATTAATTGAGCTGTTGTAGGGTCTACAAGTCTTTATTTTATTAATTGAATAATGCATGTATACATAGGCTTTATTTGTGTTTAATCGTGGCAATCAATATGTTTAGATGGTCCATATTAGTTTTATGGTTAGTCTTTTCCCTATACAAAGATGTAAAGCATCTTGGCTTAGACAATGGTTGAGAATAATGAAATTGAGTTTTGAGTGCTATTGGGATCTTCCCTAAGTTCTCTTCGATATCTCTTTGCCTCCTAAATTGGAGATTGGTGTGAGGCCAATATTTCCCCCCAGTTCCAACTTCCACCCTTGCCCACCTGCAATCTCACCTCTGGTCCGCTTTATTTGTTATCAGAGCCAAAGGTCAATCCAGCCCCTGGATTTGATAATCGGCGCTCCATCATCCCTGTCGAACCATCATTCATCATCACCAAATCCACATTCGTAAGTCCCAACAATCATCCACCAGTGACTGATCATCATCCTGGCCTTAGATCTCCACTACCGCACCATCAAAACCTCATGGCTGACCCCTCCATCTCATAGATCCGGTTTGCCAAATCTTTTTCCCAAACCATCACTGTCGATCCAAACGAGAACCTAAACCAGAAACCCCAGATCCAGTACACAGTCGATCCACTCAAAATCCCAAAACCTGAACCCCTGTTGGATCCATCCGCTGCACATCACCATCACAAGCCCCACCGGATCCATGTCTCCCCATCAATTCCATCAGACCTTGAACCTCTAAACCCTAATCAATAATTTACAAAACCCACATCCTTCAATCGATTCCCAACGACCAACCCCCAAAATCCACAAATTCCCAGATTTCCCAAACCCCTAAACCTATATTTCCTTAAAAATCTCCCCAAATCTAAAAGCTCCGAAGCCCCCTATTCCCTTCTTGCTCCACTAAACCCCTCAATCCCTCAGTCCCAAATCCAAAACCCCATTGCCAAACCCCTATCATACCAAAACGTCATCAAATACACAATCCCCAAAAAAATCCAAACTCACCCCATTCCAATTAGATCCCAGAAAACCCAAGTCTTTCAAATCCCCACTGATGTGAGTCCGTGACCCCAGAAAGCCCAAACCCCTTGATCCCTCAGTTCCAAATCCAAAATCCAATCGCCAAACCCCAATCATACAAGAACCTTATCAAATACACAATCCTCAAAAAATCCAAACCCACCCCATTCCATTGAGACCCCATAAAACCCTAAATCTTTCAAATGTGCTCACTGCTGTGAGTCCATAACCCATCTTTGATCCCTAACATCTTCGATCCAGTTTTTCCAAAATCCCATCAACCCACTGTCCATGCTACACCCCAACCTCTTCAAAGCCCCCCAAATTGCAGGAAAAAAAAAAAAAGAAGAAAAGGAAAGGAAAAGAAAGCAGAGAGAGGAAGAGAAGAAAGTGGGGAAACAAAGGAGGAAGAAATAAAGAAGCAAGAAAGCAAAAAGGAGTAAAGAGAACAGTGTACCTGTTTGTTGTAGCCGCACCTCGACATCAGCATCGCCATCGTCAACTTCTCTGCAACTCCATTCGACCCAAGTCACAGTAGCAGTGCCTCACCTCGTCCCTTACCCTCTCCACTGCCAACTAAAATACATCGTAGTCCCAGCAGAAGCATCCGAGCCTTCTCTCTCTCTCTTTCTATATATATATATATATATATCTTTTGCAGTTCAAAACTGAAAGGTAAGCTTTTCAACCCTTTCTCTCTCAGTCCAGGCACAGTGAACAAGACAGGAAGAAAGAGTTTCTTCACACATGTCCCGCTACAGAGGTGAATCAAGTGTCTGGGCCTAGTCTCATGCTTGATCCAAACTCAGCCCGATATCAGTCTGACAAGAAGTCAGGCCGAGCAGAAATCAACCTGATACAGAGAGTCAAACAGCAGTCAAAGCCTTCGTTGCTGCCATCACTTGGTATCATTGGTCAATGACAGTTTGATCAAGTTGGATGATCCAGGTTACTTTTGCTCCACGTTTTTAAAAGGAGTTCAAATTTATTTTCCTCACATCCCCGTCAATATGAAATTGCAAGATTTTACCCTGCAACTCTCTAAATTCGATGATCAACTTCAAAGATATCAATATGCAATTAAATGTGGAATATGGAATTATCAAAATGATGACTACTTGAGCAGTATCTTAAATTGAGACAAGGAAAATTGTCCGATGATGAATATCCCTACGAATTTGATAGGTTGCATTGTTTATGTCAATTGGGCTAGACACATGATTTCAATCACCTTCTCAAAGATTCACGACCGAGTATATCGAAAAATAGGAAGGATAGTGAGACCATGCAGGATGCATTTTGGAATTAAATTCATGTCGAGTGCTAGCTAATGCGTTGTCACCTGTGGAAAGCTAAGTTGAAAGAAGAAAAGTCTCCAAAAATAATAAAATTCAATGTTGTGGGGAACCAATTGTGGAGAAGGTCAAGACTGATATTGATTAACAAAAACAAGAAACAACTGATTCCACAATCAATTCGGATGAAGTGAAAGGCAAAACTTCCCCAAAGGATTCAACTTCAGATGAATTGGAAGAAAAGGAGACTGATATTTGCAAATCGAGTAATTGATTTGAGAAATAGTTATTAAAGTTGTTGCAGAAATGGGTTGTTAACATTCAAGACATGCCATGGTGGTTTGTCCCCATGCAGCTAAGAGGAGGTGGAAGATGATGAAAGATAAAATGCCAGACAGATTGGAAGGTTAGGCTCAGAAACTGCTAAAGCCAACTTGTTTTTTACATGGAAAAGCTCATCTCATCTATGCCATTGGAATCAGATGAATCCAACAATGGAGGTGTAAGTTCACTAAATGGTTGGAGAAAACACTTAAAAACACTGAATATTCTCCCTCTCTCTCTATATATACACACACACACAGAGTCTAAATATTTACTCTCTCTCTCTCTCTCTCTCTCTCTAGAGAGAGAATATGTAGAGATTTTATGGTGAGATGAGCATGATTGCTCATTTGGATGGAACTGAAGGGGAGTTGTGATATTTGGAGGAGAGTACATGGTTAGAAGGTGAAGACGTGAAGTCTCAGCCCATCCAACACATTAGCCCCTTCATCTCAGCCATTGTACTTTCACAATGGCTGAGTTGAAGATGGCCCTAGTTCCCCTATCTATCACATGGATAGAAGATGGCCCAACCCTAGCCCACAATGAGATCTCTCCATTCCCCAGCCTACATGATTTTCACCATTACAGAAGGTCATTCTCTTCATCACACCGTTGCAGAAGAAGATCATTTTCACACACACACCAACACCCGCCTGCGCGCGCACGTGTTCTAAATTAGAAAATAATCAGTCTGTAAAGTGATTTCCTTTCAAGTATGAACTGGCAATTAAAGAAAAACAGAACAGAATTAACTTCCAAGAAAAATAAATAACCTTACCTCTCCCAATAAAAAAGGAGATTAGCTCTCGTCATCAGAACTGGAACTATCTATCCGTCGGTCTTTAATTGCTGGAAAAAGCAGCTGCCGGGGATCTGGAGCGGGTGGCACTGTTGTAGCTTCCCTGGTCCTTGGTGCCTTGGGTGCCTTCCTCGAGGCTTCTCTCACCTCTTTACATGCCTTGTCTAACATCCCCAGGAAATCCCGCACAGTGATGAACAAGCGCAAACCCTCATCTTTCGATGTGTTCCCATGGAAATAATCAGTTGTGTTCTTCACCAAAGTCCGTATTCTCTTTTCTTCCCCAAGTAGCCAGGTAATATCAAGATCTGCATGCTCTACAAAGCTTTTAAGCATTTGGTGGAATCCATTTTCCTTGTCCACACTCCGCATCTCTGAGTTCAGAAACTCCTTAATCTTCTTCAAACCATGTCCAAGGTTTGTGACAGCACCTGTTAAGGCATCTGCATCCAAGACCGCTGCCTTCTTGACATTTTCAAGCTCTCCATCCAAGGCAGCAACTGCCTGAAGGCCCAGGTTACGGTAGTGGTCACCCATTTCCTGCGGAGAACTGGAAGCCACAAAATCTTCTGAATTCACGCTAGAGATGCTCCCACTCTCTCTTGCAGCACGTGCAGCACGTACACCTTCTGAGCGGATTATCTCTTGAACAACAAAGTGCAGGAGAGTTGTCTTGCCATCAGTTCCTTTGACGTCTGCTAGTTTCAGCAATGTGTCGAGCTTGAATGCTTGTGCACCCCCACGGAAGGTGCCATCATTCATGCGGTTGCCAGTTTTGAGAACAGCTTCTAAGAGTTTCAGGAACAGTCTACTGCTTCTGAGTTCTTTGCAAGCTACCTGTAAATTAGGAGATGAAGAGGTATCTCAGTTTACATGTAAAAAAATGTGAAATCACTAACCAGCAATGATATGTGTGATCACGACCACGGGGAGCGAGGAAGTAAAATACCTATATACATACATACATACACAGACATTCAAGCTAAAGGCTAGGTGCATGTAGGAGGGTAAGATGACATTTTGTGGCACCCACGAACTAAGGCGTAGTTGCGTGTAGGAAAGCATGTGGATGTGGGTGGATGAAGTTTTACCCTATCCAATATGTTGGCTTGGATTTAGGGCCATGGAAATCTTAACCTTTGAAAAGATAGAAATTCTAAAGGATGAAATCAAATCCCAACTCTGGGTGAATGGGGGAAAACTCCACCGAATCCCAACTCTGGGTGAATGGGGGGAAAACTCCACCGAGCCCCATAATCTTTTGTCTCCTTTACATCCCACCATTCCTCATTTCTTGCCCCTTATCCATGTTGACCTGAAAGAGTTTTCATCATACTTCCAACATCCTTTAATGCTAAAACTGACACGCTTTTCAGTACCTTTTCCAGAATATGAGAAAAGAAACGTATTGATCTTCTTACTTATACCATTATATTTTAAGTTAAAAGAAAAATCAGAATGAGTTTAGATGATTGAAGTTGACAATTTGATATGTGGAAATGCATCAGCATAGTGTAGAGTGATGTTGCAAATGTCCTTTTTTTGGGGTAATTTAGCTTTTTTAACCTTTCCTTTTCTTAATTTTTTTGCTGCTTCTTGTCTGAATCGAAACAGCTGAAATGCCAAAACGATCTGTCCTAATAGCAATCCAACAAAATGAAGTTGATAGCTATGCTTCAACTTATTCAATGTAGAATGTACATAGTGTCAGTCTGAAGATACCTATCCTGGAAAATCAAACATGTGTCAAACAGCAGATGCCAATCTTGGAAGTCAAATTGTGTGTTGCTTCAGTTCATAGGATGCGACATGGCTTTGATAGGTAAATACCAATCAATGGGATCTGCATTTTTATAGTTCATGCTTCACCAAAACTGCCAAGTGCCAATGCTCCATGTATTTCCATCTCTCATTCTGTGTGTGTGAGCATGGGCACGTGTGCAAGCATCCATGCGTGATGCCTCAATTTGTTGATATGGCTTTGGTTGTGTCAATAGACTCAATACTTATACTAAAAAAATTGTATTTTTACAATCCTGTTTCAATGCAGTTGCCAAATCTCCACAGCTTTCCAGTCTCTTATGAATGAGTGACTAGTTAGGGATTCCTTTCTTACCAATATTTTTTCTTTGCTCATACAGTTTAGTTAACTATTGATCAGTAGGAATAATACCAGTAAGAGAGTACTCCAAATTTTAACATTTTGATTTGTAAAGGGTGCTTCAACACAACTAACAACCTCAGTAAAAGCACATTTTCTTAACTTTTAAGGGGAAGAAGGTGCAATATAAACTATGCTTGGTAATAACTAAACCAATCTAGGAAAACAGGCTGAACTTAGTCCAATAAAAAAACCAATAAAGGGGATCTTCATTTGAGACACAGAAAGACTTGCCTCTAAAGTTGCAAAAGACTCCTTAATGCTTGCTACTTCCTCTTGGAGAGAGCACATGAAAAGCAATGCATCTATCCGTTTAAAAGCAAATGGAATTTCCACCAAGGTTTTTAGGAACCGTTCCGCAGGGCTAAGTTGGGAAAGCTCGCCGCTATATAACCGAAGCTTACGTTCTTCTTCTGTGGTCGGTGCCATCTTCAAGAGTGTTTGAAGGAGCTCCAGACGAAGTTCATTTCCTGATTGTGAGCATTATAACATTAGGACAAAGTTGGAAACATGTATGAATACAATTAACATGTCACAAGCAAATAAAGGGTCTTAATCATAGTTGTCAATTCCATTCCAGTTCCAATCCGGTTTGGCCCTGCAGCGGAATGTTCTAGCATTCCAACCAATTCCAACATTCCACTCTCAAAAAGATGCATGAAAAATGAAAAAACTAAAAGGATACCTAAAATTGAAAAAAAAAAATGTAGAATGCTAAAATAATACTAAAAATGCATACTTATATCATTTAAATTAAACTACACTCTACAATTGACTATTTCTGGTTTTTTATGCAGGCCCTAGGGTTAGGGCTTGCGTAGATGCCGAAGCAAGGGCTTGCTTAGATGCCGAAGCACGTGTCAAAAGACACTTCAAATTATCTCCGCAGAGATTTCTAACACGAGGAGAACCTCTCCAAGGGAAAATCCCATTTTTTATTCAACTCCAAATCTGAGACTATCATCTCTACAATGCAATATAAATAGGCAAAGTAAACTTAGGGCCTAAGAAAATCCAATCTAATAATAGAAACTATCCTAATCAAACTAGGAAACCAAATAAATCATAATGCTAATCCTAATTACAATAAAATTAGGAAACTACTAAAATAAATAAATATCTGAGTGGGACCAATGGTGGAGAGGTAGCCATTCTGCATCATTCCCCCAAGGTTGAAAGAAGAGTTCGACCTCGAACTTGGAGCATCTTCAAGTTGCCTTTGTATATATGATGTACGTGAAGCACTTCCTTTGTAGCATGGGCTCTTGATTTCTTCTTCAACGAATCTGGCATCTTAGGATAGAGTGTAACTTCCGTCTTGCCGTGCCTTAATGTGTACGTATTGTTGCGCATCCCATGAGTTTCATTCTTGTCATACATCCACATGTGACCCAATAAGATATCTCCACTATCCATTGGTAACACGTCACACCAAATTGTATCTTGATAACATCACCAACTGCAAAAGTAACTTGACATGTATGTTGCACATGCGCTTCATATCCAGTCATTAGCCATTTGACAAAATAGGGACAATTGTGCTTGTAAACCTTTAACTTCAAGCGATCAACAAGAGTTTGAGATATAATATTCTCACAACTTCCACCATCAATTACAACTGTACAATTTTGCCCATGTGTTGTACCAGTGGAACGAAAAATATTTTTCCGGAACCATTTCTTCTCAACAGTGGGTATAGACTCTTTTTGTACCAAGAGAAGTGCACCATCGGTTTTAGCTGCTATTTCCTCCACTTCACCGGATTCCTCACTTTTAGGATCATCTGTTGTTTCCGGTTCTTCTTGTGTACCTTCTATTAAAGTTATTCTTTTAGGACATTCAAACGCACGGTGAACCTTTTGCCTACAATGAAAACATGTGAACTTGTTCTGATCTTCAGACTTGGAGGAAAACTTTTCCAAGGAACTGGCACTTGGATTGAAGTCTGGTTTTGCGGGAATCTTTTGTGAAGGCCATTTAGGCACACTAAACTTTCAAGCTTGATAATTAGCAATATCTTCAGCTTTAATGGCACATTGGATGATCTCATCAACATTATCAAAATTCTTGAATGTAAGGATACGTTGTATGTCAATGCGCAGCCCATGAAAATATCGATCAACCAACACATCATTATTCTCATTCAAACCACAACGAGCTTGCATGGTTAGGAATTCCTCAGAATATTCAATAACAATTTTGGAACCTTGTTTCAAATCTTGAAAACTAGACCTTAGATCTCTTGAATAATTCACAGGGAGGAATTTTTGCTTCAAAAAATTCTTCATCTCAATCCATGTGTCAACGTAGTCAATATTTTGATTTCTCCTTTTCCTTTGCAACTCGGCCCACCATATCGCAGCATAATTGCGAAATTGAGTTGCCACCAGTGTAATCTTATGACCATCCATCCTTGGCTTGCGTGCAAAAATATTTTCAACACACACTAACCAATCCATGAATTCATCTGGCTTTAATTTCCCATCATATTCGGGAATTATGAGTTTAATACCCAAATAACGATCAACATTGACGGCATGTGCAACTCGGTAATTCCGATTATGTCCTCCATCATCTTTATGGTTATCCTCACGCCAATTATTTTCCAAATTGGTTAATCGGGATTCAATCCGTGCAAGAGTATCTTGCATTTGAACTATCATTACGGATAGTTGACTAACAGTGCCCGATAATTGCGCAACGGTT
Organism: Persea americana; assembly: GCA_029852735.1. Lineage (NCBI taxonomy): Eukaryota > Viridiplantae > Streptophyta > Magnoliopsida > Laurales > Lauraceae > Persea > Persea americana. Next base: position 27,792,113 of record CM056818.1, on the reverse strand, counting down.
CCCCTCAAATCATCATTATTGAAGGAAGACTCCACTTCTATATGCTTCTTGCGAGGCTTTTTTTTTTTAATGCAAATTCAAACTTTTGGACTGACCTGATGTGTAGATCTGCTCTTCACGATCACGCTGGCGAAAACGGATCGGAAAACTGGACGGTGGATGAGCCTGATACCGCAAAAAGGAATTTGAGCCGTTGACCTGGTCAAATCTTTCATTTGACTGCTCCTTGGATAAGTGGATACGTATATACTGCTTGTGGGCTTCTTCAATGGGTCAGGTCCACTTGAACTGGCCCGACTAGTAATCAGACCCAAAATAACGTCTAACGTGGGACTCCCTCGGCCTATGTGTCGAATGGAAGAGAAAAGGGTTTTTCAAAACCCCCTTTTTCTATAACGTCTCAACGGATAGGAAGGAAGCAATGAAGAGGAAAGAAGATGGTGCGGCTGGCGATGACGCGGCGCTGGTGAATGGTACACTTCATCTTCCGTTCTTTGCTTTTTTGACTTCTTCTTCTTCTTTCTCCTCTGTGCTGTTCCTTTTTCTGCTGCTTCTTTTCTTCTTTTTTTTTTTCCTCTGGTTCAAGTATTGGTTTTCGGACAAGTGGGTTTGGGGTCGGAAGCAATGGGGATGGACAGGGGCTCGGTCGAAAGGGGTTTGGAATATCCTGGGGTGGATGTCTGTCAATTTGGAGTGATGGGTGAAGGGGTTTTGGGTTTTGGATTTGGGACGAGGGTTTTGGAAAAAGATTTGGGGGTGGCGGCGGAGGGATTGGAGAAGGGGAGACAAGAATGGGCTCAATTTGGGATTGACGGCGAAGGGATTTCGTAGGGAAGGGGCGATGATGGTACGGGGATTTGCTCCGATCGGTGACCGGAGACGGATCGGAGCGATGTGGATATTCGCTCTGATACCAACTGATGCAGGCCCTAGGGTTAGGGCTTGTGTAGATGCCGAAGCATGTGTCAAAAGACACTTCAAATAATCTCCGCAGAGATTTCTAACACGAGGAAAACCTCTCCAAGGGAAAATCCCAATTTTTATTCAACTCCAAATATGAGACTATCATCTTTACAATGCAATATAAATAGGCAAGGCAAACTTAGGGCCTAAGAAAATCCAATCTAATAATAGAAACTATCCTAATCAAACTAGGAAACCAAATAAATCATAATGCTAATCCTAATTACAATAAAATTAGGAAACTACTAAATAAATAAATATCTGAGTGGGACCAATGGTGGAGAGGTAGCCGTTCTGCATTAGTTTTCACCATGTATGAATGAAAGAAACATGTGGAGTAATCAAAGCTACACTCCACCAATTGATAAGAATCCAATTTTAATCCTTGACCCAAATCACAATTAAATCAAGCAATCACAAGGAGAAAAGTAGTAGAAAGCTTACTCTATATACACAATCTACCACTTTAACAGTCGTAAATCCTTAAGAGACACACTCTCAAACCAATGCACAGGAGGATAATAGTTGCAAAAAATGCAAACATTTATTGAAATCTGGAGAGTAAAAAAACATAGTGTCGAAAGTCCCATACGAGGGCATATATATAGTCCTATAATTGGTTGAGAAGCTAGTACGAGGAGTAGTTTTATCAGCCTTGATCTCAGCTGGAAGGTAGTAATCCATGATGGATCCTTCACTCCTGTGTGCTCCCTTGAATCCGATTTCTCTTCTCGTGGATGGGCATCTTCCCATCACGGCTAGTCGTGGGTGGGAGGTATGGATGGATGTTCCTGGGCTGGCTGTGGCTCAAATAATCCCTCCTCCTTAAATCTCAACGCTTTATTCTTGTTGGATCTCCACTGCTTTCCTCCTGTCATCAGTGGTAGATAGGTTTTGTACGATAGAAACAGTTTTGGAGCAACTGCACCTCTTCCCCTTATGATAGAGTCTCGTGACTATAATGTTAGGTGTTGGCTCTGCATGCCGGTTGTGCTGCGTAAGCCTCTAAATGGCTTCAAGCAAGAGAAGGTTTTCGGGGTGATCGCCACGCGTCCTTCCCATGCTCTATCTCGACTGTGACAACGGTGGTGTCTGTCGCTTTTCAAAGGGGCCACCCAGTCACGGTCGCTAGGGCAGACCGGCTCCCAACATCCCTACCGGGATACGGGCCGTTTTCCCGCGAAAAGTTCTCCAATAACAAAACCCTAAAACTACTTTCTAGTTTCATGTGATCATAATCCTTAGGAAGGAAGGGAAGAAGTCCAACTTTAAAAAATCCTTATTGCAACGCATAGAATAAATTTTCTTAAAAGAAAATAAAGAAAAAAAATCATTGAAGATTCTTCACTGGACATCCTTATCTAGTAGGTTCTTGGTCCCTTTCTTCCCTGTGACTTGCCACTTGTATTTTCCTTTGCAGCCAACTTCCACTAAGAAAGATTCCATTCCTCTTTAACTAAGTCTCTAAACATGATCATGCTGAGCCTTAAGTCGACTCAGACTCAGCCGAGTTTTAAAACATTGATGATGATTAACAACTCCAATGTAATTGAGAAGAGGACAAGGGTCTTTTAAATTGAATTGAATACATGAGGGTTTTAGCATGTGAAACCAAACTACTTTCAAGTGGGTTGTGACCTATCTCTCGTGATTATTGATCGAGCAATCAGTCCTTAAGGGCCTGATTTAGAAGCTGATTTTGCCCTGTAGTGACTCTTCTCTATATATGGTTAATCTATGATCCTTATACACATTATGAATACAGCAGGAACACAGATTTTGCAAGTAAAAAATAAAGTATCGAATATGATACATAATGATATATGGCTTATTTTGAATTATATGGGTATCATAGTGGTCATTGCATGCTTGCTTTTACCAGGCACGTGACTGTTTTTAATGGATTTATTGCCCAACCCATAGTTGGTTTAACCCAAAGATCACTGGGATTAACACATGATCAGCCAGCCCATTGTCTTCCCATCCTCTATAAATTCCCTTTCAATCTCTCATTTATACAATTTAATGAAAATTCTGCCTTTCCTTCTCATTATTATAAATGCATTGAGAAAGTATTTCCCCTTGAATGACGACTCATTGCGTTGCCAACAATGATGATTCAAAGGCCAGGACTCCATGGTGAATGTTTGAAGACTACATCCATCATTGAGTCCAACCACAAAGTGTGTCGTCAACCTTACATACTAAGTTAAGGTCCATGGATATCACCCTTTTTCATTTTTCCTTTCTCTTTTTGAATAGTGATGTCACCCATAACCTTAGGTTAAGCCGTTAGGGATCTATGTAGTTAGTAATGTGTTTTTGGCCATTAGTTATTCATTAGGTAGAAAAGTTTACCTTCAAGAACTGCATCACAGACTTCCTCTATTGTCACATTCAATGCCCGCAAAAAAATTGATAAATTTTGTGCCTTCTTAGGATCAAGAATCTGGACATACTGGCTTGGAGAATCATTGGATGCCAACTCGTTTTTGCGATCAGCTTTAATTTTATTGGTAGAGCTGTACCCAAAGAGACTTTCTATCATCTCTTCATTGAACCTACAGATTCAAAATAAATCAATTTACTCTATCAAACAGTGAGACAGATGAGCACTTATAGGGTACTTTCTTTGCAAGGTGCATGTGAGATGGTGGAGACCTTCCACTGTGCACATAAAAGGGAAATGGTGGATAGAAGGTCAGACCAGCCAGTGAGAATCTACCAAGGATGTACTCCTGTGGGACCCACCAAGGATGAAATACAGTTCAGAGAGAGTGATTAGACAATTGCAGCTTAGCGGCCAAAAAATTGATGATAAAATAAAAATGATAAAAAAATGGTTGATGTTCCATATTTAGTGCACAACAGGGGGAGACGGTAATGATTAAGATCATGCAACTGAACTGGTATTTAATTGCAGTCTATCCATGGCACATCAGGTAGATGATCTTCTTGATCCATCATACCCCCTGCAATGTGCCTGGTGAAAGAAGTTGCCACAACCTGAGGGTGGAAAAGTTATCTACTTTATTACATCCCACGACAGAATTATACACTTACTGGAATGATCCTGAACGAATCTGATGCCAGACCATTGATTGATCAGGGTTTGCAAGAACTTTATCCCAAAAGAATGGTTTGAGCTTAGCTTTTGGAGCTTCCATTTCACCCCTTGTCCCAACATCTTCACTAGAAGTTCCGGGGCGGTTTGGTCCAAGAGTAGAAGAGTGTGATGCTCTTGAAGAATTCAAATTTGATTGTGGTGGACGAGGAGGAAAAGCACTCTTTGGTGGAGGCGGCGGTGGCGGGGATGGACCAGGCTTAATCCCAGTTGGTACAGGTGGTGGAGGGGGAGGACCAGGAGGAGGAGGACCAGCCCTGGTAGGTCCAGGCTTTATACCGGTTGATGTGGGTGGTGGAGGCGGCAGCCCAGGAGGGGGAGGACCAGGCCTAATCCCGGTTGGCATGGGTGGTGGAGGTAGTGGCCCAGATGGGGGAGGACCAGCCCTGATAGGAGGCTTCATGGGAGGGGGTGATGGTAAAGGTGAATGGATATTGTTTGATGCAGTAGATGGCTCTGTCCATATTTTGACTGTTCCCAGAACGGTCCCTGATGATGGATTTTCTTCAGCTACTGATGACTTAGCAATACTAGACTCCTTTGTTGTGTGGCTAATTTCGACAGATGGAACCTGCCCATTTTGGCTTGGATTGGTTTTATAAGATAAAGTTTGAAATTTCTCTTTGTTCATTGGATTTCCTAAACCAAAAGGTTTGGGCGAAGAACCTGAAATTCAAGAAATTTAAATGGAAAAAAGGAAAGAAAGAAAGAAAAACAAATTAGTTTCACAGTATCTATGTGTGTTCAGAAATTACAAAAAAGTGCAAGTGGTTTGAACCTTTTAACAAAATATGTGGTTACCATTTTCTCCAAATCATTACTAAGGATACTCTTTTCTTTTTTTGTGTGGCTCTTTATTGATTAATGATACTGATTTGGTGAGGAAAAGTTGGAATAACAGTTTCCAATCAATGTGATTTCTGATCTCTGAGCCACCCCAAACAAAAAGAAGCCTGGGTAACCATCCCAAAATTAATTAAGCCAAAAAGTGCTTCCATACCAATAGAGAAATCGCTCATGCTCAAGCTCAATAGTGGCCTGTCATCCCTTTGTCCATCTCCAACGCTGTTGTGTCTACAACATCTTTTGTAAAACCAGAAGAGCATTGAAACAAAAAGCAATGTCCCCGCTGCAGTTGTAACAACGGCTATCAAAACTGCCTTCTTGCTAGTACCACTCTTTGATGGTAGAGTTGGAGCAGTGACTGGATCTGAATTTGCACTTCCTGAAGGTTGCAAACTTGAACCAGGGGGATCTTGAGGAAAAAATGGCGGAGTAGTCCCAGTAGGGGCTGGGCCATCTGGAGCCTGAGTACTGGTGGGTGTTGGACCAGGAGATCGTGCTGGACTGGAAGTGGGTCCTTCAACTGCAGGAGCAGGGGCAGAAGCAGGGGCAGAAGTGTCTAATATGGTTGAAGATGTTTGATCGGACAGGTTTCGTCTCAAAGAAGGAAGCCAACCAAGTAGGGATTTCAGATACCAAGTAAACCAATTTCTGGACATGTATGCATCTCCAGAAACATGAAGTTGAGAATTTTTCTTGCTTAGACAATCCAGAAAGGTGTTTTTCATTTGGAGAGGTAGCACAGTGATAAATTTTTGCATGGTATCTTCTGTCAACGACATGCCTTTCAGATTCATTCCATTAGAAGCAATAGCCATTTCCTCTGAAAGAAAAATGTCTGATTTTTTTACAGCTTCCTTGCTCAGCATCAATTCCAAAGTGCACAAAATCCAAAAGTGCTCCACCTGTAGCCATAACATTTCATGCCACTCCAGTTATTTGAATACTGAGGATTATCAATATAATGCAATTAGTATAATAACAGTAACTATTTGGAATCTGAAGACAGGATAGATTTTTGGTATCCACCGTAGTGTCAACATTCTTTATTCAAGACCAGAGACTGCATAGAAGATTTGCTTAGTATGACAAGTAATAAATATATTTAAGCAATTGTGTTTTCCCTTCAATTGCAAGCTTCCTGATTCCTGAAAACCACCCTTGAAAAGCTTCAATGATTTCTTAGTGGCCCTCAATTCCGTGGCGGTTCTACCACACCCATCATTCCCAAAAGATCAATTTTAGACCACCTTTTTCATCACTCCAGCCAATAACTGCATGGCCCGCATTTTCTCTTGAGCTCTTGATGATTAATCTATCATAAGTTTCAACTGTCGCAAGAGAAGGAAGAACCACCAAACTTTCCAAAGCTCTTTCCTTTTATCAGCAACATAGAAGCCTCCCAATTTGGTGGGCCCACATTGCCATAGGTCAAGTAGATGACTAGAGGGATCCATATATGCCGGGTTTCTAGAATGTGATCATTTCCCATCCTTCAGCCCATTTGTTTGAGGAAATTTCTTACAAGAATTCCATTTGTTGGGGATTTCTGGAATTCCTGTGAGGAATTCCTCATTTGAATGTGAAAGAACTCTAAAAACATCTTGAGAATTTTTAAACCTTCAAAAGTGAGCATCCAGAATGCTACAGACGCATTGGGCAATTTTGGAATTCTGAGAGTGAGAAGAAATCCAGCAAGGTATGTAGCTTTTTGACAACTTCAGGCATTTGCAATGCTCATCCTCCATTTGAAGATTCAACCCACACCAATGCTAAAATCTATTTCTTAACTTTTTTGGGTTTTCATTTTTCATTGATCAAAATTCACAAAATTCTTCTCTTGCAAGTTTGAGTGGATGAAAGTTATCAAACAGATTCTGGTGAAAGGCTTGTTAGTATAGTACTCTTGTACTGTTAAGTGTTAACCAGTTTCTAATGAAGTTATCATTAAAAAATAAAATGTTATAAAACAAGGCATTCTTAGATTTCATGTGAAAACAAAAACGCAGTGTGGGAATATATATTCAGGTTAAGAGGCCCCATAAAACTTTTGCCATATCTGCAACATGCACTTTGACACTTTATTCCTAAACTGGTAAACCCATATTTGTGAGCCATAACATTCCTCTATAGAGAACCCCGTTCCTCGTTGAACTTATAACTCCCACCCTACCTTCACATTTTCACCTTGCTCTACCAGTTTGATCATATCCGAACATTCTAGGTTCATCATACCCAAAACTTCAAACATTAAAAAATAAAATATAAAAAATATAAAAAATCTCCCTTTTGTATATATGCACTTTCTGCTCTGCCAAGAAATGATAATTAACAAACAATAGTATGGTTTCTTCTCCTCCTTTTCTTTTTTTTTTTTTTCACTATCATGCACCAATGATCACAATCTACAAATACATTACGAAAACTAATAAAATTCTCAAAATGCTATATCTAATCTCCAATTAGAGATGCCATCATGCTGTATAATAAAAAAGGGATTCCTAAATTCACATGAAACTCTAGTTCTCTCAACTCCCTTATATAAAAATGGCAAAAGCCCTCCCTTCCAAGTTTTATATTCAGAAGCTCAAATCATTGATTCAAATCAAATAAAACCCAAACAACCAGTTCTATACCCAGACAACCAAACTAACAGCTACAAACAATAAACTGCAGCAAAAAGGCATGAAAAAGAACACCCTGAAAAAGAAAGAATTAATGGGTTCCTTAAAACTACAATCATTCATTGAAATCAATAAAACCCATTGCTCATTTCCTTCCCAGTGCTCCACCAAAACAACCAAACCAACAACTACAAACACAACGCCCATCAAAAAGAAATTTTTAAACAAACCCATTGAAAAACAGACATAGCCAATGATAAAAAAAGACTAGATCTTTTACCACATGACCATCATTTTCCGTAGAAACCCCAATCACCGGTTTCTGCCTACCCAAGCAAGCTCTGGGAAGAAGACCATAAACCGCTACGGCGAAAACGAAACCGAAAACGACAGAGACCCTCCTCGCATCATCCATCGCCTCTCAGATCGCGGCACCCGTAGACCGATGCCTACAAACCAACGGCCGAGATCGAACCTGACCACATACCCTCGATTCGCACCCAAAATCAGCTGAAAAAGCGTAGAATCGAGATCTGGAAACCTCTCCAAAACCCTGGAAATCAGCAAAGCGCTTGAAGCTTGAATCTTTCAGAACCGATTTTTACAATTGAAATCTTGAAACCGCACTGCCGTCTACAAGTTTGGGAAATTTGAGCTGCAATGAAGAATCTGTACAGAAATCGGTGAAAAGGTGGGATTTTTCAAGTCGAAATCGGTGAAAAGTTAGGATTTTTCAAGTCTTGAGAGCTTTGTTTTAAGCTGCTGTACTTTGACAAGAAGCCGTTGAATATGTAGGGGTTTTGCCATAAGAAGCTTCCAAATAATGGGATTAAAATTATTTCTAGTGTTTGGGAAATTTACAAGGGACCTGCAGTAGTTTTTTCACAATTATAAGTTACTACCACCTCACATTTTTATCTTTTTCAATATATTTTTATGGGAAGATAATTTGTTTTTTGGATAGAAGATTTTTTTTTTTTTTTTTGGAAAAGAAATTGAAATCAGGTGAGAGACAGCATAGTGATTAAAAGAAGGTTTTTTTTTTTAATAATTGTGCCTATTAACGTCAGGGTAAACTAGCTTCATTGTCGTTTAGTTTGAACTAATTGAAAAATATCTACCATATTTTTTAGTTGGATGTAGCCTCGTTGGGGATAAATTCAAGGTGATATAGCTGCAGGATCATTAAACTCAATTCAATTTAGCTAATATTAATGTCGTCAACTTAGTTGGATTTAGATTTGGTTTGAAAAGGAAAAGAAATTACCTTTTTCACTATAGAATGTTTTATCATGTATTGCTTGAATATAATTGTTTTTAAATTAGTTCTAATATAATTTTTATTCTAAAAGATGAACATGATTTTATTTTAAAAAGCATAGTTTTTTCAACCAGATTTTTTTTTTCAGTTGTTTAAAAGAAATTTTACAGTTGTTTTGGGCAGTTCCAGCCATTTGAAAATGATTTAGGACAATATAAATGCAATGATCTATGAAAAGAATTCATCACCACTACCATCCGTTGCTCTAAGCCAAATCTTGCAATTTTGTAATGGAAAATAGAGGAAGATGATGGTTTTTGGGTAAAACTTAGTGCCTATTTGTTTAGAAATATTTCTTATGGGAATTCACTATATTAAGAACTCTAAACAACAGTGAAAGCATCGTCTCCTGAGAATTTTGAATTCCCTAGCCGAATTGCAAGAGTTCATAAACTCAAATCTGTGAATTATCAATTTTTGCCTGTAAGATTTCCAAAATGTTCCATTTACCTGACCATATATGAACCTAAGTGAGTCATAAGTTAAGGAATTAATAAACCCCTCTAACAGGAATCCTCAAAATTCTTACAAACAAACAAAGGGCTTGTTTTGTTATAGGGATTTAGCAATTTCTTCTCTAATGCATTTGGAATTCTCAAATTATGTCCCTCAAGTAGAATTTCAAAATATTCAAAAACTATTTAGGATTTTGAATGCTAGTTTTTTGGAAATTCCGCAGCGCAAAAGTGGCAATTGAAATGTCAACTCTTTTGTGAGTTTCTCAATTTAAATATTAGAGATTTCAAAATTCTATTGACATAGGACGTACACCCTTATTAGAAATTCCCAAGAAAGAGAATTCTTGTCACAAATACGTTGGACAAAACGGACCCCTAAAGTGTTTGGACAACATTTTGAACTGTTTCGAAAGTCAAAATGTGTTCGGATCATTTAAATGAGTACAATCTTTTCATCATTAGAGGGCACTGAATCCATGTAAGGTGGAACATGTATTTTTGTTATTTATCATCTTTTACCTACCTTTTCTTAAGATGAATAAGGCATTTTAGCCTTTTGGAAAATGTGCATGTCAAAGTTGATATAAAGGTCAATCTATTGTAGCTTCTTTCCACATAAACAATAAAAGATCATTAAGGGACTTTGGCGATCGTGTGGGTGCAAGAGTACTTACATGGCTAAAAAAAATTTGGTTTAAAGGCCGTAAGAAATTTGGAAATATATCAACCAAAAGCAATGAGTCCTTTACATTTATTACATTGTAAGAGGCTTTTATCATAAAGGCAAAAATACAGTGGTATAAGTTAAAAAAGCCCATTGTGATTCTAAAAATCCCTCCAATGTATGAAAAGGACAAGGGAAAGTTCAACGAAATAAAGATATTTAAGAAGAGTAAGAGTAAAAAAAAAAGGCAAAACAGGGGGAAGAGCGGCGGAATATGATGGTCACGTTTGGCGGGCCCACATGTTCCACCCGGGCATAAAATGCCCATCATCTTTATATTATTTTTGCAGGCTTTTCCAATGACGGCTATGATCATCCAATAAGGTGAAAACAGATGAGCCACCATGAGCGCTGGAGCAAAAACTGAGAACCACTAAATTTCATGGGTCCCGCTATCAGGACGACTCAATTGGATGGAAGGCAGGTGAAAATATTCTAGTTGGAATCCACTGCACACCTTAAACAAAAGAACCTTGCAATAGATGCCGGGATCTCCATTACGGAGCCTATAAAAATAATTTAAATTATTCATTCAAAATGAATTTCATCCCCTTTAATAATATTATTATATTTCACTATCATTCTAGTTGATGTCCCTTATGATAAAAAAAGGTGGATGGGCGCCTATAAGGGATCAGTGATGATGTGGTGTTAGTCACGTTTCCGTGATATGTTCGGTGATGATATTTACCTTAAATGATCCAAACTATATATCTCTTTATGGGTACATGATGGACACCCTGGAATGCCTTATCCGGACTGACTCAAATTCTTCTGGACTACTAGAATCCGTGGTTGAATCTTCCGTGCAAAATGAGTAGTGATGAGAAAATTGGAAAAATCATAGGAGTAGCGTTCAAGAAAGAAACAGGTTTTGCGCGTACAGATCAGAACGCGGTGCATCCACCGACGTGCCAGTTGGAAGAGCACTTGCATGAGATCTCGACCTTTCATCTGAAAGGGCCCAAAGAAAATGTCCTATGCTGAATAGTGAGACCCACATCTCAGGTGTTACTTAAAAGCCACATGTCCTTTGTATCTCCTAAAAATGGACGGTTAGATTAGCATCACAATTTTTAAATGCCAGAAAAACCAATTTTATCTTCCCCTTTCTTTTTTGGCTAGGATGATAAGTATTTTGACAGAACTGCCGTTTGGAATTTATTTGCCGCTGTAGATCTCTCTAGCCCCCAAGAATTGTTTTTTTCACAGTGGCCCCACAAGGCCTATATCCTCGTTCTGCCCTAGTATTGTTCATGGCCCGCGATCCATATCCGGCTTAAGCTTGACACAGGCCACAAGTATGTGGCCTGAATCTGGCACATGTGAGGCCTAAGTCTGCTCATTTAGTTGATCGGCAAGGCCAGACCAAGCTATCTGTCACTTGTTTTGGCAAATCAGCCACTAAACTACAGGAAATATTTATTTGGGCCGGGCAACGTCTATCGTGGCTTTGGGCTTAATCCAAGCCCGATCCTAATTTTTAATTCAGGCCTTGCTCAAGTACTGAAATGCAAGGCCCCGAACCAATGTGACTGGCCGGGTCCATGAGTACCCTAGTCGTGCCAACTTAGATTATGGTAGCAGGAATTAGCAAAGCTTGTCCATTGGATGGCCTAGATCTATAAATGAAAGCGACTTCTGCAGTAGTTGTAGTGGGGCCCAATTCTTGTCAAGTGTAGGAATTTTCATTTAAGGCCAATTGTTGGTCTTGTATAGAATGATGAATGACAAAATGATGCCTATTGATGACAATTCTCATCTTTGGACCTGGCTATCAATGTTGGACATGTTTGGAGTCTTCCTTTTGACGGTAAACACAGTTCTCTTCAATGTCTAAAAGGGTTTTAAAATTTCCTTGATGCATTAAAGAAACATCAATTTATGACTGTGGGGTGTGTAGTTGAGTAATAAAGACATGGAAGTCCAGCTTTTTTCTTTTTTTTTTTTTTTTTTTTTTTGTATTTTATTTCTGGAGGTGCATATATGATTTGATAATAGAGAAAACCCAGTCAACCTGTCTTAGAATTGGAACAACAGTTTGGTCCAAGCCCTTAATACCGTGGTTCAGGGAAAATCAAGTAAGGGCCCCACTTCCATGGGTGTATTATATTAGCCACAAATATCCTAAAATCTGAATGTGGGGGGTTTTTGCCTTGCAGTGAGAATATCCAAATATCATGGTAATTAGACAATCATAGCCCTTCATTCTAAGATATCATCATGACATTTTGTTGACTTCAGTTATAAAAGGTCTTTCACACTCTAGATTTCAAAACCCAGAAATCATACTATTTTCAAATGCCCCACATATCAAAACTCTTCGGGTTTGTCAATTTACTATTAAAGTAAAAGTAATGTAAAGTCTTCAATTCTTAAAGAGTCACATCAAAAGTATATATCTTCACATTTTAAAAAAATAGAAGTAAAAAAGCAATATTCTTTATCCACTAAATGATAAAAAAACACCCGCTTTTTATATAAAAAGCCAAAAAGATTCATTATCAATCTATTAAAGACAAAATACCATCATAACCCCTTTATATATTATATTCTCTTGATTTGATGCTTTATTTTAACTTTATTTTACGATAAAATTACCAAACAGGCAAGGTCTTTTGGACTCGATGCATAAGGTCTGATACTAGGTGGAGGACATATAATTCACCTAGTAATGTTGAATTTACATTGTTTAATTCCTTGAATGTATGGTTGTTGCTACTTCATTTATTATAATGTAAAGGGCCTTTCACCTGTTATCTTGGCTTGAAATAGAAGGTAGGCCCCACTAGCTAGCTGACTGACTTTGACCTTTGCATCAAATAGTTCCTCTTCCTTCAAGCTCCCATTGTGTTTTGCAGTACCAGTCTAATTTATGTTCCGCTCGTGTTCCTAACTCCTCCTGGTGTGTGGGTTGGATGGGTGCAATTAATGGTTTTCGGCTTGAGTTAGATCAACCTGAACCTGAACGGTCCAATGGGTCGAATTCACAGTCCGATCCTAAGGTTAACCCTTATCAGGCCTGAACCATGTCAAAATCTTTATCGGAGGACCTGGATCCTATGTGTAACCCTCATGACGTGAACTCAGGCCTTCTTAGATGAGTTCATATCTGAGTCACAGAATCCATGTTGGACTCAGACTCAGATTTGGGTCCTAAAATCCTAATTGATCCAAAATGTTGGTCCATGTAAGTCTGCCCCCAAAATGGCCCATGGGCTCCCTTTGATAAGGAGATAGAGAAAATTTAGAAAATAAAAGATTTTTACAAAAAAAAAAAAAAATTAAAATCTTAATTCACAGTGCACTAAAGAAATTTTAGAAATTATCGCCAGAGCACTTCATATACTATGTGAGTTTTTTTTAGGAAATACCCTTAGTGGAAATATCACTAGTGCAGTAGATTAAGAGTTTAAGCTAATTCTTTCATGAAAACCCATAAAAATAAACTATTGAACATATATTTAAGTCTTTTTGAGAATAAGATGGAATGAGCGCGCATGAATTAAAGATTTTAAATTGGGCATATAGAACAACTGGATTGGTGTTTATATTTACCATGGAAAAGGTGGATACTAGCTTGGGCATGTTTTTGTAACACTTTTCCTCAGAAAAGTATATAGTTTTCTGCGGAAAACTCATTTTTCAGGCGTTTGGTGCAGAACAATTCTGCGGAAACACTTTCCTTCCTCGTCAGCATCTTTCTTGCTAATGTTGGAAATTGGTTTCCTATATATGCAGGGTATGGGAAATGGATTTTCTAGGAAAACTCCTCCCCCTTTTCCTCGGTCTTTTCCATTTCAACCCAAACCTTACAACTCTTTCATTTTTTATTTCTTTAAATAAGTTATTATTTGATGTTGAATAAATAAGATACATATTATGTTATTTTTCTTTAAAAAATTATTTCACTAAACAAGAAAATTTGATTTTCTATAAAGAATCTACAGCTGCACCAAAACAACATTAGCACCAATTCAACGAGGAGAAAAAATTCACACCAAACATGAATTTTTAAATTCTACAGAAATCCTTTTCCGAGGTTTCCATTTCTATGGAATTTGCTAACGTGCCAATTTCCTCTTTCCATGGAAAGGGTGTGTACACAAACGTGCTTTGATAACTCAAACACCAAAAGGTCATAAAGTCGAGCAACTCACTTGCTTTGGATAGAAAAAAGTTAATATCAGGTCACGCCCATTCAACTTGCCCTACTTTATGACCAATCAAATTGGGTTTGGCTCATATCTCATGACTCAGTGAGTCAAAACGAGTTTGAAGAATGGATTGGAGTTGCCGCTTTGTGTCTGTTGAAATTCTAAAAGTCGACCCAATTATCAAGAGTTATCTAGGCAACTGAAAGTTCATTTTGAAGAGTTTATTGTTAGCATGAAGAATGTACATACATGACTCTTCAAAAAGTCGATGTAGAAAGATTCCCTTGTTTTTTAAAAGGTCAAAATCAATAAATCTAGGCAAATCTTGAGGCACATTTGCTTCTCATCTTATTATAAAGAAAACTTCCAGTAGTCTCACCTTACGATTGATCCAAATTGCCCGCAGATATGGAGCTCGAATATTATGATATATACATATTATCATGAGGTATTTACCAAAAAACCTCCCTTCAGAGTCACTACAGAAAAAAAGGACCTAAAAGATAGGTATATACCATAGTGGTCCCAGGGCCCTTTTGGGTTTTTTTTTTCTTTTTTAATTCCAAGCAGCGATATCCCCGCTCGTTTATTCTTCTTCCTCCTTCTCCTCCTTTTTCCTCCAACTCCTTCCACATCTACAAACTAAACCCTTACTTGCACAACATCTTTCTTCATAATATGGTGACCTCAATGGTCTAGGACTTGGGTGCAGGTGTGAGATTGTTACCGAAACACCTCAAGTCTCGCATATAGTCATCTAAATTCACCATCTTTCTCATCCCACTTTCTCTCACAACCTAAACAAACTCGTTTGAATTCATTCATCTTCTTTCAACCAAATAAGTGAAACTTCACCCACATCTAATGGAACTCACCTTTTCTCTCTTTCTTGAACACACATATTTTTCTCTTCTTTCATTCGTTTCTTTTTTTTTTTTCCTTCTTTTTCTTTATTCTCCTACCATTCTTACTCTCTACAACCCACACTTTTCAATATCTTTTTCTCATCTCTATGCACAACCATTGTCCATTTCCAAACCACCGCCACCCCCCATCATAATCTTATCACAATCCTCTTGTATCCGCTTCCCCACCAATCCAACTCACAACACCTAGTCCAGTGTTGGCCAAACGGGTCCAGATCAAGTTCGTTTAAGGTCATAAGTATTTTGATAATTGTACCAGAGCTTTCTTAGGGGCTAAGAAGGGTTTCTTGTAGGCCAAGAAAGTGTGAATTATATATTGTTGTAATCTGTACCCTAGACAAAAACATAGACTTGAGAACCCAAAGGAAAGTAGAGTTTCTTTCCTATGGACGTAGGCGAGTTTGTCGAACCACGTAAATCTGTGTGTGTGTGGTTTTCTCTTTTCTTGTGTGGCTTGATTGATTGTTGATCGCAGTGATTCACGCTTCCGCACACGCACACAAGTGGTATCAAAGCCTAGGTCTGCCCAAGGCTGCGAGTTGTGCTGCACGGTGATCAATGTGAGATCCGTTGAAGGAGTCGGGGATTTCTTTCAGTAGGGGAAGATAAGATTTATTATAGGGGACTTTATGGGAAAAAAGCCCATAGGACGCCTAGGATAGATGGGGACCCACTAGGACTTTGGAGATGGAAGGGGTCCTCTTGTTGCTTTTCAGTCTTTCTTTTTGTGTGTGTGTGTGTGCGTTTTGCAATATGGCTGATATCGACCATCATTTGAGTAACCACTAAAATACCAGCTTTAGTTATTTCTGATGGTGACTGACAATTTGGTCCATATCGACCAAGTTTTCAGTAACCTAGAAAATAACAGATTCAGATATTTCTCATCGTGATTGACAGGTTAGTCAATATTGACCATTAGGCATGGTCGATATCGACCATCATTTTAGGTTAGTGCAAAATTACAAGTTCAATTATTTCTCAATTTGACTGACATGTTAGTCGATATCAACCATCAGCGATAGTCAATATCAACCATCTTTTCATAACATGTAAAATGAAAGGTTCAATTATTTGGAAACTATGACCGGAAGGTTACGCATATTGAAGCAAGGTAATAGTTGACTGATAATGGTTGACAACCTACATATTGAAGCAATCATGTTCACATCAATACAACTGGTTCACACATATGCATGAGGGATTTGGATTGTGATTTTAATTGAGAAAAACTTCTCCCTCGTTGGGCTGAGATCCCCCGTGTTATTCAAGAAGGTGGGTTGGATGAATTGAAGATTTCCAATTAACAGTGTCTAGGATTTAATTTCCATCACACTAAGCGAGTAGTTCTCAAGCTTATTATATGATCAATGACTTTAGTTAGAATCAAATCCTAGCCGGTCAATGACCATGGCTTTTAGCCACGTTTTTGCATCATGTTGAGAAAATTCTTCTCGTTGGGTTGAGGATTTTCCGTGTGATTGAAGAGAGCAACTTAGTCAAATTGAAGATTTTCTAGTTAGAGGCGTTGAGGATTCCAATACCCCAAATTGAACCATTCTCGAGCTATTATCCCACCAACAACTTGAGTTAGCATCACCAAATCCTAACAAAAAAAGATGGGCATGGTTTTATTCAAAAAAATGAAAACGAAGTTTCCAGAGGCCCCATCTGATGTAGAAAAGCAAACCCATTTAATTTTAGTTAGTGAGTTGGTTTCGACATCATCTGCATGGCGGTGTTGTGAATGGCGTTGCGGACTTTAGGTGGCGAACGACGACATCTTGGAGGATTTCGAGGAGCTGCTCGATGGTGAAGGGCTCAAGGATCTTACGGGCGTCTTCGGGACTAAGCTGGGAGGTGGATTTGAAGGCGGCGATGCCATTTTCATCAGCCTTGCACTTCTTCAAGGCAGGATCCATGGCAGCAAGAGGAGGAAGAGGTTGCTGCATTGATTGGAGAAGAAGGATTTTCAAATCTATAAAGCCCTAACCCTAGAAGAAGACGAGTGCAGAAAAAAGCCTTTTGGCCTTTAATATTATACCGACCATCCAAAAAAAAAAAAGGCAAATTAGGGCCAAAGGGCCCCTCGTGGGTCCTCATATGTTCGATGAGGTTTTTTTCTCGTAAAATCCCCATTATTGCAATTCACTAAGCGAAAAGATATATATAATCTTATAGACATAAGTGGATGTACATCAATTTCTTTAAATCTCATTACATGAAAAAAGATTATTTTACAATTGTCCTTGATGGGTTTTCATGTTCTGAAAGCGTCACATGATTGTCTCAGTATTGACGTTATCAAACATGTCTTTCTCAATGTATGTGACTAAACAATCATTTATCCATTCATCTCCCATTTGATCACACTGGCGATTCTTTATGATGTGCATAATAGAAAACGCTCTCTTAGTGGTGGCAATAGCCACTGGTAAGATTAGTGCTAATGTCATTAGCAAATAAACTAAAATATCCTTTTTTGTCTTTTCAAGACCGCTAATCTTGTTACTTTCTAGAAAGTCATCATTGGAGCGTATATCCAAAAATGTAAGTTTTAAGCTGACTGTCAAGTGTCATAAGATCCACCATGAAAACTCAATTGGATGGAACTGAGTGAGACAGACTAATTTTTTGCTTTCCACAAATGGAGAATGAGTCATTTGGATTTAGGCATGTGATGCAAAGGAGCAATTCAATGTTCACCTCGTTGAAACGATTGTTCAACTCTTGAAGTTGTCAATGGTAGTATAGAATAATTCGACCTGATAATGATGCAAGTTTATAATTTCTTTAGATCTTTGGCATTGTCTCCTCAAGCTGGAAACTTATAATTTATGTGAGGAATAATAATTTTATATTTGGTACAGAATGAAGTAACTTCATTGAGAAGATAATCTCACTCATTGTCTCTCATCATTTACAATCGTTGCTTAAATATTTTAACCAGGGTCATGATATTCATAATATCTTGTTCTTTGTGCTGCAACGCCTTTGATAGCTCATTAGGGACTCCCAAAATATTCTTCATCAAATACAAGTTAAATATAAATTCAAATGATTGCACTAAATCCAATAATACACATGCTTCGGTTCTTTATTTGAGTTTGAGCCATCTTGCACAACAATGTCAAGCACTTCAATCAGAAGGGAGAACATGACGACTAAGCTGAGAAGTGTACCATATTATGACCCCAACGTTTGTTGCTAAACCGTTTGAGGTTCTCTTGATTTAGGTCCTGTCCACTTGAAAGTTCACCACTGTTAATCCTTTCAATATTTTTAGCAACTTGTTTATCTCGAAGAATATCTCAATGTTTGTATGAGGTTCCAACAATGTTTAACACACTAGAGATTATGTTAAAAAGTAGGGCAATTTGAGTGTGACCTTTTACAATGGAAACAAGGGCCAATTGAAGTTAATGCGCAAAGCAATGAACATAGACCGCAAAATTTTTTTCTTTCATGATGAGTGCTTTGAGGCCTTAGAGCTCACCCTACATATTACTAGCCCCATCATAACCTGATCCTTGCAATCCCTATACACTTAATCCATGCTTGGATAATAGTGTTTCAATTACTACATTAAGGGATATAACGATGGTTTCATTAACACGTATAATTCCCAAAAATCGCTCAATCACACATCCTTGCTTGTCTACAAAATGTAATGCCACGGTCATTTTCTTTTTGATAGATATGTCATGAGATTCATCAATTAAGCTAATAAATAATTCATCTCCAAGCTCATTGATGATAACATTAGTGGTTTCAATTGCAGCCAAACGTACAATGTCCTTTGGAATATCGGGTGCTGTCAATTTAAGATTTTCAGGAGCATTTTTCAATACAACATTTCTAATATCTTGATTGTGGTTAGTAAGAAATCGCAATAATTCAAGAAAATCTCTCTAATTCTTGGAGACTATAGATTCATCATCAACACGAAAATCTAATTCTTGACGTAAAATAAACCAAATGCAACCAATGGATGCATTTAGACGAGCTTTGTATTCTATTCGAGTTTGGCTTGATTGTTTAAAAAGAATTATCTAAATCTGCTTCTTTTGGTTTTATAAATCTTGACACTTCCTGTAGGCTTGATTGCGACGACTGCTAGGCCCTCCAACATGAATTTGAAATCTTTCTTTTTCTTTTTGTTTTAATTTGTAAATTCTTCAATTACAAAAGAGTCACTACCCCCTTGCTCTCCATTTTCTTGTCTAAAAAGATAACAATGTAAACAATATGCAACATCCTATGCTATGGTATACTCCAACCAACCACCATATTCATTAAACAAAGTAAGACTAAATCTTTGCAATACTTTTCCAAATTTCTTTTGCGGAGAATTGTGGTTACAAAGTTGATAGGGACCCTTTTGTAGATACACTCTTCAGATAGAATCCGAAGAGCCTATCAAGAATGGACAACATGAATGTATGATTCTATTAGGATTGAAATCAACTTATAAAGGGCTACACACACACACACACACACACACACATATTAAGTACACATATAATGTAGCGTAGTGATTTAATTTAATGGGTTGAGATATAATTGTGACATTTAGTAAAATTACATGAGTTGAGATTTAATAGTGATTTAAAGTAACATAATGGGTTGAGATTTAATTGTGATTTAAATTAATCTAACATAATTCAATAGATTGTGAAATTCCAAAGAGTTATTGAGAAGCCATTGCAATAATTGCCTATGGACGTAAAACTAATGTTAAATTTAATGCATGATAGAAGCAAAAAAGCAAGATGGCGTGTTTGTTTTGCAAAATAATGATTGAATCAATTAAAGGACCCTAACTCTTACATATTTGAGGATATGCCTCCAATAGTATAAATGGGAAAGATATTATTCAAGTTAACCAAGATGCTAGATCCATATCTATGTGATATAAAGCATCATCTTCCACCTCAAAGAATTAATGGGTGTGATCATCTATCAGTGAGGCCCACTTTTTAGGAAACATCATTCATTAGATAGAAGATACTATTTTTGCAAAATGCAAAAGAAAAAAAATATAAAAATTTAGGAGTATGAGGTACTTGATGCAAATGGGTTACAAAGAGTCATCCTTCCTCATTGGCAAATGGCAATTGCATTAGAGATTTTTTTTTGTAAAAAGCCTTTGAGATGAGAAGAAGCAAAAGGTTAGAAGATTTCTTACCATGTAAAAAGAAACTTCGAGCTGTCCACTTTGGATTTCTTCTTTTCTTGTAAGAGGAAAATATATCATTATCCCTGTGCTTTTTGCTTGTTTTATACTTTTTTAGTCTTAGAAGTTAAGGATGGGAAAAAGGTGAATAAGAATAATAAATGCCCAAAGAAAACTAAAAATACCCACCATATCCCTTAAGTTTTCAAAAATTTGAGTAGGGGCAATTACCCTCACTTGCCCTCCCCTCCCTCTGTCTTGAGGGTTCGTGCACAGAGAGAAAAGGAGGACTCTCTCATGGGAGAAGAGGATGCAAGGTTCGGGTCATATCTAAAGGGTGAGATCGCTCTCAACTTTTTTTCTGAAATTGGAAGGGCTGTACTGGGTTCTTAAATTGATCTCAAGGTCGGCCTTGGTTCCGATTTCTACAAGACATAGAGGAGTCGGACTTTGGGAAGAAGGAGATCGAAGTAGAGGATACAAGTGTTGCTGGAGAAGACGACAGGAAAAAAGGATTAGCTTTGGATTCTTGTTTACCGAAGAGAGTATAGATGATATCGGATGTCTGTTGCCCTGTTTCAGCTACTGTTTGTCGGACCCATTGAGACTGGAGAATGGCTCTTTTTTTCCAGTTTCAAAAAAGGCTTGTTGGCCACTGCCCTTCGCCCGCACTGCCATCGTCGTTGCTGCTATTTTGTTGCCGAGGAGGAAGGAGGGCTATTGTCCTCTCGACAATTCTGGTTGTAGGTTTTGGTTCTTGTTGCTGAATAGGTACGTGAAGAAGAATAAGGCTTGGTTTGTACGAGGCCAGTTCAGGTCCAGCTCGGGTAATGTCGACCTGACCCAAGTATAGCAGAAGCCCAACACAGAAGTAGAGGTGACATCAGAGGTTGACATCAGCATTATGTGAGCAGTGTGATCAATAGGTTTTGACCAAGATCGAAGGCAAAGATTGTTCCTACTATACTTGACCATCCAGTGTCCGATTGGAGATCCATTTGCACCTATGGACTCGTTGTAAGGATATTCTATACAGTTGTAAAAAAAAGATTGATAGTTCAACGGCCAACATAAAAGTTTCACTGATCGGAGTGTAGAAGATTTTTTTTTATATCGAGCCATCTGGAGCTTGATTTTAGATTCGTTTCTTCCACCGTGCTCGTAGTGATGAGATCTATAGTGTGGTGGGGAAATCAAGGTTAATGGAAGTTATTTATTTTTCTTGATTATTTTAATTGAGATAGAGAACAACACACAAAACACTACCATGATCAAACTCAACCATACTAATTTGTTGATTTAGAGACCAAAGATAGAGGATATTCTCTATCATAAGGACCTTTATGATCCCATTAAAGGGAATGAATCCCAACCAAAAGACATGTTTGATGCAGATTGGAATAAGATGCATAATAAGGCTATTGGTCACAGTAGATAGTGGGTGGACAACATCATTTTCCACTATGTGCCTAATGAAACAAAAGTGTGTACCTTTTACAAAAGTTAAAAGCAATATATGAGAAAAAGGCTGCGGTGAACAAAACTTTTTTCATCAGAAAGCCTATAAACATGAAATTCAAGAAGGGTGGTCTTATTGAAGATCACATAAATTTAAGGGATTTACTCAAAGAGAAGGTACCGATTATAAAAAAATATTTTCTCTACTTTTCAAGAAAAGACTCCTTGTCATGACCCCGGACAGGGACCCCGTCCTAATCCGGCGTCGCGGAGCGGCGGGTTAGAAAATTCCGCCCCGCAAGTGCTGATTTGTTTTCCATAGGTTTCCGCGGTGAGGATTCCCACACGAATCACACACACATTCAACACATTTGCTGAAGCGTGTAGCAAACACTCCATCAAATTACTTTTAATAAGAGAAAGCATAAATACATCATGGACTCATGTCAAAGGGAGAAACATCACTCAACATGCTCATAGTTAAATTAAAGTTTACATCACAACTAAAGCAAAGTTAAGTTTTACAAGTTCCCAAAATAATTAGGCCAACATTGGCCAATAACAAAAATCCCAAAAGAAAGGTCACTGGATTCCCAAAATGTTTCGCCTCATGCCCTAACGCGATGTCTACGTGACATCGTTGGGCTGCGACTCCTACCCACCGGGCTGCACGCCTACAGTCTCCTCGCACTCCTCCTCAAGGGCAACATTACTTGTATCTAAACACCAAAACGAAAGGTCAGATACGACGGTCTGGCAGGCAATTGAATCAAATACAACCATGCTATAAATCAGAATTTTACCATTTATAAAAACAAGTATAGTGAAAAGAACCAAATGAATGAAATAGTTAACAACGACATTCCTTATGAAACCATATGACAAGTCATAACACAATTGACATAAAGCTTGGCAACCACACAAAGCTACATTCTCTGTCACATGAGGTAACAAGAGCACTCACAATAGAAATTCTCCGTCACACAAGGTGAAAGGGAGCACGAAACATGACCTAGAAGAACCGGGCATCACTCACAAGTCCCTCCGCGAAATGGCCTAAATAACACGCACGATAATCCAAACTGCAATTGGCACGAAGTATTTAGGGACTCAAGGCGGTTGATCAAACCGACAAGGTCGTCCAAGCTGAGTGGTGCCGACAATAAAACAGAAACACACTACTTTTCAAAATCATGCTTACCATATGAAAAATTCGGGAACTACTCACACTACTCCAAGAACACACGCTGTTTCACACTAAGTCACGAATAGTAGTCCCGACACAATGTGTATAAAACATGATTCACGCACACAAAATCACAAACGAGATTTAGAAGTCGTAATTCCACTTCACATCACTCCATCAATTCCTTTGAACCGTAACCGTTGAGTTCGTATACACTTTGAGATCCCATGTCGTTCGTTTGTTTAGACGGTGCCCAATATTTAACGAAATTCAAGATACCAATGTGTATGCATCAACTAGGAAGAGTCTAAAAGGAATTGGAATTGAAAACCTCATCATTCTCTTCACTTCAGAAAACTGGGTATATTCGGTCACCTGTCGGTTGGCCGTCAGCTAGTCGACCCTGAACATGTCGGTTAGCCGAGTGCTAACCGAGAGCTGACCGTCCCATCAGGTCAGGAAAACAACATTCTGGATTCGGAACTGAGGATGTTTGGTCACCTGTCGGTTGACCGAGACCCTAAAATTCTGTCAAATGCAGCATTCTGGAAACGGAACCGAGATGGCTCGGTCACGTGTCGGTTGGCCTGTCGGCTAGCAGACCCTTGACCGACGGTTGACCGACCAACTGCGGAACAGCATTTCTGAAGCTGTTTTCCCTTCCTTTCTTTTCTCCATCACTTCTCCTTATAATCCCTCATTTCCTGCAACAAAATGAGCCTACATGCTCCTCCATTTTATCCAACAACCATTCATTTCATTCAATTAAAAACCCATAAATCAAACTCACACAATTTCTAGCAAATGTAATGTGGAAATTCCCATTTCAATGAAACAACTCTAAAGCAAAAATCCATGCAATAAAGCTCGGCATGTGAACAATAGAAATATGTATTTGTAAAATTGAACATTGAAACAAAGAGGGAAACTAAACAATGGAGATTTAAAGTAAGAAATCATGCTCCTAATCCATAAAACATGGCATACACAATCACATTTCATCCAATCACTTGCCTTGGGTAGAAAAGCACTCAAAAGAAGATCTCTTAACACCTCTCTCTCAGCTGCACTCCAATCTACAAAAACTCCATGAAAAACCACTCAAAATTCCACGAAATTCGAAATTAAAGAACTCCTCAAGAAAACCTTTTGCATGCATGAAAGAAATCTTCCCAAGGGTCCAAGGAAACCATGGTAGAAAGATGGGAACCATTGCTTACCTCTAGAAGCTCTAACAATGGAGAAGGGCTTGGAGAAGAAGATGAACTCAGTTGGGATTCTTTGAAAAGGGTATCAAAAGAAAGCTTAAGAAATGGAAAAGAGTTAGATGAAATCAAAACTCTATTTTGATCAAAGAAAGTCTTACATGCGAGAGGAGAGAAGGAGAGAAGAAGGCTGGTTCTCTCCCTTGGCTCTCAGCTGGTTTGGAAGATTGAGGAAGAAGGAGAAAAACAACTCACGCGGGTTTTCTTTTGAATGGGTTTAAGTGGTTGTGGGTCTCACTTATCTAAAACTTCAAAGGCTTAAACTCCCCCTTGTGGGTCTCGAATGAGATCGACGAAAAAGAGGAAAACGATCGTCGAGATATCTAGTTTCCAAAAAGTATAATTTTGGCACACTTTTGAAATTTTGAAATTCATGCACAGATTTTGAGGTGAAAAGACCGTTTTGCCCTTTTTGCTGAAAAACATGATTTTGGGGTTCAAATACACATGGGAAAATTTTCCAAAGTTGTTAAAAATAAAAATACAACCCAAGAGATCCAAAATCGATATTTTTCAAAATCAACAACCCGAATTCCCACACGAGCACGCGATGCACAGGCCACCCCGGGTGTTAGGCCCCGCCCCGGACTAATCGTAATTAAGACTAATTAATCCCAATTAGTGTTAATTAAGCATGGTTAATTGTGCTAATTGTGATTGATGAACTAAATGAGTTGCGTTAGTCTCAAATGATTGAATTAAGCTTAATGAAGTGAACTTGAAAGGGATTGAGTTGATTAAAAAGAGTTTAAACTTAAACAAAGTAAACTAAGGACCTTTTTGTAAATACGAATTTTTTCATATTTCGTCAAATACGGAAATTCTTGATACCAACGCGTGTATCTCGAAGAGTACGTCAACTTTCATAATACACTTAGTTTTATTTGACTTAAGGTTGACCAAATGGGTCTTTATTTGACCCAAATCGTGAATAAGAAAAATAGAAGGGGACTTTAGTGTAAAAAGTCATCTTATATAAGCTAAGAGATGGCTCATTTCCCATTTTACAAACCCTAGGCACCTCTTCTTCCTTTTCTCTTCCATTTTCTACATCAAGAGTAGATATTGAGAAGGAGTTCAAGTGATTTTGGGAGAAGCTTCATCTACTTCATCTTCTCCATTAGGCCATCCTCCATTGTTGAAAGCTTGGAGTTTGCTTGGGAGAGATTGTGCCAAACCTAGCCAAGCAAAAGGGGATTTTTGGTCAAAGAAGCTTCCAAGGAGGCAAGTATAAACCCTACTTGTGAATGTTGTTAGTATTGTAGTTGTTAAGGAAAATTTCATAAAGTGGGTTTGTATGCATTTTTCCATTGAATGTGAATGGACTTGTTGTTTATGGATTGAGGGAATGGATTAGAAATGTCATTAATGTGTAGATTGAATGATGAATGAAGAGTGGACAGGAGGTCCAAAAATTGATTGCAGGTGGTTGTGGTATTGAATGGAGAAAGGAGTGAAGAAGAGAGAGAGTTACAGAAATTCGGATTGGGTTTTCTGAAGCGTTCGCTTGAGCGAACTTGAAGTTCGCTCGACCCACTCTCGGGATGAACGGAGTGAAGTTCTGAAGCATTCGCTCGAGTGAACGACTCTCTGGATGAAGGCGCTCGAGCGGACAAGGGTCTGCTCGAGCGACCACTTTTCTGTTTGAGTTCGCTCGAGCGAACTTTGGGTTCGGTCGAGCGACCACCTCTCTGTCTGGGTCTACTCGAGTGAACTTGAGTCCGCTCGAGCGAACCTGATACTAGACAGGGCATTGATTGAGGCCGAAAATTTGGATTTTGTAGGAAACATGAGTACTTTTGGACACTTGTATGTCCTCAAAAATTAGCTTTGTGGCTAATTAATGCAAATAGAGATTTGCTGAGGATTGGATAATGGAATAAAAGCCTTAAGAATTGAACCCTTGAATTAATAATGAGTTGAGTGTTAATTGATTATGGACTATACCTCTATGGGTGTTAAAGTATGAGGGCTCCAATGTACACATAAATACGAATGTGATGTCCATCGAGAATAACACGTACATTGGATAACCAACGGTTATACCCAAATCGTGGCTAGGAACTGGAATAGAAATGAGTAGAATCGGGTAGTCAGTGATTCTCTCATGCCATTGTATTTTTATCACTTCATTCCAATATCACAAGATTGATGTTATTGTCTGTTTCCTTTCCATTGTTAAGAGTGGAATCATTGTATTGAATTGAATCCAGAAATGGATTGGTAATGAAATGCATTGACCCTTGAGTCTGGCACTACTTAGCTATTGTATGAAATTCTAAATGAATTAATAAATGATTATGTTCATAAGGCCGGAGTCATGAATGGTGTGCCCTTCCGCCCTGAGCCAAATGACTATTTCTACCGCAGTAGATGGGTTTGGGGCGTTCCGGAGCTCTATGGTGATGCTAGTGTCCCTGGCCCGGACACTGGTAAGTCCCACAAATTCCGATCGTATCTACGGGTACTGATTGATGCCTTCCATTCGGAAGATGAATCCTTCATTTGAGGGAAGATGGTAAATGAAATGAAATGATAGGAAAATGAAATGAAATGAAATGAATTGAAATGAAAGCTATAGTAGTTGCCATCTTGTACATGCTCATTGATTGACTTAATATGCTCCTCCATTGTCTAGAATTGGAATTATTCCCTAAATATATTGAATGAATTTTAGTAAATGTACTAACATGTGCTATCACAAGTTGTGTTTATGCTTTGTTGAACCGTCGTGTTCACTGGTGTTATTGATGACATTACAGGCCCGATTGCCCATGCCGGCCCAGCTGCGGCCCCGGCGGCAGCGGAGGAGACCGTTGCGGTTCCTCCGGGAGGATTGATAGAGTAGGACGGTCGGAATACCAATTGATATGGGTATTCAAGTGCGCAAAGTGGACTAGGGATATTTTGGGAAATTCTTTTGAGGATTCTTTTTGTAATAGTTGAAATACATTTTGGAAATGTAAGTATTTTGAGAATTTGAATAGTTGTCAACTTGCATAGTGTTTAGATATGCTTGAGTTGATGAAAGAAAGCAAATGATCGATACATGTATAAAGAACCTTATTTGTATACATGTACATTTTGAATTGATTGTCAATGTGTATTTCCACTAATTGTACAATTGACAGGTATGTATGGATTGAATGTTATCCCGTGTGAATTCTATTTTAACTTCAGTTAATTCAGAGTTCACGGGAGTAAATATGGTTCACGGCCCTGGATTATTGTAACTTGGGCCCGGGTCGTGACACCGGGCCCGGCCAAGCCTAACTCAACTTCCTTGAAATTCCCCAAAGCTATTCAAAACTACTAATCTAACTAGAAATCTAAGTTAATCATCCTCTAACCCTACTTACTAACTAAACATGACTAAAAACACGATTAACCAACATAAACCTGGGTCGGGGTCTGACACTCCTTAAGAACCATTATAGCTTTGCTGGCTTATTTTGATCTTGAGCTACATCAGATGGACATTAAAACAGAGTTCTTAAATGAGAATCTAGAAAAAGAAGTTAACACAAAGCAACCTGAAAATTTTGTTGTAGAGGTCAACGTGTACATTCGCTCATGAACGGTCATAATTGCTGTCGAGCCCTCGCCATCACCATAAAACTATTGTTGTGCCGTTTCCTGTCACCAATTGGTTTTGGGATAAGTGGTAGCTCAATGGAGTGTAAGATCCTACAAGTGGTATCAGAGCCTGGTAGGTTAGGTGTTCGAGTCACGGGACACGGATTTTGCGAGTTCGCAGCAGCAGTTGGGCGGGTGTGCCGTTGAGGGAGGGATTATTGAGGTCAACGTCCACCCTCGCTCCTAAGCGGTCATAATTGTGGTCGAGCCCTCGCCCTCACCATAAAACTATTGTTGTGCCGTTTTCTATCACCAATTGATTTTGGAATAAGTGGTAGCTCAATGGGGTGTAAGATCATACATTTGTGAAATAAGAAAATGAAAAACTAGTTTTCAATTTAAAGAAACCCATATATGAAAGTAAACAAGCTTCTAGGCAATGGTATTTAAAGTTTAACAAAATCATTATCTCTTTTAGATTTATGAAAAATATTGTTTATTAATGTGTATATATATATCTGAAGATTAGCAGGAGCAAGTTTATAATTATAGTACTATATGTAGATGATGTTTTGTTAGCTAATAATAACTTCACATTTCTTGCATGAAAGTAAAGGATATTTCAAAGAGAAACTTGATATGAAAGACGTGGCTGAAGCATCCATTGTAATTAGAGCTACACAAAAAATCCGGTATCACCGCAAAACCGAACCGAACTGACCTAACCAGGTGGTTCAGATCGATTTATAGTTGATCAGTTTGGTTAACGGTTTGGTAATCATAAAAACTGCTTACATTGGTTCGGTTAACGGTTTGGATATCATAAAAACCGCTTAAACCGAACCGTTCGTGTACATTAACTTAAGTATTGCTTTTTTACTATTTTAGCCTTAGGGTTTCATTCACTGCTTTCATAGTTACATTCGACAATTCATTCTTACATGAACTCCATACTGCCTCTGTGCCTTATAGTTGATCGGTTCTGTGTCAGTTTTTCGCCCCTCTATTTTCAACTTTTGAGATTTTCTTTTCTTGGTTGGATTGTAGAATTTATATTCTATGCTATGATTGTGTGCTTGCATTTAGTCCAAACTCTCTTTTTGGAGTATAATTATTTTTTATATGGATTACTAGAATGTTGGATTTTTATGTTTGCACTAAACATTGGAATAAATGCAAAGGATGGGGTCTTATCATTTTGAAATTTTCAATGTTTGATTTAAAAAAAAAAAAAAAAACGGTTTAACTGACCTAACCGAACCGAACCGTTTGGTTCGGTTCGGTTCGGTTTAAGTCCTCTCTATCTGTCTGATCAGATCGGTTAATTAAAAAACCGACAGGTTCGGTTTGGTTATTGGTTTAGTGTTAAACTGATCCGAATTGCCCATGTGCAACCCTAATTGTAATTAGAATTGAGACATATCAGGATTGATCTCAAGGATTACTAAGATTATTTCAAATT
This sequence comes from Persea americana, assembly GCA_029852735.1. Taxonomy (NCBI): domain Eukaryota; kingdom Viridiplantae; phylum Streptophyta; class Magnoliopsida; order Laurales; family Lauraceae; genus Persea; species Persea americana. The sequence goes on along the minus strand of CM056818.1, from coordinate 27,762,850 downwards.
GTCTGTATCAAATCAATTTCCAAAATATTTTATTTGGAAGGATCTACAGGACAAGGTGCTCCCATTTCTAAGGGAGATATGCTTCATAAAAGTCAATGTCCAAAAAAAGGAATTGAGAGAAAGCAAATGAACAATGTTCCTTACACCGCTGCTGTAGGACGCCTCATGTATAGCGATGTAAATTGGTCGATTTCGATTCCGGGTCCACCATGGACTTGGATCCAATTTCCTGGTTACAGAATTGAAACCGTTAATAAGAAGATGTAAACGGAACCGGAATCAGTTTTGTATGGGACGGGTACAAGTTCGGGTCCGGATCTAGGTAGGGAAGGATATGAAAAAACCTTATTTTTTATGAGGGATTCTTCAAAATTGAGGTAATATGTCGAGATACCAGTTTTGCAGTTGGTCTACTCAGTAAATATCAAAGTGACCCACGTTTAGAACATTGGACAACAACTAAAAACGTTTGATGGTATTTCAAGGGCATGATGAATTATATCCTCATATATAGAAGATCAAGTTGCTTGAAAGTGATTGGGTACTTAGATGTAAACTTTATGCGATGTCTCAGTACTAGAAAATCTACATTTGGTTATGTTTTTCTATTAGTTGGAGGAGCGGTTTCATGGAAGAGTATTGAGAAAATACTCATTACTCCATCTACATTTGATGCCGAGTACGTGGCATGCTTTGAAGCCATGGGTTATGCATTGTGGTTGTGTAATTCCATCTCAAGACTGGAAATTATGAATTTCATTGGAGAGCCACTATTGATATTTTGAGATAATGATGCAGCTACAAAATTTACAAGGAATGACAAGCATTCAAGTAAACAAAGAAGGTCTTAGTTTTGCTCATTTATAGAAGCAAGTCTTAGTTTTGCAATAAGTATCTTTTCGTGAAAGAAAATGTCTGAAATTGTCTGGTGTCTATTAGGGGATTGGAGATCCTTTGGCTAAGGCATTGATGCCAAAAGGCATTTAAGAAACATGTCACTGACATGGGGCTTATAAACTTGCCATGATAAGGATTGTTTCTTCATACAAACTATTTGGGATTGATCAAATTTTAGTTGATATCATAAAATTTATATTTGACGATTTCGTCTTCATGCTTATTTAATTATTTTATGCACATGTGATGATAGTTAATATAATAGGAAATATGAGAAATGACAATTTCAGTGTAACCAATTTAATAGGAAGGTCGTGAAAAGGATCTAATTACCTCTATTTACTTGGTCAAGTGATGATTGTTAATGAGTGTCATACATGGAATGAAGCATGCCAAAATAATGATGTGTAACTGCCATTATTCGCACTGACAATTTTTCATATGATAATTGTATAAAGGCCTAGGACAAATAGGACACAAATATGACTGGTTAGTCACATTTGAGAATTTTTGGTGATCACAATAATAAAAAAATAACAATAAAATAATAGAGTAGTGTTTGTGGTCATGTAGACAAAGTGGGAGAATCTTAGAATTATTGGGCTTAAGTGTGGCCCAATGATGACATGCCCATGTGGGTCCCCCACTTTAGATAACCAACTCAATTAAAACTCCTATATTGATAAGTCTCCTTATTAATAGAGATGTCTCTGATGTTCAGAAAAAGCTGCAAACCTACTAGAGTTTTCTATGTTAAGAGGAATCTAAATCCCCATTAAATTAGGACTCTATGATAGGAAGGCAGTTGTTTAAAAAAACCTATATATACAGGGTTTAGAGGTTACAACTCCTTTTAACAATAATGCATTGATTACCCAATCCAGATCACGTAGAAAGGCTCTGGTGGAGGAGTGTAGTAAACTCCGAATTAAAGGTAGCCGTTCAAATGAGGTCGCGATAGAATTAAGTACGTATTTAAATTTAAGATCCATATCGTGTTATCAATCCTATATGTAGACCCAATTTAAGTCACGTTAGTCGTAAAACTAACAAGAGATTGATATCACCTCTTCGAGTGGGAAGGAGTGTGTGTGTGGGTGGGGGGAGGGGGGTGTGTATAATAGACAAAGGACCGAGGTAAATAGTTAGAGAGAAGAAGGCGGAGGAGAGATGGAGGGGAAGGGAGCATACTGCATAGTCAAGAAGAAACAAGAGGAAACAATGAAGAAGTAGAAACTCTTTTACCAACATTCCCAAAGAGGACGGAACCTTTTAGAGGAGCACTCGGATTGCTAAACAATTCCCTATGGGGTAGATGGAAATTGCAAATTCCCCCCATCAATAAAAACATAGCTGGAAGATATGACCATTTTTCAAGGATTTCATTGCAGTGAATGATGACATTAATTTTAGTCCAAGAAGCTTCTTCGACTTTTGTGAAAAGGGTGAAGGTTTTTGTGAAGATCTTTAGATTGGTCAACTCAGCAGTCCAATCAAAGTGTACAAAAACAATATGATATGGAACGGAATTAAAACAAAGGCACACACCACAAGGGACACCAAATATAACGTGGAAAACCCAAACTTGGTGAAAAACCACGGATCTAAACTGGATCAACAATCAAGTACTATGAATCTCACAATCAAGTACTATGAATATCACAGTTACAAGACACTTACAAATCCCTCCCCAGATAATGACTACCTCAGAACTGTAGTTACCTCTTTTGTAGCTCTAAGTTTCAATGACTTCACACCGTTGACTGCAACAGAATTAGAACCGCTTGACTCCTCAAATCTTCTATGAAAGAAGATGATCTTCTACGAGAGATGTAGAAGCTCTCTATATGAACTCAGCGGCACAAGTCTTCAATGGAATCTCTAGAGAAAAATTCTCTTAATTAGGGTCTCTAACTAAGAACAATGAGAGATGTGTGGTGTGGTCACTCTTTAGGATAGCAATAGAGTCCTATAAATAGGCTTGGGGACGTGCTTAGGGTTACCTAAGTTAATTAGGACTCAAACAGACAATTTGATAAGAACTAGAAATAGAAAATCTAATTTGTTTATGAAGGTTTTGCAACGTCCACTCGAGCGGGTTAATAATTCGTCTAGTGTCTGGCTGCTTTCCGAAAATGTCTGCTCGTGTGGGAGAGGTGGGGCTTGAGCAGGCCTTATTTTGGTTCCGGAAATTTAGTAAACTTCTAGTTCTTTTTGACTTGTTTTTCCTTCCTTTAACATACTTTTAATTCTACCAGACTTCTCACTTCTAAATATTTCAGACTTCAATCTTCAGCGTAAAGCCTCAAACACAGTCCACATCTAGAAACAAAATTACAACTCTATGGACCCAGAGTTTTGTCTAGCCTATGAATTAGCCAACACTAAAAAACCTAACAAAGGGATTATACAAACATGTCCTATAAGTTGAGTAACATTCCCTGTTAGATTGCTTAAACACAATTTACCCATGTTTTTCCAATGTGTCCAATTCGTCAACCATTGTCTTAATTGACTTGAAGTTTGAGAACTACGCTTCTTGTTTTTGTCAAGATTGAACTGAAGGTTCAAATCCATGTAATTTGAGCCCAATTGTGTAAATATTTGATATTGTGATTTTTTTATCAGTGGAAATTGATTTTTTATTTTGTGATTAACTATATATTTGGGAATTGTTAAAATCAAAAGGTGATGGTAGTAGCGTTCATGGACTAACATAGGTAACATTGGGCAAGCACATAGTTTTTATGGCTTAGATATTCTATCTTCACAAAGTCCCTAACAATGTTGGGACAGGGCTTTGATGATGATGATGATCTTTTTACAAAGTGAACTACACATCTCAGAATTCAATTTAAATCACTTGACTCATGGTATGATCAATCTAAATATAATAAGTCAGTCTTCTATTATTATATATATTATGACCGTCCCTATTCCGGAAATGAACTAAGAATAGACCCATTTACAACCTTATTTATTTATTTTTTGGGCAGCCCCAATAGGTCCTCAAATTTTAAACTTTGCCGAAGCTGGTGAAATGAATAGTTTTGAAGAGAGTGTTATGACACCTTGTCAAATTTTTTTTAAGACCCTTATCACATATTTTGAACGTGAGTTCTCACTCTAGGAAGAAAGAGAATTAATGTCTGAATCCAACTGCATGAGTGAGAATTGACATCTACAATGAGTCTAGATTACCTGTTTCATAGAAATAATGAGATACTATTTCATCCAATCCACATTCACCACCTATACAAAATCTCTTTCTTGGTTATTTTTTTCATTCCAATGAGACAATTGGAAACAAGTTCTTATGCTAGCTAATGCACCACCTCAATTGTCTCATTGGAACGAAAAAAATAATAAAAAAAGAGATTTTATATAGGTGGCAAATGTGGATCGGAAGAAACAGGGATCTGAACTCCCCACAATGAACTCCACTATACATGGGCGTACTAGCACTAGTTGTTTTAGGATTATACCATTAGGAGTCCAAATAACCTAGGGCAAAAACAAAAAAAAAAAAGCTCTTCAGATAGAACGCACCCCAGAACCCTTATTTATTTTCGAAGATCTCCCGGGTAGATGTAGCACATTGTGATTGAAAAAGCAGGTTTCTTTTGTGATCCCACCATTACGTACCCTAGAGACATCATACAAATGCACTTCCCAATGGGATCGTGACAAATGGCATGCTGTTACTTTTAGGCTCACCCATCCCCCATCATAGACCTGAAAATATTCTCGGCACCTTTGGATATCTTATCTGATGGATTAGACTGCAAGATTCATTGTTTAGAATATGGCTTTCATTGTCTAAATTCTCATGATTATGAGCTTTGCAAAGTCAAAAGGTTTTTAGCATCTTATTCTTCAATAATACTAATATAGAGTTTGGAAAGCTCTTTACAGCAAGCAAGCAAACCATTTAAGCATTTGGACAAAATCATTGATTAAACAGAAGATTACTTCTAACACGCGTTTTAACAATGGGCCCGATGGATTCGGGTCAGGCTTGCATGGACTTGGAAAGTGGGTTAGTTATGGGATATTAGGATATACTTCATCTGGATCCAAAAAGGGCTTTGTAACCCAATTTTCCCAACAAAAGGCTCAAGTTCAGTACAGGCCAAAGTAAAGTAAGGATCTAGTCCAGCAATCCTTGATCAGCTAGATGTTATATTTATTTTATCCATTTTTGAGAAACTATTCCTTTTGTAAGCCAGATGTTTTCGTGCCTCAAACCCATGACTGTCATTCATCTAGATGGGCCCAAGACCAAGGGGCATACCTAATTTATGGTAAGAATGGTGATTATGGGATCATAATTAGAGATAGAGAGAAAGTGTTGAACTTTTTTATTTAGTTAGGCCTCTGCTGAGTCAATGGTGTAACCTCAATCGCTCAGTAGCTTTCTGAGTCGAGCTGAGTTAGGATTTGTTAAAAAAAAATTCAACTCTGTCCTTATGGCTCAAGCTGTGGTACTCAGGTAGGTGAATCAACAGCACACTCGAAACCTTGTCCAATACAGTTATAAATGGGCCTTGACCTGGGTCAGGCCACGCAGAGTGCCTCCACGCAGTTCTCGGCCTGAACTTGGGCTGGTCCTTTTCTTTTTTTAATTTGGGAACAAAGTCAGTCCTAAGTCTTCCCCCTCCACTCAATGGGTTTAGTCTCAACAACCAAGGGACCAGTCCAGCCTGTTTACACGACCCATATTCATGACCCACATTGTGCACTTGGGGGCATGGGCCCACTTTCTAATGCCAGATGGCGTGCTGCCAAACATGCCACGTGGACCACCAGCATCTCATTCCTTCCATTGCCGTTTCACAGTGGGAAAGCTCTAGAAAAAAGGGGAAATATTCTCTGGGCTTTCTCAATCAACCAAAAATTCCAAAGGAATCAGTGCCCTGCTTTTTTTAAAAAAGGCCAATACCACACTATAAGATAAGAAACAACAATATTTGTAGCTTTCATTGATACCATTCCTACATCTTCCTGCCCCCATTGACCGGCAATGTCGCGCCGGCGATCACTCGAAGTTCAATTCGAAGACAGAACACCCCGGAAATGGTGTGTTTCGCTCAGAGAAGATGTGCTCGCCGGATTCATATCTCAGGGTGGCACCACTGTCCATAGTGTTTTCGGCGATGGAACGCTGTTCAGCCCACTGTTGTTCGGCAAATTCTTCGACCCATCGGATGCTTTTCCATTGTGGGACTTCGAATCGGAAATTCTCCTGTCGGGTCTCCGGAGCTCCGGTAGATGCAGCGTTGATTGGTTTGCAACAGATAAAGAGTATGTGCTCAAAGCAGAACTACCAGGTAAGTGCATGATTTTCCAGTCTTTTAACTTGTGCATGGGTTCACAACTTCACACCCTCTTGGGCCGGGCCTATTTAAAATTCAGTCCTTCCCTTGTCCAGACCATGGTTTAAAAAATGGGTTTGACTTGCCCGAATTGGCTCAGACTCAGTAAGTCACCAATCTGGCGAGTTGAATGAGTTTGGCCATGTATATATGGACAGACTGACCTGAGTTACTCGGTTTAATGATCTTCGAAGATGACAATAGAATGATAGATCCACCCAGATGAGTTCTCTTTGTGGGTGGGTGCTTTGTGAGAAAGAGAAACTTGAAGCATTGTAATCCTTGGATGAAGGCAATTTTGTCGAACCCTGTAAAGCTCTTGTTTTCTTTTTTCCTTTTATGATTTTATTTTGACATTAATTTTTTCATTTTACCTTTTTTTTTTTTTTGGGTTGCCCAATTATGCGGTTTTACGGGTTGGGGACCCATTGAACCCACACCAGTGGGAGAGCCCCTAGGGTGAGGGAAGGAGACCTTGAGTGAGTCAAGTGGGCTCTCGGATGAGGGAAGAAGTATTTGGGTGAGGGAAGGTGGGAAGCCCAGGATTCGAGAACCAACGCTTTTTACCACTGACGTAAGAGGCCGTTTTATAATTTTCTTTTATTTGTTGAAATTTCTGGACTGTATAATTGTCCTTGAAACCCAGGTGCTTAGTGGAGAAAGTACTCCAAATCAATGGTCAAAGATTTTCATTTTCTTGGGTTTATGCAGTACTGGTGATTCGCCCTGCGGTTGCAATTGGGACCCACACAAGGCATTCATGTCAACTTACATGTGACTAAAATTCATTAATTAGCAACAATAAAATTCTAAACTCTAAAACTTGACTCAACTCAAAAGGTCTATGAGCTGAGTAACTCAGGCAGGTCAGGTCATGTACTCGACAAGACTCGTTAGCCCCACTCAGTGGCCTACTGAGTCAACTAGACTCGACCCTGCCTTAACATCTATATCATATTGAGCCTGTTAGTGACCTCTTATCACTCCTTTGTTTTTTTTTTTTTTTTGGTTTTTGGTTTTTCCTTTTCATTCTGCTCGTATTAGTTGTTCCCTCACTTTTCACCTTGAACCACTTGTTCACAAGTTACCCTGACTTGAAATGGCTTATTAGGTAATGTCTGAAACCAAGGTAAACAGATTGGGCCCAAAACTTTAAATGGGGCAGTCAGAGATGGGCCTCAGATTGAAATCTAAAACAAGATTGAAAACTGAAGTGGCTTCAGCCAAGTCATGACTAATTAACTAGACTTGGACAGGTCCAAGGACATGAGTGAGCTTGGCTTGAACATTAACAAAGTCGCATTAAACAGCAATATGGACTAGGGGGGCTCTAGCTCAAGCTTAATTGAAAATCAAGCTAAGCTTATCTAAGCTTAAGCTTGACCTGACAATGCATAACTAGCTTGAGCTCAACTCAAGGTCCCATATCTTTTACCACCCTGAGCCGAATTTGGCTAATTCAGCTCTACTTGGCTTAATTAACTTGAGCCAACTTAGCTTGAGAAAGTAACACAAGGGATTAAGTTCCGATTTATCGTCACAAATATTGTACGAGGGAAGTTATCTCCTTGTAAAAACATCAGGTTATTTCAAATTTGAAGATTCTTATCAGGATATATTCAAAAAAATATCTTGGAAATTAGGTTAATTTCAAATATTTAAAATGATAAAATAAAAGATAATACTGATAGAAACTATTTTCGTAGACTTACCTTTTTCTATTTTTTATGAAAACATTATTGATAAAGTAAGGTAAAGTAAATCTCAAATCATTGAAAAGATATTGGTAACGTAAAGATGAAGTATATCTTTTGGTAAAGTTAAAATGCATTTGTTTTTATGAGCTAAAGAAACATAAGGTGAGATGACAAGTAAACACTCGTGGTTTATGAGGTAAAGTTTCTTGGGGGCTTTTGGATGAAATTTAACTTTCCTATTTGAATAATTGGTAAAGTAAAGTTCTGTTAGCTGTGAAGGCACATTTTACTTTACCATTTGAAAAACAAATATTGCCGAAGGTTGAAATAGCGAGCACCTTATGTAGAATCTAATATGGCTTGGAACATTAATCAAACCTATGGATCTAGACTTATGCATTAACCAATGTATATTTGAATCACAACCATACATATAAAAAAAAATCAACCAAACGAAGATTGTTGCATATATAAATCGGAACCTCGCCGAGATACCAATTGTTAAGTCTAATATGGTTTGAAACATAAATCAAACCTATAGATCTAGACTTACATGTGCAACAATGGATAATCAAATGTACTGATCTAAAGATTGTCGTGCCTTGCGATCAACAACCTTAATCAAATAGGGTTTTCTTTTATCTCCCTTTTCACTCACTCCAAGATGCGTGAGAGTTTATATGTACTATGCAATGTGACGTGAGTCAAGAGAGAGGACCAAAAAACCACTTATATAGATAGCCATAGAGAGATTTCTTCCCATCAACAAAATTATATTAGAAGTCGGTTTCCTTCATTCTCTCATTGATTAGCTAAACAAGAGTCCTAAATGAATGGGCTTTCTTAAAGTGAATCCAAGCTAGATTTATTCAAATCAAAACTAAAGGGAAAAGCTTATCTAAAATCAATTAACTTAAAGTGGGGCCCTATAATTATTAGACATATTGTCATGTGGACCACTTACGTCTAACACCTTGTGCTTTGTCATGGGATTTTGCCAATAAAAATATTCTCTGAGTGGATTGTCCAGGCCTTCGGAAATTAGTTTATTCCAAGAAGCAAGAGGAGAGTAAGACCCAAAAAAGTTATAACGCTAGTTTTTCAAATATCATGTATATTGCTCTCATCACACCATAAACGATGGCACACTAACAAACCACATAATTCCTGTTGTGATCTTCTGATCTTGGCTGTTTACTTATTGCATTGCTATAGTTTAGATCCACATCACCAAAGTTGGTCTATAAACCGACCTGACCCATTCCAGCCTGACCAGGGGCGGAACTGTGTTGAGGCCTGGGGGGCCAGGCTTTAGAAAGTCCTCTTGTTGGTCCAATGGGCCCTCCAGGCCCAATCCTCTTGTAGGTCCAAAATGGGCCCCCACAAGGTTTTCGAAGTTAAAAGAAAATTAAAATAAAAGAAGTGGTAGATCCTAATTTCTGAATTAGGTTTGAAAAAAATTCCTTCCAATGAAGATTCAAAGTATCTAAATGAACCCATCTTGAAGGCAATAGGCAAAGACAAAGGTGATGGATAAATAACATATATAGTTTGAAAGTCTCTTTGTAAGAGTGTGTATGGATCAAATTCAAATCCCTCTTGCACCATTCATTCTCTCCATTATGTGTAACTATCAAACAATGGCAGTTCCCATCACAAAATAGAAGAAAAAAAGAATCACTCTCTGTTTGAGTTTTTACCTCATGAGTTCTCCGTCAAAAAGCCAGTCTGGAAATATTGGGCTTCCGACCTTATAATCGTTGAGATAGAGAGTGTCCATTTTGAGTGCAAATGAAAGTGAAAAAACTCTAACCATTGTAACCCCGAAATCACAGTAACCAAGCATGTATCATGTATGTAAAAGAGATCTTTTTACATACCGTGTGTTTATTGAGTTGTTTGATGAATTATTCATATTTTGAGACAATGAATACTTTTTATTTGACTTTGGACATATAATAAATATGATTTTTATTTGATTTGTAGATGGGAAAATCATCAACAATTGATGGATTTTTTTAAAGAAAAAATTCTCAAAACTTAGAAGCCGATGATTGAGTTGAAATGTATAAAGAAACAATTGTTTTACGACTTTTCTTTGCTTATATTTTGTTAAGGCTGAATAAATATTGATATATAATTTTTATGTAAAATTTAGTCTTGAACCGTAATATATTTTTCATGCTTGAACTTACAACGATATTGAAAAAAAACTCACAAATATGATAGTTATAATAATTGGTGAAATAAAAATTTATTTAAGTTGTGGCCGCCCCCCCGCCCCCCCCGAGATGAAATCCTGGCTCCGCCCCTGAGCCTGACCAAGTTGCACCAGTGCAAGTATAAACAAAAATTAGAGGATGCATTAACACACAATAGATTTGACAAAACAGATTCAAGGAAAAATGATGTGCAAATACATGTGGAGAATGGGAAGGTGATGGAAATCAGTGGTCTATGGAGGCAGCAAGAATCCAATGCCAATGACTGGAAAAGCCGTTGCTGGTGGGAATTCGGATATGTTAGGCGAATCGAGCTGCCAGAGAATTCAAATTGGAGAAAAATGGAGACTAATGTCATTGATGACTGTTCACTTGAGATAAGAATTCCAAAGAATAATTCGGACTCAGATGTACCCCAAGCATATGATGAGTCCTCTTCCAAAGAATCAGCAATTGTGTGACTAATTACAATGAGATGTATGACTTGAAATAAATTTTGTTCTGAAGCAACACAAGAATGGCTGCAAGATGTAGATAGATTATATCATGTAAATAATGAGGGTTTTGTGTACACACACACATGCATATATAATATATGATGTAATTGGGATTTCTTTTGCTGAGAGGCACCTCTTTGTGGGACCCACTTCGATTCATGCCCAATCGTGAGAGGATGAGTGATGAAAAGGTCACATTGTGAATATGGTTTTTAGGTCAAAAATAATTTCGGCTTGGTCATCACAACAATTGATTTAGGGGTCTTAAAGTTCAATAATGAATTAACTAATTTTTTTGTGAAATTTAATTCTACAGCGAACGATGGGTATAATTCAGTTTAGTGTCAAATTAGAGTGAGTACCAACGATTTTGATTGATAATAGGTGGGTCCAATCTGGTGCTAAAATTGTTACTCTCAGGCAAGTCTTTAGAGGTACCACTCATCAAAGGAAATTGAGCCAAGAATAACTACTCATATATAGTTTCAATTAGTGATTTCTATTTCAACCCAATTTTTTTTTGGTTGGAATATTTCAATCCAATTTGACACCCGCCTACGATCAATCCGAGCTCTTCACACTCAACACCCCTCTTCCATGGGGTCTGCGTTAGATTGTTCTTTTTGATGGGCTTAAAAATTAAAACCCAACTCAATTAACTTTTAAGTGTATTATGTGAGTGTACAAGTAACTGAGCCCAAGTCCAAGGTCCTTTTACAGATCTAGGTTCTGGTTGGGGTCTTTAATTTAGATATAAATACAGGTATTAGTCCAGTTACCTTGACCAAAACTAGGGTATGGGCCTTGCTACTTGTTCATATTTAGCTCCATGTACTCTGGACCCGAACCTGACCCATTGTCATTCCCAAAACACTGTGAATTGTAATAGTCCATATAGTGCGTTAAATAAGAGTTGGAGGATTGGTGGTTTGAACTAATCAAGCAACTAGGTTTTCTAAAATGTTGCCTTAAAAAAAATAATATAAAATAGAATTAAAAAAACTGGGCTGGGCTAAGGCATATATCCAAGCCTGGCCCAACACAAGCCCGACACGGGCCATATAAGTTAGGCCTGAGCCCGCCCATTTAATCAATTGGATCAGGCCAAACTGGGCTTTTCATCACTTTTGTGGAAATTAGAGCACTAATCAAATTGAGTTACATGCATTTTTTACACCCGGGCTATAGGCTTTCAGTTACTTAATCCAAGCCCGCCCCAAAGAAGGCTAGGCCCGGGTCGGGCTCAGGCTGGCCCAGCCCATGAGCACCCCTAGGTATGTTGTGGTATAATTACCTTAATCAGAAAGCTACGTGCGGGGCAGATGGATGGGGGCCACGGGCCAACTATTGCCCCATTGTTGAACTAGCCAGGGGCTGGGAAGCTCCACTATTCAATTATATACAATATTTAAAATATTTTATTTTTAACTAAAAGCACGAAAAACTACAAAACTCGCCAGCACACTCACAGCTATGCTTGGGGATTGATCCCTTGGCTCCTCAAGTAAAACTATCGGCATGACCTATTAACTATGGAACGTTATTTGTGACAAACCTACAACACTATTGAGATAAATGATTCGATCTTAGGTCGGATCCATCCAGATCGTCCTGTAGGTATAGGTGGCATCTTGAGGAACTACAAGGGAGAGGTATTGTTTATATTCTCAAAGCATATAGGCATGGATTCTAATGAAGCGAAAGTATTAACTATATTGGAAGCTCTAAGGGTCTGTGTCTCAAATAATTCTCATAGCATAGTGGTGGAAGGTGATTCCTTAAATGCAATTTTTTGAATGTTTTGTTTGGAGAAGGGTCCATGGAAATTTCAATTTATTTTCAATGAAATCAAGACTTGGTCCTCATCTTTGAATGTTGAGTATCATCATGTGATTCGGTCGGGGAATGGCATGACAGATGCTTTGGCTAAGTTGGGGGTAGAAGGAGATGTAGTTTTACTTGCTCCTTTGTAATTTGTTCTTTTCGTGTGGGTATTTAGCTCTAATACATGCGCATTTTTTTTCCTTTCCATCTTCTTTGTTGTACCTTTCTTTTAAGTCTTTAATATATTTTACTGTGATGGAATGCTCTGCTACAGCTTTGTTGGAACTGAAGTACGTTTTCTGTGTATACTAAAGTTGCATTCAACAAATACTCAAGTTTAGGTTCTGTGCACTAAGATTGACAGAACGAAATACTGAGGTTACAATGAGAACATGAGTCACTTTGCTGAAACTTCTTTATCTCAATAAAATCGAAGTATGGAGTGTGTGGGGAAATACCATAATACCGAGAATAGGCTAAACCTTGGTAACAGTACCAGCTAGTTGCTTTAATCTCGGTAACCACAGCTCGGTAGCTCGGCAAAGAGTGCTAGCTCTGTAGTGTATTAGCTCGACAGCTCCGCAAGACCATTCTTGGTCTCGGTAAAGGTACTGAAGGCTGGAAGCGGGCAATTGCACTTCAATAAGAAGTACGGGCATGCTCTGATAGATAGGGTGGCGCATTATGGAGATAAGAAGTTGGCTTTATCATTCCATCACGTCAGCTGTCTAAGGGGAATGGGAATGTCCGATGGGATGTTCTTTTTTTACCTACCACTGGGTGTCAGGGTAAAGCCTGATGGGACCTTACCCCACCTACCTCGACTTACCAAGAGAATGACGAGGATTTCGTCTACAAATACACATGGGATTAGCCCCATGAAGGTACGCAACAAAAAATACATGCACCATCTCACTTCTCTTCTCCACTCCTCCCCTACTTAGTTTCCAGAACTAACTCAGGCATCTGAATGCCTTCGGCTGACGGTAGCCAGGTCCTTTGACCTCAGCTCCTTTCCTTCCCTTTCAGGTCTCCGGCGTTCGGTCTTTCCCGTGATCAAAGTTTTGCTTCCTCCTAATTAAGTGGGTGTCGTTTTTGGCACTTACAGTTGGTGCCGTCTGTGGGAAATGACTGAACAAAATCTACAAACACCATGCCTCCAAAGACCAGAAACGGTGAAGGATCATCCAAGGGCTTGTCCTTACAACCTATACTGTCACGGAAACTACCACCTTTGCCCCCTCGACAAAGGAGGTTCGGAGGGAGGTCTGGCTCCGTGAGTGCCACGGTCCAGTCTGGCTCATTGTCAAGGGGGGTGACAGTACCTTCCCCGTCAAGATGTTCCACCACCAGAATAACCCCGCCATAGCATGGAACACACCAAGCGAGGTGATAAATCAGTCACCAAGCAAGGTGAAGCGTCAGTACTGGCCAAGTCACAATCCCACCATCAAGCCAACCCCGACGACAACGATGACCCTCTCCTGGAGGATATCAGGGCCCAAAACGTTGTTATCTAGGAGAAGGACAAGCTCATCCATCAACTTCGACAGCAGCTCCGGGAGAGAAGGAAGGCTTCGAGTCCACTTCCCAGGCACGACCAGGTTCCTCCTTCGGCCAAGCAAGATCTAACACATGTCCTCAATAATAAGAGGCGTGACCGAATTTATTACGAAGGCTCGAGCAGCAGTCATCTGAACGAAGAATCCAAGAAGCAGCGCCAAAAGCTGGAGGATGAGGGCAACTTGAAGGAATGGCTTGACCAACAGATCAAGCAGACGATTCGGCAAAATATGGAGAATTCTGGCATCACCCGAGATCGGTACAGCACCTTCAAAGCAGAGGATCTCGGAGCGTCTCCCTTCTCTTAGGAGGTCAAAAAGTTCTCTTTTCTAGAGAAGTTCAACATCCCGAGCTTCGTCATTTATAATGGAACCTTGGACCCTGCAGCGCACCTTCGACAGTTCATCCAGAGGATGTCGGTATGGGGTGACGAGGATTACCTGAACTGCCAAGTGTTTTCCTCCAGTTTGGGAGACCTCCCCCTGAGATGGTTCTGCTTGCTTCCCAAGGGCTCCATCTCAAGCTGGCGGCAGCTCCGGAATTCCTTTCTAGAAGTTCCAGGCCCATAGGGTCATCCCCAAAACGGATGCTGACCTTATGGCTCTCAGAATGCAGTAGAATGAAAACATCGCCCAATTCGCCAAAAGATTTTGGACGATTTACAGCTAGATCGAAGGAGCTTTTGAACAGGTGGCTGTCAAATCCTTCCAGCAGGCTCTGTGGCCAGTAGAACTTTGGCAAACCAGTTCATCAGAGCAGAAGAAGACGAGGCTCGAGGCCGGGAGAACTTTGGCCTCTACCAGGAGGACAGGCCATCCAAGAAGGACAAGAAATCCTCCAGGAGGGAGGAGTTGGACCGACACAAGGCCCCGTCCACCTCGGCAGCGGCCTCGGTCCCCACCTCGGGGGGCGGCAAAAAGTTCAAGCGTGAAGCCGCCGCCTACAAAGCGGTGAACATGATCTTCAAGGAGCCAATCTACAAGCTCCTCAGCAAGATCAAGACGCATCCCTTCTTCAAGTGGCTGCAACTGATGAAAGGTGACCCATCCTCCCGAGATCAAAACAAGTTATGTGCCTATCACAAATAGAATAGGCACAGAAGCGAGGACTGCAAAGCCTTTAAGGCTCACCTCGAAAATCTCATAAAGAACGGGCACTTGCGAGACCACGTCAAGGAAGAGAGCAGAGACAATAGCCGACCTCACCATCGAGATGACAACGGCCACGATAGCGATGAACCAGAGGGAATCATCAATGTCATTCACCTTTCCCCTCCGCCAAAGGGAAGCTCTCAAGCCCGTGCCGAGGCCAGGAGGGCCTCCCACCAGAAGCAAGTGATGACTGCCGAGCTGGAGCCTACTGTGAAGAAAGCGAGGACTGAGGGGCCCAAAATCTAGTTCTCAGATAGGGACCTAGATGGTGTCCAGCTCCCCCACAACGATCCTCTAGTTCTCACCTTGAAGTTAAAGAACTTCTTGGTTCAGAGAGTACTGGTGGATCCCAGGAGCTTGTTGAAGATCCTCTACTATGACTGCTTCAAGAAGATGGGTCTCAAGGACGAGGATCTCTAGGCAGCTCACACCCCTCTTGTGGGTTTCAGCTCGAAGCCCGTGTACCATAAAGGCAGAATCTCCCTCAGAGTCCAAGTATGAGGCACCTCCAAGCAAGCCGATTTCCTGGTGGTTGACGTACCTTCCTCATACAATGTAATAATGGGGAGGACTTGGCTGCACAACATGGAAGCCGTGCCCTCCACCCGCCACCAAAAGCTCAATTTTCCATTGGAAAGCCAGTCCAGCCGAGTAAAGGTGGTTACGGTCAGGGGCGACTAGCACATGGCCAAACAGTGCCTGATGGCCTTGCTACCTGGCGAAGCCGAGTCATCACAGGTTCACATGATCGAGCTAGATAGAGAAGCCGAGCTTGGGAATGTCGGCCGGCCCCTAGCGCAGAAGAGCATCGAAGACCTCACAGAGATCAGGCTTGACCCTAACGACCCTGATAGATTTTTTCTTTTGGGGAGTCAACTTCCCGAGCCCAAGATGACTGAGCTACTCAACCTCCTATTGCAGAACAAGGAGGTCTTTGCATGGACTCCCTACGAGATGCCCGGCATCAGTCCCGAGGTCATGTGCCATAAACTAAACGTGGACCTCAAATACAAACATGTGATCCAGAAAGCTCACAAAACGGGGATTCCACAAACTGAGGCCGTGATCGAAGAGGTTCAGAAGCTACTAGAAGCCCATGCAATCAAGGAGGTCCACTACCCGGAATGGTTGGCTAACACACTACAATAAGGTGCACTTTTAGCGACTTTTTTAAAAATTCGTCGGTAAAGAGCATTTTTTACCGACGTGTATAATTTTGCCGCTAAAAGCATAACTTTTACCGACGTTTTAGTAAAAACGTCACTGAAAGATATACTTTGGCTGACGTTTTTCAAAAAAACGTCAGCAAATATTACTCTTCACCGACGTTTTCTAATTTCGTCGGCAAAAGAAGTACGCTTTACTTTTATTAAATTAAAAAATAATATATCTTTCATTGACGTTTTAAAAAACGTCAGTGAAAATAACTTTGGCCGACATTTTTTCAAAACACGTCGGTAAATATAGATTATTACCGACGTTTCTAATTACATCGGCAAAATGAGAATTTTTTACTATTTTTGAAAATAAAAAAATAACATATCTTTTATCGGTGAAAACAAATTTGGTCGACGTTTTATTGAAAAACGTCGGCAAATGTCGATCATTCCCGACGTTTTTTAATTACGTTGGTAAAATGAGACCTTTTTTACTTTAAAAAAAAAAATTAATATATCTTTTACCGACGTTTTTTGAAACGTCGGGGAAAATACAAAGATGTCGGCAAAAACTAAATTTTATCGACGTTTTTTATAAACGTCGGGAAACCTCTTTTTTAATTTGTATTTTACCAACGAAAAAAAAACGTCTGCGAAAGTGTTTTTATTTTCTTTTTCATATAACTGATGAGAAAAAAAACATCAAAAAACGTTTTTTTTTTTTTTTAATTTGTTATGTTACCCTTTTCCTACCAACTTCAATATCACAACCAGATAATGCGGGTCAACTGTGATTCGTTTCATACAAAACCCCTTAGGCTTGGGTTTGGGAGTGGGTTGGTAGTTTGGACCCTTTCCAGATTATAAAGGGTTCGGAAACAGTATCATTTCTCTTTATAAAACAGTATAGACTAAAATTAATCCCATATAAACCCATCCTGATCTTTCTACAACAATGTACATAGCAATTATTGATTCAAGACCAACATACAGTATTACATGTGTGTGTAGATGCATGCATGTCTGCTCCCTGCATTGCACCATTATTCATCTCTCTGAAGTTCGAATACAGAGGAAGGTTAATTTAAGGAGACTATTAGGCAATCTCAGGAATCATAAGCTTCTAGGCTCTTCTCAATTAGTAAGTTAGTTCAGCATGGCTGGCATCTCTAATATCATCAAGTCCAGTAGTGTACATAACCATCTGTTCAAAGCCAAGAGGGTAACATAAATCATCAAGTTTCTGGAATATAAATAGTTGATACTGATATCATCAAGTTTTTTTATTTATTTTAAATTATCGGCAATGTTGTTAAAGCTATGGATATTTCTGGAATGCCATCAACTACATTTCATCAAAGGCTACAGGCACCTCGGGTCTAATTACATCTTCTAAGACGTGAAGTAACCAAATTGCGTCTGGGACTTCTATCATTATTTTATGAGAAATAATGAAATTGAAAATTTGGCCTTAACACAGGCTCAGGTCCCAACCAACCGATCTCTACTAGATTTCAACAATTGTGATTAAACTAGTAATTAACCTAGATCCAATTAAAAGCAAGCAATCCACAAAAGAGAAAGACACAGGATTTTTACGTGGAAAACCCTACTCGGAAAAAAACCACGGGCCTTATCGTCTAGGCCAACAGACAACCAAGCACTATGTAAAGAAAGTTACAAGAAAACTCACAACCCTTCCCAAATGAAAACTCAACCTAGGGACTGCGTGATATTGCCGACTACTTGCCGTGCACCTTCACCGTACTTGAAACAAACGCCTCGAAGTCGTCTTCAAGGAGTCTCTACTTCAAAGGAGTAGAATGGAGCATAACCAAAGCTTCAGATCTTCAGCTCTTCAGAAAAACAGCCTTGGGGGAAGATGGATCTCTCAAGTTCTCTCTAGGGTGTTATCTTTGATAGAGAGGTAAGGTAGAATAAAGAGATAAAGCCTTTAAATAGGCCTAGGTTTGTGCCTTAGGGTTGTAATCTTATTAGGAAACATCTTGGCACTTTGAAACAAAGAAGGAGAGGAATTCTGGGCAAGTTACTAAATTTGCGCCAAGGTTCGCTCGAGCGATCAAGATATTCACTCGAGCGACCAGGCTTCTGTCTGCAGGTTCAAATGATGGCTCGAGCGAGAAGAAGCTTGGGTCGAGCGATGAAGGTTCTGTCTCATGTCCGCTCGAGCGACCATGAGGGTTCGCTCGAGCGAACTACTTACTGTCTTCCGGAAAAGGATTGGCTCGAGCGAAGAATAGATGTGGCTTGAGCGACCAACGCTCTGTGAGCTATTCGCTCGAGCGACCATAGTGTTCGCTCGAGCGAACTGCATTCTATCTTTGACGCTGGGCGTTGGGTCGAGCGAACTGCTTGGAGAGCTTGAGCGAAGGATGTTCTGTAAGGGTTCGCTCGAGCGAATAGATGATTGCTCGAGCGACCGGGCTTCTGTCTGCAAGTTCAGATGATGGCTCGAGCGAGAAGAAGCTTGGGTCGAGCGATGAAGGTTCTGTCTCGTGTCCGCTCGAGCGACCATGAGGGTTCGCTTGAGCAAACTGCTTACTGTCTTCTGGAAAAGGATTGGCTCGAGCGAAGAATATATGTGGCTTGAGCGACCAACGTTCTGTGAGCTGTTCGCTCGAGCGACCAGAGTGTTCGCTCGAGCGAACTGCATTCTGTCTTTGACGCTGGGCGCTGGGTCGAGCGAACTGCTTGGAGAGCTTGAACGAAGGATGTTCTATAAGAGTTTGCTCGAGCGAATATATGATCGCTCGAGCGACCATTGACAGTCCTGAAAGAATTAGACTTCTGTACACACGGTATGAGCAGTCCTTTTCTAATCACAAAATACATTGAAAAGAAACCCGATTTTGTCCATAACCCAATGAATTAGCCAACCTAAAATCTAACAATCTCCCCCTTTAGCAATTCATGGACAAAACCCTAATTACACAAAAATTCTACCCAAAATCAACTAAACAGAAACGGACTGAACCTGCCAACCTGAAACCACTTCCAAGCCAGAAACAAAATCAAATGCATTTATCATAGAAGTTGAATCAAAAATTATAAACAGCGAAAAGTATAAGCATAAGCATTAGCATAAAGAAAGCATAAGCGAAACACATCTTCAAATTCGTCAAATTACTCCCCTTTTTGCCAGGGATTGACAAAGTGCAGAAGAACGAGACAAAAGAGAAAGTCAAGAAAAAGAATGACAGTAGAAGACAAAGTGCAAGAGAAACAAAGAGAAGATAGTAAGCCACCAAGGTTATGAAGTGTCCCAGTAAAGGAAAAATGATCATTGAGGAGGTCCCAAACTAGCCAGAATGGCGGCAAGAGTTTCATCAATTCTGTTGAATCGTTCATCCATATGCATTCGCAAACCCTGAACATCGGCTGCAAGTTGGGCAACTTGGTTGGGGGGTCCTTGTTGCTCCCCCAGAATTGGTGCAGCTGGTGTAGGTGCTTCTCCCGGAGCCTCATCACCCTGAGCATGTTGGACATGAGAAGTAGAGAGGGTGAGAGTGCGAGAGTTGATTGGATTCCGAATTTTCTGGAGTAAGTCATTGGACTTTTTGGGAACCCCTTTGTGAGCGAGGAACTTAGAAATCAGCACACCAAACGGAAGAATGGAATTCTTCTTTGCACTTAAAGTTCGGACTATGGCATTCAGAATGATTTGAGGAATATTAACACGTCTACCCGTCCCAACGCAATATAGAAGATAACCATTCTTTTGGGCAACATCAGATGTGTGACCCCTTGGCTCCAAATTGTGACAGACAAACCGATTTAAAAACCGGTATTCGTCAGTCAAATTCCCATGAGGGATTAATCCACTTGGCCAAGCCGTAGGCTCCCCACAAATCGTTGAGCCCACCAAGTCATAGTCAATCTGAGTATTTGCCGGGATGGGGTAGTCTGGGTTCTCAACCTCTGGAATATCGATGAAGTCTGCTAGATCAGATACAGAAATTGTAATCCACTTGCCCCGTACATAAGTTTTGAGATTCCCAGAATCTTGTATCTCCATGTTGTTGTAGAATTCCCTAACCCAGTCCACGTAAATCTGCTTAGAATGGAAAGTAACCAACGGGAACCAATTGCGGGTTGCAAGGCTCCTAAAAACAAGTTTATCATGAAGCTCCTCAGCGACTTCTCGTTCTGATTCTACACTTCGTGAAAGAAATTTCTCATTAAACTGATTTGCTTTGCCCAAAGATGGAAATCGAGTTTGATCATAAGCAGGTTGAGAAGAAGATGATTCAGCATGAGGCCTCTTTTTGGGTGCCATGTGGAAAGTCTGAGAAAAAAAATTGAAGCACAAACTAACGAGCTCAGTGAATGCAGAAAACCACTGTAGAAACCCTAAAACTTCCACAAAACTTCCACAAAGCCATAGATCCCTGCAAAGACTAACACTTCCACAAATCCCTGCAAAAAAAATTGGGTTTCACCACCCACTCCACATTCCAAATATCTCTCTTGTTTCCACAATCAGTTCCACAAGCACCAACATAGCATCCTACCAATTTTGCATCAAAAGGCAGTCCAGGAAATATATACCATTACAAAAAAAAAATCGGTTTCACAAAAAAACAGTGTGACAGAACACAAGTTATTCACTGCACAATTTGTCCAGAATTTATCCACTGCACAACCTTGCACAACTCCACAGACTCCTGCAAAAAACAGAGTGGGTGTACTACCAAAAACCAAACACCTCCTTCTACAACCACAGGCACTTCCAAGAAACACCAGCATAGCTCCAACAATCACAAAAAGAAGCCATGAAAAAAATCACAACTCCACAATATTTACACCAAATAACCAGTAACAAACCATAACAAGAGTTCACAATATTTCCACTTCACAAAACATCCAAATCGCAATAATACCAAATCTCAAGATATCCAACTCACAATCATGCCAACTAGATTAGAGTGCAAACAATAATCCATATTCCACAAAAAAAAAATGAAAAAGAGGAATGAATGATGCATGAGACTGAAAATGGCATGATAAATCCTAATACGAAACCCTAACCTAATGAAATCAACTAAACAAAAGAGGGAAAATGAAAAACCTAGCAAGGAGCATGATTAACAAATGAACAAAAATGGAAAACCATACCTTTAATCAAGGGTAACGAACTGGAAGGAAGAGATGAAGGGCGCTGCAGAAAAAGGGCAAAAACGCAAAGAAAAACGAAGATGAAGAGAGAAATGAAGGAAGAACGGAAGAGAAGGAGAAAACCGCTAGCTGCAGTTATTGCACAGGTTCGCTCGAGCGAATGTAACGTTCGCTTGAGCTAACTCCTTGCATTTCGTACTTCTTCATTACGGCGCGCGAAAAACCACTAACGGCTATGCATTTGTCAAAACACTCCAAATTACTCGGTAACGTACAGTTAGAAGTGAAAATTTTCCCTAATCTAATTGTATTGAATATGTGAAAATTATGACCAAAAAAGAAAAAAAATTTTAAAAAATAAAACTTGTGTGTGAACAATTCCCCCTAAATCTCCTCAAAATGAACTTCGTTGTTGCATGGGGAGCATACCCATAAAAAACAAGTTAGATAATCAATCTTTTTCTCGTATATGATGCCCCCCCTTTTTTTTGTGATTTCCATTTACTATACCAAGTCACTTTTTGTGACAAACGCCATATTATTGTTTAGTTTTTCACAAGTTGGATAGAGAGACGAACCATCATAGGTGACTTTCACACTAATGAACATGGTAGCCTTCTCCAAATGAAAATTACCAATCAAGTGGTAGCTATCACACACATTCTTAGGTAGTTCTGATCCTCCGGTTCAAGACGACGATCGTGACACCTCTTAAAGAAAAAGGAGGGAGAGGTACGTGTGAAAATCAAGAATGACTCATGCAGTGTATACGAAAATAAAATAAAATTTAGTCAAGTGAAGAAGTGCATGTGCAATTAAATAAATGAAATTTGATGGAGTTTAGGGAATAGTAGAAATCCCTAGTGATTTCATTTGAAGAAATATGGCCGTGTTTGACCTGTTGCACATATCTAACAGTTTGGATCATGATTTCGGGTCCCATAAATTAAAAAAAAAAATGAAAAACCGGACTGTCCAATGAGGACGTCCATATCACTGTAGTGACAAGCATCTATCCGCTTCAGACGAGTTTGTCTGATTAGAATTTGCCACTTTTTTTGACTTCATGACTTGATGAAACAGAAATTATTTGTCTTAATGCCATTTGAATGGACACAGTAAAAGCTTGAACCAAACATGCTAGAAGCGGATTCAATCTGTTTTAAGCCAATAAGAGGAGAAAAGTAGAGATGTCAAACTGAACCTAAGTGTTAAGAATCCAACGTTTTTAAGTCTAATTCGTTAACCGTGAGTCCTATTTGGGAACTGTCAATTCCGTCAAGTTCCGTTACCCTTGAGCGAAGTGCTCCTGCTGGATTTTCCAATTTTTTCGGGTGCCGTTTCTCGTTCTGGACCCCTGACGGGCAGTTTTCGAGCCTAAGTGTCAGAAAATCCTTTTTAATTTTTATTTTACATTGGTAAAACTATCAGAGACTATTATCGACAAATTATATGACGTCGGTAAAATGAACATTTAGCGAAATTTTTTGTAAAATGTCGGTAATGTTTTAAATTTTTTTTAGGAAAATTAAAAATCAGAGTCCTTTACTGAAGAATTTTTTTTTTACAGATGAAAATTAGGGTCGGACATTTTATCACTGACGTTTAATATAAAACATCGGTAAAGGTTCGTAGACTTTTTTACTTTTTTTTTATAAAAAATTTAAATAATTTTTGCGACGAAAAAAAATCATCGGCAAAATTCCCACCTTTTTTTCCCTCTTCGCGCCACCAAAACACCTCTTTTCACTCTCTCCCCTGCTCTTCTCTCTCATGCCACCAAAACCCCTTTTCAATCTCTCCTGCGCCTCTCTCACTCTCTGCTCTCTCACTCTCTCTCACTCTCGCTCTCTCTGCTCTCTCACTCTCGCTCTCTCTGCTCTCTCTCATTCTCGCTCTCTCTGCTCTCTCACTCTCGCTCTCTCTGCTATATCTCTCTCTCTCACTCGATCTCTCTGTTCTTTCTCTCTCTCGCTCTCTCTGCTTTCTCTCTCTCTCGCTCTCTCTGCTCTGCTCTCTCTCTCGCTCTCACTGCTCTCTCTCTCTGCCCGAAACCGATTGTCGCTCGAGACCCTCTCTTCCGTTGCTGCCTCTGTGGGGAAGAAGACCGTAAATCGATTGAAAGGAAATAAGAAAAAGAGGAGAAGAAACCGAAGAAGAAGAAGAGAAGAAATCGTTCGCTGCTGGGTTGCTCGTCTACTCCCTGTTACTGGGCTGCTCGTCTTCTACCCTGCTACCCGCTGCTCATCTCATTCCAGTACAACTGCTCGTTTTCTCCCCACACCAGTCTTCTTCTTCTTTTTTTTTTTTACTTCATATGGGATTCCCTGTTGCTTTTTATTTTTATGTGGTGAATACTTTTGATTCATTGATGTTGGTCTTGATGAGTAGAAAGTGAGTAGAAAAATGAATAAAGATTTTAAAATGAGTTGTCTTGGATTTTATTCTCCGAGACTGATTTGGAGTTTTTAGCACACTTTGTCTATTATGAAATCACAGCCCCACTCCCTGTAGGGACTTTTGTGATGACCAATACCAATGCTCAAGTTAAGATCGTTTTTGCTTTTAAAGGTCCAAGTCATTCAATCAAGTGATGATGATTGAGCAAAGAAGCAGGCTTTGATCTCCTGTATCTTCAATGTGGGGATCCGTTGGTTGATTGATTACCTAGCACTCATTCACTCAAGACTGTTGGTCCTGCATTTGAGTGCCACCTGAGGCATTAAAAAAGAAAAAGCACAAAGAATCTAGAATTGAGTTTTCTTGGATTCTAATCTCCGAGATTGACCCCTCTTTTGGATTCATATGTTCTTTAAAACTAAGCTTGTCCAAGTTCTAAACATGTTAGTGGTGGAAAAGAATTCTGATTTTCTAATTCCCTAGGGCTACCTGCACACCTGCATTTCATTTGTAATGCATCCCTACATTTCATCTGTGCAAGTATTTGAATTAGTACGTTTTCACTCAGCTGGTAAATGAACACCAAAAGTCCTCAAGAAAGGGTTGGATTACCCTAGTTCGAGTCTTGGTCGGAATGGGGAGAAATCTACATACAGTGCCTTAAAATAAGGTTAGATTGGGATGCTAGATTTGGATGAAAAAAAAAAAAAAAAAGGTTACATTCCAATTGACATCCCTGTTAATCTTTCCGGGAGTAGAGAAGATGGAATTATGTAAATAGGCGTGAGACAAACATCTTCACCTTTTGAATCTCCAAAAATGAAGTACATTCCCACTGAAATACTCGAGTGGACAGTGTTGGCACATGTTCTGAAAATCCTGAACTTGTTAATTCTAGAATCAGCCCTCAAAAGTCCTGAACTCATTAATGGTAATTCAAAATAGATATAATAAAAAGACTCAATACTTTGTGAATGTAAATATGTATTTAACATTGGAACTTGCTGAATCTGAGTTCTCTATTCACAAATTCAAGACTTAAAATGAAGCTGAAGCTTGTATTTAGGAGTTTTTAAACCGAGTCTCGGAGTTGTTTGGGAAGTCTACTTTCATGCTTAGATCACTTGTGATTAGGTCAGATATTGGTGAGCATATTCTATATCTAATTTCTGATTACTTGATTAGGTCAGATAGGGACAGGAGTTGGATATTACATTATTAGAACTGATTTAGTGCAGAGTACATAGCTGGGGTGAACTCATTTATTGATTTTGCAAAGGCAAATTTGGTTGGGGCAATGTTGATTAACTGCCCGTGTAACGATTGTTGTAACCATCGGAAGCATGACTATGTAACTGTTAGAAGTCATTTGCACATTCAAGGAATGATGGTCTCATACATACAGTGGATATATCACGGGGAACCTATAGTTCAACCTAATGATTCAGATGAGAGCGAGGATGAATCAGAAGAGAATCAAGATGAATACAATGAGTTGATAGAGGACCATCGTAGGGGAACTTACTTGGAGGAAAATACTCAAGAGAGGGATGATCCACAGGATTTTGAAAATTTGTTGAAGGCTTCTCAGCGTGGCTTGTACCCAGGATGCAAAAACTCAGATACTCTGTTATCGTTTGTCATCAAGATATTGCATGTGAAGGTAGAAAGTGGGTGTAGCAATAAGTCGTTCGACAAGGTTCTTTAGATTTTTAAGGACTTCTTACCCGAATGTCATGTGGTGCTGGAATCAGTTTATGAGGCGAAGAAATTATTTCGTGACTTGGGCATGGGATACAAGAACATAGATGCCTGCAAACACAATTGTGTGTTGTATTGGAAGGAGAATGCTCAATTGGATAAATGTCCAGAATGTGAAGAGCTTAGGTACAAGGTCAATGATGGCAAGCGAAAGAAGGTCCCTCATAAGGTGCTCCGTTACTTCCCATTGACACTGAGGTTACGCAGATTGTATATGTCAAGGAAGACAGCCACAGAGATGAGATGGCACAGTGAGAAGCGCGTTGATGATGGGATAGCGCGACATCCGGCTGATTCAGTGGAATGGAAAGAATTTGATAAGAAATATCCAGAGTTTGCCCAAGAGACACGTAATGTGAGGCTGGGGTTAGCGACCGATGGATTCAATCCTTTCGGTAACATGAGCACCTCTTATAGCATGTGGACTGTCATACTTATGCCCTATAATTTGCCACCATCGATGTGCATGAAGAAGCCATTCTCCATGATGTCATTACTTATTCCAGGACCAAACTCACTGGGAAATGATATTGATGTATATCTGAGGCCCTTGGTTGATGAGTTGAAGGAGTTGTGGGATCATGGTGTATCGACTTATGATGCCTCCACTAAACAGACCTTTCAAATGCATGCGGCTGTGATGTGGACGATAAATGACTTTCCTGCATATGGTAACTTGTCTGGGTGGAGCACAAAAGGTTATAACGCTTGCCCCTTGTGTAATAACAGCTCGCTAGGGGTGAAGTTGAAAGATAAGATTGGGTACATTGGCTATCGAAAATACTTGGAACTGAACCACCAATGGCGTAGAAGCAAGGCCTTCAACGGTTAGCCTGAGCGTGAAAAGAATTCTTTGGATTTACTGGGGCAAAAGGTACTAGACCAGCTAGAAGAACTAGCCCTGGTCAAGTTTGGCAAGAATAACAAAAGACCGCGTGACCATGGAGAACTGAATTGGACAAAGAAAAGCATCCTATTTGAATGGCCCTACTGGAAGTGCAAAAAACTCTGACATAACCTTGATCCTATGCACATTGAGAAGAACATAAGTGTAGCTTTGGTTGGAACAATTTTGGGCATAAAGGGCAAAAACAAGGACACTGAGGAAGCGCGCAAGGATTTGAAAAATATGGGCATTAGGCCAGAGTTGCATCTAGTGGAGAGGGGCGATGGATCCAGCTTGAAGCCGCATGCCTGTTACACTCTGGAACCAAAACATAGAGATGGCTTTTATGAATTCTTGAAGTCAATCAAATACCCAGATGGCTATGTGGTGAACCTTTCGAGGTGTGTAATCGAAAAATGATAAATTAGCTGGTTTAAAGAGCCATGATTGCCACATCCTTATCCAACGCATCCTTCCTATTGGCATGCGCGGCTTTCTGAATAAGGATATCTGTACAACATTGTTCGAGTTAGGCAGCTTTTTCCAAGACCTTTGCTCGAAAACACAGAGACATGATGATTTGAAAAAAATGGAGGAGCAGGTAGTTTTAATATTGTGCAAGCTGGAGAGGATTTTTCCTCTGCTTTCTTTGATGTGATGGTTCATCTATCGGTTCACTTGCCACAAGAGGCCATGCTTGGTGGACCGGTGCAATATCGGTGGATGTACCTGATAGAAAGGTAATAGTTGATGACCATTGATTAATTATTTATGTATTAGTGCAATTGCTTTGCATTGAAAATCGTAATTGTTATCGTTGGTAGTTTAAAGGTTTCTGAAGACCCTAAAAGGGTATGTTCGCAACCGAGCTCGGCCTGAAGGTTCGATTGTCGAGGCTTACATTGTCAAGGAGTGTCTCACTTTTTGCTCAATGTATTTAAGGCAGACTGATCGAGTAGAGCGGTATGATGATGGTGGCGAACGTGGCCCGGGGATGTCGGTCTTCACACAAACTGTCCGTCCCATCGGACTGATGCCAAGGGCACATAATCCTTCTCAAGGAGAGTGTGACAATGCTCATTGGTTTGTGCTGAATAATTGCCCCGAGGTGGAGCCGTATCTACAGTATGTGCTTCAATCTAGCCATATTTATGCATTGCTTGTTAACTCCTTTATTCATTCTCTACTCGTATTTATTCATTAAAAGCTATCTTGAGTAGGGAACACAAGAAATTAGTGCAAGATCAAAGAGGTGGAGACGTCAGGCAGATACAGAAAAAAGAATTTGCAGAATGGTTCAAACAACGTGTAAGACATATAAAATATTGTCATTTTAATTGCTAGATATTATTGGATTACACTTCAAATGACACGGTTAGTCTAATACATTTGTCTTAATCTGCTTATGTAGATTAATCAATTGCGAACTCTAGGGTCACCAGAAGCTTTTCATGAGATGTGGTCATTAGCAAATGGCCCTAGATCCCTAGTGAATCTTTATCAGGGTTGTGACTGCAATTGCATCCGATACCACACTATAGACCGTGAGAAATGCCGTAGGAGCCAGAGTAGCGGCTTGGTCATGGAAGGGGAATACGAAGGGGTGAAACATGACTACTATGGCTACATATGCAAAGTCTGGGAATTGTCCTATCGGCACGGGGGTAAGGTGGTCTTATTTGAATGTGAATGGTACAACACTAGTACCAAGCACAAGAGAAACATCGAAGACCATGTTACAAGCATTGATATCACGGGTCGTTGCTTTAAGGATGATCCATTTGTCCTACCAAGTCAGGTGACACAAGTCTTCTACGTCAATGACACCAGTAGAGGAAAAAATTGGAGATTCGTAGAACGGGTCAAGCCTCGGGGAGTATGGGATGTACCCGCTAAGCGGGATGACGGCTATGATGATGATGATGTACCTAATGATGCATTTTAGCAAGACGAAACAACATTTGTTGTCCTGGTCCTCGTCGATGGTACTAGTGTCCAATACTCTATGGATGATATAGATCCTGAGATCGTTCTCAGTGATGAGTCAGTAGACGAGGATGGCCAAGACGAGGATGAAACACTGGCGGAGTACGAAGATGATGAAGAAAATGATGTTCATAGTCAGGAAGATGATGACATGGACTATGACATGTAGTGTTTGTTTCAGGTTTTGCATATGTAACGATTAAGTAAATTAATAAAGATCTTCTCTTACATAATGGCATTGTCTTCAATTTCATTTTCTCTTCTGATTTGTTCATATATGGATAAGACATTTCTACATTTCACATTTTATTCTTATTTTGCAAAAGATGCCAAACGGAGGGAAAAAATGGGTCAAACCAGGAGAACTGTCCCGTCAAGTGCAAGCATCCAATTATTTATTAAAGAGAAAAAAGACAATTAAGCAGAATGCAGAAAAACTTGCATCTCTTGGGCTCCCACCGACCGCATGTACTATATTTGGTTCGGCTAAAGGGACAAACGAGAAGGGAAAGAGGAATGTTAATGGGAATGATAAGGATGAGAAGTACATTCCCCCCGAAGATGATGATGTAGATGACGAGACATCTTGGTCTCAATTGGATGAGGTAATCTTTCTGTGAATGTCTATGATGTGTACTTGAAAATATTAGTTTCAAGTTGGTGACACTCATGCTAAAATGATTTCCATTTCCATTTAATGTAAATTGCTGACATTCACTTTACTAATATTATTGATTTGTGCTGAATTATTTATTTTCCTTGTCACTTTGCTTTAAGCCAGATTGCAGATATGCCTCGGGAAAAGAGGGCGAAACGTGCTCGGCAGATCGCAGCTGCACTCGGTTAGCTCCTGTAGAGAGCACACCTGAGCCCTCGACGCAGCCTCCGCCAGCTGCTCTCGAGGTTACACGGTCTAGAGGATCATGGAGCACCCCTGATTTAGCAGCCCCCCAGCCTCTGCCGATTCAGCCTCTGACCACACATCCCCCGCCGACCCAGACTCAGTCGTCCCAGCCTTCCACGAGCCCTCATACAGTCAGGAGCAGCGTAGGTGAGAAAATTATGACCTTTTAAATTTCAAAATGGTTCACCTCAATTTATTCATTTGTGTTCACTAACTCATTTAGCACTATCATCTTAACAGCATCAGCCCTAGCCTCGGAGGTTCCGAGCCGTGTAAGGGGTATTACGCGGGGGAAGAATGTGACAAAGCTGAGGAGACGGCTAGGTCATTACATCCCAGTCTCGATCCCCATCTCCAGTCATAGGCCAGAAGGGGAACATGCCCCATCAATGGTTAACCATCTTGGGTTAGCCATTAGAGAGGTTGCCCCGGTCAGGCCCCATGGCTGGAAGAAGCTTGACAGTGGGATCAAGCTTGCCATCGTCACTGCTGTTAAGGTAAACTGAAACAAGAAATATCAACCAAAATGATTATAGTTGTGATCCTCATTACAATATTTGACTATATTTTGTGATTACTAATCTTTATATGGCTCTCCCCTAATTGCAACAATTTTTTGATATCGGGGACTATGAAGGTGATATGTAGCTCCGGGCGGACATTGACCGCCAATGCGGAGTTTTGTATAAGAGTTGGAAGTATGAGCTGCATGCTCACTATCTCGAGCTTTTGGAGCAGGGGGTTCCTCGACCCCAGGACCACCCGACAGAGGGTTGTGGTCTAACTGATTGGCAGCTTGTGGTCTCGCAGTGCTGGGAATCACCAGCCTGGAAGGTAACCTTGGGATGTTATCTACAAAAATCTGCTTGCCTACTTAATTCCTTGTTTAATTATGTTCTTGCTTCATTTGTTTCTCTTTTTGTCGATGCTTAAAATGGCTTTGTATGTCGTTTTCTATGTAGGCGAAATCAAAAAAAGCTCAAGAGAGTCGAGCCAAGCTGCCATATAATCATACCAGCGGCTCCAGGTCATTTGCATCGAGGATGTCTCTGAGGTACTAATTATATTCATATGAAGAAACTTGATTAAGTTTATTAATTTATAAATATGTAGCTGGGTTCATATCTAATACAAAGCTATTTCAAATGACAGACGACACAGAATGCCGGTCAAGCGCCGCCTATTACTCAGTTCTTCCACGACACCCACTACAGACAAAAGAGTAATGAGTGGGTAAATGAGGTGGCTCAGCAGAGACATGTACGTTTAATTATAAATCAAATATGATCAATAATTCCATAAAAGCATTCTAAATCACTTATTGATTTAAATGGCAGGAGGCCTTGGTGCAGCGGACTGAGGAGCAACCGCAGCCCTCTGCCACAACTCCGATGACTGAGGAGCAGATTGCTGCTGATGTGCTTGGGAAGAGGTCGGGATATGTAAAAGGGTATGGGATATATACGGGACCTCTTCATATTCCCCACAGCCTCGGGCGCCGGATCCTGAGGTGATCGCCCTGAGGGAGCAACTAGCTGAGCAGGCTGCGAGGCAGGCTGAGCAGGATAGGAGAACACATACACTTGAGGCCCTCGTTCAGCAGTTGGCAGCTGCGGCAGGGATAGATCCCTCCGGCTATTTCAACATCACAAGAGGGACCACTTCTGCTAGTGATGGCACAGCTACTGGAGATCATGATGTGACTCTTTGGTTAGTAGATTACTCTCTTGAAATTTTAACAGAATAACTATTTGAAAATTATAAACAATTGAAATTTAACACAATAACTATTCGAAAACTATTCATAATAACTTTCCCACACTTAGGCTCGAAAACGGCCCGCCGGGGGTCCGGAACGGGAACCGGCGACCGAAAAAATACGTCTCTAAGGAGGAATATACAATAATATGTCTAGATGTGGATACACATAATGCGTTAGTACGGACAACTTATATACATATAACAAATATTTATCTGTCTCTGAATACTAGTGTAAAAATACACAAAGCTACAAGTCAATTCTAAAATGCTTGTCAATTTCATTTTGCAAGCATAGGTTTTCAACAAACTCAGCACGGTAAACACAAGAGGAAAATACACTTTTCTGATAACAGCAGATATCCATTTCATTGAAATTCAACAGGACTCTAGTACAGAATATGCTAGAACTCTCTTTAAGCATTTGTACTTGATGATTGTTTTCATAAAATATGCAACTAGAACTCTCTATCATCATTTGTACTTGATGATTGCAGTGTTGATAGGAGTCCAATTGGGTGGAGCCCAACCAAAATCCTAGTCAGATTTGGTCACACGCTTTTCGATTGGGGTTAGATTTGGGCTTCAAAAGCACAACCAGAATTAAGTTTTGATGAGTTGAGGTTGAGGGCGTATTTGACCTGGTCCAACCTGAAACTAATTGACACAACCTCATTAAGCTATGCATGCTTTGGTTTTCCCAATTGTTGGACTGAATCACAAACCTTAACCCACAACAGGTCAAAGTGTTCCATGGAACTTTTCCTCTATCAGAGACATGTTAAAATTGGAACAATAGATTTCTTCACTGAAAAATTTGGATTCCTTTTCCGACACTTAGGCTCGAAAACGGCCCGCCGGGGGTCCAGAACGGGAACCGGCGATCGGAAAAATCTGAAACCGGCATGGGCACTTTGCTCGAGATGAGAGTAACCTATAGGAACTGACGGCTCACAAATAGGACTCCCGGTTAGGGAGTTTGGAGCGAAAAGGGATGTTTTTCCGACACTTAGGCTCGAAAACGGCCCGCCGGGGGTCCGGAACAGGAACCGGAGAGCGAAAAAATCCGAAACCGGCACGGGCACTTCGCTCGAGGGTAGTGTAACCTGTAGGAACTGATGGCTCGCAAATAGGACTCCCGGTTAGGGATTTAGGAGCGAAGACGGACGCTTTTTCGACACTTAGGCTCGAAAACGGCCCGCCGGGGGTCTGGAACGGGAACCAGCGACCGGGAAAACCCAAAACCGGCATGGGCACTTCTCTCGAGGATAGAGTAACTTGTAGGAACTGATGGCTCGCAAATAGAACTCCCGATTAGGGAGTTAGGAGCGAAGACAGACGCTTTTTCGACACTTAGGCTTGAAAACGGCCCGTCGGGGGTCCGGAATAGGAACCGGTGACCGGAAGAATCTGAAACCGGCACGGACACTTCGCTCGAGGGTAGAGTAATGTGTAGGAACCGACGGCTCGCAAATAGGACTCCCGGTTAGGGAGTTAGGAGCGAAGACGGACGCTTTTCAAACACTTAGGCTCGAAAAAGGCCAACCGGTGGTCCGGAACGGGAATCGGCGACTGGAAAAATCCGAAACCGGCACGGTCACTTCGATCTAGATTAGAGTAACCTGTAGGAACTGACGGCTTCAAAATAGGACTCACGGTTAGGGACTTAGGAGCGAAAAGGGACGCTTTTCGGACACTTAGGCTCGAAAACGGCCCGCCGGGGGTCCGGAACGGAAACCGGCGACCGGAAAAATCCAAAACCGGCATGGGCACTTCGTTCGAGATGAGAGTAACCTGTAGGAACTGACGGCTCGCAAATAGGACTCTCGGTTAGAGAGTTTGGAGTGAAAATCGACAAGGGTAGAGTAAAAAGATTCTAATTTATAATTTATATATATACATGTATATCTTTCTTTTATAATTTAATTTATTGAAAATATTCTAATGTTGTTTTTGTCATTACAGATTGATGGACGTTTTGGGATTAGTTGCAGACTTTACGGGTGTTTTATTCTTTTTAGTTTATTTGTATTTGTATATTGAACATTTTTATGGGACTATCTCATTGTTGATTAATGAAATATTTGATTAATGAGATCAATGGTTTGATGAAAAATGGCGATGGTCGTTTGAGCAATATTTGTTTGTATGCATTTTTAATATTGAATATAGGTATATGAACAGGTTTATATTTTGATACAGGTGTATAAACAGGTTTATAGGGAATTTTTATTGGAAAAACGAAAAAAACCTTAAAAAATTAAAAAGACTTTCACTGACGTTTTGTTTCGTCTGTGAAAGTCTTTTTATTTTTTATTTTTTTGCTTTTACCGACGCAAATAAATCGTCGGTGAAAGTAATTTTAAATTTTTTTATTTTCTTGTTTACATTTACCGACGAAAATACAACGTCGGTGAAAGTATTATTAATTTTTTTATTTTCTTTTTCCTTTTAGCGACGAAAAAGAAACGTCGGCGAAAGTCTTTTTAGTTTTATAATTTTCTTTTTTCATTTTGCCGACGAAAATTAAACGTCAGCAAACGTCTATTTATTTTTTTATTTTTTATTTTACTTTTACCGACGACAAATAAACGTCGGTGAAAGTCTCATTAATTTTTTTAATTTTCTTTTTTCATTTTTAGCGACGAAATAAAAACGTCGGTAACAATTGTATTAATTTTTTTATTTTCTTTTTTCATTTTACTGACGAAAATAAAATTTTCGGTGAAAGTCTCATTAAATTTTCTAATTTTCTTTTTCCATTTTTAGCGACGAAATAAAAACGTCGGTAACAATTGTATTAAAATTTTTTATTTTCTTTTTTCATTTTACCGACGAAAATAAAACATCGGTGAACGGTTTTAAAATTTATTTTGTTTCCTTGTTTATTTTACCGACAAAAAATAAACGTCGGTAAATATATTTTTATTTTTTATTTAGTTTTCTTTAATCTTTTGCTGACAAAAAAAAGCGTCGGTAAAAGTTATATAAATCGTCGGTAAAAATTTTTTTGCTGACGGTTTTTTTTTTCATCGGTAAACTGTTTTGTTGACGTACTTTTGCCGACGTCTTACCGACGAAATTATTTTCATTGGTAAAGACCTTCACCGACGTTTTTGTGTTCTTTGGCGACGAAAAAATTGGTCGCTGAATGTGTAAACTGTTGTAGTGACACAATGGTGGTCAAGAAGAAGAATGGGAAGTGGAGGGTCTGCGTGGACTTCACCGACCTTAACAAAGCCTGCCCCAAGGATAGCTTCCCCCTTCCAAAGATTGACCAGCTGATTGATGCCACCACTGGACACGATCGGATGAGTTTCCTCGATGCTTACCGAGGTTACCATCAGATTCTGTTGTCCGAGCTTGACCAGGAGAAAACCGCCTTCATCACACCCCGAGGCATCTATTGTTACAAAGTCATGCCCTTTGGGTTGAAGAATGCGGGAGCGACGTATCAGCAGCTGGTCACGAAGATGTTTCAGGCACAACTCGGCAAAACGGTGGAGGTCTACATTGACGACATGGTTGTCAAGTCTAAAAGGTCACAGGACCACTTGGTAGACCTAAGTCAAACGTTTGATATCCTCCGGTAGTTCCAGTTGAAGCTGAACGCGCCCAAATGTGCATTCGGCGTCGGCTTCGGCAAATTCTTAGGGAGCCTGGTCACAAGAAGAGGGATTGAAGCAAATTCGGACTAGATCACGGCGATCCAGGAGGTGCAGAGTCCAACCTCGGCGAAGCAAGTTAAGAGACTGACCGGCATGGCTGCCACACTCATCATCAGCTGAGCTTTCGACAAGTGCCGACCCTTCTTTCAGCTTTTGCGGAAAAGCTCTAAGTTCCAGTGGACACCGGACTGCGACCAAGCTCTACAGCAGCTCAAGCATTACCTATCTTCGCCTCCCTTGCTGTCACCACCGACGCAAGGCGAAGTCTTGTACTTGTATCTGGAGGTCTCGGATCATGCAGTGAGCTCGGTACTCATCAGAGAAGAAAACAGGCAACAAAGGCTTATTTATTATACGAGCAAGATCCTCCTCGATGCCGAGACCAGGTACTTACAGTTGGAGAAACTCGCATTAGCACTTGTCATTGCTTCTTGCAAACTCTCCCACTACTTCCAGACGTACACTATAATGGTTGTTACAGAACATTCACTCAAGACGCTCTTCAAGAAGGCGGACTTCTCCGGCAGGATCTCTAAATGGGCTGTTAAATTGAGAAAAATATGATATTAAGTATCAACCCAGAATGACCATCAAATCCCAGGTGTTGGCAGACTTCATTGTAGAGTTCAGCTCTCCGAGTTCGGTACCGAGACTTCTCGACACCAAACTGGGGGCCAATAAGGATATGTAGGCAGTCACTGAGACGGAACAGGGGCGGTCTTGGAAACAATTCCTTCACTCAGCTTGGAAGGTCTTTGTCGACGGGTCCTCAACATCCAAAAGGACTGGCGCTATCATAGTCCTCCAATCTCCGGAGGGCCTTGTCGTCGCGTAAGCCCTGACACTTGGCTTCAAGGCGTCCAATAATGAAGCTGAGTACGAAGCACTCATCGCCGAACTGAACAGCGCCAAAATCCTAGAAGCTCGGCATCTGGTGGTCTTCAGCGATTCCCAGCTGGGGACAAGCCAGCTTAGCGGAGACTACCAAGCTCGCAATGACAAGATGGCGGCCTACCTGGCTCATGCGAAAGAACTCCTCGCTCAGTTTGAAAGAACCGAAGTCCAACAGATCGATAAGGAGTCCAATTCTCATGCTGATGCCCTTGCCAGCCTTTTATCGGCTGTTGAAGCCGGGAACAGAAGAATTGTCGAAGTGGAGACACTTGAAAAGCCAAGCATAGAACTTCAGCCACCTCGGCAGCTCATGTGTGTTGATCTAGGTCCACGTTGGATGGACCCTATCACTGCCTACCTCAGAGACAACCAGGACAAGAACGAAGCTCACAAGATCAGGCTGAAAGTAGCCCGGTTTTGGCTATCCCCATATGGCAGGCTCTACAGGAAGTCGTACACTAGACCCTACCTCCAACGTGTCCATCCAAGCAAGGTCGAAGACTTCCTGTATGAAATTCATGAAGGAATCTGTGGTAGTTACATTGGAGGCCGGTCATTAGCATATTGAGCTATCAGCCAGGGCTATTGGTGGCCCTACATGCAAAAGGATGCCCAGCTCTATGCCAGAAAATGCGAGAAGTGCCAGAAGTTCTCACACTCCTTCCACTAGCCAGCGCAGGATCTGAGCCCACTCTCCAGTCCGTGGCCCTTCGTTTAGTGGGGGTTGGATATTGTGGGACCGCTCCATCGAACTCTAGGGAATAAGAGGTGGCTAATAGTAGCCACCGATTATTTCACTAAGTGGATCGAAGCCGAATCTTTGTCCTCTATCACCAAGCAGGACACGAAGAACTTTGTGTGGAAGAACATCATTACAAGATTTGGAATCCCACGGACTCTGATTTCGGATAACGGGACTCAGTTCGATTCCAACTTCTTCAGAAACTTCTGCCAGGAGCTCGACATTAGAAACATCTACTCCACCCCGGCGTACCCTTAGAGCAACGGCCAGGCTGAAATCTCGAACAAGGTGGTCCTCGACGGGCTCAAAAAGAGACTTGACCGAGCTAAAGGAAGATGGGCAGAAGAGCTCCTGAGTGTTCTATGGGCATACAGAACTACTCTGAGACGTTCCACTTCGGCAACACCGTTCTCCTTGGCCTACGGAATGGAGGCAGTAATCCTTCTTGAGGTCGGCCTCCCAACCTTGAGATCCGAACTCTGCGATCAAGAACTGAATGATGTAAATTTGGCCCGAGAGTTGGACCTCGTCGAGGAACGAAGAGAAGAAGCAGCCATCCGCTTAGCTGCCTATCAGCAACAGTTGGCCAGGGGCTATAATCAAAAGGTCAAGGAAAGAGGGTTTGTGGTAGGAGAACTGGTCATGAAGAAAATGCTCATTGGGGACAAAAACCCAAACGAAGGCAAGCTAGCACCTAACTGGCACGGACCATTCAAAGTGCTCTCAGCTGCAGGACGATCCGCATATAGACTCGAGGACATGGAGGGTAAAGAGTTACCATGACCATGGAATGCGATGCACCTCAAGAAGTACTACTTCTGAAAATGTATTCAAAATTTAAATATCAATGAAAGAAACATTCTTTTGGAAACGGATTTGTCTCTCTCAAGAAATGCCTGAAGTTACTTAGCTCGGTGACAGCACCAGCTACAGCTCGGCAAAAGTGCCATCTTCATTAGGCTCGGTTATAGTATTAGCCTTGGGTCGGTAAGTGTACTAGCCATTCTCATCTTGGTGACAGCACCAGCTATAGCTCGGCAGTAGTGCCAGCTTCATTGGGCTCGGTAAGAGTACTAGACATTCTCAGCTCGGTGACAACACCAGCTGCAGCTCGGCAGTAGTGCCAGCTTCGTTGGGCTCTGTAAGAGTACCAGCCATTCTCAGCTCGGTGACAACACCAGCTACAGCTCGACAATAGTGCCAGCTTCATTGGGCTCGGTAACAGTACCAGCCCCGGCTCGGTAAGTGTACCAGTTATCCTCAACTCGGTGACAGCACCAGCTACAGTACAGCAGCAGAGCCAACATTCGGAGGTACGCTTGGTTACAGAACCAGGTACACTACCACCAGAGAGGAAAAAAGCTAAAAATGTTCCAAGGCACCGACCTCAGTGTTCAAGAACACCTTAGGTTGAAGAACCAGGGTGTATTTCTTACATTAAGACGTCTTCAGAACCTCGACCTCGGTGTCCAAGAACACCTTGGGTTGAAGAACCCAAGTGGATTTCTTACGCCAAGACAAAGGACTGGCCCAACTCACTTTCCCAATGGTTATGGGTGCAAGTTACTGGGATTCTGGTTGCTGAACCAAGCTCAGTTACTTAAACTAAAGTCCAATTTTAGGCTTACAAAGAGTTCGGTTACCGAGACCAACTACTCAAGCAGAAAAACAAACATACCATGCAGCCATTTCATCAAACATGGGAGAAGTGATTTTAGCCAAGTCATGGGAAGAGATATTTCATTGAAATGAGAAATTCTGTTACATCAAAACAAAAGAAAATACAATGAAGGAAATACAAAAAGAAAAAAGTCAAAGGGATGCAGCTTCAGTGTTGCAGTCAATCTGTTGGGGAACTTCAGGTTCGGCCGGGCTTGCTTCAGGACCGGCTGGAGTGGCTTTGGAGATTTTCGGACAGGCTTCAGGCGCAGCGTTTGCCGCTGGAAGAACTTCAAAGGGCACCTCAGGATCAGAAGGCACGGCAGCACTGGGAGAAGGGACAGAGCCCGAGCTCGAAAACTTGGGAGGATTCCTGAAAGCAGGATCATCCTCAGGAACCCCAACCTTCTTCAAGGTGGTTCTCCATCCGAGCTCCCAGGCTCGCTCGCAGATCCGCTGCAACTGCGCTTTGTAGTTCACAGTCACTTCCTGGATCCCCTCTTCCATAGTAGCATCGAACTCGGCCCCATATTGCTCTTCGAGTTCGACGTTCTGCTTCGGCAAAGCAGACTTGAGTTCGGCCGCCTTCTCCAGGGCAGCTTCCAACGTGGTCCTTGCCTGATTCCTCTTAGTAACCAGGTAGACGTTCACTTTTCTCAGGAGGTGCGCATCCGCCTCCAGCTGCTCCACATCGGCTTGCGCCTTTTCAAAGTCAGCAGTTAGATTGGCATTCTTGCGCGCCTCCTCCGCCAGTAGCTCGTCCCTGGCCTCCAAAGCTTTCTGCAGCTCCTACTTCTCTGCTGCCCACTCAGCCGCCTTGGTTTCAACTTCCACTAGCCTCCCTATGCCGAGCTGGCATTTTTGAACCACCTGCGGAAGAAAAACAAGCGTTAGAAGTTAAATGCCGAAGTCAAACACTTGGAAGGATTTTTGTCAGAAATTTATCGAGATCGCCGACCGCATTATTGAAAGCAGTAGCGTTCCGCTGTCCATCCTCCCCCGTCTCTCCATGTCCCGAGGCAGGGCGCATGCTCACCCCAGCGCAGCGACCACCAAGGGATTACTGCCTGCGTGGTCCGTTACTACCAGCGGCCTCCCAAGCATACCCTCAATGTCCAGTCTCCATATGTCCGGGGGATGGGACTGGGGTGTTTCCTCAATGGGCAGTGGCGGTGCAGGATTGGATGAGGCCTTAGTCCTAGGCCTCTTCTCTGGCCATCCTCCCTCTTCCATGAGCCCAGTAGGGCGTTCCCGATCCCCTGCCTTGGAGAAAACCCAAGGGGCGAGTCACTGATGACGATGGCCGCCGGAGAAGTGGGGGCAGAGGTGGTCTTGGCAACAGCAGTAGGAGGCGGCGAACCCGGAGCATCACCAGCATGCTGGGGGGCATCCCTTGCCTTGGAGAAAACCCAAGGGGTGAGTCACTGATGACGATGGCGGCCGGAGAAGTGGGGGCAGAGGTGGTCTCGGCAACAGCAGCAGGAGGCGACGAAGCCGGAGCATCACCAGCATGTTGGGGGGCATCCGAGGCCTCATCCCCGAAAGCTAAGCCTCCAGGTCCTCCACCACGAAGCGCTGATGACGTCGGAGCAACATTCTCTCCTCTCCTTCCTTCGAGCTGGAGGGTACTGCAGCTCTCCTCCTCGGCCGCGAAGAGGTCCCGACTTCAGCAGTGGCGATCTCGGCAGGCCCCGAGTCCGAGTGAGATGTTGAAGCCTGGTCGCTGGACTCAATCAAACATCCTGTAGGGATGGCAACGGTCATCTGCTTCGAGCTCGTCCCTTCCCCGAAAAGTAGGGAATCTATCCTGGTCACCTTCCTCTTAGTATTGAAAGAACGGTACCTCGGCTCCTACCCCAGCAGCGACCAAGCGGCTCGGGTATTGTGACCTCTGTAGTTCTTCACTTGCTGGAGCTAGGCGTTGTTTCTCACCCAACCGGTTCTTTGAGCCCTCAGTCTTCTCTGGTGAAAATCTTCACATCAAACAGAGACATTAGTCCGGTAGGTATAGAGAGAAGAGAAAAGAAAGCAGAAAGATCTCGGTCTTTACTTGGAGGGGTCCCCAAGCGACGAGGGATCCGGACTAATATTGATGCCTTTGACTTGCCGAACTCCCATTCACTAGAGATGAATACTCAGTCGTCTCCCGCATATCGGTTGGAGTCCTCCAATGCAATGATGAAGCGAGACAGTCTTGCCCTCACCCGGAGGTAGTAGACATTTTCATCCCCGGACTTGCACATGTCGTACACATCCTCGATGTCCGAGACACCGAGGTCGATTCCTAAGATCCTATTCAACTCTACCACCCCCATGATGATTTTAAAGCCGTTCGGCATCAACTGGCAGGGGCAGAGGTTCCACCCCCTGAGGCAGTCCCTCAAGAGCAGATGAAGGGGGAACCAGCCCCACCTTCTATCATGGCCACTAGCCAAAACGACATCCAACCGTTGTTAAAGGCAGGCCGTCAAGGATGTCCTCGAGGTTATCGAACCTAACTTGAACGTTGTCTGGGATCCTGTATTTAGCCTTAAAGTCGGCTATAGTGTGTGGGTTTTCTAGTCTATATCTGTAGACTCCCATTTTCAGAGTTCAGAGAGGATGAAGGAAAAAAAGGAAAGCAGAGAAACCCTAGAAAGGGGAATGCGCAGAAGGAAACGAAGGCGACTTACAGACAGCAGAGTTCTCTTCAACAGCAGAAGAATTTCTCTCCAAAATAGACGCAGAAGAAGAAGAAGACCAAGACGAAGAGAACGCCTCCTGATTTATAAGGGACAGAGGCGCCGTTTCGACTTTCAAGAATGCCCATACGAGGCGTTACCTCGACCAACCCTAATGTCACCTCGAGGCAATTGAGCGGCAGCTGAGGAGACGATGCGTGGCATCAATAGCGCTTTCCCCGAAGGTTATTAAATGCCTTGGGCATACAAAGGGGTAGATCTTGATAAGAATCGGACGTCAGCGTCCGTTATCAGGATAAGGAAGAGCTCCCGCTCCGAACTTATTGCTCAGAAAGGTTCCACCATCACGGTACTCCTTTTCTGTGCTTCGGCAACGGTGCCAGCAAAACAGCTTCTGCTTAGCAGCCATCTTCAGCTCGGTAGCAGTACCAGCTCGGCAGGACCTCTTAGCTTCTGACCTTCGAGAGTTGAACTCTAAAAGGTCACAAGCTAGGGGCAATTGTGTGGGGAAATACCATAATACTGAGAATAGGCTAAACCTCAGTAATAGTACTAGCTAGTCGCTCTGATCTCGGTAACCACAGCTCGATAGCTCGGCAAAGACTGCCAGCTCGGCAGCTCGGTAAGAGTGCCAGTTTGGCAAGACCATTCCTGGTCTCGGTAAAGGTACTGAAGGCTGAAAGCGGGCCATCGCACTCCTATGAGAAGTACGGGCATGCTCTGACAGATAGGGTGGCGCATTATGGAGATAAGAAGTTGGCATTACCATTCCATCACGTCAGCTGTCTAAGGGGAATGGGAACGTCCGATGGGATGTTCCCTTTTTACCTACCACTGGGTGTCAGGGTAAAGCCTGATGGGACCTTACCCCACCTACCCCCACTCACCAAGAGACTGACGAGGATTCCGTCTACAAATACACATGGGATCAGCCCCATGAAGGTGCGCAACAAAAAATACATGCACCATCTCACTTCTCTTCTCCACTCTTCCCCTGCTTAGTTTCCAGAACTAACTCAGGCATCGGAGTGCCTTCGACTGATGATAGCCAGGGCCTTTGACCTCAGCTCCTTTCCTTCCCTTTTAGGTCTTCGGCGTTCGGTCTTTCCCGTGATCAAAGTTCTTCTTCGTCCTAATTAAGTGGGTGTCGTTATTGGCACTTACATGGAGATTCAAGTGAAGAAACTTATCGTCTTGATCTTAAACAACAAGAAAAGAAGACTAATAAATAGACCAAGTATGGAACCTTAAGATTTCACTCTAACTTCATTCTTTGAAAGAGAATACTTGACTCTACTTATAGACTTCACTTCTAAACTGGGATTGGACAACAATTAATCCCTTATAATTTTTTTAAGCAACAACTTAATAATGAAAATGCATGAATAAACCAAAAGACACATAGAAATCCCAAGATATAATGATGCTACATAGAGCCAAGAGACATGTCTTCATAGAGCAGTGAGCAATATTAAATTCCTGCAGCTGTATTGGGTAGTGAACCCACTGCATAGAACAGTGAATAAAACATGAAATCTAGCTTACCTCTAACATATTGTTACCGATAAAAATAAAATAAAATAGTCCATATTCAACTATTTTGGTTCAAGCCCTTAAGAGTACTTTGGGAAAAAATGGATCCACTGTCATTCTATAGGACAAGACCTTACATCTATTACAAATACAGGTATAACCCATATAATCCTCAAATACATCAATCAAACAAAAAACCATCCAATGTTTGGGAGATGCATTAAAAAATCACATGTCATTAAATCATCCAAAATCCAACATAACTTAAGGACAAAACCCAAAGCAATCGGCATAAGGAAGTGGCCTTGCTAAGTTGGCTCACCACATGCAATGTATAGATGGGATCCACAAGAGAAAAAAAAATGTAATTATGTAAAACTAAAAATCCTATAACCAGGACATTAGAATTTACTTTAAGTCACAAATTGCAACATATAGAGACCTTTCGCAAGGACTTGATATTCCCTTCTATGTAATAATTATAACTAGCTGCCGGTATGTTTGGATGTATGGTGAATTGAAGTAAAGTGAAGTGAAGCATCAAATCAAGAGAAAATAAAATATAAGAGGTTATGATGGTATTTTACTTTAGCTATTTAGTATAGAATCTTTTTGACTTTTTGTATAAAAAAGTTGAGTTGTTTTGTCTTTTAGTGGAGAAATGATGTTGCTTTTTTTACTTTTTTTGAAAAAGATGGTGGGAATTTTGAAAATGTGTACTTTTGATATGACCCATTGTCTTTTCTTGTCTGGATTCACCTCACTTTAACTTTACTAGTTAATTGCCAAACAAGCCCAAATTTCAAGAGCACGTACTACTGAATGCAACAACAATCATTTTACTTGATGGGCCGGGCTACAGTGCAGCGTCCACGTGTGAGGACTTTAAAGCAAGACTCAAAACAGCAAAGGACTTTATAACCATGACATATTTTAATGATTTCCAATAATGACCATACACATTCAGCCTTTT
This sequence comes from Persea americana, assembly GCA_029852735.1. Taxonomy (NCBI): domain Eukaryota; kingdom Viridiplantae; phylum Streptophyta; class Magnoliopsida; order Laurales; family Lauraceae; genus Persea; species Persea americana. Next base: position 27,719,486 of record CM056818.1, on the reverse strand, counting down.
AACTCTTTTGTCATACATAATGACGAACATGGCCCTCGCATTTTATAGAAATTGAAATATAGACCCGCATTTTGTGATTGTAAGAAGGGTTTTTTACTAGAAAAAATACTTTTTGTGGCTAGTGCACCAAACAGGAAACATTAGGCAAACATGCAACTTAATAGGGAATCCGTATAGAAAAATCAATTTTTTCCACCATTTTTTTGGGTGGTCACTATCGACCTTTATTTTATTTGTTGAGGGTTGACAGCGACCCTCACTATAATAAGTGAGGGTCGAAATCGTCCCTGACCAGGCATAAACTCATCTTCTTCCTTCTTCATCTTTTCCCCAAATTCAGTCGAATAATGGAGCATATACAAACATACACTTAGAGGTGTGCCCTTCTAGTGCTTAGATGACTTTTGGGGCCCATTTGGATGTGTGCCAATTCATGAAGGGTTGTGAAATGTAGGGGAGATCATGGGTGTGGATAAATTTTACTATATCCAATCGCAATTGCCCCTTCATATAAGCTGTTGAGACTTTTACATCTTTAAAATGGACGAGATAATGGCCAATTTTCTCTTATGTTCAAAAACTGGATTGGAGTAAAAACTTCATCCAGTACCCATCAAAACACAGATCTACAATTCCCATCCACCCCCTCCCCTTGAGTGGACCCGGTGTGCCCCACAAAATCATCATCAGTATTTGGTCAAGTTGCATACTAATGATGCAAGGCAGGCTCTCCCATAGCCTTGCCATTTGTAGGAAAAAACACTATATTAGTTCCGGTCATTGTTAGTGATCCAATGCAGAAAGTAACTTAAAAGATATTTACAAGCATCGACAATAATCATCTTATTGAGAATTTCATTTGTTTGATGTATTGGGAGATTTCCTTATTTACAATTATGATTTGGACAAAATCAATATATCCTGAGCATCAAAAAATCAATCTTGATACTAAATTATATAAAAATAGATCAACTACATGTCATTTACGCCACCCTCACTGGAATAATCCTTGCACCATTTTTTCTTGTGATGCCCAACTTTTACTATATCAAAAACTACAAAACAAATCTCCTTCGAGGCCCACCCACAAGACTCGATCAACAATCCGGATCATGACATGCTGTTGACATGGCAAGAAAAAAAACATGCGGCCAAGCTACTTGGCATGTCTTCAAGGGAATAAATGCAGACAACGAACAAGGGAGTCTTCCCTTTCTCCATCATTGGATTGGGTTTGAGGAAGAAGGAAGAAGATGAGTTTATGCCTGCTCAGGGGGTTGACTGCGACCCTCCCTTGTTATAGCGAGGGTCGTCGTCGACCCTCAACACATAAAATGAAGGTCGATAGCAACCACCCAAAAAAATGGTAAAAAAAGTTAATTTTCCTGTATGGATTCCCTATCAGGTGCATGTTAGCCTAATGTTTCCTATTTGGTGTATTGGCCACATAAAGTGTTTTTTTGGGTTAAAAATGAGGCCTACCTTTATAAATTGTTGTACATAGAGCCTGACTTTAAAAGTTACAACATGAGTTTTACATTTATAAAATTAAAGCATGGGCCCCATTTTGATAAGAATTACAATAAGGGAACCACCATCAGAAACAAGAGCATGGGGACCAACTTTACAAGAATTATAATGTCGGCCCACCTTTATATGAATTACCTTGTGGGCCCATCTTTTGTAATAGTGAGCCCATCCTTCTTTTGGAATATGGCAAGTGGGGCTCAACTTTAAAGAAATTACAAACATATAAGTACATGTTCCACAATTCACATTATTTTTGAAAATTTTGTGAGATTATTTTTGTAAAAAAAAAAAAAACACTTAAAAATTTTACATTATGTACACTCATCCACTGTAGCTAAAAGAAAACGTCTATTAAAAAGAGTAGCTCTCCGTAGCACATATTTTTAGAAGCCAAAACTCTAATATGTATATAACCCTTAAAATATAAAATACAATTACAAGTTTACCAAACGCTCTAATACATAGATAAACTCTAAATAATAAAATAAGAGCTTATTTTTAGAGTTTCCAAAGAGCTTAAGTGTCTATTACAATTTAGGTGGCCAATAATAATTTATAAAAGGGTGAATCCACATTCGCAATCACAAAAGATGGTCCACATTGTAATTTCTTTAAAGGTGGGGCCCATATTGTAATTTATAAAGATGGATTCCATGCTCCACAATCCCTACATGGACCCTTATTGTAATTCTTACAGTGGGCCAAAGTAATTCCTAAAGGTAGGCCCATGTTCTAATTCCTATAAAGGCGGGCTCCATAATATAATTTATAAAAGCGAGTCATGTTGTAAGTTTTCTAAAGGCGGGCTCCATGTACAACGCGTCATAAAGGTGGGCCAACATTATAATTCTTAACTGGTGGGCTTCATTTTTGCAATTTCAGATTGTGGGTCCAAAAACGGGAGTGAAATGTTTACAACTCATTCAAAAAGAGTTGAGATTGAATTTACAGGGGCATTATTGGAAATCTTAAATATAAGTTGGCTTTTAGTGAATAAAGGTATTTGCTTTTTGACTTTTTGTCTTTTAATGAATAAAGGTAGTTACTTTTTTACTTTTTTTGAAAAAGAAGGAAGGAGTTTCGAATTAAAGTACTTTTAATTTGATGCTTAACTTTAATTGACTTTACTTTACTTGACAAGTAAAATTGTCAAATGGGGGTGCCACAGAAAAAAGTTGACACAAATTCCAAAGCATATCTTTTCTCAAATTCCACAGCATATTTCTTCTATGTACCACCTGAGGTTTAAATTTTGGAAGTAATGGAGAGAGAGAGAGAGAGAGAGAGAGAGAGAGAGAGAGAGATCTCATACATGGAACAAACAATTGCGGAAAGCCAAAAGAAAGACTGCAATGAGAGTTGAGCCACTGAAACGTTCTTGGACCACGTTTGGTTGCCAAAAGATTTTTCTCCTATTGAATAATGATATGTGAGTATCAAAGCTTTGGGCCCTTTTTATAGGTTATTACTAGATCTGTGGAAAAGGGTTCCCATCTATGGTGTGAAATCTGGGTAGATTTTTTTTGTTGCGATTCCCTTCAGAAAAGTCGAGATAATCAAGGCTCTCTTACCATATATAATCATATACATGTGCATTCAAGTAGAAATTGTGAGTTCTAAAAAACAGTAGAAAGTTTGGTAGATTGTGATTTCCATTCCACTTTGGTGAAATTCTGAAGGCCTGCATGCATGGGTTGGCGTTGTTCGGTTTTGAGTTGGGACCTATCTCAAGTTCACATTATGCTTTATTTAATTTGGCCGCCTTCGAGTATCCGAATTCTTTGAGTTGCTGTTGTAGCTTTGAGATCATATCTGATGACTTTGTAGCAGGGACACACTCTGTTCATCGAGAGGTAAAGATACAGCGGACCAAGTCCACCAAGTAGACATAAAACCTTGGTTTGGTAAAGGGATTTCTAATGACACTTTTTTTTTTTTGTACCAAAGCCAAAGGGGCTGGGATCCAAGAAAGAAACAGCACATACACAAAAAGAGAGTCAACTTAAGTGAGAATGAAGCCCGCCTAAGTGGAAAGAAAGCCCACATAAATGGAAAAAGAGCCTGCATAAATGAAAAGAGGCGAGATTTTTAATGGCACTTGAGTTATCAATAGTCAGATTCAAATCTGAGAAGGTAATCCTCCATGGTCTAGCTACATTTTTTTATGAAAGTGTATAAGGTGTGGGCGTGTGGCTAACATAACCGCACACGCACACGCGTAAGTGCGCCCCTCTCTGCGGACCAGAGGGATGGGGAAATCCTCTTTCTTTGTTTTTCCTGGAGCTCGAACTCGATACCACCTACAAATTAAGAGTTATATGGTTCCCGGATTAAAGATAGTGGCTAGATCCTATGCTTGTAACTTATAATTAATTATAAAAAAAAATTAGTCAAATTCTCTAAACTCTGAATTTGCACTACAAGCATCTACAACATAGTTTTCAATTTTGTTTCGTCCCCATTAGTTTGGCCTCCAAAATGAAATATTTATGTGTCTCAGAATTTTGACGAGAGTTTTGGAAGTAACTATGCAGAAAAATATGAAAAGTGAAAATGTTATAAATGTAAAAAATATAAAATATATTAAAATCTAAAGATTTCCATATAAATTATAGATTTAACCTTATTCTGCTAAATTGATGGACTCAGTTTCTATTACAGAAAAACTTGACCTCAGTTTTGTTAGAGTAAAATTCGGCTGGGTCTTATTTTCTATCAAGGTGAAATTTAGCTTGGACATATATTATACTATATTAAAACCAAGGGTCATAAAGCTAACTCACTACGTCAAAAATGCTAAAAAACCACAGCCAATGGCCATGGTTTTTCCCTTTTTACCACATATATGATTGTAGCAATTGTCGTGGCGAAGAATGGTGTAGTATTTCAAAAGCCACAGCTTGAAGCTGTGGAAAATTTAAAAATTACCATAGCCATTACATGTGGATAGCAATAAAATAAATCCACACACAAAACCATTGCCAATGGCCGATGTTTTTTTCGGCCATGGAGCCCATCTTGATAAAAAAAAAAAACCCACTGCCAATCCCCTTTTTGCTCCCCAATTTTCTCGGCCATGGAGCCCATCTTGATTAAATCTAATTTTTTCATTCACACTAGCCCCCCCTAATTATCACACATCCGAATTTGATACTTATCAACTTTTACTCACCGTTGGTTTGAAATCCTAAGAAAATGATGCTTGTAAAGCCATTAAACTTTATGGCAAGGTATAAGGATGATCTAATGGAGTTGAAATTTTAAATATAAGTAAATTTTATCCATATATTTTAGGGGTGCACAAAAATACCGCTAAACTGCTAAATCGATATGATTCGATCAGTTTTGTAGTAGATCGGTTTGTTCACGGTTCGAATTTCCTTCAAAACGTATGGTTCGGTTTAGTTTTTGGTTTGAATGTGCGTTAAACAGCTCAAACCGAACCGAACATAACTAACTATATAAATATAAATTTTTTACAAAATATATAAAGAAATATGAAAAATTACTTGAAGAAGCTCGAACCTTCACTCCATTACTTGAAGTCCAACATCTCTCACCAATCGAATTGCCAATTTTTTTTTTTTTTTTTTGTGAAAAGAATAAAATAAAATAAAAACAAATAAGCCACAATCGAACCGGTTCCTTTTAGTTCGGTTCTGTTTAAGCACATGGGCGGTTTGGTTCGGTTTAAGAAAATAGAAAACCGATGGTTTCGGTTTGGTTGATGGTTTTCCTTCTAAACTGATCCGAACTGCCCATGTGTACCCCCAATATATTCTAATCCAACGACATTCCATGATTGTAATGTATAGCAATGGGCCACACTCAATGTGGGGCCCACATGGGCCTCACTTGGGACTAGGACCTGGGGGAATCAAAAGATCTTTGTGGGCCCCTCATCTCCACAAAAAAAGAAAAAAAAAGAAAAAAAAAAAAAAAGAGCCCTAACCGATCATCCCATCATCCTCATCCGAAGCCCACAAGTTTAACGGTGGATAGTCCATTCAGATTGGTCTATAGTCAATCCAACAGTGTATGGTCATTTGAATTGGTGTAAACTTTGTGGGATCGTGTAAATGAACGGGGGGGGGGGGGGGGGGGGGTGTATTTTTTGGTCCACTCGGATGGACTTCCAGGTGGGTCCCACCCCCAAACCGCAATAAGATCACTTGGTCACATGTGTGTATGTATAAACTATATATATCTATGGGAAATGCTCCTGTGAGAGCTAGCTCTCATCGTCACGGAGAGAGACATCATGATAGGGCCCACCTATCACCAGTCCAAACCATCCACACATGCGAGACTCCCCGAATGATGATGAAACCCATGGATTTGCAACCATCCGAATGGAATGGACCGTTGGATCTAGGGTAAAATAATTTTGTTTAATATAAGTCATTAAACTTGTCGGCCACAGATCAAAGGGTTAGAGGCACTGGATTGAACCCAAACTTGATAGTTGGGCCCATTAAGAATGGCTCTATCCATCCCCTTAGTCTTGTGATTAGTGGGTTCCTAGGTGGGCCCCATCATGGTGTCTCTCACCTAAAGAGTGCCGAGTGCATTTTGGAATAGTTTATAATTTCTTTACACTGTCAATGGACAATGTATTCAAAAGTTCAATTCAAATCGTCATTCGGTTTTTAAATGATAATTATGCACTACGCGAACACCTGATAACCCTGTTTGAACAAAAAGGATCCTCAAGTATATCTGAATGACCGAACACTAATATTTGGACCAATTCATAAGTCGGATCTTTGTTTAGGTCCCTGGATTTCATAAGAAAAAAAAAAAAGAACTCCTATATATATTCAACTATATACAATACTCAAAGTATTTTATTTTTATTTAAAAGCAAGAAAAACCACAAAACTCGCTGGCACATTCATATATGAGTGGTGTTGGCACCATAGTCTCGCAGTCATGTCCAAGGATCAATCCCTTAGTTTCTCAAGTGGGAGCATTACCATTGGACCAATAGTCAAGCTCAGAAAATAATTAAGTATCTGTAAACCCCGGAACATTATTTGTGACAATGCTACACCACTAGGGAGACAAACGATCAGATCTCAGGTCAGCTCCATCCAGACCGTCCACACACAACTATTTTGGGTTAATAAGAGTAACTTTGATAAATATGGATCCACAGCCATTCTATAGGACAGGACCTTACGTCTATTACAAATACTAAGTATAACCAATATAATCATCAAATACATCAATCAATCATAAAACCATTCAAAGTTTGGGAGATGCATGAAAAAATCATGTCATTAAATCATCCAAAAACCAAGATATATAACTTGAGGCCAAAACCCAAAGAAATCGGCATAAGGAAGCGGCCTTGCTAAGGTGGCTTACCACATGCAATGAATCAATGGGATCCACAAGATCAAAACAATGGAATTATGTAAAACTTAAAATCCTATACCAAGGACATTAGAATCTACTATACGACACTAATTGTAACATAAAGAGACTTTTAGCAAGGACTTGATATTCCTTTCTATGTAATAATTATAACTAGCAGCCTTCAACAACACCTACTGCTGAATGCAACAGCAAACATTTTCTTGACATTTGCCTTTGGTGTTGCCATGGTTAATGCACTCCTGATTGCAGGCCGCAAAGTCTGAGCACCTCCCTATACAATTGCCTGTTGGGACCGTTCTTTTAATGCTAATCAGCTTCTCTCTGATGTTCGTCACCCCAGCAGCTGCAAACAGATTTCCATTGTAAGCAAGCAAACAACTTAATCAAACCCCAGAATGCCAAAACTTAATTTAGGGTGCAATTGCAAAAAGTTTACACAAAATCATCGGCATATTTTTTCTATGTACCACTTGAGGATTAAATTTTGGAAGTGATAAATCCACAAATTTTGTTTGGTGCAATAAAAGAGAAAAGACTAAGAATAAAAAAATCATGAAGATTAATAGAAGAAAAACTATGGGTCAGACCACTTACCCTCTGAACTTCAAAAATTCTCATCAGAACTTTAATTTGGACGACACTTGTTATTTATATCACCACAAATCGGATTTAGAAATACTAGAGAAAACTTGATGTTCTCCATTAATGTTCACATTATACAGAATCGAGAGAGAGAGAGAGAGAGAGAGAGAGAGAGAGAGAGAGAGAGAGAGATCATACATGGAACAGACAATAGGAGGAAAGCCACAAGAAAGACTGCAAACAGAGTTGAGCTACTGAAACGTTGTTGGGCCATCTTTGGTTGCTGAAAGATTTTTCTCCGATGAATAATGATATGTTTGTATCAAGGCTTTGGGCCCTTTTGATAGGTTAATTACTAGATCTGTGGAAAAGGCAAGGTTCCCATATAAGGTATGAAATCTGGGTGGAATTTTTTTTTTTGTTGCGATTCCCTTAGTCACGTCGAGATATTATTAAGCTTCATAAATGCGTGCATTCAAGTAGAAATTGTGTTTTCTAAAAAAGAGTAGAAGTTTGTTATGTGTGCAGCCTGATTCCACCCGGGTTAGACTGTTAATTCAGGTTCACTTTAACCGAAACATGTAAGGGTATTTTCATAATATTACCCTACGCTACTATGTAACCCTAGCATAGCCGCCAGAGATCTGGCATCTTGTATTCTTCTCATCTTCTGCCTTTCAGCATAGTAGAATCGGTGTGATTCATGGACGTACCTCAAGATCGAGGGAATCACGTAAATCTGTGTCCTCTTTGTGTGGTTTGATTGTATTTTTTGTTCTTTATTTCCTAACAAAGTTGCGGTAGAATGTGATTTTCATTCCATTTTGGTGAATTGGTGAAGGCGTGCATGCATGGGTTGGCATGATAAGAGGAGGCTTTATTTTGGGTTCACTTTGTTCGGCTTTGAGTTGGGGCCTATCTGAAGTTCAGATCAGGCTTTATTTAATTTGGGTGCCTTCCAGTATCCGAATTCATTGAGTACCTATTTTTGCTTTATGCAGATTGAAGAGGCCATATATATATCGTGAGGCCCCACCCCTTGTGGGCCCTCAATTTGATTTGAATAATTATAAATATAATATTAGTATGCTATTTAATAGGGTTTAGTAGAATAGTCTATTATTGTTCCTAAGTCTTAGGATTAGACTTGTATTTAATTCTTTATAGATATAGGATGATTTTTGTAATTTAATTAGAATTTTAGTTAGATTAGGCCATAGTTAGTAATTTAGTTTTATTAAGAGGGATGCTACTTGAGAGAAACTTCTAGAGTTCCTAAGATTGACCAAGTTACCCATGTCCCTATCCTCTCTTCCATTTTAAACCCTAAGGGCTTCCTAGTAAATAGCCACTACATCCTAACCTATATATACTAACTATTGCAATAACATGAACTTAACCCTAATTCACTCTCGTCTCTCATCTTCCCTATCTTTCTTCCCAAGAAACCCTAATTTCCCAAATCCCAGCAACAAGGAGAGTAGAAGATCTTCAATTGCTACATCAAACCACCATTATCAACTTGGATTTCTCTTATACTCTAATTTCCATTTCTTATAGTCTAAGGCAAGTACCCTAAGATGGATAATGATAAGTCCACAAAATTGTAGTTTTCATTCATCATTTCATATGCATTTGTGGACTTAATTAGGTTAATTGCATAGAGTTACACTTAATTTCATGTTTTCATGCATTTGAGCATCAAAGTTGGAATCTTAGTCAAATTTGGTCAAAACTCATTACATTGCACGACTTTTGTGAAATTAGGGATTTTCATCTCATTCATCACCCAAAAATTAGTTCTTTTGGCTTCACTAATGAATACTTTCTAATTTTGACGCCATGTGCTATTTTTGGAAAGTTGGGTATTTTTGGTGCATTAATTAGGCATGTAGGGTCCCAAGCATAGTCCATCTAGATTCCTCACACTTGATTATTATTGGCATAATTTAATTTTTTTTTTTGTAGGATAAATCAAGAGTGGGACTTGCATTGTTGAAATTTGAGAGAGATCAAAGGCGGGACACGCTTCATAGTGGGCCCACATATCTTGACATCTTGGTGGAGTTGGAAAGATTGGAAAATCTCAAAGATGGAAAGGAAATCAAATAAGTAGGTATAGCAACATGGGTCCCACACACTCCATTGCATGCCAAACATAGAAGTTTCCTTAATTGTACAATTATTCCCGGATTTTTCAGGGGCAGCAAATTGAAATGGCCATAACTCTCAAACCCAGTATCGGATTGGTGCAATCTACCTATCGTTGGAAAGATCTTTTCGAGTACATATCAGTGGAGCTCAAGATTTTATAAATCGGAGCTATATTGAGGGAGATATGACCTTGGAAAGTTGACTGTTATAATTCTAAGCGGGAATTGCATAAAGTTTTCTAAATTGGCAACATGAGAGATGTTTGAGGAGTTCAATTTGACAAGACTTGAAGCTCAAGAGACCACATTTAGTAGCAAATCCCTCTTTCCAAGTGTGAAGCCTAACTTGAGTCTTAAGCAAGATATCTTTCCAAATAAGAAAACAAGTCTGAAAAGAGAGGAGATTCTTTTCTAAAAAAGAGGCATCAACATCTATAAAACCAACCCAAAAGGGGATGGAGGCAACACACATCAGCCCTCTCTCCAATTTCCTTTTTTCTATTCTTCCTTTCTTGTTTTCCATTAGTTTTTCTTTATTTATTTTGGTAGCCTTGGGCCATGTCCAAGGATTTATTTTGAAGGAGAATTTTTGTGAAGGAGAAGTTGTAAAGATGAGATTTTTAAAGACAAATCAAGAAGCATTCTTTGCAATGGTGGGCTAATTTTCTTGATTAGAGCTATGGATGAAGGTAAGTAACTTTTTTTTATTTATTTAGTAATTCTAATTTGTGTTCCATGATTATGTGCTTAATGATTAATAGGCTTGTCTTTGTGCCCTAGGTAAATCTCCATTCTTGAATTCTGAAAATAAAAATTGGTTTTTGACTATTCATGCTTAATTCTGATATGCCATACTTAGGATTTAGATCTTTTGATGGTTTATGCTTACTTTTGATGAGTAGTTCTTAAATTATTTTTATTCTTTTATGAGATGAAGGAAGTCTTGGGATTTGAAATTTTATGATTGAAAAGGGATTTTAAAAGTTAGATTTTCCAAATTAAAAACATTGATTTGTCTTTGATTTGAAGTAAAAATTGGAACAAATTAGGATCGCTTGATAAATAATTTGCGGATGCTTATTGGATTCCTATGCTCTAATCACTTTTATTAATTTATAGTTTTTCATATTTCTAAATTAGTTGCTTGATTTTATATCTAAATACTCAAAACATATTGAATCTGCTTCTAGCATGTTTGGTTCAAGCTTTTACTGTGTCCATTCAAATGGCATTAAGACAAATAATGTCTGTTTCATGAAGTCATGAAGTCAAAAAAACTGGCAGATTTCAATCAGACAAACTCGTCTGAAGCGGATAGATGCTTGTCACTACAGTGATATGGACATCCTCATTGGACAGTCCGGTTTTTCATTTTTTTTTTTTAATTTATGGGACCCGAAATCATGATCTGAACCGTTAGATATGTGCAGCAGGTCAAACACGGCCATATTTCTTCAAATGAAATCACTAGGGATTTCTACTATTCCCTGAACTCCATCAAATTTCGTTTATTTAATTGCACATGCACTTCTTCACTTGACTAAATTTTATTTTATTTTCGTATACACTGCACGAATCATTATTGATTTTCACACGTACCTCTCCCTCCTTTTTCTTTAAGAGGTGTCACGATCGTCGTCTTGAACCGAAGGATCAGAACTACCTAAGAATGTGTGTGATAGCTACCACTTGATTCATAATTTTCATTTGGAGAAGGCTACCATGTTCATTAGTGTGAAAGTCACCTATGATGGTTCGTCTCTCTATCCAGCTTGTGAAAAAATAAAAAATAATATGACATTTGTCACAAAAAGTGACTTGGTATAGTAAATGGAAATAAAAAAAAAAGGGGGGGGGGGGGGCATCATATACGAGAAAAAGATTGATTATCTAACTTGTTTTTTATGGGTATGCTCCCTATGCAACAACGAAGTTCATCTTGAGGAGATTTAGGGGGAATTGTTCACACACAAGTTTTAGTTTTTAAAATTTTTTTTCTTTTTTGGTCATAATTTTCACATATTCATTGTACAATTAGATTAGGGAAAATTTTCACTTCTAACTGTACGTTACCGAGTAATTTGGAGTGTTTTGACCAATGCATAGCCGTTAGTGGTTTTTCGCGCGCTGCAATGAAAAAGTACGAATTGCAAGGAGTTCGCTCGAGCGAACGTTACATTCGCTCGAGTGAACCTGTGCAATAACTGCAGCCAGCGGTTTTCTCCTTTTCTTCCGTTCTTCCTTCATTTCTCTCTTCATCTTCGTTTTTGTTTGCGTTTTTGCCCTTTTTCTGTAGCGCCCTTCATCTCTTCCTTCCAGTTCGTTACCGTTGATTAAAGGTATGGTTTTCCATTTTTGTTCATCTGTTAATCATGCTCCTTGCTAGGTTTTTCGTTTTCCTTCTTTTGTTTAGTTGATTTCATTAGGTTAGGGTTTTTTATTAGGTTTATCATGCCATTTTCAGTCTCATGCATCATTCATTCCTCTTTTTCATTTTTTTTTTTGTGGAATATGGATTATTGGTTGCACTCTAATCTAGTTGGCATGATTGTGAGTTGGATATCTTGAGATTTGGTATTATTGCGATTTGGATGTTTTGTGAAGTGGAAATATTGTGAACTCTTGTTATGGTTTGTTACTGGTTATTTGGTGAAAATATTGTGGAGTTGTGATTCTTTTCATGGCTTCTTTTTGTAACTGTTGGAGCTATGCTGGTGTTTCTTGGAAGTGCCTGTGGTTGTAGAAGGAGGTGTTTGGCTTTTGGTAGTGCACCCACTCTGTTTTTTGTAGGAATCTGTGGAGTTGTGCAAGGTTGTGCAGTGGATAAATTCTGGACAAATTGTGCAATGATTAACTTGTGTTCTGTCACACTGTTTTTTTTGTGAAACCGATTTTTTTTCGGTAATGGTATATATTTCCTGGACTGCCTTTTGATGCAAAATTGGTTGGATGTTGTGTTGGTGCTTGTGGAACTGATTGTGGAAACAGGAGAGATATTTGGAATGTGGAGTGGGTGGTGAAACACAATTTTTTTTGCAGGGATTTGTGGAAGTGTTAGTCTTTGCAGGGATCTATGGCTTTGTGGAAGTTTTAGGGTTTGTACAGTGGTTTTCTGCATTCACTGAGCTCGTTAGTTTGTGCTTCAATTTTTTTTCTCAGACTTTCCACATGGCACCCAAAAAGAGGCCTCATGCTAAATCATTGTCTTCTTAACCTGCTTATGATCAAACTCGATTTCGATCTTTGGGCAAAGCAAATCAGTTTAATGAGCAATTTCGTTCACGAAGTGTAGAATCAGAACGAGAAGTCGCCGAGGAGCTTCATGATAAACTTGTTTTTAGGAGCCTTGCAACCCGCAATTGGTTCCCGTTGGTTACTTTCCATTCTAAGCAGATTTATGTGGACTGGGTTAGGGAATTCTACAACAACATGGAGATACAAGATTTTGGGAATTTCAAAACTTATGTACGGGGCAAGTGGATTACAATTTTTCCATCTGATCTAGCAGACTTCATCGATATTCCAGAGGTTGAGAACCCAGACTACCCCATCCCTGCAAATACTCAGATTGACTATGACTTGGTGGGCTCAATGATTTGTGGGGAACCTACGGCTTGGCCAGGTGGATTAATCCCTCATGGGAACTTGACTGACAAATACTGGTTTTTAAATCGGTTTGTCTGTCACAATTTGGAGCCAAGGGGTCACACGTCTGATGTTGCCCAAAAGAATGGTTATCTTCTATATTGCATTAGGACGGGTAGACGTGTTAATATTCCTTAAATCATTCTGAATGCCATAGTCTGAACTTTAAGTGCAAAGAAGAATTCCATTCTTCCATTTGGCGTGCTGATTTCCGAGTTCCTCGCTCACAATGGGGTTCCCAAAAAGTCCAGTGACATACTCCAGAAAATTCGAAATCCGATCAACTCTCGCACTCTCACCCTCTCCAGTTCTCATGTCCAGCATGCTCAGGGTGATGAGGCTCCTGGAGAAGCACTTGCACCAGCTGCACCAGTTCAGGGGGAGCAACAAGGACGCCCCAACCAAGTTGCCCAACTTGCAGCCGATGTTCAGGGTTTGCGAGTGCATATGGATGAACGATTCAACTGAATTGATGAAACTCTTGCCGCCATTCTGGCTTGTTTGGGACCTCCTCAATGATCATTTTTCCTTTTACTAGGACACTTCATAACCTTGGGGGCTTACTATCTTCTCTTTGTTTCTCTTGCACTTTGTCTTCTACTGTCATTCTTTTTCTTGACTTTCTCTTTTGTCTTGTTCTTCTGCACTTTGTCAATCCCTGGCAAAAAAGGGGGAGTAATTTGATGAATTTGAAGATGTGTTTCGCTTATGCTTTCTTTATGCTAATGCTTATGCTTATGCTTTTCGCTGTTTATAATTTTTGATTCAACTTCTATGATAAATGCATTTGATTTTTTTTCTGGCTTGGAAGTGGTTTTAGGTTGGCAGGTTTAGTCCGTTTCTGTTTAGTTGGTTTTGGGTAGAATTTTTGTGTAATTAGGGTTTTGTCCATGAATTGCTAAAGGGGGAGATTGTTAGATTTTAGGTTGGCTAATTCATTGGGTTATGGACAAAATCGGGTATCTTTTCAATGTATTTTGTGATTAGAAAAGGACTGCTCAAACCGTGTGTACAGAAGTCTAATTCTTTCAGGACTGTCAATGGTCGCTCGAGCGATCATCTATTCGCTCGAGTGAACCATTACAGAACATCCTTCGCTCAAGCTCTCTAAGCAGTTCGCTCGACCCAACGCCCAGCGTCAAAGACAGAATGCAGTTCGCTCGAGCGAACACTCTGGTCGCTCGAGCGAACAGCTCACAGAACGTTGGTCGCTCAGGCCACATCTATTCTTTGCTCGAGCCAATCCTTTTCTGGAAGACAGTAAGCAGTTCGCTCGAGCGAACCCACCTGGTCACTCGAGCGAACACGAGATAGAACCTTCATCGCTCGACCCAAGCTTCTTCTCGCTCGAGCCATCATCTGAACCTGCAGACAGAAGCCTGGTCGCTCGAGCGAACATCTTGATCGCTCGAACCTTGGCGCAAATTTAGTAACTTGCCCAGAATTCCTCTCCTTCTTTGTTTCAAAGTGCCAAGATGTTTCCTAATAAGACTATAACCCTAAGGCACGAACCTAGGCCTATTTAAAGGCTTTATCTCTCTATTCTACCTTACCTCTCTATCAAAGATAACACCCTAGAAAGAACTTGAGAGATCCATCTTCCCCCAAGGCTGTTTTTCTGAAGATCTGAAGATCTGAAGCTTTGGTTATGCTCCATTCTACTCCTTTGAAGTAGAGACTCCTTGAAGACGACTTCGAGGCGTTTGTTTCAAGTACGGTGAAGGTGCACGGCGAGTAGTCGGCAAGATCACGCAGTCCCTAAGTTGAGTTTTCATTTGGGAAGGGTTGTGAGTTTTCTTATAACTTTCTTTACATAGTAATTGGTTGTCTGTTGGCCTAGACGATAAGGCCCGTGGTTTTTTCCCGAGTAGGGTTTTCCATGTAAAATCTTGTGTCTTTCTCTTTTGTGGATTGCTTGCTTTTAATTGGATCTAGGTTAATTACTAGTTTAATCACAATTGTTGAAATTTAGTAGAGATCGGTTGGTTGGGACTTGAGCTTGTGTTAAGGCCAAATTTTCAATTTCATTATTTCTCATAAAATAATGATAGTAGTCCCAGACGCAATTTGGTTACTTCATGTCTTAGAAGATGTAATTAGACCCGAGGTGCCTGCAACCTATTGATGAAATGTAGTTGATGGCATTCCAAAAATATCCATAGCTTTAACACCATTGCCGATAATTTAAAATAAATAAAAAAACTTGATGATATCAGTATCAACTATTTATATTCCAGAAACTTGATGATTTATGTTACCCTCTTGGCTTTGAACAGATGGTTATGTTCACTACTGGACTTGATGATATTAGAGATGCCAGCCATGCTGAACTAACTTACTAATTGAGAAGAGCCCAGAAGCTTATGATTCCTGAGATTGCCTAATAGTCTCCTTAAATTAACCTTCCTCTGTATTCGGACTTCAGAGAGATGAATAATGGTGCAATGCAGGGAGCAGACATGCATGCATCTACACACACATGTAATACTGTATGTTGGTCTTGAATCAATAATTGCTATGTACATTGTTGTAGAAAGATCAAGATGGGTTTATATGGGATTAATTTTAGTCTATACTGTTTTATAAAGAGAAATGATACTATTTCTGAACCCTTTATAATCCGGAAAGGGTCCAAACCACCAACCCACTCCCAAACCCAAGCCTAAGGGGTTTTGTATGAAACGAATCACAGTTGACCCGCATTATCTGGTTGTGATATTGAAGTTGGTAGGAAGAGGGTAACATAACAAATAAAAAAAAAATCTTTTTTTAATGTTTTTTTTCTCGTCAGTAAAATGAAAAAGAAAATAAAAACACTTTCGCTGACTTTTTTTTTCATTGGTAAAATACAAATTAAAAAACAGTTTTCCCGACGTTTCTAAAAAACGTCAATAAAATACAGTTTTTGCCGACGTTTTTGTAAAAAACGTCGGCCAAAGTTATTTTCCCCGACGTTTTAAAAAACGTTGATAAAAGATATATTAATTTTTTTAAAAAAAAGTAAAAAAGAGCTCATTTTATCGACATAATTAAAAAACGTCGGGAATGATCGATATTTGCCGACGTTTTTCCATAAAATGTTGGCCAAATTTGTTTTCATCGACGTTTAAAACGTCGGTAAATGATATGTTATTTTTTTATTTTCAAAAAAAGTAAAAAATTCTCATTTTGCCGATGTAATTAGAAACGTCGGTAATAATCTATATTTACCGACGTGTTTCGAAAAAACGTCAGTCAAAGTTATTTTCACCGACGTTTTTTAAAATGTCGGTGAAAGATATATTATTTTTTAATTTAAAAAAAGTGAAGTGTACTTCTTTTGCCGATGAAATTAGAAAACGTCGGTGAAGAGTAATCTTTGCCGACGTTTTTTCGAAAAACGTCGGCCAAAGTGTATCTTTCAGTGACGTTTTTACTAAAATGTCAGTAAAAGTTATTGTTTTAGCGACGAAATTATACACGTCGGTAAAGATTGCTCTTTACCGACAAATTTTTAAAAACGTCGCTAAAAAACGTCGCTAAAAGTGCACCTTGTTGTAGTGCACTACTCAACTTTTGAATGGCCACACTCAAATCCTTGCAAAATTAGAATACCAAATGGGCCAACTGGCCAATTCACTGAGTGCTAGAGACAAGGGAACATTTCCTAATCAACCTGAACCCAATCCCAAGGGCCAAGTTGTTCATGATCCTAAAGGAAAAGTCCCGGAACAAGTTAAGTCCATCATTACTCTTAGGTCAGGTACACAAATTGATAACAATGTTGAACTACCCAAAGAATCTAAGAAAACACCAAGTGAGGATGTGGAAAGTGAGGAACCAAGTGTAGGTGTTGAACCTATGGTAGAACCTGAGCCAGTCAAAGAAAACCCAGTGAAAACTGACCCATCACCTAGTGAGCCATCTCCTAAAACTTATATTCCCAAGGCACCATACCCACAGAGGCTAGGCCCGAAAAAATCAAATGTTCAGCTGGATAAAATGCTAGAAGTATTCAAACAAGTGAGGATCAATATCCACTACTTGATACTATCCAACAGATTCCGGCCTATGCAAAATTTCTGAAAGACCTTTGCACCTTCAAAAGAACTACTAATGTGCCTAAGAAAGCTTTTCTAGCCCAACAAGCTAGCTTGATCATTTCCTGTCCAACCCCAATCAAATACAAGGACCCAGGGTGTCTTACCATTTCTTGCCAAAGAGGGGACCATCACATAGAGAAAGCTTTGCTAGATTTGGGTGCAAGTGTGAACCTTCTTCCATACTCTGTTTATGAAGAATTAGGTTTGGGAGAGTTGAAAAGGACACATATGACTTTGCAATTGGCTGATGCATCGATTCGATACCCCAAAGGGGTAGTCGAAGACGTTATGATCAAAGTCGGAGACTTTGTATTTCCTGTCAATTTTGTTGTCTTGGATACAAAGCACATATCTAGGGTTGAACCCAAAATTCCAGTAATTTTGGGGAGACCATTCCTAGCCACCTCATATGCCTTGATCAATTGTAGGAATGGAGTGATGCAAATCTCTTTTGGGACCATGACAGTTCAAGTGAACATTTTTAATGTTAGTAAGCAACCTCCTGACGAGGATGATGGGATTTTTGAACTTAGTTACATTCATGAATTGGTGGAAAATCACTTAACCCATTTGAAACTTGAAGATCCACTAGAGGCTTGTCTGGCCCACTTTGGAAGTGATTTTGATGTAGATGGACATATTGAAGAAGTCAATGTACTGTTAGACTCAACCCCATCCATGGACTGCTCCAGGTGGCAACCGAAGCATGAGATTCTAACTCCATCTGCTTCCCTTCCTGTCCCATCGATTATAGAGCCCCCTAAGTTATAACTCAAGCAGTTGCCAGATACCTTGAAATATGTGTTTTTAGGCCTGCTAGAAACCCTTCCAGTGATTATACCTTCAGACTTGGACCCTGTCCCAGAGGAAAAACTCGTGAAAATTTTGGATGAACACAAGGAAGCTATAGGGTGGTCCATTGCAGATATCAAAGGAATTAGCCCATCTGTGGTCCAACATAGAATCCATTTAGAAGAAAATGCAAAACCTTCTCGTGAACCATAGAGGCGACTGAACCCTGCAATGAAGGAAGTAATTAGGTCAGAAGTCTTGAAATTACTTGATGCAGGGGTGCTTTACCCCATATCTGATAGTGCATGGGTGAGCCCGGTTCAAGTGGTACCAAAGAAATCTGGAATAACAGTGATTCAAAATGAGGGCAATGAATTGGTACCCACTCAGAGACAGATTGGATGGAGGGTATGCATTGATTATAGGAAGTTGAATTCAGTCACTCGGAAAGATCATTTTCCCCTCCCATTCATGGATCAAATGCTCGAAAGGCTAGCCGGTCATGCATATTATTATTTTCTTGATGGTTATTCCGGCTACAATCAAATTCCAATTGCACCTGAAGATCAAGAAAAGACCACCTTCACTTGTCTTTTTGGTACATTTGCTTACAGACGTATGCCCTTTGGGCTATGCAATGCACCGGCCACCTTTCAAAGGTGCATGTTGAGCATATTTTCGGACATCGTAGAAAGATTCATTGAGGTTTTCATGGATGATTTTTCAGTTTTTGGAAAATTCTTTTGAGGAGTGCTTACATCATTTGTCCCTTGTGCTTGAAAGATGCAAAGAAAAGAATCTAGTCTTAAATTGGGAGAAATATCATTTTATGGTAAAACGGGGCATAGTTCTAAGACACATTATTTCTAATAATGGAATTGAGGTGGACAAAGCAAAAATTGATTTGATCTCCAAACTGCCACCGCCAAAATCAGTTAAGCAGATTCGATCATTTCTGGACCATGCTGGTTTTTATCGTAGATTCATCAAGGGTTTTAGTAAAATTGCTAAACCTTTGTTCCAATTGCTGACAAAAGAGGTCCCGTTTGAATTTGATGAGAAGTGTCTAAAGGCTTTTGAGAGACTGAAAAAGGAACTAACTTCAGACCCTATAATCCAGCCACCTGATTGGACCACTCCATTTGACCTAATGTGTGATGCATCCGATACTGCTATTGGAGCTGTTTTGGGTCAACGCGTTGAGAAGTTACCTCATGTGATTTACTATGCAAGTAGGACCCTCAATGATGCACATCTAAATTACACAACCACTGAAAAAGAATTGCTAGCTGTGATTTTTGCCTTGGAGAAATTTCGGTCGTACTTGATAGGGTCTAAAGTCATCGTCTACACGGATCATGCAGCTCTGAGATACCTTCTATCAAAAAAGGATGCAAAAGCCCGATTGATCCGGTGGATCCTTCTGCTACAAGAGTTTGATTTGGAAATAAGAGATAAAAAAGGATGTGAGAATGTTGTAGCAGACCATCTTTCGAGGTTACCCTTAGAGCCATTAGATGAGGTCCCACTGAATAAAAATTTTCCTGATGAACAATTGCTCAGCATTTCTCAAATCCCCTGGTTTGCAGATATAATCAATTACCTGGTTAGAGGGGAGATGCCCAACCATTGGTCCAAACATGATAGATCAAAATTTCTAGCCGAGGTCAAGCATTTTTTTTGGGATGACCCGTATCTTTTTAAGTACTGTCCAGACCAGATAATCAGGAGGTACATTCCTGATGAGGACCATCAAAGTGTCATTTCATTCTGTCATGATCATGCATGTGGGGGCCATTTTAGCTCCAAAAAGACTACTGCAAAAGTTTTGCAGTGTGGTTTCTATTGGCCCACAATCTTTAAGGATTGTCATGTGTTTTGTCTGAGTTGCAATAGGTGTCAAAACCTTGGAAAAATCAATTGTAGGAATATGATGCCCTTGAATCCAATCTTGATAGTGGAAGTCTTTGATGTGTGGGGGATCGATTTTATGGGACCATTTCCAAGTTCCTTTGAAAATTTGTATATTTTACTTGCAGTTGACTATGTTTCAAAATGGGTGGAAGTAATACCTACCAGAAAGAATGATCGCCATGTGGTGATCAAATTTGTGAAGGAATACATATTTTCTAAGTTTGGTACACCCGGGGCAATCATCAGTGATGGTGGAACCCATTTCTGTAATAGCACCTTTGACCATCTGATGAAAAAGTACTCTGTTACTCATAAGGTTGCTACGCCCTACCACCCACAGACCAGTGGCCAAGTAGAAGTTTCAAATTGGCAGATCAAACAAATTTTGGAGAAGACGGTCAATCCAAATCGGAAAGACTCGTCTTTGCGACTATTGGATGCATTATGGGCCTATCGAATAGCATACAAGACTCCTATTGGGATGTCCCCTTATAGGTTGGTCTATGGTAAGGCTTGTCATTTGCCTGTTGAGTTAGAACATAGAGCTTACTGGGCCATCAAAACTTTCAATTTTAATTTGCCCTTGGCAGGTAACCATCGTAAATTGCAACTCAATGAGCTTGATGAATTAAGAAATGATGCTTATGAAAACGCCAAAATTTACAAGGAATAGATGAAGTTGAACCATGACAAATCAATCCTTAGGAAGTCATTCAAACCTAGCATGAAAGTTCTCCTCTATAATTCCCGGTTACAACTGTTTCCAGGGAAATTGAGATCTCGATGGTCTGGCCCATTCATTGTGCATACTGTTTATCCTCATGGGGCAGTGGAAATTGGGAACCCCAAAAAGGGGGAAATTTTCAAGGTTAATGGTCAACGGCTGAAACCTTTTCCGGAACTGAAGGATAAAAACATTGAGGAAATCCTTCTGGAAGACCTAATTTACCAGGACTAATCACTTTTGTCACGTCGGGCTGACGACATTAAACTTAGCGTTGTTTGGGAGGCAACCTAATTTTGGAAGGTAATTGAGCTCGTTGATCACACTTTTTTTGCAATCACCCCACCTAGTACGACGTTCCAATTTTCCTTATTGTTCATTTTCGCATTACATATGCATTCATAACATTGAGGACAATGTTGGATTTAGGTTTGGGGGTGTGAGTTAGAACTTGACATCTGATCAGTTGTTCAATTTGCATTCTACATTTTTCTTTTTCGCTTTATTTTTTTTAGGTTTTTAGGAGATTCTAAAAAAAAAGGAAAAAAAAGAAAAAAAACTTTGCTATTGTTAGGGTAGAGGGAAACTTTCGAGAGAATTTTTTTGATTGAAGATATTTATTTTGGGCAAAAGAAAACAATGGTTCACTATTTTATTTATGGAAAGGATTTTTGGAAAAGTGCTGAATTTTGATCCCTCACTTTTACACAGGATGTATACAGTTTTAAGGTTTTGAATATGAAGCTATGATTTCCATTTTTTTTTGATAATTGAGAAAAAAAAAACCTGAAAAAAAAAAGGGAAAATCGACTCCGACACTTCGTGCTACAGTGCTTCCTGGTTCAACAGGTGGATACATAGAAATGGCTGCCTATTGTTGGGGTTTGCGAAAAAAAGAACAGAAAAGAAAAAGAAAGAAAAAAGAAAAGAAGTGTTTAGTTAGAAGTCTCGAAAAGAATAAAAATTTTGTGACTAGTTTGGGTTCCCAGCCTTTTTAACTCGAGCCAAGAAGCCCGTAGGGGTATTTACATACCTAGTGCCCTAAAGCCATCCGGTTTGGGAGTCATTGGCCTAATGCTCGTTACATGGGTTAATTAGAAAGCTTAAGAGACCTAGGCATTGCACAGTCACATGCATGTGTTTGAAAAAAAAATTGCAGCCTTGGCAAAAATAGTAGTGTGAAAGCCGTCATAATAGCCTTGAGAGGGAAACTTTTGAGCCACTAAATCTAGGAAAGATCAGAGCATTTGAAAGAGAATTTTCTTTTCATGGCATCATAGCGGAACATTTGAAGGATTGATTTGATGTGTACACCTACACAGAGCACACAAAGTTTTGAAAAGAAAAAAAATTCTTTAAACTTGAAAGGTAAATTGAATTTTGAAAAGTCTGAGATTTTGATTATTCCAAGTTGTACAAGTGGCATCCGAGATGAGTTGATGTCCTTTTGGGAAGTTTTTTTTATTTTATTTTTAGGATAAACGAATTTTGTGGGTAGATTCACTGGAAACCCTCACAAGGCACAACTCGTCCACTAGGGGGAGCCTAGGGGTTTAAGGGCTTGCTGCATATGCTAAATGCAGTCAAGAGGGCCAACGAAAGTGGCATTTTTCTTTTTAATTTTCTGCATTTGTTAGGATAGTAAACTTCTCCTTTTTCACTTATTTTCCTCGAGGACTAGCACAAAGCTGGTTTGGGGTTATGATAAGTCCACAAAATTGTAGTTCTCATTCATCATTTCATATGCATTTGTGGACTTAATTAGGTTAATTGCATAAAGTTACACTTAATTTCATGTTTTCATGCATTTAAGCATCAAAGTTGGAATCTTAGTCAAATTTGGTCAAAACTCATTACATTGCACGACTTTTGTGAAATTAGGGATTTTCATCTCATTCATCACCCAAAAATTAGTTCTTTTGGCTTCACTAATGAATACTTTCTAATTTTGACGCCATGTGCTATTTTTGGAAAGTTGGGTATTTTTGGTGCATTAATTAGGCATGTAGGGTCCCAAGCATAGTCCATCTAGATTCCTCACACTTGATTATTATTGACATAATTTAATTTTTTTTTTTGTAGGATAAATCAAGAGTGGGACTTGCATTGTTGAAATTTGAGAGAGATCAAAGGCGGGACACGCTTCATAGTGGGCCCACATATCTTGACATCTTGGTGGAGTTGGAAAGATTGGAAAATCTCAAAGATGGAAAGGAAATCAAATAAGTAGGTATAGCAACATGGGTCCCACACACTCCATTGCATGCCAAACATAGAAGTTTCCTTAATTGTACAATTATTCTCGGATTTTTCAGGGGTAGCAAATTGAAATGGCCATAACTCTCAAACCCAGTATCGGATTGGTACAATCTACCTATCGTTGGAAAGCCCTTTCCGAGTAGATATCGGTGGAGCCCAAGATTTCATAAATTGGAGCTATATTGAAGGAGATATGACCTCGGAAAGTTGACTGTTATAATTCTAAGCGGGAATTGCAAAAAGTTTTCTAAATTGGCAACATGAGAGATGTTTGAGGAGTTCAATTTGACAAGACTTGAAGCTCAAGAGACCACATTTAGTAGCAAATCCCTCTTTCCAAGTGTGAAGCCTAACTTGAGTCTTAAGCAAGATATCTTTCCAAATAAGGAAACAAGTCTGAAAAGAGATGAGATTCTTTTCTAAAAAGGAGGCATCAACATCTATAAAACCAACCCAAAAGGGGATGGAGGCAACACACATCAGCCCTCTCTCCAATTCCCTTTTTTCTTTTCTTCCTTTCTTGTTTTCCATTAGTTTTTCTTTATTTATTTTGGTAGCCTTGGGCCATGTCCAAGGATTTATTTTGAAGGAGAATTTTTGTGAAGGAGAGAAGTTGTAAAGATTAGATTTTTAAAGACAAATCAAGAAGCATTCTTTGCAATGATGGGCTAATTTTCTTGATTAGAGCTATGGATGAAGGTAAGTAACTTTTTTTTTATTTATTTAGTAATTCTAATTTGTGTTCCATGATTATGTACTTAATGATTAATAGGCTTGTCTTCGTGCCCTAGGTAAATCTCCATTCTTGAATTTTGAAAAAAAAAATTGGTTTTTGACTATTCATGCTTAGGTTTGATTAGCCATGCTTAGGATTTAGATCTTTTGATGGTTTATGCTTACTTTCGATGAGTAGTTCTTAAATTATTTTTATTCTTTTATGAGATGAAGGAAGTCTTGAGTTTTGAATTTTTATGATTGAAAAGGGATTTTAAAAGTTAGATTTTCCAAATTAAAAACATTGATTTGTCTTTGATTTGAAGTAAAAATTGGAACAAATTAGGATTGCTTGATAAATAATTTGCGGATGCTTATTGGATTCTTATGCTCTAATCACTTTTATTAATTTATAGTTTTTCATCTTTCTAAATTAGTTGCTTGATTTTATATCTAAATACTCAAAACTTTCCTTGATTGTAGTTAATTAGTTTTCTTAATATAAAAGTTTCTTTAATTAGCTCCTTGTGGGTTCGACCCGTTCTTGGCATTGTCTCATCTAGACACTCGTGCACTTGCGGTAGTTTATGATTGATATTGTTCACATCAGATAACTTAGAATGCATGCTTTCTTTCCTTTGATTATGCAATTTCAATTCAATTGATGTAAATACATGTTTAGATCGACAAATTGAGCTTAGTTTTTGGGTTTTTGGCCATTTGATGGATGAGTTCTCTCATTTGGAAGATCAATGGCCCAAGGATGGATGGTGGGATGAGTTTTGGAGTATTCTTCCTGTTTAGTGATGTTTTTATGATGATTGGAAGTAATTAGAAGTGTTTTGTTTGAAAATTGGATGGAAGAGGAGAAATCTAGAAATTTGGATTTTCTGTTGTGGACGCGTGCTAAAATTGGTGAAAAACCAAGTCTTAGTTAATATTCTGTAGGACTGTCAGACCAGTGTACGCGGTCGATCAGGCCCTATGCCAGGTCGACCGGGTACACAGAGACTATAGGAAATAGCTGGGAGCTAGAACATCTATTTTTCTCAGGACTTCAATATGTGCGGTCGACCGCCCAGGCCAGGAGGTCGACCGGACACACTGAAGGACTTCAGTTTAATATGTTGCCTGCTGAGTGACTGTCCACTATTTCCCAGTGTGCGCGGTCGACCGGGCACACTGCACTGAGGGTAGCCCTAGGAGTCAACATCCTGACTTTCCAATGTACCCGGTCAACCGGACCCTGTGCTCTGTCGATCGGATACACTGTGTACAGTGGTTTTCCAGCCTTCAGTTTTTCTGAGATTTTGATCAATTGTGGGGCTCACTGACCATTCAAATAGACTTCCATTGATGTGCCAAGCACGAGTCAATGGTGTGGCTCAACCTTGACTCGTGGGGTCCACCAAGTAAGTTTTAGGGATTTGAATTGTCCGTAATTCGAACCTTAAACGTAGTCAAGGATGCCTGTAACTTCAGGAGCACCAAATTCAATACATTTGGCATCTGAGACTGCAATTAGGGATCCAATTAACCAATGAGGCCCTGAACGTGAGAGTGGACATTTACTTAGGTGGGACCCTTGCCTCATTTCATTTGATTTTGTTACTTTGAGGTTATTATGCGTTGTTCTTCTCTAATATCCTTGCTATTGTTATAAACCTGTTAATTAAATAGAAATTGGAGGACTGAACCTAGGAATACCTAGTGGTGATTCGGTGATGTGACTGGTGATAAATGACCTGTGTCTGTGGCTGGGCGGGCCCTCATACTGCCTAAGTTGTGTGTGTGGAACCTTAGAATGAGGTTGGTCATGATGTATAGTTGTGAATGGATATGGATTGGCTACTTGCATTGTTATACACTAAGGCCATAGTTGTGGGCCTAGTGTGGATCCAATGTTGATTGGACTTGGACTTGGACTTGGATATTGGGCCGTGTCCCATAATATTGTATTTGAACCTCTTAGACACTTGGTTAGGACCTTGCTCGTGCAAGATAAGCCTAGACAGACACATAACTGTATTTGTTCCCTGGGTCGGCACTAGACATTCACTCAGTTGATCTAAGCTCAGCCCGTTGACTGATCATCACTGGTAGGAGCTATGTTTGGTTATGATTAGAGGTATCATGATGAGTTATGGTTAGACAGACGGTGTGATACCAAGTTCGATCTAATCTGATAAAGGGGTGTGATCAGTGCGATAAAGGGGTATGATCGGTGTTATTTATATATATTGTTATTAGCAGGGCTGTCATCCCTTGCATAGTTACTTTACTTTTCCCCTCCACGACTGTTTACAGTATGGGAGGGCTGGGGCATAATATCCCGCGGTATCCAGCTTGTGTGAATGTACTATATTGATATATGTTAGATTAAATTACTTATATTTCTGATTTTAGACTGCTATTTACTGTTCAATTGCCTAGTAGATGTTTCTTTGTTACTCTTATGATTATATGATCGTCTCTATTTCCTTTTGTTTCAGACATCCTGTGTTATCTGTATATGGTGCCTTGCCAGATCTTTGAATCTGACCCAACTTTGGTGTTTAGGTTACGACCTTGACCCCGTGGGTGAAGCGATCTACAAGGCGCCTGTAGCCGGCGATTACAGTTGGGGGCCGACCGATCAAGTGATTGAGCCGGAGGATGGAGCGCCTGCACACTTATTTTTAGGATCTGAGCGATTTTGTAATAAGCAGGGTATCATTCAAATATGTAATTAAACTGGTTATTCATACTTTGATATTTTGTTAGACTTCAACCTTGCTTCACTTGATTCATTTTATATGATACATATTGCTTATATTATCTTTTCCTATGCTTCCGCAAATTAACTGTTGATCATCTTATTGTTCAAAAAGTTTTTAAAAAAAATTTGACCTCACTGCGGACTTTGATCTTGAAAGTTCTCGGATTTTCCAAGAAGTAGCGCGCCAAATTCGGGTACCTTGGCTGTAACCTCGGCATTCAGAACTGGGGCGTTATATATATATATATATTTATATATAGTGTATCATAGTAAGTACAGTCATAACTTCTTGCTTTCTTTGTAGCAAATAATTTAGGTAAGCTTTTTTTGGGTTATTTCTTTAAGCTTCTTCATTTGAGAAATTAGCTGTGTTAAAATGGGAAGATTTTAGCACTTCATACGATATAGTTTCTATTATTATTAGTAATCTAGATTAATTCTGATAATTTGAATATCTTCTTCATGATAAAATAATGGATTAGTTTAGGAAATCCTTTTAAAGTAGGACTACGACCCTTAATTCCAAATTAAAGCAATTTAACATTAAATATTGAGTTTTTTATAGGTAAATATTGCGTAAAGTTGATCACATAATGAGAATGCATATATTTGTTTTTTTTTTTTTTGGGAAACTGAGATATGATTTGTATGTATAAATAGTATCTAAAGGATGCAAATGGGTATCTCATTCTTTGATTATGTAGAGGTTCCGAACCGTTAAAAATAAAGTTAGGATCCTATTTTAGGTTTTGATTGATAACAAATTTTTGCGTGAAACCTAATTTAGGTTCCGATTGATAAAAATAGGAGGAGCCGTAGACTTGAAACCATCCATAAGATTCTTTAATGTTTTAAATTGTAGTTCAAAACAAACTTTAGTTATACATTTTATGTTTAATCCTAGAGGTAGTGTATTTGATGTAGTATAATAAGTTGAATGATTTCTTATTTTAAGAAAAAATAAAAAATCAAAAAATGAAAAATCAAAAGGAAGTTTATATGTTTTTTGAAACTAAATCCCAGTCATCTAGTTGGAAACAGTTCCAAAATGGGATTTGGGTCCTTTTATTGGAACCGGATCTGGATTCTGGACCCAAGAAAATACGTTCCGAGTCAGAATTAGAATTGTCATTTGAAGACGGTTCCTATTCTGGGTCTAGTATGAGTCCTGCCCAGGACTGACCCATTTGCATCTATACCCTTACCTCTTTCGATCAGTACGATCTTTCTATTAATTGAATGTTCTATGCAATTTGCCATCTCCTACATTCAAAATAGAAGGATGTTTGAAGGCCTTGTCTAATTAGAGGTGGGGCATGGGCTTCTACCTAAATCAATACTTGATGCGTGCTAGCAAGAATCAGCATGAATTAAACTTTTTTTAATTTTTCGTTTTCTTTTCTTTTTGTAGAGGAGGGTATCCCATGGAATATGTACTGGTACATTTACCTTGCATAAAAGCTATGTGTGAGGCAGCTGGACGGGGGCCACCTATGGCCACATTGATGACTGGATTGGGGGATGGGAAGGTCCACTCATGATGATCCGCTAGAATATGTTTTGGGCTTTTTATTTTTATTTTAGCCATGAAAGAATTTTAGATTTTTTTTAACAGTAGCCCATTACTAAAAGTCACAATTTTTTTCCCGTGTCTCTTGTAGTTTTCATTTCCATCTGCTTGAGCTAAAATACTCTAAAAAAGGCCCCCACTAATGAATTTGATGGGTCTGGTCAAGCTCTCTTAGATTTATGGGGCCAATTAATATGATTATTATATGTTCAAGCCAACTTTTTACAACATATCATGTTGGGTCCAATGAGGTTCAAGCAAAATTTTGGCCTAAGCCATATGACCAAGTCTGGTTGATTTAGGTCCAAGCCATATAGCCAATCTTATTTTTATATGGGAGGGCCATTACATTAACGTCAAGGTCCAAGCCAATTCTTGACCTAAGGCGTCTGACCAATCTTTGTTCATTCCAAGGGCCTAGGATATATTATGGAGTCTGGATCACCTATCATAGTTGCTATTCCTTCACCTTGAGTGGACCAATGATGGCCCACAACGTCATCCAAAAATTTAGGTGATTTTGAACTTTAAAAAAGTTTAAATTGGATGAAAGAAAATCACTAAATTTTTGGATGACGTGGCGAGCCGTTATTGGTCTATTCACAGTGAAGATATAACAACTGCGATAAGTGATCCGGACTCTATATTATGTGATTGCCATCAAAGAGAACATAAGACCTTCATGAATCTGAATCTCATTGGGTTATGGAGGGAAGCTAGAAATTTATTAACATGCTCTTGTGTGGGGCCTATGATGATTGTCATCAAAGAAAATCCAAGGGTAAGGGCTGACTTTATTCATGTGGTATGAGTTATGACTACAATTCTCCATGTTTTAAGGAGAAGATAACATTGTTAGGCTAGATTAGCTAATTTTTAGGAGAATCAATTGGGAACCAAAAAACACCGTCCCTTCGTATGGAGCATCACACAGCCTTCCTTTCTATCCTTCTTTAATTTGTACTAGTGCAATAGGCCTGCGCCATAATTAAAAAATCATTAAATTTTCTAATTTGAAATATTTCTAAATATTTAAATAAATTATAAATGAATATTAATATATAATTCATAATAAAGATGGAAACTCATTAGAGAAATCTTAGATAGCTGGAAATATTTAGGGAAATATCAAGTAAATAGTAAAGATTTTAAGACCTTGATTTGATTATATTTATGCTCAGCCATAAATTGAGTGCTATTTCAGAATTAAATGTGAATTTTGGAATTAATTTGCTTCCACAATGGGCCCCACGGATTAATTAATCCTACCAAATATCCAAAGAAAAATAAGGGCAAAAATATCCGTAATGGGCCCCACAGATTAATCTTACCGAATATTGAAAGAAACATAAGGAGAAAAAATTAGCAGAATATGGCTTATGAAAGTTGCCCCCGCTCTGGCATAAAAAAGGCTCTTCGTGTGCTAGTATAAAAAAAAAGTAGCCCTCGTAAATTATGAGTTTGGAAAGAAAGAAGACTTGGATTTTATAAATTAGTAAATATAAATGATAATTAAAAAATCGTGATAAAGATGGAGACTCATGAGAGAAAATTTATTTTGTAAAATTAGTAAATATAAATGATTATATATTAAGTGTGGATTTTGAAATTAACTGGCTTCCACAATTGTCCCAACGGATTAACCATACTAAATACTGGAAGACAAAATAGAAAAAAAAGTAGCAAAATACCGCATATGAAAGTGCCTAAAATTTTTGCAACTTGGATGTGACATGAGGGTCCCAGAAATTGATATGCAACAACATTTAATACATATATGTTCACCCATCACTAAAATCATAGCCAAAGAGCATTTATTATTATTTTTTGTTAGTTTAATAATACGGGGGCCCCATTGAAGGTAACTAAAGAGAAGTTATTATTGTTTGCCAGGTTTTAGAGAATTGATAAGCATCTTATTTCAAGAATATCCTAGATTTGCATTGAGATATTGGAGAATTTGAGTTGGTTTGGTCAGATTAGATTAGAAGGGTAATTCCGGAATGTAGCATTCAAAAAGTTGCTCAGTCATGAAAAATGAAAAGGGCTACAGTCTTTATGTATATAATATAGACAGAGAAAGATAAGGTTATGATGTTGATGACATGTGTTAAACTTTGATAGGCTAAAAAAGGGGAGTTTGTCCCTGCAAAACGCCCGGGGAATTTTGTAGCATACCCCTATAGTCTCAAAGCCATGTCTAAAGATCTGTCCCTTGGTTCGTCAAGTGAAATTATCACTAGTGAACCAATAGCCCAGCTCAGAAAAAAAGGGACAAATGACCTGATCTCAGGTCAGATCCATCCAGATCGTCCATAGACAACAAATTTGGGTCAAGCCCTTAAATTTGGGTCAAGCCCTTCAGAGTAATGTGGGCAAATATGGATCCACTGCCATTCTATAGGACAGGACCTTACATCAATTACAAATACTGGTATAACCAATATAATCATCAAATACATCAACCAATAAAAAAGCCAGCCAATGTATGGGAGGTGCATTAAAAAAAAAACCCATGTCATTAAATCATCCAAAACCAATATAACTTAAGGCCAAAACCTAAATTAAAGAAATCAGCATAAGGAAGTGGCCTCGCTAAGGTGGCTCGCCACTTCCCCTGTTAGGGCAATGCTAGATGTGACCAAGTGTATCATCGAGCTGACGGAGCTCCCGTCTGAGTACATTTCGGCCGACATGCCCTCCCTGTCCATGGCCATTACCCATATCCCCACTGCCGTTTATTGGACGATCAGAAGCATCATCGCTTGCTCCTCTCAGATGATCAGCCGCATCGGTGTAGGCCATGAGTAAGTTCATCACATCCTAAATGCTCATTTCTTTCATCCATGCCAATTAAAGATGTAACGTTGGTGTGCACCCAACCAGAACCTTACTGACCCAACTAGACCAAAAGCAAAATTTGAAGTCTTGCTCGGATTGGACATTCTAGAATTTGGTTTCGGTTTTGCATGGCCCAAGCCCGACCTGGCTTTCCTAAATATTGCACGTTATTGGTCATGAAACAATGACCAAGTTACATGTTTGTTTCATTTTTATTAATGTTGATGACTTATAGATTGTAAATATGTTACTCATCTGGGTTGATTTCAGTTATGTGACCTCGACCACTGAGGCTTGGGAGCTCTCTAGCCTTGCTCATAAGGTCAGGAATATCTATGAACACCTTACCAAGCAATTGCTTCTCTGCCATCAACACATAGGTGAGTAATTAAGTGCTAACGTTTGGGATAAAACCATAGAAAACACTATATTAAAGCAACGATTTATATGATGCTCCCACAAAAATCTGGCAAAGTGTTTGATGATCCAAACCTTGTATCTGGTGTGTCCCATTGCTGATGGGCAATCGTGGTGAGACTTGATGAATCATAAGATCCTTCTGGTCCATAAAATTTAGTCTAGAGTTCAAACTATTTAGCCTAATGTTGTATAAAATCATTTTAATCCTTATCTGTGCAAATGAGAACAGACACATTGAAGCTTACCAAGCACTGGTGCGCCTCTTTGAAACTATCGACATTGACAACATGAAGATTCTTAAGGCGGTAATTTATTCAAAGGATGATCTACCTCTTGCAAGGACAATAGAGTTTCCTTTTAACACACTAAATGTAGCATAAAGAGACCTTTAACAAGGACTTGATATTATTCCCTTCCATGTAATAATTATAACTAGCAGCCTTCAACAGCTCCGACTACTGAATGCAACAGCAATCATTTTCTTGACATTGGCCTTTGGTGTTGCCATGGTTAATGCACTCCTGATTGCAGTCCGCAAAGTCTGAGCACTTCCCAATACAATTGCCTGTTGGGACAGGGACAGTTGCTCTAACGTTCATCTCTCCAGAAGCTGCAAACAGATCAACATTGAAAACAATGCAAACAACTCAATCAAACCCCATAATACCAAAACTTAATTATTTTAGGGTGCCTTTGAAAAAAGTTGACACAAATTCCGCAGCATATTTTATCTATATATGTACAATCATAGGTTTAAATTTTGCAAGTGATAACTCCACAAATTTTGTATACTACAATCAAAGAGAAGAGTAAGAGTAAAGATTCACAAAGATTAATAAAATTAAAACCATGGGGAAGCGGTAAAACCATGGGTCAGACCACTACTTTCCCCTTGAACTTAAAAAATTCTCGTAAGAACTTTGATTTGGACAGCACTCGTTATTTATTATACCAAAAATCAGATTTCTGAAATATTGAGAGAAAACTTTTAATGTTCAGATTATACAAAACCATGAGAGAGAGAGAGAGAGAGAGAGAGAGAGAGAGAGAGAGAGAGAGAGAGAGAGAGGTCATACATGGAACAGAAAATAGGAGGAAAGCCACAAGAAAGACTGCAATGAGAGTTGAGCTACTGAAACGATGTTGGGCCATCTTTGATTGCCGAAAGACTTTTCTCCTATGAATATAATGACATTTGAGTATCAAGGCTTTGGGACCTTTTTATAGGTTAAAATGGTTCCCATACTTTTTTTTTCCCACTGCAATTCCCTTGGGAAAACTCGAGGAATCGGGATCCTCTAAGTTTGAGGATATTGATCCACCAATCACAGTCTGACACATCACCATGGGAAGCATGGGGCATGGTGACATTGCAGACCGTGATATTGGTCCAGTCACGATCACCATGGCATATATCCTCACAAGATCTGGACTCAAAAGGCAAGATATTATTTATTTAAGATTCATTGAAATTCTCTTATATATATTTATATATATATATATGGGAGATGCTCTTATGAGAGATGCTCTCATCTTACTGTGAGAGATAAGGTGGGGCCCCACACATCCGTATCCAATGCCTATATATATGCGCGCATTCAAGTTGAGATTGTGGTTTCTAAAAGTAGTAGAAAGTGTGGTAGAATGTGATTTCCATCCCATTTTGGTCAATTTGTGAAGGCGTGGATGCATCTGAGGGCGTGCGTGCATGTGATTTCCATTCCATTTTGGTTGGCACTGTTCGGTTTTGACTTGGGCTATATCTGAAGTTCAGATCGATTAGGGTTTATTTTGGGTGCCTTCCGGTATCCGAGTTATTTGAATACTTTTTTTTTTTTTCCTTTAGGGGCATTTACCAAAACAAATCCACTAAATAGGGTAACAAGAACTTAAGACTCTAAATTTTTATAATACCGGTGGAGGACCTCTCGCCCAAGATCCTACTTTCATTTCCTAATATGCCTCTGAGTTCGTTGATGTCAACAAAACCCCAGTTCTCCCAGTGATGGTGATTGAAAGACGGTTATGGCCTATCACATTATAGTATACATTAGTAGCTTTAATTGAGCTTCATTATAATTTAAACACCTTAATTTGACATCCATTGACATATGTAACCTAATTAGATCACGCTACACATATAGAGATTAGTCCTTCATACAATCATGGTCCAATTTAACCTTGACCGGGCCTTTGACTCTAAATCTAATCAAGTAAACTACATATGATAAAACTAACGAATCATAATTTTTCAGAATGTGAGTATGAACTGAAACTGTCTTAATATCCAATGATCGGATCAATGGTTGTAAACGGAAGCGTCCCACATGAGCAAAAAGATCATTAATTAATTATACCCCAATTACTTACTCATTTGATGAATGATCCAACCCTACTATACGATAGCTCTAACTTGAAAGAACACACATGTGAAAATGGATCGCAAATCCGAGTTTGGATGAAAGAGAAATAATCAAAATAGTGTTTTAAAGGCGAAAAAAGGTTTATTTGGTCAACCAGTGTGTTGTTCGCTTCTATTAGCACATTGTATGTATTCTGATCTATCATATTTCATGCTCTAATTGGGTCTGATCAGATCGAAAATAACCCAAAAATTCAAGCCCCACAACTATTCCGCACATAAATTTATATGGGCATGGGTTGTAATAGTGGGTTAAGCCAGAGTTTTAATCAAAAGTGGCCTGGCAGAAAACAGGGTCTGTAACTAGGATTGCAAACAGGTATCCAATTCTCCAATCACCTGAAAGTTCTAACCCAAAATAAAAGTCGAGTCTGGAAACTATTTTAGGTTTCGATTCATAAACGGGGTTGGGTCCGGACCCTTATTTAGGTTTCGATTGATAAACGGGTTCGGCTCCTGGTCCATATGAGTTCCGACCCGTGGACCCGAGACCTGGCATATGATTCTTTGATATTGCAAACTGTACATCAAAATATATTTTTTTTAGACATTTTTTGTATAGTGTTCGGGGTAGTAGACTTGATGCACTGTTATAAGTTAAATGATATACTTGTTTTAAGAAAAAATGAAAAAAATTAAAGAGAAGTTAGAACCAATTTTTGTACTAGATCCAGTTCTCTATGTGGATCTGGAACCAGATTTGGGTATTTCTATCGGAATCGGGTCTGGAACTAGCAAAACTGGTTTTGAGTCAAAACCGGATCCGGAACCAAAACCGTTATTTAGAAACGGGTTCGGGTCTGAGTCAAGTATGGTTTTGACCTGGAACTGTTCTATTTGCAATCCTAAATGTAACTGTGTGTCTGTATAGTACACTACGCGTACGTATAATGCACAAGACTGTCTATACAGTCTCCTTGGAAGGTATAACTACCCAAAATATATACCATAATGAATTTCTAAAAAAAAACGACGCATAAGACTTCTCATCCCCTTCCCTTTACAAACACATGTTTTGTATCTATCATACATGATATACTAGCAATAAAGGCCTGTGATAAGCTTGGGCCTAAAAGTACAAATGTATTAAATCTCAAAGAAAAACAAACATATAATGAAGAAATAAATTTTTAAAGTTTTGGTTTATTATTTAAAATATCTAATGAGAGTCTAAATTTTTAGATAAACACCATACTATGTTAATGCAATGAAATAGAATCATTAAATAAAAGCTAATGCAAAAGAATCACTATTAAATCTAGTTGTTGCAAAATTAGATGTTGAAGCTAAGCAATGTCTTGATTTTTCAATTGTCTAGATGAAGTACTTTAGTGTGACTGAGACTTTTTGAAAAATCTAAACCTAAAATATATTAATTGGAGTCCACATATTTTTAATGATTTAGATTGTTTCTTAAGTGCCTCCTCTAATTTCATAACATTAATTGAGTTTAAATAATTAATGATTGATGCAAGGATAGGATGAATGGATGGATGAATTGGAAAAGGCCTTAATTAAATAGAAGTAATGTTGGTATTTAACATTCAAAGTAAGAGATAATTATGATGAATTTGACAACGATTTAAAAAAAAATTGATGGTGACAATTGAATGGTATAATTTCCATTTTCTTAGTAAATATGGTCCGTGCTAAGCCCTGGAGTGTGGCACGTTTTTATTGAATGGTATAATTTGGAGAGAGAGATGTTTGAAAACCATTTAATTCAATTTTGGAGATAGATTTAAAGAATTTAGAGAGATTTAGGGCATGTTTGGTAACCGGAGATGAATCTGCAAGGTTTAGGATTCATCTCTTCAAAGGGAGAAGTAAAATTCTTGCCAAGAAAATGCATAGCTAATGATTCCTTGCATTCCACGTTTGGTTGTAAGTGTGGAGACACCAAGGATTTCATCCATCCATGTTTGGTGTTGAACACCAAAATCCGTGGATAATAAACAACCCACCTATTTATTGTCAACCTTATAGTCAATATTTTCTAAAGTTATTTTAATAGTAACGGCAGTATGCCTTCCTTCAGGGTGTCTATACTCATAGGTCTTCTCCTTTCTGGATTTTTTTTTCAACTTGTCAATTTTTAAGTGCTATAAAATTTGTTGTTTATCACTTACGTAGCTTAAAATTATTTCAAACCGGAATCCTGCTATTAAATTTTAATAAATCTTGAGAATTTTCATCTAATATTTTCATTTGTGCTTTCATCCCTTTATCTATCCAAACACCCAATCTACCATAGTAATATGTTAGTTTGCGGGAGAGGTCAAGACGGTAGGAAGTAGGGGTGGGATTTTGGCTTTTATACTCACTCTGTTTGCACGCAGGATTTGCATATCCGATGGGGGAAGATCGGATCCTAAAATTATATTAGTCTTAGATTTTAGGTGCAAAAAATCAGCGATGATTTGCAATTGCCAAACTTGGATATAACATACAATAGTGAAAAGATAAAATCTTTTCACCGCAGAGTTTATTACGAAACATGCATTTAGATTTGCAAAGGATTTGAGTTAGTATGGTGAGATTAGATTTGAAGGGTAATTCCGGAATGTAACATTGCAAAATGTTTGAGGATGCGCCATGTGTTGCTCCCTCACGAAGAGGGCTGTTGTCATTATATATAAAACTAGCGCTTCAAGGACCGCGCCCAACGCGAGCCTTTAATTCATCGAAGAAAAACCCAGTAAATCATGTTCTAGTCAAATTCACCGTGTTCTTTAACTAAAATTTGTATTTACATATACCATGCATGAATGTTATATGAACCATTTTAGAATGACAACGAGATAGGAAAATGATGAGTAGAAATAAGAAATAAAATTATTTAAAATGAAATATTTTAAATATTTAGTAATTAGAATTAGTATATAAAATAGAATATAAAAAACCTATAATACGAAGTGCCAATGTATTAAAATAAAACATGAATAATGTTTAGAATCTTCATCAATCAATTCATGATATTTCTTCTGTCCATCAACTCCTTCGATTCATGCAGTTGTTTCACCCAATCCACTTGTGTTATTTATGTCACTTGTCTCATGTGGAACTTGTCTCAACACATTGACTCATCCCAGCACATGTCCCAGAGCCTGCGCTTGTCTCATCAATATTATTTCTACTCGGTATTGCTTCCAATGTATTTTCTCCAACATCTTCACTTGTTGCAATTTCTTGCTTTTTCGATACTGCATGATAAATTTTCACATGAATTAGGAAATGTTAATGGTATTTCATAGAACAGTGCTGAAGATGTCTTAATGAAACTTACATTTTTCAATTTCTGCGAACAAAAATGACGATTCTTTTTAGTAATGTAATTCTTCTATTTTCTTGAATGTGATTCCACTTTCAAATGTGAGTGTGTTCATACTTGAGTCTATTTTTATATGAAATAAATATTGTTTCCACAGTGCCTTTTTTATTTCAGTTGCCAATAGATCATACCAATTAATATGCAAAATAGTTTAAAAGTTAATGTATACATATACATACATAATGTTTATATATAGAAACATTTAAAACAAAGAACATAATTTATTTAAATTCAGATAAATATAAAAAATACCATATCCGCGTAGTCTTTAAATGCTTCTTTAGTTGCATTTATGAAATTCTTTAGTATTTCATCATGCATAAGTAATGTTGCTTGCTTAATGTAATGCTCGACTGTCATAGCTGCAATGTATCTGAGAATATAAAAAGGAATATTAAAATTAATTGTGCCATAATTTTGTAGAAGATAGATATGTTATTATTTTAATGTATTTCTATGTACCTCATCTTTGTTGGTATCGCTGAATCATTACAACGAACACATTTACCATTGTTGACAGTTTCATAAATTTTCTTATCACATTTACTGCAGGAAAGTTGTGCCAAAGGTGTTTCCATATGTAACATTACAACTATGACCTTTATTGCAACATATTTAACCTGTTTTTTTTATAAAAGAAAAATAAAAGTTAGTCTGCACTACATACTATTAAATATTATTTTTATCAATTAAGAGAGGATGTATTTGAGTTTAACTTTACCTCTTTGACACCATTTTTCAATAATTAAAATATTTCCTATAATGACAATCTGATAGAGCTTGAGTCATCTAACAATGAAAGCTCATTACTGTAATTCAACGTTTCACAAAGATGTTAGTATTAACAAATAGAGATAAATAGTTAGTAATGAAAAAGTTAATTGATTACCATAAAAGTAAACGTCTTGCCAATGGAATTTTAGGGTTGATTTGTAACTTTGTTGCAGTTGATGGACTGAGATAAATGTTTCCTACAAACTCATGAAGTTTGTATGAGTTGCATATAAAATTAATAAAAAAAATTAGTGAACGGAAAAAAAAAAATTTCTTACCATTGTATTGCTTAACCATTATAGATGTTGCTACAATAACTTGCCCCATACTTGAATTTAAGGAGTAAAAATTGTCCAAAGCAAAGGTATCCCATAGAGTAAGATTCATCCTTTTGCAACTACAAAAGCAAAATATATAAGATTAGTAATGAATCTATTTGATCTGAAAAATATAAATAATTTAGTACAATTGAATTTAAAATACCTTTCATCACATAGTGTGATATCTAACTCTGCAATTTCCGTTTGATCTTGTTTTCTAATGTATGATACGCCACTGATATCTTCGATAATTCCAATGACGTCTGTATTATATTAATGCAAATGAATATACTTTTGAAGAGATTTGTAACTTTAAGAATATAAATGGTTATGAGAGTTGTAATACCTTGCAGATACTTAAATCTGTTGAGAAATAAAGGCATTTTATCGAGTGAAGTGAAGCATTATGAATAGTGAGGAATATTTGAACATGTCTTTGTTATTTGTGAAACGACGGCATCTCTTGTTAATGATAGTTGATACTGATGATGGGCGACATTATATGCATCTGGTGCTTCTTTGACTCTCACATTTCTAATTGTATAACAATTTCCTTCCATTATCTCATCGCCAAATTTTGGTATCTCATCATTAAACAGTGTGAGAAGTATTTGATCTCCCTGAAAGTTAAAAGACGAAGAAAATAAATATAAATGCCATGTATTCAAAAACCAATTTTAAATAGAATTGTTTATAAATTTTAAAGGTGACCTTTATATCAATAAGAATTAATTTATTGATTCGCCCCGAACCTCTAGCATTCTTGTACTGTCTATCTTCAATTATTTTATTTACTCTTACTTTAATGCACCATTTGTCATTACAAGGATGCAGCTCCTCGAGACGATGAAACCTGGTGGACGTCATTGATGATTCCATGATAATCTAAAGATGAAAAATTCAAATTATTGTTAGTCTCATATTTAATTTAATTCTGATAGTGATCATTTTTTAATAGTATTGATAGATGTTTGAGCGTATGAGGTTGTTATATAAAAAATTGTTTATAGTAAAATGCAATGACAAATTTGTGGAAAGACTAATCTGTATTACATTAGTTTTAATGAGAAGAGAAGGAATTCTTTATACCTCTAAGAGTAATTTGTGCAATGGCTGTTCACTTCATCCAAGACTTCTAAATATACAACATTTTTAGTATATCCAATTGGAATGGTAGTATTCTTCTTCAATAAGATCTTCAGCCCTGATTTATCCGTGACTCTAGATAAAGCAAAGTAAAGTTGTCCATGCGAGAAAACTGGCTTTGGGAGATAAAGGCCTATTTTTTGTAGGGTTTACCCTTGACTTTTGTTTATTGTCATTGCAAATGCCAATTTAATTGGAAACTGTCTTCTTTTAGGTATGAATGGCAAATCTGTTTCAGCAGTTGACATCATTATTCGTGGAATGAATACACGCTTGCCCGCATTTGTCCCTGTGACTACATCTGCTTCTAATGTTTGTTGTCCCAATCTACTGATAATTAATCTCGTTCCATTGCATAATCCAATAGATTGATCCAAATTACGTAAAAGCATAATTGGGGCACCCACTCTTAGTTCTAATGAAGGATTCGGCAATCCTGCAAATTTAAGTGTGTTTAAGTACTCTGTGGTGTATAACATATCTTGACTGGTTTCTCTGCCCTCAACCTCAACCATTGTATTTGCACTTAGATATGTCTTTTTATCAAGCTCATCAGAAGCACATTAAGAATTTCATCATTAATCTTGTCAACATAGTCATTCAATGGAGTCAATATTGCTTTGTTTCTAAAATATGAATGATTGTTGATATTGAGATTTAAGTGATCATAAACAAAGTCGATTAAGGGAGAAATGGCATCATCATCAATATCTATTCGCAATTCACTTGGAATCTGAATCCAATCATCATCTGAATCCATGTTGGTACACAGAGTATTACTGTAAGACCCCGCCCCGAGAGTTTCCAATTAGTACTAATTAAAACGTGCTTTGGTTATAAGTGAGATTAGTGAGATTTGATTAAGTGTGGATTAGAATAGCTTTTATATAGCTTTAGATTATTT
Organism: Persea americana; assembly: GCA_029852735.1. Taxonomy (NCBI): domain Eukaryota; kingdom Viridiplantae; phylum Streptophyta; class Magnoliopsida; order Laurales; family Lauraceae; genus Persea; species Persea americana. Next base: position 27,679,223 of record CM056818.1, on the reverse strand, counting down.
TGGGAACTCATGTGATTTAGTGGGGCCCTTTGGGGGTTCATTTACCATGTTTTGTATGATTTTGGGATTTACTTGTTATTCGAAAAAATCTGTACTTTACCCTATTTGACTTATTTTATTGTTCCCGACAACTTTTGTGTTCGCCCCGTTTTCAATCGAGACCTCTGGACCCCACTTTGATGATGATAGGGGTAAAATAGTCTTTTACACAAAAATCTGGACACTATTTTCAATATCTCCGAAACCTGTAAAATATATACTTTTTGGAAACTAGAAATTTCGACGAACAATTCTTCCTTCTTCGTCAAATTCGTTCTAAGCCCGAAAATGTAGGTTTTAGCCCCCACAAGGTTCTTTAGTGGTGGGACCCATCCCCACTTTCTTTATAAAGAAGAGCCTCCTTCACTTTTCCCCTTTCCTTACAATTTTCATTAGAAGAGAAGAGAGTCCTGCCCTAGGGTTTTCTTGCATGTTTCCTTGCTTCTTCATCTCCAAGCTCTCATCAAGCTATTGCTAAAGGAAAAATGGAGGTCACCATCTTCTTCCTCTCCATCTAGGCTCTCTATTGGTATCATTTTTAGAAGAAACCCTCTACTCGAAGATTCACTTTGAACAAGCTATTGCCATTAAACGACCTTCCATGTAAGTAATCCTTCCCATATTCTAGATTGTGCTTATACTAGCTCTAGAGAGTCTTCATTTCCATTATTGGAAGTTATCTCCCTCTATTTCTTAATTTTGACATTCTAGGGTTGTGATGACTGTCATTTTGGGGATTTTGTGTAGATTGTGGAATTTGAGCTTGAGAGAAGTGCTTAGAGCTTGTTTAGCTTAATTGGAGACCAAGGTAAGTGGATGAATAGCTTTCTTGAATGATTTCATGTTTTAAAGAGAATTTATGGATTTTTCACTATTCATTGTCTCTTATGTACCATGGTTAATAATGATTTTTGAATTAGGCATCTTGTTAAGTTATTCTCCTTATTGGAACTTTTGAAGAATGTACCTGCATTTTGTTTTGTAAAAGTTTGTTTTTGGATCATATGTAGTTTTTCATTAATTTGGGTGCTTTTGCATTGAATGAGATTGGAAAGTAGAATGGATGTGATTTTGGGTTTTAATGGATGGTTGTTGGAGTACTTGAATGTGGTTGGAGTAGGTGGAAAGGGGACCATAAATGTGTGCTAATTGTTGGCTTCACTAATGTTGAGAAATGAAAGAAGAAGGGGACTCGGACTGTAGGTTCTGCAAGTTTTTAGAGTAGTTCGCTCAAGCGAACCTCTACTCGCTCGAGTGAACCCTTCACAGAACTTCTATCGCTTAAGCTAACCACATTCTTCGCTCGAGCCTTCCTGTTACGGAGTAGTCCGCTCGAGCGAACTCAACTCCACTCGAGCAAACCCCTCACAGAACCTTGGTCGCTCGAGCCTTCCTCTTTCTTCGCTCGACCTTTCCTGACTTGAAGTAGTCCGCTCGAGCGAACTCAACTCCGCTTGAGCCTCCCTCCTTCTTCGCTCGAGCCGTCCTGATTCGAACCAGTCCGCTCGAGCGAACTGTACAGAATTCCTGGGTCTTTTCTATTGTTTCCAGCTATAGTATTTTAAGGTTTGGATGGGTTGTTTTGATGCCCTACCACCTTGGAAAGACCTAGGGGATGACATAAGGAGAACGACTTGGAAAGAAACCCCACTTTGGAAATGTATTTGGATTTGTGGATTTATCAAACTGTATAAGGAAACTTGGGATGTTTACCACCATTCGAGTACCATGCCAAGAGCAATAATAGACATACAAGGTCCTTATACATGTTGTGCAAATACGGAAGTCCCAATACACAGTTCGTAATTGTATAAGGATTCATTGTACGGTTTTACTCAAATTATACTTGTCTTCACCCGATTTCACCCAATATCACTGGTTCTATCTCAAGCTATGATCTATGCACCTGTTATGTTCTGCCAGCCTTGTTTATACATGAAAAGATAACGATGTGAAATGTGTGCCTATGAGCACCATGCCCTGTGTAAGGCCCCGCCCCGAGAGTGTCCTTTTAGTGTTAATTAAGACGTGTTTAGCTATAAGTGTGATTAGCGGAAATGGGTTTAATTTGGATTAGAATAGCTTTTTATAGCTTTGGATATTTTGGGAACTCTTTTGATCTAGTGGGGCCCTTTGGGGGTTCCTTTTATTGTGTCTTGATTAGTTTTGGGATTTATTTAATAATTCTGGAAACTTGTAATTTGCTCCGTTTAATGTATTTTATGATTCCCGACAACTTTCGTATTTGTTCCGTTCCCATTCGAGACCTCTAAACCCTACTTTGCCATTGATAGGGGTAAAACAGTCTTTTTACACAAAATCTGGACACTAATTTCAATGTCTCCAAAACTCGTAAAATATATACTTTTTGGAAAGTAGAAATTTCGACGATCAATTCTTCCTTCTTCGTCGAATCCATCCGAAGCCCGTAGAACGATGTTTTAGCTCGATTGGATTTTTAAGTTGTGGGACCCCTTGCCATTATCTATATAAGGAGGAGTCCTTTTCCCTCTCTTCCTCTTCTTGCAACTTCTTGAGAACAAGAAATCCCAGCCCAGCCCTAGGGTTCTCTTCAACTTACCTTGCTCCTTGCTTCCCCATCTCTCAACCTCTCTCAAATCTATTGCTAAAGGCTAAATGGAGGCATTGATCTTCTTTCCCTCCATGAGAGCTTCCTCTTGATACCATTTGTAGAGAGAGCCTTCCATTCCAAGCTACCTTTTGAGCAAACTCTTGCCATTAGAGGACTCTTCATGTAAGTTCCTCTTCTCATCTCTTGGTTGTGTATTCTTCTAGCCATGGAGGTGCTTCACCTTGATTATTGGAAGCTAGTTCCATCTATTTCTTGATTTTGACATTTTAGGGTAGTAATGTTGTATTTTGGGGATTTTTGTGTAGATTGTAGATTTTGAGCTTGATAGAAGGATTAGAGCTTGACTAGCATACTTGGAGACCGAGGCAAGTGGATGAATGGATTCGATTTGAACAAATTCTTGTTTTGTTGAAAATGTGGATTTTTATTATTCCTATTTCATTTGGTTCATTATGTTTCATAATGCTTTTGAAAATGTACCTATTGACATGGTTTTTCTCTTAGTTAGTTTTATGAGAATATATGCACTCATCATCAAAGTTATTTTGGTCATTATGAACCTCTTAAATGATAATTGTACTTGCATTGAATGAGATTTGTATGGGTAGGAGAATTAAATGCATTGATGGAATGGTGGTTCGTGGAAAACAATCAAGGCTGAATATAGGACCATAGCAGACGCAGAGGCTTGGACAAGTTTCAAAAGGCAATTCAGTGACAAGTATATACCGACACATGTGAAGAGGCAAAAGGCCATTGAATTCCAGCAGCTCGTACAAGGTAACACAACCGTTCAAGAGTACCTCACAAAGTTCGAAAGATTGTCTCGATATGCCCCCGAGTTAATTGACACTGTGGAGAAAAAGATAACGAAGTTCCTTGAAGGACTTAACCCGATCATTAAGAGGGATGCCACGGGTGTTGTGCCACCTATCACTTTTGAAGAAGCTGTGAGAAGGGCCTACAAATTCGAGAACCTGAACAACAAGATCCTCAAGATCCAAGGAAAGGCACCAGCTCACCAACAGAATCACCAGCCAAGGAACCATCAGAACAAACGACCGAGGCATGAACAAAACGTGCAGAATGCTCTAGTTTGCGTTCACTATGGTAAGAACCACGAGAGTGCTCAATGTCGTACGATTACGGGAGCATGTTTCAGATGTGGATCCATGGCACACCAGCTCAAGGACTGCCCAAGACAGGCTGGGCAAGGTAACAACAGACAGAACCAGCAACAACAAGGAACACAGCGCCAGGCACCACCTCAGAATGCACTAGCCGTACAGAACCAGCCCAGGCCACTCCAGCAGCAGGCTCCACAGCAACAATATAGACCTCCACAGCAGCATTAAGCTCGTCAGCAAGGACAGAATCAGAATCAGCGTCCTCCTCAACAGAATAGGAATGCACAGCAAGGAAGGCAACAACAGGCTCAGAACAGGCCTCAGCAGCGAGGACAAGTGTATGCAATTAACCAAGCTGATGCAGAGGCGGCAGATAACGTGGTGGAAGGTACACTCCTAGTTTGTGGATTTGAAGCTAAGATTTTGTTTGACCCTGGCTCTACGCACTCCTTCTTGTCTCCAAAATTTTCTAAGTTGATTGATATGCCTGCTAGAGAACTTGAGTATGTGTTGACGGTGTCCACCCCCGTAGGCAAACAAGTTGTGTGTAGGAAATATTATCCTAGATGTGCTATTAAGATAGGAGATGTGGTGCTACCGGCGAATCTTATTTTGTTGGAGAAGTATGATTTTGATGTCATTCTAGGAATGGATTGGTTAGCAGGGTACCATGCTACGATGGACTGTTTCCATAAGACCCTCACGTTCAAATTAGAGGAAACCCCAGCAGGCGTTTTGTTCCACGGGGAAAAGAAGAATTCTTGTCCAAGATTCGTCTCAGCATTGAAGGCTGATAGACTAGTGAGAAGTGGATGTGAATGCTATTTAGCGTTTATCACGGAGGATAAACGGTCCCAAGGGGTGGAGGAGATCCCAATTGTTTGTGAGTTCCCAGACATTTTTCCAGAAGAAATCCCAGGTTTACCACCTGTTAGGGAGATTGACTTCACCATCGAATTGTTACCAGGGACCGCTCCGATATCTATTGCACCATACAGAATGGCTCCAGCTGAATTAGGAGAGTTGAAGATTCAGTTGCAAGAATTGTTGGATAAAGGTTTTATTAGACCGAGCGTCTCACCTTGGGGAGCTCCAGTGTTATTCGTCAAGAAGAAAGACGGTTCCATGAGAATGTGTATTGATTATCGGAAATTGAACCAAGCTACCATCAAGAACAAGTATCCATTGCCAAGGATAGATGAATTGTTTGACCAATTGCAAGGTGCTGCTTACTTTTCGAAGATCGATCTAAGATCCGGTTATCATCAGCTGAGAGTTAGAGATTCAGATGTATCGAAGACGGCGTTCCGGACAAGATATGGACACTATGAGTTTCTAGTGATGCCATTTGGACTGACGAATTCACCAGCAGTATTCATGGCTTTGATGAACAAAATATTTGCTGAGTACTTAGACCAATTCACAGTGGTGGTTATTGATGACATTTTGGTATACTCTAAGTCTAGAGAAGAGCATGAAGAGCATTTGAGGATAGCATTGCAGCTTCTAAGAGATAACCAATTGTATGCGAAGCTCACTAAGTGCGATTTTTGTCTTGAAGAAGTCGCATTTTTAGGTCATATCATTTCCAAAGAAGGATTATCAGTGGACTCAGCCAAGATAGATGCAGTTGTGAAGTGGGAAAGACCGAAGAACGCGTCAGAAATCAGGAGTTTTCTTGGATTGGCGGGTTACTATCGAAGATTTGTGCAAGGATTTTCGTCGATTGCAGCTTCATTGACGAAGTTGACCAAGAAGAATGCACCTTATGTGTGGACAGACCAATGCGAGGCCAGCTTCCAAGAGTTGAAAAAGAGATTAACTTCAGCACCCGTCCTCACTTTACCATCCGGGAGCGGCGGTTACACCATTTTTACAGATGCTTCGAATATAGGACTCGGTTGTGTGTTGATGCAGGATGGAAAAGTCGTTGCTTATGGATCCCGTCAGTTGAAGGACCACGAGAAGAACTATGCAACGCATGATCTGGAATTAGCAGCGGTCGTTTTTGCACTAAAGATGTGGAGACATTACCTCTACGGAGAGAAATTCGAAGTCCACTCCGATCACCGCAGCTTACAGTATTTGTTCTCTCAGAAGGAGTTGAATATGAGACAAAGAAGATGGATGGAATATATCAAAGATTATGAGTTTCCGATCAAGTACCACCCGGGAAAGGCAAATGTAGTAGCCGATGCCTTGAGTAGGAAGTCAGTAAGTGTGGCAAGCCTAAGAGTTACGTGCTTCTTTCAGCAATTTGAAGAGTTGGGGGTAGATTTTCAGCCCCTAAGCGAGGGAGTGATGTTAGCCAACATGTCAGTGTCTGAACCTTCGTTCATTCGGAAGATCAAGGACGACCAATTGCAAGATCCAAAGTTGGCCAAGATTTCAGAACATATAGCAGAACATCCTGATTTCCGTATTGTGGATGGAGTCTTATTCTATCGTGATCGTCTATGCGTGCCCAATATTGAAGATTTGAAGAATGACATTATGACAGAGGCGCACAGTACGAAGTACTCTATGCATCCGGGTAGCACGAAGATGTATCAGAACTTGAAGGGCAGATTTTCTTGGAACAACATGAAAAGGGAAATAGCAGCTTTCGTTTCCCGATGTTTGACGTGTCAGTTGGTGAAGGCAGAACATCAGAGACCTCCAGGGTTATTGCAGCCATTAGAGATCCCATAATGGAAGTGGGAACATATCACCATGGATTTCATCTCGGGATTGCCAAGGACCAGAAAAGGGAACAACTCCATATGGGTCATTGTAGACCGTCTTACCAAATCAGCTCATTTTATTCCTATGAAGACCGGAGAGAAAATGCATATGTTACCTCTCGCAGAGTTGTTTGTCAACGAGATTGTCAGCCGTCATGGGCAGCCAGTCTCCATTACTTCGGACAAAGATAGCAGATTCGTCTCGAGATTCTGGAAGACTTTGCATGAGTCTATGGGAACAAAGCTTCAGTTCAGCACAGCGTATCACCCACAAACAGATAGTCAGTCGGAAAGAACAATTCAGACCCTTGAAGATATGCTTCGAGCGTGTGTACTAGATTTCAAGACTCAATGGGATGAGACCCTACCGCTTTGCGAATTCGCCTACAACAACAGTTATCATTCGAGCATTGGGATGGCGCCTTTTGAGGCATTGTATGGTAGGAGGTGTAGAACTCCAGTCTGTTGGGAAGAAGTAGGTATTCGCAGTTTTCATGGACCGACTATGGTGAGTGAAACCAGCGACAAAGTCAAGTTGATCCAAGAACGTCTGAAAGTAGCCCGGAGCAGACAGAAGAGTTATGCAGACTCTCATCGAAGGGACTTACATTTTAAGGAAGGAGATAAGGTTTTCTTGAAGGTGTCACCTACTAGAGGAACTTTGAGATTCGGACAGAGAGGAAAATTATCTCGGAGATACATTGGACCCTACGATATCGTGAGCAAGATTGGTGACGTGGCTTACAGATTGGCCTTACCACCTGAGCTTTCCGGCGTACACAATGTGTTCCATGTGTCTATGTTGAAAAAGTACGTCCCCGACCCGTCACATGTACTCCGTCATGAACCATTAGAGATCAGAGAAGATGCCACTTATGTCGAGAAGCCTATTCAGATCATCGATACGAAGGAACAAGAACTGAGGACAAGGACTATACAATGGGTGAAAGTGCTCTGGGAAAATCACGGACCTGAAGAGGCAATGTGGGAATTACGGGATCAAGTTCAGAAGAAATATCCGCATCTACTACCCGAGGTTAGTTATTTTATTTCATTTGGTGGACCAAATGCCCTAAGGGGTGGAGGATGTAAGGCCCCGCCCCGAGAGTGTCCTTTTAGTGTTAATTAAGACGTGTTTAGCTATAAGTGTGATTAGCGGAAATGGGTTTAATTTGGATTAGAATAGCTTTTTATAGCTTTGGATATTTTGGGAACTCTTTTGATCTAGTGGGGCCCTTTGGGGGTTCCTTTTATTGTGTCTTGATTAGTTTTGGGATTTATTTAATAATTCTGGAAACTTGTAATTTGCTCCGTTTAATGTATTTTATGATTCCCGACAACTTTCGTATTTGTTCCGTTCCCATTCGAGACCTCTAAACCCTACTTTGCCATTGATAGGGGTAAAACAGTCTTTTTACACAAAATCTGGACACTAATTTCAATGTCTCCAAAACTCGTAAAATATATACTTTTTGGAAAGTAGAAATTTCGACGATCAATTCTTCCTTCTTCGTCGAATCCATCCGAAGCCCGTAGAACGATGTTTTAGCTCGATTGGATTTTTAAGTTGTGGGACCCCTTGCCATTATCTATATAAGGAGGAGTCCTTTTCCCTCTCTTCCTCTTCTTGCAACTTCTTGAGAACAAGAAATCCCAGCCCAGCCCTAGGGTTCTCTTCAACTTACCTTGCTCCTTGCTTCCCCATCTCTCAACCTCTCTCAAATCTATTGCTAAAGGCTAAATGGAGGCATTGATCTTCTTTCCCTCCATGAGAGCTTCCTCTTGATACCATTTGTAGAGAGAGCCTTCCATTCCAAGCTACCTTTTGAGCAAACTCTTGCCATTAGAGGACTCTTCATGTAAGTTCCTCTTCTCATCTCTTGGTTGTGTATTCTTCTAGCCATGGAGGTGCTTCACCTTGATTATTGGAAGCTAGTTCCATCTATTTCTTGATTTTGACATTTTAGGGTAGTAATGTTGTATTTTGGGGATTTTTGTGTAGATTGTAGATTTTGAGCTTGATAGAAGGATTAGAGCTTGACTAGCATACTTGGAGACCGAGGCAAGTGGATGAATGGATTCGATTTGAACAAATTCTTGTTTTGTTGAAAATGTGGATTTTTATTATTCCTATTTCATTTGGTTCATTATGTTTCATAATGCTTTTGAAAATGTACCTATTGACATGGTTTTTCTCTTAGTTAGTTTTATGAGAATATATGCACTCATCATCAAAGTTATTTTGGTCATTATGAACCTCTTAAATGATAATTGTACTTGCATTGAATGAGATTTGTATGGGTAGGAGAATTAAATGCATTGATGGAATGGTGGTTCGTGGAAAGAATTAAATGTTAAATGGAAGGGAATAGACCCATTCCAAGTTAGGAAATGGTTGGAATGGAGGTGAAATGGTTTGGGAAGGAAAGGGTTGAAATCTGCACCTGATGTGTAGTTCCCGCAGCTGGGCGGTCAGCGGGCGGTCATCTTGGCGGCTAGCCGACCCAGATGCGGTTAGAAACACAGAATGCTGTATTTCGACAGACTGGTATCGAAGCGAGACGTGTTTCAGGCAATTAAAAGAAACTAGAAATCCTAAGGACGTGGCGAGGATCCGTTAGACTTTTCGTTAGACTTTTCGTTAGTTAGACTCGTGTGAGCAATGTGTAACCCTTATATGACTTTATATGCTAACAATCTGTTTTACAGTGATATGCCACCTCGAAAAAGACCCGTAACCGACAATCCCACCGCAAGCAATAGTGAACACACCGGGCCACTAGGAAACGGTACTCCGGATCCAAACATGCAGAATCAATTTCAACAGATGATGCAAGCCATGCTTGACCAGCAACGTCAAGCCAATGAAAACCAAGCCAGATTGCAAGAACAGATGGCCAGGAAGGATGAAGAGCATGCTAGGGAGATGGCTACGATGCAAAGGCAATTGTTAGAAGTGTTAGAAAGGAGACCTGAACCGGCACCAGCGCAACCTCCAGGCACTCAGATTGTCATTAACAATAGGGAACATGATCCCAATGCGTTGTATGAAAAGTTTAGGAAGAGGGGTCCCAAGGAGTTCACTGGGCATGAGGACCCATTAGCTGCAGACGACTGGTTGGAGCATACGGAGAACATCTTTGAGATATTTAGATGTACCGGTAGACAGCAAGTGCAACTCACCGCTTCCATGTTCACCGGCCTGGCAGATATATGGTGGGAAATTAAGGAAATGTTTAATCGTTATTAAGGAGTAGTTCATTACCCACACCACACCGTCGCGGTCCCGGGTCTCGGTTCGGGGTCGCGACACCCTGCCTGCCTTAGTGTTTTTATACCGATATAGTTTTGTACGTGTTTTGATTTCTCATGTAACCTATGAGTCGGCACCACTAAGCTTGGACATCCTTGGCATTCTGATCAACTGACTTGGGCCTCTCCCTCGTGCTCCCGCCAGTTGCAACTTGGATCCTGTCCTGCCCCGTTGCCCGGTTCTGCGGTCGCGGTCTTGTCTAGCTATATGTATATGTATATATTGTTGGTTCTCGTCACTTCGCGTGCTCGAGCCCAATGCACTGACTGTGCTCTCATCACATGAGTGATGGAAAGGATTTAGCATTAGTGTGGTTGCCATTTTGCTAGCTCCCTGTTCTTTGATATTCAACATGTTTTATCTTACATATGCAATTTGATAAAGGATATATCTTGTTTTATAGAAATAAAAGTTTGGACAGATTTCAATGTCTTTTCAATTTAACTTTCCATTTCTCTTATTGTGTTATCTATTCACCCACTTGTCAGACTGTCATGTCTGGCCCATTTTTGTGGTACTCAGGTCGAGTCCCCGTTATTGCCTATGAGGAGCCAGAGGAGGCGGTTGGGGAACCGCAACGTTTAGTGGAGTGGCAAGCTGACAATGTCATTTAGACATTTGGTTAGGCTTTGAGCTGTGTAACATTTTGGGGAGTTTATAGAACAACATTGATTTACATTTTGGTTGTATTGGCCTTTGTTGGCCATTATTTTTGGGGAATGTTAATTTAACCAATCTTTTGTTTAAACTTCTAACTTTACTTTTGGGAATGCTAATGAGATCATTGCTCACTCTGACATCATGTCAGTTACATGTATTTATCAGTCTTGTGTTGGGAATGGATTAAGAATTTGATTTGCTACATGCTTTCGCACCAATATAAATGTTTTGTTAGTGTGTGTGAAATCCTCACCGCGGAAACCTGTAGGAAATTAAGTGGATGCATATTCATAGTATTCATTGTTGTAACCACACACCAACCCCATAATCATCTTTCGCAGGCCCAGACCCCAGTCCGTGGTCGCGACAATTGCGATCTCCATCTCCTATTTTCAACACCCATCTCGTAAAGTTTGCATTGTCATCATTATTAGATAAATTCTGTAAACACATATTTTCTGTAAGGTTTAAGACTACACAATATTTCCAAATTTCAGATCTTGTCAATGAAGCAACAACTTTATCTTCTCTTTTCCCCCTTTTAACAACAGGCAAAATCTGTCTAAAGTCACCTCCCAATGCAATAGTTAGTCCACCAAATATTTTGTTGTTGCCAGTATTATCAGAAGCACTCAATATGTTGCGTAGAGTCCTGTCCACCTCATCAAATGCATTCTTATGCATCATAGGAGCTTCATCCCATATGATCAAAGATGTCTTTTGAATTACCTTAGCCAAATTTGATTTTTTGCCAATAGCACAGCATGATGTTTTATGAGTATGTAATGGTATCTCAAAGCGCGAATGTGCAGTCCGGCCACCTGGTAACAACAATGATGCAATTCTCGATGATGCTCCTTCTAAAACAATTTTTCCTTCACTTTGCAACTTTGTAATTATTGCTTTCCATAAGAATGTTTTTCCTGTTCCACCACTGCCATTGACAAAGAAAACTCCGCCTTCGCCATTTAGACATGAGTCAATGATTTTGTCAAACACTATGCTTTGCTGTAGGTTTAGTCTCGAATGTAAGACATTAAATTCAAATGCAAGATCGTCGATATTGTATGACATTTCTTCATGTAGCAGGTTGTTTGACATAAAATCATTATGTTCATATTGTGGAAATGGCATATCCTGAAACTCTTTTAATGATCTACCATTTTTGTTTAGGATTGACTCAATCTCTATAAGTGCTAGATTTTGTAACTCATGGTTTGATAAATTGCGACTGACTGAGTTTTCATTCCTACATAGCCATATCTCTATATCATCAGAAAGTGAGCTCCAATGTTTGTTCCACACATGCAATGGATTTAATACTTCACAGAACATAAGCATCTCTGCAAACATGTTTCTCAATTGATATGTTGTCGCCCATTGTGATGTTTATGTTAACGTTGTCCCACTCGTTGTCATCAGCTAATAAACCAAGTGCTATACATGCTGATTTAAAAGAAGTGTGTGTTTCTCCATCCACATTTCTTAAATCTCCATAGGATGTGGCACCTTGTATTATTTGAAACAACAATCTTAAATAATACCTCTCACCTGGCGTTGGATGCGCATAATATAATCTCCCAATGCATCTTCCATGTTTTCTTCTGCTCCACACCTTTTGAGTGCTTTTCCAAGTCCATTTTGTTAGAAAGTCAACATATCTTAAATCTCTTGCATCAGGATATTGACTATTTGTTTCAAACCACTGAGTGAACATAGTAACCTCTATTCCAGGTCTATTCATCACAGATGCTAATCTGTTATAGTCATTGAAAACAACGATTTGCCGATTTTCAAGATGATATTGTAAACGCTCAACCGATGGATTTCTACTATGAAGATTGAATTCAAATATTCTCCAGCATGCTTCTAGAGCTGAAACATAACGACAATCAAAGTATTGTCTTATTTCATCAACCTGTCGATATCGCATTCGCCTATTTCATCAGGTGCTTGTGTGCTTTCGTCAATAATGATAGTTGCTCTATCTGGGCCATTGTGAATATATTTGTACAAATACTTAATCACTCGTATTTGGCTACAAATCTCAATGTTTAGATGTGCATTATATTTTCTTGACAAAAAAGGATTGTAGGGAACCACCCATCTATTATCTAGTTCAACGTATCCTATTTTCACCGTCCTTCCATCATTTCTCCGCCTGTATGTTGGATAACCATTATTGTCAAGTGAGCTTTGCTGGTTGAAACATTTTGGATACTTTTTGCTGCATTTACCATCAACCATACATGAAGGTTTTGGATTTAGTGGACCACATGGTCCATGCATCATACAACGCTTGATTCTTTCATACAGCTCTGGATCTATGTCAAGATCCGGAATTTCAGCTGAGACAACATCATCTATTTCTTCAGTTGTAGATATCTTCTCGCATTTATCCAGTGTTATCAATATATGTGCATGCAGAAGGCCCCTCTTTTGAAACTCAATGGCATATATATCTGTGAAGGAAATAGTGAGACTCTTTAGTAAAATAAATTGAGAATTAGAAAAAAATAGCTGTCTTGCATTGGAAAAAGAAATTACATGCAATGCTCTACCGAAATTCTTTTTATCCTTTATCTCGTCCATTAATTCTTTCAATTTTATATGAAATACCCTATCAACATTGTCAGGATGATCTTCTGCCTTTTGACCTGGGAATAAATCTAAAAAGTGTTGGATTTCCTTCCATCTTGGATTGCACGTAAATGTTAAAAAAATATTTGGGCATCCAGCCCATCGGCATATCGCCATTGCACCTTGATACTGTTGAATCATGTAACGCGGGCTTCCTGTAAATGAAGAAGGTAATATGTAGCGTTGACCAATTGCTGATGCTCTTGTATCTCCTTGAACCACTGCATCTGAGACACCTTGGAGAAAATCATATCTAAATGTACTCTGGTTATTTTTGACGTATTTTGCTCTATATTGCTCAACACATGCAAGTGCGTCCACAATGAACTGGCGGAAGAGCCTACCAGGTAATAAAATCGCCTTTCCTTCATCATTCCTCTGCTGTAACTTGTAATAATAGTACTCTCTCATTGAGACATTAGATTTTGACAATCGTGAAGGCTGATTATATAATATGTTGGCATGCCATCCATCTTCTCCATATGGAAATAGCAATGGGTATTGCAATGCCATATAACTTGGATGTACTTCGCTTATTCTTTGTAAAGATCTTGAGACAATCTCTAAGATGATATCCCAGTTACTATTTTTTGTGGATCCTTCACCAATTAATAATGCAGCTACCTCATTTGTTGTTGGACGATTATATTGCCTTGGATCCTTATATCTATCATACAATATTCTCATCTTTAGATCTCGTGGATATTCGCATCCAATTTTATTTCTCAGTGATCGGAAGCAATGTACATATGGATTGACACCATCTAGTTCATTTTTTTATTGCTTCAATGATTAAATAATCCAATCCTCCAGATTCTACTTGTTGAGTAAATGCAAGATTTCTATTCTGAACCTCATGTTCTGTGTCATATATAAAGTTGGGAGAATTTTGGAGTTTCTCTTGGCATTGGTAACAACGATCAAATCTTGTGGTGAGCTTGACCATGTATTCTGAATGTAAATGGCCCCACTCCACTTGTTACATTATAGTCAATATTTGCTCCAAATGAAGTAAATGAGAATGCATTGTTGTATGCTCGAATGGAGTTTTTGAACTTAGATGATTGTTGAATGTTAGAGTTTTCCATTAGTGATCTCAAATATGTAGGAGGATGTTCCAAGATGGGTAACAGTATCTTCCGGTCTCTACAACACTAATTAAAAATATATCTTTGATCATTAGCTCCTCCTTTAGTTCCTTCTTGTTTCCACATTAAAGCACCACATTTAGTACAAGTCTCACTTGGAGGGCCAAAGTCTCTCCTTCCAACATTTTGTCTTGCATAATTATATCAGGTTAGCAACATTAAATTGACAAACTTGATCGAAGAAAAGTAAAATGTTAAGTATTACTTTGTCTTAGAACATCCACATAATTTTTTGTAGAGAACATCTCGAGCTCATTGATGAAACACATGGTCCGTTGTCGTTGAGTCTATCTTGTAATGCCGAACCCTCCTCATTTCCTATATGACAATTTATGCCACTTGACACAGTTGATAAATCTCGACGATTTGATGCACGAAGATGTTGAAGCTTCATAATTCTCTGTCTTCGAGCAAGTTTATAGATATAATGCTGATTTTGGGATGACAAATGTTGTTGATTGATAACAATTGGATTATGGAAGTCACAATGCTGTGTCAAGACTTGATCACTACGTTCATAAACTGACTATAATAGTAAACAAGATATTAATAATTACTTTTAAATAAATTGTAATTCTCTAATTAAATTATTATAAGGAAATAATTAATAATTTACCTTCAGAAACTTCAATCTGGCTGTTTACATTTGTCTTTCTTGTGCTTAGATTATTTTGGAGCATCTGAATGCGGCTATTTAAAAATGGGGATTGACATTCAGTTGGTGCATCTAACATAATAAGATTAGGTTAGCAACATTAAATTGACTAACTTGATCGAAGAATAGGAAAATGTTAGGCGTCACTTTGCTTTAGAACATCCACGTACTTTTTTGTAGAGTACATCTCGAGCTCATTGATGAAACACGTGGTTCGTTGTCATTGAGTCTATCTTGTAATGCTGAACCTTCCTCATTTCCTATATGACAATTTATGGCACTTGACACATTTGATAAATCTCGGCGATTTGAGGCACGACGATGTCGTAGTTTCATAATTCTTTGTCTTCGAGCAAGTTTATGGACATATTGCTGATTTTGGGATGATAAACATTGTTGATTGATAACAATTGGATTATGGAAGTCACGCTGCTGTGTCAAGACTTGATCACTACGTTCATAGACCTGATCCACACTGGGAACAGTGGACAATCACTTGGCAGGCAACATCTTAAACTGAAATCCCTCAGTGTGTCTGGTCGACCTCCTGACCTGGGCGGTCGACCACACATACTGAAGAAAAATAGAAGTTCCAGCTCCCAGCTATTTCCTGCAATCTCTGAGTACCAGGTCAACTTGGCACAGAGCCCGGTCGACCTCATACACTGGTCTGACAGTCCTGCAGAATGTTAATTGAGACTTGGTTTTTCACCAATTTTAGTGTGCTTGGTCGACCCGACTACAGGTCTGTCGACTGGGTACACGCGTCTGCAACAGAAAATCCAAATTTCTGGATTTCTCCTCTTCAATCCAATTTTTAAACAAAACACTTCTTTTACTTCCAATCATCATAAAAACATCACTAAACAGGAAAATACTCCAAAACTCATCCCACCATCCATCCTTAGTCCATTGATCTTCCAAATGAGAGAACTCATCCATCAAATGGCCAAAAACCCAAAAACTACGCTTAATTGGTAGATCTAGACATGTATTTACATCAATTGAATTGAAATTACAGAATCAAAGGAAAGAAAGCATGCATCCTAAGTTATCCAGCGTAGGGTACTTGCCTTAGACTATTAGGAATGGAAATTAGAGTATAAAAGAAATCAAAGTTGATAATGGTGGTTTGATGTAGCAATTGAAGAAGGTCTTCTACTCTCCTTGTTGCTGGGATTTGGGGAATTAGGGTTTCTTGGGGAGAAAGATAAGGGAGATGAGAGATGAGAGTGGATTAGGATTAAGTTCATGTTATTGCAATAGTTAGTATATATATAGGTTAGGGCGTAGTGGTTATTTACTAGAAAGCCCTTAGGGTTTAAAATGGAAGAGAGGATAGGGACATGGGTAACTTGGTCAATCTTAGGAACTCTAGAAGCTTCTCTTAAGTAACGTCCCTCTTAATAAAACTAAATTACTAACTAAGGACTAATCTAACTAAAATTCTAATTAAATTATGAAAATCATCCTATATTTATAAAGAATTAAATTCGAGTCTAATCCTAAGACTTAGGAACAATAATAAACTATTCTACTAAACCCTATTAAATAGCATACTAATATTATATTTATAATTATTCAAATCAAATTGAGGGCCCACAAGGGGTGGGGCCTCACATCACTCCCTCCGTTAAAACATTTGGTCCCGAAATGTATAAACAAAGTCAGAACATACCTGAGGTAGTAGGTGTGGGTAGTCCTTCTCTACCTGGTCGCGTAGCTCCTACGTAGCTTCCTTTGGAGTGTGGTGCTCCTACTGGACCTTCACCCAATGAATGGTTCGGGTCCTGGTCACCTATTCCTTGGTGTCAATGACAGCGACTGGTTTGGCGACGTATGAAGCGTTCGGTTGAATGTTGAGTGGCTGATAGTGAAGAATATGAGTAAGGCCCTCCACATACTTCTTCAGCATAGAGACATGGAAGACATCATGCACTCCCGACAACTCTGGTGGTAGTTGGAGCTTGTAAGCAGTGTCACTGATCCTGGACCTAATCTCGAATGGTCCGACGTATCTCCGCGCTAGATTACGCTTCTCGCCGAATCTAGGAGTACCTTTGGCCGGGGAAACCTTCAAAAATACTTTGTCCCCTTTCTAAAACTCGAGAGGTCAACGTCGGTTGTCTGCATAACTCTTCTGGCGGCTGCGGCTAACTTTTAGATTATCGACTATCTGTCGGATCTTCTCGCTGGTGTCGCTGACTATGTATGGTTCATGGAAACTCCTAACACCAACTTCCTCCCAACAAACTGGGGTCTTGCATCTCCTGCCATACAAAACCTCGAAAGGTGTCATCTTGATGCGCGAATGGTAGTTGTTGTTGTGGGTAAACTCGCAAAGTGGTAGAAAATCCTCCCAGTTCTCTTTGTAGTCCAAGATACAAGCTCTCAACATGTCCTTTAGTGTCTGGTTGGTGCGTTCGGTCTGTCCGTCTGCTTGCGGATGATAAGCGGTGCTGAAGCTCAACTTAGTGCCCAAAGCCTGTTGTAGGCTTTCCCGGAAGTGTCAAGTGAAACGCGGGTCTCTATCTGATACAATCGACACTGGAACTCCGTGCAAAGAGACGATCAGGTCCACATACAGCTTAGCTTAGACATCAAGTCCTGCTCTCATTGAAACTGGCAAGAAGTGAGCTGACTTAGTCAGTTGATCTACGATCACCCATATGCCGTCACTACGTCTCTTGGTAACTGGAAGTCCTGTGATGAAGTCCATGGTAATGTGCTCCCATTTCCACTTGGGAATGTTGAGCTGATGTAGTAGCCCTGTGGCTTCTGATGTTCATCCTTGATTTGTTGGCACGTCAAACATTTGGATATGTAGCCTGCGATCTCTTTCTTCATGTTGTTCCACCAGTAGTAGCTCTTAAGGTTTTGGTACATCTTGGTGCTGCCTCAGTGAATCGAATATCTGCTATGGTGCGCATCTGCTAGGATCTCATCCTTTAACTCTTGAAAATCTGGCACACACAGTCTGTCCTCATAGTAGAGCACTCCACCAATTAGTCTGAACTCTGGCCTCTGGTCAATCTGCTTGATCACTCTCACAAGCTTTGGGTCGTTGCGTTAACAGTTTTTGACCTTTCCAGGCAACTCTGGTTCCTATGCAGACATGGTAACAAGCATAACTCTATTGCTGAGCAGCTGAAACTGGACATCTAAGTCTCTGAAAACATCGGTCCACACACCCTCTGCTGCTAGAAAACTGACTTGGGCGGTCTTCCTGCTCAAAGCGTCTGCCATGATGGTCGCCTTTCCTGGATGATATTTGATCGAAAAGTCGTAATCATTGATATACTCCATCCAACCCCTCTGACGATTGTTTAGATCACTCTGGGTGAATAGGTACTTCAAGTTGTGGTGGTTTGAATGAACTTTGAACTGCTCCCCGTAGAGATAGTGACGCCACATCTTCAGTGCAAACACAATTGCCGCTAGCTCTAAGTTGTGTGTAGAATATTTCTTCTCATGTTCCTTCAGCTATCGTGATTCATAGGCGATAACTTTCCCGTTTTGCATCAAAACACAACCTAATCCTGTCCTTGAAGCGTCTGTCAAAACAACGAATCCGCCGCACCCAGAAGGTAAAGAAAAGATCGGTGCCATCGTCAGTCTCTCTTTCAGCTCCTGAAAGCTGTCCTCACAAACATCAAACCACACGAACGGTACATCGTTCCTCGTTAGCTTGGTCAATGGCGCTGAAATCGTGGAGAAACTCTTGTCAAATCTGCAGTAGTAGCCTGCTAAGCCAAGGAAACTTCGAATCTTTGTGACGTTCTTCGATCTCTCCCAGTTCACTACTGCCTTTATCTTAGCTGGACCCACTCCTAATCATTCTTTGGAGATGATATGTTCGAGGAAAACTATTTGTTCCAACCAGAACTCGCACTTGCCACGCTTCGTGTACAACTAGTTGTCACGTAACAACTATAGAGACGTCCTCAAATGTTGCTCATGCACCTCTCTGGACTTTGAATAGACCAACACGTCATCGATGAACACAACTATGAAGCTATTGATGTACGGTGCGAAGATCTTGTTCATCAAGGCCATGAACATCGCTGGCGCATTTGTCAATCCGAACGGCATCACTAAGAACTCATAGTGCCCATAGTGTGTGCGAAACGCTGTCTTCTACACATCCTGCTCTCTGACTCGCAGCTAACGGTATCCCGATCTCAAGTCTATCTTTGAAGAGTGATGAGTACCCTGAAGTTGGTCGAAAAGCTCATCGATCTGTGCAAACGGATACTTGTTCTTCACTGTCGCCTGATTCAGCTGACGGTAGTTGATGCACATCCTCATCGATCCATCCTTTTTCTTCATGAAAAGCACTGGCGCACCCCATGGTGACATGCTCGGTCTAATGAAGCCTTTGTCTAGTAACTCCCGAAACTAAACCTTCAACTCTCGCAGCTCGGCTGGAGCCGTACGATAAGGAGCTCTAGAAATCGGTGCTGTGCCTGGTGCAAGCTCAATGGTGAAGTCAATCTCTCTGACTGGAGGTAATCTTAGGATCTCATCGGGAAATACATCTGGGAACTCGCAGACCCGTGGAATCTCATCCACTCCCTTGAACTTCTTATCCTTTGAGATGGATGTGATGTAGCCAACGCATCCTGCCTTCATCATCCTTTCAGCCTTCAGTGCTGAAATCATCCTGGCACTGGGTGCTCTCCCCTCGCCTACAAACTCTATTGTGTCGTCTGAACCGTCAATGGAGAGTCTGACTGTCTTCTCGAAGCAATCCATCACCGCTCGATATCTGGCCAACCAATCCATCCAAAAAATGACGTTGAAGTAATGCATGGGTAACACGATCAAGTCTGCAAACAGAATGTACTCCCTAATCTACCATCGGCATCTGGGGTGGTAAGTCTGACATACTACTCTCCTACCCACGGGTGTAGACACAACTATCGTGCAGGTAACTCTTCTCTTACTCTACCGAGAACTAAGGCAAAAGCTAAGGACACATAAGAATGTGTCGCACCTGGAACAAGCAAAACTCTAGCAAGATGATCACAAATTGAAAGAATACCTTCAACTATGTTCCCTGCGGCTTTGGCGTCCTCATATGTGAATGCGAAGACCTGCCCTGCTGCCTGGGGTCTCTACTGTTGGTGCTACTGTCCCTGGGGTCTCTGATGACGCCCATGCTGATAGTGCTATCCTCTGGGTTGCTGCTGCGGAGCATGTGGGGCACGATATTGCTGCTGAGGTGGCTGAGGTGCTAGAGCAACTTGAGGTACTGGCTGACCAACAACTGCTGCGGAGCTGTGGCTGACCACACGAACGGTACATCGTTCCTCGTTAGCTTGGTCACCTGATCGGTCGAACCCCAACCGTAATCGCCGGTTATAGGCTCATAGATCGCGTCACTCGCGGGGTCAATGTCGTAACCTAAGCACCAAAGATGGGTCAGATCCAAGGATCTGACAAGGCACCATATACAGATAACGCATGATGTATGCATCAAAGAGAATATAGACGATCATTTAATTATAAGAATAACAAAGAAACATAAACTAGGCAATTGAGCAGTAAATATCAGTTTAGAATAAAAAATATAAGTAATATAATCCAACAAATACTAATAAGGCACATTCAGACAAGCTGGATACTGTGGGATATTATGCCGCGACCCTCCCATACTATAAACAATCGCGGCAGGGAAAAGTAAAATAACCATGCAAGGCATAACAACCCTGATAATAACAATATATAAATATAACACTGATCACACCATTTATTGCATCGATCACACCTCTTTATAGCACCGATTACATCCCTTTATCAGATTAAATCGGACCCGGTATCACACCATCCGTCTAACCATAGCTCATCATGATAGCTCTAGTTATAACCAAATATAGCTCCTACCAGTGATGATCAGTTAACGGGCTGAGCTTAGATCAACTGAGTGAATGTCTAGTGCCGACCCAGGGAACAAATACAGTTCTGTGTCTGTCTAGGTTTACCTTGCATGAGCAAGGTCCTAACCAAGTCTCTAAGAAGTTCAAATACAATATTATGGGACACAGCCTAATATCCAAGTCTAAGTCCAAGTCCAATCACCATTAGATCCACACTAGGCCCACAACCATGGCCTTAGTCTATAATAATGCAAGTAGTCAATCCATATCAATTCACAACTATGCATCATGACCAACCTCTTCATTCTAAGGTACCACACTCCCAACTTAGGTCATATGAGGGCCCGCCTAGCCACAGACATGGGTCATTTATCACTGATCACATCACTGGGTCATCACTAGGTATTCGCAGGTTCAGGTCCTCCAATTTCTATTTAATTAACAGGTTTATAACAATAGCAAGGATATGAGAGAAGAACAACGCATAATAACCTCAAAGCAGTAGAATCAAATGGAATGAGGCAAGGGTCCCACCTAGGTAAATGTCCACTCTCCGTTTCAAAGCCTTATCAGTTAATTGGATCCCTGATTGCGGTCTCAGATGCCAAATGTATTGAATTTGGTGCTTTTGAAGTTACGGGCATCCTTGACTATGTTTAAGGTTCGAATTACCGACAATTCAAATCCCTAAAACTTACTTGGTGGACCCCACGAGTCAAGGTTGAGCCACACCATTGACTAGTGCTTGGCACATCAATGGAAGTCTATTTGGATTGTCAATGGCCCCCACAATTGATCAAAATCTCCAAAAAACTGAAGGCTGGAAAATCACTGTACATAGTGCATCCGGTCGACCAAGCACAGGGTCCGGTCGACCGGGTACACTGGAAAGTCAGGATGTTGACTCCCAGGTTCACCCTCAGTGCAGTGTGCCCAGTCGACTTCCTGGCTTGGGCGGTCGACCCCGCACTTTGGGAACAATGGACAGTCACTTGGCAGGCAACATCTTAAATTGAAATCCCTCAGTGTCTCGGTCGACCTCCTGGCCTAGGCGGTCGACCGCACATACTGAAGTCCTAAGAGAAATAGATGTTCCAGCTCCCAGCTATTTCCTCCAGTCTCTGTATACCCGGTTGACCTGGTACAGGGCCCGGTCGACCGCATACACTAGTCTGACAGTCCTGCAGAATGTTAACTGAGACTTAGTTTTTCACTAATTTTAGTGTGCCCGGTCGACCCGACTAAAGGTCGGTCGATCGGGTACACGTGTCTGCAACAGAAAATCCAAATTTCTGGATTTCTCCGCTTCAATCCAATTTTCAAATAAAACACTTCTAATTACTTCCAATCATCATAAAAACATCACTAAACAGGAAAAATACTCCAAAACTCATCCCACGATCCATCCTTGGGCCATTGATCTTCCAAATGAGATAACTCATACATCAAGTGGCCAAAAACCCAAAAACTAAGCTCAATTGGTAGATCTAAACATGTATTTACATCAATTGAATTGAAATTACAGAATCAAAGGAAAGAAAGCATGCATTCTAAGTTATCCAGCATAGGGCACTTGCCTTAGACTATTAGGAATAGAAATTAGAGTATAAGAGAAATCCAAGTTGATAATGGTGGTTTGATGTAGCAATTGAAGAAGGTCTTCTACTCTCCTTGTTGCTGGGATTTGGGGAATTAGGGTTTCCCGAGGAGAAAGATAAGGGAGATGAGAGATGAGAGTGAATTAGGGTTAAGTTCATGTTATTGCAATAGTTAGTATATATATAGGTTAGGGTGCAGTGTCTATTTACTAGAAAGCCCTTAGGGTTTAAAATGGAAGAGAGGATAGGGACATGGGTAACTTGGTCAATCATAGGAACTCTAGAAGCTTTTCTCAAGTAACATCCCTCTTAATAAAATTAAATTACTAACTAAGGCCTAATCTAACTAAAATTCTACTTAAATTACAAAAATCATCCTATATCTTTAAAGAATTAAATACAAGTATAATCCTAAGACTTAGGAACAATAATAGACTATTCTACTAAACCTTATTAAATAGCATAGTAATATTCTATTTATAATTATTCAAATCAAGTTGAGGGCCCACAAGGGGTGGGTCGTCGCATTAATTACTAGATCTGTGGAAAAGGCAAGGTTCCCATATAAGGTATGAAATCTGGGTAGAACTTTTTTTTTTGTTACGATTCCCTTAGAAACGTCGAGATATTATTAAGTTTCATCGAGATTCTCATAACAAATTTAATCATGAATGCCTGCATTCAAGTAGAAATTGTGGTTTCTAAAAAAAGTAGAAGTTTGTTTTGTGTGGAGTCTAATTCCACCCGGGTCAGACTATTAACTCAGGTTCACTTTAACCGAACCATGTAAGGGTATTTTCATAATATTACCCTGTGCTGCTATGTAACACTAGCATAGCCGCCAGAGATCTGGTATCTTGTATTCTTCTCATCTTCTGCCTTTGAGCATAGTGGAATCGATGTGAACCGTGGACGTACCTCAAGATCGAGGGAATCACGTAAGTCCGTGTCTTCTTTGTGTGGTTTGATTGTATTTTTTGGTCTTTATTTCCTAACAAAGTTGCGGTAGAATGTGATTTTCATTCGATTTTGGTGAATTTGTGAACGCGTGCATGCATGGGTTGGTGTGATAAGAGGAGGCTTTATTTTGGGTACGCGTTATTCGGCTTTGAGTTGGGGCCTATCTGAAGTTCAAATCAGGCTTTATTTAATTTGGGTGCCTTCTAGTATCCAGATTCATTGAGTACCTATTTTTGCTTTATGCAGATTGAAGGGGCCATATATATATATATATGGTAGGCAGTCTTGTAAGGACCGTCCTCAGCTTTGTTTTTAAGGACTCATCCCAATCGTCAGTTCACGAGGCTCATCCAACGTTCCATATTATGACTATATAACTAATGGAGGGAAACAAAAAATGAAACAAAAAAAGGGATACGATCTGAGTTCACCCCTTCTCATGCCGTCCACGCCTTCCATCTTCCTCATATCTTTCTCGTACTCTCTCTTCCTCGATCAATTAATCGCACGATCTCGTCCCTCTTCTTCACCTTCCCTCTCTTAATCTCGCCTTTAATCCATTGATAGACAAAAAAAAAAAAAGGGTAGGACGAGTTTTTTTTGAAAAAAAAACCTAAGACTAAGCTCTGAAAGTCTGAGTTCGCCCCTCTTCCTCGTCTCTCCCTCTGTCTGCCGATAACGCTCACCACCCTCTGATTCAGACTCTCTCAATCCGTGCACAGGTAGATCTATCTTTCATTCTCTATTCCTCTCCTCTCTCACCCAATCCTACCTGACCCTCAGTCACGACTATTGGGGATTTGAAGTATGTTTCAAAATTGAAATTGTGGCTTTTATGGCATGCTATGATTCAAGATTTTGGGGATTTAGGGCTAGTTACGTAAAGAAAATTGGGGCTTTTATGGCATGCTATCATTCAAAGTTTTGGGTTTTATAGTTTGTTACAAAAATGAAATTGGGGCTTCTATGGCATGCCGTGATTTAAAATTTTGAGGTTTTAGGGTTTGTTATAGAAATAGAATTGTGGGGGTAATGACTCAGAAATTGGGTATTTTGTGCTTTGTTATGATTCAAAATTAGTGGATTTAGATTTTTTTTCTTTATTTCTATTTTTTTGGTTCTAATGGTGATTACGGCTTTCAATGTCGATGTAAATCAATGTAGCCGTGGATTATGGTTCAAATGTAGCAACTCTGCTAATGTATCGGTGATTAAGGCTTTGAATAGGGTATAAATGATTTTATATGCAGCAACAGTGCTACTGCAATTCCATTTGCATGTAGTTTGATTTGTAGCTTTTGTGCATTTCCATTGCATGTTTAAATGGGTTTGTTGTTGTGGATTGATGGAATGGATTAGAAGTGTTGTTTATGTGTGAATGGTGTGAGCACTGAGTAGGAAACAGGAGGTTCCAATGCTATTGCAGGTTGTGGTAATGGAATGGAGAAGGTAGAGAAGAAGAGAGAGAGTTGCAGAATTTCGGAGTGGAATTCTGAAGCGTTCGCTCGAGTGAACTTGAGTTCGCTCGAGCGACCCGCTCTCTGGATGAGTGCGCTCGAGCGGATATGAATCTGCTCGAGCGACCACTTTCTATTTGAGTTCGCTCGAGCGACCACTTCTCTGTCTGGGTTTGCTCGAGCGAACCTGATGCTAGACAGGGTATTGATTGAGAGTTTTGGATTTTGTAAGAAACATGGATGCTTTTTGGACACTTATGTGTCCTCTAAATTAGTTTTGTGGCTAATTAATGCAAAATAGAGATTGGTGGGGATTGTAAACAATTAAATAGAATTTTTAAGAATTGAACCCTTTGATTAATAATGGGTTAAGTGTCAATTGATTATGGACTATAACTCCATAGGTGATAATTACGGGGACTCCAATATACATATAATATACAAATGTGATGTCCATCGAGAATAACACATACGTTGGATAACCAACGGTTACACCTAAATGGTTAGTTGGAAACTGAAATAGAAATGAGTAGAATTGTGTAATTAGTAATTCTCTCATTGTATTGTATTCTGTATCACTTCATTCCAATGTCACAAAGATTGATGTCATTGTTTATTCCCTTTCCATTGTTAGGAATGGAATCACTGTATAGAATTGAATCCAGAAATGGATTGATAATGCAATGTATTGACTCTTGAGTCTGGCACTACCTAGCTATTGTATTAAATTCTAAATGAATTAATAAATGATTATTTTCAAGAGGCCGGGGTCATGAATGGTGCGCCCTTCCGCCCTGAGCCTAGTGACTATTCCTACTGCAATGGGGCGTTTTGGAGCTCCGTGGTGATGCTAATGTCCCTGGCCCGGACACTGGTAAGTCCCACAAATTCCGATCGTATCTATAAGTACTAATTGATGCCTTCCATTTGGGAGATGAATTCTTCCTTTGAGGGAAGATGGTAAAGGAAATGAAATGAAATGAATGCTATGGTAGTTGTCATCTTGTACATGTCTATTGATTGACTTATTATGCTCATTCATCGTCATTGTAGGGATTATCTAGACTTGTCTAGAATTGGAACTGTTACTAAATATATTGAATGATGTAGTATATGTACTAACATGTGTTATCACAAGTTCTGTTTATGCATTGCTGAACGGTCATGTTCATTTGTGATATTGATGGCATTACAGGCCCGATTGCCCATGCCGGTCCAGCGGCAGCCCCAGCGGCAGCGGGAGAGACCGCTCCTGCTCCTCCAAGAGGATTAATAGAATGGGATGGTCAGAATACCATTTGATATGGGTATTCGAGTGCGCAAATGGACTAAGAATATTTTGGAAAGTTCTTTTTGAGTACTCATTTTGGAATGTAATATTTTGAGAACTTGAGTGGTCACCAATTTGCATAGTATTTGAATATGCAGTGTTTGATGAAAGAAAGCAAAGGAACGATACATGTATAAAGAATTTTATTTTGTATACATGTAAATTTTGAATTATTCTGTCAATGTTTATTTCCGCAATTTGTACAATAGATAGGTATGAATTGAATGTTATCCCCTGTGGATTCTGTTTTAACTTCGGTTAATTCAGAATTTACGAGAGCAAGTATGGATTGCGGCCCTGGATTATCGTAACTCAGGCCCGGATCGTGACATGTTCTCATAGCAGAGTCACATTTAACTACATTTACAGTTAAAACAAAGTGCAAGCAATATATTTCGAGCGACCCAAATTCAGCTACAATCATGATTTGAATCGGGAAAGCATTTCTCCATTTTCAAGCTTCTACTAATCGGGAAAGCAACTGTATGATGATGCTTTCAAACAGTACCCTTTAAAAATAAGCCATCAACATTTCAGCTGCATCGGGAATAAATTTATATGGGACTGATTTAGTCTACACTTCACATTCCTAACATTTCATCTATACAAGTCTGAACCCATTCTTTGCTTAGTGAAGCAGGTCATAGTCATCCGCAGCACATCAAATGAAGCCCACAATAACACTTTTATTAAGAAAAGAGTGTTGAATGCAACCAACTGTAAGTCTGCCAATAATGGGTGATGACCCAAGATAAAAAAAAAAAAAAAAAAAAACAGATTAAAAAATCTATCAATTCATCCTCCACAGCACACTCCAAGTTGGCATCCAAACCCTCCTCAAAACGCTCCAAGTCACATTGCAACCCTACAGGAGCTGAATTCCTCTTTGAGCTCTCGGAGGTGACGACCACTTTTTTTTCCTCTGCATAACATAGAAAAAAGAAAAAGAAAAACCCAAAAAAAAAAAAAAAAAAAAAAAAACACAAAGAATCAGAGAAGGTAAAATTATTTTGGGAGTTGTTCTCCGGCTATCCTCCTCTCCCCTCTTAATATACCATTTTACATTTTAGCAAAAGAAAGAAAAACTATAAATCAGCAAATCAAACAAGAACAAGAGAAAAAAAAAAACGTTCTCTATGATTTAGAGATTGAAACATAAAACATACCGAAAGTCTAAATCCAATATCCAGTGGCTGAATTTAGGGATTTACATATCTGAAGGGTTTAATTAGAGCTTTAGGGAATTAGATATTGGATATGGGTTTAAGGCTTTCAGGTTTAGGATTAGGGGGTTTTTGGAGGTCTCGGGCTGGGTTGGAATCAACTAAGAGAGGGAGACCGAGAGAAGAAGCTAGGGCTTTGCATTCGATTGGTGTTGGCTAAATGAGAGAGGATGAGGGATAGAGGGATGACAAGGGAGAAAAGAAAAAAATATATATTTTAATGCCTCTGCCTCGTCCGGGACGGGAACAGTGTAACGCAATGGAAATCTCCTCGACGGCAAAGAGGGGGCTGCAATGGAGAGACGAAGCCGAGAGAGGGAGACGAGGTCTAGGAGAGAGGATGCTCGATTCAACTCCGTGCTCTTCTGTTTGATTTGGGAGATCGTATCACTTTTTTTTTTTTTTGTTTCATTTTTCGTTTCCCTCCATCAGTTATATAGTCATAATATGGAGCGTTGGATGAGCCTCGTGAGCCAACGATTGGGATGAGTCCTTAAAAACAAAGCTGACGACGGTCCTTATAGGACCGCCTATATTGTATCATAGTAAGTACAGTCATAACTTCTTGCTTTCTTTGTAGCAAATAATTTAGGTAAGTTTTTTTTTTGGGTTATTTCTGTAAGCTTCTTCATTTGAGAAATTAGGTCTCTTAAAATGGGAAGATTTTTGCACTTTATACGATATAGTTTCTATTATTATTAGTAATCTAGTTTAATTTTGATAATTTGAATATCTTCTTAATAAAATAATGGATTAGTTTAGGAAATCCTTTTAAAGTAGGACTAGGACCCTTAATTTCCAATTAAAGCAATTTAACATTAAATATTGAGTTTTTTATAGGTAAATATTGCATAAAGTTGATCACATAATGAGAATGCATATATTTTTTTTTCCGGGAAACTTAGATACGATTTGTATGTATAAACAGTATCTAAAGGATGCAAATGGATATCTCATTCTTTGATTATGCAGCGGTTCCGACCTGTTAAAAATCAGGTTAGGATCCTATTCTAGGTTTTGATTGATAACAAATTTTGGTGTGAAACCTAATTTAGGTTCCGATTGATAAAACATGATGAGTCGTAGACTCGAAACCATCCATAAGAGTCTTTAATGTTTTAAATTGTAGCTCAAAACAAAATTTAGTTATACATTTTATGTTTAATCCTAGAGGTAGTGTATTTGATGTAGTATTATAAGTTGAATTATTTCTTATTTTAAGAAAAAATTAAAAATTAAAAAATTAAAAATTAAAAGGAAGTATATATATATATATATATTTTTTTGAAACTAAATCCCAGTCATCTAGTTGGAAACAGTTCGAAAACAAGATTTGGGTCCTTTTATCTGAACCGGATCTGAGTTCTGGACCCAACAAAAGACGTTATGAGTCGGAATTATAACTGTCATTTGAAGACGGTTCCAATTCTGGGTCTAGTATGAGTCCTGCCAGGGACTGACCCGTTTGCATCTATACCCTTACCTCTTTCGATTAGTACAATCTTTCTATTAATTGAGTGTTCTATGCAATTTGCCATCTCCTACATTCAAAATAGAATGATGTTTGAAGGCCTTGTCTAATTAGAGGTGGGGCATGAGCTTCTACCTAAATCAATACTTGATGCGTGCTAGCAAGAATCAGTATGAATTAAACTTTTTTTAATTTTTCGTGTTCTTTACATTTTGCAGAGGAGGGTATCCCCTGGAATACGTTTTGGTACATTTACCTTGCATAGAAGCTATGTGTGAGGCAGCTGGATGGGGGCCACCTATGGCCACATTGATGACCGGATTGGGGTATGGGAAGGTCCACTCATGATGATCCCTTGGAATATGTTTTGGACTTTTTATTTTTATTTTTGCCATGAAAGAGTTTTAAATTTTTTTAACAGTAGCCCATTACTAAAAGTCACTTTTTTTTCCGTGTCTCTTGCAGTTTTCATTTCCATCCGCTCGAGCTAAAATACTCTAAAAAAGGCCCCCCCTAATGAATTTGGTGGGTCTGGTCAAGCTCTCTTAGATTTATGGGGCCAATTAATATGATTAATATATGTTCAGGCCAACTTTTTACAACATATCATGTCGGGTGCAATGAGGTTCAAGCAAATTTTTGGCCGAAGCCATATGACCAATTTTGGTTGATTTAGGTCCAAGCCATATGGCTAATCTTAGTTTTATATGGAAGGGTCATTACATCAACATCAAGGTCCATGCCAATTCTTGACCTAAGGCGTATGACCAATCTTTGTTCATTCAGGTCCAAACCAATTTTTACCCTAGGCCATAGGACGATCTCGGTCCAAGCCGATTTTTAGCCTAAGCCATGTGACCAATTTGTTATAAGTCGTATTTGGCCAGAAGTCATATTACCAATAAATTTTGGCCTAAACCAATTTTTATATAACCTTACCAACCATTTAATCATGAATACTTTTTCTACCTTTTCCACAAATCATAAAGAGATGTTGGAGCCATTACCCATATCCCCACTGCCGTTTATTGGACGATCAGAAGCATTATCGCTTGCTCCTCTCAGATGATCAGCCTCATCGGTGTAGGCCATGAGTAAGTTCATCACATCCTAAATGCTCATTTCTTTCATCCATGCCAATTAAAGATGTAACGTTGGTGTGCACCCAACCAGAACCTTACTGACCCAACTAGACCAAAAGCAAAATTTGAAGTCTTGCTCGGATTGGACATTCTAGAATTTGGTTTCGGTTTTGCATGGCCCAAGCCCGACCTGGCTTTCCTAAATATTGCACGTTATTGGTCATGAAACAATGACCAAGTTACATGTTTGTTTCATTTTTATTAATGTTGATGACTTATAGATTGTAAATATGTTACTCATCTGGGTTGATTTCAGTTATGTGACCTCGACCACTGAGGCTTGGGGGCTCTCTAGCCTTGCTTATAAGGTCAGGAATATCTATGAACACCTTACCAAGCAATTGCTTCTCTGCCATCAACACATAGGTGAGTAATTAAGTGCTAACGTTTGGTTTAGTTGGATAAAACCATAGAAAACACTATATTAAAGCAACGATTTATATGATGCTCCCACAAAAATCTGGCAAAGTGTTTGATGATCCAAACCTTGTATCTGGTGTGTCCCATTGCTGATGGGCAATCGTGGTGAGACTTGATGAATCATAAGATCCTTCTGGTCCATAAAATTTAGTCTAGAGTTCAAACTATTTAGCCTAATGTTGTATAAAATCATTTTAATCCTTATCTGTGCAAATGAGAAGAGACACATTGAAGCTTACCAAGCACTGGTGCGCCTCTTTGAAACTATCGACATTGACAACATGAAGATTCTTAAGGCGGTAATTTATTCAAAGGATGATCTACCTCTTGCAAGGACAATAGAGTTTCCTTTTAACACACTAAATGTAGCATAAAGAGACCTTTAACAAGGACTTGATATTATTCCCTTCCATGTAATAATTATAACTAGCAGCCTTCAACAGCTCCGACTACTGAATGCAACAGCAATCATTTTCTTGACATTGGCCTTTGGTGTTGCCATGGTTAATGCACTCCTGATTGCAGTCCGCAAAGTCTGAGCACTTCCCAATACAATTGCCTGTTGGGACAGGGACAGTTGCTCTAACGTTCATCTCTCCAGAAGCTGCAAACAGATCAACATTGAAAACAATGCAAACAACTCAATCAAACCCCATAATACCAAAACTTAATTATTTTAGGGTGCCTTTGAAAAAAGTTGACACAAATTCCGCAGCATATTTTATCTATATATGTACAATCATAGGTTTAAATTTTGCAAGTGATAACTCCACAAATTTTGTATACTACAATCAAAGAGAAGAGTAAGAGTAAAGATTCACAAAGATTAATAAAATTAAAACCATGGGGAAGCGGTAAAACCATGGGTCAGACCACTACTTTCCCCTTGAACTTAAAAAATTCTCGTAAGAACTTTGATTTGGACAGCACTCGTTATTTATTATACCAAAAATCAGATTTCTGAAATATTGAGAGAAAACTTTTAATGTTCAGATTATACAAAACCATGAGAGAGAGAGAGAGAGAGAGAGAGAGAGAGAGAGAGAGAGGTCATACATGGAACAGAAAATAGGAGGAAAGCCACAAGAAAGACTGCAATGAGAGTTGAGCTACTGAAACGATGTTGGGCCATCTTTGATTGCCGAAAGATTTTTCTCCTATGAATATAATGACATTTGAGTATCAAGGCTTTGGGACCTTTTTATAGGTTAAAATGGTTCCCATACTTTTTTTTTCCCACTGCAATTCCCTTGGGAAAACTCGAGGAATCGGGATCCTCTAAGTTTGAGGATATTGATCCACCAATCACAGTCTGACACATCACCATGGGAAGCATGGGGCATGGTGACATTGCAAACCGTGATATTGATCCACTCACGGTCACCATGGCATATATTCTCACAAGATCTGGACTCAAAAGGCAAGATATTATTTATTTAAGATTCATTGAAATTCTCTTATATATATATATATATATATGGGAGATGCTCTTATGAGAGATGCTCTCATCTTACTGTGAGAGATAAGGTGGCGCCCCACACATCCTTATCCAATGCCTATATATATGCGCGCATTCAAGTTGAGATTGTGGTTTCTAAAAGTAGTAGAAAGTGTGGTAGAATGTGATTTCCATCCCATGTTGGTGAATTTGTGAAGGCGTGGATGCATCTGAGGGCGTGCGTGCATGTGATTTCCATTCCATTTTGGTTGGCACTATTCGGTTTTGACTTGGGCTATATCTGAAGTTCAGATCGATTAGGGTTTATTTTGGGTGCCTTCCGGTATCCGAGTTATTTGAATACTTTTTTTTTTTTTCCTTTAGGGGTATTTACCAAAACAAATCCACTAAACAGGGTAACAAGAACTTAAGACTCTAAATTTTTATAATACCGGTAGAGGACCTCCCGCCCAAGATCCTACTTTCATTTCCTAATATGCCTCTGAGTTCGTTGATGTCAACAAAACCCCAATTCTCCCAGTGATGGTGATTGAAAGACGGTTATGGCCTATCACATTATAGTATACATTAGTAGCTTTAATTGAGCTTCATTATAATTTAAACACCTTAATTTGACATCCATTGACATATGTAACCTAATTAGATCACGCTACACATATAGAGATTAGTCCTTCATACAATCATAGGTCCAATTTAACCTTGACCGGGCCTTTGACTCTAAATCTAATCAAGTAAACTACATATGATAAAACTAACGAATCATAATTTTTCAGAATGTGAGTATGAACTGAAACTGTCTTAATATCCAATGATCGGATCAATGGTTGTAAACGGAAGCGTCACACATGAGCAAAAAGATCATTAATTAATTATACCCCAATTACTTACTCATTTGATGAATGATCCAGCCCTACTATACGATAGCTCTAACTTGAAAGAACACACATGTGAAAATGGATCGCAAATCCGAGTTCGGATGAAAGAGAAATCATCAAAATAGTGTTTTAAAGGCGAAAAAAGGTTGATTTGGTCAACCAGTGTGTTGTTCGCTTCTATTAGCACATTGTATGTATTCTGATCTATCATATTACATACTCTAATTGGGTCTGATCAGATCTAAAATAACCCAAAAATTCAAGCCCCACAACTATTCCGCACATAAATTTATATGGGCATGGCTTGTAATAGTGGGTTAAGCCAGAGTTTTAATCAAAAGTGGCCCGGCAGGAAACATGGTCTGTAACTAGGATTGCAAATGGGTATCCAATTCTCCGATCACCCGAAAGTTCTAATCCAAAATAACAGCAGGGTTTGAAAACTATTTTAGGTTCCAATTCATAAACTGGTTTGGGTCCGGAACCTTATTTACGTTTCGATTGATAAACGGGTTCGGTTTCTGGTCCATATGGGTTCCAACCCGTGGATCCGAGACCTGGCATATGATTCTTTGATATTGCAAACTGTATATCAAAATAAACTTTTTTTAGACATTTTTTGTATAGTGCTGGGGTAGTAGACTTGATGCACTGTTATAAGTTGAATGATATACTTATTTTTAGAAAAAATAAAAAAATTAAAGAGAAGTTAGAACCAATTTTTGAACTAGATCCATTTCTCTATGTGGATCTGGATCCGATTCTGGAGCCAGATCTGTGTATTTCTATCGGAATAGGGTCTGGAACCAACAAAATAGGATTTGAGTCAAAACCGGATTGGGAACCGAAACCGTTATTTAGAAACGGGTTCGGGTCTGAGTCAAGTATGGTTTTGACCTGGAAATGTTCTGTTTGCAATCCTAAATGTAACCGCGTGTCTGTATAGTACACCACGCGTACGTATAACGTACAAGAGTGTCTATACAGTCTCCTTGGAAGGTATAACTACCCAAAATACTATAATGAATTACTAAAATAAAAAGAGGCACGAGACTTTTCAAACCTGTTAGGCCCCGCCCCGGACTAATCATAATTAAGACTAATTAATCCCAATTAGTGTTACTTAAGCATGATTAATTGTGTTAATTGTGATTAATGAACTAAATGAGTTGGGTTAGTCTCACATGATTGAATTAAGCTTAATGAAGTGAAATTGAATGAGATTGAGTTGATAAGAATGAGTTTAAACTCAAACAAGGTAAACTAAGGACCTTTTTGTAAATACGAGTTCTCACGTATTTTGTCAAATACGGAAATTCTTGATACCAACGTGCGTATCTCGAGGAGTACGTCAACTTTCATAATACACTTGACTCCAATTGACTTAGGATTCATCAAATGAACCTTCATTTGACTTAGAATGTAAATAAGGAAAATGGAAGAGGGCTTTAGTGCAAAAAGTCCATTATAAAAGCTAAGAGATGGGTTCCTTTCCCATTTTAGCAAACCCTAGGCACCCCCCTTCTTCCTTCTCTTCCATTTCTTCTCCATTAAGAGTGAGGATTTGGAGCTTGCAAGTAGTTTTAGAGGGAGCTTAATCATCTTCATCTTCTCCATTGAGCTTCCACCATTATTGAAGAGCTTGAGATTCTTGGGGAAGGTTTGTGTCAAGCCAAGCCAAGGAAAGAGGGCTTTTGTCCAAGAACTTCAAAGAGAGGCAAGTATAAGCATTACTTGTGAATGGTATTAACTATTGTAGTGATTAATGGAGATTTCATAAAGTTGGGTTGTATTTAATTCCATTGAATGTTTGAATGGGTTGTTGGTAAATTGATGAGTGGATTAGAAACGTCATTAATATGTGAATGGTGTGAATGAGGAGTGGACAGGAGGTCCTAAGTTTATTGCAGGTCGTTGTGGAAAAAAATGGAGAAGGGGAAAGAAGAAGAGGGAGAGTTGCAGAAATCCGGACTGGCTTTCTGAAGCGTTCGCTCGAGCGACCGGCTCTCTGGATGAAGGCGCTCGAGCGGATATGAATATGCTCGAGCGACCATTTCTCTGTTTGAGTTCGCTCGAGCGAACTTTGGGTTCGCTCGAGCTACCATTTCTCTGTTTGGGTCCGCTCGACCGAACTTGAGTCCACTCGAGCGAACCTGATACTGAACAGGGTATTGATTGAGGCCGAGTTGGTTTTGGGTTTTGTAGGAAACATGAGTACTTTTGGACGCTTGTATGTCCTCAAAAATTAGCTTTGTGGCTAATTAATGCAAATAGAGATTTGGTGATGATTGTGAATAAAGGAATAGAATTCTAATAATTGAACCCTTGAATTAATAATATGTTAAGTGTTAATTGATTAAGGACTATACCTCTATAGGTGTTAATTATGGGGATTCCAATGTATAAATAAATGCAAATGTGATGTCCATTGAGAATAACACGTACATTGGATAACCAGCGGTTATACCTAAATGGTGGGTCAGAACTGGGATAGAAATGAGTAGAATCGTATAGCCAATGATTCTCTCATGCCATTGTATTGTTATCACTTCATTCCAATCTCACAAGATTGATGTCATTGGTTATTCCTTTCCATTGTTAAGAATGGGATTACTGTATAGAATTGAATCCATAAATGGATTGATAATGAAATGTATTGACCATTGAGTCTGGCACTAGCTAACTATTGTATGAAATTCTAAATGAATTAATAAATGATTATGTTCATAAGGCCGGGGTCATGAATGGTGCGCCCTTCCACCCTGAGCCAAATGACTATTCCTACTGCAGTAGATGGATTTGGGGGCGTTCCGGAGCTCCGTAGTGATACTAGTGTCCCTGGCCCGGACACTGGTAAGTCCCACAAATTCCTATCGTATCTACGGGTACTGATTGATGCCTTCCATTCGGAAGATGAATCCTTCCTTTGAGGGAAGATGGTAAATGACATGAAATGACAAGAAATGAAATGAAAGCTATGGTAGTTGCCATCTTGTATTGATTGACTTATTATGCTCACACATTGTCATTGTAGGAATTATCTAGACTTGTCTAGAATTGGAATTGTTTACTGAATATATTAAATGGTGTAGTATATGTACTAACATGTGCTATCACAAGTCTTGTTTATGCATTGTTGATCGTGCTCATTAGTGTTATTGATGGCATTACAGGCCCGATTGCCCGTGCCGGCCCAGCAGCGGCCCCGGCGACAGCGAAGGAGACCGTTGTGGTTCCTCCGGGAGGATTGATAGAGTGGGATGGTCGGAATACCAATTGGTATGGGTATTTTGAGTGCGCAAGTGAACTATGGATGTTTTTTTAAATTCATTTTGGGAATGTAATATGTTGAGAACTTGTATAGTCATCAACTTGCATAATGTTTAGATATGCTAAAGTTGATGAAAGAAAGCAAATGAACGATACATGTATAAGGAACTTTATTTTGTATACATGTACATTTTGAATTAGTTTGTCAATGTGTATTTCCGCAATTTGTACAATTGATAGGTACCTGTGAATGAATGTTATCCCTTGTGGATTCTGTTTTAGCTTAGGTTAATTCAGAGTTCACGGGAGTAAGTATGGTTCACGGCCCTGGATTATCATAACTCGGGCCCAGGTCGTGATAATACCCTTCCGTTTACAAACACATGTTTTGTATCTATCATACATGATATAATAGTAACAAAGGCCTGTGATAAGCTCGGGCCTAAAAGTACAAATGTATTAAAATCTCAAAGAAAAACAAACATATAATGAAGAAATAAATTTTTAAAGTTTTGGCTTATTATTTAAAATATCTAATGAGAGTCTAAATTTTTAGATAAATACCATACTATATATGTTAATGCAATGAAATAGAATCATTAAATAAAAGCTAATGCAAAAGAATCACTATTAAATCTAGTTGTTGCAAAATTAGATGTTGAAGCTAAGCAATGTCTTGATTTTTCAATTGTCTAGATGAAGTACTTAGTGTGACTGAGACATTTTGAAAAATCTAAACCTAAAAAATATTAATTGGAGTCCACATATTTTTAATGATTTAGATTGTTTCTTAAGTGTCCCCTTTAATTTCATAACATTAATTGAGTTTAAATAATTAATAATTGATGCAAGGATACGTTGAATGGATGGATGAATTGGAAAGGCCTTAATTAATGGAAGTAATGTTGGTATTTAACATTCAAAGTAAGAGATAATTATGTTGAATTTGACAATGATTTAAACAAAATTGTTGGTGACAATTGAATGGTATAATTTCCATTTTCTTAGTAAATATGGTCCGTGCTAAGCCTTGGAGTGCGGCACGTTTTTATTGAATGGTATAATTTGGAGAAAGATAGATATTTGAAAACCATTTAAGTCAATTTTGGAGATAGATTTAAAGAATTTCGAGAGATTTAGGGCATGTTTGGTAACCGGAGATGAATCTGCAAGGTTTAGGATTCATCTCATCCATGGGAGAAGTAAAATTCTTGCCAAGAAATTGCATAGCTAATGATTCCTTGGATTCTACGTTTGGTTGTAAGTGTGGAGACACTGAGGATTTCATCCATCCATGTTTGGTGTTGAACACCAAAATCCGTGGATAATAAACAACCCACCTATTCATTGTCAACCTTATAGTCAATATTTTCTAAAATTATTTTAATAGTAACGGCAGTATGTCTTCCTTCAGGGTCTCTATACTCATAGGTCTTCTCCTCTCTGGATTTTTTTTTTCAACTTGTGAATTTTTAAGTACTATAAAATGTGTTGTTTATCACTTACGTTGCTTAAAATCATTTCAAACCGGAATCCTTATATTAAATTTTAATAAATCTTGAGAATTTTCATCTGATCTTTTTATTTGTACTTTCATCCCTTTATCTCTCTAAACATCCAATCTACTGTGGCTATATGTGAGTTTGCGGGAGAGGTCGAGACAGTAGGAAGTTGGGGTGGGATTTTGGCTTTTATACTCACTCTGTTTGCACCCAGGATTTGTATATCCGATTGGGGGAGATCGGATCCTAAAATTATATCAGTCGTAGATTTTAGGTGCAAAAAATCAGCAATGATTTGCGGCTGCAAAACTTGGATATAACATACAATAGTGAAAAGAGAAAATCTTTTCACCGTAGATTTTATTACCAAACATGTATTTAGATTTGCAAAGGATTTGAGTTAGTTTGGTGATATTAGATTTGAAGGATAATTCCGAAATGTAGCGTTGCAAAATGTTTGAAGATGCGCTGCATGTCGCTCCTCTCACGAAGAGGGCTGCTGTCATTATATATAAAATAATAATAATAATAATGAGGAATTGATAGTTGTATAAACATGTGGGCACTAAGAATACATGAGATTTTGCATGGGGCACATGAAGCGGCATTGACCCCACATGTCATGTAGGTAAGATTTTCATACATAAAACAATGGTTGTGCTCAAACGGGACAGATAACCATTCACGATTATTCGGGATCATTCACTATTACACGTGGGCCACATCTCAGATGCCCTATCTGAGCTCAATTTAAATCGTGTATGATGTGTGCCAATCAATCATGCACAAATTGATTTGATTACAGAAACAAAACAAATTAACACTTAAAATATTTATCGCACAAATTAAAAAAAAAAAAAAAAAGAAGAAGCAATCCAAGCATACATGATGATCATCAGCTGCACAAATCTAATTCTGGTGAACCCGCAGCGCTCTTATAGCACATGTAGGTTTTCAACTAGCATATTTTTAATGGGATCAACATTGATTCGAATAACATAATATTTTTGAAATCTAAACGCGTATTTGACTCCGTCGCGTTCGCATGATCTGAACCGCTATCTTTGATTGAGAACTTACTACACTCCTCCGCTACGAATTCTCTACGTGATCTCGATGGGACAGTCAATGTATTAGTGGAGAGAAGAGCTGCTTTTCCTAAAACAACTCTTTTTCCATCATGAGATCCTAATTTAATTAGAATTTAGACTCCTCATCAAAATTCTAGTAGGTTAGTAACTTTCCCTCATGAAAACACCAAAGATAACTTTATTGGGAGACTTATCAATAAAGTGTCCTAAAGCGGGATAGCCATCTAAAGCCCAATAATTCTAACAAAGGAAAGCCATTCCTCCATTCCTGTTTTTCATAAACGTCTTTTAATGGATGAGATTGATCACTACAAAAAAAAAAAAAAAATGATTTGGAATTGTGATAAATATATATATATATATATAAAACTTTGAAATATGAGTAGTTGTGAGATTATCATACCCGCTTTGTCATTCGTTTTCTTCACCATAATTTGCATTTCACTTTTGAATTCAATTTTTTCAACCTTGGTTATACGGAGGACCCTTACCATTGATTGTTCGTCCACATCCCGATAAGTTTTGACAGTAGATAAATATGGGGCCGATTTGGAAAATCAAATCATGCTTTATTATTGTTCTTAATAACAGACTTTAATATATATATATATATATATATATATGTTCCACTAGATTCGGTCTAAGGTCAAACTTGATTTGGAGGCAGTGCATCACATCCAATGATTTGGTATTAAAGTGTTTGATGCATCAATGGGAATATTTGGCAAAATTAGTCTCAGTAGAGGGTTGTGAGGTCATTGATATGTTGAAAAAAGTTTTTTGAAAATAAAGAAAAAGGCCTCAATGTTGCAATGATTCCATGGCTTAGAAAACAATGTCAGATAGAAAGAAATGCCAGTGCATCCAATGTGCTTTAGGCATCTTAACTTTTAATAGCAATTATAGTAGAACAACAGACTTTTTAAAAGAAATTACTGTGGAATAACTCCCATACACCTTCGCAGTTTCAGATATAAGAGAGATAGTAAGCCGAGCTACTATATGAGAGATACAGAGATGTGCTGATAACTGAATAGTTGTAGATGGGGGCAAATAGGTGAGATTATAAAGGGAGGGAGAAAGAGAGGAGAGCAAGAAATAAGAGATTAGAGGGAGAGAAGAGAAAAGAGAGGAGAAATGAATTTTATTAGTATTGATGAAGAGGGACAAACAAAATCAAACTCGGGGAGTAGTTTTTTTAGTTTCCAAAATTCAAATGATACAGTTAGGAGTCGGATCTCTCTTAGGATTTTTGTATGTTGCTAATTTGATGGATGCACTATCACCTTCACCAACAACTGATCACACACTCATGCATCGTAGTTTGGACTTTGAAATTTGGAGTTTAGACTTGCATTTGCATTTGATTTTCAAAGACTTCATCCTGCATGTTTTACATCTTAAAATGCATTTTCAAAATGTTAGTTCTTCATGCATGCTTTTGTAAAATCAAGTGAGGCATCGTGGTTCAGATTTGCATACAAGTTTCATTTTTAGAATCCTAAAGTTGTGCATGAATCAATTGGCCCTGAGCTCCCAGTTTTATATTTCAGAATTTTCAAAATATGAGTGGAACTTCAGTAGGGCCAGTGTACCCGGTCGACCGGGTAAGCTAGCCGTTGGAAAATATGATTGTTGGACCCGGTCGACCAGATGCTCTAGATGTCGACCGGATCAACTAGCCATTGGACAGATTTTTGCTTTTAAAAGTCCAACTCATTTCTTTCTTCAAGGGGCTTTTTTGGTTGAATCTTTGGAACTGTTTAGAATCCTAAGGAAGGGGAATGAACTGAAGAGGCTAGAGCGAAATGGAAATCCAAAAGGCTTGAGATAAATGTATATCTTTCCAAGTTAAGCTTTGATTTCCATCCTTTTGAAATCCATGCTTGTTCAAAATCTTTGAAACCTTATTTCAGCATGATTTCTAGCTTAAATTGAGTTGTTTTGCAAACATCAAATCACATAAGCATATTAGACTGCTTTGCAAACATTCATGTCTCCATCACATGTGTTTTGACCTTTAAACTTTCTTAAAACTTGTGTAGTTTGATAGAAATGCCTTTCCAAGTTGTTTTGATTAACTCATGTGATTAGTTCATCACTTCAATCATAGATTTCTATACTTAGATTTTTAATGCATCAAGCATTCATTTAAGAGCTTCATTTTAGAAAATGAATGAAGTAAACATTCATACACTTTGAGCACTCACATTTTGCTACTTGTTAGTGTATGTTTGTATCTTGTTTTAAACTTTCATATCAGCCTATATTAGAGGCAAATGTATTGAGCTTTTATTGCATATCTTAAAGTGTTTGTGTGAACACTTAATTAAGATATCTAATCTCTTGTAAAGGTTATTGCTTAGCCTTAGAAAAGCATTGTGTAAAGGTTAATGCTAAGCGTAAGAAAAGCATATTGTTAAAGGTTATTGCTTAGCCTAAACATTTGTGGTTGTAGAGGTTATTGCTTAGCCTATTGAAAAGCATACATAGTGGAAATCCGGTAGGGTACTGAATTACAAGCCGGTAGTGAATGTAGGCATTGAGGCCGAGCCACTATAAATCTTTATGTAGTAGTGATTCTTGTGGTGTTTTCTCTTATTGGCTTTCGCATTTAGTTTTATTATCTTCACAAGTGTCTAATCGTTTTAAAGAAATTTAAAATTGGTCATAATTGGTCTCTAAGTTGTAGCTGACCCTATTCAACCCCCCCCCCCCCCCCCCCCTCGGGTTAGGATCATGGACTTTTAGTTGGTATCAGAGCCTTGTGATCTATATTAGGATCAAGTGTTTTGGAACTCTTGATTAGGTGTAAAAACTTAAAGTCAAAACCCTAGTGTTGTGTTTTCATGAAGATCATTAGAATGGATTCCACTATATTAGATTGTAAAGATTCTTTTGTAGATTCTTCTTATAGACCCCTTCTTCTAACAAATGGAGACTCAACCAATGAAACTAATGAATCTCAATTTGAATTAAAAGAGGAAGAAAATGTTGAAAATGAATATGATGGTCAACAAGCTTATGATGAATTGTATACTTTATCCTTAGAGCTTGTTAAGAAGAATAAAAAATTAAGAGAAGAATCTAAAAAGCTAAACCAAGATTTAATCTTTTCAAATGATGAATTTAGAGAAAAGGAAGAAACAATAAATTGCTTAGACTCTAAGTTCATGATCTCTTTACATAACCTATCTAAGGTTCAGGATGAACTAAATGAATTAAAAATAGGTTATGATGAGCTTAACAAAGAAAATCTAAGTTTAAGAGATAAATTAAAAAGGCATGAAGACATTATCAATTTAGAATCCAAGTTGACAATTTCCAAGGAAAACTTGTTTAATGCTCAAAGTAAATAAAAAATTCTAGAACTTGGATCTAATGATGTTAATAAACTTAAATCTCAATTAAAACTCGCCTATGAAGAGTTAAACAATATTAAGGGAATTGAAAATGAACTCATAAAAGTTCAAAATGAAAATTCAACCCTTAAAACCCAAGTCACTCAACTTGAAAGCCACAAACAAAAGTGTGAGTACAAGTTTACCCAATGTGAAGACAAATATGAAAAGTTATTTAGATTGAGTAAATCTCAAAGAGATAGGATGGGTCTTGGATTTGATTGGTCTACTTCACATGGCCCCAACTTCACCAACATATTTGTGAAAGGTGAGTCCTCATTCTCTAGTACTCATTCTCCCTTGCCCAAGACAAAATGTCATTATTGTGGTAATGAAGGGCATTTCAAATTTGAGTGCAAATTAAGAAAAGTCATATGTCTAAACCCATCTATGAAACTGAGAAAGAAAAACCTAATTCTATGAAGGGTAAGACTTTGAAATCCAAGGAAGACTCTAGGAAGTTCAAACAAGTTAAACCAATTCAACAAGACTCTTCTAAGATATAATTTAAAAAGACTAAACAAAACAAATATGGTCAAAATAAATCTATCAAAAAGAAAATTCTCACCTTACCTCCACTATCTTTGGAAGTGAAAGAACGTTTGAAAAAGGTTAAAAAATTACACTCAAAGTTCAAAAGACAAAAAGAGGGAGGAAAAGCTAGAAGAAATGAGAAGAATAAAAAGAAAATGAAAAATCAACTTCCAAATACTAATCATCAATCTAAATATAAAAAGGACAAATCTCAAAGATATGATGATAAAAGAACTCAATTTAAACTTCTTCTTGTTGGTGGGACTTCAAGGATAGAGCCCATAGGACAACCCTCTCAGGACCTTAGATGGATACCTAAGGTTAGATCTTTAGACAATTACTAAGGCCTTGTACTTAGATTAGACCAACCTTTTCCCATTGTTATATGTGTTGTTGGTCATGAGTC
Source organism: Persea americana (assembly GCA_029852735.1). NCBI lineage: Eukaryota > Viridiplantae > Streptophyta > Magnoliopsida > Laurales > Lauraceae > Persea > Persea americana. Next base: position 27,636,307 of record CM056818.1, on the reverse strand, counting down.
TAGTTCTTTGTACCTTTCTTAGGATTTTCTTTAGGTCTCAGATTCATTTGTTTGAGATTTACTTGTTGAAAATGCATTTTGAATTTAAAAGGTATTTTATGATAAAATGCATGTTTTGATCAATTTTATTTGAAAAAGGATTTCTCAAAGTTACATTTGTCATAATCAATTGATATGTTTTTCAAAATGGTTTAATTTTGAATGGACGCATAATCAGATCATGTTTGTCAAATTAAATGACTTAAAAAAATTAAGAACCAATAAAGAGTTTTAAATCATTTCTTTTTCTAACTAGGTGTGCTATTTAAGTATTGTATCTTTTCTAGTTAGATTGATCCTCTGTGGTTTGATTTTAGGCCATGTTTGGCATCTCTACTCTTTTTCTGACAGGCCATTTAAAATAGAGCTATTAAAAAAAGAGCTATAAAAAAAAGAGGGCATTTCAATTCTAGAGGATTTGCCTCTACGTTTTTTAGAGCCTGTGCCTCTATTTTTCATATGCCAAGAAAGTGGGCATTTCAATTTTAGAGGATTTACCTCTACTCTTCTAAAGTAAGAAGAGGATAAAGTCATCTGCCAAACGCTCTAATTTTTCTAACCTCTCTCCGATTTAGACAAATAGACAAATAGAGGTGAAAAATAGAGATACCAAACAAATCTCTTTAGGTTAGCTGGGATTAGGGAATTTTGAGTGAAAAGAGTCCCTCAGTTGTTTTGAACAATTTCCCTGAAACTGATCAGATGATCAGGTTTCCCAGTTGACCCGGTCGACATCTTGGAGTGAGGCGGTCGACCGGACAAGCGCCACAGCACCTTAAAATCAGTTTGCTGGGCTGTTCTGTTTCAAACAAAACTGTTTTTGTTTTGCGCGGTCGACATCCCTGAGCGTGCATGTCTCCATCTTTCGCTTCTATTAAGATCTAGATCTATTTCCCCCATGGCTTCATCATCTCTAGGGTCGTCTTCTTCATCCAAGTTTATAGAGTGGGTTTTCTCTAGGATTCACAGCAGCTGTTCATCATCTCCCATCATCTACTCTGGGCCCCTACTCATCTCCAAGGCTGCAGATGTTTTTTTTTTATTCTACTGTTTTCACCTGGATATAGGATCGAGCTAGCCTTCGTGGAACTCATCCTGAGATTTCTCTTAGTTCAAGCCCTCAGATTGTATTGCATTCTATCAAATAGTCGTTTGCAACCAAGGACTCATCGTCAGTTTTAGATTAGATTGAGTGACTGACCGATTGCCTTTTGTCTCTTCTCCTGTTCTTCTCTCACATTGTCTGAGATCTCTTGTAGACTTTTTGGTCTAGGTTTGAGCAGATTTGTTCAGCGTTTTTCCTAGATTTAGAATCTACCCACCATCTGTTTGACAGTTTGTTTGAACCTCTGTTTACCTTCATTTCAACAACTGTCTGTGTCTTGGTCATGCGGTATCAAAGTGCTAGGAATGCCACACTGTTTAGGAGTATTTTAAATCATCTTTAGCTGTTCTTCTCTTCCCCAGCTGTGACCACTTTCTTCTCATTTCAGTCTAACACTTGTGGGCATTCTGTTTTCTATCTAGCATCAGTCATGGCCAGAACTAAACAAACCTTTAGGCGACCAAGCAAAAAGTCAAAAACAAGCCAAGCTAGATCTTCTCAAAGATCTCCTTCAACCTCTCCTGAAGCTGCTCCTCCTCGAATGATTAGTTTCAATCCCATTCCCTCACCATCTTCGGTTGTAAAATCTTTTCAAGAAAAAGGGATAATTGTGAGGAAGATGTGTATTGTTTTACCATGTCTCCGCCATCTTAGAAGCTATTGGTTGGGGGTGGTATATTGACTTAGAGTGGCAACACCTATGCCCCTTCTGTCCATGGCATGTATGAGTCCATTTGTGCCTCCACCACGAACTCTTTCACGATCAGATTCTCGTACGGTGAAGAGGTTGTTACCACAGAGAAGATTTCCTCCATTATGGGCATTCCTAGGTCCGATGGGCTAAGGTTCATTTCAGATGTTCTTCCTCTTGATCAAAGAGAGTCTGTTGCTCAAGTTCTATGTGGTAAATCTGTAGAGTGGTATGCCAAGAACTATCTTCAGGCATCATCATTGATTCCTCCCCTCTGCATTATCCATAGCATTTTCACACACAACATCTATCCAAGGAAAGGGAATGGGACAGAAGTCACCCCTTATATGGCTAACCTCCTGCACAAAGTAATTTCAGGTGTTCCTATGTGCTTACCGTCAGTTATCATGCATCACACCATCTGGATCATCACTGGCTCTCAGCCATGTGCAGCTCCTTTTGGCTTTCTAATTACCCAGCTCACTAGATCATATGGGGTGGTTGCTCCAGCTTCAGAGAGACCTGGGCCTGCCACTGTCTTCAACAAAACAAATATTCTCTTGATGAGATTAGCTCCACCTCAGCGAGTAAATTCAGTTGAAGAAGGAGATGCAGAGATAGAAGCAGTAGAGGCAGAGGTAGAGGCAGCAAATCCCATAGCAGCAAATTCCATAGCACCCCATCAGTCAGCACCCACACAGCTAGAGCATACTCAGCCCCCTCAGCAGCGCAGTTTGGAGGACATAATGATCTCTGTTGAGCATGATGTTTCTACTATTCGCACAGAGTTTCATGAATTTCGAGAAGAAGTATTTGGACTAAAGAAGTTTATGAAGAAATCCTTGAAGTACCTCTCGAACATCTCTAGTAGCTGTAGGCGTCATGACGATGCGATGCCCCCGTCTCCTACAAATTCATTAAAGATCTTAGGGGTGCATTCAATTTTATTTTTTTTGGTATTAGACGTTCACTTTTTGATGTATTTTGTCTGACAACTGGCTGTTATTTTGTTTTAAATACTGACTATGATATTTTGGTTTTTGTATTGGTCAAGTATTAGTGAAAACTTTACTAAAATTCTCTTTTAAATCGATGAATTTATAGTTTCACTTATTCATCTCTTATCTTCTTGTTATATTCCTCAAATGATGAATGTTTATGTTGCTTTGAGCTATATGTTCTCTCAATTGATATCTTTTGCCTTAGCTTCATTCAAACACTGCATAGAAAATCAATATACATGATAACTTGTCTTGCATTCCATTTTCAATTTCATTTTTGAAACAGGTGCTGCTAAAAGGTATTTGTTTTTCATGTATACAGGTTCCTTTGCAATTCGATGTTAAAGGGGGAGAGAACTCTAACTAAGGGGGAGATCTATCTGAGAAACTAAGGGGGAGAGCAATTGAACGCCAAGTGACAAAAGAAAAGCTTAGAGAAAACAGAAGAAAAGCTTAGAGAAAGGGGAAAGCTCTAATGAAGGGGTAGAGAGCCAAAAAGAGTAAAAGCTCAAGACAAGTCGAGATTTAAAGAAAAGAACAATTCTAAAGAGCTGAAGTCCTAGAGTGTTATGATCATCTTAGTTGCCATCAAATTGCAAATGGGGAGATTGTTAGGATTTTTGTATGTTGCTAATTTGATGGATGCACTATCACCTTCACCAATAACCATTCACACACTCATGCATCGTAGTTTGGACCTTGAAATCTGGAGTTTAGACTTGCATTTGCATTTGATTGTCAAAGACTTCATCCTGCATGTTTTAGATCTTAAAATGCATTTTCAAAAGATTAGTTCTTCATGCATGTTTTTGTAAAATCAAGTGAGGCATCGTGGTTCATGATTTGCATACAACTTTCATTTTTAGAATCCTAAAGTTGTGCATGAATCACATTGGCCTTGAGTTCCCAGTTTTATGTTTCAGAATTTTCAAAATCTGAGGGGAACTTCAGCCAGGCCAGTGTACCTGTGTTAGTGTCACATTCCTGTGTGCACTATGTTTGGTTTGTCAATTCCATGTCATTGTATCCTGAAGACATTTCATCTCGTTGTGTGTCAAGGAAGATCTACTTCAAGAAACTGTTCAAGCTTTTGGAAGACCTGGATGTGTCAAAGAAGACTTCACTTGTGTGCAAATCATCTCAGGTATTTTGGACCCAAAACCATTACCTACCTGGACCCTAGGATCCTTGCTTACCTTAGCCTATACTAAGTGTTTTATCTAATGTTCTCTCCATTATGTTTTGTCCAGAAATAGGGGGTTTGGTGACCTTTCGGTCACCTGGCAGCTAGCCTCTTTGCAAAAAGCGGCTAACCGCTAGGTAACCGAAATACCACGGTTACATTTCCAGAATGTTGTTCTCTGTCAAAAAGTGATTCGGCCACCTTGCGGTCAGCATTTGGCTAACCGCAGTGCAGACTGGTGGCTAACCGCTAGGTAACCGAGGTTCACGGTTACATTTCCAGAATGCTGTTCTCTGTCAAAAAGTGATTCGGCCACCTTGCGGTCAGCATTCGACTAACCGTAGTGTGGACTGGAGGCTAACCGCCAGGTAACCGAGGTTCACGGTTACATTTCTAGAATACAAACTTCTCAACTGTTGTAGAAGTTCGGTCACCTCGCGGTTACCTTTCGGCTAACCGCTATATGGGCTGGCGGCTAACCTCCATGTAATTGAAATCCTACGGTTAGCTTTCCAGAACGCTACATGTTTTTGAGATGCAGATTCGGTCACCATGCGGTCACCTCACGGCTAGCTGCTATGTCTACCGTCGGCTAACCGTGAGCTGACCGAATTAGAAAAACTAGCCATTACCACAGAGAAATTGAAATGAGGCTAGCCGCCAAAACTAGCCTTTGGGAACTTCTTTATATATATCTAGAGCCAGTTTTACACTGTAGATAGGACATTTTTGAAGAGCTTACTTTCCTACTTTTACCCATCTTTTATAAGCCTTCAAACCATCTTCCAAATACACTATTAACCCAATCTAGAAAATGGATGAGATATTTTAGTCTCTAGAAAAGTGTGTTTGGAAAAAGGATTCTAGTTTGATTTTCAAATGATATATTTAGGAAAATCTAGAACCCAACCTCTTGACCCTTGATTGTGCATTACAATGGAGCATCTCTATCAACATCAAGCATGCATCAAGAGGATAAAGCTTCAACTTCGGTTAGAGCTTCGATAAACACTTCCGACTATATCAAAGGCAAATGTTTGGTGTCTCATCATCTTTTAAGTCTTGTGTATCCAGTGATAGTGGTTTGAATATGTGTGACTCAACCACTCTAAAATGTATGTGGGGGATTAGATCTATGTGATCGAACCTCGTTACCAAAATTGTGATGTTCAAGTGATTGAAATCATTACTTGTGTAGTTTTGATTCATCATAGTGGAACCAAGGGACTGTGTGAACCTTGTGAGTGGATGTAGGACATGTGGTCCGAACCACTATAAATCTCTGTGCATTTATTTATGTTATTTCTCTAAATGTTTTGATCTAGTTTACATGCCTTCTTTACCATTGAATATTACTTAATAATCACAGTTGGTTTACATATCAATTGCTCTCTTATAAATCTCGATTAATAGGTTAAAAATGGATTTAAAGTTTGATAAACCTATTCACCCTCCCACCCCCCTCTAGGATGAGAATATTGGCCCTAGGTGAACTTTCAATTGGTATCAAAGCAAGGTTACTCCTTTAGGCTTTACAACCCGGAGTTGATCTATTTCTTTCTTGTGCCAATGTCTAATCCAGAAGGTAGTGTTGTAAACAGACCACCACTATTTGATGGTACTAACTATGCCTTTTGGAAAGCCCGAATGTCCGTATTTCTAAAATCTCTTTGTGGAGAAATATGGGATGCTGTTGAGGATGGATGGACTCCTCCTTCCTTCACAGCTGAAGATGGCATTGTCAAACCTCTCCCAAAGGACAAATGGACAGCTAGTCAAAAAGCTATGAGAGACTATGATGCAAAAGCATTAAATGCCATAACCTGTGCCATGAATGCTGAAGAATACAAAAAGATTATGACATGTAAGACATCTAAGCAAGCTTGGGAGCTTTTGGAAACAAATTATGAAGGAACAACCATTGTTAAAAGAGCCAAGCTCCAAATGTTAACTTCTCAATTTGAATCTCTAAGAATGAGAGAAGATGAAATGTTTGATGAGCTTCGAACAAAGCTAATGGTTATCGTTAATGAGATGTGGTCACTTGGTGAGAAAATCCCTAAAGGCAAAGTTTGTAGCAAAATCCTTAGGTCTCTACCTGAAAGATTTCACCCCAAAGTAACTTCTATAGAAGAAAACAATGACCTTGAAACTATGAAAGTAGAAGAACTGACGGGTAACATTAGAACCTTTGAGATGAAGATGAACAATGCTTCCAACAAATCCAAAGATAAGAAATCAATAGCCTTAAAGGCCTCTCAACCATCTCCACCTAAAGAAGAATCAGGGAATGAGAATGAAAGTGATGCTGAAGATGTTGCATTGCTTACTAAAAGATTCTTAAGACAATTTAAAAAGAACACTTCAAAGTTTAATAGAAAAGAGAAAGAGAAACTTTTTGATAAAGGTAAAAACAAAGTCAGCTCCTCCTCCAAGTATCAATCTAGAAATGTGAAATGCTATAACTGTCAAAAGTTTGGACACATATCTACTGAGTGTCCAATGGGAAGGAAAGTGAAGAAAAAGACCCTTGTGGCTACATGGGATGACTCATCTAAAGCCGAAACAGATTCAGATGAATCACACAAAGATGTGACAGAAAATTTCACTGTATTGATGGCCAAAACTGTGTGTGATTCATTACTTGAGACAATGGAAAATTCTAAAGAAAATGATGTTGAGAGCTTGGAGAGTGAATCTGAATCTGAATATGACAGCTCAGATAATGAAAAAGATGATGAAGATTCACAAGTAACATATGATAGACTCTATGAGGAGAGTTGCAAATTGATTGAAGTCTTGAACAAACAAAAATCCAAAAACGAAATCTTAAAAGACAAAATTGAAACGTTAACTAATGAAAAGAATATCTTAGCAATTGAACTAAATTAAAGTAATTCTAAATTTCATATTGCTAGTGAAGAATTCAACAAGATCAAGAGTTATGAAAAAGAAGCTGAAACTCTAAACAAAATAAATGTACTTTTAAGAGATGAAGTCACTCAACTGAAATGGTTCAAAGAAAAGTATGAGTATTCATTTACCCATGGAGAAGAAAATTTTGAAAGACTTTTTAAAATGGGAAAATATCATAGAGACAAAACTGGATTAAGGTACAACAAAATAGACAAACATAATCTTAATGTCTCTACTGTGTTTGTGAAAGGAGAAACTTCCTCTAGTAGTCAAAAAATTTCTGAAATTACATGTCATTCATGTGGAAGCAAAGGACATGTCAAGTATGATTGCAAAATTGAACAAATTAAAAGACAGACCACTATGACATGTGCCAATTCTCAAACAAAAAAAACTGTTCATAACAATACAATCAAATACTATGTCACTCAACAATTAAATGAGATGGTGAAACAAATTGGTCGTCTAAAGTTACAACTCCACAATCACACAAAAACTGTTAAATCAACTGAAATCTACTCTAAGAAACATTTTCATCATCAAAATCACAACAAAGCTAAATCTCAAGGTTTTGGTAAAACCCCTATCACAGAAAGATACATTTGGATTCTTAAGAACAAAGGCTTGTTGGTTCACATAGCCCTTAAAGCAGTTGATCATTCCTTGTGGTACCTAGATAATGGATGTTCTAGACACATGACTAGGAATAGAGCACACCTATCCACAATAATTGATTATGAAGGTGGAACTGTCACCTTTAGTGATGGAAATATTGCTAAAATAGTTGGTAAGGGTACTTTGAATGTTCCCAACATGCCTGTTATTGGAGATGCTTTATATGTTGATGGTTTGAAACATAACTTGCTAAGCATTTCTTAAATATGTGACAAAGATCATGTTGTTAACTTTAGTAGTCTTGGTTGTGAGACTTCCAAAAATGGAAAGATTATTCTAAGAGGCCTTAGAACCAAAGAAAACTGCTATGTTATCGGTAACCAGAAAGAATCATCTAGTTCAGCCTGTTACATTGCTCATCTTGATGAAGCTCAACTATGGCATCAAAGACTTGGTCATGTAAAGTTTAGGGACTTGTCCAAACTGGACAAGTATGTAAAGGGTCTTCCTAAAATCAGCAGGAAATCGAAAACAATTTGTGGAGAATGTCAAAAGGGTAAACAAATTAGAAATTCTCACAAAAAATCCAAGTCTCTAAAAACTTCCAGACCCTTAGAACTTCTCCATATGGACTTGGATGGTCCAACTAAGAAAGAGAGCAGGGGTGGCAGAAAATACTTCCTGGTTATTGTTGATGATTACTCTAGATTCACTTGGGTTGCGTTTCTAAGAGAAAAATCTGATGCATATATTGAATTTAAAAAGATTGTAAAAAGAATCCAAGTTAAAAAAGGAAGAGCAATCTCTCGGATAAGAAGTGATCATGGTGGTGAATTTGAAAATATTAAGTTTGAAAATTTTTGCGAGAAATATGGAATTCACCATGAATTTTCTGCCCCTAAAACTCCTCAACAAAATGGTATTGCTGAGAGAAAGAACCATGTGTTACAAGAGATGGCCACCGTTATGCTTCATGGAAAGAATGTTCCTAGAGATCTATGGGCTGAAGCAGTTAGCACAGCATGTCACATCATAAACAGGGTATACTTGAGAACTGGCTTGGATAAAACTGCATATGAGTTATGGCATGGAAAAAGGCCCAACATTAGCTATTTGAAAATTTTTGGTAGCAAATGCTATATACTTAAGGATAGAGAACACTTGAGCAAATTTGATTCAAAAAGTGATGAAGGCATTTTCATTGGCTATTCTCTAAACAGTCGTGCATATAGAGTGCTGAACAAAAACACTAGAGCTATACAAGAATCTATTAATGTTGTCATTGATGACAAACAAAATGATTTCAGATTTCAAGAAAACTCTGATATTGATGAGATAGACGTCCAAACTGAAAAACTAAACAAGTCTCCAATCTCTAGTGATTTGGTGAATGTGAAACATCACCCTATGGACCAAATTCTGGGAGATCCTTTGGCTGGCGTCAAGACTAGAAGACAATTAGAAAACATTGTTAGCTATCTTTGCTTTACTTCTACTCTTGAACCTAAAAATGTGGATGAAGCTTTTATTGATAATAATTGGATAAATGCAATGCAAGAAGAGCTAAATCAGTTTGCTAGAAGTGAAGTGTGGGACCTAGTGCCTAGGCCAAATGACAAAAATGTTGTAGGTACTAAATGGATTTACAAAAATAAACTTGATGAAAATGGTACCATTGTTAGAAACAAGGCCAGGCTGGTTGCCCAAGGATATTCTCAAATTGAAGGAATAGATTTTGAAGAAACCTTTGCTCCTGTTGCTAGACTTGAGTCCATTAGAATCTTACTTGCCATTGCTTGCTCTTTAAAATTTAAATTATACCAAATGGATGTCAAAAGTCCCTTTCTAAATGGTCTTTTGGAAGAAGAAGTTTATGTAGAGCAACCTAAAGGATTTGAAGACGCAAAGAAGCCTAATCATGTGTATCATCTCAAAAAGGCCCTCTATGGTCTCAAACAAGCCCCTAGAGCTTGGTATGAAAGCCTTACTCAATTTTTAATTAATCAAAATTTTGAAAGGGGAAGTGTGGATAAAACTCTCTTTATTCAAAAAAACAATGATTCTATTTTTGATTGCTCAAATTTATGTTGATGATATAGTGTTTGGATCTACTTGCAATAACTTCACAGAAGAGTTTGCTAATCTAATGAAATCTGAATTTGAAATGAGCATGGTTGGTGAACTTAATTTCTTTTTAGGATTACAAGTTAAACAATTGACTGATGGAATGTTTATTTCCCAAACCAAATATGCAAAAGAATTGATTAGAAGATTTGGATTAGATTCAACCAAACACATGAACACTCCCATGAGCACAACTCTGAAATTGTCTAGAGAATCGAGTAGTTAGAGTGTAGATCCCAGTTTGTATAGGAGCATGATAGGCAATCTATTATATCTTACAGCTAGTAGACCCGATATTGCATTCAGTGTGGGAGCTTGTGCCAAATATCAATCCGATCCCAAAGAAATCCATTTGAAAGCAGTTAAAAGAATCATTAGATATGTTTCAGGAATTTCAGGGTATGGCTTATGGTATCCATATGATTCATCTACTTGTATTGCTGGATACTCAGACGCCGATTGGGCTGAAAATGTAGATGATAGAAAATCTACTAGTGGTGGATGTTTCTATCTAGGAAACTGTTTAGTTGCTTGGCACAGCAAGAAACAATCATCCATCTCCTTATCTACAGCTGAAACAGAATATATAGCAGCTGGTAGTGGATGTACTCAGATGCTTTGGATGAAACAAATGCTCACAGACTATGGTATTGAACAAATGTAGCATGAACTTGTATTGTGATAACACTAGTGCTATCAATATCTCCAAAAATCCTGTTCAACACTCTAGAACTAAGCATATTGACATTAGACATCATTTCGTGAGAGAATTGGTTGAAGAAGGAGTCATTGTATTGGACTATATATCTACAGAGAAACAACTAGCAGATATTTTAACAAAACCCTTGGATGTTTCAAAATTTGAAAATATGAGAAAATCCCTTGGTGTTTGTGCTATTTGATAAAATTGAAAAAAAAAAAAGGGGTGGGGGGAATTTCGGCTAGCCGTGGACCCTCGCGGCGGCTAACCGCCATGGCGGGCCCGTGATTTTAAATCTAGGTTTTGTCATTTCGTTTAGTTTCTTCTCTTCTCTCGTTAGTTTCGTCTCCACCATAGCTGAGTGTCTGGGGTTCAGTTTCTTCACTCCTCAAGGTCATTTCTTCTTATTCCTCTCTTTCTTTTATTTTGCATTTTCTGTTCTTGTTTTTTTGTTTCCTTGTTTCCTTGTTATTTTGCATTTCCTGTTCTTGTTTCCTTGTTCCCTTGTCTCTTTTCTCTATTGCACAGATTCTCCTTCTCTGGTGTGTGTTGTTTTCCCTCCTGTGGGCACTCCAACTGTTCGAAACAATGCCTCCTAGAATGAAATTAGCTGTAAATCATCCCTCTAAAAGAGGACGCTCTACTGGAGGCTCCTCGTCTCGTCAAGAAAGACCTCCTCCATCACCTCCATCTTCACCTTCACATTCATCCTCTAGTTCCCCTTCTTCTCCTCCTCCTCCTCCTCCATTTATGCCTATAAGTGTCAAACCAAATGCTAAAATGCTAAACGTCATGAAAAAAAGGCTGATTATGGTTGAGCGTCGCACCCTCCGCAAAGTTATTGAATCTCATGAAACGGCCATTATTCTTGCTCAAATCAATTAGAGTAACATTCTGGATTGGGGGGACAAGGCTTATCCCTCTCTTGTTTACAGCATGTATGCGTCTATTACTGATGTTGTTTCAACTATTGACTCTTGCTCTTTCAATATAGCATTTAGAAATGAAGTAGTCACAATTGACCCCAATCGTATTTCCTCTATTATGAACATCCCTGTTAGTGAAAATGGCCTAACTATGGTTGCCGACACACTCACTGAGGCTGAAAAGGTTGAAGTAATCCTCCGTATCTGAGGATATGACGCTGAGTGGAATCGTAAAAAGAATTTTCTTCCTCTAGCTGCTTTGATTCCCAAGTATACTCTTACACAATCTGTTCACATTTAATGTCTATCCTCGTAAAGGCAATAGGACCGAATTAACTTCTTATATGGTCAATATCCTTCATAAAGTCATTACCGGTGTTCCCATGTGTCTTCCATCGCTGATTTGTCATACCATCGTGCGGTTTCACTTCTTAAATGCTTCAAAGACTGCTGCCCCGTTTGGGTTTCTTATGACTCAGCTAGCTCGTTCTTATGGTGTTCCTCGGCCGACTGATACTCCTCTCTACCATGCCCCCTTTGGTAAAGCGAACCTTATTCAGATGAATCTTTTTCCTAATGTCGAAGCTGGGCCAGTTCCTCCTCATGCAGGTGATCAAGCTTCACAGTAGCCAGCTCCATCAGTGCCTCCTGTGCAAGTTCGTGGGGCTACTTCTTCTGGTGCATCACGGAGTGTTGGAGACCGTTTGGATGCTATAGAGCAACGGTAGTCGAAGACAGAGAAGCTGTTGAAAAAGACTCTACGATACTTAGGTGCTCTGTCTAAGGGATGTCGAGGACATGATTTCAACGACATGCCTCCCTCTCCATCCCCTCCATCTGATTAGTTTTTAGTGGGTCTCTTAGCCACATTTGTCTGATTGGTTCTCTTTTTGGTGGTGTTGTGTTGACAAGTGGCTGCCCTCCCCTATGTGTTTAACATACTTATGCTAATTCCTTTTAACTTGGGATGTCTGACTTTTATATCATATTCATGCTATATACTTTTGTGACTTCCTGATATATTTTTCTATCGCATTGTTATCTTTCTTATTGCATGGTCCTACCCTTGTCAATTTGTGACAAAAGGAGGGAGAGAGAATTCCCAGAATTTCAGGTTTTCAGATACATTCTAAGGGAAAATGTGTGTTTGTCTCAAAGAATGCTTCTAACTCATTTGAACATGTTATTTTTGGCTAATGATTAAGGGGGAGTTGCAATCCCTCCATAGAATGTGTTTCTTCTTGTCCTATGCAGGTATATCATTCAGATTCAAGCACATTCATATGGGCAGTTATTATTTGAGTTGTAATTATTGCATTTCCTCGTAAAGTTCTCGTACTTTTGTAATCTTGAGTGTTATTGGGTTCATTTATTGTAAGAGTATATAGATAGGTGTTTTGCCACGACATTGTCAAAGGGGGAGATTGTTAGTGTCACATTCCTGTGTGCACTATGTTTGGTTTGTCAATTCCGTGTCATTGTATCCCGAAGACATTTCATCTCGTTGTGTGTCAAGGAAGATCTACTTCAAGAAACTGTTCAAGCTTTTGGAAGACCTGGATGTGTCAAAGAAGACTCCACTTGTGTGCAAATCATCTCAGGTATTTTCGACCCAAAACCATTACCTACTTGGACCCTAGGATCCTTGCTTACCTTAGCCTATATTAAGTGTTTTATCTAATGTTCTCTCCATTATGTTCTGTCCAGAAATAGGGGGTTCAGTGACCTTTCGGTCACCTGGCGGCTAGCCTCTTTGCAAAAAGCGGCTAACCGTTAGGTAACTGAAATACCACGGTTACATTTCCAGAATGCTGTTCTCTGTCAAAAAGTGATTCGGTCACCTTGCGGTCAGCATTCGGCTAACCGCAGTGTGGACTGGCGGCTAACCGCTAGGTAACCGAGGTTCACGGTTACATTTCCAAAATGCTGTTCTCTGTCAAAAAGTGATTCGGCCACCTTGCGATCAGCATTCGACTAACCGTAGTGTGGACTGGAGGCTAACCGCCAGGTAACCGAGGTTCACGGTTACATTTCTAGAATACAAACTTCTCAACTGTTGTAGAAGTTCGGTCACCTCGCGGTTACCTTTCGGCTAACCGCCATATGGGCTGGCGGCTAACCTCCATGTAATTGAAATCCTACGGTTAGCTTTCCAGAACGCTACATGTTTTTAAGATGCAGATTCGGTCACCATGCGGTCACCTCACGGCTAGCTGCTATGTCTACCGTCGGCTAACCGTGAGCTGACCGAATTAGAAAAACTAGCCGTTACCACAGAGAAATTAAAATTAGGCTAGCCGAACTACCAAGAGGCTAGCCGCCAAAACTAGCCGTTGGGAACTTCTCTATATATATCTGGAGCCAGTTTTACACTGTAGACAGGACATTTTTGAAGAGCTTACTTTCCTACTTTTACCCATCTTTTATAAGCCTTCAAACCATCTTCCAAATACACTATTAACCCAATCTAGAAAATGGATGAGATATTTTAGTCTCTAGAAAAGTGTGTTTGGAAAAAGGATTCTAGTTTGATTTTCAAATGATATATATTTAGGAAAATCTAGAACCCAACCTCTTGACCCTTGATTGTGCATTACAATGGAGCATCTCTATCAACATCAAGCATGCATCAAGAGGATAAAGCTTCAACTTCGATTAGAGCTTCGATAAACACTTCCGACTACATCAAAGGCAAGTGTTTGGTGTCTCATCATCTTTTAAATCTTGTGTATCCAGTGATAGTGGTTTGAATATGTGTAACTCAACCACTCTAAAATGTATGTGAGGGATTAGATCTATGTGATCGAACCTCGTTACCAAAATTGTGATGTTCAAGTGATTGAAATCATTACTTGTGTAGTTTTGATTCATCATAGTGGAACCAAGGGACTGTGTGAACCTTGTGAGTAGATGTAGGACATGTCCGAACCACTATAAATCTCTGTGCATTTATTTATGTTATTTCTCTAAATGTTTTGATCTAGTTTACATGCCTTATTTACCATTGAACATTGCTTGATAATCACACTTGGTCTACATATCAATTGCTCTCTTATAAATATTGATTAATAGGTTAAAAATGGATTTAAAGTTTGATAAACCTATTCACCCCCTCCCCCCCTTTAGGATGAGAACATTGGCCCTAGGTGAACTTTCAACCCGGTCGACCGGGTACTTCAGGATGTCGACCAGGCAAACTAGCCGTTGGAAAATATGACCGTGGACCCAGTCGACCGGATGCTCTGGATGTGACTGGATCAACTAACCATTGGACAAATTTTTGCTTTTAAAAATCCAAATCATTCCTCTCTTCAAGGGGTTTTTTTGGTTGAATCTTTGGAACTGTTTAGAAGCCTAAGGAGGGGGAATGAACTGAAGAGGCTAGAGAGAAATGGAAATCCAAAAGGCTTGAGATAAAGGTATATCTTTTCAAGTTAAGCTTTGATTTCCAACCTTTTGAAATCCATTCTTGTTCAAAATCTTTGAAACCTTATTTTAGCATGATTTCTAACTTAGATTGAGTTGTTTTGGAAACATCAAATCACATAAGCATATTAGATTGCTTTGCAAACATTCATGTTTCAATCACATGTGTTTTGACCTTTAAACTTTGTTACAACTTGTGTAGTTTGACAGGAATGTCTTTCCAAGTTGTTTTGATTAACTCATGTGATTGGTTCATCACTTCAATCTTAGATTTATGTGCTTAGATTTTTAAATGCATCAAGCATTCATTTAGAAGCTTCATTTTAGAAAATGATTGAAGTAAACATTTATACACTTTGAGCACTCACCTTTGCTACTTATTAGTGTATGTTTGTATCTTGTTTTAAACTTTCATATCAGCCTATATTAGAGGCAAATGTATTGATCTTTCACTGCATCTCTTAAAGTGTTTGTGTGAAAACTTAATTGAGATATCTAATCTCCTGTAAAGGTTATTGCTTAGCCTTAGAAAAGCATTGTGTAAAGGTTAGTGATAAGCCTAAGAAAAACATATTGTAAAAGGTTATTGCTTAGCCTAATGAAAAAGCATTTGTGGCTGTAGAGGTTATTGCTTAGCCTGTTGAAAAGCATACATAGTGGAAATCCGATGGGGTGCTGAATCACAAGCCGGTGGTGAATGTTGGCATTGAGGTCGAACCACTATAAATCTTTGTGTAGTGGTGATTCTTATGGTGTTTTCTCTTATTAGTTTCCGCATTTAGTTTTATTATCTTTACAAGGGACTAATTGTTTTAAAGAAATTTAAAATTGGTCATAATTGGTCTCTAAGTTGTAGTTCACCCTATTCACCCCCCCCCCCCCCCCCCCCCCCCGCCCCCGCCCCTCTAGGGTTAGGATACCGGACTTTCAATATCTTGTGCTGATGAAGAGGGACAAACGAAATCAAACTCTGGGAGTAGTTTTTTTAGTTTAGTTTCCAAAATTCAAATGATAGAATTTAGGAGTTGGATCTCTTGTGTTGATGTGGCCGAGGGCAACAATTTTGCACCTTTAAAAGAGGAAAGAAAGGCTTTACCCTATGGTGATTGTGAGTTCATAGTCCGCAAGGGTTCACCGCAGCAACTAGCCATGCACACAGACGCGGGATTGCTGCCCTATGCTAGGGCAGGAATTGGGATGCTCTGAGGGATTTGACCAGGTGTGAGAGTGAGTGGACCAATCACGGCCCACGACGTCACCACAGGCAGCCTTCCACCTCACTCACTGTGGGGTAAAAGCCCCGCCAGATCTAGTTATCCATGGTCACATGGCGGACCGGGATTGGTCCACTCACGGTCACCTGCGTGCGTCAAAACCCTTAATGGATCCCGATTCAAAATAATTTAGATTTTGATCTTTAATTGTACGAAAAGGGCGTTTGGTCATTGTTTGGAAGAAATCATCAGATCAAATCAAACCAAAAGAAACAGAGGAGAAAAAGAAATAGGGCAAGATTTAGCTCTGGCTCCACCAGACTGCAGTAGCAGGCCGAGACAGCTCTGGCAGACAGTTTTTTCTTTGCTTGCATGTCTGAATCTCTTTTTGTCTCCTCAAGTTTTTTTTTTTTTTTTTTTTTTTTTTTGTCCTCTAACAGAGAGAATGCAAGCAATTTGGTCCAAAACCCAAAATTTCAGCCAAAATGGTGCGAAATTGGCCAACCCAAAATTAGAATTGCCACACATTTGTAGAATTGACGCAACAAATCACTAAAGAAAGCACTTATTCAAATCAGATCATCCATGATTTCACTAGGTGATCAATTTTGAATCCATTACGAACGGGTCTGGATTCACAGTCCTTTTCCTTCCAAGGACTCACTTTTACAATCCAACCACTAATAAAAGCGTAGTGGATGGTCTTGTCGTATTCAACCAACACAAAGTTTTGATGGATATGGGTTCCTATTACTCGAGGAAGAAGAATTCACAGTAGCCATTGTGGAGGGAAAACTCAAAACAGTCTGGGCTGGCTTTGGACTGAAACCAACCCCAACTTGCGAAAACAGCCCGACTTGGAAAGCTGGGTTCGTTTGTCAGAAGACTGATTCAAAGAGAAGAGGGACAGCTAGCAGAAGAAGATGAGGGAAGACCGGAACTAGGAGGAGAGCATCCCATAATGATAAGCCACGATCATCCCGCGCACCATGATCCGGAGGTTCAAAATCGTGTGTTAACAAGCACCAAAATTTCAGGATAGGATCGCATAAATAAAGGAAAAGATCAAATGAGAGAGGTACAACTGGAACTAACACCCAATCTCTACTCACATTATCTTTAAGATAACCCTCACCGCTCACTTAAGCATCGGAGGGAACTCGGTTGGACCAACCGATTGAGATTTCATTTTGTTTGGTTTTTAAACAGGGGACCCACCTGGAGATTCTCGCCGGAAAAAAGGAAAAAAAGAGGATCGGATCAATTAATCAAGATCCCCTGATATCAACGAGTCAAGCCGACCTGTCCACTTTCAACCCATTGAAAAATTGACTCTACAATGTGGATGAAGTGACGTTTGACAGTTGAGAGGACAAGGGGACAAAGGGACGATCCCAGATACATCGTGTGTCCTGAAAAAATCTCAAGCCCCCTTTCTTCTCGAAAAATGGAAAAAAAAGAAAGGAGGCTTGCGGGGCTATTGTGAAGGGAAAATTCAAAACAGACTAGGTTAGGACCGAAACCAACCCAGCTTGCGAAACCAGCCCGACTCGGAAAGCTGGGTTCGTTTGTCAGAAGACTGATTCAAAGAGAACAGGGACAGCCAGCAGAAGAAGATTAGGGAAGACCGGAACTTGGAGGAGAGCATCCCACGATGATAAGCCACGATCATCCCGCACACCATGATCCGGAGGTTCAAAATCGTGCGTTAACAAGCACCAAAATTTCATGATAGGATCGCATATATAAAGGAAAAGTTCAAATGAGAGAGGTATGGCTAGAGCTAACACCCAATCACTACTCACATTATCTTTAAGATTACCCTCACCGTTGACTTGAGCATCGGAGGGAATTCGGTCGGACATACCGATCGAGGTTTCATTCTGTCTGGTTTTTCAATAGGGGACCCACCTGAAGATTCTCACCGGAAAAAAGGAAAGAAGGAGGACCGGATCCATTAATCAAGATCCCATGACATCAACAGGTCAAGCCGACCTGTCAACTTTCAACCCATTCAAAATTTGACTTTACAATTGGCGCTGTCTATGGGAAGCGAAAGGCAAAATCAGCTAACACTTCTTCTTGCTGAGAAAAATGTCGAATCAAGAGCAGAATCCAAATTTACCGCCCTCGATGGGACGACCTCCATCTCAGGTGGACAAAGTGCCGCCCAGGGATCGACGCGAACGATCGGGCAAGGATCCTTTAATCATTTACTCAGATGAAGTAGGCTTTGACCATGCTCCTTGCACGAAGACCCATAGGACAACTCCCTCTGCAGATAAGAAGGGGCGAGTCTGGTTGGAGATTCACCGCGCATGCCTAAGCCATGCAGTAGTTTCACCTTCTATAACCAAGTTGCAAAGTGGAGTACCCCATAAACAAAACCGTGACTTTGCGAGACGTGTCCTGTCGCAGGATACGTATGCCCGACTCAAACTAACCTGCAGAAATGCTATTCGACATTTGGCGGAAGGGCTCAAGCGACAACAGGAGACAATTGATTGCCTGTTATCGAAGATGGAGGCAACAAAAAGGGAACCAAGAGATTTCCTGAGCAAAGAAAACGCTCGTGAAGCACGAAGGGAGGAACACGGGGGGCGCACAGCACTGACAAGACCCAAAGGACACTGGTTAGAGTCAAGGGCTTGGCAAAACCAAACAAAGGCTGGAGCAGGCGAGTAAGGGAGCATGACTTCGAGTTCTCGGGCCCGGAGGGGGGGAGGAGATGTCAAAAGCCGAGCTTGATATATTAAAGATGGGGAGTCTCCAAGAGACACTGGAAGAATGAAAGCACCCACACGATCACTTGTTAAAGAGGATGTACAAGCTCTTATAGAAAAATCACTAACTGATCAGAACTCCCTCTAGAGATTTGACTTGGTTTGCATATTGAGAACCTCCTTTTTCTTTGTCTTTAATGTTGAAATGGTTATAGGTTCATTCCTTGATGATTTATGATTGTTTAGGTCTTTTATCACTGTTTTAGCCTCCATGGATACTTTTACGAGTTCTCCTAGGTTCTTTGATTTGTTGTCGATGATCATGGAGCGGATCCTTGCTCTCTTGTTGTTACGGCAAATGTCGATTAGCAACGCTTGTGGCAGTATGTCTAAGCATTTGTATGCCATTGCCTTCCACTTGTGAATGAAGTCTTATGTTGACTCACTCTCCCCCTGTTTTAGGCTGCAAAGCTGAGCCATAGTAACAGGATGGTCCTCACCTTTGAAGTGGGTCAAGAAGCATGTCTCTAGCATGACCTAGTTTTGGATGGAGTCTTCTGGCATAGTGGAGTGCCAGTCAAAGGCCGTACCTTTTAGGGTACTTGCAAAGAGACGGATCTTGAGGGCATCTTGACCCGCGATAGCTCCCATCGGGATCTTGAAGTAGATGACCTGTGGTCTAGCTGAACCTTTCCCCATATATGTTTGAAGAGTAGGTTGCTTGAACTTTGTAGGGAACGGGACCGAGTCCATCCATAAGGGATATATGGTGGCTTGATTCCATGTTCCTTGAGTGTATCCTCTTGTCTTACTTTTGCGAGGATATTGTCAACGCCCTTTTTGGTAAAGGCGCGTGACTCATTATCTCCTTCATTTACCTCGTCATCTTGATGATTTGGAGGAACTTCATATTTCCTCGACGCTAAAGGGTGAGAAGGAGGTTTTCCATCGGAGCCTCAATCCTCTGCTGACTTTGCTCCAATTGCTGGATGTGTGTGGTCACGTCATCATGAGGTGGATTGTGAGGTGGCTCAGAGTTTGTAACTAGGACGTTCATCCCTTGAGATTCGAACGAAGGTATCGTCTTAGTGAATGAGCCGGAACTCATTTTTTTGGATGAGGAGCTCAAGGAAGGGTTACTCGGATGTCCTTGGCTTGAAGGAGGAGGAGACTCTTCCTGATGTCTTTGTGTTTGGGTGACGCTGCGAGTCACCAGTCGTCTAACATGAATTTTTGTTGCTGACTTCTGGCGCCTTTTGGTTTGCCAAACCATATGGACAATAGCCACTTGGTTGGGTCATTCTTTTTTGACCCATTTTTTAGAGACCTGAAGTGCAGGATGTTGGGTCCTTTACTTTTCAAGTCTCTTTTATTGATACGACACACGGTGACGTATATGACAACAATTTGAGCTTCGGTCGGCTCTGGCTGGGCTTTTGCAATGAAGGATGTGCTCCCTCGAGCGCAACAGCCTAGCCTGTCTTCCTTGAAGCTTAGCACAGACAGGATCCGGACTCGGTCCTTTGCCTGTTGGAGTGAAGGTTTAAATCTTTCAAGTTCAGCCCCTATTGAGATGAAGGGTCGAACTGAAGGAGTGTAGGCCTTAGCAGGTTTTTGCAGGGGCCTTGTGATGCACGATTTTATTTTGGACATGTAGGAGCAAGCTGTCTCGTGCTGAGTTGACTTCATTATCGAGTGGAAGGCGGGTCTCTCTGCCTTCATGTAAGCGACTGGTTCTCCTTGAGAGGGGCCAGGTATGCTAGCCTTGTAGATTCTTGGAACCTTCTTTGCTCTGGTGAAGGTTTTGGAGACCAAGTCTTGGAGTAGACCTGGTTTCATGTAGGGTGAAGCTTTGCGGGAGTGTAGTGGGCTTCAGGTTTCTTGGTGTTTGCCTTAGGAGTCAGGGCAATAACGCGTCCAGAGGCAATTTTTTGTTTCTTGGCAAGTGTAATTTCTTTTACAGGGAGTGGGAATGGTCCCAATGTCCCGAAGACAATGGTACGAGGTGGAGGGGTCGACCCGATATTTAGAGAGTTGCCGAGAGAGATGACACTTAGGCAGCTGACAGGGCACTTGTGAGTGCTTATGTTTTGCTTCTCTTAAAGCATGAGTTGGTACTTGTTTTCATCGAAAGTCATGGTCAAAGAAGCTGACATTGTTAATTTCGAAAATATTTCTGAAACAAGACCACATCCGTTAGTAATCACAAGAATGTAATGATCATAAATGGGAAAACTATGATTTTGTCTTCCCAAATCGCTTGAGGGGACATGGCCCCACTCAAACGAGATGAAGAAGGCAGAAAGCCATAGAAGGTACAATTATTTTGATCGCAAGTATGGTAGGCCCAGAATGAGTATTCCAGTGACTGCTAGAAACAATTATAAACCTTAATTCAATATTACCGAGAAGCAAGGCTCACTCGGGTAAGATGAATATAAGGTTGGAGGAACAAATGTGTAGGTCGGCAATACAGTAGATTCGAAAGGGCATACTAGCACCGTTAGGGACAGATGGTGGAAAAAACAAGTGTGTCGGTCACGAATACAGTTAACCCGAAAGGGCGTTCTAGAACCGCTAGGTACAAATATTGGAAATTGCATCCATGGAATGGACACAAGATAGGATTTTTGAAAGGCCAAGACTGGATTCATCAAAGAGAACAAATGGTATTCCAATCCGAACGTAAACTCAAACATTTCTGTGAGCTTTTATCCGAAAGGGAAGGAACCAAAATTTCTCGAATCTGAACCCAAAAGTGACGGAAGGTTTTTTTTTAAAGGTCAAGATCTAATTCATTAAAGAGAGCAAATGGTATTCCAATCTGAACGCAAACTTAAACATTTCTGGGAGCTTTTATCCGAAAAGGAAGGAACTAGAATTTCTCAAATCTGAACCCAAAAGGGCCTGAAATTAGTGTTTTTTTTTTTTTTTTTTTTTGAAATTTTTTTTTGAAAGATCTCTAATGGACTCATCAAAGAGAAAAAGTGGCCCACCCCCCAATCCGATGTTAACTCAAACATTTCTGCGAGCTATTGTCTGAAAGGGAAATGATCAAAGTTTCTCAAATTTGAATCCAAAAATAAGAAATATGATTTTTTTTTTGAATGATAACTAGTGGACCCATTAAAGAGAGCAAATGGCCCTTCCGATCCGAATGCTAGTTTCAAACATTTCTACGAGCTGTTGCCCGAAAAGGAAAGGACCAAAGTTTCTCAAACTTGAATCCAAAAGTGAGAAATCTGATTTTTTGAGTTTTGATTTTTTTTTTTTTTTTTTTTGAAAGATCACTAATGGACCATCAAAGAGAGGAAATGGGCCCATCGATCCGAACATCAACTTGAACATTTCTACAAGCTATTGTCCGAAAATGGAAGAACCAAAGTTTATCAAATTTGAACCCAAAAGTGAGAAATCTGATTTTTTTTGTTTTTTTTTTTTGAAAGATCACCTCATGGACCCGTCAAAGAGAGAAAATAGCCCTCCCGATCAGAACGTTAGCTTCAAACATTTCTGCGACTATTATCCGAAAAGGAAGGGAAAAAGTTTCTTAAATTTGAATCCAGAAGTAAGAAATTTGATTTTTTTTTTTAGATGCAAAATCCAACATAGAACACCAACTAGAAAGGAGCCAAGGAATTTAGAAAAGAAGCATAAGCATAGAGCAAAATATATGATATGCAAATGTTTCTTTTCTAAGCATCATGTTCTCAAATGGACGAGTCCCATCAGATATGCCAGCTTGATGGGCTCGCTTATTCACTCGTGTGACTACCAGGGTCAGCGTACATGAGAGTCTGTGGGGCCCAACCCTTTCGTGACCGAAGACAAAGCGAACATCAACTTTTTTGTACGAGTATGTCATATTTTCCATTCTACTTGGAATTGACAAGTGGTGGTCCGTAGATCCACCTTCACAAGTAGAAAAGAAAATCAACTTTTTTTCTAACTTTCATTACACTTGTGTTAAGAAAAGGGACATGGTTTGATTTGAATGTTGTTGATCGTAGCCCCAAGTGCAAGGCTGCGATTGTAGTAATAACCGGTGAAACCGGATCGATCCACGGAGAGTTTATTTATCGCAACACCTGTCCTAATAAAAAAAAACTATACAAATCAAATTTTCTAATTGAATTAAAAATTAATTACAAATCTGAAATATTAATTACAACCAAAGAAAATTAAAATCCTAATCTAGAAACCTAATCTAACCACTGCATCACCATAAGATTTATTAGCCCAACCAATTGCAATAATTGTTAAGGTGCATAAAATAAAGAATAAAATAAAATAAAATAAATCAGAGAATATAGAGATTAGATTTTAATTCTAAAACTTTGCAATAATTACGTTGCTTAATGCCATCAAGAAAAATCAAGACCACCGCACCAAGTGCGCACTGTCACTACGCACAAAAATTCAATGTTGACTCATTGGTGAAGACCAAGACCCCATAAACTTGATTTATTAATGAAAGACCCATTACAAGCAAATAACCATTACAAAATTCTTTTAATAAAAATAAAGTGCATCCAACCTTACCATAGACACAAGAAACACTAAACGGAGGAGAGGGACTCGCGGTCTTGAACGGCGATCCAACCGGCTCTCGTTTCGTGATCTGAAATCCAAGCAAGGGAAGATGATTTCAAGGATGATCCGATGGTGGAGTGACGATAGTAACGACGGCGGCGTGACGGCGTAGAAATCCAAGTGGTAGTGTGCCTTAGGGAAGGCCTTGGATGAAATATTGATGGAAGGAGGAGAGATGAAGAAAAATTAATGGAAAAAGGGGGAATTAGAAGTTGCTGGTCGTCCAAGGTGTGAGGGGGAGATGGTATGCACGTCCAGCCCTCTTTGTGGCTCTTTTTATATATTTTTGATAGCTTGGGTTGCAAGGTTTTGATTTGGGTAAGGATTAGTAGTGTGTGGTCCAAGTTGGATTAGGATTAGGAGAGTTTTTGAGAGATTTTCTAGGGGTTGGCTCACAATCCTAGTAAAAATAGGATTGTTCTTATCTCATGCAACTCCCTCTCTTGGGTCCCACTTTGGTTAAGAATCAATTCAAATATGAAATTTCAGATTTGATGTGCAATTCTTGAATGCATGTGGACCCCACTTGGGTGTAGACAACATGGAACGTCCCATGCCTTGGCTAAAATAATTTCAAATCTGAAATTCAGATTTATCTCAAATTAGAACAAATGACGGGCCCCACATGAGTGTGCAAGCCTTAATTCTCTTGCCTTGGACGTCCTCACCTTGGAGGGATTTTCTTTTGCAATTTTGTTTTCTTCTTTGTTTGGCTTGAATTGAATCTTAACCATCCATCTTGACATGTAAGCAATATTTGTTGGAGAGTAGATATGACACCTCATTATCTCATGGCCCACAAATTTGGAACTTATCTTCAAAAGATTAAATCTGATTTTTTTTCTTGCATATGAGAACGGACCCTACCATGGCCGCCCCTACCTTAGAATCCATGCCAAAGGAAGGTGGGTCCATGGTGCATTTGATTCATCAATTCTCTTCCGTGGGCCCCGATTTATGAAATTCCCTACAAAAATAAAAGCAAAGATCAAAGAATAATCTAATCATATAGGTAAGGAATTATGCAAGATGCGGTCCCAATTCACACCAAATAAATGCATAAAATGTCACAATTTTATCAAGTTTTCTTCAATTAAATTAAAGGTGCAAAGAAAATTCATCATTTCATGTGTGATTAAAAAGTTATGAGAAATTTTTGACTTTCAATGCCAAAAATAGAGAAATTCATGATTTTATGTGAAAATGCAATTTTTGGATGAATTTTGACTCGAATTTAGACTTTGATGCTCAAAAACATAAAATCATAATTTTTTACTAAAATGGTCCATGATTTGATGATTAAGTCCTTAATTACTCTAAAATGATGAGGAAATTCTACATTTTTAAGGACTTATCAGTTGTGAAAAGAAAATTTTCATTTGTTTGCAGCGAAAGGCGATGTTTTTGCTGTGAAAGACGGTGTTTTTCCCGTGAAAGATGATTTACAATTCTTATAAAAATGAGGAGACAAGAGTTGTGATATTTTTATATCTCTTTAAAAAATACGAACTGCAATGAAAAGTAAGAAAAGAGAATCTAACTTCTCAGGAGATTGTGGGGACTCGTTTAGATTGATGGTCGCAAGTCGTGTGTAGACTTCGCAATCATCCTTCAGATGAGAAGAAATGATGCTTTTGATTCATTTGGCTAGGCTTGAACCTCAGATTTTTAGAGGACAAAGACCAAGAGAAGGTCCTATATCCAATAAAAAGGTAAGTAGACAGGCTGAAAAGCCATATCTAAGCCATGGATATAGAAGGAGAGGGCCTTCGGGGGTGGCCACCAAAGGGACTTTGGTCACCTTGTAGTGGTGGTCACTGCAAACTCATTCAATGGAGGAGAGGTCGTTGTAGCAACTTTTGCATAGTTTTTCCTTAGATTTGTATGTCGTGTCTTTTTCTGGGGCTTTTTTGGATTTCCATCCTTGAAATGGTGGAAATGGCCTTCATTTATAGGCTTTTAGTGGCCACGAGAGGAGTTTATGGGCTTTAAATGCATTAATTGCATTAATGCTCCATCATGGAAGGAGTGGCAAGTTTTTAAATTTTTATTTTTGTAACTCCTTTTTCTTGGCTTTTGATTGGCCATTGGAGAATAAAGGGCTTTTAATTGCCTTTAAACTCCAGGATGAGAGGAGTTAAATGGTTTAATGCCATCATTGTGGTTGACTTGCAACTCCCATTCTTTGGCTTCTGGTTGGGCTATCAACAATAATCAGTAACTGACCACATTAATTTATCATAAAACGGGTCATTAACTGCATTAAGTAGCTGCCAAAGCATTTGAAGAGTCGCGTGCAGTGCCGCGTCTTTTGGAATTCTACCCTTAATGTAGGAAGCCTTGATCTTTGATGGATTTTCATGCCGATTGCTATCAGATGATCATGTAACTTTAGACATTAATTGTTACAGTGGGACAGTACTATCTGTCCTGTCGATTTCTCGATCGATCGAGCAAAAAGTGTGCTTTCTTGGTCGGCCGGTTGGCAATTTTAGAGTGTCTTATGACGATCCCCTAATTTCGACGGTGGATCTGTGATGTAGGCGAAGAACAACGGATTTTGTGCTCTGAAAATCAAATTTTTCGAAAATCACATTGGCCAAACATCTCAAAATGCTAAAAGACACCCAAAGATGGGTTTTCGGCGAAAATCTAGTGACCTGGATTTCTAGGATTGCCTGCGACCATGCACCCAGTGTCACCGGCGACCATGGGGCAGGGTCGCCAGCAACCTTGGGCCATGGTCGCCTTTTTGGGCACTTTTCTGGTTTTTTTCGCTCATTTCTTCTTTGATATTTTTCTTAGCATTTTCTCACAAGTTTTGGTCTGATTTCTCTACAGAAACTTTGATGAGAAGCCGTGCATATCAAAGGGCAAAGTTTCTGATTTTCCGAGAAAGCCGAAGACCTTTTTGCGCAGAGTTGCGGATTTTGTCGTCAAAAGCCAAAACTAGGTTAAATGATGTCGGAATGACCTGAAATTTAAGGTGAAACCTTCTGAGCAATAAATAAGACCAACCATAGGCTTTTGTTTGAGTTTTGAAGCCATGTGGGGTCTTGTCGCCAGTAGACTTGATTTTATCGTGAAGAAGATGCCGCGCTTTGATGTCTGGTCAAACGATGTCTGATTAATCTAAAATTTGACAGAGAGCCTATTAGTGTCATTTTAAGATGATCCATTAGCTCTGATTTGGAAATAATGGTCCCAAGGGGCTCCACTGCCGGGAGGCCCGATTTAGCTTCCGGGAGTCAAAGTTTAGTAAAATATTGTCGAAATGACCTAAAATTTGACATGTAGCCCTTTGGAAGTATTTTGAAATCACCCATGTGCTCTGTTTGATGAGTGATGAGCTCGATGGTTCCCGCCGCCGAGAGGCTTGATCTTACTGCTTAAGAGTTAATGTAGGGATCAAACGTTGTGGGTTCGACCTGACACTTGACATAGCGCATTTTGGAAGTATTTTGAGACCATCCATAGGCTCTGATCGAAGTTCTAATGTCTTCGATACCATCGCCGTTGGGGGAGCCGACTTTGCCACGGCTTGTTCGTTTTTGGGCCGAATGGTGTCGGAATGGCCTGGAACTTAATGTAGAGCCTTCCTGTGGCATGTTGTGGCCAACTGTGTGCTCTGTTTTGTGAATCAGGGTCTCCAATTTCACCACCGCTGAGAACTCTTGTTCAGCTATTGGAAGAGTGAAGTTAGGCCAAATGATGTTGAAATGGCCCGAAACTTTATATGTACTATTCTTGTGGCTATTTTAAAGGATCTTGCAGTTTTTGTTTGATTCTGAAAATATTTGATATTTGAAATAGCATTGCTTGTTTGCGGTAGGATGCGGCTTCATGTAACATCTTGATGTTGAAGCGGTAAAATGACATTTTTGGTGTCAACAAATAAGAAAACACAACTTTTATTGAAATTAACTGTCCATCGAATTAAGCAAAGATACAACTTTTCCTTCTTCTTGAATTACAAAGTGAGAGCTCACTCCTTCATCTTTTACTCCTTAAAAAATTAAATTTAGGCCTCACAAGATTAGAAAAGGAGATGGTGCGGCTTGAGAGAAAAAATAATCAAGAAAGATGGAAGAATTCTTTCTCTTTAGAGCTGAATGTTGGTTGGAAAAAAAAAAAAAACAGTAGTAGTGTGTCACTAGCTTCTTGGGGCCCATTTGTTAATGTGTCCTTTTAAGAACACATAATACTTGCCTTTTCAATAAAATGAGTCTCTTGGGCTACATATATGCCTTTTTCAATAAAATGTGTCTCTTGGGTCTATTTGTATGGATGTGATCCAATTCAAAGGGATGGCTTCCAACTCTATAATTAAGGTTATTTTCAAAGTTTTGATATAGTCTTCAAAATGAGAAGAAATGCATACGAATCTTTTATTGTTAAGATGAAACGTGCATGCTGACATGGATTAAAGGAAGAAAGGTTTGTTTTTCATAAATTTTTAGTTGATATGAATTTTTTAATTATTTGTTCTAAATAGATTTATATGAAAGGGATATTAGCTTTAATATATTATTTAGGTTGCACGAGACTTTACTTGTGCATGGCATAGGGGCTTCATGGTAGTGCTTTTGATGTGTGGGAGTGTGGTATGATATGGTGTTACACGTCTAAGGGTTGCCTCCTTCTTTCTCTCTTGGTTTCCTTCTCTTTTGCAACTGCTTCTCTTAGATTCCAAGTTAAGTGAGTTCTTTAGCAACTTTGGGAGAGATTTTAGCTTTTGGGACAAGACTTGCTTATTTGGATTCCTTAGCCAGCAAGGACTTCCACTTAAATTCTCCTCACTTGGGCCCACATTTTCTTTAATAAAAATCTTAAATCTGAAACTCGAATTTTCTCTTTAATCAAGGAACACATGTGGGTCCCACTGGGAATATGCAACCTTGAAACATCCAAACTTGGGTGTGTGATACTTCATGGCTGGATTTTTGTTTTTAACACAATTCTTGATTTGCAACGACGATGATGAAGTAAGGTGATGTTTCTATGTATCCCTAACAGTAGGAGAACCACGAAGGTCAGGAGTTGCTCTTAATCTTTCTTCTACAGTCAATGAGTCAGAAAAGGAGGTAATGACTTTTGGTGTACATGGAACACTGATAATTGAATTGATTCTTTCCGGAGTAATTACCTCATCTTTATCTAGGAATGAGGTTGTGAATGAACAAGAGTTATCATTGACTTGGGTGTTAGAATAGATGCAAACATGTTACGCACAAGGGTAGGATAGGCTTCATTACCCCAAGAGAGCAAGTTTTCCCACCTCACTCTAACGAAAATTTCTCGAAGATCATAAATCCAGATTTGATCAACTAAGACCCTCCTTTCAACAATGATGGGTCTTCCTTGGAGGTTCTCAAAAGTCTTACTATTAGGCTTGAGGAAATTTGAAGGAAGAGGAGGAGACGGGACGAGGAGCTTGGTGAAGGTGGGTAAGTTACACGAGGTCTACTAGAGGATGATGCAGTGGACCTACCCCTCTTGGATGGATGAGAATTAGCCTTTTTAGCTCTTGGAGGCATTTTGTCAAACACATTGTGTATGAATTTCAAGAGGAACTCTCCAAAATGGTGGAAGAACACCAGTGCAAAGAGGATGGTATGATGCAAGGAAGAGAAGAATAAGCCACACTAAACAAGGAAATGGAGAAAATAGAGAGAATGGGAAAGGTTGGGAAGATGGAAATAACCTACAAGCAAGCAACCATAACTAAATTCAACAAAAAGAGAATACTTTTAAATACAAATGAAAATGAAGAAAACATGTGAAAAAGGAGAAATTACCTTTAAAAAGAGAAAAGATGGAGCATAATGAAGATTTGGAGAAAACCTAGACGAGGAAGACGATCGGTAGAGAAGGGGAAAATTTTGGGTCAAACACACGAATTTCTGTGCGCACGGCTTTAAAGCCACTGTGCAATGTTGGTTAACCGGCAACTTGAAGTTCGGTTGACCGAACTCAACAGAAAGTAGACAAAGGGAAAAAAATGAACACTCACAATCATGCACAAATTTGGTTTTGAAGAAAAGATATTCTCCACAAATATCCGCCAATCTCAAATTATGATTGAATCATGTGCTATAAGAGCATACAAGATGATTTTGATAAAACATTGAATTTTCATGAAAATAGAATCGTAACTATGTAAGGAAGTTCATGGAAAATTCAATTCAAATCATTTGATTTATCAACAAGATATTACTGAAGAATTCATTAAATCAAAAGGCATCAATTGATCTTAGGCAAAAAGTTTAACAATATAATCACCATAAGCAATTGATGATGAGAGGAAGATTTTCCATTAAAGCATACAATAGACATGCATATAGAGTTTTAACTATATGAGACTAATATGTAAATCTATCATCAAATATATAGCAATCAATTTATCATAAGATTTAACAATGGAGCAATATCACTTGATCACTATGAACAATGCAAATTTTTTTCAAGAATGTAGCTATGCTAAAACACAAATGCAAAGTGTTAAGACCAACAAAGGATGTAACGGAAAAGAGAAGGTTGGTCCTAGAATTTTCAAGGCCTTAAGGGTTGCTTAAGTATTTCATTTTGGGAATCCACCTAAGGTCTATCTTTTGAGGTCTATCTTTGAAGTCTCACCAACTCTTTGGAGATTTTATTAATTTAAGCTTAGATTGGTGAATAATCTTTTGAGGTTGGTGAGTTTGTTTCTTATGGGAATGATCATTAATTTTTCTTTTCTCCTCATTTCCTTCCTTATTTCCTCTTTTTATGTCTTTTGAATTTTAAATTTAACTTAGCAATATTCTTCAAAAGATCTTTCATTTGTTGAGTTAGAGGAGGTAGATTGAGAAGCTTTTTGTTGATAGATCTTTTACATTTGGTTTAACTTGTTTAAGCTTTTTAGAATCTATCTTAGGAGACTCCTTTTTAATTGGTTTAACCTGTTTAATCTTCTTGGAGTCTTCCTTGGTTTTTAGTGTCTTACCCTTCATAGGATTTGATTTTACTTTCTTAGGCTCATAGATGGGTTCAGACACATGGGTTCTTCTTAGTGTGCACTCAAACCTAAAATGCCCTTCAATACAACAATAATGACATTTAGTCATGGGCAAGGAAGAATGAGTACTAAAGACTGAGGACTCACCTTTGACAAATATGTTGGTGAAGTTAGCGTCATGTGAAGTATACCAATTAAATCCAAGACCCATCCTATCTCTCTGAGACTTACCCAATCCAAATAATTTTTCAAATTTTTCTTCACATTGGGTAAATTTGTACTCATACTTCTGTCTGTAGCTTTCAAATTGAGTGACTTGGGTTTTAAGGGTTGAGTTTTCATTTTTAACTTTTATGAGTTCATTTTCAATTCCCTTAAAGTTGTTTAATTCTTCATAGGCAAGTTTTAATCCAAATTTAAGTTCATTAACAACATTAGATCCAAGTTCTAGGTTTTCATTTTACTTTGAGCATTAGACAGGTTTTCTTGAGAAATATTCAACTTGGATTCTAGGTTGTTAATATCTTTGTCTTGCCTTTTTAATTAATCTCTTAAATTGAATTTCCTTCTTAAGTTCATCACAACCTATCTTTAATTCATTTAATTCATTTTGAGCATTAGATAGGTTATGCAACGAGATCATAAACATAGAGTCAGGACAATGTATTACTTCTTTCTTTTCTCTAAGTTCATCATTTGAAGAGATTAATTTATTGTTTAGCTTTTTAGATTCTTCTTTTAATCTTTTATTTTTCTTAACAGGCTGTATGGACAATGTATACAATTCATTATAAGCTTGTTGAATATCATCTTCATTTTCATGATTTTCTTCTTGTTTTAATTCACATTGAGATTCATAAATTTCATTGGTTGAATCTCCAATTGTTGGAGGGAAGGGTCTAGAAGAAGAATCTACATAAGAATCTATACATTCTAAGAAAGTGTAATCCATTCCAATGATTTTTATGAAAATATAACAGTAGGGTTCTAACTCTAGGTTTTTACACCGAATCAAGAGTTCCAATGCACTTGATCCTAAGACAGAGTACCTGCGCTCTGATACCAATTGAAAGTCCGAAATCCGAACCCTAGAGGGGGCGTAAGGGTGAATAGGGTGAGCTAGACTTTAGTGACCAGTTATGCCAATTTTTTAACTTTTTTTAAATTAACTTGTCACTAGTGATGATTAATGTAACTAAGTACGGAAGCTAACAAAAAAAATCACCACAAATCAAACACCATAACAAAAAGATTTATAGTGGTTCGGCCTCAATGCCTATATCCACTACTAGTTTGTGATTCTACACTCCATCGGATTTTCATTATTTATGTTTCTCAATAGGCTAAGCAATAACATTTACAAAATGCCTCTCAAGGCTAAACAATAACCTTACAATATGTTTTCCAAGGCTAAGTACTAATCTTTTCGATTTTATGGTTTACACTTATGATTTTCTATGGCTAAGCAATAACCTATAACCTTGATATTGGTTGTCTCTACTAAGTGTCTATAATACACTTCAAGAGATACAAATTAAGCTCAATTACAATGCCTCTTAATTAGGCGAATATAAAAGTGTGAATCTAACTCAACACATACACTGTATGAATAGAAAAAGTCTCTGGAGTGCGATTGAGAGCCCGATCCGAGCTGGATGTCCAGCTAGAGGCTGAGTTGTACCTAAAGCCCGCCAGAAATTTCGAAGCCCGCTGAATCCTTTTGAATGTTTTGGTTATTGTCTTGAGAAGAAAACATCCAACCCCAGACACCGTCCAGGGTTCTTTCTCTCGCTCTCCATCGCAACGATCGCCCTCCCCACAGCTCCTCCTCGACGCAGCAGCATCTCTCTCTCTCTCTCTCTCTCTCTCTCTCTCCCCCTCTTACCATCGCAGCGCCTCCCTCCCTCCCTCATTGCAGCGCTTCGTGGTTGTTTCTGGTGAGGTGCAAGCGCGAAAACGGAAGGGGGAAAGAGGAGGAGAAAGGACGGGAGAGGAGGAAGAGGAGCAGCGCGCGGGTCCTTCGACGCCCAGGTCATCTATACCCCTTCCTCTTACAAAGAAACCCTAGCTTCTCCCATCTCTCTCTTTCTCCTTCTCATTTCCCATTCCAGGCTCCATCTCAGGTCCGTTTCAATTCCACTCTCTTCCAATGCCTCTGTTTCCCTTCTTTTGAGTTGCAATCTTTATCGGATTCTTGGGAGCTCTGTCTCTACGCCCTCTCTCGATTTCTTCTTTGCTTAAACCCCACCAATCCCTCCCAAAAACCCATTTCTCCAATTGGATTTTCTCATCAAAGCTCTCTTCAATCAAGCTCTCTCACACCCATTTCTCCCACGAATCCGTCCTTCGAAGCAGTAAAAATGACACTAGTGAATCTCGGTTCTTGGATGATAATGGTGTGGTTGATGATATGGACGGTTATCTCAACTGCCTCTCTCTTAAGTATGATTCCGTTTGGGTTACCAAACCCTCATGGTAGTATTTCTCCTCCTTGTTGAGTTGTTCTCTTTTGGGGTTTCTTTTACTGGTACTATGTTTTCTAACAAGTTCTGATGTTTTCTGCGGAAATTTGATAGAAATGCTGTGTTATTATGGTTCAAATGCTGTGTTCTATTATGGGTCTTACTTAGAATTAGAAAATTTTGCTTTGATGGGATTATGTCTGGTAGAATTGGAATCCCTTTGTTAAGTCATTTCCCTATTGTTGTCTTTGATTGCTACTGCAATCTTATTTTCAAGTGCTAATACTTTCTGCTAAATTGATAGAAATTCTTTGTTCTTATATGGGGTTGTTCAATATCTGGGATTTTTTTTATTTTGAGTGCTTTCGTGTTCAAGTAGGTTTGAGTTTTCTTTGGGTTTTCCAAATTTTTGGTGGACATTTAAGTTTGGTGTTTAAGTTCTGGGAGTTTTAGGTGTTGTAATTGGTGGGTTTAGGAAAAGAGGAAGAATACTAGTTGGAATTTAGTTTTCTCTTCTTGCCTAATAATGCTCTCGCATTGGTTCATGCAAGTTGCTTTACTGATTTTGTTGTAGCTAGGTTGTTGAATTTCTCTAAGAAGTGCATTTGGTCCTTATGTTGTATCTATGTTGTTGAATTTCTCTAAGAAGTGCATATGGTCTTTTCTGATTTAAATCAATGACTTTTTCCTTTTAAGATCTTTATTCTATGTTTATATTTAAGTATCTATTCGTATACAAAATGCAATTGTCAAAATTCCCTAGAACAAACTTGGGTTTCAGTGGAAATGATTGTGCAAATGTATTTACGCTTGAATGAGAACTTTCGGAGAAGAAAACAGGTTCTTTGACTGATTTAGAAATTCCTCAATGCAAGTCATTGACGCATAAGTTTTGTAGACAAGCAGGAACAAAACCCAATGAAAGCTGAAAGTGAATTGCCATCAATATATGTTCAGTTGAGGAGCAATGCAAGCAAAAGCAGAACAAAGTAGATGAGTCTAGATCAATGAGTTCATAATTTCTATTGCATCACGATGTTCATAACTTAATTTGATATTCTTCTATTTTAGACATTGACAACATACAAATTTTATTTGTATTGTAAGACCTATCATAAGGTGAGGGACATGATGTAAACAGTTGATCAAGTTCCATTTCTGTAGTATACTACTAACAATTCTCAGCTATCATTTAAAGCTCCATTTTCCTCTTAGGTGTCAGCCATGGACAATATCCCTCACGGGGGTATTGGTGATTGCTTCTAGCTGGCTATTTGTGCACTCAGTGGTGGTTACTATGATTGTCCTCACTCTAATTTGCGCATGGTGGTATATCTTCCTCTACGCATATCCGAAGGTTTTAGACTTAACCCTCCTCTATTGCATTCAAAGCATGGTGGTTACTTTTCATCTCTCTCCCATTATCTGTTTTCATATTTGCATCTGTTTCTTTTGGAGCTTTCAGCTAATGTTTTGTCATTGGAGCTTATAACTAGTAGGGATATTGAAATTTTATTAAATTATTGAAGTGTGATATGTAATTCTCCATCTTTACAGGCATATTCTGATATGATTGCTGAGAGACGAAAAAAGGTCAACAGTGGTATTGAAGACACATTTGGTCTTACAAAGAGCCAATGATTGTAGCATTAAAATTGTTTTCTCCAATGGAGCCGATTTTTTGTTTCCAAATCTGTAAATTAGAGCAAAAGCAAAAACTTTGTTGGATGGTATTATTAATAGTTCCATTGCTTGTTGTGATACTGATCGCAGCCCCAAGTGCAAGGCCGCGATTATAGTAATAACCGGTGAAACCGGATCGATCCACGGAGAGTTTATTTATCGCAAAACATGTCCTAATAAAAAAAAATAGTTCTAGCCTAAAAAAAACTATACAAATCAAATTTTCTAATTGAATTAAAAATTAATTAAAAATCTAAAATATTAATTACAACCAAAGAAAATTAAAATCCTAATCTAAAAACCTAATCTAACCATTGCATCACCATAAGATTTATTAGCCCAACCAATTGCAATAATTGTTAAGGTGCATAAAATAAAAATAAAATAAAATAAAATAAAATCAGAGAATAAAGAAATTAGATTTTAATTCTAAAACTTTGCAATGAATTACTTTGCTTAGTGCCATCAAGAAAAATCAAGACCACCGCACCAAGTGCGCACTGTCACTACGCACAAAAATCCGATGTTGACTCATTGGTGAAGACCAAGACCCCATAAACTTGATTTATTAATGAAAGACCCATTACAAGCAAATAACCATTACAAGATTCTTTTAATAAAAATAAAGTGCATTCAACCTTACCATAGACACAAGAAACACTAAACGGAAGAGAGGGACTCGCAGTCTTGAACGGCGATCCAACCGGCTCTCGTTTCGCGATCTGAAATCCAAGCAAGGGAAGATGATTTCAAGGATGATCCAATGGTGGAGTGACGATAGCAATGGCGGTGGTGTGACGGCGTAGGAACCCAAGTGGCGGTAGCCTTAGAGAAGCCTTAGGTGAGTGAGCATGGTAGAGGAGAGATGGAGAAAAAAATTATTAAAAAAAAGGATGGAGAGGCTGCTGGTCGTCCAAGAGGAATGGAGGAGTGGAATTCACTCCAGCCCTCTTTTTGGGCTCTTTTTATATTTTTTTGATAGCTTGGGTTGCAAGGTTTTGGTTGGATAAGGATTAGTAGTATGGGGTCCAAGTTGGATTAGGATTAGGAGGGTTTTTGAGAGATTTTCTAGGGGTTGGCCCACAATCCTAGTAAAAATAGGATTGTTCTTATCTCATGCAACTTCCTCTCTTGGGTCCCACTTTGGTTAAGAATCAATTCAAATCTGAAATTTCAGATTTGAAATAAATTTTGGATGCTCTTGGACGACCATCTTGGATGTGTGAAATCGTGGGATGGAGTGCTTGGACGTGTGATGCTTCTTGGATAATTCTTGGGCTGCAAACTTCAAATCTTGAGGCCTATCTTTTTGGAGATAAACTTAGTACAAATCTTGCACTCTTTCAATTTGTTTCCAACTTGGATTGCTTAGCAAGATTTCGAATCTTTTGAACTCTTCATAGCTGGAAAAAAACTCTTAGCATGGCCCACCTTAAAATTGTCTTCAAATCTGAATTAATTTCATTCCAAACATGACATGGGAGTGGGCCATACTTGGAAGAATGCAATCTTGAACTATCCAATGCTTTGAAATTGAAACTTTTGAGTTTCAAAAGATCTTGCACCAAATCTGAAATTCAGATTTTTAATTGCACTTGTAACACATGATGGGCCTCACTTGGGTGTAGACAACATGGAACGTCCCATGCCTTGGCTAAAATAATTTCAAATCCGAAATTCAGATTTGTATCTCAAATTAGAACACATGATGGGCCCCACATGATTGTGCAAGCCTTAATTCTCCTGCCTTGGACGTCCTCACCTTGGAGGGATTTTCTTTTGCAATTTTGTTTTCTTCTTTGTTTTGCTTGAATTGAATCTTAGCCATCCATCTTGACATGTAAGCAATATTTGTTGGAGAGTAGATAGGACACCTCATCATCTCATGGCCCGCAAATTTGGAACTTATCTTCAAGAGATTAAATCTGATTTTTTTTTCTTGTATATGAGAGTGGACCCTATCATGGCCGCCCTTACCTTAGAATCCATGCCAAAGGAAGGTGGGTCCATGGTGCATTTGATTCATCAATTCTCTTCCGTGGGCCCCGATTTCCGAAATTCCCTACAAAAATAAAAGCAAAGATCAAAGAATAATCTAATCATATAGGTAAGGAATTATGCAAGATGCGGGCCCAATTCACACTAAATAAATGCATAAAATGTCACCATTTTATCAAGTTTTCTTCAATTAAATCAATGGTACAAAGAAAATTCATCATTTCATGTGTGAATAAAAAGTAATGGAAAATTTGTGACTTTCAATGCCAAAAATAGAGAAATTCATGATTTTATGTGAAAATGCAATTTTTTGGATGAATTTTGACTCAAATTCAGACTTTGATGCTAAAAAACATAACATCATAATTTTTTACTAAAATGGGCCATGATTTGACGATTAAGTCATTAATTACTGTAAAATGATAAGAAAATATTGCATTTTTAAGGACTTATCAGATACATGTGTTGAGACTTGTTTGGAGAGCTATTTAATAGTTTCTTTTTGTGTTTGCAACTCAGCTTCTGGGTGAGAACAGAATTCCTACAGATTATACTATCAAAGGGATGATTAACCCAACAGATTTTTTTTTATTTAACAATTATGCCACTTAATTCATTGACTCATTGTGATCATATTTAATCTATAGAAGAAAACTCTAGCAGCGCTGTCCAGGTCTCTAAAAAATTTGCATGGCGCAATTGTCTATCAATTTCGTTACAGATCACTTCCATGCAGAATTTTGTGTGACCCATCATCATCCGTTTTCCCCCATTCATCAGCTGTTTAGAGCTGCCTAATCCAGTGGTTATACAGTAGTATGTACGAGCATCACTTGAAATGGCTCGCATAGATGACTTTCACTTGAAATGGCTCACATAGATGACTTTCATGGGCTATGACATTCAGCATGTTAGGTTTTATTGATTTCTATAAATAGAAACCTGAGTCAAAGCATAGAACTCAAGCAAAGCCATCACTGCAATAACCCATCTGTAAAAGCTCCCATGTAGCCAGAAACCCTTTTTAAATAGAAAAAATGATCCTATGTTTGTGTGAGTTCATTCTTTGTGTTGTGCCATTGTAGTGACAGCTGTGACGTACTGGAAATATGAGCACCACCCACACGGTATGATCTTATGTTTGTGTGACTTCTGCATTTTATGATGCAGGTACTTTTGCAAAAGGCCCCTTTGCTGGCATACCAGAGGCACTGTAACAGGTATTTTTTCTTATTTTTCCTCTGCTGTGGTCAGGATCTTTCATTTTCAGGTCATTGATGTCTAATCTTTCAGGCCTCAGCACTGCTGTGGGTGCAAGACCAAATCCAAACAAGTCGGTCGAGGTAAAATTTTACTTCTACCTCTAAATTTTCATAGAACAGATGCTTAAACAAAATGTTGTGAATTTGATTGAATCAAGCTTCTCATCACAGGTGACGCAGCCCCCAACTGATTCTGTTTCCAGCCTTTGCTTCAATCCTAAAGGCAATTTCCTTGTGAATACTTCCTGGGATAATCAGTTCTTTAATCTCCATTCTCTTCTTCTTGGTCATCTATGGATCTGTTTTTATCTGTTGGCTAAAATTATCCCTTTCTATTGTGTAAATAAATGAAAGGTGAGATGCTGGGAGATGCTCCAGACAGGAAGCAGTGTACCAAAAGCAGTGATATCCCATGACCAACCAGTATGAAATAATGAGTGAATTTTGTGACTTTTTTTTTGGTATAATGTTGTGGATAGTGAATGAACAGTTTGAGTAAAAATGTGGGCTAAATTGTCCTTAGGTTTTATGCTCTGCTTGGAAAGATGATGGCACAGCTGTATTCTCAGGAGGGTGTGATAGGCAAGTTAAAATGTGGCCCTTGATGTCTGGTGGTCAACCTGTTACAGTGGCCATGCATGATGCACCTGTTACGTACAAGATGTAAGAGAGGTGAGTTTTCACGGATTCATTCTTTGTGTGAAGGTACTTTTTTATTTCTATGAACATAGTTTCATTTGAATCTTCATTACTGATGTTTTCCTCATACCTAATTTTCTTTCTGAGTGCTTATGTTCAACCCTTTATTTAAATCAATTGGCATGAGTAGTAGGTGGAAATGTAGAAGCATCTCAAAGGAAGCTCTTTGATCTTGAAAGAGAGTTATCTCTAGAGAAGTCTGCTAACTGTGAAGAGGTAACTACATTGAATTTTCTGCCTTTCTGTTGGAGATGTTCTTTCATTGTTTCTTAAGGTTCTCGATTGCCTATGTTGTGGATTTAATTCTTAGAATGTGCTAAAAAATTGTCTTCGGTTTTCTGTTCTCTTGCAGGATCTTCATTTCTGTTTGGAAGAGCTTTGTTACTTGATTTTTATTTGAGGGCTTCTTCTACCAAAAAGGACAACTTGGCAAACAACTTTGGAGAAACTGAAATGCGCAACAAATGTGATCAAATGGAACTCTTAGCCTTTTATTTCTTTTAGAAATGAAGTGGATGAATGTTCTCAAAAGGTTGTGGGTTGTTTTTGTGTAATATATGTATGTATTTCTAAATAATATAAATTGTACATTTGAATGTTTCTCTGTGTGAATGATGAAAGTTTCTGATGAGTTCATGCTTAATAAATGCTGATGTTTGCTTTTGATAACGGTTCTACATGTTGTGAACAGAGTTTCAATTATCACTCCCTCTTTTGCATGCTCCCACATTTATTTTGGTTGTTATATTCTCTTATACTGCTTCCTTTTCTCTCTTCATCTATTTCAGAACTACCACTACTATGATAAGAAAAGAAGACTATCAGTTGTCATTAGGTATTTTCCATTGTAATTTGCTGGTGGGGACGACAATACTACAGATGCTACTCAACCATTGTCACAGATAACATTATTGGGAAATTACTCTTTGGGAAAACGTCGAGACATTTCCAATATTTGAGTTTTCCTCAGGATAGATAATGGCATGGAAAATAAAAAAAAAGAAATACTCGAAATGTGAAAAAAATAAAGTGTGGTTTCAGCAGATTTTCTTGATTAGGTTGCAAAAGTGCGCAGTTTGAAACGCGTGCAAACGTGATCGTAATTAAGTGAAAAATGGCAGATTTTTAGTCCATAATATGTCTTCGAAACCCCCGAATTTTGGAATAAAAAAAACATCGGGAAGAGGGCTAAAAAGTCCCCTAAACATGGGTACTCAGCGAGGTTTCAACAGATTTTCTCGACCGAGTTGCAAAAGTGCGCCGTTTGAAACGGATGCAATCGTGATTGTAATTGAGTGAAAAATAACATATTTTTAGTCCATAATATGGTCTTTGAAACCCCCGAATTTCGGAAAAAAAAAAAAAAAAAACCATCAGGAAGTGGGCTAAAAAGTCCCCTAAACATGGGTACTCAGCAAGGTTTTAGCAGATTTTTTCGATCGGGTTGCAAAAGTGTGGTTTGAAACGCAGGCAAACGTGATCATAATTGAGTGAAAAATAGCAGATTTTTAGTCCAAAATATGGTCTTCGAAACGCCTAAATTTCGGAAAAAAAAAAAAAACCATCGGCAAGCGGGCTAAAAAGTGCCCTAAACAGGGGTACTCAACGGGGTTTCAGCAGATTTTCTCGATCAGGTTGCAAAAGTACGCGGTTTGAAACGCATGCAAACGTGATCGTAATTGAGTGAAAAATAGCAGATTTTTAGTCCATAATATGGTCTTCGAAACCCCCGAATTTCGGAAAAAAAAAACCATCGGGAAGCAGGCTAAAAAGTGCCCTAAGCAAGGATACTCAGCGAGGTTTCAACAGATTTTCTCGACTGGGTTGCAAAAGTGCGTGGTTTGAAACGCAGGCAAACGTAATCGTAATTGAGTTAAAAATAGCAGATTTTTAGTCCATAATATGGTCTTCGAAACCCCGGATTTAAAAAAAAAAAAACCCTCGGGAACCAGGCTAAAAAGTGCCCTAAACAGGGGTACTCAGCGAGGTTTCAGCAGATTTTCATGACCGGGTTGCAAAAGTGCGCAGTTTGAAACGCATGCAAATGTGATTATAATTGAGTGAAAAATAGCAGATTTTTAGTCCACAATATGATTTTCGAAACCCCCGAATTTCGAAAAAAAAAAAACCCTCGGGCAGCGAACTAAAAACATATAGGGATTTGATTTCAAACTCGAGTATTTCCAACCCAATATACTTGGATTTTGATCTCAATCTGAATTTCCTATGAATGCAAAAATAGGCTACCTAGTCCATATAGGCAGTTAGTGGCCTTGATACCATCATTTTAGATCCCATTTTAGTCTAACTCCAAAATGAAAAGTTTCAGTAATATAAAATAATTAATCCCCCCGTCTTTCCTCGCCTCCTCTCACTCTCCTTGGGCATGCAGGTCCCTCGCCCCCATGCCACTCCCTGGCCCGAGCAACCACCATAAAATGGTCAATATCGACCCTATCGCCAAACGATTAAAAAAAAAGAAAAAGAAAAACGCATCTAGAGGACCCCACCCGTTTATACTGTGCTATTGGGACATCATCAGTGATATGGTGTCCTATGGGGCTTTAACCAGTAAAATCCTAAAAAAAAAAAAAGGGAAAGAAAGCCATCAACACCACCATAAGATTTAAGCTTTAACCCTTTCATCTAGGGTCAGCTCCCCAACATGTATTTTACTACCACCAAGCTCATTGTCTTTCTACTAAAACAAAGAGGCTAATTTGGTTCCACATGGCCCAAACTAGAAAGAGGCTAATTTGGTTCCACATGGCCCAAAGATTAACTAGCCCTTGTTTGGCTACCCAAATCTAGGAACAGCTAGGCACATCTTGAGCACTCCCATTTTATACAAGTAAATATATAAGTTAAAAATGTATAGATATTTCATGTAATTGATAATTTATCTTCTAAAAATACCATCATAAAAACAAATACCCATTATCTTTCAACCCAAAAAAAAAAAAAAAAAATCAGACTAAATATATTCAGGCCATCACACTTTTTGAGTTATTTATATATTTCAGTAAACAAAAATTCTGAACGATATGATAGTTAAGATATATTAAGCATATTTGTAAGAAGGGTTGTAAAGCTTAATAGTGAGAAGGGGGATGATACACCTTGGTATTGACCATTACAAATGGCAACCAATTCGGTAGATACAAATTCTTAAATATCATTGAAGCTTTCTTTCTCTTGAGAGTATAGAATTAAACTACTAATGAAATGGTATAAGACCCAGAAGAAAATGCCTAAAAAACATCACGGGTGCTCTGCTTTCAGCTTCTTTGACATGCGCCCTTTCGCCTCCCGGCAGTCCCTCTTCGGACCCTTCACTTTATGAGATAGTGTCATACCTGCAACCTGCACATCCAAGATCAGGTCAGCAAACAACCATAACTACAGAGTTTAAATTAAGACAGACCTGCATAACAGTGAGGACATGGAATGTCAGGCACCAAGACATAGAAAACCTGATATGGCTGCAAG
This sequence comes from Persea americana, assembly GCA_029852735.1. Lineage (NCBI taxonomy): Eukaryota > Viridiplantae > Streptophyta > Magnoliopsida > Laurales > Lauraceae > Persea > Persea americana. Next base: position 27,594,461 of record CM056818.1, on the reverse strand, counting down.
TGGGTCTATCAAATGCAACTTAGAATGTATTCTTATAAAAGCCACAGTTTCTAAACAAATAAGAAATTTAAGAGGATAGAACATAAACAGATTGAAAACCATTGTTGTGTTTTAAGTTATTTGAATGTTAATATAATAGATATTACTAAAATATGAGACTTAGAATAATTCTGAATTCTGAATTGAGGTATGATTATTTTGGAAAATTGAATAGTTGCCAAGTAGCTATTCAGCAAACAGATTAGCAGATACATGTCTGGTGTCTGGAATGTATATCTTCCCGATTTTCCCTTGTATAGCATCACGGCCAACATTTTTCATCTGCAAGTGAAAATTTTAAGGCAATTAAGCAAGTTGTAACATCATAAGCTATGATGCACAGATGCTTCAAAATGGGCGACGTTCCGTGTCATATCGTATCCATTGTATTACTTTTTATGAGTAAAATATGTATCCTTGCGGTGTCCACGGCGTGTCCCTGCACTATCCATGTTGTTTTTGGGCATCATAGATCATAATTAAATATCTTAATGTGAAAAGGAGTAGAATGACTGACCTTCTTCTTAGGCTGTTCAGAAGCAGCAGTTTTCATAGCCTCTTTCTTGAGGGCATCATTTGGAAGCCGATGCCGTCGAACTACAAAGTCCATGGACGGCCCAACTTCTACCAGTTCCATCCTTGGGACGACTGTGCCTGATCTCTTGAGCCGCAGGGCATAGTGTGTGAAAAGCACGGTGTTAGGAGACACAGCCGCACATACCTAAACACGATCTATCCCAGCAAGATTTAAATTCTCAACTACCTGCATGAATTAGGTAAGTGATTTCTTTCTCTTTTCCTGATAGGTATCAAAATGCATGTTTTTGATGGAATTTAAAACTTAAAGAACTGCCCAGAGCATGTACCTCTTCCCGGAAGAGATCTAGCAGAACTTCCTTCAAATGTTTTAACTATTCAACATTCTCAAAGGCATCCCCAATAAAAGTAATGAAGGGTTTTGACTTTTGACGCAACTCGTGGACCTAGTTTCTTGTCATAGGAAAATGACTCCATGACTCCATGGACTTGAAATTTTCGATGCCAACTTCAACAAGATCATAAATGTGGTGATCACAAGTCCTTCCAAGAACAAGATTGTTGGGCCGTTTCTTTGAATGAGAACCAAACTGTGAAGAATAAGAAACATAAGATTAATGCCTTTAGATTGCTATAAGAGCACCATCAGGCAACCAGAAAAGGCAGGATAATATATTGTGGAGTAAGGCACTGGCCAAGCCATTTTACAATATTCAAGGTCAATCATATCAACAGATTAAAAGGTAGTTTGCTGCTCACTGGTTTAACAGTTTGAAACAGAGAAGTAAAAGGAGTTGTGCTTGTGCCTAGAGAAGTCATCAAATTTATGGCAACTAAGGGTCATCTGCAATCCTTAAAAAGGAAATATATGTGCTGATAAAGTAGCATAACAATAACAAGTCAAGCTATGTTAACCAGAAGCAGCATGCTTGTCTTCCCTACAGTTAAATCCCAAAAAATTCTCACCCTTTGAAAAACTTAGGTGAAATAGCTTGGGCAAGCTCCACTTAACTCATCATGAAGTTTCTAAGAGTTAAACAAATGTCAGAGTCTCTACTTTCTTGTACAGTGATATTTGTATTGCTTTATGTAAACCATAATTTTATTAAAAGGCAGAACAAAAATACATAGATTAAACCAAACACTAAAAAATCTCATGCAGTTTGAAGAATGTATATTCACTACTATGTCTAGATTAGAACTATTTTTTTCACCGACATTTACACTAATAATTTTCAGGTTTTACTTAAAAAAAAAACCAAAATAGAAGGATGAATCCAAAAGGAAAACAAACACACATATGCAAGAGGAAGACATGGTATGGTTGATACTACATTACGGAATTATGCACAAAAAAAAAAGTATGAAATAATAGAGATATGCCTCTAAAGTGTATGCCATTATTCACATTCACTATTAGGCTTACACAAGATAGAGACCCGGAATCTACAAAATTCAACGGACAACCGTTTTGCTTACCACAAAAAGACTGCAGTCCGTTTTGAGAAAAAGAACTCCAGAGATGTTTCTCCACCACTTTCAAACGGCCTGATGTTGTCCTTCTTTTTTGTATATCTTCTTGCAGTACCCTTCTTAAGGTGATAAATCTCTGTCAACACAGAATTTAATACGTTGCTGGTATTGGTACCTTGAAGAATGAGTGTCTTCTTCCCATTCTCAACCTACATGAACGAACAAAAATCAACACTCTGACGTCCAGACAACATAAAAATCATCCTACTGCAACAAGAAACGTCATAACACCACATTTGGATGCACCCACAGCACAATCAATTTGAGGCTGCATTAGGCAGGTGCCATCTTTTCAAGTTGTTTAACCGTATCAGCATCTGTAATTGCTGATAACGATATATGGAAGGAATCATAGAAAGTATCAGCATCCAATAGGAAAATCCCATATTCACACTTGCAATTGCTTTTGTGGAGCTATTGATGAATATCAATCATGGGTATATAAATATATATCTATATATATATATATATATTTATATATTGGGTGTTGTGTGGGGGTGGGGGATTGGAAGTCCTTCACGTGAATTAGGGTTGTGCAGAAAGTCAGCAAAATCTAAAGATCATAACCATTGTTTGAGAACTCCAAAGTTTAACTGATACATTATATATTTAAACGTTAGGGAGTCTTCGACAGATGGTTACAATAGTGATCGATCAAGCCCGCCTTTAAATCCATATAAAGAGCTTCCAATCCCAACCCAACCCCTTGATTAGAATGCATCGGGGGTTTGCAAGTTCTAGTCCCAAATCCAGAAAAATCAAACACCAGCTATTTGGGGCACATCCAAACGCACCCAAAAGAGATCTGTGTCTCCCAGTATTTCTCCTTCAAAGAGAGAACAGAAGCATTTCTAGATAAGAGAAGTACATACCAATTTGGGGGCGCGCTTTTCAAGCTCCCGCTTCGCTCGTGGAGTCTTGGGAGTTTTTATTGCCTACATGGCTATCTGCAACAACAGCAACAACAACAACAACATTGATTGAAGGAACAAGCAGTAAAGAGAAGGATCATATAAATCTAAAACAGGGGTTAATACCAAAACGAAGAAGAAAACAGGAAGAAGAAGACGACCTTGCTCTTCTTCACGTTTTCTTTTCTCAGACGATTTATGGGATCAGGAATGATAAAAGAGAGAGGCGACGACAAGGATGGAGAAGGGGGTTTAGGTTTTAGGGCTAGCGGGGTTTACACACTTCAGAATAAACTGTACCGTCAGGCCCTGACTCACCCACACTTCCTGTTAGCAGCTCAACCAACAAGTGAAGAGCAGAGAGACTGGAGAGGGGGGCCGCCTCTGAGATGGGACTGTGCAGGAGATTGCGAGATGGAGAGAGAGAGAGTGCCGAGATCGAGAGGGAGATGGACTAGTGTGATGAGCGATGGGCAGAGAGGAGAATCGTGCGAGAGAGAGATGAGCGAGGGACCGTCGCGCGACCGTGCGGGAGAGAGATGACCGAGGGACCGTCGGGCGACCGCACGTGCGAGAGAGAGATGAGATCAGGGAGGCGAGAAGAACCGGAGGAGAAGAAAGACAAAAAATGGGTTTTCTGTTCCAACCTTCGATTTCAGCGTCTTTTTCGTTTTGGCTGGCTTTGAAAAAGAAAAAACACATTTAGGCCCACCTCAGCGCCAGCTCAGATCGGGCTCTCATTTGGGCTCCAGAGTCAGGCTCCCTAGCATTTTTTATATGAATACAAAGACGAATGCTCTATGTATATGTATGAGAACTTCAATCAAGTTTTAAAATGATAGCTCAATGAATATAAACTTAAAGCTTTTGAAGGTTTAAAACACAAATATTTTGATTGAAGTAAAAATGCTAATTACATGTTCTTTAAATAAACAACTTGTAAAGATATGACTTATCACGTTATGCAAGTTGTATTGAAACTTTAAATCTAAAACATATGATGCATGAGCATAGTTGTTTTAAAAAAAAAATTAGTTTGCCTATGTGTTCTTGGAATGAAAACAACTAGCTAGAGATCCAACCAAGTATGAGATTTATGCTATGAGAGAAATCAAAGTTTTAAATCAAGCATGACCCATTATGATATGAAAGTCAAAACTAGCTTGGTTTGAATCTAAATGATGAAACCAACAATAAAGATTAATTAAAAACATGTTATGGATTCAATCAAACCATAGTTAACATGCTAAAATAGATTTGCAAGTATTTTAAGCAAAACATTGAAAGATGTGATGTTGAAAACAAAGCTTACTAAGAGATTTAACTCATTGAGTCCAAGGCTTTGCTTTCCAAATGACACACTAGCCTTTCTTAGCCTGCTTTCCAATCCTTGGGCTAATTGCCCTTCAAAAGTTCCTCAAAAAAGTGTTAGCCCAAATCCCAAGGAAATGCTCATTTATATAGCGAAAATGTCTCCAACGACTCTCTGGTCGGTTAATTGATTTTTCGGTTCGATTAAATTAACTCCCAACGGTCATATCTGCAACGGTCATATTTTTCAAATTTCAATTCACTGTTGGTTAACCGAATGAACCGACAGATTCACCGACCACAAAAAATGGCAAATAAATGAGCTCTCTAGATTTTGAACTGAAGTTGGCTCGGTGAAGGTTGGTTAACCTAACTCGGCTAGCCAAACCATGACTGACAGGTCACCAACAAGAAAAATTGAAGATTTTTTTGTAAATTGAAGTTATGACTGAAAATTCCTTGAAAAAGTTAATCTTGGTAAAGTTGATCTAAGAGGAAATTTGGGGTCAAGGTAAACAAGTTTGAATTCATGTTTAAATCAACTAAAAGATCTTTATCAAAAACATAATTTTATCAAACTATACAATCCATAATCAAGTCCAGATTTCATGATTTTCCAAATAATGATGCACAAGTGAAAATTCTAGATATGTTAAAAATGAATGCATATGCGAACATCAAATTCCAATCTAAAGATACGTCTAACACTTCTTGCTTGCAACTTTCCATAATTGAGCGCCAAATCTGAAATTAAATCTTTCTTTCAAATTTGGAACCATGATGGGACCCACATGGGGTGTGCACAACTTTTCCATGTGTGCTTGCAATGTTGCTTGAACTTCCTTTCCTTTTCTTTCATCAATTTTTCCTTCTTATGATTTCTCTTGAATTTCATCTTTCTGCGGGCCCCAAGAATCTGAAATTCCCTACAAAAATAAAATAATAATCACGAGATAATCTCTTCATGTAGGAAAAGAACAAGGCAATATATGGGGCCCAACTCATATCATATGCATGCGTATGAATATATCACATTGACTGAGATTTCGCAAACTACACAGTGATGTAAAGAAATCATGCATGTTTATGTATGGATCAAAAGTTATTTGAGAGGATAATCGGATAATTAAAAAGAATAATTTCATGAAAACCATGCAATTTTATGAATTTAAACCAAATTTCACATGAAATGCACTTGGAACACCATGATGCACGATTTTATGAAATTCAATCGATTTAGCCTAAACAAGTCCATAATTCTATATTTAGTGATGACTAAGAAATGCAATTTCATGGACTTATAAGAGGGATTACATGTCAGGTATGGCCCTACCCACTTCGAAGATTTCTTTGAAGGTCTCGCCAAGCTCACAAACTGGGACAATTCGAGAGTATTAAAGCTAGTTTGAGAAACTACTTAGTCGTGCAGGAAAGATGTCACAAGCACAACAAGTGGGTTGTTTGTTAGCGGGCTCAAAGAAAGTACTCGTGCTGATATCCAAGCCTAACGACAAACATCACTTTCAGCCGTGGTTGGATTGGCTCATCTTTATAAAGCTAAGTACCAGTCTCAATGCAACACTACCCAACAGCAAGCAATGGAAGGCCTTTTACTCAATCACAGTTTTCTGGGCCCAAATTCCAAACCACCCCCCACCCCCCCCCCCCCCCCCCCCCCCCCCTCAATTCAGAAGCTTTCACCAGGCGAGCTCCAAGATCGATAGACAAGGGGCTATGTTTCAACTGCGATGAGAAATCTGGGCCAGGCCATCGATGCAAAAAGCTTTTCCCCGTTGAAGGGTGTTGTCCTGATAAAGAGGATGAAGGACCACTGTGGGAAGATGAAGAGGCAGTTGAACATGAGTTGCTGCAACCTTGAGGACAAGGTGGGTGTAGGGGAGGGAATTGTTATGGTTTAGTGGGATGACCTTTTGCACGTGAGGAGGCAGTAGCAAGTTTGTGTAGTTTAGTTTTGATTTTGTCAAGTGTTAGTGGCTAGTCAGTACGAGGGTTGTTACTACTTTGTAGGAAGTGGTGTTGCACGATAGTTTCTGTCACGTCCCCAAAATGCAATCAGGGGATAACGTGAAAAATGAAATTAAACATTCAATTTCCTGTGTTTAATGCAACACAAGCTCCCAAATATGGACCCACAAAATTTCGAAACATGGTGAGTCATAATAAAACATTTGCGGAAGCATTAAATCAATTGGTATTAATATTCAAAATCAACCCAACACATAACTCACTGAATATTTAAGGTTAAAGTTTCCAATTAAACTAAACAACAACTAAATATATTATGGAATTAAATAAACTAAAAGAGTCTAAGATGTCGATATCTCATGCGCAGATTCAAACGGCATTGTAGCCATCTCCGGCTCTCCACTCGGGTTCGTCAACTGGCTCAAACGCTTGAAACGTTTGACCCTCCTCCGTCTCCCCGACAGGGTAAGGGTTGGTACCTATGCACCCATAAACAAGGTAAACAGCAAGTACGAAAACATAATTTATAAATAAAACATAAGATCAATGAGAGTAATGACAGGTAAAGATCATAAGAGAATAACATTGTGACAATGACGAAAAGAACGGATCACCTATATCCAATCTACACAAATAGAGCAATACAATAATCACACAGCAACAATGCTACTGCTTTGGGTGGTCAACCCTAACATAGCGGGAAAAACCCGTTCGAAAGGCCGGCGGTCATAAACCGGTTCGTAATCAAAGGGCCGGATAAACCGGTTCGAATTCAATTCGGATATTACAGTGACCGTACACATCGGTGATCAGCCGTCCAATTACAACTGCAGTCGTTCGAATATGACCTAATCAATATACATATATATATATATACATATCATAGTAGAATAAACCTAGTGATTTGTAATGCTCTGACACAGAAACCTGAGTAGAAGTGAATGGCTGGCTGCACAATAATCCACAATAAATACCAATGAATCATTCGAATAAACATCCACAATATCTTAATCAATTGCCAAGCCACATCACGGTCCATATCCAATCAACATAGGGTATGCAGCTAATAGACCAATATAAATCTCAATCATGTATGCAAACCCGAAGGTCAAGGAATAATCACAAGCCAATCCTAAGGTCAAACATAAGGTCTCGTACCCAACAACCATAAGAATCTCTAATAGATAAAGGATCAACACATCCCTTCTCAATTAATGGTGCATATACCCAATTAAGGGCTTTCCAATAGAGATGGGTTGAGCTCGAATCCACTAGGATTTCCCCGAGGTCATACGAAGTACTAAACCCCACGTTAGTAACATACCGTGTGCCCGGACGGTATTTTACTCAGTCCAATGATTCAATTAATAAAGTACAAACATATAATTTTAACACATTAAAAAATCCATTTAAAATTAATTTGTAAATAATAATAAAAAGTAGCAATCCTTAATTTATAATTATAGAAAACCTAAGGACCCACCCAAAAATATTGTCCACATTCAAAATAAGTCAAAGGGTCTCATCTTAGTCTAATTCCAAGAATAAGTCTTAATAGCCTAAATGGGTTCATAAAAGTCTATAGGCCTTTTTTCTAAATTCTAGAAACTTAAGGGAGGGCATGGTAATTGTTTGATAGCATTAAATGCTTGTCACATGGGATTCTTCATCCAGCACATCAGTAGGTCATACTTCTCCCATTCTGTATCTTTATTCAAAAACAGGTCAAGACAGTCCTGACATGGAGTCCCCTCTCTTTCCTCTCTTTTGTTTTCCAAACCAACATGTCCTGTGAAAATCGTCCCACACAAAACCTATTCAGCACAACGGCTTCACGCCGGTGCATCTGGGTAGCAGGATGAGTGGGTCCCACTAGGCCCGGCTCACAGATCTACCTTACCTTCAAGGTCGCCCGGGCAAGTATGGCTAGATGACCGGCTGGATGTGCGATCAGATCGCCCCTTGGGACCCACAATGGCCTGACACCCAAACAATCTTTTTTTCTTCAAACACGCCCTCTCTCTCTCTCTCTGATCAAGCTGCTCGATGGTGGCCGAACAGGACCCACCTCTCTCGGGTCCGCCATCTATAGGGTCACCCGTGGGTCCCCCTTCGGATCCACGGACTAGATTTGCCATCGGATGGCCCACTTGGCCCCACAGTCCAAAACACAAAACAGTTTCCTAACTATCTGTGTCCGGGACCTGTTGGGTCTGTTTCTCCATTGATTTCCATGAGATTGCAGTAATTCTAGTTACAACCAACCTATCTACATTAACACACAATTTACAAACTCTCGGATGATTAAAAAGGGGTTTTGAAAACCAGATGAGATGTGGGTGGGAAATGGCCGAAAGCAAAACCAATGGAATGATCCCCAAATCTCAGATCTCATTGCAAAAAAAACAAAATCGCATTACAACATTATCATAAGAAAACGGCATAAAAGGGGTTTCTACATGCATAAACATGCGAATCAACGAGGAAACAAGTATTAAATCTACAAATCATGATTAGGTACTTGCCTGATATTCGCGGTTGAGGGAGACGGTGTAGAATTCCTATAGCCAAAGCCCAAGTGATATCCAAGTTAGAAGAGATAGTTGTGTGTGAAAATAAAATAGTGTGGTGTTGTATAAATAGAGAATGGGCATAGGAGTTGTAATCTAACTTAAATTTCTAAAAAGAATAGAGTTTGGATTGGAAGAGATAAAGAGTTTTAATTAGAGAAGAACTCCACCTACTAAACTGGGCCCGGGTTAACTATGGGTCAAACCACCTACCCAACAAGCCTAACTCACCAAACCTAAGCCTAACGTGGTCCCCACTTACACTAATCGCGTATTTAACTAATATACAACCAATTACATAATAATACTAATAATAATAATAATAAAATAATTTATATATATAAATAATCAAAACGTCACATTCTCCCCCCCTTAGGACATTTGGTCCTCCAAATGACTAACATAACTCTAAAAGGAGTTGCAGGTGCTACTTCTTCACTGAGATTAGAATGATACCTTCCACGACGCCCGCCGAAACATCTGCATTCTCATGGGTAAAAGCATACACCCTTTCCTGCTGGGGTTGATTTTGTTGTCCTTGTGCTGGCCCCAGTGGCCTCTGTTGAGCCCCTTGTTGCTGCCTCTGCTGACCTTGAACTTGCCTCTGTTGCTGTGGAGCTTGTCCCCTAAACTGTTGATTCTGAGGAGCCCTAAATTGTTGTTGCTGTTGCAGCGCCCGAGGAACCTGGGGACTTGTCTGTTGTGGTCCCTGTTGGGGTGCTGTCCTCCACTGCTGCTGTGAAGGCGCATGAGATCCCGCTGCTTGAGATGTTGATAACTGACTACCCCCATTAGGACAATCCTTCATCCGATGTCCAACCTGCTTACAGTGGAAACATGCTCCAGTTTCTCGATAACACTGCTCTGTTGTGTGATTCCTCCTACCACATCGCTCACATTGTTGATTCTGACTAGTTGGGAGTTGAGTTTGAGATTTCTGCCTCTTTGAGTTATTCTGGTTGTCCTGACTTGCAAACTGTCTTAACTGATTCTGCTGCGTTTTAGCCTGTCGTTCCATAGTTTTCTTCTTTAGCGCACCCTCAGCCCAATATGCACTCTTAACAACATCTTGAAATAGTGGGCGCTGATTATCCCCGATCATCATGTAAATGTCGACTGAGAGGCCATCGAGAAAACGCCTGATCTTTTCTTCTTCCGGGGTAATGAGCGTAGGAGCATATTTAGCCAACCTAATAAACTGCTGTTCATACTGTTGCACCGACATATCACCTTGTTTCAGATTTTGGAAATCCTTCTTCCACTGATCTTTGACGTATTTAGGAATGAACTTATCCATAAATTCTTCAGTGAACGTCTTCCATGCATTTTCTTCAGTCAGAGTGTCTGCTTGGATTACTGTTTTAACCGAATTCCACCATTGGAGGGCTATTCCTCGAAACATGTACGCTGACAGACTAACTTTTTGTTTCTGTGTGCATCTAAAAACTGCAAATATTTGTTCGAGCTGTTCTATGAAATCGTCCGATACCATGGGGTCTTCTGAACCATGAAATTCTGGCGGAAACCGCTTCCTAAATTTTTCATAAAGGTCATTCGGATCCACTTCTTTAGGAGGCATAACTACTTGCACTGGCTGAGCTGTCCGATTTGTCAGTTCCAGAATTTGGGCTTGAAACTCTGCCCGATCTAAATCAGCCTGTGCCCTTTCTGGAGCTCGTTCTTCTTTTTCTCGTTGCCTCTCCACAGCCCGCTCTGCTTCAGCCTGCTTTTGCTGCTCGATCTGATTATTTTGTGATTGAATAAAGGCTTCCATGAGTCGGTTGAAGCGATTATCATTAGGGTTCGACCCGCTTCCATTATTATCTTGGGATGGAGTTTCTTGGTGTGTCATTTCCTGCAAGAGGGTGTTAGCAGTTGATTCCTAAAAATAATCTAACAAACAACACTATAGACTTTACCGTTAGCACGTAAAGCCTATCTAACGAGATCGAATTCCTCACCACGTCCTAATTGTTTCTATCCAGTTTTAAGTTCCGAGAAACGTGCTGGCTCTGATACCAACTGTCACGTCCCCAAAATGCAACCAGGGGATAACGTGAAAAATGAAATTAAACATTCAATTTCCTGTGTTTAATGCAACACAAGCTCCCAAATATGGACCCACAAAATTTCGAAACATGGTGAGTCATAATAAAACATTTGCGGAAGCATTAAATCAATTGGTATTAATATTCAAAATCAACCCAACACATAACTCACTGAATATTTAAGGTTAAAGTTTCCAATTAAACTAAACAACAACTAAATATATTATGGAATTAAATAAACTAAAAGAGTCTAAGATGTCGATATCTCATGCGCAGATTCAAACGGCATTGTAGCCATCTCCGGCTCTCCACTCGGGTTCGTCAACTGGCTCAAACGCTTGAAACGTTTGACCCTCCTCCGTCTCCCCGACAGGGTAAGGGTTGGTACCTATGCACCCATAAACAAGGTAAACAGCAAGTACGAAAACATAATTTATAAATAAAACATAAGATCAATGAGAGTAATGACAGGTAAAGATCATAAGAGAATAACATTGTGACAATGACGAAAAGAACGGATCACCTATATCCAATCTACACAAATAGAGCAATACAATAATCACACAGCAACAATGCTACTGCTTTGGGTGGTCAACCCTAACATAGCGGGAAAAACCCGTTCGAAAGGCCGGCGGTCATAAACCGGTTCGTAATCAAAGGGCCGGATAAACCGGTTCGAATTCAATTCGGATATTACAGTGACCGTACACATCGGTGATCAGCCGTCCAATTACAACTGCAGTCGTTCGAATATGACCCAATCAATATACATATATATATATATATATATACATATCATAGTAGAATAAACCTAGTGATTTGTAATGCTCTGACACAGAAACCTGAGTAGAAGTGAATGGCTGGCTGCACAATAATCCACAATAAATACCAATGAATCATTCGAATAAACATCCACAATATCTTAATCAATTGCCAAGCCACATCACGGTCCATATCCAATCAACATAGGGTATGCAGCTAATAGACCAATATAAATCTCAATCATGTATGCAAACCCGAAGGTCAAGGAATAATCACAAGCCAATCCTAAGGTCAAACATAAGGTCTCGTACCCAACAACCATAAGAATCTCTAATAGATAAAGGATCAACACATCCCTTCTCAATTAATGGTGCATAGACCCAATTAAGGGCTTTCCAATAGAGATGGGTTGAGCTCGAATCCACTAGGATTTCCCCGAGGTCATACGAAGTACTAAACCCCACGTTAGTAACATACCGTGTGCCCGGACGGTATTTTACTCAGTCCAATGATTCAATTAATAAAGTACAAACATATAATTTTAACACATTAAAAAATCCATTTAAAATTAATTTGTAAATAATAATAAAAAGTAGCAATCCTTAATTTATAATTATAGAAAACCTAAGGACCCACCCAAAAATATTGTCCACATTCAAAATAAGTCAAAGGGTCTCATCTTAGTCTAATTCCAAGAATAAGTCTTAATAGCCTAAATGGGTTCATAAAAGTCTATAGGCCTTTTTTCTAAATTCTAGAAACTTAAGGGAGGGCATGGTAATTGTTTGATAGCATTAAATGCTTGTCACATGGGATTCTTCATCCAGCACATCAGTAGGTCATACTTCTCCCATTCTGTATCTTTATTCAAAAACAGGTCAAGACAGTCCTGACATGGAGTCCCCTCTCTTTCCTCTCTTTTGTTTTCCAAACCAACATGTCCTGTGAAAATCGTCCCACACAAAACCTATTCAGCACAACGGCTTCACGCCGGTGCATCTGGGTAGCAGGATGAGTGGGTCCCACTAGGCCCGGCTCACAGATCTACCTTACCTTCAAGGTCGCCCGGGCAAGTATGGCTAGATGACCGGCTGGATGTGCGATCAGATCGCCCCTTGGGACCCACAATGGCCTGACACCCAAACAATCTTTTTTTCTTCAAACACGCCCTCTCTCTCTCTCTCTGATCAAGCTGCTCGATGGTGGCCGAACAGGACCCACCTCTCTCGGGTCCGCCATCTATAGGGTCACCCGTGGGTCCCCCTTCGGATCCACGGACTAGATTTGCCATCGGATGGCCCACTTGGCCCCACAGTCCAAAACACAAAACAGTTTCCTAACTATCTGTGTCCGGGACCTGTTGGGTCTGTTTCTCCATTGATTTCCATGAGATTGCAGTAATTCTAGTTACAACCAACCTATCTACATTAACACACAATTTACAAACTCTCGGATGATTAAAAAGGGGTTTTGAAAACCAGATGAGATGTGGGTGGGAAATGGCCGAAAGCAAAACCAATGGAATGATCCCCAAATCTCAGATCTCATTGCAAAAAAAAACAAAATCGCATTACAACATTATCATAAGAAAACGGCATAAAAGGGGTTTCTACATGCATAAACATGCGAATCAACGAGGAAACAAGTATTAAATCTACAAATCATGATTAGGTACTTGCCTGATATTCGCGGTTGAGGGAGACGGTGTAGAATTCCTATAGCCAAAGCCCAAGTGATATCCAAGTTGGAAGAGATAGTTGTGTGTGAAAATAAAATAGTGTGGTGTTGTATAAATAGAGAATGGGCATAGGAGTTGTAATCTAACTTAAATTTCTAAAAAGAATAGAGTTTGGATTGGAAGAGATAAAGAGTTTTAATTAGAGAAGAACTCCACCTACTAAACTGGGCCCGGGTTAACTATGGGTCAAGCCACCTACCCAACAAGCCTAACTCACCAAACCTAAGCCTAACGTGGTCCCCACTTACACTAATCGCGTATTTAACTAATATACAACCAATTACATAATAATACTAATAATAATAATAATAAAATAATTTATATATATAAATAATCAAAACGTCACAGTTTCTGTTCAGTGTTTTCTATTGACTGTTGGAGCATTAATTAGAGGATGCAATGAATGAAGTAGTCATGCAGAAATCTAATCAAACTTTAGTTATTGGGAGGACGGTTTCCCTCGAAGAAAACCAGCTCGCTCTCTTTTCTGAGACTCTTTCCATCTGCAATTTCCTCCTTTCCTATTATCTCCGGTGGCAAAATAGGCCCTCAAGGCAGGAAAGGTCGAGGCAGGGAACGTGGAAATAACCCAGTCCAAGAGGACCATAACTCTCTCTTTCTTCAATGAATATTTAATCTCTTTATTGCGAGCCAGCTGGACCGCCAGCTCGGATCGGGCTCTCATTTGGGCTCCACAGTCAGGCTCCCTAGCATTTTTTTATATGAATACAAAGACGAATGCTCTATGTGTATGCATGAGAACTTCAATCAAGTTTTAAAATGATAGCTCAATGAATATAAACTTAAAGCTTTTGAAGGTTTAAAACACAAATATTTTGATTGAAGTAAAAATGCTAATTACATGTTCTTTAAATAAACAACTTGTAAAGATATGACTTATCACGTTATGCAAGTTGTATTGAAACTTTAAATCTAAAACATATGATGCATGAGTATAGTTGTTTTAAAAAGAAAATTAGTTTGCCTATGTGTTCGTGGAATGAAAACAACTAGCTAGAGATTCAACCAAGTATGAGATTTATGCTATGAGAGAAATCAAAGTTTTAAATTAAACATGACCCATTATGATATGAAAGTCAAAACTAGCTTGGTTTGAATCTAAATGATGAAACCAACAATAAAGATTAATTAAAAACATGTTATGGATTCAATCAAACCATAGTTAACATGCTAAAATAGATTTGCAAGTATTTTAAGCAAAACATTGAAAGATGTGATGTTGAAAACAAAGCTTACTAAGAGATTTAACTCATTGAGTCCAAGGCTTTGCTTTCCAAATGACACACTAGCCTTTCTTAGCCTGCTTTCCAATCCTTGGGCTAATTGCTCTTCAAAAGTTCCTCAAAAAAGTGTTAGCCCAAATCCCAAGGAAATGCTCATTTATATAGCGAAAATGTCTCCAACGACTCTCTGGTCGGTTAATTGATTTTTCGGTTCGATTAACCTAACTCCCAACGGTCATATCTGCAACGGTCATATGTTTCAAATTTCGATTCACTGTTGGTTAACCGAATGAACTGACAGATTCACCGACCACAAAAAATGGCAAATAAATGAGCTCTCTAGATTTTGAACTGAAGTTGGCTCGGTGAAGGTTGGTTAACCTAACTCGGTTAGCCAAACCATGACTGACAGGTCACCAGCAAGAAAAATTGAAGATTTTTTTGTAAATTGAAGTTATGACTGAAAATTCCTTGAAAAAGTTAATCTTGGTAAAGTTGATCTAAGAGGAAATTTGGGGTCAAGGTAAACAAGTTTGAATTCATGTTTAAATCAACTAAAAGATCTTTATCAAAAACATAATTTTATCAAACTATACAATCCATAATCAAGTCCAGATTTCATGATTTTCCAAATAATGATGCACAAGTGAAAATTCTAGATATGTTAAAAATGAATGCATATGCGAACATCAAATTGCAATCTAAAGATACGTCTAACACTTCTTGCTTGCAACTTTCCATAATTGAGCGCCAAATCTGAAATTAAATCTTTCTTTCAAATTTGGAACATTGATGGGACCCACATGGGGTGTGCACAACTTTTCCATGTGCGCTTGCAATGTTGCTTGAACTTCCTTTCCTTTTCTTTCATCAATTTTTCCTTCTTATGATTTCTCTTGAATTTCATCTTTCTGCGGGCCCCAAGAATCTGAAATTCCCTACAAAAATAAAATAATAATCACGAGATAATCTCTTCATGTAGGAAAAGAACAAGGCAATATATGGGGCCCAACTCATATCATATGCATGCGTATGAATATATCACATTGACTGAAATTTCGCGAACTACACAGTGATGTAAAGAAATCATGCATGTTTATGTATGAATCAAAAGTTATTTGAGAGGATAATCGGAGAATTAAAAAGAATAATTTCATGAAAACCATGCAATTTTATGAATTTAAACCAAACTTCACATGAAATGCACTTGGAACACCATGATGCACGATTTTATGAAATTCAATCGATTTAGCCTAAACAAGTCCATAATTCTATATTTAGTGATGACTAAGAAATGCAATTTCATGGACTTATAAGAGGGATTACATGTCAGGTATGGCCCTACCCACTTCGAAGATTTCTTTGAAGGTCTCACCAAGCTCACAAACTGGGACAATTCGAGAGTATTAAAGCTAGTTTGAGAAACTACTTAGTCGTGCAGGAAAGATGTCACAAGCACAACAAGTGGGTTGTTTTGTTAGCGGGCTCAAAGAAAGTACTCGTGCTGATATCCAAGCCTTACGACAAACATCACTTTCAGCCGTGGTTGGATTGGCTCATCTTTATAAAGCTAAGTACCAGTCTCAATGCAACACTACCCAACAGCAAGCAATGGAAGGCCTTTTACTCAATCACAGTCTTCTGGGCCCAAATTCCAACCCCACCACCCGCACCCGCACCCACACCCCCACCCACCCCCCCTCCTCAATTCAGAAGCTTTCACCAGGCGAGCTCCAAGATCGATAGACAAGGGGCTATGTTTCAACTGCGATGAAAAATCTGGGCCAGGCCATCGATGCAAAAAGCTTTTCCCCGTTGAAGGGTGTTGTCCTGATAAAGAGGATGAAGGACCACTGTGGGAAGATGAAGAGGCAGTTGAACATGAGTTGCTGCAACCTTGAGGACAAGGTGGGTGTAGGGGAGGGAATTGTTATGGTTTAGTGGGATGACCTTTTGCACGTGAGGAGGCAGTAGCAAGTTTGTGTAGTTTAGTTTTGATTTTGTCAAGTGTTAGTGGCTAGTCAGTATGAGGGTTGTTACTACTTTGTAGGAAGTGGTGTTGCACGATAGTTTCTGTTCAGTGTTTTCTATTGACTGTTGGAGCATTAATTAGAGGATGCAATGAATGAAGTAGTCATGCAGAAATCTAATCAAACTTTAGTTATTGGGAGGACGGTTTCCCTCGAAGAAAACCAGCTCGCTCTCTTTTCTGAGACTCTTTCCATCTGCAATTTCCTCCTTTCCTATTATCTCCGGTGGCAAAATAGGCCCTCAAGGCAGGAAAGGTCGAGGCAGGGAACGTGGAAATAACCCAGTCCAAGAGGACCATAACTCTCTCTTTCTTCAATGAATATTTAATCATTCCAAAAGAAAAAAGAAGAAAAAAAGGATAATGGATAGAAGAAACAATGCAGAAGAGCACACAAGTAAGCATTCAGCGCTGACGTGTCATCCAATTATGCTACACAAAAAAATAAACAAAATCATTAGTACGATTTTTGCATTAAACCCAGCACAACACCTGTTTATACTTTATGCCCTACAGGTTCCACGTCTCCAGCGACTTTCCACGTGCCTTCTGTTGCTCTGACCTCCAAACTGAAATGAAAAACATCAGCAACATTAACCAAATAGCAAAAATACAATGAGGGAAAAAAAAAATGCAGTAACATTCGCTTTACCTGTAATCATCTGATAAGAGTAACACAGTAGCTTTATCATTTATAACACTGATAGAAGATCCAAATCTATTATTGCACTCACATTCACAGAATAAACATTCTAGTTTCACAAAACTGTTATGACAGTGCTATTTTTTATTTTTTGCTGAAAGGGTAATTGTATTGAGAAACAAAGAACAGAACAAAGACTTTTAGAGAAAAGTCCCCAAAGAGATCACCAGGAAGAACAAAAGGGAAAAGACAAACGGGCCAAAAAGAAAAATTACAATGAGCTAGATAGAGTAGTATGAACTCCCAAAAAATGAATTAAGTAGTCATGCAGAAATCTATTCACTCTTTAGAGGATGGTTTCGCTCAAAGAAAACCAGCTCGCTCTTTTCTTTTTCCTTTAAACTCTGAGACACTTTCCATCTGCAATTTCCTCTTCTTTCCTATTATCTCCGGTGGCAAAATAGGCCCTCAAGGTAGGAAAGGCCGAGGCAGGGGACGTGGAAATAACCCAGTCCAAGAGGACCATAACTCTGTCTTTCTTCAATGAATATTTAACCATTCAAAAAGGAAAAAAGAAAAAAAGGATAACGGATAGAAGAAACAATGCAGAAGAGCACACAAGTTGGCATTCAGCGCTGACGTGTCATCCAATTATGCAGCAAAAAAAAAAAAAAAGAACATTAGTAAGATTTCTGCACTAAACCCAACACAACACTTGTTTATACTTTAAGCCCTACACGTTCCACATCTCCAGCGACTTTCCACCTGCCTTCTGTTGTTCTGACCTCCAAACTGAAATGAAAAACATCAGCAACATTAGCCAAATAGCAAAAATACAATGAGGGAAAAAAATACAGTAACATTCGCTTTACCTGTAATCATATGATAAGAGTAACACAGTAGCTTTAGCATTTATAACACTGATAGAAGATCCAAATCTAATTATTGCATTCACATTCACAGAATAAACATTCTAATTCCACAACTGTTATGACAGTGTCATCAAATATCATGTCATCCCCCAACCACGACTGTTATAATATCCACATTCAAATCATAAACATACCATGTTACTGTAATAACAGCCAAACATCCACAGCAAAACTATAACCATATATATAGCCATCAACATCACAAACATTCAACCATCTATAACAAAATTCTAACAACGTACGCACAAACATACAACAATCCATATCAGCATCATAACATCAAACCATGCGCATCACTGTCATAACTGGGCACAGAAGCCCATCCAAAACAAGGTCGTAATAGGCCGCACCCAGGCCATCCACAACTCTGTCATAATAGTTAATGTGAAAGCCTACAAATGAATGCAAAAACAGTAACATGCATTCTACCAACTATGATGGAAATACTAAATTGTCCCCATTAAAGCAAACATAGTTTCTAATCTCCTTGACTCCATAAGTTTCAAAATATTATCCAAACTTCATCGGGGAAGCTGACAGCAAAAGTAGCGGGTAAAATAATCAGCAACTGCAAGATGGTCCTATAAGAAGTGTACTGTCCAAAACATAGTCCATGCCAAACCTGCAAAACAAAAAACATGAAATAAATATGAAAAATATATAACATTGATTGAATAATTTATTGTAATAATGAAGCTTTAAACTGTTCTAAACCTCTTGTGCCAACGTCCCAGTAAACACATCATCTGTTCAATGAAATAGACGAGGGTAAGTAATCGGACCACATTGATGAAATTAGTAGTAGAGCGCTACACATAGAAAATGTATCAAATGGATCAACCCTTGCAAACCCCAGGTTGGATTGGGTTGGATTTTCTAATCAAATTTGAGGGTCATGTTAGTTTGAGGCCAATCCACATTACTGCAGTGGTCAACCCAACATGACCTCGCCCTATCCAACCCAACCTGGCCGCCGCTAATTATTGCAATCAGATGATATTTAGGAAAAATCTAGCAATTTAAACTATGCTTAGTGGAGAATTTTGAATGCACTCATGCATATTTAGTTGTACAGTTAAGTATCTATTTTCTTCTGTTGATATAAGATTATATGTTATCACCTGCCTAACTTTGAAACAAATGAGGCAGAGGGCCATTAGGCCAGCTCAAAATGAGCTGGTCTTCGGATTTACATCAGGCCCATCAAATGGACTTTGGCCTTACTGCCCACTGAATGGACTGGTTCAGCCTTAAATGTTTATCATTGAGCTTGAACCCAAGTTTTGGCTCAATTGCAAATGTGGCAAGCTGGAGTTGACCAGGACTTTTAAGGCCCATGGAATGAGCCAAGCCTGATTTCATGTATAAATTACATGGGCCAGGATCAGACTTCAGACCTAACCAGGCTGGGTAAATAAGACTGTGTGCTCAACTATGTGCACATATGGTATGCAAAAACAAAACATCCAAATGATTAGCCTATTGGATCGGCAAAAAAGGAAGTTATTAATGTGATCTTGCCTTCTGCTTGTGACACCAACATCCATTGTAACAAGAAGCAAGAAACAAAGCAACACATGTCGAAAAACACCTCACCTGTATCTGGGAGGATGCCTGGGCACTCTCTGGGAAGCATCGGCACTGCACAGCAAAAGAATTTTATTCACCATCACCAAATCAAACTGAGAAGGCTATCGCCAGAAGCAGTTGAAAGCACAAAGCATAATTAGTAGGAGAAGCTAGAGTTTCAAATAAGAGTTTACCTTTCTTGGATCCTTGTTATGCTAGGACAGTCTGGAAGCATCAATCTCGGACAAAAATCTTGGCAGAACTCTGTCAGTGAAGGCAAGGTCACTGACAAGGAACAACTGATCCTTCTAAGTTTTCCTAATTTGAATAGAATGAGAGTGCGCAAACTTGGGAGTGGATTGTCCGGCAGCAACTCGTCTCGGTCTATAATCTCCTCCAAGTCCTCACAATGAGATACAAAAAGAAGCTCCAAGTGATCTAGATATTGCACCATTTCAGAGGAGAAGAGATACTTTAGGCTGTTACATTGATAAACAACAATTGCTCTTAGTTTCTGAAGTTTTTGTGGCGCTTCTCCATCAAATATTTTCTTCAATGCTGGTATCTCATAGAGACGTAACTCCTCAATATTTTGCAATGAACCATCCCCAACATCTCTCCAATTTATGAAAGATTCCATTTCATGGCAAGCTTCAATACGAACAATTCTTAAGTTCTTTGAGTTTCCCACTATCTGAGAAAAGTGTTTTGTTTCGGTTCCATTAAGAAACACCCCTTCAGCATGTGCTAGTATTGCCTTTACCCCATCAGAACAACTGCCAGAGGCATGTATATGGACCTGCTTCGCACAAGGTAAACTAATTTCAGTAAAATTATTTGGGCCAATGGAAATTTTGAATCTATCCAAAGTCGGCAATTGCCGATGAAAATCTTCTGCTACACACTCAGGGTCGGGGATGGTGATCTCAAGAGTGTGCAGGTGTTCCAAGGTTGCAACTTCAGCAAGTCTGGTTTTTCTCACATCTTGCTCACCTACTCCAGCCCAATTTATGGAAGTTCCGTACAGAATTAGTTCCTCCAAATTAGGCGCTGCAGATATCAAATTGTCTGGCATTGTCGAGAATTCCTTCATAAATGAGAGATTCAAATACATAAGATTTGTTAATCTTGCCACCACTTGGGGTAAACTTATGATTCCAGAGTGTGATAGATCCAAAAAACGTAGATGTTGTGTGCTTGGTAAATGTGTAATATCACTTAATTTTTCACATCCACGTAAGGAGAGATAACGCAGCCCTTGTACAGATCCTATGGACATAGGCAGAGATTCTATAGCAGTGAAACTTAAATCAAGATGCGAAAGTTTTGACATGCTTTCAAAGAAGCTACTGTGGATGGTAGTCAGATAAGGATTTTCTCTCACTGAAAAGGAAACAAGATTAGGGCAATCAGGCTTAAATGGGAGGCTAGTTATCTCGTTTCTCATCAATGAGATCCTCTCTTTCTCTCTCCACATCTCCTCCTGCGGTGGCTCCCTTAGTTCAAGCCCTGCTCTAACCAGGAACCGTGGACCGTCATCAAAAGATGGTGATGTGATCCATAGTAACATATCACGGACTAAAGAATGCATCTTGACGAACTGCTTATCACCTTTTCGCCCTCCCTCCAAGAGGCATGCATCCTTGATTCGATCAAGGATGTGGTACCCCTTATCAGATGCAGCAACCAAGTCAACCCCATCGCCTATAAAGCCGTTTGCTACCCACACCCTTGCGAGTTCTTCAATATCTATTTCATAACCTTCTGGATATATTGAGCAGTACAAGAAACAGTCTTTGATCTTCTGATCCCCCAAGTGATCATAACTAAACTTCAAAGCTGGAAAGACTCTAGACTTCATACCTCGAATTTCATGTGTTGATTCCTTCAATTCTCTCACTGCATTTCGCCAGTGCTCTTATCTCTTTCTTCCCATTCAGAGCTCGTCCAACAGTAACGAGTGCTAGCGGCAGGCCGTTGCACTCCATTGCAACTTTGTTTGCCAGATGTTGAATGTCTGGTTGAAGGGCCACCCACCCAACCTTCTCAAGGAACAGATTCCAAGCTTCGACCTTCTTCAGAGGCTTCACTTTTGTAGATACATCTACTTCCATATCATTACAAACTTCAACATTCCGTGTAGCTATGATGATTTTGGATTTGTTTTGCCTGTTGGGCTTTGGGATTCCGACTTGATCCAACTGAATGGCTTCCCAAAGACCATCTAAAATCAGTAGGAACCTTTTGCTCTTCAGTGTAGCTAGTACCTGAGCACTTCTCCTCTCTTCGTCATCATTTTCATCGACATTTAATTCCAACCTTCTCATAATCTTCTTTTGGATCTCTCCCAAATTGAAGAACCTGGAGATAGTCATCAAAATCACGATGTCAAAGGCTTTTGTATCAATGAGACGGTTATTTATGATCGTCAAGAGAGTAGTCTTCCCTATTCCTCCCATGCCACACACCCCTATGATGTGACTCTGCTCATCATGCAAGTGATCCCAAATCTTCTTTAAGGTCTGTTCGAATGCACTTTGACCATCCGTTGATATGGAGAGGGGCATCTCCAATACCCTTGGTGGAGAGAATATGCCTCTTTCTTTAAGGTCTTTTATAGTTTTGATCATTTCAATGGTCCTTCTACCCAACTGATAGCGAGACAAGTACTTGGCACAATTCCAGTTCGACATGGCCTCAGTGATCTGGAATTCTGATTTCATAGACTCAATTTCTTTTATGGAGTCAGTTAGCCGCCGTCGTTTTCTGGAGGCTTCCTCACCATCTGCTTGAAGGTTCTGACGCTTCCTTCTCAGCAATTCTGCTTCTTCCTCCAGAATGTTCATATTATTCGGTAGATTTGTTAAAAATCCTATTTCACGGCAAACTGGGGTGCCGATGCCTTGAATGGTCGCTGTCAAATTTGCAAGAACTGCTATGGATGAAGCCATGGATGGAGCAATATGATGTATAGTATGCGGCAGATGAATGTAGCAACGCCTCCAAATTACCAAGTGCAAACCAGACTAGTCGAAAGTAGTCACAAACTGCCATTTCAATTTAAATACCCAAAAAAAAAAAAAAGGATTAGGTAGAAAAATAGGTTCATGAGAAAGTGCAACGAGTACTTTAAAAAGAACGCAAAACTTGCAATAAGCATTTGAACAAAAAAAAGATAGAAGTTTCCCACACTAGAAACATTTTCACACACGATCAATGCAACAATATACACATGGGGCCTAATGCCAATGAATGGCTTAGATCAAACAAAGGAGTGTGATAGTTTGAGGGCCTGTTTGTGTAGAACTGCGGAAGAGTAAACACGGATTTTCTAGAAATGCAAGTTTGATGGGAGAGGTTGGACTTGTCTTTCTTATCTCACGTAGAAAAGATTCCATAAAAATAGAGATTTTTTGTGGAAAGTCTGTTGTTTGCACTAACAACATAAACGTACATGAAATATAAACAGGCCCTACCTTTCCGTTTCCGCAGAAAAATGGCCTGCACAAACATGCCTTAAATGTGCTGTGAAGATTATTCCAATGGTTGTAACAGCGCAGAGAGAGTTTTCTTGTGTGTAGGCGCACGAGTTCATTGACTGATAAAATTTACATTCATTGATTCACTACTAATTGTTTACAAACTATGATGTACGGATATTTCCAAATGGGCAATGTATCATGTTGTATCATATCCAATACCTCAATTTTATAATGTTGTATCATATCCAATACCTCAATTTTATAGGTAAAAGGTTAGTAAAAAAAGTACATAATGTGACATAAAATCTTACTTCACTTGGTTGGGATGGAAGTAAGGAAGAGTTTAAAAAAGGTGATGTGACTGTTGTACTCCAATGTTGCTTGGATGAAAAATGGGAGGGTAGTAAAAAGTAAGCCTTTTACCCAACTTTGGCCCCACTTTTTATTTACTCTTCCCAAGGGGGCCACATTATTTACATGAGAGGAGCAGCAAAAGAGGAGTACCGGCCAAATCATGAATAAAATTTAAAAGAAAAAAAAAAACATTGCATGACAGTTTTACTTCTCCCCCAAATTTATCCAAATTGGGGATAGTAAAACAGGACGAAAGATGGGTAAAGCCTCTCTTTTATGTCCAAAAGTTTACTTTGCCGTCTCTTCTTTCCATCCAATAACCCATTAAGTGCATGTTTAGCATCTCTATTTCCAAACTCTACTTGTTTAAATGTCTTAAGTAGGTATAGGTTTGGAAAATAAGAGTGTTTGGCACATGATTCTACCTTCTACCTACTTTAGAGAAGCATAGGCAAATCCTCTTCAAATAAAATTCCCCGAATTTGTGCTTGTGAGAATAAGAGGCACTAGCACAATAACCCATGCCGGGCACTGTTACATCCATACATTTCAAATTCAATATCTCTATACTTAAAATTTAAATATTCATACAATGAAATTTAATATATATACTGTAGAAAAGATATATGAAAATTTAACAAATGATTATTACAAATTTAATTTTTATAAATTTGGAGAGTTTTAATTCATGAAACTTTACTTGTGAAATTCCCATTCAATTAGACAAACACTTAAAATTTGGTTTTTAGAGAAAAACTATGGAAAAAATAAAAGAAGAGAAGAATATGAAAGTACCCTTTTTTGGGAGATGAAAAAAAAGTACAGAAGAAAGCAAATGGGAAAAATGGATTATAAAGGGAATACGAGTACGGAGAAAGTGATGTTGGAAGTGGAGTGGAAGTGATGTTGGAAGTGGAGTGGATGAGAGTTCATAACTAAGTAGTAGTTATAAGGGATAACCGATTGCATATAATTGTAATAAACCATATACCAACCCAAAAGCTTAAGTTGATAGGTGGAAGGCCCTTACAGGTATATTAAGACATGTCAAGCCTATTACTTAGGCGATGTGGGATGTGGGACTTCCCAACAATAATATGGGAATAGATGTGTCGTGGTTCTAGATAGTGGGATAACCATCGGTCAAAATTACAAGACATGGCCAAAATTCAAGCCAAATCCCTTGGCTATAATATAGTGTAATGGGGTCTCAAAAAAGTAGAGGTGGAAGCTATTCTTTTGGACGAAAATACCCATAGATCTTATAATTAAATGTGTTTTCACATTCTTCATAAACTAATGTAATATATACCTATGGAGAGTAGATGATCGATTATAGAGACAGTGAATGGCATTTGCGCAACTTCAGATCTGAAAAGGCTTGGAGTAGATCCATATATGATCAACACTTTGACTATTTGCTATAAATAAATAAATAAAAATAGAAGGGTCTTCAGAGAACAATGGAAATGACTTCATTTGTCGGTTGTGGACTACTTTGGAAACATATATGTGATTGGAGAAGCTATTTTCTGTTGTTAGTGATTGATTATGGGACCCACCATTCATCATCAAAGTCTTGTTCCAACTATGTTAGGGTTGGCTACACGAATTTTGTTTCTCCATTTTGACCTATCTTGAGCCAAATTGTTATATAAGGTACACTTCCACACATCCATTTTTACCGCCTCCAATCATGTCCTCTTTGGCCAACCCCTTCCCCTTGGTGGGCCATCAAGTTTCGTGGCCAAACTTTTCCTTACCGATGCCGTTACCAGCCTACGTTGAACATGCCCAAACCATCTCAAAAGGGTTTCTCTAATTTTATCCTTTAGTGTTGCTACCCCTAAACGCTCTAAAAAACGCTCATTTCTAATTTTATCTTTCCAAGTTTTACCAGACATCCACCTCAATAGTCTCATCTCTGCTACATCCATTTTGTGTATATGCTGCTTCTTAATTGGCCAACGTTCTACTCCATAGGTCGTAGCTAGGCTAATCACTCTCCTATAAAAATTTTCATTCAATCTTGTTGGCATTCTTCGATCACAAAGAACTCCATCAACAAGTCTCTACTTCAACTATCCCGCTTTATCTCATGTTCAACATCTTCATCAATCGCCCCATTATTACTAATTATAGAGCCAAGGTAATGGAAGGAATCACTTTGTGGGTCCCACCACTATACATACATATATATCTCAACAGAGCGCACGCACATTTATATGGGTGACGTCAATTTCATGAGTTGGGCCTACTTGGCATAGGCCAAGTCCATAGTACACATGCACGTCATTCTCATGTAAGTTAGGCCAATTAGCATAGGGTCTGAAGCGTTTATGGTCGTTTTTATCTCCTTCGATGTAAGTTTGTACTCTATCATGTTCCTTGTGATAAAAAAATACACGTTGAATGTTTTTTATTGTTATGACCTGTGAGATTTTCTTGTTTCGTTTTTTGTGCTTAATTTCTAGAAAAAAGTAAGTTTTTTTTTTTCAAATTACTAGGAGATTGGTAGAAATGTTATTTTTAATTCAAATTATTCAAAGAAAATGTGAATTGTTTCTGCATAAGTTCCTTTTTTAAAATAATGATAGAAACTACCCTCTAATAAAAGGCATACCCTCTAATAACAAGCAAAAAGAGTGTGTATCAAATAATCCTTTTTTTTTTTCCTCTTTTTCATGGCTCTAGTTTGAAAAACTTTGTCAAAATAAGAGCAGAGATGCCAAATAAGTAAAATTTTATAAATCATCAGCACCTTTTATTCATTTGATCAAAATACACCTAACAAAAACTTAATGGCACGTTAATTAGTCACCCAAAAAGCACATAACTAAAACTTAATGTAACATCAATAAGTTTTTACTCTCTTACCCTACCCTACTTCTATTAAGTAAAGCTTTCCAACACTTTACTTCAATGCCCTCATATTTCTTTATTTATGATTTACCCCTACTTTCCTTTTACTCTCACTCTCATGTTAGAACAAAAGGTTGTGGGTAAATGATGCTGGTACTCCCATGCACTTCTCAAGCAGGGTATTAGGGCTAAGAGGGATATGGTTGACAGTGAGATATTATGGGGTCAATTCATGGGCCTCAGAATTGCTAAGTCTCACATATTAAAAAACGTTGGAAAAATAATTTGTGGAAATTGTAAATATATTAAATAAATAAAATATTAAATAAGTAGGGAAGACGCTGCCAACACCCACCACCCCACCCCCCACCCCCCAAACATCCACCCACCCACAATAGGTGCAATGGTTTTGTGGACGTCTTCCCCAGGACCATACAACTTTCTAATCGGAAAATCTTCACCACCCATGCCCTCGAATAGATGAAGAAACTCCAATCCAATAGACCTCTAACATAAGCTTGCAGTAGCTATTCGGAATAATATTGAAAGAATACTTAAAGTGGAGAAAGTGGAGAGGAGAATAGAGAAGAGAAGAGTGGAGTAGGATTGGATGACCGTAGAGCATACCCAGACTCCTTATATAAGACTCCCGAGTAAGAGCTGTTGGAACGTTACACTTCTTTGAGGCATAATGTTCAACCGTTTAATCCTGCTTAGTCCCACGTTTAAATACACAGAACGTCAACCCTCCCTCAACGATCATCCACATAAGTGCGGAGACGTTATGACGACGACTAAAATCTAACTCAGCTCAGTGGCTAGTGGAACCAGATCCAAGCCCACCTAGGTCCAAAAAAACACTCGTGCGTGTAGCCCAACCCGCCCTCCACGGATGCATGCACCGTACAATCGACCGAAGCGCCTTTGTGACTACCACCCGGCACCACATAACCCTCTAACAAGCCAAACACCATAAGCAAGAGAGGAAGTTAAAATAAATGCCTATTTAAGGGTTGTCCTCTTCCAATGCAGAACTCATAGAAAATATAGAGAAGAAAAATGTGCTTTAATGCACAAGAACATTAACCATCCCCAACACATTAAAGTACATAAAGAAAATAAGCTACTTAGGACAATCTAAGGAGATTTTGTATAAGTGTAGGTGAAATGAGTTTTGAACCTTCACTTAGTGTACTAAGTTTGAAAATACCAAAACTTTGTGGTGAACTAAGTGTAACACCCCAACCTGCCTTAATTTCAATTAAGAGTCAACTAATTGAGATTAGTGGCTTAATGGATGTTTTGAATGTAGTTGGGATTGATTAGGTAGAATTAGTTGGGTTAGCCCTAGGTAGATTATGACTTTTTGTAGTGTTTTGGATTTTGTGTGTTCAGAAATTTTATGGGTTTTGGGCGCATTGCATACAGCATTGCATGGGCAATGATTTTCACGTTTTGACCCATTGGATTCGGACCCAATCTGACCCATTTTCAACCCATTCCCTCCATAAAGCCTTTCTTTGTAGATTTTGTGAACTACCTGTGCTTGCATGCAAAACCCAGAAAAATCCCCATTTAAACACCATTCCAACGATCCTCTTCTCTTCTTCCTTCATTTCCAGCTAAGGCTTCCTTTCTTCTTCATCTCTTCTCCAAATTCTCTCGAGATAATACTTTGGGGACCTTGCATGTGAGCTTCGAAGTTCTACCTTCCTCTTCATCGTCAACTACATCTTCTACAAGATTTATAGTCTCCTTCAACCTTATTTCGCTTCAATCTTCTACATTGGTAAGTATTTCTCATCCTTTCCCTTTCTCTTGCTTCAAATCAGTGAAAGAATGCTAAAATTCATGCATGCATGTTGATTGCAATCATACCTTGCATTTTCACCATTTTAGGTTGCTTCTTGAGCTTACATTTTGGGGGTTTTTAGTTTGGAGAGCTTGGCTTGGCTAGGAGGGATTTGAAGTGTAAGATTTGAGTTTGCATGTATGCTTATTGATTCCTTGAATATGCTCATTCATGTTAGACTACCCATTTCTTAGCTCAATTTGATTTTTGGTTCACATTTATGTAAGAAATGGATTTGTTTTCTTCTTGTTAAATGGTGATGTTTATGAGTATGTTTGGATGCTCAATTGGCGTATCAAATGATGTTTGGAAGTTTGGGAGAAGCAATGGTTGGCCTTGGAAGAGAGCAAGGAAGTTCCAGATTTCGGATGCAGAATTTTGGACTGCCCGTTCAAGCGCAAGATTCCCCACTCGAGCGCGCATGCTCTCTGGATTGTGTCCGCTCGAGTGCGTAATTGCCCGCTCGAGCGCACCTGATACATGTGTAAACTAGGTCAACTCCCAACGGCCATAACTTTTGAACTGTACGTCCGAGTTTGGAGGTTCACATACCGTTGGAAAGCTCTTGAAGCATAGAATTTAATGGTCCTTATATATATATATATATATTTGATTTGAGGTATGGAGATAAAGAGGATATTGGATTTTACATAAATCTTAGCAACCGGGCTGTACCGTGAGCCAAGTGATGAACCGCAATATGCTTAGATTGTTTTGGCCTAATAGTTGGACTTTAAGGATGGATCCCTTGAACCCCATATCATGCCCAATGGACTTGTAATTCATGTGGGTGGGGTGTGAGCAACCGTGCACCCACAAAGGGGCTCTTGTTCTTCATATTTATGATCTGAACCAAATGTGTTATACTAAGGGATTCGACGTCTAAATTAAGTAACGCCAATGGCTCCTTCGTAAGCCACTATCGCTGGAATCCTTGGTACTACACCGAGTTGGACGGTGAAGACCACGACTGTTCCTAAGACCGTAGGCTTGGCTTGATTCACATCTTGATTTTGTATATGATCTATATGCATGCATTTGCACTCCATTTCTAGTATTCCCGTATGACTTGACTATACTTCTATTTAGTTCTTATATATCTTGTCTATGCACCTGTTTATGTTTATATTCGCTTCCGCTTCTGCTCAGTTATACTTATGATAAGTTCTGATTATGTACCACATGATATGATCTGTTTCTGTATTATGTTATGATATTTTGTACACTTCATTCCACGAGTCGACACCACTTGGCTTCGACCCTATCTAAGTCGGACCCGGCTAAGTGTGGGTCTAGTTATATTTCTGGCCCTCTGCAGATGGGATTATATTATGAGGGTTGACCGGCACCCTAGGTCCACGATGGAGAGTTTCAGGCCCTCTATCTCCTAGTGGCACCACCCTTCTCTGTTCTGTTTTCTACTCACTTTATATTCATGTTTACATGGTTAATTTGGGAAAATGTAGCTAATGTGGATGTGCCATCTAGTTCTGTTATTTATGTGTATCTGTCATTTATGATTCGTATGTCTCATGCTTATTCATGCACAGACTAGGCCTAGTGTTTACACTTTGACCTCATATGATTTATATCTGTCTAGTTATTTATTTATCACATGTTATAGAGTTTATATTCATTTATCTTGCTTAGCCTAGTTTAATGGTGCTACACTTGGCGTTACAAGTGAGTACCTCGATGCCAACGCCCCGGGGATCAACGAGGAGGACGAATCTCCTCGACATGTAGCTGAATGGACTTCTGATGATGTCTTCTAGACATCTACCCGCTGAGTTGGATGTCATATGACCCATGGACCGTGGCATGGATTGCCACATCTTTGTTAGCATTTATGGACTTATTTACGTTATGGCTTGTAAACCTTAACTTAACTTACTTCTTTCTTTCTCTCTATCTCTTGAACTTAAACTTGAACTTTAAATCTATGCTCATGAACTTTTATGCTCTATATCCTGATGAATATGATATTGTTGGATTACAATTGGATAGCTATTTGACAAGATTGTACAGGTGAAAATAAAGGGTTATGAGAATATTAACCTCACACGTGATATCATGTGGGTGAATTCCGTTCGTGGGGACGAAGGGTCAACGAGTTTGACTCGAATCCCCATGCGGGCGTATATCACACCTCGAGATGAGTGCAGTCTCAAGCTCGGGGCGTGACACTAAGATCTTGAACCAAGAGTTTATCCAGTAGATAGTACTTATTGTATACATAATACCAGCGTCATGGGGATTCATATAAAACCATGCACATTAACAACCTTGTACTATCCCGACATTCATGAGTGCTCTAGAGAGTAGCCATACTTCTCATAGGAAGCGACCTAACTTCCACACTCATATGGGTATACTCTATGAATGGAATTCCTGTACAACGCCCCGCTTATAAAAAAAAGTAGAGTCTCACCGACTATCATACAGGAAATGAATACTTCACATCATACAAATGAGTTTGTATACATGTCAGGGTTTCAAAGTGTTCTTACATTGTCACCCAAAGATAACTTCGGTTTTCCCATTGAACCTGTCCCATGGGATCTCCAATCAAATGGATCGGGTGTTCATTATGGGTGACTTATCCTTTTGAGACTTAAGTCTCATTCCGCTCAATGTTAAGATTACTCAATCTGTGCGAGTCCTTTAGTTAGTGGATCGACTAAATTTTCCATGGAACTCACAATATATGTCGCAACTACCCCTTGGTTGAGTAACTGCCTCAATAGATTGTCTCTCAAATGTAAATGTCTAGATTTACCATTATACGTGTTGATCGGAAAATTGTGACAACTTGAAGAACATACAAAAAACACCAGAAAAGAATATTTTGCATAAAAAAAAAAATTGTACATTCATTCCTTTCCCCTTTTTATTTTTATGTGAGTTCAACATTTTAGCCTCGTGGGTGCAAGTTGTTTACGCATTTTATTTTTTTCTTTTTCAGACAACTCTCCCGTCCGGCTTCAAAGATTAAGTGTTAAATTAAAACATAAGGGAAATATAGAACATGCACTAAAATAGAAAACATAAGGGACCGTTAGCCAGAATCTCGCTCAGCCAGTGGTTTGTTGCAGTGCCTTTGTTGGCCAGTTGTTTGTTGCAGCTTCTCTGCCTCCTCTTCTTTCCTTCTGAATTTACTGGAAAAGCATCAGCAGATCATTTGAAAGACTGTAAAACTCAGGGTGTGAAGATGGATGTGTTTTTTTTTTAAGTCTTTTAAGAAGTCTTTATAATCTATCACCCATTTTTCCGGGGATGCGAAGTGTAAATCCCAAAGGAGTTGTTAGATTTTTATACCAATGGAGAGTCCAAGGTTGTGCCATTTTGAGGTTGTTGTATGGTAAGGCAAAACGATGAATACAATGGAGTTAAAGACTTCCATCACTCCCTAAGTGAAGAAAACAAAGAAAGTCCTAGAAGACTAGGGATGTTAGTTATTCTTTGTGATGTTTGGCATGGTCTCAAGTACTAAATGAGCTCTTTGGTTGCATTTCCAAAGGTTAAGTACCTAGTCTTTGGAGTTTGAGGTTGCTGGAACAGGTTGTTGGGGTCTATGCCACTCGTTATGCGCATGCGTGCGGAGGCATGAATTACCATGATCGAATGATCAATCAACCACAATAGAAAGAGAAAAGTCACACAAAGAATTTACGTGGTTCGACAAACTCGCCTCCGTCCAAGGGAAAGAAACTTGACTTTCCTGCATTAAACCCCACGTGGTTCGGAAGACTCCGCCACCCACGGGAGTCTCTCACTGTCTCACCGAGTCTACGGTTACATATTACATCAATATACAATATGTACTTTCTTGGCTCCGAAGAAAGCCCCTGTATAAAGACCATAATACCCTTAACTCTAAACCTGGTTATTGGCCAACCCAATGAACCAATCTGGGTAATCCAGAATACAATACATAAACCCAACAACCTCCACCTTGGCTTGGATTCCGCATAACTCCAACCACAGGAAAATCAGGAAACGTCTTCTCGTACCTTGCTGAATGGTACATCCTGCACCGATGGTGCAAACTTCATTCTTCAACACTCTTAACATGTTGAACAATCACATTAACTTTTAGCAAAGTTATTCTCGCCAAACTCCACCTCGAACTTAGGGTTCAAATCCAGTGATAAGTCTAAGTGATATCAAAGTTTAAAGCACTCATAATCCAGCCGACAAACTACCTTGAGTTCAATACCTCTGCAAAGATCATTCACAACGAGCATGCAAGAAAAAAAGAATCAGGAACCCGAGTCCATTTGACTCCACAATTGCAGAACAACCCCTACCTCCAAACGATAAAAAACCTTGTTTAACCTGGTCTAAATTTCTGTCTTCGATCAGTTAAAACCCCTGCTTGACCACTACTGGTATAGGCATGCATGACATCAGTTCCTGCTTGCAACTTCTTCACTGGCTGGGCTTTGGCAAGATGAACGACATCACATGTGATCCGACATGTCATCCAAACGAATATCTTCATTTCACTGAATCTGCAAGCCTACTTCAATATGGTCAAATATGGCCCCATTTAACCCTGCCCTTATGATGTCAAACACTTGCCAACTTTGCTTGCTCTTACTATCGAGTTTAGTCGACTTGATCCTAGTATGAACCTGACCCGTCCATGTCCTATTTTCTCACTCTAGTACTACCTCAACTCCTCCTTACTTATCCAAGCACCTTATTTTTTAGTACCACGCTATAGATTTTGTCACCACGAGCATAATGGAAGAAACGGATCTAAAATCGGACTTCAGATGGCTCTCATATCGCAAAAATAATTCCCAGCCCTCCGATTAGTCAAACTTTTTTGGTGACCATTGGACTGCCAAACCCTTTCTACTACTAAGTAGATTTGTTCGCAACAAATCCGTAGGTACAAACGGATCTCCGATCAGACACCAGATGATCAAGATATTGCGGAAAGAAGTTTTAAGCGTCCATCCTATCAAACTCATGTTGACCATACTGTCTCTTAAGTCAACTGTCTCTGCTGGTGGAATGGGCTTCTGGAATCTGGATCAGGTCATTCTGACCTATACCCAAACAAACTTGGCCCAGGGAACCAAGCTTCTTCCTCTCTGTTCTGGTTTAGATTCTGCAACCAGAACCCCTGGACCAGATTCCTCTTATCTTCTCCGAGAGTGGCGAAGCTGACCAACGATGGGAACACTCGACATATGGAGATGGACGGCAAAAAACGGCGGCGGCGGCCGCTTCTCCGGTCTTCTCCTTTGCGACAGAATTCAGTTCTCCTATCTCTGCCACCAATCGAACCCAGGCGCTATCCTTCCCCGATGCCGAATAGCAATTCTGGATTGTTCTTCTGTCCTTCCTCCTCCGGATTGCCCCCTCTTTTTTCTGCAACAGTGTCCCGAAGGAAAACCAGCAGTCCTATCTAACCGAGAGTTCTGGGACCACAAACGACAACTAGGCAGCCTTTGAGAACCCCCTCTATCGTCTTCTTCGACGACTTTCAGCTAGCAAAACCGAGAAGCCCTTTATTTCCGGTAACCTCTAAAATAGGGGACACAAGATAGCCCTTCTTCATCGATCTTCTCTATTTTGGATTTCTGCAAGAAATTCGATCGGTGTGGCCCACCGGAACTCGAAGTCATACCTCAATTTTTTGCAACGAGCCTGCAAAAATCTGATTCGTAACATGAGCACAGCACAATCCAAACCCTAGGCAAAGCCTAAGCTCCGTCACTCAATCTCCAAGGAACTCCACCTCACTCTCAAACCCAAGGATCTCAACCTCACTCTCATACTTGTTGAGCGGGTGTGTGGAAAAGTGTGAATCACCTCGATCGTATGATTAATCAACCGCACAAGAAAGAGAAGAATCACACATAGAATTTATGTGGTTAGGCAAATTCGCCTACGCCCACGGGAAATAAACTCGATTTTCCTCTGTGTTATTCACTCTGTATGTATCTCATGGGCGAAACTTGACTTTCCTTTGGGTTATTCACTTTTGCACTTATCCCATGGGTTACACATTACATCACTATATAATGCTCTCTTTTTTATCTCTCAAGATTCCCTATCTTAATCAACAAGAAAGTTTTGGTAAAATTACAAAAATACCCATGATCCTGAATTCACTTTGTCTAGACCCACTTGACCAACAATTTCTGTCAGAGTTGTCTTGGGTCTAGGCACCAGCATGGGCCTTGACCTTGAACAGATGGATGTGAAGACTGCGTGTCTTCACAATGACTTGAATGAAGCGCTCTCCATGTCTCAGCCGCAGGGGTTTGAGGTAGAAGGAAAAGAACAAATGGTTTGCAGGTTGAAGAAAAGTCTTTATGGGCTGAAGCAAGCACTAAACCAGTAGTGCAAGAAGTTTGATTTATTCATGGTGAGTTACGGGTACTGGAGGATAGCTATAAATCACTGTGTTTATGTTCGTAAGTCTGCTAATGGAAGAATTATTATCCTTCTTTTATATGAAGATGATATGGTGATAGTTAGACATGATAGTAAGATGATTGGCAGGTTAAAAGAGGAGACGTCAAAGACTTTTGACATGAAAGATTTGGGTCACGCACGACAGATATTGGATATGTGCATACATCGTAGTGACAGGAATGCCAAGAAGCTGTGGTTATTACAAGAGAAATATGTTGAACGAAAGCTAGAAAGTTCAACATGAAAGATGATAAGGCAGTTAGCATGCCTCTAGCATGTCACTCCAAGCTCAGGAAGAGATCTTGTCCTACTATAGATGAAGAAAATGAACGAATGACATCTTTTCTATGCTCCTCAGTAGTTGGGAGTTTTACGTATGCCATGGTATGTACGTGGTCAGATCAAATGGGTTCAGGGTCATGGGTATTTTGGTACAGTAGTTAGGAGTTTTACGTATGTCATGGTGTGTACGTGGTCAGATCAAATGGGTTCAAGGTCATGGGTATTTTGGTAATTGTACCGGGACTTTCTTGTTAACTACGATAGGATTTATTAGAGGATAAGAAAGAGGGCATTATATATTGATATAAAGTGTAGCCCATGAGATATATATAGAGTAAAGAACCCAAAGGAAAGTCGAGTTTCTTTCCCGTTGACGTAGGTGAGCTTGCCGAACCACGTAAATTCTCTCTGTGATTTTTCTTTTTCTTGTGTTTTTGATTGATCGTTCAATTGCGGTCAATCGCGGTAATTCACGCTTCTGCACACATGCGCACAACACAGATTTGGCAGAGTTTCCGTGTGAATGGAAGTCGCTGGAGTTTCTGCAGAGTTGCAAGTATGGAAGCTTGATGATCCCCAAGGGTTGTCCAAGGACCCATATTTATAGACTTCTCGGATAGTGGAGGTAGTTAGAGGAAGTAGAGAAGGTGGGGAGTGAAATGAGCACAAGAATGTGCACTGTCAAGGACCGCCGGTCGTATTGGAGCCAGGGGGCCAATGGTTTGAATCAGTCAGCACGAAAGTTGTGCGTGAAACTGTCTCAAGGTGAGAAAACTGCTTGAAAACCGTCGGCCAGTGGTTTGAAATGGTCTTCGTCAGAGGTTCAGGTTGTTGTGCCCGACTGTCCAAGTTTCTACTTGGTTAGCTGTGTGAAATTGGTTGTGGAATCGGCAATTCAAGTCAGAGGCTGAATTTTGACTTATTTCCTCTTATTTTAACTTCCGTTTTTCTTGAAAGTTTGAGAAGACCTTCTTGACCATGTGCCTGACCACCTTTGATCTTTAACCCATGTTTTGACTTCCAGATTTTGACCTTCACACTGCTAACCGGTTGTCCTCTTGCTATGTTTGTCTTTTGACTTGATCTTTTGAGATTTTCTCAAGTGCCAAAAAGATGTTTTGTTATTAACCTTATCAATTGATGGCTTTGGATCACGATAGAGAGAGATGACTGAAACCAACTTATTCCACATGGGAATGTCGGTTATTACGTTTTGCAACCATTCTACTTCTTCGACGATCTAATGCCATGCAAATAATCTCCGAATCTATTATGGATCGGGATATACAAGATTGCTTATCAGATTTTGCACGAGACGGCTGCATTACATAAAGTAACCAAATAACCGCTCATAGACTTGAATTCTTCATATTCCGATATCCAGTTAGCATCGCAATACCCTTCTAGTACAGCGGGATATGTCACACATTGTAGACCATACCATAGTCAATGGTTCTCATAAGGTATTTAAATACCTAGATAACAACCACCCAGCGCTCATTACAATGATTACTTGTGTACCTTCTTAATTTCCTTACTGCACATGCTATGTTAGGTCTAGTACAGCTCATGAATACACTAAACATCCAATTGCTTTAGCATGGTCTAATTGAGATACACTTTCTCCCTTGTTCTTGAACAATTTGACACTTGGATCAAAAGGAGTGAAAACATCATTTCCTCCAAACATATTAAACTTCTGAAGGACTTTCTTAATATAATGAGATTTGGATAAAACAATCCCTTCAGAGTATTTATGAATTTTAATCCTTAGAATAACTTCAGTCTCACTCATATCTTCCATGTCAAACTTAGAATAAAGGAATCTCGTAGTGCTCTCTATTGAAATTAAATCAATTCTAAAACATAACATCCACATACAAGTAAATTATAAATTTATAATACAGGAACTACCAACATGTTTATAAGCAACACAATTATCTGACTCATTTATGCTAAAACCAGCGAATATTACAACTTGATCAAACTTCTCATGTCACTGCATAGGACCTTATTTAAGGCCAGAGAGATTTGATTAGCCTACAAACTTTATATTCTTTCCTGTGTAATGAATCCTTTGAGTTGTTCCATATATATTCCCTCTTCCAAATTACACTTTAAAAATGCAGCTTTTACATCCATTGGATGGATGATTATATTATGGATAGAAGCTATGGCTATCAAAACTCTAATGGTCATAATCCTGGTTACGGAGCATAGATTTCAAAATAATAAGCTCCTTCCTTTTGTTTGAATCCTTTTGCAACTAGTCTAACCTTGGATTTTTCTATTGACCAAGGTATGATTTGTTAACATAGATTAAATTTCACTATTACGGGCTTCTCTCCAAAATGCAGCATCAGGAGATTGCATGACCTCATGATAAGAAGTGGGGTCATTTTCCAAGATGTATGTAAAAAAGTCATGACCAAAGGTAGATTCCTTCCTATGTCTTTTATTTCTACAGGGTTCAAAGTCCTCGGGGCCCTTGGGTTCGGAATGATAAGATGAGGATGGTCCCATATCATTGGTATTACTACTAGTAGAAGTTGATACTTGTTTATATAGAAAAATAATTTCAAAGAATACGGCATCTCTATACTCGATTATTGAATCTTGATCTATTCCAAAAATGACAAGGAATATATATGCCTTACCATGGAATGCATATCATATAAGCACTCTCTTGTGTTTTACGTCCAACTTTAGTCATTTTAGGGCTGGGTACAGCAACTTGGGCTGAGCACCCCCACACTTTTAGGTATTCCAAGGGGTCATATACCCTTCCATAATTCATATGGAGTCTTATTGTACTTTTGTAAGGTATTAAGTACATGACAAATTGTAAAAAGAGCTTCCCCCATAAGTTCTTGTGTGGTCAAGAGTTTTTGAACATAGAACTTACCAATTTAACAGAGGTTCTATTTTCTTTTATGCTACACCATTTTGTTGCGGGGAGTAGGGAGCTATCACTTTGAATTACATCCAAGATTTTAAATGTGTTTGTAAATTTATTAGACAGATATTCTCCTCCTCTATCAGATCTCGAGATCTTAAATCTTTTTTTTTTCTCAAATTGATTTTCTACTTTTAGTCTAAAAAGATTAAATTTTTCAAGAGCCTTGGATTATTTTTAAGTAAACAGACATAAGAGACCCTGAAATAATCATCGACAAATGTTAGAAAATATATTTTTTTACCACCTCTAGTTATATAATTTATTCAATTCACAAACATCACTATAATTAGGCCTAGTATTTCAGAATATCTCTCAACACTTTTAAATGGTTTTCTAGAAAATCTAGATTGAACGAAAATCTCACGGGATTTAGATTTTAATTTTGATTTAGAAATTAAATCGACGTCCATCGTAGTTTTTATAAATGAATAATTCATACATTCTAATCTAGCTTGCCATAAATCAGAAGACACAATAATATAAGCAGAAGTAAAAGCATTTTTATTACCCACGAAGTTTACATTCATTTGGAGAAGGCCTTCATAAATATATACAAAAACTCCATTTTTGGTAATCACAAACTTACTTGCTTTAAATACCATTTTACAACCATTTTTGCTTAAAATTGACCATAGAACAAGTTCTTTTGCACTTCCGGCACATGAAGCACTTTAGTTAAAGTCAAAGACTTGCCGATGAAAAGTGTAAAACTACTTTCCCATGACCAATTACTTTGGTTGTAGAGAGGTTTTCAATATAGAGCTCTTATCCATCTCCAATCTGCCCACAGAAGACGAAAGCACTTCTGTCGCTACAAATGTGCTGGATTGCACCAGTGTCAACCTACCTCTCTATAGTTGCTTATAAGGTTCAACATTGTCACTACCACCACAAATTATCTTCTGTGAAATTAGCCTGACTTTTAGCTTTATCCCTTTTATATGGCGGCATTCCTTTACACAGTGGCCCTTTTCCCTCAAACAAAACATTTTTCCTATTATTTATATCCTCGTGGGGTTTAAGAGCTTGATTCTTCCTAAGAATATTAGGCTTAGGTTTTTCCTGATCATTCTTAGGCTTCGGAGTGAAGAGCAAGATCTACGACGTCGCGTACCGGCTAACTTTACTGCAACAGTTGTCAAGGGCATACAACGTTTTCCGCATCTCAATGTTAAAGAAGTACGTCCCCGATCCACACACATTCTACAATATGAACCATTGCAAATTAAAGAGAATGCAATATGTGTGCAAAAGTCTGCTCAAACCATTAACACGAAGGAACAAGTTCTAAGGACAAGGACTATTCATTGGGTCAAGGTTTTGTGGGAGAATCATAGCCTCAAGGAAGCTACATGACCAAGTTTTGAAGAAATACCCACACCTTCTACCTAAGGTAAGTTTGATTCATTTAGAGGACCAAATGTCCTAAAG
The DNA here is from genome assembly GCA_029852735.1 of Persea americana. Classification (NCBI taxonomy): domain Eukaryota; kingdom Viridiplantae; phylum Streptophyta; class Magnoliopsida; order Laurales; family Lauraceae; genus Persea; species Persea americana. The sequence continues at coordinate 27,554,949 of CM056818.1, read as the reverse complement.
GGTGGAGGCTGTAAGATGCGGATCCTTTATTTCTGAGATTAGCATTATTTGATCATGCTTAACCATTAGCGATGCGTGTCTAGATCCTATTCAAGTGGTTTTGTGAGTTAGAATGAGGTTTGGTTAGTTTTGGGAAGTTTTGAGGAGTTTCGTACCAAGTTCCATACTTGGGTATGGCCTAGTTGGTTGGGTTTTTTTTTTTTACTATGAAGAGGGTGGTACCAACCCTTGGACCCTTGACCTCTTGTATACACTCCTGATCAAGCAACCATTGAGGCACAAGGAAGTTTTGGTGGAATCGCCTAGTTTAGATTCCGGGATATACAAGGGGTATTTTGATCATTTCAGAAAATTTACCGTGATGGATCCAAAAGTCAGGTCTCATCATACCCAACAACTTTCATGTTCAACTCATGTCCATTTCAGGTCCAGAAACACAATTTTTTTTACCCCGGCACCATTTTCAGGGGGTATTCGTAACTATGAAATTTTAACTTTTTATAATCGATCTCCAAAAATCCTAAATGTCGACTTGTTGGAAAGCTCTTTCAATTTGGGTTTTTTGGTCTTTGCTCGAGCCCATACGAGGCCCAAAAAAACCTCATTTAGCTATCTCAAGCCTAGCCCATTAAGTTGTGGCAAACTTATAATTTCTTAGACTTTCTTTTGTATAAACTCAAGCCCAAACCCTAGCCCCTTCTCATTTGCACGACCACAACACCTTCCAACAGTCTTCTCCTCTTCCTCTCTTCATCTTCCCTTGCTTGATCTTGATTCCAAAGGAAATTCTCATCAAATCCAAGCTTATAAAGGAGTTTATTGCCATCTTCTTCCTCTCATCCTTCATTTTTGTGAAGATCTGTGTGTAGCAGCCCCTTTCTTGCACTTCTTCTTCGTTGAGATCCTTGGAGGGGAGATCTTCTTCCCCAATTGCTTCCCCCATGTTTAGAGACCCATTCTCTCCATTTGTTTAGGTTTTGATTGTGGCTAGCATGGATTTGGGATTTCTAGGGTTTTCCTTGCTTAAATCCGAGATTTCTGGTGGGAGAAGATTTCTGCAACTTTTGGTACTTGTGAGAAGATTTTTGGTTGATCTTGTAGCCAAGGCAAGTGCCCATTTTGATGGCATCTCAAGCATCAATGTATTCCCATGATTTATAGTTAAATGATATGTATATGATGGCCATGATTTCTCTAAGTTAGATGGATATACCCTCGTTCTAGGGTTCCAAACGGGTCAAGGGGTCTCAAACATATACATAGCATAAAATCATTGGAAATATTGTCTTTGAATTAATGAACACTTCCGGATTGTTTGGTGGCATGTGCGACACAATGATGGCCGACTGTATCTAACCTTAGTGTTGAACATCCTCACTTTCTGGATGCACCAAGTGTAATGAATACCCGACGTTTGGATGTTAAGTGCGAATAGAATTGAAGGTCATTGTGGTTCCCTGTAGGCAATCCATACCCTAAGATGACCAGTGTGGGACCCCTAATGATATTCAAACTTCTTGTTAGTATCATCCTCATGTTATTCTTGATTTTAATGATTTTTGTCACTTTATTCTTTTATCGACATTTGTTTTGATCAAGGACTTACCCGGCCTTAGTGTCTTGACCTTTGGGACTCTATGGGATTAACTCGCAATTTCCACCCTGCTTTGACCCTGGATATACCCAAATCCTTAGGAGGTCTCCTGGGATGTGTGCGAGCAATCGTTTGCCATGCCTGTCTCAAGTTACCTGGATCACATTTTCAATTTCTCTCCCGCTTTGGGCTATAATTCCTAACCAAACCTATGTTTTCTCATGCCTAAAATCAGCAATTGTGACTGTTTTGTATACTCGAAACTCGATTTACCCTAAAACTTGTATTTCTCTCCAAGTCGAACCCGTAGGAACAAGTTTAACTAGAAATCATCGTTTTCACTCATTTTCTCGATTTAAGAATTTTAACCAAGTTGTAAGATATTTCTCGATCAAAATATGAGCATGCTACTTATGTAAATCTATGTACGAATTTGGCAACAATCAGATCGATCTCACCCGGTTATTGCGCTAATATCCTTGGAAAAGATAGTATGCCCATAGATTTGCATACGCTCCTGCTCACGGTTTGGGTATGTATGCACATGTCACTTTGCATTCGTTGCTACTCTGGGAAGAGTATGCCCACGGCACGCGCTGATGTTCGCCCTCACTTGCAGGAACAGTATGCCCATGATAGTGCAATGCGTGCTACGATTGAGAATCGTGTGCACATGATCGAGGCCCATTGCAATTAAGCCGTGTGGATATCGTAAATCAGGTTTATTGTTATTATCAAGAAAATGCAATTATCATTCCATTTATCCACTTTTCAAGAACATGTCTAGTTTCATTATTTATTCGCTATATCTTGATTTACTTGTCAGTTATGATTTAGTATGCTTTTATTTGTCTCATTTATACATGCTATGCTCTTATTATGGAATCTTACCACGCATTCTTGTTTGAACCTACACTTGGTGCTGTAGGTATCGAATTCCTTGTCGATGAACAAGGCATTGCGGTAGTCCAAGAGGATTTGCCATTTGTACGAGAGTGGACAGTTGATGATGTAGAGTAAAGCATCTAATGCTGAGGAGTTCACGATAACATGCTGGGTTTCTTGAGAGTCTAAGTTTCTTTTGAGGATTATTTCTTTTGAGACTTGGATCTTGAGGATGTTTTATGTGGCCAATGTTTAGGCCTGTTTATATGGGTTGTAATCGAGACTTATTTCTCTAATATTTTTTTTTAGACTTGAACCTTAATTTATGGATTGTGTTTCATTATGCTATTATATATGAGGCCATGTAAATGTGTTATCAAGCTTTGTTGTTTGGAATGGCTCGCACAAGCTTCCGCCATGAAATCCCTCGTGGATTGAGGGCCCGGTAATCCTCACATAGTGGAATCCTGTGGGTACAAGCACGCAAAAAATTATAATTGATTATTATTTTTCCACAAAATTTTGCAAGTACGGTTCCACACACTTCGCGATCCCTCATTTCAAATTTTGGGTTGTGAGACGTTACCCACATTCTCAGAATCCTTACTCCTTGTTTCAGGATCTCTATGATGTTCTTGAATTCGAAATCAGTGTACGAGATCTTCCACTTTCATTTCATTCTTTTTGTATTTTAAAGTGATTCCAAATTCCTTTCAAGATGGTGGAGCTTGTGAATGGTACTACCAATAGCAAGTTATTCGGGTAAACCCATTCCCTCGGATTGGGCTTCATGGATTATCTTTTGAGAATATATAGCTATCACTGATTTTCCTTTTTCCATTTGAGAAGCCAAAAAATGTTCTATTGCATATTCTTTTATATTTGCATCTTCGGTAGCATATTCCTTTATCAAGGCTTCCCGTAATTTCTTGGCAATTTTGTATTTTGAAAATATGTCATCTATGAAATTATTTACATGGTTAGGATTTCATTTTTGCAATCAGAATCTTCAGATTTCCATTGATCATTTTGATAAGTACAGGCAAGCCCATATCCATATGGTTTGCGACAATCAGTAGATAAAGGATTTTCATAACTTTGAGGAGATACTCCAATTTCATCCTCCACATTTTAACATGTTGACCCTCAAAGTTGAATGCTTTATGATAGTAGTCCCTAACAGTTATTTTTAATTTATCTGCAATTAATCCACAAAGAGTAAATCAGCCTAAACTGTTGGAAAAATCACTTGCAGAAATTGCAAATAAATTATATAAATAAAATATTAAATCATTAAGGAAAAAAGTAACAGAACAATTAGTAGTTGAATCACGTCTCTGAAGACGTTTTCTTAAGGCGGATTTCACCCCCCCACACATGCAATAATCTTGCGGACATCTCCCCAAGGATAGGATGACTTCCTGATCGAAGAATCTTTATCACCCGTGCACTCAAATAAATGAAGAAGCTTGAATCCCATAGACCTTCAACAGAAGCTTGCATCAAATATTGGAAATATTAAAGGAACACTAGAATTACACTTCTTTGAAGTGTAACATTTGACCGTCTAATCCTGCGTTTCAATACGTGGAACATTAACCCTTTCGCTTATGTAGAGACGTTGCGACAACGGCTAAAATCTAAATTGGCTCAACCAATAGTGGAACTGAATTCAGGCCTACCTAGGTCAAAAACTACACATGCGCCTACGGCCCCAACCCACCCACCACGCGACGAGAGCATGGTTACCACCACCTAACCTTCTAACAAGCCAAACTCCATAAGCAAGAGTGAAATTTAAAATAAAGAGGAATTTACAGGAAAAAACCCATACATGGGTGCTAAGCAGAAAAGGACTCACTAAAATTGTGTAGACAGAAGGGGCCCCTTGGGCCCTTTTCGTCTTTTATTAATATATCTTTTAGGATGGTTGATATCGACCCACCCTATGCATCTACTAAAGGGCAAAGTTCAGAACTTTGCACATAAGAAAAGAAAATGAAAAAATGCTTTGCACTGTTTGTGGTTGCAAAAAGGGTCTCACACCCCTACGACAACAGCCCCTGGATGGTGGGCCCCCACTGACCCAACCCACCTAGGACCAGGGCCACCCTGCTCTTCCATGAGCGCCCAGCCAGATGGGTAGACCTGATCTTTGATCAAGTGGCTCTGTGGGTCCCACAAGTTTTGTCGAGTTTGAGATGTTAGAGGCAATGAACTTCCTGAAAATCCTATTATTTTTCTTTGTTTGATCTTTCCTTTACATCATGCTTCTAGAGATGGGTTTTCACATCCAGGGATTTACAACTTCATCGTATTGTAGCCTAATAGAAGATGGAAAATATTCATGTGCATCTATCCCTCACAAATAGGGTGAGGGATGCTTCCATAAATGGTATTTTTAAAGTACAAAAGGGGAATTTCAAGTACATAGGGTGAAGTATAAAAGGAGGATTCATGTGCAAAAAGGGAAAGTGTCATCATCTTATGGTGAGGGATAGATGCACATGAATGTCCCCCATAGAAGATATTTCAGAGTTTCCAAAAATTTATAGCACTATCGACAGAACCCAAAAGAAAGGGCTCATGCCCTTTGCTACTGGGTTTTTCTGATGGTGGGCCCTCAATGGTCCAACCCACCTACGACCTAGCCTACCTTGGTCTCCCAATAAGGCCCTGCCAGATGAATGGCCTTGATCTTCAATCTCTTGATTCTTCAGTAAAACGAAACGTTGGAATGGAAATAACCATTCCAGACTCATTCCATTTCAGATTCATTCCACTTTCAATTTCATTCCTACGTAAAATCATTCCAGCGAACCAAACGCTACCTATAAGGTGTTTAGGACGCTCAAAACTCTGAAAATTCCATTTAAGATCTATTCATCTCTATATGATTGATTCCGTTGGTCTGGACTCTTTCTCTTCCTCTCTTCTTTAACGCAACAAAGTAAATCGATGATAAAATCAGCGAAGCAAATAAAGGGGAGAGTTTCAATCAGTTTTGCCGTCCTGTTTTGAAAACTGAGAAAACCACATGGGGAACCATAGCTTTGATGTCAAAAGAATGGTAGAACCATAGCTTCTCCAGACACGTATCCATCCTTCATTTGATGAATCTCTCTCTTTATCTGTGTTCAAAACATCATTCGAGACATGATGTGGGTGTCATATCATATATGGGTAGATTCAATTAAACAGGCTTCTCAATAGAAAACTTAACATGGAATTATATGATTCAAGCTTTCGAAGCTATCAAAAAAAAAAAAAAAATTCAATATAATCTATCCCTTTCAGATTCTAAAACATATCGGTTGGGATCCAAACCTTGAGTTGGAGTTTGAAGGATCTTGATCTAGATTTAAAACCTTATGAATCCTGTATGCATGGACTTGATCCAGATTTAGGTATGAACTTCTCCTTGATCTGCAAACCCTGACTTTCACCGATTAGATATCCGTGGGCATTTCTGGTTGCCCCTTTTTGAAGAAACATCGAGCTCACCATGGAAATGATACCTCCAATCCAATATCACTTCTTTTTCTATTTTTCATAATTGGCCGTTCAATAAACCTGTATTGATTTTTCCACCCGCGTTGTGTCATGGTGGCTGGTGAACATCACATGTCTGGTCCTGAGCCTGGAGATTACAGGAAACTTGTGTCAAAACACCCATTGGAAGAAAAAATCACTGTTCTCAAGCAGTTTTGGTATAAACATGTCAAGAAAAAAAATGAAAAATGGTTAAATTTCAAATCTCACATTCTACCAACCTCAATTATAGAAAATGATGGTGACTTGCATCAAAAACTATGAATTAGAATATCATGTACACTCCTGACAAGATGGTCATCCCTGTAAATCCATCAGTGTCACCTCACTCTCTTTAAAATCCAAACTCAGAAAATCACAGCCTCCAAAAGGAGTGAGAGAGGGAGAGATCACATGAACGGAGGTCTACCCACACAAGAAAAAAGAGTTTTTTGGCAGAAAACGACCTCCTTTTCTCCGAAAATGGGCTACAGAAATGTGCCCTAATAGAGGGCTACCCACAGAGAAACATACCTACGAACTCAGCAACAAGACCATACAATCTACCCCAATGCAGCGAGTCAGTAGATATGGTCCATGAACTCACGATTCTAATCTTACGAAACTCCCCAACAGTTGCTTCAAATCTTAAAAATTGGAAAAGAACCTATGATGGATAGGCCAACGGTGAATGGCTAAGATGGTTGTTACAGAGAAAAGGAATAGAAAACGAAATATGACATGGAGCTTCACCAGGTTGAGAGAATTTTGGGGACAAGAAGAAAAGGAGGATTGGAGGAAAGAAATTGGCCCGAAGGAACCCAGAAACATCCTATGCCAATTAGTCAATAACTTTCGAAAGAAGGAACCGGTTAAAAGGCAGCATCATTTTCAACAGTAATGTAGAGGGATGATGCATTGTCGTGGAAAGAGGAAGGAAAATTTTGAATCCTCCCTACCCATTGGCAAACAAGTGAAGTAGACACTTACCAGTCCCAATACTTTGAAATTTTGTCACTCGTGCTACCCTGTGACCTGTGTGGAGGATAGAAACTTCACGGTGGCCCCACTGATTGAAAATGTGGACCAATCAGAAGGTGACGTCTTTTTCTTTGTTCAGAAAAAATAAATGGACCAATCAAAATGCATGTTCTTCCCTCTGATTTTATTTCAAACGAGTTTGTTCTTACTGTAAAATTGTGTTGATCACAATATTAATCTTTTGCCCAATCTTTTTTATCGGGCCACTTTTTGTTGGTTTAAAATTGGAGACATCCTGGTAGTGGGAGAGCCGAAGAGCTTGCACTCACATTTTGACCGGTGCGACAACAGACAAGGTCATGAATCCTAGATGCATGCACCCGCTTATAAAGGATGTCTCTAGATTTTACTTAAGTTAAAATTGACCCCACCTGTTGGTCATATGATTAAATAATGTATAAGTCATAGTTTATGCATTATTAACCATAGAAATTCTCTCCAACAAAATGTCCTGCATCATTCGATTTTCAATCTCTACCATTTACAAAAGTGAAATCCCCTCTAATCATAGAGTGGATGAACTTTTATTAGTGTATTGAGATTCTCTATTCATAAGTGGATTGCATTAATTCGATTGATTCGAATTTTCAATTAGTGGGCCACATGTGGAGCCCATCACTTAAATGAGAGACTTATGCATGATCGATTGATCAATACTGTTTTTTGGCATTCTCTTCATTGCTACCCATCATTTCAGGAGTGAAACTCGATGGTAGGCCATTTGTTGAAAATCAGAACTAGGCCATTTGTTGAAATTCAGAACTAGTCAAAACGCATGCTCTCCCTTTGTGAGGAAATCTTACTCTTAACAGAAAAAAATAAAAATCCACTGTAACATTGAGCAATAGATTAATAATGTGAAGATTAACTGTCATTAAACTAATGTTATAGTGAGAGCAACTCGGTTTAGAATAAAATTAGAGGGTAAACGTACACTTTGATTGGTCTAAAATCTCAATTAGTGGGCCCACCATGAGGTTTCAATATGCCACAATGGGAAACTTGGTGTTAGATTGTATGTCATCAATTCCAGTGGATGATATAAATAAATTCATTTATTATCTTAATTGATTTATAATTTCATGCTTTAGTGAGGAGATGAATGAAAATTCTTTTATCGCTGCACATAATTAATACAAAATGATATGATTGTTCATGAATTGAACATGAGCCTTTAACTATATTAAATGTGATCCGTGTATATAGATGAGATATATATGAAGGATATATAGATCACAAATCTTATACTTGAAGCTTTTTCACAACCAGTGATGAGAGTGAGTATCTCGTCTGAAAAGGTTGTACCTCTGCAATTATTACGAGATAGAATGGTTTGTCTCAACCATCAAAGTGGAAGACTCTGGGTTATTGTTCTAGGTCGACATTAGATGTATTGAAGGACCATGAGTAATACCTTGTGTCGAATATTGTCTCTAATTAAGGACCGCTCTCATGATTTTCAAGCAATAGGCTCTCAATCCCAAGAGGGTGATGGACTCAAGTTTCTTTTATGCATTTACTTTAAATTACTAATGAGTGAGGCTAGTTGTAGGTCAATACTTCAGTATATTGCGTAGATAATAGAAGAACTGTGGGAATATATATTCTCAAGATGGAATCTGTCTTTTAAAAAGAATAATATCCCCTTGTGTTGATTAATGAAATTTATCATCGGTAAGTGTGTACTCGTTCTAATTAAGAGTTAATCGGATGATATCGATGATCAGTGAGATTAATTGGGTCAAGGATAATAAGAGGTGAGTCCAATTTGGTTAGACAGTTTAAATCTAATGGATCCATAGATATAACTAATGGAGAGGACTACTTGCGGTAATTGGAAAGATTATGATCTTCTTGTAAAATTCTTATGACTGGAGTGCAATTGCATTTATATAGTAAAGTTATGTGCAATTAATTGTGGGTCCAGAATCTACATGAGATGTGGGGTCCAGATGCTTCAGTTGGAGCCAAATCTAAGGAATCCCTAATGGTCCCCATATTAGTTCTAAAAAGTAGAGTTGTATTCCAACCGTACTCATAAGAGAAAGAGGAGTAGATTACATAAGAGAGAAATGAGTAGAACTCATGCGAGAAATAGAAGTATGACTACTTAGAGCATTCAAAGAAGAAGTCTCAAAATCTATATATACTAGGGATGTACGTCCCATATAGAATAGACGAATTTTGTGCTCTCTCTTTTCTCCTTTGGTTTCTCTTGTTTGAGTGCGTTCGGGGCTTTCTTCTTAGATCCTATCATTCTCTTTAATACACTTGGATCATAGCGTAAAAGATGACAAGGCCTAGGAGATTGTGTCCGCAAAAGGGTCTCATGGAGTTAAGAACATCAAAGTCTTGATGTGAGCACAACATAGCTTCTCAAGTATAGATCTGCACTTGTCTGTTTATAGATCGAGATGCTTGTCCGTGCATTTTCAAATCTATTTTTGGCTGATAAATCTTCGATCTTGATACAATGAGATTAGAGGATTGGGTTCTTGGCCTTTTGGGTGTTTAATCCCAGTATCAACAGGGTCAAAAATTTTGAGATCCTATTATGAAAGTCCAACCAACTTCCAATAGTAAGGTTTTGACCACATTCGATCAATACCTGCCATCAATTTCTTGTGACACGTCTAACGCGACTCAAACCCATAAACATATTTGATGACAATAAAAATAAATAAATAAATAAAAACCTAGAAACATATTTGGTGATAGTAGGAAAAAAAAAAAAAACCTTACTAATTGTAATATTGTACTAAAGGCTCTTGCCAAGAGTTTATGTAAAGGACAAGCTCCTGTTGTAGTGGTTGTAGATCCACTGAGGTTAATGTATGCCAAGTTTCTGGTCAGGTGAAGTTTCACCCTCCAACCAACTGATATTTCCTAGAGTTTCATGAAGAAAATCATATTATCTTGCAAAATGTGAAAAGTCTATACTATCAAGAATGGTAGAGATTGGTTAGTTGGGGTGCAACTTCAACTATCCAATTTGTTGGCCTAGTGGGTCTAGACCAAGTGGGTTCATAGTCATCGGTGTTATGGTAATTGTACCAAGACTTTCTTATTAACTAAGATAGGATTTCCTGGGGGATAAAAAAGAAAGCATTATATATTCATGTAATGTGTAACCCATGAGATATACTGTATTGATCATACACATAGTGAACCCAAGGAGAGTCGAGTTTCTTTCCCGTGGATGTAGGCAAATTTGCCCAACCACATAATTCTCTTGTGTGTGATTGTTTTTCTCTTGTGTGGTTGATTGATTGTTCGATCGTATTGATTCACGTTTCCGCATACACGCGCACAAAAAGTGGTATCAGAGCTAGGTTACTAGGGTTGGATTATGCTGCGTTCCGACCGACAGATCGGATCAAGGTTTTGATCAGGATTTCTACACGTGGTTCTTCGTTGCAGAAAAGAGCAGGAGATCGATCTCTGTTGGGCCACATTGATCAGGGTTTCGAAGATCTCGAAGAAGAACAGAGGAGTCTGTTACAGCAGAGAACGGAGAAGGAGCCTGAGAGATTGGGTGTCGCAACACCGGACCGAGATTTCCAAACCTGGGCCCGCGACTGATGTGCCACAAGTTTCCACGGTGAGGATTCCCAAAACCAATACGGAACTCACATGAACAATTGTTTGCGGAAGCGTGTAGCAAATCTCATCTAACAAAACACTTTGTATAATATCGAATCACCATGCATATGTAAAAATCATTAAAACATAATATCAGAAGGGGAAAATGTAACATTGCATTCCCAACATGGTTTAAGTTTCAAGTTAACAAAAGTACGTTAGACAAGTTAAGTTACAATCCCAAATAATATTAGGCCAACAGAGGCCAATACATCCCAAAATAAACCAAAGCATGTATTCCAAGCTAAGTGCATCGCAACTCAAGACCCCACCCAACGTCTAGATGACGTCCTCGGGTTGCCACTCATGGGCTGGGGATAGCTCAACAGCCTCCTCCTGGTGCTCCTCCTCAAGGGCATCTGCTCATGCACGTGAGCACCAAAATAAATGGATCAGACACGATGGTCTGGTAGGTGATCAATTTAGACGTAAATATAATTCATTTTAAAATCTGAAATAAACAATGCTTAAAATCATTTAACGAATTCAAAACAAAACTTAAATAACAAACATGACAAAGCTAACGTGATTGAAAGAAAAAACATCATGATTCGTAAATCCACATTGAGCTCATCCTTTCTCCGTCAAACATGATGACAAGAACAAGCAAAGACAAAGCAAAGCGAAGTGAAACAAAGGAAAGGCCCGAGCCACATAAGGTGGGCGGGAATATTGGCTGCAGAACCTGAACAAAGCAAAGGTGTGTATAATAACACGACTAATCTGCAGATAGTCCATATGTTTAAGGACCCCCTAGTTAGTGGATTAGACTAGAAGGGCAGTCCAAGCTCAGTGGTATTCAACGGAGATCATAAATGCACAAAACATAATAATCCTTATACAAAACTTATGAAAGTAGGGGAATACACTTATCAAGACAAAACAAAGCGAGACTTGCAAAAATAGCGTAAGCTATAATAACATGAACTGAAGAAGTGATTCCCTTTATACATTCTTGAAACAATTCAAAACGAAACTAAACTTGCAAGACGAAACAAGTGTGAAATAATATTCCTTGTGTCAAAAATCGTGACTTTCAAACAAACTAGTCAAGCCCATGCTAAGAGTCTTCATTTGATCACCGTGTACTTAAAACCCAAAATATCGATATTTAGAGATAGTTTGATGTTCGGAGTAATTAGATAATTTTAAGTTTTAAATGCACAATATCGAGCTAAAGCTCACTTAACATAGTCTGGTTCTCATCCTCTTAAAAACCCTTTCAACGCCCCCCCCCCCCCCCCCCCTTTTTCTTCTTCAATCAATATTGCAGGTGCAGCATCAGGTACGCTCGAGCGGATGCACCCAGAACCTAGTTCGCTCGAGCTTACCCAGGGTTCGCACGAGCGAAGGCATCCAGAAGTTGGTTCGCTCGAGCTCACCCAATATCCGCTCGAGCAGACCAGTTTCAGGTGGCGTCCCCTTCAAACAGAAGCTTGCTCGCTCGAGCGAGCCCAGGCTCCGCTCAAGCGAACAGCCTTCTGGCTAAAATGTTTAGTGCATAAACTCCATTCTCCTTGAAACCTTCTTACTCCTTCTCTCTTCCATTCCCTTATAAAGCTTACAACATTCTCAATCTTTCTCATGAATATATTTTTTTTTTAACATTTCTAACATCCCATTGCATCAATCAAAACCCATTCAACAATTCACACTTCAAGCTCTTCCAATCTTCCATCCATCCAAAAACATTTGAACAAACAAATATAACTTAATTGAGTGGAAAATCTTTAAGATAAAACAAGTAACATATGCATTTCAAACTCAAAGTAAAATTTCCAACCATTCCACCATGATGAGATCATTTCATTTCAAAACTAAAACAAGAAGAACAACCCATTTGTAGCAAAAAAAAAAATTAGTCCAACATTTCAAGCACTAGAAGAGCTAAAGAGATCACTTGCCTCAACCAAAATGCTAGTCCAAACACTTCTCAAGAATCCTACCCACGAGCTAAGCCAAAACTCTACAAAAACCCCATGGAGAGAACCTCAAAATCAACCAAATTTAAAAGACAAGAACCCATTTCGAAATGGGTGTTGCATGTGTGAAAAACAAGGTCCTTAGGAGTTCACAAGACTCCATTAACAAGTAGGAAAGAAGTTCTTACCTATAGGTGGCCAAGCAAGAAGCAATGAGGAAGAAGAAGAAGTGGCCCAGCTGGAAACACCCAACAAATGTGTTTAATGAAGAGCTTGTAAGGAGAGGAAGATGGAGATGCCCACCTTCAGATCTTCATTCCAAAGCTTCTAGCCAAGGCATGCAAGATGGGAAAAAAGGAGGGAAGAAGTTCTCTCGAGTTCTGAACTTTTAACAGTGGGTATGGATGAGTGAGGGAGACGACTTAAGTGCATTGGAAGTAGGCCCCATCATGTATAAAGCTTGGGATGGTTAAAACATACTCTTACGGGTCTCAAATGAGATCGATGAAGAAGAATAGAATGTTCCTCGAAAAATCTAATTTCTAAAAAGTATAAATTTGACATAGTTTTGAGATTTCAAATATTGGGTCCAGATTTGGGTGTGCAAAGACAATTTTACCCTTTTTGGCTAAAACGCGGATTTTTGGGCCTCGAACGAGAACGGACTGAACACGAAAGTTGTAGGAAATCATGAAACCATACAAAATAAATCAAAGTCACAATTTAAATCAAAAATTCAAAAATCATCCTCCCATGCTCACACGTGCACTCAGGGTCTCCCTAAGTGTGTGACTAAAACCAACGCTCTCAAAATTTTCCAAACCTAATCCAAAAACTAAATCAAATCATATTCTAACCCAACGAACACTAAACCCTCTTATGATTAAACGCTCACTTAATTATCACTAATCGCGCTAATCCTGGGTCGGGATCTGACATTGGGGGTTTCCTTGATCTTTTGAGCCTCGCTAGGCCACAGAGAAACAGAGCCTCACAAGGGGCTGATATGGACTTTACGGACCGGATTTCAGAAGATCTGAACTGCTGCCATCGCTTTCGGTTTCTTGCGCTGCCATTGTCATTAGGCCGGAGTCCGCACCATCGCTGCGCCATTTACATCGTGATGTGGCCAGGTTGACTCGTGAGGGGAAAAAGACTCCTGCAGCGGGTTCCTCGATTCTGGTTACATAAACCAGAAGAAGAGGACGACCTAGGTTTTTTGCCCAGGCCAGGTTGTGTTTCGGGTCGGTTCTGACTTGACTTGTTTGCGGAAGCCCAGCCCAACGCCCAGGCCAGGTTGGTTCCAGATCCAGTTTGGGTTTTTGACCTGACCCATTCCAGAAGCCTAGAACCCCGACCGGTTTAGGTTCGGTTTGGGTTAGTTATGCCTGACCCGTTTGCAAAAGCTCAGTGCAGTACAACATACGTCAGCGAATAGTACGATTAGCAAGGGTTTGACTTGGGATTGCTGGTTGAGAAATTCTTCGTGCTATATCTTGATTATCTGGTGTTTGATCGGAGATCCGTTTGTGCCTACAGATTCGTTGCGAGCAGATTTGCGTAACTGTGGAAGAAGATTGACAATTTGACGGTCAACAGGAAAGTTTGACTAATCAAAGCGCAGAAAACTATTTTTGCGATATCGGAGCCATCCAGAGTCGGATTTCAGATCCATTTTTTCCAGCATGCTCATGGTGATGAAATCTACAGATTGGTGCAAAAATTGAGGATAGTGAAAGTTGTCTATTTTTCTTGATTATTCAATTGAGATGGAGAACAATACTATAAACACTACCATGATCAAATTAAACCATACAAATTGGTTAATTTGGGAATCAAAGATGGAGGATATACTCTATTGCAAAGACCTCTATGATCCCATTGAAGGGGATAAAGCTCGACCAAAAGATATGTCTGATGCAGATTGGAAAAAGATGCATATAATGGCCATTGGTCACATCAGACAATGGGTGGATAACAGCATATTTCACCACGTGTCTAATGAAACCAATGCGAATATCTTTTGAAAGAAGTTAGAAGATAAATATGAGAAGAAAACTGCAGTGAACAAAACTTTTCTGATTAGAAAGCCTGTGAACATGAAATTCAAAGAGGGTGGTAAAATTGAAGATCATATAAATAATTTCCAATGCGTTGTGAATGAATTGTCCACAATGAAGATGGTCCTTGATGACGAGATGCAAGCTTTATTGCTTCTAAGTTCTTAGCTAGATACATGGGAGACATTGGTCATTTCCGTGAGCAACTCTGCTCTAGACGGTGTGTTATCAATGAGTCAGGTTATTAGCAGCTTGTTAAATGAAGAAACAAGAAGGAAAACTGCAAGGATAGATAATGCATAGGCCTTTGTTACTGAGAAAAGGGGGAGGAGTAAGAGTAGGGGACCAAAGGGGGGTCGTGGTAAGTCTAGAGGTGGATCACAGACTAAGAAAAAGTCTGAAAAATGCTTCCATTGTGGCGAGGAGGGTCACATTAAGAAGAATTGCTTTGCCTTGAAGGGAAAGAAAAAAGCCAACAATGAGCAGAAAAATGACACTAACACTACAGCTACTTTTGATAATGAAGGAGTGGTACTGGCTAGTAAAGATGAAGAGTGTTTAAGTGTTGCAGATGATCAGGTTGAGTGGATTGCTGACACAGCAGAATCCTACCATGCTACTCCTTGTAAGGAGATATTCATGACGTACAAAGCAGGGGACTTTGGCACTGTGAAGATGGGTAACACAAGTCATTCGAATATTGTTGGGACCGGTGATGTCTGCATTCTAACCAATATTGGTTGCACAATGATGCTGAAAGATGTACGACATATTCCTGATCTGCGGTTGAATCTGATTTTTGGAACTTCATTGGACCGTGTAGGTTATGAGAGTTACTTCGGAAATGGCAAGTGGAAAATCACTAAAGGGTCTCTTATTATTACGAGAGGGAAGGCGTGTAATACACTATACAAGACACATGTAAAGCTATGCAAATGTGTGTTGAATGCTGTTAAAGATAGATCCTCTCTAAATCTGTAGCACAAGAGACTGGGATATATGAGTGAGAAAGGACAACAGTTATTGGCAAAGAAAGATCAAATTCATTACTCCAAAGGTACATCCCTTGACACTTGTGATTATTGTTTGTTTGGTAAACAACACAGGATATCTTTCTCTAAAACATCAACATAAAATCTAATGTGTTGGATTTGGTTTATTCTGATGTTTGTGGTCCCATGGAGGTGGAGTCATTGGGTGGCAATAAGTTCTTTGTCACATTTATTGATGATGCATCTAGGAAAGTCTGGGTATATGCGTTGAAATCGAAGGATCGGGTGTTCCACGTTTTTCAACAGTTTCATGTCATGATTGAAAGAGAAGCAGGAAAGCTCTTGAAATGTCCTCGCACGGATAATGGTGGTGAGTACACATCCAATCAGTTAAAAGGCTATTGTTCGAAGCATGGTATTCGACATGAAAGAGCAGTTTCCGGTACTCAACAGTACAATGGTGTGGTAGAGAGAATGAACCATACTATTCTTGAAAAGATGAGATGCATGATTAGAGTGACACAGTTACTATTTTGGGGTGAAGTCGTTCTAACTGTCGTGTACTTAATTAATAGGTCTCCCTTGGTTCCTTTGGATTTTGACCTTCTGGAGAGGAAATGGACAGCTAAAGTTGTTTCTTATTCACATTTAAAGGTGTTTGGGTGCAAGGCTTTTGCACATGTACCAAAGGAGCATCGTTCAAAGTTGTATGATAAGGCAGTATGTCGCATTTTTCTTGGCTATGGTGGAGCTGAGTTTGGCTATAGGTTATGGGATTTAGAGAAGAGAAAAATTATCGGAAGTAGGGATGTGGTGTTTCACGAAGACCAGTTCTTTGGAGATACTGAGAAGACTGAAAAGTCTAAAGAAGTTGTTAATTGAGTGGTTGATCTCACACTGACTCCTTCTCCAGTGTAGACTACAGGTGCCGAAGGTGGATGAAATGATTCGGATCGTGATGAGGCGCAAGGGTTGCCAAATGAGCAGGGTGTTGAGTAGGGGGAGCAGTCTCCTCAGTTAGAAACCACGGAACCTCAGGTTTGGAGTTCTACTCGAGAGCGTCAACCATCAACAAGATATCCTGCAACAAATTATATTTTGCTTACTGATGAGGGGGAGCCAGAGAGCTACTCAGAAGTAAAAACTCATGCAGATAAAGATGAGTGGATGAAGGCTATACAGGATGAGATGAGTTCTTTGAAAAAAAAAAACAATACTTATGAGCTAGTGGAACTGTTAAAAGGCATGAAGGTTTTGAAGAACAAATGTGTGTTCAAGCTGAAGAGAGATGACAGTGGAAAACTGATAAAGCACAAAGCACGGTTAGTGGTTAAAGGCTTTGCGCAGACGAAAGGAATTGACTTTGATGTGATTTTCTCTCTAGTTGTAAAGATGGCTTCTGTCAAAGTTGTCTTAGGTCTAGTCGCCAACATGGACCTTGAGCTTGAACAAATGGATGCGAAGACTACATTTCTTCACGGTGATTTGAAGGAAGAGATCTACATAACTTAGCCGGAAGGGTTTGAAGTAGAAGTAAAAGAAGAGTTGGTTTGAAGGTTAAAGAATAGTCTCTATGGGGATGAAGCAAGTGCCGAGACAGTGGTACAAGAAGTTTGATTCATTCATGGTGAGTCACGGGTACCGAAGGACAGCTGCAGATCACCATGTTTATATTCGTAAGTTTGGTGATGGCAAATTTAGCATCCTTCTTTTATATGTAGATGATACGTTGATAGTTGAACATGATAGTAAGATTATTGATAGGCTGAAAAGGGACATGTCAAAGCCCTTTGACATGAAAGACTTGGGTCCCTCATGACAGATATTGAGAATGCAAATATGTCGTGACAGGAATGCCAAGAAGCTGTGGTTGTCATAGGAAAAATATGTTGAATGGGTGCTAGCGAGATTCAACATGAAAGATGCTAAGCCAGTTAGCATGCCTTTAGCCAGTCACTCCAAGCTCAGCAAGAGACTATGTCCTACTACAGATGAAGAAATGGAACGGATGATGTCTGTTCGATACTCCTCGGCAATTGGGAGTCTTATGTATGCCATGGTGTGTACACGGCCAGACATTACTCACGCAGTGGGTTTAGTGAGTAAATTTCTTTCTAACCCTGGGAAAGAGCATTGGGAAGGAGTGAAGTGGATCTTCAGATATTTGAGAAGTACATCAGATTTATGCTTGTGTTTCAAAGGCTCCAAACCAGTTCTTGAAGGCTTTACAGATGTTGATTTTGCAGGCGATTTTGATCATTGGTTGTCTACTTATAGGTACTTACTTACTTTTGCAGGGGAGGCTATTTCCTGGCAGTCTAAGTTGCAGAAGTGTACATTATTGTCTACAACCGAAGCAGAATACATAGCTGCTAATGAAACAGGGAAGGACATGATTTGGTTAATGAAAATTTTTCGAGAACTAGGTTTGAAGCATTGAGAGCATGTAGTCAGAGTGCTATGGATCTTAGCAAGAACGTTGCATACCATGACTGCACGAAGCACGTTGATGTGAGATAGCATTGGATTCGTGAGGTCATCGAAAAGATTCTCATGAAGCTGTAAAAGATTCAAACTGACAAGAATCCCTTGGATATGATGACTAAGGTCGTATCTAAGGGAAAGCTGGAGCTGTGTTCAGAGTTGGCAAGACTGAACTTCTAGTAAGGGAGTTGAAAGGCACATCTTCCCCATGGTCTAGAGGGGGAAATTGTTAGCCTAGTGGGTCCAAACCAAGTGGGTTCATGTTCATGTGTATTATGGTAATTGTACTGGGACTTTCTTATTAACTAAGATAGGGTTTCTTGGGGGATAAGAAAGAGCGCATTATATATATTCATGTAATGTGTAACCCATGAGATATACTGTACTGATCATACACATAGTGAACGCAAGGAGAGTTGAGTTTCTTTCCCGTGGATGTAGGTAAGTTTGCCGAACCACGTAATTCTCTTGTGTGTAATTGTTTTTTTCTTGTGTGGTTGATTGCTTGTTCGATCGCATTGATTCACGTTTCCGCATACACGCACACAACACAATTCTACAGAATATCTTCCACGGTTACACATCCCACTCTTCTCCTACCTGCCAGTGGAATCCCATATTAGGGAATAGGAACACCAATAGACCTCCTTTTATTGGCCATCATAAAGACATGACCCAAAAATGGGAGTATGGAGTATGGACCCTCTTTTTGGACCTAATTGATTATTGAGTACAGCTCCAGGTCAAGTCAGGTCCATTTTATATACAATAGAAAGTAATGTGAGAGCATGCAACATATGTGACCGATGTTATACTTTTTCCTACAGTAAGGTCCCTACAATATGTTATATTAATATCTACAATTCTGATTGCTTTAAACATCGTCTCTTCTTTTTTATGGCCTTGGAAATCTAAACAGATCAAAACCTTCCATCCACAGAAATGATTAGGGATCAGACGAAGAATTTGTACCAATATGCAAAGGCTAGGCTTGGATCTGAATCTTTGGCCCGTTTAATATATAGGTCCAGCTTGGTTAAATGATATAAAGCTCAATGCCCGGCTTGGCCCGAAAAGTAGTGCATTTTGATAATGATTGATAATACCCAAATATGTAATCAAAAAGTTCAAGAAAGTGGTAGAAAGCTTGGTGTGGCCTAGCCTAATTGACTAAATGGTCGGGCTCTAGCCAGGCACTTAAGGCCCATGTCAGGTTTACACCCGATATGAGCCAATGTTTATAGTGGTAAGCTGGGCCTGGATATGCCTTAGCCCAGGTTGGCCATGAACACCCCTCTAGACTTTTCTTTTTTCATATATCCCGGCTAATAGGTTGGGTCCCCAAGAGACTTCCACATGAGAGGTAATAGGAGCTCGCACATGCGAAGGGTAGACAACTTTCAGACATGAGGTAGTAGAAACCCACACATGTAAGGAGAACTAACATGCACATCGAAGGTAATAGGGACTCTTGCACATGAGGGGGTGGCTAGGTTCGAAACTTGGCCAGCCCGATGAGAATTGTCAATTGCCACGTCTTACATTCTTACCACTGATGTAAGACACCGATCTCCACCTCTTTGGTAAAAATACTTGTGGGTGAAATGAAGTGAAGTGAATATTGAAGAGAGAATAAAATATTAGGAGGTCTAATCTTAGTATGATGAAGCTTTGTTTTCAGTCGCTTGGTAAGAGATTTTTTGACTTTTGGATAAGAAGTAGACGGATTTTTGTCTTTTAGTAGTACGAGAATTTGTTTTTTGACTTTTTTTTTTTTAAATGAAGGGGAGAATTTTAAAATTTCATACTTTTGATATGATTCTTAGTCTTTTCTTGTCTGGTGAAAGGTGGCTTTACTTCACTCCACTCTATTAGTGAAGTGACGAAACAAGCCCAACTTGGGTGAGTGTGTGTCAGTACTTGAATTAAGGAAAGGAAACAAGCGGAAAACAAGAAAATGAAAAGTAGGGTGAAATCATAGCTTACAAAGAAGTGAATACCCACCCTTTTTTGGCCTTGGTGTTTTGAGTTTGGTAGTAACTACTGTTTTGGAGAGAAGCCAAGGCTGGTGGTCAATAGAGTTGGGGCTTGGAGTTGGCTGAGACAAAAGGTTTGGGATCGGTTTTAGGTTTAGAGTGTCAGGTGACTTGAAAAAGGGTTGATTGAGGGCAACAGTTGAAAAAGAGTTTGAGGGTTGGTTCCGTGGAGGGGGAGGGGTGGTTCTAGAGACTAGATCAGGTTGTGCTGGTTTATGAGTCTCAGGGTGTGGGTGAAAGGGATGTGTATTCAAGGTTTGTGAGTCTTGGCTTGTTTAGGGGGTCGTTCAAAGGTTAGTTTAGAAGTGGGGAAGTGGTAGAGGGAGTTTTGTTATGCTGGCCTAGGATTGCAGGGTCTGAGGTATTGGGTATCAAGAGAATCGTAGGAACATGAGCTTGGTTTGAATGGCTAGAATGATTGGAGGAGGGGCAAGTCCGGTTGGAGTGGCCAGCTGTGAAATAGACTAAGCAGGGCTGTTTTCATATACAACTTCTACTTCCAGTTCTCTTTCTCCTTGTAGATCCACAAGTATTATTGGAGGTTTAGGCTTGGAGAGATGATCAATGTTGACTAGCACCCTTGCATAGGTCAGTATTCTCTAAGCCATGGTGATGTCATCTAGCTTGATTGGTTGCCCAATGGTGTTTTCCAACGAAAGGATGACGTTTGTCTCCAGCAATGATAAGGCAGCCTTTTGAGTCGTGTCCAAACTAGGGCAATGGAAGGCCAATCAGATTCCTCTTGCCCAGGAGACCAAGGTAGGATTGGGATTTTCTTCTTGTCCATTGGCAGGGGAGAGAGACTGAGAATGTGAGCTTTATCTTCAAAATAGTTGAACCAGAAGATGAAATGCCCTTTGACGGTGATGGGGACCAGATAGGGTCTGGATAGAGCCCAAAATTTCGCTTTCTCTTCGACCTATTCAAGAGAAGGGCATTTGCCTAAGAATCTGCCAATGATAGCATAGGAGAAAGACTCTTTGTTAGAAGACGGCATTGATTAAGGTATTGTTAAGGCTAGCTTACCATTTTTCCAGGTGGTAGGAGGGTAGGTTGTGGTATTGTAACATCCCAGAATTCCAAGGTTGTAATTAGTCTAGTTAATTGCCCTTGTAGATAATTAAGCTCATTTACAAGCCAAACATGTTCGATTAATCATTAGGATTGTGCGTGCAAAGTTGGGTTGAGATCTGAGCCCGTTTGGGTACAGTAGGGGTGTGTGTTGCTATTTCTGGAAAGTTCCGAGGGCTTTTTTGTATTTTTCACTTTTCGAGATTTTGGCACCATCGGATAGATTACCCAATTTCCCGGACTTTATCCTTCTGTTGCATTCCGATCCGGACCCTCGAACCCGACCCAAAACCTGACCTGACCCAAACCCACTCAAGCCCATTGGATCATTTGCCCAAAAGTCAGACCCACCCCCTTAACCCACGTCCAAAATCCCTAACCCATTTCCCTTTTTCCCTATTAGGTCACAAACCCCACCCCCCTCTTCTCATTTACTCCCAGCAGCCAACTCCCTATCATTCTTTCATCTTTCTCGTTCTGGTCACCTCACCTCACCTCACCTCACTCATGGCCTCAACATCGCTGGACTCCGAGCACGCCGCCGACCACCACCACCGCCGAGCTTCCCCATCTTCGGCGAACCCAGCCCACTCCATCTCTTTGTTTTTCCCCATTTCCCTTTCTCTGTTTCGTGTTTTATTTCTCTATTTTTCTTTCTTTAGTTCTCTTCTTCCCTCATTCACCTTGCTGCCCACATGACTGAGCTCCCCACCCATCTAATCCTCTCATTCCATCTCTCATTTCACTCACTGTCCAAGTGAGTTAACCCCTAGCCCACTCCACCATTTCACTCTCTCTTTCTTTCTTTGATTTCTTTTTCCCTTCCTTGCTGCCAACATGAGACACGACCACCCATTACACCATTTCTCTCTTTCTTACTTTCTCTCTCTCTCTCTTACTCCTCCCTGTCAACGTGAGGCACCCCTTCCTCACCGATTTCACCATTTGATTCTCTTTCTCTCTTTTCTCCATTTTTCCTTTCTCCCTTTCCTTCCCTATTTCCCTCTTTCTTTCTCTTTTTCCCTCTTTTCTTGTTCCCTCCACTCACCTCATTGTCAACGTGGGCAACAAACCCACCCATTTTCCATTCTCTCTCTCTATTCATTCTCTCTCTTCCCTATTAGTTGCTCTCTCCAACGATTTTTCTCTCTTTTTCTCTACTCACTCTCAACATGAGTTGACTTTTCCCCCATCCATTTCACCATTTATTTTTCTCTTTTCCTTTCTTTATTCCATTCTGTCTTCTTCCTTATCCTTGTCAATGGACCACCAAACCCTCCATCACCACCAATTTAGTGGGCCACCAATCATGTGGGCCCACAACACCCCCCCCCCCCCCCCCCCCCCCCCCCATCTCATTTTCAATTCTTTTTCTCTATTTCTCAATCTTTCTCACCCACCTTGCTGGAAATGGACTGCAAGGGCAGCCCCACCATCGATCATGGCAATCACAATCTTCGCATGGACCCCGCGAACATCTCATCCTCAATTTCAAACCGCCACCAATCCACCCATCTGTTTGGTAAGCTCTCCTTTCCTCTAGGTTTGGTTTGTATATTTTGGGTATAGAAATGTGTTTGGTAGCTAAGAGCTTCCCCACTTTTGATTTTATATTTAATTTAGTTTTATTTTACTTTTTCCCTTAGGTTTGGATTTTGGGCACTATGAAGCTAGGATTTATGGATTTAGGCATTTTCAACGAAAGGCAAGTAGATATTTATATATATGATTGGATATGTTTGCCTCTCTCTTGATTTGCTGATTGATGATGATTTAGATGACCACATGCTCATTGATACCTTAGATGTTTGAAAACATGATAATTATGTTTATATGTTAAATGAAATAGATCCTTAATTGGATGGTTAGATTGGTTGGATTGGATATTAGTTTGAATGAACTTGATGAGAGGGGGTATTGGATGTATGTGGAGAGGCCTAGGCCCTATTCTTGTGTTTGTCTGTAGGTGTGGATGAAAAAGGGAGTTTCTCCCAAACTCAGTTCGGTTACAGAAGCTTGATTCTGTTTTATGAAGCCACGCGATTGATCGAGTGGGTTCACCCGATCAACCAGCAACACTGGTATATAGTCAGGCTTCCTGAAGCGTGACAACTTAGCCAATTCTCATTTATGTTTCAACTTTGACTGTACACCCGGTCAACCGGATGTCGACCGGCTATGAAGGAGGTTGACTGGATGAACCGGGGTTCTTTCTTAAGGGCCTCTTTGATTTAGAAATAGATGGACTTAGGTGGGACCTTGGCTACCTCTTTTGATGACTCATTTGACTATGCGTGAGAATGTTTTGAGCCGACGTTTTCTCACAGTTATTCCTGTTGTATTAGGATTCAGCCTATCTCAATCTTGAACGGTATGGGACAAGGGGATACCCCCTTTTTATCTATGCACGAAGACTGTTTGTTGGGTATTGCGAACCCTAATTCCTTTCGTAGACTGGGTATGATTGTATGATGCTTCGGAATAACACAATGCTTAGGTTTGGATTGTCTATCGCTTATGATTCCGAATTGTACTATTTGATACTTTATTTACATGTCACGAACATGTTCCTTAGCCTTGTTTACTTTGTTTTGTTTGGGATCGCATGAAGAACTTAGATGATGAACTTAGGATCCCTTTTGATGTTCCGTTTGTTCTGAAGTTTGAATGAGGTGTTGAGGCTAGGTGGTTTTGATTGTAAAGGCTTAAAAAGGATTACTAATGATACTGATATTTTGAAGGAGGTTTGTTTGTTTGACTCTGATTTGGTGAAAGGTAGTAGTTCCTTTATCATTCTTATGAATCTTGTTCACGCAAGAAAGCCTAGCCCTCACTGATGTTTGTTTTAGGACTCTTGTGTCAGGCACCACTCAGTTGTACCGTTCAACACAGCTGGGGCACCACTGTGATAGGATTGTTACTGTACAGCGAATGTCGATCGTGATTTCTGTAATGGATGTACACCATCGGATACTACTGTTAATAGGATGATTCTGAAGTTTGTTTGTTTGTCTGTTCCCCATGTATCCACTTCTGCTTGGCCGGGCTATTCTCCCGTGCATTTTCTCTACCACAACTCGGTTCAAATTGAGAGGGCAGTGATAATATCTCGTGGTGCTTAGCATATGTGGACCACCCATCTTGTTAGATGTTTATGTTCAATTGATTATGATTCGAATGCTATGCACTTCTTACGATCAGGATGTTATGCATGTTTTATGATCTTGTCTATCGTTTACTTTGATTTGTTCTGCATATCTATTGATGTTTTATATTTATATCTGCCTGTTGACCATTGTGTCTGATGCTGCACTTGGTGCATAGGTACCGGGTACACCTGCCTTTGGGAAAGTGGAGGCGTTGATTCAGGCAATTTAGCCTGATCGTGTGTACGAGTTGTGTGACGATGGTATTGTCGTCTTGACCAGCACACGAGTGCTTTCATACTTTGGTTAGTTTGTATTTATTCTTCCTTTGGCTTAGGTTTTGATAGAAGCCATTAATTAATATACTTTTGTTATCTTTTGCTAAACTTAAACCATAGAAAATGAAGAGGTGCATACTCTGAAATGTTATATTATACCATTTGTTTATTATGATATTCCGCTGCGTTTTACCGAGGAAATATTTATACCTCACTGCGAACTTCGGTCCTATAAGACATGATTGGGGCCACGTAATGTTGGAAAATTTTAATTGGCCCTAATCTCACGCTTAATCCCCGGTTTCACTTTTGGGGGCGTGACAGGTAAAAGGCGATTTTGTGTCGTAAAAGGCGATTTACAATTCTCATCTAGACGTAAAGACAAGAGGTGTGATCTTTTTGTCTATTTAAAAAAATACAAATTACAATGAAAAGTAAAAAAATGAGATATGACTTCTCAGGAGATTACAGGAACTCGTTCAGATTGATGGTCGCAAGTCATGCATTGACTTCTCCATCATCCATCAGATGAGAACAGATGACGCTTTTGAATTGCTTGGCTTGGCTTAGGCCTCAGATTTTTAGAGGATAAAGACCAAGAGAAGGTTCTATATCCAATAAAAAGCTAAGTAGACGAGTTGAAAAGCCAAGTCTAAGCTATGTGGATAGAAGGAAAGGGCCTTGAGAGGGGGTGCACCCCCCCCCCCCCCCCCCCCCCCCCCCCCGCCCCGGCCACGAGGGACTTCTATCACAT
Source organism: Persea americana (assembly GCA_029852735.1). Classification (NCBI taxonomy): domain Eukaryota; kingdom Viridiplantae; phylum Streptophyta; class Magnoliopsida; order Laurales; family Lauraceae; genus Persea; species Persea americana. The sequence goes on along the minus strand of CM056818.1, from coordinate 27,529,513 downwards.
TGTGGTGGTTGTTGTAGAGTCTCTTCGACGGAGGAGAGGTTGTTGTAGCAACTTTTGCAGAGTTTCTCTTGTGTGCTTTCTAGATTCCGAGGATTCCGATCCGGTTCTTCTTGGAATGACCCCACTTTTATAGACTTTTGGTGGCCATTAGGAGGGTTTATGTGCTTTTAATGCATTAAAGCCACATGATGGGAGAAGTTACAAATTTTTATTTTATTATTTTGTAACTTCTTTTTCTTGGCTTCTGATTGGTCGATGGAGAATAATGGGCATTTAATCGCCTTTAAGCTCCATGATGAGAGGAGTTACATGGTTTAATGCCATGATTACTTAAACTTGTAACTCATTTTTCCTTGCTTCTGATTGGATCGTCCAAGATAATGAGTTAATGACCGCATTAACTTAACATAAAATAGGTCATTTAACTGCATTAAGTGGTCGCCAAGAAATTCGAAGAGTAGCGGGCCGCGCCGCGTCTTTTGGAATTCTTCTTGCGATGTTGGGGGCTTGATCGCCGATAGATCTTCATGTTATTTGATGTCGGATGACCATATAACTTCAGACAGTAATTGCTACTAGTGGGCAAGTTACAACTGTCCAGTCAGAAAATGTGCAGAAAATGTGCTTTCTTGGTCAACCGGTTGGCGATTTCGAAGCGTCCGATAATGATCCAATGATTTTGGCAGTGGATCCGTGATGTTGACGAAGATCGACGGATTTTGTGACCTGAAAATCAGATTTTTGAAAAACCGCATGGGCCAAACGTCTTGAAACGTGAAAAGGACAAAAAATGGGCTTTTTGGAGAAAATCCGGTGACACAGATTTCCAGGGTCTCGGGCTACAATGGGGACTTTTGTCCTTTTCGGTTGTTGGTTTTCGGTCGTTTCTCAGTTTTTTTCGATTCTTTTTTTCTTGGGTATTTTTCTTGACATTTTTGTACATTTATTGGCCTGATTTGCCTGAAGAAAACTTGACAAGAATCCATGCAAATCAAAGTGCAAAGTTTTCGATTTTCCGGAAAAGCCGAAGACCTTGTTGCCGATTTGCTGTCAGAAGACAAAACTTGGTCAAACGATGTCGGAATGACCTGAAATTTGAGGTGAAGCCTCCTGAGCAATAAATAAGACCAACGATAGGCTTTTGTTTGAGTTTTGAAGCCATGTGGAGTCTCGTCGCCAGTAAGCTTGATTTCGTCGCGAGGAAGATGTCGCGCTTTGATGTACGGTCAACCGATGTCCGATTGACCTGAAACTTGATAGGCCTATTGGAGTCATTTTAAGACGATCCATTAGCTCCGATTTAGAAATCATGGTCCCAGGGGGCTCCGCTGCCGGGAGGCCTATTTTAGCTTCCGAGAGTCAAAGTTGGGCTAAATGTTGTCGAAATGACCTGAAACTTGATGAGTAACCCTTTGGAAGTATCTTGAAACCACCTATGGGCTCTATTTAATGAGTGATGGCCTCGGAAGTTCCTGCCCCCGAGAGGCTTGGTTTTGTTGTTTGAGGGTTGATGGAGGGTCAAACGTTGTCGGTTCGAATTGAAATTTGACACATAGACTTTTGGAAGTATTTTGAGACTATCCATAGGCTTTGATCAAAGACTTGATGTCTTTGGTACTGTCGCCGCGAGGAGAGTTGACTTTGCTACTACTGTTTCCTTCTTGGGCAAAACGATGTCGGAATGATCTGAAATTTTATGTAGAGCCTTCTAGTATTATTTTGATGCCAACTATGAGCTCTATTTTCCGAGTCAGGGTCTCTGGCTTCATCGCTACCAGGAGCTCCTGTTCAGTTGTTAGAAGAGTGAAGTTAGGCCAAATAATGTCAAAATGGCTCGAAACTTCACGTGTACTCTTCTTATGGCAGTTTTGATGGATCTTCCAGTTTTTGTTTGATTCTAACAAAATTTGATTTTTGAAGCAGCAATGCTTATTTGTGGTAGGATGCGGCTTTGTGTAGCTTCTTGATGTTGAGAGTGTATCAAGAGGTAAAGTGACATTTTTTATGTCAACAGAGGTGTTCAAGCAAGTAAAGATAAACCTACCTTTGCTGGATGCTATCAAACAAGTCCCTTCGTATGCAAAGTTTTTGACAAATTTGTGCACTCAGAAGCGCAAATTTAAATCCCATATACCCAAGGAGGTTTTGGTCACCTAGCAAGTGAGCTCAATTATCCAAAATGGAACTCCACCTAAGCTGAAAGATACTAGCACTCCCACCATTACTTGTACGATTAGGAGTCACATCATTGATCATGCATTGTTGGATCTTGGAGCAAGTGTCAATCTCATGCCTTACTCGGTGTACGAGCAGAATGGGTTAGGGGAGTTGAAGCCCACTCAGGTTACCTTTCAAATTGCTGATAGATCTATAAGGGTACCTCGGGGTATAATTGAGGATTTTCTGGTCTAGGACGACAAGTTTTTTTTCCCATTTATTTCATCATCGTTGACACTGAACCAGTGTAAAAACGGAGAAGAAACAAACTCCTGTCATTCTTGGTCGGCCCTTTTTTGCCACGGCCAATGCGAACATTAATTGTCGCATCGGAGTTATGGATGTTTCCTTCGGTAAAATGAAAGTGAGGATGAATGCTTTTAGGGCCTCTCATCAACCTCCAGACAGGGACGACGCTTTGCGGTTGATGTTGTTGATGAGCTTATGGAAAAAGCTCTTCAACCTGATGATACCTTTCTAGTTATCATTGCTTTTAATCTCTCTGACGATCAGGAAGGTCAAATCCTAGATGTGTTGAGAAAGCACAAGAGTGCAATTGGCTGGTCAGCTGCTGATTTGAAAGGTATTGATCCCTCCATCTGCATACACCGCATTCATTGCGTAGATGATTATAAACCTTCTCGGGAAATGCAAATGTTTTTAATTCCTAACATAAAGGAGGTAGACATGAAGGAATAGCTGAGTCATGTCAATTTACAAGTTTGGATTGTGCTTCGTAGGTTTTTTTTTTTTTTTTTGTTTTTCTTGCTTGCTGCTAACATTTCGCAAGTACTTTGGTCCAAGTTGGGGGGTGTCATCCCAGGTTTCCTCCATTCCGCCTTTTGTTAAGCGGTACTCAGGTAATATCCCTCCTTTTCCTTCACTTTCCGTATCCTTTATATCTCATATTTTTTGTGCTTTACATTGTGGACAATGTTAGGTTAAGTTAGGGAGTGGGGTATTAACCTCTGGGTTAGTCTTAGTAGTTTTAATTCTTTTCCTTTAGTTTTACTTAAAATTTTTTTTTTTGCTGTTTTTGTTAGTTTTTCGGGGATTTCTAACAGGGTTTTTATGAAAGGAAGACCACCTTGATTTTTTAAACGTTTGTTTTGTGAGGAAAAAAAGAAAAAGGGTTCACTATCTTGTTTTAGGAAAGTGTTTTTGAGGAATTATTGAATTATTGATCCCCCCGCTTGACACGTATTATATAGAAAATTTGAAATGTGAGGCTATGATTTCCATACTTATGATAACTTCATAACAATTATAATGGAAAACCTACCCTCAGTCATATAGTGTCCTCGTTCAATTGAGTGGATTTATCAACAAATCGGTGAATTAATTCAAGCATATAGAAAGGGCTGCCTATTGTTGGGGACCGTATTAAAAAAAGAAAAAAAAACCCACTGAAATAGTATTATCACGGCCTTTGAAAAAACAATAGTGTGAAAGCCACCATAAATGCCTTGAGTGGAAACTATTAATCTTTACTGGCTATCGAAAAGGCACCTATTGTTGGGGATCGTATTAAAAAAAAAAGGAAAAAAAGAAAAAAAATATCGCTAAACTAGTGTTGTTATGGCCTTTGAAAAAATAATAGTGTGGAAGCCACCATAGTTCCTTGCGAGGAAGGATGCTATCCTTTACTGAGGTTAGGTGGCCCATAATTTTGATAGAAGAAGAAGAAGATGTGTTTTCACGGAAATTTTGAGTGGATTGTTTTATACTCTCCTGCTTCTATATATACACAATTTTCTCCGTGCACGATCAATTTTTCCAACAAGATTTCGAGGATTTCTAACCAACAGATAGGATTTGTGAACCAAATTTGAGATGTGTATTGAAAACTTCATAATCAAGAATATCACGTGTTCGTAGATATTATTTTGGAAAAGACTCCTCGACTTTTGTGTTTAAGGAATTTTATAGGAAAATTCACTACAAACTCTCACGAGATTATAACTCGTCATCCAGGGGGAACTTAGAGGTTTAAAGGCTTGCTACACATGAGTCGTGCTCCCTACGAAAGTGGCCTTAGTTAGTCTTCCCTTTTGTTTAAGCTTAGCTCAAGGTCTAGCAAAGTGTAAGTTGGGGGGTGTGATGAGAGCTTAAATGTACCATTTAAACTCCTTAATGATGACTTTATTACACTTTGGAATGGTAAGTATATGACCTTATTTGTATTAATTTCATGTTTGCATGTGTTTTAGGTAAAGATGAAGAATTCAGTTTTAGGTAAAGATGAAGAATTCAGAGTTAAATAAGAAGAAAATGGCAAAAATCTAGACTAGCTGGAAATACTGCCTCCTGGCGTCCGGACGCCGGAACTAACCAGACGCACCGAGGCTACTGCCTCAGGGCCTCCAGGGGCCCAGTGGTTGGCGTCCGGACACTAGACTCAAAAAATGAAGTCGAAGCTACTGCCTCTTGGCATCAGGACACCAAACATGGGTGGAGTCTGTCTCCTTAAGCAATTTGAAGAGAAAATTGATCAAAAAGCTATAAAAAGTGAGCCAAACTCGTTTTTAGGTCATTCACATCTTGAGAAAAGAACTAAAGGCTGATTTTGGAGGATTGGGAAGAGCGTTAATGGGGATTTCATCAAGGGCTCTTTGCCAATCTCTCTTCATGAGTAACTAACTCTCCACCTTGGGGTTGCGATGAAGCCCTAATCTTGTATTTTGGTGATGTATAGGTTCTAGGGTTTTACTTTGAACGCTTTTGGTTATATGACATGAATGTCATCCATTGATAGGATTTTCATTATTAATGTAATATCTATTTTTAGTATTTTAATCTTGTAGGTTTCACTACACCAAAAACAGCAAACAGGTAGTGTTGAAAACCGTTCCTAATTAAAATTGGAAATGTTCAAAACCGTTTCAAATAGGCCTGTCCCTAAGAAATTGGAACGGGTTGTAACCGTTCCAAATGGGAAATTTTGGAACGGTTCTAGACCGTTCCAAAATTTTCTAAACCGTTCCAAATTTGAAATTTTGGAACGGTTCTGGACACTGCCAAATTTGAATTTACCGTTCCAAATTCAAATATTTGGAACTGTTCTAGTCCTTTTTGGAACGGTTATTAACACTTCCAAATTTTTTAGAACCGTTCCAAATTTAAGTAGCCATTGGAATTTAGTATTTAATTTGGAACGGTTTTAAACAGTTCTAAATTTGTTAAAACCGTTTCAAATTAAATTTTTTTGAACGGTTATCTACTGTTCCATATTTTTATATTAGAACGGTTTTTACTGTGTTAAATGACAGTTTTGAACCATCTCTAATTTAAATATCATTATTTTTTAAAATAATTTCCCTGTAATTTTTTTATTTGCCATTAAATTCAATTTTTAAAATCACAAAAAAAAAAAAAAATTTTAAACCCATAAATTGTAGCATTCTCATCTACACATTAATATCACACATCATCAGTTTATTTAAAAAATCAATATACTAACTTGGATTTAAATGTACAATTTACAATACTTAGAAGGGTTTTGTTTTGCATGTGAACCCCTGAACTTGGTTGTTTCCTAACCACACCAAAACTCCCATTCAACCAACTGAACTGACTAATGTGAAAATTGAAAACCCCATCTTTGCAACATGATCATGACTTCGAAGTCCATTTCAGATGTCTGTCCAATTTTCCTTTTCTTGGGAATTGGTTCTGGGCTTGTATGAGCATTTGTACATGGCCTAACTATTATTTCATCACTTTTATAGCTCAAGCATGCAGCAGCATCCAGCACCCCAATTGGGCTTTGTGGCACAGATGAGACTGATCCACTAGCACTTTTAAAGGGCCTACTACCGATCAACCCCATCTGCTGAATCAGTTCATAACACCTCAGAACTCTCTCCTGCTACCCAGGTCAGATGAACACAATTCATCAAATGAATAAAATTTCAATGAACCACACATTATAAAGTTTCAAGTTCATGATGCTAAACTCTCAAAAAGATGGAGATAAACATAGGGTTAAAGTACATATAAGAATCTACAGACAGATGAGTAGATGTTGAGAAGGGATTATACCCCTCTAAAACATTAAGAACATTTACCTCTGTTCCCTTTCACAGCACTTGGGTCTTTCTTCTCCTTTGCAGTCCCAAAAACATCAAAGCATAAGTCCTTCTTTGTGTGGGGTATGAAGTACAATTGAGTTTCTATGAATAATCAGCTTTTTCTCAATGTGGGTGTTGTTCAAGAGAAAAAAAAAAAAAAAAAAAAAAGGTAATGAAGGAAAAGAAATGATGCTCAGATTTTCTATTTCTGAAAATAAACTTTAAATCAGTGAATCCATTTACCATGAACTACACAAAACTTCCACAAATCATCACTAAGATATAAATATCATTCTATGCAATGATAATGTCAGATTAGTAGGGTAATTATCACAATTACTCATAGTTTAAAACATATAACGCAGTAACGGCGCAATTCAAATCATCTTTAAACAAAACCAATTTTTCCACATGTTATGTTGACTTAAATCCCACCCCTTACCTGATTATTCCAATAAATGCAAGAAAACTGAAGAAATTTGAAAACAACTCAGCAGCACTTCTGAAGTCAGACTCAGCTCCCTCATAGTCACCTCCCTCAGCTGCTTGGATGACAAAAGAACCAACACAGACGACCAGCTCTATAAACATTAGAAATTGCAATTAGAATCTCAAATGGTGCTCACATTCAGAGAAACCATATTATACATTTGGTCTAATATTATACATTCAGAGTCAACCCATATTATACATTTGGGAGGTCAGAGAAACCAGAAAATAGCATTAGGTTTGTGAGCTTTTTTAACCTTTCAGCCTCAAATCATTATAACATTCACAAGTAACTGATATTGATTTTGCAGGATATAGATTTTAACTTTTATCTGTGAAGGTAAATTTTGCAGGAGCCCAATGAAAGAAACCAACATACCTGGATGGGGAAAACTATAATTCAACAAAAAAGAATCTATAATTCAGCACAAGTTACCTTGAATGCATCAGAAAATGCAGAGAGGACATATATGAACATTTGTGGATTTGCCTTCCATTAGTCTATTGCACTAAATGCATACATACAGATCCTGGCAATTTGAAGCAATCATTATTTCAACAGGAAATATACAGGTGAGGTAAGGATATTTGAACTTCAACATATCCTGGTCTCCAGACTCTTGCTGAAGACTGTATGCTGGCACAACAGTTGCAACCCAAACACACTGGCAACTAGAATCCTTTCTCCCAAATGAAATGTCCCTAAACTGGTGAGAGTATGCACAACTCATAACCTGTTATAACATCTACAAGATCTGATTAAAATCCTTGTTGTAAAAGTGGGTATATACTTCCTTTGAATCATTTAAAAAAAAAGAAAAAGGAACGTACCTGGGAAGCTGTAACCAGTACAACTAAGCCAGAACGAGTTAGATAAGAGCAGCGAAGGCTCCTGTGATGCATTTATGGACCTTCTGTCATTGTGTTTCATGCAGATGGATCATGGATCCCACGCCTTGTAGAGTATGATTTTGGTCATTCAAAGAAGGCAAGTTACAGGCAAGGATTTATTTAACTTCAACATGTCCTAGTTTACAGGATCCTTGCTGAAGAATGAATGCTGGCGCAACAGTAATGCCCCCAACTAGACCATCAACTTGTAGCTTTTCCTCATAAATCAAATGCTTAAATACCACCATAATTGTGTGTGAAGCCTTTGAACAAAGTTTAGAAACAAATAGCAGAAGGGAAAAAATTATACACACTCCCACCACTAGAAACTCAATTCAAGAATAATGAACCAAATACATAAATTAGTCAACTGAGGTGATCACTCAATAATATTGAGTGGCTGATCGATTGCTCTTGCTTTGTATAAAAAGATATACCCGGTTAACTTGGCCTGTGCTATGGTTAAGTAGACTGGGAAAGTTTTCAAAACTACTCTATCAGGTTCTAAATTTTAGTCTCAAGAATTTATGACCAAGGAAAAAACACAAGTGAACAAGCAACAACGCCAAGAACCGCATGACAAACTTACAGACCTCTCCATTGTTCCCTTTGTAAACCATGTCACATCACTTCCAGGGTCTGGTTCAAGTGCTATTGAATACCCTCCCTTGGCAATTTGGTCACGGGCTGTCTTCAAGTGGGTAAGAAACGGCTCCAACAACCCAGATGCAATCTTCTCCATCTTTCCATTTGCAGTGATAACCAGATCGCACCTGACAAACAGAAGTAGAAGATTTCCATCAGCAAGAAGCCAGAGTAGATCAGTAAATTGACAAACCCACATAAGAGAAATAGGTAATGCAATGAAATCACAGTGTCAAAAACACATAGAATCAACAACACGGAGACCTAAAGTAAGAAAGAAAAAGGAACTCCACTCATATAGAGTTATGAGCTTCAAATCACAGAACCCATATATAAAAACAAAAGTAAAGGATCTACTGAAGATTCTTCTCCACAGAAAGTTTGAAAGCTCAACAAAAATCAGCAGAGCACAACCGAAAGGTAGCTTCTAAATGGAATTGTCTTAGAAAGACCGTAAGATTCTCATCCAGCTGAAAAACCACATTAAACCTACTAAAACACAACTCCATTCTGCAGCAAAAGTCTCCAATTCCCCAAGGCAGAGAAAAAAAAACCCTGAAAAGAAGTTTGGCCAACGAATACACTCAAATTCCAATTAGAAACGATGACACCTAACATGTCAAATCCCAATTTCCGAGCATTAAAACCAGAAATTCCACATCCAATCCAATCCCAAAAGCTCAAAGCAGCAACATTGCAGTTGAAATTCCAGAAATTAACAGATACACAATACAATAAGACAACAAAATTAACCGAGCCAATCCAATCCATCAGCTCTGTGTTGGTGTGTAGATCAGGTTGCAGCATCTCCCAGACCTTCTTCAGGTTGAGAACATCATCAGGCTCATCAGAATATCCTGGGAACATTACCCTCTCTCCAACAGCCGCGGACTCAGGCGGATCAACCAATGCAGCCTTTTGAAGAACATTTCAGCACAGTTTTTATTTGCTGCAATCACGAATCATCCTAAGATATAGGGCTACCTCCATGTGTAAGTCACACTCCAATGGTGATCATCTGAACAAGACAAATCATGAACTTAAAATAGAAACCCTGGCCCCATTGGGTTCTGATTACCTGTAACTAGCAACGGCAGAGAACTAAACAACTGCCACAGGTAACAGAGGTTGTCCTGCATGAGCAGTAATTTACAGTAGTCAATTCACCTGCACATAGAACTATAGAAGATCAACATCCAAGTGAACTAGCAAGGCTCCCAACATCCAAGTGAACAGATAAATTAAAATAAAAATAAGAAAAGGGAGTGCTTATTTGATCATCTTCGAATCTGTTAATGATCCTTACCTTATAGACCCACTAGATATGGATGAAACATTGCAAACACCTGCTGTTGTAGTAAAGGGCACATCTTTGTAACAAGCCACCAGCTCTGTGTTGGTGTGTAGATCAGGTTGCAGCATCTCCCGGACCTTCTTCTTCGGGTTAAGAACATCATCAGCACTTGAACTCTTGATCTGCTCCTCCAGTCATGCTTGAACAGATCATTCTCAATGATCCTACAACAAAAAGAGCAGGATATCAAAGGAGATGCAATTGAAATCTTCTGTATTATGGCGAAACAATTGACTATATAAATATATTCTTTGAACAAATCATTTTCATTGTGTTTAAAAAAACAGAACAACAACAAAAATTAAAGAAACCCAATTAATTCACAGAATTATCGAGCTATGGAAGGTTTGAATTTTAAGAAAAGCTACAGGATTTGATCAATAACATTTTCATTTCATTCGTCCTGCAACTAAAGGAGCAAAAGTAAAAGAGACCCAGTTGAATTTTACTGTATTATTGGCCAATGGAAAAATGTAGAAGTAAATATATGATTTGAATAAATCACTTTTATTGTTTACTTATGAAAACAAAAACAAAAAAATAAAATAAAAAGAAAACATGTATGATATAAAAGAGACCCAATTAAGTTTACAGTATGATTGGGCTATGGAAGCTTTGCTTTGTCTTTCTTTTGTTTATGTAAAATAGAAGTAAAAAACCATCAAGAGAGATGCATCATTCAAAACAGAACATCAACACTGCTCTGTTATTTCAAATAAAAATCACCAGATGGGTCTGACCCAAAAAAATTTCTTTATCTCTTGGTAATGAGTATCCATCCCTTCTTCACATTTTTCAAACAAGAAAGAAATGAACAAGATTATTGCTATCTGCCTTTTCCTGACTGAAAACTGAAATGAATCCCTACAATGTTCCAAAGAATAATAGTCTAAAAACAATCATGAATTGAATAAATGACAAGGCCCACGCATCTCTTCCACAATTGTTGATTTCCACCTGCAGATTCATAATGAAATTGGTTCCAGTTAAACAGGCATGAGTGAGAGAGATTCCAGTGATAAAAAATAACCCTCCCAGATAAGTGATTACAGATGCCTTTGGATGCACCCACATTTTCACATCTTTTGACTATATTGACAGAATGAATGGATATCCTTCAAGCTCTGCATTGTGAGTTTTAGATAAGGAGATTCTGAGTAATCAATTGCATGAAATTCTGCCCTACGACTTTTCTACTCCAAAAGATTAACAACAGGGATTGATGTTAATCAATTATGAAAATAGCAAATGGATAAGCAGCATCAAATGGGGTTTCTTTCTTCACCCCTTCTCAAAAATCTAAGTCATGAGAATCTACCTTCCGTCTAAAACTCGAAGAATCAGAAGTAAAAGCTCATATCACAAGACAGGTTAAAGCTTTTATAAAACCTGAGTCCTTGAACAAAACCAAATACTTAATGTCAGTTTTTATGAAATCGATTAAAATGGATTCTAACATAATGGATGACAACATTATTACTTTCATTAGAGGTGTGTTTTCCATCACATGCACATCAAGGGCTGCAGCAGTCGAAGGAAAATGTGTAGCTGAACTGACTTCAGCACTATGCTGGATAAAAGCCATCAGTTCCCCCAACATGAGTTGTGGCAGTAGGGAGGATTAGTTTTTCAGACAAAATCTGCACCTTTAAAAGTTCCAGGTCAGGTTTAAAAAAAAAAAAAAAAAAAAAAAACAGAGAGGGAGAGAGACCTGGTATCCTGTGTGATGCTGTTCCTTTAAACACTGCCAACTGCACATGGCAGAGTCCGGGTGCAGTGAAAAACACTTTGGAAGAAGAGACGGAAGACAAATTGTAGAAATGATAATTGCTACACATATTAGGAAATCATCAGATGAAGTAGCAATTTTCGAGTTTCTGATGGACACCTGCGAGACATTAGAGAGAGAGAGAGCGAGAGAGCGAGAGAGAGAGAGAGAGAGAGAGAGAGAGATGAAGCTCATGGAAACATAGAATGCATTGGCAGATTGTCTTTGTAACAAATGCATATCAATCTACAGATGTCAAAAATTGCAATGCTACTATTGTTTTATTCACTCTCTCTAATTTTCCTTTTTTTCTCTTTTTTTGTTGCAAGAGCAGAGAGCTTAAACAAAAGAAAAAAGGAAAAGTAGCATGTCATGCCCATTCCAAGTATAAGTAACAAGCCATGTATAAGTAAACCATAACTCTGAAGACAAGTATATGTAACTCTAAATCATAAATCTGAAGACAAGTATAAGTAACATGGAATATATCATGTTGGGCCCATTCCAATTGTGTGTAACTGTACATCCATTCACCATTTCAATGTTCGAAGACAAAAGTAGCATAAACAAAAGTAGCAAAATGAGTTTCCAAGATAAACCTAATCCAACACATTGAACTTGTTATCAACTAGATTTACAAAAAGATCCAAGAGATGTTTGATCGGCCTAATCTGTGAATATGGTAAAAACCTCAGGCCATGCTACAAAAGATCCATTCCCAACCTCGCCTAAATTCGAATGAAATCCATCTGGATAAGGCAATTCAACATCTGCTTTTTCAATGACGTCAATAGAAACCTTATAGTAACCTGCTGGAAGAGATTTTGAGTGAATCTGTTGGGGCCCATTCTCAATATAAGCTCTGCCAAGAGCGACCACCTCTTGCCGCCAAGACATCATTTTGCATGGCCGCAATGTCAATGGACATTGATCGTTCCCTATGGTGTTGGAAACCGCAACGGACTCTTTGTTCTTATGTGGAAGTGTTGCACATGATTGTGATCCTGAAGTCATGCTATGCTACAATAATATTCCAATGCATGTGTTATTCATTAGGTAAATGTAGAAAAAATATGATATTATGAAACCTTATATAAATAAAGAAAAATCCATAAAAGCATTAATACCTCAATCAATTGTTTAAGACTCTTAAATTCTTCCATTAGGCCTTTTTGTTCTACCCTTATGCAGTCTACTTGGGTTTGCAAATTTTTACCCATTGACGACTGCTTGGTTACTTCCTTATCCTTCATTGCTAGTTTTTCTAGAGCTGGCAAGGACGATATAATTTGAGATCTTGATACGATGTTCCCAACACCCCGAACACGCCCCCTCTTATCAATGCCAAATACTTTAGTCAAAGGATCATTTCGGATGTCTTGGGAATCAACATCTTGGCTGCAAAGTAAGTCTTGTACTCTTTCCTGTCAAATTAAATAATCATCACATAAGTAAGCTTTCTAAGTAATTTTTTTATCCCAACGACTTAACTGTAAGATGATGAACTCACCATGTGTGAAGACACATCAATGGGGATAGAACCATCCTTTCTTTTATGTGCTTCGATCCACACTTCAGCCCTAGTAATCGGGGGGGCATCTTCATTTCTTTGGCGCTTCTATATTTGCAAGAACAACACATTATTAGCTTTTGTGGAATAAAATAATCAATGTTTTCATGTTACATAAAAAGCCAATACTTACCATCTTCTCCTCTAGTCTCGTGTGGCCATGCCTACCACTCGTATGATAAATTTTCATTTTCTTCCTGATCTCTATATTTTTTTCACGTTGTTCTATAGTTTTTGGATCCGCATTATGTTTAATGAACGCCTCCCAATCTTCAGGCCTAACTCCTGGAGGACGATTGTTCAGTTTTTCTCCTTGAGTTTTGTGGGAATTGAGGTATTGCATTCTCAATTTGGTCTTGTATTTCCTCATGCTTTCAGCCATGCTTCTAAGGCATTTGTCTTTGTATGATTGAGAAACATCAAAATCTTCCTTTAAAAAAAAAAAAGAGAGATTGTTTAGGCTCAACAACTAAATAGAGAACAAGTTAAATATCAAGCCATTTCAAAGATATACAAGCTAAGAATTTCATACTAGGAGGAGCTTCCACAGTTCAACTTTTTTCTCATTTGGCACTGCATGCCAATCCTTGTATGAGATAGGGACAATGCTGCGAACCAGTTGTCCACATCTAGATGACAACTTGGTTGAATTATCTCCCACTGGTAGGCCATGAGCATTTAAGGTAATCACCATTCTTTGTTTTGGCAGCATGGAAGATCCTGAAAAAGAAATTGAATGTTAAATAAAATTAATACCATTTAAAACTTGAGTACGAAACTGTAAAAATAGTGATGAAATGAATTTCTTCTAACCTGCATTCAAATAACTTGTCCCTTGCTCAGCCATCAGAACACCTGTGTCTCATTGGACATAATGACACGTAGCACAAACAAGTTACATGAATGCGTGAAATTAAATCAACATATTCAACCGCTTGAAAATTCATATCAAGGCACCATAAGCACAAGCATAAGCATAAAGTGCATATTTCATAATCAAGGCACATTCATAATCAAGGCACATGCATAAGCATAAAGTGAATATTTCACATATTCAACTACTTGAAAATCCCACAACTGTAAAAATAGTTAAATCAAAGTAAACATGTCCAACGCTACAATTCATAGTTAATTTCTTTTAGAACATTTTCTAAATTTTCAACCGCGCTAACAAAGGAAGAAAAGAGACACGAATCTTCAAGTGCGTCTACATCTTTTGTCAATCTCTTTGGGGCATGTAGAACAACAGCCCATCCAGGTCTAGTTTGATCTTTGGAGTAAAAAACTTGACTTGCTTGAGACACTAATATGAATGGCTCATCTCCTTCCTTATCTTTTCCTTTCAATTTTTCCATGTTCACCATTGTCAAATTTGTATCGGGATCAACAATGCACCCATTAGTCTTGTCCTCTACTTTGAACCAATCACAAAAAAATACTGTTTGATGAAAATCAATGTAATCCAATTCAATTATCTGTTTCACAACTCCGTAATAGGTGGCCTCAACTTCCTTATACTTTTTATCTTTAACGCTTGCCCTGTATAATGTGAACGCTTTCATTGAGACCCCGCTATTTTGTGTTGATTTGTTAGTCTCGTAATCAATTGGAGAGAATACGTGCCCATTGACACGGTATTTGTTATAGCATTTGGCCTTGTACATTGGCCCAACTGCTAGTCGTTTCAGTATCGGCTCTCCCTCAACAGATTCCATCTACACATTAAGAAAAAGGATTAAAGAGTGCTCAACAATTATAATCATGTATATCATCAAATAGTTAGAATTAAATAAACAAATGCTTAATTACCTCATGTCGCAACCAATTGATAAAATCATGCTCAATGTTCTTAGACACACCACCCTTCTTTTTTGGACCCTTGGGAGTGGTTGTACTTAAATATGTCTTATACTTCCTGTATCAATGAAAGACACATTACTTTGTATGATTGTGTACGTGTTATCGAATTACAGCACCTTATATATGCTAATTTAGGAAATTTGTCAACTCACATATGCCATTCCGCAATTCCCTGATAGGAGTCCAAAACCCATCTACGTACTTGTTGATGTTGAGTGTTAGTTAGGAATACATTCCGGCCTTTATCCAAAGGCTCCTCATCACACTCACCATCATCGTCCAAAAACCTTTGATGTGTTCTCTTGTGACTACCTCTATCACCATCTGGCATGTACTCCATACAATACAAAATAGATTCCTCTATAACGTAGCACTCTGCAATGCACCCTTCAGGGTGTGCCATGTTCTTTACGTATCCTTTATAAGTTTTCATTAACCTGTTAAGAAATGTCCAATCAGCACTATACTTTACTATACCAAAGACAACTTTGAAGTTAGAATTTTACCGTTCAAAAGGATACATCCATCGAAATCTAATCGGACCACAAGCTAATGTTTCATCAGCCAAATGCACCATGAGGTGAACGCTAATAACAAAAAATGATGGTGGAAAGAACTTCTCCAAAACGCACATTGCCACGATTAGTCGCTGTTTTACACCAATTATATTATCTGCACTAATCGTCTTTGAGCACAAGACATTAAAGAAGTTACAAATTTCTTGAATAGCAGCTTTCAATGGCTTATGCTCTGAGAATGCGTGCTGTAACAAAACAGGTAATAATTGTTGCATTATGACATGATAGTCGTGTGATTTGAGCCCCTTTATTTCAAGGGTTTGCATGTTCACGAGATGTTTAAATCTCGAACTATACCCCGTTGGAACCTTCAATTCATGCAAAGTATGACAAAATAATTCCTTTTCCTTACGACTTAGAACAAATGGTGCCTTCGGTTTAATAGTTCTCCCTTCTGATTCTTGTAACCATAGCTCTTTTCTAATGTTCATTCTTTTCAAATCCTCGCGTGCACTTGTGCCATCCTTTGTTTTATCTTTGACATCTAGGATCGTTGACAAAAGGTGGTCACCAACATTCTTCACAACATGCATCACATCGAGGTTGTGACGAGCTGGCAAATCCTGTCAAAGCATTAAAACAAAGTAAATTTCTACGAGTCTGTTTATTAAAATACAAGAATTTGGAATGCCAAATTGAGAAAACCACCTTCCAGTATGGTAGGTTGAAAAGAATCGATCTCTTGTACCAGGCAGTTATATTATCAGCCGATTCATCATCATAACTTTTTCGTTTCTTTCCCTTCGATTTTCCAATATCCAAATGAATACCAGCCACCTTGTCTTCAACCTCTGAACCACTCAATCGACGAGGAGCTCTTCTTTCTTCTGTTTTATTGTTGAAAGACGCCTTTTGAGTCCTAAAAACGTGATTAATAGGAAGGAATCTTCGATGACTTTGATAAGAGTACTTTTTCCCACTCTTAAGACGTTCGGAAACAGTTCCTTCAGCGCAAACAGGGCAAGCAAACTGTGCATGTGTTACACAACCCGATAAACTCCCATATGCAGGAAAATCATGAATTCCCCACATCAACATAGCTTTCAGATTAAAAATTGTCTTCGAATGAGAATCATACGTTGACACTCCATTAAGCCACAGCTCTTTCAACTCGTCAACCAATGGTTGTAGGTAAAGATCAATGTCTTTACTCGGTCCTTTTGGACCTGGTATCAATACTGTCAACATTGAAAATTCTCTTTTCATGCATAATGAGGGGGGGAGATTGTAGGGCACTATAATGACAGGCCAACAACTATGGACGCTACTGAGATGTCCAAAAGGGTTGAACCCATCGGTTGCAAGTCCTAAACGAACATTTCGATGTTCCTCAGAAAAACTTGGCCACTTGGTATTTACTACCACCCAACTTGATGAATCAGACGGATGCCGCATAACACCACCATTCTCTTTTGGTTGAGCATGCCAAGTCATTTGCTTTGCTATCCATGGCACACTACATAGCAATGAAAAAATAATAATTAGTTATTAAAATTAGGAGTCAAAGGCAAATAGAATGACCTATGGAATCTATCATTAACCTTGAAATCTAACCTGTAAAGCCTCTTTAGCCTTGGTGTCAATGGAAAATACCTCAAAACCTTTAATGGAACTCTAACACTTTCTTTTTTGGCCAAGTAGTCTGACCTCCATCTGGATGTATGACATATTGGACAACTTTGTCTATCTTTGTACTCTTTCCAATAAAGAATACAATCATTTGGGCATGCATGTATGGAATCGTAGGTCATTCCCAACGAGTTGATCATCTTCTTAGCTTCATATGTGCTTTCTGGTAACGTGTTTCCTTCTGGAAGCCACTTCTTCACCAATTGAAGGAGATCATTTAAACTATTGTCCGACCAACCTTTTTATGCCTTTAAACTGTATAACTCAACAGTAGTTGACAATTTTGTGAGTTCTCTAGGACAAGAAGGATATAAAGATTGTCTTGCATCATCAAATAAAGACTTATATCTTCTTTCTTCTCCTTCGTCTTCGCCTTGAAACTCTTGGGAGCTTTCATGAATATCTCTGTTCCTTATGAGATCATCCATGAGAGCATCAACATTTTCACCAATTCTTCCAAATGCATCATTAACGAGTTCCTCCATTCTAGGATACATATTATTGGGTTGTTCATTATGATTTGATCTTGTTGTTTTCTCATTGGTTGTTGCAACACATTCTCCATGTAGAATCCAATGTGTATATGACTCATCAATACCGTTAATGAGCAAGTGCTCATGAATCATATTAAGGGCGATCATTCCACTCCCATTTCGACATTTAGCACATGGACAGGGAAAATGCTTAAATCCACCACCATGTTTCTTTGTAAACTCAAGGAAATGCACAATTCCATCTAAATACTCTGGACTTAACCTATGTTTGTTCATCCATGCTTTGTTGCCCGAGGACGACATTCTGCAACAACTGACCTCACATAAGTTAAATGGATCTAGCAAAGGTAACCTCAAATAAGTCAAATATATGGCACATAAGTAAATGATGGTATCATTTAAGTTAGAAAAAAAAACTGTTTAAGTGTGCATAAGGACGCCTCCACATTCCACAATCCAGAGTGTGGGTGTATCCTAGACTTATGCCACAATGAAATTAGCCTTGCTAAGTTAAAAAAAAAAAAAGAAAAAAAAATTTTAAGAAACAAAAAAAGTGGATCCCGCTGTCAGTCCAACCTATAAAAGGATCCACTTGTTACCATGAATTGATGGAAATTATGCCACTTTCAAAGTATTGGGCATATAGGTTTAACATTGCCCATGAATTGATAGAAATTATGCCACTTTCAAAATAGAAACGGCCACAGGCCGTTTCAATCCACCATTTCAAATTTCAATTTTTGGTGTAGTGATATGTTGATAATATGTTGCTTTTCCATGGTATTTAGGGATAAATGTATTTTTTGCTTGCCCTTTCTTTAAGGATGTAGGCTCCCGTTGAAGCTCCTGGTTGATATAAATGTAGTGTTGCAGTTGATGGACAATAACCACATCTATTATCTGAATTATATTTCCTAGAAATTAAACTAGCAATAGCATTCAGATGATACTAATTATAACAAGAAGTAAAGCTAGTCTTAGATGCCTCGAAAAGAAATGCTTGATAATCCCTACACTCACTAAAAATGTGGAGACCCAACAGTTGATTGATGACTGATCAAAATATAGCCCAAGGATTGAGGATGGATTATGAGGTCAAGACTTACAATTTCTCACCCCATACCTATTGTCAAATTGTCATAAACCCATCGGCAGGGCTTATCTTCAAAATTCATATAAAAAAATTCACTGTCCCACCTTTACCTATCACTACTTCAATTAAAGTTATGTCCACCCTAAGATTGATCATGTATAAATTACATGACTAAAAGAAGAAAAGAAAGAGTGTAAGCCACATGTTCAATGGGTCATC
The DNA here is from genome assembly GCA_029852735.1 of Persea americana. Classification (NCBI taxonomy): domain Eukaryota; kingdom Viridiplantae; phylum Streptophyta; class Magnoliopsida; order Laurales; family Lauraceae; genus Persea; species Persea americana. The sequence continues at coordinate 27,510,636 of CM056818.1, read as the reverse complement.
AATATGCATTGGGCATAACTTTTATTTCAACAAATTTTTACTTCATGATAGGACAAGGCAAGAATGGTAGTTTTTAGCATAGTGAAGCATGAGTCAGGCAGGACACAAGAGAGAAAAATGCAGATTGCATTTTATTAATGACCATTTTTTATACCTCTATATTACATCATGTTTAATCAAATTCTAATGTATAAGAGTTAATTGAAAAGGCACATGAAAATCCAGGTCTTTGTTTCCAAAGAAAGGTGTAATGCAAATTCAACCAAACACAAATGTCAATATCATATACTAAATGTCAAAATCCAAGTCTTTGTTTTCAATGCATGTTTTATTAGCACAAGTCACCTATTCTGATTTGGGGCAGCAAATTTGGAAAAATAAGCATCTCTACTCTCTAATGTTTGTCCAGTTACAGTGCAGGTAACTTTTGAAAAATCCTACTGGACTGGACAACAGACACGTGATATCAGTACTGGTTAATGTCTGACGTTCAATTATTTAATGTTTATGCGGAAAAGGAATGGACAAAATAACATCTTTCCTGTAAAAATAAAAAATAAAATAAAATAAAATAAAGCAATCCTGGCCTTTGGCTTCATACTCATCATGCATGTCCATTGATTTTTATTAACATTTCATCAGTCTTGTACATGGAACATCTTCCTACAAATTCCCCCAGATTATGTAGAAGTTCCCAACCGGAAGGATCCAAATAGTTGTTCAAGTGGACCACACGCCTGACCATCCAATGGGATTCAACATATGGAAGCCGTATCAATCGGATGGTCGTGATGATCCACTGGGGCCCACTGAATCACAAATAAAGGGGATGTGCCCCTCTCCCTTCGTCCCATTTCCAAGGAAAGCCAGAAGAAAAAAAATGGTGAAAAGCAAACAAACATATAGAAGAATTGATGAGATGGAAGAACCTGTTTCAGTACCTTTTAGATGGAAACAATCAGCCACCGAAACTTTCTCGATCGAGCAGAGGAACAATCAGAATTTACAGAGTCCTACCATGGAAAAGAACAGTTGCGTCTTGAACATAAGAAAAGGAGAAGAAAGATGGGAGAGAAAGTAAAGAGATTTTCAATGAGAAAGAGAAGAAACGAGGAAATACCAAATGAGAGAAGAAAAACGAGGATTTTGTTTTCTCAGGTAGACAAAAGAGAACGAACGAATAGGCTCTCCCTTCCAGTGTATGGGCATTATCTCTTTAACCACATACATTAACCAGTACACCCTAGATGGCACGGCAAAGAAGATTAAAAAAACTCTAGAACCAAGACCCTATAAAAATTGCAGATGAGGTGTGGATGTGTCTACCTTCTTGGAGAGCTCTGCCGAGGACATGAAATGGAAATGGTGGGAGATTAACTCATGACACAGGTGGATTCAGTCAAGCCACACCTTAAATTTCCCTAGCAAGTAGTCACAAAAGACAATTACAAACCCTTAGAACGGTATATGTTTAAGTAACGCATTCCATTTTTTGCAAACAGAACAAGCAAAAACATAGAGAGAAGAAAATTTGAAATTGCACACAGAGAAGAAATCCACTGCCAATGAACTCATATTCGATATTCAACATACATTATTCAAGCCGAGCGTTTGCTTCAATAATCAAAGATGAGAATAGAAAGAGAATAAGATGATAAAACCAAATCACCTGTTGATGGGTGACAACGATTGCATTCCGAAACTGCACAGAAGGATATGGGGAAGATGATGAAGTCACCGAGCCAGAGAGGCAGAGGCCGAGGCAGAGGAATGAGAAACTTGCCTTCACAAAAGGATACCAGGATCGTTCGCTTTCAGTTACAGTGGAATATGGGGCTTTGAAAAATGGAATGGATTGGAATGGATTTGAGAGTGTAGAATTCAGAGAAAGCTTGGGAGAAGGAAGAAGAGGGTTTCAGGAGCGCTTGGGTGTGGATCGTTGGAAAATGTATTGCTTGTAATTTTTTTAACGTCTCTAGGGTTTCATTTCATTCTCTCCCAGAATCCATGGGTCTTTCTTACGAATACATCCAGTAATCGATCGAGCTAAGACCTTGGAAGAAGCTCGGCAAGAAGATGAAGGAGGGAACGAGGGAATCCAAATGAAGGAGGTAAGAATATGAAGGAGGGAACCAGAGAATCCAGCGATGCTATCGGGTTTGCAAGATATTGGCGCCAGGCGTTTTTTGGCGCGAAGGTGATGGAAACATTTCTGAGGTTGGCGCCAAGAGAAAAATGTAAAGAGGGAACGAGTACTGGCCATTAGATATGGTTTTTTATTTCCTTATGAAACAGTTGTTTTCTCTTCAAACGGTTTGGGACCGTCTCAAATTACAAACGGCTATAAACCGTTCCAGTCCAGCATTCCTGATTGTGATTTTTGGTGTAGTGTTCGAATACTAGTCATATAATGACGCTTGAATGAATGTGTTGCTAGATCTGATATAATCTATGCTATAGAGATAGGTTATGTCTCGATTTAAACCCGCATCCCTTATTTGTTGATTATATGAAGGTTTGTAAGTAGAACGAGTCCTTAAAGCGTTGATAGTGAAACCTTAGGTCTATACTCACCACGATGGTAGAGTGGATTCGTACCGTCTAAGATCTTTTCTTTGATTGAATCAAATCTTGTCTTTAAATTGCTAATTTAGGAATCAAACCCATCAAGTCAACACTTTATTTTCTAATAGGATAAATTTAGGAATTTTGGAACCAACACAACTTAGCCTTTTTTTCCCAGTGAATACGACACTCGGTTAACATCTCTACTCGTGAGAGTAGAGATAGTAGCTAGATATAAATCATACTTCCAAACTCTGTTTTGGGACGATCAAATTTTGGCGCCGTTGCAGGGGACAATTAGCACATTTATTTGTTTCTTTTAATTCTAACTTTAGTTTCATTTTTTTTTTTATTTTACTTTTTCATCTTGATTCACACTGTTTACTATCCTTATTGCAGTTTATTGATCCTAACAGAAAAAATAAAAAAGAAAAAGAAAAAAATTGAATCTTGTCCAAACCTAACTCATATGTGGCTGAGGCTCAAGTAAGGATGTCTCTCATGAAAGAAAGACGTCACGCAGACCCTCTCCTCTTCAACACATGGGATCCCTATGATCAATCCAATCCCTTTCACTCCGTCCTTCCCCTCAAAGAACTGGCAAAATTCTAAGTTTGATACTTACCCAACCGTTATGTAGGATTTAAACCCTAAGAAAATGATGCACCTAAATTTGTTAAACTTGAAGGTCATAGATCAAAAGGGTTATGATGATTCAATGGAGTCGAAATCTTGCACATGTAGGCATAATAGAGAGTATTCAACCACCACCTTTCCCATGAATTGTTGTGGCCGCACAACGGGGTCGCATGAGGTCTGAATGGAGAGGGTCTACTGAAGATGGCAATAATATCTAAAGCAGTTTAGGTGCACATATGATCATTTAAGTAATTTGAACACGCCCTTGAGGGGCCCACCTAGGGCGACATCAATTCATGGGAACGTGAGGATCAAAAGATTTGGATGCAACCCTCTTGTATGAAGAAACTTCTAGTCCTTTAGATCATCCTAATAACTTGGTTTGAGCTCTTCAAGTTTAAAATTCTTAGAATGTATCATTTTGCCTTAATTTCAATTAAATGATGAGCCCCATTTGAATTAATGTATGAAACATGGGATTAATGACATGTTGGAAGAGTAGATGTGTGTGTCACATTTAGATAGATCGTAGAAAGTTGGCTCACAAGCTCATATGTGTATATATATATATATATACGGAGATGCTCCTATGAGAGATATCTCTCACCTTATATGAGAGATATGGGTGGGGACCTTCACATTTAAGCTGTTAACATTGGATATGAATGTGAAGGCTCCCACCTAATATCTCATTTAGGGTGAGGGATATCTCTCATAGGAGCATCTCTCATATATATATATATATATAGACAAACCCTATGCACACCTGGTGCATTGTGCTCATGCGTAATAGGGCCCACCTGATGGTTTATCTAAGCATACCACAAAACACTCTCCCTATAGGTCACCAAGGCTCTTGAGTTTACACCGATGCAAATGGATTGGATTGTTGGATCTACTGTACACCTGTGAAAATGGAATGGACTTGTGAGCTGACTTGGATGATAGAGTTTGGATGCTTGGATGGGGTGCACTTAGGCCACATCAATTCATGGGAAGGCGAGGATTCAAATATCTTGATGTGACCCACTCTGTGCAAAAGTTTCATGTCCGTCACATCAACTTAACCCCTTGATCCGTGGCCCTCAAGTTTTATGATTTTAGAATGCCTGTTTACTAACTTCAATTAAAATGTCAACTCCATTCGGACTGGTGTAAAAGCATGGGGTCGATGACATACGCGTTTCGATTTATGATAGGAAGTCTTTTTAAGTGGGCCATGCATATCTAAGTATTTTTTGTATTTTCTCACCTAAAGGTTCCTTCATATATGTGATTACATTTCAGTAAGAGGTACCTCTTAAGGCTTGTGTGAGAGCAGGTAAAGCTCCAAGTCACTCGTGTGTTTCATTTTTATGCATGCCAATGATGGGAGGATAGCTCGATAGAAAGGTTTCACAGTAGATATGATTTTGGGGAAAAAAATCATCCCAATCGGATAGTCACAACTTTTGGATTGTATGTGGACCTTTAAGTTTGATTCTCAAATTACATTTTTCTTATGAAATTTGATTTAATGGTCAATAAATTACTGTCAGATTGGGACAAAGGCCAATTCACAGGGGATTAGCGATTGTGAGGGGGTTGGGTCTTTACTAAGGGGTTCCCATTGACAAGGAGAAATTTTAGAAGCATTAATTTTCTCACCAATGTAATGGCAGAAAAGCTAGCTACGTACCTCCCACCCAATCAGGGTGATAAGTAAACATAAGGTTTGTTTTCACATAGAGGACAACTTCGTCCAGCTGGTCACAATAAAACATGGCTGGCGGCACTAACTTCTAACTTCCTACCAGCCACTTTATAATCCATAGAAAAGGTTTGGCGAAGTGGGAGATAGTTATGGCCAGAAAAATGAAAAGAAAAGGTGTTTTTGCCTCTTTTGATGAAGACCATTTCTGGTCCGTCCGATGTAGAGGAAATCCATCTTGTAATCAATGATAACTAGGGATTTTTCTGGAGAACTTCAAGTTTCAATGGAACTTTCATCCACCAAATTTAGAAACATAAGAAATGTTATTTTAAATCTTTTAAAATATGAAAAATAAAAAAGCTTCTTCTTCTCCCTATTTTTTTGAAGTAAAATACGTTTAGTTTACCACCCGCAGACGAGGTAAGGGTGAGATGATATTGGCAACACATTCAGTGTAGAGAGGCCTTTGCAATTTTTTTTTATCATCATAAACACTCCTCAATTTATTGTATTAATTATTATGCTTCAGTACATTTTTCATTTCTTCAACATATTTTATACTGGTGGCAGAAGGGACAAATTAATATACCACCTTCTTCAACAACAACAACCACCACATACATGCTCCAAGTAATACACTTTTAGTTCTTAAACTGGAATAGGATTAACAAGCACTGACAATATACGTTCTTTGGTCTCATATGTGGGATTGGTGTATCCATCTCTATGTTGATACAACACTTCAATCACACGTGTGAGATTTACAATTCGCATGAGCAGAGGCATAGGAGCTGGAGTGGGCTTTAGGCATTCCTTGTTTATGTCTTTCCATGCATCCGCAGCCATCCTTTTAAACTTTTCACATGCCTCTTCATATGTGCTGCCATTCTTATTCATGTAGATCTGGATAATTGATGCCACATGCCCTCTCTCTTGTTCAAGCTTCACATTTCATAAACCAAAGGTTAGGATAATGATGAATAATGATGCTTTTCCAATGATGTAAATCCAAATGTTTTTTCGGAAAATGGTAAAGTTAAGGTAAAAATAAAGTTACCCCAATGGTCAAATATTCTCCCTTTACCTTGTTTAGATGAATAGGTAGAGTGAGAAGCCACCCATTTTTCTTACCACAAATTTTATCACAGGCCACTTTTTCTTTACCTCATAAAAATGGGGTAAAGTAAACTCAATACCAAAAACAATTACTTCACCGCACACTATATATCTCTCACTTTCCTTCATTGTATACGTTATATAACCTTTACCATGATGTAATATATGTAGACAAACATGGTGGGATCCATTGAGTAATGGTTTAAAAGAGATATGGACCTGGTTTGATGTGATGTCGTCCTTGAGTCTGCAAATTACAGAAGCAGCTTCAATGAGCTTAGGCATGCTTACTCCCCAGTCAAAGCCTTCCTTGGTTGCAATATCTCCCATGCCAACAAATGAAACCACAGAAAGCATAGGGTATGCACTAGTAATCAAGGCATTGGTCATATACTCTTCTAGTGTTGGGACATAACCAGAATTGGACCATTGCTCTTCAATCAAGTAGCCTTTTGAGACTTCCTTGAACTACACATACAAACGAAGGAAAATAATCATGTTTAAAAATGTCTCTTTTGTTTCTTAAAGGCAAATTGAAGTAACGAGGACAGAGGGAAATACAAGAACTGCGAAAAGTCCCAAAAGAATACAAATGGGCCCAAACCAACCTGCTGAAAAACTGGCGACTGTATGGCCTCAGAAAAAAGAAAAGACAAAGATGCTGAGTAGCGGTTATCTTGAGTGACAAGCCTTTGGGGCCCTCCTTAAAGATTATTCAAATGGGGAGGAGGGGAATTGATAGACTTAAAAATAAGCTTGATTTGATTTTAGATCTTGAAGAAAGTAAGGTCGACCGAAAATTGAACAAAATTTCTTAAGATCAACATTCAACATTTGATATGGTTCAAATGAGTGCCAATTCGGCTATTTTCTTGAGTTCTTAAGTTGGTGAGCCCCAAAATCCTATGGTCTTCCTTGCTTCATGGATTAATATTGTACCTCATCTGCGGAACATTTGGAAAAAGAAATTTCAAAATTCTTGTTTCAAGCGATTGTTTGGAAGGTACTTTATTAATCTTTTCCAGAATGTTTGATGAACCTAACAAAAATATTCAGTTTCATAATCTAAAATTTGTATTTCACCATAGAGTAGATAATATCTATAACAATGAGGAAAGAAGTACTAACCTATTCCCGTTCTTCATTTTATATATGTTAAGATGGAAGTTTTACTCCGAAGGTAGGTGGTATATTATTTCCATCACTGTGCCTATCCATAAGTGGGGTTCACGTTTTGAATCCAATTTGCTCAAAATCACTCTCTTCTTGTTCTATCCTTACATAAATATTCATTCCAGTAAGAGTCATTCCAGCCATCAATGGTTCACTTATTGTATAATGATTTAGCTATAACTCATCCTAATGCATTAGAAAACAATAGCTCATTATGAATATCACGTCTCTTTCATGGGTGAGAGAAATTAGAGAAGTATAATTGTATAATGTACCACTTGTTTTAAGTAGGGTATACGATAGGATTTCCCTTCTTGAGCCAATTCTTCTTCAAATTTGTCAACAGTGTCTAAGAGTGCGGAAAAATGTAACTTTATGTAGTCAGGAAACTGATCGATGACGCTTCGATCCCACCTAAATATCAAGGTAGGATGTGTCAATTAATCTCATCAATGTAATATTTTTATGGCAAAAAAAAAAAAAAAGAAAAAAAAAAAAAGAACATCTAAAATTTTATAAGGAAAGAACAAAGGGTATTGATTTAATAAAACAAACCTTTGGATTGCATCTGTGTATGGTTCAAGTTCCTCTAGTGTACCATGCACGTCGTAGATGTCATCCATGATGGATGTTAATGATATGATTCTAGTCAACATCTTCCTAGCTCGGGAGTATTGTGGTTCAAAATACACGCCTAATATCCAAAAGTAGCACTCCACTACTCTATCTCTGATGAATGGTAACTTTGCAGCAAAATCCCAACTCTTCCACCACTTGTAAAAGAAAAATCAAAATTTCTATAATAAGTAATACGGTGATTCATCATTTTTCTATTTGATGTTCAAATAAATCAATATTCCATAGCTCGTGAAATTTATATCTCTATTTGATTAATGTGTGAAGCTCATAAAACTTACAGTGAGACTTGTCTTAGCTCTTCTTGATGCAATAGTTGCAAAAGATTGAAATCTCGCTTTGCAAACTCTAATAGGATATCACTTCGGTCCTTGTCTTCTTGGTAGATTGAGATGTAATAACTTGTCTGTAACCTTTCTATGCGCTTACGAAGAGGTAGCTCAAGTGCGAGCTCAACCAAGGTTGAAAAAGGTGGGTTAAGATGAGGGAGTGCTGAATTAAGATGCTCTCTTGTAAAAGCAATGGCTTCATCTAATATGTTTTCTCCATGAGTTACCATATGTGCTGCTTCATATAAACTAAGCAAACTTCTTGTGTCGCCAGCTAGAGTTCTCTTGAATTTACCTACTTCATCTTTAAACTTCATGAATACATCTAGTTCACATTTAACATTGGCACAATGTAGAAGAAACTCAATATTTTTTGGTTTGGAAATGAAGGTAAAGTGGATTAATTAATAAAGCAGACGACACAACCTGCAAAGGGCATCTGAGTTGATTCAACAGCTAAATATACTGACATCAAGATCGATGGATGAGGAAGTTAAAATGATTTTTTTTTTCAATTAGGAATCTTAAAATCACCTAGACTAGAAGAATTTCTGGAAAAATTCACTCAACATATGTGGAATGTGGTGTGTTCGGACCTTATATTGTTAATCCAGAACTTCTTTATGAAGCGAACTTTCATTAATAAATTGAATAAGACATTTTTAGTTCTATAATATTATTCTAAGATAGTTGTTAATTGGCTTAAAACTTGATAGATAAATATAGAGGTGCTTTTCCAAAGCACCTTCATTTCAGGTAAAGCTCAGGGTGCTGATGAGTCAGGTTTGAGTAGGGAGATTGGTTGAGGCCGAATTCATATGAAGCCTGTTGTTCCTCCAATCACACCTGACATAGGACAATTTGACTTGAACTGTCTAACCCATTTATAGGCAAGTGGTCTTTTCTGTGCTATTTTTTGTGGCCCATGTTCATGAATTAACTATTGTGGGCTCATGTGTGTGGGCTCTCCTTCTCACTTGCCTTGGACTTCTCTTCCCGTGGTTGCTTGAAAAATAATATGGGCCCACAAAAAATTGATGATCAGACATTCATATTAGGGTCAGACATTCATATTAGCGCCAAGCAAAAAGATTCCCCAAAACCTGCTCCTCCAAATTGTAGGCCCATCTCAGTTAGTCGAAAGGAGGAGAGTTAGGTAGGTTAGACGGCACTACCTAAAATTTCTCAGCCAATCACCAAGTTTACGTTGTGTGAGTCGCATGGGCTAGTTAGTGTGCCAAAAGGTCTCTTTCAGTCGCTTCAGTGCTGCTGGGTCAGGTCCTGTCACTGCTAGTTATAAATGTATGAAAGGGTCATTATCCAGATGGACCCAGATCCCAGATGGACCCAGATCCTCTAAAGTTTCCTGAGACAGGAAAAGCTCTCTCCCTCTCTCTCTCTCTAGACGTGGATAGAGTCTCTCTCTCTCTTAGGTAGATATAGAGTTTACGTGTTTAATATTGGCTACACCAAATATATAAGCCCTTTTCACTATTTTAGATAGAGTTTATATGGTTAATATTGGCTACACCAAATATATAAGCCCTTTGAGAATTAACTATTCATGAAATCTAACATCCATTTGATGTTGTGTTTGACATAATATCTTGATTCTAATCCACCAAAAAATGGATTAGATATTGCCACCTAACCGTGTTTTCACTTAACTATGTATTTATAATTCTAGATTAAACAACTGGCAACATTTAATATAAGGGATTTAACATAGTAATTCCCTTTAAATCCTATTTCCCTAATTTCGGTACTAAAAACCTATAAATGTTATTAGAGTCTTTTGACTTTGGTCTATAATTTTTTTTTTACACCTTTTTGGCCTGAATCCTATGATATATCATGGGATCTAGGTCTATATAAGAAGACTGTCTAGGCTTTTTACTGTACGGGCTTTTTAACTTTTAACATTTGGATCACGTGATATCATGGGCTTTTAAACTCTTATGATATCATTGGATCTAGAGCAGAAAAGTACAAAAATAAAAATAAAAAAATAGATGGACTAGAGTCAAACGACTCTGGCGACATTATTAGATTTTAAGTCATGAAATAGGGGATGCAAGGTTTAAGGGAGATTGACATGTCATATCCCCTTTAATATATTACAAATCTTTTTGCGGATTGCTAATACTCAATGCTCTCTTATTTCTCATAAGGCCACCAAGCCAAATTACTCTCCGCATGTCCTATTCCAGAAACTTAAAGAGAGCTTCTTGTTGTAAAAGCTGCAGAGGATCTTACTCATGGAAAAAACGGTGGACAAAAGTACTTACCCGGTGGCACATTGTAGCCTTCTTGCCTCAAAAGTCGAAATTGGAGAGCAACTGCATGCAAATTATCACTGTAATCCCTCCCTGACTTGTACATCCGGAGTAGAGCTTGTGCAATCTCTTCTTGGAAGTGGTAGGCCACTCCTAGACGTTGGACAGCGTCGATCAGATTTAGTTCTTGCAGATGATCGTCTACATTCCTCAGCATTTTCCTCACTTCTTCCTTCAACTCATTAGCTCTTTGTTGAGTTTGTGCATCAGGTTTCTGCATCAACAAGTCATGGACTCCGATATATAAAGAAAAGAAGGCAAATCAAACACACCTTTTCTTTAGGATATGGAAACAGGTATATTTGCTATGAGGCTAATTCTTCTCCAGGATTATACAATTCTCACCTAACTTCTACCAGTTTGGTTTAAGTAGGCCGGTCAATGGACTCCAAATTTACTTGAATTCGGTGGACCATTGTTGTTAGGAATACTTATTATGGGTCCAGAGCTAATCCAAAAGGATGTCATTTATTAGTGTTTTATGCTTTTTATAGGTGGGTCCCCCCTCTGGACCTCTCTAATTTGTCTTGAGTTAAAACCTCAGAGGATCTTATATTAGATGCCCATACACCATAACGGAGTTTGCCTGGGAGTCTCCACGAGATTGATTTCACTTGACTCGTACGTGAGAGGCTTGATACAAACCATTCAGTTTAGACGCCCTTTTGACTCCATATATACATTCACAATAAGCTCAAACTTCACTTCAATCAAGAATGATATTAGTGTAATGTTTAGCCATGCAACAGCCTTGATTCATTCTTACCAAGTTATCTGGATAGGATGCAACAAAGCGATCCCCCCATATCTCCGGAACATAGTTCACTGATCTACGGACTACCTCAGAAGTTTTATTCCCTCCCGGATGGTGTTTGTTTGGAGCATCTGAAAGGCTAGAGCTCAATAGAACAGACATAATTGTTAAGCTTTGGAAGAAGAAGATAAGGCAGAGACGATGGGAAAGAAATGGTATATCTTAAAGCAAGCTGTGGGTGAGGGCTTCACATGGCTGGCATTTAATAGGCTCCTTTGTAGGCTTCTAACCAATGTCGGATGTATCATGTGATAAATTTTTAATAGTCACTCTACCCCGCGATGCACGATGAGGAATATTCTACCACTCGAGGATTTCAAAGTGGGTGGTTGAGAATCAAAGAGCAGTATCATAGGAATGTTTGTGTGTAAAACAATTTTTGAAACAAAACAACTCCTGAACGTGAGTTGTGTGATTGCATTTGTTAGTATTTTTTTATTGGCTAATTCATGGGCGAGACAAAACTCTGGTCCATTGAGTTGTACTTTCTATTTTAATTTAGAATGAACTGTGGTTGTGGTGCCGATAGAGCTAAACTGATGAAGATAGAAGATCGGACTAATCAACCCACGTCTGATCGATCGGAGCCTATGTCCGATTGATCGGACAGTAAATGCGCCCCAGTTAAATGGGCTGTCCGATCGATTGGATGCACTATTCGATCGATTGGACAAGCGGCGTAGAAACGGGAAACTTTCATATTCTATTGTGAATTGCTTTCCTCTTGAGACTGTGTTTCCCAATTTGATTCCTACTTATATACTAAGTCTAAGACACGAATTTGGGGCTATATATAGGGTATTGCTCTCAACCTTAGATTACACCACACCTCTCATTAATCTGAGTCAGAGATACTTAAGAAAGAGATTATTCTCTAGAGCCATTGAGAGATCATTCTGAATGACTGCTCTAAAAGATTGTTGCTGCTTCTACTTCCTTGTAGAAGATAGTTCATCTTGTCTGATAAGGTGCTAGGAGATCAAGGAAAACAGGGTACGGTGGATATTGTGTTAGTGGATTCTTACAAGAACAACTACAGTCCTTAGGTCGAGGTACAGACTGAGGTAAAGGAGCTTGTGAGTATATCTTGTAACTATTTGTGAACTCTTAATTTCTGATTCGTGGTTTTTCTCCCTGGATAGGGTTTCCACGCTAAATATTGTGTCCGCCTTCTTATGGTGTGTGATCGGTAGATAGTTAGTTCTATACTATCTGATTGGTTATTTCCGCTGCATGTTAATTGGTTAAATTAGAACTAGTATCCATTCTGGTAGCCCATGCAAAAAGTTTCAGCATTTCATATCCTTTTATAGAGATTTGTTTACAACTGTTTGGAGATTAGTTTCCAACTTTGTTGGAACTAGTTCCATGTGGCAATATTTGACTACAAGTATGAATATTTGAAAAGATGAGTTTGAAATTTGAAAAGAGATGGAAGGATAAGTCTTGGAAGATCCACTTCATTTCTGTAGGTGAGCTATCATTAACCTTGGGCATGTGGGCCATCAGCATGTGGGTCATCAACAGATGATGTGGCTACTTCTACAGTGTCGTTGTAATTGGACCCTTGAGTGTCTGCCACACTCTTCTCGTTGGTGGGATATGTGGAACTCCACTGTGGGGCCTACCTATTGGTGGGATATCGTGTAAAAATGAATTTTATCTTTCCAAATGATGTATTATCAAATTTTACTTCAATAGGAGTTGATATCATTATAAGATTGAGAAAAATGATTAATAATGTGATTAATACAATCTTATGAATTACTCTTTTATTTTTTTTTGGGAAATAAGTATTTAAGTGTATTAACAACTTAGAAAAAAGGGCTAGGAGCCACTGTTCAAACGAATTACTCTAGAACAAAACAACACTATGTTTCTATAGAAAGTCAAGGAGAAGTAGGGACAGTTGATGCAACTACGAAAAACTTACGTTTTTTTTAGGGGGCGCGCGTGTGGAGGGATTGGAAATTTTTTCCCCACTGAGGAGGAAAAGTCCCCATGGATGCTACAAAAACTTGCCTATAATTATATTCCTTGCTTACCTTCTGAAAAGAAATTCTAAATAGGACTCTACTGAAAAGAAAAAAAAAGATTTTGATCAAGATCTAACTATGTTAAGACCTAACCAACTGCATCAAGACTCGAGCTACATGCCATTATAAATACATTATAGATTGTAATCCATTGAGTCAAAGAGGTGAGTCAGAATGTTTACATTTTTCCTTTTGTTCAATCTGGTTTGAAAACATGAAATCAGCATCAAACCTAGCTCTAGAGATAGATCATTCTTCACATAAAAAAAGAGGAGGTTTTAAATAACATGTTATTTTATTTCGTAGTTCGACCAATTCACATTCAAGTTCTCAAATCTTAATTCAAGAATTAACACGATCCTAAAATCTGAGGGGGTAGATTCATTTGACTTATGACTTTTGAATTTGTTCATTAATTTGATTCATCACTTTCGAATTTGTTCAATTCAAAAGTTCCAGTTAAATAAGGTTGATAAACTAATTCCTTTGCAGTCACTAAAAAGTCTATCATTGGGTTCCCACCTATAATCTAATTTGAGTAATATAATTACGCTTTCTTTTATTCACTCTACACCAAATTTCACTCTAATCGGAAGAGGTCCACTCATTGAAACATAACCAAGGTAGAACTTCATACTGTTAGGGTTTTCATTAGTTTGCAATTTGATTGGATGCATTCATTTTTATTTAGCTTGAACTCTCATGCACTCATACTTTTTATAATCTTGGAATCTTCATGCATTATCGATTTTTAATCATTGCATCAAAAGATTTGGTAAAGGCATGCTCAAACATGTTTTGATTTACATTTTAAAAACTCATTTCTTCAAACATGTTAGCCTCTAGTTAAGCCTAGCTCTCCAAGACCAAGTTTCCCTTTAAAAATTCATTTTTCAAGTATTTAAAAATAGGGAAAGTTTGGTCAAGCTGTCGGTTGACCGAACTTATGTCGGTTTTGGTTCCAGAATGTAAAAACAGTATTTATCAGGGTAGTTCGGTCAGCTATCGGCTCAATGTAGGTCAGCTGTCGGTCGACCGAACTTTGGTTCGATGAACCGACAGACTTGCTTCGGTCCGCAAAATTTCAAATATATGACCGTTGGAATATGACCGTTGGGGGTTCGGTCGACCGAACCCAGGATGTCGGTTGACCTACAATAGATCTGTTGGAGTTTTTCTTATAAAAATAACATTTCCTTGGGATTTGTGCCAACACCTTTGAGACATTTGAGGGCCAAGGAAGGTGGGACATCCATGCTAGGCTAGAGGGAAGCAAGTAAGGCAAATCAATCATTTCAATCTTTTGATTTCTTCAATGGGTTTGCTTTTCCTAACTTATTTCATTCATGCTTGTCTTTAAACTTTAAGTTCTTAAATGGCATGATTAAAAGTGTTCAAAATGTTCAAATGTTGATTTTGAAATATGTTTCTCTTAAAATTCATCATTTGAATAATATTACACATGTTAGTCATTTAATGTTAGTATTTCAAAAAACATATGTGAATATCTTCTTCCTCACATTTGCATCATGAGCATTGATTTTCAAAAGAGGTAGATGAAGTTTTTAAGGCATATGTATCTTACAAACATCTTTGCATTCATTATGCATATGTCTTAGATAGATTTTAAATTTCATATCAGCCTAATTAAGAGCCATTATATTTGAGCCTTATTTGTATCTCTTTTAGTGTTTGTGACGATACTTCATTAAGGGAGAAAATCTTTTGATTCTAAAGGTTATTGCTTAGCCTAAGAAAAGCATTGTGTATAGGTTATTGCTAAGCCTTGTGTAAAAGCATATGCGGTTGTAAGGTTGGAAGTTAGCCTAAACCTCAAGTTGATAGTGGAAATACCGGTAGGGAAACTGGGAGTGGACGTAGGCTTGTTTTGGCCAAACCACTATAAATCTACTTGTTGTGGTGATTGATTGTGGATGTTAAACTTATGTTCATGCTTTCTTTCAAATGTCTATCTTGAATGTTTAGTTGAATGCTTTACTTGTTATTAGATCTCCTTCTTATAAACAAGATGATAAACCTCAAAGCATAATTGACATAAGTTTTAAAAAGAAGTGATTTAGTTTTTAGAGCTCACCCTATTCACCCCCCCTCTGGGGTTCGATTCTGGTCTTTCACATACTTTAGAGGTGATTCATCTGAAGGTGGGGGCAACGCCAAGTAATTGGTTCTCTTATTCATATAGTCACTATAAATAGAAAACTCAATCACACCCCTAAAAAGAAATCAAATCAAATTATAATACTTTACAAAAAAAAAAAAAAAAAAAACAAAAGGAAAAGAAAAGGTAAGAGCTTTTTGTATATACCCCCCTAACGTTTGTAGGATTTCTAAATAGGCCCCTTGGGTTTTAGTACTTGTAAATAGGCCCCTGCTTTTTAATTTTAATAGCTTTCATGTCCCTAAAATCAATATTTCTAACAATAATGGGCAGCCACTATAAGGTTTGTTTTGGATTTTTAAATAAATGACAACTTTGCCTTTACATCCATTATTTTATCTCAAGTCCCAATATATCTCAATAACCCTATAATGCAGATTACCAGGGGTGGACCCTGGTACAAGGGCCTGGGGACTGAATCTCCCACCCACACGTAAGAAAGTTCTAAAATTCCCTCCTCTCCCTGCCAATTCTATGAATTAATATATATTTTTAACATTGGCCCCGTTCCCCCAATATTTCTTTTACATAGAGCCAAACACTACCCCCCTTGCAAATTCTAAAAATTAATACTTTTTTACATTTGCCCGTTCCCCCAATATTTCTTTTACACCCCCTACACATGAAGCTTAATAATGTATTTTAAAACTTCCATCAATCGAACGGTGGGTCATGTATGGATTGGATAATTTTAACTAGTTATAAGTACGGGTGTTGATTGTTGTCATGATTGGATTTAATGAAACGATCCATAAATTGATAAAAAAAAAAAAAGAATCTATGTAGGGTTATTTTCTCTCACTAAGTGCAATTTTTAATGTTGCATGCATTATAAAAACAATTGAGTCCATGAATTTTAAATTATTCATATAAGGATAAAAGAGATGAACAAAAGTGTCATTTCTCTCTAAAAACCTAGGGTGGTTGAAAAACTATTGATTTTGGAGACACAGAAGGTATTAAAATGATAATAAAAGGGGCCTATTTGCAAATACTAAAACCACAGGGGCCTATTTACAAATCCTACAAACTATAAGTGGATATATACAAAAAACTCTAAAAATAAATCAAATGGTAACAGTAGCTTAAATAGGAAACCTAATCAAATAATAACATTTCCCTAATATAACCAAAATCTAATCTAATAATAATCTAAGATAAACTCATCATTTTTTGTATACAACCTTCTTCGAAATACTCTCTAACAAATACATTAAAAGTTTTGCCTTAAGCAACTTGAATTTCTTAGATAGATCTCATTAATGGATATATGTACTAGGATAGTTTTTTTATTGTAACTAAGGGTGTGTTTGGCATCGTGTTATTAGGATGTTCTCATGTTTCCATGAAATGAGGTTATGAAAAACACGTTTGGTATATGTAAATCACTATTCAGAATCTTGATCTCACTAAAAGGAATCTAGCTCTTAAACTGCACAGGAAAGTTGGAACAAAAAAACTTTAATTTTGTAAGAAACAAATGCACAGTTGTTTCTTACTTATCTCTTGTCATTTACAAAATGTCATTTAAAGACTTCAAATGCCCTCACTTATCTTAAAGGTATGCCCAATGTTCACAATCTCAAAAAAAGTGGCCCCACTTTGTAAATCCTAAGGTGGGGTTACATGATCACAATTACAAAAGGTGGGCTCATATTATAATTACTATAATAGTGGGACCACATTATAAATCGTATGGATGTGGGCTCCATGTTCTAGTTTCTAAAGGTGGACATCGCGTTGTAATTTCTAAATGTGGATCACATGTCTATAATCATAGAAAAGGTGGCACCACTTTATAATTATTAAAGGTGGGTCATATGGTCACAATGACAAAATGTGGAGCCACATTGTAAATCCTATGAATGTGGGCCTACATTTGTATCTTGCGAATATGACCCATATTCTAATTACTAAAGATAGGTACCATATTGTAATTTTAAAGCTAGATACCGTGTTTGCAATCAACAAAAAAGATGGCGCCACATTATAATTTCTGTAAAGGTGGGACCAAATTGTAAATCCTAAAAATGTGCCCCTACATTCTAATTTCTAAAGGTGAGCATCACATTGTAATTTTAAAAGGTTGGTCTTGTGTCCCCAATCACAAAAAGTGTGGCTCCATTTTTATTATGTTACCAAATAAGTTCCGTACATCATATTCTTAACATAGCAAGTTATTACAGTATTGCCAAACAAACTGTGCAAAGTACACTCAGTCTCAACACAAGCCAATCTGATCTGACCGCAAAACTGGGAACAGCACAAAAATAATGTCAAAGAGGCGCCCCTAAATTGTGAATTCTTCCAAATGAGCTGTGGAGTTTAAGAGAGCTTTATTAGAGAACTATAATGCACGAAGGAATCTTGATTAATTTACATCCACAATTGACTGACAACAGTTGCCGACATGCTCCTCACGTGCCATATTGAAGCTAGTCATATGGTCCACACATCAAAATTTACACCAACAGAAAGAAAATGGATGGTTAAGATGTAGTTGGCAATCATGGATTAACGCACCTTTTCAAATGTAGCACCTTCACATGGGCTCTACGCGTTCCCTGTATTTTATTGGTAACCATTCCAACGTTGTTCCAGTGGGGCCAGGCCCCGGACCCTGACAGTGTTGAGATTTCGGCAAACAATCGTGGAATTCACGTTTTCAAATGCAACTCTTTCACGTGAATGGCAGTACGTTCCTTGATTTTTTCCAAGTCGCCAAAGAGAGGAAGGTTCTTGCTTTTATGGAATAGCTCGTTTTCCATGCGTTTCCGTAGGAAAAGGTTTCCATGGGAAATTTAGTAGGGGGTTGTTTGTTTGCTTGTTTGCAGTCATTCTCATATATAAATGATTGACATTGACATGCACGAGATTACCGTCATGGCATTTGTTTACAATGATTTATTAATGGGATGCTTTAATGGCATAGCATATGAAAATGGTACTAAAATAAAGCTTATATAAACATCCATATTGCAAAATAGATTTATGTATGCTATTTATACGGTGATTGCATTCTTATGGGGCCCATCAATAACCTTTATTTTTTTCTCATTTTTGTGGGCCCCATATTTATAATAATAACTATATAATTTATTATTTGAACTAATAAGCACTAAGATGATGAAGATGATTATTTTAGATCTACATATATTTTAAGTAATTTGTGAAAAAGTGCCAACTCATGGGTCTAAGTTTTTTTCACTTGTGCGGGCCTCATTCATGATGCGAATTGTTCAATATTCTACTATTAATGATAAATATTAGGAGGTTTAATTAGTTTCATATATTAATTCTTCATGAATTTTGAGAAATTTATAAAATGTTAAAAAGTCTAAATAAATTTAAAATCGTTGGATGTACTATTTTAATTATGTGAGGATGGTGATTTTGACGAATGAGTTAATGTGCTTCACATGTATAACGTTTTGAGTATGGAATGTTTTTTTTTTTTTTTAATGGTTATTAGATCCACGGTCAATATAATGTGATGAGGTATATGTTTTGCCTAACTCTTGTCCCCTTCCTAACTAGCAGGCATGCATGTTGGCCCCCCACTAGCTGGACTTGAATCTAATATTGCATGAAAGTGTGATTTAGGGATGGGCATGCAAAGAGAGATTATATATGGGCGGATGGAAAGAGCAGGTTGAAGAGGTTGAGTTTGAAATTTGAATAGGCAGTAAATGGGTCTGGTTTGATTTAAGTCTTATAGACCTAGAATCTAAGAGGGTGTATGGTTTCTATGAAAATGGTTCGTAAATGTGTAAACGATGCACATGCCCTAGACAAATGACACACACGTGTACTATGTTGTAATTTTTAAATATGGGTCCCATATTCATATTCACAAAAGGAGGCTCCACAATATAATTCTTATAAAGGCGGGCGGCCCACATTGTAAATCCTATGAACATGGAGCCCATGTTCTAATTTTTAAAGGTGGTACCACATTGTAGTTCCTACAGGAGGGTCCCATATGTAATAATAGTGTTGAAACGATAAAAGGTGAGTCCCACATTATAAATCTAATATTCTCTCTTTCTTTCGTTCATTGGAGCAAAACTTTTATAATGTTACCAAACAAGTTCCGCACATTATGTTCTCAGCATATATAGTAATTTAATATAGTATTGCCAAACAAACTCTGTAAAGTGCAGTTAGTCTCGACACAACCCGATTTGAGCACAATCTGATTTGAGCGCAAAATTGGGAACGACGCAAGAATGTTGTCAAACAGGCACCCCCTAAAATATTGTTATGTGGAGTTTAAGAGAGCTTTATTAGAGAACTATAATGCACGAAGGATCTCAATTAATTTACATCCACAATTGACTCACCACAGTTGCCGACATGCTCCTCACGTGCCAAATTGAAGCTAGTCCTATGGCCCACCTATCAAAACTTACACCAACAGAAAGAAAATGGATGGTGAAGATGTACTCGGCAAACCACCCAGATGCCCAGGGGTCAGCATAGAGTAAGGTGAGCCACACAGGGGAAACTTCAACAAGCGTGGATTAATGCACCTTTTCAAATGTAGCACTTTCACAGTGACTTTACGTTCCTTGTTTGTGTTCCTTCGTGATGTTTTTTCGTGGACTGGAAGAAAATGACTATATATTGATTGGTCACCATTACAAACGTTGTTTGGTTCCTGACTTTACTTCCGTGTATTTTATTGGTAACCATTCCTAACGTTGTTCAAGGATGCCCAGGCCCAGACCATGACAGAAGTAATGTTCGTGATCGGTGAGCCACAGTGTGCAGATTTCGACAAACAGTTGTGGAATTCACGTTTCCAAATGCAACTCTTTCACGTGAATGACTGTACGTTCCTTACTGTTTTTTCCTAGTCACCAAGAATCGAATAAAGATACAAAGGTTCTGCCTCTGGAATAGCTCGTTTTCCATGCGTTAACATCCGATAAAAGTATGGTGGTTCAGGAAATTTATTAGGGGGTCGTTAGTTGGTTTCCAGTCATTATTGCATTTGTTTACAATTATTTATGAATACTAGGCAATGTTCAAACCAATATACGAAGCCATCCAAAACGAACGAAGCCAATCCAAAATAGTATGTGAATAAAAAATCTAAAATCGATGGAGGATGCATGAAAGTACGAATACAAAAAAAATAGAAGAAAAAATTGAGTCCCACAAGAAGGGAATTTCGCTGTATAAGAGAAACGAAGAAAAGAAGAACCAACTAACAAAAAATTCTGCATCTCATTATTTCTGCAAATGATCAACTCAAGCTACCTCTAAAACTTTTAGTACAAGAATTTTCAGGGTGACCAGCAATTTCAACCATAGGAAAATTACTAACCACATTTAGGAATAGGATAAAACTCACATCATGTATAAATCATGCATCTACATGCCACAAACTAAATCTTAAAGAAAAATAGAGGGAAGAAAGGTGAAAGATAAACGGAACGAAATATGAATAATTATATCAATCATTCAATACAATAAATAAAAAGGCGAGTAACTTGAGAGACCGTTAAAATATATCAATACATTGTTGTTGAATGAAGTCTTCACATTGCAAGAAAGAAAGGAATAAAAGCATGAAAAGTCTGATGTAATTATCATATCTGTTTTGAAATTTAAACATGTACAAAGAGAGGGCAAATGATCAAACCCCATCTCGCTACTTTGCAAAATTTGATCATTTGGAGCTGGAATGGGTGTATTGGTCTTTCATAATGAAAGACGTCTTGGAGAACAAGATATTTGCATCTTATCGACCAGTGGTAACTACCTTTGGTGTTGCCAGCAATTGCCTTGTCATTTTATAGCAGGTAGTAACACATTATATTCACTAAGTCCATGAAAAATCCATAAAAAAACCAAAAATAAGCAAATTAAACCACAATGAAGGCAAAGGTTAAAAAAAGACGAAAATCCTTACCATTCGATCAAGCATAACATAGAAAATAGATGTATGAAATATCCTAATAACCAATGCCAAGACATTCATAGAAATAGAAAGGAGTTAAATATAACAAATTGATGGAATCATTATTACATGTACACAACCTTGTAGTGAATATATGGTACATGTCTTATTTTAATCTATACTTACATTTGCATGAAAATCTGTTTTTTTTTTTTTTTTTAATATTTGTCGCATCATATCATTAGAAAAACAAAGATTCATGATTTTCCTTCTTTTACTGGAGCATCTGATTATGGATCAAGTCTAGAGCACTGTGGGACGAGTTCTGCTAGGCAATTCAAATGAATAGGTTAAAATAGGATATTGAATGCAAAAATAGTGCAAGATTCTTCATTCTCTGCTTCTACTTCTGTAGTAAATAAATATTTTAGGTCAGCCTTAAATATAGACAACCACAATAATGTTAGTAAGTAAATACATTTATAACTACTTGAATGAAAATCACTCATGAAAGGAAATGATAGGAAGGAAAAAAAAATTGAATGCAGATCTACACATTTAGGAGAGAATAGTTTTAATTACAAAAATCTTTCTGTAGTATTATTACCAGAACCCTCGAATAGATGTTCCAGCTATTGCGATCAAAGCTGTTCTCATTTTCTTCATGATTCCTACATTCTGAAATAAATAAAACATTTTTATCATTTGATTAACACACACAAATAGCTTCATATCAAAGCCTAAAATATTAACGTAACAAGATGAAAAATTCAATCTATAGCTTCTCATCATGTTACCCAACAAATAAAGTAAAAAAAAAGGGTAAACAAAACCATACTTTGAAAAATAAAGCATCTTCCTAGTGAAGGTCACATGCATTAAAACAAATCTCAGGCCACAATCAAAACCACCTTGCACTACAATTTTCACTGCGTCGGCAACTAGTGTCTAGAAAAGTTTTCTGCAGCTTTTGCCAACGCGGTCTTACTTGCGTCGGTAAAGTAGCAATTCTTTGTGACTTTTGCCAACGCAAATTTTCACTGCGTCGGAAAATAATGTCGGGAAAGATAAGTTTGTCATAGATGGGGCTTTGCGGATGCAACTCATGTGTTGGCCATAGTGCGAATAAAAACTGATGTGATAAATATCAATCATAAAATACCGCAAGTGCACGAGTGTCTAAATAAGGCAATGGCAAGAATGGGTCGAACCCACAAGGAGCTAATTAAAGAAACTTTTAGATTAAGAGAACTAATTAACTACAATCAAGGAAAGTTTTGAGTATTTAGATATAAAATCAAGCAGCTAATTTAGAAATATAAAAAATTACAAATTAATGAAAGTGATTAGAGCATACGAATCCAATAAGCATCCTCAAATTATTTATCAAGTAATCCTAATTTGTTCCAATTTTTACTTCAAATTAAAGACAAATCAATGTTTTTAATTTGGAAAATCTAACTTTTAAAATCCCTTTTCAATCATAAAAATTCAAAACTCAAGACTTCCTTCATCTCATAAAAGAATAAAAATAATTTAAGAATTACCCATCAAAAGTAAGCATAAACAATCAAAAGATCTAAATCCTAAGCATGGCCTATCAAACCTAAGCATGAATAGTCAAAAACTAATTTTCATTTTCAGAATTCAAGAATGGAGATTTACCTAGGGTACGAAGACAAGCCTATTAATCATTAAGCACATAATCATGGAACACAAATTAGAGTTACTAAATAAATAAAAAGAAGTTACTTACCTTCATCCGTAGCTCTAATCAAGAAAATTAGCCCACCATTGCAAAGAATGCTTCTTAATTTGATATTAAAAATTGCATCTTTACAAACTTCTCCTTCACAAAAATTCTCCTTCAAAATAAATCCTTGGACATGGTCCAAGGCTACCAAAATAAAATAAATAAATAAAACTAGTGGAAAACAAGAAAGGAAGAAAAGAAAGAGGGGAATTGGAGAGAGGGCTAGATGTAGAAGGGAATTGGAGAGAGGGCTAGATGTGAAATCCTCCATCCCCTTTTGGGTTGGTTTTATAGATGTTGATGCCTCTCTTTTTAGAAAAGAATCTCCTCTCTTTTAGGACTTATTTCCTTATTTGGAGAGATTTCTTGCTTAGAATTCAAGTTAGGCTTCACACTTGGAAAGAGGGATTTGCTACTAAATGTGGTCTCTTGAGCTCCAAGTCCTGCCAAATTGAACTCCTCAAACATCTCTCATGTTGCCAATTTAGAAAAATTTTTGCAATTCCCGCATAGAATTGTAACAACCAACTTTCTGAGGTCATATCTCCCTCAATATAGCTCCGATTTATGCAATCTTGGGCTCCACGGATATCTATTCGAAAAAAGCTTTCCAACGGTACATAGATTGCATCAATCCGACACACGGTTTGAGAGTCATGGCTATTTCAATTTGTTGCCCCTGAAAATCCGGGAATAATTGTACAATTAAAGAAACTTCTATGTTTGGTATGTAATGGAGTGTGTGGGACCCATGTTGGACGTCCAAGGCATGCTTAGACTCTTTCTTTGCTTGCTTATTTGACTCCCTTTCCATCTTTGAGATTTTCCAATCTTTCCAACTCTACCAAGATGTCAAGATATGTGGGCCCACCATGAAGCGTGTCCCGCCTTTGATCTCTCTCAAATTTCACCAATGTAGGTCCCACTCTTGATTTATCCTACAAAAAAAATAAATTAAATGATGTCAATAATAATCAAGTATGAGGAATCTAGATGAACTATGCATGGGACCCTACATGCCTAATTAATGTACCAAAAATACTCAACTTTCCAAAAATAGCACATGGCGTTAGAAGGTATGCATTAGTGAAGCCAAAAGAACTAATTCTTGGGTGATGAATGAGATGAAAATCCCTAATTTCACAAAAGTTATGCAATATAATGAATTTTGACCAAATTTGACTAAGATTCCAACTTTGATGCTCAAATGCATGAAATCATGAAATTAAGTGTAATTCTATGCTATTAACCTAATTAAGTCCACAAATGCATATGAATTGATGAATGAAAACTACAATTTTGTGGACTTATCACACCACCAAACCAGCCTTTTGCTAGTCCTCGAGCAAAATAAGTGAAAAAGGAGAAGTTTACTATCCTAACAAATGCAGAAAAATAAAAAGAAAAATGCCACTTTTGCTGGCCCTCTCGACTGCATTTAGCATATGCAGCAAGCCCTTAAACCCCTAGGTTCCCCCTAGTGGACGAGTTGTGCCTCGTGCGGGTTTGCAGTGAATCTACCCACAAAATTCTTCTTCTTGTTTTTTTTTTTTTTTTTCTTTTTTGTTTTTTTTTTGCAAAGAATGACCAGGGAAACTTCTTCGAAGAGAAAATTTATAGACATCGACTATTCTCAGTTCTCAAAATTTTCAAAGACAAATCTTAAATTCGGTTCACCAATCCCATCTTTTGGTCAGAAATTCTCGAAATCATGCTAAATTGATCATGCACAGTGATAAGTATGTATACGTAATAAGCATCAAATGATCCACCAAGAATTTCCGTGAAAATAATTTATTTATTTTTTATTTTGGGCCACCTAACTTTAGCAAAGAAAAATAGTCTTCCTCTCAAGGCGATAATGACGGCTTTCAGACTACTATTTTTTCAAAGACCGCAATTTTTTTTTCAAACACACACTTGTGACTGTGCAATGCCTAAGTCCCTTAAGCTTTCTAATTAACTCATGTAATGAGCATTAGACCAATGACTCTCAAACAGATGGCTTTAGGGCACTAGGTATGCAAATACCCCTACGGGCTTACTAGCTCGGGTTAAAAAGGCTATGAACCCAAGCTAGTCACAAACTTTTTATTCTTTTTAAGACTTCTAACTTTTTTTTTCTTTTCTCTTCTTTTTTTTTTCGCAAACCCCAACAATAGGTAGCCTTTTCCATGTATCCACTTGTTGAACTAGGAAGCACTGTAGCACTAAGGGTCGTGGTCGATTTTCCTTTTCTTTTTTTTTTTTCAGGTTTTTTTTCTTTTCTTTTTCAATTATCAAAGAAAAACGGAAATCATAGCTTCACATTCAAAACCTTAAAAATGTATACATCCTGTGTAAAAGTGAGGGATCAAAATTCAGCACTTTTCCAAAACTCATTTCCATAAATAAAATAGTGAACCATTGTTTTCTTTTACCCAAAATAAATATCTTCAGTCAAAAAAATTCTCTCGAAAGTTTCCCTCTACCCTAACAATAGGAAAGTTTTTTTCTTTTTTAAATCTCCTAAAAACCTAAAAAAAATAAAGCGAAACAGAAAAATGTAGAAAGAAAATTGAACAACTGATCACATGTCAAGTTCTAACTCACATCGCCAAACCTAAATCCAACATTGTCCTCAATGTTATAAATGCATATGTAATGTGAAAATGAACAATAAGGAAAATTGGAACGTCTTACCAGGTGGGGTGATTGGAAAAGAGTGTGATCAACCAGCTCAATTACCTTCCAAAATTGGGTTGCCTCCCAAACAGCGCTAAGTTTAATGTCGTTGGCCCGACGTGACAAAAATGACTAGTCCTGGTAAATTGGGTCTTCCAGAAGGATTTCCTCAATGTTTTTATCCTTAAGTTCTAGAAAAGGTTTCAGCCGTTGACCATTAACCTTGAAAGTTTCCCCATTTTTGGGGTTCTCAATTTCCACTACCCCATGAGGATGAACAGTATGCACAATGAATGGGCCAGACCTTCGAGATCTCAATTTCCCTGAAAACAGGTGTAACCGGGAATCGTAGAGGAGAACTTTCATGCCAAGGTCGAATGACTTCCTAAGGATTGATTTGTCATGGTTCAATTTCATCTGTTCCTTGTAAATTTTGACATTTTCATAAGCATCATTTCTCAATTCATCAAGCTCATTGAGTTGCAATTTACGATGGTTACCTGCCAAGGGCAAATTAAAATTGAAAGTTTTAATGGGCCAGTAAGCTCAATGTTGTAACTCAACAGGCAAATAACAAGCCTTACCATAGACCAACCTATAAGGGGATATCCCAATAGGAGTCTTGTATGCAGTTCGATAGGCCCACAGTGCACCAATAGTCGCAAAGACCAGTCTTTTCGATTTGGATTGACCGCCTTCTCCAAAATTTGTTTGATCTGCCTATTCGAAACTTCTACTTGGTCACTGGTCTGTGGTTGGTAGGGCGTAACAACCTTATGAGTAACAGAATACTTTTTCATCAAATGATCAAAGGTGCTATTACAGAAATTGGTTCCACCATCATTGATAATTGCCCTGGGTGTACCAAACCTAGAAAATATGTATTCCTTTACAAATTTGATCACCACATGGCAGTCATTCTTTCTAGTAGGTATTGCTTCCACCCATTTTGAAACATAGTCAACTGCAAGTAAAATATACAAATTTCCAAAGGAATTTAGAAATGGTCCCATAAAATCGATCCCCCACACATCAAAGACTTCCACTATCAAGATTGGATTTAAGGGCATCATATTCCTACGATTGATTTTTCGAAGCTTTTAACACCTACTGTAACTCAGACAAAGCACATGACAATCCTTAAAGATTGTGGGCCAATAGAAACCACACTGCAAAACTTTTGCAGCAGTCTTTTTGGAGCTAAAATGGCCCCCACATGCATGATTATGACAGAATGAAATGACACTTTGATGGTCCTCATCGGGAATGCACCTCCTGATTATCTAGTCTAGACAGTTTTTAAAAAGATACGGATCATCCCAAAAAAAAATACTTGAGCTCAGCTAGAAATTTTGATCAATCATGTTTGGACCAATGGTTGGGCATCTCCCTTGTAACAAGGTAATTGATTATATCTGCAAACCAGGGGATTTGAGAAATACTGAGCAATTGTTTATCAGGAAAGTTTTCATTCAGTGGGGCCTCATCTAATGGCTCTAAGGGTAACCTCGAAAGATGGTATGCTACAACATTCTCACATCCTTTTTTATCTCTTATTTCCAAATCAATCTCTTGTAGCAGAAGGATCCACCGGATCAATCTGGCTTTCGCATCCTTTTTGGATAGAAGGTATTTCAGAGCTGCATGATCCGTGTAGACGATGACTTTAGACCCTATCAAGTATGACTGAAATTTCTCCAAGGCAAAAATCACAGCTAGCAATTCTTTTTCAGTGGTTGTGTAATTTAGCTGTGCATCATTGAGGGTCCTACTTGCATAGTAAATCACATGAGGTAACTTCCCAACGCGTTGACCCAAAACAGCTCCAATAGCAGTATCGGATGCATCACACATTAGCTCAAATGGAGTGGTCCAGTCAGGTGGCTGGATTATAGGGGCTGAAGTTAGTTTCTTTTTCAGTCTCTCAAAAGACTTTAGAAACTTTTCATCAAATTCAAACGGGGCCTCTTTTGTCAGCATTTGGCACAAAGGTTTAGCAATTTTACTAAAATCCTTGATGAATCTACGATAAAAACCAGCATGGCCCAGGAATGATCGAATCTGCTTAACTGATTTTGGTAGTGGCAATTTGGAGATTAAATCAATGTTTTCTTTGTCCACCTCAATTCCATTATTAGAAATAATGTGTCCCAGAACTATGCCCCTTTTTACCATAAAATGATATTTCTCCCAATTTAAGACTAGATTCTTTTTTTTTTGCATCTTTCAAGCACAATGGACAAATGATGTAAGCACTCCTCAAAAGAATTGCCAAAGATCGAAAAATCATCCATGAAAACCTTAATGAATCTTTTTACCATGTCAGAAAATATGCTTAACATGCACCTCTGAAAGGTGACCGGTGCATTGCATAGCCCAAAGGGCATGCGTCTGTAAGCAAATGTACCAAAAGGACAAGTGAAGGTGGTATTTTCCTGATCTTCAGGTGCAATTGGAATTTGATTGTAGCCGGAATAGCCATCAAGAAAATAATAATATGCATGACCGGCTAGCCTTTCGAGCATTTGATCCATGAATGGGAGGGGAAAATGATCTTTCCGAGTGACTGAGTTTAACTTCCTATAATCAATGCATACCCTCCATCCAGTCTGTATCCGAGTGGGTACCAATTCATTGCCCTCATTTTGAACCACTGTTATTCTAGATTTCTTTGGTACCACTTGAACTGGGCTCACCCATGCACTATCAGATATGGGGTAAAGCACCCCTGCATCAAGTAATTTCAAGACTTCTGACCTAATTACTTCCTTCATTGCAGGGTTCGGTCGCCTCTGTGGTTCACGAGAAGGTTTTGCATTTTCTTCTAAATGGATTCTATGTTGGACCATAGATGGGCTAATTCCTTTGATATCTGCAATGGACCAACCTATAGCTTCCTTGTGTTCATCCAAAATTTTCACGAGTTCTTCCACTTGGACAGGGTCCAAGTCTGAAGCTATAATCACTAGAAGGGTTTCTAGCGGGCCTAAAAACACATATTTAAAGGTATCTGGCAACTGCTTGAGTTCTAACTTAGGGGGCTCTATAATCGATGGGACAGGAGGGGAAGCAGATGGAGTTAGAATCTCATGCTTCGGTTGCCACTTGGAGCAGTCCATCGATGGGGTTGAGTCATACAGTACATTGACTTCTTCAATATGTCCATCTACATCCAAATCACTTCCAAAGTGGGCCAGACAAGCCTCTAGTGGATCTTCAAGTTTCAAATGAGTTAAGTGATTTTCCACCAATTCATGAATTTAACTAACTTAAAAAATCCCATCATCCCCATCAGGAGGTTGCTTACTGACATTAAAAATGTTTACTTGAACTGTCATGGTCCCAAAAGAGATTTGCATCACTCCATTTCTACAATTGATCAAGGCATTTGAGGTGGCTAGGAATGGTCTCCCCAAAATTACTAGAATTGTGGAGCCCCAGATATGTGCTTTGTATCCAAGACAACAAAATCGACAGAAAATACAAACTCTCCGACTTTGATTAGAACGTCTTCGACTACCCCTTTGGGGTATCGAATCGATGCATCAGCCAATTGCAAGGTCACATGTGTCATTTTCAACTCTCCCAAATCTAATTCTTCATAAACAGAGTACGGAAGAAGGTTCACACTTGCACCCAAATCTAGCAAAGCTTTCTCTATGTGATAGTCCTCTATTTGGCAAGAAATGGTAGGACACCCTGGATCCTTGTATTTGATTGGGGTTGGACAGGAAATGATAGAGCTAGCTTGTTCGGCTAGAAAAGCTTTCTTGGGCACATTAGTAGTTATTTTGAAGGTGCAAAGGTCTTTCAGAAATTTTGCATAGGCTGGAATCTGTTGGATAGCATCAAGTAGTGGAATATTGATCCCCACTTGTTTGAATACTTTTAGCATTTTATCGAGCTAAACATTTGATTTTGCTGGGCCAAGCCTTTATGGGTATGGTGCCTTGGGAATATAAGTCTTAGGAGATGGCTCACTAGGTGATGGGTCAATTTTGACTGGGTTTTCTTTAACTGGGTCAGGTTCAAACATGGGTTCAGCATCTACACTTGGTCCCTCAATTTCCCTGGGTAGTTCAACTTTGTTATCAACTTGTGTACCCGACCGAAGAGTAATAATGGATTTGACTTTTTCCGGGACTTTTCCTTTAAGATCATGCACAACTTGGCCCTTGGGATTGGGTTCAGGTTGACTAGGAAATGTTCCCTTGTCTCTAGCACTCAATGAATTGGCCAGTTGGCCCATTTGGTATTCCAATTTTGTAATTGATTGTGTGTTAGCATTCAAGCTTTTAATAGTGCTTTTCTGGAACTGGAGGGTATTCTGAGCTAACAGTTTCATGGTTTCCTCAAGAGAATCTATCAGCTGATTTTGCGGATTGGGGGTGAAATTTTGCATAGGTGGCTTTTGGAACCCTGGAGGTGGCATGGCCTACGATGGAATGGGCTGAAGTTGATGGGCCTAGGATGGGCCAGCCTAAGTTGGACCCTTGGTCCAAGAAAAGTTTGGATTATCCCTCCAACCTGGATTGTATGTGCTGAAGTATGGGTCATACCTCTGACGATTATCAAAATGAGTGTTTTCATAAAAACGCATTCACTTCCTCAACAGACTCGGTCTGACCTAAAGGTGTTGGGTCAATCCCTTCATTCATGGCCCGATTATATTTCAATGACTCCAAAGTGTTTGGAGTGGGTTTTTGGTTTAGCTCTAAGGACTCTATTCTCCTAACCAGTGTGGCTAATTTGGCCTCTGCCTCAATTTTAGGCTCAACCTTAAACATTCCCCCCTTTTCAAGAATGGTGGGTGTGATGGGCTCCCTCTTAATAGGGGCCCACTGCAGTGTATTTTCAGCGGTTTCTTCCAAAATTGTCTATGCTTCATCTGCTATTTTCTGTGTAAACTTTCCACTACAGAAAGATTCCACCAACTGCTTAGTAGGGTAATCCAAACCCTCATACACGATCTGGATCGATCGGATTTTTTCAAATCCAAGGTGGGGACACTGGATTAAGAGGTCCTTGAACCGATCCAAATAACCGTGAAGTGTCTCCCCTTCTATTTGATGGAATCCATTGATGGCCTGCCTAATCGAAGCGGTTTTCTGCTTGGAGTAGAATTTTTTGTAGAATTCTTCGACTAGCTCGATCCATGTAGTGATGGACCCGGCCTGTAAGGCATAAAGCCAAGCTTTAGCCTTTTCTTTTAGGGAGAAAGGAAATAATCTAAGTTTAAGGGCCTCCTCAATCATGTGATTGATTCTCATGATCCCACAAATGTCTTCAAATTCCCTAACATGTTGATATGGCTTTTCCTGGTCTAGCTCACGGAATACTGGGAGCAACTAGATCATGCCAGATTTTAGCTCAAATGTGGCATTGGTCTGAGGCAGGGTGATGCAAGACGATTGCGTTGTCCTGGTGGGGTACATGTAGTCCTTCAAAGTCATGGGTGGGTCCACGTGATCAGTCATTTTTTCTTCGAAAATTGATGAACTTCCTATGATGGTCAATGCTAACTCAGGCTTTATTCGAGTCAACCTTCGATTTTCGCGTTCCCACAATTTTTTCCTTTCAGGTTTGGATTGCATGCACCAGGTCTAACCAAAAAAATGTTAGCCTAATCTATATGTAGGGCCCTACTAGTTCTAATATGATGCTCAAACAAATGAAGCAGTCACACACAAGGATTGAGCACAAGAAAAGTCAGCTCCTCACTAGTGCAGAGAACACGTGGGCCTCCAATTCGGTCCTATGAAACCTTAGTCGACCAAGCAGCCACCAGGGAGTGGTGGGGATGAACCCTGTTAAGTACCAGTACCCTGAACAGTTAAATTGTTGCACCCGTAGGAGCAAAGGCTTTCTTGGGCATCAACTTCGATCAAAGAGCGCAATTGGTGCAACCGTCAGTGGTCTTCGTCTTACTGAGCTTGAATCCTAGGGTCTCATTGCTACTTGATTTTAATTAAAGTTAGGATCCTAATGTGAGAGATGGTTAACCTAGATGGGCAAGGATTTGGTAATGAAATCCATACCTTATCTTTTTTGGGTGGATTGCCCTTAACTAAGTGTGTGTCCAATTAGATGGTGTGTCAATCAAGCATTCACACTTTGCAAAAGTTAAACAATCCAAGCCCCACTTGCAAGTAAAAGATTCGTGGAGTAAAGTTTAGAAACTCTTAGAATGGGTCCACGTAAATTATTAAACTGTGCAAGCTTAACCTGTATTTTTTTTAGCAATTTTGCAATTCTGAGAGCAATTTTAGCAATTCTAAGAGCAACTTGTTTGCTTCAAAGAAATCCCCGCAATTTCCTTCCTTTTAGAGTCCTTCAAAATTCAGATTGTAACCTCACAGAAAACAACTCAAATGTTAGATCTAAATAATCTACTAAAAATAGCAAAAATTATTAATAAAATTTCTAAATTAAAAAATAAACCTAATTTAAATTTTACAACCCTAAACTACTGCAATTTAAATGAAATATGCACTTCTAAAACTCCTAATGCAGTCCTAAGTTAAGTGGAGACCATGCTGTCAAGTGCTGAAAAAAATTCCAAGTGTTAGAACCTATTGCGCAGGCTCAAGTTTACAGAACTGTACGACCCACTTTTATTAATCAAAACCAGAAAACAATGACTAGGATGTA
This sequence comes from Persea americana, assembly GCA_029852735.1. Taxonomy (NCBI): domain Eukaryota; kingdom Viridiplantae; phylum Streptophyta; class Magnoliopsida; order Laurales; family Lauraceae; genus Persea; species Persea americana. The sequence goes on along the minus strand of CM056818.1, from coordinate 27,478,144 downwards.
ATCTCCTAATATGCAAGAATCAAAGAAAAAAAATAGAGACTAAAAAGGATAAAAAACGAAGAAGTTATGCTATCATGAAGTTGGCTACTTGAACAAGTTTTTCTGCTGATTGCAGAATTTGCTTAACTGACAGGCCCTATTTGCGGCACTAAAAGTTGGACTTCCAAAACCTATTTCTTTCTGAAATTTTGATGGTTCAAATTCAACATACCAAAGTCCAATCCAGCAAAGTTTCAAGTCCAAAGGAGTCCGTTTGACTGGTTTTAATAGTGTGAACTTCTGGGGGAAAAACACGCCAAATCTGTCAAAAAATTAGTGCAGAAATTTGTGTTCCATGTAACCACTAGCAATCAGTCTGAAAATTAAAAATAATCAGCAACAAAAACTTGAAAAACAGCAACCACAAATACTAAGAAACACAAAAACTAAATCTAATGCAAGCTATGAATGCAACTAACTACAAAAATATGCTATGATATGCAAAAATTAATGTTAGAAATCCTAACTCAAAGGTTCATTTTGAATTGGCTCCCCAGCAACGGCGCAAAAACTTGATGTGATCAATATCAATCATAAAATACCGCAAGTGCACGGGTGTCTAAATAAGACAATGGCAAGAACGGGTCGAACCCGCAAGGAGCTAATTAAAGAAACTTTTAGATTAAGAGAACTAATTAACTACAATTAAGGAAAGTTTTGAGTATTTAGATATAAAATTAAGCAACTAATTTAGAAAGATAAAAAACTACAAATTAATGAAAGTGATTAGAGCATAGGAATCTAATAAGCATCCGCAAATTATTTATCAAGTAATCCTAATTTGTTCCAATTTTTACTTCAAATTAAAGACAAATCAATGTTTTTAATTTGGAAAATCTAACTTTTAAAATCCCTTTTCAATCATAAAAATTCAAAACTCAAGACTTTCTTCATCTCATAAAAGAATAAAAATAATTTAAGAACTACCCATCAAAAGTAAGCATAAACAATCAAAATATATAAATCCTAAGGATGGCCTATCAAACCTAAGCATGAATAGTGAAAAACCAATTTTTATTTTCAGAATTCAAGAATGGAGATTTACCTAGGGCACAAAGACAAGCCTATTAATCATTAAGCACATAATCATGGAACACAAATTAAAATTACTAAATAAATAAAAAGAAGTTACTTACCTTCATCCATAGCTCTAATCAAGAAAATTAGCCCACCACTGCAAGGAATGCTTCTTGATTTGTCATTAAAAATTGCATCTTTTCAACTTCTCCTTCACAAAAATTCTCCTTCAAAATAAAGCCTTAGACATGGCCCAAGGCTACCAAAATAAAATAAATAAAGAAAATACTAATGGAAAACAAGAAAGGAAGAAAAGAAAGAAGGGAATTGGAGAGAGGGCTGGATGTGAGATGTCGCCATCCCCTTTTGGGTTGGTTTTATAGATGTTGATGCCTCCCTTTTAGAAAGGAATATCCTCTCTTTTAGGACTTGTTTCTTTATTTGAAGAGATTTCTTGCTTAGGACTCAAGTTAGTCTTCACACTTGGAAAGAGGGATTTGCTACTAAATGTGGTCTCTTGAGCTCCAAGTCTTACCAAATTGAACTCCTCAAACATCTCTCATGTTGCCAATTTAGAAAACTTTTTGCAATTCCCGCATAGAATTATAACAACCAACTTTCTGAGGTCATATCTCCCTGAATATAGCTCCGATTTATACAATCTTAGGCTCCACGGATATCTACTCGAAAAGAGCTTTCCAATGGTACATAGATTGCATCAATCCGACACACGGTTTGAGAGTTATGGCTATTTCAGTTTGCTGCCTCTGAAAAATCTGAGAATAATTGTGCAATTAAGGAAACTTCTATGTTTGGTATGCAATGGAGTGTGTGGGACCCATGTTGGATGTTCAAGGCATGCTTGGAATCTTTCTTTGCTTGCTTATTTGACTCCCTTTCCATCTTTGAGATTTTTCAATCTTTCCAACTCCACCAAGATGTCAAGATATGTGGGCCCACCATGTAATGTGTCCCGCCTTTGATCTCTCTCAAATTTCACCAATGCACGTCCCACTCTTGATTTATCCTACAAAAATAAAATTAAATGATGTCAATAATAATCAAGTGTGAGAAATCTAGATGAACTATGCATTGGACCCTACATGCCTAATTAATGCACCAAAAATACTCAACTTTCTAAAAGTAGCACATGGCGTCAAAATTAAAAGGTATGCATTAGTGATGCCAAAAGAACTAATTCTTGGGTGATGAATGAGATGAAAATCCCTCATTTCACAAAAGTCATGCAATATAATGAATTTTGACCAAATTTCACTAAGATTCCAACTTTGATGCTAAAATGCATGAAATCATGAAATTAAGTGTAATTCTATGCAATTAACCTAATTAAGTCCACAAATGCATATGAAATGATGAATGAAAACTACAATTTTGTGGACTTATCAAAAGCTCAGAGCTTTCCCAACGCACACCTGTGCGTCGCCAGTAGGCAAGATAATTGCCAAGGCATTATTGCGTCACCATTAGAAAATGATGCGTTGGCGAAACTTTCCCTCTCTTTTGGGGGTATTCTTTGTTGGCACCAATGTGGTTTCCATAGCTTTTGCCAACGCGGTCTTACTTGTGTCGGTAAAAGTAGCAATTTCTGTGACTTTTGCCAACGCAGTCCAAATATACGTTGGAAATAAGACTTTTGCCAACGCAGAATTTCACTATGTCGGAAAATAGTGTCGGGAAAAGTGCATTTTGTTGTAGTGTGTGTGAAACATCAGTCCACAAGATACATGAAATACACATAAATTAACAGTCAGTGCAAGTTGTGAATCAATGAAAGATCATCATGCTCTTTTCAATATACTTAGGCAAATTAAGATGGTACGAAATGACATCAACGGTGAACACAATTTTCTTCATTTAAGCATCCTAATCAATCAGTAACAGCTGCTCCAAATGTAAGAAGTAACAACCTTTCTTTCTTTTACTACAAATTGAATGTATTCAAGACTAATCTAAATGCTAAAATGATCAAAGGTTAACAAATAGAATAGTTGAAAATCAAAATTGCATAGCTACCATGAGATAACTCACTTTGCTGTAGGTGTCCACTTACGTCACAGCATACAATGCCGCCTTCTGCTCTATTAAATACGAACTTCAAATAACCTATCAAAAGAAAGAATATTTATCAATCAAAGTTCTCGTTTTGGCGACAATATGGATACCAACAGTTTCCACATTATCAAATATTACAAGTAACCAAAAAAAAAAAAAAAAGACATCTAAGTTTGCCTCACTAAATATCACTACAACAATGTGCACCTTTAGCGACGTTTTTTAGCGACGTTTTTCTAATTTCGTCGGTAAAAGTGTACTTTTACCGACGTAAAACAAATCGTTGGCAAAAACAGGACTTTTACCGACGTTTTATAGAAAACGTCGGTAAAAGTCCACTTTTTGGCGACGTTTATTTAAAAACGTCGGTAAAAGGTAGACTTTTACCGACGTTTTACTAAAAACGTCGGCAAAGACCAATCGTAAAATTAATTTATTTTGAAACTAAAGTAAAAATGAAATATTATTACCGACGAATTAAAAAAACGTCGGTAAAATCAGACTTTTACCGACGTTTTCTGTAAAACGTCGGCAAAGATCAACTAAATAATGTATTACCGACGTTTCATATAAAACGTCGGCGAAGGTTAAGAAAAATTAAATAATTGTTACCGACGAAACCATAAATGTCGGTATAGAAATTTTTTTCCCTCCCCGCCTCCAACATCCCCCTTTTCCCTCTCCCAAGCCCTCTTTTCCCTCACTCCCTTCTTTCTCTCCCCTCACCCAGAACCTCCAGAACCCATCTCCTCTCATCTCCTCTCATCCCTTTCTAACTCTCCCTCCCTCTCCAGACCTCTCACCTTCCTCCGCCAGACGACCACAGCAGCGGCCCCCGGACGCCAGCAGAGCCTTCATCTTCCTCCTCGCGCCACTGGACGCCTCCCCTGCATCAGGTACACCCCTTCCTCTACCTGCACTCCGCACACACCGAGCACCATTCCCCCTCTCCTCTCTCTTTCTTCTCTGTTCTCTCTCTCCCTCGTTCCCCATCTCTCTATTTCCCGTCTGCTCTCCTACCTCCCTTCCTCTCTTCTTCTTCCTCCCCTGTCTCCCCTCGCCTGTGCTTGCTGCAGCGCCCACCGGAAACCGCTCCCTCTCTCCCTTGGTTCTCTCTTTCTCTCCCTCTCTTCTCTTCTTCCTCCCCTCTTCCTCTCCCTCTCCCCTGCTTCCTCCTCTGTTCCGCCCTGCGCCCACCTGCAGACCACTCCCTCTCTCCCTTGGTTCTCACTCTGTCTCTTTCGCTCTTCTCTTCTTCCTCCCCTGTTCCTCCCCTGTTCCTCTCCTCTCATTCTATTCTTTTATCAAAGTTAAAAAAGAAGAAGAAGAAGCCGAATGAGTGTACTTTAGTTGTAATGCTTCTTATTTGAAGTTATTTGGCTCTGAATCTTGATTCATGTGTCATGACTCATTTCAGCTTGTAGTCCTAAAGTCTTCGGTTGCATCAGTGCAGTTCCATTGCCATACTTTATTATATTTTGCTTTAAACAGTTATCTGATTGTTGCTTCTATTGGTAAATTTTCATTTCATGATTTGGTGAATTTTTGCGCCTTGTTGTATCTTGGGAGCTCTGTACACAGTGGTTTAGATAAATTATGACTGGGGCGCTGTTTTTTCCTGTTGTCTGATAACAAACGTGTGAAATCTTATTTTTCTTGCTTAATATAGCTGTTATAACTTAAATCAGATTATTTTTCTCTGGACTTCTGCGAATTTTTTTGTTTCTTATAAATTAGATTAGTGAAAATGTGTCACTTCTTAATTTGTCTAAAAAAATGTACGCTTAATAATTTCTGCGGTGGCATTCTCTACCCACGTTAATTCCTGGAAATTTGCTTATTTTTACAGGGTAAAACATTGGCCTTTGTCTTGCCTATTTTGGAATCTTTGACAAATGGTCCTGCCAAGGAATCAAGGAAGACAGGTTATGGAAGGTCACCAACTGTCTTGGTACTTTTACCCACAAGGGAGCTGGCAACTCAGGTAGTGCGAGAAACAGTGGTTTGAAGGCCTCCTTTGACAGATTCAGCCTCTTACTCCTATGATGTTTTTCTTTTTTTTTGAGTTCCTTCTCTCAGGTTTTTGCTGAGTTTGAGGTGTATGGTGGGGCATTAGGGTTATCTTCTGCCTGTGTATATGGAGGTGCTTCTTTTTATTCCCAAGAGATAGCATTGAGAAGAGGGGCTGATATAGTTGTTGGAACCCCTGGCCGTATAAAGGTAGCTTTCATTTCCTCTGCATTGTTCTGTTTTACTTGTAAGTTTATAGTAACATTCTATGATGCCCAGATATGAAAATGGATATGGACACAGATACGGGGATCGTGGATATTCCTTGTCACTTTTGAAAATCTAGGATACATAATTATGGATACGGATACGGGTGACCTAATTTCTTCTTTAAATCACATTGAATCAATGAAATTATCATTGGTTTCATTCCTTTCTAGCATTTCTTATGGTGAGAAGTAAAAATATTAAAAGAACTATATGAAATAAAGGACTTTATAAGTATGATATGTTAAACTTGTTCCCTAGAAGTATTAGTGCAGTATCAGGTAGCAATACAAGTGTCGTAATGGTCCGATATAGATACATTGGGCTTGTACAAGTATTTGGGTATCATAGGTTACATTACTAATTTTGGAAGATGAACTCTCTCGATTCCTCCATATATTGGATGCATGTGCATGTTAATTTCTATTTTCACCTGGTGCAGGATCATATAGAGAGGAAAACTATTGACTTGCGGTCATTGAAGTTCCGTGTCCTTGATGAGGCTGATGAAATGCTGAGGATGGGTTTTGTTGAAGACGTTGAACTTATCCTTGGTGAGGATTTCTTCAGTGTTCATGCGATAGAGTATTATTTGGAGAACTTTTTTGTCTTATTCTGAAGGGAGAATTTATTTTTATTAACCACCTTTACCTTTCCATTAAAAAAAAAAAAAAAAGAAACAGAGAAGAATGATCGAGAAAAGAAAAGAATGTATTCTCCTGTTTCTGTTCCGTAAGGTTCAGATGACCAAATCATGCAATTGCCGAAGCATGGAACTCGAAAAGCTGTGGCCTTCTATTTTGTATTTTTTTTTTTGGGGTCATTCCTTTTTCTTCTATGTTGTTTTTGTTTTTGTGTGTGTGTGGTGGGGGTAGGTAGGTGGGGTGGCAAATCTTTGTCCTTGATTCAGAGTTTAAATAATCTTATTCTATTCTTTTATCCAAATATGGAGTTTGGACTTTGGATAATCTATAAATGACTTTTGTATTTACAGATAATGTGGACTGTGCAATTTCATGATTGAGTTATAAACGTTAACCTTCTGTAGTTATATTGCAGGAAAAGTTGAGGATTTAAGCAAAGTCCAGACACTTCTCTTCAGTGCCACGTTACCTTCCTGGGTGAAGCAGGTCCTTCCTTTTCTGATTCATTCTTAAGACTGGAGTTACTATCTGCCATGTCTTGTTATATCTTGTAAAATTTGAGTAGGGATTTCTCTCCATTTCTATTCTTGTAGTTGTTGACCATCCAATACTTGCTTATTCATTGTCAGATAGCATCTAGGTTTCTAAAACCTGAAAAGAAGACTATTGATCTTGTTGGCAATGAGAAAATTAAGGCCAGTACGACTGTTAGGCACATCACCCTTCCCTGCTCCCATTCAGCTAGAGCCCAGCTTATTCCTGATATCGTTCGATGTTATAGCAGGTTCTCTCTCTCTCAGTTATGATATTCTCTCTTGTTGGCACTGATTAAATTTTAAAGTGCCTTCCTAACTTCTTCTTGGGTTCAGTGGAGGGCGCACCATAATTTTCACTGAGACAAAAAATTCCTGTGCGGAACTTGCTGACTTATTACGTGGAGCACGAGCATTGCATGGGGACATACAACAATCCCAACGCGAAGTAAGTTTATTTGTGATACGAAAATATGGAATTACTTCTACATCAAGAGATTGCATGTCCATCTGCTATTCTCTTAAGATGTGAGACCCTAGTCTCAATTTTAGCTGTAAGTCCTTATTGGTACTGTAAGGAGGTAATTTGTGCTTTTCCAATATTCTAATGTTGGTTAGCTGATTCCATTCAGGTCACACTTGCTGGATTCAGAGCAGGCAAGTTCTTGGTTTTGGTGGCAACCAATGTGGCAGCTCGTGGCTTGGACATCAATGATGTGCAGTTGATCATTCAGGTGCGGATTTAATTAAAATTTTTTTTTTTTTATATTATGTGTCTGTGTGGAAGGAAAACGAATAATTAGGTGATTTTCTGATTATCTATGCAAAGAGTAATGGATTTGAATACTATGATAACCATATGTTCACTTGTTTCAGTGTGAACCCCCTCGAGATGTGGAAGCTTACATTCATCGTTCGGGACGTACGGGGAGAGCTGGTACAGTGAAAATTGTTAAGATTTATCCTCTGCTTGACAATTGTATTTTGACAAGCTTACTGACATTGTCATATTGTTCAGGTAATACTGGAGTTGCTGTATTGCTTTATGAACCCAAGAAAGCATACACTATCTCTAAAATAGAAAGAGAATCAGGTGTAAAATTTGAGCACATCTCAGCTCCCCAGCCAGCTGAAATTGCTAGATCGGCTGGTTTAGAAGCAGCTGAGATAATCTCCAATGTCTCTGATAGGTATTCACAATTGGAGTATCTCACGTGATACATCTTCGTAGAAATAATTGAATTTACATCCATACATATTACTTTTTTGCACGCTGCAGTGTTGTTCCTGTGTTCAAATCAGTAGCAGAACAACTTTTAAGTTCGTCTGGTCTCCCCGCGATTGATCTACTCGCCAAAGCACTTGCTAAGACGGCTGTAAGTTTTTGCATAACTGTGAGCTTGTGTACTTCCAAACTTCTGCCGTGTACTGAGCTTCAGTGTTCTCTACAGGGTTATACCGAAATCAAGAATAGGTCACTGCTGACTTCGTTAGAGAACTATGTGACTCTACTTCTTCAGGCTGGAAGGCCCATCTATACTCCGTCGTGAGCAAACCTAAACTTTATTCTTCTATGCATCTTAAGTTTGCATCTGTGCTTATTTTTTAGGGATTTGAAACTGAATTCACTGTTACTGTTCTGTTGAATGCACTATAATGTATTACTTGCTTTCTGTTGAACTTTGTTGTGGTTTTCACAAGGTGGATTTTCTGATAATTATTATTAATTTAGTGAAAGTCTGAATGAGCCAGAATGCACAGAGAACATCCTGTGCCTGTAGATCTCTTGCTGCATATTTGAACTGATTAATTCACTTTGGTGATGTAGGTTTGCATTTAGTGTATTAAGGCGATTTTTGCCTGACGAAAAGGTTGAGCAGTTGAAGGGTCTTTCTCTTACAGCTGATGGAAAGGGTGCAGTTTTTGATGTGCCGGCTGCAGACGTGGACTTGTTCATTGCAGGTATTTCTTGGAACTTGGAAGTGATGATACTCATATGCAGCAATGCGATTTTCTACTGTGTCTTTACTGATTGTCACCTAGAAGCTGGAGAGCTATACTCACACTTCCTAGTTTAGGCTAATATGCACTAATTCTTCATCTAAGATTTTGGAGTTTAATTGGTGAACTCTTTAAGCCAACATCAATTTGATTTGAGAAAAAAAAAAAGTTGTTGATGATAATTCTTCATTAAAGAAGTGGTTTACAGTATAGTTTCTTAGCTCATTTTCCCTTGCAAATACCATGTTACTGCATTTGTTTTCATGTTTATGCATAAATGATTAGGAAATTGTTCTAAATAAAACATTTCCTGCACTGTTCCTTGCTCTTTTATTTGGGCTGGCCCACCAAGTCGTGCTCTAGTTAGTTTTTCAAATTGATTTATCCATCTCTTTTAGAAGTCTCATGAACGTCTATAAAATTGTTGACCTGGATTATGAGATTTTTGTAACAGATCATTCATTTCTGATGCATGATAGAATGGATAGAGAACTTGGAACTTGGGTTTTCCTTTGGGGTTAGCACTTGGAATCTGCCACCAGGAGAGGCAGGTGTAGAATCTTCACCAAACATGAGTGTCGGAGCAAATCAGTTGAATTTCATTGAAATGTTGGATGTGCTGTGCATCGGGCTTTTGTTTGCCTTCAGATGCAATCTAGTCCTTGTCCATTTGATCGATGCTCATACATCATTTCTAGGTTAAAGAAAAAAAAAAAAAAAAAAAAAGAGCAGTACAACTGCTCCTAATCAGGAATTCCAACTATTTGACTTGAAATGGCTAACTCTTGGAATTAAAGCTAGCTATTCTCTGAAAGAATGACTTCTATTCTCTAAACCTTCTTGTGCCCTGCCTTGTACAATTTAATCCTTTTACTGATCTATCAACGGCATTTTAGGGTCATGATTCTCAGGCATTTAACTTCTATAGTACTTTTTCATGCAGGTCAAGAAAATGCAAGTATGGTGAGCCTTGAGGTCTTAACTGAGCTGCCACCTTTGCAAGATAAGGAACAGTCCAGAGGGGGTAATCAATGGCGAGACCAATTTGGCTTACCATGTATAAGAGGTTATTGAATTAATCAACCATAGAGACTCAGGTCTAAGAAACATTAACTAATTGTCCAATCCAATCATGTAAAAAGATTCTAATTTATAATTTATATATATACATGTATATCTTTCTTTTATAATTTAATTTATTGAAAATATTCTAATGTTGTTTTTGTCTTTGCAGATTGACGGACGTTTTGGGATCGGTTGCATACTTTGCTGGTGTTTTATTTTTTTTAGTTTATTTGTATTTGTATATTTGACATTTTTATCGGACTGAATCATTATTGATTAATGTAATATTTGATTAATGAGATCAATGATTTGATGAAAAATGGCGATGGTTGTTTGTTTATTTAGAAACATTTGTTTGCATGCATTTTTAATATTGAATACAGGTATATGAACAGGTTTATGTTTTGATACAGGTGTGATACAGGTGTATAAATAGGTTTAAAGGGCTTTTTTATTCCAAAAACAAATAATAGATTTAAAAAATAAAATACTTTTACCGACGTTTTTTTTACTTTTACCGACGAAAATAAAACGTCGGTGAAAGTCTCATTAAATTTTTTTTATTCTCTTCTTTACTTTTACCGACAAAAATAAAACGTCGGTGAAAGTCTCATTAATTTTTTTAATTTCTTTTTAACTTTTACCGACGAAAATAAAACGTCGGTGAAAGTCTTATTAAATTTTTTTATTCTCTTTTTACTTTTACCGACGAAAATAAAACGTCGGGGAAAGTCTTATTAAATTTTTTTATTTTCTTTTTTACTTTTACCGACGAAAATAAAACGTCGGTGAAAGTCTTTTTTATTTTTTATTTTCTTTTTTCATTGTACCGACGAAAAAAAAACGTCGGTAAAAGTTTTTTAATTTTTAATTTATTTTTCTTTAAACTTTTACCGACGAAAAAAAACATCGGTAAAATTTATATAATCGTCGGTAAAAATTAATTTTTGCCGACGAAATTGTTTTGCGTCAGTAAAAAGTTTTGTCCACGTTTTTTTACCGACGTCGGGGCGACGAAATTATTTTCGTCGGTAAAGATATTTACCGACGTTTTTAGGGCTTTTGGCGACGGAAAATTTCGTCGCTGAATGTGTCAATTGTTGTAGTGTATGGACCATGGCTCCTATTTGCCTTCCTACATTGCCACTTGTTTGTGTTGCCAGGATCATCTATTAGACAATTACAGGAGACACAAGGGCATGATGTTCTCCCATGATGGGGTAAAATAGTTAAATGGTTTAGGCCATCAAGAGATGGGTATAATAATATCTAAAAGAATTGATTTAGTTTCTTCATTTCAATATTCTATGTATATGTATATTGAATTTATAGATCCAGGACACGAGGATAAGCTCTACAAAGATGGAAAGATTGTCCATGTCAAGATCCGCTCTTAGTGGGCATTATTTTGATACATAGATTTTTATTTTTGCAAAAAGAAAAATGATGCTTGTGGTATAAACTTTGCTCATTTCAGTAGTAGTGGACTCTATATTTTAAGCCATGCACTTTATGATTTTGTCATCATCGAGACCATTTTGGCCTTATCCTATCAATCTAATGAGTACTACTATATAACTATCTACAAACTACATCACTTAGAAAAGAATAATTGAAATGATGAATTCTTTGTACCTAGATTTTCATGATATTCAGGCCAGTAACTAACTTCAATGAAATTGCTAACCATTTCCTTGAATGCATTTATATACATTGTCACAATATAAACTTACATGTTTTAAATTTAAATGGGATGCCATCTCTCTTAGTGGATATATCTTTTCTATATGCACATTCCTTTTTATGTGATTCTTACATTTGAATGAATACAATTTGCAGAAATCATGCTTTGATCAACCTCAAACAAGTCTAGGATTGATACGACTTCTTTCCAGAATAGGTCAATTAAACATCAAGCTTCCTTTCGAAGTTAAGTAAGAGGCGCAGCTTTAAAGTTTATCTTGTTGATTAATGCACTTCTAAAATAGGTTGGGCTGCAGTTGAATGAAGGCACACAGAATGATAGTATGTTTTATGGCCTTTTTTGGTTCAGATCAGGACTCACCACTGTATTTGGTGCCTCTAAAGTCCAAAAGATTGCCATGTGAAAATGAGAGGGAGGGTGATAGAGAGATCATCCCTACATTTCTATTGCCTTATATTCTTAGAACTCATCACTTACATCACATAAGAAAGTACTAATAAAAAGAAACATGAATGCTTCCTTCCAGTTGTTAGCCCCTAAAATGTTGATTCTGCATTGGTTTGTAGATGGTGCAGTGGTTTGGATAGTTCTAGACCTAATTGCTACACAAACGGTTCACTGGTGCATATGAACTGTGATATGATGGCTAAACATTGCATATTGATCCCTTACTACGAATGGATAATGCTCTTCGGTTGCTGGTGCGATGGACGTAGGTGCCTAACATAGTTGTGAAGTGACTGACGTGCACGACATGCGCACTATGCTGCACGTGGTGTGTGCCGTCATCGTGTTGTGTGGTTGCTGTGTGGTTGACAGAGTGAACACATTGCTGTGGTTGCTGTGAGCGACGTCATTCTCGTGCTGCGGTTGGTGCGAGTGACGACGTGCAGGTGCTGCGAGTGCTATAGGGACGACGTGAGGGAGCTGTGTGCGGCAGATTTTGACCCTCGTCCAACTTTGTATTTTTTTGGCAACAAATCAGCTTCCAATGCATTGAATACATGACAAACATGTAGGAGAATCATTGTGTGAAAAGATTTGTGCATTGGGTTACGGGAAGAGGTCAAAATGTCCATTTCCTGAATCTTGGATGCCTGTACCTAAGAGGTGAGAAACAATGGATGGCACATACCTCTACTATGTAGGAGGTATGCCTGGAAGATGGAAAAACAAACCGGTGAATGCCATTGGCACACAATATGCACTGTATTGCTTACCAATGGCCTTGGTGGCCTCGGTTGAACATTAGCGGGACTCGGATGGAAAATTGGTGGGTGAGGCTGACACCCTTGCGCCTGGGTCCGCGAGGTCCGAATAGATGATGTGTGGCATGTTGGATTGGCACATGGGGATCCTATCCCTTGTGCTTGCGTTAGTGCAACTCACGTGGAAGGCACAGTTGGAACTGTGTGGCATGCTTTTCCACATAGACAGTTGCTGGTTGGCTTGGAAATGACATGGCAACCACTTAGGTGGGTGGTTTGAGGAACCACATGCAGTTTGGTCTGTGGAACGTGTTGGGCATGTGGAGTATTGCTTGGACTAACAATTTCATGACATGTGGCATGCAACTACTCAAACAAACTGCCCATCAGGGGGTTATTTTCCAGTAAGGCGTTGGCAAATGTTGAGGGGCCAAGTTGGTAAGCAGTTAGCCTCGGTGGCACTGTCTGATTGGCCTGAGACTTGTTTAAAAAGGACTGCATGGTTGCAGATCCGAGGAGAGACAGAGAGTGAGCCTGAGACAGAATCGGATGCAAGGTTCTAAAGGTTCAGACAGAGATTCGTGAGGGTCTTTGTATGAGACTGTTGGAGAGAGTTTTTTTGTAATTCTTTGTAAGGGTTTGTCCCACATTTTTTTATTAATAAAAGTGGGCTGGTGCCAAATTAATCAAGTGGTCTGTATTGAATTGTGTTGTCTGCAATTGACTTCTTCCTATTCCTTTACTAATGTTGTTTGTGTGTTTGTTTGTTGGCTCGTTAAGTGGCTGGTGTTCTTAACGCCACACGGTAAAATTTTAGGGGAAAAATTTAACCCGTGACAACTGATATCAGAGCCTCGGTTTCGGTAAATTGGTGGTAATTTCAGTCTGCTGATGATGTTGAAGTCAGTGCTGGAACAAGTTCGAGAGCACGTTCTTCGATTATAAGAGAAGGTCGATGGCCTGAATGATGTAAATACTGAGCAAATTACCTTTGGCCCAAGGCTGGCGGTATTGGCTGATAAGACGAATCTGATTGAGGAGTTGCTGAAGGAACGTTCTGGATAGTTAGAAGAACTGCGTGCAGACATCCTGTCTTGGATGGAGCAAGTGCAGCAACAGTTCGCTTCCCTCTCTAGTGAATTGACCCTGGTGAAGAGGGCCATTCTTGGCTCGGTTGCAAGTTCAGAGAAGAGACAGGTGAAGGTCCTTGAACCGAAACCCTTCACTAGTGCTCGCAGTGCAAAGGATTTGGAAAACTTTCTTTGGGATATTGAACAGTATTTCAAGGCTGTTCATACTCCTGCAGAAGAAATGGTGACGATTGCTACCATGTATCTTCATGGTGACGCAAAGCTTTGGTGGCGAACGCGTGTAGACAACGACCAGGAGGCAAGTCGTGCAGAGATCATACTATGGGACAATCTAAAGAAGGAATTGAAGGATCAATTCCTGCACTGTAACATGGCCTGGGTGGCACGTGAAGCAATCGGAAAACTCAAACATAATGGCGCAATTCGGGATTATGTTAAATAGTTCTCCTCTCTCATGGTGGATGTCAAAAACATGTCTGTGGATGACAAACTATTTAACTTTATGTCTGGTGTCACGACCCCGATCGTGAAACCGGGGTTTATGAGTGAGATTAGAGCCAATTAAAAATTTTCAACATTAAGAACAACACTGGGCCCCAATCATGTCCCAATATGGATCGAAGATCGCTGTGAAGTATAAACATGTCCTCGAATACATAATACGTATATCGGAAGCTTCATAGTACAAATGGTATCTTGAGGTATAGTTAAGAGCAAGGATTGAAATATAAATTAACTAAAGTTCAAGTTTGAAACAGTTAAACAAAAGTATTAATTACAACAGTAGGCCACACCCAAAACTCGGGCCTAATCAAAAGATAAAGAAACCAAAAGATAAAACTAAATGAATATGACGTGAAGGCTCTCATTTACGGGGTTGTTACGACTATACAATGTCGTCCGTACTGTAATCTAGGAAGTCATCAGGCTGATTCGCCTGAACTTCTTTCGTCGTCTCCTCCTCGGTAAAGAAGAGCTCGGTACCTATGCACCAAGAGCAGCATCATCAGACACGAAGGTCGGCAAGCAATATATATATATATATATATAAATCATCCAGATATGTAGAATGAATTTAAATAGGTGATAGACAAGATTATCATACACGTGTAGCATTTTGATCGTAAGAAATGCCTAGCATTTGAGTAAAAAACAATCTAACATAAACATCTAACAAATAGGCAACCCACATAAACTAATACACCACGGGATAGTTTCACATGACCCTCCTGGCTCAACATAAGAGCTGTGGTAGAGTGGCACGGGATGAAACCCGGCAAGCAAGCAACAAAATGGTTACCAAAAGGCCATGAGTCATCAAAGTCAAGCTTTCAATATGTATCCGATGGTGTACATCCATCAAAATGTAAAAAGTTGTACTGCGCAGACGTTCAATCCAAAGTCCTCACACAGAATGGTGTCCCATCTGTGTTGGGCGTTAACAGTCGAGTGGTGCCCGAGACAAGGAGTCCTAAACAAACGATAGTGAAGGGCTAGACTTTCTTGTGTGAACAAGATTCATCCGTTAAAGAGAAACTACCTTTCTATCATCAAATCAAAGCATCAAACATCAAACTTCTTCAAAACCTCATCATAGGTAGTTCTCAACAAGCTTTTATTATCGAAGCCGCCTAGCCTCAACACATCATCAACTTCAAAACAAACGGAATATCAAACGGGATCCTAAGTCCGTCATCTAAGTTCTCAAAGTGATCCCAAAACAAAGTAATTAAACGGAGCTAATGAACATAAACATTTCATGTAAACAGTACAAAACGGTACAATTCAGAGTCAAAGGCAATAAACAATCACATCCGAAGTCAATTGTTAAACCTGAAGCATCGTACAATCTTACTCAGTCAGCGAAAGGGTTTAGGATTCGCGATACCTGAATGTATAGTCTTCATGCATAGATATAGAGAATGTATCCCGTTGTCCCGTATCGTTCAAGATTGAATAAGATTAGTATTCGAGGCAACTGGAGTAACCGTGATGAACATTGGTTCAAAGCATCCTCACATATAGTCAAATGAGTCCTAAAAAGGGTAGCCAAAGTCCTGCCTAAAGTCCTCTAAAGGATGGTGAAAAGAACCCCTGAAAAAGGATTTTCATAGTTGGCCCGGTCGACCTGGCCCTTGGCCTGTCGACCGCATACACAATCTACCCAGTCGACTGGGCCCTTGGCCGGTCGACTGCCCATACAGCGAACCCTGTCAACCTGAAGGAAGCGGGTCGACATCTTCCTGTGTGCCCCGTCGACCGGCAGTTGTAAGTAAAAAAAAGGTGCAACAGTGTTTTCGTCAAGCGCCTTGTACCTAATGCAGTGTGGTTGGTCGACCGGGTACACTACAGTTACAGAACACTGGTTCTGTAACTGAAGTGAACCAGGGAAATTCCCTTCATCTCTTTCATGGACCTGATAAACCAACCACACGTACATATCACAAGTCCATAAAAACCCAATCCCATGATCTAATTAAGTCATTAAATTTCCAATCCATTTCATTATCTGTTTAAGAACATATACAGACTCCACTACAAAAATTATCTTTTAAAACATATACGGAGTCCACAAAAAATAAAAACAAAATAGAGAATCTTAATAACTAACATCACCCATACTACAGATGATCAAAGTTCATTACAAAGGATCCATTTCCAACTTCACCTAAAATTTGTCTTTATAGAAAGAGCCAAACATTTAGACCCAGCCCATATATAAAAAGTGCCAAACATTTAGACCCAAGCCCGGACCAAGTACGCCTAAATTAAAAAAAATATCTCAAAACCCCGAAACAAACTAGCTGCAGAGAAGGTCAATGGTCAGCCCCAGGTTGGAATAATAGAACACATGGCTGAATTCCAAAAGGAAAGCCTAAATAGTAAATACATTGAGCCTCCCACGCACAAGAAGTGATTGGAACTTGGATAAGAGTATACACACAAGAACTGAAATAAACTATTTGCACTAAACATTTCCCAAATTCGGAATAACTTAACCATATGATCTTTGGCCTTTTATTGGTGGAGTAAATTGTGTTGAGAAACAATTAGGGACTTGTTTCAAGATATTCTAATAACTACTAACTAACTTGGAACAAAGAAAAAATTGATGTGAAGAAAATATTGAATGATATAAATGAAGCGTTAGGGGTTGGTCATTGGGTGGGATGACCAGTCCTCATTGTTACTTTCTTAATCCTCTTCTCTAAAACCTAATCTTCATCTCTAACTTATTTAATCTTGTACCTAGTTTTCTTGTCAACTGCAAGTTTCAACTACTTGGGATTTAATCATTTTGGGTTTTTTTTTTTTTAATGCAGGGTTCCCAACCCTTTGAGTTAGAATAATCCCTACGAGCCCTAGAGAGAAAGTCAGAAAATTCCCCTGTGGCCCCAGTGTTGTAGTGCAGTTTCGAACCCATAACCTCCGGATGGAAACCGTAATCCTAGGCCAACTGAGCTACCTCTCGGGGTTAATAACTTTTAAGTTCAATAAACACTTTTAAACATGCACAAGAAAAGCTCATAACTTTTTCTGTTTCTCCTTTAATCCATCTATATTCACAATGCAAAACAAAGGTGAGAGGATCATTATTCTATTCATGGCAGTAATCCACCAATATAGAATATGTCTACTTCTTTTGTTCATTAGTAATTAATGAGGAAAGACAATAAGCATCTTCATACTTACATCCAGCAACAGAGGGGGGTATTACAGCAATGGACCTCCATGTATTAGCACCAGTTCCTAACTATTTGGAAAAACATTTTCACTAGGCAAAAAAAATCTCCAAATCCATTCCACACTCCATGTGGCACAGAAACCAAAGGAGGAGATAAATTAAGGGTCCCTCCATATCTTTGTAACAGGGAAAATAGAATGACACATGGATCCAAAAGAGCCACATCATAGAAATCAAACATAAGAAAAATTAAATGTCATTGAACAACGTATTTGCAGTTCTCCAGATGGATTTCAAGCAAAAAAAGGAAAATCTGAAACTGAGAAAATGATAACCAATTCAAGCAGAAAACGGTTGCATGCCTATTTCCCATTAATCAATGGAAAAGAGGGATTTGATGTGGTTAACATTGGCGAGAATGACGTAGAAGAATAGGGGTTTCTTCCTGTTGGAGACCTGAATCCCATTCTTCTTGTGAGAATCAGCTCCAGTGTTCATATTGTTTACACCTTCCATGATCTCTTCGACTGTTGATAGAGAGAAAATGTGCAGATTTAATTATGATTTTTCTTCAACCTTGGTAAAAGGCAAGTACCTAATTATGATTTATAGATTTAATACTTGTTTTCTCGTTGATTGGCATCTCAATGCATGTAGAAACCCTTTGTTGTTTTTTTTAATGTGATGCAAATCTGTTTTTGTGAAATTAGAAACTCAATCGATTTCTTCAAATTATATTTTTACTGCCGTGGTGATTTTGGTTTTTATGATGACCACCGCCCACCCCAGATTCCAAAACCCCTTTTTCATCTTGTGTAGATTTGTGTTCAGGGATGTGAGACCACTATTCCAAGTGGTCTTGATGAGCAGGGGGAACCACATAGTTGAGGGACTAGGGAGAATTGGATACTGTAACGAGGGAACACACGTGGATCGGAGCTATATTGTGTTTTGGAAGGGGGGCCCATGGTGGATTACCCAATGACCAATCTGATCCATGGATCCGGAGGAGGACCCACGGGTGACCTTAGGGATGTGGGACCCGTGTGAGGTGGACCAAATCTAATGGTTTAGGAATCAGAGCCGTGACTCAGTATGGAGGTGTTTTCTTTTGCTTGATCTGGTTGTGGGACCCACTGGACGAATTGATCATAGATCTGGTCCGTTCATCTGGTTGTACATGGCTAGGCGACCCAGAATGTGGAGTTGATTTGGGATTGGAAATGGTGGGGCCCACTTTCCAGATGGTCATGAGGCATCTGGCGTCGTTTCACCCATTACAGAATTACACTATGTTTCACTTGCTAGGGCGGTTCTGATGAAGGAGATAAGGAAGTGTTGACTTGTAAGGTGAGGAAATAAAGGGAGGAGAATGGGTGACCTATTGACCTGGTGAATGGTAACTTGGTGACCTGATGAGTAGGGACTTGACTTGAATAGGATTGAAGGAAATAATAAAGGTGTGGGATGTTGATTGGCAACAGTTTTGAAAAGAGGTGAAAGCCCTGTGACATCACATAGTGTTATGTGAAGTTAGTTTTAATACCATGATGTTATAAAAATTAGGAATACGGGCCTGTGTTGTTTTATAAATCCAAATTAAATCCTTTGACCATTTTGAATGTGGAAAGTACTTTGATAGGGTCCTTGGGTTTTCTAAAATTATAAACTAAGATTGGTATTATCATTATTATTTACAAATTAATATTGAATGATATCTTTGGGTTTTAATGTGTTAAAATTATATATTTGTACCTTATTATTTGAATCATTGGACCTGGGTAAATACCGTCTAGGCATACGGTATCTTACTAACATGGGGGTTTAGTGCTTCATATAACTTTAGGGAAATCCTGATGGATTCGAGCTCAACCCATCCCTATTGGAAAACCCTTAATTGGGTCTATGCACCATTGATGGAAAAGGGATGCGTTGATTTTTTATCGATTAGAGATTCATGTGGTTATTGGGTATGAGACCTTATGTTTGACCTTAGAATTGGCTTGTGATTATCCTTTGACATTCAGATTTGCATACATGAATGATTATTTGAATATGACTTATGATTCTTGTGTCGGAGCATTATTTATCATGTCTATTATGAATATATGTTTATGTGGGCCATTTATAGATGACTGCATATCGATATATGGACGGTTGATCACCGATGTGACCGGATCACTTATAATCCGCTTTGTTTATGGATAGGTCATCCTGATTTTTGTTTTGATCGGTTTATGACCACCGACGCTATGGACGGGCTTTCCCGATTTATTTAGGGCTGACCACCCACAACGAGGACACTTGTCACCGTGTGATTATACATTGCTCATTTGTATATTTTGGTTTTATGTCATACGTTCATTCTTGTTATTATCTTTGTCATCGTATCATTACGACCACACTCGTCTATATTCTTCTCGTTATCATATTAAATTTTGAATTATGATTATGTTCTTGCTATTTACTTTGTAATATTTTGTGCATAAGTATCGAGCTCTACTTTACCCAAGAGACGGAGGAGGATCAAGCGTTTCAAACGTTTGAGTCAACTGATGAACCCGAGTGGGATGCCAGAGATGGCTTTGGAGCCGTCTGAACTAGCATATGAGTGAAAGACATCTTAGCAATCCTTTAGATAAACAATCTTTTCTTATGAAACTTCATTTAGTAATTATTGAATTTATTCTGCAACTTTAATTATTAATGTTTATTTGATTTTTGTGTTGAGTTTCATTTATGAACATTGAATACCAATTGAATAAAGCTTTCGTT
Organism: Persea americana; assembly: GCA_029852735.1. Taxonomy (NCBI): domain Eukaryota; kingdom Viridiplantae; phylum Streptophyta; class Magnoliopsida; order Laurales; family Lauraceae; genus Persea; species Persea americana. The sequence goes on along the minus strand of CM056818.1, from coordinate 27,458,031 downwards.
GCGTTTAATTAAATTTATTTTGACTCACCACAGATTGAAATTTTATGTGGGTCCACTTTTGGAAGCTTGTGTTGTATTAAACACAGGAATTTGAATTTGATTTATTTTTCAGGTTTTTCCCTAATTCTTATTTTGGGGGACGTGACAGCAAGAGAGAAAGAAGACGCAAATTTTTAATTTTTTTTTTTAGTTTTTTTTTTCTTCTTTTCTGAAACTGGGGGTAGAGAGGATCCCTCTAGATGCCCTTTGCCAGCCCATCTTGCAATTGCAACTAAGTGGGTCCTGTTGGTGTGTGAAGAGATGAGTTCTACAGATGGCCCTTCCTAGCCCAAGCCACATGCATTGCAACCAAGCGGGCCAAGGTGAGTAGAGAAATTGATAAGCAGGAGAAAGCAGGACACTTTCTTCTCTTTTAGATAAGGGTAGTAGATGATGCTTAAATGACGTGAAGTATGAAAATTGTGTGGAAATAAGGCGCATGTAAACACCCCCATATTGCAAATAAGGTTTATGTACACTTTTTATATGGTGATTGCATTCTTGTGGGTTCCATCAATCACCTTTATTTTTTTTTCTCATTCTTGTGGACCCTATATTTGTAATAATAACTATATAATTTGTTTATTGAACTAATAAGCACTAGGATGATGAAGCTGATTTTTTTAGATCTACATAGATTTTAAGTAATTTGTGAAAAAGTGCCTACTTATGGATCTTAATCTTTTGCATTTGTGTGGGCTGATCAGAGTTGTTTGATGTGATCAATATTAATCATAAAATACCGCAAGTACACGGATGTCTAGATGAGACAATGGCAAGAACGGGTCGAACCCACAAGGAGCTAATTAAAGAAACTTTTAGATTAAGAAAACTAATTAACTACAATCAAGGAAAGTTTTGAGTATTTATATTTAAAATCAAGCAACTAATTTAGAAAGATGAAAAACTACAAAGTAATGAAAGTGATTAGAGAATAAAAATCCAATAAGCATCCGCAAATTATTTATCACGTACTCGTAATTTGTTCCAATTTTTACTTCAAATCAAAGACAAATCAATGTTTTCAATTTGTAAAATCTAACTTTAAAAACCCTTCTTTTAATTATAAAACTCAAAATCCAAGACTTCCTCACCTCATAAAAGAATAAAAATAATTTAAGAACTACCCATCAAAAGTAAGCATAAACCATCAAAAGATCTAAATCCTAAGGATGGCCTATCAAACCTAAGCATGAATAGTCAAAAACCAATTTTTATTTTCAGAATTTAAGAATGGAGATTTACCTAAGGCACGAAGACAAGCCTATTAATCATTAAGCACATAATCATGGAACACAAATTAAAATTACTAAATAAATAAAAAGAAGTTACTTACCTTCATCCATAGCTCTAATCAAGAAAATTAGCCCACTACTGCAAAGAATGCTTCTTGATTTTTCATTAAAAATTGCATCTTTTCAACTTCTCATTCACAAAAATTCTCCTTCAAAATAAATCCTTGGACATGGCCCAAGGCTACCAAAATAAAATAAATAAAGAAAATACTAATGGAAAACAAGAAAGGAAGAAAAGAAAGAAGGGAATTGGAGAGAGGGCTGGATGTGAGATGTCTCCATCCCCTTTTGGGTTGGTTTTATAGATGTTGATGCCTCCTTTTTAAAAAAGAATCTCCTCTATTTTAGGATTTGTTTCTTTATTTGGAGAGATTTCTTGCTTAGGACTCAAGTTAGTCTTCACACTTGGAAAGATTTTGAATTAGGGAGGATTTGCTACTAAGTGTGGTCTCTTGAGCTCCAAGTCTTACCAAATTGAACTCCTCATACATCTCTCATGTTGCCAATTTTGAAAACTTCTTGTAATTTCCTCATAGAATTATAACAGGTAACTTCCCAAGGTCATATTTCCTTCAATATAGCTCTGATTTATGCAATCTTGGGCTCCACGGATATCGACTCGAAAAGAGCTTTCCAATGATGGTAGATTACACCAATCCGATATTGGGTTTGAGAGTTATGGCCATATCAACTTGCTGCCCCTGAAAAATCTAGGAATAATTGTGCAATTAAGGAAACTTCTATGTTTGGCATGCTATGGGATGTGTGGGACCCATGTTGGACGTCTAAGGCATGCTTGGACTCTTTCTTTGCTTGCTTATTTGATTCCCTTTCTATCTTTGAGATTTTTCAATCTTTCCAACTCCACCAAGATGTTAAGATATATGGGCCCACCATGAAGCATGTCCCGCCTTTGATCTCTCTCAAATTTCACCAATGCAGGTCCCACTCTTGATTTATCCTACAAAAATAAAAATAAATGATATCAATAATAATCAAGTGTGAGAAATCTAGATGGACTATGCATGGGACCCTACATACCTAATTAATGCACAAAAAATACCCAACTTTCCAAAAATAGCACAAGGAGTCAAAATTAGAAGGTATGCATTAGTGAAGCCAAAAGAACTAATTTTTTGGTGATGAATGAGATGAAAATCCCTAATTTCACAAAAGTCATGCAATGTAATGAATTTTGACTAAATTTAACTAAGATTCCAACTTTGATGCTCAAATGCATGAAATCATGAAATTAAGTGTAATTCTATGCAATTAACATAATTAAGTCCACAAATGCATATGAAATGATGAATGAAAGCTATAATTTTGTGGACTTATCATTTTTCAAAATTCTTCCATGAATGGTAAATATCAGGAGGTTTAGTTTCATATATTATTTCTTCATGGATTTTGAGAAATTTATAAAACATCAAAGACGTCCAAATAAATCTAAAAGCGTTGGAGGTACTAATTTAATTATGTGAAAATGGTGATTCGCATGTATAACACTTGCATATGATTTTATTTTTTTTGGTTATTAAAGCAGCGGTTAATATAATGTGATGAGGCATATGTTTTGCCTAACACTTGTCCCCTTCTTGACTGATAGGCATGCTTGTTGGGCCCCGATTAGCAAGACTTGAATCTCATATTTCCAATGTGAGAGTGATTTAGGCATGGCCATGCAAAGTGATAAATATGGGTGGCTGGCAAGAGCAGGTTGAAGAGGTTGAGTTTGAAATTTCAATAGGCAGTAAATGGGTTCGGTTTAATTTAAGGCCATTCTGTAATCAAACTCCGACCCAGACGCAACCATCAACTTAGTGCCAGTTGTAGTCAATCTTATAGACCTGGATCTAGTAGAGGCTAGTTGTATGGATTCTATGAAAATGATTCACATGTGTAAATGATGCACATGTGAATCATTGCCATAGGCAAATGATACGCATGTGAAAGAGATTCAATTGTGTGTCATGTGCACATCTCTTCAGGTGTGAACCCAAGCACATTTAACAGTTCATAATTTTTCTCAAATTTGTTAAAATCCACAATGAACCAAAATATAAAATTTTAATCCACAAGCCATTTTTCTTGCATTATAAAGAGGATAAATGGTCCTTATTGCAAAAGTGGGGCCCACGAAAGTCAATAATGGGAGATCTTAATTAGATCATTCTTGCACTGTGAGTGACAAAGAAGGAAACATGCATCTACCTCTTCATCCTCTCAGCATGGTGGAGACAAAAGGAAAAAAGCACCATTCGAGAGAAGATTTCTCAGATAATTTCATCTGATAGAAATTCATTTGTAATCATTTATGGCCTATTTTGAAGTTTTTTTCTTTGGCCTGTTTTTGGTATTTTTAGCTATTATCTTTTGATTGTTTAATGGGGGATGCACCTTTGGAGGATCTTTACCAGGTGATCCAGCTTTGTTGTGCCACTTTTTGAATGAATATTGCTTACTATTAAAAAAAAAGAGAAAAACCTTTTTCACAAATAATTGAAAATATCTGATGAATCAATGGTTGAACTTTGGTCTCCCACTAGATTATGGCCTAGTGAAGAGGATAGATGGTCCAAATCATGATTTAGGGGCCTATAGGAATAGGAAGATTGAAAAAAATGGACTAGGCCCAAGGGCCTGTCATTTATACTATTTACATGCAATGATCCTTGGTTTTTTACAAATCTCTTGAGATGCACAATGAATTAACAAATGAAATTTTACCTCCTATTATTTTTGACCTTTTAAAGAGGTTGAACGGTTCAAATCGTGAACCCACAAAAGTCTAAAAGCATATTTGACCTTTTTCACAAATATTTGAAAATCTAGGATGAATGGATGACTGGAATACTGTCTCCAAGCTGTTTTTGGCCTTCTGAAGATAATGAACGATTCGAATTTTTATTTCCACACATTGAGAAGAAAAAAAAGAAGATAACCCTATATGGAATGCCCAAATCAATGTAGCTCCACCTTATTTGGTTCCAAATATACACATGGTGTGATTCCTTTTACAACTTTCCCAGGTAAGTAATTTTAACGTGAAAATGACTTAATTTAAACACCATTTTCATACTTGATTTATGCATTATATTTGTAAATGAGCACAAATAAATATGAGCTAGGCTCTCCTAAGCTCAAGCTTAAGATAAAATCTCATAAGCTCATGCTTGTGGGGCCCACCTTTGGTCCATCCAAATGGACCAAACAGTTGACCCTTCTAAATTGCACATGTCCACCAATTTTCGGTCAAATCCGAATTTACTAGACCGTTGGATCTACTATATATTGATCCGAATGGACTATTCACCATTAAACTTTTGGGCCCATATGGAGATGATAGAAATCACGGTTGGAGCTATTTTTTGTAGAGCAGACGATCCCAAGGAGTCCTTGAAATCCCCCACTCCCATCCCTATGTGGGTCCCCAGATGGGCCCCACCACAAACTTGAACTTACCTTATCCTAAGCTTGAGCTTAGGAGAGCCTTCCTCAATAAATATAATCATATGTAACCATTACTCATGTGATATGTAAATGACTGCAACTAAACAACCCCTAATAATTTAAGGCTTTGACAGGCTGAAACTCACCTTGGAGTCATCTAAATGACTAGGCCTAGTCCGTTTACAGACAACAGAGCTCAGATTGAAGTCCAACCACAGGGAGATCTTAAAAAAAATAAAAAAAAAATACACGCACATAAACATCATTTTATACGGCATTTTTATGTTAATATTATTTTATTGAGTAGGTATATGGTACATACACAACATACCTATAAAGATAAAAGGGCCTCCCTTGGCTAAAACCGCCTTTTAACGGTTTTTAGACCCTAAATAAAGGGTCGGGTCTGCCCCATTGGACTCAAAACGACGGATTTAGGCCAATTAACAACTTACACTAGTTTAGCTGAAATAATTACATTAGCTTGCTTCCACTTTTAAGGTTGACCAAGTTGGGAAAGTCCGACATCCCACATCGCCCAAGTAAAGGGTTTGTCAAGGCTTTATATACCTGTTTGCGCCTCAGCTATCCGTTTAAGCTTTTGGGTTGGTAGATGGTATCATAGCGGTTCTTGTCATTCTTGTGGGGAAGTGTTGAGAAAGTGCCACATCCCACTTTGCCAAAGTAATGGGTTTGAATATTTAAGCACCATAAAAATAATATACATGGTACCATTTGTTACAATACATTTTTCATTCTTCAAAAAGTAAATGAAGATTTGAATATTTCAAAAAATAGAAAAAGTCTTGCGCAATTCTTTCATTCCTCTTCATAAATCTTCTTTTTGAGAAATGATAAAATACCCTTCTCTTATGAAAAGTTTTTTGCTTTTCTTGTCCTCTCTCCCCACTAAGATTGGTAATTTTGATTTTGATGATCAAAACAATTTTAATGAATAAAAATTTTTTTTTTTTTTTTTTGGAATCCCCTTTTTATAACCATCCATGCATAAAGATAATTGAAGTGGCCCCATTAAGACATTTGGGTTGGACTTGATCACTTATCTTAAATGATTTATTAAAAAGAAAATCTGGAAAATGAAATAAGAGTATATTTTTTCATTTCTCAAAACTTTTTTATGGGAACTTGACCGAAAGAATTGTGGAAAACTTTTATACCTTTTTGAAATATTCAAATCTTTATGTATTTTTCTAAAAGAGGATTTCACCATAAAAAACACTTCTTGTGGCCAGTGGACCAAAACAAACACTTTAGCAAACCATGCACCGAATACGGCACTTCTGCCAAAAACCCTTTTTTAATCATTTTGTCCAAGGGTTGACGTTGACTCTCGCTAAAACTAGTGAGGGTCGCCGTCGATGCTCCCTAGTATTGCAGCCTAAATAAAAAAAGAGAATCTTTAGCCCATCCCATAAGAATGTCAGAGTCCTTGACCGTGACTGTCACAGTCTTAAGACCTTTGTTCTTCATCCTCTACTTCAACCAAATGAGGGAAAGAAAAAGATAATTACCAAACCATACAACTCCTGCATTCATGAAGAAGCAAACATGTATACCATTTAGATCGCCTAGACATGGCCCGCATGCATGTGACGTTGGGACTTGGGGATCCAGTGTTTATCCTCATTTCTAGGAATGCAGTTCCGTTGATTTGAGGCTCTACTCTCTTTCTATTATTTTCAAGTTGCCTTTCTTTAACCATAGAGCATCTCCAGTATATATGCAAAATTGGAGAAGCCAAATCTCAATTGATGCCTTATGTGGCAATTTGGATTTTTTTTAATATTGGAGGGTATCCCAGCCGTTTGGGCCAGACTAATCCATTGGGGCTCAAGGGAGCCGGGTAAATCCCCTGTGGCCTTAGTGTGGCAACGCGGTTTCGAACCCTCAACCTCCGGAGCAAACCGTGGTCCTAGGCCAACTGAGTTATCACTCGAGTTTAGCATTTTTGAATTTGACATATCTAAATGTGACAAGTCCACCCCATATGCCAAATCTAATTTTTATTATTAAATCCCGTATGCCAAAAATTCACATTAAACTCCACCCATTTTCAACCATTTTAGAAAAAAATAAGTCAAAATGAGTTTGGTGGGTTTTAAATTAAAAAAAAAATGTTCCAAGAGGTTATTTTGAAATTATTAAAGACACGTGTGAAGGTGCATGAACGAGTATGCGAACTATTTGTTCAAAGACAGAGGAGTTCCTAGTGACCATAGGTTGCATCAAGGGTCAGCCATAATCCCTTATCTCTTTGCACTAATTATGGATGAGTAAACTACTCATATTTAAGAAAAGGTACCTTGGTGTATGTTATTTGTAGATGATATTGTGTTGGTACTTGGTAGACGAATCAAGAGATGGCATGAATGCAAAACTCAAGATATGGCGGGAGGCTTTAGAATCCTTTGGCATAGCTGTTGGATTCCATGTAAAAATTCCAACATGGCATGTCCACCTTGATAAACTACATGGGTCAATAGAGCCACATGGGCCCACTAAATCTCAGCCATAACCAACGTCCTTATCTCTTAGTGGCTGGCGTTATTCTCTCTTGGCAGCTGGCTACATATGAGATAACTTTGGCAATCTTTTACTGTTATCAAGAACCACTTTTATAGGCTGTAGTTTTTCTTTCATTTGTAACTTTCCTTTTTATCTGTTGTGTATATATATCATGTATACTTAAGAAAGTAAATACAGGAAATTACATCAATTTTAATATGCTTTGTTATGGTATCAGAGCTGTCTACCTAACAGCACTTGCACACCTTTCGTCTCTTTCTCCATGGATTCAACTCCATCCACCAGCAACACCACATCTTCTCCACTCATTTCCTCCTCTCCATCTCCATCCCTTGTCATCTCAAACATCTCTAATCTTGTCTCTATTAAATTAGATGCTAGCAATTATCTTATGTGGAAGTCCCTTGTTGAACCTATTCTTCGTGGTCACAAACTCATGGGATTCGTTGATGGGTCTACGCCAACCCCCCGAAAAGATTCACCATCATTTAATCAGTGGTATGAGAGAGATCAGATGCTTCTCTCATGGATCAATGCCACACTCTCCACATTTGCTCTTCCATATGCGATTGGCATCAAATCTACAAAAGAAGCTTGGGACTTGCTAGCACGTCAATACGCCTCCATCACCTCCTCACATGTTATGACTCTTCGCAAGTAGCTGCATCGCATCAAGAAGGGAACAACATCCATGGCCGACTACATTCAACAATTTAAGGTAATCATTGACCAACTAGCTGCATCTGCTTCTCCTATCAGTGAAGATGAACTTCTTTATGCTGTTTTGGATGGCTTGCCTTCTGCCTACCGTCCTCTTCAATCTGTCATTCGGGCTCGTGCACTGGTCCCCTGCCCCTTGAAGAAGTTCACAACCTCCTCATATGTGAGGAGCTTAGTCTTGCAGATGATATTACGCAAGATACCACTGCTACAACATTTGCTATCTCTCGATCTGCAGCTATCAAGCCTACTGGATCTGGCTTTAATGGTCGTGGTTCGACCAATTTTCAGCAACGCTTCAAATCTGGACCACGTCGGTCCTTCTACTCCACCAATTCTGGCTCCTCTCAACCACCCACAGGACATCAAACTCGTGGGTCCTCTAACAAACCCTAGTGCCAGATATGTAACAAAATGGGCCATACTGCGATTGATTGTTTCAATCGAATGAATCACGCCTACCAAGGACGACACCCTTCGGAGAAGCTTGTTGCAATGGCCGCCTCACACACTGCCATGGCCGACTCAACTTGGTACTCGGACACCGGTGCAACACACCATGTTACCTCCAATTTCAGCAATCTCACTCTCGCATCAAACTACGATGGTGCAGACTCTGTTCAGGTTGGCAATGGAGAAGGTCTGTATATCTCTCACATTGGATCCTCCACAATCCCTACTCCTTCTACTACCTTTACCCTTCACAATGTCCTTTATTGTCCCAATGCCTCCTCTAATTTACTTTCTATCAATAAACTCTCTTGCGATAACAACTGCTATTTTATTTTTGATGAGTTTGGTTTTGTTATGAAGGACAAGTCCATGGGGAAAATCCTGTATTGAGGAACAATTCAGCATGGACTTTATCCCTTTCGGCCCTCTCCTTCGTCTTCCACCACTTCTTCTGCCCCATCCATTCAAGTGAGTTGTCGCGTTTCTCCTCCTTTGTGGCATCGCCAACTTGGACACCCCTCTCATGACATACAAGCTGCAATCTTCACTTTACTTTCCATCAATAAATGGCATGAGAAGCACATTTGTTAGTCTTGCCAACTAGGGAAAAGCCATAAGTTTCCATTTTCCTCTTCCTTTTCTAGTTCTCATTCTCCTCTCGAAATAATTCACTGTGATGTATGGGGCCCTGCCCCCACTTTATCTTGTTCAGATTTCAAGTATTATTTCTTGTTTATTGATGATTTCACACCGTTCTCAAGGCTTTATCCAATATGTCTCAAATCTGATGTGTTTGATAAGTTTCTTGCCTTTAAGTCTCAAATCGAAAATCTTTTCACCTATGAAATTAAAAATTTTCGATCCAATAATGGTGGTTAACTTCGAAACAATCGTTTCCATCACTTTTTCACCACTAATGGCATTCTTCATCAATTCACATGCCCTTACACTCCTGAACAAAATGGCGTTGTTGAACTTAAAAATCGGCATATTGTGGAAACCGGCTTATCCCTTCTTGCACATTCTTCTTTACCTGCTAAATATTGGACTGAGGCCTTCCTCGCAGCCACTTAATTAATCAGATGCCTCTTGTGTCCAAACCCAAAATCTCCCCTTTTGAAGCTTTACTCCACAAACCTCCCGATTACCACCATCTTCGTGCTTTTAGCTACATGTCTTTGTTTCCTGTGTCTTCGCCCTTATCACCAAAATAAATTGGATTATCGTTCTACTCCTTGTATTTTCCTCGGCTATAGCCTTTCTCACAAAGGTTTTCGTTGCGTTTCTATCTCTTCTGGGCAGCTGTACATTTCTCGTCATGTTGTTTTTGATGAGTTCGTGTTTCCTTTTGCCACCTAGTCCCACTCATCTTCATCTCCCACTCTTTCTACTCCTCACTCACCCACAGACTTCGGTCCTATTACTGCTTGGCTCCCCTACCCATCTTTGCATCGACCCACAGATTGCACATGGGTCTCTGGCACATGCTCAATTGCTCCCTCGGCACCAACACAGGTCTCCTCCCCCTTGCCTTCCTCACAACCCATCCCATCCTTGCCTAAGAATCTTACGAGTCCTAGTCCTAGGCCTGATTTTTCCCCACCGCCCATTGACCTCCCTACTACCAACCCAACTTTACAAGTCTCCCCTTTATATGCTGGCTCATCCTCTTCGTCTAGTCCTAACCCACCACCCAACCTCCATCTCTAGGCCCCACAGAATCTACACATCAACGCACTCGTTCCATGACTACTCGGTCTATGGATGGCATCTCTAAGAAGAAAACTTTTCTTTCTACTCACTATCCACTTCCTACTGCACTCACCGCCACCCCCATTTGCCTGAACCCTCTACCTATTCCCAAGCTTCAAAATTTCCTGAATGGAGGACTGCGATGGATTTAGAGTTTACAGCACTCCAACGCCAAGGCACTTGGACCCTAGTACCGTACCAACCTCATATGAATGTAGTGGGCTGCAAATGGGTTTTCCGTATCAAACGTAATCCTGATGGCTCTGTTAATAAATATAAAGCTCGCCTGGTGGCCAAAGGGTTTCATCAACAACCCAGCGTCGACTTTATTGAAACCTTTAGCCCTGTGGTTAAACACACCACTAGTCGGGTCATTCTTTCATTGGCCCTTGCATATAATTGGCCACTTTGCCAGCTTGATGTTGAATGTGCCTTTTTGCATGGAGACCTTCATGAAGAAGTTTACATGGCCCAACCTCAAGGATATGTGGACCCAACCCATCCTTCACATGTTTGCCGTATGATAAAATCCATTTATGGTTTAAGCCAAGCTCCGCGGGCCTCGTATGACAAATTTGCTTCTAAGTTACTAGAATTGGGCTTCACCATTTCAGTGTCGGACCCATCACTACTCATCTATGCTCATGGCAACACTCGTCTATATTTATTATTGTACGTTGATCATATCATCATCACGGGAAATCAGCTGTCCGCTATAACTTCTCTCATTCAAGGCCTCAGTGTTGCCTTTCACATGAAGGAGATGGGCCCCTTGACTTATTTTCTCGGCATTCAAATCTGGCGGTCCACCCAAGGCATCTTCCTCAGTCAATCTAAATACATTATGGATCTCCTTGATCGCACCAACATGACAGGTTGTAAGCCCATGAACTCCCCTGACTCATCCACTAAATTGGGTCGCTCATCCAGCCCACTACTCCCTGATCCAACTGAGTATCGGAATATTGTTGGAGCTCTACAATATATCACACTCACCAGGCCTGACATCGCTTTTTCTGTAAATCAAGTCTGTCAATTTTTACAGCAACCAACAGACGAACATCTCATTGCTGTCAATTTGATCCTTCGCTTTCTCAAAGGAACCATTACATATGGGTTGTTTCTACAACCGGGCCCCATCCGTCTTGAAGCATACTGTGATGCAGATTAGGCTGGCTACCCCATTGACCGTCGCTCTACCAATGGCTTTTATGTGTATCTTGGTTCTAATCCAATATCATGGTGTGCTAAAAAGCAGTCCACAGTCTCTCGGTCTTCAACTGAGGCTGAGTATCGGTGTTTGGCTCATACTACCGCTGAGTTGTATTGGCTCTCTTCTCTTCTTAAGGAGCTTCAGGTTCCCTTAGTCATGGCTCCCATTATCTAGTGTGACAACATTTCTGCAATTGCCCTCGCCTTTAGCCCGGTCTTTCATGCTCGCCCACATGGGCCCACTAAATCTCAGCCATAACCAATTTCCTTATCTCTTGGCAGCTGGCTACATATGAGATAACTCTGACAATCTTTTACTATTATCAAGAACCACTTTTATAGGCTGTAGTTTTTCTTTCATTTGTAGCTTTCCTTTTTATCTGTTGTGTATTTATATCATGTATACCTATCAAAGTAAATACAGGACATTACAACGATTTTAATCTGCTTTATTACACCTTGGATTTGAAGAAGCTGTTGGCGATGCTCTTCCTCGTCATATTTTGCCCTAAGTAGTCAAAAGAAAATCATGCACTAGGGCTGTTTGGAGGATTTGATTTGTTGACTTTGTTTCTTGGATGATGGATCTGTTCTTTGGACTTGTGAAAATGGGAAAAGAAATGAATAATATTATCTTACTTGTTTGCCTAAAGTTTCCTAATTTAAAGTGTGGCAATGGTGTAGACACCTCGTTTTGGCACCCTATGAGGGGCAATTCAGTCCACCCTATTTAATGATGTCCTGACTAGGCCCCGAGTCAAAAGTCACCTATCGTCTCTAGGCCTCTGATCACCGAGGGATTGGCACATCATGATCTATTCGTCGAGAGCTTCCCGCCCATATATAGAACTCCAAGATTTGACGGGCGGATCAAAAATCATGACAACGGGTCCCACAACCCGGGGCGCCCGCGTGAAAAATTACCTATCATTAATGGACCTCTGATTGCCCTGAAAATTGGCTTATCATGACCTACTCGCCAAGAGCTTTCCGTCGATATGTAGAACGTCGAAATCCGACGAGCGGATTGAAATCTACGAAACATGGGCCCCGGCGACAACAACTCAACCAATCTCCACCCGGATCACCTTCTGGACCCGGATCAATTTCTTTTTAATCCTGACAAAAAAAACCAACCCAGACTCAAACCGCACCTGACCCAAACCCGAGTCAAACCAAGATCCAAGCTCTAACCCAAACCCATATCCAAACCAGGCCAACCGATCCAAACCCCTTGAGCCCAAACTCCTTGACCCGTCGCCCGGATAAGGGAGAAAGAGCCCAGGGATCTGGGGAAGTAGAATCAAAGATCCCCTCGGCTCTATCTCCCCCTTAAACCCTCTCCTTCATCTCGATCCTCTTCATGGGTAGAAGCCCCTGGATCCGCCCTCTCTCCCTCTCTGCCCACTCTCCCCTCTCGGATCTCCTCTCTCCCTTTCTGCCATCTCCCTCTCCACTCCGCCCTTTTCCTGCACACTGCAACCCATCTCGCCATCATCCTCCATCTCCATCTTCACACAAAACTCCTCTCTCCCCTCCTCATCTTCCCCTACATTCCGGATCTCTCGCAGTACCCATCTCCGTCTCTTCTTCATTATCGCAGCAACTCCATCTCCCTACTCAGCATCGTCACAGCACCGCCCCATGCACACGCCGCCACCCTCTGTAGCACCTTTTTCATCCTCGCAGCACCACCTCCTCCGCTTCCCCGCCAGACTCCGGAACAGGTACGCCCCTCCCCCTATCTCCTCCCTGCATCCTCACACACGCCCACGCAACACCCATCTCCCCCTGCACCAGGTACGCCTTCTTCTCTTCGTCCCCAACACCTGCACCCACTGCACGTCTCTCTCTCTCTCTCTCTCCCCCCATCTCTCGCTCACTCTCTTTGTCTCTCCTCTCTCACGCTCTTTCTTTTCTTCCTCTCTCGCCTGCACACCTTCTCCTCTTCTTCTTTCATTCTTTCTCTCTCTTTTTCTTTTTTCCTCTCTTCTCTTCCCTTGCCATCATTCTCCTTCTCCGCTCCACCCACCTGCACGTCTCTCTCTCTCTCTCTCTCTCTCTCTCTCCCCCATCTGTCGCTCACTCTCTCTGTCTCTCCTCTCTCATGCTCTTTCTTCTCTTCCTCCCAACCACCTGCACCCACTGCACACCGTCTCTCCCTCTCTCTGTCACTCTCTCTCCATCTCTGCACCCTCTCTCCCACTGCGCACCCTTCTTTCTCGCTCTCGATTTCTCCCTCCACTCTCTCTCCCTCATTGCTCTGTCTGCCCTTTCTTTTCTCCATCCCTGTTCCCTCTCTATCTCCCTCTCCCCCTACTCTGTCTCTCCCCGCACCCACCTGCTCATCCTTTCTGTCTCCCCTGCTCCTTCTTCGTCTCTTCCTTGCACAACCCTCACCTCTCCTTTAGACCCCTTCACAGCCACCTTCTCTCCCCTACGCCATTCCCTGCACCCTCCCTACACACACCACCTACACACCTACTGCTTTCTCCTCTTCTTCTTTCTTTCCTTTCTTCTTCTTTATTTTCTTCTTTCCCTTCTCTCGCTGCACCTCCGCCACCTACGCACCCACTGCACCTTTCCTTTTCTTTCTTTCTTTTCTTCTTTCTTTTCTTCCTCTTTTTCCCCATCTTCTTCTCCCTCACCCGCAAGCAACACCACAGCACCCTTTTTCCTCCACTACACTCCGCCTGCACACCACACCAAGCCACCTTTTTTTTTCTTTTCGTTTTCTTTCTTTCTTTCCCATCTTCTTTCTTCTCCTTCCTCTCTTTCTCTTCCTCATCCCACCTTACCTTGCACCCACCTGCGGCACACCTTGCTTCCTCCCTGCACCCATCTCCACTGGACACTCCTTCCTTGCCACCACTTCACTGCACACACCCTCACTACTACACCCACTTTTCCTTGCGCCCCTCACCCAACTGACTAGCCCATTCATAGACACCGAACAAGCCTATTTTATTTTCTTGCATATTTGTTTATTGTTTCTTTTTATGATTTCATGCATCTTAATATGCCCATGCATGTGGTCAATTTTCAGTTTCATTGTTTATTTTAAATCATTCCTAGCTAGCAACAAGCCTGTCCATGCACCTAGTTTAATTTTTTTTACTTTTTTTTAGTCATTTCATCATCTTTTAGGCATAAATTTTGCGCATGCATTTAATATGCTCATTCATTTAGATTGGCATTTTTCTTTCCTTCTATCATGGCTTGTTTTAATTTTTTTCTTGATTCATGTATTAAAATATGCTCATGCATTCAACCTGCCCATGCATTGTAACTTACTTGCATTTTTATTTCATATTCTTTTAGGTGTAATTTAGGACTGCATAATTTAGTAAAAAAAAATAAAATAAAAAACAAAAACCCCAAAACAAAAACAAAACCAAATAATAAAATAAAAAAGTAAAGATTAAAAATAGAATTTTAGCTACCCTACTAATTAGAAATAATTAGGCTAAATCCAATAATTGACTTCTCTTCTCTTCCCCCCATGTCATTAGGATTAGGAGATCTCATTTAGGAAACTTCAAGTAAATTATTAAATAAAAATTAGAAACTTATTACTCCCTCCTCACCCCATTTCATTAGGCTAAATCAGTTTAGGATTTAAGGCTTAATAAATAAATACATAAAAAGTAAATAAAAACCGTAAAAATCAAAAAGACCAAAAACAAAGTAAAATATATAAAAAAAATCAAAATATTAATAAATTAGAGTTAGAAATTAGATTATAGCCTAACTGATTAGGTCAGACCCCGGACCTAGATCAAGGTCTCCCCCTAGCCAGCTTAGACTGCCCTAGTTTTATTAATCCCAACTGATTAGGTCTCACTCTCTCTCCGGGCCCCACTAAGGGACCGGAAGAGCGGATGTGGACGGTTAGGACCTTAGGATAGGGTAGAGATTCATTTGGGAAATGGAACAGTTAGATTGAATCCAAATAGGAACTCCCCTAGTTAGGCCCTTCTAGCCCCAATTATTAAAATCCAAAAAAACTATAAAACCAACAAAACCAATCCCAAAAATATTTTCTTCTCTTTTCCTCCACCTCCAGTGCCAAATATTTATTTGGACTCAATGATTAAAGGGAATAGAGGCTGATTCCGAGAACCTGAATTAATGAGAATGACGAAACGAGACGAGTGATTTCACACACCCCAATATCAGTTTTTTTACTACCGGCCCATCATCAGCCACTCTCAATCAATCCCGACCCAACATCGGCCATTTTTATCTTACTTTTGGCCCATTATCGGCCATGCACTTTTATCACCTGCGTATCGCACGCAAACCCACAGAAATCACAACTCGAAGTTTCGTCTGCATCATTCTTTCGATTCGAAGAATCAGCCTTTAAACCCTAGGTCATCAAAGGACATTACCCAGGAATGGGGTTGATCCTCTTCTAAATATTTGGCACCTTTCCCCTTATTTTCTCAGTTTATTTTCATTTTAATTCTCTTATCCCCTAGAATACTTGGATTTAACTTTAATTAGTCTGTTCAACCCTGGATGTTGATTTCCCCTGCCTAGTTCATTATGGTCCCATCTTGAAGCCCATAATTTGACCCTTGACCCAAGTTCGACCCGAATTGAAAGACCCAAATTAAGTGACAAAACAACCGTCGTGTGTCGCCGGCGGCACATTAGACGAGAGAAGAACCCACCCCATTTTCCTCCCTCATTCTTTCGGCTTTCGTCGAAGGACGGTGTTACGGCCGAATCCGTAACTGGCGATCGTGATCCGTCGATTTTGAGGATAGTCGGAATCCTCATTTTCGATGTATTTGTTTTATCTCCCACTGTTGAATGGCGATTCCCCTCTCGAGGGGGATCAAAATTCACATCCGACAGCCTGGCGATCGTGATGGGACATCTTCTGTTGTCTCGTCACGAATTTGGGTCTTTTGCAGGTCCCACAATCTCCATGCCAACAGCCTGGCGATCGTGACGGGACATCTTTCATTGTCTTATCGTTTACTTAGGTCTTTTAGAAGCTTTATTATGGAACACGAACCTTCGATCAATGACCGAATGTCCGTGTCTCGTTTATTTAAGGGTCATTATGGGTACAAATCAAATGTGAACTGGCGTCCGCATAACCGCCCGCTGAAGCTCTCCCCTTTACAACATAAGAGCACAGCCCTATTAATCTTTCCTCTTTCTCTCATTAATTCCATAAACATTCTCTTTTTTCCTAAATTCTTTCCATTCTCATCTTTTCTAAAGTCTTTCTCTTTGTCACCCCCACTTTCTTACAAATGGCGAATCACCCATGGGGAATGCCGGACATTCCTCCTATTTCAGCCCCAGGAGCAACTCAAGCCATCGGTGAGGCTTATTTCCCCCAATTAGATACTGAGATCTCTAGATGTCTTTCTTCCCCATTATCTAAACCGCGCTATTCCCCGCGCATATCGGGCCCTCCGATTGTCAAACGGGTCCCTTCTCCCATGAACGCAGTAGTCGCGAGAAAAAGTCACTCTAATCCTCCAACTCCAATAAGGAGGGACACATACTCTGCCGACTCTCGAGTCACGCATAAGGATTTGATCGGATCGAGCAAATAGACGGTAGAGCATAAGACCTATGCCAACATCACAACACGGGCTCGCCGTGTGCTTCAACCGGTCACTTCACAAGTCATCCATCATTCAGTTACGGTTACCCGAACTGTACCGATTACCTTTATGGTCCCCCAATATAGAACACCTTTTGATACATCCATTGTGACCACCATTAGACAAGCAAGACATCAACCAGCCCTGATCCCATATGCAAGTACACGCCTCCATATAGACCAAGAACAGGTGGGCCTAGCTCGATAACTCACGCCGAGGGTCCTGCGGCGAAGCCTTGCTGTTTACACCAGCGCACAGAACGCACCCATAATCCACCATCAATACCAGCATGAGGTAGTCCAATCCCAACTTCAAGCAATGACTCCTCTGACTTTCTCCGTAAGCCGATCGATCCCAAACTCGTCTGGCCTTAGGCTAACTTATCATCAACCGACGGGATACGAAAGATCACCTCTAAAGTATCAAGATCAATTGACTCCGGCTTACGAAATGTTAGACGAGGAGTAGGATCCCCCACTCTATTATGATGAAGTTGTGGATGATGTAGACCCTCATGAGCTTCACGAGAAACATTGGCCGGACCATCCAGCTCACGAGCTCTCCCGCCAATTGACTTACGTGGGTCAACGATTAGGATTAGCTCATGACCTGGATAGAACTCGAAACCAAACCCAAATTCAGACCCCTAGGAGAACACGAGCCGAGGAAAGCTACCAATATGCGCCTTTGGGACCCCAACCGGACCCTCAACACGATCTTGTAGAACCGATTTATTATCGAACCCCAGTTGAGGGCCCGAGACGTGGCCTGGCGCACGAAGATCAAAACCCTGATCCCAGGCAATTAGAGAAATGCGGAAGGAAATAGAAGGGCTGAAGAGTGAAATTAGAAAGAAGTCGCCGTCACGACAAGGCAAAAGGTTAGGGTTCTATGACTTCAAGAAGAAAGAAGAGACCAAGAAATCACCCTTCCCAGCTAAAGCCCCAAGGTTCGTAGCGTATGACGGGACTACAGACCCTCAACACCATTTGGTGTCCTTTTGCAGTAAATATCGTATAATCGTTGACGACGATGCCCTCCTCATTAATTACTTTCAAGAATCGCTAGCCGGAGATGCGCTAACTTGGTACACATCTGTGCCCTCACATGAGATCAATACCTTCAAGGATATGATAGAAAAATTTCTGGTGCAATACCAACACCTAACTAAGAACAAACCCCTGTGGCATGACTTAGCCAACTTAAAGCAAAAGAATAATGAGGATTAGGAAGAATTCGCCGCGAGATGGCTGAGTCAATTCACGAGGTCTGACTGCAATATGAAGGAGGAGGAACAAGTCAGGATGGTCATTTCGAACATGAAAGAACCGATGAGGACATTGATGACGATCGGGGAAGTCATGAATTGGAGCGGCCTACACCATCAATTGTCAAGAATGAAACAGAACCTAGACGATGGAATATTGAATAACCTAGGCATCTCCGATCAAAAAAGGATTGTTCGCCGCGTGACCAATCAAGTGGAAAATCGCACGACCCCGGAAGTAAACTCGACCCAAGAGGTGGTTTATCGCCCATATAATCCTAGTCAGGAAATGAATTTCAACCAACAGCGGAATCAAGGATAAAACCGAGATGTTAATTTCCAAGGGAACACACAAGACTTCCAGAACCATCAAAGCTACCGAGATCTTCCTCGGAATGATCAAAGATATAACCAACAACCACATGACCAAAGGGGACCCGTTCATCTAAGGCAAAACATAAATCTGGCACGACAACCTGTGAATTAGCCGGTGAGGCCTCAAAACTCGAATCAGAGTACTAATCCTCGGCCGAATTATAACGCAGTCTCGTTCAATTATAATGACAATTCAGGCCAAAACAATGACGGGAACAAGAGAAGGCTTGGACCGAAAAGGGCTAACTACCCGCCCCTCCCTCAACCTTGGATCAATGTTTTCTAGTTGCTCATAGAACAAAATGCTATCCAGCTTCCACCAGAAAGACAACAGCGATGGCCAGACCACCTTGATTGGACGAGATTCTATGCATACCACAGGATGCTGGTACATGACCTAACCCATTGCTATACGGTCAGAGACCTGCTCTACGACCTCAGTGATGAAGGGGCGATTGAGTGGAATAGCATCAAACCCATGGGAGTCTACGGTCAGCAGAAAATGCCACAAGCCCAAGGTCCGCTTACTGGTACGACGCAGCGAGTGCCGAACATGCAAATCTACACAAACCCGATGCCACAACACCCTGCGTCAACCTCGTCACAACCGTTGTAGGGACCGTCGGCCAATGTCGCCACCGTGTCACATCAATCAACTGATTTCCCAATCCAGCCAGCCATTAGTCAGAATCAACCCTACTATGATGACTTTTTTGAAGATGATGACTATTGGAAATAGGTCAATTGGGACGGGAAAACTAAATTCAGACTAGATAACATCAAAACCGGCATGGTAATCGATTCCCCGGACCTCTAGAAGGTGTTCTTTGACGATGATATCGCGTACGAGGGGTCTCGGACCAGCACTCACTCCCAATTTAATCATCCCCAGGATGTTGGGCCGTCACAAGCACACCTCCGATCAGGACAGATCTGCCCACCACGGCTACCTCCGATCACCAGTGCGCTGGATCAGGGCTTTCAAATCCCCAACGCGCAGACCGAAGAGATTGTCGAAGAGAGACATCATGTTCAGCCGGAGACTGGGATAGAGTATGATCTCCTAGGGCATCTAACGAAGATACCAGCTAAGGTGTCAATCCTCGATTTGATCAAGACTTCCTCGATGCATTAAAAACAGCTGATGGACGCCATCACCCACTTACAAGTTCCGAAAAATATAACCCCAGAGCAACTACGGGCATCCATTGCGTCCTTGTCGTCTAAGACATCCTTGCCAATCCTCAACTTTACCGAAGAGGAACTAAAAGAAATACCACCTGAAGCGAGGACCTCACCCCTAGAAAGAGATATCCGGCGCTTTGGTAGACACAGGGGCATCCCTAAACATCTGTCCACTGAAAACATACAAGACGCTGGATCTAACTGCCAAAGACCTAACCCCAGCCCCCTTGGTGGTGACAGGATATGACGGAAATAGGAAGCACGTTTGTGGGAAGATCATGTTATTGGTGCAAGTAGGCCCGATCTCAGTACCCGAAGAATTCTACGTCATGGATATCCCAGCGACCTTCAACTTGATATTAGAGTGTCGCTGGCTAAATCACGTAAAGGCGGTCATGTCCACTAGGCACCAATGTATTAAGTTTCCCTACTTAGGAAAAATCGTGAAGCTAATGGGGAACCTGCCTGTGATTGAACCAGAAGGACTTCAAATACTTCCCACCTTGCGACCGGCCCCTATCCCGCCTGGAACCAAAACCCGTGGATACAGGGTTGATCCCACCATTTCCCTGACAGACATCGATCCCGTTCGGAGTATGACACCAGATCCGGTCCCTCTACCTGAACCGCCATTAAGAAAAGAGTGCATACATGGCTGGAACCTCATGAGAAAACTTGGATATCAGCCCGGATTGGGGCTAGGCAGGAATGAGGATAGGATTCTTGACCCCGTTATCCCGGAGGCAAGGATAGGAACAGAAGGACTGGGATTCAACCCGTATGATCAGGTAACACTCTCCAGGAAGGATTGGAAACAAGGGGAACACTTCGTCAGGCATAGCAAGCTCTTGGACCCCAATGAACCTCCCAACAGAGAAGGATGCCATCAGATCCACCCCCAGGAAAAAGGGAAAGAACTCTTGATAGAAGGTATAACCGATTCGTCGTTTGACAACGAGGAGGTCGAAACTTACGAAGACATCTTTGGTACCTGGGAAGAATTCCATGAATCTGACGAAATTAGAGGTTCAAGTTTCCCCCTGGAGGAAAGTTTCCCAATGCTGTCTTATAACATGATTGGTACTAGTGATTCGGTGAACTTGCCCAAAAAAAAACACCGATTTCCAAAAAAAGAAACGACTATGAAACCTGGGAAGTCAAAGACCCCGATAGCCAAGAAGTCGTATACTGGCCAGCTACGTGGCGACACTGGAAAGCAGGACCTTCAGAAGAAGACAACAAAACCTAGGAGATCGAAAATCCCGAAGGTGACGAAGTGGTGTATCACCCCGCAGTTTAGCATTGCCCGGGGCAGGGATCTTCCTCCTTAGATAGCCCCTCCTTAACCCGACCTGTACCATATCATTCTAAAAACCCAAAAAAATCACAAAACCCTAAAATCCCAAAAAAAGGTAGAAAACCCAAAACCCAAAAATGTAAGTAGTTTAGGAGTAGACCTTTGACTATTGTAGGGCCATAAGAAGACCTGAGCGCTGGAAAATTCCCCCGGTAGAGCAATCACGGCTAGAGGAAATCATGAGCCAAATTAGCAAGATAGGGTATGAGTCGATGCCCATTATTTCTGAGCCAGAATCATCTCCGGGAACCGAGAACATAAAGGATGAGATGGGCGTTTACGAATTAGTAGATGCCGAAGGAGAAGACGATGAAGTCTTGGAAGAGTTCCAAAGGGTCATCAAGAGGTTTGACGAGCAAACTCAGTCGACGACCGAAAAGACAAAGGAGATCAACTTAGGGACTGAGGAAAGGCCCAAGCTAGTCCAGATTAGTGCATGCTTGGAACTCGACGAAGAAGAAGAGATCCTTGAGTCCTGGATGAATATCAGGACGTATTTGCGTCGGACTACCATGACATGCCAAGACTCGACCCGCTTCTGGTAGAACATCAAATTCCATTAGAAGAGAGTGCGAGACCGGTTAAACAGAAGCTGAGAAGAATGCTCCCTGACGTCGCGGTGAAGGTGAAAGAGGAAGTTGACAAACTTCTCCAAGCCAAATTCATCAGGGTAGTGCTGTTTCCTCAATGGATTACCAGCATTGTCCCGGTCAAGAAGAAAGATTGACGTATCAGGGTCTGCATCGACTTCCGGAACCTAAACAAGGCCTCACCTAAGGACGACTTCCCCTTACCACACATAGACGTGCTCGTCGACAACACCGCTGGGCATGCAATGCTCTCATTCATGGATGGATACTCGGGGTACAACCAGATAAAGCTTTCAGAAGATGATCAAGAGAAGACCTCGTTTACTACCCCCTAGGGGACTTATTGCTACGTTGTCATGCCCTTTGGATTGAAGACTGCTGGTGCAAACTACCAAAGAGCCATGATGGCGATATTCCAAGACATGATGCACGATTGTATGGAAGTATATGTCAACGACATCTTAATTAAATCCCAAACTCGTGCAGACCACGCCACAACTCTTAAGAGGGTCCTCCAAAGTTCAAGGGAGACAAAGTTGAGAATGAATCCGAAGAAGTGTGTCTTCGGGGTGTCGTCAGGAAAACTTTTAGGGTTCATGGTCAGCAATCGGGGAATCGAAGTCGACCCCTCGAAGGTAAAAGCTATCCTCGAAATGCTGCCCCCAAAGAACCTCAAAGAATTAAGAGGCCTCATAGGGCGACTACAGTTCATTAGAAGATTCATTTCACAGCACTCACAAAGATGTGAGCCGTTCTACAAATTGCTAAAAGGAGGCGTGGAATACCACTGGGACGACGACTGCCAGAAGGCATTTGAGGATTTGAAGAAATATTTATTGAGTCCCCCCGTTTTGAAGCCCCCTGCTAAAAATAAGCCTCTCATTTTATATGTGTCAGCGACGGAATCCGCGATAGGCATAGTCCTGGGTCAACATGATGAGACTAGCCGGAAAGAGAATGCAATTTATTACTTGAGCAAATCTCTCCTGCCATATGAGCGGAAATACTCCTCGATAGAAAAAACGTGCTTAGTGGTGGTTTGGGCTGCCCAGAAACTCAGACACTACTTCTTAGCCCACTCAGTCAAACTCTTGGCCAGAATGGATCCCTTGAAATATATCTTTGAAAAACCTGTCACTTCAGGACGAGTGGCACGATGGCAGATGCTCTTGGCAGAATTCGACATAACATGCGTAACTCAGAAGTCAATAAAAGGGCAAGCCATCGCTAACCACCTTGCACGTCTCCCTCACCACAGTATGAACCGGTCAAAACCGACTTTCCAGATGAAGACGTGCTATGTGTAAACATAGAGGAGATAAAGGACCCCGAGTCGTGGATGATGTACTTCGACGGTGCCTTGAATCAGAATGGAAAAGGGATTGGGATAGTGCTTTTGTCCCCAGAAGGAGTGGCGATACTGAAGGCCTTCAAAGTCGAATTCCCAGCCACCAATAATGAAATGGAGTACGAAGCACTCCTAGCAGGTTTAAGAGAGGCCGCGAAGTTGGAAGTTAAGAAACTCCGAGTTCTCGGGGATTCAAAGGTGGTCATATCCCAAGTGGTAGGTGAATGGAAGGTGAACGCCCCTAAGCTCGCTCATTATCATGACAAGGCCAAGAAAGCTATGTCCCAGTTCAAGAAAGTGTCCTTTCTTTATATCCCGCGAGCTTTAAACCGGCTGGCTGACTCATTGGCCACCTTGGCCTCGATCGTGGAAGTCCCCCTCGACAAGGGATCCGAGACCTTTCACATCCAAAGGATAGACACTCCCTTGGTTGAACTAAAAGACTTGGCCCTCGGAGATCCAGATGAGATTCCATCCAAAGATGAAGGATCGAAAGGAAGGAAAGCGAAAAGGAAAGAGACAGAGGCAGAGGAACCTAATCGAGAGCGGATACTAGCCCCCCTACAGCATGACGAAGAACTCACAGATGACCATCCGTGGTACTTCGATATCTGGAACTACCTGTGTGATGGATACATCCCCGAATATGCCACCAAATCCAACAAAAGGGCACTGAAAGAAATGGTTCAAAGATACGTCATTGTCGGAGGACTGTTATATCTCCGATCATTTAGTGGGATCCTCCTGTGATGCAGGACGGTTGAGGAAGGACGAGAAATAATCGAAAATGCTCATTCCGGCATATGCGAAGGACACGTAAACGACCTGATGCTCTCTAAGAAAATCATCCGGTTAGGATATTACTGGCCGTCATTGGAATCAGACTCCGTGGACTACGTCAGAAAGTGCAAGAAATGTCAGCTGCACGCTGACTTGATTCACGCTCCTGCATCTTCGCTGCATCCCACTACCGCTCCGTGGCCTTTTTCGACTTGGGCGTTCGATATCATAGGACCTCTGGTCCCAATCGTGGAAAACACCCAGAACAAAGCTTTCATATTAACGGCAACGGAATACTACACCAAATGGGCAGAAGCTGAGGCATTTATCCATATCAAAGGATCCACGGTGGTCAAGTTCATTCAAAAGAACATAATAGCCCGGTTTGGCGTTCCGAAAGTGTTCATAACTGACAATGGCCCCCAATTCATATCTCAGGTAATGGAGGATTTGTGCACAAAATATGGCATAAAACTACATCATTCAACCCCTTATTACCCCCAAGCAAACGGACAGGCTGAAGCTACAAACAAGACACTACTTAAGATCATCAAGAAGACAGTGGAAACAACCAAGGGCAGTGATTGGCCAGACCGTTTGGTCGAGGCATTGTGGGCATATCGAACCTCCGTTAGGACTCCGACAGGTGAGACCCCATATGCATTGACTTACGGGATGGAGGCGGTCCTTCCGTTCGAGCTCCTGCACCCATCTTTGCGGATCCAATTAGATGAAGAGATGACAGAAGGCCAAAGACGAGAAGTATTACAAATACAGCTGGACCTCCTCGATGAGAAAAGGATGAAAGCAGCAGAGCACGCTCAGGTGTACAAGAAGCGAATCGCAAGAGCCTACGATAAGCATGTCATAGAGAGGAAATTCAAAACAGGTGACCTTGTATTGAAACGCATCACTCAGTCACAACTCCCACACATTAAAGGCAAATTGCGACCTAATTGGGAAGGCCCATATGTAGTTAAAGAAGTATATTCTGGCAATGCATATAGATTAGTAAATGCAGAAGGGGAAGAGCTCCCCGATCCATGGAATGCTATGTACATCAAAAAGTACACCACATGACCCTTCTCCACTTCTTGCGGAGTATGACCCTCGGTCTCTTGATATGGCTGTATAAATCCCATAGGGAAGACCAAGGAGAGGTGCAACAGCCAAACTTGGAAGTCAAACACACACCGGCACAAAAAAAAAAAAAAAAAAAAAAGAAGCAAAGAAAAAAAAAAAGAAAGGAAAAAAAAACAGAGAGGAAAACACTAGAATAGTGAGTCTGCCCCCACACAATGTTCTGCACGGTTGAATCCATTCAATGCAAAAGTTTATAGGCGACCTTGCCCATGTCATGAAAGCTTCCCCTTATGACTCACAAAAGAGAGAAAAGAGAAACCACGGTGGAGTTGCATGAGATGTGGGTGTGCTCCCCATGTATGATGCTTCAGAAGCCAAAACCCTAGGCAGCCCTCTCCCAAACCAGTCCCAAAAAAAAAAAAAAAACAAAAAAAAAAAGGAGTTTAGTTAGAAGTCCTGAAAAGAATAAAAGTTTTGTGACTAGTTTGGGTTCGTAGCCTTTTTAACCCGAGTCAGTAAGCTCGTACGGGTATTTACATACCTATTGCCCTAAAGCCATTTGGTTTGGGAGTCATTGGTGTAACGCTCGTTACATGGGTTAATTAGAAAGCTTAAGGGACCCAGGCATTGCACAGTCACAAATCGAAAAAAAACGAATCGAAAAAAAAGGCAAAAAAGAGAATAATAAAAAAAAAAAGAGCAAAGGCCCAAAAGGCCATAGTAATGGAATAGCATTCATAAAACCCAAGCCCGCTCGAATGACATGGGCCCTTGCCTAATGAACCAAGCGAAGAGTGGCTGGTAACCACAATACTGAGGAAGCACAGCGACTCACTGTCTCCCACACATGAAACTCGTGCTCACACATGAATTTCAGGGGCAGCCTAGCTCTCTCCAAAGTTCGATTAAAAGGACCAAAACGGCTAGAAAAGAATCATGAGGGATCGATCTCCAAAGGATAGTTGGGGAAGGTCATATCATAATCAAACTAGCAGCCATGGATCAGAGAGCTAGACCACCTTCACTCTCTCACTCCCAGCCAGAAAACACACCAGCTTCACGCTGGGGCATTTTTATATATACATATATGTACATGTGTACACGCACACGCATATGAGTACTTACTTATTCTGCATGGCTTCCCAATTCAGGTCCTGTCACATGCACAGTTGTCACAAACACTCACCAATCTACACAATCTCATGTCAAGCATGTTTTCATTACTAATGCCTTATGGTTGAATGCAGGATAGGTTATACATTGTTTTGTTTCAGGGATCGTTCACATATGTCACCCCATATGCTGGGGCATTTTTTTTAATTTTATATATGAACCTATGTAAACATGCCTCACACCTCCCTGGTTAACCCTTGATCCAAAACCCCACGCGGATACCATGTTTTGTGCACAACTCCTCTCGAAACAAGATATACTATCAGTCGGAAAAATGATCACCCCTTTGTTTCGGATTAGCCAACAACGATTTGCCTTGAGTCTTGGTATTGGATGTGTACTGTTTCATGCTATGTGTGTGCTATGGATAAGTTTTAGATATCTTTCGATCTCAATTTCCTACTCGATCTACCTACATCCAAAGGATGGGCCCCCGTTGTTTATCTTTTATTCTTTTTCCTTGCATGTGGTGGATGCATTTCTGTTATTTTCTTTTATCTCTAATGACTATCATGGTAGTGGTTGATTGATGTCATGACTACAGGATGATGTCGAGGACATGCCTTGCATTAGCACTAACTTTTTAAATTTAGTCTGCAACACAATTACAAGCCTTCTTAACATCATCACATACATAACACACACTTGGCACGTTTATATACTAACTTCAACGCAAGGCGAGCCGTTGCTCCCTTCTTTCCTTCTAGTCAGGATTTATTGCAGGTGAAAATGTGAGGGCCACAACACCGAAAGGAACAGGATCCAAGAGGTAAGTGTCGCTGAACTGAAAAACCCAAACTTAATCTTCCAAACTTGTGCTCTTACATTTAATATCATTACCGTAACATGCTCTTTCAGAATCCTGCTTTGACACTTTGTGCATCCCCCGAGTAGGATGATCCACTTTGTAGGGATTTAATTTTGGGTAGAAAATGGAAAGGCACAAGGTGACATCCTCATATCACGTGATCAAGCTCAGACCTAAAAGGAGACATAATTAACTGGATGGCCTAGAACAACCTTATCCCGATTCCCTCGAGCCAGTTCGACCTCACCCTCATAGGCTGCCACTCCCTTGAGCCCAAAGGCTCAAACGGAGGCATGAGTATGTGTCTATTTATCTTTGGAGAAAAACTCTATACGTGTTGTCCTCCAAAGAGGGGCATACTGTAGACACCTCGTTTTGGCACCCTATGAGGGGCAATTCAGTCCACCCTATTTAATGATGTCCTGATTAGGCCCCGAGTCAAAAGTCAACTATCGTCTCTAGGCCTCTAATCACCCAGGGAATTCACACATCATGATCTACTCGTCGAGAGCTTTTCGCCCATATATAGAACTCCAAGATCTGACGGGCGGATAAAAAATCATGACAACGGGTCCCACAACCCGGGGCGCCCGCGTGAAAAATCACCTATCATTAATGGACCTCTGATTGCCCTGAAAATTGGCTTATTGTGACCTACTTGCCAAGAGCTTTCCGTCGATATGTAGAACGTCGAAATCCGACGAGCGGATTGAAATCTACGAAACATGGGTCCCGGCGACAACAACTCAACCAATCTCCACCCGAACCCCACCTTTTGGACCCGGATTAGTTTCTTTTTAATCCTGACCAAAAAAACCAACCCGGACTCAAACCGCACCTGACCCAGACCTGAGTCAAACCTAGATCCAAGCTCTAACCCAAACCCATATCCAAACCAGGCCAACCGATCCAAACCCCTTGAGCCCAAACTCCCTGACCCATCGCCCGGATAAGAGAGAAAGAGCCCAGGGATCTGGGGAAGTAGAATCCTAGATCCCCTCATCTTTATCTCTCCCTTAAACCCTCTCCCTCAACTCGATCCCCTTCATGGGCAGAAGCCCCTGGTTCCGCCCTCTCTCTCTCTCTGCCCACTCTCCCCTCTCGGATCTCCTCTCTCCCTCTCCGCTCTGCCCTCTTCCTGCACCCTGCAACCCATCTCGCCATCACCCTCCATCTCCATCTTCACACAGAACTCCTCTCTCCCCTCCTCATCTTCCCCTCGATTCCGGATCTCTCGTAGCACCCATCTCCCTCTCTTCTTCATTGTCGCAGCAACTCCATCTCCCTACTCAGCATCGTCACAGCACCGCCCCTTGCACGCACCGCCACCCTCTGTAGCACCTTCTTCATCCTCGTAGAACCGCCTCCTCCGCTTCCCCGCCAGACTCCAAAATAAGTTCGCCCCTCCCCCTATCTCCTCCCTGCATCCTCACACACGCCCACGCAGCACCCATCTCCCCCTGCACCAGGTACGCCTTCTTCTCTTCGTCCCCACCACCGGCACCCACTGCATGTCTCTCTCTCTCTCTCTTTCCCCCCCATCTCTCGCTCACTCTCTCTGTCTCTCCTCTCTCACGCTCTTTTTTTTCTTCCTCTCTCGCCTGCACACCTTCTCCTCTTATTCTTTCATTCTTTCTCTCTCTTTCTCTTTTTTCCTCTCTTCTCTTCCCTTGCCATCATTCTGCTTCTCCGCTCCACCCACCTACACGTCTCTCTCTCTCTCTCTCCCCCCATCTCTCGCTCACTCTCTCTGTCTCTCCTCTCTCACGCTCTTTCTTCTCTTCCTCCCCACCACCTGCACCCACTACACACCATCTCTCCCTCTCTCTGTCACTCTCTCTCCATCTCTACACCCTCTCTCCCACTGCGCACCCTTCTTTCTCGCTCTCGATTTCTCCCTCCTCTCTCTCTCCCTCTCTGCTATGTCTGCCCTTTCTTTTCTCCATCCCTGTTCCCTCTCTATCTCCCTCTCCCCCTGCTCTGTCTCTCCCCGCACCCACCCGTTCATCCTCTCCGTTTCCCCTGCTCCTTCTTCGTCTCTTGCCTGTGCAGCCCTCACCTCTCCTTCAGACCCCTTCACAGCCACCTTCTCTCCCCTACGCCATTCCCTGCACCCTCCCTACACACACCACCTGCACACCTACTGCTTTCTCCTCTTCTTCTTTCTTTCCTTTCTTCTTCTTTCTTTTCTTCTTTCCCTTCTCTCGCTGCACCTCCGCCACCTGCGCACCCACTGCACTTCTCCTTTTCTTTCTTTCTTTTCTTCTTTCTTTTCTTCCTCTTCTTCCCCATCTTCTTCTCCCACACCCGTAAGCAATACCACAGCACCCCTTCTTCCTCCACTGTACTCCGCCTGCACACCCCACCAAGCCGCCTCTTTTTTTTTCTTTTTGCTTTCTTTCCTTCTTTCGCTTCTTCTTTCTTCTCCTTCCTCTCCTTCTCTTCCTCATCCCACCTTACCTTGCTCCCACCTGCGACACACCTTGCTTCCTCCCCGCACCCATCTCCATTGGACACTCCTTCCTTGCCACCACTGCACTGCATACACCCTCACTACTGCACCCACTTTTCCCTGCGTCCCTCACCCAACTGTTGCGCCCACCTGACTAGCCCATTCATCTAAACCGAACATGCCTATTTTATTTTCTTGCATATTTGTTTATTGTTTCTTTTTATGATTTCATGCATCTTAATATGCCCATGCATGTGGTCAATTTTCAATTTCATTGTTTATTTTAAATCATTCCTAGCTAGCAGCAAGCCCATCCATGCCCTAGTTTAATTTTTTTACTTTTTTTAGTCATTTCATCATCTTTTATGCATAAATTTTGCGCATGCATTTAATATGCTCATTCATTTAGATTGGCATTTTTCTTTCCTTCTATCATGGCTTGTTTTAATTTGTTCTTGATTCATGTATTAAAATATGCTCATGCATTCAACCTGCCCATGCATTATAACTTAGTTGCATTTTTATTTCATATTCTTTTAGGTGCAATTTAGGACTGCACAATTTATTAAAAAAAAAAAAAAATAATTAAAAAAAAAACAAAAACCCCAAAACAAAAACAAAACCAAATAATAAAATAAAAAAGTAAAGATTAAAAATAGAATTTTAGCTACCCTACTAATTAGAAACAATTAGGCGAAATCCAATAATTGACTTCTCTTCTCTTCCCCCATGTCATTAGGATTAGGAGATCTCATTTAGGAAACTTCAAATAAATTATTAAATAAAAATTAGAAACTTATTACTCCCTCCTCACCCCATTTCATTAGGCTAAATCAGTTTAGGATTTAAGGCTTAATAAATAAATACATAAAAAGAAAATAAAAACCGTACAAATCAAAGAGACCAAAAACAAAGTAAAAGATATTAAAAAAAAATAAAATATTAATAAATTAGAGTTAGAAATTAGATTATAGCCTAACTGATTAGGTCAGACCCCGGACCCAGATCTAGGTCTCCCCCTAGCCAGCTTAGACTGCCCTAGTTTTATTAATCCCAACTGATTAGGTCTCACTCTCTCTCCGGGCCCCGCTAAGGGACCGGGAGAGCGGATGTGGACGGTTAGGACCTTAGGATAAGGTAGAGATTCATTCGGGAAATGGAACAGTTAGATTAAATCTAAGTAGGAACTCCCCTAGTTAGGCCCTTCTAGCCCCAATTATTAAAATCGAAAAAAACTATAAAACCAACAAAACCAATCCCAAAAATATTTTCTTCTCTTTTCCTCTACCTCCAGTGCCAAATATTTATCTGAACTCAATGATTAGAGGGAATAGAGGCTGATTCCGAGAACCTGAATTAATGAGAATGACGAAACGAGACGAGTGATTTCACACACCCCAATATCAGTTTATTTACTACCGGCCCATCATCCGCCACCCTCAATCAATCCCGACCTAACATCGGCCATTTTTATCTTACTTCTGGCCCATCATCGGCCATGCACTTTTATCACCTGCATATCGCACGCAAACCCACAGAAATCACAACTCGAAGTTTCGTCTGCATCATTCTTTCGATTCGAAGAATCAGCCTTTAAACCCTAGGTCATCAAAGGACATTACCCAGGAATGGGGTTGATCCTCTTCTAAATATTTGGCACCTTTCCCCTTATTTTCTCAGTTTATTTTCATTTTAATTCTCTTATCCCCTAGAATACTTGGATTTAACTTTAATTAGTCTGTTCAACCCTGGATGTTGATTTCCCCTGCCTAGTTCATTATGGTCCCATCTTGAAGCCCATAATTTGACCCTTGACCCAAGTTCGACCCGAATTGAAAGACCCAAATTAAGTGACAAGACAACCGTCGTGTGTCGCCGGCGGCACATTAGACGAGAGAAGAACCCACCCCATTTTCCTCCCGCATTCTTTCGGCTTTCGTCGAAGGACGGTGTTACGGCCGAATCCGTAACTGGCTATTGTGATCCGTCGATTTTGAGGGTAGTCGGAATCCTCATTTTCGATGTATTTGTTTTATCTCGCACTGTTGAATGTCGATTCCCCTCTCGGGGGGGATCAAAATTCACATCCGACAAATGGATCTGGTCAATTCGATCCGGTGTGCTCTGCATTCAGTAATGGAGGTGCAACTTGGGCAGGGTCAAACCCCAACCCACTTAAGTAAAAGTGAAATTAGAGTAGAGGCCTTTTCAGACTTGGGCTTCTATTGGGCCTACATTTCAAAAGTTGGATGAAATCTGGATTGGGGGATCAACTTGGAGCACATTGTACTCAATTAGCCATTTTATTTATTAATTATTATAATCATAGATATGTTTGTATGGTACCATGGTTCTATGATCAACCAAACCCCACCAAAAGTTGGTATCACCCTGAATAGGAACTGGGCCCATTTGAACACTCATTAGATTTGTATTCGCCGTTGGATTGAGATGCGCTCTTTTACAACACCTTATGTACTATTTGTTTTTTTTTTTTTTAAAGTAAATGATTTTAACTTCTTCCTCAACTTTGACTTTAAATAGAGCCCATATTATATCTTAAGATATTATAATAAGAAGAAATAAACTATATGCATCCAAATGTATAGATGAGGATTTGAAACACGCCACCTCTCATTTCTTTAAAATCTTTTAAGCGTCTGCTCTAACTTATTAAACCACATAGAACTTTTACATCAAGATTCATTTTAGATTTTTGAAGTATCTATATCTATATCTGGGGAAATATTCAAGTGAGAACTAGTTCTCACCTATTATATGAGAATTTTTTTGCGGGGCCCAACTAACAACCTATCGAAACTTAGCAACCAATAGGGAACCCTCTGATTTTCATTAATCCTAAGAATTGGCACACATCCGAATGGATTGAACCGTTGGATCGAGGGTTGAATATTTTTTTGAATATGAAGCCATAAAACTTGTGGGCCACGGATGAAGGGGTTAGGGGCATTGGTTTGGGGTCAAACTTGATACTTGAGATAGTCTCACATAGATCTTTCCATCCCAACTACAACAACCCCACGCCCGCCCCCCCCCCCTCCCCCCCCCTCCCCCAAAAAAAAAAGGGGCCCCCAATTGGGCTCCATAAAAAAGTTCTCACATAATATGTGAGAATAGCTCCCACCTGAATATTACCCTATGGGAAATATTCAAGTGAGAACTAGTTCTCACCTATTATATGAGGACTTTTTTTGCGGGGCCCAACTAGCAACTCAACCAAACCTAGCAACAAATAGGAAACCCCCTGATAGTCACTGATCCCAAGGATTGGCACACATCTTAATGGATTGAACCGTTGGATCGAGGGTTGAATATTTTTTTAAATATGAAGCCATTAAACTTGTGGGCCAAAGATGAAGGGGTAAGGGGCATTGGTTTGGGGTCAAACTTGATACTTATGGTGGTCTCATGTAGATCTATATCTATACCCCTTATATAAAAGAGAGTAACTTGATATGTTTTTTTAACTACACGACATTTATAATGATGCAAGATGACATTATCCTTATCCTTATCTCCTTGTCTTCTTCTTCTCTTGACAACCCTCCTTGGGGCCTACTTAGAAACCCCAGCTCACGGTGGATGCAATCTGAAGAGTGAAGATGCATGCTTGCCAAGTGCAAGTGTGGCCCCAATTAGATGCAATTAAGAGAACGGAGAAAACCTCTCGACTCTTCCTCTCCTTTTCCCCAGAACTCGATTCTTCTTCTTCTCTGCTCTACACCGCCTAAAATGCTATCAAAAAACTGCCAAGGACCCCCTCAAAACATCTCCAGGTCTTCGTTTACGTCTCTTTCTCCATTGAAGATCTAGAATTTTGTTGGCGGTGTTAATTTCCATAGCTTGTAGATTTGTTTCCATTTAGATTTAGAACTCTTTCTCATAGTTCGACTTGTGAGGTTTGCTAATCTCCTTGCCTTGTTTTAATGGTTTGATAATTCTTTCCTTTCTGTCTTGATGTGGTTTTTGTATTATTTGATGCCATTTTCCTGTCTCAATGTTATCCCCTTTTTTATATTGTAGGCGGTAAAAAACGACACCTACTTAGATCGAGATGAACTTCTTAGATTAGGGAAGACCGAAAGCCACTGAACACCAAGAACCTGAAAGGGGAAGGAAAAACGCTTGGGTCAGAACCCCTGGCTGCCGTGAGCTGAAGGCGCTCCGATGCCTGAGTTAGTTCTGATAAAACTATGCAGGAGGGAGAGGAGAATGAGAGAGTCTGTTGTGTATTGTGAGTTGCATATCGCGTACCTCCATGGGGCTGGTCCCATGTGTATATATGTGGACATACCTCGTCCATTCTCTCTGAGTGGGGGTAGGTGGGGTGAGGTCCCATCGGTCCTTACCTTGACATTCAGCGGTAGGTAAAAAGGAAACATCCCATCCGAACCTTCCATGCCTTTAGTCAATTGATGTTAAGGGATGATAAAGCTAACTTCTTATCGCTATAAATGAGCGATCCTATCGTCATAAATGAATGCTTCTATCTGTCAGGGCGCGCCGTACTTCCCGGAGGAAGGTGACGGCCCATTCTGCCTTCAGCGTTTTGTCCCGAGACCAAGAACGGTTTGGCCGCGCTGGGCATTTTTGCTGAGCTGGCACTCATGCCGAGTTGCTGAGCTGCCTGCCGTGCTGGCACTCCTATTCAAGCTGCCGGGCTGTGATTACAGAGGCCGAGGTGGACAGCAAGTACTACTGTAATCCTCGCTTAATCTTGTCATTACGGTGTTTTACCCACACAATTGCCCCCTAGCTTTTGACCTCTGAGAGTCCTCCAGCTCGAGGAGGTTGGAAGCTTAGTGACTGACTAGCCGGCACCGCTACCATGCTCGAGAAAGGGTTACCGAAGTGTGGGAAGGGGTTACCGAGATAGAAAAGCTTTGGATTAGAGGGGGTCTCTCCTGAGCCTGATGACCGTCGCTGACGTACGGCCCCTTTCAAGATGTCTCTTCTCCTGTCCAAGATATTTAATAGCCCTCTGATATTGCGCTGATGGTGGCACGTGTCGCCTCTTTGGTCGCCACGCAATTACTTTGAAAAGACGTTAGGGCTACGAGATGCGACGTTAGGGCTGGCTGAGGGGACGCCTCTTTAAAGGCTTTTCTCGAAAGTCGAAACGGCGTCTCTGGCCCTTATAAATCAGGGTTTCTCCTTTGTCTCCACCTTCTTTTACTCTTTTTGAATTTCTACTGCACCCTGCAAGAGAACTTCTTCAACGTCTACAAGTTTCCGACGATCCTGTCTGTGCAGTCCCCTTTTGTAGGGCTTCTTTATGCTCTTCTTGTCTTTTCTTCTGGATAGACCTTCGTCTGGGATGAGAATGGGGATCTTTAGACATTTGTTAGGAGACCCGGGTTCCATAGCCTATTTTAGGGATGAGTACAAGATCCCAGATAATGTGGAGGTCAGACCAGATGGCTCTAACGATGGCCTTGCCTACCGCGATGGCTGGATGCCGTTCTGGCTGGTCTCCGTTGTGGAGGGAGGGGTCCGCTTCCCCCTTCATCCACTGGTTAGGGACTGCCTCCGGGAGTGGAGGCTGTGCCCATGCCAGCTACTTCCCAACGGATACAAAATTATCATGGGAGTAGTGCGGCTGAACGAGATCCTAGGGATCGGCCTCGGTGTCCCGGACATCAAGGATACGTATGACCTCTGCAAATCCGCAGAAGGGAACACCCATTACCTCTGGCTGAGGGTTCGCCGAGTTAGGTCTGTAACCGCGCTAGAGGATTCCAACAAATACGCGGGTGAAGACCGAGTACTCGTCAGAGGAGGATGGGAGTTCGGTGAAGGGAGCCTAGCACCACGGTCCGGATTCCTCGAAGAATAGGAACTCCACCAAGTAAAGACCGAAGTCTTTTCGGTTTGCAGTTTTTTCTTTCTTCTATGCCTGACTAACACAATTTTTTCTGTTTATGCAGATTTTCACGAAAGGAGAGAGTTTGCCAGGAAAAATCGTTGGAGGGTAAACAGTGAGTGGCACGAGAAGGTGAGAAACTACCGCGACCATAACTGCCTTGCAGCGTGGTCCCTTCTGGGGTATACGCCCCACTACAGATCCTTCAACACCTCGAGACGGGTGTCAGGAATAGATTCCGTGCTGCGTGGGGAAGGCGTCAGCTCAGGGTCAGCGACGACCGCGGTGCCTAGCTCGGCGGCAATGACTGTCGCGATACCTACTAGTCGTCTGGTTGAGTCCGGACACCGCTTCAGCACTTCCAATCCCAGAGCCTGATAGGACCTCGGGAGCCGAGCCTCGGCTTTCGCGGAGGAAGAGGCTAGTAGCTTCCAGTTCGTCTGAGAACTCGTCGTCTTCCAGCTCGGAGGAAGAGGAAGAGGAGGGAGAGAAGCTACGCCAGCGCGGACAACGCTATGTTGCAGAAGACCTGTCTGCCGCGGCCTTCGTGGACATTAGGTGCGAGGGCCGGGATCCCCCTCAGGCCGTGGTTGCGACCCCTTCAGCCGCTGTGGGCGGGACTCCTACTGCCCCGGTAGCCGAGACGTTCCGTGCAACCGCGATCGAGGCAACACAGTCCACCGCGACCGAGGTCACCTCGGCTTTGCCTTCAGCGACTATCGTCGTAGACGACTCACCCCCAGACCACGTTACAAGGACTGGAGGTTGGGCTCGCTCCGCCGAGGTCGCTGAGGGGGGTCGACCCGAGAAAAGGGCAAGGGTTGAGGCCTCGGCTGGCCCCTTGTCGCCTCCGCCAGCTGGCGGAACGATCTCGCCCCCTCCGTTGGCTCCGTGGAGGCCGGCCATTGTGGAAGTACTGGAAAGGCAGCTGGCCGAAACAAACCGTGCGACCGATCCCCAAGTGGTCGCCGCGCTGGGACGCGCCTGCGCCCTTCCTCAGGACATGGCGAGGTGGGTTGAGATGGACAACGAGTCGCTCCTGCTCTCCTCGATGCGCTCGCTAGTAGCGGTAAGTGTAGTATTTCTCTAGAGCATTTAGTTCGGTATTCTTTTATTGACGTCTAGTTTTCTTCTTGCAGTTGTTGCAGAAATGCTAGATGGGCATTGAGAGGCTGGACGCAGCCGAGGCCAGGGAGGCTGAATGGGTGGCCGAGAGGGAGGAGCTACAGGCGTCCATAGCGGCTAAGGAGGCGATGTTAGTAGAAGAGGTGGGCAGGAATGCTGGCCTCGTCTCTGACCTCCAAGAGTCCCAGGCCCTGGTGGAGAATCTCAGGGAAGAGCTGAAGGAAGAGGGGACCTAGAACTTTCACCTTGCGTCTGAGCTCGACGATCTCCGGACCGAGGTGAAGCGGCTGGAAGAGGACCTGCGGGACGCCAGGGGGACAAACAAGAGGCTCATCTCCCAGCGGAACTTGGCACAAGGCTCCCTAGAGATGGCCTTGAGGGGGAAAGCAGCCGAGATCGAGTCTGCTCTGGCGAAACAAGAAGCTAGGCTCAAGGAGGAGTTCTTGGCCGAGCATAACTCCATCATGGGGGAGGAGGTTGACAGGCTGACAGCTGACTACAAGACTCAGCTGCTAGGGATCCGGGACTGAGCCTGGGAGCTTGGATGGAAAGCAGCCTTGAAGAAGGCTGGAGTTCCTGAGGATAGCCCTCTCCTCAGGAATCCACCAAAGTTCCCTCGCTTGGACTCGGAACTTATAGCCATATCTCTGGCTTCCCTTTGCCTTCCTCCGCAAGCCTGTCCGGAGGCGAGCGCCGCCCCCGAGGCGCCTTCAGAGGCCCCTCCGACTGCCAACGCCGAGCTTGAAGACTCCTCTGCGCCCGCTGTCGTCCAAGCCCCTTTTGAAGCCGCCGCTCCTGAGGCTAGCGTTCCCGAAGCGAGCATGGTCGTTTCTGAAGCCACCTCAACCGTGCCCAAGGCCAGCGCGGTCGTGGCCGAGGCTGCTTTAGAGATCGAATGCAACGTAGAAGCTGTAGCCCCTTGAGCCCCCATTGTATTTTTCCTTTCTTTCATTGTATTTCTTTTATCCTTGTAATCCGAATTCAATCAATGGAACATCAATTTTCTTTGAATCTCCTGGCTTTCTTTTTTCTTCTTTGATGGAATGAGTACGTAGATGACGTGTGCCTTTTTATGCTTCATTTGCTAAGTGGTTGGTCTGAACGACCGAACCCTTCATAAGTCTTTAAAAGCTAAAATTGGATGTCTGCCCTTGACCGAGACTAAGTTTATGAACCGTGGTCCCAATCCGCATCCATAACCCTTGAAAGCGGAAGTTGCCAGAACTCGGGGTGTTCGTGAGCGCCGAAGTCAGCGTTCTTGGACATTTTTGGCCCCACCGCCGTAGCTGGTGCTGGGGCCGAGCTAGGACGGCTCGCACTCCGACTGAGTTGCCGAGCCAGGGGTGGTGCAGTCACCGGACCCTTAGATGCTTGTGGCTGTGCCGCCAAACCTGGTGCAGGCACCGAGCTGAGGACGGTTGGTACTTTGAACAGAGCTGCCGAGCCGCGGGGTGGTGCTGTCACAGGACCCCTAGATGCTTGTCGCTGTGCTGCCAAAGACAGTGCAGACACCGAGCTGAGGACGGTTGGCACTCTGAACAGAGCTGCCGAGCCGCGGGGTGGTGCTGTCACCAGACTTATAGATGCTTGTGGCTGTGCCGCCAAAGCTGGTGCAAGCACCGAGCTGAGGACGGTTGGCACTCTGAATAGAGATACCGAGCCGCGGGGTGGTGCTGTCACCGGACCCCTAGATGCTTGTGGCTGTGCCTCCAAAGCTGCTGCAGGCATCGAGCTGAGGACGGTTGACACTCTGAACAGAGCTGCCGGGCGGCGGGGTGGTCCTGTCACCGGACCCATAGATGCTTGTGGCTGTGCCGCCAAAGCTGGTGCAGGCACCGAGCTGAGGACGGTTGGCACTCTGAATAGAGATGCCGAGCCGCGGGGTGGTGCTGTCACCGGACCCCTAGATGCTTGTGGCTGTGCCGCCAAAGCTGGTGCAGGCACCGAGCTGAGGACGGTTGGCACTCTGAATAGAGCTGCCGAGCCGCGGGGTGGTGCTATCACCGGACCCATAGAAGCCTGTGGTTGTGCCGCCAAAGCTGGTGCAGGCACCGAGCTGAGGACGATTGGCACTCTGAACAGAGCTACCGGGCCGCGGGGTGGTCCTGTCACCGGACCCATAGATGCTTGTGGCTGTGCCGCCAAAGCTGGTGCAGGCACCGAGCTGAGAACGGTTGGCACTCTGAAGAGAGCTGCCGAGCCGTGGGGTGGTGCTGTCACCGGACCCTGAGGAAGCTGGCACTGCGGCCAAGCTGCATAACTTGGAAACAATTTTGAAAGAGATCTGCTCAAGGATGTTCCTTTCTATTGTTGTTTGAACCCTGAATACATGTTTTCAGAAGTAAAACTTTTTGAGATGCATTGTGTTCCATGGTGGCGGCAGCTCCTTGCCTTCCATGTCCCCGAGCCAGTACGCGGCTCTACCCGCTGTTATAGCACTTTAAATGGCCCCTGCCAATTGGGTACCAATTTCCGCTCGTTAGGATTTCGGTCGCCAGGAAGCGTTTTCTTCAGGACTAGTTCTCCCACCGCGAATCTCCTGGTGGTATCCCATGGCCAACTGCTGTTGATAGGTAGCTAGGCGGATAGCTGCTGTCTCTTTTCGTTCTTCGGCGAAATCCAGCTCTCGAGCTACGTTCAAGTCGTTTAGCTCCTGGTCACAAAGTTTCGACCTCAAGGTCGGGAGGCCGACCCGACCTCAAGGGGAATGACTGCTTCCATGCCGTAGGCAAGGGAGAATGGTGTAGCCGAGGTGGAGCGCCTTGGAGTTGTCCTGTAAACCCATAGAACGCTAGGAAGCTCTTCTGCCCACCTCCCCTTGGCTTGGTCGAGTCTCTTCTTGACTTCGTCAAGGATCACTTTTTTTGAGACCTCAGCCTGGCCATTGCTTTGTGGGTACGCAGGGGTGGAGTAGACTTTTCGGATGCCGTACTCTTGGCAGAAGCTTTTGAAGAAGTTGGAATCTAACTGGGTCCCATTATCGAAGATGAGGGTTCGAGGGATTCCAAATCTCGTGATGATGTTCTTCCATACGAAGTTCTTCGTGTCTTGCTCGGTGATGGAGGGCAGAGGCTCCGCTTCGGCCCACTTTGTGAAGTAGTCTGTAGCTACTATCAGCCATCTTTTATTCCCTGGAGTTCGGTGTAGCGGACCGACGATGTCCAGACCCCACTAAGCGAAAGGCCACGGGCTGGATAGAGGGCTCAGGTCCTGTGCTAACTGGTGGAGAGAGTGTGAGAACTTCTGGCACTTTTCACATTTTCTGGCATAGACTTGGGCGTCCTTCTGCATGTACGACCACCAGTATCGTTGGCTGATTGCTCGGTAGGCAAGTGACCGGCCTCTGATGTGGTTGCCGCAGATCCCCTCATGAATTTCGTAAAAGAAATCGTCGACTTTGCTTGGATGGACGCACTGGAGGTAGGGTCCGGTGAACGACTTCTTGTAGAGCCTGCCGTCTGGGGAGAGCCAAAACTGGGCTGCTTTCAGCCTAATCTTCTATGCCTCCGTCCTGTCTTCAGGCTGCAGGTCGTCCTTCAAATAGGCGATGACCGGATCCATCCAGCTCGGGCCGAGGTCCACGCACATGAGTTGCCGGGGTCGCTGTAGTTCGATGCTGGGCTCGTGCAGCGTCTCCACTTCGACAGTTCTTCTATTACCGGCCTCGACCGCTGAGGCGAGGTTGGCAAGGACGTCGGCATGGGAATTGGACTCTTTGCCGACCTGTCGGATCTCGGTCCTTTCGAACTGGGATAGAAGTTCCTTCGTATGAGCTAAGTAAGCCGCCATCCTGCCGTCCCGAGCCTAGTAGTCTCCGCTGAGTTGGTTCGTTACTAGCTGGGAGTCACTGAAAACCACAATGTGTCGAGCTTCTAAGATTTTGGCCTTGTTTAGCCCGGCGATGAGTGCTTCGTACTCGGCCTCATTATTGGATGCCTTGAAGCCGAATGTTAGAGCTTGCTCGATGACAAGGCCTTCTAGAGACTGGAGGACTATGCCAGTGCCAGCCCTACTGGACGTTGAGAATCCATCGACGAAGACTTTCCAGGTCTGCTCTTGCCCTATCTCGGTTGCTGCCTCTGTATCCTGATTGCCCCCTAGTTAGGTGTCGAGCGGGGTCGGCGCCGAACTCTGAGGAGTGAATTCGACAACGAAGTCTGCTAAAACTTAGGCTTTGATGACCGTTCTGGGTTGATACTTGATATCGTATTGCCCCAGTTCGACAACTCAATTGGAGATTCGACCAGAGAACTCTGCCTTCCGGAAGAGAGCCTTCAATGGGTGCTTGGTTATGACCACGATAGTGAAAGTTTGGAAGTAATGGGAGAGCTTTTGCGAGGCGCAGATGAGTGCCAGGGCAAGCTTTTCAAGCTGCAAATACCGGGTCTCGGCGTCGAGCAGGATCTTGCTGGTGTAATATATAGGCCTCTGCTGGCCGTCTTCTTCTCTGATGAGCACCGAGCTCACTTCGTGGTCTGAGACTGTCAGATATAAGCACAGTGCTTCGCCATGGGTTGGGGTCGACAGCAGTGGAGGTGAAGAGAGGTAGCGCTTGAGCTGTTGTAGGGCCTGATCGCAGTCCGGCGTCCATTGGAATTTTGAGCCTTTGTGTAGGAGCTAGAAGAAAGGCCTGCACTTGTCGGAAGCTCGGCTAATGAAGCGATTGAGCGCAGCAGCCATGCCAGTTAGCCTCTGAACTTGTTTAGTCGAGGTCGGGCTCGGGAGTTCCTGGATCGCCGTGATCTGGTCAGGATTTGCTTCAATCCCCTTTCTCGTGACCAGGCTCCCCAAGAACTTTCCGGAACCGACACCGAAGGTGCATTTAGATGCATTTAGCTTCAACTGGAACTGGCGGAGGATGCCAAAAATCTGGCGGAGGTCGGCCAAGTGGTCCTGCGATTCTCCGGATTTGACGACTATGTCGTCGATATAGACCTCCATTGTTTTCCTGAGCTGCGCTTAAAACATCTTAGTCACTAGTCGCTGGTATGTCGCCCCTGCGTTCTTCAGTCCGAAGGGTGTCTTCTCTTGGTCAGGTACGAACAGAGGTATCTAATGGTATCCTAGGCAAGCGTCGAGGAAACTCATACGGTTGTGTCCAGCAATGGCGTCAATTAGCTGGTCGATCTTTGGAAGGGGGAAACTGTCCTTGGGGCAGGCTGCATTGAGGTTGGTGAAGTCGACACAGACCCTCCACTTCCCCGTCTTCTTCTTGACCACTAATGTGTTAACTAGCCACTGCGGATAGTGGACCTCTGTTATCGCTTGCGCTTCGAGTAGCTTTTCGACCTCTTCCTTCACGGCCTCGGTTTGTGGGACCCCGGCTCGGCGTGCTTTTTGGATCACGGGCTTATGGTTAGGGTCCACATTCAGCTTGTGGCACATGATTGCTGGGTAAATGCCGGGCATCTCGTAAGGCGTCCATGCAAAAACCTCTCTATTCTCGAGGAGGAGGTCCAGCAGCTCTGTCTTCTCGGGCTCGGGAAGCTGGCTTCGAACTAGGAAAAATCTGTCCGGGTCGGCGGGGTTGATCCTGACCTCGGTGAGGTCCTCGATGCTATTCTGCACCGGGGCCCTGCCAACATCCCCAAGCTCGGCTTCTCTATCTAGCTCGGCCATATGGACCTGGGACGATTTGGCTTCTCCAGGCAGCACGGCCATCAAGCATTGTCTGGCCATGTGCTGTTCGCTTTTTATAGTGATCACGTCGGTCCAGCCAGATGGGTTCTCTAGGGGGAACTTGAGCTTCTGATGACGGGTGGAGGGCACAGCCTCCATGCCATGCAGCCACGTCCTTCCCATTATGACATTGTATGGGGAGGGAACGTCGACAACTAGGAAGTCGACCTGCCTGAAGGCGCCTCCTACTTGGACTCTAAGGGAGATCTTTCCCTTCGGATACACTGGCTTTGAGCTAAAGCCGACGAGAGGAGTTCTAGCAGTCTGGAGGTCCTCGTCCTTGAGTTTCAGCTTCTAAAAGCAATCATAGTACAGGATCTCAGACGAGTTGCCTGGGTCAACAAGGACTCTCTGAACCAGGAAGTTCTACAGCTTCAAGGTGAGTACTAGGGGGTCGGTATGTGGGAGTTCGACGTCCTCTAGGTCCCTATTGGAGAGCCATATTCCGGGCCCCTCTCTCTTGGCCTTCTTTGCAGCTGGTTCCGGCGCCGCGATCAACACCTGCTTCTGATGGGAGGCTCTTCTGGCCTCCGCACGGGCTTGGGAACTCCCCTTAGGCGGAGGAGCGAGGTGGATGACGTTGATGATTCCCACCGGCTCGCTATCCTGGCCGCCATTATCTCGGCATGGAGGTCGGCTGTTGTCCCGGGCTTCCTCCTTGACGTAGTCCCTGAGGTGCCCGTCTTTCACAAGGTTCTCGAGGTGGAACTTGAAGCTTTTGCATTCATCTGTTCTGTGTCCACTCTGCTTGTGATAAGCATAGAACTTGCCCTGGTCTTGGGAGGAGGGGTCACTTCTCATCGGTTGCGGCCATTTGAAGTAGGGCTGCGCCTTTATTTTGTGGAGGAGCTTATAGATGGGCTCCTTGAAGATTGTGTTCATCGCTTTGAAGGTGGCGGCATCATCTCCGGTCCTCCTACTGCTCCCTGAGGCTGCGGCCGGAGTGGAGGGGTTCCGTCGAAGATCTGAGGACCGGGCCCTGTGCCGATCGAGGGAGGGGTTTCTACGGCGGTCCTCCCTCCTTGAGGACCTATCCTTTGGATGGTCGGTCCTTCCTGGAGAGGCCGAAGTTCTCCCGCCTGCGGACCTTGTCCTCCTCTGCCCGGATAAACCAGTTTGCCCAGGTCATGAGCTCTTTCATGGTGGCTACGTGGTACATGACCAGCTGCGCCCGAAGCTGGATGCCCGGGCGCAGGGCCAGCTGAAAGGATTTCACTGCCATGTCCTCAGAAGCGCACTCGATCTGGCTGTAAACAGTCCAGAAACAACGGGCGAACTGGGTGACGTTCTCGTCCTCTTGCATCCGGAGGGCCATCAGGTCGGCATCGGTCTTAGGGATGACGCGGTGGGCCGGGAACTTCTCCAGGAAGGACGTCCGAAGCAGTCGCCAACTGGAGATGGAGCCTCCAAGGAGTGAGCAAAACCATCGTAGGGGAAGATCTCCCAAACTGGAGGAAAAAACTCGGTAATTCAGGAAATCGTCTTCCCCCCAGACCGACATCCTTTGGCTGTAGTGTCGAAGGTGAGCCGCAGGGTCCGAGGTTCCATCATACAGCGTGAACCTCGGGTTGTTGAACTTCTTGGGGAGGGAATACTTTCTGATCTCCCTGGAGAAAGGAGATGTGCCCGTGTCTTCAGCTTCAAAAGCGCTGCACTGGTCTCGGGCAATACCAGCAGTCTCCGTATTCTGGCGAACAGTCTGCTTGACCTGCTGGTCAATCCACTGCTTGAGCTCCTCCTCGTCTTCTGGTATCCCCCGTTGCTTTTTTGGCTCTACATGCTCATGGCTGCTGCTGGAGTCTTCTTCTCTGTGGACCCGATCACGCCTCTTATTATCGAGGACGTGCCTCAGGTCCCGTCCGTGGCCCGGATGAGCCTAGCTGTGCCTGGGTGGAGGACCCGAAGCATGGCTATGCCCATGCAGTGGGCTCCGAGCTCCTCTCTTCTCCTGAAGCTGCTGTTTGAGCCGCTGAATAAGCTCATCCTGCTCCTAAATGAGGCGGTTTTGAGCTCTGATCTCATCCAGGCGAGGGTCTTCGTCTTCGTCAGGGTTAACCTGATGGTGGGACTGAGGTCCAACCCTTGCTGACTTTTCACGCAGCTTGGTGACTGACTTATCACCT
This sequence comes from Persea americana, assembly GCA_029852735.1. NCBI lineage: Eukaryota > Viridiplantae > Streptophyta > Magnoliopsida > Laurales > Lauraceae > Persea > Persea americana. The sequence continues at coordinate 27,413,698 of CM056818.1, read as the reverse complement.
CGCCTGGCGTGCTCATAGCTATGGTGGGGCTGCTCTGGAGGCATAACATTGTGAAAGGAAGGCATTGTCAATCCCCTAGACTGTGATACCGACTGGACTGTAGGGGATCTCCTCCTGATCTTCTCTGTCGAGGGGGTGGACCTTGTACTAGCACAAGCTGCATGGTTAGTCCCTTGCCCTTGAAGGCTCCCTCACCATTTCTGGTTTTTAGGGGCATGGTGTTGGAAAGCTTTTTGTTCAGTGATTCCCACAGACGGCGCCAAACTGTAGGCGGTAAAAAACGACACCTACTTAGATCGAGATGAACTTCTTAGATTAGGGAAGACCGAACGCCACTGAACACTAAGAACCTGAAAGGGGAAGGAAAAAGGCTTGGGTCAGAGCCCCTGGTTGCCGTGAGCCGAAGGCGCTCCGATGCCTGAGTTAGTTCTGATAAAACTAAGCAGGAGGGAGAGGAGAATGAGAGAGTCTGTTGTGTATTGTGAGTTGCATATCGCGTACCTCCATGGGGCGGATCCCATGTGTATATATGTGGACATACCTCGTCCATTCTCTCTGAGTGGGAGTTGGTGGGGTGAGGTCCCATCGGTCCTTACCCTGACATTCAGCGGTAGGTAAAAAGGGAACATCCCATCCATGCCTTTAGTCAGTTGATGTTAAGGGATGATAAAGCTAACTTCTTATCGCCATAAATGAGCGATCCTATCGTCATAAATGAACGCTCCTATCTGTCAGGGCGCGCCGTACTTCCCGGAAGAAGGTGACGGCCCATTCTGCCTTCAGCATTTTGTCCCGAGACCGAGAACGGTTTGGCCGCGTTGGGCATTTGTGCTGAGCTGGCACTCATGCCGAGCTGCTGAGCTGCCTGCCGTGCTGGCACTCCTAACCGAGCTACCGAGCTGCCGGGCTGTGATTACAGAGGCCGAGGTGGACAGCAAGTACTACTGTAATCCTCGGTTAATCTGATCATCACGGTGTTTTACCCACACACATATGATTTTCGATTTACCCTGGTGAACTGCTGACGAACACTATTTTCATTTTGTCATAGAAGAACAAAAGTTTTTTCTCTAATTCATTTTGCTTTCTATTTCTAACCTGTTTGTAGTGATTCTTCTTCTCCTTCAGACTACCAAGGTCCTCAATCAGGCTCAAATGGAAAATCAAATTCATGTGAAGGATGCCCAAATCATGAAGCCTGTGCAACGACTCCAAAAGGACCGGACCGGACCCTTTTGTTTTCCTCGAATTGGTTTCTTAGTCCTGTTCTTAATACTAGAAAGAATACATTGTTGGGTTGTTTTTGTTTACTGATATCAAGTTTTTTTGTAAAATCATGAAGACTGAGCAACGACTCCAAAAGGACCGGACCCTTTTGATTTCCTTGGATTGGTTTCTTAGTCTTGTTCTTAATACTAGAAAGAATACTTTGTTGGGTTGTTCTTGTTTACTGATGTCAAGTTTTTTGTAGTGATTATTGAATTTGTTGAATATATGATCAACATTCATAAAGTAGAAGTACATTTGCATAATAAAATAGTGTTTTATGGGGAGAATTGGGCCCCTTCTTTCTGAAATTTTTATTAATCTAGCATTTAATTTATGTATTATCTTTTTCTGTAGGATCTAAATGACTCGAGGTTTGAGCTACTAACTTGGATTCAAGGATTGAAACCAGTAATTTTTGGAAATTTCCCTCTTTTTAAAATATGCGATGGCATTATATGATGATGTTCTAAATCTACAAAAAAAAAAAAAAAACAATATATATTGATGGTATAATTCCAAATGTGTTCTTTTTGCACGAATTGCAGAACTGGAGATCAAAATTTGGCATGCAAGTTAAGGTCTACAGTAATGTGAGTGTGTGTTTTTATTTTTTTGCTCTTTTTCTCTTTGTCTGCTATTTCATGTTAAAGGATCTTTCTTAAATTCCATTCTGTTATTATAGCCGCTGTTTTGTTCTCTTTCTTGTTGAGGATCTTTCTTTAGTTAATTTTTACTATAGTTGTTGTTTGTTGTTATGTTTTTAATAAGAATATACATGTGATTTTTTGTAATGAGAGAGTAGAATTATTCATATTCTCGTTGTGAAGGCTTTTGTAGAACTTAGTTAATACTATGTACAATGCAGGGGCAATGGTGAGTGGATCCCACCCACCATGTGCCTGTGATCTCTCTTTTCTTGAATTTTTTGGGTGGTTATGCAAGCTGTTCTGCTCATCGTCTTTTGCCATCTAGATTTTTTTTTCTCGAATATGATTTTTTTCAGGAACTGTGTATGAAGCAAATGATTAAATCATAATGCTAATTCTTCAATTGGAGTGGGTTATTGTTCCATTACTTATCATATTCCAAATATGTATATTGTGTTTTTATTTCTCCAGTAACTAGAAATCTTATCTGCCTTTTTCTTCCTATAAAAAAAGGGGGAGAAAGTTGAGTGCTTGGAATGTATTTTTTTATTTCTCTTTCTATGATTTTTGATGGGTAGTGACTTTTGCTCAGATTCTGATGTGTTTGCTTGTTCTTTTCTGTCGTACTTGATCGTGGTATTTTTTTTTAACTCATGCTCTTTTGTTTGGTTGGGTGCTCTTGGTATTTACTGATTCATATGGGGTTTTAAGAATTTTATGGTTTCAGTATGTGACTTTTGTTATGGGTACTCATCAAATTTCATGTTTTATCCTTTTGCCTTTTCCTTATTTTGTTGTTGTTTTGTTTTGGATTATGCGATAATATAAATGGGTCACTTTGCTCTTTTTAATTTTTTTTTAAAGAAAGTTAATAATTTATATACTTATATACTTATATATGTGTACCTTTTATTGATGATTGGATCCAGTCTTCGATTTAGTTTTTACTTTTGTTGTCCAACTTTTACCTTAACCATATGCTTTATGCATGATTAGTCAATCAAGTTTACTCTCTGATTGAGGTTTTGTGGATCTAAATGACCTCTATGAGAAATTCAGGAAGAGGGTTCCTCCTGAGTTTCACGGGTCCGAGGATCCCATGATAGCAGATGATTTTATAGAACAGATGGAGCAGATTTTTGCGGTCTTCCGATGCACTCAGAGGCAGCGAGTTAATTTGGCAGCTTATATGTTCAGAGGGATAGCTCTCCAATGGTGGAACTCAGTGAAGGCAGTAGTGCAAGCGGAGGCAGTGGCTGAAGAAAATGCATGGGAAATTTTCACCAAGGAGTTTATGGATAAGTTCATCCCCAAATATGTCAAAGACCAGTGGAAGAGAGACTTTCAGAACTTAGTGCAAGGTGACATGTCAGTGCAGCAGTATGAACAGCAGTTCACAAGATTGGCTAAGTATGCACCCACACTAGTAGTTCCGGAAGAAGAGAAAATCAGGCTTTTTCTTGATGGGTTATCAGCTGATATCTACATGATGATTGGAGATAATCAACGCCCGACATTCCAGGAGACCGTAAAAAGTGCATATTGGGCTGAGGGTGCACTAAAGAAGAAGGCAGTAGAACGACAAGCCAAATATCAGCAACATCAGTTGAAGCAATCTTCTAGTCAGGGCAACCCAAAGAAACCGAAATTTCAAGGTCAACCCTCGGTTGGTCAGAAACAGCTATGTAGACGGTGTGGAAAGAATCACCCTACTGAGCAATGCTACAAGGAGACCGGGGCATGTTTTCATTGTGGGCAGCTTGGACATCAAGTTCGCGATTGTCCCAACGGTGGTAGTCAGTTGCCAAAATCCCAGATGGCAGGCTCTCGTGCTCCTACGCAGCAGATTTGGAGGACAGCACCTCCGCAGGGACCACAACAGGCAAGTCAACAGATTCCTCGGGCACCACAGCAACAATACCGAACACCAGCTCCTCAGTACCAGCAATATAGAGGTGCAGCGCCACAGCAGCAGAGACAAGCCCAAGGTCCGCAGAGGCAATTCCAGCAACAGAGGCAGCAACAGCCAGTTGGTCAACCAAGAGCACCTAGGCCAGTGCAAGGGCAGCAGAACCAAGCTCCGCAGATGGGCAGAGTATATGCAGTTACACATGAGGATGCAGATGCTTCTGCAGAAGTTGTGGAAGGTATTATTCTGATCTCCGAGGTAGAAGCTAAGGCCATATTTGACTCTGGCTCTACACATTCATTTGTTTCCCATGATTTTGCTAGACATATCCATGAGACTGTAGTGAGATTAGATGTTGCTTTAGTAGTGGGTACCCCAGTGGGCAAGCAGGTTCGTTGCCACCAATATTTTCCGAGTACCCGAGTTCAAGTTGGGGATTTCATCTTACCTGCAGACCTAATTCTTTTAACGATGAAGGATTTCGATGTCATACTTGGTATGGACTGGCTAGCGACCTATAGAGCAGTGATGGACTGTTTTAATAAAACCATCAAGTTGTCATTACATTCGGACACTATTGAATTTGTTGGACGAAGGAGACCAATTCAGACATGCCGGATTTCGGCATTGAAAGCACAAAGATTGTTGAAATCTGGATGCGAAGGATATTTGGCGTTTATCACGGAGGATAAACAATCCAAAGGGGTGGAGGATATTCTAGTGGTTTGTGAGTTCCCGGATGTTTTCCCGGATGAAATTCCAGGCTTACCTCCAGTCAGGGAGATAGATTTTTCTATTGAATTGGTGCCAGGGACAGCTGCAATTTCTAAAGCTCCATATAGAATGGCTCCAGCAGAACTCAGAGAGTTGAAAACTCAATTGCAAGATTTGTTGGACAAGGGATTTGTGAGACCAAGTGTATCACCTTGGGGTGCGCCGGTTCTATTTGTGAAGAAGAAGGATGGTTCTATGAGAATGTGCATAGATTATCGGAAACTCAATCATGTCACAATCAAGAACAAATACCCTCTCCCAAGGATCGATGAATTGTTTGATCAGCTGCAGGGAGCTGAATATTTCTCAAAGATAGACTTAAGATCAGGATATCACCAGCTCAGAGTTCGAGATCAGGACATTCAGAAGACAGCATTCAGGACGAGATATGGCCACTACGAGTTTTTGGTAATGCCATTTGGGTTAACCAATGCTCCAGGAGTATTTATGGCCTTGATGAATAAGATATTCGCTCCATTTCTCGACCAGTTCATCGTTGTTTTTATAGATGACGTGTTAGTTTATTCTCGGTCTCAAGAAGACCACGAGCAGCATTTGAGGTCAGCATTGCAGACTTTGAGAGATCATCAACTCTATGCTAAGTTGAGTAAGTGCGAATTTTGGCTTAAGCAAGTAATTTTCTTGGGTCACATCATCAGCAAGGAAAGATTGGAGGTAGATCCAGGAAAAATTGATGCAGTGGTCAAGTGGCAGAGACTGATGTCAGTAACAGAGATTCGTAGTTTCTTGGGTTTAGCAGGTTACTATAGGAGATTTGTGAGAGGATTTTCATCCATTGCTGCTCCTTTGACCAGATTAACATGGAAAGATGTACCTTTCTTGTGGACTGACGAATGTGAAGCCAGTTTTCAAGAGTTAAAGAATAGGTTGACTACAGCTCCAGTGCTCACATTGCCTACGGAGAATGGTAGATTTGTTATTTACACGGATGTCTCAAAAGTTGGATTGGGGTGTGTACTTATGCAAGATGGGAAAGTAGTGGCTTAAGGCTGTAGACAATTGAAAGAGCATGAGAAAAAGTATGCCACTCATGATTTGGAACTTGCAGCAGTGGTCATGGCATTGAAGATGTGGCGTCACTATCTATACGGTGAGAAGTTTGAAATTCATTCAGACCATAAAAGTCTTCAATATTTGTTTACCCAGCCTGAATTGAACATGAGACAAACCCGGTGGATGGAATATATGAAAGATTTTGATTTTCCAATCAAATATCATCCCGGAAAAGCCAATGTAGTGGCTGATGCTTTGAGTCGAAGGGTAGCAACTAATGCATGCTTGAGGGCAGAATGGTCTTGGGCAGAAATTTTTCTCGATTTGGGAGTATCCTTGCAGCCAATTGATGACAAGATTATGTTAGCTAACATGTTTGTCATGGAACCAGAGATCTTGAGCAGGATTAAAAACAAGCAGTCAGAGGATCCAGAGCTAGCTCGAGTGATTGAACAGATTGACAGCAGACCAGACTTCAGAATAGTGGAGGGTGTGTTGTACTTTCAAGACCGGTTATGTGTGCCAAATATAGAAGAACTGAAGAATGAGATCATGACAGAGGCACATCATTCCCGTTATACTATTCATCCGGGTAGTACAAAGATGTACCAGAACCTGCGTAATCATTATTGGTGGAATAATATGAAGAAGGAAGTTGCAGGATTTACAGCACGGTGCTTAGTGTGTCAACAAGTAAAGGCAGAACGGAAGCAACCCCCAGGACTTTTAAAACAATTGGAAGTGCCCGACTGGAAATGGGAACACATAACGATGGATTTTATCTCTGGATTGCCATCGATGAATAATAAAGATAGTATCTGGGTGATAGTGGACAGGTTGACAAAAGTAGCTCATTTCTTACCAATGAATATGAAAACACCTCGGGATGAGTTAGCTAGAATGTATATGGAGAAAGTTGTCACAATTCATGGTGTTCCCTTATCGATTGTATCAGACAGAGATCCTAGATTCTTGGGTAGATTTTGGACAGAACTGCAGGAAGCTCTGGGCACCACGTTGAATTTCAGTACAGCGTATCATCCTCAGACCGACGGTCAAACTGAAAGGACTAATCAGACACTAGAAGATATGTTGCGAGCTTGCGTCCTTGATTTCGGGAAGGACTGGCAGAAAAGTCTCCCATTATGCGAGTTTGCATATAATAATAGCTATCATTCCAGTATCGGCATGGCACCATTTGAGGCATTGTATGGACGTCGATGCAGGACCCCAATCTGTTGGGAGGAGATAGGTGTCAGGAGTTTTCATGGTCCATTTATTATTAGTGATACCAGTGAGAAAGTGAAACAAATCCATGATCGGTTGAAAATCGCTAGAACCCGACATAAGAGTTATGCAGACCTAAAGAGGAGAGATCTTCAATTCGAGATTGGTGAGCATGTATTTCTAAAGGTTTCACCAATGCGAGGAACATTGAGGTTTGGGCAAAAAGGGAAGTTATCTCGGAGATATATCGGTCCATTTGAGATCTTGGAAAGGATTGGAGAAGTTGCTTACAGATTGGCTTTACCAGCAGCGTTGTCAGCGGTACATAATGTCTTTCATGTCTCGATGTTGAAGAAGTATATCGCAGACCCATCTCACGTGTTGCAGTATGAGCCATTGGAATTGCAGCCAGATGTTACCTATGTTGAACGACCTTCTCAGATTATCGACACGAAGGAGCAAGTTCTTAGGACTCGGACAATACATTGGGTGAAAGTCCAGTGGGAGCACCACAGTCCTCGAGAAGCCACTTGGGAACTCCGGGATCAAGTGAAGAAGCTTTACCCGCATCTTCTCCCAGAGGTATGATTGTATTTGGAGGACCAAATGTCTAAAGGGGGGGAGAATGTAAGATCCCGGTCCCACATATTTATTATTTTATTATATTTTAATTAGATATTATTATTATTTTAATTGAATGTATTTTAGTTATTTAAGTGGGTAGGATTAAGTGGGGCACACGTTAGATTAGATGCATAGATTGATGAGTTGGGTTAATGGGTAGATGGCCTGACCCGTAGTTTGACCCAATGACTTAAGCCCAGTAGTACTCTTTTTAACCTAATCCCCTTTCTTAACGAAACCCTTCTTATCTCTCCCCACTAATCTCTGCAACTCCTCCCGGTTATCTTCATCTTCTTCCTCTTTCAACTTCCCAAGCCATACCAGCTTTAGGATCCAGCCATCAGAATCAAGATCAGAGGATACCAGCATTCTTCGTTCAATCTTCTTATCTCAGGTAACCCTCTCCTCAAATCATTAGGAGTGGATCTATATTTTTAGGTTATCTTCCTATTCTTTCCAATGTTAGGTTTTGGGTAGGAATACCATAGATCTGTTCATCTGAGCATTCCTTTCCCATATTCTTTGTCAGATCGGTGGTAGGATTATTCTCAAGCGCTGTGGGAATCGCGGTTTGGGTATTGGTTAGGATCTGTGTATTTTTCTTCAACCCCGGTAAAAGGCAAGTACCTAATCATGGTTTATAAATTTAATATTTGTTTCTCTGTGATTGGCATGTCACTGCATGTAGAAACCTTTAATGCCTTCTTTTTACTATGTTATTTGTTTTAGTGATGAGATCGTTTTTCAAACTTCTGTTGCCATGACCGATCACTATTTGGATGCCAAAAACCCTTTTCTTTTCATCTTCTGTAGACTGTGAGACCACAATTTCAAGTGGCCATGATATCAGGCGAAATTATATGTCAACAGTGATTCTGTGATGGGTTACACGGTTTGGCATTGTCCATATTTTCTGCCATGGAACCCGAGTGGGCCACCCGATGACCGATCCGGTCCGTGGATCCAGAGGAGGACCCACGGGCGACCCTAAAGAGGCTGGACCCGTTGACAGCGGACCCCATTTGGGCCATCATCTTGGAGCTTGATCAGCAGGGGGCGGGTTTTAAGGAAGAAAATCAGTTTGGGCATCAGGCGTGGTGAGGCCCGCCGGATGATTTGATTGCAGATCAGATCCCTGCATCTTGTAGAGGGGGCCCGGGCGACCATATTAATGGGTCTGATCTTGGGTCTTGAATTAGGGGGCCCCACTATCCGAGTGACCAAAGTTGTTGGCGTCGAAGTGTGGTTACAGAACTCGGTCTGTTGCAGAACTTGGTTCTGTGAAGACTGTGAAGGAGGTATGGGAAAAAAGAGAGTGATGCTGACGTGGGGATATGAGAGGTGATAACATGGGCAAAAAGATCATGATGCTGACGCTCATGTGGGGATAAGAGAGAGAGTGGGGATGACATGGGGATGATGGAGTTGTAACAGAACATACAGAACGTCCTTTTGACTTTTAACACACTTCGCCCATTTATATTTTAGGATTAAATAAAAGGCCCAATTGTTTTATAAATTCAAATGAGAACTTTTGATATATTTTGAATGAGGACAATAGTTTTAGATGAGTCCTTAGGTTTTTTCTAAAATTCTAAATCAGGGATTGTTACTTTTTATTATTATTTTCAAATTAATTTTAAATGGATTTTTAAAGTGTTAAAATTATATGTTTGTACTTTATTAATTGGATCATTGGACTGCGTAAATACCGTCTGGGCATACGGTATCTTACTAGCATGGGGTTTAGTGCTTAATATGACCTTGGGGAAATCCTAATGGATTCGAGCTCAACCCATCCCTATTGGAAAACCCTTAATTGGGTCTATGCACCATTGATGGAAAAGTGATGCGTTGATCTTTTATCCATTAGAGATTCCTGTGGTTATTGGGCACGAGACCTTACGTTTGACCTTAGGATTGGCTTGTGATTATCCTTTGACATTCGGGTTTGCATATATATAAATGACTATTCGAATATGATATGAAATGTGGAATGGCAAACACTTTATTTTGACTTATGATTTTTGTGTCGGAGCATTATCAATCAGGTCTATTACGAATATATGTTTATGTGTATATGTGGGTCATTTTATGGACGACTGCAGATCGATATATGGACGGTTGATCACCGATGTGACCGGATCACTTATAATCCGCTTTGATTATGGACAGGTTATCCTGATTTTGTTTTGATCGATTTATGACCACCGACGTTATGGACGGGCTTTCCCGATTTATTTAGGGTTGACCACCCACAACGGGGACACTTGTCACCGTGTGATTTTATATTGCTCCTTTGTGCCATTTGGTTTTATGTCATACATTCGTTATCGTTATTATATTTGTCATTTTTTTTCATTATGATCACACTTGTCTATATTCTTCTCGTTCTCGTATTAAATTTCGAATTATGATTATGTTCTTGCTATTTACTTTGTAATATTTGGTGCATAGGTACTGAACCCTACTTTACCCAGGAGACGGAGGAGGATCAAGCGTTTCAAACGTTTGAGCCAACTGTTGAACCCGAATGGGATGCCGGAGATGGCTTTGGAGCCGTCTGAACCAGCACAAGAGAGAACGTCATCTTAGAATTTTATTAATGAACTTTCTTTTAGTGTAGAGACCTCTTTTAGAAATTTTATATTTATGCAATTTTAACTATTAATGTTTATTTGATTTTTTGTGTTGGGTTTCATTATAAACATTGATTACCAATTGAATAAAGCTTCCGTTGCATTTAATGAAACTTATTTTGACTCACCACATATTGAAATTTTTTTTGTGGGTCCACTTTTGGAAGCTTGTGTTGTATTAAACACAGGAATTTGAATTTCATTTATTTTTCACGTTTATCCCTAATTCTTATTTTGGGAGACGTGACGGACACCATTGGCTTAGCCCGACTTGTGGAAGAGCGGAACCACTTGCATAAGAAAACTAGAACTTATTCCCATAGCTCACTCTCCACCATTCCTCCTAAGTTTGGACCCAACTAAGCTGCCGGGCTTTTAGGACCTTCCCCAACACAGAAGATGGTGCCAAATTCAGGCTTATACCAGCCATCCTTTCGGCGAATCACAGGTCAAGAGGCGAGGGAGCGCCATGACAAAGGGCTATGTTATTACTGTGACGAGAAGTTTGTCACTAGGCACCGCTACACACGCCCACAACTCTTTATGATTGTTGATTGTTGTCCCATCGAAGATATGGACATTTCAGAGGATTCTCCTCCCTCTAATCCGATAGAAAACATGCCAGAAATCTCTTTCCACGCCATGGCCGGAGCTACACATCCGCGCACTTTGAGATTGCAAGGAGTTTTAAAAAATTGGGAGGTCACAGTCTTGATCGACAGTGGAAGTACGCACAATTTCATTGATCAATCCATTGTGTATAGCTTGGGTTTGCCTGTAGTACGAGATCGAACATTCCAAGTTATGGTAGGCAACCGAGAGACCATAAGCTGCTCAGGAAGATGTCTTTCACTGACACTCGGTATTCAAAACCAACATGTCCAGCCTGACTTTTATGTGCTCCCAGTGGCAGCTTGTCCCATAGTGCTTGGGGTACAGTGGTTGGAAACTCTCAGACCAGTGGAGATGGACTACAAAAACCTCACTATGAGATTCATTCATCAAGGACGACCCTGCTGATTCCAAGGCTTAGATAAATCTGGATTGGAGCCCCAGGTGACACGGAATTACTTCACATATCAGGTATGGGCTATTTTTTGCAGATAACTTCGGTTCCCGTGGATCAAAGTTCCAATCAGGTGCCCATGCCATTCAACCTGTCATCACTTCTTGCCCAATATGCTGAGGTGTTCGTCGTTCCTACAGTTCTTCCTCCCCAACAGTCACATGATCACCGCATACCCCTCCTAGCGGATCACCAACCGGTCAATGTTCGACCCTACGGCTACCCACATTATTAGAAGGCTGAAATTGAACAGATGGTTCGGGAATTTTTGGCATCAGGAATTATTCGGCCAAGCACAAGCCCTTTTTCTTCTCCTGTACTTTTAGTTAAGAAATCTGATGGAACTTGGCGATTTTGTGTTGACTATCGAGCCCTCAACAGCGCCACCGTCAAAGATCGATTTCCCATCCCTATCATTGATGAGTTATTAGATGAGTTGTATGGGGCTGTTTATTTCTCCAAGCTCGATCTTCGTTTCTGGCTATCATCAAATCAAGAGTGTGGGAGGAGGCACTACACCAAAAACGGGAAATTGGAACGGATTTCCGTTCCTGATTCGCCCGTTCCTAATCTGTTAAACCGTTCCAAAACCGTTCCAATTTCCTATTTTTGGAACGGATTAACGGATTAGGAACGGAAAACAGGAAATTGGAACGCATTACCGTTCCTAATCCGTCCGTTCCTAATCCGTTAAACCGTTCCTAAAGCGTTCCAAATTCCCGTTTTTGGTGTAGTGAGGATATTCACAAAACGGCGTTCCACACACATGAAGGGCACTACGAATTTGTCGTAATGCCGTTTGGCCTTACTAATGCACCTTCGACATTCCAGAGCTTAATGAACGACCTGTTTCGGCCTTATCTCTGGGTATTTGTTTTTTTATTTTTTATGACATTATGGTTTACAGCAGGTCATGGGCAGACCATCTACAACACCTTGGTACGGTCTTGGGCATTCTCCAAAAAAATCAATTGGTAGCTAAACAGTCCAAGTGCCAATGTGGTGTAACTCAGGTGGAATATCTCGGCCATGTGATATCGAACAGGGGTGTAGGAGTGGATCCCATCAAAACTCAAGCGGTTCTCCAATGGCCGACCCCTACGACAGTGAAGTCTCTTCGTGGATTCCTTGGCCTTGCCGGTTATTACCGCAAATTCATCAGTGGATTTGGAAGCATTGCCGCACCACTGAACTGTTTACTGTCCAAAGATGGTTTTCAGTGGAATCCGGACGCAGCTGCAGCCTTTGACAGGCTTAAACTCGCCTTTCTTCCCCTCCAGGTTACGTCTACTGGATTTCAGCCGCCCCTTTGTGGTCGAGTGTGACGCTTGTGGCACAGGTTTGGGGGCTATTTTATCACAAGACAATCAGCCCATTGCTTTTTACAGTGAGGCCTTAAAAGGGTCTGCCTTGCACCTCTCCACTTATGATAAAGAAATGCTCACCATTGTACAAGCTATCTGGAAGTGGCGACCCTATCTCTTGGGTAAACCTTTCATAGTGAGGACGGATCAGCGGAGTTTAAAGTTCTTATTACAGCAACGGATTTCCACTCCGACACAGTTGCGTTGGTTGCCTAAAATTCTGGCTATGATTATGTGATCCAGTATAAACGAGGGGTTGAAAATGGGGGTGCCGATGCTCTCTCATGTGTAGCCGAGCTTGAGTTCCAATCCATCTCTCTATCCATGGCTGATTGGTGGCCCACGTTGTAGCTGGAGTGTCAACAAGACCCATACTACCACCAGTTGAAGTCCCCCTCCAAGTCTACCTCTCCAGCATATACCGTACGAGATGGTGTTTGGTTTAAACATGGCAAGGTATTGTTAAGTCCAACTTCCAAGCTAATACCTCAAGTTCTCTCTGATTTTCATTCATCCCCAGCTGGCGGCCACTTTGGATATCACAAAACTATCAGCCGTATCCGTTCTAATTTTTACTGGCCTGGGTTTCGTTCTATGGTTAAAGAGCTGATTCGGAATTGCGACATTTGTCAGCGTCGTAAGCACGAGACCTTACAACCAGCCGGCCTTCTCCAGCCACTACCCATTCCGGATCGTATTTGGACTGACATCTCCATGGATTTTGTAGAGGGGCTGCCCCCTTCAAGCGGTTACACGGTGGTCCTAGTGGTGGTGGATCGCCTTTCCAAGTATGCCCACTTTATCTCTCAACCATCCCTTCACTGCAGTTTCAGATGCTAGAGCTTTCTTGAATCACGTGGTGCGACTCCATGGTATGCCCTCTTCAATTATAAGTGACAGAGATAAAGTATTTGTTAGTACTTTTTGGGAAACCTTGTTTCAGCTTCAAGGCACACAGCTCAAAAGGAGTTCAAGTTATCATCCGGAGACGGATGGTCAAACGGAGGTCGCTAATCGCACGCTAGAGCAAAATCTTCAGTGTTTCACTTATTACCAGCCACGCAAATGGGCGGACTGGCTTGCCTGGGCCGAGTACAGTTATAACACCACTGTCCATTCCGCTATAACGGTCTCTCCCTTTGAGGCAGTTTATGGGATACCTCCACCTCACCTCACTTCGTATGTTTCTGGTACGATGAAAGTGGCAGCCGTAGATGATCTCCTACGCACTCATGAAACAATTCTCAAAGAGTTACACCATAACCTGCTGGTTGCTCAAAATCGCATGAAAACTATGGCCGACAAGCACCGCCGTGATGTGGTCTTCCACGTAGGGGATTACGTATTTCTGCGGCTACAGCCTTATCGTCCAGCCACAGTGGTTAATCGGCCTTCCCAGAAATTGGCTCCACGGGTTTTTGGCCCTTTCCGAGTGTTGGCTCGCATTGGTTCCGTTGCATACCGGTTGGAATTACCTCCGGGTTCTCAAGTTCATAATGTCTTCCATGTTAGCCTGCTTAAGAAATATGTGGGTCCTTCAATTCCAGTTAGTCCCGAAATCTCAACAGTTTCAAATACATCAGACAGCCCTTGCATTCCACAACCAGAGGTCATCCTTGCCAGCAGGATCATTCACAAAGGCAAATACCATCCTGGCAAGGAGGTTTTAGTTCAATGGTTTGGAGCTCCTCCTGAAGACTCCCCATGGGAGAACTCTTGGCGTTTCTCTCGGATGTACCCTGGGTTTGTCCTTGAGGACAAGGACATTTAAAAGGGGGGAGGAGTGATGTGTGCACTCACTCATAATCATATCCATGCACACTACCACATCTGCTGCTCACACTGGAAGATAGGCAAGGGAACCGGTCATATGAATAAGTAGTGCAGTAGTGCAGTGAATCTTTCTGTTGCAATAATCAGGGGCTAGAAGTGTGGCATCTCTTTAGGAAGTTGGTTGTTATTTTGTTAAGCATTTTCCATTATTCCTATAAGTACGTTCTGTGAGATGTAATATGGTATGAATGAATATATCAATTTTCTTCAACTGTCTTCTTCTTCTCTATTTTTTTCTAAATTCTTATCAGAACGATGCTCGAAGGTAAGATTCTTGCTATTCTTTTCTTTGTTACTCCATCTTCAGCTACTTCTTATTTCCTTTCTTCTCACATCGGAACAGCGATTCCATTTTTCCTATTTCGTATTTTCTTTTTTAACCGTGATGGAATCTGTAGTGTGGGTTTTTTTTTTTTTTTTTTTATATTTTCACTTTTTCATACATGCTATGCAATGGGAAAGAAAAGGGTTTTGGCTGATACTTTGATAATATGGTTGAAATATTACATAGATGATGAAAAAACCCAAATCTGATTGCAATTGGTTTTCTTTTATGGAACCCCTACCATGAGGGGTGATTGGATTGTGTGTCATGCTTTGCTTTGCATTCAAGAGTTCTCTAAAATTATTTTCTTATGAATAGAATTCTGAAATTTCCCACGACACAGAAAAGATCTTCTTTCAATAACTTATACTAAAAGAGAAGAAATGCGCAGCTTGCTGAATTCTCTGCATCCCCCTACTCATGGGGCCTACTACAAGGTGTTTTTACTTGTTTTTTACATCTTCCCATGGGCCCACATAAGATGCAACATGCAAGGGTTTCTGTTTCTTTTCCACCACTGACTGATGCAAAAGCTCAATACAAAGAAGAACACACGTCTGTCTACAAAATGAGTTTCTTTGCACCGCCCCAGTCGGATCAAAAACAAAATCTCATCTCTTCTTCTTTAATGTGGATATTAAAATAAGGGTTCTCATGGATATTTTATGGGTTCAGCATTTGAATTTAATGAAATCTTGAAAATCTTAAATGGTTAAAGAAGAGAAACAACTCTGATACTTTAGTTGTTTAATTCTGAGCGACTCCTGCTGGATCAAGAATAAAATCTCATTTCTTTAATGTGGGTATTAGAAAAAGGGTTCTGATGGATATTGTATGGATTCGGTGTTTGAATTTAATGAAATCTTGAGAATTTTAAGTGGTTAAAGGAAAAAAATCAACTCTGATAATTAACTTGCTTAATTCTAAATGACATTAATGTGATATTTTCCTTCATCTCTCTAGAATTGTGAAATGAAGATCGTGTAGAACATTAGTTAAAACATCTCATGTGTTTGTATAACTTAACCCATGGATACAGAGCTATTTGCGAACAAGGACTTCTAAAACAAAACCCAATTGTAGATAATCTTTTTATCGTCTTCGCCATATTCTTCTTCTCTGCTATTTCTTTTTTTTTTTTTTTTTTTTTTTCTTTTTGCAGTCTCATTTAATGGACTTGGTAAGATCTGATTAGTAGTTGCAAAACACAACAATTGATGCATCTATAGTTTAAGAAGGAGATAAGTCAAACTTAGTGATGAACTCGGCAAATTTACACAAAGGCTAACAGTGTGGATAACTCTCAAGGGTGCTGTTGTGCTTCTAAATCTTGCAATTGCTAGGTGTCCTTGTAAATTTTCTTCCTTCCATCGGACACAGAAAACCCATTTGTCCTTGCCTACTGTAAGCTGTAGCAAATGTTTCAAAATTAGAGTACTCTCCACAATAGTGTTTAATTTTACTCCCCATTGCCATTACTACTTGCTGTATTTTCTTGCGCTTTGGGTAACCGAGCACTCTTTCTATATTATGCACTGCCATTTATAATGTGCGGTCGTTTCTGCCCATGCGTAATTTATTGATTTATTGGCTTTTGAAGTAACCTTTTTCTTTTAGATTTCAAGCCAAAGGTAAGTGATGGTTGGATGATATTTGTTAAATCTTATTAAATTCTGCTCTCTTTTTT
The DNA here is from genome assembly GCA_029852735.1 of Persea americana. NCBI lineage: Eukaryota > Viridiplantae > Streptophyta > Magnoliopsida > Laurales > Lauraceae > Persea > Persea americana. Next base: position 27,397,320 of record CM056818.1, on the reverse strand, counting down.
TTCTTGTGCAACATGTTCAAGAATTAATTAGCTTTTCCAAATTTTCACTTTGTTGGGTGTCACTAGGTGTGATATTGTCAGTTACACTTTGGTCAGGTGGATGCCAAAGGTAAGTAATGGTCGGACGAAAATTTTGCTCTTGTTTTCTCTTCTGCAGCATGTTCAAGAGTGTATTTCTATTTACCTGTTATTTATTGTCTATACCAAATTTCTGCTTGTAAGGTGCAACAGTGTGAGCCTCCCATGCACCAATCTTTTGCAGGCTAAAATCTCTTGCTAGAGACTCCTATAAAATTATATTGTTAGATATACATCTGATATGACATTATTTAAGTTCCATATTAAGTTACATATCATTTTCTTTTATATTTTCCCTCCTCACTTGTAGAAGTCACATCTTTCTCTTTAAGATTGGTTTTGTTTGGTGATTGTTAGGCAAACGTTATTTAGTGAATTTTCTGTCTTGTTTTTTAGAGCATGATTGATTTACATATTGGTCTTACTTCTTACTGTTTAGCTTATCTTGCATTTACCATATAGCATGATTAAAGAACATTGCAAATATCTTGTTGTAGTTGTAAGCTTGTAAAGAATTAAGCGACTAAATTAATGCATTCAAAAGAATGAAAGTCACAATCTGAATCGTTCTCTTTCGCCTTAATTAGCTTGTCACTCTCTCTCTCTCTCTTGAACAAGCTTTTCAGTAGTGAAAGTTACCATTAAAAAAAGATGTTTTCTATTTTATTATAACCACACATGTGAACTCGCAAGCAGAATTTCCTCTATGCCCATTCATGTTCATCTCTCTTGATTTTTTTTAAGTTGAAACATGCAATTCCTCAAAGAGAAGGACTTTTAACTACCAGTGTTTTAAGCTCACTTGAGCACTCTTAATGGATGGAAAATGGATGGTTCTATAATTGATACTCTATTCAATTTTTTTAAATTAACTGCAGTTTTTTTAAAATAAAGAAAAATGTTTTTTAATAAATATTTATACAAAAACGACGGTCTATGACCATCATTTTATTTGATTTATTATTTCAGAGAACATTAGTATAGACGGCTAATGACCGTCGCAAATAGCGACAGGGCAAGGCCGTCGGTAATATTTAAATTTACCGACGGTTATAGTCTGTCGTTTTTGTTAAACGACTCTATTTTTCTCGTCGGTCGTGTCGACTGTTTTAGCCGTCGTCTTTATAATTAAACGACTCTATTTTTCTCGTCGGTCGTCTCGATGGTTTTAGCCGTCGTCTTTATAATTAAACGACGGTCTATGACCATCGTTTTATCATCTTTTTGACATAGTGAAAAGTCTGCAATTTATATAACTAACCTTCTACTAAAAAATGATTCTGCAGCAAAAGTTAGGCAGCTATATGACATTGCAAATGTGTTAGCATCAATGAATCTAATTATAGGGGTGGAACTAGGGGGGGCCTGCAGGGGCCATGGCCCCCCCAAAGATCCGAGAATCTCCAAGTGGAGAAATCCTCCGGCCCCCACTTTTTAGATTTTTTATTTCCTAATATTCGCTGTGAATCATGTGATCCTCATCCCACAATCTCGAATCTGATTTTGCAAAGAAATAAAGAAAAAAATGAAGGAAGAAAAGGAAGGAAAACACATGATTTCCTAATATTCGTTGTGATCCTCCTCCCACAATCTCGGTTCTGATTGTGCAAAGAAATAAAGAAAAAAAGGAAGGAAGGAAAACACAAGAGGAAGAGGGGGATTTTCTTCATCTCTTCCCTGTTATTCAACCAAAATCCGCCCTGGCCCCCCCTCCCAACAGCACTCACACCCAGCATAGCACCTCCTCCAAGCAAAAAGTACTTGCAAGTGCAACTATTCTGCAACTACAATCACCATCGCCCATCGGAAGCTGCCTCCTCATCTTCATCTCCTCTCCGCCACCTGCATCTCATCACCATCGCCTATTCGCCTCGGTACCACTCCCCATTCCCAGCCTGTCATCTACTCATCTTGTTTTCAAATTTCAATGTCTACATTATTGGTGATGTTTGTTCTTTGACTTTTAGTATTATATTTATTTCTTTATTTATTGATGTGTCATGTAGATCACATGGTTGGAAATCTGTGCACTTTGTTTTCTTTATTTTATAGCAATGAGTTGAAATCTGTGCATTGTGTTTTCAATGTTAACAATTATTGGTGACTTTTGTACTTTGACTTTTTACATTATATTTTTTTTATTTATTTATTGATGTGTCATATAAATCAGACAATTGGAAATATGTGCATTGTGAATTTTATTTATTTTCTCATTTACTGCACTTAATAATAATTTTATAATTTTTTATATGATTTTAATTTCTAATTTTTTTATAGGAGTCTTGACCATGGTTAAATCATCAACTATTGATTCATTTTTTAAGAGGAAAAATGCTCAAAATTTAGAGGATGGTACAATATCGCCCTCTAGTACAATTGATTTATCTCATGAACCACAAAGTTCGCGCCCTTCAAAGTCTCCAAGAGCTGAATTTTTAGAAATTGATATTGCTTCTTTAGATCGTGATCCAGGATTGCGCCGTCAAATTTGGGAATATCATGTTGATCAACAAGATGAAATTAGATGTGCTTACATCAAAGCTTTGCCTTATCAACATATTCTTTTTGTTTATCCGCTTTCTAGATCTGAAAAGCTTCCACGGCGATTTCAATCTTCTTGGTTTAGAATATTTCCTTCCTGGTTAGAGTATTCTCCTGTGAAAGATGCATCATTTTGTCTCCCATGCTTTCTCTTTAATAAAAAGGCAACTGGGCATTTTGGAGCAAGTGCGTTACTGTTGAAGGATTTCGTAATTAGAAGAAAGTAAATGATGGAAAGAAGTGTGCTTTCTTAAATCATATGGGAAAAGATCCAAATTCACCACATAATGCATCAACAATCTTGCAGAGATTTGATAAATCAATTGCAACATATCGAGAAGGCACTTCATACAAAATATTCAACCCAAATTGCAAACAACATATTACGACTGAAAACCTGTATAGATGTTGTCTGATGGCTTACTTTTCAAGCGTGTGTTGTAGAGGTCATAATGAACATCCAGATTCTAAAAACCGTGGTAATTTCATTGAAATGATTAAAATTCTAGCATCATATAATAAAAAAGTTACGGATGTTGTGTTAGATAAAGCCACTGGAAATGCTACATATACTTCACCTAAAACCTAAAAAGAAATCTTACATCTTTTTTCAGAAAAAGTTCGAAATGCAATTCGAGAGGAAATTGATGATGCAAAATTCTGTATTATTGTGGATGAAGCTCGAGATCAATCTAAGAGAGTGCAAATGGCTCTTGTTTTAAGATTTGTTGACAAAAATGGTTTTATACGTGAGAGATTTTTTAGTCTTGTTCATGTTAAACATACAACATCACAAACTCTCAAAAAAGAGATATCAGCGGTCCTTTCTCGTTATAATCTAAGCATTCAAAATATTCGAGGGCAAGGATATGATGGTGCAAGTAACATGCGAGGTGAATGGAATGGGTTGCAGGCTTTATTTCTAAATGATTGTCCATATGCATACTATGTTCATTGTTTAGCTCATCGTCTCCAGTTGACTTTGGTTGCGGCTTCCAGCGAAGTTATTCCTATCCACCAGTTTTTTCTCAAAACTAAATTTTATCATCAATATTGTTGGTGGATCTTGCAAGCGTCATGATGAGTTACAAGCTGCTCAAGTTGCTGAACTTGAACGTATGATTGCCATTGATGAAGTTGAAACCGGTAAAGGCCTTAATCAAATTGGCACTTTGCAACGGCCAGGCGATACTCGTTGGAGTTCTCATTATAACTCTTTATGCAGCTTATTAAATATGTATAATGCAACATGTTCGGTTCTTGATAATATCATTAATGATGGATCTACATATACTCAACGTGCGGATGCAGACTCAGCTTATGATACGATAACGTCTTTTGAGTTCGCATTTAATTTGCATCTTATGAAAGAAATATTAGGAGTAACTAATGATTTGTGCCAAGCTTTACAACTCAAATCTCAAGATATTTTAAATGCTATGCACTTAGTCTCTACTACAAAAGCGATCATTTAAGAAATGAGGGAAAGCAGCTGGAATAAATTACTTGATAAAGTATTGTTGTTCTGCAAAGAACATGACATACATATTCCTGATATGGATGCTCGATATACTGTAGGTAGAGGTCAAGTTCGCCATCAACAATATCCAATTACAATGGAGCATCATTATCGAGTGGATGTTTTTACTGCTGTAGTGGACTCTCAATTACAAGAGTTAAATAGAAAGTTTAATGAGCGTACTATGCAGCTTCTCATTCTTAGTTCTGCCTTGGATCCCAGGAATGGTTACATGTCATTCAAGATTGATGATATTTGTAATCTTGTGAATCAATTTTATCCTCAGGATTTTAATGATCAAGAAAAAATTCATTTGAAGTTCCAGCTACAACATTATGAGTGTGATGTACCTCACCATCCATATTTAAAGGAAACGAAGACCACAGCTAAACTTTGTAATGGATTAGTAGAAACAGGAAAGTCAGACATCTATCCTCTCATGCATTGATTGATACGTCTTACATTAACTCTTCCAGTTCCAATAGCAACCACAGAACGTGCATTCCTAGCCATGAAGATTGTTAAAATTGCACTTCACAACAGAATGGAAGATGAGTTTCTTACGGATTATTTAATTGCATTTATTGAAAAAGAGATTGCAGAGAAATGCAGTATTGAAACAATAATTGATATTTCAACTCAATAAAAGAACGTCGAACACAACTTCAATAATTTGATTATTACATATTTTATTTCTAAATTTTACAATTTTATTTAACGTTTTTTTTCTTTGGCCCCCACTAAACAAAATTCCTGGTTCCGCCGCTTAGATTATCTAATAGAGAAGGTAAAACCCTTAGAAGGACGCTGCTGAATATTAAAATTTCCCATTTAAAGAGAAAGGAAGAGCTTTTATTTGTGATATTTGTTTATAGTTTTTTAATTCTTTGCAGACTTATCAAACAGAGAGCAGAAAACCAACATACAATTGGTTGGGATTTAAAGGAAGATCTGTTAATGATGCTGTGTTTTCTTCCAGGCCTCCAGATCCACAACCACCTAAGAAAAGGAGCTTTGGAACAGACATAACCAATATAAACTATGTCAAAAAGAGTAAGCTGAATTCTTCAGTTGAAGAAAAGCCTGTCAAAATGTAGATGAATAATTCAAATGACTCATCAGTCCAGAGGGATTGCACTCATTTGCAAAAGCAAAAGAAACAAGGCCCCAAGGGCTGTTATTTTGGCCCTTTCCACCCAACTGGGTCACATGACAAAGAGAGGAAGCACATGAAAATAAATCAGGAGTTGAAGAGCTTGCCCTCTTCCTACCACCTTCAATATCACAACCAAGGTTATCTTTTCACACTGCCTTTCTTTAAAAGCTAAAATCGGTTCTCCTCTTGTTTTTTTTCTTTCGTCACTTTTCATAGTTACCAGCACTGTAATAATCATGAGGGCACCTGTTCTGCAACTTGAAATCTTCATACTGTTGTTGTCGATAATTTAAAATGACATCCATTAGCAGGGCTAATATTTGTTGCATTGACACATTTATAAGTGTTATATTGAGATACGTCAATTTGCTATGCTCTTTACCGTTCAATTATATGTTACTTATGTTCTGTCTTCTTCAATATCAAAAGTTTATGGAATTCATATCACCATTTCAAATTTCCTGTCAAAATCTATCTAATTTTTTAAGGTGACTGATTGGATGGTCAATTATAGTCCTGCTTTTTTATAGTGAGGTTTATCCATAGTGGGACCCTTCCACTTGTACAGTTGGGGACAGTTTGGTGTGTAGTTTTTACTCTCTCTCTCTCTCTCTCTCTCTCTCTCTCTCGCATTAAAATGTTGCAACAAATTGATAAGTGTGATTGTGTTTCATGTTTCTGTGCAGCATTGAGTGAACCTTCATAGACGTATCTACCCTAAATCCCTGTTCGGCAATTCCAAACGCGGGAGCATTACTTGGATGATTGTCTATCATTACCTGGCAGTGTTTTCCATTCTAACATGCAATTCCAAGTTTGCAACCGAAGTATCGTATGGCTAATTGGCTATGATTCGCAGAAAATGGAAATAACTCTTTTTTTTTTTTTCTCTATTTTTTTAAGATTTAGTTAGAGGCATGTAGATGCATCATTTTATACGTGATGTGAGTTTTCCTTACAAATGTGGTTAGTAATTTTCCTATGATCGAAGTTGCTGATAAATATCAAAATTCCTGTACTAAAAGTTTTAGAGATGATTTGAGTTGATCAATTGTACAAAAATGAGATTCATCCTTCCTTGTGGGATTCACAAGTTTTCATTCTAATTTTTTTGGTATTTGTAGTTCCATCCCTAATCAATTTTAGTTTTCTTATTCACTTACTATCTTGGATTGGTTCCATCCACAATGCTATTTTGGATGGCTTCATATATTCGTTTGAACATTACACATGACCTAAACGTTGTCCCACACCAAAGTTCAGAAACAAAAACAAATGTATAAAGCAACTCATGGCTAATCCTTCAGGTCTCTTATGTTACAACATATATTCTTTGTAGGTTGGTAGATTCTCAATACATATTGGAATTAAATCAAATAAAACACCCAAAAAAATGTCAAGTATGTTTGGATGCGCGTGCAAGGCCTAACTAGTAGTTATAAATGAGGCAAGCCGGAGTTGCTTCACCCATAGTCCAAATCTAGTAACAAAATTGAATCCCGTCCAAACCTAACTCATATGCGGTTGAGGCTCAAGTAAGGATGTCTTTCATGAATGACGTCATGCAGGCCCCCCTCCTCTCCAACACATGGGACCCCTATGATCAATCCAATCCCATACGCTCCCCCACTTCCCCTCAAAGAGCTGGCAGAATCCCAAGTTTGACACTCACCTAAATGTTATGCTGGATTTAAATCCTAAAAGAATGATGCATCTAAATTTGTTTAACTTGAAGGCCATAGATCAAAAGGGTTAGAATGATCCAACGGAGTCGAAATCTTACACATTTAGGCATAATTGAGAGGATTCAACCACCACCTTTCGCATGAATTGTTGTGGCCTCACAAGGTGCCACATGCAGGTCCCAAATCACCCTGGCCTAGGGTAATTCCCGAGGTGCAACACACGTTCTCCCATGATATTGTACCTATCGCTAGTCAAATACAACACACGGAGGAGAAAACTAATCCTTTCCACTTGTGAGTCTAGCTCGCTATAGCCTGTCAATAACATTTAAAATAGTGGAAGTTGTAAAATATTTCACATCAAAGTATCATTTCCCATTTCATTCCAAATTAAAGTTCCATATTTATACAAAAGATATATATAAACATTGATTAACAAAAGAGGGATTATAAGAATACCCTGTACACTATACAAAAGTATAATCACAAGTATCTTGTGAAAAAGCTAAGTGTGACTCACACAAAAAGGGGGTTAGTCACACCCCACAATTGAGCTGTCAAGATTTTCACATCGCTCTCCAATGGAAGTATCTACATACGACCATTTCTTGGCCACTCCTCTAATCCTAGAGGAACATATTCAGTCTCCTCCCCTCCCTCCCGAGCCTCCTTAGGATCGAGAGTCGGACCTGCGTCTGTGACACTAAATGTAGCATCATGAATACGACGATTCGGCAAGTATAAGCATTAATAATGAATCACATGCTTTATCAAATCGCATAAAAGAACAATTGATTAAAAGATGCCAATGTTAAGTACATTAGGCAATTGTGCAATATCGAGTTATAATGCTTCATGAATCAATTCGATAATAAAACATACTAATTGGCTACTACATTAAGCTCATCCTCTCAAATAGAGAGCAAATCCAGTTGGGATGTCACTAGCAGCCTGGCCAAAGGCTAGCTGGCTACCCGGTTCTGGAGTTCTAGTGCTCTAAACGATCTAGTGATCTCAAGTAACTAAACCAAGTTTAACCCCGTCAGGTATCACGAGGTCGAAGCTGAGTAGTGCTAGACCAATCGAATCGAATAAATACACACGAGTAAGATTGTTTTTACTTGAATCGATTCGAATCGTTAATATCCAGGATTTTTCACATATAAACTTACTCATCTCGAATTTCAATTGAATATAGTATAACTGTACCACAATTATAACAACGAATGGAAACGAAACAATTTATGCACATAAATCATTGTTTAGAGTTTGGAAGTTGAATAGAAAATAAATCCCAATATGCACATGCATTGATTAAGGAGAGTCAATGGTCATTTTCTAGGTTCTCGTCCTTCACATTCTCACGCGATGAAGTTTAGAGATCCGATGTATGGCTATCTTTAATTTGGTGCTACTTTGTATTAGTGTACTGCATCTCCGAGCCTCATCCATGACAAGGTGTTAGACAAAAGATATAATTCACATGAGATGATCTTAGCCTCAACGATTTCTTATGTGGTTAATTAACATTGGTCCGTTGATCTCGTCAAAGGTAGCATTTTCTAAGGTCTTAGAAGTTCCTCAGAGTCCAAGATCCAAATTGGTTTAGTAAATACACAACAAAAGGAGGTATTCATCAACCTTTAGTGGTCGATCATAGGAACGTTTTTGTCAAAAAAAAAAACCAGGCCCATGACAAAACCCCATCTCGCTATAGCGAGCCTCCCACCCTTGCTATAGCGAGGAGCATAGAACTCAAAAGTGAGTTATGTGTCCCTCGTCGCTTTCCAATTCTTTCCAACTGCACACATTACATGCACACCCACATGCACTTTACATACGCTATTCACCACTCATTCCTTCCAATGACCACCCATTCACATGAAATTTGTACACATATACAATTCCAATTCCGCCTGTACACATGTAATTTGTGTTTTTTAATTTAAATACAATACTTCACCACTCATTCCAACCATTTCATCTGTGCCATTTTCTTTCCAAGTAACCTTCACCACCCATTCCGTCCAATCTTCTCTTGACCACTTTAAATCAAAACTACAAGCACCCAAAAATCAAACCCATCTATATACATTCTCCATTTGAACAAAGAGGCTAATCACAGTAGAAAGGAAAACAAAATAGAATTTAATAACTAATCAACGAATTAGACTACATGCATTATAATTGAAGCTTATACTTACCTCAAATTAGCTTTCCAGGCCCTTTCTCTAATCTTTGCTCAAATGAACCAAAATATCCTAAATATCAAACCCTAACCACAAAATCCAATGAAAAATGCTAATGAATGTTTATGTTTGACTACCTAAGAGTCTCTTGACTCAATTTCAACTCAAAGAGGTAGAAAACAATATAGAGCTCTTACCTATGAAGTGATTTCAAATTTGTAGAGGATGAAATAGATGGGTTCTTGTCACAAAGAGTAGAGGAGGATGAAGAAGGTGAAGATGAAGATGATCCCAAGCCTTGCTTCTTACACTTGCAACAATTCCTTTAGTGATTGAAAAAAGAGAGAAGGAGAAAATGAAAGAAAGAAAAAAAAGGAAGAGAGGCTCCTCTTTGTAGCTTTAAAAGGATGGTCGACTGAAATGGGTTTTGGATGAGTTTTGATGGGATAAGAGTGCCCGTTTTGCGCAAAGGTCCATTGGTTTTGTGTGTTTCCATTTTAAGTCAAATGAGGGCCCACTTCTTCAACGAGTGGTCAAATGAGGTAAAGTTCAATAGGAAAATCGACATGCTCGTCAAAATACACACGATGACGCCAAGATGACATGCATATGATGCAAAATGAGAAAATTGATAATTACGAAAAAGTCCCTGACTCAACCCAACCGAGTCAAATCGGTTACAACTCACCTATACAAAACTCAATATCTAACCCAAAGGTTGATATAAGACTAATCTACTTAATTAGCATCTAAACGGACTTAAATTAGCTAAAACTTAGTTAATTAGTGTTAAAAAAGTTTAGCTCGAGTCGGCGTGTTACATTTCTCCCCCTCTAGGAATCATTTGGTCCTCCGAATGAACATACCTGAGCAAAGAGTTCAGGATAATGCCGTGCAACTTGTTCCTCGAGTTCCCACATGGCTTTTTCTGGTCCATGATGACCCCAAAAAAGTTTGACTCAACGAATGGTCCTCGTCCGCAAAACTTGTTCTTTCTCATAAATGATACGAAGCGGACACTTAACGTATGTTGAACCCGGTTTGATCTGGACTTCATCGTACTGAATGGCGTGAGATGGATCTCGAACGTACTTACGAAGCATAGAAACGTGCAATACATCATGTACCCCTGCGAATTCTGATGGAAGCTTCAACCTATAAACTAAATTGCCAATTCAACTCTTGATCTCAAACAGTTTGACATATCTCGGTGAGAGTTTCCCTTTTTGCTCGAACCGTATTGTGCCTTTCATCGGAGATGTTTTAAAAAATACCTAATCTCCAACGTGAAATTCAAGTTTCGTTCTTCGATTATCTGCATAACTCTTTTGTCTTGATTGAGCAATTTTTAGTCTCTCTTTGACCTTAAGAACTTTCTCAGTTGTGTCAGCAATGATAGTGGGTCCATGAAAACTCCTTATTCCAGCTTCTTCCCAGCACACTGGTGTTTTGGAACTACATCCATAAAGTGCTTCAAATGGTGGCATTCCAATGGTTGAATGAAACATGTTATTATAAGCAAACTCATCCTGAATTATTGTATGATTTGGCGGTAACTTTAATCAGTGGCTAAGTCCTTGACTTCATTGTGAATCCCGAGTCGTCCACTGTAACAAGGTGACATTGGTCTTTTGTCTAATCCAAATGATGCTTTTCACCTTTCCACTGAGCAACTATGCTGTCAAATTCGTCCTTGTCTACATAGCTCCCCTACTTCGGTTGTCTCCGATACCTTGGGGCAAGATGAATTATTTTTTTTGGGTCTATGAAGATTTCTTTCTACACACTGATGTCTTGCGTCGATTGCTATAGAGAACATCGGTCGATGTTGTGCTAGTACTTGGTGAAAATTGTTGTTGTCATACATGAACTCGTACGGAACTAATCTAGATCCCATGGTGCTTGAGATTTGACATTGGCGGCGTAATCAAATCCTTAAACATTTAGGTTGTCTCCCTTGGCTAATTGTCAGTCTATGAATGGTACGTGGTACGAATGACTAGTTGCTAGCACATGGTTTACTGTAATGATGCTCACGATTTCGAAATAAGAAAGCTAGTCTTGTCTATCACTAGGGATATTGGAATACTATTAACACTTCTGGTTCTAGCGTAATGGTAATCACATCATTAAATCTAGGCAATAGAGTCTTCAAATAATTGCCTTAAGTCTGTCACATCGTCAACTGCTCGACTACTAATATAACGTTTCACTTCGCCTGTCTCTTACGAACTTGAACTCAATGCTAAAATATTGGAACTTCTAGACTCAAACTCCTTCATCACATATACAAGCTAGTGAGATCTTCACCAATTCAACACATCTGACACATGTTCAAAACCTGCTGCGACAAAATGATATCGTCAATCCTATAATTAGAACGGACCCCAAAATTTAGGAAACAAACGATTAATTCTGTCTAACGCTATAGTCATTAGAGTACTTCTAACAACTCATAAATCTAATCAATTGTAATCTCATTACTTATCTTAAGAATTAAGGTTTTGAACTGGCTATCTCAAATCTACAAAATTGTCAACGGCTAAAATTCTAATAAAATAGCCAACATCACCAGTCTCTAATGGACTTAATCTAAGCATATAGATACTTGTACTCCTCAAATAACATCATTCACTATCCATGCTATCTAAAGAAGTTGTCTTCTAAATTAATTTGTTTGTCTCATCTTCCATTCTACTATGATTAAAGGTGTTGCTAAATCTTAAGGTTAGAATAGATCTGCATTCCAAACTTCAAACTACAGCTACTATAACAACTTCTAATTTGTGTGTTGTACCACTCCTCGTGATTCTTCAACTAACTATATCGAGACTATAGATTACTACCTTTTTGGTTCGCATCAACTTGGACATCAATTATTCCTAACCCAAGTCATAACCTTGGTATTGTTCACAGTCCCTTCGTTATATTCTATAAGTCAATCACGAGAGCTATTTCGGACATTACTTCTATGGTACAGTCTATATGTCTAGTACGTGGCAATTTTAAATACTCCCATGGAATAACGTTTGGTGAATCTAACACGCTTCGAATAGATTCCTAGCTACCCAAATGGCTTATCACCAAGGGTAAACTATGAGATCCTCACAACAACTATAGCATAATACCCATGCTTAATAATCAAAGTTACCTGGCATGCGGACTATTCCATTCTAAGGCTTAACTTGTCTATAGTCTTACCACAATTCTAAGTAACCATGGTCTCAAAACTAACTATCTTGAGTCTACTAACTCTATATCAGCTCAATCACTAACATACGATCATCACTACCTGCGCTAACCACATTTATTTGAAAATCACTATTTCGCCTCTGTGTTAAGTGTGACCTAATTCGATTCTCGTAGGACTAAATATAATCAAATTCTCTATCACTAGTTGGGGTAAATACTAGAGTTATTTTTTACATTAACTGGGTAATAAAGTCTATCTTCCTAACAGTTGATAATCCTAGTTCTTTCTATGGACAAGTTCAACAATCTCACGAGTTACTAAGATACCTCCTAACTATTTAGGTTGCTTAACTTTTCTACTTAAAACTATGGAACTCTTGATCAATACGGTGAATCTCTTTGTATGAAGGGTTAATAAAACCAACCTCTTCGACTAAAGAATCGAAACTAGCTAAGTATTCAGACTCTTCCTAGACTCCATCGATGATCATATCTACACTAATCTCATCTATCATGAAAACCATTATCTTGTTGAAATAATCCATTCGAATACTACACCTTGCCAACAAATCTATTCCAAGGATAACCATCAAAATCATGTATTATCAGAACTACGGATCCACAGATAACTAACTCCCTAATCGACATTCCATGCTTCGAAAAGATCTGTCGCACACTGCCACTCATCAGCTTGAATTGCATTTTCTTTCTCCTCACACTCTGTAGCTCCTCTCTTTCGGAACTTTTCATACAACGTATTCGGGTCATTCTCTTTAGAGTGGATGACCACTTGTGTTCCCATATTTGACCGCGCTTGATTTGCCATTAACAGCGCTATATCTTCATTGGTCTTGGCCATTTGTTCCATGAGCATCATCATACGAGCATCCATAGCAGGAGGTTCGTTTTCAACCACCGCAAATGGACCGTCAATGTGGGACTCATTGTTCCCATCGTTGTTTCCGGAGCCAGACGCCATTTATCTGTAAAACAATGTAAATTTTGAGTTAGGTCTACACTCTAACAACAACCCCCCCCCCCCCCCCCCCCCCCCCCCAATACTAACAATAGACACAACACTAGTAGGAACTAATCCTGACAAAGCTATACTCTTAATCGGTTCTAACGTACTCTCACAATGTCTCTAAGAATTTCTACATCGTTTAGAAAGACTGTCAGGGCTCTGATAACATACTTACATATGTCACATCCAGGTCCCAAATCACCCTGGCCTAGGGTAATCCCCGAGGTGCAACACACGTACTTTCATGATATTGTATATATCGCTAGTCAAATACAACACACGAAAGAGAAAACTAATCCTTTCCACTTGTGAGTCTGGCTCACTATAGCCTGTCAATAACATTTAAAATAGCGGAAGCTGTAAAATATTTCACATCAAAGTATCATTTCTCATTTCTATCCAAATTAAAGTTCCATATTTATAAAAAAGATATATAAACATTGATTAGCAAAAGAGGGATTATAAGAATACCCTTTACACAATACAAAAGTATAATCACAAGTATCTTGTGAAAAAGCTAAGTGTGACCCACACAAAAAAGGGGTTAGTCACACCCTACAATTGAGCTCTCAAAATATTCACATCGCTCTCCAATGGAAGTATCTACATAGGGCCATTTCTTGGCCACTCCTCTGATCTTGGAGGAACCTCTTTAGTCTCCTTCTCTCCCTCCTGGGCCTCCTTAGGACCGGGAGTCGCACCTGCGTCTGTGACACCAAATATAGCATCATGAATGCGACGATTCTGTAAGTATAGGCATTAATAATGAATCACATGCTGTACCAAATCGAATAAAAGACAATTGATTAAAAGATGTCAATTTTCAGTACATTAGGCAATTGTGCAATATGGACTAATCATGCTTCATGAATCAATTGGATAATAAAATATACTAATTGGCTACCACATTAAGTTCATCCTCTCAAATAGAGAGCAAATCTAGTTGAGATGTCACTAGCGGCCTGGCCAAAGGCTACCTGACTATCCGATTCTGGAGTTCCGGTGCTCCAGACGATCTACTGCAGTGATCTCAAATAACAAAACTAAGTTTAATCCCATCGGGTATCACTAGGTCGAAGCTTAGTAGTGCTAGACCAATCGAATCGAATAAATACACACGAGTAAGATTGTTTTTACTTGAATCGAATTGAATCATTAATATCCAGGATGTTTCACACATAAACTTATCTCGAATTTCAATTGAATATAGTATAACTGTACCACAATTATAACAACGAATGGAAACGAAACAATTTATGCACATAAATCATTGTTTGAGTTTGGAAGTTGAATAGAAAATAAATCCCAATATGCACATGCATTGATTAAGGAGAGTCAATGGTCATTTTCTAGGTTCTCTTCCTTCACATTCTCACGCGATGAAGTTTAGAGATCTAGAGTATGGCTATCTTTAATTTGGTGCTACTTTGTATTAGTGTAGTGCATCTCCGAGCCTCATCCATGACAAGGTGTTAGACAAAAGATATAATTCACATGAGATGATCTTAGCCTCAATGATTTCTTATGTGGTTAATTACCATTGGTCCGCTGATCTCGTCAAAGATGGCATTTTCTAAGGTCTTACAAGTCCCTCAGAGTCCAAGATCCAAATTGGTTTAGTAAATACACAACAAAAGGGGGTATTCATCAACCTTTAGTGGTCGATCATAGGAACGTTTTTGTCAAAAAAAAAAAAAAAACCAAGGCCCATGACAAACCCCCATCTCGCTATAGCGAGCCTCCCACCCTTGCTATAACGAGGAGCATAGAACTCAAAAGTGAGTTATATGTCCCTCGTCGCTTTCCAATTCTTTCCAACTGCACACATTACATGCACACCCACATGCACTTTACATATGCTATTCACCACTCATTCCTTCCAATGACCACCCATTCACATGAAATTTGTACACATATACAATTCCAATTCCGCCTGTACACATGTAATTTGTATTTTTTTTTTTAAATACAATACTTCACCACTCATTCCAACCATTTCATCTGTGCCATTTTCTTTCCAAGTAACCTTCACCACCCATTCCGTCCAATCTTCTCTTGACCACTTTAAATCAAAACTACAAGCACCCAAAAATCAAACCCATCTATATACATTCTCCATTTGAACAAAGAGGCTAATCACAGTAGAAAGGAAAACAAAATAGAATTTAATAACTAATCAACGAATTAGACTACATGCATTATAATTGAAGCTTATACTTACCTCAAATTAGCTTTCCAAGACCTTTCTCTAATCTTTGCTCAAATGAACCAAAATATCCCAAATATCAAACCCTAACCACAAAATCCAATGAAAAATGCTAATGAATGTTTATGTTTGACCACCTAAGAGTCTCTTGACTCCATTTCAACTCAAAGAGGTAGAAAACAATATAGAGCTCTTACCTATGAAGTGATTTCGAATTTGTAGAGGATGAAATAGATGGGTTCTTGTCACAAAGAGTAGAGGAGGATGAAGAAGGTGAAGATGAAGATGATCCCAAGCCTTGCTTCTTACACTTGCAACAATTCCTTTAGTGATTGAAAAAAGAGAGAAGGAGAACATGAAAGAAAAAAAAAAAGGAAGAGAGGCTCCTCTTTGTAGCTTTAAAAGGATGGTCGACTGAAATGGGTTTTGGATGAGTTTTGATGGGATAAGAGTGCCCGTTTTGCGCAAAGGTCCATTGGTTTTGTGTGTTTCCATTTTAAGTCAAATGAGGGCCCACTTCTTCAACGAGTGGTCAAATGAGGTAAAGTTCAATAGGAAAATCGACATGCTCGTCAAGATACACACGATGACGCCAAGATGACATGCATATGATGCAAAATGAGAAAATTGATAATTACGAAAAAGTCCCTGACTCAACCCAACCGAGTCAAATCGGTTACAACTCACCTATACAAAACTCAATATCTAACCCAAAGGCTGATATAAGACTAATCTACTTAATTAGCATCTAAAGGGACTTAAATTAGCTAAAACTTAGTTAATTAGTGTTAAAAAAGTTTAACTCGGGTCGTGGTGTTACACAAGGGGGTCGCATGAGGTTTGCACGGAGAGGGTCTACCGAAGAGGGCAATAACATCGAAAGCATTTTAGGTGCACATATGATCATCTAAGTAATTTGAACGCACCCTTGAGGGGCCCATCTAGGGCGACATTAATTCATGGGAAGGTGATGATCGAAAGATTTGGATGCAACCCTCCTGTGTGGAGAAACTTCAAGTCCATCAAATCATCTTAATAACCTAATTTCTGGCCCTCAAGTTCAAAATTCTTAGAATGTATCAATTTTTTCTTAACTTCAATTCAAGGATGAGTCACATTCGAAATAATGTATGAAACATGGGATCAATGACATGTAGGAATAGTGGATGTGTGTGTCACATTTAGATTGATTGTAGAAAGTTGACTTGTGGGCCTGGATGATTGGGTTAGGGTGCTCAGATGGGGTGGACTCAGGCCACATCAATTCATGAGAAGGTGGGGATTCAAAGATCTTGATGTGACCCACTCTATGCAAAAATCTCATGTCTGTCACATTATCTTAACCCCTTGATCTGTGGCCCTCAAGTTTTATGATTTTAGAATGCATGTTTTCTTAATTCAATCAAAATGTCAATTCCATTCGGGCTGGTGTAAAAACATGGGTCGATGACATACGTGTTTGGATTTATGATAGGAAGTCTTTTTAAGTGGGCCATGCATATCTAAGTAATTTTTGTATTTGCTCGCCAAAAGATTCCTCTATACATGTGGTTACATTTAAGTAAGATGTACCTCTTAAGTCTTGTGTGGGACCAGGTAAGGCTCTGAAAAAAGGCCTGTTTGGCAAGTCTTATCTGTTTGAAACAGATTCAATTCAAAGAGATCTATTTGACCCTTTTATAAATAGACTATATTTGGTAAAAGATTGTAGTATGTATGATTCAAATAAAACTATTTGAAAAAACATGTTTGGTCGACACAAAATAAGAGCTTATTAAAAGGGCGTTTGGTGTCCTTTTTTTTAAAATGTAATTTATTATAAAATTTGATTACCACATTCATTACAAAGTGTTAAGTATTTAGATATTTGTTTATCTTCATAAAGATCACCTTAAATAAACACATTAAAATTAGTGGTATTCTACTCAAAATTCAACCATTCTATATGATGCCATACTCCTAAATCCAATTCCTTCGACCCCATTCCTTTGCCATCATTTTGCAATCATGTCCAAACAATACCGAGAGTGTTTTAACCAATTCCAAACACAAACCCTCCTCTGCTAAACCCAATTCCAACCCAACTCAAATCACCTCCACCCACTTGCAATCTTGCTTCAATCGAAAGGTTTTATTCCAAAATACCAGAAGTCCATAAATCTCAATCAAAATAACCACAAGATTCACTGCTTACCTTTTGCAATTGGCTGCACTAAAAACAGAAATGTGGAGTCTTTGTCATAATAACAACCCAGATTTCATATACCAATTTTCTTTGCAATCACAATATAAATGTATATCAATTTTCTTTGCAAAATTTTGACCAATGTAGAAGGCATCATAACCATGAAGAGCAGGATGTTGTGGTCCTGAATTCGAAGTGAGAATTTTGATTTGTCTGTTCCTAATCATCATGGGAAAGAAGGGCATAAATAGGAAAATTTTCCACCCAACATCTCTTACAAACAAGATACCAAGAAATCTCAACCCACCTATGTTTCATTCATTGAAGTTCCAGTTGATAAAGGTAGTGGGTCAAAGCAAACCCAGGTCAGAATCAACCAGATAATGCTCAGTCAAATAGGTGCTCAGTAAAATGGAAACAGTTGGAACAACCTCCCTGATATTCTATGCCACCTATACTCTACTGTTGAGCATAAAATGGGAGTAGTTGCATTTGTATCAATCCATCTTTTGTACTAAAATCAGTCCATAAAAGATAAGTCTACCAGCGTTCAATTTACTGAAAAAGATAGTGATAGATGGTATCAAAGCTGGTCTTGTGATTCAGACATAACATTCCTTTAAAAAAAAAGAAAAAGAAAAAAACATATGGCGTCTTCACAATCTTCACTGTTACTCTCTCTAAACTCTCTTCACCATCTGATTAGTATCATATCAGTGAAGTTAAATTCTTCAAATTATCTCATTTGGAAGGCTCAAATCCTTCCATTAATTGAAAGCCTTGGAGTTGAAGGTCATCTCAAAAATTCTCCGCCAGTTGACGTGATACTCAATGATAAAGATGAGACGGTGCCAAATCCAGCCTTCACATCTTGGAAAGATCGCGATGTCCTTCTTAGAAGCTGGATGATAGGTACTTTGTCTGAAGAAGCTTTATATTATGTAGTTGGCTGTAATGCAGCCTAAGATATCTGGAATGCACTTGAAGAAAATCTTCTCCAAGTCACTAAGGACTGAGAAGTACAGTTGAAACAGCAACTGCAAGACATGAGACTTAGTTCTCAGTCTTCATGTGAATATTTAAAATCTTTCAAGAAGGTGGCTGATGGCTTGACTGCAATTCACAAACCCATACCTGATGATGACAAAGTAATATACTTGTCTCGTGGGCTTGGGGAGAAGTATAATGTTTTATGCGGTCAAAACCTCCCTTCCCATCCTATTCTCAATTTGTTACAGCAGTCCAAAGTTATGATTTGCGTGTGCAAATTATGAATTTTGCACCTCAGCAAATTGACACAAACATGGCCTTCTACGCTAATCGCCCAAATGGTGGACGTGGCTGTGGCCGAGGCAGAGGAAATTCTAGCAATGGGGTTAACTCTAACGGCCGTGGGTTTGTTCCAGCCAGCCAAAACAGTGGCTTCAACATATCTAATAGTCAAAATGGGTTCACACCTAGTAATTACAATGGGCGGCAAAGTCTTTCAAACCCCACCTACCGTGCTTTTGGTCACAATCAGCAGCCCAACCGAGCTCAAACTTCAACTGCATGAGTTCCAAAAAATTTAGCAACTGTGACTCAGAATTCCATTGCTGCTCCAACTAGGTCCACCAACACAAGAGCCCCACTTATTTGTCAGATATGTGACCGTCGAGGTCATTCTGCTACAAAGTGTTGGTATAGGTGGGATTATGCTTATCAAGCCCATGATATACCACCAGCATTGGCCGTTGAGGATGTTGACCCCACACTCTACATGGACACGGGAGCCAGTGCACACATGACTAATGATCCAAGTAATCTTACAAATTTAGTACCTTATGCTGGATCTGACAAAATTATGGTGGGGGATGGATCTTGTTTAAATATCTCTCATTTCGGGGATTGTGTGCAATATAGAAATATCAAGCTCAATGATGTTCTTGTAGTTCCAAAAATGAAGAAAAACCTTGTTTCTGTTTCACAATTGGAAAAAGATAATGCATGCACATGTGAATTCACTGACTCAGATTTTGTGATCAAGGACAAAGCAACGGGCACAACGCTGGGCTCGGGGCATAAACATGAGAACCTATATGCATTAAATAAAGCTGCTAAGATAGCTCTTTCAGCAGTCCGATCGGGTAAAGCTGCGGAAGACATGGCATCAGAGCTTGGGTCATCCCAACTCAAGGTTCTCGAAGATTCTAAATTATCAACATGTGATAGATGTAAATAAATGGGAAAAAATTCCAATATTATGTAGTAGTTGCCAATTGGGCAAGAGCTACTAGTTGTCTTTTACTCTGCGAAATAAAATAGAAACTAAACCACTTGCTAGGATCCATAGTAATCTGTGGGGCCTGGCACCAGTTTCCTCTTTCCAAGGGATGAAGTACTATGTCGTCTTTGTGGATGATTTCAGTAGATTATCCTCGCTATACCCAATTAAGAAGAAGTCTAAATTTTTTACTATCTTTCTAAAATTTCAAAATTTGGTGGAAAATCAATTCACAAGGAAAATAAAAATCTTCCAAAGTGATGGAGGGGGCGAGTTTCAATCTGCTAAATTCATTGAGCACTTAGAACAATGTGGAATACAAAGACAAGTGTCCTGTCCTAGTACCCCAGAACAAAACGGTGTTGCCGAGAGGAAGCATCGACACATAGTAGAAACGGGTCTCACAATGTTGTTTCATGCTAAACTGCCTAGATGTCTATGGGTTGAAGCCTTCCTAACTGCAGCATTTCTTATAAATTGACTCCCCTCCCAAGCAATTCAACTACAAAGTCCTTTTCACATGCTATTCAAGAAGCATCCAGATTATTCCGTTCTCAGAGTTTTCGGATGTAGATGTTTTCCATATCTCAGAGATTGGGCTTCATCCAAGTTTGAACCAAAATCCTACCCTTGTGTATTCATTGGTTATAGCACAACTCACAAAGGATTTAGGTGTTATCATCTGTGAGACCCCGACCCCTAATTTCCAGGATTAGTGTTTTCTTAATTGTGGACTAGTTTTCTAAAATGAGATTAGTGGTTGTTTGGGTGAGTCTGTGGGTTAGAAAGACCTTTCATTAGCTTTGGGGAGTTTTGAAGGCCAGTGAACCCAGTTAATGACCGTATGGTCCTATTTGTTTTGCGTGGTCAGCTTGGGGAGATTCTTTGTGATTCCCAAAAATTCTCATTCCGATTTCATTTGACTAGTATCGTCATTCCCTACAACTTTCGTGTTTGCTCCGTACCCATTCGAAGCTCCGAAAATCAGTTTCTCTAGCCCTGGGGGTAAACCAGTCTTTTCACATTGAATCTGGACCCAAATTTCGAGATCTCAAAACCATGCCAAAATTATACTTTTTGAAAAATAGGTTTTATAAGAAACATTTTTCTCTTCTTTATCGATCGCATCCGGGGCCCAGAAATGGATGTTTTAATCCCGACAAGTTTAAATGATAGTGGGACCCACACCCACCCTTTTATAAAAGGGCCAGCCCATTCCTTCTTCCCCATTGAGTTCCAGCAGAATGAGAGAGTGAGAGGAACCTCAACTCCTTAGGGTTTTTCCCATTTCCTCTTCTTCTTCCTATTTTCTCACAAAACCCACCTCCAAGCTTGCCAAAATGAGAGATTTGCGCTCATTTTCTTCTTCCCCTCATCTCAAGCTCTCTATTGATGCTATTAGAAGAGAAATCCAGCCACATTGAGGTTCTCCTTGAGCTAGTCTTGTTTATTTGAAGCACTTTCAAGTAAGCAATCATTTCAATCTCCTAGATTTGTGTTTTTCTAGCTCTAGAGAGTCTCTACCTTCTCTACTGGGAGCTCTCTTCTTCTTGTTCTTTGGTTTGCCATTTTAGGGTTCTAAGATGGGTTTGTTTTGGGGTTTTTGTGTAGATTGGAGATTTGTGGCTTGAGAGTGTGATTAGGAGCTTGATTAGCTACTTTGGAAACCAAGGCAAGTGGATGATTAAATTGTTTTGAATATTGGCATATTTTGTGAGAAAAGCTTGATTTTATCAATGATTTTGATGATTTAATACTTGCTAATTACGATGACTTTTGTGGGCTTTGAAATGACATATTGATGAGTTTTTCCCTCTTATTTAATCTCTTGAAAACATATACATTGCTATTTTGTAAATCTTGTTTTTTTTTTTTTTATACATATGGATTTCCATGGATGATGAGTCTCTTGCATTGAATGAGGTTGGAATTGGAAGGAGAATTAATGCCTTGATGGAAGGATAGTTGGAGGATAGGATTAGAGGTTGAATGGAAAGGAATAGACCCATTTCATGTCAGGAAATGGATGAAGTCGAAGTGGAATGGTTTGGGAAAGAAAGAGCATAAATCTACACCTGATGTGTAGTTCCCGCAGCTGGGTGGTCACCTTGGCGGCTAGCTGACAGGTGACCGGCGGCTAGCCGACCCAGATTAGGTTACAAACACAGAATACTGTATTTTAACAGGTGAACTGCGGTCAGCCTCACGGTCAAACAGCGACTAACCGCCACCTAAAAGCCCTGTGACCGTCAGGTAGCCAAAATGCGCGGTCAGAAACACAGAATCTTGTATTTTAGCAGGGTAAACCGCGGTCAGCCCCGCGGTCAGCCAGAGGCTAACCGCTGAACACCTCGGCGGCTAACCGCCAGCTAACCGACAGGTGACTGAATTTCACCCAGAATTCTTGAGTCTTTTCTATCGTTTTCAGATATGGTATTTGAAGGTTTGGATGGGTTGTTCTGATGCCCTACCACCTTAGAAAGACCTAGGGGATGACATAAGGAGAACGACTTAGAAAGAAACTCCATTTCGGAAAAGTATTGGGAATTTTGGATTCATCAACTTTCATAAGGAAACTTGGTATGTCCTCTATCATTCGAGTACCATACTAAAGGCAATAATAGACATACAAGATCTTTATACATGTTATCTGAATACGGAAGCCCCAATATATAGTCCGTAACTGTACAAGGATTCATTTCATTGTTTTACTCAGATTATATGTATCCTTAACCGATATCACTGTTTTTATCTCAAACTCTAATTTATGCACCTGACATATCCTGTTAGCCCCGTTTATGCATGAAAAGAGAATGATATGAAATGTGTGCCTACGAGCACCGTGCCCCGCCTGCTCGAGTGTTTTATACTGATATAGTTATGTACATGTTTTGATTTTCATGTGACCCATGTGTCGGCACCACTAAGCTTGGATGCCCTTGTCAGTCTGATCAATTGACTTGGGCCTCCCCCTCGTGCTCCCGCCAGCTGCAGCTTGGATCCTGTCCCTTTACCTGGTTCCATGGCCGTGGTCTTGTCTAGCTATATGTATATGTATATATAATGTTGGTTCTCGTCACTTCGCGTGTTAGAGACCAACGCCCCGAATGTGCTCTCATTACATTAGTGATGGAGGATTTAGCTTAAGTGTGATTGCCAATATGTTCCCCACGATTGTGGCTCCCCTGAAGAAGGGCAACTTGCAGGGTCCGCCTATGGACTGGGTTTGCAATGTGAAGAATACTCATTTTGCCAGATATCCATGTTTTATATTTGTTTCAAATAAATACATGTTTTACTAGATATATATATTTTACACATGGTTCAAAATGAATACATGTTTTATCAAGTATACAAGTTTTACACTGGTTTTAAATTTTTGCAACTTTTGATCAAATACCATGATTTATCATATATTTTATTATTCAGATTATCGTTTATATCTTTTCACCCACCTGCCAGACCGTCGTGTCTGACTCACTCTTTTGGTACTCAGGTCTAGATTTCTTCGCCCCGAGCTGAGTGCACGTGTTGGCTGTGGAGCCATAAGTTGCAGATTTGTTGCGTCGGCTATGTCATGTAGACATTTAGCTCGATATCTGAGTTACGTCACATGTGGGGTAGTGTTTATTTAGCTTGTTATTTGTATGGCTTTTATTAGCCTGTTCTCCGGGATTTTTAATTAATGCACATTGCTACTTGTAACTTGAACATATGTGGGAATGAAATATCTTGTTACTGTCAGCTCTGTATTTTAATGTGATGGTTTGTTCCAGTCTGATATGATTCTTGATACGATAGCTATATGCTAGCGGTTGAGTGCGATGCGCAATCCGATGGCCACGGAATCCGAGTCGCAACGCCACGTAAGCTTCCGCAAAATATTCAGAATGTGTTGGAATTGTCATCCTCACTCACGCGGATCCTACGAGAAATATAATTGTTACTTAAATCCCAATTTCATGCTCCCCGAGGTCGGGCCGCGGTAGGGTCCGGGTTTGGGGTCGTGACATCGTCCCCCATCCAGGAAAGTGTTTTTATCCAGGCATGTTGTATTTGATGAACATGTTTTCCCTTATGCTGATTCTCGCTCTCTATTTAGTACTTCGCAGGGGAACAATGTTGTAACCACATATGAGGAGTCACTACAACAAAACAGCCTATCTGCGACCGCATATCAGCAACCGCAAGCGGTCGCTGATAGATAATAACGACGGACTACAGTCACTGATAGTGGTCGCAGATTATCTAGCCGCTAGGTGGACTCCAGCGACCGAATGATCAGTGACCGATAAAAGCGACCGATGCCGTCACTAAAGCAAGTCAGATTTTCGGAGTGACGTGGCTCCACGTGTCAGCGACTGAATGCGGTAGTTGATATCTGTCGTCGCTAATAGTAGTAGCGACGGGATTCTGTCGCTGTAATAATAATAGTGACCGCATGCGATTGCTAATAATTGAATTAAAAAAATTAAAAAAAATATATCCTTTTCGGTCGTAGAAACTTTTTAGCAACCAAATGCGGTCGCTGATAGTGAAAAATAAAAAAAATCCTTTTTTCTGAATTTCCCAAAAAAAAAGTACCTGCTTTATATCCCAACACACACCAATTTATATATATATATATAAAGTAACTCCATTACGTGGTAATATCAACCTCATTCAATATATCAAAATATATAATACAATTCATTCGAATTGAAATAGAAATAAACTAAATCAAAAATTTTATACATCCAATAAACATCCATGTCTAAAGTATGTAGATCAATACAAACATCCATCATCGTCCAATAAACATCAATGTCTAAAGTAGATAAGTACAAAGGTAGAACAAAATGAAGAGAATATATACATGAAAAGATCTCACGCATTATCGCCCAAACATGCCTGTAACAAAAGAATAAAACATGTTAAATATATAGTATATAATATATAATTGA
This sequence comes from Persea americana, assembly GCA_029852735.1. NCBI lineage: Eukaryota > Viridiplantae > Streptophyta > Magnoliopsida > Laurales > Lauraceae > Persea > Persea americana. The sequence goes on along the minus strand of CM056818.1, from coordinate 27,372,339 downwards.
GTGATTTAGTTGATTGTACTAAATAGTAAGATTACCTCGTCGTCAGTCTCCTGCTGTGTTGTTGTCGCCACTGCATCTGCTAATTCATCAGGATCCAAGGACTGCAGATGCACACGCAGTATACGAAGGAGATCACAATCTCGACAGATCGCTTTTACAAAGTTAGCAGCAGTATGTGGCATTGGCTGGCATGATGACTGTGTAGACTAGCTACCAGAGCTGCCTATGCCACTAATAGTAGGTCGCCGTCGTTGTCCTTTGCCTTTAACGTAGTTCTTCTTGACAACCGACGCCCTCTCCCACAACTCTTGATCTATTGGCGGCCACGGGCTACCCTCAGGATAGCGCTCATCCATCAATGTATTATAAGTCTCCTGTCATTAGGTTAAAAATATATATATGCTATAAATAGATAATTACCCTAAAGAATGACGTTAAAAATTATAAACAACATAGACAAGTTATAAAAACTTACAACTATCTAGACAGCCTCAGGCAGACCATCCCGGGGTCGCCACGTAAACATCTAGCCAATGGATAGGCAGACTGATAAGTCCACAAAATTATAGTTTTCATTCATCATTTCATATGCATTTGTGGACTTAATTGGGTTAATTGCATAAAATTACACTTAATTTCATGATTCTATGCATTTGAGCATCAAAGTTGGAATCTTAGTAAAATTTAGTCAAAATTCATTACATTGCATGACTTTTGTGAAATTATGGATTTTCATTTCATTCATCACCCAAAAATTAGTTTTTTTAGCTTCACTAATGCATACATTCTAATTTTGACGCTATATGCTATTTTTAGAAAGTTGGGTATTTTTTGTGCATTAATTTTGCATGTATGGTCCATGCATAGTCCATCTAGATTCCTCACACTTGATTATTATTGACATCATTTAATTTTATATTTGTAGGATAAATCAAGAGTGGGACCTGGATTGGTGAAATTTGAGACACGCTTCATGGTGAGCCCACATATCTTGACATCTTGGTGGAGTTGGAAAGATTGGAAATTCTCAAAAATGGAAAGGGAATCAAATAAGCAAGCAAAGAAAGAGTCCAAGCATGCCTTGGACGTCCAACACGGGTCCTGCACATCCCATAGCATGTCAAACATAGAAGTTTCCTTAATTACACAATTATTCCCGGATTTTTCAGGGGCACCAATTTGAAATGGCCATAACTCTCAAACCCAATATCGGATTCGTGTAATCTACCTATCGTTGGAAAGATCTTTTCGTGTAGATATTCGTGGAGCCCAAGATTGCATAAATCGGAGCTATATTGAGGGAGATATGACCTCGGCAAGTTGCATGTTATAAATCTATGCGGGAATTACAAGAAGTTTCAAATTTGGCAACATAAGAAATGTTTGAGAAGTTCAATTTGGCAAGACTTGGAGCCCAAGAGACCACACTTAGTAGCAAATCCTCTCCAATTCAAACTCTTTCCAAGTGTGAAGACTAACTTTAGTCCTAAGCAAGAAATCTCTCCAAATAAGGAAATAAATCCTAAAGAAAAGGAGATTTTTTTCTAAAAATGAGGCATCAATATCTATAAAACCAACCCAAAAGGAGATGGAGGCATCTCACATCCAGCCCTCTCTCCAATTCCCTTCTTTCTTTTCTTCCTTTTTTGTTTTCCATTAGTTTTTTTATTTATTTATTTTGGTAGCCTTGGGCCATGTCCAAGGATTTATTTTGAAAGAAAGGTTTTGTGAAAAAGAAGTTGTAAAGATGTAATTTTTAATGACAAATCAAGAAGCTTTCTTTGCAATGGTGGGCTAATTTTCTTGATTAGAGCTATAGATGAAGGTAAGTAACTTCTTTTTATTTATTTAGTAATTCTAATTTGTGTTCCATGATTATGTGCTTAATGATTAATAGGCTTGTCTTTGTGCCCTAGGTAAATCTCCATTCTTAAATTCTGAAAATAAAAATTGGTTTTTGACTATACATGCTTAAGTTTGATAGGCTATGCTTAGGATTTAGATCTTTTGATGGTTTATGCTTACTTTTGATGGGTAGTTCTTAAATTATTTTTATTTTTTTATGAGATGAATGAAGTCTTGAATTTTGAATTTTTATGATTGAAAGGGGATTTTAAAAGTTAGATTTTTCAAATTAAAAACATTGATTTGTCTTTGATTTAAAATAAAAATTGGAACAAATTAGGATTACTTGATAAATAATTTGCGAATGCTTATTAGATTCCTATGCTCTAATCACTTTAATTAATTTATAGTTTTTCATCTTTCTAAATTAGCTGCTTGATTTTATATCTAAATACTCAAAACTTTCCTTGATTGTAGTTAATTAGTTTTATTAATCTAAAAGTTTTTTTAATTAACTCCTTGTGGATTCGACCCGTTCCTGCCAATGTCTCATCACACACCCGTGCACTTGCGGTATTTTATGATTGATATTGATCACATCACTGACCCTGGGACCTAGCCTCCTAAAAATAAAACTCGGGATCCACACATGTATATATATTAATCACATGCTCTCATACTAATACCATGACTGTAAAAATAAAATTAATCTGAAAAATAAAAACTTTGCAAAATACGTACCCTAGCAGCAACATGCTGCAGCTGGGATATACTGCTGACTTTATACGTGCCTGGTGCCTTGTTGCCTTTAGGTGCACCTGAGGCTCTATTTACGATGGCAGTCCCGCGTCTCTTAACCCAGCTTGCAGCTTTCCATTGCTCACACATGCCAGCCCATATGGTGGGGGCGCACCACCAGGGGCTGTACTCATGCATTTACTCCTCGGCCTGCCCTGGATGGTCGATCTAAGCATTCTGCAAATCTTTTTGTAGTTCTTTACTCAAATTATCTTTTGTTCGGACAGTGCACTTTTGCCAAAAAATTGTCTGTATTATTGATGCGTGCGCGTCGTCCCATCTATATCTTTTCTACAAATAAAAATATAATAACCATTAATATTAAAACCGTGATAATACAATCCAACACTATTAAACAATATTAGTTCATTAATGATATTATCTTATAGAATTAATAAAAAATACCTGAAATTCTGCCCAAACCGCATCCTTGTGGGCGAGAGGTGTGCTCGCCCACGTTGAGAACAAAGGGGACTCCAACAAAATGATACAATCTCAACTTCCTATAAGTTATTCAAGTTGAGAACAAAATTTTATCTCAATTCAAATTGGAAGTTCCTGAAATTGGGTGTATTTGCTATCTATTATAGTAATGGAAATTTTATCTTTCCGGGGCACACCATGATTCCACAAGGGTGAGTGGAGCCCACATGATTTTATTAATTTAAGCAGACGGAGAAAGGCAACGCATGTTTAGTATGACTGTGAAGACAAAATGGTGATATTACTTTAGTTGTGGGTTGAGAGGATTACAACGCCTACCACCAGTTAAATATTTCCTCTTTAATAATCAAATAACTTTAATCAGTTAAAAAAATCCAAAATTGTAATGTCATCCTAAGCTAGATTTATCATGTTCATCACATTCCAAAAAAATATAAATACTGCAAGAGCACATGTATTTCAAGAAACTGGCAATTGTTTGAAAGCCAAATAAACTGTCTGAACCAATATCATAATGAATCCACAATAAATAGAGATAAGTTACTGAGATTATCCAAAATTTCATCATCACCAAATAAATGTTCAAAAATAGTAACAACCCACTGTTATGATATCTCCCAGAAACTCTCTAAAAGTGTCTCTAAAGTTCCTCATAAAATCCGAATATGCTTGAATTGGAGACCTTCCTCTAAGAACAGGAAGAACATCACATCCCAATGAAATTTACTCCTGATTTCTTCTTCCAAACCTTCCTCTAAGAACAGGAACAACATCACATTACTGTTATGATATCTCCCACCTCAGCCGAAACCATTTTCCACTCAGCGGATCTAATCCCACTCAATCGAACCCAAATCTCAAAATCAGAAGGCCCTCGAACCCATTCACAGTAGCCATCACCCAAAACCCTTAGCCAGACCCATCCACATCATCCGGAAAGCCATCAAACCCAAATCCCCTTCCTGTCGGGACCCCAACTATTCCCTTCACCACGGCCCATCCGTCCACCACCACAACCCATCGTCCCAAACAACCGAAACCACTCCCCTCACTCCATCTTCGGCCAAGCCAAAGCCCCATACTCCATTACCCCAAAACCCAGAATAAATAAATAAAAAAGAACAGAGAGAAAGGGCAAAAAATACTGCATAATGGGTCATTTGGAAACAGGCCAGATGACTAAGAAAGAATGATGACACCCCCACAAATATAGAAAGAGAAGAAGATTCACAAACAATTCTCCATCAAAGAAAGGGAAAAACTGAAAAATAAAAAATGCTTGCCTCAAAACTGCATCACCAGATGAAAAACCCAAGCAAAAGCAGAGCTCTGCAAACACCCCACAAATCCTTAAACCCATAAACTCAAAAAACCACAACACCCACCTCCCAAAACTCCCACAAGGTCCTCAAAGTTGCCTCAACAACACGCAGAATGGGCCGGCGAGGGGTGGTCCGGCGTGGCGTGGGGTTGGTCCTGCGTCTCCCTCCTTTCCCTCTTCTCCTTCTCTTCTTTTATTTCTCCCTATTTTTCTTTCTAATTTCGTACTGCCCTACTGTCTGTGCTCTGTTCAGTGATGAATATAAGAAGGATCAGCGACCGCTTTGAGCGACCGCTGTGCGATCGCTATTATTATTTTGTCGCAAAAGGTCTCCCGCCAGTTGTGGCGTCAGGGAAAAAAATAGCAGCTACGGATCAGCGACCAGCGACCGCTTAACAGAAATAGCGACGCGCTTTGCATGCGGTTGCTAATAGTAGTCGCTATTATCCCCGTTAGCGACCGAATATTGCGGTCGCTGGAAACTTTGGTTGTTGTTGGCCTTTTTCTTGTAGTGAGTTTGATTAGTAGCAAAATTCAGAGAAAAATGACTCACCGTTATTCATGGGGAGCAGACCAGCACTATGGACAAGTTGACTGTAGCCACGCAAGTCACCCCATGGCACATGTCCTTGCTTGGTGGATCCGCCTCTATCCTCTGACCGCGATGTAGTGCACAGGATGCTCACGCTTCTTGTCAGCAGTCCATAAGCCCCACATGTACTACATTACCACCTGATCAGCAATTACAAGATGGGGACACACTGTTAGAAAGTGTTACTAGTCAAATCGAGGATGTGGATCCGATGGCAGTATCACATTCCAATTCTGATCACCAGCCCACATGCCGCATTCCATCTGTTGTTGACATCACACAACCTATTTCTATACCTACTACAGCACAGTCAAATGAAGCCACGTTGCGCATTATTGTGCCACCTCATTCTCAACAAGCCACTACTATGCCACATATGTCTCATGAAGACACTACTATGCCACATGTGTTTCATGAAAACAATGTGCTGGGCACCGCCACTACAAGCATGCATTCTCCACCAGGACTTCTTCATTCACGTGGAAACAGTGAGCCACAACCACCTGTCCAAATGGGTCACACAATGACCACGCGATCTCAGGATGGCACTCTAAAGTCTAACTCCAAATATTTCTCATCGGACTATACATGCTTTGCCGATGCCACCCCGCCTGAGCCCAAGACTATTAAGTCTGCTCAACAACATTCAGGTTTGCCAGTTCCAACTAAGGCCTTTGCTGAACCAATCTCAGTACGGCAGGCTTTAACTCGTCCAAATTAGGTGCTTGCAATGCGAGAAGAGATTGATGCTCCGGCTCCAAATCAAACTTGAGTCCTTGTACCCCGCACTCATAATATGAATGTTGTGGGCTCAAAATGGGTGTTTAAAACAAAGTTGAAATCAGATGGGTCTATTGATCGGTTTAAGGCTCGATTGGTAGCAAAAGGGTACAACCAAAAGGAAGGGATTGACTATGATGAGACATTTAGTCCGGTTGTGAAACCCACTACCATTCAAATTGTTTTAAGTCTTGCCGTGGTTAAAAGGTTGGCCTATTCGTCAACTAGACGTAAAAAATGCATTTCTGCATGGTTTTCTTAAGGAATCCATTTATATGGAGCAGCCTCCTGGGTTTGTTAACACCACATATCCTTCATGTTTGTCTTCTCAAAAAGGCTATATATGGGTTAAAATAAGCACCAAGGGCCTGGTTCAACAGGTTCAGTTTTTACTTGCTTCAGATTGGGTTCTTCTGAAATCAGGCTGACCCATCTTTACTTGTCTAGCATTGTGACCAAGGCACCATACTTTGACTTCTCTGCGTCGATGATATCATCATCACTAGTGATAATCAATTCCTTCTCTCCTAGTTAATTGCGACTCTGGCCATGGAATTTGCAATGAAGGACCAGTCTGTTCTCGGTTTCGCAATCACTCAACCCATCAGGAATCATTAAAAATAATTATTTTGAAGCATCATCATTGATAAAACATGAAAGAAAAGTAGGAAGAACTTCCCCCTTTATGCACGGTCTTCTTTATTTTAGGATTTCAGGGACTCAGATTTTTTGTCATTGATCAAGCAAAATGAGATGAATATGGTGTGATCAATAGGGTGTATAGGGAGAGAGATAAAAGTTGCGTGCTTGAAGAAGTTTTCGAAGGAAAGCTGGTGGTATGGCAAAGAACTTCTGAATGAAGGAGGTGAAAGATGGAGATAGATTTGGGGTTGCAGAGAGGGTTATGAGGAGGAGAAATGAGAGGAAGGGGTTCATTATATATGGGCAAGATCATCATTTTGTAAATAACATGAGGATAAACTTGTCCGGAAAAAAATAGGAAATGGTCTATCCGCTTGAGACATTTTTGTCTATTTGGATTCTCACCGTTTTTGCTCCTTTCTCAAACACAGATGTTACCTCTTAAAACCAATCGAGATTGACATGCACAAAGACGTTGCAAATGGGCTAAAAGCTGTTTGAGTTTTTTTTTTTTTTTTTTTCATATAAGTGAAATAGAGGAAAGAACTAGACTTGGCAGTGATGGGATGATAGCACGATAGAAAGGTTTCACAGTAGATATGATTTTGGGGAAAAAAATCATTGCAGTCGGATCATCACAACTTTTGATTTGTATGTGGACCTTTAAGTTTGATTCTCAAATTACATTTTTCTTATGAAATTTGATTTAATGGTCAATAAATTATTGTCAAATCAGGACAAGGACCAGGGATTAGCGATTGTGAGGGGGTTGGGTCTTTACTAAGGGGTTCCCATTGATAGGGAAGAATTTTAGAAGCATTAATTTTCTCACCAATGTAATGGCAGAAAAGCTACCTCCCACCCAATCAGGGTGACAAGCAAACATGAGGTTCGTACTCACATAGAGGACAACACCGTCCAGCTGGTCACAATAAAACATGGCTGGTTGTCATAGCTAGCCATAAGGTAAAATAGAAAAATTAACATTCTGCTGCAGTGGCTTCTAACTTCCTACCAGCCACTTTATAATCCATAGAAAAGTTTTGGCAAAGTAGTAGCTAGTTCTGGTCAGAAAAATGAAAAATAGAAGTGGTTTTGCCTCTTTTGAATGAAGACCATTTCTGGTCCTACCGGTGTACATGAAATCCATCATATAATCAAGGATAACTAGGGATGTTTCTGGAGAACTTCAAGTTTCAATGGAACTTCCCTAGCGAGAGAAAAATGGAAATTAATCAAACTTTCATCCACCAAATTTAGAAAGATAGGAAATGTTAATTTAAATCTTTCAAAACATAAAAAAAATAAAAAAGGCTTCTTCTCTCTCTCTCTCTCTGTTTTTTTTTTTTTTTTTTTTTTTTTTTTTTTTGAAGTAAAATACATTTAGTTTACCACCCGCGGACGAGGTACGGGTAAGATGATATTGGAAACACATTCAATTTATTATATTATCATAAACACTCCTCAATTTATTGTATTAATAATTATACGTTGGTACATTTATCATCTCTTCAACATATTTTATACTGGTGGAAGAAGGGACAAATTAATATACCACCTTCTTCAACACAACCACATACATGCTCCAAGTAATACACTTATAGTTCTTAAACTGGAATAGGATTCACAAGCACTGACAATATACGTTCTTTGGTCTCATATGCGGGATTGGTGTATCCATCTCTATGTTGATACAGCACTTCAATCACACGTGTGAGATTTACAGTTCGCATGAGCAGAGGCACGGGAGCTGGAGTGGGCTTCAGGCATTCCTTGTTTATGTCTTTCCATGCATCCGCAGCCATGCTTTTAAACTTCTCACATGCCTCTTCATATGTGCTTCCATTCTCATTCATGTAGATCTGGATAATTGACGCCACATGCCCTCTCTCTTGTTCAAGCTTCACATTTCATAAACCAAAGGTGAGAATAATGATGAATAATGATTTAAATACAAATGTTTGTTCTGCAAGTGGTAAAGTTAAGGTAAAAATAAAGTAACTCCAATGGTCAAATATTCTCCCTTTATCATGTTTGAACGAAAAAATAGAATGAGAAAATAAAGTCTACCACCTGTTTTTGTTACCATAAATTTTGCCACAGGCTACTTTCTCTTTACCTCATAAAAAGTAGATAAAATGTGGTAAAGTAAACTCAATACAAAAAAACACCTGGTTTACCACAATCTCCAACTTTCACTTTACCTCGCTGCATACATTATATCACCTTTACCATCATGTAATATTTACTTCCCCTTTACTTTACTACATATGTAAACAAACAAGGTGGGGTCCATTGAAAAATGGTTTAAAAAAGATATGTACCTGATTTGATGTGATGTCATCCTTCAGTCTGCAAATTACAGAAGCGGCTTCAATGAGCTTTGGCATGTTTACTCCCCAGTCAAAGGCTTTCTTGGTTGCAACATCTCCCATGCCAACATATGAAGCCACAGAAAGCATAGGGTATGCACTAGTAATCAAGGCATTGGTCATATACTCTTCTAGTGTTGGGACATGACCTGAGTTTGACCATTGCTCTTCAATCAAGTAGCCTTTTGAGATTTCCTTGAACTACACGTGCAAACGAAGGAAACAAACTATTTCAGTCATGCAAAAAGCCACACATAATCATGTTTAAAAATGTCTCTGTTTTTTTCTTCTTTTTTTTCCTTGAAGGCCGAATTGAAGTAACGAGGAAAGAGGGAACTACAAGAACTGAGAAAAGTCCCAAAAGAATACAAATGGGCCCAAACCAACCTGCTGAGAAACAGGGGACTGTATGGCGTCAGAGAAAAGAAAAGACAAAGATGTCGAGTAAGGGTTATCTAGAGGGACAACGACCCTTTGGGGCCCTCCTCAAAGATCACTCAAATGGGGAGAGGGGAACTGAAAGTCTTAAAAATAAGCTTTAAGGGTTATCTAGAGGGACAACGACCCTTTGGGGCCCTCCTCAAAGATCACTCAAATGGGGAGAGGGGAACTGAAAGTCTTAAAAATAAGCTTGATTTGATTTCATATTTTGAATAAAATAAGCTCCAAAAATCAAACTTTGGAAAGTGACCAAAATTTCATAAGACCAGAATTCAACAATTGATAGGGTTCAAATGGGTGTCAATTCGGTTATTTACTTGAGTTCTTGAGTTGGTGAGCCCCAAAATCCTATGGTCTTCCTTGATTCATGGATTAATATTGCGCCTCATCTATGGAACATTTGGAAAAAGAAATTTCAAATTTCTTATTCCAAGTGGTTGTTTGGAAGGTTTATTAATTAATCTTTTCTAGAATCGTTGATGAACCCAGTAAGAAAAATCAGTTTCATAATCTAAATTTTGTATTTCACCCTAGAGTAGATAATATCTGTAACAATGAGGAAAGAAAAGTAGAGAAGTAGAAACCTATCCATAAGTGGGGCTCACATTTGGAATACAAACCGTTCAAAATCCCTCTCTCTTCTTGTTCTAACATTACATAAAATTTCATTCCAGCCATCGATGGTTCACTTATTGAATACATGATTTAGCTATAACATCCTAATGCATAAGAAAACAATAACTCATTATGAACATCACGTCTCTTTCATGGGTGAGAGAAATTAAAGAAGTATAATTGTTTAATGTACCACTTGCTTTAAGTAGGGTATACGATAGGATTTCCCTTCTTGAGCCAACTCTTCTTCAAATTTGTCAAAAGTGTCTAAGAGTGCGGAAAAATGCAGCTTCATGTAGTCAGGAAACTTATTGATGACGCTTCGATCCCACCTAAATTTCAAGATAGGATGTGTCAATTAATCTCATCAATGTAATATTTTTAGGATCCCAAAAAACATATGAGATTTTATAAGGAACGCAAAAAAGGGGTAGTGATTTAACACAACAAACCTCTGGATTGCATCTGTGTATGGTTCAAGTTCCTCTAGCGTACCATGCACGTCATAGATGTCATCCATGATTGATGTTAATGATATAATTTTAGTCATCATCTTTCTAGCTCGGGAGTATTGTGGTTCGAAATACACTCCTAATATCCAAAAGTAGCACTCCACCACTCTATCTCTGATGAACGGTAACTTTGCAGCAAAATCCCAACTCTTCCACCACCTGTAGAAGAAAAATCAAAATTTCCATGACAAGTAATAAAGTGATTCATATTTTTTCTATTTGATATTCCAAATTAGTCAATTTTCCATAGCTCATGATACTTATATCTCTATTTGATTAAGGTGTGAAGCTCATAAAACTTACATTGAGACTTCTCTTAGCTCTTCTTGATGCAATAGTTGCAAAAGATTGAAATCTCGCTTTGCAAACTCTAGTAGGATATCACTTCGGTCCTTGTCTTCTTGGTAGACTGAGATGTAATAACTTGTTTGTAACCTTTCTATGCGCTTACGAAGAGGTAGCTCGAGTGCGAACTCAACCAGGGTTGATAGAGGTGGGTTAAGATGAGGGAGTGCCGAGTTAAGATGCTCTCTTGTAAAAGCAATGGCTTCATCTAATATGTTTTCTCCATGAATTCCCATATGTGCTGCTTCATATAAACTAAGCAAACTTCTTGTGTCACCAGCTAGAGTTATGTTGAATCTTCCTTCTTCATCTTTAAACTTCATGAATACATCTAGTTCACAATGTCGAAGAAACAAAATAATTTTTTTTTATTCGGAAATGAATGTAAATTGGATTAATCAATAAAGCATATGATGCAACCCACAAAGGGCATCCAGGTTGATTCAATAAGTAAATACACACACACACACATCAAAGATCTATGGATGAGGAAGTTAAAAATGGCTTCTTTTTTTTTTTTTTTTTCCAATTAGGAATCTTAAAATCACCTAGACCGGAAGATTTTTTGGCAAAATTCTGTTAACATATGTGGAATGTGGTAGGTTCGGACCTTATATCATTGGTCCAAAAATTCTTTAATTATGAATAGAAGTTTCATTAATAAATTAAATGAGAAATTTTTAGTTCTATAATATTATGTCAAAGGTAGTTAATTTGCTTAAAATTTTTTAGATAAATATAGAGTCCTTTCCAAATCACCTTCCTTTCAGGAAAAGCTCATGGAGCTGATGGGTCAGGTTGAGTGGGAAGATGGGTTGAGGCCCACTTCATATCAAGCCTGTTGTTCCTACGATCACACCTGACATGAGTGAATTTGACTTGAACTGTCTAATTGTTTGTGTTATTTTGTGTGGGTCCCAACCCTCTAGGCTGAGGCGCCATAAGAAAAATAATGTGGGTCCACCAAAAATTGCTGTTCAAACATCCATGTTGTTGCCAAGAATAATGTGGGTCCACTAAAATTGTAGGGCCAACTCAATTAGGTTTATCTACACGGAAGGAGGAGAGTTTGGTAGTTTTGATGGCACTACCTGAAATTTCTCGGCCAGTCACCAATTTACATTGTGTGAGTCGCGTGGGCTAGGTAATGTACAAAAAGGTCAATTTCAGTTGGATGAGTGCTGGGTCAGTTCCTTCATTCAATTTCCAACAGTGAATTAGCGCTCTCTCTCTCTCTCTCTCTCTCTCTCTCTCTCTCTCTCTCTGTCTGTGTTTTAGATAGAGTTTATGCAGTTAATATTTTTGTTAATAGGCGACACCTAACCCTGTAATCACTTAACTATGTGTTTTAAGTTCTAGATTAAATAACTAGCAACATTATCTAAAAGATTATAAATCTTTTTCGGATGGCTAATACTCATAACTCTCTTATTTCTTTTAAGACGCCAAGCCAGAGGATCCAACTCACGGAAAGAATATATGGAGAAAAAAAAGGTTACTTACCCGGTGACACATTGTAACCTTCTTGCCTCAAAAGTCGAAATTGGAGTGCAACTGCATGCAAATCATCACTATAATCCCTCCCTGATTTGTATATCCGGAGTAGAGCTTGTGCAATCTCTTCTTCAAAGTGGTAGGCCACTCCTAGACGTTGGACAGCGTCGATCAAATTCAGTTCTTGCACATGATCGTCTACATTCCTTATCATTCTCCTCACTTCTTCCTTCAACTCATTAGCTCTCTGTTGAGTTTGTGCATCAGGTTTCTGCATCAACAAGTCATGGACTCCGATTTTATACCAAGAAAAAGAAAAAACATGGACTTCGATAGATAAAGAGCTTATAATTCTTCTCAAGCACACTTGCGCGCTTTTTCTTTAGGATATGGAAATAGGTATATTCGCTATTAGGCTTATAACTCTTCTCAAGGATTATACATTAATTCTCACCTGACTTGTACCAGTTTGGTTTAAGTGGGTCAGTCAATGGACCCCAAATTTACTTGAATTCGGTGGACCATTGTTGTTCGGAATACTTATTAAATGGGTCCAGGGCTAATCCAAAAGGAAGTCATTTATTACTGTTCTATCTTTTTTAAAGGTGGGTCCCCCTGACCTCTCTAATTTGTCGAGTTAAAACCTCATAGGATCTTAGCCATTATTTCTATGAAATGATACATGCCAAGGTTTGTATGGGAGTCACCATGAGATTGATTTCACTTGACCCATGTGAGGCTCGATCCAAACCATTCAGTTTAGACGCCCTTTTGACTCCATACATTCACAACAAGCTCAAACTTGGCTTCAATCGAGAGCGATATCTATATAGTGTAATATTTAGCCATGCAACAGCCTTCATTCATTCTTACCAAGTTATCCGGAGAGGATGCAACAAAGCGATCACCCCATATCTCCGGAACATAGTTCACTGATCTACGAACTACCTCAGAAGTGTTATTTCCTTCCGGATGGTGTTTGTTTGGAGCATCTGAAAGGCTAGAGCTCAATACAATAGACATAATTGTTAAGCTTTGGAAGAAGAAGATAAAGCAGAAACGATGGGGAAGAAATGGTATATCTTAAAGCAAGCTGTGGGTGAGGGCTTAACATGGCTGGCATTTTATAGGCTCCTTTGTAGGCTGCTTATCAATGTCTGACGCAGTATCATGTGATGAATTTTTTAAACACTCTACTCTGAGATGTTACACGTTGAGAGATATTTTCCCACTCAAGTTAAGGATTTCAATGGGAGGTTGAGAATCAAAGAGTACTATAATAGAAATATTACCACACTAGGGTAAGCCCACCATCTATGTCGAGCCATATGGCAAGTTGAAAATGACATTACAACCAAAACAGAAGAAAACAAAGTAAGAGGAAACGCATGCCGAACTGAGCACGATGAAAAGCAGCAACAAACTGATTAATCTTAAACAATATTAATTACATGCATTAATCACATTATCAATTATGTGATCAATCTTAATCACATTATTAATTACTTAACAAAGTCTCTTCGGTGGGAATGACATTTATTCTAAAGGGATTGAATTATCAATAGGTGGGCCCAATGACTGCGTTTTGCTCATCCCACTTACGGGAAGCTTGCACACTAAAGAAAAAGTGACTTAGATTTAGATCAAGATATATCTATGTTAATTGTTAAGACCTAAACATTTGCATTCGGACTTTAGCTACAGGCCATTATAAATACATTATGGATATTTGTACCTAAAATTAATAGACTAACTGCTCATTTCATATCCGAAATCAGGTAATTCATTGAGTCAAGAGTAGAGTCGGAATGTTTTCTTTCTTCCTTTTGCTGAATCTGGTTTCAAAACACGGTATCTGTATCAAATCCAGCTCTCTAGCTAGAGATGGATCATTCTTCACATAGAAAAAAAAAAAAAAAAAAAAACAAGAGGAAGTTCTAATTAACATGTTATCTCATTCTTAGTTCAACCAATTCGCATTTAAGTTCTCAAATCCTATTTCAAGAATTAACACGATTCTAAAATCCGATGGTCGTTTTCTTCTTGACTTTCGAATTTGTACTCATTTGATTATTGACTTCGAATTTGTTCAATTCAAAAGTTCAGGTTGGTCAAGGTCATTAAACTAATTCGTATGCAGTCATCAAAAAGTCTATCAATATTAGGCTCTCCCAACTGTAATCTAATTTGCTTAAAATAAATTTGCTTCCTTGTATTTACTCTACACCAAGTTTCATTCTAATCGGAATAGGTCCACTCATTATAACGTAACCAAAGTTTCATCCTTTACAGGTGATTCATTTGAAGGTCGGACCAACTGTCCTGATTCATATAATCACTCTAAATAGAAAATCCAATCACAACCAAATCAAATGATAACACTTTACCAAAAGAAATCAAATGATAACGGTAGCTTAAATAGGAAACCTAATCAAATAATAAAACTTCCCTAATATTACCAAAATCTAATCTAACAATAATCTAAGATAAACTCATCATTTTCATAGACAACCTTCACTACTAGAGAATGAGGTATTGGCGCAGGAAGAAGCCGGCGGCCGCCAATGGCCGTCGCAAAAGAGGCATTAGCGACCGCCTATTGCGGCCGCAATAGCGGTCGCTAAAGCCCTCGTTAAACACCCCCCCCCCCCCCCCACGAAACCCACTTTTCTTTCTTCATTTTTTTCTTTCCCCTCCCGCGCTCGAGACTGTGCCCTCCCGCGCGCTTTTCTATCTCCCCCCACACCAGCCACGCCACCGCCAGAGCCGCTTGCGCCGGAGCTAACACCGGTTCCCTCTCTCTCCCTCTCTCTATTTCTCTCACTCATTCCGCCAGTCTTTCCATCTCCCTCAAAGACGCCGGAGCCGACACTGCTGCTGCTCGCTCTCCCTCACCAGCAATCTCTCTCTTTCCTTCACTCTTCCTCTGTTTTCTCTCCTCCATTAAACCTCGAAGCAAGCTTTGATCGTTTTCAGTTCCTGTAACAAGCCTCTTTCCGTACGCTCTGCATCAAAATCGTTTCCAGGTATGTTAATGATCTTTCCAGATCATGCATTTTTTATTTTTTTTTAATGTGGATTAGTTCTTTCTGTCATTGCAATCGATCTAGTTGGGTGTTTTGATTTTTCTTTCCTTCTTTTTGGAAACCCTTGTCTGGAAGTATCTAGAGTTAATGAAATCTTACATTGTGAACTCGTTTTCAGAATTCACCTAAAATTCTGATAATCTCTTGCAGCTCTGAATTCTGATTTATCTTGTGGCCCCAGGTCGGGATGATGATTTGCACACACTTTTTGTCCCCTCTGATATTGGCGCCATCAAGTTTATGCTTGTGTTGTGCATGGTATGTTAGTTAGTGACTATGGGTTCACACATAAACAAGAGTGAACTGGTTTCCAACATATTTGGGGAGAAAATAAAAGAATGGATGATTTTTTATTTTTTTTTGGCAGATTGTCCATGGCACTCTAGACCATCAGCCTACACCTTGAAGAGCTAAACTTTGATTACATACCTACATTACAATGATAGGTTACTTTCTACCCCTTGAATTCGGAACCTCTAACAACAGGACTACATATAAGTTTTCTTAATCCATCCTATAAATAAATCATCAGCAGGGCCAACATCTAACCTCTCAGATATTAGTATCCCCTTCTACATTAACTTTGTAGCACATTTCATCCCAACTTTTTTTTTTTTTTTTTTTTGGATTGTTGAGCCCATCATTAAATTGATTGTGCATAAACTAGGCGATTTGACTCTCTTTAGTTTGTTATTTTAATCATGTGGATCAATGAGACGGTAGCCCACTGTGATTGGAATTAAACTTGGCATAGCACTAATCGAAAAGAGGATAGTTATTTTGAGTGGTATGGAAACATGAGCCCCATTGTTAGGGTTTCTTAGGTAATTCTTTTGAGTTCCACCATCAAAGAATCTACACTGACAACCCCAGCTTGGTGCCAAGGGGTGGTAATGAATACCCATTCAACCGAACCCAATCCATAATCAACACATGAAAATTAGGTCCTGTTACGTATGTTAGACCCATTTAATTTTTGGGTTAGGATTTGACTAGACTGAGTTGGACTGACGATATTTGTGTTTGCTTATGGGCACATGTGGTTTCTAAGGATGTAGACCCAGAACAGATGTATAAAAGTTATTGCATAAAAAAAGATTAAAAAAAATACCTACATTTCAAACAGATCTGAGGCCTCATGAGTTTCACGAGTACTTCAGAGAACAGCACAATTTTATTAAGAGGTGGACACAGGACACGCTTTCCATTCTCAGTCGGTGAGCTCATCAAAGGTGATCTGTAGATGCATGCACACTAAGGAAATGTCTCTCCTACCAGCAGATTGTATACTGTGTTTTGCGATTGGCATTGTGGGGCCTACTTGGCCATTTTTATTATTGAGAGTATGATACTCATTAGATTATTCTAATCATTGATTTAACAACTTTTTTTACTTATTGTCCTTTTCCAAGCAAACCTTGTGCTAAAAATTGGATCATCAATTGTCTTTGATGGTAACCTGTTTGTTAAAAAATCTTTTTTTGTTTGCATATTAGTATTAGAAATCTAGTTTAGTAAATTTCGAACTTGTTGAAGGATGAGATTGTATTTCATTCGATTTTAAAGCAAAGACTAAAAGTAGGGTTTTATGTTACATTGAAGCACAAATATTTTTATTTGTAGGGCTTATGCCTGAGGCTAATTTTCATGAGTTTTGAGAAAGATTGAAGAAACTTTTGTATGCTTTTCTATGCGAAAGCTTCTCCCTTGTCACTCTGTTCTAATGTGAAAACTGGGTATGAGACCCCTACCCTAAGACACTAATTTTTTGGTGCAAAACCAAAGTGGGTGTGAGCCTTTTCAATCTTCCTCTTTCTATTTTCTTGTTGATATGTAATCTGAATTGTAGTTTTGTTGTAGATCGGAATCAACTTTTGAAGGCTGTTTCTTGGAAAGCTTTTTTTTTTTTTTTTTTTTTTCTTGTTATCAGTAACAGGTATATTTCATTGAAAAGGTAAAAAAAAACAAATGTCTTACAAAACATGATAAGAGAAGAAGGAAAGAGTCATCGGAATAAGAGCATTGTATCCAATCCATGTTGGAATCCGGTTGTCGCTTTAGTTGTCTTCTAGACCATCATTTGTCAAACTTGAAGTACAAGTTAAGGCCCATTTGGATCTTCTTAAATCCCACACAGATATGGAGTTTATGTGTGTATGTATTATGAATGGGGTTGATTCTTTTGTCTTAATCTCTGTGTTGGGTTACGGTTTTTGTAGATTGTATTGAGTATATTACCTGAATTTATACTGTTTTTATTTGTTATAATAAGATGTGGTAGATGAATATGGAGATTCTTTTGTAGATTGTGTTGGATTGGAACTGGGTGGCCATGTATGATGGGTTCATCATCATCATCGTCATGAAATGGAAGGGGAAACTAGTAGTGTGTAGAATTGTTAGTAACGGGCAGTTCTGAAACTGATGCAGGTCTATGAATGCTCAATATCATACCAAGATGCCAGTTTTATTATGGAGGGGTGCTATAAAACTGGCTTTTCCATTTATAAATGTAGCCCAGTTTGTGGAGACTATTTGGATGCATGCAAATCAAGGGATAGGATAATGGCAGGAGCCCAAGTACCTGCGAGGCTTACTTTTTATTATTTTTATTATTTCATTATCTGCTGTGGCCTAAATTTCACTTAATCATGGCAAATACCATTTAGTTTACATGAAGTACAAGAATTTAGGTTGGTTCCTGTTTTTGAATAACCTGAATAGAAAATACCATTTATAATTCAATTATTTAAAATAAGATTAAATCTTATGAATTCAGCTAATTGTGCTTGCTCATTTTAGATTTCTACAGAAATAGTTGCTGAGATGAACAAGAGTTGGATTAATTTACCGAATAGGATGTCTAGGGAATACGTGGATGGGATTAACCATTTCATAGAATTTACCAATGGGTTTGACAATGAGTTCATCAGTTGTCCATATAGAAAATGTGCGAACCGGTATTATTATAGAAAAGAGTTTGTCCGAGAGCATCTGATTGTGAACGGATTCTTGAAGCAGTACAAGAATTGGATAAGATATGGAGAAGAGTATATTTCTTGTCGCAGAGAGGAAAGAGATGAAATTGATGTGGATGATATGTCAGAGACTGATCCGATGATCGCGATGCTAAATGATATCGCGTGCGGGTTGGCACTCAAATACACAAGCTGTGAGACTGAGGGGGCGGATGGGAGTAATCCTCGCTCCGGTGCCGATGAAGAAGCGATGAGATATTTTGAAATTCTAGACGATGCACAGACAGAATTGTATCTTGGATGCAAGGACTTCAGTAAATTGTCCTTTATTGTTGAGTTGTTACATTTGAAGGCATTGAATCAGTTGTCTGACACGTCCTTCGATATGCTCCTCCAGTTGTTGCATCGAGTGCTCCCATCCGGTGCAAGATGTTGTGATCTAGGGCCTATGAGGAGAGATCAAGCACACACAAGAATACGGAGATTTACGTGGTTCGGCTTTTGGCCTACGTCCATAGAAAAACAGGAGAATTCACTATGCAATCAGAAGAGATTGTATATCATAGAGACCCTAAGTCTCTATTTATTATATCAACCCCAAAACCCTGTTACACCCAAACACTACTTCTAATCACAGTAAACCTATGCTAATAGACATACTTCTAATCACAGTAGAACATGGACAATGCAGGGGCCCGGTTTACTAGATTTATTACTTCAATTGAGCCATACAACCTAACAAATCTCCACCTTCTTCTTTGAGCAACTTAATAAATTTGAATTCTCTTGTCTTCCCCTGGACATAGGCGAAAAGCCGAACCACGTAAATCTCTATATTCTTGTGTGTGCTTAGTCTCTCCTTATAGGCCCTAGATCACAACAAACTGGTATCAGAGCGATTTGGAGTGATCGGAAGAAATCGGACGGATCGAATTTCAAAGGGTTGATCGGAGAAGAGAACTGGTGGCTCACGGTGATTGAAGCTTGGGTTCGGAATCCAGATTTCTTGTTGCAGATAACAGGTGGGAAAAGAAGGTGCCCTATTTGCGCCTGGTTTCGTTTGTTGCAACAAAGAAGAAGAACGAGAAGCAGCTGGTTCCCTGTCTGTTCTGTAGACATCCGCCCGCGCCGTTCGTCGCCATCCATCACCGGATTTTGTGCCGGAACTGGAGGAGCAAAGAAGACAAGGCAGTTTGGGTTTACTTTGTTTTCGATGGGCCCCACATCGCAGTGAAAAACAGCCGGAGTCTTTGCCGCCGCCGTTGCGTGTCGCCGGAGGGGAGAGGTTCGCCGCTGTTGCTGCGCCGTGCCGTGGTCACAGGAGGAGAGTCGCTAGTCTGGCTCTGGAACAGAACCAGAACGTGAGGAGGAAGACAACCCAGATTTATGGGCTTGTTTGTGGGTTGAGTCCAGGTCAGGTCAAGCCAGATCCGTTTCAGAAGCCCATCCGCCAGGACAGATGTAGGTTCGGGTCGGGTTGAGTTGACCTGATCCACACAGGAAGCCCAGAAGTAAAGTAAAAGAGCGCTGACATCAGCAAATCTGTACGGTCAAAGGTAGATTTGACAAAATCGAAGGTTGAAAATTGTTTTCGCGATATCTTGACGACCCGGAGCCCAATCTGAGATCCGTTTGAACCTACGGACTTGTTGCGAGCAGATCTATGCGGTTGTGGAAGAAGATTGGTTGTTCAACAGTCGACGAAGGAGATTGACTGATTGGAGCGCAAAAACTTATTTCTGTGATATCTTAGCCGTCTAGAGTCGGATTTCAGATCCGTTTCTTCCAGCGTGCTCGTGGTGACCAGATCTACACAGGTACAGTGAAAGATTCGTGGAATGGCTGTGAAGTTTAAAATTGAGAAATTCGATGGAAACAACGACTTCGGCCTTTGGCGTTTAAAGATGCATGCTTTACTAGTTCAGAATGAGTTGCATAAGGCTTTGAAAGGAAAGAATTCTTTGCCTGGAAAACATTTAGATGAAGAGAAGGATGAGTTGTTGGAAAAGGCGTATAGTCAGATTGTGTTATTTTTTAATGATGGTGTACTACGAAAGGTTGTTCAAGAGAAAACTGCTGCTGGCATGTGGCAAAAGTTGGAGAACTTGTACATCACGAAGTCTCTCACGAATCACTTGTATCTGAAGAAGCGGTTGTTCACGTTACAAATGTAGTGTTTCAACTCACCCTGATTCTTTCACAAAAGCTATTATGGATCTGGAAAATATCAATGTTGAAATTGATGATGAGGATCAAGCTATTATTTTGCTGTGCTCGTTACCACCCTCATTTGAGCATTTTGTTGATACCATGATGTATGGTAGAGATACTCTCTCCAAAGAGGATGTAGAGGCAGCCTTTAACTCGAAAGAGTTGAAGAAAAAGGTTGCGGCTAACAATAATGGTTTGGGTGAGGGTTTGGTAGTACAAGGAAAAATAAAAGAATCCAGTAATAAGGGCAAACATAGATCCAATAGAAAAAACATTGAATGTTATTATTGCCGTGAGAAATGGCACATCAGGAAAAACTGTCCAGAAAGGCAGAGGAAAGGAAAAGAAATAATAGAAGATTCGTCATCTGATGATGATTAAGTCAATGTTGCAGATAGAAGATCAGATTATGTTTCCGACAATGCACTTTCTGTGATTGAAAATGGTATTCGTCCTAAGGATGAATGGATTCTTGATTCGGGTTGTTCCTACCACATGTGTCCCAATAAGGACTGGTTTACCACTAATAGAGAAATCAACGGTGGTAGTGTCTTGATGGGCAACAATGTTGCATGTAAGATGGTTGGGATTGGAACAGTTAAAATCAAGATGTATAATGGAATTGTCAGAACATTGGCAGAAGTTCGGCATGTTCCTGATCTGAAAAAGAATCTTATTTCTCTTGGTGCCTTGGACTCCGACGGTTGTAAGTTCTCGGCTGAAGGTGGAGTTATGAAGGTTGTGAAGGGTGCTCTGGTTCTTATGAGAGGCAATAAAGTTGAAACTTATATGTTTTGTCCGGAAATACAGTTATAGGTGGAGCTGCAGTGTCTTCCTCAGATGACTATGAATTTGTCTCAACACGCTTATGACACTTACGGCTGGGTCACATGAGTGTGAAGGGATTGACAATACTGAGCAATCGGAATTTACTATGTGGCACGAAGACAGGCAAGTTGGATTTCTGTGAGAGATGTATCTTCGGGAAGCATCGAAAGGTCAGTTTCAAGACAAGTATTCATCGCACGAAAGGTATCCTTGATTATGTTCATTCAGATGTATGGGGGCCTTCTAAGGTTTACTCTAAGGGTGGGTCTCGGTTTATGCTGACTTTTATTGATGATTATTCAAGGAAAGTACGGGTTTATACTCTGAAAAACGAAGGATCAGACCTTTTTTACATTCAAGCGATGGAAGGAAATGGTTGAGAAACAGACTAGCAGAAAGGTGAAGAAGTTGAGGATAGGTAATGGCAAGGAGTATAGATCGACAGAGTTTGAGAACTATTACATGGATCATAGCATAGTTCAGCATTACACTACTACTGAAACTCCACGGCAGAATGGAGTTGCAAAGAGGATGAACACAACGATCTTAGAAAGAGCTCGTTGTATGTTGTTTACTGCAGGATTGTCCAAGGACTTTTGGGCTGAGGCAGTAAATGCTGCAGGTTACTTGATAAATGGGTCTCCACACACAAAGATTGACTACAAAACACCGGAAGACATGTGGTCAGGTAATTCAGCTGATTACTCTAACTTGAGAATCTTCGGTTGTCCAGCTTATGCTCACGTGAAAACCAATAAGTTAGAACCAAGGGCTGTGAAGTGCATCTTGGTGGGATATGCTTCTAGGGTGAAAGGATACAGGTTGTGGTGTACTGATCAAGATTCACCCAGATTTATCATCGGTAGGGATGTTACATTTCATGAGAATGCTTTACTCGAAGCGAGAAAGCAAGTGGAGAAGACAAAAGTAGGTAGTTGCAGTGACACCGTTCGGGTGGAGTTCGACATCCTAGTGAGTAAGGAAAGTGCATCTGACTCCTCCCGGGATACAGGGAATCGTCAGACTGTGCAGCAGATGCAGCAGACAGAGTCGCAGATGCCGCAGACGGATAGACCGCAGAGAGAAAGGAAATCGCCGGTTAGATACAGTTTCGAGGATATGACGACGTACGCGTCGACATTAGACAGTGGCCTTGATGATTTGGTTGCATACTCATTGACGATTGAGTCTTTTGAATTAATGGAAGGGCTGGAAAGTAGTCAACAAGCAGCAACTATAACTGAAGTGATGGAGTCTCTTGATGAGGAAAATCAGGCCATCGAATGTAAGCGGTTCTACGAGGAAGATGAAGGAGCTTCCAGTGCAGGTAGAGTGCAGTTTAAGGTTCCTGATCATGTATGCAGTTTGAAGAAACCATTGTACCGGTCGAAGCAAGCTTCTGGACAATGATACAAGCGATTTGGTGCATTCATGAAGGAATGGGTTAAATTTAAGTTCAAGCATTGCTTGGACTTGATCGGCATGCTCAGTACCTGAGTGTCCTAAGGGGTAGGTGGAGACGGTGAGACGTGTTTAGTGCATGAGGATCGGCTTCAATATTCACCAAGGTGGAGATTTGTTAGGTTGTATGGCTCAATTGAAGTAATAAATCTTGTAAACCGGGCCCCTGCATTGTCGTGAATTTAACCCAGACTTATTACTTCAATTGAGCCATACAACCTAACACAAAACTTGCTAAGTCCTACTATCAGGCTCGCAAGTTAACTGAAAATTTAGGCTTCACAATTGAGCCAAACAATTGTATGTTGTTTAGGAATGAGAATGCCCATCTTGATACGTGCATTGTGTGTCAGACTTCGAGATGGAAGGAGGACGGGGTTGGTTGCAATCGTCAGAATGGTTCTACAAGTGTTATCAATCATGGCAAACGGGTGGCAGCAAAGCAAGTGAGATATTTCCCACTTAAGCCAAGGCTGAAGACGCTATTTATGTCATCAAATATCTTTAAACTGATGAGATGGCATGCCGAGAATAGCAGGGACGATGGTAAGTTAACCCATCCAGCAGATTCCACAGCGTGGAAAGACTTCGATCGGAGGAATCCAGACTTCGCCTTGGATTGTCGCAGTGTGTGGCTTGGTTTGGCTGCAGATGGTTTTAGTCCATTCAGGTCCATGATTAGGACAAATCACAGTACGTGGCCAGTTGTTTTGGTACCTTATAATCTCCTGCCATGGATGTGTATGAAGCAACCTTTTCTGATCATATCCACACTTATTGATGGACCAAGAGGACCAGGGGACAAGATTGATGCATATATGCAACCTTTGATTGATGAATTGAATGAATTATGGGATGATGGTCTGATGACATTTGATGCCGAAAGCAATGAAATGTTTAAACTCCGTGCCGCATTATTGTGGACAATCAACAACTTCCTAGCGTACGCTAACTTGTCGGGTTGGAGCACAAAGGGAGAGTTTACATGTCCTTGTTGCAATCAGGAGAAGAAGTCAACTTGGTTGAAGCATGGCAGAAAATGGGTATACACGGATCATAGACGTTTTCTACCTCCATTGCATAGGTTCAGGAGGGACAAAGTGTCATTTGATGGCACTCGAGAATATAGTCCAGCACCTCGAATAATGACGAGAGTTGAATTGTTGTCACAGCTCGAGCAAGAGCAAATGCGTACTGTGTATGATTTTCAAGATTTACTGGCCCCCCTGCCTTCTATTCCCTGTGCAAATAGAAGGCGAAGTCATAATTGGAAGAAAAAAAGTATTTTCTACGGGGGAGTACCGAGCTAAGATACTCTCGGATTGCTCGTAAAGTTGAAACATAGGTTTCGCCTTAAATGTGAACTTAAAATTTGGAAAAATGGCCTCCGAGCGCCCAAACGGGGCAAACGGGCTCCGTTCCCTGTGAAACCGAACGAGCACGAGCCCCTAGTCATTTGTGACTTGCTAGAGCTAACGGCTAGAGAATTGGACTCCCGGATTGCTCGTAAAATTGAAGCGTAGGTTTCGCCTTAAACGTGACCTTAAAACTTGGAAAAATGGCCTCCGAGCGCCCAAACTGGGCAAACGGGCTCCGTTGCCCGTGAAACCGGACGGGCGCGAGCCCCTAGTCATTCGTGACTTGCCGGAGCTGACGGCTCTAGAATTGGACTCCCGGATTGCTCGTAAAGTTGAAACGTAGGTTTCACCTTAAACATGACCTTAAAATTTGGAAAAATGGCCTCTCTGCGCCCAAACTGGGCAAACGGGCTCCGTTGCCCATGAAACCGGACGGGCACGAGCCCCTAGTCATTCGTAACTTGGCAGAGCTAACGGCTCGAGAATTGGACTCCCGGATTGCTCGTAAAGTTGAAACGTAGGTTTCGCCTTAAACGTGACCTTAAAACTTGAAAAAATGGCCTCCGAGCGCCCAAACTGAGCAAACGGGCTCCGTTGCCAGTGAAACCGGACGGGCACGAGCCCCTAGTCATTCGTGACTTGCCGGAGCTGACGGTTCAAGAATTGGACTCTCGGATTGCTCGTAAAGTTGAAACGTAGGTTTCGCCTTAAACGTGACCTTAAAATTTGGAAAAATAGCCTCCGTGCGCCCAATCAGGGCAAACAGGATCCGTTGCCCGTGAAACCAGACGGGCACGAGCCCCTAGTCATTCGTGACTTGCTGGAGCTAACGGCTCAAGAATTGGACTCCCGGATCGCTCGTAAAGTTGAAACGTAAGTTTCGCCTTAAACGTGACCTTAAAACTTGGAAAAATGGCCTCCGAGCGCTCAAACTGGGCAAACGGGCTCCATTGCCTGTGAAACCGGACGGGCACGAGCCCCTAGTCACAAACTTTCAAAATTTTATTTTTAATTCTTAATTTTGTTTATATTTACTAAATATTGCCAATTCTTATAATTAACTATTAATATTTATTTCCCTTTTTGTCTTCAGGTTTGAGAGCATCAAATCGATCACGGCACCCTTTCAGACAACATATTTATTTATTTTTTCTTTTTTTTTTGCTGGAAATGTAATGAATATAATTTGTTGAAACTTTTGTAATGTTTTGAATATCATTAATATAATATTTTGTTCTATTATTAGTATTTTTAATTGATTGTAGTAGTTCTGTATAATATATTCAGGTACAGGTATAAAACAGATACAAAATTGGAAAATTAAATGAAAATTGAAAAAAAATGGTAAGCTTTAGCCGTTGCCACTGGCGGTCGCAAAAGGTTTAAATTTTTTTTTTTTAAAATGCATTAGCGATCGCCTCTGTAAGCTTTAGCGACGGCGTTTGGCGGTCGCAAATAGTTTTAAAAATTTTTAAAAATGCATTAACGACCACCTCTGTAAGCTTTAGCGACGGCATTTAGCGGTCGCAAATAGTTTTAAAAATTTTAAAAAGGCATTAGTGACCACCTTTTGAAGCTTTAGCGACGGCGTTTGACGGTCGCAAAAGGTTTTAAAAATTTTAAATAAAGCATTAGCGACCGCCTTTGATTGGTTTTAGCGACAGCGTTTGGCAGTCGCTAAAAGTTTTGCACATTGTTTTGTTCACCGTCGCTAAGCCGTTGCAAAAATTTTGCGACCGCACTATAGCGGTCGTTAATAGTCTTTTGCGACGAATTTATTGCGTCACTCTGTTGGCCGTCGGTGAACCATCGCTAAAGGCTATTAGTAACCGCCTCTTCACTTTTAGCGATGGCTTTTGGCGGCCGCTAATACCTTTTTTCTGCTTCTTTAAAATATTCTCTAAAAAATACATTAAAAGCTTTTCCTTAAGCAACTTGAATCTCTTATATGGGTCTCATTAATGGATTTATGAACTAAAATAGTGTGTGATTGTTATTGAGGGTGCATTTGGCATCGTGTCATTTGGATGTATCCATTTTCCCATGCGATGAGTCTGTGGAAAACATATTTGATATGTATAAATAACTATTCCGAATTTTGATTTCTTTGAAAGGAATCTCGAAATCTTAATTTGCTAGCATAAGAAATTTAGAACGAAAAACCCTTTTTTTTTTAATTAAAGAAACAACTGCACAGTTGTTTCTTACTTAGCTCTTGCCTTTTAAAATGCCTCTAGGTTCATATGTTTGGATAGCTTGAGTTACAATTAAGTGGCAATTTCTCTTTTTTGCCATGAGCCCATGACCAACTATAAGGAATTATTTCCATAGCTAAATTAAGTGCAGGACATTTTAATGAGAGGAATGTATTTTAATTGAAATGCAATACATTTTCTCTTTTGCTATTGTTAATGTAAAAAAAAGTTTAACAAAGGCGGCCAAAGTTAAGCCCCACCTAAACGAATATCCTGGGTCCGCCACTGCTTGTGTCCCAACCCCCTTAGCCGGGTTACCAAAAAAAAATGGCGGAGATTTCTGAACTTGAAGGACTGAAGCTTTGTTGGTATTTACCAAATAGCTGTGTTTTACTCTATCCCAATAACCCAAGGCAACCGCCTAATGCCTTTATTAAGTAATATCATCCAGAGATTTTTGTTGTTTCATTTCAAGGGAACTTCATAAGAAGAAAATCCAACAACTAATCCCATTGAGTATGACCAACATATATGAAGGATTTGAAGTGAGAATGGTTTGTTATTTCTGATTATGAACCTATCACAGATCGGTTCAGATAGGGGCAGTTCGGATTAAGCCCTGACCCATGGCAATGCTAATCATTGGTGATTTGAGGGGGCAAGTTAATCATATGTGGTACGGATGGGCCCAAATATAAGTCGTATGGTTCTTCTGTGTGGGGGGCTCTAACTTGAATATTTGTTTTTAAGTGTGCAGCTAGAGATGGCATTTTTAACCCGCCCCGCCCCAATCCGGAGTGCCTGCCCCGACCCATACGGATTTTCCCCGCCAAAACTCTTAGACAGGGTGGGGACGGGGTAAAAAAACATACCTCGAATCCGGGGCGGGGCGGGGATGGGTCCATTTCTTGACCCGCCCCACCCTGCCCCATTGCCCCGCTCCATGCCCCGCCCCGAAATTAATAATCCTCCTAAATATATATATATATATATATTAGATTTCTTTTATAATAAATAAACATATTTATATGTAAATGTATATATTGATTTTATGTTGTTATTAAGGGTTAAGTAGATTGATTGAAGACTTTTTTTAAAGTTAAATATGTAATTGATTGAACCCTAAACATTATAAAAGCATATAATATGATCCCTCTAATTCAAATTTAATGAAATTAAAGTTGTTAAAAAATCTACCTAAGCGTCTTTGACTCTAATCATATATAATGTTAAATTGCAAGATGATAAATCATATTAAATAAAACGAATATAATAGAATGATAGATCATGCTTTAAGCTTATCAGTGATAGCAAGGTAAATTAGAGATAGCAAGGTAAATTATAATTGGTATGATTCTAATCATACTAATAACAATATAAGTTATACTAATTTGATCTATCATTACAAGATATATCATGCTATACGCTTATAATAACTTATATAATTAAAAATAACAAGGTAAATTATAGTTAGTAACTTAATATGATTCTAATTATACTAACAACACTATAAATTATACTAATTTTAATTATATGTAATCAACCTTAGTATGGAAGGACATTGCACCACAACGGGGCAGGGCACCGCGGGGCATTTCGTGGTAGGGACGGGGTATTTAAAATACCCCGAATTGCGGGGCGGGGCGGGATGAATTCCATGAGGTTCAAGGCGGGGACGGGGCAACCCAATTCCGCCCCCGATCCTCTCCGTTGCCATCCCTACAACCACATACAAGAAAGACGCCCCTCACTCTAAACAACCATTGAAAGTCTAGTTATGCCTCCCTTTAATGGATCTTTTCTCCATGGTTATATAAAGAGAATAAAGTGGAGAAGAAGACATACAGATCCAGAATCCCTACCTTCTTCTTACTTTTGGCTATTATTGAGATTTAGTCCATCCACCCATTAGCTCATTTATGAGGCATCCATCTCTAAGCTTGTGGACAATAGGGAGTGATTCGAGTGGGAAATATTTTTAGTAAATCTCCTATGGCCTGTTGACAATACACTACCTCATCCTTCGCGTGATTGGTCTATTGAGTTGTAGCGGACTCATAGCATGCGATCCGAAACTTCCGCGACAATCTCGAACCGACATCATCATCTTTATATTACTTTTACTTTATGTTTTTACAATTATAAATGTACTAATCCTCCATACATCATTAATTTTTTCAATCATGTAGCTCATATTTGAAATTCAACCCATTCAAAATGCCTCCCTACTCATGTTCTACTACTATTGCAAGAATTTTAATCCAATCATAATTATATTGACTGGATATAAAATTATTATTTTTCAATGTCTAATTAAGGTTAAACTTTTCTTGTTCCGTCCCCTATTTAATTATGTTTAATTTACAAGAATTTCTTTAGGTGTTTTCTTACTTTGGCCTAGAGATATCAAATGGGCTGGGCAGGCCTGTTTCGGCACTGCACGGCCCACCACGGCCATGCCATGGGCTGTCCTTTCTTCCAGCGTGGACTGACTTTGATTACCGTCATCATCATGTTCTTAGCCCTTCAAGTAGGCTCAACTCAACAAGCAGAATTCCACCATTAGAAGAAAAAAATGGAGGCAAAAAAAAAAAAAAACCACTATCTATGACCTAAATTAAATCCCTATCAAGTAATGGACGCGAGGTCAACAGTCACATGTATGTGTGTAACATTGTGTCCGGGAGGAAGGTAATATACATTGCTAAGTGGGTGAAAGAAAGCAGGGTACAGGAAATCATAAATGAGATGTACCAAAACGAAGAGACAAAAGGCCAAAAGAATACAGAACTATTAACAGGAAATCCTGAGTTGCTTGGATAATGTTTGGGGAGTCTCCTTCAACGATGATTTGATTAATCCATTCTTTTTGACATGAAATCAACCCCTTTGATTTCAGCTTCAAAGGGGTTAGAAGCTGAAATGGCACTGGAATAGGAAAGGATCAGCTGTCCCCTCTCAGTGCATATGATACCCCCTATCCCTGTATGAGTGAAGTTCTGGGCTAAATGCACCATCAAAATTTAGCTTAAGAATTTGATGAGAGGGTGGGTTCCGAAACTGCTTTAATGGGAACAGAGAGGTGGTATTTATTTTGTTTGAGGTCTGCCAATATTCTCCACTGTTGGAACGGGTGCAAAGCTTTGTTTGTTCACGACAGATGTGGGATGAAGTGGACAAAAACTTTCAAAAAGAATCACTTCTTTCCCATAATTTCTATTCAATTGAGAATTGATCTCAATTTATACAATGAAGAGCAACTCTAATTAACAATTATTTAAAATTCAAACTACCTAAAATCTCTAACAACCAAATTAATTCTTATCTAAGATACTAATCTCTAACAGTGGATGCAAGTTAAAAATGTATGCATTTCTGGTTTTCCAAATATACCACCATATGACCAAAGAGGCTAGTCTGCAATCTTGTAATTTGAAGCCTTCCAGAACCATTGGTATAGTGTCATGGATTGAAGGATTTCAGAAGATATAATTTTTTTGGTAACAAGAATAGACCAAATGCGACACGTAGAGGAACATGATAAAAGTAAACTATATATAGAAATCACTCTTGTAAGGGTGCTGGTATTCCTTAAAAAACAGATCAAGAATAATATATATGGCATTCTCTTTAATTGATGTTTGTTAACTGTTATAGTAAAGTTAACAAAAAGCTATGAATGTTCAGAAAAATAAAAAGAAAAATGGTTGAGCTTTGATAAAGTTCTGCTTGTCCTCATCATTTAGGCCACGTTCGAGTGTTTCTTTTCCACTCGACCCAATTTGAGGCCTAGCTCTTCGTGGCAAAACATTCCAACAAGTCTTCTCACTACTGCACCCACCAAGGCCTCAATTGGTTTGTCCCTTCTACTTGCTTCAACATAGAATCCGTCAATTCGCCGCAAAAGGGATCAATGAATGTACTCAAAAACACTTTTTTCTATGTAACAAAGATATTAATAAGAGGGATAGCAAGAGACAGCTCACCCAATCCTAAAGATTGCAGAGCAGGATCTTAAAAGAACCATCCCCACCAAAGAAAACAAAAACAACAAAGCAAAGAAGATTAGAAAGAAGCTACATCTTGAGATAAAACTCATCTCCCTTGCAGTAGACTTTTGCCACGATTTTGAGGAATGAATCCAAGGAAAGAAGGCCAAATTAAAGAGTACTTTCCTATCCTATCCTGAAATGATCAATTGAACAGAATGAGATTCTTTTTTAATTTCCACCTCATACTTGTGCACTTGAAAAAAGCCCCAAAACCCTAGTAGTTTGAATATTTTTTGTAGAGTGGATGTCATGTTACACATTGAGCATTGAGCTTTGCTTGTCTTCCTTTTTGCGGATTTTTCACTCTTCACCGGTGCTGATTGGCATGGACAAGATATTTGAAAAATAAATCCATGCTGCCCGAATACGCAAACTATTTTAACTTGCGTACAACAACAACACCAACACCAACTATCATCATCATCATCATTAACAATAATGATCTTGAAAGATATGGAAATGATATTTTCAGTCATGCTACATATTTAAATCACTGTTACTGTTTGCATTTCTCAACAATATTGACTTCAATTTTCTGATCACCAAAGTTTCATGCCATCTCCCCATTGACCAATGGCCCCTTGATGTGCCAGACAAATCTCTTGGATCAACCCATCGTATCCGTTTGATCAACAACTATCAAATGGATGATGAATAAAAACTATATATGGTCTGTACTGAAATGAAAAAAGGCTAAATATTGAATGAATTGGACCCTTTCCAACCCGGTTGTTCCTGTAGTAAGTTTCTAGGGAGTTTCATAGCCCATCAGTTAAATCAATTGGATCGCGAAACTGCGGTCCTGGGTTGAAAGTCGTATGACTCTCCTATTAACTGAACAGGCACCGAAATTGAAGTAAATTAAATTATGCAGAGAAGTTTATTCATCCAGACTGGAATCATTATAAAGAAGTGCATAAAAGCAAATTATTATTTCTACAAATAACAAAAACAAATTGCAAATTCAAATGTCACCACTGGGCTCCCATTATACATGTAGCAACATATCATAGATGGGAAGATATCACTCTTATGAGTATTTCTATGTGTATCATTATTGAATTCATCTACACTAAAATCGATTATTAGCTTACATTCAGAACAACTTATATGTTGCTGGTTGGAATTCACTGGAAAAATATACCGACTTTCTCAATTACATTGTCTAGCAAATCAGCAAAGTCACCACCCACACTCATATCTGCTGCAGTATCAAACGGGAATGGCTTCAGTGGTTCTGTTGCCTCCAAGATAACCTCAATCGGTATCTTAGGTTTTGACCTCGCCAAAGGAACTAAGAGGTGGTAGTAGTTTTGCGGGTCTTGAAAGTAGTCCTGAAGGAAATAGATCCCGAAGAAGCTTTCAATCGCAATAACAAGAAATAAGAAAAAAAATGTAATTGTTTTGTTAGTGGAACCCCTTTCAGCTTGGATTTATTTTTGGATCTTGGTTTTAATGCTTGGATGTACCATGAATTTCAATTATTTTGAAAATTTCTGCATGATCATCCATTCTCCTTTGCTTTTGGGACAACATAGATATCAAAATGTTAACAGTAGGATGATGCTTTCTTCTTACTTTCTGCCCCAAATCACTACTGATGAAGTAATATCTCACCCAATATGACTGCCAATTTTCATGTTGGCCAATGCAAAGTGGAATAGAATAGTTTAAAAGATGCAGAAAGATTTAAATAGCTCATGATTTGGGATACATGTCAAATGCTTTTGTGATTATATTAGGAACGAGGATGTGGTATACCATATACCTGCTCGGCATGCATCTTCCTTACAAATGTCTTAAATATCCTAAAATTCTTTCCTCTCAGAAGATCATCTGATAGTCGAAGATATGTGAATCCTCCGATTCTTAGTTTTGGTGGCCCATTTCTATTAACCCCATTTGGCCTTGCATTCTTCAGGATCTGGTTATAGGCCTTTCTGTCGTATCTTGAAAGTGCATTTTCACATCCAACTTCAATGTCCTCTCTCCAACCTGCACTCAACACCTGAAACCATTTCCTGAATTTAGTACATTGAACTAAAACAAAGTTAAAGTCGGCGGCGGCCATGATTATAAGCTTCATATTGCTATATTTTGCAGTCAATTGAATAATTAGATATAATCACTCTGCTAGCCATCCAAATTAAAAAAAGGAGACTATCATATGATAAGGAGTTCGTTTGAGACAAATGTTGCATAACCAAAACAGAACAAAAGAAAAGAGAAGGAAATATCAAAACATTTTACCTTCATAACTATTTTAATTTTATGTTTTGTTTTATTGTGATCATTTCTTGTCTTCAATGTTATTACTAGAGCTCATTGGAAGGACCCCATATTGAAGGGGTGACTTGGTGAGGCTACAATAATGACGAATTGTTTAAAATCATCATTTGCTGATTGATCACATGCAAATTCATTAACATTGACATATTTCCCATCTCATATTTTAATATATTGTAGTATAAATGCATTGATCCTAAATTTAATAGTCCAATGTTCGTTAGAAATAATCATCATTCTTCCGTTAAACCACAAACTAAACCATCACTTTACCTGCTGAACAAGTTC
Organism: Persea americana; assembly: GCA_029852735.1. Classification (NCBI taxonomy): domain Eukaryota; kingdom Viridiplantae; phylum Streptophyta; class Magnoliopsida; order Laurales; family Lauraceae; genus Persea; species Persea americana. The sequence continues at coordinate 27,339,395 of CM056818.1, read as the reverse complement.
CTCTGGTCCACTTTTAGCTTCTGCAGATTGTTCAGTGTCTCTCATTTCTACACATGTAAAATTCATTATAGCGTAATGCCTCGAGAGCATTCTCGCTATCGTTCTGTATCCATCCCTCTCATCCAAATTGTAATATCCTGCAGTGAGCTCTGCTGCATGGTTTGGAACCTTGTACCACCAGTGAATTCCTGATACCTGTTTAAAATCAGATTGCATGACTGGACTTCGGTAATTGACTACAATATACTTGATCTGACTAAAACATTGACTCAGAGATGAATTTCAGAACTTGGGTTACTTGCCTTTGCTGCTAGCTTGAGTTTGTAGCCTAGGAAAATTTGGTTGGCTTCATCGAGGATCTGATCGCCATGGTTTATCAACATGTTCGAATACCATGTCAAGAAAAACTTGCCTTTCTCTGTGAGAAAGGTTCCATCTGCTTTGAAGAACTGTGTGTCATCAGGTTTGTCATTGTACTTCCCAGTATCATCAGGGACTTCCCATTCAGGATGACCTGCGCGTGTTGCAGCCTGTTTGAATTCTGCTTTCATATATTTGTCATAGCACTGCATTACAATGATGCAGTGTTGTTAATACTCATTCAATGTTTCATCAATTACACTTTTACCCAGAAATGCTAAGTTCAACAATAATGGTATCTCTCAACATACAAGCAACCCAACAATAATGGTAGCACTGTAGGAGGATAATATAGACAATTGTGATGATGTGGAGCGTTAACTAGTTATCAGCAGTAATGAAAATCTTCCTTGATTTGACCTTTGGAATCCAGGTAGATAACCAAACACAATTTAAAAAAACGGGGCGTATTGCCTAAGAGGCAACTGTTGTGATATGTGAATTTCAGTCATGGATCCTGCTTCGCTTTTGAAACCGACAACCTATGATGCCTTGATACTTGTACATGCCCAGTGTATCAGTTTTGGAAGATTCAACACTCGTACCACTACTTGATGGCATATCCTTTTTTTTTTCAATGATGATTAACTACTTCATGGCATATCTTGCTTACCTGGTTCATTATTTTATATAAATTCTTTTTGTTTTCTTACTTGTCAACATAAAAAATATTGGAAAGACAGCTCAATGTAAGTCGTACCTCTCTATCCTATGTGAATAGCCATAACATAAAAAATGCTAGAAAGGAATCTAAACAATGATAATTTCATTAATTCAAAAATGTTCTAAAGAAGAAATTAGGACAACCGTATCCATATATGTCCTCTCTAAAATTCCAGAGTCCCATCTCCGATCCCCATATCTTTGTTCATTTGTGTATCTATATCTCATCATAGCCGACAACTCAAACCAAAAGTTCAGCAAGCAGAGTCAACTCAGACGTTCTCGTGGGACCAAAACAGAGGGAATTAAAATGTCTGAATCTGAAGAAACTTCTCCTGAGTTTGTAATCAACAGGGCTTCGCTTGGATCATACTCGGTCCACTCACTGGCCCATGCACAGCCCTATAACAACTTTTTTAAGTTTTCTGTAATTGTTTGGTGCTCTTTTCTTTAGTCTAGCATGGAAAGAGGTCATACCTGAAATTCTCCAATTCCTGGAAATTTCCAACCTTGGGATTCAGGATAGGAGGGATATCTCAGCTCACCAGCTGGACCAAGGCCCACCTCAATGTCTATTATGAGACCAGCCTCCAAAAAATCTGCCATGTTCTCTTTAAAGCTTTTCATGTAGTCCCTGTAAAGCTACAACCACCAGCATTTATCGCTTAACAAAAGTAATACAAACAACCCAACAAAGGTATATGCAATTATATGTAATAAACCAACATAAACAAGAGAAAAAAAAATGTAGATTGAAGACAATTGATTTTGTGAGAAGGTGATATAGTAGAACAACATCTTGTGGGACCTACTTGGAAGCCAACAATGAATAGGAGTGGGTGAGATGTGTGTCCATATTAAATTCCTTTAGCTAATCATTCATACCAAAGCTTTGAGGCATTAGTAGAGGTAGCATAAATACTTTTTAATACTCCACCTTACGTGGAACCGGTCAACACACTTTTGGCACTTACATTTTCTTTTTTTTAGCGCCAAGTCATTCCTTCTAAGACTCAAACTCGCAATTGGTTGGCTCAATACTGTGTTAAATTTAGTTAGCTAACCAACCATTCGTACCAAAACCTCGAGGCATTAATAGAGACAGAATAAATAATTTTCGATAGCAACATGCATAAGGGGTGGGGTGAAAAACCACCTCCATAGGCTATCTGCATAGATCCTTTTAACAATTTATAGAATGCAATTCAAGGGTCCAAGGTTGGAGTGATTGGAGTTGAGGTGTCATCCTTCTACTATCAGTTGAAACTCACCAAAGTGGTGCCCACTAGACATTGAGCCATACCATAAACATGTTTGTGAAAACTTAAAACCTCATATAAATGAGTAAAAGAAACCTTCATATATGTATATATAAGTAACCCGTGTCACACATACTCATTAGTTACTATGAGATACAGCAGGGGGCAAAAAAGGGTTATTAAAAAATCATACATACCTCCACAGCCGTACGCCCACCAAAAAGGGGCATATTGTCCACACCAATGGTCAGATACTCAATGTTCCTAGTCCCCCTTCTGTTAGTGTAGAAGATATCTGGGTCTGATTTCCCAATCTCACGAACCCACTTGGGTATGGGAATGTTGACAAGATCCCCTACATTCCCACCACATTGATGGAATGACATGATGGCCTGCAATTTCAACCCACATTCCTGAACCATCTGGAACAGGGTCCTATAAGCACCCCACTCATACTGCGTGGGGCCCTTGCTCTCTATGATGCCCCACCACACATCCACCATCACACCATCCACATCAGCTGCCCTCAGTTGCTTGAGCTGTGCCCTGAGCTCTTCTTTGTTTTCAAGTTCATTTTCAGATGAAACCACATCCAACTATTTCAAAGACACAAAAGGGAGGATGGACAATGTTAAATGAATGAAGTGAGTGTTTCATAGTATGAAGTGTATGACAAACTTGAAGTGTTGAATGGACTTACAGGGAGCATAACATAGACGGGGACATAGTTTGCAAGCATCTTCTCCTTTTCTTCTGTGACTAGGGATGGAACCTGCATAATGAAAAGAGAAATAAGTACTAGTGTTTTTTTGATATTTCTATGCTTTGCTTTCCATTGATAGGATGGGGGAATCGAAGTGTTTTCTGCTTTGTTTTTAGAGTTTTTTTTTTTTATATACCCCGTTAAAGTTTATATGATTTGTAAATAGTCTCTTGTAGTTTTAGTATTTGCATATAGGCCCTACCTTTTCATTTCGATACCTCTTATCACCAAAATCAGTATTTCTAATGAAAATGGTTAATCACCAGGGGATTTGTGTTTAACTTTTATAAAAATAGCAACTTTGCCCCTATATCAATTAAGCAAATATGAGTATATTATTATTTACCAAAATTCCATTATTGTATCCCAATTCCCAGCGGTCTCTCTCAATAACTTTTTAATGCACATAAAGCCTAATTATGTATTTTGAAACTTTCATCAATTTAATGGTGGGTCATGCATGAATTGGATCAATTGTAACTAATTATAAGCACATGCGGTGATTGTCATTATAGTAGATTTAGATTTGATAAAATAGGCCCTCTATTGATAAAAATAAAATTATATACGGTTATTCTCCCCTACTAATTGTAATTATCAATGTTACAAGCTTTAGAGAAAAATAAATTCAAGCCTTTGAATTTAAGCATATAAGGATAAAGAAATGGGCAAATGTGTCATTTCACGCTAAAAACTTTTGATAATTGATTGGCTAATGCACGAAATGTATTAAAATAAAAGATAGGGGTCTATCTGCAAATACTAAAACCATAGGGGCCTATTTACAAATCCTACAAACCTTAAGGGGTACAAAGCTCTTGTTTTTATGGGGGCATCTTTTTTGGGAAAGCAGAGATGGCAGGACATGGGCGTGGGCCATGGTATTCTTTTAATTTGTTTCAATATATGTACTCTCATCCTTCTTTATTCCTGTCTATTCAATAGAATTTTGAATTGACGATCAAAATTCATATAAAGGGCTGGCTTGCTTGCATATGATAGATAGGAATAATCCTAAGATTCACAGGCCTACGACTACGTAAAATTAATAGATGGTAGGGATGTAAATGGGTCTCAATTCTCTGATTGTTTGGAGGTTTTGAGCCATTAAAAATCAGGTTCGATCTTTATTTAGGACTCGACAAGTAAATGGGTCTCGATCCAATTCCACATTGGTTCCAACCCTAGATGAAGAACCCGACATATTACCTTAATTTTCAAGAATTATTCCAAAATACAAAGTCTTTTCCATATCATTCTCTACTTAGACTCCGACCCGCACTCGCCCCATATATGGAACCGGTTCTAGTTTCATCTTCCCATTAATGGGCCCGGTTCCACCATGGACCCAAACAGGAACTTACCCGTTTACATCCCTAATAAATGGGAATTGAATAGGTAGGAATAATATAAGTATTCTCTATTCATATGTATAAAAATTCTTACATATTCCTCACAAACAAAGAGGCCAGCATTATTCACCTTAGAAATATAAACTGAAAAAAAAAAAAAAAAAAAAAAAGGCCTGCATTATTTTTCCATTGAGTTTTTCAACTTACCTTGTCATGGAAATTTTCTATAAAAAATTAGAATTTTTTTGGAAAAAAAAAAAAAAAAAAACCATTGCCTGTAAGGCCCACTTGAATGCATGACAATAAAAGAAGATAAGGTATCAAGACGAGGACAAGGGTTGAGCCAAATGTCATTGGAGTAAAATAAACCTAACACAAAATTTAAACCTCAACAAGGTTCTCAGATCAATAGAAAATTTGTCCAAGTTGCAATTTATTATAGATTAGTTCAAAAAGAGAAACACAAGGCACCCAAGTAAAAAGTTTGTCTCATCTCACACAGCCCTGCCTATGATCAGATCCTTGGGTGGGTAGGTCATAACACATGCACTGTACCACTCACCCAATCTAGTGTTAAAAAAAAAAGGTTCAAGGGGTGGGCCACCAGTTTAGGTTTGTAAAATGAACAATCAAAGTGGGACCAACTATGTGCTTGGTGATCTAGGGAACAATGTAAGTTTGTCATCATTCAATCAATTTCTGGAGCTCATCTACTCTGGGCATATACAAGATTGATCTTATACCATTCATATACTGATTCCTAGGGTTGATATGACCTGGGCCAGTCCCGGCCCACAATGGGTTGGGTCTTGGCTTTCTCTTTCACCCCATGGAAGAAGCTAGGGTATGTTTTCCAGCCTGTTGATTGCACGTGCCGGTTCTAGGTCTTATGTTCTTTAAGTCCTAGCTCAACCCCATATATCCAGAACAAAGGTGCAATGGGGTGGGTCTGGACCTAATTAGAACGATATTTAAAAGCTCTTGGCTTGGATAAGCTTTGGCCCAATCCAACCTGGTCCTACAAGATTGCCCATGAGCCTAGGCACCTAAATATCAATCTGATAAGATGATCACAACCGTCAGATTCCATCATTGTTCGACTTTGTTTTCAATAGTGAGCCATGATCATCATCCAAAGTGTCAATTTTCAACTGCGGAAATGGGCTTGGTAAGTACTATACACATCATTTTAGGTCAGGATTCATATTGTTGGTTTTAGTTTTAATTTAAGGAAAACATCTCAGCCGGTCTAAGACCACGGTTTGCTCTTAGAGGTTGAGGGTTTGAAACAGCGCTACCACACTGGGGCCACATGGAATTTACTCGGCTCCCTCTAGGTCCATAGGGATTAGTCTGGCCCAAGGGGCCAGGACACCCTCCGTTATAAAAATGAAAAAAGAAAAAAAAGTCCCACTCCTTAGCACGGGTAATATAATTTATAATATAAAAAATATATTAAGTTTTAAAATTTTAGAAATATGAATATGATATATTATATATAAATTATATTGAGATGGAAAAAATTTATAACATATGTATGATCAGATTAGTGCATTTAGTCCAACGATTTTGCTTCTTTATAAGTATGACTGTATGGGCACAATTGCTGACCCAACATGTGAACCCAATCCTACCCGAACCCCATTCACTAATTCAGGGTGTCCGTTTATTCTTGTTTTACGACGGGTTAACATTACCGACCCGATTAGTGAACGCCATATGTTTAGGTTGGGTCTATGTATGACAAGGCCGCAACCTGACCTGACTTGTTGCACTAGCACTTGCCCAAAAGACACCGACCCTGCTTGTAGGATGCACAAACGGTAGTGCATAACCATGCTGCTCAACCCGACCTGAACTCAACCTAACCCAATCCACTGCCACCCAAAGATGTGAGCCCCCCTTGCCCCTCTATTTTAGTACAGTGGGACTCACCTTGCACAAATTTAGACAATACAACTCATCTACTGTCCCTGATTTGGAAATCACGCCAATTTGACACTGATTGGGCCATTAATCACCATTGAATTCAATCACAGAAGAACTAAATCTTGAAAAGAATAACTAAATTTTTAAGACATTAAAATAGGAGTATATGATCAAATGATATTTGGCTTAACCCCTATTAGTATGCTTATTACATACAACCTACCCCCCATAAATTGGATGTGGTTAGAAAGTGAGCCCTAAATAGAGAATTCCCCAGTAATCTCTGACAAAAAATATGATTAAATATGAACATTGATACTTTTTAAATATGAAAAAACACCTATAGGAAGATTTAAATCCCATGAAATTGCCTCCCCACAAATAGGGATGTAAAGGAGTCCTCAATTACCCGAAGGTTTTTACCCATTAAAAAACGGGTTTTGATCAATTTTTAGGCCTTGATAAGTAAATAGATCAGGATCCGTTTCCACTTTAATTCAGACCCGTGGTTCCAATACCCTACATCTTACATTAATTTTCAAAAATCTCTCCTAAAAACCATGTTTTTTTTTAATATCATTCTCTACCTAGATCCGGACTTAGATCTAGACCCGTTCCTTATATGATTCTGGTTCCGGTTCCAAATGGAGCCAAGAAACCGAATCTGGCTCCACCTTCTCCTTAGCGGTTCCGGTTCACTCGGACCGGAACGGACCCTTTTACGACCCTACCCACAAACATGCCAAGGATTGAGTCAACCATACAAAAGAAAAGAAAACAAAGCCAACATAAATTTGCAAGTTGACACTGAATCGATCCCAGAGTTCTTCATCACAACTGTCCAATCTGCCCCGGTCAATTGTTAACAATGGGGCCACCCTCTCAACAATTATCAAGTCGGGGTCTCACAACTCAATTGGACGGTTGTGATCGTACGCACACTAAAATCTGGTGTTGTCACTTTCACTTATAAACATCAAAACAATGAAACATATCTCGCATTGCATGGCTGCAATGCAAAGGCAACACAAGATATTTTCCAAGAAACTTGTAGAAATAAATCTCTGCCCATTACAAGAACATGAGAATTACCTCCATCTCCGGCGACGGTGTTGGTGTGGCGACGTCGGATGTCAATGCTTGAGCCTTAACCATTTTGGAGGGACCCAATGAGAGGACGTCTACATTGCCCACATGGCCCATTTTGTTTGATAGAGGTGATCTAACGGCACATTTTTCTTGCCGATGGACGCCAAGGGTTTCTGGGCGAAGCCCGGAGCTTTCTAGCTGTACTTTCTTCTCCCACCCATATAGCCTTGAATGTGAGATGGATGCCATGAATGTGTTGTGTGTTTGTGTGTGTGTGAGAGAGAGAGAGAGAGAGAGAGAGAGAGTTTTTATTCTCTACGTGCAATCCAAGAATGCATGGGAGATTTATACAGTAAAAAGTGTGGAAAAGGAAAAGGAAGGGATACAAATTTATAAGGAAAAATGGGTGTTGAGGATTCTTCTATTCCATGAAACATCAGTTGATCTGTCATTATGTGAAAATTTAACGAAAAGAAAAGGTGGGTCATGGGTGTCTAGAGAATTCGAATGAGGAGACCTCTGATTGGAAGCAAGATAGAGATAGAGATGTGAGGAAACGGACAGAAAGAAGAAGGTGCCGGTGGCAGCTATTTTTCTTCAAACGAGTGGAGTTGGTTTTCCAGAGGAAGAGCTATCTACAAATGATGATGTCTAGATAATTCTATACCGTCATTTTTATGAATGAGGCCCACGTTGGGATGCATCCAGTTATAGGGTTAGAGAGATGAGATGGGTGTGTTTGGATTAAGGGTTCAGGAAATATCAGTCTAATTAAATTATTTTAACCCTTGACTATTGTAGGCAGTGAAAACACGACACCCACTTAAATTAAGATGAACTTTATAGATCAGGGAAGACTGAACGCCGAGAACCTGAAAAGGGAAGGAAAATGACTTGGGTCAAAGCCCCTAGCTGCCGTGAGCCGAAGGAACTCCAATGCCTGAGTTAGTTCCGAGAAAACTAAACAGGAGGAGGAAGAGAATGAGAGATTGTATGTTGTGTATTGTCTATTGCGTACCTCCATGGGGCTGATCCCATGTGTATATGTAGAGGATTCCTTGTACATTCTCTGTGAGTGGGGGTAGGTGAGGTAAGGTCCAATCGGGCCTTACGCTGACATTCGGCGATAGATAAAAAGGTCATATCCCATCGAAACCTTCCATGCTTTCGGTCAGTTGATGTTAAGGGATGATAAAGCCAACTTCTTATCGCCATAAATGAGCGCCCTTATCTGTCAAGGCGCGCCCATACGTCTTATAGGAGCGTAATAGCCCACTCTGCCTTCAGTACTTTTACCGGGACCGGGAATGGTCGAGCAGGGCTGGCACCTACGCCGAGCTGCCGAGCTAATAGATGCTGAACTGGCACTCTTAACCGAGCTGCTGAACTGCCGAGCCTCTTGAGCCGACGCTTCTTACCAATCCGCCGAACTGCTGACTGTGATTACCGAGATCGGGGTGAAGGCCGGTGTATTACCGTGGTTTTTAATCTCGTCATTACGGTATTTTACCACACAATTGCCCCCTAGCTTTTGACCTCTAAAAGTCTTCGAACTTGTGGAGGTCGGAAGCTAAGTGACTGCCTAACTGGTGCCTCTCCCAAGCTGGAGAGATGGTTGCTGAAGTATGGGAAGAGTTTACCGAGATGATAGAGTCCCGGTTCGAAGAGGGGGTCCCTCCTTATCCTAATGACCACTGCTGACGTGCGGTCCTTATCAAGATGTTCCTTCGCCTGTCCGAGGCATTTAATAGTCCTCAAGAATTGTGCTGATGGTGGCACGTGTCCCTGCTTCAGTAGTCACGCAATAGCTTCGAAAGGACGATAGGGCTGCGCGATGCGACGTTAGGGCTGCTTGAAGTGACACCTCATTATGGGCGCTTCTCGAAAGCTGAAATGGCGCCTCTGACCCTTATAAATTAGGGCTTCTCCTTCACCCTTACTTTCTTCTTCTTCTACGCTCTGTCGAGATTTCTGTTGCATACTGTCGAAGAGCTCTCTGCCGCCTACAAATCGCTAGTGCCTTCATCTGCGCCGTCCCCCCTGTAGGGTTTCTTTCTGTTTCTCTCTTTTCCTTTCTTCTAGGTAGATTTCCGTCCAGGTAGAGAATGGGAATTTATAGGCACCTGTTAGGAGACCCAGTTTCCATAGCCATTTTTAGGAACATGTACAAAATCCCTGCCAACGTAGAGGTCAGACCAAATAGCCCTGAAGATGGCCTCAACTATAGCGATGGCTGGATGCCGTTTTGGCTGGTCACCATCGGGGAGGCAAGGGTCCGGTTCCCCCTCCATCCGCTCGTTAGGGACTGTCTCCGGGAGTGGAGTTTGTGCCCCTGCAAACTACTACCCAATGGATACAAAATTATTATGGGGGTAGTGCTGTTGAACGAGATCCTGGGGATCAACCTCGGTGTCCCGGACATCGATGACGTATATGACCTCTGCAAATCCGTAGAAGGGAACACCCATTACCTCCGGATGAGGGTTCACCGGGCTGGCTTCGTTACCGCGCTGGAGGACTCCAACTGGTACGCAGGTGACGATCGAGTGTTTGTCAGAGGAGGATGGGAGTTCGGTGAAGCAGAGGCTAGCACCGCGGTCCAGATCCCTCGAAAAATGGGAATTCCTCCAAGTAAAGGCCGAAGTCTTCTCAGTTTACGATTTCACTCTCTTGTGTCTACCTAACTTAACAACTTTCTGTTTATGCAGATTTTCGCCAGAGAAGGGTCACTCTCTTGTGTCTACCTGACTTAACAACTTTCTGTTTATGTAGATTTTCGCCAGAGAAGGGAGGAAGCCAGGAGAAACCGCTGGAAGGTGAACACCGACTGGCACGAGAAAGTGAGGAATTACAGCAATCGTGACTGCTGAGCTGCGTTGTCACTACTGGGGTATACACCGCACTACAAATCCTTCAACACCTCGAAAAGTGTGACCGGGATAGACACTGTGCTGCGCGGAGAAGGCACCAGTGTGGAGCCGGTGACAGTTGCGGTCCCCAGCTCGGAGCCAGTGATAGCCACGGTCCCCACTGGGCGTCTGGTCGAGTCCGGTGACCAGGCTTTGGCTCCACTCCCAGACCCAGAACCTGCCGAGACCTCGGCAGCCGAGGCCGAGCCTTCGCGACGGAGGAAGAAACTCGTAGCATCCTCCAGCACATCTTCAAGCTGGGCATCTTCCAACTCAGAAGAAGAGGAAGAGATGTTGTGCCATCGTCACCAACGCAACGCGGTAGAAGACTTGTCAGCTGCGGCTTTCGGGGACGTCAGGGGCGAGGCCCTGGATGCCCCCCAGGCTGCCAGCATCACTCTGGCCTCGATGCCTACTGCAGCTGTGGGCGAGACCCCTTCTGCTGCCCCTGTGGCCGAGGTTGGCTCCGCTTCGCCCCCAGCAGCTATTGTCATTGATGACTCACCTCATGACTCCACTACAAGGGCAGGAGGTCGAGTCCGCTCTGCGAGGACGCTGAGGAGCGCTGGGCCGAGAAGAGGGCGAGGGTCAAGGTCGCACCCTGTCATTCATCGCCGCCGCCCGCTGAAGAATCAGTTCCGCCCCCTCCGCCGGTCCCTTGGAGGGCAAACATTGAGGGCGTGCTAGGGAGGCCGCTGGCCGAGAAGGGCCACGCGGTCAATCCTCAAGTGGTTGCCGCGCTGGGGCGTGCATACGCCCTTCCCCAGGACATGTCGAGGTGGGCGAAGATGGATAACGAGTCGCTGCTGCTTTCGTCAATGCGGTCGCTAGTAGCGATAAGTTTGATATTTCTTTGAAGTCTTCACTTCGGTATTCTTTCACTGATGTTTGGTTTCGTTCTGCAGCTATTGCAAAAATGCCAGACGGGCATGGAGAGGCTGGACGTGGCCGAAGCCAAGGTGGCTGGCTGGGCGGCCGAGAGGGAGGACCTGCAGGCTGAAAGGGAGAGACAACAGAAGGCCCTAGAAGCCAAGGATGAGCTGCTGAGAGAGGAGGTGAGCAAGAACGCTAGTCTTGCTGCCGATCTCGAGCAGGCTCAAGCTGAGGTGGTGCGTTTGGGGGAGGAAGCGGAGGAGGCGGCAACCCAGAACACTCACCTTTCCGTTGACCTCGGTGGCTCCTGGGCCATGCTGGTGCGGCTGGAGAAGGACCTGCTATCCAATCGAGGGTTAAGCACACGGCTATTCGCTGAGAGGAATGAGGCTAGGGGCCAGCTGAAGGTTGCCCTGAGGGAGAAGGCAGCCGAGCTAGAGTCTGCACTGGCAAGGCAGAAAACTGAGCTCGAGGAAAAGTACGTGACCGAGCTTAAAGCCATCACGGCGGAGGAGGTGGAGAAGCTGGCTGCGAACTACAAGGCGCAACTGCCAGGGATCTGGGACCGAGGCTGGGAGCTCGGATGGAAGGCAGCCTTGAGGAAGGCTGGGTTCCTGGGGATGACCCTATTTTCAGGAATCCCCCCAAGTTTCCTCGCTTGGACTCGGAACTCCAGGCCATTGCTTCGCCCCTCCTTCTCGGTCCATCTTCTCAAGCTCCCCCGGCTGCGAGCGCTGAGCTCGAGGCCCGCGCTGCTGAGCCTTCTAACCCTAAGGTGCCACCAGAGGTGCCTCTAGCTGTGGTCGTAGCGCTCGAAGCCCCCCAGGCCATTCCCGAAGCTGCTCTAGCCGGTCCTGAAGCAGGCGCGGCCGTGACTGAAGCTCCTCCAGAGATTGACTGCAATGTTGATGCTGCAGTGCTCAGTGCTCTAATTTTTTGTATTTTTTTCTTTTCTTTTACTGGACCTCTCTCATTTGCTTGTAATCAACATTTATATCAATGAAAAAGCGACTTTTTACACACTTGGCTTCTTTTTCCTGACTGAATGGGTGCATGGATGTCTTTTTTTTTCTCAAGTAGTTGGTCTCGATTACCGTACTTCTCGTAAGCTTTAAAATTGGACCTTTGTACTCAAGTAACCGAGCTCGGTTTATAAACCGGAGTCTCAGCGACTTGCGCCCATGATTGAGGAAGTGAGCCTATCCAGTCTCGACTTGGCGAAGGATTCCGCCTCGGTTCTTCAATCCCAAGGTTTTCCTAAGCGTTGAAGTCTGTGCCTTCGATGTTTTTGGCTTTGCTGTCATAGCTTGTGCTGGCACCGAGCTAAGTACGGTTGGCACTCTGACCGAGCTGCCGAGCCGGGGCGGGGACTGTCACCAAGCCCCTGATGTTTTTGGCTTTGCCGCCCTCAGCGCAGTGAGGGCAGTTGGCACTCTGACCGAGCTGCCGAGCAGGGGCGGGGACTGTCACCGGGCCCTTGATGTTTTTGGCTTTGCCGCCCTCAGCGCGGTGAGAGTGGTTGGCACTCTAACTGAGCTGTCAAGTCGGGGCAGGGACTGTCATCAAGCCCTTCATGTTTTTGGCTTTGCCGCCCTCAGCGCGGTGAGGGCGGTTGGCACCTCTGACTGAGCTGCCGAGCCGGGGCGGGGACTGTCATCGGGTCCTTGATGTTTTTGGCTTTGCCGCCCTCAGCGCGGTTAGGGCGGTTTGCACTCTGACTGAGCTGCCGAGCTAAAGCGGGGATTGTCACCGGGCCCTTGATGTTTTTGGCTTTACCGCCCTCAGCACGGTGAGGGCGGTTGGCACTCTGACTGAGCTGCCGAGCCTGGGCGGGGATTGTCACCAGGCCCTTGGAAAGCTGGCATTGCTATCAAGCTGTATAACTTGAAGCAGTTTGAAAGAGAAAGATCCGTTCCAAAAGAATGCGCTTTTATTGATGTTTGAATCCTTGAGTACATTTTTCAGAAGTAGAACTTTTTAAGGTGCATCACATATCATGGTCGTGGCAGCTCCTTGCCTTCCATGTCCTCAAGTCTGTATGCGGATCTCCCTGCTGCTGAAAGTACTTTGAACGACCCTTGCCAATTAGGCGCCAGATTGCCTTCATTTGGATTTCTGTCACCCAGAAGTGTTTTCTTCAAGACTAGCTCTCCCACCGTGAATCTTTTTTCTTTGACCTTCCAGTTGTATCCCCTGGCCAACTGCTGTTGATAGGCGGCTAAGCGGATAGCTACCGCTTCTCTCCGTTCTTCAGCGAAGTCCAACTCTCGAGCCATGTTCAGATCATTCAACCCTTGGTCGTAGAGTTCCGACCTCAAGGTCGGGAGGCCGACCTCAAGTGGAATAACTGCTTCCATGCCGTAGGCAAGGGAGAATGGCGTAGCCGAGGTGAAACGCCTTGGAGTCGTCCTGTATGCCCGCCCATAGAACACTTGGGAGCTCTTCTGCCCCACCTTCCTTTAGCTCGGCCGAGTCTCTTCTTGAGTCCGTCGATGATTACTTTGTTAGAGATCTCAGCCTGGCCGTTGTTCTGTGGATACGCTGGGGTGGAGTAGACATTTCGGATGCCGTGCTCTTGGCAGAAGCTCTTGAAAAGGTTGGAATCGAACTGCGTCCCGTTGTCTGAGATGATAGTCCAAGGGATACCGAACCTTGTAATGATGTTCCTCCATATGAAGCTTTTCATGTCCTGCACAGTGATGGAGGACAAAGGCTCAGCTTCAACCCATTTGTGAAGTAATCGGTGACTACTATCAGCCACCTCTTGTTCCCTGGAGTTCGGTGAAGCGGTCCTACGATGTCCAAACCCCACTGAGCGAAGGGCCACGGACTGGAGAGTGAGCTCAGGTCTTGTGCTGGCTGATGGAGCGAGTGGGAGAACTTCTGGCTCTTTTCGCATCTTCTGGCGTAGAGCTAGGCATCCTTCTGCATATATGGCCACCAGTACCCTTGGCTGATTTCTCGGTAAGCCAATGACCGACTTCCAATGTGACTGCCGCAGATCCCTTCATGAATTTCGTAGAGGAAATTGTCGACTTTGCTTGGGTGAACGCACTGGAGGTAGGGCCCGGTGAATGACTTCCTATAGAGTCTGCCATCTGGGGAGAGCCAAAACCGGGTTGCCTTCAGCCTTATCTTCTGCGCTTCCATCCTGTCTTCGGGCAACTGGTTGTCCTTCAAGTATGTGACGATCGGATCCATCCAGCTCGGACCGAGGTCGACACACATGAGCCGCCAAGGTCACTGGAGTTCGATGCTGGACTCTTGCAGGGTTTCTACTTCCATAGTTCTTTTATTACAGGCTTCGACAGCCGAGGTGAGGCTAACGAGGGCGTTTGCATGAGAGTTGGACTCTCTGCCGATCTACAGGACTCTGCTCTTTCGAATTCTGAGAGAAGTCGCTTCGCGTGAGCTAGGTAAGCTGCCATCCTGTCATCCCGGGCTTGGTAATCTCCGCTGAACTAGCTCGTCACCAACTGAGAATCACTGAAAACCACTATACGCCGAGCTTCCAAGAATTTGGCACTATTCAGTCCGGCAATGAGCGCTTCGTACTCGGCCTCATTATTGGACGCCTTGAAGCCGAGTGTTAGAGCTTGCTCGATGACAAGGCTCTCCGAAGACTGGAGGACTATGCCAACGCCAGCCCTCTTGGACGTTGAGGATCCATCGACGAAGACCTTACAGGCTGAGCCAAGGAACTTCCTTCAGGACTGCTCTTGCTCCATCTCAGTGACTGCCCCCATATCCATATTGCCCCCCAGTTCGGTGTCGAGCAGGGTCAGTGCCGAACTCTGAGAGGTGAATTCGATGATGAAGTCTGCTAGGACTTGGGCTTTCATGGCCGTTCTGGGTTAGTACTTAATATCGCACTGTCCCACTTCAACAGACCATTTGGAGACTCTACCGGAGAAGTCTGCCTTCTGGAAGAGAGCCTTGAGTGGGTGTTCTGTCACGACCACTATTATGAAGGTTTGGAAGTAGTGGGAGAGCTTCCGCGAGGCACTGACAAGTGCCAAGGCAAGCTTTTCGAGCTGAAAATACCGGGTCTCGGCGTCGAGCAGGGTCTTGCTTGTGTAATAGATAGGCCGTTGTTGGCCGTTTTCCTCTCTGATAAGTATGAAGCTAACTGCGTGATCCGAGACCGCCAGGTACAAGTACATCGCTTCACCATGAGTTGGAGTCGTCAGCAGCAGTGGCGAAGAGAGGTAGTGCTTGAGCTGTTGCAGGGCCTGATCGCAGTCCCGCGTCCATTGGAATTTGAAGCCTTTTCGCAGAAGCTGGAAGAAAGGCCTGCATTTTTCGGAAGCTCAGTTGATGAAGTGATTGAGCGCGGCAGCCTTGCTGGTCAGCCTCTAAACTTGCTTTTCTGAGGTCGGACTTTGCAGCTCCTGGATCGCCGTGATCTGATCTGGGTTTGCTTCGATCCCTCTTCTTGTGACCAGGCTTTCCAAGAACTTGCCGGAACCGACACCGAAAGCGCACTTCGATGCGTTAAGCTTCAACTGGAACTGGCGGAGGATGTCAAAGATTTGCTTGAGGTCGGTCAAGTGGTCGTCTAACCTTTTAGACTTGACGACCATGTCATCAATGTAGACCTCCACTGTCTTGCCGAGCTACGCTTGGAACATTTTGGTTACTAGCCGCTGGTATGTTGCTCCTACATTCTTTAACCCGAAGGGCATCACCTTGTAGCAATAGGTGCCCCTGGGTGTGATGAAGGACGTCTTCTCCTGGTCTACTTCGTATAAG
Source organism: Persea americana (assembly GCA_029852735.1). NCBI lineage: Eukaryota > Viridiplantae > Streptophyta > Magnoliopsida > Laurales > Lauraceae > Persea > Persea americana. The sequence continues at coordinate 27,323,386 of CM056818.1, read as the reverse complement.
GGAATCTAATGGTATCCCCGGTAGGCGTTGAGGAAGCTCAAGCGGTCATGTCCAGCAGTGGCATCAATAAGCTAGTCGATCTTTGGAAGAGGGAAGCTGTCCTTAATACAAGCTTTATTCAGGTCAGTGAAGTCCACGCAGAGCCTCTATTTCCCCGTCTTCTTTTTTACCACCACTGTGTTGGCCAGCCACTGCGGATAGTGGACCTCTTTTATTGCCTCTGCCTCGAGCAACTTCTGGACCTCCTCAATCACGGCCTCAGTTTGTGGGACCCCAGTTCGGCATGCTTTTTAGATCAAGGGCTTATGGCTGGGGTTCAGTTCAGCTTATGGCACATGACTGCTGGGTCGATGCCGGGCATCTCATATGGTGTCCATGCAAAGACCTCTTTATTCTTAAGGAGGAGGTCGAGTAGCTCCGTCTTCTCGGGCTCGGGGAGCTGGCTTCCTATCAGGAAGAATCTGTCCGGGTCGGCAGGGTCGATTTTGACCTCGGTGAGGTCCTCTATGCTCTTCTGTGCCGGAGCCCTGCCAACATCCTCGAGCTCTGCCTCTCTGTCCAACTCGGCCATGTGAACTTGGGACGATTCGGCTTCACCAGGCAACACGGCCAACATGCACTGCCTGGCCATGTGCTGGTCGCCTCTGACAATGATCACGTTAGTCCGGCCGGACTGGTTCTCCAGATGAAACTTGGGTTTTTTATGGCGAGCGGAGGGCATGACCTCCATGTTATGCAGCCACATCCGCCCCATTATAACATTGTAAGGGGAGGGAACGTCGACTAATAGGAAGTCGACCTACCTGGAGGCGCCTCCTACTTGAACTCTGAGGGAGATCTTGCCCTTCGGGTACACAGGCTTGGAGCTGAAGCCGACCAAAGGGGTACGGGCTGTCTGGAGATCCTCGTCTTTGAGCTTGAGCTTTTTGAAGTAGTCGTAGTAGAGGATCTCGGATGAACTGCCGGGATCAACAAGGACTCTCTGAACCAAGAAGTTCTGCAGCTTCAAGGTGAGCACTAGAGGGTCGTTATGAGGGAGTTCGACGTCCTCTAGGTCCCTATCTGAGAACCAGATCTTGGGCCCCTCTGTCTTGGCTTTCTTCGCAGCTGGCTCCGGTGCATCAGTCAGCACCTGCTTCTGGTGAGAGGCCCTCCTGGCCTCGGCACGGGCCTGGGAGCTTCCCTTAGCCAGAGGGGCAAGGTGAATGACGTTGATGATGCCCTCCGGTTCGCTGTCGTCGTGGTGGTGGTGAGGTCGGCTACTGTCCCCGCCGTCCTCCTTGATATAGTCCTGCAGGTACCCATTCTTTACGAGGTTCTCGAAGTGGAACTGGAAGCTCTTGCACTCATCAGTTCTGTGCCCGTTTTGTTTATGGTAAGCATAGAACTTGCTCTGGTCCAGGGAGGAAGATTCGCCTTTCATCAGCTGCGGCCACTTGAAGAATGGCTGCGTCTTTATTTTGCCGAGGAGCCTATAGATTGGCTCTTTGAAGACCGTGTTAATAGCTCTGTAGACTGGGGCTTCGCGTCTGGATGCCCTGCCTCCTCCTGAGGCTGCTGTTGAAGTGGACGGGGCTTCGTGACGATCTGAGGAGGGGGCCCTGCGTCGGTCTGGAGACCGGGCTCTGCGCCGATCTGGGGACCAAACTCTGTGACGGTCCTCCCTCCTGGAGGACCTGCTGTCTCCCTTGGGGGCAGCCTTCTGGGTGAGGCCAAAGTTCTCCCGACCTTGGACCTCGTCCTCTTCCACTCGGATGAACCGGTTTGCCCGGGTCATCAGCTCTTTCATTGTGGCCACGGGGTACATGACCAACTGCGCCCGTAGCTCGATGCCCAGCTGCAGAGCTTGCTGGAAGGACTTCACAGCCATTTCCTCATAAGCGCTTTCGATCTGGCTATAGATAGTCCAGAATCATCTAGCGAACTGGGTGACGTTCTCGTCCTCTCGCATCTGAAGGGCCATCAGGTCGGCATCTGTCTTTGGGATGACACGATGGGCTTGGAACTTTTCCAGGAAGGAGGTCCGAAGCTGCCGCCAACTGGAGATGGAGCCTTCAGGGAGTGAGCAAAACCATCGGAGGGGGAGATCTTCCAAACTGGAGGAGACGACTCGACAGTTCAGGAAGTCATCATCACCCCACACCGACATCCGCTGGACGAAATGTCGGAGGTGCGCTGCAGGGTCCGAGGTTCTGTCGTACAAGGTGAACCTTGGGACATTGAACTTCTCAGGAATGGAGTATTTCCTAATATCCCTGGAGAAAGGGGATGCGCCCGTGTCTTCAGCTTCAAAGGCGCTGTACTGGTCTCGGGCGATACCAGCAGTTTTCATATTCTAGCGGATAGTCTGCTTGATCTGCTTGTCAAGCCACTGCTTGAGCTCCTCGTCATCTGGTATCTGGCGCTGCTTCTTTGGCCCATCATGCACATGGCTGCTGCTGGAGTCTTCTTCTCTGTGGACCCGATCACACCTCTTATTATTGAGGACGTGCCTCAAGTCCCGCTCGTGGGCCGGAGGAGCCTGGCTGTGCCTGGGTGGAGCACTCGAAGCATGGTTATGCAAAGGAGGCGGGCTCGGAGACCTTCTATCCCGGAGCTGCTGCTTGAGCTCTTCTTGCTCCTGGATGAGGAGGTTTTGGGCTATGACAGTGTCCTGGAGAGGATCTTCATGGTCGTCGAGGTAGGCCTGATGATGAGACTTAGCCCGCGCGGACTTCTCACCAGGCTAGGTGACAGATTTGTCACCTTGCCTGGTATGCTCTTTGTCGTGGCGGGGTTGCTTTGGAGGTGGAACATTGTGAAGAGAAGGCATTGTCAGCCTTCTTGACTGCTATACCGACTGGACCGTGAGGGACCTTTCTCCTAACATCTTCTGTCGAAGGGGTGGAATTTGCACTAGTACAGGCTGCATGGATGGGCCCTTGCCCTTGGGGGATCCTTTACCATTTCTGGTTTTTGGAGGCATGGTGTTTGAAAGCTTTTTGTTCAGTTTCCCACAAACGGCGCCAAACTGTAGGCAATGAAAACACAACACCCACTTAGATTAAGATGAACTTTGTAGATCAAGGAAGACTGAACGCTGAGAACCTGAAAAGGGAAGGAAAATGTCTTGGATCAGAGCCCCTGGTTGCCGTGAGCCGAAAACACTCTGATGCCTGAGTTAGTTCTGAGAAAACTAAGCAGGAGGAGGAAGAGAATGAGAGATTGTATGTTGTGTATTGTCTATTGCGTACCTCCATGGGGCTGATCCCATGTGTATATGTAGAGGATTCCTCGTTCATTCTCTGTGAGTGGGGGTAGGTGGGGTAAGGTCCCATCAGGCCTTACCCTGACATTCGGCGGTAGGTAAAAAGTGCACATTCCATCGGAACCTTCCATGCTTTCGGTCAGTTGATGTTAAGAGATGATAAAGCCAACTTCTTATCGCCATAAATGAGCGATCATATCGCCATAAATGAGAGCTCCTATCTGTCAGGGCGCGCCCGTACGTCTCATAGGAGCGTGATGGCCCACTCTGCCTTCAGTACTTTTACCGGGACCAGGAATGGTCTGGCAGGGCTGGCGCCTATGCCAAGCTGCTGAGCTAATAGACGCTGAGCTGGCACTCTTAACCGAACTGCCGAACTGCCGAGTCTCTTGAGCCTACACTTTTTACCGAGCCGCCGAACTGCTGGCTGTGATTACCGAGACCAGGGTGAAGGCCGGTGTATTACCGTGGTTCTTAATCTCGTCATTACAGTATTTTACCCACACAACTATTAATCCCAAGGGTCACTTGTTTCACCCCCATTTACATATGTAAACACTCACAAATGGTTCCACACCATTTATGTTTGTTCTCAAAATTTACACATGCGGTGTGTAAATCACGCATGGCTTTAGTGTGTAAATCGTGTGCAAGAGGATCCTTTAACATTTTTCCCACATCAGTGTGAAACAAAATTGCACCCATTTTGCTATTGGGTGCAACCGTAACATTTTCCCATCACGCCTTTTCATTTCCTTTTTTTTTTTTTTTTTTTTTTGTGACCCCTAAATAGTGATCGGAGCAATTAATCACGTTAGGAAGGCCAAAAATGGCTGGCTTTAGTACCAAATTTCAACCATTAGAACATCATAAATTATAAAATACTTATGAAAAAAGTCAAGATCGTTGATCTTCATTTTATGGACATTTGTGGGCCCCACTTTCAAGAACCGGACTATTAATCCTCTTTAAGGTCATTTTCGGCTAGGATGTCAAATTTCAGATGTTGCTCAACATAGAGCTTAAAATATCTTCAAAAAAGCATATCAACCGCTGTGTGCATGTACTGTTGCTATAATGCATTCCACAAGCACGAGTGGAAAAGGCAGTTCTTTTTTTCAATTTTTTGGATTATATGAGCCTCTAATGGGAAATCCAAACTGTAGAACCTCTTCATAGGGCCAAAAATGGCCAGTGGCTAAACTTTCAACCCTTGATCCTTCATAAATTGTGAGATATTGGCAAAAAAATCCAATCTCGTTTTATCTTCAATTCTGATTTTGGTGGGTATCCTTTTTCCAATCCAAACCATTAATCCCCTTCAGGAGGCCAACAATGCCTATTGGGATGAATCTCATCACTTGATTCATTGAATATTTTTTAAAACTCTTGAAATACTTTGAAAGATATGTGAAGCATTGGATGCAATTAAACTCCCATTACAAACGGGAAGGTGGGCTGTGAGGGGTGCCACCTCACCACTACAAAAATTGACTTAAATTGATTTCCATCCCCCAAAATCTCTCTTCTATAATTATCTTCTCAAGAAACATTAATCTTTGGGCTGATGGATAAGAGGAAGAGATAATCTAATGGAGTTGAAAAAAAAAAAAAAAAATCTCCCAGACAATTCAGCTTTCATTATGGGATGTTTGGAGGACTCCTTCCAAATCTCTCGTTAGTTGTGACTCTCTATCACGACTTTCTTAATTACTTTCTGACCCTAAAACTTCTATTGTTTCATCCCTATTGCTAACTTTAGCCATTTTAGAAGTGTTTAAACAACAAAGCATCGGATGATGACTCTCGACTATCCTTCTCAATAATGTAACCTTCATGTGATCTTGAGCAACCATCTTAATACATCCATATCGCAAACCTTGATAATTCAATCACTATAGAGCCCATATGCATTATTAAGGTTTGATTAACTGTAATGATCATTAACTAATTGAAAGGTGTGCCTCACTATACTATGCCCTATCACCAAACAACTTTGTGCGTATGTAGCCCACAATCTCTTTGGAATTTTTTTTTTACCAGGGAGATTTAGTCACAGTTGGGCCAACCAATCTTACTTGTGCCTCACTGGTTGCTTGATTAGTAGTAGCATATATAAGAGGTCAAGGGTTCAAGGATTGGTAAACCAAACCCAGGCCCATGATGCCTTTTTAGTAAGATGTTCACTTTCATTCATATGAAGAAATCTGATCCTTAATTTTTAGGCGACAAAATTAAATTTCAATTGCAAACATATAAGATCAAAGTGCTGGGGCCTGCTATTCAGATCTAATCACCCCTAAACAACAGCCTTATTCACTTATGTGTTGGACCACACATGTTCAATTGGGGTTTTTAATATTTTATTTTTAACGGGAGATGTGATCATACGTGGGTCTCACTTCATCTATATGTGTACCATAATGCCTATTTTAAAATTCTCAAACCTTGGTTGGAAAAGATATGCCAAGGACAATCATTTAACCAAATACAAAGTTGGGTATATCTCATTATCAAGATGATCCACAAGATGTGGCACATGTACATTGGATATGGTCCATCATTATTTTAAAGATAATTTTATCTTAGCAACTTTTTTCTTTTTTATAAAAAAAATTAGATAAAATATTAAAGCAAGCAAAAACTTATTTTGGTTTGACAATATTACTGTAAGTTTTTGCAATTTTTTCTTCTCTTGAATGTATTTTGATATATAGTGCTTTAAGAATGGTAAATAATTTATTCATTTAGTTTAAATTTGGCATCCTTTTATCATGTGATCCATGAATCATTTCTTCCCCGAACCCAATATAATGAAGGATTATTAACACAAGCCACCTACCTATTAACAATGCATATTTCGAAATGTATTAATGTTCCGTTAATATTATAAAAAAAAAATTTAACATACTAATTCTAGCAAAAGAGGCATAGCTTTGTTCATATATTGATAATGTATATATAGCCTTAAGACAGGTTTTTGTATATTACATTAAAATTAAAAAATTAAAATAAAATTAAATTTAAAATATTCTCAAATGAAACATACAATATAATATTCATTTAAATTCTTAAAAACTACATAAAAAATCAAATATTGAAAATTTGTAAACTCAAGTTTGACTTATAAAATTTTAAAAATGAAAAAAAATGATATATTTGTTTGTTTTAGATTTAATTTTTTCTCATTTAGTATCTCAAAAGATAACCTCAAATTAAATATATCTTTATTTCTAGGCCCGGGCTTATACTCAACACAATTATATATATTAAAGCAATCGGGGAGGTGAGCTGTTGAAGGTGCCACCTCAGCAACCCAATAATTCTCTTTTCAAATAAATATGGAGAAAAAACATAGAGTGCTTTAAGGTGCCATGTCATCACATGTCACAATTTTTTCTCCAAAAAAAATCTCTTTATCCTCATCCTCTATCTCCTAAATTCTCTCAATTAATAACCCTTAAAATCTCCCTATTTTGCTACAGTTATTCTCTCTCTTAACACCATCTATCTTCCGTCTTCTCAAGATTTTCATATTTTTATTTTAATATTTGGGGCTCACCTTTTAACAATTCACACTGAAAATTTTTTCATTAAAAATATCATTTTCTTTTAGTTTCCAAATAGACCTCTACTCTATTCAAAGATTGTCACATGTGAACGAAAATTAGACCCGGCCTTCTGGTAGACCACCTCATGGATGGGCTTGTGATAAAAATGTTTTCAGGTTGAAGTTTTTTTGGTTGAATCTTATAGGTACCCTTTTTTTATCTCATTATATATATAGACATATGTCCCTAGGTTTGACCCACTATAAATTACACTTCCGTGGGCCCACATGGACTCATAATTAACAGATATATACATCGATCCAAGGAAGGTGGGCCAATTATTACTGGAATCAAATAACACTAGCCTATGGTTTTAAAGTCTCATAATTTATGGCTTTTAAAGTTAAGATGTTTTTATATATTTTTAAAAATCTAGAGCTAAAAACCGGTTTGATCAGTTCTAAAATGGTATTGGTGCTACTTCAAAGGGGTAGAGAAGAAATTTGTGCGGAGGGATTGAAATGACCATTGGCCTATGTGAAAATAAAAAAAATGGTGTATTTGTATAATGAGAGGGTTGCACATTTTTATGGTTTTCTTTATTAACAATATTATGTTGTTTGGTGTGATGTATTTTCCTTACATATAAGAAAAAAATGAATAATTTTTCCTTAATAGAGAAGACTTTGATTTTCTACGGAAAACAAAATTCCATTCTCATGAAGAAATAAAAATCTGCATAAACTAGAATCCTCTTATTGCACAAACAAGTCCAAATGGAGTGACTTTGTTTTATTGGGTTTTAAAATTATCAATGGGTAGCAAAAACCTGAATGCATTTCTTATTACTAATATTATATATATCAACAAAATTTGCTTTGTTATATCTTCTTTAGTAATTGTTGCTGTTATTATTATTTTTATATTGTTGTTGAATGGATTTTTTAGCTTTATTTTTGTAATAGTTTATTGTTGATGTTGACCACTTGTATTTGTGATTGGAGATGTGTTGACTATTTTTATATAAATATACTTGAATATATTCATATATGTTTATAATTAATTTTGATATCTCATAAATTCAAAATGTAATATCTTACTTTTTGCCCTGGGCTTAGCATGGGGCGTTGTTGCTAGGTTGAAGAAAAGTGAAAGTGACAGACAATAGATTATATTTCACATGTAATTCTTTTTCATATGAAAATTGCTCATGTGAGTCATTTACATATGTAAAATATTTTTGCATCACATTTGAAATTGACAAATGACCTCTTAAAGATCAATAATTTTAGGTGTATTTTATCTTCTTTTTTATATAACACGTAATAGTGAATAATGGTCAAATCCGTGCCAACTTAGCATAGTGCCAATTCATTAAAGGGTGAAAATGTGTGAGAGGGTTAACATTGACTGCCCGTTGAACCTGCAAGGTAATTGGAACATTCAAACTATCCATGAAAGGGAAAACCTTTTCTCTAAGAGGGGGGTAAATTCAAGTGTTGAAAACGATTTTCTAATAAAATGAGTTATAAAGATATTATAAAATAAAAAAAAAATCACCAATTGAGGTGGAGCCCACATGGTGCATCATATGCTCATTTTCGTATGAGAAATTCTCTCCTCAACTCGAGCTGACGGAGGAATCCCCTCAGCCCACACATGTGGGGCCCACTAGTGGCTCATCCGGCTGGGGGACACACCTCCTCCCACACCCCCCCCCCCCCCCCCCCCGAATTTCACATGGGTCCCGGGTTTGGATAGATCCAAATAGACTGGGATCCAAATAGACTAGACCGTTGGATCGACAGCACAACCCATTTGAATGGACTGAACTTATGGGCCTTGAATGATAAGGTTAGGATGATCGGATTAGGATGGGTTTTTGTCCATGGGATGGCACATACAGATATTCAAATCTCCCCACCCCATCCCCATGTGGGCCCCACAACGGACAGATTTCTCTATCAGCTCAAGCTGAGGAGAGGAAAAACCCAAATTTAAAAGCTCCTGACATTTTAGCAAGACAATAATTTCAAAGAACCATAACCGCGGCCATGTTAGTAGTTCAGCCTCTAAACTCCATATGACCTAACTACAAAAATCAGGATCCAGGGTGACCCCATTAAGAGTGGCAAAATTTGACCTAACCTGAAAATTAGACTCACAAACTTGACCCACAATTTGTAAAGTAAGACATTGGCCAATCCGCTCAATTTGCACAACCCGCCTAACCTATTTAATGGGTTGAATTAGGGTCGACCAGAATATCCAACCCATTTAAATAATTTGGTGGTTTAAGATTCTCGCATTTTGAAGTCTATTTCATATGCAATGAGCCAAGCTTTTGTTAGGTAGCACAACACGTCCCACTTTTTCATGGACCCAACCATGCCGGGCCTGGGTCCCGGGGTGTTCGGCCTAACACAGCCCTAATCGTGCCATGCTGGCCAGTGCAGGGTTGTGTCAGCCTAGCGGGCCGGGCCAGTTCGAGCAGGGCAGTGTCAGGCCTGAGAGAGATATTAAGGTTTCAAATGTACTCTTAAGCTTCTTTTTTTTTTTGACGATTTTACTAGAAAATACCCCGTATTTGGCATTCAATCCCATGAATTCCTTGTTACTAACGCCACACAAACAAGGTCCATTAGGCCCCATTTGGTTTTTTTTTTCAAATATTAAATGAGCGACGCTAGCATCACTCAGTGTTTTTATTAAAGACACTAGCGTCACTCTACGGCATTTCCATAAAACCCTCCCTCCCTTTCGTTTTCATATTCTTCCTCTCCCCTCCTTCCTCTACCCCAGTACGTCGACGCCGTTATTCCATTTGCGTTCTTCCTTCCCTACTGTGGATCAACGTTGCTCCGATATCGCATATCACCTCTAAGGTATGGGACGTTGATACCGTTTACACATTTGTGTAGCAGTTCAAATACAATGTTCGTTTGGGGTTTTTATCAAAGAACTGAAAAATCCAGAATGGTTTATGTTCGCGTTTCACATGTTTTCATGGCTTCATCTATAATTCATACTCATGTATCTCATATTGTATTTGCATATGTGATTTTGTAAGTTATGTTGATGTTCAGCTTGATAATACCATCTCACCTTAAATCTTTAAAGTCCTTCGTGTATAACCATCATCAACCAACATAGAGTGATATACTTAGATGATCTTTTTCACTGTGTATGTGAAAATATATATAATGGGTTGGTCGTCTAAAGTGGACTCCGCAATGAAGCTCGCCCTTATTGGTTATTGCTATACAAAGGGCACGATATTAATTTTCTTTAATAGAGAGGAATACTCTTGATTTCCTATGAGAAAGCGAGAATGAAGAATACTTATCTTCTGTGGAATGAAAATTTGTTTAGCGTAAAATCTTTTGTGGAGAAATGTTCATGTCTTATTAGCAAGACCATCTTGTCTCTACTCTTGCCACTTACTTTGATTACACTAGGTTCATTTTGCTTATGTAATGCTATCACATCACGTGCCTCTCTATGCATATGGATCTACAAAAATTCCTTCTTAACCAAAATAGATGTGTTCCTTTTGATTTGATCATGTGAGCAAATGTTAGATGAACATTTTTATGAAAAATGGGCATTCCACAATATCAATGAATAGCCCGAGATTCCCATGCTGTTGTATAGATGGACAAATTAGTTAGAAAACACTAGAAGAATAGTGGAAAGGCCATCTCCCATCATTATAAAGTATTTTGGTTGTTTTTTCATTGGGGCTTTTCCATAAAAATCCTCATATAATACAATGTACCTATCAGATTGTTTACGTGACATGATCTAAAACTTATTAGACTTTACTTTTTCTAGATGCAATCTTACTGATAGCAAGTAGACCCCATTAATATGCGCTGTGAAGAAGCCATAATCACCACTTTGGCACCCCTGGCCCAGCTTTTAAAAGCACCAAACCATTGATTAGATAGTATCATCTCTCACTAAAACAGAAGTAAAACATGCTCACAACATAACCATACATTGCAAAAACCAATTGATGAGACCAATTGACTGCAACCAATCAAATCAAATATAGGGGTAGGGAACTGAGATCTAAGGCATGTCTGGATCTTTGTAAACTGACTTTCATGTGAGCTTGCAGCTGTTTAAATTACCTCTAAAAAGATTTTAAATCACGTTTGAAATTTTCAGAATTTCAACCTCTTTGATATTTATAGATCCTCCATCTAATTGGAGACTTCATGAATGCCACACCAGGAAACATAGGCTCACATGAATGAGCACTTGAAATAATGTACTCATGCAGAGGGACCTACTATTGGTCAGATTGTGCAAAAAAGAAAAAAAAAAAAAAAAGAATACAATATGCTTAGAAACAGTTAACATATCAACAAGATCAAACTTCCCTCACAAGCTTGACCTTCTCCTCAAAATTAAGAATATTTTCCTAAATGAAGACAGTACTCTAAAGACTGTGTTGATGGTCTTGCGTTTTTTATCTTGAATCTTTTGTTATGAAAAAAAAAAGTTGATTGACTTGGGGTTATGTGAGGATCTTTTGTTTCCTTACTCTAATTATTGCTTCATTGTGCACTGCCAGCACCTTTGTCAACTTCTTGATATGCACTACCATGATACTTTTCTCTATGTTTTATATATGATTGGTTCTATATTTGCCAAAACTGAACAGATGGCCAAAGGAAGTAAGCTGAAACCAGATGATAAATTGTTGTATGAGGAAGACTCACATATCTCCAAAGCGATATTAAATGGGGTGGAGACAGGGCATATAGATGCATTAATACAAACCCGGATAAGGACATATAGGAGTTGACCGACAGACAGAAGGAGATTGTTAGGGATGTTGATCTAGCAAACATTTCAGAAATTGACTATATGAGAATTGACCGTGCCCTCATTAGTGGCTTGGTTGAACAATGGAGGCTGGAGACAAACACGTTCCATTTGCCTACCGGTGAAGCCACGGTAACCTTGGAGGATGTTGCATATATATGGGCTCCCAATCGACGGTATACCTGTAACGGGTAGAACTTTCCCCAAGTCACTTGTCCCAGAAGTGTGCAAGGAGTTACTTGGCATTGCTCCATGTCCTGGCAAAGACACCATTGGCATTACAATTAAATTCAAGTGGCTAGAAGATAACTTCAAGCCCTCTAAGAAGAGGCGCGAGGTTTAGAAGACGAGAACATACTTGTTCTTTTTGGTATCTAGATAAATCTTTGCCAATTCTTTCAGTGCGAGAGGGCCAGCTTGGCAGCTGGAGTTATTTAGGGAATCCAAGCCGTATGCATGGGGTTCGGCCTGCCCCACAAGCCTGAACAGAATGCTTGGAAGACCTACAATGCTTTTAAAGGTGAAGAAGTGAGTAAGGAAACGGAGGAGGGTGAAGACAAATGTGAAACCTCGAAGATGACCCTTTTGAAGACTCTAACAGGCCCCTTACAGTTGCTGCAGGTGATGCAAACAGCTTTTAAATAGAATTTTCATCCTTTTTTTGGAACACTGTATCACGTGCTAATTGAGATTACTTTGTTGTGAACATCTGATTTTTTTGTCATGCTGTTGGCTTGCAGATATGGGCATATTCAAGAATGTCGATCGGGAGATGTCCTACCCAGAGTCCTAGTTGGAAAAAGGACCTGCAGTATCCATTGTTTAAAACATGGGAATTGAGACTGACAGATCAGAATCAAGTAACAAACATGAAAGAGATATGGAGGCACATCAATGGTCTGAAAGAGGATGGGGTAATGAAACAATTGACAATACATTCAATGCTTTTCCCATTATAGTTATGCATTTGTTAGTAGTGTGACTAAGTTCTCTTGATTTTGCAGTTCATGTGGCAGCCATATGCTAAGATGCCTAAGAAGTTGTTCCAAACGGTACCAAAGGAAGATAAGGGATTGTTCACTTCTTCTGCGGTCCTTTTATATTACTGGATTGTTGAAAGGCACAATCCCGAACGTGTAACAAAACAGTTCGACATTAAACAAGCTGTCCCCCCACTATTCTATTTGCCTTTCAAGAGGGTTGAGCGCCTGGAAAGGTATGAAAAGAACTACGAAAAGTATGGAGATGAAATTATTGGACTGTGAGAGGCAAGGCAAAGGAATATATTCACCGGGTTGAAGGATAAGTCAAAGATTCACAGTCCTGAGTATCATGCTTGGTATTCATCAAATACCATCAAGGAGATTGTATGTGTGGTAGGCGATCGAGGAAGACAATCACCGGATAAAATGGAGACGGCACTGCCAAAAGCGGAAGTGGAAATTAATAAACAGTCAAAGCCTACGGTTAGCACCCACCGTGAAGAGACATCCACCACCGAAAAGCATGTGAGCTTCGTATCAGAACTTCTTTATATTTCCCTTTCATTTGAATACCTCCAACTCATCCTCAATGCATAATAATCTTGACTTAGGTCCATGCTTTGTTGGACCACTTGGAACAGTCGTCAAACCGGGCAGTCGGGAAGAAGGTAAAACTCGAAGATTTCGCAGCACGCTTGCGGAATAAGATACAAAAATTTAGAGATGCATTTAATTCGGCATTTGATAATTTTGGGGGAGAGTCATGTTCCACCTCCTTGTCGGATGATGAGTCGAAGGTAATAAATTGCACACAAGAGTTCATGATATGTAGGCTAACATCTGTATCATGATGACATCTTTTTGTTTCTTTTCTTTTCGATATAGATTGATTCTGTTGCTCGGAAGAGAGCTGTTCCAAAGGCCAGATTGAGGAAAGGGATATCACCCACGACCAAGAAGCTGGACTATTCAGATGAGGTGGTAAAAGTGGAGGGGGCTGCATTATCGCCTTCTTCGGCATCTGGATTTGCCTCTCCATCGGTTCCAGCTGTGGATGATATCTTCACTACACCGGTTGTTGCACCTCTTGAGACGTCGATTGTTGTACACACTCCGAAGTCGGATATTAACACATTGGTCTGGAGGATAAAGCGGTTGCATCGTGAAAGAAAGATTCCTCGTTATTTTGAGGACTACGACAATTCTTTGAGTAGATCAGATTATGTGCTTACCGAGGAACAGTTGATCCTATTAGAGGGATTCCTCGGCTTTTATGCTAAAAAGTATCGTCCCTACTTTCTAAAATGCATATATTTTAGACATTCTCAATTCATGTACGATAATGCCTTTTAAGCATCTAAAATTAATGTAGTCTAACTTTCTTAGATGTTGCTGTTTTGGTAGACCAGATGAGCTTGATATCTATTGCACACTTGTGTCTGGGAAGGTTTTGAAGAATGTCCTTGATGAGGCTACATGGTTAGACACAAACGTCATGTACTGGTGGTTTCAAGCGATAAAGGATAGATATCCACATGTGATCTTCTACGACCCTAGTGTCTGTGTAAGTTAATTAATTTCATGCATTTCCAGTTTGTTGATTAATAAGAACACTTATTTCATGAAGACTTGATAAATGGATATGTCATGCTGTCCGTTACCAGAGGTGGTGGCAAAACAATAATATAAAGGCATTGCAAGATAATGTATTGGGTAAGGATGGTGTCAACGTTTGGGTGGCTAAGGAGAAGAGTATGTTGGTCTTTGTCCTATGGCACGATGCACACTTCACACTGTTGGTTGGGTACACAGAAGAACGGAGGTGGGAGTTTTACAATAGCATGAAGACCGACAGGACTTCACTTCAGTTCTACAAAGGATTCGTGAGTTGTTCAAAAATTAATTTGATTTATACATGCATGTTTTGCTATTAGTTTCCTCTACATAGTGACTGCTTACACGTATGAATTTCCCTGTTGATCAAATTGACTTCTTGGCCGGATAGTTTTGTAACTATGGATGGTATGACACCAATATGTGGACTTTGCTCGTGAAGACGAAAATACCTTACCAGGAGAACGGAAACAATTGTGGTGTCTTTGCATTGGCCTTCGTTGAACATTATGCTGCTCGTAGAGATATCATGTTTAAACAATCCGACATAATGTATTATCGCACCAGGATTGTGGTCAACATATATGTTAGTTTTATGGTCTCAATCCATTAAGATTGATGTAATAAATTGATTAATTTCTTTATTTATCAATATATTCATGTTATCATTTCATGAGATGAATGGTGTTTATTACTTAAATGCACATAACCAATACGAATGACATGATGGTTCATGAGATGAACCGGAGTCCATAAGTATACTAGATGCAATACATGTGTATGGATGAGATCTACATACGGGAGACATGTATAACAAATCTCATACTTGAATATCTTCACAACCAGTGATGAGATTGGACATCTCATCTGACAAGATTGCAGTACTTTGATTACTATGAGATAGTGTGATTTGTCTCGATCATCAGAATGTAAGATTCTGGATCATAATGCTGGTACATTGGATGTATTGAAGGACCATGAGAAACGCCTTATAAACACTGTCTTTACTTTAAGGTCTGCTCTCATAATTCCCTAGCAATAGGCTCTCAATCCTGAGACATTTATGAACTCAAGTTTATATCTATTCATTTACTTTGAGTCACCAATGAGTGAGGCCAACTGTAGGTCAACACCTTGGTGTCTTGGGTACGTGGTAGTAGGACTGTGGGAACATTTAATGGTCAAGATGGAATCTATCTCTATTATCCCCTTGTGCCAATTAATGGATTTATCATTGGTAAGTGTACACCCATCTCAATTAAGAGTTAATTGGATGGTACTAATGATTACTATAATTAATTGGGTCTCAAGGATAATAAGATATGGGTCAAAATTGGTGGGACAGTCTGTCCAATTGATCCATGGATAATGATAGAGGGGCCCACTTGTAGTGATAGGGAAGTTTAGGGTCTTCATGTAATTTATTCCTAAGACTGGAGTTCAATTACATTTATATAGTGGAGTTATTTGCAATTAACTGTGGGCCCAGATTGCACATGAGATGTGGGGTCGCGGTGTCCCAGTTGGAGCCAGCTTTCTATAGAATCCCTAGTAGTCCCCACGCTAGCCCAAGATTGGATATTTACTAATTCTATTTGAACTCAAAAAGGAAAGCTACTATTTCTATTTGAAGTGAGACTTCTAATAGTGGTAATAGTAGAGTAAAGGGTTACTAAGTGTAATGGAAGTTGGACTTCTAATAATACACTAAGAGAGAAGGTTGAAAAGCTATAAAAGGAATAGGAAGGAGCACCCTTGGACGTTCATACCCTATTCCAAGGAGTGATTCACGCCTATCACCATAGTTTGCAAGAAGTTGCATTCTTCTCCCTCCCCTCTCTCTCTCTTCTAATTCCCTTCTAGTTTCCTTAGAGATTCTAGATAGTCTTTCTCTTGGAGATTCCACCATCTCTCTTGAGGAGAGAGATCTGAAGCGGGTCATAGCGTGGAAGACGATTGGGCATTGGAGATTCTGATCTTAGAAGAGCTCTTCATCAAAGAGTTGAATCAAGTTCTCCATTAGAGCACAACCAAGCTCCATAGGTATTTTCTACTCCTTGTATATTGTGGAATTTCCTGGTTGCCTGTTTAGTGTTGTTTCTATCCTTTTGATAGGTTTGTTTGCCGATCATGATGGCTAAGTCTGAGGACATGCATCCTGGATTGAGTTTTGATGGCTTTTGGATAGGTGTTCATCACTTCTAGTTGGTGAAAAGTTTTTGAAACCTATCCAAGAGGTCCACCCACTTCCAACAATATATGAATACAGTTGGGAGCTTAACAACGACCGTTTGGACATTGATCCGTTGACTCAATGACTTTTGAGAAATGTCTTGTATTTTCTTTTTGGATGTATAGAAATCCTTTTGAAGCGATGAAACAGTTTTGATTAATGTCTTGTAGTCTTTTTGGATGTATAGAAATCCTTTTGAAGTGATGTATATTCATGAACTTTATGGAAATGTTGCATGATTGGTTGCATGCAAATGTTGAATCCATCTCTTCATTTGGTTATTTCGTGTATGATCAGGTGTTGGAATGAGGGTGTTTTGTCATGTCAACAGGAATGAAACAGTAATCTATTTGTGCACCTTGCACGGCTTCAGATTTCATATATTTGGGAAAAAATCCATTGTGAAGAGCAACGCTAGCGTCGCTAAATGCATACAAATAGATGACGCTAGCGTCGTCTAACTGTAATATTTTTTTGCACAGAACGATGCTAGCGTTGTCTAACTGTAATATTTTTTTGCACAGAACAACGCTAGCGTCGCTAACTGTAAATTATATTTGCACAGAACGACGCTAGCGTCGTCTAACTGTAAATCAAATTTTCACAGAACGACGCTAGCGTCGTTTAACTTAACATAGACTTTGTTCACAACTTTGACAATCACAAATGTGCACAGAACGACGCTAGCGTCGTTTAACTTAAGACAATCACAACTTTGTTTGTCAACAACAGCTTTGTTCAAAAAATACAATACATCTTTGTATGTCAATACGACTTTGTTCAAAAAAGACAATACAACTTTGTTCAAAAAGGACCATATAACTTTGTGACAATACAACTGTATACATGGAACATCTTCGTTCAAAAAAAAGCCAAAAAACCTAACATCGTAAAAGATCTGTATGTTCAAAATAATACAAAAAATACATGGATGCTCAAGTATGTACTTTTTTTTACATGTCACAGAAGACATCTAGATGATGTATCTATGTATTTTGCAGAGGGGGCGGATTCCGGCATGAGGCTCGATTGTGACCTCGCTCATGACAGTGAAAGCAAGTGACAATCCTACGCTCTCTATAGCGGTCTTCTGTACGGATCCTCTTTTTCCTCGGTCTTCCAGGCTGTTTTGAAGATAGAGGTGGCAAGACCCTTTCATTTGATATGTGCTCCCACTGTTTGCTATCACGGGTAGCATGGATATCTTCTTTGTATGTTGACTGGTACTTACTTGCAAGATACCACTCCTCACAAAAATCATATGGATTTTTATTCCTCAACCTCATACCGGAGATGGCATGTGAGCACGGGATTCCAATAATTTTCCATTTGCGACAAGTGCAAGTCCGACGATCAAGGTGAACAATATCCACAAAGCTGGCGGATTGAACTTGAAACTCTTATAAACCGGCAACACGCACATGTAACCTACGTGCTTCTTCCGTTTCATGGCTCAACTGTTTTTCAGCATATGGTGTCAAACAAGTGTTCACAGCAGAAGATTCGGCATGTCGTTTTTGGAAAAACTCCATTAGTTTGACCCTTATCTCTTCGACCTGTTTCACAATTGGAAGAACTCTGGTATCCTTTAACATGCTGTTGGTGCATTCTGCAGCGTTGCTTGTAAGCATGTCATATCATCGGCACTCAACATAAGCATTTGCCCAATGTTGCCTGCCAAATGCATGTATATAATTGTATGCCTCAATATTAACAGCCTTAATATCTTCCATGAACGCATCGTGCTCACAAGCCTTGTAAGCCTTTGCAGCGCACCAAAACTTGATGACAATCGCCGAATCACTGAATCTTGACTTGATGTTCTCCGTGAGATGGCGACAACAGTAGCAATGAGTCAAAGTGGGCATGACGTTAGCAAGTGCAGGGACAAGTCCCTTTTGTCGATCAGACACGATGGTAAGATTCGTTGGTTCCCCAAGAGACAGACTCACATTTGCGAGGAACCACTCCCAACTGTCAGGTCACTCACCTTCAGCAAATGCAAAAGCTATTGGAAAGAGCTTGTGATTTCCATCTAGTGTTATGGCCACCAACAACACACTAGGGTACTTACCACGAAGATGTGATCCATTGACTGCAATCATTGGCCGGAGAGATGATGTGAAAGCACGGATGGATGGACCAAAAGCCCAAAAAAATGTCCTAAATCTGTCATCGTCGGACGTCTCGATGTTGGTCATGCTACCTGGGTTCATCAACTTCAATTCAACACAATACAGAGGAAGGAGTTTGAAGGAAGCTTGGTATGAACCTTGAACTATACGAAGTGCCATTTTTCTAGCGATATATACCTTCTTGTACGATATAGTAACCTCAAACTCCATCTGATAATCATTCATTATCTCTTTTGGTCTCAAATTATTATTTAGACGGACTTTGTCCTAGCTGTACTCCGCAATTAACTCTGATGACGCATGCCTATGTGCCGTACCCATCATTGGCTTTAAACATTTATGAACAAGGTTGTAGGTTCGAACCTTAAACATTGGTCCACTCTCAATTATAGACGCATGGATGCGCCATGGACAATCCTGGTCCTTGCATTTGGCAGTGACTTTGAACTGACTAGTCTTTAGATGCTGGAGTGTGAAGTTGTTGTATATTGCAAACTTGGCTATAGTCTTCCTGAAATTTTCGCGATCCGGGAATTCGCGCCCTAACCACATCTCCCTAGAAGTATTATAGTACAGTATGTAGAAAAATCCTCTGGAACCATATTAGCTTCAAAAATAACTTCACGCCTGTGGCTTGATAGCTCCCCAATATTTGATTTCGCATCCACGGTCGCTCTATTGACTACACGACCATTGGTCTTACTTCCAGGGTGAGACTCCTCTGGAACCACTGTGTCTTCAAAAATAACTTCACGTCTGTGGGTTGGTGGCTCCGCAACAGTTGATTTCGCATCCACAGTCGCTTTATTGAGTGCACCGCCATGAGTTTGCCTTGTGGGGTGATCGTCTTCTATGCTGATGGCTTGTACCTCATCATCACTCTCTACTGCATCTAGGTACTTGCAAAAGAGGATGTCACTCTCTTGGGCCAATTCATCGGTCGCAATGTTCAGGTTGGAGGAGAAGTGCATATCGTCGTCTTCACTGAGGTTTATAGTAAAACATCTTGTGTCTTTTCCTGATGGATCCTTCTGGTTTACATCATGATTGCCAGCTGTACCATCAGATTTCACATCTCGCACCATACGCATATTCAACCCATGCGACCTAAAGAAAGTACATGATAAGTATCAACATTAGTATTGAATTAATAATGTGTTACACTGCCGTGAATGTGTTGCTTAGGAAAAAATGTCAACTGGCGTACCTTGGTTGTTTTTCAATACCAAGACCAAAACCAACTGGTGTTCTGTTGATATATAAACAAATCCCATTTGTTTCAACTCTTGAGAGTGTCAGCATGCACTTTATATCGTTATCATCTTCAATGCCAACCAATGAAAACACTTTGCCATTGTGATGTAGATAGTGTATGCTTATGTCTTCGCAGTTAACCTCCCAATGTGATGCTTCAATAGCAACTTTAACTAACGATTCAAATGTTATATCACTTGGAATAAACCTCATCTTTTGCTTTCCACCTTTATATAACGGATGAATCATGTCAAACTGAAGATCCCCTTCATAGTGGAATATCACTATTAATTCATCAACCAACATCCTAATCATTGAAAGAATATATATTCATTAGAGAGAATTGCAGTTGCAGACTATACACAACATTTCATTAATGTAGAGGAAAATTACACATGTATGTTACATGTGTAATTTCCACATACATAAACATCTTGGAGGAAAGACATGGGTTGACGGATTGTTATCTCTGATTCAAAGGTCATTTACTCCAAGGTATGAAAAAAAGTGTAAAAAATATACAAAAATGTGCACTGGCCTCTAAAATGTTAGCCCACGGCCACTAAGATGAGCAATAAAAAGAATATTTGCAAGATTATGTGTATGAAAGGTCTGTTGTACGAAAACGTATAGGTATAAAGAAGATGGGGACAATTATAGATGAGAAAACAGGGGGTTTCAATAGTGGGGAAATAGGAAATGGATGACAAACAGCACCAACCTATTTTTAATACTCTGAAAAGCATAAAAAAATGTACACAAATGTGCACCGACCTCTTAAATGGAAACCAACAACCACTGGGATGAACAATAGAACAAGATTTTCAGCATTCTGTATATAGAAGGTCTGTTCGACGATCACGTGCAAGTATAAAGAAGAGGTGGACACTTATCGATGAGAAAAAGAGGGTTTCGACATAGAGCATATAAGAAATGCACGACAAACAGCACCAACCTTTTGGGTACTCTGGAAAGCATAAAAAATTCGTAAAAAAATGTGCACCAACCTTTTAAATGAAAGCCAACAACCACTGAGATGAGCAATGAAAAGGAGATTTTCAGCATCATGTGAATGGAAGGTCTGTTAGGCTAAAAAGTGCAGGCATAAAGAAGATGGAGACACTTATACATGAGAAAAATGGGTTTCAAGAGAGGGAAAATAGAACGAAAAGGGACGATAGCGTCACTTAATTTGAAAAATTAAGTGACACTATCGTCACTTTGGAAAAATATTAAAAAAAATAAAAAAAGTAGCGTGAGGAATATTTCTGTAGTGAAAGTGTTCCGAGGAACTCATGGGATTCACGGCAACTTACTAAGTATTTTCTAGTAAAATCCTCTATTTTCTTTCTTTAAACTCATTAAGAAATCTAAACATATATAAAAAAGGAAGAAAGTACAAAAATCAATAAATGTCATAACAAGAATATGAGAGTAAGTCAAAGGTATTGCCATATTATTTATCATGTAGAATTTACTCCTGGTGGATTATACACGCATAATAAAATAAACACTTTTTTTGTATAGACTCTTTACCTTGATTTCTCGTTTGTCTCCAATATCTTAATTTATCTTTTTAATTGTACTGTGAAACAAAATAAAGAGAAAAATATAATAACAAGAAACTATGAAATTATATTTTGAAAATTAATATATTAGCTTTTGGATAATAATCTAAGCGTCATGTATCTTGAGAGATAAATTGAACCTTAATTCCTTTCCTAGAACTCATCAAAAACTCTAAAATATATATGAAAGAAAGTAAGTGAGAATATCAATACATTTCATGAAAAGGATGTGGGAAGAAGTTACAGGGATTACTACATTATTTATCATGTATAATTTACTACATTCGCACTATACTTGCATGATAAAATAAAGAGTTTTTTTAATAGAACCCCTAATGTTTTTAGAATTTGTAAATTTCCCCGTGCATCTTCACTAGTTACTTTTGTTCATTTACATGTTTTAAAGAAATACTATATGCTTGATTGAAAAAAAGAATTTGGTACCCTAGACTAGGCATGAAAACTGGGCCGTGCCTAGGCAGTTGAGGCTCAGCCCAGCACGGCCCAAGCCACGGATTTATCCATGCCGTGTTGGGCCGTGCCACCTATGCCACTTCTAATTTTCTTTTTTTAATCTTTTTAATATAAATTGAAATAGACTTTATGGACTTTTAGGGGTTCTTAACTTAAAATAAAGTTGAAACTATTAAAATAGATGCACAAACATTGAGCTAATTTAATAATGAATAATAAATCTTTAATTATTTTAACTTTTATATTTTATTTATATAAAAAATAAAAAATTTATATAACTGGGTAGTGTCGTGCTCTACTTGGGCCCAAGCTCCTTGGCCTAGCATGGCACGGATATTTTTCGTGTTGTGCTGAGGCCCAGGGATCCCTGGCCCAGCACTGCCCAAGTGAGGAAATCGGGCCGTACCATGTCGACCCGTTGACCAAGTCAACTGCTCAAGCACGATTTTTCATGTGCTGGGCCATGCGAGGCCTAGATGGCTCTCCCAGATTTACATCTCTACCCTAAACCAAGGCATGGACCAAGAGCCTAGACAATTGGGAAGAGGAAGCCCAAAGTGGGAAGATAAGCCCACATAAGTGAAAATGATAGCCCGCAAAGGTCCCACAAAGTCGATCCCTCGGTAGGTAGGTGACATGCGGGGTTGCCAACCAATTGAGCAATCCATTTTTGTCACTTTAATTGATTATGAATAAGTTAGTTATAGTTGTTTAGTGAAAATAAACTCTATACTTTGATTCCAATTTTTAAATGGAATGGGTATTACTGTGTTTAAATGATTAAATCAACCTTGCATATGCATATATTATTTAGCTTGATAAACTGTGCATGGCATTGGCCTTACCACAAGTGAGGGTGATAGCACATTGTTGCTATCCGTCCAATCAAAAGCAAATAAATCAACGGTCAACAAATCAACCAAGCCATTTAAACTTCAGCCGACCATATAATGACCTTAGATTGGATTCCTAGGAGCATCCATTTAATCTAATTTTAGGCATATAATCAATCCAATCAATATCTCCCCTATTCATCATGTGGGACCGCATGGGCCTCACAGTCATAGCACGTAGCACGTAGACACTTCCATTCTGGCTATCTAAATCCTAGTTGTCAACTTTATTTCGGTCACCAATTCTTCATAGCCTTGGAAATGAATTTTGGAGCAGCTTTTTAGAATAATTGGAACCCAAAGTAAAAACGAAAAAAATGAAACAGAGGTCTTCAATTTGTGGTGAAAATATGTGATATCTGTTTGAGTGGGAGTGAGTAACAGTGGAATATCTTATAATATAGGATATCGAACCCTGGGATTTTCTACGACCTTAGGATATCGCAAGGTAAGGGGTAAAAACGCCACACTCGCACGTCCTTTTATGCACGAACAATTATCCAAAAATTTTGTTCTTTTTTTTCATCAGTTATGGGGTAAATATCGGGTTTAGTGTATTCCGTACAATAATTGTCTCAAATATATATATATATATATAGTTAAAAAACAAAATATATAATTAAATTTTTTAAAAATAAATTTGGCATCAGGTCTAGGCCCTAGCTCCAGTCTCCCCTATAAAAACTCACCCTAGGCCCAACCCACTTCTCAGAGTGACGGTGGAGGAAGAAAGAAGAAAGAGAGAGGAGATGGGGGCAGAGGAGCCGAGCGGCGCGGTTGGGGGTGGGGGGGGTGGTTTGTTTTTTGCTTACTGCTTACTACCTGCTTGGGCTAGATTTTTCCCCAAAAAAAAAGAAAAAAAGAAACGAAAACCGGATTTTGGCCATCTCGGCCGAAATCCATGATTCCAAATTCCAACCCGAAAAGTTGCGATAGGGCGTTTCGTTTCGGTCGCATGGCCAAAACGATACGACGGTTTGAAAACCGTTTTGAAACGTCACAGGTGCGGTTTGCCCAAAGAAACCGTTTGGTTGCCTCGTCCTACTCATTTAAAATCTGTCTCCCTCGTCAAACCATTAACAGCCATTTCCTGAGAAGAAGAAGAAGAAGAAGAAGAAGATTAAAACACTCACAGAAGCATCTTCAGTCTCTTCTCACTCTAAAACGTCAAAAGCCATGGATAATGCAAGCCCAGATTTGTTTTGCTCTCTCCCAGACAGTATTCTCATTTTCATACTATCACTTATCCCCTTCAAAGAGGCTGCAAAAACATGCATCTTATCAAAGAAATGGGGCCTTAACTGCCAGAAATGGCTAAGAACCACCCAAGTCGAATTCAATGAGAACTTATTCACTCAAGAAATTAATGGCAAAACCAAATTGTCAACGCAGGCCTTCCTCGATTTTGCTCGCCGGTTCGTTCTCTATTATCGAGGAAGATATCTCTATGAATTTCGCCTTAAAATGTCGAACCCGAATGACCACCGATCGGAGGTTGAACATTGGATCAAATTTGCCATCAGTAAAAACATTGAGGTGCTTGATCTCGATTTTTCGAGTGTTGAAGTTAGTGAAGAAGATGATGGATTGAGCAATTCAGCCAAATTTGTGTTGCCGCGCTTTTTGTTTGAAAACATTTCGTTGGGGGTGCTTAAGTTAACTTCATGTGATCTCAAGCGACTGGATTTCGCTAATTTTAGTGCACTCAAGAGCCTCTGTGTTGCAAGAGTTGAATTAAGTACAAAATCACTTACGATTTTGGTCATGGGTTGTCCACTGTTGAAGACATTGAGTCTAGAGAAATGTAGTGGTTTGGGTTACATTGAGATTGCTTCTCCGGGCGCTATGCATCTTGAAAGCTTGACCATCAATGACTGCAAGCCTCTTGATGGAGCAGTGTTAATTAGCGCAGACAAGCTTCGATCATTTAAGTACTTTGGGGTGTTAACACCCTTTGATATTGGTGATTTGGGCTCTCTTGAGGATGCTCAACTTGATTTCGGGGTTGAGCAAGACTTCTTTGAATTGGGTGACGTTCTTTGTGAGCTATTCCGAGGCCTTTATCATGCTAAGGCCCTATCCATCTGTAGTTACACAATTCAGGTTTTTTTTTTCATTTTCTTTTATTTTTTTTTGCCTTCTTTCTATATGCTTGGCTTATTGTAGACCAATGATATGTTTGATAAAGATTTTTTTTTTCTTTTAGGGAAATTTGGAATGGAAAGTCATAAATCTAATCTATAATTACACTTTATAGTGGTACATAATACTATATGGTAAGATTTTGTTAGAATAATGAAACATAAATTGCAACTAAGAATTCCTCTTTCACAAGCTTGAACATGGTAGATGTTTGTAATGAACAAAGATATTACTTGAATGTCATGCTAGATGGATCTTTATTACATTGGGATGATATATAGTTTCCATTTTAACTTGCTTCTTATCTCCTTTTCATGTAAAGGCTATACCTAGTGGGGAGGAATCATTACGCTTGTCAACTGCACTTAATGTTAAGCATCTGATATTGAATACTGGACTACATATGGATGAACTGCCGGGAATAGTTTTCTTGCTCAAGAGCTGTCCTCTTTTAGAGACCCTAACAGTTAAAATGGGAAAAGGAGTAAATCTTAATGTAAGTGAACTATCCTTATCCTTCCTTGGTAATTTTAAGAAAGGTTATTTCATTCTCTATAGCAAGAAGGAATTAAGATAGAAGTTGAAGTCGTCATGTTCTACAGTTTCAGTTTCTATTGTTTGCTACCACTACTAGTTTTCTACAGGGAAATGCGTTTCTCCTTATTATATCTCAAAAACCGAAAACGGTGGAGAAAAGTTTTAACCAGAAACAATAAAAGGGCCCCTAATCTTTTAGTTGCAGGGAGAAACTCCTAATCTTTCATTTTAAGCAATATCTAATACATTTTTCTACTTATATTTGTCATTTCAAGATCACTATCTAATACACTGTATATATTTGTCATTTCAAGGGTTACATTTATCCATATAATTCAAGATTGGAGGGAAAATCATTTTGGGAGTCGCAGAGGATATCTTCTTTTAAGTGTTTAAAAATGAACTTGAAGAGAATAAAAGTGAGGAACTTCAAGGAGACTGAAAATGCAATAAGATTTGTAGAATTCTTGCTTCTTAATTCGAAGGCATTGGAAAAACTGATCGTTGTTACTTCAAAGCAAATGCCTGTTGATGGAGGAACCCTGGAGGAATGTGCAATTATCGATCAAAGGCTACGACAATTTCCAAGAGCATCTCCAGATGTACAAGTAATAATAGTCTGAAATTGTGTGATTTGTAGAACTTTTTATTGGAAGTCAAGGAAACATGCACCTTGCCTAGCCTATCCTAATGAATTAGTTGTTGGTATTTTCATATGTTAAACATCATACCATATATTTAATTTAAATTTTACTAGTTGGTGGTATTTTATGGGATTCGGATCTGAAGTTTAAATAGTTCAAAATATTTGATATGAGCGGCCAATATCCAGCTTTTGTGATCCTTGGTTCTTAACGTTGAGATAAATGTTCATCAACCATAAAACCAATTATCATAAAAACATGCATGCTGACAAATAAATCCGGCTTATGGGGTAGAAGCATGATTCATGAGAATCATAGTCGGCAATTAACAAGTGTGTACTGGTTATCATATGAAGGTGGTCAGGTGGGCCCCAAAACCATTTCAAGCTTAGAAATGGCCTGGGCCTTGCCGTAAACTTTTGGAATAGGGGGAGGAAAATCATATCCTATCACCTTGCTGCTTCTGTATATCCTATCATCTTGAGGCTTCATACTGTTTATATCGCGATTATCTTGTTATTTATATTTTGACAATTAATTGAATTTATGATGATGACATTGTGATGAGATATATTAAAGGAAATGCCTCGGTATTATTGGGAAAAAAGGAAATAGAAAAACCATTAGGATTACGTGGAAGATGTGAATTCACTTGAACTGCTATTATTTTGTTGGGCTACCTGTCTTTTATGGAGTGATCTTATGAGATTTAATGGAGAGATTCATCTGTTTTTTATGGATGTATGTACTGTCTTGAGAGAGGGAAGTTAAATTGTTTTTGGTCTCTAGTTTTGTACTTTATCTTGATGTGCACATTTCTGCCCAACATGTACATTGAGATCTCACCTGATCTGAACTTTTTATTTCCTTGTTTTGTGATGCCAATTGACCTTTTCTTGTAGGGTTTATGAGATGAAATGCAGCTTCATTTTCTTGATTTTTAATGCTGTTGTGAGGATTTGAAAATTAGTTTAGCACATCCCATTTATATGGAGATTGTGGAAACAGTGAGTTGGCGTGGAAAGTGAATTTGAAAATTTTACCCTGTTGCGTGCTTAGAGTATTGATTATTGTATGGTTGAGATTATCTCTATGGACAATTACCCATGGGTCACATGCTTTTGGATTGGTGAGTTATTATATGTGCAAGTACAGCTAGCAGATCAAAGCCTCTCAAGTCCAGAAAATGTTGCTTGAAGATAGTTTTGACATTAGATTGTTGTTATTCTTTTTCCATTCATTGCAGGTGACAGATGCTCTTGCAAAAGCTCGTCTTGAATTCTCCAATCTCATCGGCAGAATTGATTTCACAAAGAGCAATCAATGGATAGGTTCACTTGGGAATCTTGGTCAAGCAAGTTGTTTGTTCTTAATGCTGCATTACAAGAACGAACTATTTACAGGATGGGCTGGTTGGTGTGTGTGTACTTGGCTGCATTATCCTGGTTCATTGCACCGTTGGTTAGATTTGTGTTAGTGGGCTGTGAGTTGTTTTTCCATGTCCAAATCATCTCTCAATTTTTGGGTTGTGATTTCTTGCTATGTCACAACAGTGCTGCATTATGATCTGAGCCTTTCATGAGTTTTTTTTTTTTTTTTTTTGGTTCCTCTGTTTGTGATTTTTTACTTAGTCTTTGCATGTTTATCTCTGCATCCAGATGTGTATGTCTAAAGGTTTGGGTGCTCCAGTTGGATCTGTCAGTGGTCTCAAAATGCAAAGTTTCAACTATTCTGCAGAAATTTAGTTTTAATCCTTATTTTGTAATTTTCAAGGGTAGCTTTGGAAAACCTTAGGAGGTGAATTAAACATAGTAAAGAAAAAAGATTCGAGGTTTTTTCCTGCTTTTTAGTCTTAGCTAGCGCTGATCGCCTGATCCTTGATGCTCTTTATCAAATTTGTACTTCGTCATATTATTTAATCGTGTTCTTTATCTAACTTGTACTTTGCCGTATTATTTAATCATGTTCTTTATCTAATTTGTACTTCGCCGTATTATTTAGTCATGTTCTTTATCTAATTTGTACTTTGCCGAATTCTTTAATTTTCATATTGGGGACTCCGAGAGTCTTCATGTCCGAGATTGCAAGTATGTATGTGTTTTTCAGCAAGTAATTTGGCTATAATTGTAGAAGCAATCCAAACAAGTTGATGTTAAGAGAATAAGTTGTTTTTTCCTTGGTAAGAGACATTTCTTACGAATACTTGTTTTTTACTTTCGTTCCTTTTCCTTTATCTAAACAATATTGACTAGAGGTAAAACTCCTCCCAGCCACTTGATTTATCCACTAGTGAGTGCCATAATTGCCCACTAAAATTTACTTAAATCATTTCTGTTCAGGAGCTGCTATTAAGTGCAGAAACCATAAGTAGCACGTACCTCATTATTTACCTGAGTAAAAAATACAGTTCATTCTCCTGAAATGATACTCTTTGCAGTCCTAATGGGGTTTTAATGGCCTTAGCAAAGGACCCTTAGCTTTTCTTAGCTACCCTACTCAAACCATGTTCTGAACTACTGTTTAAATCTACCACGGTAAATTCTATCCCCTGTTTATCTTAGGAACTGCATCTTTCTTTTGTAAGATTTGCTCATCTTAAACTAAAATAGCAATATAAGTTCGTGGACATTGTAGCCATCATCTGAGATTGATGTTAGCAATGGTATTCGAATAATGGTGCACTAATTTTGGTTATATTAGAATAATAGTGCACTAAATTTGGTTATATGAAATTCATTTAAGTTTCATTCTTCAGCATTATAATTTGATGAGAAATTTTCAGTTTCTTTTTGGGTTATAAAGATGCGTATAATGGTTCTAATTATTGATTAATTTCTCTTAATCTTCAATTCCCATTCATTTTTGGTTTAAGAAGAAAGTATCCGGCTCATGAATACTTTTCTTGCAATAGTCCTCTTCTAACTCAAGTGCTATTGTGAACGGTGTTTGGTGCTCTGTTCATAGATTCTTTTCTAGGAAAATTTGCAGGAAGCCATCTCTGATCATGGATTCTTTTCTAGGAAATTTGCAGGAAGCCATCTTTACCATGGATGCTGAAACCACACAGGTATATTCTCCATTTTCTGTGAAAATTTGTTGTTTTTTTTTTTTTTTTTTCCACTGGGAAGAGTTCATTTCTACAGGCTCTGTTTCTATTGTTTGTGTGCAAAGCATTTTCTCCTGCAATTGTGTGTTTCTACCTCTTGTTGTATATACATGCAAGATGATTTTCTTCCCACTTTTTGGGTCCAAATCTGTTTTCCACAAATCCTTCTTGTTGTTATTATTATTATGCATTAGTAACTTATTTTAGAAGAGAGGATCCAGGGACGGCGGACTCGGATTGATGTGAACCATTCGATTGCTCAAGATTTTTGAACAAAGAGATTACACATTTAATGGAACTTTGAGTTTTAAAAATTGATCAACCTAATGGTCTATACTAAATTTTCGGTATAAAACAATCCTATTTCACAAGCAATTTTGACCAACCAATTAAGAGTGACATTAACCCAATGGTTAATGTTGTTTCATTTTCGCTCTCTTACAATCAATAGAATATTGTTAATTTAGTATGATTGCCTGCCAAAGTCACTATTTGGTATATATTCCCAATACTAGGTTTGGCACTCTCCTGTTGAAATGCATTTGGATAGGCTTCAAAGAAACAGACTGATTTATCAGTCACTCATTCACCAAGTCTTAATTCATAAATCAATTTATGCGAGATTTTAACGGTGCATCGCACGGGACTTTCTGCTAGTCAATATTGATACAGGAGCCTTAAAGTTTAACGATTTTTTAAGTTATATTTTTTAAAAAATCAAATATATGGTGAACCCAATGTTCTAAATTAAGATGAGTGCCAATTAATTGGGGGTCTTTAGAGGGTAAGTGAATGTAAAGTGGATGGATTGATCCTGGGTCCAATATGGAGGTAAAAAGTTGTCCCCAAGCAAGCTGTGAGAGATGCCTACAAGCAAGGAAAGTAAAGAATTGGGACTAACTCATTGAGGGAAAGTTCTTCTTACCCTTTTTATCACCCCCCACCAAAACCTTCTAACAGTTTATTCTTGCTGGCAAAAGTAAAGCAGACATGTTACAAATAGGAATAGCATTTGACCTAACAAGCAAACTCCTTGCCTGACAAAGAAGTGAAATTTTCCATGGATTCTACTTCTCACTTTACTAAGAAGAGCTCAAAGCTGCAAGTCCTACATCTATTAGCCACCAAACAGGTTACCTAGATTCCTTCCATTAATGTCCATAAATATGACCCCTAATTTTTTAGCTGAAGTAGTACACATTTTTCCTACATGCAACTTTACTAAATAAGACAGCTAATTTATTAAATTCACAAGTTGACCAGAAACTTCAGAGTAATCATCCAAATGATCCTTAACATCTCTCACTTCAATCATATTGGCCTTATAAAAATAAAGCTGTCATCCATAAAATATAAATGGAAAGTATGATACCAAAGCCCACCCCGAAAAATTGCGATACGGCGTTTCGTTTCGGTCGCATGGCCAAACGATACGACGGTTTGTAACCTGTTTTGAAATGTCATATGTGCAGTTTGCCCAATGAAACCATTTGGTTGCCTCGTCCTACTCATTTAAAATCTCTCTCCTTCGTTCCAACCATTTCCATCCATTTCCTGAGAAGAAGAAGAAGAAGAAGAAGAAGAAAAAGAAAGAAGATTAAAACACTCACAGAAGTATCTTCAATCTCTTCTCAATCTCAAACATAAAAAACCATGGAGAATGGAAGCCCAGATTTGTTTTGCTCTCTCCCAGACAGTATTCTCATTTTCATACTATCACTTATCCCCTTCAAAGAGGCTGCAAAAACATGCATCTTATCAAAGAAATGGGGACTCAACTGCCAGAAATGGCTAAGAACCACCCAAGTCAAATTCAATGAGAACTTATTCACTCAAGAAATTAATGGCAAAACCAAATTGTCAACGCATGCCTTCTTCGATTTTGCTCGCCGGTTCATACTCTATCATCAAGGAAGATATCTCCATGAATTTTGCCTTAAAATGTTGAACCCGAATGACCACGGATTGGAGGTTGAGCATTGGATCAAATTTTCCATCAGTAATAACATTGAGGTGCTTGCTCTCGATTTTTCGAGTGTTGAAGTTAGTGAAGAAGATGATGGATTGAGAAACTCATCCAAATTTGTGTTGCCGCGGGTTTTGTTTGAAAACATTTCATTGAGGGTGCTTAACTTAACTTCGTGTGATCTCAAGTGACTGGATTTTGCTAATTTTAGTGTGCACTCAAGAGCCTCTGTGCTGCAAGAGTTGAATTAAGTACAAAATCACTTACGATTTTGGTCTTGGGTTGTCCACTGTTGAAGACATTGAGTCTAGAGAAATGTAATGGTTTGGGTTCCATTGATATTGCTTTTCCGGGCGCGATGCGTCTTGAAAGCTTGACCATCAATGATTGCAAGCCTCTTGATGGAGCAGTGTTAATTAGCGCAGACAAGCTTCGATCATTTAAGTACTTTGGGGTGTTAACACCCTTTGATATTGGTGACTTGGGCTCTCTTTAGGATGCTCAACTTGATTTCGGGGTTGAACTCGACTTCTTTGAATTGTGTGATGTTCTTTGTGAGCTATTCCGAGGCCTTTATCATGCTAAGGCCCTATCCATCTGTAGTTACACAATTCAGGCTTTTTTTTTTTCTTTTTTTTCATTTTCTTTTATTTTTTTTGCCTTCCTTCTATATGCTTGGCTTATTATAGACCAATCATATGTTCGATAAAGAATTTTTTTTTCTTTAAGGGAAATTTGTAATGGAAAGTCATAAATCTAATCTATAATGACACTTTATAATGGAACATAATACTATACGGCAAGAATCTTTTTAGAATAATGAAACATTAATTGGAGTAACATATGGTTGATATATACTTTCCTTTTTAACTTGTTTCTTGTCTTGTCACGACTCGTGTCCGAGATTAGGATTACCACGGCTAAACCCCAAGTCGTGATCTGCATACTTACTCCTGTAAACCCCGCATTAACCGAAGTCAATAGGAAATTCACAAAGGATATCATATATTCATACCTGTCAAATGTACATTGTTGCAGAATTATATATATATATATACATTGACAACCAATTTAAATTGTACAAGTTCTTTACATAATCGTAAAGTTCAACTTACACATTTCATTTCCTATTCAAGTCCACCATTGCATATTCAAAATACAATGCATGTAACTACTATTTACATTCAAAATGAATATACACGTATTTCTCAAAATATTTCTAAAACACTCTAATGTAACTGCCCTCCGATCTACATCCACTCTTTTAGTCCTTCTGGAGGAACTTGATTGGCCACTTCCGCTGGCGGTGCGGCCTCTATATTATCGAGACGAGCAACTTGGCCTGTAATGTCATCATAACACTGTGAACACAACGGTTCAACAATGCATACACAATCTCATGCTAATAATTTGTCTATCAATTCTACATAATTCAAATCAATAAACATTTACATGGCATTTATTCATTCATTTAGTTCTTCCCTGAAGGAAGCATTCAGTATCATAGATCTTCCCTGAAGGAAGCATTCAGTATCAATGTGTACACTTTATTAAGTGACTTTTCATTGTCCTCTGGCACAGGGCGGAGAGCACACCATCCATGACCCAGCCTTAAGAAATGACTCATTAAATTTCAATTTCCATATTATACACTTTATTAAGTGACTTCTCAAATGTGTGGGATTTACCAGTGTCTTGATCAGAGATCACCGGCATCACCACGCAGCTCCGGAACACTCCATACCATCTATTGCAGCAGGATTATTCATTATTCATTCATTTCATTTCATAATTCCTTTCTTTTCATTAATTCGATGCATTATTCATTTCAGCTCAACAAGGAGCATAATAAATACAATAGAATGTTAGACTCGGAAGAATAAGTCAATTCAAAACAATAAATCCAATTAAATTTTTCTAAACCAAACATTCGGGTGAAACATTCGTTATCGAATGTATGTGTTATTTTCGATGACGTCACTTTTAATGAAACTTACATTAGCATAACCTTAGCTAACACTCATGAAGGTTTAGGAAAATGTTACAGACACTAGCCTTAGCCAATAGGCTTCTATTCAGAGAAATCAAAAATCAATTCTGCACTTTCCTCAAGATCGGTCACCTGACGGCTAACCGAACTTTGTATTTCAGCTAACCAAACTCTGTCGGTCAGCTTTCCAGAAGCTCAGTTTCCTGATACAAATTTTGACATTCTTCAAGGGAATTCGGTCACCTTGTCAGTCGACCGAAGCTACAGTGTTGGTTAACCGAATTAGGTTCGGTTACCCCTCGGTTCCAATTCCAGAGAACTAACTGCAAGCTCAGATGAGCTCGGTCAGGCAGTTCGGTCGACTGTCGGTCGATCGAGTTGTAACTTTGACTGACCGAACCCAGTTCGGTCAGGTTTCCATAAGCTATAATTTCATACGAAATTTAGCCCATAAAGGGGTCAGTCAGGTGCCGATCAGCTGAGCCTAGAAGTTCAGAAAATTCTGAACAGAAATTTTTGGAATTGAACTCTTTCAGTTCAAACAAATCTATTAAGACCCTAAACCATGAGAGTTGTGTATACTTGCCTTGTTTGGAGATTAATTAGAAAAAATCTCTTGTTTCGCTCGGCCTTGAGATGAAAAGGCCCCAATTGAAACCCTCTTTTGAACCTAAAACCAAAACCAATTGCACAAATGGAACTCCTATGAGTGCCTTGTGCTAGAAATCATTCCAAATCATCAAAGAGAACTTAGAAATTCTATAAGCAACTTAAGTCACTTATTTGTAGTCTCTTGAAGGAATTTCTTGAGAGTTTCCCAAGCTATAAACTCCAACAGAATCAAAGAAGAAGATGGAGAAGATGAAGTAAATGAACTTCCTTCAAAATCACCCACAAAGCTCCAATCTTTGATTGAGAATGGAAGGAAGAAAGAAGAAGAAGAGAGAGAGAGATTAGGTCGACTGGCTGTGCTGGAATGGATTGGGTTCATTCCAATCCTTTATAAACCTCATTTTGCACTAAAACCCTCCTCAACCTTCTTAATTACAATTTGAGTCAAATGAAGGGTCATTTGATCCAATTCTCGTCGAATATAATCACGCCTATTACGGAAGTTAACGTACTCCTCAAGATACATGCGCAGATATCAAGAGTTTCCATATTCAACGAAATACGCGGAAATTCATATTTACGAAAAGTCCTTGGACTACTTGACTTAGTCTAAAACTACTTCAATTAGTTCACTTTCATTCACTACTCTTTCTTTAAGCTCAATTTAACCAATTGAAGCAATTTTTAATCCAATTTGGTCATTAACCACCATTAGTTCAATAAAACATGCTTAATTAGCATTAATCTTGATTAATTAGAGCTAATCTTGATTAACTCGGGACAGGGTGTTACATTCTCCTAAACTTTTAGAACCATTCGGTCCTCCGATTGCAATACAAATCAATTAAACAACTCAAAATGAAAGTTACTTTACCGAATAGCTCTGGATACTTTCGAGCCATTTGCTCCTCAAGTTCCCATGTAACTTCGTTTGGTTCATGATGTGCCCAAAGCACTTTGACCCATTTGATTGTCTTGGTACGCAGAACCACCTCCTTGGTTTCAATTATCTGAATTGGCTTCTCAACATATGTAGTGTCTGGCAACACTTGGATCTCTGTGAAGGATCTGCCACATACTTCCGAAGCATCGAAACATGAAAGACATTGTGAATACCGGAGAGTTCTGCTGGAAGGTCTAGGCGATAAGACACATTTCCAATTCTACTTTGGATCTTAAAGGGTCCGATAAATCTCAGAGAAAGTTTACCCTTTTGTCCAAATCGGATAATGCCTTTCATTGGAGAAGTCTTCAAAAAGACTAAGTCACCAACAGCGAATTCCAGATCACGCCGAAGATTGTTAGCATAGCTTTTCTGCCTTGATCTAACAATTCTCAGTCGTTCTTACACCCTCTGAACATTTTCTGCTGTTTCAGCAATGATCGTAGGACCGTGGAAACTTCGAGTTCCAACCTCTTCCCAGCTAACTAGAGTCCTACATCTTTGACCGTACAATGCTTCACACGGTGCCATTTCAATGCTGTAGTGATAGCTATTATTGTACGCAAATTCGCACAAAGCTAGATGTTCATCCCAATCACTCCCAAAATCCGTAACACTGGCACAAAGCAAGTCTTTTAGAGTTTGAATAGTCCTCTCTGACTGTCCGTCTGTCTGTGGATGATATGCAGTACTAAACCAAAGTCTCGTACCCATAGAATTCTGATATGTTTGCCAAAATGTGGAAACAAACCGACTATCTCGATTAAAAACAATCTAGACCGGTACTCCATGCAATCGAGTAATTTCCTTAGCAAACAGCTTGGACATGTCATTGAACCCCATATCCTTTCTAAATGGAAAGAAATGCGTGGACTTTGTAAGACGATCCACAATCACCCAGACGGTGTCATGTTGTCTCTGCGTCCTCGATAAGCCGGACACAAAGTCCATCGTGAGATGCTCCCACTTCCATATAGGAATGTGCAATGGATGAAGCAATCCTGGTGGCTTCTTGTGCTCAAATTTCACACGCTGACAAGTCAAGCAGGAAGACACATAACCTACTATATCCCGCTTCATGTTATTCCACCAAAATCTATCCTTAAGATTTCTATACATCTTCGTACTTCCTGAATGCATAGAATATCTAGTGTAATGAGCTTCAAACATTACTGCCTGCTTCAAATCATCTTGTGCTGGTATACATAATCTGTCTCTGAAATAGAGAACTCCTTTTACCAACACGAAGTCTGGCCTAGCTGCAATGTTATCCCGAATTTTTACCAATTCAGGATCGTCGAACTGCCTATCCTTGATTTGCTGCATTAGTAGCGGTTCAAGCACTGACATTGCTGCAAGCATTGTTTGGTTGTCCACTAATTCAATGGACAAATCCCAATCTCTGAATTCCTCAATCAGAGTCCATTCACCCACCAATGACGCCAAGTCAGCAGATTTCCGACTTAAAGCATCAGCCACAACGTTACCTTTTCCAGGTACGTATGCGAATGGAAAACCATAGTCTTTGATGAGCTCTAACCAACGGCGTTGCCTCAGATTAATATCCTTCTGAGTGAACAAGTACTGGAAACTTCTGTGATCACAATGGACTTCAAAAGTCTCTCCGTACAGATAATGTCTCCATTGCTCCAATGCGAACATAACAGCCGCGAGCTCTAAATCATGTGTAGCATAAATTTCTCATGCTCCTTCAATTGACGCGAGCAGTAGGCAATTACCCTACCTCTCTGCATCAACACACATCCCAATCCAATACCTCAGGCATCTGAGTAGATCTCAAATCCTCCTCTTCCTTCAAGCAAAGCCAAAATTGGGGCTAATATCAATTTATGCTTCAGAGTTTGGAAACTAGACTCACACACATCATTCCATTGATATGGGATGTCTTTCCTAGTCAGTTTCGTCAACAGAGCTGTTATCTTGGGAAGTCCTTTACGAACCTCCTATAATAGCCCGCCAATCCTAAGAAACTCCGAACCTCTGGCACATTCTTCGGACACTGCCAATTGGTAACCATTTCAATCTCAGCTGAATCAACAGCTAATCCATCTTTGGTAATTATATGACCCAGAAATGCAACCTTCTACAACCAAAAGTCGCACTTCTCGAGCTTTGCATGCAACTGATTCTCCCTCAGTATCTGCAAGGCTGTCCTCAGATGATGTGAATGCTCGTGTTCTGACTTCGAGTATACCAAGATGTCATCAATAAATATCACAACAAACTGGTCTAGGTACGAGGCAAACACTCTGTTCATTAGAGCCATAAAAACTGCAGGTGCATTGGTTAGACCAAAAGGCATCATTAAAAATTCATAGTGTCCAAACGAGTCCTGAATGCAGTCTTCTGTACATCTTGGTCTCTAACTCGTATCTGGTGATATTCATATCAAAGATCAATCTTAGAAAAGTATGCTGCACCCTGGAGTTGATCAAACAACTCATCGATTCTAGGCAATGGATATTTTTTTTAATCGTCACTTGATTTATCTGCCTATAATCAATACACATCCTGAAGGTGCCATCCTTCTTCTTCACAAACAGTATAAGTGCTCCCCACGGTGAGACACTTGGTTTAATAAAACCTTTGTCTAACAAAACCTGTATATGTTTCTTCAACTCATACAACTCTGATAGTGCCATTCGATACGGTGACTTAGATATCAGTGCAGTACCGGGCACAAGTTCGATTGTAAGTCCACTTCCCTTGCTGGAGGTAGACCCGACACTTCATCTGGAAACACGTCTGGAAAGGAGGTAGACCCGACACTTCATCTGGAAACACGTCTGGAAATTCACAAACTATATGGATATTCTTTAACTTTTGTACTGGCTTCTTTTCAGAAATGAATGCGATGTAGCCCTCACAACCACTACGCATTATTCGTTCAGCCTTAAGTGCTGAAACAAGCCTTGTATCGAACTTCTTTTGAGTTCCTTCATAGAGTACACTGGCACTGGCTTCATCAACCCTAAAGGTGATGATTTTGCGAAAACAATCTAAACAAGCCCTGTACTTCGCAAGCCAATCCATGCCAAAGGTTACATAAAAATCATTCATTGCTAATACAACTAGATCAGCTGGCATTGACACTTCCCCGATTCAAACATTACACTGGGGAACATACAATTCACATCCTACTCTTTTTCCTAATGGAGTAGCTACAGTAAAATCATATGGCAATTGCATTATCCAGTCTTGCATATCACAAACAAATACAGGTGCTACAAATGAATGCGTAGAACCGGGATCAAATAATGCAATTGCAGGTCTATTATCTATGAGTATTGTACCTTCAACCATTTTGGCTGCAACATCAGCTTGCTCTCGGTTAAGAGCATAAGCCCTTCCAGCCATCTGTGGCCTCTGCTGCTGCTGTTCGGGCTGCTGCCTCTGCCATTGACGCTGCCGGCCCTGACGTTGAGGCTGTTGTTGATGTTGCCTAGGAGGAGCTGACAAAGCTAATCGCTATGGAGGAGCAGGGAGTGCTGCTTGTCCTTGCGTAGGCTGTTGATATGGAGCTCTATCATCGCTCCTTGCCTTTGGACACTGTGCCATCTTGTGTTCCAAAGAACCACAGATAAGGCAAGCTCTTGTAGCCCTCCAACACCACTTTGTCCTGTGAGCTTTTCCACAAGTCTCACAGCCTGGCTTATTTTCACTCCTTGCAGTGAATTTCTGCTTCTTATTCTTGCTCTTGAATTGTCCTCCTTTCTTAAACTAGGAGCCTGTAGTTCCACTACTACTCCTTTTTGTACCCTCATTCTAAGCTGTTTCTTCTCTGTGCACTTCTTCCACAGTGTAGGCTCTATCAACGGCATCATCGAAGGTAGTAGGCTTATTTGATGCCAGTACCATCTTCTTATATGTTGGACTTAGGCCATTGAGAAACCTTTTCACTTTCTTGTCCTCCGTATCTACCAAATCAGTAGCATACTTAGACAGCTGCAAGAAGGTGTGGACATAAGCAGATACGGTCAGTTGACCTTGTTTCAGATGTAAAAACTCTGCTTCCTTCTTCTGTCTCACATGCTATGGGACAAACTTTCTTTGAAATTGCTGTTTGAAAGTCTCCCAAAGATTTGCTTCTGGCACTTCCAAGAGTGCATCACTAACGCTCTTCCACCACGTCTTTGCTACTTCCCGTAACATGGAGGAGTTGAGCATAAATTTCTGCTTCTGAGTGCAGGTAACTGTACCAAACACATCTTCGATGTGTTCTAGCCACTCATCCGCTTTAAAGACATCTTCAGTACCACGGAACTCAGTGGCTCCTCTCTTCCTGAACTGTTCGTACAGGATATTAGGATCATTTTCCTTCGATTGCACCACCACCTGTGTTATAACACTAATAGGTGGTTGAACTGGTGGTACTGGTGGAGCCTGCAATTGAGCCTGTATCTGGCTCTGCACTTGCAACAGGGAGGTAATTTAGGCTTGCATACCCATCTGTGCTTCATGAATCTTGGCCATTTGTTCCCTATGCTGCTCTTGCATAGTCAGTTGCGCCTCTCTATGCTGTGCTTGCATAGTAACTTGAGCTTCATTACTCCTCACTAACTGTTCGAGAATAGCAATCATTCTAGCATCCACATCGGATATAGGAGGAAAAGGTGTGACAACCTCAACGAACTCGTCATTTTCTGGATTTGATCCAGATGCAGCCATGCTGTAAACCATACTGAAGGTAAGATACATATATCTCTACACTTCTATCACATATAGTGAAAGCATTAAATCACAAATCCAAGATTGGATTTGGCACGAAACGTAACGTTCCTCACTTCTTTCCTACAATTTGCTAAGTCTTTTAAGCATTTCTTTAACTTAGCTCTGATACTATACAATAAGTATGTCACAACTCGGGCCCGAGATTAGGATTACCACGGCTAAACCCCGAGTCATGATCTGCAGACTTACTTCCATAAACCCCGCATTAACCGAAGTCAATAGGAAATTCACAAAGGATATCATACATTCATACCTGTCAAATGTACATTGTTGCGGAAATATATATATATACATTGACAACCAATTTAAACTGTACAAGTTCTTTAAATAATCGTAAAGTTCAACTTACACATTTCATTTCCTACTCAAGTCCACCATTGCATATTCAAAATACAATGCATGTGACTACTATTTACATTCAAAATGAATATACATGTATTTCTCAAAATATTTCTAAAACACTCTAATGTAACTGCCCTCCGATCTACGTCCACTCATTTAGTCCTCCTGGAGGAACCTGATTGGCCACTTCCGCTGGCGGTGCGGCCTCTGTATTATCGGGACGGGCAACTTGGCCTGTAATGTCATCATAACAGTATGAACACGACGGTTCAACAATGCATACACAATCTCATGCTAATAATTTGTCTATCAATTCTACACAATTCAAATTAATAAACATTTACATGGCATCTATTCATTCATTTAGTTCTTCCTTGAAGGAAGCATTCAGTATCATAATTCTTCGCTGAAGGAAGCATTTAGTATCAATGCGTACACTTTATTAAGTGACTTTTCATTGTCCTCTGGCACAGGGTGGAAGGCACACCATCCATGACCTAGCCTTAAGAAATGACTCATTAAATTTCAATTTCCATATTATACACCTTATTAAGTGACTTTTCAAATGTGTG
This sequence comes from Persea americana, assembly GCA_029852735.1. Taxonomy (NCBI): domain Eukaryota; kingdom Viridiplantae; phylum Streptophyta; class Magnoliopsida; order Laurales; family Lauraceae; genus Persea; species Persea americana. The sequence continues at coordinate 27,282,992 of CM056818.1, read as the reverse complement.
GGAATTACCAGTGTCTTGATCAGAGATCACCGGCATCACCACGGAGCTCCGGAACACTCCATACCATCTACTGCAGCAAGATTATTCATTATTCATTCATTTCATTTCATAATTCCTTTCTTTTCATTAATTCAATGCATTATTCATTTCAGCTCAACAAGGAGCATAATAAATACAATATAATGTTAGACTCGGAAGAATAAGTCAATTCAAAACAATAAATCCAAGTAAATTTTCCTAAACCAAACATTCGGGTGAAACGTTCGTTATCGAATGTATGTGTTATTTTCGATGACGTCGCTTTTAATGAAATTTACATTAGCATAACCTTAGCTAACACTCATGAAGGTTTAGGAAAATGTTACAGACACTAGCCCTATAGCCAATAGGCCTTTATTCAGAGAAATCAGAAATCAATTATGCACTTTCCTCAAGTTCGGTCACTTGTCGGCTAACCGAACTCTGTATTTCGGCTAACCAAACTCTCTCGGTCAGCTTTCCAGAAGCTCAGTTTCCTGATACAAATTTTGACATTCTTTAAGAGAATTCGGTCACCTTGTCAGTCGACCGAAGCTACAGTGTCGATTAACCGAACTCGGTTTGGTTACCCCTCAGTTCCAATTCCAGAGAACTAACTGTGAGCTCAGATGAGCTCGGTCAGGCAGTTCAGTCGACTGTCGGTCAACCAAGTTGCAACTTTGGCTGACCGAACCCAGTTCTGTTAGCTTGCCAAAAGCTGTAATTTCATACAAAATTCAGCCCAGAAAGGGGTCGGTCAGGTGTCGGTCAATCTGTCGGCTGACCGAATTGCACCCAGAAGTTCAGAAAATTCTGAACAGAAATATCTGGAATTGAACTCTTTGAGTTCAAACAAATCTATTAAGACCCTAAACCATGAGAGTTACGTATACTTGCCTTGTTTGGAGATTAATTAGTAAAAGTCCCTTGTTTCGCTCGGCCTTGAGATGAAAAAGCCCCAATTGAAACCCTCTTTTGAACCTAAAACCAAAACCAATTGCACAAATGGAACTCCCATGAGTGCCTTGTGCTAGAAATCATTCCAAATCATCAAAGAGAACTTAGAAATTCTATAAGCAACCTAAGCCACTTACTTGTAGTCTCTTGAAGGAATTTCTTGAGAGTTTCCCAAGCTATAAACTCCAACAGAATCAAAGAAGAAGATGGAGAAGACGAAGTAGATGAACTTCCTTCAAAATCACCCACAAAGCTCCAATCTTTGATTGAGAATGGAAGGAAGAAAGAAGAAGAAGAGAGAGAGAGAGCTTAGGTCAGCTGGCTGTGCTAGAATGGATTGGGTTCATTCCAATCCTTTATAAAACCCATTTTGCACTAAAACCCTCCTCAACCTTCTTAATTACAATTTGAGTCAAATGAAGGGTCATTTGATCCAATTCTCGTCGAATGGAATCACGCCTATTACGGAAGTTAACGTACTCCTCGAGATACACGCACAAGTATCAAGAGTTTCCATATTCGACGAAATACGCGGAAATTCATATTTACGAAAAAGTCCTTGGACTACTAGACTTAGTCTAAAACTACTTCAATTAGTTCACTTTCATTCACTACTCTTTCTTTAAGCTCAATTTAACCAATTGAAGCAATTTTTAATCCAATTTGGTCATTGACCACCATTAATTCAATAAAACATGCTTAATTAGCATTAATCTTGATTAACTCAGGACAGGTGTTACATATCTCCTTTTCTTGTAAAGGTTATACCTAGTGGGGAGGACTCATTGTGCTTGTCAACTGCACTCAATATTAAGCATCTGATATTGAATACTGGACTACATAGAGATGAACTTCCAGGAATAGCTTTCTTGATCAGGAGCTGTCCTCTTTTAGAGACCATAACCGTTAAAATGGGAAAAGAGGTAAATCTTAATGTAAGTGAACTATCCTTATCCTTCCATGCTTGTTTCATTTTCTCTAGAAAAAAGTAATTGAGATACAAGTTGAAGTCTTCATATTCTCCAGTTTTAGTTTCTATTGTTTGCTACGGCGACTAGTTTTTTACAAGGAAATGCGATTCTACATATTATACCTCTCAAAAATTGAAAACGGTGGAGAAAAGTTTTAACCATAAACAATAAAAGGGCCCTAATCTTTTAGTTGCTTAGAGAAGCTCCTAATCTTGCATTTTAAGCAATGTCTAATACATTTTTTGTACTTGTATTTGTCATATCATCATCACTATCTAATACACTTCTTATATTTGTCATTTCAAGGGTTACATTTATCCATATAATTCAAGATTGGATGGAAAATCATTCTGCGAGTCGCGGAGGATATCTTCTTTTAAGTGTTTAAAAAAGAATTTGAAGAGAATAAAAGTGAGGAACTTCAAGGAGACTGAAAATGCAATAAGATTCGTAGAATTCTTACTTCTTAATTCGAAGGCATTGGAAAAACTGATCGTTGTTACTTCAAAGAAAATGCCTGTTGATGGAGGAACCTCGGAGGAATGTGCAATTATCGATCAAAGGCTAAGACAATTTCCAAGAGCATCTCCAAATGTACAAGTAATAATAGTCTGAAATTGTGTGATTTGTAGAACTTTTTATTACTAGTCAAGGAAAGATGTACCTTGCCAAGCCTATTCTAATGAATTAGTTGTTGGTATTGTCATATGTTAAACATTATACCATATATTTAATTTAAGTTTTACTAGTTGGTGGTATTTTATGGGATTCGGATCTGAAGTTTAAATAGTTCAAAATCTTTGATATGAGTGGCCAATATCCAGCTTTTGTGATCCTTGGTTCTTAACGTTGAGATAAACGTTCATCAACCATAAAACCAATTATCTTAAAAACATGCATGCTGACAAATAAATCCGGCTTATAGGGTAGAAGCATGATTCATGAGAATCATATTTGGCAATTAACAAGTGCGTACTGGTTATCATATGAAGGTGGTCAGGTGGGCCCCAAAAACCATTTCAACCTTAGAAATGGCCTGGGCCTTGCTGTAAACTTTTGGAATAGGGTGAGGAAAATCATATCCAATCAACTTGATGCTTCTATATATCCTATCATCTTGAGGCTTCATACTGTTTATATCGCGATTACCTTGTTATTTATATTTTGACAATTAATTGAATTTATGATGATGACATTGTGATGAGATATATTAAAGGAAATGCCTCGGTATTATTGGGAAAAAAGGAAATAGAAAAACCATTAGGAATACATGGAAGATGTGAATTCACTTGAACTGCTATTATTTTGTCGGCTACCTGTCATTTATGGAGGGATCTTATGAGATTTAATGGAGAGATTCATCTTTTTTTATGGATGTATGTACTGTCTTGAGAGAGGGAAGTTAAAACGTTTTTGGTCTCTAGTTTTGTACTTTATCTTGATGTGGACATTTCTGCCCAAAATGTACATTGAGATCTCACCTGATCTGAACTTTTTATTTCCTTGTTTTGTGATGCCAATTGACCTTTTCTTGTAGGGTTTATGAGATGAAACGCAGCTTCATTTTCTTGATTTTTAATGCTGTTGTGAGGATTGAAAATTAGTTTAGCACATCCCATTTATATGGAGATCGTGGAAACAGTGAGTTGGCGTGGAAAGTGAATTTGAAAATTTTACCCTGTTGCGTGCTGAGAGTATTGATTATTGTATGGTTGAGATTATCTCTATGGACAATTACCCAAGGGTCACATGCTTTTGGATTGGTGAGTTATTATATGTGCAAGTACAGCTAGCAGATCAAAGCCTCTCAAGTCCAGAAAATGTTGCTTGAAGATAGTTTTGACATTAGATTGTTGTTATTCTTTTTCCATTCATTGCAGGTGACAGATGCTCTTGCAAAAGCTCGTCTTGAATTCTCCAATCTCATCGACAGAATTGATTTCACAAAGAGCAATCAATGGACAGGTTCACTTAGGAATCTTGGTCAAGCAAGTTGTTTGTTCTTAATGCTGCATTACAAGAACTATTTACAGGATGGGCTGGTTGGTGTGTGTATACTTGGCTGCCATATCTAGGCTCATTGCACCGTTGGTTGGATTTGTGTTAGTGGGCTGTGAGTTGTTTTTCCATGTCCAAATCATCTCTCAAATTTTGGATTGTGATTTCTTGCTATGTCACAACAGTACTGCATTATGACCTGAGTAAATCATGACCCTTTCATGAGTTTTTTTTTTTTTTTTTTTGGTTCCTCTGTTTGTGATTTCTTACTGAGTCTTTGCATGTTTATCTCTGCATCCAGATGTGTATGTCTGAAGGTCTGGGTGCTCCAGTTGGATCTGTCAGTGGGCTCCAAAATGAAAAGTTTTAACTATTCTACAGAAATTTAGTTTAAATCCTTATTTTGTAATTTTCAAGGGTAGCTTTGGAAAACCTTAGGAGGTGAATTAGACAAAGTAAAGAAAAAAGATTCAACGTTTTTTCTTGCTTTTTAGTCTTAGCTAGCGCTGATCGCCTGATCCTTCATGCTCTTTATCAAATTTGTACTTCGTCATATTATTTAATCGTGTTCTTTATCTAACTTGTACTTCGCCATATTATTTAATCATGTTCTTTATCTAATTTGTACTTCGCCATATTATTTAATCATGTTCTATCTAATTTGTACTTCGCCGTATTCTTTAATTTTCATATCGGGGACTCCGAGAGTCTTCATTTCCGAGATTGCATGTATGTGTTTTTCAGCATGTAATTTGGCTATAACTGTAGAAATTCAAACTGCAAGTTACTTGCATCTGAAAGTTCCAAGTTCCAATCCATGACAAGTAGTAGGACATTTTCCAAGTTCCAATCCATGGCAAGTAATAGGACATTTCCCAACAAGTTGATGTTAAGAGAATAAGTTGTTTTTTCCTTGGTAAGAGACATTTCTTAAGAATACTTGTTTTTTTACTTTCGTTCCTTTTCCTTTAAATTTTTACATAATGAGTTGAATGGATGCATGTTATAAAAAATATCTAAACAATATTGACTAGAGGTAAAACTCCTCCCAGCCACTTTATTTATCCACTAGTGAGTGCCATAATTGCCCACTAAAATTTACTTAAAACATTTCTGTTCAGGAGCTGCTAAGTGCAGAAACCATAAGGAGCACGTATCTCATTATTTACCTGAGTAAAAAATTCAGTTCATTCTCCTGAATTGATACTCTTTGCAGTCCTAATGGGTTCTAATGGCCTTAGCAAAGGATCCTTAGCTTTTCTTAGCTACCCTACTCAAGTCATGTTCTGAACTACTCTACTAAAATCATGTTTAAATCTACCAAGGTAAATTCTATCCCCTGTTTATCTTAGGAACTGCATCTTTCTTTTGTAAGATTTGCTAATCTTAAACTGAAATAGCAATATAAGTTCGTGGACATTGTAGCCATCATCTGAGATTGATGTTAACAATGATATTAGAATAATGGCGCACTAAATTTGGTTATATTAGAATAATGGTGCACTAAATTTGGTTATATGAAATTCATTGAATTTTCATTCTTCAGCATTGAAATTTGATGGGAAATTCTCAGTTTCTTTTTGGGTTATAAAGATGAGCATAATGGTTCTAATTATTGATTATTTTCTCTTAATCTTCAATTCCCATTCATTTTTGGTTTAAGAAGAAAGTATCCGGCTCATGAACACTTTTCTGCAATAGTCCTCTTCTAACTCAAGTGCTATTGTGAATGGTGTCTGGTGCTCTGATCATGGATTCTTTTCTAGGAAATTTGCAGGAAGCCCTGTCTAATCATGGATTCTTTTCTAGGAAATTTGCAGGAAGCCCTGTCTGATCATGGATTCTTTTCTAGGAAATTTGCAGGAAGCCATCTTTACCATGGATGCTGAAACCACACAGGTATATTCTCCATTTTCTGTGAAATTTTTTTTTTTTTTTTCCACTCGCCTCGTCTTAGGGCTTTTCTGCGTATATTTATCCATCACAGTATCTTTTGGTGTTTTATTTTTTGTGTAAAGGAGGACTGAAGAGTTCATTTCTACAGGCTCTGTTTCTATTGTTTGTCTGCAAAGCATTTTCCCCTGCAATTGTGTGTTTCTACCTCTTGTTGTATATACATGCAAGATGATATTCTTCCCCCTTTTTGGGTCCAAATCTGTTTTCCACAAATCCTTCTTGTTGTTGTTATTATCATGCGTTAGTAACTTATTTTAGAAGAGAGGATCCAGGGACGGCGGACTCCGATTGATGTGACCCATTCGATTGCTCAAGATTTGTGAACAAAGAGATTACATATTTAATGGAACTTTGAGTTTTAAAAATTGATCAACCCAATGGTCTATACTCAATTTTCGGTATAAAACAATCCTATTTCACAAGCAATTTTGACCATCCAATTAAGAGTGATATTAATCCAATGGTTAATGTTGTTTCATTTTAGCTCTCTTACAATCAATAGAATATTGTTAATTTAATTTGATTGCCTGCCAAAGTCACTATTTGGTATATTACTAGGTTTGCCACTCTCGTTGAAATGCATCTGGATAGGCTTCAAAGAGACGGACTGATTTATCATTCACTCATTCACCAAGTCTTAATTCATAAATCAATTTATGCGAGAATTTAACGGTGCATTGCACGGGACTTTCTACTAGTCAATATTGATACAGGAGCCTTAAAGTTCAACGATTTTTTAAGTTATATTTTTAAAAAAATCAAATAAATGGTGAGCACTTAAATAAGTTCTAAATTAAGATAGTGCCAATTAATTGGGGTCTTTAGAGGGTAAGTGAATGTAAAGTGGATGGGTTGATCCTGGGTCCAATAAGGAGGTAAAAAGTTGTCCCCAAGCAAGCTGTGAGAGATGCCTACAAGCAAGAAAAGTAAATATTAATATAGAGAAAGAGAGCCAAAAGGAGTGATATTGAGTTGGGCTTGTTCATATTCGGCCAATTTTTCTCTCTTTTGAAACATAGTTCTGTCTATTTCCAGACAGAAAGTACAATAAACAAAGGAATTGGGACCAACTCATTGAGGGAAAGTTCTTCTTACCCTCTTTATCACCCCCACCAAAACCTTCTAACAGTTTATTCTTGCTGGCAAAAGTAAAGCAGACATGTTACAAATAGGAATAGTATTTGACCTAACTAGCAAACTCCTTGCCTGACAAAGAAGTGAAATTTGCTATGGATTCTACTTCTCACTTTATTAAGAAGAGCTCTAAGCTGCTAGTCCTACATCTATTAGCCACCAAACAGGTTACCTAAATTCCTTCCATTAATGTCCACAAATATGACCACTAATTTTTTAGCTGAAGTAGTACACATTTTTCCTTACATGCTACTTTACTAAATAAGACAGCCAATTTATTAAATTCACAAGTTGACCAGACACTTCAGAGTAATCATCCAAGTGATCTTTAACATCCCTCACTTCAATCATATTGGCCTTAAAAAAATAAAGCTATCATCCATAAAATATAAATGGAAAGTATTGGAAGCACCCCTTGCAACCATAATCCCATGGAGATCTTTACCTTTTTCAGCTTTAACAAATATCCAGGGCTGAACTTACAGCCCCAATGATGAAGAGGAGACAAAGAGTCCCCTATCTAAGCCTGCACCATGGCAAGAAATATCCGAAGAGAGCCATTTACAAGAATAGAATAAGAAATAGATGAGCTGAACTCTCATATGATTCAAATAAAGTTCTCATGAAAACCAAAGGTAAATCTCATTCCATTTTATCACAGTCTTTAGCTATGATGCCTAGAAACGGATATAGGCACCAAACACAGATACTGGGAATAGGGATACGAGTCTGCACTAATAAAAATCTAGAACACGGATACGGATACATGTGTCAGAGTTTTTCCTATAAATCACTTCTGAATTAATAAAATTATCATTGTTAAGTAGCATATGCTAAACTTATACTCTAGAAGTATCGGTACAGTATCTGGTACCAATACAATTATTGCATCAGTCCAGTATGGATACATTGGGCTTGTACAAGTATCCGGGTATCATGGGTCTTTAGACCTGTCAAGCTTCAAGCCACCATAATCTTTCTTTCTTTTTTACCTGATAGAATGAAGGATCTCACGAGCAATGACATGGTTATCAAATATATGCCATCCTTAATTTCATCAAGTTCTACTCTAATTCTTTTGATAGAATCTTTTTAACTTTTCCAAATTTAATTCGTATTTCACTTAATTAAATATTCCAAAATTAAACAAAGCATATTATTAATTTTATCCCCATTAATTCCGGAGTAAAACTTTCACCTGTCTTTAATTATATTCACTCTCATCCCCAAAATCACATGCTATAAAATCCAATCGGCCTAGGAAAGTTGCGTTTTCTAGGATCAGCTATAAATAAAAGCCAATTCACATTCAAAAATCTTATTCTCCATTATATATTACCTACAACATTATTTAATAACATGACCCAACCCTTTCCTCCTATTAGTCCAAGTGAATGAGGATCTCACTGAACCAAGTCAATCATTTTTATCAATAGCCACATTAAAATTGCCCATAAATACCAAAGGGCCACTGTTCACCTCCTCAGGAACTAATATGATTCCAGAATGATGTTTCTCTATTGAGTGAAGCGGACCTTGAACATTACATACCAAGAATTTTCCATTGTGATTTCCTCCACCATACCCTCTACAGTACCAAACAATTCCATTTACTGTCTGAGACAGGTTCTTTATTGAATTCTTACTCAACTGAACATAGGGACACCCATTATTACTTTTATGCAAAAAGATTCATATTATTTCAGGAGCTTACCTGACTGCAGTCTGTTGGATCATGAGATTCCTATTGAGAACATTCGGAATGCAGCCTCCCCCATCCATCCTCTGCAATGCCATCCACCGCTTGAATGTAGTGAAGGAAGCGGGTGCCTGAATCAATATATAAAAGTTCTGTTCCGACCCCAACCCAGCCAATCCAGGACAGGAAAGGTTGGAGACGGGCCTTCGCTTTCAAAGAATGAGGTTCAACATGAGAGCAGATCTCTGATTCTCCTCCACCATTCATGTAACCTTACATCCTGTCGTGACTTTTCCAGTCTGCAAATGAGACCAAAACAGGCACATTATCTTCAATATGCATATCCTTTTACCTGGGCCCACGTAGGTCCAGTACCGCCCTTGATCCCTCAACCACCCACAATGGGCTCGGGTTGTAGAGGCACTTTCATTTCAGTCATCTCTCTATTAAAATGCACACCCCACGCCGCCGCCCCCCCACACACACACACACACACACTGGGTTGCATAAAATATTTTCAAAGCCAGGAGGGGGAGAAGTTTCGGTATCCACAACAGAATAATAAGGCATGCAGGTAAGGGTGGTGATCTATAAACGACCATTAAAATAAATCCAAGCAGTACTCATTAAAAAAAAAATTTAACGCACATTGATGACTCGTGTTTACGACTGTTTCATAGCAAAAGGTTGAGGGGAATTCTTGGGTGGAGAATTTCAAGAACCCTGAAATTCTGTTCAGAGACTCAGCCATTAGAATTCTTCAAATGCCAGTCAATAACAAGCATTTGAGATTTCAGAACACACAGCATTCCACAAGGCATTCTTTAAACTCCGCTTTATATCAAAAAGAAAAATGGAGTATTCAAGAGATATCGAACCAGCATTCCAAAATTCCTGGACATAAGTTTCCAGTCAGAAATTTCACTTATCAATTTATCATTCATAATCTATAATTGAGAAAATTTCAAAATAATCTATGGATTGGAGTAACTTCAAAACAGAGTCCTGGAATTGCAAATAGCTAGACTATCAAAATCAAGAAGGAAATTTCAGCAAACATAAAGTAAATTTCAGCAGTTAGGATCAAATCCATATGATGAGGTCCACGGATGAATAATTCACCAGCGCACACACCTCTTTCAGATGTGTGTAGCACCAATGGTTGAGTTCATGGCAAGAATTGTGGTTAAATCCCTACTGAATGTTGAATCAGAGATGCAAGGTAAAAGACCATTCCGAAAAAAAAAAAAAAAAAAAAGGAATGCATGGTAAAGAGCAACACATCAAATGCAACCTCAGCCACACACTCTTTCATCCAAAGAATCATAATTTAACAAAACTCTTGTTGCCCATAAAATGTCTATAACATACATTCTCATTTTCTCATAATGTTAGTCGCATTGTTATTAAATGAGGAAGAAAAAAGAAGAAGAAATGAGGACATTACAGGGTTCCAAATGGCTCCCTCCCCCTGCTAATGTTCCTTTTCTGCAGTTAGACCAGTTCGCATGTATCTTTCAACTATGCCGTCATATCCATGATAAGTAACTTCAATCATGGGTTTGGGAATCGGACGGCCATCAAAGTCATCAGGAAAGACCTCAAAATCTGGTCCAAAATTAAACTTCACAATGCAGTTGGGCTGGTCAGGGAGTGTGTACATGGAAGCAGCAGGATAGTAGCGTCCACCACAGATGTCTCTGAAAGCGGCGCCTTGACACACTCCATTCTTGAAAAAAGATACCTCACTTCCTGCATTGTTACAAATAGGAGTATTAATAAATGGAAGATGGGTGCTAGGCACCACTGGAACAGTGCACATTATAAACAGTTAGATGTAGCACATGATGGCTCATATCTGAGCTCTAATTATCTATTGATCTAACTGCTATTTTTTAGAAGTTATGGCAGATGATGTTCAGAAAAACCTTACAATTCCTTTTTGACAAGAACAAGCAATTGAGGAACTTATTCATAAGATACTAGTAGCACAGCACACACTGTCAATTTTTAAGCAAAAACTGAGAAGAGATGATGAGATGCTCCTCTAGTATTGTCTCAAGGCTGGGTATACAAGCAGGAGAGAATATGGTAACATCTTACAGATTTCAACTATGTTTTCCAGGTATGGTTACCAATGTCGGGCTTATTTATTTCACCATACCTATTGTGCATGGCTTATTCCCTATGACAGAAATCCTCGACCTGCACTTTGAAGGGGCTTGAAGGATCCAGGGATCTGAAAATATGTTCAGCTCATGGAGCTTGATTGCTGTACCAGTTGGTGCCAAGTTGTTCATGTTCAGACCAACTTTGGATGTCTTGTATGTACTCAATGAATCCTATTTCGTGCTGACAGTGTATACCCTAGATGAAAAAGAATTCCTTTTCATCTAGTGAAAATACTGGTGCTTCAATAAAAAAGACAAAATCTTGGAATGCAGCTAAAGCTGGTCGTTGGCAAATTCTTTGAGACCAAAAGTGGCCTCAATAAATTTAAAAAAGAAAAAACAAAAAACTTAAAAGTGCTTTTTTTTTTTCATGTAATTGAGTTCCCAGGAATTCTATGACTCTTTATTTCTGTAAGGGGTTAAAAATGAAGGATAAAAGGTGAATCTCCAAAAAATTAAGACAAATACCCTCATCTTTTGAATTAAGGGATTACGGGAAATGAATACGCAGTCATCACCCTAGTAATTCAAATCCTTTGCTACCTCATATCCATCAGCCTCACCTCATCTCCTTCACCGCTCACCTCTTTTTTTTTTTTTACCTTGGCTACGTTGGCATACTGGCCATGAGTGATCCTATCAACCCCAATGATCAATCCCTAGGGATGCTTGTGATGCCTAGGTGCCAATACCACTCAACCATGAGAGTGTTGGCTCATCCCTCCTCTTTAATAATCCTTCAGTGCAGCTCATTTGACTATGAAATCCTATATATTATGTGCGAACTATAATGGTATGCTGGTAAGGACCTGGATTGCAATTGGCTGCTCAACATGTAGGAAGACAGGCGAATAATGCATAGAAGAATAGCAGCAGCACACATCAATGAGGGGGCTATCCAAGATATTCTTATCAAAATTTAAAACATAATAATAATAAATTAAATGAAACTGAAGAAATAATAAATTATCGAACGAGAGCTTGTGGCACAGTTGGAATGTGCTCATTATTGCACCCTTGAGGTTGTTAAGTTCAAGTCATATTAATACACGATATTCAAGTGAGAACCATCTGCTTGATTATTGTGCGCAGTCCAGTTTATTTTCTAGGCGACCTGGACCGCTTATGACCAAGTTGCCCCCTCACACCCACTACAAGCCCAAATTTGACACTCATTCAACCATTACTGTCAGATTGAAATTTAGAAAGAAAAAAAAATGATGTCTTCTAAAACTATTAAACTCAAGGGCCATAGATCAAAGGGTTATGATGTCGTCGTGGGGTTGACATATTGCAAACCCCTAAGTACCCATTCAGATATTTCCATCCCACACCCGCATGGTTTGATCATACTATGTGCCCGGAATAAAATTATATATATATAGGAAGATTATCCAGTGAGAACCACCCATACTTGAAATAGAGATGTAATTGCATAGAAATTTTAGTTTTAAGTTTTGATTTAAGATTGCTCGGTTTCCAAATTAAAAATCCTCCCTGGGAGTGCTATACTCTTGCTTCTCCTACAATATCCACCAAATAACTAGTGTTGGTAACATTTTGCACAGTACTTGGTCTCTTTTGGGGGAAGGAAAAAAAATCTCTACCAGACCAACCACTAATTACATCCCTAAATGAAGAAGCCAAGAAAATGGATGTCAGTGGTCAAACAAGGATAAGAGGAAGCTCCAAATTACTTGAGTATAGGCACAATGAAAAAAGTGATAATCAACAGATTTCACCTGAGACGAACAGAGAGAATGAATATCGAGAAAGGTGAAGTTTTTTTGTTCAAGATTATCCAAGTTCAGTGATTTGTTAGACAAAGATATCTGAACAAATGCATTTACTCTTGGTGGGACAGAGGAATTACAAACCATTCAATGAGGGAAATGGACTAGATACAAGGGCAAGAAGATAACAATAGAAAAGCTGCCCCATTAAACGCACCTCAACTCTCTTCTAAAGTTAAATTTTCAACCCCTCCAACCCCTTTGTTCCATGGTGCACTTCTTAGCTAATGCTCTTTTACCACAGGAGATTATGTATAATCTTTGAATCTTGAAACCAATAGCAACTCCCATCCATGCATTCTTCCAAAATTAAATACAGCTTCCTTCCCCTCATAACAATGTTGAATTTTCAGCCAAAATAACTCCTACTTTAATGCTCTCTACTCCTGACTTCATAATATCCTTCCACACCTTCAATCCAAACCTAGAGAACCTCTCTAATGAAAATTAGACGAGGACAGTAGTGACCAGAAGCAAATGGAAAAACAATATTCTTGGCCCCTAGTATAATTAGAGACTTAAAAACCACAACAAGAACCCCCCACCGAGTAAGGAAATTAAAAAGAGGAAGGATGTGAGTTGTTTTGTATATGGGAAGAGAAAGGATCTGAGTTGCTTTGCATATGGGAAGAGAGGACATTATGCCGAGAATGCTGCAGCCAAAAGGTCAACAAGATACAAACTAACATTGTTAAACAAAGGTGGATAACTTCATAGCTGCTGTGTTAGAGGTAAAATTGGTGGGCAATATGATTGACTGGCGGGTTATATGGGAATGACTTAACATGCATACTACAGGATGAATTTAGAGTGGTTCATAAAGAACTTCAATTTGAGACACAATGGTGAAGCACGTGAGCATCCTATGTTGATACTAATAGCATGAAAAGTTATCTGACCTTACTAGTTAAGACGGGAGCAATTATACCAAGTTCCGCAAGGCAAATGTGACGTTTACCGACATTCTCAAAGATTTTCACTGTGTAGTTTGTAGTTTGCTGACATTATACAGGATTGCAGAACTCATTGTATTACAGCTACATAATGCATCTAAATAGGAACTATTTTTCATAATTCATTACTTGTAATAATAGTAATAGTTAGTAATTAAATAAACCAACAACAAGACAATATTGACTTTCAGATGAGTCTAGTGAAATGTGACGCAAATAGATTAGGCAACATTCATTTATCACCTTTTTCTTTAATTGCTGGACTATTTTAAGAAATCATATAGGTAGATCAGCTCTATTCAACCCGATCATATTCAATTCAATGACTCCTCAGTCCCATACAATAAAGTTGAAATGCAATTTACAGGGATCTTTAATTGCTGGACTGTTTTCAGAAATTATATATGTAGATCGGCTCTACTCAACCTGATCATATTCAATTCAATGACTCGTAAGTCCCATACAATAAAGTTGAAATGCAACTTACAGGGACAAAGCTTTAAGGGAGAAAATGCATAAATATTATAATTTCCAGATATGATCTGACAGGAGATTGTAAAGTGTTAAGATGAAATGTATAACTTTCAAACCAAAACCATATAGATGGGATAAGTCTCTAGTGATGAGTGATGACATGTAGAGTAACATGAAAGGATAGAAAACACATAAGAAAACTATGAGTAGCTTCAATAGAGGAGAAAATCAAGGAATGTTGACTGGGATGGTATAGGCACGGGGCACTTACAAGAGAAGAGACAAAAAAAAGCCCTATACAAAATACTTAGGATTTACAAGTTTAAGAAACTAGGAGAAGGGGGAGACCCATGAAGACTGTGAATGAAGGATTGCAAGTTTAAGGAACTAAGAGAAGCGGTAGTCCACTGAAGACATTTAATGAAGTGAGAAAAGACAGATTGTGGGGATGTGGAGTCAAATTGATTGTGACTTCAGATAGGGTCAAGCAAAAAATAGAACTCAAAGCTGGAACAAATGGAACAAGGCTTTGATGATGATACGACGACAATGATGATTTTTCTGTTGTGTGTGGATTCGTTTTCTTTTTTCTTTATTTTTTTATTTGTTTTGTTGGGGGTAAGGGTTTTGTGCGCGCACACACCTGTCACAGAAAGAGAGAGAGAGAGAGAGAGAGAGAGAGAGAGAGAGAGAGAGAGGATGCTTGAAATTTGCTTTGAGATCCATGAACAGTAATAGAGCAGAAAATATAAGTCACACCAATTGTATAATCATAGGCATCCAATGATTGTTATTTAACATCAAGTTCCTCTTCCTCGAAGGAGAAAACTAATTGCAACAAATACAAATGGAAACCAAGAACTAATTGCAAATCTTCCAGATAGTCAGACCTATTAAAACAGCATAGTCAACACTCAACTCAAGAAAAGTAGAACTGGCTGCTGGACACCTAGGTTAAATGCCTTGACTACACGAGAAACAGATGAAGACATACAAATCCATACAAAAAAATCCAACAAAAATAAACACATCATCATCATCAACAACATATTTCAATGGCAACGAAACAACTAAATTCACGATTAACTCCTTGAATCAACATGGAAGCAAAGAGGGGAAAAAAAACCCTTAACAAAATCAATCCAAGCAAAAAATGAGTAATAAACATTAACATTATCTCGATAAAACAACAACAGCAACAAGGAGAGAACTAAGACATAAAACAACAACAGCAACAAGGAGAGCACTAACACATAAAACAACAACAGCAACAAGGAGAGCACTAACACCCTTCATTAAGGAAGCCATTGGAGATTTGCAATTCGAACACAGCCAAGCCCTTAAAGATGGTATCAGGCTCCAATGCTGAACACTTGTGTAAAACATAAAAAATACAAATCATTACAATTACACTCATCACAGTCAATGAAGGCAAGAAAAATGAAAACACCCAATGATCACTGTTTAGTTCGTGTTTGGTGTCTATATATCAATGTTCTTTTTTTATCAAGCAAATTTAGTCTCTACTGTATTGCTGATCAAAACAAAAAAAAAAAAAAAAAAACCCAAAAGCATTAATTCAACGGCAGCAACAAGAAAAACAGTACCATGAATTCCAATACACTACTTGCTCACCTGGTACTACTTTGGGTTGATCCTCCTTATTATCCCCAGGATAAGAATACTTCTGCTCCTTATGCCAACCAAAATGCTGCCTTTTGGGCGCATAGGCAGCCCCATCTGGAAGATTAATGTAGCAGCCCACCACATCCCCCTCAAAGTACCCCACCTCCGCTTACTTCTCCCTCATCGCCCGGTGCACCTTACTCCCATCCACATCCCTATACCGGAAGCTATTCGCGTCCGACCCTACCGGCGCCTCCAAATCGCCCTTCTCCGTCGACCACCCGAGCCGCGTGTGCCTCGTCTCCCCCAAATTCACCACCTTTATCTCAAAATACCAGGCCCCCTCAAGAACCCCTCTCGTCGCCCGCACCATTCGGTACCCCTTGGTGCTCCCTGCCGATAGGCGTTCATCTCCGAGCTCCACCTTCTCCGCCTTGTGCACCTTGGACAGGCAGATCTTCATGTCCGGCGTGTCATCCGACTTATCCGGGAACCGGGGCACCGGCGTTATCAAAGCCGAGGGGTCCTGTTTGGCGGCGGAGGCTGGTTTAGTCTTCTTCTTACCCTTCCGCGACGTCGATTTCGTCCACACATTGACGGCTTTGGTCTTCTTCTTCGGCTTTTTCAATGCCGGCACCGCCGGCGCGCCGGGTGGGGGTTCTGAGGCGGCGGTGGCGGGGGAGGGGGAGGTAAAGGAGGAGAGGGGCTTCTGCTTCTTTCTGGGAGGGGCGGCGACGTCGTCGTCGTCGGTCTCGTCGGATGAGGGTTGGGTGGGGAGATTTGGGTTCGTCTTCTTCTTCTTCGCATGTGTCGTCTGCTTCGTCTTCTTCGTCTTCGTTGTTGCCATTTTCTTCAGCTTCTTCGAATTCTTCCTGTTTGGGGCCGTTTTCGCTGTTGTGGGTCGGAATTGGATGGGGGTTTTGGTGTGGATTAGATTGAGAGTCATTGGTTTCGCTGGAGTCGTCTTCTTCGCCTCTGTAGGTGGCTCTGAGGCTTTCCATTGGGAGTGGAGGGAAAATTCTCTACTTCTTCAGCTGTTTGGATGCCTGAGAAGCGGAAGATTCAGGGAGGGAAGTAAGATATTGATATTTGATATACATACGCGCGCCAAGAGTGTGAGTGGGGCCCACCTATTTGATCAAGATTCAAGAGTGATCTGGGCGTGTTGGATTTTCGAGGTGGGCCTCAGTGGAATCCATATTGAGCATGATACATGATGAAATCTAGTCGTCAGATAAGCCATATCCATTTGAAATAGTTGGTCCAATTGGCCCTTGTGCTCTTTTGTAAGTGAGATCATTGATTTGATTGAATACCAAACAACCAACAAATACATGGCTAACGCTATTAAATCATGAGCTAGGATAATCTCACGCTCCGGACTTCTTTATCGTCCTTTGTCCATGGGGATACCTTTTCATTTTCCCACACCCACTAAAATGTAGGCACATGCCTGACCGCATTTAAGCAGTATGCCGCTTGTAGGAGAGCATTTTCCCCATATTATAAGCTCTCTCAAGTGAGCTTTTAAATGAGCCTCAGCTGCTTCGAACCTCTCTCAAGGAACAAAAGCAATACCTTGAGTTATAATTTCACTTAAATGAAAAGAATTTTTTAAAAAATAAATAAATCAACCAAACAGTAAAATAATATAAAAAAAATTGAGTTTATTATCTATCTAAGTTTGTAAATTATAATCTATCAAACTTATGATCCAATAGGCCCTGGATCCATTTAAAGAGCTTACAGTCCCAACCTACAATTGCTTGTATTTGCAAGATTAAGCCTCACACTAAAGCAAAGTGGATTGGTGCAAAAGTTAATATTGTATAGCATACAAGATCTAGAATTATGCAATACATCGAAATGATTCTAAAACAGAGAGAAGGGAAGATCGAAGTACTGAAACACAATTTAATATTCAGAACAACGATTCTAAAACAGAGAGAAGGGAAGATCGAAGTACTGAAACACAATTTAATATGATGCAGGATCTCATATTCAATGGATACATAGCAACTCAAAAGAACAATGCATGAAAAGGGGACGTGCCGTTGGATCTCCCCAACGGCTTCTCACAAGATGGACTAATTCGTTGAGTGGATGATTCATTGTAGCGAATTTTTCAGTGGCCCAACTCATTGTAGATATGATAATTTTTCAAGTTGTCATCATCAACAACATCAAAGCCCTGTCCCAACTATTTTAGATCGGCTATATGAATTCCAAGTATAATCATAAGTATTACATGAGAAATTTAAGAGGGTAACTCCACAAGAAAGAAAATGAAAAGAAGATTTCTACATTGATTTAAATGGGCAACAGACATTATTTTACAAAATTTGTATACTACAAATATAGCATGTGATCTACTAATACAATGCATTTTTGCTAATATGAAGCATAAGTGAACAAAAAAAAAATCAGCTCCTCTTAAAAAAGCTGCTAAGTATCCAAACTCTCTAGTGGTGCTGGCAGATAGGAAATTAATAGCCCTGCTCTTACAAACCCGAACCTTTCTCCTTGGAAACATAGGTTTCAAGCTCGCAGGATGGCTCTCCTTTTCTCTTGTCTAAACTCAACCATTTGCTCTTATTTTGACAAAAAAGCTTATGCTTGGTCCTGGTTTGTAGCTCATTTTAGAAACCACAACTACATCATCAAAGATCACACCTAATGCTTTGTGGGTTTGTTGGCTCTAGCGGAGTGAGTTTGTTGTTTTAGCCAGTTGTACGTCTCCAATTATCTGTCTTGTTTTTTGGTATTGTGGGTGGTTGTGCTTGCGGTACCTAAAATCTGTTTCTTTGTTGTGTATGTTCGTCTTCCCTTTTATATACAAATCTTAACTTGCAAAAAAAATAAAAGTAAACGAAAAAATTATAAAAAATATTTATCTATTAACATCAGACCTATCTGCGTGAGCACGGACGTAGCAGCCTGCTGCCTGCCTGCCTGCCTGCCTGCCCCATTTTCTAGGCTCCTCCGTCCAACATCTCTGCCGAAGCTACACAGGGCATGAAAATCATTCCTTGATGACTTGGTACCAGGCTCCTTGTCCAACATCTCTTCCAAAATTACACAAGGCATGAAAATCATTCTATGATGACCCGGAGTACGACAGAGCCACTTGTGCCTTCACACTCCCTGCTTTGTCAACTACGAGGATACACACTTAAAAGCTGCTTGATGTCTTAATGAAATCTTTCTTTTCAGCAAATCTGCAAATATACAAAACCACTGAGAATTTTGGCATACATATTGAACTTGAAGGCTATTCCAGGATACAGGTAACCACATGTCTAGAATAGTTGGCTGAGGACGTTAAAACAAAAAGGGGCTCAATGAGGCCCCTTCAACTAACTTCCTATTTTTTGAAGAACTAGGGTTGAAAATGAAATTTGAAAGTGACTCCTTGGAATCTTCTTTGTTCAAAATCTCCCAGTGGGACTGGCTCAATCGTCGGGGAACAGGGACCATTGGCTGGTAAGGTTCAAAGTTGAACTCTTCTTCAATTAAATCACCAACAATATGTTCATCATCACCCTTAAACATTGATGGCGTATTTGTGTGATCCGTTGGTACAGGTTGGTCATTGAATTGTGTATCATCCCTTTGAATATCATTCTTACAACTATGGGTGATGTCACTTTGAACCATTTCTAACTGAATTTGACTGTTTGTACTAAGGATTTCGATTGTGCCTTGCATGTATTTGCCGTATATAATGCTCCAAAGACTGTTCATATGGCCACTCAAATGGAGGGGGCGCATATGAGAGATCTTGGAAAGGATGGCCATATGACCCTACCGAAGTAGGATTTTGGGAGGGATTGGAAAAATCATCTGTGGGCCCATTTGCGCAACTGTAATCACAATGATCATACCAAGGTGATCTATACGTATTACCTATGATCTTAGAACAAGATCATTGATAAATGTTGGCTTCATTCACTCGTTCTCGCGACACCTCTTCAATAGAAGGGTTTATCAAACAATTATTAGAGACTGCAGTGTTGCATTCATAATTTTCCCAAATGTCTGTATATTGTGTGGGGGTATAGGTAATCACATAAGGACCTCTTAGGTTGGTTCTCTTCCATTACTTTCCAATTTGGTTGTAGGTAGTCAGTCACCTAGGCCCCTAACCGAATGTGGTTCACTAGAGTTCTCATATGTTTCATATGCAATATTGCTCAATTGCTTAGATGAACCAAAGACCTTAAAAAACTGAAATTCTCAATAGACCTTGTTATTTGCGATTCCCTTTGTTGCAACATATTACCAGTGTGGAATCAAGCGGGGAGGGTGGCCATTTTTATTTTATATTTTTTTTGTAATTGATTTTTTTTTTTTTTAACCTAAAGAGGCAACTAAACTATAAATAATCTAGAAAATTAAGTTTCCAACAAAAAAATTTCTGGGTTTTCAAGGTTTTTAGGCAATTTCCTTGCCAAAAGCCGAAATTGGAGTGAGGGTTTCACCTCCCATGCTTTTTCTGAAAACTTCAAAAAATTTCCCAACTTAGGGGGCTCAAAAGTGATAAAGAACACTAAAGAAATTAATCCTAAAAGTCCCAAAACAGTAACCAAAATAATCTACCTAAACTAGCTATCAAAAGGACAAGAAATCAAGGCAATTTTAAAGAAAAAGTGATTTTTTTTAAAAACCAGCAAGAATTATATTTCAGATTTGAAAGTTGCCAATTTTAGAAAAAAGTCAGAATTTAAATTACCATTTTTTAACGTCCAAGGGCTGGTCCAAACATTCCATCCATGCAACCCCAAATCTAGTATAAAGATTGGTATTAAATCACGCCCGTAGAGCGATTAAAAAGTATGGTTAGAAAATTACCTTCGTGCGCTTGTTTGCTCCTAGGCAACGGTGCCAAAGACTTGATCGTGCCACAAGTGTAGGTCATCATGATGTAGTTAAAATCACAGTGAGTCCAAGGCCGATCTACATGGAACCAATGATCGCAGAGTACTATTCTATTGGAAAACTAGTGCCATCCTATTAGAAATCTATAAAAATCACAGATCCTACTTTAATTAAAAATTAATTACAAATCTGAATAAAATCAGTTACAACCCGAATTAAAGAAAATTCATAAACTAGAAACCTAGTCTAATATAACTCTGCTAAAAACTGCATCCACCGTAATTGGAAAACCAATTGGAGATGTTAAAAACTCAGAAGTAATTAAATTGAAATTCAAAATTTAATAAGAGCCTTGCAATCTAGGGGTTAGGGTTCAGTTGTTTTCTAAATACCAAAAATAAGGGTGATTTCATTCAAGACCCAAAATCTGAAAAATCAGATTTGTTAATATTTGAGAAATTTCAAAAAGACTCTAGTCTCCTTCGAATATTTTCAATATTTAGCGGCATACAATATATCATTCGAAAATAAGGCATCAAAAAGATATAAATAAAGAAAATAGATCAATAAATTAAAATAAGATTTGAATTAAAATTACTCACACCTAAAATCAGTCAATAAAAATAAATCAACTTACACCCTTTCTCGTTAGATTATAAGTAGAAAAATCTACCCCTCCATCCTTCTTCTTCACAAAATAATCGACTTTTCTTTGGCCCTATATACTACGTGAGAGGTGTAGGAGAGAGAGAGAGAGAAAGAATGGGAGAGAGAGAATGGGTGAGGTGAGAGTGATTCACATGAGGGAAAATCTATATCTCTATCTATATCTCTATTGGTATGTGCTTTGCTTTCAGTTAACCAAAGGCCTTCAAACTACAAATCCTAAATTTAGAAAATACATCAAAACATGTGTCCCATGCCCAGTCTCCTCTCTCTCCACTATCCTCTCTAAACTAATTGACCCGCATAACTTCATAAAAAAAAAAACCAACTTCCACTTCGCAACTACTCTCCTATCTCATACTCCAAATACAGAGAATATGAACAATAAGAAAAAAAAAACAAGTCGACTGACAGTAGAGGAGGAGGAGAGAGATATAGAAGGGAGAAGAAAACATAAGAAGATCCCACCATTTCCAATCAATGACTCTATTTTGATGTTATGTTAGTATCTCTCTCTCTCTCTCTCTCTCTCTCTCTCTCTCTCTCTCAACTTCATTTTCTTTCATTTTTCCCGATTATATTTTATGATCTGTTGTAACGTTGTAGCTTAGATGGATTTCTTCTATCATTTGATGATTTGGGCCACCTTCGCACATGCATAGTAATCCACATCAAGAGCTCTCAATCTCATCCCAATTCCAAGTTTGGGTTGCTAGATGTTTATATGTTATGGGTTTTAATATGATTCTTCTTTCCTTAATGAGTTGTAGGATGCACCGCTTAACTTGATAAAGAAAAAGTATATTAAAGAAGCTCTAAGGATTCTCACTGAGGTATTTAATACTTCGTATGTGTTCATGTTGAATTATATGTTAGCATCACCAAAGACGAACAACCAGCCTAAATAGAGTAAAAAAAAAAAAGCAACGCCAAAATAAAATAATTATTGTTCGTGAACTAAAAATGACATGGGATTTAATGCCTTTCCAACTTAAACAACTTAAGGAATTGGGTACTAGGTCTAACTGCAAGCCTGCGATGAATTAAAAACCCAAGCCTAATATTAGGCCCAGTAATTTATATTTTGCAATTCTTTATTTAATATATTCTTCCTTTTAAAGAAATACACATTTTATTGAGCTATCTTGAAACGGAAGCTTCACTCGGGAGAAAAAAATTACAGAACTATCTTAACATATGGACCGGGGCCTAGAGTAAACAAATTTCAAATGCAGTTAGGGGTTTAGGTAGATAATTCCGCATGATCTTTTTTTTTTCTTACTTTTTTTTCAGATTTATTCTAGAGTATTTGCATTTGGTTATTTTAATGATATAAGTGATGTTATAAAGCCTTTTTATTGTGGTATTTAACTCATTGACACTATTATCCGAATATAATTTATACGTTTGTCGTACCTTTCTAAGTATGAATATCTAGCATTGGGTTCCTATAGAGCACGGGGTTTTATAAGTTTAATGACTCGATTAAAAAAAAGAGAAATAATTAAAAAAATAAAGACTCATGACCGAAAATGAACATTAAAAAAAATATAATGACCATATCCAAAAAACAAGAGAAATAAAATAAAAGGAGAAAAACTCAACTTATGTCAAACAAAAAAAAAAAGAACAATAAAAAAAATGATATCGTACACAATATTGACAAAATGAACCTTAATGGCAATACATGTAGGTGAAACACACTCTTACAAAAAGGACAATGAAATAAAATAACTAAAAAATGTTTGAGAAAATTAAAAAAGACTCCAAATACAAAAACAAAGTGTAACAAAATAAAACCCCGTGCTATCTGACAAACAAATTAATTTTAAAGGATCAATGGATACAAATAGGTAGGATTACTTTTGCATAAAGGCACAACCTGTCTATCCAGACTAATAAAAGGTTTGAAAATATATATGTTCAGGATGGATACACTTCCAAGTGTAGAAGTTCATCAAAAAATAATCACATATAAGATGGCTCGGTTGGTTGCTATAAGACAATTGCTCATCGTACGCAATTCAGAACATAATTCTCTTCGGTTTAGAAATCAACTCTTACAAAATCAAAAGGGAGGTCGATTCTTGAGGTTATCGATTTTGTGTTGTAGACGACCTCAGCATTTCGAGGGTATGTAAGAAGTCACCTATTCTCACAATGGCTACCATTTCATGCATCCAATAATCGGTAAATATATACGTCTTCAACATCTACATAAGTCAATATCATACCTTATTATATCTACAAAAATAATAAACACTTGCGACCACTCAAATCTAGGTGCAAATACACATAATGTGAGTCGCATCAATCACTTGATCCAAAACGAACAAAAGCAACCAGGGGATAGGACAAGAATCATGAAAAGGGAGGCACGATGTATAAGATCTACAATCTTACGTTTAAAGCGGCAACATCATGGCCATTCCAATGGGACGTTAGGCCACATAATGGCTTCAACATCAAGTACTTAATATTCTTTTTAACTCCTCCCTATTATTAGCCGACAATACTAAGTTTTTTAAGGCTGACAAAATAAAATCATTTCAGGAAATAATATTGTCTTCTGCTCCAGGAGAAAAAATATCTCCACACGTTGGGGCTTTGGTTCCAGAGTTGCAATATGCTCTCGCTGTAGAGCTATTATGTGGCTTGAAGAAAAAATTAGAGACAATCCAATTTCAAGACCAAAGTTTAACCTATGCTATCATGGAGGAAAGGTCATGATGTTGCCACTACTACCAACCACACCTGAATTTCTACAAAATCAACTCCTCAATCTAGATTCAAGAAGAAAATAAGAACATACAATTCGATGTTGTCCTTCACGTCAATGGGTGGAAAAATTGATCATACTGTGCTCGATGGAAGAGGCCCATATGTTTTTCAAATAAGTGGATCAAATTCTCACAGGATGGGTTCATTACTTCCTGCACCTGGAGACAGGCCTAAGTTTGCTTAACTATATATATATATATGACATGGAACATGAAACCTCCAATAGAGTAAGAGCTATTCAAGGAAGCGAAGACGCAAATGAATTTGACTTCACTGTATTGGAAGGCTTGCAGACAATGCTAAATGCCACTAATCCATATGTAAAAGTGTTTTGTAATGCAAGAGATAGGTTGTCTGAAAATGGAACTCAAGATTTGCATGTCCGGATTCTGCATTCACAGGAAGGAAGACAGTACGCAAGGCCAACAACAAATGAGGTTGCAGCCATCATTGTCGGAGATGAGTATGAAATTACAGGAAATCGTGACATCATAGTTCAAAAGTTAGATGGGAATCTCCAGAGGATTAACGAAACCCACCCTTCATACATGCCACTCCAATACCCATTGCTTTTTCCATATGGGACTGATGAATGAAAAAAGTGCATACAATTCGCACCTAAGTCAAACTATAGACTTGATGGTGTATCGATCAGAGAGTTCTATGCATTTAGACTAATGCCTCGGGGATGGCAAAGACACGTCTTTGCTTCAAGGCGGCAGGCTATTCCAATAGTTTGTGGTTGATTGCTAAGCGGCAATAAAGCAGGAAATGCTTAGTTTCATCAGGAACAATCAGAATGCCTTGCGTGCAGATTTGTATAAGGGTTTACAGGATGTGGTCAATGCTAGTGATACGGATGCGATTGCAGTTGGTATTTATCATTCACTGGTAGTCCAAGGAACATGATTCAACATTATCAGGATGCTATGGCGATTTATCGTACGATTGGATTCCCCGATCTATTTATAACGTTCACATGTAACCCAAGTTGGCCAGAGATTCAGCAACAACTATCATGATTCCCTAGTCAACGTACTGAGGATAGGCCAGATATAATGGCAAGAGTATTTCATATTAGGTTGAAACAATTGATAGAGGATCTCAAAAAAAAAATCAGCAAAGTAATTACATGTATACAAACTCAAGTATTAACATACTGTAACTTCAAGATCTATTCTTAATTTTATTAATTGTATTACTGTGTCAGAATGATTTTGAAATATTCTATTAATTACGAGAATCACCACAATCTGAACAGATATTTATGTCATTGAGTTTCAAAAGCGAGGATTACCGCATGCTCATATCATCGTCACTCTGACTGGTGAAGACAAACTATAGTTACCGGAAGAGATTGATGACATTATTTCGGCGGAAATATCAAGTGAGCTTGAAAATCCATTAGCATTCGTGACTGCGACGAGATGCATGTTACACAGGCCATGTGGCTATCAAAATATTAATACTCCATGT
Organism: Persea americana; assembly: GCA_029852735.1. Classification (NCBI taxonomy): domain Eukaryota; kingdom Viridiplantae; phylum Streptophyta; class Magnoliopsida; order Laurales; family Lauraceae; genus Persea; species Persea americana. The sequence goes on along the minus strand of CM056818.1, from coordinate 27,257,441 downwards.
ATGGTAAATGGAAAGTACTCGAAAGGTTATCCAAAACCATTTGTCAGTGCAACGACAATAGCGGAGAATGGACTCGTGGTCTACAGACGTCGAAATAATAACATGACGTAAGGAATCAACGGTTTTGATGTCGATAACCGATGGGTTATTCCATATAATCATGATCTCATCGTAAAATATGATTCGCACATAAATATTGAGTGGTGTGCCCACAACAAGGTCATTAAGTACTTATACAAGTACATTCATAAGGGTCCAGATCGTGCAACGATTGTGATCGAGGATAATATTGTACAACCTAATAACAGTGGAGAACGTATGTACAGATATGTGAATGAGATCAAGCAATTTCAAGATGGTCAATACATATCTTCGATTAAAGCATGCTGGAGAATATTGGGGTTCTACTTGCAAAAATAATATCCCTCGGTGCAAAGGTTACAAAATCATTTACCAAAAGAACAGTTTGTTGTGTTTAGGGACACGGATGATGTTGAATCCGTGATTAATTGGGATGGCATTCATGACACAATGTTCACCAAATGGTTCGAAGCAAATATAAACCATCCGGACGCTAATGAATTTACATACATTGAGTTCCCAACAAAGTGAAGGGTCTGGAACGCAAAGCAAAAAAATTGGACAAGGCGAAAAAAACATATTAGTACTAGTAGAATTGCTTATGCACATCCAAACTCGGGAGAACGTCATTATCTGGTATCCTACTTAACAAAGTTCAAGAGGCAAAATGACATGAGTATATAAGAATCATTGGCGGAATGGTGCACCCAACTTACAAATCGGCATGCTTTGCACTTGGCTTACTTGAACATGATGGTGAATGGCATGAAGCACTTAGCGAAGCCTCAACATGGGCCACAGGTTCCCAACTCAGAAACATGTTGTGTTCAATGCCTCATGTTCTCAGTAATTACAAATCCGACGGAATTGTGGGAAAAACACTGGGTGGACTTCACAGATGATTTACAAAATCGAACGAGGAGACAGCTTGGAGAAAAAGATATATGTCTTGATGAAAGTGAATTGAGAAATTTAAGGCTGCTAGATATCAAGCGTATATTGAATATGAATTGTAAATCCTTGACAGAATTTTCCCTTATGCCACTGCCATCTTCCCGGTTGGGCCGATTCATTACGAACATAATCATAATGGAAGAACTCGATTATGATAGCACTGTTGAAAGCCATTCATTTGAGTCGTTACATGTCGGCTTAAATGATGATCAAAGAGGGTCTTCAACACGATAATGGATGCGTACACGAGACAGACGACGGGTCTCTTCTTTATTTATGGTAGTGGAGGAACTGGAAAGACGTATCTATGGAGGACTTTAATAGCAAAGGTCAAGTCACAAAAAAATTATTCTTTCAGTAACATCATCGGGCACTGCTGCTTTGCTTTTCCCAAATGGAAAAACAGCGCACTCCGGTTTCAAAATACCGTTAAACCTTCACCATCGTCATGTTGTTACATCACCCATCAGACCGATTTGGCAATGTTAATTTACGAAGTAGAGTTAATCATATGGGATAAAGCTCCAATGTTGAGTCGCTACACCATTGACACCGTTGATCGAACATTTAGAGACGTTAAGCAAAAGACGAGTAACTATTCCTCAGAGAAGGTATTTGGAGGAAAACTAATTGTACTTGGGGGAGATTTTAGATGGATATTGTAACACCCTAATCCACCTTAATTTCGATTTAGAGTTAATTAATTGAGATTAATAGTTTAATGGATGTTTTGTATGTATTTGGACTTGATTGAGTAGAATTAGTTGGGTTTGACCTTTTTCTAGGTAGACTATGACCTTTTGGGAGTGTTTTTGGTTTATGTGTGGATTTAGATTTTTATGGGTTTTGGGTGCACTGTATCAAGCTTTTCATGGACTTTAGTTCTTATGTTTTGACCCATTTGATTCGGATTTATCTTGGTCCATTTCCAGCCCATTTTTCCAGCCCAAGCCTCTTTTTGAAAATTCCAGTCCTTTAATGGACTTGCATGCACTGCAGGGAGGAAATTTCAGCTCAAAAACCTCTTCCCTCAATTCAAACAGATCTTTCTTACACCAGCTGAGTTTCTTCTTGTCCTGCCCTCGATTTCTCTCTACATCTTCTTCTTCTTCTTCCCTTAATCTTTACTAAATCTAGAGCTTGCATGTGAGATCCCTCAACTCCATCTTCTTCAAGTACTCCTCCTATTCCCATTTAATGGTGTGATCTTGAGAGAACTTCATTTCCTTCCTCAAATCAAGCAAACCAACCAAAAGATCATTTGCATGTGAAGGATCTCATCTCCATTTCATCTTCAATTCATCTTTCTACAATAAGGGTTTCATCCATTGAGTCAAGCACGCTTCCATTGTGCATTCCTCAACTAGTTTGGTAAGTTGATTCGAGACTCACTTCCCCTTATTTAAATCCGAATTTGGAAGGCTTTATTGGTGTTGCATGTGGGTTCAAAACCCATTTCTCTTCATTTACCATTGTAGGATTTCATCTTCACCATTTCATTTAGGGGTTTTTCTTTTGAAGAGGTTGTTGGGCAATAGAGCTTGAATTTAGCTTCAATTTGGTTCCAAGCACCTTAAGGTAAGTAAAATAAAATATATATTGTGCATGCACTTTCATTTCTATGATTCTTGTTATGATTCATGTTTTAGAAACCCAATGCCAGCTTATGTATTAGTTTGATTTAATTTTGTAAGTGGGTTCTTGTATAAGGTTGGTAATGTGTCTTAATTGGTGGGATTTGATGGAATGGAATGTATTGGAGACTCCTTTTGGTGCATATGTGATGAGTTTGAAAGATTGTTAGAGGTTGGGGAAGGAGCCCACTCAAAGTATTGGTTTTTCAGGCTTAAAACCCGTGGTTTTGCCTAGAATTAGGCCAACCGAAGGCCATTCGGCCACCTTATCCATAAGCAATGTTTTTATAGGGTTTTTCGGCCACTTTCGGCCACCTGTTCTGCTAGCTGAATGGGTATATTCGAATAGCCGAATTGGACAGATTTCACAGATTTAACAGTTTTTCAAACGGCCATAACTTTTGATCCATATGTCAGAATTTAGAGTTCCATGTACTGTTGGAAAGCTCTTGAAGCATAGAATCCAATGCTCCTTATATTATTTGATTTGAGGATTGGGAGTAGAGAGGATAGTGGATTTAAATAAATCTTGGCAACTAGATGGTACCACAAGCCAAGTGTTGAACTGTAGTATCTTAGATTGCTTTGGCTTGATAGTTGGACTTTAAGGTTGGATCCCTTGAACCCTTTATCATGCTCAATGGACTTGTGAATTATGTGGATGAGGCTTGAACAACCGTGCACCCACAAGGGGCCTCGTGTTCTTTAAAATTGAGATCCGAACCAAATGTGTTATGCTAAGGGATTCGGTGTTCAAATTAAGTAACGCCAAGGGTTCTTTTGTATGCCACTAATACCGGAATCCTTAGTACTATGACGAGTTGGACGGTGATGACCCCGAGCATTTCCAAGACCGTAGGATTGGCTTGCTTTATGTCTTGATTCCGTATATAATTTATGTACATGCATTGGATTCCGTTTCCCGTATTCCTGTATGATTTGATCATACGGCTGTTTAGTATGTATATCTTGATTAGGTATCTGTTCATGTTAATTTCGCTTCTGTTTCTGTTCAATTAAAATTATGATAAGTTTGGATTATGTATCCTGATATGATCTGATTTGTATATGTTATGTTATTTTGGTATATTTCGTTCCAGGAGTCGACACCACTTGGCTTCAACCCTATCTAAGTCGAATCCGGCTAAGTATGAGTTTAGTTATATTTCTGGCCCTCTGCAGATGGGATTATGTTTTGAGGGTTGATCGGCACCCTAAGTCCACAATGGAGAGTTTCGGGCCCTTTGTCTCCTAGTGGCACCACCCTATTTTGTTCTGTTATGTTTTCTGCTCTTACTTTATATTCATGTTTACATGGTTAATTTGGGAGAATGTAGCTAATGTGGATGTACCATCTAGTTCTGTTGCTTATGTGTTTCTGTCAATTATGATTCGTATGTCTCATGCTTACTCATGCTCATATTTGCCTAGTGTTCATAATTTGACCTCTTATGATCTATATCTGTCCAGCTACTCATTTGCCACATGATACATTATATATTCTTTTTATCTTGCTTAGCTTAGTCTAATGGTGCTACACTTGGCGTTACGGGTGAATACCTCGATGCCACCGCCCCGGAGATCAACGAGGAGGAGGAATTTCCTCAACATGTAGTTGAATGGACTTCTGATGATGTCTTCTAGACATCTGCACATTGAGTTTGGACGTCATATGATCCATGGACCGTGGTTTGGATTGCCACATGTTTTGTTATAGTTATGAACTTGTTTAAATTATGGCTTGTATACCTTAACTTACTTCTTTCTCTTTTCCTATCTCTTGAACTTAAATTTGAACTTTTAATCTATGCTCATGAACTTTTATGCTCTATACTTGATGGATATGATATTATTGGTTTACAATTAGATATCTATTTGACAAAAATTATACAGGTAGAAATACAGGTTTATGGAAATTTGAACCTCACACATGATATCCTGTTGGTGAATTCCATTCGTGGGGATGAAGGGTCAGCGAGTTTAACTCAAATCCCCATGCGGGCGTAAATCGTGCCTCGAGATGGGTGCATTCTCGGGCTTGGGGCGTGACAGATACTGCCAATTATAACAGAGGGGATGTGAATAAATAGTTGGAGCTTTATTACCGAGGTCGACTATTTGAGAATATTACCATGTTTTACATTTGCAGATAAATATGCGTGTTACAGCAAACAATGTCTCTGAAACTTTACGATCTCGGTTACATGATCTTACAGAGTGGATTAAGATGCTTGGCGAGGGAAAGGTATCCGGGACATCTTTTTGAAATGATTATGATACAAACTGGATCAAAATCCCAGATGCGTTTCTCATATGAAATGATGAAAGGGGAGTATAACGGTTGATTGAATCAACTTATCCTGAACTACTAAATAGATACAATGATTTATCGTACTTAAATGAGCGTGAAATACTAGCTCCGAAAAACAGCGATATCAACCAACTAAACTCAATGATGTTATATATGATTACAGGAGAAATGCGGGTATTTTATAGTGCAGATAAGCTATGTTGTACATAAGGAGAGTCTAATGACATGTTTTGCACCGTCCATAATTTCTAAATTCTTTGGATTTACCAAGATTACCAAGTCATACTCTTGAGTTAAAAGTTGGAGCTCCGATAATGTTGTTGAGAAGCTTGAATCAATGTTTGGGATTGTGCAATGATACCCAATTGGTTGTTGACAAGATAGGGGATAAAGTCATACAAGCTAAAGTCAATAACAAGGTCCTGCATTGGAGAAATTGTATTGATAAGTCGTATTGACCTAACACCTATGTTTGGTGATTCACCATTCGCACTGAAAGGAAGACAATTTCCTATCAAGTTGACATTTGCAATGACTATAAATAAGAGTAAAGGACAAACTCTAAAAAATGTGGGTGTCTACCTCCCGAATCTTGTGTTTTCACATGAACAGCTATATGTAGCTTTGTCGCGTGTTATATCTCCGTCAGGTTTGAAGATACTGCTGATCAATAAATAAGGGATGCCAAATGATATCACCAAAAATGTTGTGTATAGGAAAGTCTTCAACGATATCTCCCATTAAAATATGTTATAAGCTATGATATTTGGTGAATTTAATGTGTAAATACATCGGGAAGTCTTCAACGAATTGTTCTTCAATTGTCGTTAATGTTATTTTATTTTGCGGTTTCTTATTTGTCGTTATGTTTATGTTACAAGTATTTTATAATGAGTGCCAAGTTATTAACTTGCTTACTATGTTAATACTAATTTGATTGATCTGTTGTTGCTCTCATTTAAATTACAATTGATAATTTAATTTTTCAACTCTTACCCAAATAAGATGAGTTCACTTCTCAAATATTATCATGGCAAAGACTCTCTACATGTTAGGGAATGGACAATTGAGTTCAAAGATAAACCATTTGAAAATGATACCCCAATAGCAAAGCATGGTTCCTGCAGAATACAACTAGCTCAGTGGCTGAGAGTGTGTGAAGCTTCATTCCTGAAAGATATATAATGATAAAAATTGATGAAACATCACCAGCTTGGGATGTTGCAAAAAGGAGGATACTTGAAATTTTACGATCATGGCATGCAGTGGAGTTTGTCGACCTATTACAATCATTTGAGAAATATATTCATCCCTTATGGATACAGTTTAGGAGACAAAAAATGGTTGAAGGAATAGGTGTTAGGGAACATTTGTTAAACAAGGAACAGTTATTCTACGATCTCAAAAGAAGAGGATTTGAACCAATTATTGCAGATTTGGTACGTTCCATAGTAAGCACTCTACCACTTCCTTGGCCAGTACAAGACATCCTTGCTAAGCTCAAGACTAATTTTGTAGACATGAGGGAATTAGGAGAAATGTTGGAAGAGATCGAGTTTGACCTTACAATAATAAAGGCTTTAGAAGATTTAGAGGATGGACTAAACAACAACAACATATGAAAGTCGTCTCCATATTCCAGGTAAAAATGTCCTCTTACGATGACTATTGGGATAGTTTTAATGGATTATTTACCATTAACATAATACTTTATTAATTATTAACATAGTTTTTTTATGCCTATAGGTCTACCACGAAGCGCTTGAAAGATGGAGTTTCAAATACTCGGCATGAATATTTTGTTTGATATTATCTGTGTTCTAATTTGTATATATTTTGGATTTCTAGAGGTTAATGTAATCGTTTCAAAAGTTGAATTCAATGTCTTTTAATTTGTATAAATCATACGAATGTGTAATTAAATTTACTTGTTTTATTCTATTGTTTTATTGTGAATATGTCTTTTATTTATTTATTTTTACTCGTCCCTGAGCTTTATCAAACTCTATTTACACTTCACGTAAAGAATAAAACATTTGAAAACCGCATAAAGATCAAATTAGCAACAAAAAGGACTCAAAAGTTTACTAATTAATAAATTTAATAAAAATAATTTGTATTAGTCTGTGCATTTGGTGGTTCTATGGTCCGTGCATAGTAGGGGATTTTACTAAAAGAGATAGAATGGAGAGAGAGAGAGAGAGAGAGAGAGAGAGAATAAAAGGAGAAAGAAAGAATAAAGAGAGAGAATGGAGAGGAAGAGAGTAAGAATAGAGGAGAGAGATTGAGAAAAAGAAAAGAAAATGATGGGATGGAGAGTTCCACGTGAGATATTAGATGGGAGTAATCAATATGTGTTACAGAAAATTATCAATGATAATAGGCTTCGATTGGATGGATTGCCTAAGTCGTGGGTCAAGCTCTCCTTAAGGAAATAAATGCTCCCACACCAGATAGATGTTTGCAATTGGGTTACCGGCAAATTTGCCTTCAAGATAAAACAGGCCCAGATCCTCAGAATGTTGGAATGTAGTTTGCAGTACCTTAACCAACATGTTTATCACTAATGGTCCAGTCTTCGGAAGAGTTGCAGAAAAGGACAGAAGATGTCCAAGTGCTCTTCGGAAGAGTTGCGAAAGTATGAAAGGGTATACTGGAAAGGACATTCATTATTAGGACAACAACTGCTACATGTAGTTAAAACTACCTTGTTGTCCAATCAAACATTGGGCCCAAAAGAAGCCCAACTCATCCCAGAATGGGATTGGGTCAACCCAAGTTTGGCCCAATAAAGCCCAAAATAAAGACCCATAAAATAGCTCCAAGCCTAAACCTAGGTTTAAACCCTTCATACTAAGATAATAAGGTTATCCAAAGAATCATATATAAATGACATCCTCTTTATAACCATTTCCGATGTGGGATAGAGGAAAACGTGCTAATAGGCTACAAAAAGATTATGAAAATTTCCAACATTCCCCCACAATTTTCAAAATATTTTAAATCGTCACCACCAATTTTGAAACACATCTAAAGAATAAAACAAAAACATGTGTTCTGAGCATTGGAAAAGAATGCATACATGAGGATGTCTATAGACTTGAACCCCTACTTAGTTCAAGTACATCAAAGCTTACCTAGGTACTTAGTGAACTTCGTCTTGAACTAAGGACCACAATTGGCAAATCGGATATACCGAACACATGTATTTTCTGAAAAACTATTGGTGATCTTAGAAGCCCGCACGTTAATGGCCATGCGCTATTATCTTGGTTTAGTAAGTGGTCTAGAGGACTAGCCCAAAAGTCTCATAGGAAGCGGCCTCACTTCCACACTTACATAGGTGAATCTATCTGAAGTGCATTTGTATGACTTGCACCCCTCTATACAGACATAGACTCATTAAGAGTAGTAACTCAACCTCCCTTTCCATACAGACATACACTGATAAAACCTTGGATGAGAATAGAGATTTTAATCTCTCCTTTTAGTGCACAACCCATCACCTCTATGACCTATTCTTCTCATTGAGCCTGAAAATTTGATACCATATTGCTTAGTCAGATAGGGTTACCGTCATAGGTGATGATTCATTTAAGGGCTTCAACCCCATCCCCCTGGGCGTTGTCTAGATCATTTCCCTTGCAATGCCCTTTGTAAAGGGATCAACCAAATTGGTTTTTGATCGAATATGCTCAATAGTGATAACTCCATTTTTAAGGAGTTACCGCACATATCTATGCCGTAAGGCAATGTGCCTAGACTTACCATTATAGGTGCCACTATATACCCGTAACAACGTCGATGTGCTATTAAAATGTAAAGAAATACCTGATACTGGTTTAGGCCAAAGACGAATGTTTGTTAGTAAATCCCTTAACCATTCAGCCTCTTTACCTGCTGCTGCCAAGGGTATAAACTCTAACTCCATTGTAGAATGAGTTGTGCATATTTGCTTTTTAGAAGCCTAGGAAATTGCTACCCCTACAAGCATGGAAATCGATCCGCTTATGGATTTACCATTATAGGTGCCACTATATACCCGTAACAATGTCGGTGTGCTATTACAATGTAAAGAAATACATGATACTGGTTTAGGCCAAAGAGGAATCTCTGTTAGTAAATCCCTTAACCATTCAGCGTCTTTACCTGCTGCTGCCGAGGCTAAAAACTCTGACTCCATTGTAGAATGAGTTGTGCATGTTTGCTTTTTAGAAGCCCAAGAAATTACTACCCCTACAAGCATGAAAATCGATCCCCTTATGGATTTAGAGTGATTTGAAGCTGTAATTCAACTTGCATTAGTGTATCCTTCAAGTATAGTCGGTTCCTGACTATAATGTAAAGCATAGTCCATGGTCTTTTTCAAATAGCCAAAACCATTTTAATAGCATTCCAATGCATGTGTCCTGGATTACTGGTAAATCAGTTCAATACCCCTACAACATAAGAAATGTCAAGACGAGTGCAGTGCATCGCATACATTAAATTGCCAACTACACAAGCATATTCCAATTGAGTAATGGATCTATCAACATTCTTTACCAATTTAATGCTAGGATCTATTGGGGTAGAGGCCAACTTTGAATTACCACTATCATATTTATTAAGTATATTTTTAATATAATGAGATTGAGTTAGAGAAATACCATTTTCTCCTCTCAAAACCTTTATGCCCAAAATAAGATTGGCATCCCCCAAGTCTTTCGTGTTAAAGCATGATGATAAAAATTCTTTGGTTTCTAAAACAATAGCACGATCAGTACAAAAAATAAGCATGTCATCAACATATATGCATATAATGACACCTCTTTCATGTGAAAATTTATAATAAACACATTTATCCGCTTCATTTACTTGAAAACCATTGGAAATAATGACATTATCAAATTTATCATGCCATTGTTTTGGTGCTTGTTTGAGGCCATAAAGAGATTTAATGAGCTTGCATACTTTATGTTCTTGACCTGGCATAACAAATCCCTCAGGTTGAAGCATACATATTTCCTCATCTATATTGCCATGCAAAAATGTGGTTTTAACATCCATTTGCTGTATTACAAAGTTATATATATATATATATATATTGGCAATAGCAATAAGAACTCTAATAGTAGATAACCTTGCAACAGGAGCATATGCATCAACATAATCTATACCTTCCTTTTGGAGAAACTCGTCAGCCACTAATCGGGCTTTGAACTTTTCCACTGACCCATTGGATCTTAACTTTGCATTGAACAATCCATTTACATCCAATGGGTTTTGACCCTGGTGGTAAGTCTACTAATTTCTATGTATTATTAGCCACAATAGCATCCATTTCATCATTGATAGCCTCTTTCCAAAATGAAGCATCTCTAGAGCTCAGTGCCTCATTAAAGGTTAAGGGGTCATTATCAACATTTGATATTCTTTAATGTGGACCTATCTCCTTCTACAAGATATAAATAAAAATCAAATTCAAAATTATATGAAGGATCTTTCTTGGCCCGTTTACTCCGCTTAGGTATAATCTCAATTTGGGATTCATGGTCCTCATCAATATTTATGTCGTTATTATGTTCATTATAAGAAGATGTACTAGGTCTAACAGAGTTTTAAGGGTCAATAGGTAAGTTTCTTTTGAAAGAATTTTCATAAAATTATGCATCACGAGACTCAATAATAACATTTTTATCTATGCCACCTACACTTTCTATTGTTAAGAATCTGTAGGCCTTACTATTTAAAGCATATCCAATAAAAACACATTCAATAGCCTTTGGTCCTACTTTAGAAATCTTTGGATCTGGTAATCTAACTAGAGCCCTACAGCCCCAAACTCTAAAATATGAAACATTTGGTGACCTTTCCTTCCATATCTCAAATGGGGCGAGACTAGTATTTTATGTGGTATTCGATTTTATATAGAACATACAGTTAATAGGGCTTCTCCCCAAAAAAATTTATTTAGGCCGGAGCTAATTAACATAGAATTTACCATTTCAACTAAAGTTTGATTTTTTCGTTCCTCTAAACCTTTTTGTTGGGGAGAATAAGGGGCTGTGGTCTCATGTCCAATACCTTTGGATCCACAGAATTCATCAAATGCTTTAGATGTATATTCACCTCCCCTATCACTTCTTAATGTTTGGACCTTTATGGCTAATTGATTCTCAACTTCATTTACATAAAATTTAAATTTAGATAAAGCTTCATCTCTGGTATGTATTAAATAAATATAAGTAAACCTTGAGTGGTTATCTATAAAAGTGATAAAATACCGCTTTCCTCCTCTAGTTATGATTCCATTTAACTCACATATATCAGAATGGATAAGTCCTAATTCTTGTGAGTGTCTTTCTGCATAGGGAAAATGATTCCAAGTTATTTTAGCTTTAACACAAATATCACATTTATCACTTTTATTATGATCACATTTTGGAATTAGTCCTAAATGAATCAAAGATCTAATAGAATTAACATCCACATGACCTAACCTAGCATGCCAAGTATCAAAAGACACAATCAAATAAGCAGAAGGAGAAGATTCATTATTGATATTAATTTTGAACATTCCATTGGTGGCATCACCCATGCCTACATATATCCCATTTTTCATCAAAATAAACTTATCTGCCTCGAAAACCAATTTGAAACCATGTTTACCAAATGGCTGACACCAATTAGATTTTTCCGAATTCGGGCACTTACCGGACTTCATTCAAGGTGAGAAGTTTGCTGGAGGACAAGTTAAGGTCTACCCTTCCATACCCGACCACTTTAGAAGTGGACGAATTTCCCATATTCAATTCATGGCCATCTCCTTCATTAACAAATGTTTTGAATAATGTCTTATCATACGAGACATGACGAGTAGCCCCAGTGTCAATCCACCACTCATTATCATTTCCCACCATATTAACTTCAGAAATGACTGCTACAAAATTTTCTTCAATCATATGTACTTGATCTTTAGTATTTTTCTTAGATTTAGCCTATTTCTCTCGTTTGAGAATCCAACAATCCCATTTAAAATGGCCCAGTTTGCCACAATGGAAACATTCACCCTTCTTAGGCGTAGATTTCTTAAAATTAGCCTTAGACTTCTCATTAATATCAATAATTTTCTTCTTTTTCTACTTATTTTTTGAATGACTTCTCACAATTATCCTACTTTAATTAAAAATTAATTGCAAGTCTGAATAAAATTAGTTACAACCCGAATTAAAGAAAATTCCTAAACTAGAAACCTAGTCTAATAAAACTCTGCTAAAAAACTGCATGTATCCACCATAAGATTAATTGGAAAACCAATTGGAGATGTTAAAAATTCAGAAGTAATTAAATTAAAATTCAGAATTGAATAAGAACCTTGCAATCTAGGGGTCAGGGTTCAGTTGTTTTCTAAATACTAAAAATATGGGCGATTTCATTCAAGACTCAAAATCTGAAAATGGAGAGGGAGAGAATGGTGTGAGATAAAAGAGAGAATGGAGAGGGAGAGAATGGTGTGGGGGGAGAGGGAGAGGGGAGAGAGAAAGAATAGAGGAGAGAGATTGAGAAAAAGAAAAGAAAATGATGGGAGGGAGAGTTCCACGTGAGATAAGAGATGGCAGTAATGACTACAAGCGTTTAGGGTGTGTTTGACATTGTACCATTCGGATGTTCTCATGTTCCCACGAGATGAGGTTACGAAAAACATGTTTGGTTAGTGTAAATTATTGTTCCCAATTTTGGTCTCACGGGAAGGAATCCCAAGATCTTAACCTGCCAGCATAAGAAAGTTGGAAAAAAAAATCTTTGTTTTTTTTAAGAAACAACTTTCTGGCACATTTGGTTCCTACTTATCTCTTACATTTTAAATAGGTCATTTAAAAATATTTCAAATCCTCACTTATCCTAATGGTAGGCCCCATATTCACAATCCCAAAGAAGGTGGCCCCACTTTGTGATTCTTGAAGGTGGGTCACATGGTCACAATCACAAAAGGTGGACCCAAATTATAATTCTTATAATGATGGGACCACATTTTAAGGCCCCATGTTCTAATTTCTAAGGGCGGGCACCACTTATAATTTTTAAACGTGGGTCATGTATTTACAATCAATCAAAAGACGCCCCCACATTATAATTTCTATAAAGGTGGGCCACATTGTAAATCTTATGAACGTGTTCCCATATTCTCATTTCTAAAGGTGGGCACCACATTGTAATTTCTAAAGATAGGTCATGTGTCCACAATCACAAAAAATGTGTCACCACTTTGTCATTCTTAAATGTGGGTCACATGTCATGATTACAAAAGGTGGACCTACATTGTAAATCTAATGAATGTGGGCCCATATTCTAATTTCTAAAGGTATGTACGATGTTGTAATTTCTAAAGGTGGGTCCCATATTTACATTTACAAAAAGGTGGCCCCACATTATAATTCCTATAAAGTAGGCCCATATGGTAAATCCTATAAATATGGGCCCCGTGTTCTAATTTTTAAAGGTGATACCAACTTATAATTTTACAGGTGGGTCCCATATACGACAATAATGGAGTGCTGCAAATAATAAAAGGTGGGCCCCACATTATGAATCCTATGATTTTTTTGCTTCCGTTCTTTAGAGCAAAACTTTTATAATGTTACCAAACAAGTTCTGGACAACATATTCTCAATAGAATAATTTAATATAATGTTGCCAAACAAGATCTGGAGGGTATAGTCTCGGCACAACCCGATCTCAGCACAATCTAGTTTGAGTACAAAACTAGGACCAACACGAGAACAATGCCAAAGAGGCCCTTATGTACTCCTTAGAATCATTTCAAGACATGAAAATTCTCAAATCTTTGAAAACTTGTTTGATTGAGATGCAAGTTGTCGTGGTGTCTGGTAACCTTGATAATAGGATCTTGGATTCCTTGTGGAGTCGTTTTGAATTTCAAATTTACTTCCATATCTCCAAGTACTTAATGCAAGAGTTCCTTCCAGAATTGGGTCTCTTAATTGCTTGAAAATCTTTCAAGTTGGGGCCCACTTGATCTTGAGAGATTTCCAAAAATACTTGAACTTGAATTGTTGCAAGACTTGGAATGAAATTCTAAATTTTTTTCTTCTCAATTGGGGCCACCATGGCCGTCTCTACCTTAAGATTTGCACCCAATGTGTGTGGGTCCCATGGTGGGTCTTATTCAAATTTTCTTCTATTTTCTATAAAACAACTAAAATTAATTCTGAAATAATAATTTTTATCAAAAGGAATGATGTTATGCATGGGGCCCAATAATGCATAAATTTATAATTTCACCAAAACATGCATTTTTATGAAGTTTTTACTGATTTCCACTTAAATTCAACTATGAGAGTCCATTTGCATGATTTTATGAAAATTAATTAATTCAATGCATTGTGTTTTGATTAAGTCCTCAAATTTATATGAAATAATAAATTAAATTAAAAGATTTGATATTGTAGACTTATCACCAAGAATGTACCTCGCTTAAAGCAGCTTAGTGTTCAGGGCGTTATCGCACTGAATTAAAGCATATGGAACTTTGGTTCCTCTGCCCTTGCACCGTGCAAGTATTTGCTTACATTTATCTTTATCATTCTCATTTCTTCTTGTTGATATTCAAATGCATTTTAGATTTTATCAAGGAATATTTTAGTTTTTCTAACTTCTTAAATGACATGCTTAGATGGAGTCCAGATCCCCTCTTTTGTTGAAATAGGGAAGTATTGTTTCAACCAATAAAAACCTGCCACATGGACAACAAAGAGGAGGACATAAAGGCGTTACTTTCCCAGGTACAGCTCAGGACAATTTTTCACATCCTTCCAAGTCTACCCTTGCCCTCTTACGTGTCTCATCTATCAAACTTTTTTTAGTTTCTCTCTCCACCCGCAATTGATTGTCCCACCCAATTATATAATTGTGGGGCCAGTTACCTTTGATGGGCTGAAAGCAGACCCATTTGAATAAAAAAATATATCATAGGATTACGTAATTATGTAATGATGGGTGGACACTACAAATATAGCCCATTTAAATGTCCGTGAGACCTTAAATTTATTAGATAAAATCAATTTATCCATCTACATAAGACTCATCAAATGAAACAGTTGACCATCTATCAATCAATCATGTCCCATCAAAAGGGTGGGTCATAGGCCTTTTGGAGGGGTAGAGGCAGAGAGGAGAATGGGGTGGTCCTTCCATGGCTCACCACACCACCCATATATTGCTACCACGGACTCAATCTTTTCTCTCTGTATTGTTTTTTTTTTTTTTAATCTTGATTGCCTGCTTATCATGGTATGGTAGTGGGCCCCAACAACCTTAACAAAGTAACTATAGTGGGCTACACCACTTTGATAGAATAATATTGGTCCATCATTTGAATGAAATAATAGTTCGTCACACTGATGACATTTAAACAGTAGGGCCCAACCTCCACAAAAAGAATTCCAAGATCCATTTAGCGTGATCCCAACAAAATCTCTTTCCAATACGTCTTTGGGTCTCTAGTGATATGGACGTAGTTCTGACAAAAAAAGTTTATTTGCTAGTGGGAGGGGTGTGTTCAGATCTAATCTATTTTGACAATATACTATAAGCTAAGCTACTCTGTTTTGAAATTTTAAATTTTTGATAAGACTCTCTTCTTCTCTAGTCTATGTAAGTAATCCTCCACCGGAATTCACTTTACAAGTGAATTATCCAAACGGGCCCTAAACTTAAGCCTATTAGCCCAATGTTGTGTTCTTCAAAAGGATGGAAATAGGTCTAGTTATGTCGGATTGATAGTGTACCGGAACCAAACCTAGATTGGCAATGGAAACCTATACCTCAACCCAATTTGGGACTCACATCCTCAACTGAGTTTAAATTATATGCATGAGCCAAACCTGAATTTGAATATAAGATACACCATCAAATTTCACTCCATCATATGTTCATGTATCTACTTTTCTTCTTATCTATGTGGAATCCATCATATTTCACTTAGCCACCCTTGTGCATAGGACCTAATTGATTGTTAGATAGTGAATATTTTATTTAGTGGGTCCTATGTAGACTGATAGATTGATTTTATCTAATAAATCTAAGGTCCCATATATATGTAGATGATCTTTATTTGTGGTGTCCGCTCATCATTAAATAATTACAAAATTGTATGATATTCTTTTATTTAAATGGGTCTATTATTATTCCATCAAAGGCAGCTGGGCCTACAATTACATAATTGGGTGGGACATTCAATTGGGGTGGAGAGAGAAACTAAATAGAAAAAAGCTATAGATGAGACACGTAAGAAGGCAAGGGTAGACTTGGAAGGATGTGAAAATCTGTATTGAGTTGTTCTTGGAAAACTAACCTCTGTATGTCCTCTTCTTGGTCGTCCATTTGGCAGGTTCTTATTGGGTAAAACAGTATTCACCTGTTTCAACGAAACAGGGGATTCGGACTCGCTTAGATGTGCTGATGATGATTTTCAGATCACTTTAGATATCTTTGTTAAACTCTTACCCTTCCACTACTATGTTGGCCAATTCAAGCACAATTCAAGCACATTTCCATTACTGTGTGCAAACCCATATTTATGAAATTTTATATTTGATACACCATGCTTCACTAATAGGTGCTGTATTTTACTTCCTATTTTGCAGTTTTTCAGTTTTACTAATTTTAGTATTACTTTTTTTTTTTCAAACTCTAGGGATTGGTTGGTACAAATTACTTCCTTCAAGAAAATCTTATATACTTTTTACAGTTTTTCAGTTTTGCTACTAGGAACATTAAATTAAACTAATAGTCAGAGATGTCAATCGGCACAGCATGGCATCTTAGTCGTGTCGTGCCATGTCGACAAGGCTGGTCGGAGGGGTCGGCTCATCACTGTCCGTGTCATGCCTTCGTGCGTATCGTGCCATGCATTTCGTCTCGTTGGGTACCATTTCGGCTTAAAAAACTATGGTCTTACACTTAAAGAACTAAAATATACACACAAAGAAGAGTATGGCACAAAGTTTTAAATGGTTCTGTCAAACTCGACCTATTCCACTAAGAAGAGAATCATTTGGATCTTTTCTACTTGAAGGTTTTTCAATAGGATTACTTTCAAAACCTTTACAATCTTTTTAGAGAATAAAAATATAAAAAAATAAAAAACTATATTTTTTATATTTACAATGAAGAAAAGGAGAAAAATTAGACTTGTAGTCCGCTAATACATTCGGCTAGAGCATAATCTTCAATTTCTTTCAACTCCTGCTTTCTCTTGTTAGCCAAATACCAGTCTCGTAGGCAAATGCAACACTCCATTGTTTCTTCAGCTAAATTCACCCTCCTATTATCCACCACATGTCCACTAGCACTAAAAGTATGTTCAAATGCTATAAAAGACATTGAATTAGTTAGTAGATCACGAGCCATAACGGATAGCACCGGAAATTTGCTTTTGTATGCTTGCAATCAAGCTAAAATGTCAAAACTAGATGCATCCTGCATCTCTAATACACCTGGACCCGAATCAGGATATGAAAATAACTCTACCACAACTTGACTTGAGTTAGAGGCTCTGCCCATTTTGCTATAAAAGAAATCCCAAGAAACTCCACTTGATTGTTGGACTTGTTGAGGGGCCATACTAGCCCTCGATGTAACCATTTGGTCACAATAAATTGAAAAAGTATTTGTAATTTTGACCTTAAATTTGAAAAAGCATTTAAATTTGTGTTTTCCACTTTATTATTTATTTCTTCAAGAAACAAATTGTACACCGGCTAATTTTAACCTAGGATCTAATGCAACGCCCAAACAAAATGTCATTGGAGCATCTTCCCAATATTTTTTAAATTCTCCTTCCATTTTTTTACAAATGTCCCTAAGCAAAACATGATCTCTATATTTTTTAAATTGTAAACTAATTTCAAAAAGAAAGTTTAGAGCTCCATTAGGGGTGGGATACCTCAGAAAACAATAATTTTACATTTTTAAGAACTTTTAATAAATCTCTTATTTGGCCACACAACTCCCAATCAAGCATTTTTGTGCATTAAAAGCACACTATTCATTCAAAACTCTTTTTCTTGAAATATCCTTATTTAAAAAATCATATATAGAATTCCATCTATGTTTAACATCTGGGTTTATTTTATTAATGATAAATTATGCCTGTAAGACCCCGCCCCGAGAGTTTCCTTTTAGTGTTAATTAAGACGCGTTTGAGTTATAAGTGAGATTAGTGGAAATTGGTTAAATCTGGATTAGAATAGCTTTTTATAGCTTTGAATAATTTTGGAAACTCTTTTGATCTAGTGGGGCCCTTTGGGGGTTCTTTTTATTGTGTCTTGATTAGTTTTGGGATTTATTTAATAATTCTAGAAATCTGTAATTTACTCCGTTTAATGTATTTTATGATTCCCGACAACTTTCGTATTTGTTCCGTTTCCATTCGAGACCTCTAAACCCTACTTTGCCATTGATAGGGGTAAAACAGTCTTTGTACACAAAATCTGGACACTAATTTCAATGTCTCCGAAACTCATAAAATATATACTTTTCGGAAAGTAGAAATTTCGACGATCAATTCTTCCTTCTTTGTCGAATCCGTCGGAAGCCCGTAGAACGATGTTTTAGCCCAATTGGATTTTTAAGTTGTGGGACCCATTGCCATTGTCTATATAAGGAGGAGTCCTTCTCCCTCTTCCCCTTTTCTTGCAACTTTCCCTTGAGAACAAAGAGAAGTTCCAGCCCAGCCCTAGGGTTTTCCTTCTTGCTCCTTGCTTCTCCATCTCTGAATCTCTCTCAAATCTATTGCTAAAGGTAAAATGGAGGTGGTAATCTTCTTCCCCTCCATAAGAGCTTCATCTTGATACCATTTGTAGAGAGAGCCTTCCATTTCAAGTTACATTTTGAGCAAGCTTTTGCCATTAGAGGATTTTCCATGTAAGCTCTTCTTCTTCTCATCTCTTAGTTGGGTGTTCTTCTAGTCCTTGAGATGCCCATCTTAGGCATTGGAAGTTATCCCTTTCTATTTCATAGTTTTGCCACTTTAGGGCTTGTAATGAATGTATTTTGGGGATTTTTGTGTAGATTGTGGATTTTGAGCTTGATAGTGGGATTAGAGCTTGACTAGCATATTTGGAGACCAAGGCAAGTGAATGAATGGATTTGATTTGAATAAGTTCTTGTTTTATTAAAAATGTGGAATTTTTACTATTCCTATTCCTTTGGTTCATTATGTTTCATATTGCTTTTGGAAATATACTTATTGATATGATTTTCTCTTAGTTAGTTTTATGAGAATATATGCATTCATTCATTAAAGTTTATTTTGATCATTATGGACTTCTTAAATGATATTTGTACTTGCATTGAATGAGATTTGTGTTGGAAGGAGAATTAAATGCATTGATGGAATGGTGGTTGGTGGAAAGGATTAAATGTTAAATGGAAAGGAATAGACCCATTTCATGCTAGGAAATGGTTGGAGTTGAGGTGAAAGGGTTTGGGAAAGAAAGAACTGAAATTTGCACCTGATGTGTAGTTCCCGCAGCTGGGCGGTCAGCGGGCGGTCACCTTGGCGGCTAGCCGACAGATGACCGGCGGCCAGCCGACCCAGATGCGGTTAGAAACACAGAATGCTGTGTTTTGACAGGCGAACCGCGGTCAACCGCGCGGTCAGCTCGCGGCTAACCGCTAATCAAAAACCCTGTGACCGCTAGGTAGTCGAGATGCGCGGTTAGAAACACAGAATGCTATATTTTAGCAGGGTGAACCGCGGTCAGCCCCGCGGTCAGCCGGAGGCTAACCGCCGATCCCTCGGCGGCTAACCGCCAGCTGACTGTCAGGTGACCGAGTTTCACCCAGAATTCTTGAGTCTTTTCTATTGGTTTCAGATATGGTATTTAAAGGTTTGGATGGGTTGTTCTGATGCCCTACCACCTTGGAAAGACCCAGGGGATGACATAAGGAGATTGACATAGGAAGAGACACCATTTCGGAAAGGTATTGGGACTTTTGGATTCATCAACTTGCATAAGGAAACTTAGTATGTCCTCTATCATTCGAGTACCATACTAAGGGTAATAATAGACATACAAGATCCTTATACATGTTGCTTGAATATGGATGCCCCAATATATAGTCCCTAATGATATAAGGATTCATTGCATTGTTTTACTCAGGTTATATGTATAATTACCCGATCCTACTGGTTTTATCTCAAATTCTGATTTATATACCTGATATGTCCTGCCAGCCCCGTTTATGCATGAACAGATAATAATATGAAATGTGTGCCTACGAGCACCATGCCCCGCCTACCCGAATGTTTTATACTGATATGTTTTGTATACGTTTTGATTTCTCATGTAACCTATGAGTCGGCACCACTAAGCTTGGACGTCCTTGTCAGTCTGATCAACTGACTTGGGCCTCCCCCTTGTGCTCCCGCCAGTTGCAACTTGGATCCTGTCCTGTCCCGTTACCCGGTTCCGCGGCCGTGGTCTTGTCTAGCTATATGTATATGTATATGTATATAATGTTGGTTCTCGTCACTTCGTGTGCTCGAGCCCAATGCACTGAATGTGCTCTCATCACCTTAGTGATAGAGAGGATTTAGCTTTAGTGTGGTTGCCATCTAGTCAGTTCCTGTACCTTGAATACCCCACATGATTTATATTGCATCTGTACTTTAAATGAACCATGCATCTTGTTTTATGACAGCTATCGTTTTAATAAGTTTTCGTTATGTCTAAGATGTGCTTTGATTTCTTTCTTGGTATTATCTATTCACCCACCTGCCAGACCGTCGTGTCTGACCCATTTTTGTGGTACTCAGGTCCAGCTCCAGTTATTGCCTTTGAGGAGGAGCCAGAGGGGGCGGTTGATGAACCGCAACGATTAGTGGAGTGGCAAGCTGACAATGTCATGTAGACATTTGGTTTAGCTTTGAGCTGCGAATATTTTGGGGAGATTATAGACTGATTCTTGATTTATACTTTTGGTTGTACTGGCCTTTGTTGGCCATTATTTTTGGGGAATGTTAATTTAACTTGATATTTTGCTTAAACTTTAACTTCATATTTTGGGAATGCTAATGAGATCATTGCTCACGCTGACATCATGTCATACTTGTGTATTATCAGTCTTATTTGATGAGAATGGATTAAGAGTTTGATTTGCTACACGCTTCCGCACCAATATAAATGTTCTATGAGTGTGTTTGGAATCCTCACTGCTGAAACCTGTGGGAAATTAAGGAAATGTATAATCGTTGTTAAGGGTAGTTCATTACCCCATCCACACCACCCGTCGCGGTCCCGGGCCCCGGTTCGGGGTCGCGACAATGCCTCGCTGGAAAATAATTGCCTTCTATGCACAGAGGAGAAAATAAATTTAGTAATACTTTTAGTTTTTTCTATCACCATTGAAATATATTTCAAACCAACTTGGTAATGAGATTTAAGATGTGACATAACTAGTTTGGAAAATAAAACCCTCTACATATCAAATTTATAAGTGACATTTGCAATTTCATTAAATAAATAGCCGCTTGATTATTTGTTGCATTATCTAAAGTTACAGGTATAACTTTCTCTAAAATATTATATTCTTAGAGTTTTTCCAAAATAAGAGACCATATTCTATGGTCAGTGCGTGGGCATTCAAGTTTAGAAAAAGTTATAATTCATTTATTAATAACTCATTTTGCATCTATGTTTTAGGCAATAATACAAAGAAAGCTATCATTACTTCTAGATTTCTATAAATATGTAGTTTTAGCGATTCTACCAGGATTGTCTACAAAGAAGTCTTTTATATTTTCCTTCCCACTTTGCCAAACCCTAATAGCATCATTTCGAGCAGTATTTCTAGAAATCTTTCTAAATAGTGAGCATAAGGCATTTTGAACAAATTCTTCAAAAAAAAATCATTTTTAGCAAAAACAAATGGTAATTCAGCTAGTAAAATCATTTTAACAAGTAATTGTCTAGCATTAACAACATTATAAGAAAAAAGTTCGAAACTACTACCATTAGTAGTAGAAATTTGGGTCTGTGCCCCTGAGCTTCCCCTTGATGTCTTAAAATATGTTTGGGGTTCACATTTATGTTCCTATGCATCATCAAATGGGCAATACCGCCACTTGAATCAGCAACATAAATCTTACCACAATATTTACATTTTGCCTTATCAAGTACCTCCTTTCCATATTTATCTTTAACCTTTAATAATTTATATGCTTGCCAAACTATGGAAATTCTACGTCTCTTAGATGTTTTACAATAACTAGTAGCTTCTACTTGGACTTCTTCCCCTACTACTTCTTTTCAAATTCGACATAATCGTCTTTTTCCCCTAAATTAACGGAAGAAACATCTCGGGGAATATTTCTATAAGATCGTCTAGCTATATTAAAAAACTAAATTAAAAAAAAAGATTTATAATAATAGTAATAGAGATTCTTTTGATAATTAATATAAGAAAGGGGAGAAGATGAGAGTTAATGTAATATATTATAAACTATATAGAAATATGGAGTCTCAAATTTAAATGAAATAAGTACCTCAAAATTTTTGAAGGCCCCTTAATCTTGTCTCTTGATGACTTCATCTTTGTGCCCGCACCCCCCCCCCCCCCCCCCCCAACCAAAAGAAAAAAAAGAAGAAACTTCTTAGAATGATTAGAGAGAGATTTGAATTCTTTGAGAGAGTTAGAGACTGTTGAGAGAGAGAGAGAGAGAGAGAGAGAGAGAGAGAGAGAGAGAGAGAGAGAGAGTTGGATGATTTTGGTGAGAAATGAGAATGGGAGTGCCCCCACCCCCCATTTATAGACTTTTGAAATTTCAAAAAGACAAAAAATGCCCCTAATATGATCCTTTTATGACTATTGTGTAGGGTCAAATGGTAAAAAAACATGCAACATGGCCGTTTTTTGAACGTTAGAGAGGGGGGGGGGGGGGGGGGGGTAAAAGGACCCGTCTCGTGCTAGCCCGTGCAGGCATGCCGGTCACAATAGCCCAGCACGGTCCGTGCCTCCGGATCGTGCCACAACACGTTGATAACCGTGATAGGCCATGTCGTGCCATGCTAGCCAGGCCTATTTGACTTCTTTACCAATATTAACACGAAATTGATCCATCTTGATCTCTATATGCATTAAGACCAACCCACTGCAGGATATGCTTATTTCTCAATTAAGAGGGAAGAAAAAAAAAGCAGAAGAATCGCCATCTCTCTCAATTTCTCACAGTACCATCCCCACAAAAACCATCAAAATTCCCGCAGTAAAACCAAAGCCGCTCTTCAAAACCGCCAAATGAGAACAGTCACTTGTAGGAGCCATAGCCGGCCCACCGAACTCCATCGGAGAAGAAGTTAGAGAAATCCCACCACATTCAGCTTCTCTCCATCAAATTTCCAAACTGCAAATGTATTGAAGGGAATTTTTCAAATGTGGCCTTAAGTTATTGCCTTATTTAAAAAAGGACACAAGTTTTGAAAATTTTCAAATTAGTCCCTAAGATTTCCAATAAATTTTCAATTAAGGACATCCAACCATTTAAAGGTATTTTTGGGTGACTTTTTCGTCAATATTTGGAAAATACCCAAATTACCCTTTATTTAAAGTTATGACATGGTTTCGGCAGCCACTACATGCAACCAATCGCTATGGGAATAGTGGGTGTCCTTGATCACCGTGAGGACACCGGCGAGGGAAATGAGGAGAATATACAAGAATTGAATGAGAGTTTTATTACAATGAAGGGTAATTTGGGTATTTTTTTAAAAAAAGGAAAAAAGTAGCCGAAAAATCATTTTAAATAGATGGATGTCCTTAATTGAAAACTTCGTGAAAAACTTAGGGACTAATTTGAAAAGTTTTGAAACTTGTGTCTTTTTTTGAAATAAGGCCAAAACTTAAGGACTTTTTTGAAATTCTCCATCTATCGAAAATAAAAACAAATCAACAAACCCAAGATTAAGAAAGAAGAAGAACAACTTCTAAAACTGATAGAAAATGATGAATGGGAGATAAACCATATTGTAAAAAAATAGTATAACAAATAGAAAACAAATCAACTTATCACCATGATTAGGACGTGCATATTTCTCTTTCTTTCGTACATTCCTAATCAACCAATGAATGGTGATTTTCTATAGCACCATTTGATTGAGAAGTCTTTTTAATAGGGCCACGATTGGTCTTACCTATTATGAAACCAAACTAATTAATCTAACCATAAACCCATAAATTGATAGATTCTTGTTATCAACCCAACCAGGATTAGATTTATAAATTTGAAGAACATGTGATTTACTTCCATCATTGTAGAAATTGTGTGTTTCTCAGCATGTGTTCAATCCAACCATGATGTCCAAATTTGTTCCATAAAATACATAGGAATTGAATACATATGGGTTCATGGTTAAGAGCACATTTAATGGAAAGTGAATCAAGGGTAGATGGTAAATGAAAACCCAGCTATCACGGTAGTAATTCAAATCCTAGGAAAGTCAATGTGTCATTTACATTACTACCTCCTGTCACCTCTTTAATAATTTAGTTCTACAGGAGGATTATTGAAGATGTTAGGTGTGTGAAGGATATGAGATGAAGGTCGAAGGACATATGGTGAAGATGTAGATAGGGCATTAACTTTCGTAGGTACTGAATTACTAGGGTAATGGCTAGGTATCCATTTCCCATCTCTCCTTTATTCAATTTCCATTAAAAGAGTGGTTATTTCTTCTTCATTTTTAGATATTCATCTTTGGTTCTTCATTTTTAACAACTTAAAGAAATACAATCTTAGGTTTCAATTACATGAAACAAATTAAAATTCCCTAAGTGTTGCCCTCATCAAAGTAATTATAGAACCTGCCTATTGATAGCCATACTTAATATTGCTGGTGGTTGCCCCTCTAATGTCACATTTGTGTGGCGTTGGAAAACCACTTCTGTGGGAAAATTTTCTATTTTCCAATAGAAACCTTTTCCGCCCCTCCCCCAGAAAATGGTTGTCCATAAAACTTGGGAAAAGTTAGTTCATTATTTAGGTTTTCCGTGAGAAAAAGTTAATCCACTGAATGTGAAATTTTAAATGTAGCTGAAAACTATTTTCACTTTCCATAAATTTTTTTTTGGAAAAAGCGGTCGTACAAACGTGCTCTAAAAATTTGGTGGCAAGTATGTCCAATTTGGGAGGCTTTGCTGCACGTTGTGGTTGTCACTATCGTAAGGGTGGCACACTGGTCGCAAGTGGAAGGCTTTGCTGCAGGTTGAGGCCCAACATTCCATACCTCATCAATTATTAGACATGTTAAAACCAACTTGACCCACATAAGTATGGTTCTAGGTTTGCCAAACCGCATCCAACCCATGTCTTGTCCATTGATTTAATGAGTTGACCCGGCCAGCCCAACCCTCATAAGAGGGACTTATTATGTCAACTATTGTTAGCGGGTGGGTCGGAAGCAGGTCAAGTTTTGCCGGGCCACCTTTTTTAAATTAAAACGGTTCGATAAAATAGTAGTCCATAAATTGGAACCATGCTGAAAATGAGTTGGGTCTGACCCATTGGATCTAATTAAAAAAATATTGAGTATGGATCCTAGGCTAGACATAGTGGGCAGGGCTGAGTCTATAGAACATCATCTGCCTGACTTGATAATATAGTTTTCACCCTTTTGCATATAACCTCCTGCCTGTTTACCTATTTATCAAAACCCTCTTAACAGTCCATGACACATTTTCAAACAGTTATTCCGTTTCTTTTTCGCCCCCGACCCAGAACGGGCCCGGTTAAATATAACAAGTTTTAGGATCCAATAACATTGCTAGTTAGAGTGATGTTCAGATCAAGCCTTGTTTCTTGGCTCGTGTATTGTGTATAGGTTTTGCAATGGATTGGGTTCTGTCAGATTTGGCTTTATGGGTAGCATGTATAGGCTCAACTTGAATGCAACCCATCTATTTCCCAGGGAAAAAATGTCACATGACTTGGTGGGTAATAGATTAATGAGCCTATTGAGTAGGAACAAGCAAGAACAGACTCAGCCCACACCCAACCCATAAATGAAAAAGGTAAGGAAGTGTTGCCCCCACTCGTATTTTAGATTATGAAGATAAGTAAAACTTGAGTGTAGTGTTAATCTGCTACAAGATTCCACATCAAACTTCCTTTGAATCCACTCAATATACCCATCAAATGGATGGTCAAGAACAAATAATTAGTACTCTAAATTCAATGAAAGAAACGAGATATGTCTGAATTCATCCAGTCATCTCTAGCTCTTTCTACTCATGACACATCCACCTCGAGGCTGACCAGTTGGACGGTCCGATCTCGCTGCATTCATGCCACGTGTACGTCGGGTAGGTTCCCAAATTGCAGCCCACCCAACCCCTAAGAGGATAAAGATGTATCCATCTGTTGTCTTTTTCTTACAAGAAAGAGACCCTATCCATCCATGTCTAAAATAGGCCCCTCTTGATAATTATCCACAAAACCAGCTGCTCCCTCTGTATGCTAAATATAATAGTAATATCTCCACATCCATATATACTGCCATCTCCAGATCTCTCTCTCTCTCTCTCTCTCTCTCTGTGTATTATAAATAAATAAAACCCAAGAAAGGAAGAAGAAAGGAAGAACAAGAAGTGATGGGTGGCCAAGAGCAGCTCACTAAATCTAGGGTTGTGAAGGTTGATTCAGAAGAATCATGGGACTTTTACCGGACTCAAGCAAACGGTCAAGGGTGCCCTGTGAGTATCTGTCTTTCTTGTTACTTCATTTCTTTCCAAAATCATGTATCCTCCCAAATCTCACTCTTTAGCCTTCAACACATCTATGTCTCAATCATGTTGTGACCATGGTTCAAAATTGCGGATTTCGGTTCATTTTCTCACTTTACAATTTGAAAAGTATTTGTTATAAATTCTCGAAAAAAAAGTTTTTGAATGCTACCAATGTAAAGGACATTTTAGGATGTAATAAATTAAATAAATGCATGCATACATACATGATAGGTGTATTATACCATCCACATAATATAGTTCCTTTGAAGCTTGCATATATTTTAGGTTTTGTGTTGTTGTCTTCATATAGAGATAATGATAATGGAATTGGTAAGTAATGGTAGTTATTTTAAACCATGAGTGTTAGGGTCCTAACCATCTTATCAGTCCCTATTATTTTCTTTTATTTGAAAATCTTTCAAAATCAGAAGAAAAATAAAAAATATTAATTTAGAATTTGTAGGGTGTTTTAGGTGTGAGTAAGAGCTCCAAAATATAATAACCTAACATTCAAATATATATATATATATATATATATAGATTAAACTGTTGCATTGAGACCATAATCTTGTTTCTTTCCTTCTTTTTTTCTCTTGGGCAATTATATTTAGGTAAAAAAATTGAGTTGTTAGAGCTACAATTGTCGGTTGATATTTAATTTATTTGTAATAGTTCAAAGATGTTCTTATTATAAATTTTACTTTGGGTTTTAATATTTTTTGAAATAATTGGTTATGTTATTAATTGTTGATTTTCAGGTTGTTGTTCATTTCACTGCATCCTGGTGTGTGCCTTCTGTTGCCATGAATAAGCATTTTGAGGAACTGGCACTGAGTTACCAGGATATTCTATTCCTTTTGGTGGATGTTGATGATGTGAAGGTAACTTTTTTCAATCCAAGCAACTGTAATAATCATCTTGTTTTGGCTCCACACGAGCTGAGTAACTCCGGCGAGTCTGGCTGAGCACTTGGTCAGACATTTTTTTTACAAGGTAATTGTGTTGTGTTGTAGAATACACAATAAATTCCAAGGGGTTGGCTGAGTGGTCAGGACCTTCCTCTCTCTTCCGAAACTAGAGATCCTGATATCAATCCCCGATTTCCCCTCTCCAGTAATTAAAATCGAAAGTATACACAACAAGCTCACACCGTAAATAAAGAGAAGCCAAAATTTGAACAAAGGCCCACCTTAAATTACTTGGTCAGACTTGTTCGAATCTCCTGACTAAGTGACTTATGGAGCCAACTCATCTGAGTCAGAACTGAGTTTTGAAGGTATGGTAATAATGATACATGCTGGGGCACAATAGATGGGCCAGGCTGTTCATGGTCTGGCCAGAGGGCAGCCTGTTTAGAGATGAACTCTGCCCATGGACTGGACTCTGGCCATTTGTCTATCGAACTATTTGTAGGACTCAAGCCAAAAAATCAGGAACAGAACCTAAGTGGGCTCCTGAGTTGTAGGCTCATTGGGTAATCGAGTCAAGTTCGAGTCGGCCCTACTTCTCTCTACTAGCAAAATGCCTCCGTATTGGGCTGGCAACATGTATGAATGCACTGATGGTCTGTTTTATCAGGTTTATTTTTTGTCCCCTTAGATCTGATGAAGTTCCTCTCCATCAAAACTATGACAGAGATTGATCCATGATTGTTTATGTGGAAGGGAGGTGCCTCACCAATGAGCTTCCAGTGGATTATAAATAACAAGCTATTCACCTAACTATTATAATAGCATAAGAACAGCTCCTTACATGAGTTGTAAGGAGCATCAGTTCTTACTTGATTGCCCGAGGTTAAAACATACTTCTTCCTACTTGAGTGGGTTGCTTTTCTGTGTGTATGCGGGCTCTCTTTTGAATTCCGGGCTCCTTAGTTGTGGTACCATAAAGGAAAAAAAAAAAAGAAATTGTTTTGCATGGCAATTTACTAGAGTCCCTAATTGATAGATGTTTTCTTATTTATAATAAACCATGTACCAACCCAAAAGCCTAAGTTAGTAGGTGGAAGGCCCACACACGTATATTAAGACATACGCATATTAAGACATGTCAAGCCTATTACTTAAGGTGATGTGGGACAGGCTATGCAAGAACAACGGCCACGGAACTCGCTCTGATACCATGTAATAAACCATGTACCAATCCAAAAGCTTAAGTTGGTAGGTGGAAGACCCACACAGGTATATTAAGACATGTCAAGCCTATTACTAAGGCAACGTGAGATGTGAAACTTTCCAACACTTTTAGCATTACAATGGACCCTCAAATGCTCTTTTCTATGTTGAGTTTCATTGATCTGTTTCGGTTTCTCCTCAGTTGTATGCCACACCATAAGCTCCCAAGGCTATAGAACAGAGGAGAAATATCTCAGATTTGCTAAGGAAAACCTGTCAAACCAAATCTTGAACTATAATAAAGGTGCAACACTAAATCAACCCTAACTAGAAGAAATATGGTTCCAAGAAATCATACTAATTAGTTCGATTTGAGCCCTCTTTTATATATATTAAAAAAAAGAATATAGACAAACAAGAATTGGGGGTGGACCAGTTTATCCAATGAACTGATGGTTCGACCTAGATTAATCAGGCATTGCCCTTGCTCTGGTGCCCCTTTGCCAGATTGGGTCAAAATGGACCTATCATATAGTTGAGTACAGATCCAAGATTTTTTTGGGGTTTGGACTGGGGTCCGTCCATTGAGGGGTGCTCACAGCAAACAAACCTTTTTAGGTCCATGAAATAATGTGACCCATGATTTGGATGTTCTGGATCGGCCTAGCAGATTGCTCCAACATGCCTTGCCAACACATACCATATCCAAATATCCATGATCTTGATCTCTTTGTGGGGTTTTTTTGTCAGGTTGCTGCATCCAAGATGGAAGTCAAGGCCATGCCCACCTTTGTGTTTCTGAAGGAGGAAGCCCAAGTAGATAAGCTTGTTGGGGCTAATCCAGAAGAGTTAAGGAAAAGGATTGAGAACTTTGCCCTATCCAATCGTTCTTACAATTAGTGTCTATATACTTTTTTTTTATAGTGCTTTGTATAATAATCTCTATACATAACTACATATGTAAGGGATGGAGAGATGCTTGTTTTGGATGATTGCATAAATTTTGATCATTTGTGAATCAGGTTGCTCAATTTTAAACAGTTGGTCACGTTGACTCACTCTAGAGGTGGCAATTATGACCCAAGGGATATTGCTTGGGGAGCTGTTCGTAGACCCTGTATTTGCCTTATGAGAGGTCAATGTTTAAATATTTTCCTCTTTTAATATTACAGGGCATGCAATATCTCACACATCATACTGTACGATATCCTACGGTCGCACGATATCGTAAATATTATCTTGTGCGATATCCTAGGGTCGTACGATATCGCACCATTATATATAAAAAGTTCTGGGGAAATATTTGAAGTTTCACTGTCATGGGATAAATGTAAGATGTAAGACCAGTTACACAGTCAATATCCCTTGACCTATCCCATCTATTCTTGGACTTGAACTTGACTCCTCTAGTTTCAGGTTGACCTTTATTTTCAATTGAGTTTTGATTGACATTACTAACCTAAATGATATGGTAAAATGATCAAGTTGATGGCTTACCAATGAAAAGGGATAGGCCAAAAAGGATGCTGATGGATGTAATAAAAATATATTTGAAGAAGTGCACTTGTCTTAGGATTTGGATCAAGGTAAACCGGAATGGAGAAAAATAATTTATATATAGCTGTCCCCAACACAGCAGGGATAAGGCTTTATGATGATGATGATAATAAAATCAAACTTAGTATGACTAAACTAAATTTTTTCACTGTTACTCACAAACTCAATGTGTCCCCAGTCTAGTAAGTTCCCAGTTGAGGTGGGCCCTTTTTAGCTTTTAGCTTCTCTATTTTAATATGGGTTATTTTCAACCGAATCCACTAATGGGCTGGATTTGAGCTGGACTTATTTTAGTTAGCTAAGGTGGTCAATTCAAATTGAATCGATGCAGCTTGGGCTGTTCATGGACTGAGCCAGCCTAATCTCTCCCTCATTTGACTGGATCTGTGCTTTGTTTTGAGGGCCAATTCTTAAACGGGTAGGCCTGGGCCGATTCATTCTTAAAGGCATGCACTGGGCCCAGCACAACATATTAAAACAAGCCATAAGTAATTAGCAATAGGCCGGGCTCAACCCGACCTAGGAACACCCTTCACAACACAATGTATTCCTGAGAATCACTATATCTAGAGATGGATGGTTATAGTCATCTATAACAGAAATACCTAGTTGAGAACGGCCACTTATCAGTTCTCACTTGGCTGCTTAGAGTTTGACCCTAAGTATGCCACCTCTTTTCACTTGTGCGGGCTTCTTTTAAAGTTGTGCAGGCTCTCTCTTGCCTGCAGCCCCGTTGGCCGGGTTACCAAAATAAAATAAAAGACGTACTTGCCCACCTTGGATTGCTACTGTTTTTTTTTATGATCCAGACCATTAATCTGATAACCTTTTTTCTTAATATATAAACATGTACCAAAAATAATCCAAGTTGGAAGATCTTGGCGGTTGGAATTAGATTGAGTTCTGATTGCTGTTGGGGTACCTGGTTTGAATATTAAATTTTGGATTTGGTGATCAAATGGTTAAGATCTAAGATAGGAGAGATTTTGGGGGATGTCGAATCACAATAGAATCAACAGCAATATATTTGTATTTCAGCAAAAACAAACAGTCAAGATCATTCATCACTTTAGGATTTTGTTGCATTTTGTCCCTTATAAGGTTTATTACTATAATTACATAGTGTTTAGAAAAAGTGGATGGCCCACAATAGTGTGAGGGATAAAAAATGACCCATGACTCTGTTATCACATGTTGTGGAGCCTGGATTGTCTTCCCATCATGTCTCCTCGTATTAAAAAAAGACGGGCTGTCCTACCCCATGCCATCCATCCATCATCAGCAAAATTGACAATTATTGTCATATTAGTGATGAGAACGATCCATTTATCACTGGAGATACTTCATATGTTTATATGTGGGCTCGAGATTGGATTTTCATCTCTATGTCTCAGACATGGGCTATGTCATTTTCTTTCTTTTTCTTATTTTTTAATTTTTTTGTATATTTTTCCCTAAATCTTTTTTATAGATTGGTTAAGAACAATCTGAAGAGTGCTGCTACCTACACACTGCAAAAATCCCTCCACACACTGCATTTTTTTTTAAAATTAAAAATAAAAAAAACCCTAAACTACCCCTCTCCAATCTGAATTATTCATCAACGAGAATTGAAAAAAAAAAAAAAAAGCCGAAACAAAGGGCAAAGGTGGAGATGTAGATTTGATCACTCATTTTAAATTTAATACCGGAGATAGATTTATTCCTACGGATGTCCATAAATCTAGTGGTGTGTGAAATTCAATTGGTGGAGGACGAGCCCCTCTCCATTGACAATAAAGATGGGGTTTCACGCATGTGGGAGCATTCACACGAGAAAATTCAACTTTTATTTTTACTAAGTTGATGAGGTGGCTATCAATTTTGAGTCAAAGAAGAGTTTTTTTTTTTTTTTGTTTTTTTTTTCATTTTTTGGACCTTAACGATAAAAGTTTTAATAAAGTAACAGAAGCATTTAAAGCTTAGGACTACAAAAAATAAAAAATTTAATTGATAAACCCATGAAATTGCATTTCTTTATAATCATTCAATGGAGAAATATGAACTTATTTAGGACAAAATCATTGAATTTCATGAATTCATGCATCATTGCTTTCAAAGTTGGGTTTTAGTGAAATTCAGTAAAAACTAAGAAAATTGCAATTTTTTTATGAAATTTTCTTTTTTCGATTATCAGACTATCCTCTCAAATAACTATCAATTCACAAGTAAACACGCACAATTACTTTGCACCACTGCATTCTATACGAAATTCTTAGCAATGTGGTATATTCACAAGCATTCATACGTGTTAGTTGGATTCCATGCACTGCATTATTTTTTAGGCATGAAAATTATTTTTTAAATTTTATTCCATTCTCTTGTGCAAAGAATTCAGAATTTTGGTGCGCGTGGAAAAGGAAATTCCAGAGAAAAGTTAGAAGTGAAAGAAATTAAAGAAGATCTCATCTCCTAGCACCCACACCCATAGGCGTGAATCCTAAGAGGGTGGCCATGGTGGGTCCTACTTACATGCTTTGCAATGCCAAGGAAGCATCGTTCTTAATTATTTGAAAACCTGAAAAATCAAATTTCAGTTGGCAGTAAAGAAGGAAAGACAATGATGCGACAACCTCAAGTTCAAGGTTGCAAAGCAGTATTATCCTGATAGGTACGAGGTCGATCCTCAGAGAGTGTAAAAGCAAACAACTTGATGTAACTTGTCCTAAATAAAATCTAGATCTAGCCTAATAAAATCTATACAAACCCAATCAATTACTAATATAAGAATTAAATTTAATTACAATCCATTACATCCATAAAAGATTCCTAATTTAAAATCCTAATCTAAAATCCTACTCTATAAAACAAGTTAAATTGCAACCAACATAAGAATGATTAAAAATTTGGAAACGGGAAAATTCATAAACAAATAAGCTGAAATTCAAAAATACAAGAATCTTGCAATCTAAGGGCTAGGTCTTAGTTGTTCTTCTAAGCACAGAAGATACAAACGGCTTCCTTTAAGAGCCAAATTATATTTGAAATTCAATTTTATTAGTTAATGAGAGATTTCACAAAGACTCTAGGCTCCTACGGAATACTTTCAGTATTTAGAGGTCTTTAAGCATGCAATGTATCCATTGAAGATAAAATATAAAAAAATTTAAATAAAGAAATTAAATTAACAAACTGAAATTCAGATTTGGAGTTGAATTTACTCATGCGTAAGATCTGTCAAAGAAATAAACAACTTACACCCTTCTCTTTAGATTACAAATAGAAAATTACTCCTCAATCTTTTTCTTCTTCCCACAAAAATCACAAAACTCTTTGCTTGACTAAAGAAGAATAAAGGAAAAGTAGAAGAGGGAGGGAGAGAGAGAGAGAGAGAGGTGATCGTGTGGGATGAGAGGGGCTGGGGCTTGGATGTCCCACATGGTAGCTTTTATGGTTATCATTTGCTTATTTTCCAAGCAATTTTGAATTATGTAAACTCTCTTTCTAATACTCCATATTGCAATGGAATTCGAGAAACTTAGTGAAATTTAGGGCAATCGGTGACAGGTCCCTAAACATTTCACTTTTTTTCCTTAGATCTACAAATTTTTTTCATAGTGTGATACATCATTTTTCCGAATTTAAAGACCTAAAATATCCAAGTTACCCTTTCTTTAAAAGTCTTTATATATTTAAAGATAAATCATATCCCATGATTAGTGGGATATGCCATTAATAATGGTCAACTACCATTTAATTGGTCACAATTAATAAAAATCCCATTAATGAGATTTTCAAATAAATTTCAAAAAATGCAAATAAATTACAAGATAACACAAATAAATTTCAAAAGATGCAAATAAATTTCAAAAGATTCAAATAAGTTTAAAAAAGTATAAATAAATTTCAAAAGACACAAATGAATTTCAAAAGGCGTAAATAAAAATAAAAAACACAAATACATTTGCCAAAACTAAGATAAACCAATTTTTCAAATTTCAGATAAATTTCACAAAATCTCAGATAAATTTGACAAAAAGTCAGTTAAATTTGACAAAAACTCAGATAAATTTCACAGAAACTTAGATACGTCCCTAGGCCGGATTCCTTTGTCTTCTCCAGGAGAGGCGAAGGTAAGCGGTGATGGGAACTGGTGATGGCGGTTCCTCCTCTTGTTCCTCTGTCAGCGATGGCCAACCGAGCCTCAAACAAAGTTCAGATCCTCTTAGCCTCTTCTTCTACGGCCATGCAGGCTGCGGTGGCATCTGGCGAACTTGAGTGCGATGGCGGCGAATCTTTCTTCCCCTTCTCGGTCCTCTTCTTCTCCTCCGATACTGTAGACCAAAACCCAAATTCTCTGCAACAGGAATTTTAAATCACGGATTTGTATTTTATGTGGCTGACCTCGTGATCGTCTTTCTGCTGCAAGTCACGAGACACCAGAGAATGGAGAAGACAACAGATTCACTTGCGATTCTCTGTTTCACTACAGGAAATGAAACCCAGAACAGCACTCTTCGTTCTACAAAACTCGCAACAAGGGAGCCTCTGTTTGCCACATATCAAATCTGGATCCTCTTTTCTCCGATCTTCGATAGTATTCTTCTTTGATTTCGATTTGCTCCATCAAATCAGACAGAAAACCATCCTCCCTACTCTTCGGTCATGATCGAACCCAATCCGGAAGAACCAATCCAATCTTCTCCGATGACAACCAGGGCGAACAATGGAGGCCCACCTTTTCCTTTGATTCTTCCAGATTGGGTTTGATCTTGACTGAAGAGTAGAAAGGGGTTTATGCCGATTTATGCCACATTGGCAGCCAGTTTGTCATAAAAGACTCATCGTACGATCCACACACTTTGCGCAGTGAAAACTCCTTTGCCATGTGTGCTCTCCTGTATATAATGCAAGTTCCAAACTCAATCTGACATTCATTGATGATCTCCTTGGGCCTAAGATCGTTATTGCATCGTGATGAGTGTTAAATATTGCATATTTTATCTCTCATTAGTTTGAGTTTTTGTAAAGCCAAACAGCCTGTCAGAACAAAGATAGGAGAAACAAGACAGTATGTAGTCTCGCTATAGCGAGAATGGCAAACAGCCCGATGCAAAATCATACCTCGCTATAGCGAGGGTGGCGCAGCAACAATAGTTGGATCCGGACTCTTGAAAGAAATTTGAGAAGGACTACTATTCTTAGTGGATTTTGATTAGGAGACTTAAGCACGGATTTGAGGCTATAAATTGGGTGTTTCTCATAACCCAAAGAGACACAGATTATCTCTCAAGTTCTGAATTGGTGATTTAATTGAGAAAAATTTTCTCTAGAGATTTTTAAAGAGTTGTGCTGCTAAGTACTTTAGAGAGACAGGTTCTTCTGCATCCTTTGTAGAATATTGTCTTTTTGCGAGAAGATCTGAGGAGTCAAGTGCTGGATTGAGTCTGTTGCAATCGATCATGTAAAGTCGTTGAAGCGTGAAGCTACATAAGGTAACTTTAGTCCTAGGTAGGGGATATCTGGGGAAGAAATTTGAGTTTCTTGTAATTTCAAGATTCATAGTGCTTGATTAGATCCAGTTCGGATCCGTGGTTTTTCACCCAATTAGGGTTTTCCACGTAAAAATCTGGTGTCCTTGTGGTGTGTGCTTGTAATTTTATTTTCGCTGCATATTTTCTGTTTTTGCACACTTTTTTAACTGATTTATTGAGTGGACCAATCTAGAGATCTTGCACCCTAAACTTTCAATTGGTATCAGAGCGGGTTGCACTAAATTGCCGTGTTTGATCATAAGAGATTTCTAAAATGGTACTCAATCGAGAATGGACATCAACTTAAAAGCCCCATTTGCTAGTTTTTCTAATTATGCATATTGGAAGCAAATGATGATTGGGTTCCTTAAGTCCATCGATGATGATGTTTGGGATATTGTTGAGGAGGGCTACTCTAGACCAACAATTGTAGCTAATGGACAAACTGTTCCTAAACCTATAGCCTAATGGACTAAAGATGAGAAGCTTGCCTCCAATTGTAATAACAAGGCGAAGAATGGAATATACAATGGAGTATCTGTTGAAGAGTTTCGTAAGATTTCCACTTGTAAAACTGCAAAAGAAGCATGGGAAATCTTACAGACAGTGTATGAGGATACAGACACGGCGAAGCAATCTAAATTACAAAGGTTGACTAAAGAATTTGAAACCATCGTGATGGAAGAAGATGAGACGTTCGATCAATTTTATGCGAAGCTAAATGATATTGTCAATTCTGTTTTCATTCTGGGTGAGGAAATTCAAGAAAACAAGATTGGCAAGAAAATTATGAGGTCTCTACCTTCGAGGTTCTATTCTAACGTTGATGCTATAGAAGAAAATAAGAATCTTGATACCCTTAAGGTCAACTAGCTAGTTCGAAATCTTCAGACCTTTGAACCAAACCGTTTGGATAAAGGAAAATCTAAAGAGAAATGTATTGCTTTGAAAACTAGCAAAGAATCAAGAAAGAAGCTTGAAAAAAAAATTGAGTCTGATTCTGAATCTGAGGCTGAAGATGATATGACTGAATTGTTAAATTACTTCAAGAAGTACATGAAGTCAAAACGAGCCAAGTGGAAGAGTTCTAAATCTGAGAAGAAGGATTCTGCGAAAGGGACAAAGTGTTTTGAGTGCTAAGGCTATGGTCACTATGCTAATGAGTGTGCCAACAAGAAAAAGGGTACAAAGCAAAAGGCTCTCAACACAACTAGGGATGAAGAATCTTCCGATGAAGAAAAAGATCATGAGGCTAATTCTTCAGAAAATGTGAATGGGAAGTTTGTGGATTTCATGGCTAAGTGTCTATCTGACAATGCTGCTGATGAAGACAATGATGATGAAATGTCAGATCAAGAGAAAGATTATGAAGAGTTGTATCATACTACATATGTTGTTTGCGTCAGGATGACAAAGTATGGCAACAAGATTACCATCAAGTTCAAGGCTACTCAAGAAGAAAATTATGCACTGAAGATTAAATTAGAGCAAGAGCTTAAACATGTTCATCTCTTGGAAAGTCAGAAAAACTGCATAGCTGAAAATTTGACTACTGAGGGTCAGAAATTCAAGAAGGCTGAACAAGAGATTGAGACTCTAAAAATAGAGTTAGAGAAGGTGAATTCTGAAAAAGAAGATTTGCAAGGAAGACTGAAGATCACTCTTTCTGAGCTAGAAGTCAAACAGGCCTCTCTACACAAGATAAACATTGGTTCAAAGGCTCTCACGAATATCTTGTGCAATAAGAAGTCTCCTTTTGACAGAAGTGTTCTTGGTTATAATCATGGTGCATCTACTTCAAATGCTAAAGGTAAAACAATTTTTGTTTCAAGTGTTGCACATATTACTCTACATGCTGCACATGTTACTAACGTGTCGAGTAGTTTCAAGAAAAAGAATGTGTCATGCGTACACGCACATCCACGTGTCACCATTGTGGAAAGAAAGGACACATTCATCCCCATTGCAAGAAGTTGAATAGTCTACCAAAGACCAAGCAATAGCGGAAGAATTTCTCTCCACCCAAGACGACTCCAATTTGAGTAATAAAATCTGATTTTCCAAAGGAGTTTGCTCACACTATGCTAAAAGCTCAAACTACACAAGTGTGGATGGCTACATATAAAAAGCCTTGATTAAGGAGGTCAAGCTCCCACCCCCAACGTTGCTACGAAGATACATTTAGGGAGAGTTGAAGTTGAGGGGGAGCTACATCATCCAGATTGACAGAAACTGCATAATGATTTTTGTTTGTCAATTTTGGACAAATACAAGGGGAGAAGAATATAGCCAGGGGGAGCTTTACAGGCCAAGGCTAAAAAGTTCAAGCAAAGCCCATATAAGATCTACAATGCTGATTTTTTTAAAAATTCAATGTATTTTGGGTTTTTCT
Organism: Persea americana; assembly: GCA_029852735.1. Taxonomy (NCBI): domain Eukaryota; kingdom Viridiplantae; phylum Streptophyta; class Magnoliopsida; order Laurales; family Lauraceae; genus Persea; species Persea americana. The sequence goes on along the minus strand of CM056818.1, from coordinate 27,219,096 downwards.
TTTGTGTAAATCATATTGTATTGTTTTAGGGAGATTTGTCCAAGAATTGCCAAAAATGGGAGATTGTAAAGTCAAACAGCTTGTCAGAACAAAGATAGGAGAAATGAGACAATATGTAGTCTCGCTATAGCGAGAATGGCAAATAGCCCGAGGCAGAATCATATCTTGCTATAGCGAGGATGAAGCTCGCTATAGTGAGGGTGGTGTAGCAACAATAGTTGGATCCGGACTCTTGAAAGAAATTTGAGAAGGACTACTATTCTTAGTGGATTATGATTAGGAGACTTAAGCACGATTTGAGGCTATAAATTGGGTGTTTCTCACAACCCAAAGAGACACAGATTATCTCTCAAGTTCTGAATTGGTGATTTAATTGAGAGAAATTTTCTCTATAGGTTTTTAAAGAGTTGTGCTGCCAAGTACTCTAGAGAGCCATGTTCTTCTGCATCATTTGTAGAAGATTATCTTCTTGCGAGAAGATCTGAGGAGTCAAGTGCTGGATTGAGTCTGTTGCAATCAACGGTGTGAAGTCGTTGAAGCATGAAACGACACAAGGTAATTTCAGTCCTTAGGTAGGGGATATTTGAGGAAGAAATCTGAGTTTCTTGTAATTGCGAGATTCATATTGCTTGATTAGATCCAGTTCGGATCCATGGTTTTTCACCCGGTTAAGGTTTTCCACGTAACAATCTGGTGTCCTTGTGGTGTGTGTAGACACCTCATTTTGGCACCCTATGAGGGGCAATTCAGTCCACCCTATTTAATGATGTCTTGATTAGGTCCAGAGTCAAAAGTCACCTATTGTCTCTAGGCCTCTGATCACCCCGGGAATTGGCTCATCGTGATTTACTCGTCGAGAGCTTTCCTCCCATATATAGAACTCCAAGATCTGACGGGCGGATCAGAAATCATGACAGCTGGTCCTACACCCCCGGGGCGCCCGCGTGAAAAATCACCTATCATCTCTGGACCTCTGATTTCCCTAAAGATTGGTTCATCATGACCTACTCGCCGAGAGCTTTTCATCGATATGTAGAATGTCGAAATCCGATGAGTGGATTGAAATCTACGAAACCTGGGCCCTGGTAATGATAACCCAACCAATCTCCACCGGACCCCACCTTCTAGACCCGAATTAGTTCCTCTTAAATCCAAACCCAGTAGGCCTAACCTAATGAATTTCAACCCAGGATGAACCTGTTCTAATCCAACCCATTAAACCCGGATCCAAACCCACCAGACCCAGTTCACCAAACCCAACCCATACGTGAACTTGACTTGACCCTACTCGGCCCATTAGCTGCATGGGAGAGGACATGTCCCAGATCCGGGAAACTCTCCCCTCCCTCCTGGGATCTCTCTCTCCCTCGTCATCTCCAACTCCCTCGAGCCAATCTCTATCCCCCAAGGCTCTCATCCTAGAAGCATATCTCCCCCCAGGGCCCATCTCAGGCGCACATCCATTTCCTTCCCCCCAGATATCTCTGTTTCCCTCTCAATCTCAAACTCCCAGGCCTTATCCCTCTCAATTTCAAACTCCAGGCTTTATCCCCTCCCAGTTTTCGATAAAAAAACCCACGCATCCCAGATCTCTGGGGATCTTTTCACGCGCAGAACCCATCATCTCCCTGCGCAGGACTCTCACGCAGACCTGGACTATCCATCTTCTTCTTCCTACACGTTGCAACCCATCCAGTGCCCATTGCCCTCTTCCTCATCCCTTACAACCCATCTCCTCCAGGCTCCATCTTCTTCCCAGCAGACCACCACTACCATCTTCCTCTAAAAAAAACCCACGCTCCCAGAACCCATCGCCCACCAACATCCTCCACCCAACCATCTCCCTGCGCAGGACTCTCGCGCAGACCCGGACTCTCCATCTTCTTCTTCCTGCATGCTGCAACCCATCTCTGCCCATCATCCTCTATCCAATCCACTACCATCTTCCATCTCTCCTCTCGCACTGCACCCCATCTCTCTCCATCTCCCTCCTCCAGATCTCTCGTAGTACCCATCACCCTCCATCTCAGGACTCTTGCGCAGACCCGGACTCCCCATCTTCTTCCTCCAGACGCACGCAGCAGCAACCCCATGGAAGCCCGATCTCGCTGCAGCAGCACGTCCACCCATAGCAGCACCGCCAGCCACAGCAACACGTTCCCTCGCCATCTCTCGCCACCGGACTCCAAAACCAGGTAGGCCCTCCTCCTCTCCTCGTGCCCATTGCATCTGCATCATCACCCCAATCTTCTTCTCTTCCTTTTCTTTCTTTCTTATCTTTCCTCCTCTCTCCCTTTCTTCTTCCTTACCCTTTCTTCTTCTCTCCGCCCACTCCACTACACCCATCTGCTGCACGCAGCACCACATCACCCTTTCTTTTTCTCCGCTCCGCCTCTCTACAACTCACCCTCCTTTCCCCCGGCCATCATCCTCCTCCGTGCCACCCACCTACAACTCCACACTCTCCCTTTCCCGTGCTCTCTTCTCTCCCCGCGCCTCCCTCTGTTCTCTCCCCTACTCCCTTCCTCTCCCTCTCTCTCATTCCCATCTCTCTCTCTCTCTCCCTGCCTCTCTACTCTCTGTCACTCTCTCTCCTTCTCTCCATTCCCTCCACCTCTCCGCTCCCCATCTTCCTCTCCCTCACTCTCTCCCCATCTCTCCACCCCTTGTTCTCTTCTGCACTTCCTCCCTCTCTGCTGATCCCCTCTCCCTCTCCACTCTCTCTCTCTGATCTCCCTCTACCTCTCACTCCTTCTCTCCCCACCTCCGCTGCACCCTGCTGGCACCACGCCCACCTGCACCACGTGCATCACACCTATGCACACTCACACACACCCCTCGCTGCACCCACCTGCTTAGCCCATTTATCCAAACTGAACCCATGCATGCCAGGTCCCCGATTTTCTTTTCTTGCATTGACTGAAGCTCTCTATTTTGTTTATTGTTTCTTTTTATGATATTTCATGCATCTTAATATGCCCATGCATGTTGTAAATTTTTAGTTTTATTGTTTATTTTAAATCATTCCTAGCTAGCTTCAAGCCCGTCCATGGCCCAAGTTTAATTTTTTTTATTCATTTCATCATCTTTTATGCATAAATTATGCCCATGCATTTAATATGCTCATTCATTTAGATTGGCGTTTTTCTTTCCTTCTATCATGGCTTGTTTTAATTTGTTCTTGATTCATGCATTAAAACATGGTCATGCATTCAACTTGACCATGCATTATAACTTAGTTGCATTTTTATTTCATATTCTTTTAGGTGCAATTTAGGACTACATAATTTACTAAAACAATAAAAAAAAGAAAAAAAAAAGAAAAACCAAATAATAAATTGAAAAGTGAAAATTAAAAATAGAGTTTTAACTATCCTTTTAACTAAAAAAAATTAGGCTATATAGAATTCTTTTTTCTCCTCCCCTCTCACTAGGATTAGGGAACCCTATTTAGGGAACTCAAGATTATTTAGGATAATTAATTAAATTAAAAATTAGAAATTCATTCTCTTTCCCCTTCCCATTTCATTAGGATAAATCAATTTAGGATTGTAGGCCCTATGAATAAACATAAAAATAAATAAAAATAATAAAAACCCAAAATACCAAAAACAAAGTAAAAGATAACAAAAAACCAAAATATTAATAAATTGGAGTTAGAAATTAGACAGTAGTCTAGACTGATTAGGTCAGACCCTGGACTTAGATCTAGGTCTCCCCCTAGCCAGCTTAGACTACCCTAGTTTCATTAATCCCAACTGATTAGGTCCCACTCTCTCTCCGGGCCCCACTAAGGGACCTGAAGATTGGAAATGGGCGGTTAGGACCTTAGGATAGGGTAGAGATCCATTAGGGAAATGGAACAGTTAGATTGAATCAAAGTAGGAACTCCCCTAGTTAGGCCCTTCTAGCCTCAATTATTAAAATCCAAAAAAACTATTAAACCAACAAAACCAATCCCAAAAATATTTTCTTCTCTTTTCCTCCACCTCTGGTGCCAAATATTTATCTGAACTCAATGATTAAAGGGAATAGAGGCTGATTCTGAGAACCTGAATTAATGAGAATGACGAAACGAGACGAGTGATTTCACACACCCTAATATCAGTTTATTTACTACCGGCCCATCATCGGCCACCCTCAATCAATCCCGGCCCAACATCGGCCATTTTTATCTTACTTCCGGCCCATCATTGGCCATGCACTTTTATCACTTGCGTATCGCATGCAAACCCACAGAAATCACAACTCGAAGTTTCGTCTGCATCATTCTTTCGATTCGAAGAATTAGCCTTTAAACCCTAGGTTGTCAAAGGACATCGAAGGGGGTACCCAGGATTGGGGTTGATCCTCTTCTAAATATTTGGCACCTTTCCCCTTATTTTCTTAGTTTATTTTCATTTTAATTCACTTATCCCTTAGAATACTTGGATTTAACTTTAATTAGCCTGTTCAACCCTGGATGTTGATTTCGCCTGCCTAGTTCACTATGGTCCCATTTTGAAGCCTGTTATTTGACCCTTGACCCAAGTTCGACCCAAATTGAAAGACCCAAATTTAGTGACAAGACAATCGTCGTGTGTCGCCGGCGGCACATTAGACGAGAGAAGAACCCACCTCATTTTCCTCCTGCATTCTTTCGGCTTTCGTCGAAGGACGGTGTTACGGCCGAATCCGTAACTGGCGATCGTGATCCGTCAACTTTGAGGGTAGTCGGAATCCTCATTTTTTATGTATTTTTTTTATCTCACACTGTTGAATGGCAATTCCCCTCTTGGGGGGGGATCAAAATTCACATCCGACAGTGTGTGCTTGTAATTTTATTTCCGCTGCATATTTTCTATTTTAGAAATCTTGGTGAAGTGTTGAAAAATTCCAAAATAAGAGAAATAGACTTTAAGGATAAATGAAGTCATTTTCTAACACAAAGGAGTGGTTGGTGTATTGGTTATAGCTTTGATGGGTATGTAGGAGGTTATGAGTTTAAATTAGAGCTGTCAAAATGCCACACGACCCATTAACACGACACAAACCCATACGATATTAACGGGTTCGGGTGGGCTCTTAATGGGTTCGCGTCGTTAACGGGTTTAACCTGTTAACACGTTAAGTTAACGGGTCGTATACGAATTAAACCAGTAACCCTTTAACAACCGCTTTAACCAGTTAATTTTTTTTTAGTTCCTAATGATGGTCCTGGCTTTTCTTGCCTTCCTCCGTCCCGGGTCCGCCGAGGTGCGGCCGGGCGAAAAAAAAAGCGAGCATCAACATTTTGTACGGGTATGTCAGATTTTCTATTCTACTTGAAATTTGAAATAGTGATCTGGAGATTCACGTTTACAAGTAGAAAGGAAATCAAACTTTTTTTCTAACTTTCCATTGCACATATATTTTAAGAAAAGAGACAGATTTAGAATGCCGTGAGAGGTGATTTTCTTTAGTTTGCCGTGAAAGGCGGTTTTGTGCCGTAGAAGCCGATTTTTCCATGAAAGGCGTTTTACAAATCTTATCAGTAATGAAAGACAAGAATTGCGATTTTTTTGTCTCTTAAAAAAACAAAGTACAATAGAAAAGTAAGAAAAAGGAATCTGACTTCTCAGGAGATTGTGGGGACTCATTCAGATTGATGGTCGCGAGTCATGTATGGACTCCGCCATCGTCCTTCAGATAAGAACACTTAATGCTTTAATTTACTTGACTTGTCTTGAACCTCGGATTTTTAGAGGACAAAGACCAAGGGAAGATCCTATATCCCATAAAAATCTGGGTAAATAGGCTGAAAAGCCACATCTAGGCCACATTGGATGGAAGAAGAGAGGAAAACCTTGGGGGGTGGCCCCCCAAGGGACTTCGATCACGTTGTAGTGTTTTCAGTAGAGTTTTCTTTAGAGCAGGAAAGCTTCTTTGTGCAGAGGTTTTCAAGGCAATTTTCCAAAACTCTTCGGATGATTTTTTCGGCCCCTTTCCCTTTGGAATGACCGCCTATTTATAGGCTTTTGGTGGCCATTTAGGAGGGTTTATGAGCATTGATTGCATTAATGCTCCATTATGGGAGAAGTTACAAGTATTAATTTCATAATTTTGTAACTCATTTTTCTTGGATTCTAATTGGCCGATGGAGAATAATGGGCATTTAATCTCCATGATGATGGGAGTTTCATGATTAATTACCATGATTAATCTCCATAATGATAGGAGTTACATGGTTAATTGCCATGATTAATTGGACTTGTAACTCCCATTTGCTTGCTTCTGATTGGGCCGTCCAAAATAATTAGTTAATGACCGCATTAACTTGTCATAAACAGGTCAATTAACAGCATTAATTGGTCGCCAAGTCGCTTGAAGAGTCGCAGGCCGTGCCACGTCTTTTGGAATTCTTCTGGCGATGATCATCGATGGATCTCCATGTTGATCGACATCGGATGACGATGAAATTTCAGACATTGATTGGTACCAATGGGCCAGCAACATCTGTACAGTCAATTTCTCGGTCGGTCGGGCAGAAAGTGTGCTTTCTTGGTCGACTGGTTGGCGATTTCGGAGTGTCCGATGATGATCGAATGATTTCGACGGCGGATCCATGATGTTGACGAAGATCGACGGATATCATGCCTCAAAAACCAAAATTTAGGAAAATCACAGGGGCCAAACATTGCGAAACGCGAAAAGAATCGTAAAAATGGTCATTTCGACCAAAATCTGGGGACCCGGATTTCCAAGGTCGTTGACGACCATGGAGCCGGCGACCTTAGGCCATGGTTGCCGGGGACCATGGGGCCAGTGGCCTTGGGCCTTGGTCGCCGGCTACCATGGGACTTTGGTCCCTTCTTCGGTCGCCGTTTGGTCGCCATTTCTCGACTGTTTTTTCAGGCTTTTTTTTTATATTTTTCCTCGTTTATTTTTCTTGAGTTTTCCTCATTTATTGGCTTGATTCCTCTGAAGAAAACCTGTCGAGAAGCTGTGCAAATTAGAGCACAAAGTTTCCTATTTCTGGAAAAGACGAAGACTTCGTAGCAGATTTTCTGCTAAGAGTTAAAATTAGGTCAAACGATGTCAGAATGACCTGAAATTTGAGGTGAAGCTTCCCGAGAATTAGATAGGACCAACCATGGGCTTTTATTTGAGTTTTGAGGCCGTTTGGGGTCTCGTCGATGATAGACTTGATTTCACCGTGCGAAAGATGTCGAGCTTTGATGTACGGTCAACCAATGTCCAATTGACCTGAAATTTGACAGGGAGCCTGTTGGAGTCATTTTGAGATGATCCATTAGCTCCGATTTGGATGACATAGTTCTGGGGAGCTCCACCGCCGGTAGGCTTGGTTTTGCTTCTGAGCATCAAAGTTAGGTCAAACATCGTCGGAGTGACCTGAAATTTGACGTGTAGCACTTTGGAAGCATGTAGAAGTTACCCATGTGCTTTATTTGATGAGTGGCAGCATTGGTGGTTCTCACCGCCGAGAGGCTTGATTTCTCCATTCAAGAGTTGATGGAGGGTCAAACAGTGTCGGTTTGACTTGAAATTTGACGTGGAGCTTTTTGGCGGTATTTTGAGACCATCCATAGGCTCTGATTGAAGATTTGTTATCTTCGACACTGTCGCCGCCGGGAGCTCCTGCTCAGTCGTTGGATGATTGAAGTTAGGCCAAATGGTGTTAAAACGGCCTGAAACTTCATGTGTACCCTTCTTTTGGCTATTTTGAGCGATCTTGCAATTTTTGTTTGATTCTGAAAAGATTTGATGCTTGAAGAAACTTTGCCTGTTTGTAGTAGGATGCGGCTCCATGTAGCTTTTGATGTTGAGGAGGCAAAGTGACTTTTTTGGTGTCAACAAATGCCCCCTCGAGGTACAACGACGAATTGCATAGCTTTTGCAGTCGATGTGCCTCGAAGAAAACTTTTAGGGAGAGCTTCTGACCTGACCAAGAGTCTCTGAGCATTTTTCTTTTGATAGAACAACCTTTTGAGTTTCCAAGGGGGTTTTGAGGCAGTGAGAGAAATCACATACCATCTCAAGACAAAGTTTTGAACATGACATTTGGATTGGGTTTTTGGGTTTTGGATTTTTCTTTTTGACCTTGTGAACCTAAAGGCTTTATGTGGCGTATCAGGCGGTCTAGAACGTTTTTGGTTTTTGACCTTGTGACCTAACAAGCTGTATGTGGCAGGTTAGGGGATCGGATTTTGGATTTTGATTTTTGGTCTTGTGACCTAACAAGCTGTATGTGGCAAGCTAGGGGACCGTGATTTGGTTTTTAGTTTGAGTCTTGTGACCCAACAAGATGTATGTGGGGCTTAATTTGGTTCATGAGGTGGGATGATTTGGATTTTTGGAAACTCATGAGGCTTGGATTTTTTTGTATGGTTTAATCAACTCAAAAAGAGGCTTGGAGCCATTTTTGTATGCTCTTGGTAAGAGGAATTTTGACTAAAAGCCACTTTTAGTGCCTAGGTGGTCAAACCTTGCTCTTGCGGGCTAGCCCATAGGACCTTAACCTTTAAAGATAGCTTAGATCTCATGCTGTGTCATTTTGTGAAGAATATCTAAAGATATTTCTTTTTGGTAGAGAATATCTAAAAATATTCTTACTTGGAGAGAATCTCTCAAGTTTCCTTGATTTTGGGAGAGATTTTCATAAAGTATCTTTCTTTGGGAGAAAGTTTCTCATATTCCCTCTCTTTTTAGAGAGAATTTCTCAAAAAATATTCTCTTTAGGAGAGAATATCTCAAATTCCTCTTCTTTTGGGAAGTTTGCTAATTTGTAGCACTTACCTTCTTTCTTTTCTCCTCCTTTCCTCTTTTGGTTTGCTCTCTCTTATAAAAGCAAGGAGGTTGGATCTCTTGTTGCTATTGCTCTCCTTTTTTGCAAAAATCTTCAAGAGTGATCCAAGATCAAGAACTTTTCTTCTTCTTCAAGGATCTTCAAGCCTTTTCTTTTTCTTCTCCATCAATGGATTCAAGTAAGTTTCCTTCTTCCTTAAGAAACTCCATGTAGAAGTAGGAAAAAGGAAATAAGTTTCTTTCTTTTCTTTTCCTTTTCTTTCTTTCTCTTTCTTCTTCTCTTTTTTTTTTTTTTCACGTGTTCTCTTCTCTTTTTTTTTCACACGTTTTTCTTTCTTCTTTTTTTTTTCTTTCTTTCTTTTTTTTTTTTCTCTCTCTGTTTTTTTTTTTTTTTTGTCTCTCTTTTTTTTCTTTCACAGTTTCCCCCTTTTTTTTTCACAGCATTTTTTTCTTTTTTTTCTTTTCTTATTTTTCTCTTTTTTTTCTTTCTTTTTCTTGTGTGTTCGTACAGACAGGACTGTACAGTCATGGCCGTATGGCCACGTGGCCTGTGGGTAAATATATATATTTTTAAAAGAGATTCTTTGCTTCTCTTTTTTTTTTCTTTCCCACATTTCGAGACGTGCATGCATGACAACTTTCCTTCTATGCATTTTTTTTATGGAATTGGAAGTATGATAGTGTACACCTGGAAATCTTTTGCAAGTCTTGGGATTTGGAGGTCGCAGCAATGTTAAGCCCTTTCTTGGTCTTGCGGGGATTTTTGAGGAGCTTTGCAAGTTTTGGATTCTGCTCACAGCAATGTTGAGCCCTTTTCCAATCTTGTGGAGATTTGAGAAGATTTAGCTTGATCTCGCAGCAATGTTTGAGTTCGAGCCTTCTTTGAGAATTTTCCATTGATTATGAGCTTGCAGTGATGTTGAGCCCATTTTCAAGCTCCCTATCTCTTTTGGGGTGTTTCCCTTTTCTTCGGAATTGACCCGGAACCATGCCAACATTTCGCTAGAATTTTCTTGGCAAAATTCTGTCATTTTGATGATTGATTTTCTCTTTTTCCATCCTTTGCAGGTAGTTCCTCCAGAACGAACAAGGGTAAGGAGCCTGTCACTGATGCGCCTCGCCGTTCAATCAGATTTTCTAATGTGGCCATACAGCAAGCCTGAAAGAAGGACCAGTATGTTGAAAGGAATTTGGAAGAGTGTGACTCACTCAACCGAGACGAGATGAGGCAACGTTTGATCGCCCTCAAGGATGAGGAGTTTTATAAGATTATGGTAAGCAACCGTCCTTGGGTCATGAACGATCAGAGCATTGTGCCCAAGCCTACCTTTTTCTTTGGTGATGCAGTACCTGACGATTCAACATACCAAAGAAGATGTTTTTAGTTCCCTTACACAGTTGATGGTGAGAAGAGAACTGTTTATACCCGGTCAACCTTCGATCGGACTATCTCGATCATGAGCCTTTCCTCCACATGCTCAAAGAGGGAAGATCCTCCAAGCTGGGTAAAAGGGACAAATGTGATCAAGACCGGAGTTTTCCTTGGCGGCCCTTCTGGTTATGCAGAGAAGTCGCCTGCCCGTATGGACATTTTGATGCCGGCCAGCGGCTACCAAGGTTCAGACCATCCTTCGGTCGATTTGAGACCGGTGGGCCTTGGCATTTTCAAGGGCGATGGCAGCAATTGGGTGAAGCCTTTTCGACTTCGCGGCTGTTTCAGTGCTGACTCGAGCTGGGAGTCGTGGATTGATCACATCCTGGAGGTCAGCGGTGCCATTCTGAAGGAGGCCGAGATCTTTGATGCGGTTCGTACTTTTGGGCAAACCGTGGTTTTCTCCGATGAGGCCTTCATGGCCATGCTGGGGTTGTTCCTTCCGCAAACCAACGCCTTCGTTGTCACGAATGGTGAAATTGGTTTTTCTTTAATGGAACTGAGCACCATCACTGGGATGCCTATCCTCAGCAAGCTCTATGAGGAGCTTACGCCTATCGACAGAGTCCATGAGGAGCAGTCTGAGGAGTTCAGGCTTTTGTACTTTCAGCTCGTCGCCTTCTACGACTTTTTGAAGGAGAAGGAGGGCTCAAAAGTCCGGTATAGCAGTTGGAAGAGTGGGAGCTCTTTGTCTTCCAACTTCTTTGACAGCGGGGAGTCTTCTAAGAGTATGACCCAGGAAGCCAGGGCTAAGAACCCGGATTCGAAGAAAATCTCCGCCATGCGAGGAAATTTGAAGGAACTCTTCACAAGCACAGACACCATTCATTCTGACATTACGCTATGGAGAGATCTCGCAGTTTACCTCACTTATTGGCTGGGTGAGGCTGTTTTTGCTGGAGGAGATGGAACGCACAAATCAGGCCGCATTGCATTTTTCCGGCTTGTCAGATGGCGTTTGGAGAGCGACTTGCTTTGGTGCCTGCTCTTTACTCCTATTTGTGCACTGAACTGCAGGTTGCTGCTTTCCTGGTTCGGCTTGGGCTTCCCATGAATAGAGTATTTTCAGCCCATGTCCTTTATTCGTGGTATGTATACCACTGTCCTGGTTTCCACCGATTGGGCGCTGCACAGGACGATGACCCTTTTATGATTCGATTGGCTAGAGAGAAGCCCGTTTCCGAATCTCTTTTATCTGCCCGTTTGAGGATCCGATGATTCAGGGATGTCGAGATGCGGCAGTCTTCAGTGAAGCTTTCTCCGGGCTTGCAGAAGAAGGCTTTTGATTTTGGTGTCTCCCGTGATTCAACCAGGGATTCAACCAAGGCAGGGTCGGGGAGACACTATTTTTTTACAAATGCAGAGAAAGCTTGGCTTTTCAACATACATGTCGGCACAATGGTGTACCGTAGACATCTTTTCGTCGACATCCAGCCGTATGTTCCCTCGCGTTTTGCCTTGCAGTTGGGCTTCTCCCAAGTCGTTGTTGGAGTGCCTTCGAGCAAGGTAAAGCGTTTTGGAAGACACTACTGCCATGATTTCTTATCCTGAGTTGCCCACCTTCCGGACTGCTGGCTTCAGGAAGGAGCTCGATGTAAAGCAGTCTTCTGGAAAAGGTCTTGGGAAGTCAGATGGCGTTCGCTAAGAGGAAGTTCTGGCTTTCCTTTCAGGTGAAAAGCACAAAATAGTCTTTCTCGATGATCGGGACGTCATCAGATCAGGAGCTGTACAAGAGATACCTGGTGAGGTCTTGGAACAACTCACAGAGGAGGAAGCTGAGGTCGCTGCTTGGATTCAAGCAAAGCGGGCAAAGGCTTCCATGGAGTCTACTGGCAAGAGCAGATCATTCGGTGAGGACTCTCGCGAGAGGCCAGATTCTGATGGTGGGCCGGGTACTTCCAACAATTCATCCCATAGGGGCAAGAGGAGAATAGGGCAGCGTCGAAGTAAGAGACGGCATGAAAACTCTCCTGATCTGGAAGCCCCTTCCACCATTGCTGAGAAAGCATCAGGGGATGACGATGAGCCTCCAAAGAAAAGGAGCCAAGAAGAAAAGATCAGTAGTGATGGTATGACTCTTCTTATCTCTTTTTCCGCTTCTTTCTTTTATAAGGCTTTTGTTTTTTATTTACTGCTTTTCTTTCTTTTGGCAGAAGATGATGATTCGATGATGCCCGAGGTTCCGACCGATGAGGCGGTGACGGATCCTATCGTGGCATCTGAGGAAGAACCTAGAGACTCTGAAGTAGACCCAGAATCTCCACCTGGTATGATTTCTTTTTCTTTTTGTTTTTTTGACCGCCACTTGCTAACATATTTTTTTTGTTTTCTTGCTAGCTGACTTGCCAGAGGATTCCGACGACTTTGAGCCGTCCATGGATGCAACTTTTGACGATGCTTCGGATGAGCTCATGGAGGTAGAAAGTATTCCGCCGGTCGTTGAAGAAGGTATATAGTAATAGTCTTGATATTTGATCTTTGACAAGATCATATTCATACCTTTTTCATCTTTCATTGGCAGGTTGTGAGGCGACAGGAGAAGTTTCTCTGTCTTACTCAGGGCCAAAGCAGGGGGTGCCCGCGGCTGATCCAGGAGTAGGGGCTTCTTTTACTAGTTTTGATGAGGCAGAGGCGAGTCCGCATGTTGATATTCCCTCCCCAGTGGCTCCGATTGGAAAAAGCTTCTTGATTACTCTTCCAACAGCGCATGACATGGGCAGTCGACCAACGGAGCATGGCGAGTCTTCATCTGAGCCATCCCGTCAGTTTGCGAGGAAGGTGTTGAAGAGAGTCTTGAGCTCATGGGTCGAGACTCTCTCTTCTGGCCATTTGGAAGCTGGGTTTGGCATGATTAAGCATGTGCAGGACATTCTTGCTGATAGAGAAGAGGTCGGTCTGGACATTACAAATGCCAAGACTTTTGTTGATGAAGTCATTGCTCTAGGCAACAAGTGGATTGAGACCAAGAGCTTTCCAAATGGTGACTTCTTCAACGAGATGTTGCTAATAGAGAAGAGGTTGGTCTGGACATTACAAATTCCAAGACTTTTGTTGATGAAGTCATCGCTCTAGGCAACAAGTGGATTGAGACCAACAGCTTTCCAAATGGTCACTTCTTCAACGAGATGTTTTTGAAGCCTTCTGGCGAGGTCAAATCTGAACTGGATGAGATCTTGCGGACTCGGAAGCAGTTCGTTCGAGAGAGGAACGTCACCGAGCTGGCTATTATTGAGCTGACACAGGACCAACACCATCTCGATATGGAGGTGCTTGAGGCCAGACAACGCCTTGAGCTATTGGAAGAACAAGCCGCTGCCAAGTGTACTGCTATTTTGAGAGCTCGCGATAGAGAGAGGACTCACATTCACCAAGTTGAGGAGGCTGAAAGCAATCTCCGGAGGAAGACTCAAGAATATGAATAATGGCAAATTCTTTAGGAAGAGCTTCCTCGTGCTGAAGATGGGTTGCAACAGCCTACCTCATTTTATGGGAAGATTCTGAAGAAATGCGGCCGAGAAGCTTTGGAGGCTAAGGCCAAGAGTTTGCTTGAGGAGTTAAGTCTTTGGCTGAAGACCATGCCGGACTAGTCTCTTGATTTTGTAACAAACTTTTCTTCTTTTCTTTTGGTACCTTTATGTATAAACATTTTTTGGTACCTTCCTTTTTTGTATTCCCTCGTTTCACTTAAATTCCATTTTTATGAGAATAAGTAAAAGTTGAATGGGAATGTTTGTTTGAAAATTTTATCAAAAGGTTGTCATTTTGTGAAAATCTTTTGTCAAATGGTTATTTTGGGCATGAAAGCCAGATTTTGTGGCAAAAAGCTTGGTTATTTGATGGCTGGAAAGCCGAGTTTTGAATGGCATGAAAGCCAAATTTCGGTGGCATAGGAGCCAAAATTTTGTGGCATGGGAGCCGAAGTTTTTTGTTTATGGCATGGAAGCCCGTTTTTGGCGTAAAAGCCGGTTTTGTTGGCGTGAAAGCCAAGTTTTGGTTTTGTGGTATGAGAGCCAAAGTTTTATTTTTTGGTATGAAAGCCAAATTTTGTGGCATAAAAGCCGATTTTTTTGTTTGTTTGGCATGAAAGTCAGATTTTGTGGCATGGAAGCCGAGTTTTTCGAAAACCAAGTTTTGTTTTGCTGGCATGGAAGCCAGATTTTTTGGTTTTTGGCGTGAGAGCCGGTTTTTTTGGTTTTCAAAAGTGCAAGTATCAACTAAGAGTCGCCTCCCTGCTGAATGGTATTCCATGTATCGATGGAATGTCGCTTCCTTGCTCATTCGGTTGCGAGTATCGATGGAATGTCGCCTTCTCGCGGGTTTTGGTGCAAGTATCGACTGAATGTCGCTTCCTTGCTTTTTTCAAAAATTTTGTTTTGTGGGTATCGATGGAATGTCGCCTCCCCACGGTTTTTGAAATTTGAGGTTTTTTCGAACCCTTGTTTTCGTTTTGAAATTTGGGTTGTGGATATCAACTGGAATGTTGTATCTCCACGATTTTTTGAAATTTGGGTTGTGGATATCAATTGGAACGTTGTGTCTCCACGATTTTTTGAAATTTGGGTTATGGATATCAACTGGAACGTTGCGTCTCCAAGTTCTTTTTTTTTTTGAAAATTTTGCAAGTATTGACGAGGTGTCACTTCCTTACGATTTGAGGTTTTGGAAGTATCGAATGGGGTTTGCATCCTTCCGATTTTTGGGTTTTGTGTGAGTATCGACTAAGCGTCGTTTCTTGCGGTTTTTTGAAAAACCATTTTTGTTTAAAGACACAAGGGTCGTAAATTTTAACTCAAAACCATTTTTGGTGGTAAAAGCCGGGGTGGACTAGGGTGGAAATCCCTGAGTCTTGATTTTTGTTTCAAACCATGAATTTTGAGTTCAAGGATCGAAAGTTTTGGTCAAGTTAGGGAAGAGGCTCCTAAACTTGGATTTTGGGTTGTTTTTTTTTTTTTTTTAACAGTGAAACATTGAAAGTAAACATTGTTTTGAGGTTTCTTTTAGAAACTTCAACGTAAAGAGGAAAATTCCAAAAGGAGTGGGTTTGATGAGCAAGTACCTAGGAATAGGCTTTGCCCATGCAGGCATCGTTCTGACCCGATGTAGGAAGTTTTCAAGGGTAGTACCGCTTAAAGAACATGCCATTGATGGGTAGCATACACCTGTCACCCTCTATATTTAGAAGAGCATATGCACCGTTGGAGAAGACTTTGTCGATGACGAAGGGTCCCTCCTATTTTGGTTCTAATTTGCCTTTGGATTTGTGGGCAAAAATCATTGGCCTTTTTACCGCAAGAACCAAGTCACCCTTTTTGTGGGTGCATTGCCTGACCTTCTTGTCGAAAGATCCTGCCATGCGTGTTTGGTAAAGCTCAACGCTCTGCAGGGCTTCAAGCCATCTTTCATCGAGATTATCCAGTTCTTGGAGTCTCAATTTGACATTGATTTCTTGCGTCATGTCGTTTTGCTGAGATACCTTCAAGGAAGGAATTTGTACCTCTAGACGGACAACTGCTTCACATCAATAGACCAAGGAAAATGGTGTGCTATGGGTTGGTCCTCGAACGGTAGTCCGGTAGGCCCATAAAGCTTCAGGCAGTTTGTCACTCCAGTCTCTTTTGTGATTAGAGACCATTTTCTTGAGAATTTTGCGGAGTGTCTTGTTGAAGACTTCTGCTAGTTCATTCGTTGCCGGGTTATACGGAGTCGAAGGACAGCTTCGGATTTTGTATTTGTCGCAGAACCTGTAGAATATGTGATCTCAGAATTGTGGCATGTTATCGTGGACGAATCTTTTAGGTATGCCAAAGCGACAAATGATGTTGGTGCGCAAGAATTGAAGGACTGATGAGGTCTTCATTTCACTGAACACAAATGCTTCTGACCACTTGGAGAAATAATCCGTAGCGGCGAAGATGAAGCGATGACCTTTGCTTGATGGGGGAGAGATAAGACCTATGATGTCTATACCCCAGGCTTCGAATGGCCATGAGATCGTTGTAGGATGTAGCCATTCTAGAGGCACGTGTACATAATCTTCATGGACTTGGCAATGTTGGCAACGTTTAGCAAATTGCATTGCGTCAGCTACCATGGTAGGCCAATAGTAACCTAACCTTTTTATCTGATCGCAGAGCTTAGGACCAGCCTGATGGGCTCCTCAAAGACCAATATGAACTTCTTTTAGAGTTTCTTCCGCCTCTTGTTGTGACAAGCAGCGTAGAAGTACTCCGTTGAAGGATTTTCTGTAAAGCATTTTGGAGGAAATATCCAAATGAAAGTTTGGGGCTCGTCTTTGAATGCTTACTCGCTATCTTGGATCTTCAGGTAGGATTCCGAACATAATGTAATCAATGAATGGATCCCTCCAGTCGCCGTTTGGAGGTCTAAGGATGGTAATCCGACTTCCGACCACTCGGTGGCATTCAGCGACTGCTTGGTGTGTGTTGAGAGGAGGGAAGATCCTTCTTTGACATACTGTAATTTTTATGTTTTCCCCTTCTTGGATCGCCATAGATATAGCAAGTCCAGCCAGGGCATCTGCACGGATGTTTTCACCTCTGCGGATGTGGGTAATGTGACAGACACCAAACTTTTGTCGAAGTGATTGTGCCTTGTTGTAGTAAGGCAACAGATCAGGCTTCCTGATTATATCAGCTTTCCTCTTTCATTTGTCTTGGTTGCACCATCGAAGTACATGTCCCAAGAGGCATTTGATAAGGAGGTTTCTACGCCGTAGACAGGCTCGTCTGGGAGATCATCCATGAGCGGAGAATTCTTAGGCAACGGATGCTCTGCAAGAAAATTTGCCAGAGCTTGGCCTTTGATTGCTTTTTGTGGTACATACTCAATATCAAATTGTGATAGAAGGATGGACCATTTTGCCAGTCGAACATTGAGAGAACCTGCTTTTGTGATAAGGACCTTTAAGAGATTGATCTTCGAAATCAAGTATACTGTGTTGGACAATAGGTAGTGATGTAGCTTTTGTATAGCAAGCATCACTGCAAGGCATTCCTTTTCGACTGGAGAGTAGCGATGCTCTGCACCAACTAACATGAGATTGAGATAGTATAGAGCAGCCTCTTTTCCTCCATCATTTTCTTGTGCAAGTAGAGTGCCCAAAGAATAGTCGAGAGCTCTTGTGTACAAGATGAATGGTTTTCCGGTTGTGAGAGCAGCCAACACCGGAGGTTTGGTCAGGTATGACTTGATGTCTTGAAATGTAGCTTCACATTCTGCATCCGAAACAAAGTCTACACCTTTCTTCATTAGGCGAGAAAATGGACGACACTTCCCTGATTGGTTGGAAATGAACCGTTAAATGTATGCCAACCTCCCTTGAAGCCTTTTTAGTTCTCTTAGGGTTCTTGGGGATGGCATTTGTAGGATAGCCTTGACTTTGATGGGGTCAAGCTCTATTCCGGCTTTCCGAACTATGAATCCAAGGAACTTACCCGATGAGACACTGAAGAAGCATTTGAGGGGACTCATTCACAGTTTGTGTTTGTGAAGTCGGAGGAAGACTTCTCGAAGATCTTTGAGATGGTCTTCTTCTCTTTTGCTTTTGACGGCGAGGTCGTCAACATAACATTCGATTGTCTTGTGCTGCATATCTTGGAATATTTTCATCATAGCCCTCTGATACGTCGCACCGGCATTCTTTAGACAAAATGGAATGACAGTGTAGCAATACACACCAAATGGGGTCCAAAATGATGTATGCCTCTCATCTTTGGGATGCATCTTTATTTGATTGTAGCCAGAGAAGCCATCCATGAAAGTCATTCACTCAAATCTGCAGGTGTTGTCAATCATTACCTCCGGTATGAGGAACGAGAATTCATCTTTGAGGCATGCATTATTCAGGTCTCTATAGTCAATACAAACCCTGATTTGCCCATTTTTCTTTGTCACGGGGACGATGTTGGCCAACCATTCAAGATGTTGTTCCTTGCGGATGAAGCCAACGTTTTTGAGCTTCTGAACTTCTTGTTCAATTTTGTCCATCACATCATGACCAAATCTTCTTTGGCCTTGTTTCACAGGCTTGATATCTTTTTACAGGTTGAGTTTGTGAACTGCTACTTTAGGGTCTAAACCAGGCATTTCAGCGTAAGACCATGCAAAATAATCAACAAACTCACGAAGAAAAGCGATATACTCGGGTAGCTCATCATCCTTTATATTCTTACTTATGAATACAGGACGTAGGTTATCTGGTGTTCCCAAGTCTATTTTTTGAACGGAATCTTCCATTGGAAGGTTTGAAGGTGGTTCATCCACAATATTTTCGGAGGCTTTCAACTCAACAAGACCTTATAGATTTCCAAGGGCATTTTCAAACTATGGCTCCGCTTCTGTTCATAAATTTTCTTGATCGGTACTTTTCTCAAGACTTGCTATGAGATGATCCCAATCACCTGCTGAAACTGGGTCGAAGTAAGGCACTTCTTTTGGAGACGATGGCTCTTCTGAATCGGAGAACGTGCGTTTGTGTCATTGGACAATTCCTCTTCATCATCAGAGAAATCGCACCAATTTGATAGCTTCCTGGGTCTTTGTTGGGTAACTCTTCAAAGAGATATCCAGGGAGATTGATGTCTTCATCGACACGAGATGTTGAGGCCTAGTCGGCGAGACGACTTTGCAACCTTTGTGTCAACTGTCTCATAGGAGTATCAGGATCATACCCCAACCCGTATGAAGACTTGTCTATGCGACGGTGGAGTTTCCAATCTTCCAGCTGGCTTTTGGTCAGGGTGGGTTCCAATGGCGTGAGAATACCATGGCCACCTCCCAAACCAATTGGATTTTGAGCGTCGTAGCCCATTTTCTTTATGATAGCTTGTGCCATTGGGCTATACAAGGATAGTTGAGGCATACCTTCATTTTAAAAAGGTTCAAGCAAGGAATTTGATGAAGAAGCGTCCGATTTATGGAAGAAGATTGGTTTCTCTTCTGCCGTTGTTACCAGAACGATGAAGGTAGCAGGCACGGGATCTTCTACGTCAGCAGGAGTCTCCAATGGAGTGAGGGTAGCCTGAACTTGCTGAGTATCAGCTTGGCTTAACGATGTTTCGTCTTTGGGCTCTGAATCTGAATCCGTGTCTTGTATGATAGACACGAAGGAGACAACAAATTTGCCCCCAGTCTTTTGCTTTGTCTTTTTTGCTTTGGTAGTGATTACCAAAGGTTTGGAAGATTTGAAGGAGACAATAAAGGGAGATGGATTGCTCTCCTAGGATTTGCCGGAAGGTCTGTTTTCTTCCGATGATTGCTAATGAACCTTACCTTTATCTTTTTGGAGATTGCCGGCAAAGGATGTCGTTTCTTCCTCTTTTTCTTTCTTGTCCTTGTACATCTGAGAGTCTACAAAATGGACTTCTTTGCCTTTGAAGGGCTTTCTATTTGCAAACACTCGATGTATTAAGCCGTCGTCGCCAACAAACTTGATGCACCGATGTAGAGTCGAAGGAACGACCCCATTCTCATGTATCCAGGGGCGTCCGAGAAGGATATTGTAGCATGAAGGGGTCTTTATTGCATACACGGTGACTTCAAAGATAAGATCACCGATTTTCAACCTAAACCTGATTTTGCCAATGGGCCTTTGAGTACTCCCATCGTATCCAAAGATGGACACAGATGTGGGGCTCAGCTTGCTAGGTGGGATACCCAGCTCTTCGAATGTCGTAGTAAAGATGAGGTTGAGTGCAGAACCTCGGTTGATCTGGACTCTGTGCATCGGCATCTCTTTGATGTACCCTGTGAAGTACAAGGGTCGGTTGTGCTTTGTCTCGCCTAGCAGGAGGTCTTCCTTATTGAAGGCGATGGTAGCACTTGCGGCTTTTTGGACCGAGAGGCATTCAGTGCAAGGTCCTTCAGTTTTCTTCTTTTCTCCCTTTGGGGAGGATTTTGATTTTTTGACCCTATAGTCCATTTCAATTTCTAGGACTTGTGGGGCATGTTTGTCGACATCCATATTTAGCCTTTGCAGTTCTGAAATGAGACTATCACGAGTTTGTGATGACATTCATAACAAGTTTAGGATGTGTAGTCGTGTAGGTATATGTTTGAAGTGCTCGATCCAGTCATACTTGAAAGCCTCCTTGGGGCATGCGTTTTCATTATGATCGCCACTTGGGGCATTTACAGCTTGCTTTCCCGAAGGATTTACATAAGAAGAAGAAGAAGGTTGGTTGTAGTTTTTGTGGTAATCCCGGCCAGAGTGGGTACCTTTCCCAACTTCAAAAGCTTCTAGAGGTGGTTCTTCTCTTGGAAGACCTTCTTCGGGATCAAGGGGTTGATCCTCCTCATTTGCTAAAAACGCTTCTGCAGCAGCATTGCCGTCTTCAATGATTGCGTTGCATGGAGCATTTTCCGAGAACAAGTCCTGAACAACTTCCAACAACTTTTCTTCTTTATCTAGGGTTCCATCGGTCCAGACATCTCCTATGAGGTTGGGTATCTGAGACCAATTGACCGGGTTTTCTTTGAAGAATTCATCAGCCAGAGCCTCTTCATGGTGATCAGTTGGAAGAGGCTTGAATTCTGATGTCACAGTTTCAGGAGACGAAGGCTGAGAAGATGCTATCTCAGTGGAAGTCACCCGAGAAGATGTAGCTCCAGAAGATATGCTACCAGATGCATTTTGAGAGTCTGTGGCCTCTGCAGATGAAGTTTCAGAGGCACTATCATCCTGAACTATCATATTGCAGGTAACTTCGATAGAAGATGCCTCCATAATGGACTGTTGGGAATTAAACTCATCCTCCGATGTAAGAGGATCATCAACCCAACAATTTTCTTCATTTTCAGGAGTCACTGGAGGAGATGCTTGTTGGTTCTCTGGGACTTCCAGTTCTAGATTTTGATGAAACTGATTGATGCGATCCTGCTTTTGCTTTATGGCAAGGCGCTGCAAGATCCTTGCATATTCTTCGAGATCGGGCATAGAAGCCAAATCTTCTTCTTCATCTGCTCCTTGTGGTTCAACCTCGTTGGGATCCATTAGAGCATTGGCAAGTGCTGGATTGACAGCATTTTCTTGAACAGCCTCTTAGTCTTCTTCATCATCAGACTATGATCCTTGTGACTGGAAGGGGTTATACCATATTACTGGCATAAGGTGGGATTTTAGGATCCATTCTTCATCGGAGAGATATTCCCCAGTTTCAAGGGATTCTTCCCACTCATCGGTGTCACTGGCAATGTCACTAGACACATATCCATTCATGGAGAATCCAACTACCGAGTTGCAAGAGTATGATGCCCCCTGCATAGTCTCATCTCTGAGCCGTGGTGGCATGAAATCACCGAGGGCGAATTTTCTTACCACTCTTGAAGCCTTGGGAAGAGACTCCTTTGTTGTCCCAAGTGAAGCGGTAGAGGAGGTTTCTGCCTTTTCAGGGACCTCTTGCTTGGGTTGAGCCTTCTCCTGCTGTTTGAGCTTGCGGAGTTATCTCTTGGGTTGCCTTCACTGTTGAGCGGTCGGCTTTGTTTTTACGATCTCCTAGCTTTCATCTTCTAGGAGATCAGGATGCACCCATCCGGGTTGTCCATCTAGTGTTGGGTAAGGCACCAACTCTTGGGACGTTTGGGTCATTTTTATCACCTTGAAGGAAGTAGTAATTTTTTCCTTTGGTGATTTTGATGTTTGTCCATATGACACTATGTTAACGGAGGTGGACCCATAGTTTTTGTCAAAGGTGATGACTCTGTTTTCCCACATCTCGTTGATCTTCACTCTCACAACAAAACAATGGTTGAGAGGATGCGAGACCATTTGGTGGTATGAACAATATCGGGGATCATTGATTTTGCCAACATCTCCCGGTCTTTTGGGGTCAGGCAAGGTGAGCTTCCCATTTGCCAAGATAGACCAAAATATTTCTTCAACATCTTCATCAAACAGGTATTTCTTCTCTACTCGTTCTTTGAAGGCATCAGAGAGTTCAGGCCTTTTACCTGCAGTTTTGTTTTCAGCTTTCTTTGGTGGCTGAGGAGCTGACTTAGTTTGCACATTGAGAACCTCCTTTTTCTTTAGCTTGGAGCTCGGAATGGCGGTCGGCTCCTTCTTTGATAATTTCTGACTATTGAGGTCTTTGGTCACCATTTCAGCCTCCACAAATGCTTCTAGGAGTTCTCCCAGATTCTTTGATTTGTTACCGATGATCATGGAGCGGATCCTTGCTCTCATGTTGTTTTAGCAGATGTCGACCAGCGACGCTTGTGGTAGCACATTTGAGCATTTGTACGCAATTGCCTTCCACTTGTGAATGAAGTCGTATGTTGACTCATTCTTTCCCTGTTTTAGGCTGTATAGTTGAGCCATAGTAACAGGATGATCATCACCTTTGAAGTGGGTCAGGAAGCGTGTCCTAGCATGGTCCAGTTTTGAATGGAATCATCTGGCAGAGAAGTACCAATCAAAGGCTGTACCTTTTAGGGTACTTGCAAAGAGACGGATCTTGAGAGCATCTTGATCCGCAATAGCTCCCGTCAGGATCTTGAAGTGGATGACATGCTGTCTAGCTGAACATTTCCCCGTATATGTTTGGAGAACAGGTTGTTTGAACTTTGCAGGGAATGGAACTGAGTCCATCCATAAGGGATATGGTGGCTTGATTCCATGCTCCTTCAGTGTATCCTCTTCTTTTGCTTTGGCGAGGATATTGTCAACGTCCTTTTTAGTAAGGGCACGTGACTCATCTTCTCCACCGTTTGCCTCATCGTGTGAAGGAACTTCATCATTTAGTGGACGTTGGAGAGTGAGAAGAAGGTTTTCCATCAGAGCTTCTATCCTCTGCTGTCCTTGTTCCAGTTGCTGGATACGTGTAGTCATGTTATCATCCGGTGGAGGTTGCTCAGAGTTTGTAACTAGAACATTCACTATTCGTGAGTCGAAAGAGGATATTGTCTTAGTGACTGAGCTAGAGCTCATTCTTCTAGATGAAGAGCCCGATGATTGAACACTCCGATGTCCTTGGCTTGAAGGATTGGGAGAGTCTTCCTGATGTCTTTGTGTCCGAGAGACGCTGCGAGTCACCGGCCGTCTGACATGTATTTTCGTTGCTGACTTCTGGCGTCATTTGGTTTTGCCAATCATATGGACAACAACAACTTGGTCGGGTCCCTCTTTCTCAACCCATTTTTGGGAGACTTGAAGCTCAGAATGCTGGGTTCTTTGCTTCTCTAATCTCTTTTGTCGATATGCCGCGCGGCGACGTATATGACGAGCAATTTGAGCTTCAGTTAGCTCAGGCTGTACGCTGGCAATGAAGGATGTGGTCCCTCGTGCGCAGCAGCCGAGCTTGTCTTCCTTGAAGACTGGCATGGACAGGATCTGGACGCGGTCCTTAACCTGTCACAGTGAAGTTTTAAATTTTGCAAGTTCGGCCCCTATTGAGATAAAGGGTTAAACTGCAGGAGAGCAAGCCCTGGCAGGTTCTTGTCGAGGCCTTGTGATGCACGACTTGATTTTGTGCTTGTATGAGCAAGCCGGCTCGTGCTGAGTTGGTTTTGTAGTTCGGTGGAAGGTAGGTTTCTCCCCTTTCATGTAAGCGAGAGGATAAAACCAGTTCTCCTTGAGAGGGGCCAGGTATGCTGGCTTTGCATATGTCCAGGACCTTCTTTGTTTTGGTGAAGATCTCGGGGACCAAGTCTTGGGGTAGACCTGGTTTTTTGCAGGGTGAGGCTTCGCGGGATTGCCACGAGCCTCAGGTTTCTTGGTGACCGCCTTTGGTGTTGGGGCAGCGACACGCTCAGGGGCAGTCTTCTGCTTCTTAGCAGGCGTCGTCTCTTCTATGAGTAGTGGGAATGGTCGCAGTGACCCGAAGAAGACAGTCCGATGAGTGGAGGTCGACCCGGTGTTTTGCGAGTTACTGAGGGAGGTGAAGCTTTGGCAGCTGGCAAGGCGCTTGTAAGTGCACTTGCTTTGTTTCTCTTGAAGCATGAGCTGGTACTTGTTTTCGTCAAAGGTGATGGTTAATGAAGCTGCCATTGTTAGTTTGGAAAACTTCTGAAACAAGACCACGTCCATTAGTAATCACAAGAATATGGTAATCATAAATGGAAGATACTATGGTTTTGTTTTTTCAAATTGCTCAGGGGACATGGCCCATTCTGAGCGTAATAAATAAGGCAAAGGCCATAGAGGGTACAATTGTTCTGAACGCAAGTATGGCTGGCTCGAAATGAGTTTTCCAGTGACTGCTAGAAGCAATTGTAAACCTTAATTCAAGTTACCGAGAAGCGAAGCTCACTCAAGGTAAAATAATATAAGGTTGGAGATACAAATGTGTCGGTCGCGAGTACAGTAGACTTGAAAGGGCATACTAGCACCGCTAGACACAAATGTTGTAAATCGCATCCTTGAAAAGGAGACGAGATGGGATTTTTTTGGAAGGTCAAGATTGAATTCTCAAAAGAGAGCAAATAGTATTCCAATCCAAATACAGGCTCAAACATTTTTGCGAGCGCTAAATCCGAAAAGGAAGGAACCAGGATTTCTCATATTTGAATCCAATAATGACGGAAGTTTTTTTTTTTTTTTTTGAAAAGTCAAAATTGAATTCATAAAAGAGAGTAAATGGTATTCCAATCCGAATATAGGCTCAAACATTTCTGCGAGCACTACATCCGAAAATGAAGGAACCAAAATTTCTCAAATCTGAATACAATAGTGAAAGAAGTTTTTCTTTTGTTTTTTTTTTTGAAGAGAGATTTTTTTCTTTTGAAGAGTGCACATAGGTCTTCCAATTCGGTCTTATGAAACCTTAGTGGATAGATCGGCCCCCAGGTAAGGGTAGGATTACTTAATGAACCCGTTTGAAGGACTCTTGCCTTGAACAGTCTAGCTGCCTCCATACTCTGGACAAGGCTTTTCTTAGATTCACTTTTGTCAAAGAACGCAATTGGTGCAACCTTAACGTGTTTTTTTCTTTTATTATTATTTTTTTACTAATAGACCCATTAAGGAGATGAAAATAGCCCCTCCCAATCCGAACGTTGGCTCAGTGATTTCCGTGAGCCATTATACGAAAAGGACAGAACCAAAGTTTCTCCAATTTGAATCCAAAAGAGAGAAATTTGAAAAAAAAAATTTAATTTTTTTGAAAGATCACCAATGAACCCATCAAAGAGAGGGAAATGGCCCCTCTCAATCCGAATGTTGGCTCAGCGATTCCCGCGAGCCATTGTACGAAAAGGAAAGAACCAAAATTTCTCCAATTTGAATCCAAAAGAGGGAAATCTGATTTTTTTTAATAAAAAAAAGTCAAGATTGGATTCACAAAAGAGAAGAAATGACATTCCAATCCGAACAAAGGCTCAGCGATTTCCGCGAGCGCTAAATCCGAAAGGGAAGAAACCAGAATTTCTCAAATCTGAACCCAACGAAAAAAAACATTTTTTTTTTTTTTTTTTTTGTTTTTGAGAAAAGAAAGAAAGGAAAAAAAGTGAAAGACAGAAATTTCCAAAGAATCCCATCTCATGTTTTTTTTTTTTTTAAAGATGCAAGATCCAACATAGGCCACTAACTAGAAAGCAGCCAAGGAACCTAAGCATCATGTTCTCAAATGAATGAGTCCCACCGGGTATGCCGACTTGATGGTCCCGGCTTTTCTTGCCTTCCTCCGTCCCGGGTCCACCAGGGTACGGCGAGGCAAAAAAAAAAGCGAGCATCAACATTTTGTACGGGTATGCCAGATTTTCTATTCTACTTGGAATTTGAAGTGGTGATCCGGATATTTACCTTCACAAGAAGAAAGGAAATCAAACTTTTTTTCTAACTTTCCATTGCACATGTATTTTAAGAAAAGAGACAGATTTAGAATGTCGTGAGAGGCGATTTTCTTTAGTTTGCCGTGAAAGGCGGTTTTGTGCCGTAGAAGGCAATTTTGCCATGAAGGGCGTTTTACAAATCTTATCAATAATGAAAGACAAGAATTGCGATTTTTTGTCTCTTAAAAAAACAAAGTACAATAGAAAAGTAAGAAAGAGGAATCTGACTTCTCAGGAGATTGTGGGGACTTGTTCAGATTGACGATCGCAAGTCATGTATGGACTCCGCCATCGTCCTTTAGATGAGAACACTTAATGCTTTAATTCACTTGACTTGTCTTGAACTTCGGATTTTTAGAGGACAAAGACCAAGGGAAGGTCCTATATTCCATAAAAATCTGGGTAGACAGGCTGAAAAGCCACATCTAGGCCACATTGGATGGAAGAAGAGAGGAAAACCTTGGGGGGGTGGCCCCCCAAGGGACTTCGATCACGTTGTAATGTTTTCTGCATCGTTTTCTTTAGAGCAGGAAAGCTTCTTTGTGCAGAGGTTTTCAAGGCAATTTTCCAGAACTCTTCGGATGATTTTTTCGGCCCCTTTCCCTTTGGAATGACCGCCTATTTATAGACTTTTGGTGGCCATTTAGGAGGGTTTATGAGCATTGATTACATTAATGCTCCATGATGGGAGAAGTTACAAGTATTAATTTCATAATTTTGTAACTCATTTTTCTTGGATTCTGATTGGCCGATGGAGAATAATGGGCATTTAATCTCCATGATGATGGGAGTTTCATGATTAATTATCATGATTAATCTCCATAATGATAGGAGTTACATGGTTAATTGCCATGATTAGTTGGACTTGTAACTCCCATTTGCTTGCTTCTGATTGGGCCCTCCAAAATAATTAGTTAATGACCGCATTAACTTGTCATAAACAGGTTAATTAACAGCATTAATTGGTCGCCAAGTCGCTTGAAAAGTCGTGGGCCGCGCTGCGTCTTTTGGAATTCTTCTAGAGATGATCATTGATAGATTTCCATGTTGATCGACATCGGATGACGATGAAATTTCAGACATTGATTGGTACCAATGGGCCAGCAACATCTGTCCCATCGATTTCTTGATCGGTCGGGCAGAAAGTGTCCTTTCTTGGTTGACCGGTTGGCGATTTCGGAGTGTCCGATGATGATCGAATGATTTTGCCAGCGGATCCGTGATGTTGATGAAGATCGACGGATATCATGCCTCAAAAATCAGAATTTAAGAAAATCATAGGGGCCAAACATTGCGAAACGCGAAAAGAATAGGAAAAACGATCATTTCGGCCAAAATCTGGCGACCCGGATTTCCAAGGTCGCCGGCGACCATGCACCCATGGTCGCGGGAGACCATGGGCCAAGGTCGCCGGCTACCATGGGACTTTGGTCGTCGTTCGGTCGCCGTTTCTTGGCCCTTTTTTCAGGCTTTTTTGCTTCTTTTTCCTCCTGTATTTTTCTTGACATTTTTCCTCATTTATTGACTTGATTCTTTTAAAGAAAACCTATCGAGAAGTTGTACAAATCAGAGCACAAAGTTTCCTATTTTTGGAAAAGCGGAAGACTTTGTAACTGATTTTCCGCAAAGTGTTGAAACTAGGTCAAACGATGTCGGAATGACCTGAAATTTGTGGTGAAGCTTCCTGAGCATTATATAGGACCAACCATGGGCTTTTATTTGAGTTTTGATGCCGTTTTGGGTTTTTTCGATGCTAGGCATGATTTCACCGTGCGGAAGATGTCGAGCTTTGATGTACGGTCAACCAATGTCCGACTGACCTGAAATCTGACAGGGAGGATGTCGAGCTTTGATGTACGGTCTACCAATGTCCGACTGACCTGAAATCTGACAGGGAGCCTATTGGAGTCATTTTGAGACGATCCATTAGCTTCGATTTGGATGACATAGTCCTGGGGAGCTCCACCGCCTGTAGGCTTGATTTTGCTTCCGAGCATCAAAGTTAGGTCAAACTTTGTAACCGATTTTCCGCTAAGTGTTGAAACTAGGTCAAACGATGTCGGAATGAGCTTATTGGAGTCATTTTGAGATGATCCATTAGCTCCGATTTGGATGATATAGTCCTGGGGAGCTCCACCGCCGGTAGGCTTGATTTTGTTTCCCACCGTCGGAATGACCTGAAATTTGACGTGTAGCGCTTTGGAAGCATGTAGAAGCTACCCATGTGCTTTGTTTGATGAGTGGCAGCATTTGTGGTTTTCGCAGCCGAGAGGCTTGATTTCACCATTTGAGAGTTGATGGAGGGTTAAACGGTGTAGGTTTGACTTGAAATTTAACGTGGAGCCTTTTGGAGGTATTTTGAGACCATCCATAGGCTCTGATCGAAGATCTGTTATCTTCGACTCTGTCACCGCTGGGAACTCCTACTCAGCCGTTGGAGGATTAAAGTTAGGCCAAATGGTTTTGAAATGACCCAAAACTTCATGTGTACCCTTCTTTTGGCTATTTTGAGGGATCTTGCAATTTTTGTTTGATTCTAACAAAATCTAATACTTGAAGCAGCTTTGCCTGTTTGTAGTAGGATGCGGCTCCATGTAGCTTTTGATGTTGAGGAGGCAAAGTGACTTTTTTGGTGTCAACACCTAAGTGTAACTAAAATTAATTTATATTCTAAAAGAATAAATTAAAATTTATTGTTTTATAGTGGGGTTTTAGGTGGGATCCACTCGAGATCCTCACTAACAGTTTCATGTGGCCTATATATTTTTCTCCTTATATATATATATATTTTTTTGTATGGATTTTCTTTTAATTTTAGAAATGACTTAATTACTTAACGGGTTAACGGGTTGGGTTGTGTAACCCGTTAAATTAACGGGTCGTGTTTGGGTTGGATTTTTTGACTCGTTAAGTTAACGGGTCGTGTACGGGTTGAGGTGATTTTAACATGAATTCGTTAACAAGACACAATTGACAGCCCTAGTTCAAACCCCAACAATTGCATGTTTTTTTTCTACATATAAAGTATTTTTAACCAACTCTAACCTCTCCACCAATCAAAGCTTGCCATGGCACAAATCTATGTGAAATGATATGCGCCAATCAAAAGCCTCCAAAATGAAATGAAGGACCACAAAAAGCACATTTGCATGCCTCCAAATCAAATTGAAGCAATCCATGTGAAAGTAAATGAGCCAATCAAAAGCCTCCAAGTTGCAACCAATCAATTGGGAGCAATCCTTATGAAAGGAAATGAGCCAATCAAATGACCTCAATGTTTCTATAAAATGGGATGTATTTGTAGAGAAAGGGAGTTCTTTTTAGCAAGTTAGTCTTTTTGCAATGTTATTTTTACTTTTAGATTGTAATTAGGAGCTTATTTGTAACTAATCTAGAGAGAGTGTGTAATTGACAATCATTAATAAAGATTTGGAACTCTTTCTTGATGTTTAGTGGCTAAAGCTCTTGGATTAGGCTCTCCTTTTGAAGCTAAGTAATGTGATTAGTTCAATCATATGCATGTTTTAGTTTAAATTCTTTACTTGTGTCTTGAATGATTAGTGGATTTTAGATCTAACTGTGCTAATCTCTCTCATTTCTCGTGCTCTACCTCTACACTTGATGCTTGAATAATCTCAATTGATACTTTGTAGTTAGATTAAGTTCTCTCACATAACATGCTCTAGAGCCCTTATCTTTGATCTTTTGTAACTTGATTTTGATGATTAATTGTTAGGGTAGTTGGGTTATGATCTATGATCTTGACTTTTGATTTTCTTTACTTTGATCCTTATTGATATATCATCTAATCCAATTAGGTAAGAAATTGCTAATTGAATTGTAGATTTAAGAGTTGAATTAGAACGTGCCTTGTTTGAATTAATTACATACTTAATGGATTCTGGATTGCCTAATCTCTTATTTTTATTGTTGTTAATTTAAATTTTTGTTTAATTTGTTATTTTCACTTCTAGATTGTTAGATCTACACTTCATATAATTTGTTTTAAAATCCTACACATTTCACACCATATTTTCACCTTAAATCTTCCATTTCCACCACCATTCATCCAATAGTTTAGTATAGCATGTTATATTAGCTTAGATCTTATTAATTTCATATTTTAAATTGTTAATTAATTGTTTACATTGCATAGTTTAATAGTTTTAATTGTTTGCTTCAATTGTCTATATTAGCTAAATCTTAGTTCAGTTCTAATTGGATTCATTGCTTATATTCCATCCTCTCTCTGGGATCGATAATCCAGACTCTTTAGTCATTTATTACTTGACGACACCGTAGTCTTGCGGTTAAGCGTTGCACAAATAAGTGTCAATCACATCGCACATTTTCTTCAATGAACTCTGCTAATAGCTTTGCAAATGCTTGCTGATGTGCCGTTCCCATTAGTGGTTTAGAGCAACAATGTTTGGAATTATACTTTCAAACTCTAAAGTATGACCAGAATCTACCAAGGAGGCATGTATACGCCAGGGACAATCGACTCTTTTATAACTTGCTGTGACAAGAATGTTAGTCCTTTTGTGTTTCAAGGTGAACTTGTTGTATATTACGTATTTTGCTAGAGCTCTTCTAAAAGCCTCACAATCAGGAAACTCCCTACCTAGCCACATCTCCTTCGCTGAACTGGTCCCTTTTTCTGGCATGACATTATCAGGGACCATCGTGTCCACGAAGGGAGATTCTGGAATGTTGTCTTGTTGATATGTGCTTATAGTATCTCTTTGGAAACCTAATTCAATTAATTGAATAGCTGTTGAACTTCCATTCACATCCACATTAGTTGCGGGAGCACCTATAAAGCTATGCGCACTTTCGCTTACATACACATCAAGCAGTTCTACATTGATTTCTTCGAACATGGATTAATCATCGTTTGCAAAATCATTCATGGTTGTTGGGAAATTGATATTGCAATCCTCTTGTAGATTGATTGTAGGAAAATTTTTAACAGGTGGAGGTGACGGTGATAAGACACCCTTTCCAATGCTCAGGGCATCTTAAATGGTTTAGTTCCTTTCTTTCTGTACAAACTTGCAATATGGAGTCACGAAAAAAGGACCTACTTTCAATTCAGGCATAAAATGGTGAAATATGTATTTATTTCAGCACATACCTATTCCCATGAGTGTGTTGGGAAGTGCCTTCATCTCATAGCCTTCTTAAAAAGAATAATAATATCCCTTTTGCTAAACTGCTTGACAATTTCAACAAACCATTGATATCATTGTCATCATTGATATCAATCAATGAAAAAAAAGCTACCATTGTGTAGAAGATACTTTAGAGTTATCCCATCGGAAGTTGTTGCCCAACTCAATGCTTCCAGAGCAATTTTGGAAAGCTCATTGTACGTGACATTGCTCGAGAGATATCCCATCTTCTGCTTTCCACCCTTGTATTGAGGGCAATTGAGCTCAAATTTAAACTCACTGTCATAATGATTTATTAGGTGCTTAATGTCTGACATGCTATTAGAACATCATAAAAAAGATTAATTAGTTAGACCATTCGAGGGTGAAAGATTATTAGATACTCAAGAGCTCCTTAGAAAGTTCCATTTCACAATTCCTTCTCACGAAACAATGTATGGGGTTTAGATAAAATTTGTGAATGTTTTCCTCCTTATTAGAAACTATTATGTATAAAGTATTTTGGTTATTGACATTTAAGTGAACGTAGTACTATGTATTACATTGTGGATTGCAAAAAAGTCAATAGCGCTCTTGTGCAACATATACCATATTCAACGACACAAAAAATAAATAGCATACAGTGAAAGAGAACATGTATTCTACCTAAGAATTATTTGTCCATGCATTAAATGAGAGTATATATATGATACGATGTCAATAAAAAGAGGAAATTGATTTCTAGAAGAGAAATTCTCATTACCTCCTTTGTGTAAACCCTAACAATAGCAAGAGGAGCTTGATACACAACTAATGGCGACGTCAATGGTGGAAACAAACAATAATCATCATGTTTCGCAGCAATACATACTCAAGGAAAGGGGCACTTTGCGATTGTGGAGAAGTGGGAAGATTGAACCTCGAAATCGCATCATATAGGGTTCGTGGACAGGGTCGGCACCGACCTTTTGCATTGTAAAACAGGATCGGCAACGACAATGTGACAAATAGGTAGGAAAAAAAATCGGCCAAATCGCTCTAGCAACACCATCTAAAGTGTTTGATTGGGTCACACGTGCGCATTATTTTTTTCGGTTAAATCCCCTAAAACCATAGTACCTTTAAAACAACTCATTTTAAAATCTATAATATTATTCAAAAATTGTCAAACAACAAAAATATTACAATATTTCAATATTACACTATTTTATTCTTGTAATATTTAAATCGATAAATATTGTATTCTAAAAACATCCAAACGGGCCCTTAGGTGAGTGAGATTTATGTGTCTAGGATTAAAGTAATATATTTCCTATTGCTGTTAGGAATGAAGTAAATTTACTTTTGGTTTTCTATATATTAATGGATGTAATTTAGTTTTAGTAGAAAACAATAAACTACTTTTGTTTGCGTTCTGAATTTCTCCCATCTAGCCTATTGACATGCATCTCTTCAATTCCTGTTAAATTTACAGCAATGTTTACATTCACATAGATGTATGATGTGAACCGACTGGAACATGCTAATATAGGACTAAGGGGTGGCAAACGGGTCTGCCTACTAACATCCTAATATAGTGACAGGGTGGCAAACAGGTCGGGTAGGGTTAAAACAGGTTGGGTTAACCTGAGTTGCACACCTATCTACAGATTAAAGCCCGAGGTTAATTTGAACAGTTTCCAAAATGAGTAGTGTAACCCCAACCCACACCCTGTGGTGATCAACCTGTCCCGATCCGTATAACCAACATCCAACCTGGGGTGACCCATGTAAATGGATCCGACACAACTTACCATGTAGAAGCACGGCCTAAGCCAATCCAATTCAATTATTTAGGCTACCTAACTAGGGTTTGGTTTGTAGGAAAAAAAAAAAAGAGAAAAACCTTGCATAAGAACTTAAACACAAACGGTTGAAATGGATTTAGTTATGCAATTCGACCCATTTAAATGGGTTCTGTGGGATTTGCGGATCGATTCGAACCCGACCCATTTTATTGCAGGCTAGATTCATTTGACCCCTGATCAACCCATATAAGATGCTGCTCGGATTATGAGAGGGTCAAATGTAGGTAAAATATGGGTCATATCAGATAGGGGTGTAAAAGAAAACCGAAAAACCAGCTAACCGTACCCAACCGAACCACGGTTAATAACCGTATTTCACGGTTCGGTTACGATTACAATTAATGAAATCCAAAAACCACATGGTTTGGTTCGATTACGGTTTCCTATAATAACTCACGGTTATTAACCGAATCGAACCGTAAAACACGGTTCGGTTAACCGCACACGGTTAACCGCACCATTATACAGATAAAAGAAAAAATAAGGGGGCTAAATGAAACAACAAATGTTAAGTGTATTTGAACTTTAAAATTTCCATATAAATTCCCAATTATATGTGTGTGTGGTGTGATAATTGTTAACACTCCTGAGTTGAACTAGATGACCAGCCCACGTAGCCAAATCTTTTGCATCTGGGCTGTACCTCAAACTCGGCCCTTATTTTTTATTTTTTTCGGATTAAGCTTATTTAATCTAAGTTTATATGAAGTTTAAAAAATGTCAAGTGTATTTGACAGTGTTGCTTGAGGCCTCTGATGTCAATGTTCTTGTGCTGTATCTGCTCCATGTGTCTTCAACAGGAAGTAGTGCTCTACTCACAAGGGATTAAGGTGAAGAGAGAAACAAGAGGGATTAGGGCTATTAGATTTTTCCACGGTAATTAATTGTAACTGAGCCGTCTAACACTGTTAGCCATGGTTCGGTTTTCCACGGTTTTTGTGGATACAGTTACGGTTACGGTTTTAAAAGACAAAGAGCCGCGATTACGGTTTGGTTAACAGTTTTCCCAAACTGACAGGTTAATCGAACCGTTACACCTCTTATATTAGAGGTCGGGTAAGAATCCCCTGCTCATAGAAAATCACGTATTCTTATATTGAATAAAATTAGAATTGACTGGCCAACTGAACTGGGTTCAACTAGAATTGATACCTTCACTAGTAAGATTAAATCAAATCAAGACACTAATTGAAAGCTAGTCAAAATCAATAAAAACCAATTTAAATCAGTAAAGAAAAACTAGAGTTGAACTATGTGAAAGATGTGAGATTTTTTATCTATGTCATACAAAAGAGCGGAATCTTTGATTTAAAGGCATTGACCAAAAAATTTCCCCCACATCATATGTTGAATTGGTTTAAATAACCATCTACTAAATTGAGGATTTTTAGGGAAAAATCTTCTTAGATTCACTGTAAACCAAAAGGAAATTAAAAGATATGAATCAATCGTAATGGTCCCAAGGGTTCATTTTTGTTCTTTTTTTTTTATTGTTTCACCAAGCGACGATATCCCCGCCCACCTAAGTATATGAGCGGAATTTTTTTTTCTCTTTATAACGGAGGGTGTCATTGCCCTTTAGGCCGGACTAATCCTCACGGGGCCCAGGGGGAGTCAGGTAAATCCGTTGTGGCCCCAGTATGGTAGTGCAGTTTGGAACCCTTAACCTCCCGGAGAAAAACCATGGTTGTAGGCCAACTAAGCTATCCCCTGAGGTTTACGAGTGGAAAAATACCCCTGCTCATTTTTTCTCCTTCTTCATAGTTAAGTAGCAATATCATCGCCCACGTCAAATTCAAAAATAAATCTCAAATGATATCTCTGCTCATATATAAACCAAAAAACAACCCCTAAGACTACTAGGGTACATTCATACCTTGTAGGTCTTTTTGGTCTATCCTTAATACAAGGGATTTTTCTGATAAAATCCTCTATTTTTTTAATATATATATATTTAAAATTGAACTTCACCAATTTTTACTATGGGATTCAAAGCCGGATAAAAAAGGAGAAATACATTTCTTAGAATTTGGAGTTTTCCCAAACAAGCAGACCCCATCAATTGGGATGACTTTGATGATGATGATGATGATGATGATGATTTAAAGTTGTTTAAAATGTTTTAGATCTCAATTATCTGGATTAAATAGAACTAGGACAGAGAACCCGTGTTTCATACAATTCAAAGCAAATACAATTGCACAAAGAAAATAAAAGAACAATATCTATGACCTGTGCCTACAATTAAGAGGGGTAGTATAGAAGGAAAATAGGAGAAATGAAGAAAAGAAAAAAGAAAAATACGTAGAAATGGGAATAAGAGATATGAATAGAAAGTAACTTTTGCAGAAATTAGAAAGGAAAAATGGGGAAGTTACAAGAGACATGGATACTGAGAAATGGGTAGTTACATGAATAGAATGTAAGTTTTGCAGAAATTAAAAAGGAAAAATGGGGAAGTTACAAGAGACGTGGGCAGTGAGAAATGGGTAGTTACATGAAATGATTAGCATTGCAAAAGTGGAGAAAAAAAAAAAAAGGTGGGAATAATCGGCCGTCAAAAAGAAAAAAAAAAAAAAAAAAGGTCTAGAACTTGGTCCCATCTGTCCATGCTACTGGTTCACCTCGGATCCGGTTCTTGTAACACAATGATATGCCCTGATGACAGCCGCAACCAATGGCTTCTCCCTGCACATCTGCAAGTACAGAGTCCAGAGCAGATGGACACAGGGAAAACCTCTCCCCAATGCCATACATAGCCTTCCATTCTTCCTTCGCCCACGTAAACACAGCAAAATATGAGAATCGACCCATTTCATCAGGACTCTTGAAACCCATGAGAACAAACAATACCCATTTCACCTGCGTTGTATACCCCTGAATTAACACCCACCTTCTTACCTTTCTCATTTTTAATCTGACAAGGCGAGAGGAATCAGCCCAAACCCCTTTCTTTCCATGCAAACACCAAAACCATCAGATGATGAGAATAAGAAAAAACCATTTCATCTCAACCCCTGCAAGAAAACACCCACATTACATTTCTCAGTCTTCATCTAGCTAGGCAAGAGGAACCACCCCAAAACCCCTAGTCTCCATCATATCCTTAGCACCCAAAACCATCAGATGATGAGAAAGAAAAGAACCCATTTCATCTAAACCCCCCCAAAAAAAGCCACCACCTTTTTACATTGTTCATTCCCCATCTGTGGAGGCAGGAGGAACCATCCCCAAGACTCTTTTTCTTCCCATCCAAACATTTGCACCCAAAACCATCAATGATCAAAATAAGCAAAATTCATTTAATCTAAACCCAAGAGAAAAAAAACCCACCTCATCACATTTCAGGAAGAGAGAGAGAGGGAGGAGAAAATGTGCTATGTGGGAAAAGCTACAAAGATTTTCATAATCATTGTCTCTGTTTTGGTGATGTTTTCCATGGTTTTGGTCTTTAGATTCTTACACCATGGACATCGGAGTGCTGGCAATTGCGCCAATGGCTGCCATCCGGTGCTTCCTGTTCCAGCCACTACACCCCCTCCTACCATGACATCGCCTCCGGCCACCCCTTCGTCTGCGGCGCCTCCTCACAGCCCACCGAGCGTGGACCCTTGGCAGACGCCAGGACCAGTGCATTCATAGCTTGATCAGGTAGTTTAACTTATTTTCTTCTTTTTTATGCAATTTAGTAAATTGTTTTCTCATTTTTCCTTTTTTTAATATCTATTTCCTTGAATTTGTTCATGTATAGACTACAGAAGGATTTGTGTCTGGTTTAACTTTGCCTTGGTTTCTGACAGTTACAAATTACCATTTGCCCTTGTTATTTTTTTGGGTAGAAAGGGAAATTTTTATTAGAATACAGAAGGGAACCCAAGAATACTTTTGGGTAGAAAGGGAGATTTTTATTAGAATGCAGTAGGGAACCCAAGAAAGGGCAGCTACAAAACAGGACCAGCTTATGAAACCAATCCGGGAAAGGGTCAAACTACAAAACATTCTTAACATTCTTGATCTGAGTGTGGAGTGAGTGAGCTGCCTCATTCGTCTCCCTAGGAG
Source organism: Persea americana (assembly GCA_029852735.1). Taxonomy (NCBI): domain Eukaryota; kingdom Viridiplantae; phylum Streptophyta; class Magnoliopsida; order Laurales; family Lauraceae; genus Persea; species Persea americana. Next base: position 27,182,038 of record CM056818.1, on the reverse strand, counting down.
TATAATCAGTATAAAACTTATCAAAAGAGTTAGTAGTTCTCAAAATGTCCGAAATAACAGATTCAATAATTCATTCAGCTTCACCATTTATAGCCTTCACCACTTCTAAGGTGTCTGAAAACACAACCCCTTTAGAGAAATCTCCTGCCTCGGCCATCTCTAGCACAAGAGAATCACTTGTGCTTTTGCTACTTTGAATGAGATTAGATTTGATCCCTTAATAGCCCCTGCACCTTATAGGATACAATTATAATCGCAATACAACCAAAAGCAACCTCCCCCTTGGTTATCGGCAACGCCCCATCCGAAAAAATGATGACAGCCTCATTCCAATCCTGCCACTCAAAGCATGGCAAAGAATAGTTCTTTCATTCACCTTTTCTTCCGATTTGTTTCTTAAAAATGTAATTGTTTCTTGCTTTTCAAATACTCCACCATTAAGATAAGACCCATGCTTTCAGTAAAGGATCATTTAGCAGGGGATGAGACTATTGAGAGGGGAGTCAGTCCATCTACTCCACCAATTAGCAATACTATCAGAAAAAAATAAAAAACGAATGTGGTCGAATACCCATCCACGAGCCAAACAAAACTGCTCATGCGCGACAACGGTAGAATAAAATATGCTCAGCCATCTCCTCTAGATTACATATGGGCCAGGCTGCTTCGATAATATTAACTTTAGAGTTAAGCAAGGTTCATAGCGGTGTAGCCTTCCTGAGACTCTTCCAGCCAAACAAAAGAAACCCTCAATTCTAGTTAATATCTGAAATTGTATCACTTCCTTGGGGTGTTATGTTACTATTTTTGAGTGAGGGAATTTAGCAGATTTGCTTGATCAATTGATAAAAAACCACTCAGCAGTCCTATAATTGCATCATACCAATTTAGAGACTCTTCAGTGCTACAGATTTATGGTATCTTGAAGAAGCATTCCCTAGGCGTTACCATCTCTGTAATTGAAAAAAAGAAAGCAATAAATCTTATGGTCTATGATATCCCATAGTTGGAGGCCCTATTACAATTGTTATGGATCCTTTTCATTATGAATGGTATGTTCATTTCAGCTTTACCAAAAATTATCTCATGAATACTGTTTAATTAAGAATGAGAGTCACTGATGCCTGCATCAAATGAAACAAAATCAATTATCTGTCATTAGAAGTAAAATTAAATTTAATAATCACATTTGTAATCCATATCCTCTTCTAATTACATATTATTTCACATTATATTTTCATCTATTTACATTATCGAGGCTACATTATCGAGGCTCTAATTCGGTAATCGGCTCTTCATTTGTAGAGCTAGATATTAGTTTAGTGGTGGACCGATCAGGCACATTTATCTGCCAATCGTACTCTTTGGAGAGAACATCAGATTCCATTCTGGTCACAACAAAATATGCGGGAGGTGATGGCAATGGGACTGTGGTGGAGCAACTATCGAGCATGAGAACCACCAACGACATGGTGGGCCTATCAGTAACATTTTCTTGGACACATAATAAACCGATGTGGATGCATCTCAACACTTCATTTACTGGATAACTTTCACCCAATGATGAGTCCAACAACTCTCTTGCTCGTCCGTCCTTCCAGTGCCTCCATGCCTGCAAAAATTGATCATCAAGTATATTCGACTTAAAAAAAAAAAAAAAAAAAAACAAAAGAGGTTTGCTCTAGACTTGTGTTCACAAATTTGTTGAGCCATAAACCAGCAATTTTCAATAAAAATCAGATTACATTCTAGTTAATGAAAATAGCACTGGGCTCTTGCCAGAGTTCCTAGTGGTGATAATTATGCATATGCATCATGCATATGGGGTTGAGAAAAATTAAGAATTTAAATCTTTATGATATTCTTTTTATAGATTTTCTACCAGAGAAATTAATTCTACTATTTCTGATGAGAACAGGATATGACTGGTCTCTGCCAAATGTAGTTTTGAAACTCTTAAGCATTCAAATCCTATACCATATATGCTCAGGAAATTGGAGAGCTCTGTCACAAGAAACCATTCAAATTGCATTTATTTTTTGGGCACAACCACACCCACTAGTCAATCTTCTCCAATATCTTCAGTTATGTAGTTGTCAGGAGCAAAATCGTGAAAAAGAAAAACGAAAAAAAATTTATGATGTTACACTTTTTACTCACATAGCTTAGAAGGTCCTCAGCGCGATTTGATTGGTAGAAGTTATTATTCTTATGACCAGTCACAATCTCCAAAAGTAAGACACCGAAGCTAAAAACATCTGATTTAACTGAGAATTGGCCATGCATAGCATACTCTGGAGACATGTATCCACTGCAAGGGATAGTCAAAACAGTCAAACTATCTTGTTATATCAATTAAAACTATAATTTTTTTTCTTTCATATAGCTATGAAAATAGTTATATTTTTGTCATTTTGAATCTGAAAGTTCAAGACTTACAATGTCCCGGCAATTCGACTCGTGTTGCCTTGAGTTTCATCCACCCCAAAAATCCTTGACATTCCAAAGTCTGAAATTTTTGGGTTCATCTCACCATCTAGCAAGATGTTGCTAGCTTTGAGATCACGGTGAATTATCCTAAGTCGAGAATCTTCATGTAAATATTGAAGGCCTCGAGCAATCCCTTGTATGATCTTGTAGCGTGTTTCCCAATCCAACTGTGTCCGCTTGCTTGGATCTGCACAATCGTTAAATTGAACATCATGTTGAACTGTAGGTTTGTCTAGCAAGCAACTGAACAAAAATATGGCTGATGGTTAAACACTTAAACCTGTCTTGGTATCACAATGTCTTTGGTACATGAAAATGTGTCTAACATCATCTTTGGATGATCAATATTTTGGGTATATGCATGATTAGATTCTCAAATACATACATCTAAATACAATATATGAAAATTTTAAGCAGTATTTTCGTATTCATAAGTTGGACAAAGGACTTGCTGAAGTATGCAATTATCAGATATGTCTGAAAGGAATGAAGCAATCTTCAAGTCTAGTTATCATTCTTGCTAACGTTGAATTCCATAGATTTTGAGCATGATGGGTAATAAAAATACAGATGTAGAGATAAAAGTAGAAGAAGCCAAACCGAATAAAAGGTAGTCAAGGCTCTTGTTGGTCACGTATTCGTATATAAGTATCTTTTCTTCAGCTTTGATGCAGCAACCCAAGTGTCTAACAAGGTTCCTGTGTTGAAGTTTTGAGATTAGTACGACTTCATTCTTGAACTCATTCGCACCTTGCCCAGAATTCCTGGAGAGTCTCTTCACAGCAATTTCTCTTCCATCCAAAAGCCTACCCTGCAAACAGATTAACGTGTATTCATTTGATGGTTTGATGCTAACATATATGCAAAAGTATCATTTGAGGTCATATTCCTGAGTATCATTTGAGGTCATATTCCTGTAACTAAGGTCTTTGAAAATCAATTGTCGAACAGTTGAACCATGCAGGCCCTTTTCAACTTCATGGACTCAGTTGTGAATGGAAGAAAATAGTCCTAGTGATGGAGAATTGTTGAACCATTTAGGCCCTTTTCAACTTCATGGACTCAATTCTCTGCAAGGTCTTGTATCTCTTGAATTCCAATGAATAAGAGGGAGAATTTAAGAGGCACTACAGTGAAATGGAAGAAATAGTCCTTGTGATGTTCCAAATGCTAAAACAAGAAATTCATTTTTGAGATTTGCATTTGAGGAATTTCAACGGCAAGACTTCTTGCAAGAACTTGAGGCTTTTGACATTCTCTAGACAGGAATTCTTCAATTTCTGGCAATCAAACTGAACCTTTGGAATATGCCCAGCTGATCCAAACACTAGTCATTAATTTCAAGTTTTAGCTAAAAATGTCAGCCTTTATAATTATATAGTTATGATTCAGTCAAGTCCATATATGTTGCTCAAACTCTTATCGTAGGCCCGGTGACCCAACATGTTAGAGTCCAGGCTGACATCTCCAATACAACTAATAAATAAGTTGGGTTTTTCTTGACTTGGACCTGCCTGTTACCATGCATTGCAATATTGATATTGAAAGCCAGGAGAATAATTGACGTGAGCAGCTGTAATGGTGAATATTATTTTGAATAGAAAATGGAACTTGTGTTGGGCCTCATTGGCCTGGACCACACCATCTTAGCCCCAGTTAGTCCACATTGATGATAAATGTAGGCCCATTGATGTGGATGTGGCACATTTTGGATCAATTCTTAGAAAGATCGATACATATTGGCGCCGAAGTGCTGCTGGTATTGAAAACCATTATGCTGCTCTTATAGGATAGTCATACCAAACCCAACCTTAGGGTTGCAAGTCAGGTGGGTTCCCAAGCCCGGTCCGAGCTTGGATGAAATAGGAACTGCCGGGCCAGAGCCTGAGCCTAGATTTCATGATCTAAACACAAGCCCGCAATGAGGAAACTATTTCAGCCCCTTCAACAGAGTAAACCCTTAACCAGTTATGAATTGAAACTCACCTCAAATGGACAATCTCTTAAACTATACTAGCTATTGGATTGAACTTAAAGACTGTTTAAAAGTTAGAGATTCATAAAACAAGGGTTGGGATGAAAGATTTTGGCTTGATTTTGCTCAAGATTTAATCCATAAGAAAATCATTCTATTGCCCTATTCCCCATGATAGGCATCCTTTTTGGTCGGTCTCATGAGGAACTACGATTGTTTGAGAGGTACCCCTTGGCTGAAAAATGCCTATTATACCAATGATCAATCCAATCCAATCCATCACCCCCAGAATTGGCTTAATCCCCTTTTTAAATTGTTCCAAAGGTTCCTAACATTTGAATTTTATCTCAATAAGTTGTACGATGTGCAGTGAAAAAACTTTGAAGAGAAAAACCTCGAACTAAGATCATTTGATTGGCAGATTGGCCTGATACTTATTCTTTTCCGTGTTGCATGCCCTATTCAACACATCCCAATCCATTCTACCCACATGAACAAAGTATGTGGTCCTAACAGCAGATGATGTGTCCAGCATTATCCATTTTCCCATGGCTGATATATTTTGTACCGCCGACAAATGGGACCACACTTTATCTGTGAAAAAATGGTAAAGTTTATCCCACTCTTCTTTTTTAATGTTTTGTTTGGCTTAAAGGAGAAAAAGTTTGTTGCCCACTTTACCCAACTGCTGCATAAAGATAAAGCTAATATGTCAAGTCAGGTGGGAATTGAGACCCACTTTCCACTGCATAACTTTTCAAAAGCAGCCCAGAATTTGATGCTCCTGGATGTGAGCTTGGGGATGTGAAAGTCTTTTTGGGAGAGGCAGGTAGTTTTATAGGACTGTGGATATATAATTGTCCTCACGTGAGATTTGAAACTCTAGTAAAAGAATAATAGCATTTTAAATTTTAGAGGATAACTGGATAAGCCATCACATCATATCAAAATAACCCCAATATTATAAATTCTAGTAAAAAATTCTCCTAGAAGTAATAGGGCACAAGTGGCGTAACCTTCATGTCCTATTTATTTACACAAAGGATTATATCATATAAAATTAAATAGTCAAATCAAGAGAAAAAGCAAGATGAGGGAGTTGAAAGTAAATGCACAAAATAAAATAATACTATGGTAAAAGGGCACAAAATGACCAAAAACTATATATTTAAAAGACACTTAATGACAAAAAGGGGATGAGTACTTTTTGTGTCTTTTAGTACTTTTACGCTCAAATCCATCTTCTTTTTCACCCTTTTAATCTGATCCTTAATTTTATTTCACTTGGATCCTCATGTAAACAAACAGGTCCTAAGAATTTTTGTAGATAGGATCCTATAAGATAGGACAGTGAAAATTTTACATTTTTTACATTATTCTGTATATGATATCTTACATTTATAGATTATTGAACCTTACAGGGCAAAAAAACAATTTTTTATCGTCTTCTTTGTATGAACTACTATATAGATAAACTTTTTAAAAGTCAACAACCGATAAGCAGAAGTCAGGTTTAAGAACACCTACATAGTCAAAACTCCAAGTAAGATTTGAGCCAGTTGCACCTTAGGTATTAGGTTAGAAGGGTGGATTAGCTTACCCAGAAAAAAAAAACATGGGTATTGAAATTGAAAAGCTTGTATTATTAGTGCTAAAAGTTGATACATATCAGTGGATTCGGAATAGTATATCGTTGATACCAGTATGCTTCCACTTTATAGTGAAATAGAAAAATGAATTACTACATTGTGGGTTGAATTATATTTATGCCACTACCAACACTTAGGTTGGTTGGGGCACTCCATAACCACCCCGAGGTCTCAGCATCGAAGCCTGCCAATGCGTTGGGACCCCAGGCTCTTATATAGCCCGACAAACCCGGTGAGTGGAAACAGGAGGAGGCCACCACCCCGGGGGACTAGTCAGGTGCTCAAAGAGGCCTTGGACACCCCCTGTCAGCTAAAAAAAAAAAAAAGAATTATATTTATGCCACTGTTAATCAGTTAATGTATTGATCATTTTACAGTACTAATATAGATTATAGGGCATGAGGATGAGAAGTCAAACAAATAGACTAGATACAAACCAGGACTTCCATCTACTAACTTTCGATGCAATTATGATATATCATTGAAAAGCTGCTTGTGAGTATTTTTTAACTTAGCAAATTTGCTAACATCAATTTTTCTCATTTTGGTTAAATTACAGTTCATTTGTTAATTAAGTCATTAAGGAACATTATATAATGTATTTATATTGTTTGAAATCTAGAAGCACATCTTTACTGGTTTTTTAAGTTAAGAGTTAAGTCAGTAGAGGAGTTTCTTACTGTTACTCATCAATTTGAATTCAAATTTTTTATTTCAAATTTGTGATCCTTGTTCTTATCTTTCTTAGCACAAGTTCAGAAGTCGGTTGTTCAGAGGAGTGATGATGGTCTTCTACTTTTATATTCACATCTTCTATGCTAAAAACCAGTTATTATAAGCAGATGTGGCACCAACACCACATGATCGGTCCAGCAACATTCAGAGCTAATATTTTATGCTGCCAATAGATCATGCAACGATTTTAATGATTTGAAGTGTGTACCCTTCTTTACCAGCTGCTCCTTAAAGACAAAGCCATGTGGGTCCCACTTCCCACTGTAAAACTCTTCCCTATAAATTTAAGACCTATACCTAAGTACGCCCATAAATTATAGTTTAGTCATTTGAATGAATGGTTGGTACCTTATATACAGGACCAAATCCACCTTCTCCAAGCTTGTTTTCAATAGAGAAGTTGTTGGTGGCTGCCCGGATGACCCCAAAGTCAAATTGCAAGGGATCAAGACTTCTTGCCAGGGATTCTTGTTCCTCTATTTCTGAGAAAGTCACACCTGTGGTCTCTTCTGCATCTGCACAGAGTGACAAAACAGAGGAATTTGATTGAGAACCCATGAAAAGTAGTTTTACACAAAGTGATTTCCATGAAAAAAAGGTCATGTATCTCTCTCTCATCATTTGGGACAGAAATGAGCCAATGGACAACTACCTTCAATAAGTTCTTTTATATATATATATACATATATCTTGTCTGGAGAATAGAACTTTGTATAATGTGGGATTAAATAGAAAACATCACTATTTACCAATTGGTGTTGTGTTTTCCTTCCCCTTCTTGTCCTTGTCCTTTCTTCTCTTTCTAAGCAGTAAAACAAAAATGGAGAGAAGCATCAGTGCAAGTACTGAAGGAACTATGGAGAGTATTATAATTCTCTTCCTGTTGCTTGCTGCAAAATGAACAGTCAAAATCTCCAAAGTCAAACTTCTGTTAATAATGAAAAACATTAAAGAAAAAAATCAGATAATATTAGTACCCATTTGCAGAATTTGTTGAACTTTTACCCCACAAGGCTAGGGCAGCCAAACAGTTATATTCATGGTTTAAAAACTCAGTTTTAGGGTTGTAATGGAATTATTCAATTTTTCTTTTTTTTGTTGAAATTAATCAAAATATCACATTGGCATAACAGACCCAAGTCAAGTCTTCTTTATTAATAGAAAAACTATATAAGGAGTTAGGAAATATAGTTTTAATTTAAATCACCACCTCAAAAACTAGTAGAAATCTAAAATAGGATTTCATTCTTAACCCTATTGTATTTAATGAAACCTTGTAAATATGATTAAAAGGTTAAGAAAGGGAGTTTCAATCTGGTTTTATTTGTACCATCCAAAACCAATAACAGTCACAATCGAAACCAATAACAGTCTCAAAAGCCACAAATTATCTGGCAAAGGTTGACATGGAAATTTGAAATCCTTGTCAATTAGATTGAGATAGTTATTTAAAGGAGAGATAGGATCTGGAGTCCAGATCATTCAAAAATCAAAATCCAGTTCTTCACTAATATAATTTCGTTCACTAGTAAATGCCCATTTCATTAAAAAAATGGAATTCACCCTATCTGGGAATTCCAAATTTCTGTCATAATTTCAAAGAGCACTAAGATAAGTAATTGATAAAGTAGCCCTTGGAATGACCCAAATTCTAGCATTCCAATTGCTTTTTAATATTAGCATTAGAGGAATTCCAATAAAGTTTGTTAACAAGAACTTGAGGGGTTTCAAAAAAATTCAGACAAGAAGATAATAATGGACTAGAAATACTGAAAGCTCACAGTTATCACCTGTTTCTGTTGATGAAGGAGGTGGTGGTGATCCAGCCCCTCCAAAGAAGCTGTACAGCTCAAACCTCACATTACAACTCGCGCCAAGAATTCGACCTCCTTGCCTTCCAAAACAACACAGTTTTATATTCTCAGAAGTCCTCTGCAGGCAACTATTGCAGTCACTTGGAGTAAGATCTCTAGTGCACTGCACAAGCCCATAGATGTTCTGGGTGCTGTTAATACTAGCTTGCCCAGTCGCAAACATGCGCTTAGAAGCATTAAAAGCAGCCTCAGAAGTAAGATTTTTCAGCAAACTCTCCAAAGCCCCGTTAAATTCATCTGGGTTTGAGATATTCTCATTGCTCCACAGATTAACAGACAAAGTTTCATCCACTATAGAGAAGAATCTTTGATCTGAATAGCGCAGTCGACATTCATCATACCTGTTAAGTACAAGTTAACTGATAAATTTATACATATTCATATTAAGAACAACGCAAAACAAGTTCAAATCTAATTCAATCAATTCTATCAAGATCTTAAGAGCGCGTAACATCTTTGTAGATCTACTTTATAATTCTAAACGCCTAGTAACATATCTGACAACCACAGCCTTTCTAATATGTTTTCTGCTAGTACCATATGCTCGCGCTTGTTTTGTTGGGGCACAGCTGAGATCTTTCTTGGACTGCAGTTCTGAGACAAGCACGGCAACCTTCGACGGCGACGTCACCTCTGCAGAGAACAAGGCCATAGACCTGATCTGGGTCTTTGCCGACGGTGTCGTTGGCGAAGCCTGTGGTGGCGCCATTAGAAGCTAGAGAAGAAAGGAGGAGATCAAGGTTTGTAGCGAAAGTGCTGTTATTGGTGTAATTGCCAGTAACCCCACAAGATGAGTAGAGAGGGAAAGCAGTGACAGTAGAGAAATGGAGGAGGATGATTAGGGAAGAAAGGAAAAGGTATTGGAGGGGTTTTGAGATAAGGAAATGCATCTTTCTTTTACATTTGGTTTGTTGCTGCTCCATGTGGAATGGTGAAGTTACAGTTCTGTATTTATATTATTTTCTTATATGGGTGTACAATAAATGGAAGGTTTTGAAAATAGACCCAGGTTTTTCAGTTGGGTTTGAGGTGAGGAATTGGAAGTTAAGCCTTGATCCCTGCTTTGGTCAATAATCCAAACTAGTTGAGCTACAAATGTGTTTGCATATAACACTTGTGTAATAAACATATGAAGTTATCATAAGTGGGTGGGTTGATGGAATTTCCTGGTTGGTCTTGTCAGTAATCATGGGAGTTTAAGGTAGGACAGGTCAGCCAAAACCCAAAACTAACCTAAGTTTGAGTCCACGGATGACAAATACATATCATACTCCGAATATTAAAGGAAAAAAAACCACCACCTGACACACTTCTAATAAGAGTGGGCTGGAGGCAGGTCACCAATTTAACCCAACCCATTGCCATCCCAAAAATGAAAGGCCAGAGAAATAGGAAGCAAATCTGATGTTTGTCATTGGTCAATATGAATTACATTTTGATCCATAATAACTCTCAAATTTTAGGACCCAAGCCCAAGGATACTTAGTTTAGTCTCAAGTCAAATCATGGGGCTAAAGGGCTTAGTTTAGTCTATAGTCAAATCATGGGGTTCAAGGATTTCTGGCATTTCATCTGCCTAATTTAATTGACACAAATCCTGGTGATCCGTACCTCAAATGGGAAAAGTATAAATTAGCATGGAAAATTGACACTTATATATATATATGATTGTAACACTTCAAAATTTCTATGGATTAATGGAAACTTCTATGTTAAAGACAAGGAGTTTTGAGGACTGTGTAAGATGAGGCTGAGATAAAGTCAACAAGTCAACATCTTGGGTCAGTTTTTAACTGTGGATTGGTTAAAATGACATGTCAAGGTACCACCCTGTATCCTTATCTTCGCACGTTGGCCTTGTTTCTTTATCTGTGCGTCTTCCACAGGTTACGGTTCCAGATGGACCTAGGTCCAGGCCGGGAGGTTAAACCCAAATCAACTTTATTTTATGCTTGTGTGAGATCATTTCCACTGTAACATCACTGTCTGAAAGACCAAAAAGGTTTGCATTTGTGTAATGCTGCAATTTCGCATTACACGAATTTCTGTTCCCGTGGTCCCACAGAAGCGGTTCTTGGGGGTGTTCATGAGCAGGGTCACGCCAGGTTGATGCATAACCAGGCTTGACCCCAATTTAGAAACACAGGCTATGATGAATATTGAATGAGCCACATAAAAAATCATCCTCCATCAAGAAGCACTTTTATTTCTCATAGAAAATGCTAGAAAATATACATTTTAGTTTGGCACTTTTAGCATGATGAATGAACTTGGGCTTGTTTCTATGGCTTGTTTGGAATTCAAGGAATTCCAGTATGGAGGATTTCTGAATTCTCAAATAGAGTGGAGTTCCCGAATCCTACTTTGTACTTGAGCATCTAGAAACTCCACTAAAAACTAAAGGAGTTGAAATTTCAGAAATACTATTGGTCAATTGAGACCTTTTAGGTAGCTGGGATTTTGAAATTCTTATCAAGAAACATAATATTTGCAAATGCCTAGGGACAATACGTCACATCATGTCCAAAATAATCCAATAAACAAAAAAAAAAAAAAAAACAAGCCCTTACTATAATTTCTGACAAGAGATGGATATCAAAGATAATGGAATCCTTCGATCCTCCTTTGTACTTGAGCGTCTATAAATTCCACAAAAAAGTGAAGGGGTTGGAAGTCCTAGAATTCCAAAGGTCATTTGAGACATTTTAGGTGGCTAAAATTTTGGAATTCTAATGAAGAAACATGACATTTGTAAATGCCACGGGGTAAGTCTTAGTGCCCGAAACCTCTTCTCAGCTTTCTTAATCCCGTTCTAAAAACGTGGATCGGCGTTTTTGGAGCAAAACCATCCTCAGAGCGTGGTTCGACCGAATATGGGATGAACTGTATAGAATTTTTGGTTTTCTGTGCATTTTCTTTTTCCATAAGCTTAACATTTATTTTTTGAATGAAGAAACTTCTTCTCACTTATTAATTATTGTCTATTTTATGTGATCAAATTGCAAAGTTAGATTTTTTTTCTCCATTTTTTATACTCGAATAGATGGATAAGATATATTTGTATGAATTAGTTAATTGCTTATAAACTCACAAGCACTAAAGGCACTCCTGACAAATAATTATTTTAAAATCTAGAGTTTCGCCACTCTTGCTCCTGCTCCCACTGCTGCCACCACTCCCGCTCTGCGCTCTAGGCACTTAGGTGCAAGTTATCACAATATGTTTAAAAACCCTAATATACCAAATTCTTGTTAGAAATTCTAGTAAAATAATAGCCCATGTTTCTTTATTCGGATTCAAGGGATTCCTATCTGGAGAATTTCTGAAATCCTCCTACATAGTGGAATTCCTTATAAATCATCCTTTGTACACAAGCATCTAGAAATTCCACCAAAAAATAAAGAGAGTGGAATTTTTATAATTTCAAAGGTCATTCGAGACCCTTTTAGGTGGCTGAAATTTTGAAATTCTTGGAAAGAAACACAACATTTACAAATTTTAGGGGACAAGCCATCACATCATATAGGTGAATTCCCAACGTCACAAATTCTCATGAAAAACTCTATGAAAGAAAGAGGAGGATTTGAAATGCCATTTTTCTTTTGTTCCACTTAGGAGGATTTAGGAATTCCGACTAAAGGACAACTTTTGTTCTAAGTTGAAAATTTGAGAATTCCATAGGTCGGTTGAGAGCTTATTTCATTTTAAGAATTCATAAAATCCTTGTCGAGAGAATATCAAATTCTTCAAAAGTTGTCCCCTAACATAATGGAATTCCTAAATCCTCCTCTTTGGTAGAGCATTCAGAAATTCCAACAAAATGCAAATATGTTAGAATTCTAGGAACCGCAAAGGTCATTTAAGAGTTTTTAGGTGGTCGGAATTTTTAACTCTAGCAAAGAAACATGGAATTCACAAAAGGGAACAAGCCATTGCATCATAATCATGAGTTCCTAAGATACCAGATTCTCATTAGAAATCCGGGTTAAAAGAACAGGTCCAACCCTTGTCCATCCCGGTGTTTATTAGATAAATTCATTCATCTTAAAACCTTTTTCAAGAGGGCTTGGATTTAAGTCGGGATCCTGTGACGATTTGCTTGCCCGTGTGCATGGCAGGTTGCTCGCGGTGACGTGGCGGACTGTGATTGGTCCACTCATGGTTACCATGGGGTAAATCCTCAGATGATCCCGATTCATTGGATTTAGGTTTTATACTTGCATCCGGGCACTTTTTTTTGTCCTAATATTCTTATGACCCTGACATCAACCCATTTAAGTCCAGCTCAAATCTAGCTTGTTCATAGCCAAATGCTAATTGTGGTGCTATTTAGCAGGGAAGCACCCTTTTCAACCATTTAATAGGTAAAAACAAATCTATTTTAACAAATATTACAAAAGAATTCTTTGTAAAGGAATAAAACACAACATAATTTATTTATATATCCTTACCCATTTTCCACAATAATTTAGTAAATTCCTTGTGATATTTTTCATTTGGAGAATTTTTAAAATATTAAAGCATTATCCATGAAATACCAATCAATGTAAGGAAAATATTCACCTGAGCACTTCACATCTAACTATTCCCAATAATAGGATCCACCTCTAAAAACATACAAGTGCATGTGGTAGTGTGCAGTGTGCAAGTGAATATTTTCCTTCATATAAATATCACAATAAGGTATTAGTTCCAAGATATCGTCAATAGTTGTGAGTTGTGGCATTGGAAATATCCAAGCAGCATGACCGTGGGATCATTGTTACAAATATCCGATTATTTGTTCTTGAAATGGCATCTCCCCTATTAAGTAGCAATATTTTCAAAACATCCTAATAAAAACGAGAATGTCACAAGAAAATTGCTAGGAAATTGAAACAAAGTAGTAGGTAAATCTATAAAATCTATTTTTAGTACCATTTAACATTAATTCAAAAATTATTTTTTTTCTACAACACTTTTCAATAAAAATCTCAACAAAATTAAAATATAAAATTATTCCATCATCTTCCCAAGACAATAATTTCCCAAGAATGACATTTGTGGCTATGCTTTCGATTCATAACCTCTAGATCTCGCACAAAAGAATAGAAAAAGAGTAGATTGGTGTGCATATCCTTCTTATTTTGAGGGCAAAAAGATGCACAAGAGCCACATGATGTTGGGTTGTTGGCAACTAAATTAAAGGCACGTTTGTATGGCTCTATCGAGAACTAAATCCATTGAAAAGCTTTTCTAAATTCCGCGAAAATCAAATCTGCCCTCCCCACCTTTGCGAGAAAAGTTATTTCATTTTCGTCTTTCGCCTGCCAAAAAGCGGCTAAACATGGATTTCACTTTCCACTCACTCTTTTTATGCAAAAGAGTAGTAGCATAAACTTGCCCTGAAGTAGTCGTGTTTGTCATTTCACCATCATTACCTTTAAACATGGAAAAATAAATCCGGTGCTAGTACCAAACGGGGTTGTTCCTGTTCTTTCCCAAGGACTTGGAGCTCTCCATAAGGTCATAATGGCAAGAATTTCAGGTATAAATGCCCCTTGAATCTCTGAAAAATGTTCTCATCTCCCTTTAAATAGTAATATCCCTAAGAATTATTTTGTTGTAGTCCACTATTCTTCATGTCGCCAATTAGAATTATAATACTTGGCCTAATCTAAACTCAAGGATTAAGATTAAGACTAAGATGGGAGACTAATCCTATTGACTCGGCTCGATACTCAATCCACATGAATCCAAATGGCAAGATGGGGGCGTTTGATAGAGAGTACCTCTCAATTGAGACAATCAAATGAGCCAACAAAAAGGCCTTTTACATTACATTGCACCATATGCCAGTATCGATGATTGTGTCATTAGGCAAAAAGTTCATAAAAGACACCCAGATACAAATGATCAAACAGTGTTTGCTCGGGGAATCTCCAGGACACAACAGAAAGGAGAAAGGAGAATAAAGAAGAATGAATTGACTTGCAAGTTGCAAACTCCTTTTTGTGTGTGAAAAACGCACATGGAAGGTAAAGTCCTGTGGGGGTGGCCATGTCTGCTTGTGCGCCAGCTGCCGAGGATGACTTGTTCAAACAAGCTCAGAGTCATGATGTGGGGCCCATCCTTGTGTTTTGATGTGATACTTCACCAATTCCATTTATTTTTCACCGTTTTCTTTCTAAGGGGTCTCCAGAATATATTTTGCTGTTTGGACCAACCAACTACGCGGGAGATTTTTTTTTTTTTTTTTTTTTCAGGTAGAGACGGGATATGTTGATTGACTTTTTTTCCCGCATGACACCCCTGGCCCTATTTCGACCAAACAGGGGATCCTCTTCCGTGATAATGAAAGGATCCACGGGGGAAACAGAAATACAGAGGATCGATATCAAGATGCAAGACTTTTTGAGGGTGGACAAGACTTGTTGAGTGGGGAAGGTACGGGGAAGGTAGGTGATTTTTAAAACAACATTGTTTTGTAAAATTTCTTTTGAATGGAAAGAAGCATATTGCCGGAAAGTTTTTGCCATTAGTTACCTTGATTTAGATATTGTGGTGGTAACTGGTACCCATTTAATCGTTGTTGATTTTGTTTCGATCTGCCATTCAGATTGAAATATTTTAGTATTTGATGTTTAGGAAAAAAATTTTAAAATTTTTTTTAGAAAAATAAGAATAAGAATTATATATATAAAGAGATGGGCCAAATTGGACTAGTGGCAATATAGCAAGAGATGGTCCCTTAACATTGTCGTTTAAGGCATTTAATGCACATGATTTTCAGTTAAAGCCTTTAGTTCATACGCTAAGACTTATTTCAAGTGGAGGTCCCTACGTATGTCAAATCATACATTTGCGTAAATTATTTTCCCTTCTAACCGTCTGAAGTTATATTATGTATTTTATCTCTAGTTTTAAGCTCCTTAATATGATATTTAATTACTGATTTGCCCCTATAAACGGATCAAGCTGTCTCACAGATTTTATTTCTTAGTTTTAGATCAAGTTTTGAAATTCAAATGAGAGGGAATATATCAAGCTTCAAAATTTAAATGGGAGGGAACGATTGTAGGCCTCTTACACCAAAGTATGATTTGCTGCAAAGGCACAACTTACAGAGGCTTTCATGGTTTTTCTTTGCAATGATTAGATGACCATGCCATTCATATCATACCCATCTTGGTGGAGAGGCCCAAGATTTGTTTATCAGCCTATTTTTTTCAACTGAGATTTGCTCTACCCCATTGTTGAGGAGTTTCTGTTCATAAGAATTTATATGATCTTTGCCCTACAAGACATAGGAGAAGAATTGCACAAAGACATAGGAGAAGTGAAAGTTTTGAGGTGCGAGATCTCAAGATTGGTCAACTCAATAAATCAACCCAAAAGTGTGCAAAAATAATAAATATGTAGCGGAAATAAAGACACAAGTACACACCACAAAGACACCAAAGTTTTACGTGGAAAACCCTAACCGGGTGAAAAACCACGGATCCAAACTGGATCTAATCAAGCACCATGAATCTCGCAATTACAAGAAACTCAGATTTCCTCCTCAGATATTCCCTACCCAAGGACTGAACTTACTTTGTGTCGCTTCACGCTTCAACGACTTCACACCGTTGATTGCAATAGACCCAATGCAGCACTTGACTCCTCAAATCTTCTCGCAAGAAGAAAATCTTCTACAAAGGATGTAGAAGATGAAGGCTCTAGAGAACTTGGCAGCACAACTCCATACTAAAACTCTAGAGAAGAATTCTCTCAACTAAATCTCCAAATCAGAACTTGAGAGATGAGGGATACTTTTAGAATAGCTCATGAGTCCTTTATATAGCCTTTAGGACGTGCTTCAGATTGCCTAAATTGATTAGGACTAAAACAGGAAGTTTGGGCACAATTAGAAGAAGGTTTCTAATTTCCATCAAACTCTGCAGGAAGTTCGCTCGAGCGGACACGCTACTGTCTCCGCGTTTCAGAACGTCGCTCGTGCGAACAAGAAGATGGGTCAAGCGAAGGAGCTTCTGTTTGGGTTCTCTCGAGCGAAGGCATTGGTCGCTTGAGTGAATCATCTTCTGACTGATTCGGAATTTCAGCGATTTTTCTCTCCCAGCCTTCTATCTTCAGAGTCCTTTTCTAATTAAGAAATACAACTCAATGGACCCCTAGAGTTTTGTCCAACCCATGAATTATGCCAACACAAAATTCTAACAAGAAGTATTGAACTAATCTTTGCCCTCACACAAGATCAATATTGACTCCTTTTTAATGGGGTCATTCTAGTCGTGCGCTAGAGTTTCTACGATTTTGTGTGGTTTCTTCCTCACGTGGGTACTATATCTACTTCCTTTTGTTGTATTATCGTCGTTTTTTGTTCAGAGTATTTTTCAATCTTTGAGTCAGATTTATGACTTTCTTTTCAAAAGCCATATAAATGCATGTGAGTTTCTTCGAAAAAATAAAGAAATTTATCTGAGTTATTTTTTTTCAGAGACAAATAATTTTATCTGGACTTCTCTCAAAACTCAGATAAATTTATCAGTTTGGTATGAATTCAAGGAACTCCACTATATTTGAGAATTCAAAAATCCAATGGGTTCGATGAGGAACCGGTATGTAATGGTGCATAAGTCCCACATCCGAAACACGATAGTCCTGATCTTCGGTACATATATGTGTGACCTGACCTTAACTCCGCATGAAGCCTTTTAAAAACTGTACGGCAAGATTGGACTTGAATCCCATGAGCCAAAGCGGATAATATCATATAGACAGCAGGCCAGGTCGTAACAGATGTCATAAGAGGTGATGACGACTCTATTTTCGGGTGACTAACCAGGATATTCTGTTCCTCTTGGTGGATGTTGATGATGTGAAGGTAACTTTTTTCAATACTAGCAACTGTAATAATCATCCTGTTCTGAAAACTCAAATTCGACTCCACACGAGAGGAGTAACTCTGGCGAGTCTCGCTGAGCACTTGGTCAGACAGTTTTCTTACAAGGTAATTGTGTTGTGTTGAAGTATACACAACAAGCTCTCAATGCAGAGAAACAGCAGCCAGAATTTGAACAAAGGCCCACAATAGATGGCCCTGGCTGTTCATGGTCCGGCCAGATGGAATCCTGTTCAAAGATGAACTCTCCACATGGACAAGACTCTGTCCATATTAAATTATAGACAAACTAGAATTGGGGGTGGATCAGTTTATCCAATGACCTGATGGTTCGACGACCTAGACAATCAGGCATTGCCCCTTGCTCTGGTGCCCCTTTACCAAATTGGGTCCCAATGGACCTATGATGTAGTTGAGTATAGATCCAAGAATTTTTTGGCGTTCGGACTGGGGTCCGTCCACAGCAACCAAACCTCTTTAGGTCCATGAAATAATGTGACCCATGGTTTGGATGTTCTGGATCGGCCTAGCAGATTGCTCCGACATGCCCTGCCAACACATCCCATATCCAAATATCCATGATCTTGATCTCTTTGTGGGGTTTTTTTGTCAGGTTTCTGCATCCAAGATGGAAGTCAAGGCCGTGCCCACCTTTCTGTTTCTGAAGGAGCGGCTAATCCAGAAGAGTTAAGGAAAAGGATTGATAACTTCGCCCTATCCAATCGTTCTTACAAATAGTGTCTATATACTTTTATTTATAGTGCTTTATATAATAATCTCTATACATAACTACATATGTAAGGGATGGAGAGATCCTTGTTTTGGGTGATTGCATAAATTTTGATCATTTGTGAATCAGTTTGCTCAATTTTAAACAGTCGGTCACGTTGACTCACTCTAGAGGTGGCAATTATGACCCAAGGGATATTGCTTGGAGAGCTGTTCGTAGACCCTATATTTGCCTTATGAGAGGTCAATGTTTAAATATTTTCCTCTTTTGATATTATAGGGCCATGCAATATCTCACACATCATACTGTGCGATATCCTACGATCGCACGATATCGTTAATATTATCCTGTGCGATATCCTAGGGTCGTACGATATCGCATCATTATCATACAAAAAATTTTGGGGAAATACTTAAACTTTCAATGTCGTGGGGCAAATGTCAAATGTAAGACCAGTTGCACTATCAATATCCATCGACCCAACCCATCTATTATTGGGCTTGAACTTGACTCCTTTAGTTTCAGGTTGACCTTTATTTTCAGTTGAGTTTTGATTGATATTACCAACCTGATTGATAGCTTACCAAGAAAAAGGGGTAGGCCAAAGGGGATGCTGATGGATGTAATAAAAATATATTTGAAGAAGCGCAACTTGTTTGAAGATTTGGATCAAGGTAAATCGGAATGGAGAAAAATAGTTTATATATAGCCGTCCCCAACACAGCTGGGCCAAGGCTTTATGATGATGATGATGATGAAATAAGACATAGTATGACTAAACTAAATCTTTTCATTGTTACTCACAAACTCAATGTGACACCAGCCTAGTAAGTTCCCAGTTGAGGTGGGCCCTTTTTAGCTTTTAGCTTCTCTATTTGAATATGGGTTATTTTCAACTGAATCCACAAATGGGCTGGGTTTGAGCTGGACTCATTTTAGTTAGCTAAGGTGGTCAATTCAAATTGAATTGATGTAGCTTGGGCTGTTCATGGACTACTGAGCAGCCTATTCTGTCCCTCATTTGTAGGGGTGTAACGGTTCGGTTAACCGCGGTTTTTGGGAAAACGGTTAACCGAACCGTATTTCACGGTTTTTGGTTTTTAAAAACCGTAACTGTAACCGAACCATAAAAAACCGTTAAAAACCGAACTGAAGTTAACTGCGATTAACGATTCGGTTACGGTTAATTGTCACTTAAAAAAATTTATGAAAACTTTGTCATTTACCAATCAAACTTATTATGAAAAAAAAAAATCATAGTTAGAGAATGGCATAATATGTTACTGTAAAAAAAAAATCACATTCAGGCCCTTAAGTTTTTTTGTTATTAGCGAAACGGTTCTGTTAACCGTGTGTTTTGGAAACACGGTTAACCAAGCCGTGGTTAATAGTTAACCGTTGTTAATAACCGTGAATCGAGATAAAAACCGTAACCGAACCGTTAATCGTAGTTTTTCGATTTCAAAAACTGTAACCGAACCATGAAACATGGCTATTAACCGCAGTTCGGTTCGGTTTGATTCGGTTAGACTGTTTTTCGGATTTTTTTTTACTCCCCTACTTATTTGGCTGAATCAGTGCTTTCTTTTTAGGGCCAATTCTTAAACGGGTAGGCCTGGGCCGATGCATTCTTAAAGGCATGGACTGGGCCCAGCACAACATATTAAAACAAGCCATAAGTAATTAGCAATAGGCCGGGCTCAACCCGACCTAGGAACACCCTTCACAACACAATGTATTCCTGAGAATCAGTATATCTAGAGATGGATGGTTATTGTCATCTATAACAGAAATACCTAGTTGAGAACGGCTACTTATCAGTTCTCACTTGGCTGCTCAGAGTTTGACCCTGAGTATACCGCCTCTTTTCACTTGTGTGGGCTTCTTTTAAAGTTGTGCAGGCTCTCTCTTGCTTGCAGCCCCATTGGCCGGGTTACCAAAATAAAATAAAAGACCTACTTGCCCACCTTGGATTGCTACTGTTTTTTTATGATCCAGACCATTAATCTGATAACCTTTTTTCTTAATATATAAACATGTACCAAAAATAATCCAAGTTGGAAGATCTTGGCGGTTGGAATTAGATTGAGTTCTGATTGCTGTTGGGGTACCTGGTTTGAACATTAAATTTTGGATTTGGTGATCAAATGGTTAAGATCTAAGATAGGAGAGATTTTGGGGGATGTCGAATCACAATAGAATCAACAGCAATATATTTGTATTTCAGCAAAAACAAACAGTCAAGATCATTCATCACTTTAGGATTTTGTTGCATGTTGTCCCTTATAAGGTTTATTACTATAATTACATAGTGTTTAGAAAAAGTGGATGGCCCACAATAGTGTGAGGGATAAAAAATGACCCATGACTCTGTTATCACATGTTGTGGAGCCTGGATTGTCTTCCCATCATGTCTCGTCATATTAAAAAAAGACGGGCTGTCCTACCCCATGCCATCCATCCATCATCAGCAAAATTGACAATTATTGTCATATTAGTGATGAGAACGATCCATTTATCACTGGAGATACTTCATATGTTTATATGTGGGCTCCAGATTGGATTTGCATCTCTATGTCTCAGACATGGACTATGTCATTTTCTTTCTTTTTTATGTTTTAATTTTTTTTGAATATTTTCCCCTAAATCTTTTTTATAGATTGGTTGAGAACAATCTGAATTCACTGTAAAGGGTATTCATCAACGAAAATTGAAAAGAAAAAAAAAAAAGGGCAAAAACAAAGGGCATAAGATGGAGATGTAGATTTTATCACTCATTTTAAATTTAATATTCGATAGACTTTCTCTTATGGATGTCCATAAATCTAGTGGTGTGTGAAATTCAGGAGTTAATGTAGGATGAGCCCTCTCCATTGACAATAAACATGGAGTTTCACGTATGTATGGGGGTTCGCAAGAGAAAATTCAACTTGTATTTAGTAAGTTGATGGGGGTGGGTGTCAATTTTGAGTCAAAGAAGAGTTTATTTGTTTTGCACTTTTTGGACCTTAACAATGAAGTTTTAATAAAGTAACAGAAGCATTTAAAGCTTAGGACAACAAAAAATAAGAAATTTAAATGATAAGCCCATGAAATTGCATTTCATTCTAATCATTCAATGTAGAAATATGAACTTATTTAGGACAAAATCATTGAATTTCAAGAATTCATACTTCATTGCTTTCAAAGTTGGGTTTTCATGAAATTCAGTAAAAACTAAGAAAATTGCATGCTTTTTATGAAATTGTTCTTTTCAATTATCGGGCTATCCTCTCATATAACTTCAATTCACAAGTAAACATGCACGATTACGTTGCACCACTGCACTCTATACGAAATTCTGAGCAATGCGATATATTCCAAAGCATTCATACCTGTTGAATTGGATCCCATTGCACTGCATTATTTTTTTATGCATGAAAATGATTTTTTCAATTTTATTCCATTCTCTTGTGCAAAAAATTCAGAATTTTGGTGCACGTGGAAAAGGGAATTGGAGAGAAAGGTTAGAAGTGAAAGAAATTGAAGAAGATCTCATCTCCTGGGACGCACACCCGTGGGCGTGAATCTCAAGAGGGGGTGGCCATGGCGGGTCCTACTTACATGCGTTGCAATGCCAAAGAAGCCTCGTTCTTAATTATTTGAAAACCTGAAAAATCAAATTTCAATTGGCAGTAAAGAATGAAAGAGAATTTCGCGACAACCTCAAGTTCAAGGCTGCAAGGCAGTATTATCCTGTTAGGTACGAGGTCGATCCTCAGAGAGTAATAAATCTAGATGTAAACAAAAGCAAACAACTTGATGTCACTTGTCCTAATTAAAATCTAGATCTAGCCTAATAAAATCTGTACAACCCCAATCAATTACTAATATAAGAATTAAATTTAATTACATTCCATTACATCCATAAAAGATTCCTAATCTAAAAATCCTAATCTAAAAACCTACTCTAGAAAACAAGTTAAATTGAAATCAACATAAGAATGATTAAAATTTTGGAAATGGGGAAATTTAGAAATAAATAAACTGGAATCTAGAAATAAAAGAATCTTGCTATCTAAGGGTTAGGTCTTAGTTGTTCTGCTAAGTACCTAAGATACAAACAGCTTCATTTAAGAGCCAAATTAAATTTGAAATTCAATTTTATTAGTTAACGAGAGATTTCACAAAGACTCTAGGCTCCTACGGAATATTTTCAGCATTTAGAGGTCCTTAAGCATGAAATATATCTATTGAAAATAAAATATAAAAAAATTAAATTAACAAACTAAAATTCAGATTTGAAATTGAATTTACTCATGCATAAGATCTGTCAAAGAAATAAACAACTTTCACCCTTCTCTTTAGATTACAAGTAGGAAATTACACTATCTTTTTCTTCTTCCCACAAAAATTACAAAATTCTTTGCTTGAGTAAAGAAGAAGAAAGGAAAAGTAACGGGGGTGGGTGGGAGAGAGGTCCCTAAAGATTTCACTTTTTGAAATTGCAATGGAATCCGAGAAACTTTTTGAAATTTAGGGCATTTGGTGATAGGTCCTTAAACATTTCACTTTCTAGCCTTAGATTCACAATCTTTTTTTTTTAATAGTTTCATAGGTCATTTTTCCAAATTTGAAGACCTAAAATGTCCAAGCTACCATTTCTTTAAAAGTTCTGATATATTTAAAGATAAATCATATCCCATGGTCATTAAATTGGTCACGATTAATGAAAATCCCATTAATGATATTTTCAAATAAATTTTTAAAAAAATATGAATAAATTTCAAAAGATCTCAAATAAATTTAAAAAAATGCAAATATGTTTCAAAGGAAAGCAGATAAATTTCAAAAGAAGCAAATAAATTTCAAAAGATTCAAATAAATCTTAAAAATATAAATAAATTTCAAAAGACGCAAATAAATTTCAAAAGACGTAAATAAAATTAAAAAACGTAAATAAATTCCAAAAAACACAAATACATTTGTCAAAACTAAGATAAACTAATTTTCTAGATTTCAAATAAATTTGACAAAAGCTCAGATAAATTTCACAAAAAACTCAGATAAGTCCCCAAGCCGGATTCCTCTGTCTTCTCCGGGAGCGGTGAAGGCAAGTTGTGATAGTAGTTCCTCCTCTTCTCCCTCTGTCAGCGATGGCTAATCGAGCCTCAAACAGAGTTTGGATCCTCTTGGCCTCTTCTTCTCCGGCCACACAGGTGCGGCAACGACCAGGAGACTTAAGTGCGGCAACGAATAATCTTTCTTCCACTTTTCGGTCCTCTTCTTCTCCTTCGATACTGCAAACCAAAGTTCGGATTTTCTGAAACCAGGACTCCAAATCACATATTTGTAATTTATGTGGCCCACCTGGTGATCGTCTCTCTGCTACAAGTCGTGAGACAATAGAGAACAGAGAAGACAGCATATTCACTTGTGATTCTCTGTTTCGCTGCATAAAACGAAACCCATAACAGAACTCTTCGTTCTGCAAAACTCGCAACAAGGGAGCCTTGGTTTGCCACAGATTAAATCCGGGTCCTCTCTTCTCCGATCTCGGCAGTCTTCTTCTTTGATTCTGATATGCTCCTGCAAATCGGATAGAAAATCCCTCTCTGCTCTTCGGTCACAATCGAACCCAATCTGATCTTCTCTGATGACAACCAGGGCGAACAGTGGAGGCCCAACTTTTCCTCCGGTTCTTCCGGATTGGGTTCAATCTTAACCAAAGAGCAAAGAGAGGTTTATGCCAATTTAAGCCACATTGGCGGCATGTTTTGTCATAAAAGACTTCTTGTACGATCCACACACTTTGTGCAGTACAAGCTCTTTTGTCATGTGTGCTCTCGTTTATGTAATGTGGGTTCCAAACTCAATCTGACATTCATTGATGATCTCCTTGGGCCTAAGATCATTATTGCATTGCACATTCTCTTCAATGAGCTCCACTACTAGCGTCGCGGATGCTTGCCGATGTGTCGTTCCCATCAGTGGTTTAGAGTAACAGTGTTTGGGATTATACTTTCGAACTCTAAAGTGTGGACCAGAGCGGACCATGGAGGCATGTATACGCCAGGGACAATCGACTCTTTTACAACTTGCTGTGACCATCTTCTTCTTTAATCCTCTCAAGTTTCAAGGTGAAGTTGTTGTAGTTTGCATACTTTGCTATAGCTCTTCTAAAAGCCTCGCGATTAGGAGACTCCCTACCTAGCCATATCTCTCTATCTAAACCGGTACCTTCTACGGGCACGACATTATCAGGGACCATTGTGTCCATGAAGGGAGATTCTGGAATGCTGTCTTGTTGGTTTGTACTTGTAGTATCTCTTTGGACACCTGACTCAATTAATTGAACAAATGATATACTTCCATTAACATCCACATTAGTTGCAGGAGCACCTATGAAACTGTGCACGCTTTTGCTTACATTCACAGTAAGCAGTTCTACATTGATTTTTTCGAACATGGATTGATCATCGTCTGCAAAATCATTCATTGTTGTTGGGGAATTGATATTGTGATCCTCATGTTAATTGGTTGTGGGAAAATCTTTAACAAGTGGAGGTGACGGTGGTAGCGCCCTTTAATTTAATATTAGACTTTCCAATGCTCGAAGCGTCTCAAATGGTTTGGTTCCTTTCCTTCTGTACAGACCTGCAATATGGAGTTACAAAAAAAAAGAAAAAAAAAAAACCTTTCGATTTAGGCACAAAATGGTGAAATACATATCTATTTTAGCACATATCTATTGCCATGAGTGCGTTGGAAAGTGCCTTCATCTCGTAGCTTTCTTAAAACGAATAATAATATTCATTTTGCTTCGCTTCTTGACAATTTCGAAAGGCCATTGATATCATTGTCATCGTCGATATCTATCAACAAAAAAAAGCTGCCATTGTGTAGAAGATTAGAGTTATCCCATCGGCCCAACTCGATGCTTGCAAATCAATTTTGGATAGCTCGTTGTATGTGACATTGCTCGAGAAATATCCCATCTTCTTCCTTTCACCCTTGTATTGAAGACGATTGAACTCAAATTTAAACTCACTATCATAGTGAAAGATTATTAGGTGCTCAACGTCTGACATGCTATTAGAACATCATAAAAAAGATTAATTAGTTAGACCATTCAGGGGTGAAAGATTATTAGGTACTCAAGAGCTCCTCAAAAAGTTGCATTTCATGACTCCTTCTCACGTGACAATGTATGGGGTTGAGATTAAATTTGTGAACATTCTCCACCTTTTTAGAAACTATTATTTATAAGGTACTTTATTTGACATTTAAGTGAATGTAGTATTATATATTACATTGTGGATTGCAAAGAGGTCAATAGGGCTCTTATGCAATATATACCATGTTCAATGACACAAAAAATAAACTGCATACAATGAAAGAGAACATGTATTCTGCCTAAAAATTATTTGTCCATGCATTAAATGAGAGTATATGTTTGATACGATGTCAATAGAAATAGTATATTGATTTTTAGGGTTTCATCATTTGAAGAGAAAAATTTTCATTACCTTTTTTGTGTAAACCCAAACAATAGCAATAGAAGATTGATACACAACTAATGGTGACGTCAATGGTGGAAACAAACGATAGTCATCATGTTTCGTAGCAATACCATACTCAAGGAAATGACCTCTTTGCGATTTTGGAGAAGTGTGAAGAATGAAGCTCGAAATCGCACTATATAGGGTTCATGGACAGGGTCGGCATCGACCTTATGCAGTGTAAAATAGGGCCGGCATTGACGATGTGACGAATAGGTTAAAAGAATAAAAATTTGGCCAAATTGCTCTAATTGGTACAACACCATCTAAAATGTTTGATCAGGTCACACATGCGCATTAAGTATTTTTTCCGGTTAAATCCCCTAAAATCATAGTACCTTTAAAACAACTCATTTTAAAATCTATAATATTCTTCAAAACTTGCCAAACAACAAAAACATTACAATATTTCAATATTACACTGTTTTATTCTTGTAATATTTAAATTGGTAAATATTGTATTCTAAAAACAACCAAACGTGCCCTTAGGTTAGTAAGATTTATGTGTCTAGGTTTATATTTCCTATTGTTGTTTGGGTTAAAGTAAGTTTACTTTTGGTTTTCTATATATTAATGGATGTAATTTAGTTTTAGTAGAATACAATATACTACTTTTGTTTGTGTTCTCAATTTCTCTCTCCCTTCTCCCTCAACACCCACTTGTTTTCCATTACAAGAAGAACTACGCTTGGAGTGAGTAGATTTCTTGTGATTTTTACTAGATCATCTTATTCATATGAGGTTGAGTTAGAACTATATAAGTGGAAGCTAACATTTGAATTTTCATAAATGAAGCATCTGTCTACTTGATCTAAGACCAGTCATGAATTAAGAATTTTGATGTTGTATTGATTATAGATACAAACATATAACAACAAGAACACATCTAGCCTATTGACATGCATCTCTTCAATTCCTGTAAAATTTATAGCAATGTTTACATACACATAGATGTATGATGTGAACCGACTGGAACATGCTAATATAGGACTAAGGGGTGGCAAATGGGTTGGGTAGGGTTAAAACATGTTGGGTTAACTTGAGTTGCACACCTGCCTACAGATTAAAGCCCGAAGTTAATTTGAACAGTTTTCAAAACGAGTAGTGTAGCCCCAACCCACAACCGGTGTTGATCAACCTGTCTCGATCCGTATAACCTACATCCAACATGATTTGACCCATGTAAATGGATCCAGCACAACCTAACATGTAGAAGTTAGGCCTAAGCCAATCCAATCCAATTATTTAGGCCTTGGATAAAAACTTAAAACACAAACTGTTTAAATCGATTTAGTTATGCAATTCGACCCTGCCCATTTTACTGTAGGCTAGATTCATCTGACCCATGATCAACCCATATAAGATGCTGCTCAAATTATGAGAGGGTCAAATGTAGGTAAAATATGGGTCATATCAGAGGTCGGGTAAGAATCCCACACTCATAGAAAATCATATATTTTCTATTGAATAAAATTAGAATTGACTGGCCAACTGAAATGGGTTCAACTAGAATTGATACCTTCACTAGTAAGATTAAATCAAATCAAGATACTAACCAAAAGGGGCTTAAAAGATATGAATCAATCGTAGTGGTCCCAAGGGTTCATTTTTGTTCTTTTTTTTTTATTGTTTCACCAAGCGACGATATCCCTGCTCACTTACGTATACGAGTTGAATTTTATTTATTTATTTATTTATAATGAAGGGTGTCCCAGCCCTTTTGGCCGGACTAATCCCTACAGGCCCAGAGGGAGCCAGGTAAATCCCTAGTTGTCCCAGTGTGGTAGCGTAGTTTCAAACTGTCATCTTCTATGAGCAAGCCGTGGTCGTAGGCCAACTGAGCTATCCCTCAGGGTTTACGAGTAGAAAAATATCCCCGCTCGTTTTTTCTCCTTCTTCATAATTAAGCAGCAATATCACTACCCACGTTAGATTCAAAAATAATCTCAAATGATATTCCCGCTCATATATAAACCAAAAAACAACCCCTAAGACTACTAAGGTCCACTCATACCTTGTAGGTCTTTTTTGGTCTATCCTTAATACAAGGGATTTTTCTGATAAAATCCTTTATGCTTTAATATATATATATATTTAAAATTGAACTTCACCAATTTTTACCATGGGAATCAAAGCCGGGGAATCAAAGCCGGATAAAAAAGGAGAAATGCATTTCTTTTATCATAAAAGAAATAAATCGTGGAAAGACGAGATTCATTGAGAAAGAATCTGTTGATGTAATTTGCAAATCAATGTCTTCGAGTCCTTCTTCCTATCAATATAAAAATCACTTGTCCCACCAATCAATTCACCTCCGGATTCTAAGCACCACTTTCTCGTACCATTTCATATTTCCATCCATAATCCTTAGTCCTTGCATGCTTTGGTGTGTCTTCTAGTGCTTTGTTCCTTTCGTGTTTGGTCTTTCATCCTTTTGTGTCAGGATCCTCCGATTGTACTCTTTCATGGATGATGTAGTTGTCTACTTTGGTCTTCAGTGTATAGTTTGTAAAAGGTAGTCATACTAGGCCTACAAGAGAATTAGACCCATCTTTTGAAAAGATTTTACCATGAATCTCGTGTTTCCATGATTTTATTCTTTTATGCATATGGGAACCCGTTAAGTTCATGAATTTACATATTTATGCATCATTTTAGGATGAATTAGGGGTTTTATTTGGTGAATTGCATCATTATTCATTTAATTCCATCATCTCATGCATTTTCACCTAGAAACCTGAACTTTTATATTTTTCATATATTTTCTGCATTAACTTAGAATATTATGCAATTTTTCTTCGAAGAGTCCCGGATGGAGTAAAACTCTATCCGGATGGGTCCCACTTCAATATGGGCTCTTTAGTGTTTGATGTGTTGAATTAGAATGTGCAGAAAATGAGAATTGCAAGCCTCTGTCACGGAACCACTTTCAAGCATACATAGTCATCCTGTGCCCTACATTGCTAAATTGAAGCATAAAAAGAAGTAAATTGAATAATTCACCACGTGGACCCCACATACAAGCCATGTGCAAATCAATGAAAGGAGGGGTCCACTCATCATGTCAATTGAAGAGTCCTAACTACAGTAGAAGACTTCTCATAGGGCCCACTGTTCAAGCAGATGAAATGTCCCACATGGCAGGGTCCGCAGTTGTTGCAGACTTGAAACTATTAATGGATAATTCAAAGAGTAAAAGTTTGATTGGAATAAAAGAAGAAGAGTTTGAATCATCCACATCTGATATCTTTTCAAAAATGAAAGTTGTGCAGAGATAGAGTTCATTACAAATCAAATTTTAAAAGTTAATCCCGTTTTTCTCAGGATAACTCATCTTCAAATGACCATAACTTTCAATCCGACCGTCGGATCGATGTAATTTACCTACTGTTGGAAAGCTTATTCAGAGTAGATGTCTGTGGAGCCCAAGATTGTGCAAATCAGAGCTAAATCGACAAAGTTATGGGCCCAGAGATTTTCATATTCATTTTTAGACGGGATTGCACTAAAATCCACACCGTTGATAATCATTGCTGCATATCTCTTGTGGGACCCCATCTGAAGATTAGCCAAGCCATCCAGAGGTTTCCAGAAGCTTCTATCTCATTCAAATTTAAAAAGGATAAAGAGATATACCTTATCAATGAAGATAAACCAAATTTGCACAGAAGGTGTCCAGATTCAATGTATCTGTAAGATAACCGGGAATTATAAAAGGAACCAAAAGAAAGCATACGGGAGATACTCACCCTCCTTGGACGTCCACTACATTCTCTCTCTCCTCTCTCTCTTCTTTTCCTAATTAATAGAATTAGAGTTATTTTTGGGTATTCTGGAGCCCTGTTCCAGAACTAGATTAGAAGAGTGTGAGAGAAGATTGTAATTGCCATGAAGTTCTCAATGAAAATCACATCTTTTGCAATGGAGGAGTAGATCCCTGGATCAGAGTATCAAATGAAGTTAAGTTTTTCTTATCATTAATCTATGTGATATTTTTGTCTCTTGCGTATTAATTATAATAATAAATCTGCCTTCTGTCATTGATAACCTATGCTATATAATTTTTTTATTTGAATAATGCTTTAATCACGTATGTTTTCTTAATAGATTATTCTTAGATTGAAATTCTGTGATAATCTATCTTTGATTAATATGTGATATTTAGTTAAGTTCATAATTTCATTAGGTGAAGGATATTTTTGCCTTAAATAAATTGTGGAAAATTGTGCTCTTTGATAGATAAATTATCTGAATCAGAACCATTGATTTGTTTCTGATTTGAAGGATTTTTGGGACAAATTTATTTTATCAATTGCATAGAATGATGGTGGGATTACTTAATGGATTCATGATATTCTGATCTGCTTTTTATTATATCTTATTTCTGCACTTTAGATCTAGAATTTTCTTAATTTTATTATTGTTTCTTATTATCTCTATTGTCATTATCATTGATAAAAAAAAAAATCAGATTTTAAATTTTAACTTAGTAGTGCTCTCTGTGGGATCGACCTGTAATTGACACTGTCTCAACAAGACAACCGTGCACTTACAGTATTAAAGGATTGAATTTAAAATCACATCAGAATTCAAGAAAGGGTAGCTACAAAACAGGACCAGCTTATAAAACCAACCTGGGAAAGGGTCAAACTACAAAACATCTAAGGCGCCTGAAAACAAAACCCCTTTAGAGAAATCTCTTGCCTTGGCCATCTCTAGCACAAAGAGAATCACTTGTGCTTTTGCTACTTTGAATGAGATAAGATTTGATCCCTTAATAGCCCCTGCACCTTACAGGATACCATTATAATCGCAATACAACCAAAAGCAACCTCCCCCTCGGTTGTCGTCAACGCCTCATTCCAATCCTGCCGCTCAAAGCATGGCAAAAAATAATTCTTTCATTAAGATCCATGCTTTGGGTAAAGGATCATTTAGCAGGGTATGAGGCTTTTGAAGGGAGTCAGTACATCTACTTCACCAATTAGCAATACTATCAGGGAAAAAAAAAAAAAAAAAAAAACCGAATGTGGTCGAATACCCATCCACGGGCCAAACAAAACTGCTCGTGCACAACGACAGTAGAAAAAAATATGCTCAGGCATCTCCTCTAGATGACAAATGGGGCAGGCTGCTTCGATAATATTAACTTTAGAGTTAAGCAAGGTTCATACCGGTATTATAGCCTTCCTAAGACTCTTCCGGCCAAACAAAAGAAACCTTCGATTCTAGTTAATATCTGGAATTGTATCACTTCCTTGGGGTGTCATGTTGCTATTTTTGAGTGAGGGAATGTAGCAGATTTGACTGATCAATTGATAAAAAGCCACACAGCAGTACTATAATTGCATCATACCAATTTTGAGACTCTATAGTGCTACAGATTTATGGTATCTTGAAGAAACATTCCCTAGGCGTTACCATATCTGCAATTGAAAAAATGACAGTAACAAAGCTTATGGACAATGATATCCCATAGGTGGAGGGCCTATTACAATTGTTATGGATCCTTTCCATTATGAATGGTATGTTCATTTCAGCTTTACCAAAAATCATCTCATGAATACTGTTTAATTAAGAATGAGAGAGTCACACTCACTGTTGCCTGCATCAAGTGAAACAAAATCAATTATCTGTCATTAGATGTAAAATTAAATTTAATAATCACATTTGTAATCCATATCCCCCTCTAATTACATATTATTTCATATTATATTTTCATCTACTTAAATTATCAAGGATCTTCATTTGTAGAGCTAGATATTAGTTTAGTGGAACAAGGATCAGGCACATTTATCTGCCAATCTTACTCTTTGGAGAGAACATCAGATTCCATTCTGGTCACAACAAAATATGCGGGAGGTGATGGCAATGGAACTGTGGTGGAGAAACTATCGAGCATGAGAACCACCAACGACATGGTGGGTCTATCAGAAACATTTTCTTGGACACATAATAAACCGATGTGGATGCATCTCAACACTTCATTTACTGGATAACTTTCACCCAACGATGAATCCAACAACTCTCGTGCTTGTCCTTCCTTCCAGTGCCTCCATGCCTGCAAAAATTGATCATCAAGTATATTCGAGTTAGATTAAAAAAAAAAAAAAGAAGAAAGCAAAAACGGTTTGATCTTGACTTGTGTTCACAAATTTTAGAGCCATAAACCTGCAATTTTCAATAAAAATCAGATTACGTTCTAGTTAATGAAACTAGCACACGGATTGGGCCCTCGCCAAAGTTCTTAGTGATGATAATTATGCATATGCATCATGCATATGGGTTGAGAAAAATTAAGAACTCAAATCTTTATGATATTCTTTTTATAGATTTTCTCCCAGAGAAATTAATTCTACTATTTCTGATGAAAAAAGGATATGACTGGTCTCTGCCAAGTGTAGTTTTGAAACTCTTAAGCCTTCAAATCCTATACCGTATATGCTCAGGAAATTGGAGAGCTCTGTCACAAGAAACCATCCAAATTGCATTTATTTTTGGGGCACAACCACACCCACTAGTCAATCTTCTCCAATATCTTCAGTTATGTAGTTGTGAGGAGCAATAAATTGTGAAAAAGAAAAACGAAAAAAAAATTATGATGTTACACTTTTTACTTACATAGCTTAGAAGGTCCTCAGCGCGATTTGATTGGTAGAAGTTATTATTCTTATGACCGGTCACAATCTCCAAAAGTAAGACACCGAAGCTAAAAACATCTGATTTAACTGAGAATTGGCCATGCATAGCATACTCTGGAGACATGTATCCACTGCAAGGGATTGTCAAAGCAGTCAAACAATCTTGTTATATCAATTAAAACTACAATTTTTTTCTTTCATATAGATATGAAAATAGTTATATTTTTTTCATTTTGAATCTAAAAGTTCAAGACTTACAATGTCCCGGCAATTCGACTCGTGTTGCCTTGAGTTTCATCCACGCCAAAAATCCTTGACATTCCAAAGTCTGAGATTTTCGGGTTCATCTCACCATCTAGCAAGATGTTGCTAGCTTTGAGATCACGGTGAATTATCCTAAGTCGAGAATCTTCATGTAAATATTGAAGGCCTCGAGCAATCCCTTGTATGATCTTGTAGCGTGTTTCCCAATCCAACTGTGTCCGCTTGCTTGGATCTGCACAATCGTTAAATCGAACATCATGTTGAATTGTAGGTTTGTCTGGCAAGCAACTGAACAAAAATATGGCTGATGGTTAAACACTTAAACCTGTCTTGGTATCACAATGTCTTTGGTACATGAAAATGTGTCTAACATCATCTTTGGATGATCAATATTTTGGGTATATGCATGATTAGATTCTCAAATACATACATCTATATACAATATATGAAAATTTTGAGCGGTATTTTCGTAATCCTAAGTTGGACAAAGGACTTGCTGAAGTAAGCAATTGTCAGATATGTCTGAAAGGAATGAAACAATTTTCAAGTCTAGTTATCATTCTTGATAACCTTGAATTCTATAGATTTTGAGCATGATGGGTAATAAAAATACAGATGTAGAGATACAAGTAGAAGAAGCCAAACCGAATAAAAGGTAGTCAAGGCTCTTGTTGGTCACGTATTCGTATATAAGTATCTTTTCTTCAGCTTTGATGCAGCAACCCAAGTGTCTAACAAGGTTCCTGTGTTGAAGTTTTGAGATTAGTACGACTTCATTCTTGAACTCATGCGCACCTTGCCCAGAATTCCTGGAGAGTCTCTTCACAGCAATTTCTCTTCCATCCAAAAGCCTACCCTGCAAACAGATTAACGTGTATTCATTTGATGGTTTGATGCTAACATATGCAAAAGTATCATTTGAGCTCATATTCCTGTAACTAAGGCCTTTGAAAACCAATTGTCGAACAGTTGAACCATGTAAGCCTTTTTCAACTTCATGAACTCAGTTGTGAATGGACCATTCTCTTGAACTCTCCTGAATCTCACAATGATGATCTTTGATTATAAAATTACATAGATAAGAAAAGTATACTCGGCGGGGGAGCGTAAATAGTTAGCAGTAGCCGGGAATTTTAATTCTGTTTAGTCCTGTATCTCTTGAATTCAGACGAATTCTCTGTTTGAGAGGGAGAATTTAAGAGGCAACTACAGTGAAATGGAAGAAATATAGTCCTTGTGATGTTCCAAATGCTAAAATAAGAAATTCATTTTGAGATTTTCATTTTAGGAATATCAATGGAATTCTTCAATTTCTTGCCATCAAACTGAATCTTTGGAATAAGCCCAGCTGATCGAAACACTAGTCATTAATTTTAAGTTTTAGCTAAAAATGTCAGCCTTCATAATCATATAGTTTCAGTTCAGTCGGGTCCATATATGTTGCTCAAACTCTTAAGCCTTATCGTTGGCCCGATGACCCAACATGTTAGAGTCCAGGCTGACATCTCCAATACAACTAATAAATGAGTTGGGTTTTTCTTGACTTGGGCCTGCCTGTTATCATGCATTGCAATTTTGATATTGTAAGCCAGGAGAATAATTGATGTGAGCAGCTGTAACGGTGACTCCAATTAAACACCAAAATATGGACATAATTTTATTTTGAATAGAAAATGGTAACTTGTGTTGGACCTCATTGGCCTGGACCACACCATCTTAGCGCCAGTTAGTCCACATTGGCGATAAATGTAGTCCCATTGATGTGGGTGTGACACATTTTGGATCAATTCTTAGAAAGATCGACACATATTGACCGAAGTGCTGCTGGTGTTGAAAACCATATTATGCTGCTCTTATAGGAGAAAATTAGTCATACCAGACCCAACCCTAGGGTTGCAAGTCAGGTGGGTTCCCAAGCCCGGTCCGAGCTTGGATGAAATTGGAACTGCCAGGCCCGAGCCTGAGCCTAGATTTCATGATCTAAACACAAGCCAGCAATGAGGAAACTATTTCAGCCCCTTCAACAGAGTAAACCCTTAACCAGTTATGAATTGACACTCACCTCAAATGGACAATCTCTTAAACTATACTAGCTATTGGATTGAACTTAAAGACTGTTTAAAAGTTAGAGATTCATAAAACAAGGGTTGGGATGAAAGATTTTGGCTTGATTTTGCTCAAGATTTAATCCATAAGAAAATCATTCTATTGCCCTATTCCCCATGATAGGCATCCTTTTTGGTGGGTCTCATGAGGGACTACGATTGTTTGAGAGGTACCCCTTGGCTGAAAAATGCCTATTATACCTATGATCAATCCAATCAAATCCATCACCCCCAGAATTGGCATAATCCCTTTTTTTACATTGTTCCAAAGGTTCCTAACATTTGAATTTTATCTCAATAAGTTGTACGATGTGCAGTGAAAAAACTTTGAAGAGAAAAACCTAGGGCTAAGATTATTTGATTGGCAGATTGGCCTCATACTTCTTCATTTCCCTAGGGCTAAGATCCTTGCACATTTTGCGCCCCTTGAACCAACAAGTGATGCGCAGCTTCAATTAGATTTTCATGGTGGGGATTAGGACATTCTGTTACTTGATGAAACAATATTTTCCTTGAACCAAAGAACCCCTTTTGGGGTAACCAGACCTATATACAAAAGGCCTCACGATGAGCCAAAGACTAGGAACAAGTTATATACAAGATACATTACAGGCTTGAGCCTTTATGGCCCTGAGCCATGACCAGAGCCAAGTAGCTCATATTTACACTCCCCCTCAAATTGATGCAGTTTTGGAAAAAGCATCAATTTGGTAACAAGGAAATCATGGTGCGGTTGGGGTAGAGCCTTAGTGAAGAGGTCTGCCAGTTGATTATGAGAACTAACATAAGGAAGATGAAGAAGACCTGAAAGAACGTGTTGAAAAATGAAATGACAGTCAACTTCAATGTTCTTGGTTCTCTATATAAAAGACTGGATTATTTGCAATTTGTATGGCGCTAGTATTATCAACAATGAGAGGAGTGGCATCACAAATAGGAACACCAAGTTGTCGAAGAAGGCGGCAGAGCCAAACAATTACACTACTAGCAGAAGACATGGATCTATATTTATCTTCAGCAGAAGATTTTGAAATGGCAGCTTGCTTTTTGCACTTCCAGGAAATGAGAGAGGAGCCAAGAAACATACACCAGCCGGTTGTGGATCTTCTAGTGTCTGGGCATCCCGTCCAGTTTGCGTATGCATAAGCATGACGAGCGAGGGGAGAGGTAGAGGATTAAAAGATACCTCTATCAAGAGTTCCATGAATGTATCATAGTATCCGGTGGACAGCAGTGAGATGAAGCTTGTAAGGATTGCCCACAAATTGGCTAACAATATGAACTGCATAAGAGATGTCAGGACGCGTCATGGTAAGATATATAAGGCTCCCAACTAGTTTTTTGTAGATAGTAGGATTGGGAAGATGATTGCCTTCATCTTTGTGAAGTTTAGAATTGAGCTCCATAGGTGTGTCAAGAATTCGGGAATCTATCAAATGAGCTAGAGAAAGCAAGTCTTCTGCATATTTCTTTTGATTAATATTGATACCACTTTGGGTGTGGGAGATCTCCAATCCAAGAAAATAAGTGAGATGGCCAAGGTCCTTCATCTTGAAATGATGCATGAGATAGGATTTAAGAGCTATAATACCATGCACATCATTACCCATAATAATCGTATCATCTACATAAAGAAGCAACAATGCGTCTCACAAAGAGAGAGTGATCATTGGGACTCTAATAAAAACTAGTGGCAAGAATCGCTCCTCGAAATTTATCAAACCACGCAAGGGGTGCTTGCTTAAGACCATAAAGGGATTTTTGGAGACAACAGACATGAGATGAAGGACAAGCATACCCCGGAGGTGGAGCCATGTAAACAGTCTCCAAAAGATCACCATGTAAAAATGCATTCTTGACATCCAGTTGCCAAAGCTGCCAGTTGCGAACAACTGCCACTGCAAATAAGATCTGAATTGTCGTCATCTTGGCGACGGAGGCGAATGTTTCTTCATAATCGATCTCATACTCTTGTTTGTATCCCTGTGCAACAAGGTGGGCCTTGTATCTATCGAGGCTCCCATCAGATTTCACTTTAATAGAGTATACCCATTTACTGCCAATGACAGGAACATTAGGAGTTCGAGGAACCAGTTCCCAAGCTTGAATTGATTCTAGAGCAAGTATTTCCTTAGTCATTGCATCTTGCCAACAATGGACATCTTTGGCCTGGTTATACGAAGAAGGAACAACCACACAATCAAAGGAAGTAGAAAGTGCAGAAAAACCATACCATTGAGGTGGCCTGGGTGTACGAATAGAACGACGCAAAGAAGGTGGTGGTGGAGGCGGTAGAGACGGTGGTGGAGGGGGTGAAAGAATGAGACCTGGATCGGGCAAAGGCGAGGGAGCAGGAGTTGGAGCAGTTGAAAGGAGGGTGTTGCCTGCAGCGACTATAGACCTGCAAAGGTTTGTTAGAAACAATAGGAGATGGTGAACCTAAAAACAAGGGAAGATAGGGAGCATCCAGAACTTTGGAATCTGTTTTCAAAGAATAAAACAAAACATGTATAAGTAAAATGACATCTCGAGAGATGCGGAATCGACATGTGATGGGAAACCCTTATGTTCATCACTGTAACCTAAAAAGACACACTTAATAGCTTGATTAGAAAGTTTGTGTCTTTCTAAAGATGGGAGGTGAACAAAGCCTAAGCAACCAAACGTACGTAAATGAGTGTAAGAGGGTGGATGACAATAAAGGGCTTCAAATGGGAAGATTTTTTTTAGCACAAGGGTAGGAAGACGATTAATCAAATGCATTGCAGTATGGATAGCTTCGCACCAAAATATGGAGGGAACATTTGTTTCAAATAGTAAAGCTCTTGCGGTTTCAAAAATGTGCCTATTTTTCCTTTCGGCTATGCCATTCTATTGATGTGTGTGAGGGCATGATTTTTGGTGAAGAATGCCTTTATCAGACAAAAAGGAAGAAAATTCGCCTAATAGGTATTCTCCCCCTGAATCCGACCTGAGAACCTTAATTCTGATGTTAAATTCCACAAAATTGTAAAATGTTTTAAAAGTAGAAAGGACATTGGATGTAAACCGAAGAAAGTAAATCCATGTGAAACGTGTGTGATCATCAATGAATGTGACATAGTATTTATAACCTAATCAACTTGATTTTGGTGCAATTCCCCAAACATCAGAATGTACTATATGAAAAGGAGTTGAAGCCCGAGAATAACTAACAAAAAAAGGGAAAACATGGCTTTTACTCAAACAACATGAAGAACATTTAGATTGCAAAAAGGAAGTAAGCAAATTTGTGATCAACAAAAGAATTCAATCCATGTTTAAACAAAAAACATAAGCTTATCATTGTGTAAATGGCCAAGGCGCCGATGCCAAATGGTCCGCATCCTATCCAAAACCCTAGAAGTAGCAAAAAAGGATGATCCTAAGCCAACATCCAGTAAGAAAGTCCTCCCGCGCTTACTCCCCGTCTCGATCACCTCCCCATTGTGCCGATCCTGTATGATACAACCAGAAGAGGTAAAATGAACTGAATATCAGTTATTAACCAACTGGCCAACTGAAAGCAAATTAGCGATAGGTTGGGAACAAAGTAAACATTGGATAGAGTAAGATGTTGCTGTTGTGGGGTGGCAATGTCAATGGAGCCAATACCAGAAATGGACAAATTTTGAGCATTTGCAACCATAATTTGTTCAGTTCCAGTATATGGATGGGTTGCACTAAGATTAGCTTCCACAGATGTCATATGATTGGAAGCTCCTGAGTCGATATACCATAAAGAGGGAGAATGTTATTGACCATTGATACCCATTGAAGTAAAAGTAGGGGAAATCGATGTATTGACCAATTCTCTTATTTGCTTTGGATAAAAGCAGAGGCAATCGATGGATTGACTAATTCTCTTATTTGCTCTGGATAAAAGGAGAGGCAATCGATGTATTGACCAACTGGCCAACTGAAAGCGAATTAGCAGATTGGTTGGGAACAAAGTAAACATTGGATACAGTAAGATGTTGTTATTGTGGGGATGGCAACGTCAATGGAGCCAATACCAGAAATGGACAAATTTTGACCATTTGCAACCATAATTTGTTCAGTTCCAGTATATGGATGGGTTGCACTAAGATTAGCTTCCACAGATGTCATATGATTGGAAGCTCTTGAGTCGATATACCATGAAGAGAGAGAATGTTATTGACCATTGATACCCATTAAAGTAAAAGCAGAGGCAATCAATGTATTGACCAATTCTCTTATTTACTCTGGATAAAAGCAGAGGCAATCGATGTATTGACCAACTGGCCAACTGAAAGCAAATTAGCAGATAGGTTGGGAACAAAGTAAACATTGGATACAGTAAGATGTTGATGTTGTGGGGTGGCAATGTCAATGGAGCCAATACCAGAAATGGACAAATTTTGACCATTTGCAACCATAATTTGTTCAGTTCCAGTATATGGATGGGTTGCACTAAGATTAGCTTCCACAGATGTCATATGATTGGAAGCTCTTGAGTCGATATACCATGAAGAGGGAGAATGTTACTGACCATTGATACCCATTGAAGTAAAAGCAGAGGCAATCGATGAATTGACCAATTCTATTATTTGCTCTGGAGTCATAAGGATAGCTTAGGAAGTGGAGGCTTCAACTGTAGGAGCCTGAATTTGAGCCTAGAGGGCAGCTGGGTTCAGAGGAGGGTTCTGATGGCGTTATGCACTTTCATTTCGTCTTTGTGGATGTCTTGTGCACTCAGAAATAACATGGCCAGTTCTTTTACAGTAATTGCAAAATTTTCTCTTCTTACAGTTCCAAGCAACATGGCCACTCTCCTTGCGCTCGTAGCATTGGATTAGCTTCCCTTTCGTAGAGAAAAGGGCCTCCTCATCAATTAATGAAGTCATAAATGCTCTAGATTCGTCCACAAGGGCATGTTGAGACTGAGACTGAAGCTTGAGTTCCTCCTAGAGAACCTCCTGGACACATGTCTAAGTTTGGAGAAGTTTCCCTAATCATTAGAGTAGCCCTGATAGATTCAAATGTGGGCCTCAAATTCATCGAAAATTGACTGATATGAGATTCCTCTTGAAGCGTCATAGCTTCAGGACGCAGAGCAACAGAAACGGTTTCTAATACCATGGAATCCTTTCCATGCCATAAATTGAGAAATACATTATAATATTCCTGAACTCCTTTATCCCCTTGGTTATACTTAGCTATTTCAGTGTCAATGTGGTATTTCCGCACCTTATTGGTTTGGTGATAGATTTTCTTCAAATGGGACCACATATCAGAAGCTTTAGTATAGGACTGAAGGGATAGTATAATTGAGGTATCAATAGAGTTAAGAATCCATGTGACAACTTTGGAGTTATTTTGGATCCATGTGGCTTTAGCCTTTTCCTCAATATATAGGTCCAACAGAAGTGTCATCTAAAAAACCAGTAAGACCTTGTCCTTGGACAAAGTGTTGAAGTTGGAATGACCATCCCGCATAATTCTTTGTCCCAACCACTATAGTTTGAATGCCCTAAAACTTATCCATAGCAAAGGATTTCGAAAACTAGAAAATCAGAGAGGCAAGTAGGAGGAAGGAAGCTGACTTGTAGAACCCTAAAATTGATGGCAGAGAGAGGACTGGATTGTGCTGCGTTGCGATCTTGATCTGAATGTTTGCACGAGAAATTTCCAAACAGCCACACAGAGTGTATGGAGTAAAGAGGGGCTCTGTCTGTTTCAGTTTTGTAGAACCAGAAGGTGAAACAAAGGGAGGTTACGTTGGGCTTGAATCACGGAGTTTGCTCTGAGAAGAAGACCCGGCTGAAACAGCCGCCGGAGAAGATCGCTAGGTGAAATTTCCAGAGAGAATAGCTAGCTGAAAATCCCCTTTTCTTTTATTCAGTCAGTGCCGATTTGGAGTTGCAGGCAGAAAAAGATCAGAAGATCCAGACTCCAATGTCACTGGAGATTGCTGCCAATGCAATGTTGTCCCAGAGAGGAACTACACTGAGTTCTCTTTGTTGAAGTTGATGAAGAAGATGGCTGTAGCTGCTTGTATCAACATCAGTAGACACAACAATGAAGATGGATGAAGAAATCACAAGCGTGACTAATGACGAAGATGACCAAATCCCTGTGCACCACTCTTCTGGAAGCGATGATTTGAAACAAACAAAAACCCTAGGGGCACGTTTGGCAACCATCCACAAGTAGGATTCCTCTTTCATTTTCCTCAATTGAGAGGAAAACCCACGTTTGGAAAGTTTTGCTGTGATGGTTTTCTCCTCGTCGTGAATTTCTTTAATAATCGATCTTGTGGATTTGGGTGGTCCGACCTCCCCCCATCGGACCGAATGAATCCTCTCTTAAAAAGGAGGTATAAAACTGTAGGCGGTAAAAACGACACCTACTTAGATTGAGATGAGATCGAGGTAAACTTCTTAGGATGGGGAATGCTGAACGCCAAGAACCTGAAAAGGAAGGAAAAAGGCTAGAGTCAGAGCCCCTGGCTGCTGTGAGCCGAAGCCACTCCGATGCCTGAGTTAGCTCTGAGAAAACTAAACAGGGGGAGGGAGGGAATGAGGCCATGTGGAGTCTTGTGAGTTGTGTATTGCGTACCTTTCATGGGACGGATCCCATGTGTATATATGAGTGAGCGTTCCTCGTTCATTCTCTCTGTGAGTGGGGGTAGGTGAGGTGAGGTCCCATCGATCCTTACCCTGACGGGCAGCAGTAGGTAAAATGGGCAACATCCCATCCTCACTTTCTATGCCTTCAGCCAGTTGACGTACATGGCTGATAAAGCGAACTTCTTATCGCCATAAATGAGCGATCCTATTGTCATAAATGAATGCTCATATCTGTCAGGGCGCGCCGTATTTCCAAGAGGAAGGTGGTGGCCCACTGACACTAGCATCCTGGTCCGAGACCGAGGATGGCTTGGCCGCAGTGTGCTTCTGTACTGAGCTGGCATTAACACCGAGCTACCAAACCGTGGTGCCGCGCTGGCACTCTTGACCGAGCTGCCGAGCTGACTGGATATGACCACAGAGGCCGAGGTGATCAGCGAGTCCTGCTGTAATCTTTGCTTAATTTCGTCATTACGGCGTTTTACCCACACAATTGCTCCCTAGCTTTTGACTTCTGAGAGCCTCCCAGCCCGAGGAGGTCAGAAGCTTGATGACCGTATAGGTGGCTCCGCTACCGAGCTCGAGTGAGGGTTACCGTCATGTGAGGGAGATATCGGGACGGGGGAGCTTCGGATCAGGAGGGTCCCCTTAGGCCTGGTGGTCGTTGCTAACGTACGGTCCCCTTCGAGATGTCCCTTCGCCTGTCCTGGATATTTAATAGCCTTCGGATATCGCGCTATTGGTGGCATGTGTCGCCTCTTTTGGCTGTCTCGCAATTACTTCGAGGAGACGTTAGGGCTGCGAGATGGGATGTTAGGGCTGATTGAGGGGACGCCTCTTAAAGGCTCTCCTCGAAAGTTGAATCGACGCCCCTAGGCCTTATAAATCAGGGCGCCTCCTTCGTCTTCACTTTCCTCTGCTTTCTTGAAATTTCTACTGTGCTCTGCAAGAGAACTTCTCCGGCACCTGCGAACTTCCGACGGTCCTGCTTGTGCAGTCCCCTTTCGTAGGACTCCTTTCCGTTTTCCTCGTCTTTTCTTTTAGATAGGCCCACGTCTGAGTTAGGAATGGGGGTCTATAGACATCTGTTAGGAGACCCAGGCTCCATAGATCATTTTAGGGATTTATACAAGGTCCCCGCCAATGTGGAGGTCAGACCGGATGGCCCTGATGACGGCCTCGCCTATCGTGATGGCTGGATGCCGTTCTGGCTGGTCTCTGTAGTGGAAGGGGGGATCCGCTTCCCCCTGCACCCACTGGTCCGGGACTGCCTCTGGGAGTGGAGGTTGTGCCCATGCCAACTACTTCCCAATGGATACAAAATCATAATGGGAGTGGTGCGGCTCAACCAAATTCTGAAAATCGGCCTCGGTGTCCCGGACATCGAGGACATGTATGACATCTGCAAATCCGCAGAAGGGGACACTTATTACCTCCGGCTGAGGGTCCGCCGGACTGGGTTCGTGACCGCGCTGGAGGACTCCAATAAGTACGCGGGCGAAGATCGAGTAGTCGTCAGAGGAGGATGGGAGTTTGGTGAAGCGGAGCCTGCCACCACGGTCCGGGTTCCTTGAAAAATAGGAACTCCTCCAAGTAAAGACCGAAGTCCTTTCGGTTTGCAGTTCTGTCCTTTCTTTCTCTGTCTGGCTCCTGACACGGTTTTGTCTATGCAGATTTCCGCGAAAAGAGGGAGCTTGCGAGGAGGAACCGCTGGAGGGTGAACAGCGTATGGCACGAGCAGGTGAGAAACTACCGCGGCCACAACTGTCGTGCTGCGTGGTCTCTCCTGGGGTACGTGCCCCACTACAGGTCCTTCAACATCTCCAGAAAGGTATTGGGAATAGACTCCGTGCTGAGCGGGGAAGGCGTCAGTCAAGGAACAGCGACGACCGCGGTGCCCGGCTCGGCGGCGGTGACCGTCGCGATTCCTACCGGACTTCTGATTGAGTCGGGAGACCGCGCTCCAGCAATCTCCGCCGCGGAGCCTGTCGGGACCTCGAGAGCCAAGCCCCGGCCTTCCCGAAGGAGGCTAGTAGCTTCCAGCTCGGAGGAAGAGGAAGAGGAAGAGGAGATGCTACGCCAGCGCGGGCGACGCTACGCTGCAGAAGACCTGTCTGCGGCGGCCTTCAGGGACATCGGAGGCGAGGTCCGGGATCCCCCTCAGGCAGTGGCTGCGACGCCTCCGGCATTTGCGGGTGGCGCTCCTGACCCAGACGCCGAGACGGTATGTATAGCCGCTACCGGGGCTGCTCCGCCTGACGCGGCAGAGGTCGCCTCAGCTGTGCCTCCGGCCGTCGTCGTGGATGACTCACCCCCTGAACATGCCGTGGGGACTGGAGGTCGGGCTCGCTTCGCCGAGGTCGCTGAGGGCGGGCGACCCGAGAAGAGGGCAAGGGTTGAAGCCTCGCCTGGCCCCTCCTCGCCTCCGCCTGTTGGTTGGACGATCTTGCCTCCTCCTCTAGTTCCGTGGAGGCCGGCCATCGAGGAGGTTCTGGGGAGGCAGCTGGCCGAGACAGACCGCGCAACCGATCCCCAAGTGGTCGCAGTGCTGGGACGAGCCTGCGCCCTTCCTCAAGACATGGCGAGGTGGGCTGGGATGGACAACGAGTCACTCCTGCTCTCCTCGATGCGATCTCTGGTGTCGGTTAGTGCAATATTCTTCCCTCAGCTTTTAGTCCGGTGTCGTTTTATTGACTTCAGGTTCTCATCTTGCAACTGTTGCAGAGGTGCCAAATGGGCGTTGAGAGGCTCGATGCAGCCGAGGCG
Source organism: Persea americana (assembly GCA_029852735.1). NCBI lineage: Eukaryota > Viridiplantae > Streptophyta > Magnoliopsida > Laurales > Lauraceae > Persea > Persea americana. The sequence goes on along the minus strand of CM056818.1, from coordinate 27,137,773 downwards.
CGGGAGGCGGAATGGGTGGTCGAGAGGGGCGAGCTGCGGGCGTCCTTGGCGTCTAAGGACGCGATGCTGGCAGAGGTAGCGGCCAGGAACGCCGGCCTCGTCTTCGATTTCGAGGAGTCAAAGGTCGAGGTCGAGCGCCTCAAGGACGAGCTGGCGGACGAGAAGACCCAGAACCTCCACCTTGCCTCTGAGCTTGACGATCTCCGGATAGCGGCAAAGCGACTGGAAGACGACCTGCAGAGTGCGAAGGGGACAAACAGGAGGCTCCTCTCTCAGCGGAACCAGGCGCAAGTTTCCCTGGAGATGGCGCTGACAAAACAAGAGGCCAGGCTCAAGGAGGAGTTCCTCGCTGAGCATAACTCCATCATGGGGGAGGAGGTCGGCAGGCTGTCCGCTGACTACAAGGCTCAACTGCCAGGGATCCGGGACCGAGCCTGGGAGCTTGGGTGGAAAGCAGCCTTGAACAAGGCTGGGGTCCCCGAGGATAGCCCTCTCTTCCTAAATCCCCCAAAATTCTCCTACTCGGACTCGGAACTCGCGGCCGTGTCTCGGGTCTCCTCTAACCCTCCTTCGCAAGCCTGTCCGGAGGTGAGCGCCGCCCCCGGGGCGCCTTAAGAGGCTCCAGCTGCCAGCGCCGATCCCGAGGGTTCCCAAGCACCCGCGGTCGTCGAGGCCCCTCCTGAAGCCGTCGCTCCCGAGGCTAGTGTTCCTGCAGCGAGCGCGGTCGCTTCTGCAGCTTCCCCGACCGCTCCCGAGGCCAGCGCGGTCGTGGCCGAGGTCCTCCAGAGATTGACTGCAATGTGGAAGCTGCAGCCCTCTGAGGTTTTTTGTAATTCTGCTTTTATTGTATCTCCATTTATCTTGTAATCAGAGTCTTCGATTAATGAAAACTTTCTTCGCATTCTGGCTTCCTTTCTCCTTGTCCCTGATGAAATGGGTGTGGTCGACTTCATGTCGCAATACTCTCTCTTTTTAAGTTGTTGGTCCGGATAACCGAACTCTTTGTTATTCACAAAATTGGACATCCGCCCACGGCCGAGACTTGGTGTATGAACCGTGGTCTCGGTTGGCTGTGGACCCACACAATCTCCCCCTAGCTTTTGACCTGTGAGCTCATTCGAGTAGGTTGGAAGCTGAGTAGCTTTGCCAGGCCGGCGTTGCCACTGATCTTAAGAGTACCCGGAGTGTGAAGTATTGCCGAGATGGTGGAGTCTCGGTTCAGGGAGGGTTCCTCCTTATCTTTTGCTGACGTGGGGCGGCTCATCGAGGTGTCTTTTCGCCTATCTGAGGCATTTAATAGTTTCGTCTGTCGAGGCATTTATCCATTCATCTGTCGAGGCATTCATCCTTTCGTCTGTCGAGGCATTTATCCATTCGTCTGTCGAGGCATTCATCCTTTCGTCTGTCGAGGCATTCATCCTTTCGTCTATCGAGGCATTCATCCTTTCGTCTGTCGAGGCATTTAATAGTTTCGTCTGTTGAGGCATTTAACAGTCCTCAGGAGATGCGCCGCTGGTGCCACGTGTCGCTTCTCCGAAGGGCACGCAATCGTATCCGTAGGACGCCTGGGCTGCCCGAGACGGCGTTAGGGTTGTTCGAGGTAAGGCCTCATTAAGGGCTTCTCTCGAAACCAGGAACGGCGCCCCAACCCTTATAAATTAGGGCACCTTCTCCGTCTCCATTCTTTTCGATCTTTCGGAGCCTTTGTTGCATTCTGCTGGAGAACAATACTTCCTGCGAGCGTTTCTGTTTGCACGGCCTTCCATCGTAGGACTTCTTCCTTCCATCTTCTCCCTTTCTAGTAGGCAGTTCTTCGTTTAGGGTAGAGAATGGGCATTTACAGGCACTGGTTGGGGGACCCACTGTCCATAGGCTTGTTCAGGGAGACATACAAGATCCCTGCGAACGTAGAAGTTAGGCCAGACGGCCCTGACGATGGCATCTCATACAGCGACGGCTGGATGCCATTTTGGCTAGTGTCCGTCGTGGAGGGAGGAATCCGGTTCCCCCTTCACCCACTCCTTAGGGATTGTCTCCGGGAGTGGGAGTTAAGCCCCTGCCAGCTACTTCCCAATCGGTATAAAATCATCATGGGAGTAGTGCGGCTAAACGAGATTCTCGAAATCAACCTCGATGTTCCGGACATCGAGGAGGCGTATGACCTCTGCAAATCCGCAGAAGGGAATACCTATTACCTCCGGCTAAGGGTCCACCGAACTGCTTTCGTGACCGCGCTGGAAGACTCTAATAAATATGCGGGAGAGGACCGTGTCTTTGTCAGAGGGGCATGGGAGTTCGGCGAGGCGGAGTCCGGCACCACAGCGCGGATCCCACGAAGAATAGGAGTCCCCCAAAGTAAAGGCCAAGGTCCCTTTGGTTCGTAGTTTAACCCTATTTGTCTCTTTCCTTCTGTTAACATTGTTCTGTTTGTGCAGGCTTTCGGCAGAGAAGGGAGTTGGCCAGAAGAAACCGATGGAAGGTGAACAGAGACTGGCACGAGAAGGTGCGAAAGTACCGCGGCCATAACTGCCGAGCTGCGTTCTCGCTTCTGGGGTATACTCCTCATTACAAGTCTTTCACCACCTCGAGGCGGGTGACTGGGATTGACTCCGTGCTGCACGGAGGAAGCTGCAGCTCGAAGGCCGTACAGACCGAGGTCCCCATCTCGGAGACGGTGACTGTCGCGATTCCCAGCGGGCTTCCGGCAGAATCGGGCGAACAGTCTCCAGGCCGTGAACCTGCGGGGACTGTGAGAGCCGAGACCGGGTGCAAGCGGCAGAGGCAGAAATTCGTCGTTTCCAGCACGTCTCGGAGCTCATCCAGCTCGGAAGAATCCGAAGTTGAGATGTTGCGCAGTCGCAGCCAGCGCTTCGTGGCCGAGGACCTGTCCGCAGCAGCCTTTGGGGACATTGGGGGTGAGACCTCGGACCCTCTTCGGGCCGCCAGCGTCGCCCCGACTACGACGCCCGTGGCTGCTGCAGAGGTTCTTGCTCCCGCGGCCGAGGTGGGTCCTGGAGCCGTCGACGAGGTCGAGGCCGGACCTCCCACCAGTCATGGAGCCGAACTTCAGCCCACAGTCGTCGACGAATCGCCCTCCGACTCAGTAGGCAGAGAGGGTCTTGCTGAGGTCGTCGAGGCGCGCAGGCCAGAAAAGAGGGCGAGGGTCGAACTCCCACCTGCTCCTGAAGCACCTATGTCGGTCGGGGAAACCGACACTTCTTCTGAGTTTGTCCCTTGGAGGCCGGACATCGAGAGCGTGCTGGGGAGACAGTTAGCCGAATCGGACCGAGCGGTCAACCCTGAAGTGGTTGCCGCACTGGTACGAGCTTGCGCCCTTCCCCAGGACAGGGCGAGGTGGGCGCGGATGGACAACGAGTCGCTGCTGCTCTCCTCAATGCGGTCGTTGGTAGCGGTATGGAATCTCAATTCTTCATATTCCTATCTTTTTCTGCTGCGTTCTTTCAGCTGATATTCTTTCCTTTCTGCAGCTCTTGCAAAAATGTCAAACTGGCATGGGGAGGCTGGATGCAGCCGAGGCCAGGGCAGCTATCTGGGCGGCGGAGAAGGAGGAGTTGCTGAAGTCCCTGGCGGCAAAGGATGCGACGCTGGCGGAGGAGGCGAATAGGAATGCTGACCTTTTTGCAGAGCTCGATGCAGCGCGGGCCTTGGCCGAGCACCTCAAGGAAAAAGCAAAGGAAGAGGCAGACCAGAACGCCCACCTTTCCTATGAGCTAGACGAGGTCCGGCTTGCGTTGTCGTGGCAAGAGGAAGATATGCAGATGCTGCGGGGGACGAACAAGAGGCTCACCTCCGAGAGAAGGCTAGCTGAAAGAAAGCTGGAGATGGCCTTGGAGGGGAAAGCGGCCGAGCTTCAGGTAGCTCTGAGGGGGCAGGAAGCCAAACTCAAAGAAGAGTACCAAGCCGAGCACGACGCCGTGATGAACGAAGAGGTCGGCAAACTGGCAGCTGACTATAAGGCGCAGTTGCCAGGAATCCGAGATCGGGCATGGGCACTTGGGTGGAAGGCGGCCTTGAAAAGGATTGGGGTTTCTGTGGATAGCCCCATTTTCAGGGATCCGCCCAGGTTCCCTCGCTCGGACTCGGAGCTGCGTGCCGTCTCGGAATTCGCCCCAGCTCCCTCCGCCTCGGAAGTCGCCCCAGCTCCCTCCGCATTAGAAGTCGCCCCCTCTCCCCTGGTGGTTCCCGAGATTGCCTCGGCCGTTCCCAGCGAGAGCACTACCGGGACTGATTGTAATAAGGAAGCTGCAGCTCATTGAATTTTGTATTTCTTTTTCTTTTCACACTGTATTCCGATAGGTTCTTTTGTAATAAAACAGCATTCTTTCCACATGTTCTCCCGTGTATGATTTGTGTCTTGTTTGTGGTGGAAGGGGTGTCGATACAGGTAGTTTGCCAAGTAGTTTAATAGGCACTAAAATCGGACGTTGAATTGGCATTTCAAACCGTGGCCCTGACCGTGCTGACGAGCCGGGTGTGGTGCTGTCACCGGACCCAGATGCCGGTGGCTGTCGTGGAAGTCGGTCCTGGCACCGAGCTGACGGTTAACTCTTGACCAGAGGCGCCGTGCCGCGGGGGAGGTACCGCTACCGAACCCTGAGGTGCTTATGGCTGTGCTGCCCAAGCTGGTGCAGGAACCGAGCTGGGGGCGGTAGGCTCTCTTAACAGAGGCGCCGAGCCGCGAGGGTGGTAATGCTACCAGACCCTGATGTGCATATAGCTGTGCCGCCCCAGCTGGTGCAGGCACCTAGCTGAGGGCGGTTGGCTCTCTGAACAGAGGCGCCGAGCCGCGAGGGTGGTAATGCTACCGGACCCTGATGTGCATATGGCTGTGCCGCCCAAGCTGGTGCAGGCACCGAGCTGAGGGCGGTTGGCTCTCTGAACAGAGGCGCCGAGCCGCGAGGGTGGTAATGCTACCGGACCCTGATGTGCATATGGCTGTGCCGCCCCAGCTGGTGCAGGCACCGAGCTGAGGGCGGTTGGCTCTCTGAACAGAGGCGACGAGCCGCGAGGGTGGTAATGCTACCGGACCCAGATGTGCATATGGCTGTGCCGCCCAAGCTGGTGCAGGCACCGAGTTGAGGGCGGTTGGCTCTCTGAACAGAGGAGCCGAGCCGCGAGGGTGGTAATGCTACCGGACCCTGATGTGTATGGTTCTGTCGAAGCTGGCGATGGCACCGAGCTGACAGTTGACACCCCGAACAGAAGCGTCGAGCCGCGGGGGATCTCGAAGCAATGCAAAGACTCTTTCTAGAAAAATCGCCTTTTATTGATATTTGAATTCTTTAATACATTTTTCAGAAGTAGAACTTTTTGAGATGCATCGCATTCCATGGTCGCGGGAGCGCCTTCCCCTCCATGTCTTCAAGTCGGTAGGCAGATCTCCCAGCTGTTGAAGTTATTCTGAACGGTCCCTGCCAGTTGGGCGCCAGCTTGCCTTCGTTTGGATCTCGGTCACCAGGAAGTGTTTTCTTTAGGACTAACTCTCCCATCGCGAATTTTCTTTCCTTGACCTTCGGGTTGCATCCCCTGGCCAACTGTTGTTGATAGGCGGCCAGGCGGATAGCTGCCGCCTCTCTTCGTTCTTCAGCCAAGTCCAGCTCTCGCACTACGTTCAGATCGTTGAGGCCCTGGTTACAGAGTTTCGATCTCAGGGTCGGGAGGCCGACATCAAGGGGAATAACTGCTTCAATGCCGTAGGCAAGGGAGAACGGGGTAGCCGAGGTGGAACGCCTTGGAGTAGTTCGGTAGGCCCATAGAACACTTGGCAGCTCCTTTGCCCATCGACCTTTGGCTCGGTCGAGTCTCTTTTTAATTTCGTCGAGGAGCACTATGTTCGAGATCTCGGCCTGACCGTTGCTTTGAGGATACGCCGGGGTGGAGTAGACATTTCGAATGCCGTACTCTTGACAGAAGCTTTTGAAGAAGTTGGAATCGAACTGCGTTCCGTTGTCGGAAATGAGAGTACGGGGAATTCCAAATCTTGTGATGACGTTCTTCCACACAAAGTTCTTCGTGTCTAACTCGGTGATGGAGGACAAGGGTTCAGCTTCGACCCATTTTGTGAAGTAATTCGTGGCCACTATCAACCATCTTTTGTTTCTTGGAGTTCGGTGGAGTGGTCCGACGATGTCCAGGCCCCACCAGGCGAAAAGCCACTGACTGGAGAGGGGGCTCAGGTCCTGGGCTGGCTGGTGGAGAGAGTGAGAGAACTTTTGGCACTTTTCGCATTTTTTGGCATAGAGCTGGGCGTCCTTCTGCATGTACGGCCACCAGTAACCTTGGCTAATAGCTCGGTACGCAAGAGACCGACCTCCTATATGACTGCCGCAGATTCCTTCGTGAATCTCGTAGAGGAAATCGTCGACTTTGCTGGGGTGAACGCACTGGAAGTAGGGCCCTGTGAATGACTTCCTGTAGAGCTTGCCATCTGGGGAGAGCCAGAATCGGGTTGCCTTCAACCTGACCTTACGAGCTTCAGTCCTGTCCTCGGGTAGCTGGTCGTCCTTCAGGTATGTAATGATGGGGTCCATCCAGCTCGGGCCGAGATCAAGGCACATGAGCTGCCGAGGTTGCTGGAGGTCGATGCTGGGCTCCCGCAGCGTTTCTACTTCGATAGTTCTTTTATTACCGGCTTCGACAGCCGAGGCGAGGCTGGCGAGGACGTCTGCATGGGAGTTGGATTCTCTGTCGATCTGTCGGACCTCGGCCCTTTCGAACTGGGAGAGAAGTCCCCTGGCGTGGGCAAGGTAAGCCGCCATCCTGTCATCCCGAGCTTAGTAGTCTCCGCTGAGCTGGCTTGCCACCAGCTAAGAATCGCTGAAAACCACTATGGAACGAGCTTCCAAGATTTTGGCACTGTTAAGTCCGGCAATGAGCGCTTCATACTCGGCCTCGTTATTAGATGCCTTGAAACCCAGTGTCAGAGCTTGTTCGATGACAAGGCCTTCTGGGGACTGGAGGACTATGCCAGCGCCAGCTCTTTTGGATGTTGAGGATCCGTCAACAAAGACTTTCCAGGACGAGTCTAGGAGCTTTCTCCAGGACTGCTCTTGCTCAGTCTCGGTGACAACCTCTGCACCCCTATCGCCCCCTAGTTCGGTGGCAAGCGAGGTCGGTGCCGAATTCTGAGGAGTAAACTCCACGATGAAGTCTGCTAGGACTTGAGCTTTGATGGCCGTTCTGGGCTGATAGCTGATGTCGTATTGCCCCAGTTCGACAGCCCATTTTGAGATCCGTCCGGAGAAATCTGCCTTCCGGAGGAGAGCCTTCAGTGGGTATTCTGTTAGGACCACTATTGTGAAGGTTTGGAAGTAGTGGGAGAGCTTTCGAGAGGCGCTAACGAGCGCCAAGGCGAGCTTTTCGAGCTGCAAATACCGGGTCTCGGCGTCCAGCAGGGTTTTGCTCGTGTAATAGATAGGCCTTTGCTGGCCGTTGTCCTCTCTGATGAGCACCGAGCTCACTGCATGGTCCGAGACCGACAGGTACAAGAACAGTGCCTCTCCAAAAGTCGAGGTTGACAGCAGCGGTGGAGAAGAAAGGTATTGTTTTAGCTGTTGCAGCGCCTGAGAACAATCCGACGTCCATTGGAACTTGGAGCCCTTTCGCAAGAGTTGGAAGAAAGGTCTGCACTTGTCCAAAGCTCGGCTGATAAATCGGTTCAGGGCGGCAGCCATTCCGGTCAGCCGCTGAACTTGTTTTGCCGAGGTCAGACATTGGAGCTCCTGGATCGTGGTGATCTGGTCAGGGTTCGCTTCGATCCCCCTTCTTGTGACCAGGCTCCCTAGGAACTTGCCGGAACCGACACCAAAGGCGCACTTGGATGCATTCAGCTTCAACTGGAACTGGCGAAGGATGTCAAAAATCTGGCGGAGGTCGGTCAAGTGGTCCTGCGACCTTTTGGATTTGACGACCATATCATCGATGTAGACCTCCACCGTCTTGCCGAGCTGGGCCTGGAACATCTTTATCACCAACCGCTGGTACGTCGCTCCCGCATTCTTTAACCCAAAGGGCATCACCTTGTAACAATAGGTGCCCCTCGGAGTGATGAAAGCTGTCTTGTCCTGGTCTGCCGCATACAGGGGGATCTGATGGTACCCCCGGTAGGCGTCCAGGAAACTCATCCGGTCATGTCTGGCAGTGGCGTTGATGAGCTGGTCTATCTTCGGAAGAGGGAAGCTGTCTTTGGGACAGGCCTTATTGAGGTCGGTGAGGTCCACGCAGACCCTCCATTTTCCCGTCTTCTTTTTGACCACCACGGTGTTGGCTAGCCACTGCGGATAGTGGACCTCCTTTATTGCGCCTGCCTCGAGGAGTTTCTGAACTTCCTCAACCACGGCCTCAGTCTGCGGGACCCCAGTCCGGCGCGGTTTTTGAAGCACAGGCTTATGGTTGGGATCCACCTTCAGTTCATGGCAGATGACTGTGGGGTCAATGCCGGGCATCTCATAGGGTGTCCAGGCAATGACCGCCTTATTCTCCACGAGGAGGTAAAGCAGTTCTGTCTTCTCGGACTTGGGGAGCTGGCTTCCAACGAGGAAGAATCTGTCGGGGTCGGTGGGATCAATGTTGACCTTGGTGAGGTCCTCGATGCTTTTCTGCGTCGGAGCCCTGCCGACGTCCCCGAGCTCGGCCTCTCTATCCAGTTCGGCCACATTGACTTGGGATGGCTCGGCCTCGCCAGGCAGCACGGCCAGCAGGCATTGCCTGGCCATGTGCTGGTGGCCTCTGACGGTGATCACATCCGTTCGGCCCGACCGGTTTTCCAAAGGGAATTTAAGCTTCTGATGGCGGGTGGAGGGCACCGCCTCCATGCTATGTAGCCACGTCCTCCCCATTATAACATTGTATGGGGAGAGGACATCGACTACTAGGAAGTCAACTTGCCTGCAGGCGCCACCTACTTGGACTCTGAGGGAGATCTTACCCTTGGGATAAACAGGCTTGGAGCTGAAGCCGACCAGAGGGGTACGGGCAGCCTGGAGGTCCTTGTCCTTCAGTTTCAACTTCTTGAAGCAATCGTAGTACAGGACTTCGGACGAACTGCCAGGGTCGACAAGGGCTCTCTGAACCAAGAAGTTCTGAAGCTTCAAGGTGAGCACTAGAGCGTCGTTATGTGGGAGCTCGACGTCTTCCAAGTCCTTGTCAGAAAACCATATTCTGACCCCCTCCGCTCTGTCTTTCTTCGCGGCCGGCTCTGGTGCCGCGGTCAGCACCTGCTTCTGATGGGAGGCGCGCCTGGCCTGGGCGCGAGCCTGAGAGCTCTTCTTTGGTGGGGCGGCGAGGTGAATGACGTTGATGATGCCTTCTGGCTCGCTGTCCTGGTTGTCAGCGTCTCGCCGCGGAGGTCGGTCATCACCTCGGCCCTCCTCCTTGATGTAATCCCTGAGATGCTCCTCCTTCACGAGGTTCTCCAGGTGGAATTTGTAGCTCCTGCATTCGTCGGTTCTGTGCCCATTTTGCTTATGGTATGCGCAGAACTTATTCTGGTCCCGAGAGGAAGGGTCAGTCGTCATCGGCCGCGGCCACTTGAAGAAAGGCTGCGCTTTTATTTTATTGAGGAGCCTATAGATTGGCTCCTTAAAGATGGTATTTACTGCCACGTGGGAGGCCGGCTCGTGGCCTGGCCTTCTGCCGTTCCCCGATCCCGCTGCCGAAGTAGAGGGGGTTCGGCGTTGCTCCGAGGACCGGGCCTTGCGCCGATCCGGGGACGGATCTCTGCGACGATCCTCCCTCCTGGAGGACCTGCTATCTCCCCTGGCTGGTTGGTTCTTCTTGGTGAGGCCGAAGTTTTCGCGACCTCGCACCTCGTCTTCCTCCGCCAATATGAACCGATTCGCTCGGGTCATCAGCTCTTTCATGGTGGTCACGGGATACATGACCAACTGTGCCCGAAGCTGGATGCCCGGCCGAAGAGCCAGCTGGAAGGATTTCACTGCTAACTCTTCAGAAGCGCACTCGATCTGGCTGTAGACAGTCCAGAACCGACGAGCGAACTGGGTGACGCTCTCGTCCTCCTGCATCCGGAGGGCCATTAGGTCAGCATCGGTCTTTGGGACGACGCGATGCGCCTGGAATTTTCCCAGGAAGGAGGTCCGGAGCTGTCGCCAACTGGAGATGGAGTCTTCAGGAAGCGAGCAAAACCACCGCAGGGGGAGATCCGCCAAACTGGAGGAGAAAACTCGACAGTTTAGGGAGTCGTCATCCCCCCAGACCGACATCCTCTGGACGTAATGTCGGAGATGAGCCGCAGGGTCCGAGGTTCCGTCATATAGGGCGAACCTCGAGACGCTGAACTTTTCGGGGAGTGTGTATTTTCTTATCTCCCTAGAGAAAGGAGATGCGCCAGTGTCCTCAGCTTCAAAGGCGCTATACTGGTCTCGGATGATACCAACAGTCTCCATATTCTGGCGAATCGTCTGCTTCACCTGCTGGTCGATCCACTGCTTTAGCTCTTCATCTTCCGAAACCTAGCGCTGGTTCTTCAGCCCTTCATGCATGTGACTGCTGCTGGAGCCTTCTTCTCCGTGGTCTCGGTCGCGCCTCTTATTATTGAGGACGTGCCTCAGGTCTCGCCCGTGGTCCAGGCGCCTGGGTGGCGGACTCTGACCCTTCTTGTCGTCGAGCTGTTGCTTGAGCCGCTGGATAAGCTCATGCTGCTCCTGGATGAGGCGATTCTGAGCCCTGATGTCATCCAGGCAGGGGTCTTCATTTTGATCGAGGCTGGCTTGATGGTGTGACTGCGATCCAGCCCGCGCTGACTTCTCGCGTGGCTTGGTGACCGACTTGTCACCTTGCCTGGCCCGCTCATGGCTATGGCGGGGCTGTTCTGGAGGTGGGACGTCGCGAAGGGAAAGCATGGTCACTCCCCTAGACCGTGACTGTGTCTGGACCGTGGGAGACCTCCCCCCTGACCTCCTTTGCTGAGGGGGTGGAGGTGGAAGATTTTGCGCCAGCATAGGCTGTATGGACAAAGCCTTGCCTTTGGAGGGTCCTTCGCCATTTCTGGTTTTTGGAGGCATGGTGTTCACAAGCTTTTTGTTCAATTTCCCACAGACGGCGCCAAACTGTAGGCGGTAAAAACGACACCTACTTAGATTGAGATGAGATCGAGGTAAACTTCTTAGGACGGGGAATGCTGAACGCCAAGAACCTAAAAAGGAAGGAAAAAGGCTAGAGTCAGAGCCCCTGGCTGCTGTGAGCCGAAGGCACTCCGATGCCTGAGTTAGCTCTGAGAAAACTAAACAGGAGGAGGGAGGGAATGAGGCGATGTGGAGTCTTGTGAGTTGTGTATTGCGTACCTTTCATGGGACTGATCCCATGTGTATATATGAGTGAGCGTTCCTCGTTCATTCTCTCTGTGAGTGGGGGTAGGTGAGGTGAGGTCCCATCGATCCTTACCCTGACGGGCAGCAGTAGGTAAAATGGGCAACATCCCATCCTCACTTTCCATGCCTTCAGCCAGTTGACGTACAGGGCTGATAAAGCGAACTTCTTATCGCCATAAATGAGTGATCCTATCGTCATAAATGAATGCTCATATCTGTCAGGGCGCGCCGTATTTCCAGGAGGAAGGTGGTGGCCCACTGACTCTAGCATCCTGGTCCGAGACCGAGGATGGCTTGGCCGCGGTGTGCTTCTGTACTGAGCTGGCATTTACGCCGAGCTACCGAACCGTGGTGCCGCGCTGGCACTTTTGACCGAGCTGCCGAGCTGACGGGATATCACCACAGAGGCCGAGGTGATCAGCGAGTCCTGCTGTAATCTTTGCTTAATTTCGTCATTACGGCATTTTACCCACACAAAAACCGTGTTTCTTCAGCGAGGAAAATCCATCGACTGCTTTCTCGGCCTTCATCTCCCTCCCCTTCTTCGCGTTGTGCCCTAGCCCCTAGCAGGTCAGCGATTTCTCTCTGCGACCTCATCTTAGCATCGTGCCATAGCACTCGGCAAGTACTCTACATCTCAATCAGGTCTCTCTCCTCCCTCTCACCTAAACCCAGACCTGGTTTCCAGTAGAAGATCTTTCTCTCTCTCTCTCTCTCTCTCTCTCTCTCTAAGACCAGCCCCAACGTGAAACCCAGCTTCATTTTCTTTCACCCAGCATCAAAACCCAGCCCACCCTTCTCTCTCTCCCTTCCTCCCCTAAACCAAGTTCCATTTCCGCCCAAACTGAACCTAATTTCCATGTCACCCATTTCGACCCAACTCCAATCTCTATGCTGCCCAAACCCAAATCTTCTCTTTCGCCCAAACCCAGCCCTAATCACATGCTGCCATTGCCAAACATGCCCTTTTTTTTTTTTTTTGTAAGACCTCTGTTATCATGTTAATGTTACCAATCCAACAGCTCATTACCAAATCATAAAATAGTATTATGCTTATTGGGTAACCATCTTCTTCTCTGTTTTTTTTTTTTGTGTGTGTGTGTGTTGTGGGGGGGGGGGGTGGTGTGGTGCGCGCGGCTGGTGTCATTTCAAATTTTTTTTGCCATTTCCTTTTGGCTTATCTAACATCCAAAATTTTCATACTTAATGTTTGCATCAGATTCTTGTAGTTCTTTGGCAATAACAAAAATGAAAACACTTATGACATTTTTAATTAATTGTATCCTCTTAGTGGTAATATGAACCCACAATCTGAATGTCGCAATAGGGATAGCACCTTTCACTGCCATGGCTATTGAACCCACAATCATATAGCTTATGTTGGAATCAATTCATGTTTATTTTGTCATTTCGTAATTTCTATTGTGTGTTGAGCAAATGTTCTATCAAGCACAACAATCATCTGCATTTAATATTTGTGTTTGTATTTGTGCCTATAATGATCTCCTTTTTGTTATTTTAAGTTTGCGATTGATTCTTGAGGTTAGACTCAAGGACTATGTTTGAGTATTATATTTTGAAGCGCAATATGTTCATGTAATAACTGCCAGCTAGTATTGCTTGGCTTAAGTTCAATGTGTCTTGGATGGCTTAAGTTCAATGCTTTTTCTCATGTTGTGGATAATACCTCTTTGGAGATGCCAACAGTAATTTGCACATTCTGTTGAATGAAGTGGGAAACAAGATGAAGATGAACGAATCCTTAACTGGTCAAGTTGGAAGTTGGTGAAGATAAGAGGGTCTTGTTTTGCAAGGGCGGACCCACATTACCATCACCAGGGCGGTCGCCTCAGATCGAATTGAGAAATATTCAAAGAATCATATGAAAAAGTTCCCAGATTCCTTTGGATACTGTGTGATAATATTGAAGAGTAGTCATATAGCAGTTGTGGTGATGGCAAAATGGAGAGGAAGAGTCATGTAGAAGCTAAATGAAGTTGAGATGTGAGTTCAGTTCTTGTCGCCTTTCGGGTGAAGGAGGAGATTTAGAGGAAGAAGATGGAGCTGATGTTTGTCATGGCCATCTATAGTAGATCAGTCTAAATGTACCTGAAGGGAAGTTGGGGAAATTATGTGGGGAAATTATGTTAGGATGTCGTAACGAAATACAATTGGATTGTAATTTTAATGTTAGATGTAGGATTTTTCATTTGTTTGACATAAACTTGTAGAATTTGGAAATTTTGTAACTCGTTTATTATTGGATGTTGTAATTTTAATTTGTTTGAAATACAATTGTAAAGATTAAGAATGTTGAAAAGTGTACAAATCATGTATATTTTTAAATATTTTTTTGTGATGTTTGGAATGATTGAATGTACTGGGTGTTGTGTTTTGAATTACTATATGTCAAATAATGTGAAATGGCTATGAATAGGTAGTAGGGTAATGTTTGGTCTGGATTGAGATGTCCATAGGATTTGAATATGCAGGTTTCATTTTGAAAAGTATGTTTGGAATGAGACAATTGATTGGGATCCGGTGAAGCTGGATGAATCTTATGTTGTTGTGATGTCTGTAATGGGATGTACCCACTGTGATGAAATATTTTTTGGGATTTTATTTCATTTATGTAATCGAAAGTACCTGAAGTTCTATCATATAGAATTCTAGTAATAAACTTCCTGTTGTTGCAAGAGGCATTTGTAATAAGCAAGTTGATAGTAGGAAAGTTGAGACGGATGAGTCAGGCATCTGCTATGTTTGATTATAGGTTGACTAATAAGAAAGTAATAACATGTGTTCTTGTTCTATCCTCAGTTGAAGGAGAATGAATTAGGCAATTCTTTTGCAGCTGATTCAAGATGTTTCAGGTTATTGAAGATTGAGGATTGTTTGTAGAAGTGATTATATAATGTTTGAGTTTATAAATACCTAAACAAGTCATAAGAAAAAGCCCTCCCGTTAAGGGGGGACTCTGTCAAAGATTTCTTAAGTTATTTCTTGTGTACAAAATGGTTTTTTATTATGTATTAGCGGATGTGAAATATTTTTTTGATTATGTTGAATGAATTTGAGATGGAGATAATCGGATAAAGAATTTTTTTTTTTTTTTTTAAGGATTCCTCTCCCATTACCAAACTTGGGTTGGAAGGAATCATCGTTGATTCGTTTGTGCCCCCCAAACATGGAATGTGATGAATCCTCTCCCTCATAAATCCTCACATAAGAAAGTCTAATTCCACGGAAGCAAAGATTCCTCTAAATGGAGGAATCCTCTCTTGTTACCAAACGTGCCCTAGGGGTTCAGAAGTCTTTGATACCATGTTACTTGATGAAACAATATTTTCCTTGAACCAAAGAAGCCCTTTTGGGGTAAGCAGACCTATATACAAAAGGCCTCACAATGGGCAAAGACTAGGAACAAGTTATATACAAGATACATTACAGGCTTGAGCCTTCATGGGCCTGAGCTATGACCTGAGCCAGGTAACTCATATTTACACATTCAGCCTGAAGCAAGCTTCACTCAAGTTCCACCCCCTGTTCAACCCATCCCAATCCATTCTACCACATGAATAGAGTATCTGGTCCTAACAGCAAACGATGTGTCCAGCATTATCCATTTTCCCATTGCTGATATATTTTGTACTGTCGACAAATGGGGCCGCACTTCATCTATGGAAAAAATGGAAAAGTTTATCCCACTCTTCCTTTTTAATGTTTCGTTTGGTTTAAAGGGGAAAAAGTTTGTTGCCCACTTTACCCAACTACTACACAAAGATAAAGCTAATAGGTCAAGTCATGTGGGAATTGAGACCCACTTTCCGCTGCATACCTTTTCACAGGCAGCCCTGAATTTGATGCTCCTGGATGTGAGCTTGTGGATGTGAAAGTCCTTCTGGGAGAGGCAAGCTAGATTTATATAGAGATGTCATAATGGGCCGGGCCCGCCCGCGGCACAGCATGGCATGGTCAATGGCACAGCCCACCAAGCACGGCACGGCCCGTTTAGGCATGGCACGCTACGGGCTGACCCATGCTGCCAGGCACGGCCTGCCAAGCCCGCCAATTTTATATATCATGTTTTTCATTTCTCAACCCACCTCCCATTCTAACTAATGTTAAATTAGTGGATAAAATGGCTAGTAAAAGTTTATTTAGTTTTTCTTTTACAAATCTTACATCTCAACTCAAAGCATTTTCAAATCTTCTTCCACCCCCACAAACTTTTCACTGTCTATTCACACTTCACAGTCACAGCCTATAATGCTCAAATACAGCATGGATATGTAATTTATATGGAAGGGATATGGAGTTTTCACATAACACTAAGGTCACGTTTGGCAACCAAATCTTTAGGGAAAAGATTTTTGGTTTTTCTAATGTTATGGCAAATCCATGTTTGACAACTGTAAATTCCCGATGAATTGGACGAATGAAAATCTTCATTTGTTAAGATTTTCAAATCCGACCACCCCCTATAAGATTTGAAAATCCTCACTTAAGTGGATTTACATTTTAAACCCTATTTTTCTCAACTATATGTATCGATACACACCAATATCAATGTCAAATCCTTAACTATACAAAGCTCTAGCGAAGAATCCTTGCTTCAGTGGTAGTGAAGAATCATCAGATCTATGGATTCCTTGCGTGTTACCAAACATGCTCTAAGTCACCTAACCATTATCCTTTCTCGCAACAACTTTAGCACAATAAAGTAGGATATATTATCTATTTTGAAGTATCTATGCATCATAGTCCACAACTTTACCCAACTGATGCATAAAGATAAAGCTAATAGGTCAAGCCATGTGGGAATTGAGGCCCACTTTCCACTGCACAACTTTTCAAAAGCAGCCCTGAATTTGATGCTCCTGGATGTGAGTTTGGGGATGTGAAAGTCCTTTCGGGAGAGACAAGGTAGTTTTATAGGATTGTGAAATTTGAAACTCTAGTAAAAGAAATATGGCATTTTAAATTTTAGAGGATAACTAGATAAGCCATCACATCATATTAAAAAAACCCCAACTTTATAAATTCTAGTAAAAAATTCTCCTGGAAGTAATAGGCCATAAGTGGCATAACTTATATGTCCTATTTATTTGCACAAAGGATGAGATCATATAAAATTAAATAGTCAAATCAAGAAAAAAGGCAAAAGGAGGGAGTTGAAAGTTAAGAAACAAAATAATATAATGTTACGGTAAAAGGGTTACCGTAAAATGACAAAAAAATAAATATTTAAAAGACACTTAATGACAAAAAGGGGATGAGTACTTTTTGTGTCTTTTAGTAGTTTTACGTTCAACTCCATCTTCTTTTTCATCCTTTTAATTTGACCATTAATTTCACCTGGATCCTCATGTAAACAATAGGTCCTAAGAATTTTTGTAGATAGGTTCCTACAAGAGAGGACAGTGAAAATTTTATAGTTTTGACATTATTCTGTATATGATATCCTACATTTATAAATCATTGCACCTTAAAGGGCAAAAACACAATTCTTTTTTTCGTCTTCTTTGTATGAACTATATATATATATATATATATATAAACTTTTTAAAAGTCAACCACCGACAAGCAGAAGTCAGGTTTAAGAACACCTACATAGTCAAAACTCCTAGTAAGATTTGAGACAGTTGCGCCTTAGGTATTAGCTTAGAAGGGTGGATTAGCTTACCAAGAAAAAAAAACCATGGGTATTGAAATTGAAAAGCTTGTATTATTAGTACTAAAAGTTGATACATATCAGTGGATTCGGAATAGTATATCGTTGATACCAGTATGCTTCTACTTTATAGTGAAATAGAAAAATGAAGTACTACATTGTGAGTTGAATTAGATTTATGCCACTGTTAATCAGATAATGTATTGATGATTTTACAGAACTAATATAGATTATAGGGCATGAGGATGAGAAGAAGTCAAACGAATGGACTAGATACAAACCAGGACTGCCATATAGTAACTTTCGATCCAATCATCAAAATCACGATTATGATATTCATCGAAAACCTACTTTTGAGTATTTTAACTTAGCAAATTTGCTAATATCAATTTTTCTCATTTTGGTAATTTTAGTTAAATTCCAGTTCATTTGTTAATTAAGTCAATAAGGAATATTATATGGGAAATGCTCCTATGAAAGATATCACTCACCTTATATGAGAGATATGGGTGAGGGCCCTCACAGTTAAGCTATTCGCATTGGATATGGATGTGAGGGCTCCCACCCAATCTCTTATAGAAGGTGAGATATATCTCTCATAGGAGCATCTCCCATTATATAATATATTTATATTGTTTGAAATTTTGATGCACATCTTTACTGTTTTTTTTTTTAAGTTATAGTTAATTCGGTAGAGGAGTCTCTCAATTAGAATTCAAAATTTTTATTTCCAATTTGTGAACCTTGTTCTCATATTTCTTAGCACAACTTCAGAAGTTGGTTGTTCAAAAGAGTGATGATGGTCTTCTCCTTTGGTACTCACATCTTCTATGCTAAAAACCTGTTATTATAAGCGGATGTGGCACCCAACACCAAATGACCTGTCCAGCAACATTCAGAGCAGATATTTTATGCTGCCGATAGATCATGCAACAATTTCAGTGATTTGAAGTGTGTACCCTTCTTTACTAGCTGCTCCTTAAAGACAAAGCCATGTGGGTCCTACTTCCCACTGTAAAACTCTTCCCTATAAATTTAAGGCCTATACCTAAGTACCCCCATAAATTATAGTTTAGTCATTTGAATGAATGGTTGGTACCTTATAAACAGGACCAAATCCACCTTCTCCAAGCTTGTTTTCAATAGAGAAGTTGTTGGTGGCTGCCCGGATGACCCCAAAGTCAAATTGCAAGGGATCAAGACTTCTTGCAAGGGATTCTTGTTCCGCTATTTCTGAGAAAGTCACACCTGGGGTCTCATCTGCATCTGCACAGAGTGACAAAACAGAGGAATTTGATTGAGAACCCATGAAAGGTAGTTTTACAGAAATTGATTTCCATGAAAAAAGGCCATGTATCTCTCTCTCATCATTTGTGACAGAGATGATCTAATGGACAACTACCTTCAATAAAAAAAAAAATCTATAACTAGTCTGGAGAATAGAAATTTGTATAATGCGGGCTTAAATACCAAACATCACTATTTACCAATTGGTGTTGTGTTTTCCTTCCCTTTCTTGTCCTTGTCCTTTCTTCTATTTCTAAGCGGCAAAACAAAAATGATGGAGAGAAGCATCAGTGCAAGTACTGAAGGAACTATGGCGAGTATTATATTTCTCTTCCTGTTGCTTGCTGCAAAATGAACAGTCAAAGTCTCCAAAGTCAAGTTTCTGTTAATATTGAAAAACATTAAAGAAAAAAAAATCAGATAATGTTAGTACCCATTTGCAGAAATTGGTGAACTTTTACCCCACAAGGCTAGGGCGACCAAACAGTTATATTCATGGTTTAAAAACTCAGTTTTAGGGTTATAATGGAATTATTCTTTTTTTTTTTTTGTTGAAATTAATCAAAATATCAGATTGGCATAACAGACCCAAGTCAAGTCTTCTTTATTAATAGAAAAACTATATAAGGAGTTAGGAAATATAGTTTTAATTTAAATTACCACCTCGAAAACTAGTAGAAATCTAAAAAAGGATTTCATTCTTAACCCTATTGTATTTAATGAAACCTTGTAAATATGATTAAAAGGTTAAGAAAGGGAGTTTCAATCTGGTTTTATTTGTACCATCCAAAACCAATAACAGTCACAATCCAAACCAATAACAGTCTCAAAAACCCCAAATTATCTGGCAAAGGTTAACTTGGAAATTTGAAATCCTTGTCAAGTAGATTGAGATAGTTACTTAAAGAAGTCTAACGATCTGGAGTCCGGATCATTCAAAAATAAAAATCTAGTTCTTCACTAATATAATTTCGATCGCTAGTAAATGTCCATTTCATTAAAAATATGGAACTCACCCAATCTGGGAATTCCAAATTTCTGTCATAATTTCAAATAGCGCTAAGATAAGTAATTGATGAAATAGGCCTTGGAATGACCCAAATTCTAGCATTCCAATTGCTTTTTAAAATTAGCATTAGAGGCATTCCAATAAAGATTGTTAACAAGAACTTGAGGGGTTTTAAAAAAAAAATTCAGACAAGAAGGTAATAATGGACTAGAATTACTGAAAGCTCACAGTTATCACCTGTTCCTGTTGATGAAGTAGGTGGTGGTGATCCTGCCCCTCCAAAGAAGCTGTACAGCTCAAACCACCCACAACTCGAGCCGAGAGATAGACCTCCTTGCCTTCCTAAACAGCACACTTTTATATCCTCATAAGTCCTCTGCAGGCACCTATTGCAGTCGTTTGGAGTAAGATCTCTAGTGCACTGCACAAGACCATAGATGTTCTGGGTGTTGTTAACTCTAGTTTGCCCAGTCGCAAACATGCGCTTACAAGCATTAAAAGCAGCCTCAGAAGTAAGATCTTTCAGCAAACTCTCCAAAGCCCTGTTAAATTCATCTGGGTTTGAGCTATTCTCAGTGCTCCACAGATTAACAAACAAAGTTTCATCCACTGTAGAGAAGAATCTTTGATCTGAATAGCGCAGGCGACATTCATGATACCTGTTTGAGTACAAGTTAACTGATAAATTTATACATATTTATATATTAAGAACAACGCAAAACAAGTTCAAATCTAATTCAATCAATCCTATCAAGATCTTAAGAGCGCGTAACATCTTCGTAGATCTACTTTATAATTCTAAATGCCTAGTAACATATCTAACAACCACAGCCTTTCTAATATGTTTTCAGTTAGTACCATATGATCGCGCTTCTTTCGTTGGGGCACAGCTGAGATCTTTCTTGGACTGCAGTTCTGAGACAAGGGCCGCAACGATCGATGGCGACGTAACCTCTGCAGCGAACAAGGCCATAAACCTGATCTAGGTCTTTGCCGACGGTGTTGTTGGCGAAGCCTGTGGCGGTACCATTAGAAGCTAGGGAAGAAAGGAGGAGATCAAGGTTTGTAGCGAAAGTGCTGCTATTGGTGTAATTGCTAGTATCCCCACAAGATGAGTAGAGAGGGAGAGCAGTGATAGTAGAGCAATGGAGGAGGATGATTGGGGAAGAAAGGAGGAGGTATTGGAGGGGTTTTGAGAGAAGGAACAGCTGAAGGATCTTTCTTTTACAATTGGTTTGTTGCTGCGCCATGTGAAATGATGAAGTTAAAGCGCTCTTTATTCATATTATATATTATATTAGTGGAGCCCTGTGCATTACGTGCAATGCACGTGCAAAGAACACACTCTTTCAATATGATAATCTAAAAAAATAAAGTCATTGAAAAACTCAATATTAACGATCCCATTAGAGAATGACGAGTTTACATATAGCTCATTTTTTTGGCAAATTTAGCAATTTACAATTACTCATTGTTCTTATGAAATTCAGTAGAAACTTCAATAGCGGAATAACAAGATGGAATAACATGATATATGAAAGGAAATTAACTGAAAAAAAGTTGAAAATCAACCTTTTTTGGCCATACATAATTAGGCAAAACACTCCCAAATTTCAATATAGATTGATCGTCCGGCCTATTTTACATTAAAATTTGTCTAAAGCCTAATGCCAAGTACATACGAAATTCATGTTGAGAAGCACAGAATGGCAGTAATACCAATATAAAGAAATTTGAATATCATGGAAAGTAACAAGATTGATATGTCAAAATGAGGGCTAGAGCAACAATTTAAAAAGCTTTCTTGAATTAAGATGACATCGCTACCAAATTTTGAACCATGTACATTTGTGGCACTTCTATTAGCTTTTTATTTATCATAAATCAATTTTGTTACATTCTAATTTTGTAGTAAGTGAATCTTTGAAACAAATATCATAATTTGAAGCAAGAAAACCAACTACAAAGAGATCTTTAGCCAAGCACTCTCAGGGTGGGCACAATTACTTCCTTCAAACTTCCTAAGAAAATCTAATAGAAAATTCATTATCCTAGCATTATAGTAATGTGGTTGCAATATTGGACAAGAATCAAGTCCAAAATTAATATTGGTTCGGCCTGAGATGATGCCTTGGATGAAGCATGCAAAATCATAAAGAAAGACAATTAGTACCCTCAAATACAGTTTAGCATGTAGAATGATAATGAAGGAATGCATGTTGCCAGAATGGCCTAAAACAAAAAAACAAGGGCCCTAAAGCAATAACTTCAAATCAACATAAGAGGGTGGATCTAAAAACATGAGTCAGCATATCAAAATGATGGGTTCCATTGCATTATACTCATAAAAACTTGAAAGGAAAAATAAAATACGTTATAATAATTTAAGAAGTAATAAGACAAGCCATTATTCACTTGCATTGGATGTTGGTTTGATATATAGCAATAAAATTTAAAAGAAAGCCAACTTGCATGGAATGAAGAAATCAAGAAAAGGCTTACATAACAAAAATTTGCATATGCTTGCATATTCACAAAAAATTTTGATGACACCGATATTATCTTGCTACTAAGAAAATGAAGCATTTAAACAGACCTTAAGCCTCTCCACAATATCTCCGTATCTTTGGCTAGTGTATCTACACATCAATGAAATATCTTCCTCATTTCAACCCACTAATGTCACCCAAGTCCTTATCACTAAGCATGAAAACGCCATACTTTCTTAGTAAATGGGATATATATATATATGTTTCAGTATTTCTTTTTTTGATCTGACACAAGCATACTATCAAACCACATAAAATATTTTTCTATATTTTTTAAAGTGACTATTTGGTTAGATCTACTTGTGCATAGTATTTTGCATTGATTGCGGATTTCTACTGCACCCTAACATATTTGCTAGCATACATAGGAATTCTGTAATGCCCCAATTCCGAATACCGAGATCTCCATCAAGGTACCCTAAGTTGGAGCGCTACTTCTCGGAAAATCCTAGAACTTCCAAGATCGTAGGTCCGCAGTGAGGTCCAATTTAAAACTTTTTGACCAACATATAATCAACATTTGAAATTGCGGAAGCATAAATAATAAAGTGGAAGCAATTGTAATAACAGCGGAACCATAAGGCATTATAAAAGATATATCAAGTGTAGTAGGGCTTAAGTCAAGCCTAAATATCAAAGTATGAAGGTTAATGAGTTTAACATATTAGTCTACCTCCTTGCTCACAACAGAATCACTCAAACCCAAACAAATCAAATGGACACTCAGACCCCCGGTGCCGGCTCTCCAACCTCTAGCTCGACCTCTTGGTTAGCCGGTCCCCATTCGTAGTCACCAACTACGGGTGCCTCAATGAACGTGTCGTCGTCATACTCGGGGTCAACACTTAAGCACCATGAATGAGTCAGATCTAAAGATCTGGCAAGTCACAGTATACAAATAACATAGGATATATGCATCAAGAGAGTGGAGACAATCATATAATTATAAGAGTAGTAATGATACATAAACTAGGCAATTGAGCAAGGTAAGCAGTTAGAATCAGGATAATCAAGATATCTGATCCAACAGACATCAACATGGCACATTCACACAAGCTGGATACCACGGGATATTATGTCACGGCCCTCTCATACTAAACACAGTCGCGGTGGGGAAAAGTAACAAGTGCTGGGGAATGACAAGCCCCGCAAATCACACTCATCAGTCTCAACATTCAACACCCATCACTCGTCACTCAAAGACAGGTGAAGTGATCAATATAAATCATAAAATACCGCAAGCACATGGGTGTCTGTTAGTGCCACATTTCCATGAGCACTTATATTGTCGATTCCGTGTCAAAGAATTCAAGACCTTGCCTCTCAGAGTTTCACAAGGAAGATCAAGTTTGAAATCAAAAGATCAAGTCTTGGAAGGCTTGAATTCATCAAGGAAGACCTCCATATGAGTGACAACCTATTCAGGTAAATGGGACCCCAAACCAACCAAGAGATGGCCCTAAAAACCCTTAGTTTAATGGCTTATTTAATAGGTTTTTAGAAAATGTTTTTTGAGCCTTTCAAGACTCAAAACTGGTCCTAGAGGTCGGCTAACCGCCATGTCTCACGGTCACCTCGCGGTTACTTTTCCAGAAGCTTAATGTACATTTTTCTGTGAAAAATCGGTTACCTTGCGGTTACCTAGCGGCTAGCCTCTTTGAAAAATTCGGCTAGCCTCTTTGCCCACCGACAGCTTACCTAAAACTAGTCATTTATGACCGTTGGGGTAACGGCTAACCGCGGATTTGAAGGGGGCTAGCCGCCAAGTGCCGTTAGAGAGCCGTTTGAGGATTGTTTATAAATAGAAAAGGCCCCATATCTTCCAAGTGTGCTCCAAGATCATGAGAGCTAATGTCCTAACCATGGTATATCATATTTGAGCTCTCATAGATCATTCCACACACACTATGAGCTTGTATTGGCAAATCTAAGAGCTTCAGTTGCTCAAGGAAAGTGTGATGTGTGAAAACCATATTATCTAGGGAAGAACTTGAGCCATCAAAAGTTAAAATCCATATCCCTAGACCAAAGACCTCTTCCCTTGATTGAGCACAACGTTGGAGCATCATCATCAACATCAAGGAAGCATTGCGAGAGGCGTCAAAGCTTGGAGCTACGGTGACAAGCTGCGAAGAGCATCCTCCAGACTTCGTTAAAGAGGCAAGTGTTCTTCCCCCTCACTTCATTCAATTTAGAGCATTGTAAGAGTGGCTTTTTTCTTTGTGATTTAACCACTATAAAAATTGTAGAGGTTAGTAGATCTTTGTGATCGAACCTCGTGAACAAAAAGGGGATTAGATCTTTGTGATCGAACCTCGATAACAAAATTGATGTAGAATCATTACTTGTGTAGTTTGATTCTTCATAGTGGAACCAGGGGACTATGTGGCCCTTGAGAGTGGATGTAGGTCTGTGTGACCGAACCACTATAAATCCCTTGTGTCAATTTCTCTATTTCTATCGCTTGTACATGATTTACATATCTATATGTTGTGAAGATTGATACGGATGATATTTCATCATTGAGTTTAATTGACACACGCACTTGTGCGAAAACAACATTGAACATATTGGTAGATCATATATTGTCTAGCACACACTTTTTAACATATATTCACTTGAGCACCTTGGTTACATAGTTATATTTACTTTGATGTAAGTCACAAGTGAATTTGTGAAGAGTGTTTTACACACACTTGTGCTTATTAACATGAAACTAATTGTCATATCTTTGATTGTTTAAGCACTCACACATTGAACACATATTCTGCATAAGTTGTATCCTTAAATGTGTTCGTTGTGTTCTTTGTCCTAGTTGGGATTAAAATTGACTAAGATATTTTTTATTGGCAAAGAATTTTAATTAGTCCTATTCACCCCCCCTCTAGGACTTGTACATTGGCCCTAGGCGCACTTTCAGTATCTTGATGAGACAGTGGCAAGAACGGGTCGAACCCATAGGGAGCTAATTACAAAAAACTTTTAGATTAAAAAAACTAATTAACTAACAATTAACGAAAGTTTTGAGTATTTAGATATAAAAACAAGCAACTAAATTAGAAATTCGAAATCTACTAATTAATGAAAGTGATTAGAGCATAGGAATCCAATAAGCATCCGCCAATTATTTATCAAGAAACCCTAACTTGTTCCAATTTTTACTTCAAATCAAAGACAAATCAATGTTTTTGACTTGGAAAATCTAACTTAAAAAACGTTTTTTTTTAATTATAAAAATCAAAATCTAAGACTTCCTTCATTTCAAAAAGAATAAAAATAATTTAAGCACTACCCATCAAAAGTAAGCATAAAACATCAAAAGATCTAAGTTCTAAGTATGGCCTATCAAACCTAAGCATGGATAGTTAAAAATTATTTTTTATTTTAAGAAGTCAAGAATGGAGATTTGCCTAGGGCACGAAGACAAATCTATTAATCATTAAGAACATAACATATGGAACTAAATTATAATAACTAAATAAATACAAAGCAATCACTTATCTTCATCCATCGCTCTGATCCAAATTAGCCCGTCATTGCAAAGAATACTTTTTGATTTGTTATTAAAGATTGCATCTTTACAACTTCTCCTTCAAGTACTTGCTTAGACAAGGCCCAAAGCTACCCAAAATAAAAAATATGGAGAACTAGAACTAAAACTAGAAGAGGGGAAAGAAGAAAAAGGGAGAATAGAGAGAGAGAATGGCTTGGCTACTTTTTTAAGGAGAATAGGCTTTTTTTTTCTAGCCCCCATGATGCTCCTTTTATACCTTTTTGGCCTCTTGATTTGCAAGGAATTATTTTCCTTCTATGACTTGATTCTTGGCTTAGCTTTCAAGCAAAGCTTCTCACTTAGGCAACAATTTGAATTGGAAAGAGTTTGTTACTAAGTATGGTCTCTTGGGCTCCAATTCTTGGAGAATTGAACTCCTCAAAGATCTCTAATGTTGTCAATTTTGAAAACTTTTTTCAATTCTCCCATAGAGTTATAACAACCAAATTCCTGACGTCATATCTTCCTCAATATAGCTCCGATTTATGCAATCTTAGGCTCCACGGATATCTACTCGAAAATAGCTTTTCAACGGTAGGTAAATTGTATCAATCCGACACACGGTTTGAAGGTTATGACCATTTCAATTTGCTGCCCCTGAAAAATCCGGTAATAATTTGCATACACGGAAGCTTCTATATTTGCATGCTATGGGGTGTGTGGGACCCATGTAGGACATCCAAAGTATGCTTGGACTCTTTCTTTGCTTGCTTATTTAATTATCTTTCCATCTTTGTCATGCTTCTTTACTTGCAACTTTGACTAATCAACTCTCCTTGCAAAGTTTCTAATTCTCTTTCTTCCTTGATTTTGGTTTCCAAATTTAGCAAGTCAACACCATCTTTCCAAATCTGAGTCTCTTTTTTCCTCATTGAGAATTTTCAATCTTTCCAACTCCACCAAGATGCAAAGATATATGTGGCCCACCATGAAGGGTGTCCCACCTTTGATCTCTCTCAAATGTCACCAATGCAGGTCCCACTCTTGATTTCTCCTAAAAAAAATAAAATAAAATAATGTTAATAATAATCAAGTGTGAGGAATCTAAATGGACTATACATGGGACCCTACATGCCTACTTAATGCACCAAAAATACCTAACTTTCTAAAAATAATACATGATGTCAAAATTAGAAGGTATGCATTAGTGAAGCCAAAAGAACTAATTTTGTAGTGATGAATGAGATGAAAATCCCTAATTTCACAAAAGTCATGCAATGTAATGAATTTTGACCAAGATTCCAACTTTGATGTTCAAATGTATGAAATCATGAAATTAAGTGTAATTCTATGCAATTGACCTAATTAAGTCCACAAATGCATATGAAATGATGAATGAAAACTACAATTTTGTGGACTTATCAATAGGACCCGGTATCACACCGTCCGTCTGAACATAGCTCATCATGATAGCTCACTCAACACACATAATAGCTCCTACTAGTGATAATCAGTCAAAAGGTTGAACCTAAGACAACTGAGTGGAATGCTAGTGCTGACTCAAGGAAGCAAATACAGGTCTGTGTCTGTCTAGGCTTGCCTCGCGCGAGCAAGGTCCTAACAAATCCCTAAGAGGTCCAAATACAAGTCCAATCCATGAAACACAGTCCAAGTCCAAGTCCAACATTGGATCCATACCAAGGCTCACAAAACCATGGCCTTTGTTTAAAATAGTACAAGTAAGCTAACAAGTTCAGTTCCAATAATAATCAGTCCAATCTAATCAACGAGAAGTCACAAACCCCACATAACCAACCTCTTCATCCTAGGGTATCACTCATCCCAGTTTAGGCCATATGAAGGCCCGCCTAGACACAGATACTGGTCATTAATCACCCCATCACATCTCCGGGTTACCTCTAAGTAGTCCTAGGTCCAGGTCATTCATTTTTCCATTTAATTAACATGTTTAAACAATAATAAGGACATAAGAGAGACAACAATGTAATAAGTGAAATAAATCTCCAAGTAAGGGAATTAACGATAAATGTCAAAAGTCCATCCTAGGTAAAGGTCCGCTTTCAGGTCCAGGTCCTTATCAGTAAATTTGAATCCTAAATGAAGTGTTAAATGCGAAGGATACTGTAATTGGTGCTTCTAAAGTTACGGGCATCTTCGATGACGTTTAAAGATCAAATTGATGTAAAGTCCAAACCCTAGACCCTACTTAGTGGTCCCCAAGAATCAAGCTTGAGACACACCATTGACTCATGCTTGGCACATTAATGGAAGTCTATTTGGATGGTTAGCGGGCCCCACACGGATCACAACCTCAGAATTTGAAAACTGGAAAATCACTGAACACAGTGTATCCGGTCGATCCAGCACAGGATTGGTCGTTCGGGTACACTGGGAAGTCAGGATGTTGGCTCTCAAGTTAACCCTCAATGCAGTATGCCCGGTCGACCTCCTAGCCTAGTCGGTCGACCGCATACATTGGAAACAGTAAAAAGGCACCTGACAGGCCATGTCCTGAGTTGGAATTCTCTGCGTGTCTGGTTGACTCCCTGGCCTGCGCAGTCGACCGCTCGCACAGAGAGATTTGGAAGAGAAAATGGATGTCCCAGTTCTCAGTTAGAAGACTGTCAGATCGACAGCACACACATAGAATTTCCGAATCAGAGGGGAAAGATGCCAACACCAAGTCGCTGGGGCACTGTCTTATCTATTGGATAGTAGGGAAACACTGTCCGATCAATCGGACCTGTAGCTGCTGACTGTCCGATCGAACGGACAACAGGTTCGATCGATCGGACAATGACGGGTTGCAGTTGCAGGACCCAGATTTCTGGTTTTTCACCTCTCATTCGAATTATGTCCAAATCATCTCCATTCACCTCCATTCATCATATAATCATACTAAACAACAAAACACTTCAATACCCAACCATCCATCATCAAACCGAGCTACTGATTTTCCAAAAGAGAGAACTCATCCATCAATGGCCAAAAATCTATAAACACAAGCTCAAAGGTAAATCTAAGCATTCCAACATTATATGAATTGAAAATTATAGAATCAAATAAGGAAAACATGCATTCTATGTTAAGTGAGTATATTGCACTTGCCTTAATCCGAAATTGCAACGGAAATTGACAAGAAGAAGCAATCCAAGCTATCCAAGCCTCTAAAGGTCTTCCCCAACTCAAATCAAACCAATCTACAACTCCTAACACCCAATCCACAAGAGAATTTCCACTTAAGAAGGAAATCTAAGGAGAAAGAGGAATTCTAAGGAAATTGAACTAGAAGATGAAAAGTACCTTGAAAGGAAGAGGAAGCGAAGATTAACAAGATAAAGACAGGTCTTTAAGATAGATGATGGCTGTAGCTTGTAGTAGTAGGTAGTCTTCTTCTTCTTCTTCTTGTAGCTAGGGTTTTAGAATTAGGGTTTCTAGGGGAAATGAGAGGTACATGAGAGTGAATTAGGCTTAATTTCATTTCATTTGCAATAGTTTAGTTTATATAGGTTAGGGTTGGGATGATTACCAAAAGAGCCTTTTAGTTTGAATAGGAATGAGGATAAAGACATGGACAATTTGGTCCTTTGTAGAGGTTTTAGAATGTTCTCTTGTGGAAAACCCCTCCTATAAAACCTTATTTACTAGCTAGGGCATCTAATAGCTAAAACCCTATAGAAATTACAATTGACACCCTACAAAACCTATAAAATACACAAAGGCCTAATTCCTAGAAAGTATGCTAAGCCTTAGGAAAAATGCTTATCTACCCATATTGATCCCTATTACTTAGAACAATTAACTATAAATAATACAATTTATAATATTTAAATTCAAATGAGGGCCCACAAGTGGTGGGGCCTCACAAATTCATAGTGAAATAAGCTTTGCTGAAAGATTATTAAAGAAGTGGGGGGGGTGAGAAACACGAGGTTATGGATGCAAAAGGGACCTTGACCATCGTGGGATTTGAGTTCCAAGGTGATGGATGAGCATTCATCTCTCATTTTCCTCAAATCAATTTCCATTAAAAGAGAGGTTATTTGATTGACATTTTTTAATATTCATGTATAATTTTCCATTTTAACCACTAATGAAAATCTGAAGCCCTATAACTCTTAGGAATTGCAGGAACGATTTTCTATCATTCCTCATAAAGTTTGATGTTCTAAAATTTGTAAAATGTTACAATTTTTTTTTTCATTTTTTTTTTCAGAAAGAGGGGAACTCATTAAAAGATTAAAAAACAATCATAAATGGGCCAAACCTTCAGCCAAAACCACTAATGTCAAAGATGACACACAAGATAACAAATTCACCAAGCTGACTAATACCAAAAAAAAAAAAAAAAAAAAAAACCCGGTCACTACTTGTTACACCCCGTCCCGAGTTAATCAAGATTAACTCTAATTAATCGAACTTAATGCTGATTAAGCATGTTTCATTAAACTAATAGTGGTTATGACTAAATGGAATTAAATTTGTCTCAAATGATTAATTTGAGCTTAATGGAATCATAATGAATGAGATTAAGTAAGTTGAATTGATTTTTTATTTAAACCATGTAGTACAAGGACTTTTTCATAAATACAAATTTTCGTGTATTTCGTCGAATACGGTCACTCTTAATACCAATGCGTGTATTTCAAAGAGTGTGTTACCTTTCGTAATAGGCGCAATTCCGTTCGACGTAAATTGAATCAAATGACCTTTCATTTGACTCAAAATGGAAATGATTGAAGTGAAGAGGGCTTAAATGCAAAAATGGCTTTATAAGGATGATGATAACTCCTTTGAGTTCATTCAATCATTCCCAACACAGCCAAGCCTAAGCTCCTTTCACTTCTTCTTCTTTCTTCCATTTTCTCTCCATCAAGTGTCAAGATTTGGAGCTTCGAATGTGGTTTTGAAGAAGAAATCATCTACTTCATCTTCTTCATCAAGGTCTTCCATTTCTTTGGAGTTTGAGCTTGAGAGAAAGCTTAAGAATTCTCTTCCAGAGATTACAAGTAAGTGTTTCACTTGTTTACAGAACTTTCAAGTTTTATTTAGTGGGTTTTGAGTGTTTTTAGTGCCAAGAACTCATGGAAGTTCTATATTGTGGATTGGTTTGATTTTAGGTTCAAAGAGGATTTTAAATTGGAGGTTTTCATCTCAAGGTCAAGCAAAGCAAGGGATTTTGCTAATTAATCTCCAAACAAGGAAAGTATACTCATTTCTTCTGATTTAAGATGCTATTGGACTTGTTGGAGCTCAAGGAGTTCAAATTCAGAAGTTTCAATTCAGAAATTTTCTGAACTTTTAGTTGTCGGCTGACTGACATTTGACCGACCCTTCTAGGTTGAATTTTGTAGGAAATTCCAGTTTCTGGAAAGCCGAACGAACTGGGTTCGGTCAGCCGAAGTCGCAATTCAGTCGACTGACAGGTGACCGAACTGCTGAGCGAGCCGTCTGGGGCTCTCTGGATTACGAACTGAGGGGTAGCCAAACTAGGTTCAGTCGACCAATAGGTGACTGAATTCCCTTGAGAGATGTTAGAAATTTTTATCAGAAAAATGAGGTTTTGGAAAGCTGACCGACAGCTTCGGTTAACCGAACTTATGAATTCGGTTAACCAACAGGTAACTGACAAGGTGACCGCACTTGAGGAAATTTTAGATTTAAGGTCCGATCTTTCTTAATAAAGAGCCGATTGACTCAGGCTAGTGTTAATAGTGTTTTACCTAAACCTTCATTGGTATTAGCCAAGGTTATTATAATGTGTAAATTCACTTAAAGTGATGTCATCGAAAACAACACATACATTATATAACGAACGTTTCACCTGAATGTTGGTTTAGGAAATTGAATAGGGTTTAATCATCGGATTGAGTTTTATGTCGGCACTACCTAGTAGTTCTTAAGCTCGTTATTGAGCTCAATTGAATTAATGAAATGAATTAATAGCATAATTTAATGAACAATCCTACTGTAGTAGATGAAATGGGGTGTTCCGGAGCTCCGTGGTGATGCCAATGATCTCTGATCAAGACACTGGTAAGTCCCACACATATTGAATGATAAGCCACTTAATAAAGTACAATCACTAGAAATTGAATGAATAATGAATGAAATATTGAATCCGTTAATCGGATAACTGAATGATCCCTCTTGGGAACCATTGAATGGAAAGTATACTATGGTAGTTGCCAATTCTTGTGACTATTATTCTTGACTCCAATTTATAGATACTGTCACTGATTTGAATTGTCTATGATTATTGATTGTAGAATTGATAAACATGTTTGTGAACATGTACTATTCTAGATTTGTGTATACATTATTCAACCGTCGTATTCACAGTGTTATTGATGACATTACCAGCCTAGTTGCCCGTACCGGTACTACAGAGGCCGCGCCGCTCGAGGAGGAGGCCAATCAGATTCCTCTAGGAGGATTGATTGAGTTAACGTAAATCAGAGGGCGAACAATTTAGAATTTGGAAATATTTTGAGAAATACATGTGTATTCATTTTGGAATGTGAATAGTTGTCACTTGCATTATATTTTGAATATGCAGTGGTTGACTTAAATATTAAATAGAATGTGTATATTGACCTTTACTTTGAGGTAAAGAACTTGTACTGTTTTACATTGTTCCGTCAATGTATATATATTTCCGTAAAAATGTACATTTGACAGGTATGGAGTATGTTATCCTTTGTGGATTTCGTTTTAACTTTGGTTAATTAGGTGTTTACGGGAGTAAGTATATGATCGCGACTCGGGGTTTGTCCGGAGTAATCCTAATTTCGGGCCGGGGTCGTGACATACTGATTGTATGGTATCAAAGCTAAGTTAAAAGAAAACTTAAAAGGCTTAGAAAAATGTAAGACCAAAGTGAGGAATGTCAAGTTTCGTAACAAATCCAATCTTGGATTTGTGATTTATTGCTTTCACTATATGTGATATATATGTGATGGAAGGGTAGAGATCTATATCTTAGCTTTCGTATAGTTCACAGCATGGCTGCATCTCGATCGAACCCAGAAGATAATGACTTTGTCGAGGTTGTCACCCCTTTCCCTCCTATATCTGATGCTGATGCGAGAATGATTGTTATTCTCGAGTAGTTGGTAAGGAGTAATGAGGCACAAATGACTATGCAAGCACAACATAGGGAACAGATGGCCGGGAACCATGAAGCACAAATGGGGATGCAAGCCCAGATTACTTCCCTGTTGCAAGTGCAGAGCCAAATGCAGGCTCAAATGCAAACACCACCGGTACCACCAGTCCAACTGCCTCCTAATGTTGGAACACAGGTGGTAGTACAATCGAAAAAGAAGGATCCTAATATCATGTACGAGCAATTCAGGAAAAGAGGAGCCACTGAGTTCTATGGCACTGAGGATGCCATGAAAGCTGATGAGTGGTTGGAACACATCGAAGATGTGTTTAGCACAATCATCTGCACTCAAAAGCAGAGAGTTTTGCTTACCTCTTCCATGTTGAGAGAGGTAGAAAAGACGTGGTGGAAGAGTGTCAATGATGCACTCTTAGTAGTGCCAGTGGCAGAGATCTGGGAGACTTTCAAACAGCAGTTTCAGAGGAAGTTCGTCCCAGAACATGTACGGCAGCAGAGTTTCTACACTTGAAACAAGGTCAACTGACCGTGTCTGCTTATGTTCACCTCTTCTTGAAGCTATGCAAGTATGCTACCGATCTAGTGGATACGAAGGCAAAGAAAGTAAAGAGGTTACTCAAGGGCTTGAACCCAATGTATAAGAAAATGGTAGTGGCATCGAATAAGCCCACTACATTTGATGATGCAGTGGATAGAGCATTCACTGCTGAAGAAGTACACAAAGAAGAAGCTATTGAGAATGAGAATGCAAAGAGTAGTAGTGGGACTACAGGCTCCTAGGTTAAGAGAGGAGGACAATTCAAGAATAAGAAAAAGAAGCAGAAGTTCGCTGCAAGCAATGAGAGTAGGCCAGTCTGTGAGATTTGTGGAAAAGCTCATAGGATTGAGTTCTGTTGGAGGACTACCGGAGCTTACCTAGTCTGTGGTTCTTTAGAACACATAATGACACAATGTCCGAAGGCAACGAGAGATGACAGAGCTCCATATTAGCAGCCTGCTCAAGGATAGGCAGCACTTCTTGCTCCTCTACAACTCCTCCTAGGCAATAGCAACAACAACCATAACAGCAGTCTCAACGTCAAGGTCAACAGCGTCAGTGGGAACAAAGACAGCAATAGCCAAATAAGCCACAGATGGTTGGAAGGGCTTATGCTATCAACTGAGACCAAGCTGACGTTGCGGCCAATGTGGTTGAAGAAGCAATATTTGTAGATAATAGACCTGCGATTGCATTATTTGATCCTGGTTCTACGCATTTATTTGTAACTCCTGTATTTGTTTGTGATATGCAAAATCGAATAATGCAATTGCCATATGATTTTACTGTAGCTACTCCCTTAGGGAAAAGAGTAGTATGTGAATTGTATATTCCCCAGTGCAATGTTAGAATCGGGGAAGTGTCGATGCTAGCCGATCTGGTTGTATTAACAATGAATGATTTTGATGTGATCTTTGGCATGGATTGGCTTGCGAAGTACAGGGCTTGTTTAGACTGTTTCCGCAAAATCATCACCTTTCGGGCGGGTGAAGCCAGTGCCAGTGTATTGTTTGAAGGAATTCAAAAGAAATTCGATACAAGGCTTGTTTCAGCACTTATGGCTGAATGAATGATGCGTAGTGGTTGTGAATGCTACATCGCATTCATTTTTGGAAAGAAGACAATACAGGAGTTAAGAAATATTCCTGTAGTCTGTGAATTCCCAGACTTGTTTCCTGACGAAGTGGAAGGTCTACCTCTAGCAAGGGAAGTGGACTTTACGATAGAACTTGTGCCCAGTACTGCACCGATATCCAATGCACCATATAGAATGGCACCGTCAGAGTTGTATGAGCTGAAGAAACAAATATAGGATTTACTAGACAAAGGTTTTATTAAACCGAGTGTCTCACCGTGGGGAGCACCTGTATTGTTTGTAAAGAAGAAGGATGGCACCCTTAAAATGTGTATTGATTATAGGCAGATAAATCAAGTGATGATTAAAAACAAATATCCATTACCAAGAATTGATGAGTTGTTTGATCAATTCCAGGGTGCAGCATACTTTTCTAAGATTGATCTTCGGTCTAGATATCACCAGATACGAGTTAGAGATTAAGATGTACAGAAGGCTGCATTCAGAACTCGTTAGGGACACTATGAATTTCTAGTGATGCCTTTTGGTCTAACCAATGCACCTGTAGTTTTTATGGCTCTAATGAACAGAGTGTTTGCTTCGTATCTAGACCAATT
The DNA here is from genome assembly GCA_029852735.1 of Persea americana. NCBI lineage: Eukaryota > Viridiplantae > Streptophyta > Magnoliopsida > Laurales > Lauraceae > Persea > Persea americana. Next base: position 27,103,036 of record CM056818.1, on the reverse strand, counting down.
GGTCATGATTTTTATTGATGAAATCTTGGTATACTCGAAGTCAGAACGGGAGTATTCACATCATCTGAGAATAGCCTTGCATACATTGAGAGAAAATCAGTTACATGCAAAACTAGATAAGTGCGACTTTTGATTGCAGCAGGTTGCATTTCTGGGTCATATAATTACCAGAGATGGATTAGTTGTTGATTCAACTAAGATTGAAGCGGTTACCAATTGGCAGAGTCCGAAGAGTGTACCAGAAGTTCAGAGCTTCTTAGGATTGGCAGGATATTATAAGAGGTTCGTAAATGACTTCTTCAAGATAGCAGCTCCGTTAACGAAACTGACTCGGAATGACATTCCATTCCAATGGAGTGATGCATGTGAGTCTAGTTTCCAGACCTTGAAGCAGAAATTGATATCAGCCATGATCTTAGCTTTACCTGAAAGGAGAGGAGGATTTGAGATATACTCAGATACCTCAGGTATTGGATTGGGATGTGTGTTGATGCAGAGAGATGGGGTAATTGCCTACAATTCACGTCAATTGAAGGAACATGAGAAGAACTATGCTATACATGATTTGGAGCTCGCGGTGGTTATATTTGCTTTGAAATAATGGAGGCATTATCTGTACAGAGAGACTTTTGAAGTCCATTGTGATCACAGAAGTCTCCAATACTTGTTTACTCAAAAGGATATCAATCTGAGACAACGCCGTTGCTTTGAACTCATCAAGGACTGTGATTTCCATTCACATATGTGCCTGGAAAAAGTAATGTTGTAGCTGATGCTTTGAGTCGAAAATCTGCTAACTTTGCATCATTAGTGGGAGAATGGACTCTACTTGAAGAATTTAGAGATTTGGATTTGTCCATTGAATAGGTGGACAACCAAGTATTGCTTGCAGCAATGTTAGTGTTTGAACCGATACTTATACAGCAGATCAAGGATCGGCAATTTGGTGATCCTGAATTGGTAAGGATTCGGGACAACATTGCAATGAGGCCAGACTTTGTATTGGTAGAAGGAGTTCTCTATTTCAGGGACAGATTGTGCATACCAACACAAGAGGATTTGAAGCAGGCAGTAATATTTGAAGCTCATCACACCAAATATTCTATGTATCCAGGGAGTATAAAAATGTATAGAAATCTCAAGGATAGATTTTTGTGGAATAATATGAAGCGTGAGATAGCATGTTATGTATCTTTCTGCTTGACTTGTCAGCGTGTGAAGTTTGAGCACCGGAAACCATCAGGATTGCATTCTCCACTGCATATCCCGAGATGGAAATGGGAACATCTCACAATGGATTTTGTGTCCAGGTTACCAAAGACGAGGAAGCAACATGACACCGTTTGGGTAATTGTTGATCATCTTACAAAGTCCGCGCATTTCCTTCCATTTAGAAAGGATATGGGATTTAGTGATATGTCCAAATCGTTCTTCAAGGAAGTGACTCGATTGCATGGAACACCGGTCTCGATTGTTTCTTATCAGGATAGTCGGTTTTGTTTCTACATTTTGGTTTTGTTTCTACATTTTGGCAGTCATTTCAGAATTCTATGGTCACTAGACTTCGGTTTAGTACTACATATCATCCACAGTCAGACGGATGATAAGACCGGACGAGTCAGACTCTAGAAGATTTGCCTCGTGCCAGTGTTATGGATTTTGGGAGTGACTGGGATGAACACCTAGCTTTGTGCAGATTTGCGTACAACAACAGCTATCACTCCAGCATTGAAATGGAACCGTTTGAAGCATTGTACGGTCGAAGATGTAGGACTCCAGTTATCTGGGAAGAAGTTGGAACTCGAAGTTTCCACAGTCCTACAGTAATTCCTGAAACAGCAGAAATTGTTCAAAGGGTACAACATAGTCTGAAAATTGCTAGATCAAGGCAGAAGAGCTAAGCTAACAATTGTTGGCGTGACCTGGAATTCGTCGTTGATGATTTAGTCTTCTTAAAGACTTCTCCAATGAAAGGCACCATCCGATTTGGACAGAAGGGTAAGCTTTCTCCGAGGTTCATCGGACCCTTCAAGATCCAAAGTAGAATTGGAAATGTAGCTTATCGTTTAGACCTTCCAACAGAACTCTCCGGTATTCATAATGTTTTCATGTTTCGATGCTTCGGAAATATGTGGCAGATCCTTCACATATCATTCGTCATGAAGAGATCTAAGTGTTACCAAACACCACATATGTTGAGAAGCCAATTCAGATTATTGATACCAAGGAGGTAGTTCTGCGCACCAAGACAATCAAATGTGTAAAAGTGCTTCGGGCACATCATGAACCAAGCAAAGCTACATGGGACCTCGATGATCAAATGGCTCAAAAGTATCCAGAGCTATTCGTTAAGGTAACTTTCAATTGAATTATTTAATTGATTTGTATTGCATTCGGAGGACTGAATGGTTCTAAAAGTTTATGGGAATGTTACACTCCGTCCCGAGTTAATCAAGATTAACTCTAATTAATCGAGATTAATGCTAATTAAGCATGTTTCATTAAAGTAATAGTGGTTAATGACCAGATGGAATTGAATTTGTCTCAAATGATTAATTTGAGCTTAGCGGAATGATAATGAATGAGATTAAGTAAGTTGAATTGATTTTTGATTTAAACCATGTAGTACAAGGACTTTTTCATAAATACAAATTTTCATGTATTTTGTCGAATACGGTCACTCTTAATACCAATGCGTGTATTTCAAAGAGTGTGTTAACTTTCGTAATAGGCGCGATTCCGTTCGACATAAATTGGATCAAATGACCTTTCATTTGACTCAAAATGGAAATGATAGAAGTGAAGAGGGCTTAAATGCAAAAATGGCTTTATAAGGATGATGATAACTTCTTTGAGTTCATTCATTCATTCCCAACACAGCCAAGCCTATGCTCCTTTTTCTTCTTCTTCTTTCTTCCATTTTCTCTCCATCAAGTGTCAAGATTTGGAGCTTTGGATGTGCTTTTGAAGAAGAAATCATCTACTTCATCTTCTTCAACAAGGTCTTCCATTTCTTTGGAGTTTGAGCTTGAGAGAAAGCTTAAGAATTCTCTTCCAGAGATTACAAGTGTTTTACTTGTTTGCAGAACTTTCAAGTTTTATTCAGTGGGTTTTGAGTGTTTTTAGTGCAAAGAACTCATGGCAGTTTTGTATTGTGGATTGGTTTTGATTTTAGGTTCAAAGAGGGTTTTAAATTGGAGGTTTTCATCTCAAGGTCAAGCAAAGCAAGGGATTTTTCTAATTAATCTCCAAACAAGGAAAGTATACTCATTTCTTCTTATTTAAGATGCTATTGGACTTGTTGGAACTCAAGGAGTTCAAATTCAGAAGTTTCAATTCAGAAATTTTCTGAACTTCTGGGAGCAGTTTGGCCAGCCGACAGGCTGACCGACCCTTCTGGGTTAAATTTCGTAGGAAATTTCAGTTTCTGGAAAGCTGACCGAACTGGATTCGGTTAGCTGAAGTCCCAATTCAGTCGACCGACAGGTGACCGAACTGCTGACCGAGCCATCTGGGGCTCTCTGGATTACGAACCGAGGGATAACCGAACTAGGTTTGGTTAACCGACACTGTAGGTTCAGTCGACTGACAGGTGACCGAATTCCCTTGAGAGATGTCAGAAATTTTTATCAGAAAAATGAGCCTCTGGGAAGCTGACCGACAATGTTCGGTTAACCGAACTCATGAATTCAGTTAACCAACAAGTAACCAACAAGGTGACCGAACTTGAGGAAATTTCAGATTTAAGGTTTGTTTTTTCTGAATAAAAAGCCTATTGACTCAGGCTAGTGTGAATAGTGTTTTACCTAAACCTTCATTGGTGTTAGCTAAGGTTATTGTAATGTGTAAATTCACTTAAAGTGATTTCATACAAAATAACACATACATTATATAACGAACGTTTCACCTGAATGTTGGTTTAGGAAATTGAATAGGGTTTAATCCTCTAATTGATTTTTATGTCTGGCACTACACAGGAGTTCTTAAGCTCCTTATTGAGCTCATTGAATTAATGAAATGAATTAATGACATAATTTAATGAACAATCCTACTGCAGTAGATGAAATGGGGTGTTCCGGAGCTGAGTGGTGATGCCAGTGATCTCTGATTAAGACACTGGTAAGTCCCACACATATTGAATGGTAAGCCACCTAATAAAGTACAATCACTAGAAATTAAATGAATAATGAATGAAATACTGAATCCGTTAATCGGATAACTGAATGATCCCTCTTGGGAACCACTGAATGGAAAGTATACTATGGTAGTTGCCAATTCTTGTGAGTATTATTCTTGAGTCTAATGTATAGATACTATCACTTATTTGAATTGTCTACGATTATTGATTGTAGAATTGATAAATAGGTTTGTTAACATGTACTATCCTAGATTTGTGTATACATTGTTGAACCGTCGTGTTCACAGTATTATTGATGACATTACAGGCCCAGTTACCTGTACCGGTGCTGCAGAGGCCGCGCTGCCTGAGGAGAAGGCCAATCAGATTCCTCCAGGAGGATTGATTGAGTGGACGTAAATCAGAGGGCGAGCAATTTAGAATAATTTGGAAATATTTTGAGAAATACATGTGTATTCATCTTGGAATATGAATAGTTGTCACTTGCATTGTATTTTGAATATGCAGTGGTTGACTTAAATATTAAATTGAATGTGTATATTGAACTTTACTTTGAGGTAAAGAACTTGTACTGTTTTACATTGTTCCATCAGTGTATATATTTCCGAAAAAATGTACATTTGACAGGTATGGAGTATGTTATCCCTTATGGATTTCATTTTAACTTCGGTTAATTCGGAGTTTACGGGAGTAAGTATATGATCGCGACTCGGGGCTTGTCCTGAGTAATTCTAATCTCGGGCTCGGGTCGTGACACTACCTCCCTTGAATGTTAAAATTCTATTTCATTTCTAGCAATGCTGGTCATTTTTGAATATTCAACTTTTCTTCATTTTTCACCACTTATAAAAATTTAAAGTAAATTTCACTATTTCAGTAACATAAAAAAAAGGTCCAACATTAAAAGAGATTTTCTATTGTCACAAAGTCCACTTCGTCGAATGTTGTTGGAGCACTAAATGTTTAAAATGTCACAATTCTATTTCACATATTTCATTTCTAGCATTGCAAATTCAATGAAACAAAAGACCAACCAACCAGAACAGTACCCAACTCATAGCTTTAAACGGATCAACAACAAATCACAAGGATTCCAAGTCAGCTTTGGTATTCTCATCTCTTCCTCTGACAAGCAAATCGTGTCTTTACTGACATTGGGATCGAAATTGAAATTTTCTACACATGAAAATCTCAATTGAAATTTCTCATTTGAGCTCTTACTGTGAATGTATAAATTCTTTAAACACAAATCTTTTCATGAACATTTGAGCTAAGCATTTCATCGAAATATAATAATACTAAGTGAGGCCCACAGATGTATAGTTCTCTTTTATTTCATATATATATATATATAATATAATATAATAATACTAAGTGGGGCCCACAGATGTGTAGAGAAAAAGCATGACAAGTTCTTCTACTTAAATGGGGCCCACAAATGTGTAGTTCTCTTTTATTTTATATTTATATATAATATAATAATATTAAGTGGGGCCCACAGATGTGTAGATGTAGAGAAAAAGCATGACAAGTTCTTCTACTAAGTGGGGCCCACAGATGTGTAGTTCTCTTTTATTATATATATAATATAATAATACTAAGTGGGGCCCACAGATGTTATAATAATACTAAGTGAGGCTCACTGATGTGTAGAGAAAAAGCATGACAAGTTCTTCTACTAAGTGGTATAATATAATAATACTAAGTGGGGCCCAGAGATGTGTAGATGTAGAGAAAAAGCATAACAAGTTTTTCTACTAAGTGGGACCCACAGATGCGTAGATGTAGAGAAAATGCATGACAAATTCTTCTACTAAGTGGGGCCCACAGATGTGTAGTTCTCTTTTATTTTACATGTATAAATATAATATAATAATGCTAAGTGGGGCTCATAGATGTGTAGAGAAAAAGCATGACACTTTCTTCTCTTTTATACTAAGGGTGTAGATATTATATTATAATATTTGGGGGTGGGCCCCACAACGGTGTAGTGAAAAACTATGCAATTTCTTCTCTTTTATAATAGTAGATATATATAATATAATAATAATAAGTGGGGCTCACAGATGTATAGAGAAAAAGCATGACACTTTCTTCTCTTTTATAATAAGGGTATATATATTATATTAATATTATTATAATATATTAATAATATATTATAATATTTTGGGGGTGGGCCACACAAAGGTGTAGTGAAAAACTATGAAATTTCTCCTCTTTTATAGCAACTAGTGGAGCCCATGCACCTGCAATGCACGTGCAAGGAACATACTCTTTCAGTATGATAATCTGGAAAAATAAAGTCATTGAAAAACTCAATATTAACGATTCCAATGGGGAATGACCAATTTACATATAGCTCTTTTTTTTTTTGTTTTGGCAAATTAAGCAATTTACAGTCACTCATTGTTCTTATGAAATTCAATAAAAGCTTCAATAAAAAAAAGTAAGTAGAAAATGGAATAACAAGATATATGGAAGTAAACTAACTGAAAAAAAAAAGAGTTGAAAACCAACATTAAAAAGAAGCCCAACATTAAAAAGAGATTTTCTACTGCCACAAAGTTCACTTTGTCGAATGTTGTTGGAGCACTGAATGTTTAAAATGTCACAATTCTATTTCACATATATCATTTATAACATTGCACATTCAATAAAACAAAATAACAACCAACCAAAATAGTACCCAACTCATAGATTTAAACGAATCAACAAAAAATTACATAGATTCCAAGCAATCTTTGGCATTCTCATCTCTTCCTCTGACAAACAAATCGTATCTTTACAGGTATTGGGATCGAAGTTGAAATCTTCTACTCATGAAAATCTCAATTGAAATTTCTCATTTGAGTTCTTGTAGCGAATGTACAAATTCTTCAAACACAACCATTTTCATGAACATTTGAGCTAAGCATTTCATCGAAATATAATAATACTAAGTGGGGTCTACAGATGTGTAATTCTCTTTGATTATATATAATATAATATAATAATACTAAGTGGGGCCCACAGATGTGTAGTTCTCTTTTATTTTATACATATATAGATATATATAATATAATAATACTAAGTGGGGCCCAGAGATGTGTAGTTCTCTTGTATTTTCTATATATAATATAATAATACTAAGTGGGGCCCAGGGATGTCTAGATGTAGAGAAAAAGCATGCTAAGTTCTTCTACTAAGTGGGGCCCACAAATGTGTTTTTCTCTTTTATTATATATATATAATATCATGTACTAAGTGGGGCCACAGATGTGTAGAGAAAAAGTATGACAGTTTCTTCTCTTTTATAATAAGGGTATAGAAATTATATAATTATTTTTATAATCTAATAAGAATATATTATTATATTATAGTATATTATATTATAGTATAATATTTTATTTTAATTTTTTTTTTTGGGGGGGGGGGGGGGGTCACAAAGGTGTAGTGAAAAAGTATGCAACTTCTCTTCTCTTTTATAATAAGGGTATAGATTTTATATTATTATTATTATAATATAATAGTAATATATTATTATATTATATGATATTATAATATTTTGGGGGTGGGCCCCACAAAGGTGTAGTGAAAAAGTTTGTAATTCCTTATAATTATATATTATTATATTATATTATACTATTTGGGGGTGGGCTCCACAATGGAGTAGTGAAAAAGTTTGTAATTTCTCATAATAATATATTATTATATTATATTATACTATTTGGGGGGTGGGCCCCACAATGGTGTAGTGAAAAGTTTTGCATTATAATATTTGGGTTTGGGCCTCACAAAGGTGTAGTGAAAAAGTTTGTAATTTGTCATAATAATATATTATTATATTATATTATAATATTTGGGGGTGATTATTATTATATTATATTATAATATTTGGGGGTGAGCCCCACAATGGTGTAGTGAAAATGTTTTCATTATAATATTTGGGGGTGGGCCCCACAATGGTGTAGTGGGAAAGTTTGCATTATAATATTTGGGGGTGTGCCCCACAAAGGTGTAGTGAAAAGGTTTGCAATTTCTCATATTAATGTATTATTATATTATATTATGCTATTTAGAAGTGGGCCCCACACTGGTGTCATGAAAAAGTTTGCATTATAATATTTGGGGGTGGGCCCTATACTTAATTTATTATATGTTTGTGTGAGATTATTTCCACTGTAACATCATTGTCCGAAAGACCAAAAAGGTTTGCATTTGTGTAATGCTGCAATTTCGCATTACACGAATTGCTGTTCCCGTGGTCCCACAAAAGCGGTTCTTGGGGGTGTTCATGAGCAGGGTCAGGCCAAGTTGATGCATAACCAGGCTTGACCCCAATTTAGAAACACAGGCTATGATGAATATTGAATGAGCCACATAAAAATCATCCTCCCTCAAGAAGCACTTTTATTTCTCATAGAAAATGCTAGAAAATATACATTTTAGTTTGGCACTTTTACCATGATGAATGAACTTGGGCTTGTTTCTATGACTTGTTTGGAATTCAAGGAATTCCAGTATGGAGGATTTCTGAATTATCAAATAAAGTAGAATTCCCGAATCCTACTTTGTACTTGAGCATCTAGAAACTCCACTCAAAATTAGGAGTTGAAATTCCAGAAATTCCATAGGTCAGTTGAGACCTTTTCGGTAGGTGGGATTTCGAATCTCTTATCAAGAAACGTGATATTTGCAAATGCCTAGGGATAATATGTCACATCATGTCCAAAATAATCCAATAAACTGAAAAAAAAAAAAAGCCGTTACTATAATTTATGACAAGAGATGGACATCAAAGATAATGGAATTCCTCAATTCTCCTTTGTACTTGAGCGTCTATAAATTCCACCAAAAGGTTAAGGGGTTGGAAGTCTTAGAATTCCAAAGGTCATTTGAGGCATTTTAGGTGGCTGAAAATTTTGAATTCTAATGAAGAAATATGGCATTTGCAAATGCCAAGGGGCAAGTCTTAGTGCCCGGAATCTCCTCCCAGCCTTCTTGATCTCGCTCCGAAAACGTGGATCGGCGTTTTTGGAGCGGAACCGTCCTCAGAGCGCAGTTCGACCATCCTCAAAGCAGTCTTCGACTGAATATGGGATGAACCATACGAAATTTTTGGTTTTCTGTGCATTTTCTTTTTCTATAAGCTTGATATTTATTTTTTGAATGAAGAAACTTCTTCTGACTTATTAATTATTGTCTATTTTATGTGATCAAATTGCAAAGTTAGATTTTTTTTCTCCATTTTTTATACTTAGATATATGGATAAGATATATCTGTACGAATTAATTAATTGCTTATAAACTGACAAGCATATAGGTACTCCGGAGGTGCTCTTGACATATAATTATTTTAAAATTTAGCGTTTTACCGCTCCTGCTCCTACTCCCACTCCTGCCGCCACTCTCGCTCCTCACTTTGGGCACTTAGGGGCAAGTTATCACAATATGTTTAAAAACCCTAATATACCAAATTCTTCTTAGAAACTCTAGTAAAATAATAGCCCAAGTTTCTTTATTGGGATTCAAGGAATTCCTATCTGGAGAATTTTTGAATCCTCCTACATAGTGGAATTCCTTATAAATCATCCTTTGTATACAGGCATCCAAAAATTCCACCAAAAAAATAAAGAGAGTGGAATTTCGATAATTTCAAGGGTCATTCGAGACCCTTTTAGGTGGCTGAAATTTTGAGATTTTTCTTGTGAAAAACACGACACTTATAAATTTTAGGGGACAAGCCATCCCATCATATAAGTGAATTCCCAATGTCTCAAATTCTCATGAAAAACTCTATGAAAGAAAGAGGAGGATTTGAAATGCCATGTTTCTTCTGTTCCACTCAGGAGGATTTAGGAATTCTGACTAAAGGACAACTTTTGTTCTAAGTTGAAAATTTGAGAATTCCATAGGTTGGTTGAGAGCTTATTTCATTATAAGAATTCATAGAATCCTTGTTTAGAGAATTTCAAATTCTTCAAAAGTTGTCCCCTAATAGAGTGGAGTCGAATTTCTAACTCCTCCTCTTGGGTAGAGCATTCAGAAATTCCAACAAAATGCAAATATGTTAGAATTCTAGGAACTGCAAAGGTCATTTAAGAGTCTTTAGGTGGCCGAAATTTTTAACTCTAGCAAAAAAACATGGAATTCACAACAGGGAACAAGCCATCGCATCATAATTAATCATGAGTTCCTAAGATAACAAGTTCTCATTAGAAATCTGGGTTAAAAGAACAGGTCCAACCCTTGCCCATCTGGGTCTTTATTGGATAAACCCATTCCTCTTAAAACCTTTTTCAAGAGGGCTTGGATTTGAGTCCGGATCCGGTGAGGATTTCTTTGCCCGCATGCATGGCTAGCTACCCGCAGTGACGTGGCGAACTGTGATTGGTCCACTCACCGTCACCGTGGGGTAAATCCTCAGATGATCTCGATTCCTTGGATTTAGGTTTTATACTTGCATCCAGCCGCTTTTTTTTGTCCTAATATACTTATGACCCTGATATCAAACCATCTAAGTCCAACTCAAATCTTGCTTGTTCATAGCGAAATGCTAATTGTGGAGCTATTTGGCAGGGAAACACCCTTTTCAACCATTTAATAGGTAAAAACAAATCTATTTTAACAAATATTACAAAAGAATTCTTTGTAAAGGAATAAAACACAACATAATTTATTTATATATCCTTACCCAGTTTCCACAATAATTTAGCAAATTCCTTGTGATATTTCTCATTTGGAGAATTTTTAAAATATTAAAGCATTATGCATGAAATACCAATGAATATAAGGAAAATAGTCACCTACGCACTGCACATCCGACTATTCCCAATAATAGGATCCACCTCTAAATACATACAAGTGCATGTGGTAGTGTGCAGTGTGCGAGTGAATATTTTCCTTCATGTAAATATCACAATAATGTAATAGTTTCAAGATATCGCCAATAGTTGTGAGTTGTGACATTGGAAATATCCAAGCAGCACGACCTTGGGACCATTGTTACAAATATCCGATTATATGTTCTTGGAATGGCATCTCCCCTATTAAGTAGCAATATTTTCAAAACATCCCATTAAAAATGAGAACGTCACAAGAAAATTGCTAGGAAATTGAAACAAAGTAGTAGGTAAGTCTATAAAATCTATTTTTAGTACCATTTTATATTAAACCAAAAATTATTTATTTTCTACAACACTTTTCAAAATTTTTTTTCCCAAGAATGATATTTGTGACTACGCTTTGGATTCATAGCCTTTGGATATGGAAAAATACAATTAAAAAAGGAGTAGATTGGTGTGCATATCCTTCGCATTTTGAGGGCAAAAAGATGCACAAGAGCTACATGATGTTGGGCTTATGGCCATTACATTGAAGGCACATTCATATGGCTCTATAGAAAACTAGATTCGTGTAGAAGCTTTTCTAAATTCTATAAAAATCAAATCCTCTCTCACCTCTTGACATAAAATTCCGGTGAAGTCATTTTATTTTCAACTTTTCCTTGCCAAAAAGTGGCTAACCATGGATTTCACTTTCCACTCACTCTTTTTCTGCAAAAAAGTAATAGCATAAACTTTCCCTAAAGTAGTTGTGTTTGTCATTTCAACATCATTACCTTTAAACATAGGAAAATAAATTTGGTGCTAGCACAAAGGGGGTTGTTCCTGTTCTTTCCCAAGGACTTGGAGCTCTCCATAAGGTCATAACTAGCCCATGAGCACGGTATCTCCCTGCACTGTAAAATAAATAATTACATATTAAAAAAAATTACCTCTTTCCATAGGAGAAGTTGGATAAAATAGAAATAGAGAAATTGGAGCAAAAAGGGTATATTTACATAGAAACAATTGAAACATGAGTGGTTTTATGGAAAAATGAGTGGGTAGTTGCATGAGTAGTTACATAATCGTTGGTCAAAATTATAACCGATGGTCAAAATTGAAGCCAAAAAGCTTATACCTTAATATATTATAATGGCAAGAATTTCCTGTATAAATGCCCCGAATCTCTTAAAAAAGTTCTCATCTCCCTTTAAATAATAATAACCATAAGAATTATTTTGTTGTAGTCCACCATTCTTCACGTCTCCAATTACAATTATAACTAGTGGAGACCTGCACGTGCAAGGCACGTGCAAGGTCAAACCACAACTTATACTCCTTACACTCTTTTGGATATTTTCTTTGATAGTCAGTGCGATAATAACTCGAAACCATACTCCTCACAATCAATAGGAAGAATGGTGCAAATCTTAAGTAAAATAATCCAAATAGTTTGTAAAAACTAAACAAATCTCCCCCTTGTAAAAAAAAAAAAATTGAACAAAGAGAATTATCACAAATCGGTTAAAGGTAGGAAAATTAACATAATTATCTCATTGGTAGACCAGTTTGTGGTGGTATATCTTGATGACATTATGGTCTATAGTGAGATACTTGAAGAGCACGTGGAGTCTTACGAGCTGTCTTCCAGATATTACGCAACAACCAGCTTTATGTCAAGAAGGAGAAGTGCTCTTGTTCCTTGGACATCGGATCACTTGTTTTGGGACAAGCCCGATTACTTATTTTTCTTTCTAGTTCAATTGGGGACTTTCTTACTGTCTTTCGTTTTCAAAGGCCGGCTTATTACACCGCTGACTTACCTAACGTATACGCTTTGCTATGCTTATTCACTTTCTTTCAAGATAAAGAGGATAGCGCGCTTCTTACACCACCACTTCTAAGATAAGAGACCACTTTTCTACTTTGAAAGCGCAATAGCTAACCGGTTGCTTGGTACCAAGTGGTTGGCTGGCTAAGAATAAGAAGCAAAAAAGCAACTGACGGTTTAGATTTGCTTTAGCTACTGCTTTCTTTCATGACAGAGCCGGGAATAACGGCCGGCATAGAAGTCTTTCGCACGTAAGGAGATGTTGCTACTAGATGTCACGGTTCTGGGGTGCCATTATCCTTCTCTCTGAAACAATCGAGGGCATTGACTGACTGCATCAATCATCGCTCAGTGAGCTATTTATTGCCGCCAATAGCACTTCGCTTGCATGCAAAGCGGGTACGCCAGCGCCAGGTAGAGCTAGCTTTTTAATGAGTCAGCATTTCATGACAATAGGAGCTCTTATTAGAGCCCTACTTAAGCTGGTTAAGTGATAGGCAATTTGCTGTGACAAATTTATCTCCACCATTGAATAAAACCATAGCATCCTAAGATAAATATTAAGGTTCCAGAATTTCATTAAATTCTCCCATGAAATGAAGCCTCTTAGTGACAATTTACAAGGGCATTTAACAGTCATCTCTTCGGGACAATTCACAAGAGCATTTAAATCCAAAAATAGAATTTAATAATAACAACAACAACAACAACAATAATGACAATCATGATAATGATGATGATAAGAAAGAAAATGACATATGATCAATGGTATGGTTTTTTGATCCAACAATCCTTTTAGTTTTATTTTTTTTGATTGATATATGACTTGAACCCACAACTTCAAGGTTGAAAAAAGGAGCACCTTCTACTGTACCAGGCTTTTGCCCCTTAATTTTGATAAAGAAATGGTACATTATAAGATATATGAGCATGAAATGAAGTTTAACAGCAGGAAAAAAAATACCAGAATGAGGCGAGCTCCTTATAGTCTTATTATATAAGTGGGGCCCACACAAGTTCTTCTCTTTTATAATCGGCCTGCAGATGTGCAGAGAAATAAACATGACAAGTTCTTCTCTTTGATAAGCGTAATAATAGATATAATAATAATAATAATATATAGATTATATTATTATTATATAAGTGGGGCCCACAAATGTGTAGAGAAATAAACATGACAAGTTCTTCTCCAGAATGAGGCCAGCTCCTTATATTATTATTATATAAGTGGGGACCACACAAGTTCTTCTCTTTTATAAGGGTAGATATAGATATATATATATATATATGTAAATATAATAATAATAATAATAATAATAATGTATATATTATATTATTATTAATTACGTGGGCCTCACAAAAGTTCTTCTCTTTTATAATCTTATTATTATTATATAAGTGGGACCCAAGTTCTTCGCTTTTAGAAGGGTAATAATAATATATAGATTATATTATTATTATATAAGTGAGGCCCACACAAGTTATATATATAATAATAATAGATATAACAATAGTAATAATGTATAGATTATTTATTATTATATAAATGGGGCCCAAGTTCTTCTCTTTTAGAAAGGTAATAATATATAGATTATATTATTATTATATAAGTGGGGCCCACACAAGTTTTGTCATTTTGTTCTCTTAGATGTGGGCTGGGTGTGTAGTGAAACCAAATTGCATTTTCTTCTCTTTTATAAGAGTAGAGATAGAGATAGAGATATATATATATATATACTAATTGATATAATAATAATAATAATAATAATATTGTATAGATTATATTATTATTATATAAGTGGGGCCCACACAAGTTTTGTCATTTTGTTCTCTTAGATGTGGACCAAGTGTGTAGTGAAACCAAATTGCATTTTCTTCTCTTTTATAAGAGTAGAGATATATTATTATTATATAAGTGGGGCCCACACAGGTTTTTTCATTTTGTTCCCTTAGATGTTGTGAAAAAGTTTGCAATTTCTCATAATAATATATTATTATATTAAATTATAATATTTGGGGGTGGGCCCCACAAAGGTGTAGTGAAAAAGTTTGCAATTTCTCATAATAATATATTATTATATTATATTATAATATTTGGGGGTGGGCCCCACAAAGGTGTAGTGAGAAAGTTTGCAATTTCTCATAATAATATATTATCATATTATATTATAATATTTGGGGGTGGCCCCCACAATGATGTAGTGAAAAAGTTTGCATTATAATATTTGGGGGTCGGCCCCACAATGGTGTAGTGAAAAAGTTTGCATTATAATATCTGGGGGTCGGCCCCACAATGGTGTAGTGAAAAAGTTTGCATTATAATATTTATGGGTGGGTCCCATAATAGTGTAGTGAAAAAGTTTGCAATATCTCCTCTTTTATAATAGTACTAGTGGAGCCCAGCACCTACAATGCACGTGCAAGGAACACACTCTTTCACTATGATAATCTAGAAAAATAAAGTTCTCGAAAAACTTAATATTAACGATCCCAATGGAGAATGACAAGTTTATCTATAACAAGTTTTTTTTTTTTTTTTGGCAAATTAAGCAATTTACAATCACTCATTGTTCTTATGAAATTTGGTAGACGCTTTAATAGAAAAAAGTAAGAAGAAGATGGAATAACAAGATATATGGAAGGAAACTAACTGAAAAAAGTTGAAAGCCAACATTTTCTGGCCATACATGATTAGGCAAAACACTCACCTATTTCAATATAGATCGATCGTCTAGCCTATTTCCCATTAAAATTTGTCTAAATCCTAGCGTCAAATACATACGAAATTCATGTTGAGAAGCATCGAATGGCAATAATACCAATACAAAGAAATTTGAATATCATGGAAAGAAATAAGATTGATATGTCAAGATGAGGGCCAGAGCAACAACTTAAAAAGCTTTCTTGAATTAAGATGACACCGCTACCAAATTTTGAACCATGTAAATTTGTGGTACTTCTGTTAGCTTTTTATGTATCATAAATAAGCTTTGTTACATTCTAATTTTGTAGTAAGTGAATATTTGAAACAAATATCATAATTTGAAGCAAGACAACCAACTACAAAGAGATTTGCCAAATTTTGAACCGTGTAAATTTGTGGCACTTTTATTAGCTTTTTATAGATCATAAATTAGTTTTGTTACATTCTAATTTTGTAGTAAGTGAATCTTTGAAACAAATATCATAATTTGAAGCAAGACAACCAACTACAAAGAGATCTTTAGCCATGCATTCACAGGGTGGACACAACTACTTCCTTCAAACTTCATAAGAAAATTTAATGGAAAATTCATTATCCTAGCATTATAGTAATGTGGTTACAATGTTGGACAGGAATCAAGTCCAAGAGTAATACTGGTTCGGCCTGAGATAATGCCTTGGATGAAGCATGCATAATCATAAAGAAAGACAATTAGCACCCTCAAACAAAGTTTAGTAAGTAGAATGATAATGAAGGAATGCATGTTGCCAGAATGGCCTAAAACAAAAAAACAGGGGCCTAAAGCAATCACTTCAAATCAACATAAGAGGGTGGATCTAAAAACATGAGTTGGCATATCAAAATGATGGGTTCCATTGCATCATACTCATAAAAACTTGAAAGGAAAAATAAAATACATTATCATAATTCAAGAAGTAATAAGACAAGTCATTATTAACTTTCATTGAATATTGGTTTGATATATAGCAATAAAATTTAAAAGAAAACCCACTTGCATGGACTGAAGAAATCAAGAAAATGCTTACATGACAAAAATCTACATACGCTTACATGTTCACAAAAAACTTTCATAACACCGATATTATCTGGCTACTAAAAAAATGAAGCATCTAAACAGACCTTAAGCCTCTCCACAGCATCTCCTCGTCTTTGGCTAGTGCACCTACACATCAATGAAATATCTTCCTCATTTCAACCCACCAATCTCACCCAAATCCTCATCACTAAGCACGAAAACACCAGACTTTCTAAGTAAAGGGGATATATATATGTCCCAAATCTATGTCTGATCTAACACAAGCATACTATCAAACCACATAAATAATTTTCTATATTTTTTAAAGTGACTATTTGGTTAGATCTACTTGTGCATAGTGTCTTGTATCGATTGCTGATTTGTAGTGCACCCTAACATATTTGCTAACATACATAGGAATTCATAGTGAAATAAGTTTTGCTGAAAGATTATTAAAGAAGTAAGGGGTGAGAAACACGAGGTTATGGATGCAAAAGGGACCTTGACCATCGTGGGATTTGAGTTCCAGGGTGATAGATGAGCATTCTTCTCTCATTTTTCCTCAAATTAATTTCCGTTAAAAGAGAGGTTATTTGATTGGCATTTTTTAATATTCATGTATGATTTTACATTTTTAACTACTAATGAAAATCTGAAGCCCTATAACTCTTGGGAACTATATGAATGATTTTCCGTCATTCCTCATAAAGTTTGATTCACTAAAATATGTAATATGTTACAATTATTTTTTCTTTTTCTTTTTTTTTCCAAAAAGAGAGAAATGCATTAAAAGATTAAAAAACATTCATAAATGGGCCAAACCTTCTGCTAAAACCACTAATGTCAAAGATAATACACAAAATAACCTATCCACCAAGCTGACTAATAGAACACAAAAACAAAAACAAAAAAAAATGCCCAACTGGTCACTACCTCCCATGAATGTTAAAATTCTATTTCATTTCTAGCATTGCTGGTCATTTTTTAATATCCAACTTTTCTTCATTTTTAACCGCTTATAAAAATTTAAAGTAAATTTCACTATTTCAGTAACATAAAAAAATGCCCAACATTAGGAAGAGATTTTCTATTGTCACAAAGTTCACTTTGTCAAATGTTGTTGGAGCACTAAATGTTTAAAATGTCACAATTCTATTTCACATATTTCATTTCTAGCATTGCAAATTCAATGAAATAAAACACCAACTAACCAGAACAGTACCTAACTCATAGCTTTAAACGGATCAACAACAAATCACAAGGATTCCAAGCAATTTTGGCATTTTAATCCCTTCCTTTGACAAGAAAATCATGTCTTTACAGGTATTGGGATCGAAGTTGAAATTTTCTACACATGAAAATCTCAATTGAAATTTCTCATTTGAGTTCTTGCAATGAATGTACAAATTCTTCAAACACAACTCTTTTCATGAACATTTGAGCTAAGCATTTCATCGAGATATAATAAGAGTAAGTGGGGCCCACAGATGGGTAGTTCTCTTTTATTTTATATATATATCATATAATAATACTAAGTGGGGCCTATAGATATGTAGAGAAAAAGCATGACAAATTCTACTAAGTGGGGTTCACGAATGTGTAGTTCTCTTTTATTATATATATATAATATAACAATACTAAGTGGGGCCCATAGATGTGTAGATGTAGAGAAAAAGCATTAAAAGTTCTTCTTCTAAGTGGGGCCCACAGATGTATAGTTCTCTTTTATTATATATATAATATAATAATACTAAGTGGGGCCCACAGATGTGTAGATGTAGAGAAAAAGCATGAGAAATTCTTCTACTTAAGTGGGGCCCACAGATGTATAGATGTAGAGAAAAAACATGACAAGTTCTTCTACTAAGTGAGGCCACAGATGTGTAGTTCTCTTTTTCTTTATTTTATATAATATAATAATACTAAGTGGAGCCCATAGATGTGTAGAGAAAAAGCATGACAAGTTCTTCTACTTAAGTGGGGCTCACGGATGTGTAGTTCTGCTTTATTTTATATATATAATATATAATAATACTAAGTGGGGCCCACAAATGTGTAGTTCTCTTTTATTTTATATATCTATATAATATAATAATCTAAGTGGGGTCCACAGATGTGTAGAGAAAAAGCATGACACTTTCTTCTCTTTAATTTATATAATAATATATAAGGCTATAGAAATAATAAATAAGGGTATAGATAGATACATAATAAAATATATATAAGCGGTATAGATATAGATATTCTAAGTAAAATATAATGATGAAGCATGTGGATGAAGCATGTGGCCCACCACAAAGGTGTAATGAAAAAACATGTCATCTTTCTCTCTTTTATAATAGTAGATAATAGTAGCTAGATACTTGGCCTAATCTAAACTCAACGATTAGGACCAAGACTAAGATAGGAGACTAATCTACTAACTCGGGTCGATCCTCAATCCACATGAATCCAAATGACAAGATGGGGACATTTGATAGACAGTACTTCTCCATTGAGACAATCAAATGAGCCCACAAAAGGGCTAACATTACTAGCACCATATGCTAGTATCTATGGTTGCGTCACTGGGCAAAAAGTTCATAAAAGACATCAAGATACAAATGACCAAACACTGTTTGCTCGGAGAATCTCCAGGACACGACCGAAAGTAGAAAGGAGAAAGGAGAAAGGAGAAGTATGAATTGACTGGAAAATTGCAACCTCCGTTTTGTGTGTGAAAAACGCACATGGAAGGTAAATTCCTGTGGGGTGGCCATGACTGCTTTTGAGCCAGCTGCCAGGGCTGACTTGTTCAAACAAGCTCAGAGTCCTGGTGTGCGACCGATCCTTTTGTTTTGTTGTGATTAATTTTTCACCATTTACTCTATGTGGGGTCTGGAGAATAAAATCAAAGGATCTACAGGGAAAACAGAAATACAGAGGATCGATGTCCACATGCAGTCGAAAAGTTGGAAAATTGGATGCATTTGATCATTTCAACATGCAAGACTTTTCTTTACATGCAAGACTTTTTGAGGCCGGACAAGACTTTTGGAGGGTGGAAGGTATGGGGAGGGTAAGTTAAAAAGAACATTGTTTTGTAAAATTTCTTTTGAATGGAAAGAAGCATATATTGCCGGTGTTAGAAAATGAGAAAACACAGAGAAAGAAAATTAGAGGAAGAAGATAGAGTTTTTCTATTATCTCATTATATGTGTGTATTGTAGCACTATCTACCAAACAGAGATTGTCCTCAGTTCCATAATCCATACATTAAACAAAATAATAAACATATATAACTATGCAATCACATGATAAAACTGAAATAATTAAACCATTTACCATGAATTAGGACATTAATGAAAATAAATATCCCCATTATAATGGAAAAGTCTAAGAATGCATCTCAAAGGAACTAAGAAAAAAAATTAAATTGGTGAAGTTCAAAGAATTATTTGTCTTATAGACCATGCCAGGGGGTGCTCCCAATTGAGCATTAAATGCCTCATTACTCAGAGGTTGGCTATCCTCATATTCAAAGAAATCTCTAGTCTCCAAGGAAACAATATTGAAGAGGGCAGAGTTATATTCAGATACTGTTTTGTGATCCTGTAACCTCAGGTTTGCCCATTCATTCTGAGCATCTAATAATATGACCATCTTCCAATGATCATACTTATCATTCAAGGAATTCTAGAGACCTGCTGGGTCTTCCTCAGTTAGATAATCAACAAAATAATAATAATAAAAATGAAAACTTAACCTTAAAGATAAATTAAGGGAGGAATTAATCATGACAAATAAGTTAGCAAATGAAAAGTTGAAGCATCAGGTTCTCAACTTTGATAATAAGAACCGATGGTTCTTTTAAGACTTCGGCTTGATTTAGAACTTCAAGTTTATAATACATGAAATTAGAATTGCACGTTTTATCAAATCTTCAGGTTTGAAGTAGAATTTCTGGTTCTAACAGTTGATTAGAACTTCGGGTTTTATCAAATCTTCAGGTTTGAAGTAGAAATTCTGATTCTAAAAGTTAATCAGAACTTCTAGTTTTGTCAAACCTCACTACAACAATGTGCACCTCTAGCAACGTTTTTTAGCGATGTTTTTCTAAATTCATCGGTAAAAGTGCCTTCTACCAACATAAAAAAATTCGTTAGCAAAAAACTAGACTTTTACCGACGTTTTTCGTAAAACGTCGCTAAAAGTCCACTTTTTGGCGGCGTTTTTTAATAAATGTCGCCAAACGTCAGGATTTTCGAAAAACGTCGGCAAAGATAATTCGTAACATTAATTTATTCTGTAACTGAAGTAAAAATGAAATATTATTACCGAAGAATTAAAAAACGTCGGTAAAAGTCTACTTTTTGGCGACGTTTATTTAAAAACGTCGGTAAAGATCAATCGTAAAATTAATTTATTTTGTAACTAAAGTAAAAATGAATTATTATTATCGACGAACTAAAAAACGTCGGGAAAATCCACTTTTACCGACGTTTTATATAAAACGTCGGCAAAGATCAAGCTTAAAATTAATTTATTTTCTAACTAAAGTAAAAAATGAAATATTATTACCGACGAATTAGAAACGTCGGGAAATCTTCAATATTAAAATTAATTTATTTTCTAAGAACAGTAAAAATCGAATATTATTACCGACGAATTAAAAAATGTCGCTAGACGATTTTTAATTCGTCGGCACTTTTTACTTTTTTTTTAAATAATAAAAATAAAATAATTTTTTCCAACAGTACAAAGGGCACAAGTTATCCAACAGTATGAAGCAGATCTACCGTAACATTTCACGGTAACATAGAGGTTAGCGGTTTTATATTTGGAAACCTAATTTTTGGATCCCACAACTAAGATCGAAGCCGTTAATCATGTTTAAAAGGCCCAAAACGACAATGTGATAAAATCTCAAACGTTGATTCCTCATAGATTTTGAGATATTTGCAAAAAAGAATTCACACCATTGGATCTCAATTTCTAGAAATCCGTGGTCCTTTTTTGCAAAATCCAAACCGCTAAAACTCTTCAAAATGCCTAAACCAACTACACGGACAGTTTCGCAGTGTGATTCATCATGGATCGTGAAAAAGTTGTGAAAAACTCTAGATCATTTATCTTCCACAGTGTAGAAAATGTGATTATATCACAGTACTTTTTTCAAGTTTTTGGCTCCTATGGGCCCTGAAATAATGATCTGAGTCGTACATCATTTCTGAAAGGCCAAACGCTATCTGGAAATTCAAACATCCTCCGTTGATCCTTCCTAAATTTTAAGATATTTGTAGAAAAGTCTATGCCCTGAAATATTAATTCTTTTTATTTTTTGGGCCCCTTTTGTATGATCGAAACCATTCAAATTCCCCGTACGATTTTCCACAACAAAGGAGTGAAAGCTGAGGTCGTCATTTTTTAAGTATTTTGAGAAACTTTCAAAAAAGTTAGATGGTAGAAATCCTCCCTAGTTACCAAACCTAAAACTCTCTTCGAAAATCCTCTGTGATGATATCTTGGTTCTAGGAGATGGAGGGAAGAGTTTACCAAATGTGCCCTACAATGATAGAAACTCTTTCAGGACATGTAATGTGTTGATGAAGAGAGGCCAAGGTTGTTATTTCTAAGTTTGAAAATTGCTAAAGTGAGATACATAAATAATAAAGTAAGCCCTATAATGGTTAAAAAAGCCATGATATCTTTAGGAAACTCCGGGAAATTTAAAGGATTTGTGCATTCTATGAGATATTTTCCTTCATTCATAAATGGTCATGCCCCACCACATGGAGTGAGAATAATTCAACCGTGCTTATTTTAGTACTGCACATATCTAACGGTTCGGATCATGATTTCGGTCCCATAAATTAAAAAGAAAAAATGAAAAACCAGACTGTCCAATGAGGACATCCATATCACTGTAGTGACAACCATCTATCCGCTTCAGACGAGTTTGTCTGATTGGAATCTGCCACTTTTTTTGACTTCGTGACTTCGAAACAAACATTATTTGTCTTAATGCCATTTGAATGGACACAATAAAAGCTTGAACCAAACATGCTAGAAGCGGATTCAATCTGTTTTAAGTCAATAAGAGGAGAAAAGTAGATATGTCAAACTGAACCTAAGTGTTAAGAATCCAACGTTTTTAAGTCTAATTCGTTAACCGGGAGTTCGATTTACGAGCCGTTAGTTCCTGGAAGTTAATCTCGCCTCGAGTGAGGTGCTTGTGCCGGTTTCCGATTTTTCAGGAGCCTTTTCCCATTCCGGACCCCCGGCGAGCCATTTTCGAGCCTAAGTGTCGGAAAATCATGTGTTTCGCTTCTAATTCTTTAACCGTGAGTCCTATTGGCGAACTGTCAGTTCCGCCAAGTTACGTTACCCTCGAGCGAAGTGCTTGCGCTGGATGCCCCAATTTTTTTGGGTGCCGTTTCCCGTTCCAGACCCCCGACAGACCATTTTAGAGCCTAAGTGTCGGAAAATCCTTTTTAATTTTTATTTTACATTGGTAAAACTATCAGAGACTATTATCGATGAATTATATGACGTCGGTAAAATGAACATTTAGCGACAAGTTTTGTAAAATGTCGGTAATGTTTAAATTTTTTTTTAGGAAAATTAAAAATATGAGTCCTTTACTGACGAATTTTTTTTTTACCGACGAAAATTAGCGTCAGACATTTTATCACTGATGTTTAATAAAAAACATCGGTAATGTTTAAATTATTTTTTTACCGATGAAAATTATATTTTTTTCGACGAAAAAAATTCATCGTCAAAATTCCCACCCTTTTTTCCCTCTTCCCGCCACCACAACCCCTCTTTTCACTCTCTCCCCTTCTCTTCTCTCTCACGCCACCAAAACCCTTTTCAATCTCTCCTGCGCCTCTCTCACTCTCGCTCTGTCTGCTCTCTCTCACTCTCGCTCTCTCTACTCTCTCTCTCACTCTCTCTGCTCACTCTCGCTCTCTCTGCTCTCTCTCACTCTCGCTCTCTCTGCTCTCTTGCTCTCGCTCTCTCTGCTATATCTCTCTCTCGCTCGATCTCTTTGCTCTTTCTCTCTCTCTCGCTCTCTCTGCTCTCTCTATCTCTTTCTCTCTCTCTCACTCTCACTGCTCTCTCTTTGTCCGAAACCGATCACTGGTTGAGACTTTCTCTTTTGTTGCTGCCTCTGCGGGGAAGAAGACCCTAAATCTATTGAAAGGAAAAAAGAAAAAGAGGAGAAGAAAACGAAGAAGAAGAAGAGAAGAAATCGTTTGCCCAAGACGTTGCTCGTCTTCTCCCTGCTACTGGGCTGCTCGTCTTCTCCTTACTGCTGGGCTGCTCGTCTTCTCCCTGCTACTAGGATGCTCGTTTTCTCCCTGCTGCTGGGCTACTCGTCTTCTACCCTGCTACCCGCCGCTGCTCATCTCATTCCAGGTACAATTGCTCGTTTCTCCCCACACCAGTCTTCTTTTTTCTTTTTTCTTTTTTTTTTAAACTTCATATGGGATTCCCTGTTGCTTTTTATTTTTATGCGGTGAATACTTTTGATTCATTGATGTTGGTCTTGATGAGTAGAAAGTGAGTAGAAAAATGAATAAAGATTTTAAAATGAGTTGTCTTGGATGCTATTCTCCGAGATTGATTTGGAGTTTTTAGCACACTTTGTCTATTATGAAACCACAACCCAGTCATGACTGGGTCACTGACTCGTGGCCGTGAAGCAGCGAACTCCACCTGGTTGGGGCCATGATTGCTTCAATGTCATGCACCAAATCTTAACATGACAGAGAGACCATCCAATTCCAATGTCAACAGTAGCATTGTGGTTGTCTAAAAGCTCATCAACTAACTTCTCTGTAATTAGCAGGATTGCTATTATTACTCTAATCACAGTGATATTAACAGTTGAATAGAACACCATTTTAGATGGATTATGAACTCCAATTTCAGTTATTTTGAATGTGCCCAATTCGGAAAGGAAAGTTTTCAAAACTTCAAAGATACTAATATCTTAAGAAATATAAATGTGAATTTTTTACAAGGAGACTTTCCAAAATGTACAAGTGAGGAAGCTCACTGATATGATTCAAGCTAAAACCACTTTTCTAATGCTCAAGTTAAGATCGTTTCTGCTTTTAAAGGGCCAAGTCATTCAATCAAGTGATGATGATTGAGCAAAGAAGCAGGCCTTTGATCTCCTGTATCTTCAATGTGGGGATCCGTTGGTTGATTGATTACCTAGCACTCATTCACTCAAGACTGTTGGTCCTGCATTTGAGTGCCACTTGAGGCATCTCAGAACATTGTTGGACAATGTTGGCACATGTTCTGAAAATCCTTAACTTGTTAATTCTAGAATCAGCCCTCAAAAGCCCTGAATTCATTAATGGTAATTCAAAATAGATATAATAAAAAGACTCAATACTTTGTGAATGTAAATATGTATTTAACATTGGAACTTGCTGAATCTGAGTTCTCTATTCACAAATTCAAGACTTAAAATGAAGCTGAAGCCTGTATTTAGGAGTTTTTAAACCAAGTCTCGGAGTTGTTTGGGAAGTCTACTTTCATGCTTAGATCACTTGTGATTAGGTCAGTTATTGGTGAGCAGATTCTATATGTAATTTCTGATTACTTGTGATAAGGTCAGATATGGACAGGAGTTGGATATTACATTATCAGAACCAATTTAGTGCGGAGTACATAGCTGGGGTGAACTCATTTATTGATTATGCAAAGGCGAATTAGGGCGGGGCAATGTTGATTAACTGCCTGTGTAACGATTGTTGTAACCATCGGAAGCATGACTATGTAACCGTTAGAAGTCATTTGCACATTCAAGGAATGATGGTCTCATACCTACAGTGGATATATCACGGGGAACCTATAGTTCAACTTGATGATTCGGATGAGAGCGAGGATGAATCAGAAGAGAATCAAGATGAATACGATGAGTTGATAGAGGACCATCGTAGGGGAACTCACTTGGAGGAAGATACTCAAGAGAGGGATGATGTGCAGGATTTTGAAAATTTGTTGAAGGCTTCTCAGCGTGGCTTGTACCCAGGATGCAAAAACTCAGATACTCTGTTATCGTTTGTCATCAAGATATTGCATGTGAAGGTAGAAAGTGGGTGTAGCAATAAGTCGTTCGACAAGGTTCTTCAGATTTTTAAGGACTTCTTACCCGAAGGTCATGTGGTACCGGAATCAGTTTATGAGGCGAAGAAATTATTACGTGCCTTGGGCATGGGATACAAGAACATAGATGCCTACAAACACAATTGTGTGTTGTATTGGAAAGAGAATGCTCAATTGGATAAATGTCCAGAATGTGAAGAGCCTAGGTACAAGGTCAATGATGGCAAGCGAAAGAAGGTCCCTCATAAGGTGCTCCGTTACTTCCCATTGACACCGAGGCTACGCAGACTGTATATGTCAAGGAAGACAGCCACAGAGATGAGATGGCACAGTGAGAAGCGCGTTGATGATGGGATAGCGCGACATCCAGGTGATTCAGTGGAATGGAAAGAATTTGATAAGAAATATCCAGAGTTTGCCCAAGAGACACGTAATGTGAGGCTGGGGTTAGCGACCGATGGATTCAATCCTTTCGGTAACATGAGCACCTCTTATAGCATGTGGTCTGTCATACTTATGCCTTATAATTTGTCACCATGGATGTGCATGAAGGAACCATTCTTGATGATGTCATTACTTATTCCAGGACCAAACTCACCGGGAAATGATATCGATGTATATGTGAGGCCCTTGGTTGATGAGTTGAAGGAGTTGTCGGATCATGGTGTATCGACTTATGATGCCTCCACTAAACAGACCTTTCAAATGCATGCGGCTGTGATGTGGACGATAAATGACTTTCCTGCGTATGGTAACTTGTTTGGGTGGAGCACAAAAGGTTATAGCGCTTGCCCCTCGTGTAACGATAGCTCGCTAGGGGTGAAGTTGAAAGATAAGATTGGGTACATTGGCCATCGAAAATACTTGGAACTGAACCACCAATGGCGTAGAAGCAAGGCCTTCAACGGTCAGTCTGAGCGTGAAAAGAATTCTTTGGATTTACCGGGGCAAAAGGTACTAAACCAGCTAGAAGAACTAGCGCCGGTCAAGTTTGGAAAGAATAACAAAAGACCGCGTGACTATGGAGAACTGAATTGGACAAAGAAAAGCATCCTATTTGAATGGCCCTACTGGAAGTGCAAAAAACTCCGACATAACCTTGATCCTATGCACATTGAGAAGAACATATGTGTAGCTTTGGTTGGAACTATTTTGGGCATAAAGGGCAAAAACAAGGACACCGAGAAAGCGCGCAAGGATTTGAAAAATATGGGCATCAGGCCAGAATTGCATCTAGTGGAGAGGGGCGATGGATCCAGCTTGAAGCCGCATGCCTCTTACACTCTGGAACCAAAACATAGAGATGGCTTTTATGAATTCTTGAAGTCGATCAAATACCCAGACGGCTATGCGGCGAACCTTTTGAGGTGTGTAACCTCGAAAAATGATAAATTAGCTGGTTTAAAGAGCCATGATTGTCACATCCTTATCCAACGCATCCTTCCTATTGGCATGCGCGGCTTTCTGAATAAGGATATCTGTACAACATTGTTCGAGTTAGGCAACTTTTTCCAAGACCTCTGCTCGAAAACACAGAGACACAATGATTTGAAAAAAATGGAGGAGCATATAGTTTTAATATTGTGCAAGCTGGAGAGGATTTTTCCTCCTGCTTTCTTTGATGTGATGGTTCATCTATCGGTTCACTTGCCACGAGAGGCCATGCTTGGTGGACCGGTGCAATATCGGTGGATGTACCTGATAGAAAGGTAATAGTTGATGACCATTAATGAATTATTTATGTATTAGTGTAATTTCTTTGCATTGAAAACCGTAATTGTTATCATTGGTTGTTTAAAGGTTTTTGAAAACCCTAAAAGGGTACGTTCGCAACAGAGCTCGGCCTGAGGGTTCGATTGCCGAGGCTTACATTGTCAAGGAGTGTCTCACTTTTTGCTCAATATATTTAAGGCAGACTGATCAAGTCGAGCGATATGATGATGGTGGCGAACGTGGCCCGGGATGTCGGTTTTCACACAAACTGTCCGTCCCATCGGACTGATGCCAAGGGCACATGATCCTTCTCAAAGAGAGCGTGACAATGCTCATTGGTTTGTGCTGAATAATTGGCCCGA
Organism: Persea americana; assembly: GCA_029852735.1. Lineage (NCBI taxonomy): Eukaryota > Viridiplantae > Streptophyta > Magnoliopsida > Laurales > Lauraceae > Persea > Persea americana. Next base: position 27,075,335 of record CM056818.1, on the reverse strand, counting down.
GGTGGAGCCGTATCTACAGTATGTGCTTCAATCTAGCCATATTTATGCATTGCTTGTTAACTCCTTTATTCATTCTCTACTCGTATTTATTCATTAAAAGCTATCTTGAGTAGGGAATACAAGAAATTAGTGCAAGATCAAAGAGGTGGAGATGTAGGGCAGATACAACGAAAAGAATTTGCAGAATGGTTTAAACAACGTGTAAGACATATAACATATTGTCATTTAAATTGCTAGATATTATTGGATTACACTTCAAATGACACGGTTAGTCTAATACATTTGTCTTAATCTGCTTATGTAGATGAATCAATTGCGAACTCTAGGGTCACCAGAAGCTTTTGATGAGATTTGGTCATTAGCAAATGGCCCTAGATCCCTAGTGAATCTTTATTAGGGGTGTGATTACAATTGCATCCGATACCACACTTTAGACCGTGAGAAATGCCGTAGGAGCCAGAGTAGCGTCTTGGTCGTGGAAGGGGAATACGAAGGGGTGAAACATGACTACTATGGCTACATCTGCAAAGTCTGGGAATTGTCCTATTGGCACGGGGGTAAGGTGGTCTTATTTGAATGTGAATGGTACAACACTAGTACCAAGCACAAGATAAACATCGAAGACCATGTTACAAGCATTGATATCACGGGTCGTTGGTGTAAGGATGATCCATTTGTCCTACCAAGTAAGGTGACACAAGTCTTCTACGTCAATGACACCAGCAGAGGAAGAAATTGGAGAGTCGTAGAACGGGTCAAGCCTCGGGGAGTATGGGATGTACCCGCTAAGCGGGATGACGGCAATGATGATGATGATGTGCCTAATGATGCATTTCAGCAGGATGAAACGACATTTGTTGTCCCAGTCCTCGTCGATGGTACTAGTGTCCAATACTCTATGGATGATATAGATCCTGAGATCGTTCTCAGTGATGAGTCAGTAGACGAGGATGGCCAAGACGAGGATGAAACACTAGCGGAGTACGAAGATGATGAAGAAAATGATGTTCATAGTCAGGAAGATGATGACATGGAATATGACATGTAGTGTTTGTTTCAGGTTTTGCATATGTAACGATTAAGCAAATTAATAAAGATCTTCTCTTACATAATGACATTGTCTTCAATTTCATTTTCTCTTCTGATTTGTTCATATATGGATAAGACATTTCTACATTTCACATTTTATTCTTATTTTGCAAAAGATGCCAAACAGAGGGAAAAAATGGGTCAAACCAGGAGAACTGTCCCGTCAAGTGCAAGCATCCAATTATTTATTCAAGAGAAAAAAGACAATTAAGCAGAATGCAGAAAAACTTGTATCTCTACGGCTCCTGCCGACCGCATGTACTATATTTGGTTTGGCTAAACGGACAAATGAGAAGGGAAAGAGGAATGTTAATGGGAATGATAAGGACAAGAACTACATTCCCCCCGAAGATGATGATGTAGATGACGAGACATCTTGGTCTCAATCGGATGAGGTAATCTTTATGTTAATGTCTATGACGTGTACTTGAAAATATTAGTTTCAAGTGGGTGACACTCATGCCAAAATGATTTCCATTTCCATTTAATGTAAATTGCTGACATTCACTTTACTAATATTATTGATTTGTGCTTAATTTTTTATTTTCCTTGTCACTTTGCTTTAAGCCAGATTGCAGATATGCCTCGGGAAAAGAGGGCGAAACGTGCTCCGCAGATCGCAGCTGCACTCAGGTTAGCTCCTGTAGAGAGCACACCTGAGCCCTCGACACAACCTCCGCCAGCTGCTCTTGAGGTTACACGGTCTGGAGGATCATGGAGCACCCGTGATTTGGCAGCCCCCCAGCCTCTGCTGATTCAGCCTCTGACCACACATCCCCCGCCGACCCAGCCTCAGTCGTCCCAGCCTTCCACGAGCCCTCATACAGTCAGGAGCAGCGTAGGTGAGAAAATTATGACCTTTTAAATTTCGAAATGGTTCACCTCAATTTATTGATTTGTGTTCACTAACTCATTTAGCACTGTCATCTTAACAGCATCAGCCTTAGCCTCGGAGGTTCCGAGCCGTGTAAGGGGTGTTACGCGAGGGAAGAATGTGACAAAGCTGAGGAGACAGCTAGGTCATAACATCCTAGTATCGATCCCCATCTCCAGTCATAGGCCAGAAGGGGAACATGCCCCATCACTGGTTAACCATCTTGGGTTAGCCATTAGAGAGGTTGCCCCAGTCAGGCCCCATGGCTGGAAGAAGCTTGACAGTGGGATCAAGCTTACCGTCATCACTACTGTTAAGGTAAACTGAAACAAGAAATATCAACCAAAATGATTATAGTTGTGATCCTCATTACAATATTTGATTATATTTTGTGATTACTAATCTTTATATGGCTCTCCCCTAATTGTAGCAATTTTTTTATATCGGGGACTATGAAGGTGATATGTAGCTCCGGGCGGATATTGACCGCCAATGCGGAGTTTTGTATAGGAGTTGGAAATATGAGCTGCATACTCACTATCTCGAGCTTTTGGAGCAGGGGGTTCCTCGACCCCAGGACCACCCGGCAGAGGGTTGTGGTCTAGCTGATTGGCAGCTTATGGTCTTGCAGTGCTAGGAATCACCAACCTGGAAGGTAACATTGGGATGTTATCTACAAAAATATGCTTGCCTACTTAATTCCTTGTTTAATTATGTTCTTGCTTCATTTGTTTCTCTTTTTGTCCATGCTTAAAATGGCTTTGTATGTTGTTTTCTATGTAGGCGAAATCGAAAAAAGCTCAAGAGAGTCGAGCCAAGCTGCCATATATACCAGCAGCTCCAGGTCATTTGCATCGAGGATGTCTCTGATGGTACTGATTATATTCATATGAAGAAACTTGATTAAGTTTATTAATTTATAGATATGTAGCTGGGTTTATATCTAATGATTATATTCAAATGATAGACGGCACAAAATGCCGGTCAAGCGCCGCCTATTACTCAGTTCTTCCACGACACCCACTACAGACAAACGAGTAATGAGTGGGTAAATGAGGTGGCTCAGCAGAGACATGTACGTTTAATTATAAATCAAATATGATCAATAATTCCATAAAAGCATTCTAAATCACTTATTGATTTAAATGGCAGGAGACCTTGGTGCAGCGGACTGAGCAGCAGTCGCAATCCTCTGTCACAACTCCGATGACTGAGGAGCAGATTGCTGCTGATGTGCTTGGGAAGAGGTCGGGATATGTAAAAGGGTATGGGATATACGCGAGGACCTCTTCATCTTCCCCACAATCTCGAGCGCCAGATCCGGAGGTGATCGCCCTGAGGGAGCAGCTAGCTGAGCAGGCTGCGAGGCAGGCTGAGTAGGACAAGAGGCAGGCTGAGCAGGATAGGAGAACACATGCACTTGAGGCCCTCGTTCAGCAGTTGGCAGCTGCGGCAGGGATAGATCCCTCCGGCTATTTCGACACCACGAGAGGGACCACTTCTGCTGGTGATGGCACAGCTATTGGAGATCATGTTGCGACTCTTTGGTTAGTAGATTACTCTCTTGAAATTTTAACATAATAACTATTTGAAAATTATAAACAATTGAAATTTAACATCATAACTATTCGAAAAGTATTCATAATAACTTTCCGACACTTAGGCTCTTGAACGGTCACACTCTTTCAGATTGGGGTTAGGTTTGGGCTTCAAAAGCACAACCTGAATTAAGTATTGGATGAGTTGAGGTTGAGGGCATAGTTGACCTGATCCAACCTGAAACTAATTGACACAACCTCATTAAACTATGCATGCTTTGGTTTTCCCAATTGTTGGATTGAATCACAAACCTTAACCCACAATAGGTCAAAGTGTTCCATGGAACTTTTCCTCTATCTGAGCCATGTTAAAATTGGAACAATAGATTTCTTCACCGAAAACATTGGATTCCTTTTCCGACACTTAGGCTCGAAAACGGCCCGCCGGGGCTCCGGAACGGGAACTGGCGACCGGAAAATTCCGAAACCAGCACGGGCACTTCGCTCAAGATGAGAGTAACCTGTAGGAACTGACGGCTCGCAAATAGGGCTCACGATTAGGGAGTTTGGAGCGAAAAGAGACGTTTTTCCGACACTTAGGCTCGAAAACGGCCCGCTGGGGGTCCGGAACGGGAACCGTCGACCGGAAAAATCCGAAACTGGCACGGGCACTGTGCTCGAGTTGAGAGTAACCTATAGGAACTGACGGCTCGCAAATAGGACTCCCGGTTAGGGAGTTTGGAGCGAAAAGGGACGCTTTTCCGACACTTAGGCTCAAAAATGGCCCGCCGGGGGTCCGAAATTGGAACCGGGGTCCGGAAAAATCCGAAACTGGCACGGGCACATCGCTCGAGATGAGAGTGACCTGTAGGAACTGACAGCTCGGAAATAGGACTCTCGGTTGGGAGTTTGGAGCGAAAATGGATGCTTTTCCAACACTTAGGCTCCAAAATGGACCGCCGGGGATCCGGAACGGGAACCGGAGACCGGAAAGATCTGAAACCGGCACGGGTACTTCGCTCGTGATGAGTGTAACATGTAGGAACTGACGGCTCGCAAATAGGACTCACGGTTAGGGAGTTTGGAGCGAAAAGGGTCACTTTTCCGACACTTAGGCTCGAAAACGGCCAGCCGAGGGTTCGGAACAGGAACCGGCGACCGAAAAATTTTGAAACCGGTGCGACCACTTCGTTCGAGATGAGAGTAACTTGTAGGAACTGACCGCTCGCAAATAGGATCACGATTAGGGAGTTTAGAGCGAAAAGGGACGCTTTTCCGACGCTTAGGCTCGAAAACGGCCTGCCGGGGGTCCGGAATGGGAACCGGCTACCGAAAAATTCCGAAACTGGCACGGGCACGTTGGTCGAGATGAGAGTAACCTGTAGGAACTGACGGCTCTCAAATAGGACTCACGGTTAGGGAGTTTGGAGTGAAAAGGGACGCTTTTCCGACACTTAGGCTCCAAAACGGCCCGTCGGGGCTCCGGAACGGGAACCGGCGACCGAAAAATTTTGAAACCAGTATGGGCACTTCATTCGAGATGAGAGTAACTTGTAGGAACTGACGGCTCGCAAATAGGACTCACGGTTAGGGAGTTTGGAGCGAAAAGGGACGCTTTTCCGACACTTAGGCTCGAAAACGGCCCGCCGGAGCTCCGGAACTGGAACCGGCAACCGGAAAATTCCGAAACCGGCACAGGCACGTCGCTCGAGATGAGAGTAAGTTGTAGGAAATGACGGCTCGCAAATAAGACTCACGATTAGGGAGTTTGGAGCGAAAAGGGACGTTTTTTTGACACTTAGGCTCCAAAAAGGCCCGCGGGGGGTCCGGAACGGAAACCGGTGACCTGAAAAATCCAAAACTGGCACGGGCACTTCGCTCGAGTTGAGAGTAACCTATAGGAACTGACGGCTCGCAAATAGGACTCACGGTTAGGGAGTTTGGAGCGAAAAGGGACGCTTTTTCGACACTTAGGCTCGAAAACGGCCCGCCGGGGGTCCGGAATGGGAACCGGAGACTGGAAAAATCTGAAACCGGCACGGGCACTTCGTTCAAGATGAGAGTAACTTGTAGGAACTGACGGCTCGCAAATAGGACTCACGGTTAGGGAGTTTGGAGCGAAAAGGGACGCTTTTCTGCCACTTAGGCTCGAAAAAGGGGGTCCGGGACGGGAACCGGCAACCAGAAAATTCCGAAACTGGCACGGGCACATCTCTCGAGATGAGAGTAACCTATAGGAACTGACGGCTCCAAATAGGACTCATGGTTAGGGAGTTCGGAGTGAAAATGGACGCTTTTTCGACACTTAGGCTCCAAAACGGACCGCCGGGGGTCCGGAACGGGATCCGGCGACCGGAAAGATTTGAAACGGGCACGGGCACTTCGCTCGTGATGAGAGTAACCTGTAGGAACTGACGGCTCGCAAATAGGACTCCCGGTTAGGGAGTTTGGAGCGAAAAAGGGACGCTTTTCCGACACTTAGGCTCCAAAACGGCCTGCCGGGTGTCCGGAACGGGGAACCGGGGTCCGGAAAAATCTAAAACCGGCACGGGCACATCTCTCGAGATGAGAGTGACCTGTAGGAATTGACGGCTTGGAAATAAGACTCCCGGTTAGGGAGTTTGGAGAGAAAAGGGACGCTTTTCCTACACTTTGGCTCCAAAACGGACCGCCGGGCATTCGGAACGGGAACCGGAGACCGGAAAAGTCCGAAACTTGCACGGGCACTTCGTTCGAGATGAGTGTAACCTGTAGGAACTGACGGCTCGCAAATAGGACTCACGGTTAGGGACTTAGGAACGAAAATCGACAAGGGTAGAGTAAAAAGATTCTAATTTATAGTTTATATATACATGTATATCTTTCTTTTATAATTTAATTGATTGAAAATATTCTAATGTTGTTTTTGTCATTGCAGATTGATGGACGTTTTGGGATCAGTTGCAGACTTTGTGGGTGTTTTATTCTTTCTAATTTATTTGTATTTGTATATTGGACATTTTTGTGGGACTGTTTCATTGTTGATTAATGAGATTAATGGATTGATGAAAAATGGCGATGGTTGTTTGAGTAATATTTGTTTGTAAGCATTTTTAGTATTGAATATAGGTATATGAACAGGTTTATATTTTGATACAGGTGTATAAACAGGTTTACAGGAAGTTTTTATTGAAAAAGCGAATAAAATCTTAAAAAATTAAAAAGACTTTCACCGACATTTTTTTTTCGTCGGTGAAAGTCTTTTTATTTTTTAATTGTTTACTTTTACCGATGCAAATAAAACATCGGTGAAAGTATTATTAATTTTTTTTTATTTTCTTTTTTCCTTTTAGCGACGAAACAGAAACGTCAGCAAAAGTCTTTTTAGATTTTTATTTTACTTTTTTCATTTTACCGATGAAAATTAAACTTCGGGGAACGTCTATTTATTGTTTTTATTTTCTATAAATAAACGTCGGTGAAAGTCTCATTAATTTTTTTAATTTTCTTTTGTCATTTTTAGCGACGAAATAAAAACGTCGGTAACAATTGTATTAATTTTTGTTATTTTTTTTCATTTTACCGACAAAAAGGAAACGTTGGTAAATAAATTTTTATTTTTTATTTAGTTTTCTTTAATCTTTTACCGACGAAACCAAAACGTCGGTAAATATATTTTTATTTTTTATTTAGTTTTCTTTAATCTTTTGCCGATGACAAAAAACGTCGGTAAATATTTTTTATTTTTTATTTATTTTTCTTTAATCGTTTACCGACGAAACGAAAACGTCGGTAAATATATTTTTATTTTTATTTAGTTTTTTTTAATCTTTTGCCGACTACAAAAATACGTCGGTAAATATTTTTTATTTTTTATTTTTTATTTAGTTTTCTTTAATCTTTTGCCGATGAAACGAAAACGTTGGTAAATATATTTTATTTTTTATTTAGTTTTCTTTAATATTTTTCCGACGGAAAAAAAACATCGTTAAATATATTTTATTTTTTATTTAGTTTTCTTTAATATTTTTCAGACGGAAAAAAAACGTCGAAAAATATATTTTATTTTTTATTTAGTTTTCTTTAATATTTTGCCGACGGAAAAAAAACGTCAGTAAATATATTTTATTTTTTATTTAGTTTTCTTTAATCTTTTGCCGACGGAAAAAAAACATCGGTAAAATTCTATAAAGCGTCGGTAAAAATTGTATTTTGGCCGGCGGAATTATTTTTCGTTGGTAAAATGTTTTGTTGACGTATTTTGGCCGACGTCTGGGCGACGAAATTTTTTTCGTCGGTGAATAACTTCATTGATGCTTTTATGAACTTTGGCGACGAAAAAATTCGTCGCTGAAAGTGTAAACTGTTGTAGTGCCTTCAGGTTTGAAGTAGAACTTCTGATTCTAACAATTGATCAGAACCATTTCATTGTTGTTGATTTTGTTTCAACCTGCATTCAAATTGAAATATTTTAGTATTTGAAGTTTCGGCAAAAAATTTAAAATAACTTTTCAGAAAAGTAAAAATAAGAATTATATATATAAAGAGGTGGGCCATATTGGACTAATGGCAATATAGTAAAAGAATTTTAAAAGAAAAAAAAGAAAGAAAAAGAAAAACATAAGTTGGGCCGTTCTCAACTACTGGGCCAAACAGCTAAAAAAAGAAAAATTGTGACTATGCTTTGGATTCATAGCCTTTGGATATGGCAAAAAAGAATAAAAAAGGAGTAGATTAGTGTGCATATCCTTCTCATTTTGAGGGGAAGAAGATGCACAAGAGCTGCATGACGTTGGGCTTATGGCCATGACACTGAAGGCACGTTTGTATGGCTCTATAGAAAACCAGATTCATGGAGAAGCTTTTCTAAATTCTATAAAAATCAAATCCGCTCTCACCTCTTGACATAAAATTCCGGTGAAGTGATTTCATTTTCAGCTTTTCCTTGCCAAAAAGCGGCTAACCATGGATTTCACTTTCCACTCACCCTTTTTCTGCAGAAGAGTAATAGCATAAACTTGCCCTAAAGTAGTTGTATTTGTCATTTCAACATCGTTACTTTTAAACATAGGAAAATAAATTTGGTTCTAGTACAAAAGGGGTTGTTCCTGTTCTTTCCCAAGCACTTGGAGCTCTCCATAAGGTCATAATGGCAAGAATTTCCTGTATAAATGTCCCTTGAATCTCTTAAAAATGTTCTCATCTCCCTTTAAATAGTAATATCCCTAAGAATTATTTTGTTGTAGTCCACTATTCTTCATGTCTCCATTTAGAATTATAATAATTAGCCTATTCTAAACTGAAGGATTAGGATTAAGACTAAGATGGGAGACTAATCCTATTAACTCGGATCGATCCTCAATCCACAATTCCACATGAATCCAAATGACAAGATGGGGACATTTGATAGAGAGTACTTCTCAATTGAGACAATCAAACGAGCCAACAAAAAGGCTAACATTACTGGCACCATATGCTAGTATCTATGGTTGCGTCACTAGGCAAAAAGTTCATAAAAGACATCAAGATACAGATGAGCAAACAGTGTTTGCTTGGAGAATATCCAGGAAACATCAGAAAGGAGAAAGGAGATCAAAGAAGAATGAATTGACTTGCAAATTGCAAACTCCTTTTTGTGTGTGTGAAAAACGCACAAGGAAGGCAATGTCCTTTACGTTCACTTTGGTTTCCATGACTGCTTGTGCGCCAGCTGCCAGGGCTGACTTGTTCAAACAAGCTCAGAGTTATGATGTGGGGCCAATCCTTTTGTTTTGAATGTGTGATGCTTCATCAATGCCATTAATTTTTTACCATTTACTCTCTGTGGGGTCTGGAGAATATAATCAAAGGATCTACAGGGGAAACAGAAATACCGAGGATCGATATCCACATGCAGCTGAAAAGTTGGAAAATTGGATGCATATGATCATTTCAACATGCAAGACTTTTCTATACATGCAAGACTTTTTGAGGGCGGACAAGACTTGTGGAGAGTGGAAGGTATGGGGCGGGTTAGTGATTTTTAAAAGAACACTGTTTTGTAAAATTTCTTTTGAATGGAAACAAGCATGTTGCCGGAAAGTTTTTGCCATCGTCGTTGATTTTGTTTCGATCTGCCATTCAAATTGAAATATTTTAGTATTTGAAGTTTCGGCTAAAAAAATTTAAAATAACTGTTTAGAAAAATAAAAATAAGAATTATATATATAAAGGGGTGGGCCAAATTGGACTAGCGGCAATATAGTAAAAGAATTTTGTTTCGATTTGCCTGTCAATGGGACGGGCCGGGCTAGGCATGGGCATGGGTTGTCCAATCCCGTCCCGAAGAATGGACGGGCCTGCTGGGGGTTGTCCAATTCCGGCTCTAAATTGAGCAGGCCTATGTCAAATCCCATTCGGTGCGGGCTCGGGCCGGCCTGGGCTTTAGTACAATCTTGAACATAAAATCAACATTCTCTAACTATTCCTATACTGTTACCGGACTGGCAATGCAATGCAACAAGGAACATGGCGGAGGTATTTTTTTTTTTTTAATGTTTTTGCCTGGGACAGTAGAAAATCAGCAAATCAATAGAAATGAGTATCATATATTGGTCAAGTAATGTCTAGAAAAACTCAATTGACCCTTAAGGGGCCCTGTCCAATACAGGGTTCTAAATTGCAAAACCATGGCCTAAAATCTACATGCAGGTGATGCAATCACTTGTGATGTGTGACCCTCCTACTCTTCATATTAGAAGGTCAGAACTAAAATTTACTCTAATTTCATTGAAATGCTCAACTTCCTTTTTGCTTTCTTTTGTGATAAAACCGATGATAGAGGAAGAAAGAAAGAAACGCTAATATTTGTTCTATAACTCATTTTCCAATATATTTCTCTCTGAATCCAAGCTAGTGCATAGCAGGACTTCTACTGCTAGTTAATAAAAGCAAATCACGATTTGTAAAGACGTTATTATTTTTCTGATTGATAAAATATTGTAAGTTCTAGCAGCAAAACGAAGAAATGAGATGTGAGGAAGAAAACAAAAGGCATCTACAACTTAACAACAGAGTAGCCACTACATGAATACAGACTAGATCCAGTAGGTCTTCATGAGGGCGAAGTTACAAAAATAACCCTCTTAATTAGCCATTTTTTAACTGTTATGGGGGGAAGATTTCGAAAAGAATATATACAAATTAGTAAAATAACCTTGCGGGTGGGCCAAGCTGGGCATGCTCTGCCCATTCTTAGTCCCATATTGGCCAGGCTTTCAAATAATTGTCCAAGGCTGAGCTCAAATTTTTTTTAAAAGCCCTGTGTTTTTTAGCTTGGATGGGCTAGCCGGGCTAGGTACCTATTTTCACAGGCTAAATTGACAGGCCTAATTTCAGGTGGAAGTCCCTAAGTATGTTAGATCATACATTTGCATTACTGATTTTCCCTTCTAACCTATGAAGTTATGTCACGCATTTTATCCCTAGTTTTAAACTCCTTAATATGATATTTAATGGCTAATTTGCCCCTATAAACGCATCAAGCTGTCTCTCGGATTTTATTTCCTAACTTTAGATCAACTTTCGGCATTCAAATGGGAGGAAATAAATCAAGTTTCAAAATTCAAATGGGAGGGAACGATTCTAGGTCTCCTACACTAAAGTACGATTCGCTGCAAAGGCACTATTTGCAGAAGCTTTCATGGGTTTTCTTTGCATTCGGTAGATAACCATGCCATTCATATCATACCCATCTTGGTGGAGAGGCCCAAGATCCGACCATCAGCTTATTTTTTCCAACTGAGATTTGCCCCACCTCATTGTTGAGGAGTTTCTGTGTGTGAGTTTCGTGGTTTTTGCCCCACAAGACATAAGAGAAGAATTGCACCAAGACATAGGAGAAATATTGAACTGATCTTTGCCCCAAAGAAGATCAGTATTGACTCCCTTTTAATGGGTTCGTTCTAGTCGTGCGTGAGAGTTTCTATGATCTTTTGTGGTTTCTTCCTCACATGGCTATTATATCTCATTCCTTTTGTTGTATTATCATCGGTTTTTGTTCAGAGTATTTTCTAATCTTTGAATCAGATTTATATGACTTTCTTTTTGAAAGCCAGATAAATGTATGTGAGTTTATTCGAAAAGATATATAAATTTATCTGAACTTCTGGCAAAACTCAGATAAATTTATCAGTTTTGTATAAATTTATCTGAGTTTGAAGTGAATTTATTTGAGTTTGATATGAATTTATATGAGCTTGAAGTTAATTTATTTGAGTTTGGTATGAATTTATTTGAGTTTGAAGTGAATTTATCTGAGTTTGGTATGGATTTATCTGAGTTTGAAATGAATTTATCTAAGTTTTTGGTAGAAATTCAAATAAACTTATCTAAGTTTTGTATGCAATACCGTTAAAAAGAACAAGTCAGGCACGTTTATACTATAATTTTTCATCTATAAATAGTTTATTAAGAAATTATGGTATTATATTATTATAAACATGGTTTTAAAATATGGTGAAAAGAAGGTAGGTATCTTCAGTCAAAACATAAAAGTTTTAGTCGTCATTAATGCTGGTTTTTAAGTGGTTAAGTTTGAAGCAAAAGATGGAATGAGTTTGTATTAGGGATTCTATTCTCAATTTAGTGATGATTTTTATCGTTTCCTATGATACATAGATTGCTGGGGTTTGAAGATAATCAATGTTTGCAAATGTTGTAATATTCAACTTACTTCTTGTTAGGATTGAGCGAGAATAAATTAGAGGAAGAAGAAGATGAATCAGACAAAGAAAAAGATGAGTCAGGAGGAGGAGGAGGAGGAGAAGAAAAAGAAGAAGAAGACGTGCAATATGATGATATGTGCTTTGTTGAATCATTTTCCCTCTTTTTCCTTATCTCTTCTGTCGAAATACCTAATTTTGAGCCTTTTTTAATAATGCGGAGAGTGTATCATGAGGAGCATTTTGGACTTTTACACTAGTTTAAAACTTGAAAGAGGACTTGCCTCAAGGGAAAAAAAAAAAAAACGTGGGCCTTTTGCAATAAAATACAATGTTGAGAGACCTAAGACCAAAAGCCCCAGATAAAAATCCCCATTTACGGAGACTGTCCATCCATTTATTGAGTTTCATTTCATCCACATGTACCAAAAACCCCATTTATCTCTCTTGAGAGGTACTCTCTCTATCTTGTCATCTTCCATCCTTTCCTGCTACTTTTATATTTCTTTTTGTTTTTTCCTTCCTCACGTTACTTTTAGATTTTGACTGAGATATGGAGATAGGGTATCCCATGGGGTTTCCTAAGAAAACTGAGAAAAGGGGTTGAGCTGGGATGCTTTCTAAATTGTAAGAAGCCCTTTGTCCATTTTTCTATTAAAAAACAACCCTATCAAAGAAGGTTTTAGCTTTTCTTTTGTTTCATCCATTTTGGGTGAAATTTATGCATTTGGGACGAAAAGTTGGATTTCAACTGAAATGAAATGAAATTATGGACGAAAAGTTTTGAATGATGTTTCGTTTCCTCTGTTGGCCGAAATGAAATATTTTGGCCAAAACAAAATGTGACCACTATAATAAAAAGGTCACTTTAGCCAAATCCACAACAAACTAGCCTTCCCGCTCAAAATCCCTCTATTAAAACATTTTTTTCAAGGGTCAACATCGACCTTGCAGTAGAAGCTTCAGCACTGGCCGAATTGTCCTTTTTTCTCCTCTTTCTCCATCAGGAAGTCCCGATCGTTCTGTATCTCCTTCTCCAATTCCGATCTTCTTCTGCTTCTCTGCGTTATGGACGGCAACCCACTATCTTGGATTCTTCTTCTTCGCTAACCACAGAGTGCACAATGACCGGTCAAACAGAACGAGTTCTCCAATAGGCAAATGCGGACCACCCAGATCAAATAGAACCGTGGCCCACCATAACTTACAGAAACCCAGCCCTCTTGCAGTGATTAGGGTGATCCACTTAATGATCAGAGACCTCAGCTCCAAAGTCCCTTCACCGAATCAACAAGGGCAACAGCAAACCTCTTCCGATTTAGATTTTCTCTATAAATCTTTGGTCCACCTCTTCACTCTCAAATGCACGCTGCCCAATTTGTATTTGGGTTCTACCCATTTGGCAATGGTTTCATGTGGCACATGTCCATCTATCTTCCGGCGATAGATATAGATGAGGTTTTTTCGTTGTTAGTCTCATCCTATTTAAAAATAATGATAGCATATTATTGAAGTAAGTTGAATGGTAGGCAGTCAGAATGTGATTTTTTATAACTAAAAGGAGTCGTTTTTATTGCAGATGAATGATGGAAGATGGTGGCCGCAGATGAATGATGGAAGATGGCGGCCTTATTCAAAGATGGAAGATGGCAAACGGTAGCTGCCATTGAGATGGAAGCACAAGTGGATTCGACAGCCACTTAGATCAAAGGTCGTTTGTTAGACTCCATGACCTTTTCTTCTCATAATATCCTCATTGGGTTGGGTTTTGGAAAGAAAAAGGAGGAAGGTGGAAGAAGATGATGAAAAAATAAGTTTTTTTATGTTTGTAGGGTCGGGTGAGGGTCGATATCAACCCTCGTTAGTTTTAGCGAGGGTCAACGTTGACCCTCACTAGTTTTGGAGAGGGTCAACGTCGACCCTATTAGGCAAAAAAACGTGTCAGAGGCAGAAAATGGTGCGAGACTCTTGCTCGCTATAGCGAGAATGGTGCAGGAAGCCCAGATTGATCCGAGATCTATTTTAAGAGTTTGAAAAGGACTTCTATACTGATTGTATTATTATTAGGAGTCTTTTGCACGAATTTGGGGCTATATATTGGGTGTTTCTCACAACCCAAAGAGACATAGATTATCTCTCAAGTTCTGAATTAGATATCAAATTAAGAGAAATATTCTCTAGAGATTTATTGAAGAGTTGTGCTGCCAAGTACTCTAGAGAACCATGTTCTTCTACATCCCTTGTAGAAGATCATCTTTTTGCGTAGAAGATTTGAGGAGTTAAGCGCTGGATTGAGTCTGTTGCAATCAACGGTGTGAAGCCGTTGAAGCGTGAAGCGACATAAGGTAACTTCAGTCCTTAGAGAGGAAATCTGAGTTTCTTATAATTGCGAGATTCATAGTGTTTGATTATTGATCAGTACGGATCCATAGTTTTTCACCCAATTAGGGTTTTCCACGCTAAATCTGGTGTCCTTGTGGTATATGCTTGTGATTTATTTCCGCTTCATAGATTATTGTTTTTGCACACTATTGGGCTGATTTATATATTAAGTAGACCAATCTAGAGATCTCAAACCCTAAACCTTCATACCCTAAAAAAAGGTAAAAAAAGAGGTCTTTTGGGCGGAAAGCCTGCTTTGGTGTGAGGATTGCCAAAGTGACCTTTTTGGTCTACCGGCCACCTAAAATATTTTTTTGGGTAAAATCCCCTAATAATTATGTCCTGTTTATGACATTTATTTGGATTTGACCTGATGTTTGTCCAAAAGGAATTCTTTCTAGAATTCTGATCAAAACTATCATGAGGTGGACTTTCTAAATCCTCATCCAAGTAGAGGATTTAAAATTCCAATAAAATTCGAAGAGATTGGAATTTTAGGAATTATTAAGCACCGGGCAAAATCCTTGCCAACTTTCCGTGCTCTCGTGGAAAATTCTTGTTTAGATGCATCTGGAATCGAGGAAAAAGGTCATCCTTTTTCCACAAAATCATGGTTTTCTTCGGTCAGAAACCATCCCATCACGCTTAAATCATTGATTTTGAGGAGGGGGTATTTAAATTGATTTTCAGCCCAGAACTCGCCACTGCTCTCTCAATTTTGAATCCCTCTCCCTCGACGTCGAACCTTCTTCTCTGCTGCTAGTGTGATGGGAGGCGACTAGACTGGACCTTGTTGCTACCATCGGAGGCGACCACCCTTTAGTACTACGGTCGGAGAAGGTTATTGCTTTGCCGCTGTTGTGACCAGATGATCTCTCACTTGTCTCTCACGGCATTGCCAAGGGAACGGTAGTCCTCCAACAACACAGCCGTCCGGCACACTCCAGCCCTCTTCCCGCCATCATACTCCACCGCCTCCTTCCTCTGGTCGATTTGTTCAAAACCACAAGTCATATTAGGGATTTTTTTTATTTCCTTTTTATTTTGTCATTTTTCCCCTCCATCTTGCCTTTTTTCTTTGTGGAGTTCATGTAAAAATAGATTCAGGCCTCCAAAGGGGATTTTGAGCTTATGCAAAAGAGAGAGCAATATTGAAATTGTATAAATCTTGAACGGGTTACAAAGTACATTGGACAATAACAAAGCCTAACCAGCATGCTTTTGGTGCAAAAAGTCCCTGCTATTGTACACTACTGGTGGCCATGCAGATTCATCAGCTAACAACCATGTTGTGGAGTTGTTATGTTGTTGTTTGCTCATTGTGCGGTGGCAGGGTCAACATCTTTCTATCGCAATATATTAAGGAACTTAGATTGCTTGTTTGGATAATGATAGTAAGTTAACATCTCATCACCTATTATTGAGTGGGACTGCCTTCCCAGGTTTCATTGATGTGGGTTAAAATGGTCCTCCATGGATGCCATTTTGTACATCTTGTGCTGGTAGCATTATCCGTTCATAACCATTGTCTATAATTATTAAGAGATGTTACTGAGGCTGATACTATATTTCTTACCATCAGTGGTGTAAGTAATATTTAATCAAGTTGGTATCCTTGGGAAAAAAATATCTGCCACTGTAAGAGGATAGTTGGGAAAGCACTCCACCATGGAATAAGGCTTCTTATTTGACATTAGTTGTGCCGATTGCTGAATGTGGACTGTCATGGTATCTTGAACATCTTGTTCCTAGTTAGCCAATGACAATTGTAGGTGCCCCATTTGTAATGAATACATTTTTTATGCTAAAACCTTGATCACATCAAAGGTGGGAGAGCAAAAATGAAAGATAATTGTACTCAAGGAACCATCAATATATCCCCCTCGATGGAAAATTATTGTCCACCATTCACCTCAAAAAATAAAATCGCACGGGGTTGTTTAGACAAGGAATAGAGGTGAAGAAAACTACTTACAGTAGAAAGTTTGAACTGTCATGATACTCTCCACCTGACAATCTCCATGAGCCCATTTGCCTTATTTGCATAGAATTCCTTAGGGCTTGTTTGTTTGCATTAGAATACATAGGAACTAACCACATATGATTCATATCAGTGGCTAAAAATAAAGATTAAAAGTTAATTTCCAAAAGTGAGGATCAAATAACATTTCCTTTTAGGGAAATAGAATAAAGGGATATTTCCAGGAGAGCCGCGCTTAGATCTGACATTCGCCCCTTAGAGGTTAAAGTTTAAGTATTTCCCTCATGCAACATCCTAGGGTCATGTGATTTTGCACGTATTACCCTGTGTGATATCCTAGGGCTATGCGATATCGCACCATTATTATACGAATAATTCTGCGGAAAAGATTTAAACTTTGACTGTTCTTAAGAAAATTTGTATCTAAGAGCAATCATAAGATCAATATCCCTAGAACGGAAAAAGCTTGGAAATGAATACTCACCCATCACCCTAGGAGCTCAATACATAGGAAAATAAAGGTCCCATTACATCTCCATTCTTATATCCTTCCCTACTCAACTTATTTGAAGCTCATTTTTGAAAAGTTACATTTGAATTTCAATTTTAACCACTCATGGTATAAAGTTCCTATGGGTTCTAATGTAAACAAACATGCGCTAAAAGAAAATGGAGGAAGAAAAAACTATCCAAAGTTTAAATTTTTACATGCGGAAAGTTTTCTACACTTATTTTTTTCCATTTGCTCTTTATATCCAAGTGACTACTAAGACTTCATTGTAAAGGGTAGGTTTATGGAAAGCAAATAGGTGATGAACAAAGGGCCTAAAGTGGAGATCTTTGAAAGTTCCGGTTACCAGAATGGATACTAGTTTTAATAAATCAATGCAGCGGACGTAACCAAATAAACAAGATGGAACTAGCAATCTACCAATCACACACCACAAAAGGCTAGACACAATATTTAGTGTGGAAACTCTTTTCAGGGATAAAAACGACGATCTAAAACTCAAGAACTCACAAATAGATATAAGATGTACTCACAGCTCATTTACCTCAGTCGGTACCTTGACCTAAGGACTGTAGTTGTTCTTGCAGAACTTCTGTTGCAGAACTTCTGCTGCCACGACTTCCCCACCGTGCACCGTTCTCCTTACTCAATCTCCTCGTACCTTGTCGACCAAGATGATCAATCTTCTATAAGAGAGTAGCAGCAATAAAACCTTCTGGAGCAGTCATTCAGAAAAATCTTTCAATGGCTCTAGAGAAACAATGAAATCTCTCTTATTGTATTCTAACCTCAGATCGAGAGAGAGAATTAACTTCTTGCATTGTTTAGTGTTGAAACCAACACCCTATATATAGCCCCAAATTCGTTCCTTAATGTTAGAACACCAATAGGATTCAAAGTGGGAAACAAAGTCTCAAAAGGAAATTAATTCGTAGCAGATCTGGACTGTTTCCCTTTTTCCATGCGCCATCCAATTAATCGGACAGTGGCTCCAATCGATCGGATCACCCAAATAACTGAGGCATGTCAGACCTCCGATTGATTGCACAGAGGCTCCGATCGATCGGTCCTCGGTGGTTTCACCCAAACTTTTCTTTTTTTCTTCTTTTCTTCGGTTCAGCTCTTCTAGTGACACAGCCACAGTCCATTCTAAAATAAATTAGAAAATACAACTCAATTGACCTAGCGTTTTGTCCATCCCATGAATTAGCCAACATAAAAATACTAACAATCTTAATTTGACCACCACTTTCCTCACATATAATTCAGCACAATTACTGGTGGGTAATCATTTCCTGTCACAAGGAAGGTTATTTGATTTTCCATGTGAATCTTCACCTTTAATCATTCATTTTTTAGCCTCTTTGTCAGAAACTCATTGCATGCCATGTGATGATTGATATGCACATAGTCCACCCAAATAATGGAAATGTATCAAATTGAACATTTATAAGTTGATTCTTTCTCAGTCACCCATGTGGGAGTTTATTCAATTGTTCATCAGATGGCCACTAACCACACAATTTTGCATTGTATACGTATGCCGTGTGATGGTCGACATGCACATACCCCATGTGGTAAATAATGGAAGTTCAATCTCCACTTCAATGCATATCTTTTATGCCCTCTATTTTACAATTTATTTTATTGATTGATGGTTACTGTTGCTGAGGGGATAGACCCACGAAAATCTCACTCACAACCAATTAGCTGGTTCTAGGAATTGGCCTAAGTTTGAGCTGATTTAGATTAGATATGTGGTGAATCAAGTCACCTAGTTCGCAGAGTCTCATAATTTTTGCACTTATTCTAGAAGATGAAAATCACTTTGTCCAAAGATCCAAGCACTTCAAGATTAGTGGCACAATTCTGCGAAGACAAATCGTGATTCTGCAAGCATTTCTTTGTTTTATTTAGAACATCAAAGCTTATCTAAATTCATTATAATATTTCCATCGTTCACATGGTTTTTATTTTTCCTTTCTCCCCCAAGCAATTTAGTTTCTTCTAATCATCGTTTTTATGCAAATCTACAGTCGAGGAGATATCCAACAGTACACAGGTTTAAATAAGCTAGCGAGGTAGTTCCTTGAAGGCAAATTCTCCAATCCAACTGACAGGGAAAGGAGAATAAGGTGAAAATAGCATTGTCTTCAGCCAGTGGACTTCATTTATGTAACTTTGCTCCTTTGTTTTTGCTAGCATGAACATTTATAATGATAAATAGGGCACCATTTACTTAAAGAAATGAGTTTTGTCTGTCATGGTGAGCATCCTCACAATTTTATATCTAATTATCTGTTGAGGTTAGTAGCTTGAATTGCTATGGGTAACTGTATCTTGAATTGCTAGTAATATGTACTCTGGTGTGATGGGAGGTAGGCATACAGAAACCCATTTCTAGAACTACCATTAGCACTCTTTTTTAGTGGCATGTTTTTCATCTAATCAGTCTATAGTTGAAACAGTAGCAGCAATAGTGATTGTGTTAGTAATTGTAGAAGTGGGATGGGCTATTGGTTGTGGCTTCCTCACACTTAGAAAAATTATGTTTTATATAATGATATCCCGGCCAATTCCCATTGTTCACCTTCCCCACTTATCATAGTTGCTTTATTTTCATCCCATGGTGAAAGTAAAAGTTAAAATCCTAGTTTCAAACAAAACCAACTGCGATCATTGCAACAACTAAAATCTCAATTCACCCTTCCCCACCTATCATCATTACTTTTGGATGGAACTAGTACAAGCAGAGAGACCGTTGTACATGTTTGATAAAATAAGAAGCATGCTATGTATTTCAGTGTAAATTTTATTGCCACATTCTGGTAATGGGAAGAACTCAAGAAAGAGTAGATATTTCTTGCATGCCATCAAGATTGGATTATGATGAGGAAGTGCAGGTACACTGCCCTTGAGTGGGGGCAGAACCAGGTTAAGAATATGGAGAAAAATTGGAGAGGAGGGCGAACTGTTGAATATTTAAATTATCTGTTGCTGTTGACTCTATATTTTCATTGTATTGCCTCCTTTTATTTTCAACTGCTGGGAAAGAATTACAGTTGGTGAAGGTAAATTGAGTTGATCTGTTATGTTTACCGATTGGTTGATGGCTTGCTTTAATGTTTATCTTTGCCCTTTGATACTAATTGGGTACCCTTTGATTTTCCTTATATGCGAGTTTGATGAGTTGAATTGCATATAAAATTTGAATAACTAGCACTTGCAAAGGTGAAGGTTTAGGTTTCAGAAGTTCGATGAGTGAAAATGGAAAATATTGAGAAGGTAAGACTTCTCGTCTTCTATATATTTTGAGGATTAGCTACGTTAAATAATCCACCTCTCCATGGTGGAAGTTGCTGAATTTAAGATGTATATCATGGGAGTAGTTGCATAGTTTAATTTGGAAAATTTTCAAATATGCCCTTAAGTTTTTGCCTTATTTCAAAAAAGGACACAAGTTTTGAAACTTTTCAAATTAGTCCCTAAGCTTTCCACTAAATTTCCAATTAAAGACATCTGACCATTTAAAGGTATTTTCTGGTGACTTTTTCCCTCAATATTTTGAAAATACCTAAATTACCTTTCATTTAAAGCCATGACATAGTTTGAGCAACCACTACATGCAGCCAATCGTTATGGAAATACTGGGTGCCCTTGATCACCGTGAGGACACCAGCGATGGAAATGAGGAGAATATAGAGGAAGTGAAGGAGAGTTTTATTACAATGAAGGGTAATTTGGGTATTTAAAAAAAAAAAGAAAAAAGTTGCCAAAAAATAACTTTAGATAGATGGATGTCCTTAATTGAAAACTTTCTTAAAAACTTAGGGACTAATTTGAAAAGTTTTAAAACTTGTGTCCTTTTTCTAAATAAGACCGAAACTTAAGGACTTTTTTGAAATTCTCCCTTTTAATTTTCTAAATAATTCAAACTGCACTAAACTCTCTTCATTTATGCAAGTCCTTGACCTTGATGAGAAAATTGAACTTCTTGCATGAAGTATATGTACAATTACATTTCTTTATTTTCATATGTCATTGCATTGCAGCGGATAAAAGACCATGATGAATGATGCAGATGGATCATCAGGGTAAGTGTACTTATTTATTTTTTACATATTATTTATATTTTATTTATATGGTTTGTACGATGATAACCTAATTATTTACCTTTCTTTGTTTTGTAGAGAGCAAATAGATGATCCGACAACAAACATTTCATTTTTTAGATTTGTTTCAAATGATATAATGTTTAATAGTGTTGCACTATGATAATGATTTGTGACGTTTTGGTTATGTAATAAAGAAAGTTTGTAATTTAAATTGTTATAAATATTAGTTTTAGTAATTCTTGATAGACTTTGATTGAAATGATTTAAATAGGTTTATGTACAGGAAATAGGTTAATTTATAGGAAATGTAATTTTTTTTCATAATGTATTGGGTTTTTTTTTTATAAAAAAAAAAAAATTACAACTTTTTGCCATTAAAGACTTGTCTTGAATGGGCCTTTTCTGATGAGTTTCTTTTATTGTTCTTTGATTCCATGGATTCTTTTTTCTTGTTTATTCCCGTATTAGTTGCGTCTATCGTATGTCAATGGCACTGTTTATGACATTCTACTATGGCTTTGTTTCGTGGCTTGTAATGTTGTATATATTGTTGACATTGTTGTATATTCATGTTGGAAGTGTGGGTGATGAATGGTTGTGGTTAATTAATGCATTTGAGAGAATAAGAGTTGATGAATGGTGGTGGTTAGTAAATTTGTGGATTCGCTTGCAATTTGATGTGTTTACTTTTGCCTGTATATATTTTTGAATGAATGGTGGTGGTTGGATGTATATATTTATTGGGAAGGATCAACTGCAGGTGGCTTGTAGACAAACGTGCCCGAAGTACTTATATAAATATTGTTTTAACAGGTACCTAATAGGTTGGAAAAAATAGAAATGCCTCCCATCAAAGGGGAGACTGTCAAAAAATTTAAAAATGTTTTTCCAAGTTTGGAAAGTTCATGTTTGCCATTGTTTAAAATAGGGGGTGGGTTAAATTGGAGATGGTGATTTGGGATATAAGATATGATGAGTTATCATAATGTGTTTGTGATGGAGATAACCATTACTTGTTTATTATTATTTTTTCGCATGCATTCCTCTCCCGTTGCCAAACGTGGGTTTGAAGAAATCATTTCTGATTTCTCTGTGCTAGCCAAACGTGGAATGCGATGAATCATCTCTCATAAATCTTTTATAAAGAAAGTCTAAATCCATGGCACTAAGGACTAGAGGGGACTACTCTCCCATTACTAGACAAGCCCTAAAGGTCATTTAAGACTTTTTTAGCATGTTTGATAACAGACAAGGAGTCCAAAGATGATTCTTCACTACCACTAGAACAAGGATTCATTGCTAAAGGTTTATATAGTTGGGGATTTCACATTAATATTAGCGTGTATCAATGCATATAGTTGAGAAAAATGGGGTTCAATATGCAAATCCACTCAAGGGTTTTCAAATTTTATTGGGGGGTGATCGGATTTGAAAATTCTAATAAATGAAGATTTTCATTCGTCCAAATCCTCAAAAATTTACAATTACCAAACATGGAATTAGCACAACTTTAGGAAATTAAACCAAAAATGTTTTCCCTCAAGATTTGGTTGCCAAATGTGACCTTTAAGTGACGAGAATTCTCAAAGGATAATTGAGACTTTTTAAGTGGCTAGAATTCAGATTTCCGGTAAAGGCGCATGGCATTTCAACCACTAAGGGACAATCCATCAATGAATTTAAAATATCTCAACACACTAAATTCTTGTCAAAAATTCATGTTTGGCAACTGAAGAAGAATCTTCTGTCTAGAGGATTCTTCCATTTTTCTCATATGATTATTTCTTTACAAAGGATTTCTCATGAAGAAGATTCAATGCATTCCACATTTGGTAAACACAAGGAGTTTGTGGATTTATGTATACTAGATCTAGCAGTCACAAGGTTTTGCTATTTTCTCGGAATCCGTGATGAATCAAGCCTTAAAATTTGAATATCTAGCCAATTTTTGTCTTCTTCAAATGGTGGAAGGTCCAAAATTTTAATGTGGGTCCCACAAAAATTTAAAAATTATTTCTTGGCTGTGAAGTATTTTAGTAAATAACTCACGAATATGAAAAATCAACGGTTGAAAATTGAACTACTAACCATTTTGGACCTTCTAAATATGATGGATGGTTCGGATTGTGATTCTGGGATGCATAAGATAGGGTTTGAAAGAAAAAATCCAAAACTCTAATTTACCGCACCGCTCACTGCTAATTCAAATATGATACTATTCATCCGAATATATGAGTGACACTCATGATCAACGATCATCTGTTTTTAGCCATTTTTTTCATAATCCACGATGAGTTTTGCTATCAAATCTGACCCCATAGCTGTTTTAGGCCTTTTGAAGAGAATTAACCATTTTGATTTTTCAAAAGTGCCCCACAACATTTAAGAAACTATGATCTAATTGTCTGAACTTTCCTTTGCAAATATCCTTAAATCTATGATGAAACAAACTTGATTATCGATATGGATTTTAATTAAGGGACATATAGAGTTTCCAAAAGACCAAACCGGTAACCTCAATGATTCATCACGGTGCCTGTTTAAGACCATATAAGGCCTTTCTAAGGCAGCAAACATAGTGAGGAGGATGAGCAAGACCAGGTAGGGGTGACATGTAGGCTTCCTTAGCAAGATCGCCATTTAAAATGGCATTCTTGACATTCATCTAATAGATTCGCCAATGATGAATAGCTGCAATAGTAAGGAGAAGGCAAACAAACGGTCATTTTAGCAACATGGGCGAATGTTTCGTCATAGTCAACCCTATACTCTTGATTGTAGCCTTTTTGTCACTAAACGAGCCTTATAACGCTTAAGAGAACCATCAGATTCTGTCTTCACTTTATATACCCATTTACATTCAATTGGTTTCTTGTCAGAAGGAAAAGGCACTGAGTTCCATGTGCGAGTTATGTCAAGAGCACCTAGCTCATCTGCAATAGTCTGCTGCCACTAATAAAAAAGAAGACGCTTCTTTGAAGCTATGAGGTTCATAGAAAGAATGAATGCTTGAAAAACATGTCGGTAAATTCGGAACAAAAGAAGAAGGTAACCAAATTTAGAAGCAAACCTATGAGGAACATGCCTTTCTTTAACAGGATAATGAGGTGGTGGAGGTGCATGAGTCCTATCATGCGAAGAAGTTACAAATGAGAGGTGTGTCGATCAACACTACGTCAGATGATGAAGGTGATGGACTTGTGAGGAAAGGATCAAGAGGAGGATCGGGAGGATATTTTGTAGGTTTAAGAACCTTAAGAGAGAAATAAGGCATGCGTTCAAAAAATGCAACATTATTTGAAACAAATAACCATTTAGAAATGGGATCGTAGCACCTATATCCTTTTTGATTGATTAGCAAAGAAATACATGCATAGTAGATTTTGGAGATAGTTTTGTTCATTCTTATTTGGTAAAAGAACAAAACAAACACAACTAAAGGCACGCAGATGTAAGTAATCAGAAACACAAGAAAAGAGGCGCTCAAATGGAGAAATATTCCCTATGATGGTAGAAGGCATTCTATTAATAAGATAAATAGAAGTAATGATACTTTGTACCCAAAATTTGGATGGGACAGAATATATATGATAGCAAAATGGAACTGGCAATTTCCACTATGTGTCGATATTTTCTCCGACACCCCATTTTGCTATGGAGTGTAAGGATTGTTAGTTTTATGGTCTCAGTCCATTAAGATTGATGTAATAAATTGATTAATTTCTTTATTTATCAATATATTCATGCTTTCCTTTCATGAGATGAATGGTGTTTATTACTTAAATGCAAATAACCAAAACGAATGACATGATAGTTCACGAGATGAATCAGAGTCCATAAATATACTAGATGCAATACATGTGTATGGATGAGATCCACATACGGGAGACATGTATAGCAAATCTTATACTTGAATATCTTCACAACCAGTGATGAGACTGGACATCTCATCTGACAAGGCTGCAGTACTTTGATTACTATGAGATAGTGTGATTTGTCTCGATCATCAGAATATAATATTCTGGATCATAGTGCTTGTACATTGGATGTATTGAAGGACCATGAGAAGCACCTTATGAACACTGTCTTTACTTTAAGGTCTGCTCTCATAATTCCCTAGCAATAGGCTCTCAATCCTGAGACATTTATGAACTCAAATTTCTATCTATTCATTTACTTTGAGTCACCAATGAGTGAGGCCAACTGTAGGTCAACATCTCGGTGTCTTGGGTACGTGGTAGTAGGACTGTGGAAATATGTAATGGTCAAGATGGAATCTATCTCTATTATCCCCTTGTGCCAATTAGTGGATTTATCATTGGCAAGTGTACACTCATATCAATTAAGAGTTAATTGGATGGTACTAATGATTACTATAATTAATTGGGTCTCAAGGATAATAAGATATGGGTCAAAATTGGTGGGACAGTCTGTCCAATTGATCCATGGATAATGATAGAGGGGCCCACTTGTAGTGATAGGGAAGCTTAGGGTCTTCATGTAATTTATTCCTAAGACTGGAGTTCAATAGCATTTATATAGTGGAGTTATTTGAAATTAACTGTGGGCCCGGATTGCACATGAGATGTGGGGTCGCAGTGTCCCAGTTGGAGCCAGCTTTCTATAGAATCCCTAGTTGTCCTCACGCTAGCCCAAGATTGGATCTTTTCTAATTCGATCTATTTGAACTCATAAAGGAAAGCTACTATTTCTATTTAAAGTGAGACTTCTAATAGTGGTAATAGTAGAGTAAAGGGCTACTAAGTGTAATGGAAGTTGGACTTCTAATAATACACTAAGAGAGAATGCTGAAAAGCTATAAAAGGAAGAGGAGGGAGCACCCTTGGACGTCAATGCCCTATTCCAAGGAGTTGTGCACGCCCACCTCCTCTTGAGTTTGCAAGAGTTGCATTCTTCTTCCCCTCTCTATCTTCTGGTTCCCTTCTAGTTTCCTTGGAGATTCTAAATAGTCTTTCTCTTGGAGATTCCACCATCTCTCTTATGGAAAGAGATCTGAAGCGGGTCATAGCGTGGAAGACAATTGGGCATTGGAGATTCTGATCTTAGAAGAGCTCTTCATCAAAGAGTTGAATCAAGTTCTCCATTAGAGCACAACCAAGCTCCATAGGTATTTTCTACTCCTTGTATATTGTGGAATTTCGTGGTTGAATGTTTAGTGCTGTTTCTATCCTTTTGATAGGTTTGTTTGCTGATCATGATGACTGAGTTTGAGGACATGCATCCTGGATTGGATTTTGATGGCTTTTGGATAGGTGTTCATCACTTCTAGTTAGTGAAAAGTTTTTGAAACCTATCTAAGAGGTCCACCCACTTCCAACAAGGACAAATGGTTTCACGGATAGTGCTTTGGGATTTGAGGAGAGTCTTAATTTTGTGGACAGGTATCCCCCACTTGAGTTGGAGAAGAATACTTTATGCAAGAAGATAACTCTGTGTGTATCATATTAGTGAAGTACGTTTTTGTGTATGTTAAGAAGTTCATAACAAGAAAGCATCAAATAAATCCATGTATAACGAAAATAATCATAAATAAATTACGTATAATATAAGTTCCCTCCGATAGAAGCAATAGGTGCCTTCCCCTAGACATCTAAATGTAACAAGTCGAAACGTGCAAAAGAAATGGATGAATGTGGTGGGAGATAAGAAGATGATGAATGTTTGCCTAACTTACAACCAACACAATGCTTAATTTTAGTCAATTTATCCATACGAACTTGGCCAACTAATCCATAAGAAACTAGAGTCTTTAATTTTATTTCAAAAACATGGCCCAGACCAGAGTACCACAGAAATTACAAGGTACTTTGTTACCAGAAACAAATGAGGCATAATGAGAAGAAAGCAAAGAATCAAAATAAAATTAGCAAGCTATTTCACGACCTGTCCCAATGACATTCTTTGTACGTTGGTCTTGCACAAGACACCGAGAAGTAGAGAAATGAACATCAAACCTAGTATCTACTAACTGACCAACAAATAAAAGGTTGAGAGATACACCAGGAACATGAAACACATTATTAATTGAAGCTTTCTTATCAAAGTAACAGTAGAATCAATTTGGGTAGCATGAATGGAGAAACCATCTGTAGTATAGAAAGTACAAGGGGTTTTAAGAGGGCAACTGTGTGGATAAAATACCATAATGCCAAGATTAAGGGAGATCCACGGTAATAGCACTAGCTGTTCACCCCAATCTCGGTAAACACAGCCCAGCAGTTCGGCGGCTCGGTAAGGAGCGTCGGCTCAAGAGGCCCCACTCGGCAGCTCGATTAAGAGTGCCAGCTCAACGGGTATCAGCTCGGCAGCTCGGTGTAAGCACTAGCTCAGCCAGACCATTCATGGTCCAGGTAAAAACACTTAAGGCAGGGAGTGGGCCATCGCACCTCTATGAAAAGTACGGGCGAACTCTGACAGATAGGGTGGCTCATTTATGGTGATAAGAGGTTAGTTTGATCATTCCGTCACGTCAGTTGTTCAAGGACATGGAAGCTTCTGATGGGATATTCCCTTTTTACCTACCACTGGGTGTCAGGGTAAGGCCCGATGGGACCTTACCCCACCTACCCCCACTCACGAAGAGAATGAACGAGGAATCATTTACAAATACATATAGGATCAGCCCCATGGAGGTACGCTAACACACAGCACGTGAACCCTTGCTCTCATCTCTCATTCTCTTCTTCCTCCTCCTGCTTAGTTTTTCCAAAACTAACTCAAGCATCGGAATGCCTTCGGCTGCCGGCAGCCAAGGGCTCTGACCCAAGCTATTTTCCTTCCCTTTCAGGTCCTCGGCATTCGGTCTTCCCTGATCTACAAGTTTTACATCTTAATCTAAGTGGGTGATATTTCTATCACCTACAGTTTGGCGCCATCTGTGAGAAACAACTGAACAAAGTTTAGTAACACCATGCCTCCAAAGATCAGAAATGGTGAAGGACCCTCCAAGGGCAAGGGCCCATCCATGCAGCCTGTACTGGTGTAGGATCTACCCCCTCCACCCCTTCGACAGAGGAAGTCAGGAGAGAAAGGTCCCTCACGGTCCAGTCAGGATCTTATTCGAGAGGAGCGACAATGCCTTTTCGCCACGATGTTCCACTATCTCGTCAAGATGTCCCACCGCTAGAGCAGCCCCGCCAGAGCAAAGAACACACAAGGAGAGGTGAAAAATTAGTCACCAAGCTAGGCGAGAAGTCAGCGCGAGCCAAGTCTCAGTCCCATCATCAGGCCAACCCTGACGACTACGAAGACCCTCTCCTGGACGATGTCAGGGCCCAGAACCTTGTCATCCAGGAGCAGGAAGAGCTCATCCAACGACTCAAGCAGCAGCTCCGGGAGAGGAGAAGGACTCCGAGTCCGCCTCCCAAGCGCAGCCACACTTTAGGTCTGCCACCCAAGCACGGCCAAGCGCCTCCGTCACACAAGCGGACCTGAGGCACGTCCTCAATAATAAGAGGCGTGATCGGGTCCACGATGAAGAAGACTCCAGCAGTAGCAATATACATGCAGGCCCCAAGAAGCAGCGTCAAAAGCCAAAAGACGATGACGAGTTGAAGCAGTGGCTTGACCAGCATATCAAGCAGACCATTTGTCGGGACATGGAAACTGCTGGTATCACCCTAGACCGGTACAGCACCTTCGAAGATGACAATCTAGGCGCATCTCCTTTCTCCAGGGATATCAGAAAATACTCCCTCCCTGAAAAATTCAACGTCTCGAGGTTCATCCTGTACGATGGAACCTCGGACCCTGCAGCACACCTCCGACATTTCATTCAGAGGATGTCGGTGTGGGGTGATGAGGACTTCCTGAACTGTCAAGTCTTTTCCTCCAGTTTAGGAGATCTTCCCCTAAGGTGGTTCTGCTCGCTCCCCGAGGGCTCCATCTCCAGCTAGCAGCAACTCCAGACCTCCTTCCTAGAAAAGTTCCAAGCCCATCGAGTCATCCCGAAGACAGATGCCGACCTCATGGTCCTTAGGATGAGAGAGGACGAGAACGTCACCCAGTTCGCCAGACGATTCTGGACTGTCTATAGCCAAATCGAAAGCGCCTCTGAGGAGATGGCTGTAAAGTCCTTCCAGCAAGCTCTGCGGCCGGGCATCGAGCTGCGGGCGCAATTGGTCATGTACCCCGTGGCCACAATGAAAGAGCTAATGGCCCAAGCGAATCGGCTCATCAGGGCGGAAGAAGACGAAGCTCGGGGTCGGGAGAACTTAGGCCTCAGCCAGAAGGACCGGCCGTCCAAGGAAGACAAGAGGTCCTCCAGAAGGGAGGACCATCGCAAAGACCCGTCCCCAGACAGGTGCAGAGCCCCGTCCTCAGATCGTCACAGGGTCCCATTTACCTCGGCAACAACCTCGAGGAGCGACAGGAAGTTCAAACTCGATCCTGCTGACCCCGACAGATTCTTCTTGTTAGGAAGCCAACTACCTGAGCCTGAGAAGACTAAGCTACTCAACCTCCTCTTGAAGAATAAAGATGTCTTTGCATGGACACCATATGACATGCCCGGCATCGACCCCGCAGTCATTTGCCACAAGCTGAACGTGGACCCCAACCACAAACCAGTGATCCAGAAAGCAAGTAGAATTGGGGTCCCACAAACCGAGGCTGTGATTGAGGAGGTCCAAAAGCTGCGTAAAGTAGATGCGATCAAGGAGATCCACTATCCGGAGTGGCTGGCCAACACAGTAGTGGTCAAGAAGAAGACTGGGAAATGGAGGGTGTGCGTGGACTTCACCGACCTCAATAAAGCCTATCCAAAGGACAACTTCCCTCTTCCGAAAATCGACCAGCTCATTGATGCCACTGTCGAACACGACTGCTTGAGTTTCCTCGACGCCTACCGAGGTTACCACCAGATCCCGCTATTCGCACCGGACCAGGAGAAGACAACCTTCATCACACCCCGGGGCATCTATTGTTACAAGGTGATGCCCTTTGGGTTAAAGAATGTAGGGGCGACATACCAGCGGCTAGTGGCCAAGATGTTCCAAGCGCAGTTCAGCAAGACGGTGGAAGTTTACATTGATGACATGATTGTCAAGTCTAAAAGGTTACAGGACCACTTCACCGACCTCAGTCAAATATTCGACATCCTCCAGCAGTTCCAATTGAAGCTGAACGCATCCAACTGCGCTTTCGGTGTCGGCTCCGGCAAGTTCTTGGGGAGCCTGGTCACAAGAAGATGGATCGAAGCAAACCCAGACCAGATCATGGCAATCCAGGAGCTACAGAGTCCGACCTCGGCGAAACAAGTTCAGAGGCTGACCAGCATGGCTGCCGCGCTCAACCGCTTCATAAGCCGAGCAACCGACAAATGCAGGCATTTCTTTCAGCTTATGCGGAAAGGCTCCAAGTTCCAATGGCCGCCGGACTACGATCAGGCCCTGCAGCAGCTCAAGCACTACCTATCTTCACCACCGTTGTTGTCGACTCCAACCCACGACGAAGGGCCGTACTTGTACCTGGCGATCTCGGATCACGCAGTGAGCTTGGTACTCATCCGAGAGGAAAACGGCCAACAGTGGCCCATCTATTACACAATAAAAATTCTGCTCGACGCCGAGACCTGGTACTCGCAGCTCGAAAAGCTTGCCCTGGCGTCGTCAGCACCTCACGGAAGCTCTCCTACTACTTCCAAACCTTCACAATTGTGGTTGTGACCGAACACCCACTGAAGGCTCTCTTTCGGAAGGCAGATTTCTCCGGCAGAATCTCTAAATGGGCTGTTGAACTAGGGCAGTACGATATCAAGTATCAGCCTAGAACGGCCATCAAAGCCCAAGTTTTAGCAAACTTCATCGTGGAGTTTACCTCTCAGAGTTCGGCACCGACCCTGCTCGACACTGAACTGGGGGGCAATAAGGATACCGAGGCAGTCACCGAGATAGAGCATGAATAGTCCTGGAAAAAGTTCCTAGACTCGGCCTGAAAAGTCTTCGTCGATGGATCCTCAACATCCAAGAGGGCTGGCGCTGGCATAGTCCTCCACTCTCCGGAGGGCCTTGTCATCGAGTAAGCTCTAACACTCGGCTTCAAGGCATCCAATAATGAGGCTGAGTAAAAAGCGCTCATCGCCGGACTGAACAGTGCCAAAATCTTGAAAGCTCGGCGTGTAGTGGTTTTCAGCGATTCTCAGCTGGTGACGAGCCAACTCAGTGGAGATTACCAAGCCCGGGATGACAGGATGGCGGCCTACCTAACTCATGCGAAGGAACTCCTCTCCCAGTTCGAAAGGGCCGAGGTCCAGCAGATCGGCAGAGTCAAATTCTCATGCTAACACCCTTGCCAGCCTCGCCTCGGCTGTCAAAGCTGGTAATAAAAGAACTGTCGAAGTAGAAAGTTTATAAGAACCCAACATCGAACTCCAGTGGCCTCGACAGCTCATGTGTCTCCATCTCGGTCCGAGCTGGATGGACCCGATCATTGCATACTTGAAAAATAACCAGCTGCCCGAAGACAAAACAGAAGCCCATAAGATAAGGCTAAAAGCAACCCAGTTATGGCTTTCCCTAGATGGCAGACTCTATAGGAAGTCATTTACTGGGCCCTACCTCTAGTGCGTTCATCCAAGC
Source organism: Persea americana (assembly GCA_029852735.1). Classification (NCBI taxonomy): domain Eukaryota; kingdom Viridiplantae; phylum Streptophyta; class Magnoliopsida; order Laurales; family Lauraceae; genus Persea; species Persea americana. The sequence goes on along the minus strand of CM056818.1, from coordinate 27,043,566 downwards.
AAGGTCGAAGATTTCCTTATGAAATTCATGAGGGGATCTGCGGCAGTCACATTGGAGGTCGGTCACTGGCTTAACGAGCTATCAGTCAAGGCTACTGGTGGCCTTACATGCAAAAGGACGCCTATCTCTATGCCAGAAGATGTGAAAAATGCTAGAAGTTCTCACTCTCTCCACCAGCCAACACAGGACCTGAGCCCTCTCTCTAGCCCATGGCCCTTCGCTCAGTGGGGCTTGGACAACGTAGGACCGCTTCACCGAACTCCAGGGAACAAGAGGTGGCTGATAGTAGCCACCGATTACTTCACCAAGTGAATCAAAGTCGAGCCTCTGTCCTCCATCACTGAGTAGGCCGCGAAGAACTTTGTTTGGAAGAACATCATCATGAGATTTAGGATCCCGCAAACTCTCATCTCGGACAACGGGACACAGTTCTATTCCAACTTCTTCAAGAACTTCCGCCAGGAGCACGGCATCCGAAATGTCTACTCTACCCCGGCGTACCCGCAGAGCAACGGCCAAGCTGAGATCTCAAACAAAGTGATCCTCGACGGACTCAAGAAGAGACTCGACCGAGCCAAAGGAAGGTGGGCAGAAGAGCTTCCAAGTGTTCTATGGGCAAACAGGACAACTCCAATGTGCTCGACCTTGGCTACACCATTCTCCCTTGCCTACGGCATGGAAGCGGTTATTCCACTTGAGGTCGGCCTCCCGACCTTTAGGTCGGAACTCTGCGACCAAGGGCTGAATGATCTGAACATGGCTTGAGAGATGGATTTCGCTGAAGAACGAAGAGAAGCGGCAGCAATCCGCCTGGTTGCCTATCAGCAGCAGTTTGCCAGGGGATATAAGCAGAAAGTCAAAGAAAGAAGGTTCGCTGTAGGAGAGCTAGTCCTGAAGAAAACACTTCCCGGAGATAAAAATCCAAACGAAGGCAAACTGGCGCCTAACTGTCAAGGGCCGTTCAAAGTACTCTCAGCAACTGGAAGATCTGCATACAGACTTGAGGACATGGAAGGCAAGAAGCTGCCACGACCATAGAATGCGACGCACCTCAAGAAATTTTACTTCTGGAAATGTACTCAAAGATTCAAACATCAATAAAAAGGCATTCTTTGGGAACGGATCTCTCTCTCAAATTACTTCAAGTAATACAGCTCGGTAGCAGTGTCAGCTTCCTAAGGGCACGTTGACAATCCCAGCCCCGGATCGGTAGCTCAGTCAGAATACCAGCCGTCCTTAGCTCGGTGATAGCACCAGCTACAACTCGGCAGCAGTGCCAGCTTCCTAAGGGTATGGTGACAATCCCAGCCTCGGCTCGATAGCCCAGTCAGAGTACCAGCCGTCCTTAGCTCGGTGATAGCACCAGCTACAGCTCGGTAGCAGTGCTAGCTTCCTAAGGGCATGATGACAGTCCCAGCCCTGGCTCGGTAGCTCAGTCAGAGTACCAGCCGTCCTTAGCTTGGTGACGGCACCAGCTACGGCAAAAACTAAGGTATTGACTTCGGGTGCTTATGGACACCTTGAATTGAAAAACCGAGGTGGAATCCTTCGTCAAGTCAAGATTGGATAGGTTCACTTTCTCAATGATTATGGATGCAAGCCGCTGGGACACCGGTTGATGAACCAAGCTCGGTTACTTAAGGGTAGAAGTCCAATTTTAAGTTTACGAGAAGTTCGGTCACCGAGACCAACTACTTAAGCAAAAGAAAGTAAACATTCCATACACCCATCAAGAGAGGATTTGAGCTCATGTATTACAAAAAAATGTTCCATTCATAACAATTCTGATTACACCAAATGAAAGAGAAGTACAATGAAGAAAATGAAGATAGAAAACTCAATGGGCAACGGCTTCCACGTTAATATCTATCCCCTGAGGGACCTCGACTTCGGGCAGACCAGCCTTGGGTCGGTTGGAGTAGCTTCGGAGGTGGTGGCCTCGGGGATGGCCAGGAGAGCTACAGGCGCTGCATCCGCCACTGGAGGAGCTTCCGAAGGCACCTCAGAATCAGAAGGCACGGCAGCATGGGCTTCATGCACAACGCTCGCCGCTGAAGCTTCAGAGCCTGCTTCATGCGCAGCGCTCGCCGCTGGAGGAGCTTGAGAAGATGGGTCGGGGGAACAGGGCGAGCCGACGATGGAAAGGAGATCGGAGTCCGAACTGAGAAACTTGGGGGGATTCCTGAAGACAGGGCTATCCCCAGGAACCCCAACCTTCCTCAAGGCTGCCTTCCATCCGAGCTCCCAGGCTCGATCCCGGATCCCTGACAATTGCGCTCTGTAGTCTGCAGCCAATTTCTGTGCCTCCTTTTCCATGGCAGCGTCGAACTCGGCCCCATACTTTTCCTCAAGCTTGGCTTTCTGCTTCACCAGAGCAGATTCGAGCTTGGCCGCCTTCTCCTTCAAGGCATCTCCCAACCGAGTCCTTGCCTCCCTCGCCTTGGTAGCAATGTCAGTGTTGGTCCTTCTTAGCATGTGCGCGTCCACCTCCAACTCCTCCACCGTGGCCTGGGCCCCTTCGAGGTCAGCAGCAAGAGTGGCGCTCTAGATCGCCACATCCTTCGCTTCCTCCCTCAGCCGCACCACCTTGGCCTGAGCCTGCTCAAGGTTGGCGGCAAGACCGGCATTCTTGCTCACCTCCTCCTTTAGCAGCCTAGCCTTGGCCTCCGAGGATTTCTGTAGCCTCTTCTCAGCCGCCCAATCGGCTGCCCGAGCCTTCGCCCTCTCCAACCTCACCAGGCCGACCTGGCATTTTTGCATCACCTACGAAATAAAAAAAAAGTCAGAAAACAGACGCCGAAATCGAATACTTGGTTTGTGCCAGATATTTACCGCGGCCGCCGACCCCATTGTTGAGACCAGCAAAGGCGCATCGTCCATCATCTCCTGCATTGCCATGTCCAGTGGGAGGGCGCACGCTCGCCCCAGCGCGGTGACCACCTGGGGGTTACTGCCCGCATGGTCTGTCACGGCCAACGGCCTCCCCAATGCATCCTCGATATCCGGTCTCCATGGGACCAACGGAGGGGGCGGGAGTGTCTCTTCAGTAGGCGGTGGCGATGAAGGGCCAGGCGGGACCTCAACCCTCGTCCTCTTCTCACGCCAGCGCTCCTCTGTGACCTCGACGGGACGGTCCCAACCTTCTGCCATTGGAGAAATGCCGGGAGGCGAGTCGTCGATAACAATGGCCGCTGGGGAAAAAGGAGCAGGACCGGTCTCGGCTACAGTGGCAGCAGCAGGAGTGGTCTCGGCCACAGCGGCAACGACGGGAGTGGTCTTGGCAGCAGCAACCGCAGCAGGAGGCGGCTGATGGACCCGTCTTTTTCTTTCTTGCCTTCCTCCATCCCGGGTCTGCCGGGGTGCTGCAGGGCAAAAAGAAAAAGAAGAGCAAGCATCAACATTTTTGTACGGGTATGCCAGATTTTCTATTCTACTTGGAATTTGAAATAGTGATCCGGAGATTCACCTTCACAAGTAGAAAGGAAATCAAACTTTTTTTCTAACTTTCCATTGCACATATATTTTAAAGAAAGAGACAGATTTAGAATGCCGTGAAAAGCAATTTTTTTAGTTTGCCATGAAAAGCAGTTTTGTGCCGTAGAAGGCGATTTTGCCATGGAATGCGATTTTACAAATCTTATCAATAGTGAAAGACAAGAATTGTGATTTTTTTGTCTCTTTAAAAAAATACAAAATACAATAGAAAGGGAAGAAAGAGGGATCTGACTTCTCAAGCGATTGTGGGGACTCGTTCAGATCGACGGTCGCGAGTCATGTATAGACTCCGCCATTGTCCTTCAAATGAGAACACTTGATGCTTTAGTTCACTTCGCTTGGCTTGGACCCGAAATTTTTAGAGGACAAAGACCAAGGGAAGGTCCTATATCCAATAAAAAAACGGGTAGACGGGCTGAAAAGCCACATCTAGGCCATGTTGGATAGAAGAAGAGAAACCTTGGGAGGGTGCCCCCCAAGGGACTTCAATCACCTTGTAGTTTTTGCAGCAATGTTTCTTCAAGGCATGAGAGCTTCTTTTTGCAGAGAATTCTTCAGGATAATTTTCAGGCAATTTTTCAGGATCCTTTCCCTTTGGAATGACCGTCTATTTATAGGCTTTTGGTGGCCATTAGGAGGGTTTTATGGGCATTAATGGTATTAATGCTCCATGATGGGAGGAGTTACAAGTATTAATTTCATAATTTTGTAACTCATTTTTCTTGGATTTTGATTGGTTGATGGAGAATAATGGGCATTTAATCTCCATGATGATGGGAGTTTCATGATTAATTACCATGATTAATCTCCATAATGATAGGAGTTACATGGTTAATTGCCATGATTAATTGGACTTGTAACTCCCATTTGCTTGCTTCTTATTGGGCCGTCCAAGATAATGAGTTAATGACCCTAATAAGTTGTCATAAAAATGTCATTTAACTTCATTAATTGGTCGCCGAGTCTCTTGAAGAGTCGCGGGCGGCGCCGCATCTTTTGGAATTCTTCTTGCGATGATCATCGATGGATCCGCAAGTTGTTTGATGTCGGATGACGATGCAAATTCACACATTGGTTGACACCAATGTGCCACGTAACATCTGTTCAGTCAATTTCTCGATCGGTCGGGCAGAAAGTGTACTTTCTTGGTCGGCCGGTTGGCGGTTTCGGAGTGTCCGATGATGATCAAATGATTTCGATGGCGGATCCGTGATGTCGACGAAGATCGACGGATATCATGCCTCAAAAATCAGATTTTAAGAAAATCACAGGGGCCAAAGATCGCGAAACGCGAAAAAGAACGGAAAAACGGCACTTTTGGCAGAAATCTGGCGACTCGGATTTCCAGGGTCGCCGGCGACCATGCACCAATGGTCACCGGCGACCATGGGGCTGGCGACCTTGGACTTTGGTCCATTTTCCGGTCCTATTCAGGTCGCCGTTTCTCAGCCGTTTTTCGGGCTTTTTCGCTTTTATTTTCTCCTGTATTTTTCTTGACATTTCTTCTCATTTATTGGCTTAATTCCTTTGAAGAAAACCCTTCGGGCTGCGCAAATCAGAGCACAAAGTTTCCTATTTTTGGAAAAGCCGAAGACTCCGTAGCCAATTTTCCGCCAAGAGTTGAAACTAGGTCAAACGATGTCGGAATGACCTAAAATTTGAGATGAAGCTTCTTGAGCATTAGATAGGACCAACCATGGGCTTTTATTTGAGTTTTGAAGCGGTTTGGGGTCCCATCGATGCTTGACTTGATTTCACCGTGCAGAAGATGTCGAGCTTTGATGTACGGTCATCCGATGTCCGATTGACCTGAAATTCGATAGGGAACCTATTGGAGTCATTTTGAGATGATCCATTGGCTCCGATTTGGATGCCATGGTCCCGAGGAGCTTCGCCGCCAGTAGGCTTGATTTTGATTCGGAGCGTCAAAACCTGGTCAAACGTTGTCGGAATGACCTGAAATTTGACGTGCAGCCTTTTGGAAGCATGTAGAAGCTACTCATGTGTTTTGTTTGATGAGTGGCGGCATCAGAGGTTCTCGCCGCCGGGAGGCCTGATTTCGCCGTTCGAGAGTTGATGGAGGGTCAAACGGTGTCGGTTTGACTTGAAATTCGACGTGGAACCTTTTGGAGGTATTTTGAGACCATCCATAGGCTCTGATCGAAGATTTGATGTATTTCACACTGTCGCCGCCGGGAGCTCCCGCTCAGCTGTTGGAGGATTGAAGTTAGGCCAAATGGTATTGAAATGGCCCGAAACTTCATGTGTACCTCTTTTTTGGCTATTTTGAAGGATCTTGCAGTTTTTGTTTGATTTTGACAAGATCTGATGCTTGAAGCAGCTTTGCCTATTTGTAGTAGGATGCGGCTCCAAGTAGCGTTTGATGTTGAGGAGGCAAAGTGACATTTTTGGTGTCAACAGTGGCGAAACCGGAGCATCGCCAGCACGTTGGGGGGCACCCAGGGCCTCGCCCTAACATCCCCAAAAGCTTGGGTTGACAGGGCTTTTGCGACGAAGCGCTGGCGACTTCGGCGCAACATCCTGTCTTCGGAACTGGAAGATGCCGAGCTGGAAGATGCTACAACTCTCTTCATCCGCCGTGATGAGGTCCCGGCCTCAACTGCTGCGGTCTCGGCAGAGTCAGAGTCTGGGTGCGGCGCTAAAGCCTGGTCACCGGATTCGACCAGACACCCAGCAGGGATTGCAATAGTCACTGCCGCTTGCTCCGCGCTGGTGCCTTCTCCGGGTAGCAAGGAGTCTATGCCGGTCACCCTCCTCGTAGTATTGAAGGAGCCGTAATGCGGCGTGTACCCCAACAGCGACCAGGCAGCTCGACCGTTGTGCTCATGGTAGTTTCTCACTTGCTCGTGCCAGGCTGTGTTTATCTTCCAGCCGTTCCTACGGGCTAACAGCCTTCTCTAGCGAAAATCTACATTACAAAGAAACGTCAGTCCGGCAGGTATAAAAAAGAGGGGAAACCGAAAACCTAAAAGACTTCAGTCTTTACTTGGAGGGGTTCCCATTTTATGGGGGATCCGGATGATTCTACTTGTCTCAAGTTCACCAAACTCTCATTGCCCTCTGACAAAGACTCGATCATCTCCCACGTACCGGTAGGAATCTTCAAGTGCAGTAATGAAGCCAGCCCGGCCAATTCTTAGCCGGAGATAATAAGAGTTCCCATCTGTGGATTTACAGAGGTCATATACATCCTTGATGTCCGGGACACCGAGGCTAATCCCCAAGATCCTATTCAATTGCACTACCCCCATAATGATCTTGTAGCCATTGGGTAGCAGTTGGTAGGAGCAGAGGTTCCACTCTTGGAGCCAATCCCTAAGGAGTGGGTGAAGGGGGAACCGGACCCCTGCTTCAACAACAGTTACTAGCCAGAATGACATCTAGCCATTGTGGAAGACGAAGCCATCGGTAGGGCCATCTGGTGTAACCTCTACGTTGGCAGGGATATTGTACATGGTCCTAAGACTGTTATGGAAACATGGTCTTCCAATAGGTGCCTAAAAGCTCTCATTTTCTACCCAGAAATCTACCTAGAAGAGATAAAAAGAGAAAGAAACAGAAACAGAAACCCTAAGAAGGGAATTGCGCAGAAGAAGGCGCTGGTGACTTACAGGCAGCAAAAAGCTCTTTAGTAGTAAAGGATAGAGAACTTCGATAAGGCGTAGAAGAAGAAGAAGGTCAGAACAAAGGAGACGCCCTAATTTATAAGGGCTTAGAGGCGCCGTTTCGGCTTTCAAGAAACGCCTTTATGAGGCTTCGCCTCGAGCAACCCTGATGTCCATTCGAAACGATTGCGTAACAGCCGAAGAAGCGACACGTGCCACCAGCAACGCAATCCCTGAGGACTATTAAATGCATCGGGTAGACGAAGAGACATCTTGATAAAGACCGCACGTCAGCAACAGTCATCAGGATAAAGGGGGACCCCCCTCTTCGAACCGAGATTCCACCATCTCGGTAATCCTTTTCCACATTTCGGCGACCATCTTTGAGCTCGGTAGCAACACTGGCTAGGCAGAATCACTTAGCTTCCGACCTCCGTAAGCTGGAGAACTCTCAGAGGTCGAAAGCTAGGGGCAATTGTGTGGATAAAATACCGTAATGCCAAGATTAAGGGAGATCCACGGTAATAGCACTAGCTGTTCACCCCAATCTCGGTAAATACAGCCCAGCAGTTCAGCGGCTCGGTAAGGAGCGTCGGCTCAAGAGGCCCCACTCGGCAGCTCGATTAAGAGTGCCAGCTCAACGGGTATCAGCTCGGCAGCTCGGTGTAAGCACCAGCTCAGCCAGACCATTCATGGTCCAGGTTAAAACACTTAAGGCAGGGAGTGGGCCATCGCACCTCTATGAAAAGTACGGGCGAACTCTGACAGATAGGGTGACTCATTTATGGTGATAAGAGGTTAGTTTGATCATTCCGTCACGTTAGTTGTTCAAGGACATGGAAGCTTCTGATGGGATATTCCCTTTTTACCTACCACTGGGTGTCAGGGTAAGGCCCGATGGGACCTTACCCCACCTACCCCCACTCACGAAGAGAATGAACGAGGAATCATTTACAAATACATATAGGATCAGCCCCATGGAGGTACGCTAACACACAGCACGTGAACCCTTGCTCTCATCTCTCATTCTCTTCTTCCTCCTCCTGCTTAGTTTTTCCAGAACTAACTCAAGCATCAGAATGCCTTCGGCTGCCGGCAGCCAGGGGCTCTGACCCAAGCTATTTTCCTTCCCTTTCAGGTCCTCGGCGTTCGGTCTTCCCTGATCTACAAGTTTTACATCTCAATCTAAGTGGGTGATATTTTTATCGCCTACAGCAACAATGAAGAAAATATGAATGGTCAAATGTCATATGGTTTGTGGCACCAGAATAAAAAATCCAAGAGGAAAGTGGTAGACCTTGGTGAATATTCATGGCAGTGGCAGCTGACCCAAATGACCTGAGTAGGACTATAGCACCTATTTGAATTTGCTCCTTCAGATATGCAACAGAGGTCGTGATTAAAGACTAGACAGAGTCAAGTGTGATAGCATATGGACTTTCAAAATCACTGGGCTCAATAGTAGCAGCAAGAATTGCAGCGATAGAAGCTTTGACAATTGGCGGACCTCGGTTGGGATGCCAATTCTGGGGAAGTATATGGCAGTTCCACTTTCGGTGTCCCTACCCGTGTGGCAATTTACTATTAAAGTAAAAGTAATGTAAACTATCAAATTAAGAGAGAATAAAATATAAGGCGATTATGATGGTATTTTATCTTTAGTGAATTGGTAGGAAATCTTTTTAAAAAGTGAGTGGTTTTTTGTCATGTGGAGAAAGGAGATTGCTTTTTTACTTTCTTTTTTTTTTTCTTTTTGAAAAAAAATGTAGGAAATTTTAAAAATGTGTACTTTTGATATGACCCTTCGTCTGAAAAATAGAAGCTTTACATTATTTTTACTAACCTAATAAATTGCCAAACGGGTCTGAATTGTCCAAAAGACTAAACACATACCCACTGCTGGAAGGTTTGACAACAAAGACGACATATGTGGGTGGAATGCTGCCAAGTGACTTGAGCTCTATTTCTTTAGCAAGTAGTTCAGATAATGTAGAGTTTACATATGGTAAGGGAGACCGATGAATGGATCCACGAGCCAAAGAGCAAAGTTGAACAAAGAGCCACTTAAAATTGAACAAGACAGTTTTTCTCACGATAATTGTGGAAAATTGGTACAGTTGCAACAGGGGAGTTGTGGGTCCATTATGACAAATGGGTTGCAATACCCATTCATTACATTGTAGAATTCTTGAATTGATTTATCATCTTGTTTAACTGATCGGATGTCCGTTTCTAATTGAAATTGATGAGCAAAGTTGGACTGATACCATGTGCCTTGCTGAAATAGAGTTCTTGATATGGAAAGTGATCGGTATCATTTGTGATACCTAAAGATTTCTTCATATAGTGCAATAAAAATACAATATAAGGTACATGGGTATGCATATGCTATTAAGTTGCTAACAATACAAGAGACTTGGTATATGCTAAAGACTCTGAAAGTATGCAACAGTTTAGTTGAACATCCTTTGTTGGGTTAGTCCATGAGTCTTTCAATCTTGCGGCTCAAGATCGTTCTCTTCACAATAGGGATAAATATTTGGGTTGGTGGATGCAAGTCATTGATTCAAATTACTTTCAAACTCCTTCGACATTCCTTAAATGGCCACAACATGATAATTGGGTTCTTTGAATGAACTTGTACTTTAATTTTTAGAGTACATGATTATGACAAATTCAATAGCAATAGAGCATGATTTCCATCCAATATATAATAAAAGCAAGGGCCTTCAATTGCCTTTCATAAGTAGAGATTTCTTTAAGACTTTGATATAACAGAGTATTGATAGAGTTTTCTTTCAAGAGCGCTTTGGAAGTTTAAAGGCACAAATGGGGAGTTATATATATAATGTTGAATGATAAATACAAAACTTCAAAATCAAGATATCTATTTTTTTTTCACAATTTATTAGCCAATCTAGTTACCACTAGCATTTTCTCCTTTTTAAAATTGAAATGTTTTATCTTTCTCCAGTTTAAAATTACTTTCGTTTTTTTAAGATATCTAAAAATAGATCCATCATCTTCTAAATAATATTGCATTTGAGATTTATAAGTCTCTTTTTAAGTATATAAGATTTATATATTTGAAAATTTCTAATTAATTGACTTTGTCTCTAAGTAATGTTTCACATAAAAGACAAGATAGCAAGTAATTTAACATGATATGTTTTCTTTCTCTCTTTCTTTACCTAAAATTTACATGAAAAATAAAAAAATTATGAAATTTAAAATTAGAATATAATTAGTTGGTTATATAAGTTTATTTTAGCTTTTCTCCTTTGAAATAGATTTTGATTTATAGGATTTTAAAACTAATGCATTATATATATATATATATTGGGTTTATTTTCTTGCCAATAATATATCAAGGAAAACTCCCTTTTTATTTTATTTTTTTGCTCATTTGTGGCCCCAAATTCATGATCAAAACCATTCAACATTATGATATATTTGATAGAATCCAAGATGTGAAGCTTTAAATCTTGGATCCTCACATATTTTGAAAATATACAAAATAAAAGTACATAGTATTATGAGCATCAGGGTATCCCAAATTCATGAATATGAACCAAAATATTGTCCCCCAATTCATGATATATATGAACCAAAATGTTATGTTCATCCTCTTTCCTCCCTTTCTTATGAAAATCTAAATATATTAGTATTACATTAACATTTTGTCATTCTTTTTTAATTATACTAAAACCCCTTTTTAACAAATGATGGTAAAAAGCACTTAGTATTAGGAGCATTAGGATATCCTTGTGTCTTTCTAACTTGAGTTTGAGAAAAATTATTTGCAGAATGCCCTCTTAAGCTCTACCCATTAATACGTGTTTATGAATTTTAAGAACTCTAATATGACTAGAATAATTTTAATATCAAATTTGTGGTTTTCTTTGAGAAACTATTATGAAGAAAAAAGTCTAAAACAACTGAAATGTACTATAATTCAAAAGGAAAAAAAAGTTTACTAGCATGAACCACAACTGAGAAGTAACCTTATAAATTTCCAAATATTTTGATTTTTCATATAAGTTTTATATAAAACATAGAAAATAAAAATATTTAATTGAGTTCTGACATCTTAGCTCATAATTAAGAAATTACTATGAACTAAATTTAATTAATTCCGATTTTCGTATATACAATTCCTTTTATTCATCAGAAGTTATAATTAAAGTCTCAACTGATTTTTCTATTATTTGAAAAAAAATCTATCACTTTTACCATTGTACTCAACCATAAATGGATATATTAGTTTATTTTAGTCCCGGGCTTAGCACAGGCCTTTTCTAGCTAGTCCTACTTTAAATGACTTTCTCATCTAATCCGTTATTCTCTTCTTACAGGAAAAGAATTCAAAATATCCTTGCTAACATAGATTACTATAATAATGAAAACTAACTCCTTTCATTTTAAGTCATAAAAAAATTGTCTCAGACAACTGCAACCAAGAAAAAGAAAATGTTATTTAATTTGAGCATGTCTCAAACACAATGATGTGGAACACACCTATGGATTGACTTCATTTGGGCTGAAAAGGTACTTTAGTTTTTTTGTTTGGCCATGAGGGTATAATATAAATTGGTAGATCCAAGAAAATGGTAAAACTGCCTTTTCCTTTTCCTAGTTCCTTATAGAGGGCTTGTTTGGGATGCTATAATTCTAGTCTTTTTGCCATGAGTGTCTATTGTGATCCAGTAGAAGATCAAGAAAATGATATGCGCGTTGCCTTCTTATTCTTCTTTTTTAATCCAACTCCTTCAGGCTTCTCTATGTGATGCTATGATTCTGTGTGAACACATAAATATTACTTAATATTCATCTTTCTCTACAAAATCACTACACCAAACTACAGAAAATTTGTACAAACGAGAAATTAGAGCATTTTCCATAGCGTCGCAGAATCCTAGGAATTACACAAACATGATGAAAGTTTAGGATTTGCAAGGTCTCTAGATTGGTCCACTCAATAAAATAGCCCAAAAAGTGTGCAAAAATAATAAATATGCAGCGGAAATAAAATCACAAACACACACCACAAGAACACCAAATTTTTACATGAAAAACCCTAACTAGGTGAAAAACCACGGATCCGAACTAGATCTAATCAAGCACTATGAATCTCGCAATTACAAGAAACTTAAATTTCTTCCCCAGATATCCCCTACTTAAGGACTGAAGTTATCTTATGTCACTGCACGTTTCAACGACTTCACACCGTTGATTGCAACAGACTCAATCCCGCGCCAGACTCCTCAGATCTTCTCGCAAGAAAATAATCTTCTACAAAGGATGTAGAAGAACTTCACTCTCTATAGTACTTGGCAGCACAACTCTTCAAAAATCTCTAGAAAAAATCTCTCTCAATTAGATCATTAATTCAGAACTTGAGAGATGATCTGTGTCTCTTTGGATTGTGAGAAACACTCAATTTATAGCCTCAAATCCGTGCAAAAGACTCCTAATCATAATCCCTTAAGAATATAAAGTTTTCTCAAACTTTCACTTAGAGTCCGGAACAAACTTGCCTTCCTGCGCCTAGCTTGCTATAGCGAGCATCACTCTTACTATAGCAAGAGGTGTTTCTGCCATTCTCACTATAGCAAGAAATAGTCTCACTATAGTAAGACCAGATTCTACCTCTCCCTACCTTTCTATGTCCCGACAGCCCCTTTTCCTGACCCACTATGCCAATTGACTTTTACACATGACCTAGAGAACTCCATTGTGATCACTAATAAATGTTCCACTTTAGATCTTGAAGTTTTTTTCCAATCTACAAATAAGAAGAATTGAGTGCATAATTTGTAACATTCTTTCTTTTTCTTGACTGAATTGATTTTCTCACACATGTACTCCTTTCGTTAACTCCTCACTGTAGTTTTGTTTTCAAGTGCATGCTTCTTAGTCCTGGGTATAAAAGTCTTCCGTTTTGAAATCTGAATAATAATTTACCCCCCATTTGGATCTATGTAAATTCTTTGCAACTCAGTTTAAGTGCATATAGAGGATTTTTGCCGGATATCCCAACTTACCCAAACTGAATTACCATGGAAATCAGCTGTAACAAAAACCTTATAACTCAAATATCTTCTTTAGAGATAGAAACTCAAATGGGAAAATGTGAGGAACTCCCTTAGTACAGATTCATAGGAGATTCAAACAACAATATTTGCTTACCAACAACCCTTGTTCAGGTTTACTGGCTAACCAGAGGCAAAGGGATCCAATGAGCCTTTAGTTGCAAGTTCTAAAGCATTTAACCAAAGTGTACACATACACACACTGAGAGTGATGTACATTAGATACATTAATAAGATTAATTAATAGATTTACCAAAAAAAAGAAAGATTAATTAATAAAGAAGATTCAGCCAATCTCTCTACAACAATATTGATTTACTCAGTATATACGGAACTATAGTTTTATATATGCATATATATCATATATATATCCAATATCCAAGTAGTTTCTTAAAAAGAGAGAAGACCATAACCTTCTAGCTTGTAGGAGGGTTTGTTCTAACATGAGAAGTACCTATGGGAGATAGAGGTAACGGCGAATTGGGTTGTATATGGATAGGTTTACCATTAAGCATGATATTAACGACAGACATGAGAGGTCTATCAGCTGGATTCTCTTGAACACATAGTAATGCAACATGAATGCACCGCAGCACTTCACTTATTGAACATGATTCGACTAAAGTTGGATCCATTAGCTCTAAAACTTTTCCTTCCACCCATTGCTTCCATGTCTGCACAATTCAGGAACAAGAACATGCAGTTACACCCCTTTTGAGAATAAATATCTAATGAATTGTATTTGTATTGAGAAATTGAAATCAAGATAAGATTACTTACACGGCGCAGAAGGTCTGGTGCATCTTTTGATTGAGTGAAGTCTGTCCTCTTTCGGCCGCTTACAATTTCTATTGCTAAAACCCCAAAGCTAAATACATCTGACTTCACTGAGAACTGCTCACGCATCTCATTCTCTGGCACCATGTATCCACTTTGAAAAACCAAGTATGAGTTAGTTTAGCAATCATCATAGAGCAAAGATTTTCATATAATACTCGACATTGCAGTTGGCGTATGTTTGCATGGAGCATTTTTTTTTTATAGAAAATGAAAATGTCTCATGAAGTAGAATGATTCATAGTTCTCTATTGTAAAATTTTCTCATTGTTTCCATTTTATGAGGTAATATTTTACGCAATGCTACACATGATATGAAACACTTTTCGAAGAGGGAAATGTTTTATGACACAAAACAATTGGAACTACCAAAGAAAATGAAGTCTTCAGTTTCCATTTTCTACCAAAAATGATATCACTAAGGATTTAAAATGCCATGGAAACTATCACACAGAAACATTCCCTCATTCTATATTTAATGTACCTATCCAACATTCCTCTCATTCAAGTCTTAAAATTCAAACAGAGCTTCCAATTTCTAAATGATTATCATTTTTTATTATTGACAGTCTAATTTTCTAGAAGATAAAGTAATTAAACATACTGTGTTCCCGCTATGTGGTCTCCTCTAGAAAGCCTTGTGAAGCCAAATTCTCCTATTTTAGGACATAATTCCCGGTCTAGGAAAATGTTGCTTGCTTTTAAGTCCCGAAGAACAATTTTGTATGGTGATTCTTCATGTAGATACAGAAGTCCTTGTGCAATTCCTTTGATGATCATATAGCGAGTATCCCAACCTAATTGTCCACGTCTCACAGGATCTGCAACAGATGTAAAAATTATTCTTCATCTTTATGAAAATGATGAGAATTAAGACTATAACACCATTATCTTTTGAATGACAAAACATCAAAATAGAGTAGTATTGGGGTGTGTTTGGATGTACTCCAAATTGGGTTGAATATTCTTCTAGAATAGATAGTGATTCATGTCATTTTGAGCTTGGATTTACAAACATAAGATTC
Source organism: Persea americana (assembly GCA_029852735.1). Taxonomy (NCBI): domain Eukaryota; kingdom Viridiplantae; phylum Streptophyta; class Magnoliopsida; order Laurales; family Lauraceae; genus Persea; species Persea americana. The sequence goes on along the minus strand of CM056818.1, from coordinate 27,028,491 downwards.
TACATTAGTTGGGAAGATATTGCTTTTCAGTTTTTATATCCAATATCAAAATCAAAATGTTTGATTTGAGCAGAGAAGGCGGTAAACACTATCCTATGTGATGCTCTCGCACAACAAGAAATTAAAGCCAAGTATGCTATTCTGAATAATGACGACGATTCTGTGGATGTGTTCAGTCTATCCAAACTATAAAATAATGTAGAGACCTTAGTATTTGGAACAATTAAACTCGTGATAATTTGAAGTATATCAAAACACATCCAAGATACTTTATCGAAAGCTAAAAAAACACTAGCTTCAAACATAAGCATATAAAGATAATTGAAAAGAAGTTTTAATAAAGGGACAAACCAATCAGGAAGTAGTCTAAGCTTTTGTTGGAGACATATTCATAGACAAGAAGTTTCTCATCTCCTTCCATACAGTAACCCAAAAGTCTAAAGAGGTTATTATGTTGTAGTCTAGCAGTCAACACTACTTCATTCTTCAACTGCTCTATGCCTTGGCTTGAATCCCATTGAAGTCTGTTGACTTCTATTTCTCTCCCATCAAACAATGTTCCCTACAAACAGAGAAAGCATTCGTGAAAGGAAAATCATTTCCAAATGTCTTGAGCAATTTTACAACTGATTTCAATGTCCCCCAGTCATAAGTAATTCATATGTTCAAGCGAAGAAATAGCTATTTGCTCTTCTTATTTTCTTTGGGTGGCACACAACCAGAGATAACATTGGGCTGGAAAATTAATTCTCTTAAGTGTTTCCAAAAGAAAGGATCAACAATAGGTATATTAGAAAGTTTTCAAGGCAGACACTGCAAAATAATAGTTGACTCAATATGATTTCTATCTTCTGGCATCCCAAACAAAACAAATGGATGAATAGCAAGTTCTTTTATCAAAATATCCTGGTTTTTGGGCTACATCTAAATGAAGCAGACTGTAGTTTATAAACCATTGAAAAAAATTAGTTCATACTGATTTTAATGTAGTCTCCGTAAATAGTACCTTATAAACATGTCCAAGACTACATTCCCTGAGCTTATTTTCTTCAGAGAAGTTAGATGTGGCAGCTAATATTGCATCCAAATCGAATTTAAGTGGTTCTGCATTTCTTGATTCTAGAGGCACTTCTGGAGCAACTGCATTAAGTACGGACAGAGGCACTTCTGGAGCAACTGCATTAAGTACAGACATAATTAATGCATTAGGCCAAATTGGATGGATTTAGTTAACTAGGCTCTTCAATAATAAATTAGAAAAAAAAAAATATTGAATGAATGTAAACCTGTTTTCGGACCTACATTTAAAAAAACGAAGACATAAAAAGTTGCACCAATTATTATGGAATTAAAGTTATGAGTCACATAATGAAACTATTGGAGGGTGTAATATGGCAAAGACAAACAATATAAGACTAAGATATCTAAAAATGAATTTGATTTAATGTCAGAGATATTGACTATGGAAGCTATCCTTTCATTAGACAATTAATGAGAGGAGTAAAAGTCTTCATATAGTCTTCAACGATCTAGAGAAAGCTAATGAAATGATACTTAGAGATTTGATTTCGTAGGTTTTAAAGAAAAGGTATTCATGAGGTTATATTGACATCATCCAAAAGGGAGTGCTAATGAGTGTAAAAACTACCAGTGGAGAGATAGGTGAGTTTCCGGTGATCATAGATTTGCATCAAAGTCAACTTTAAGCCCTCGTCTCTTTATATTGATTATAGATGAGTTGACTACTTATATTTATGAGGAAGTATCCTGGTGAATTTCATTTGCAAATGATATAGTGTTAGTGTATTAATAAAGAGATGACATGAATGCAAGACTTGAGAGATGGCAGGAGGCTTTAAAAGTCCCAAGTATTTGAAAAAAGTCACAAAAAGATGAAATATATGTATTGCAACTTCACTATGGATGTGTAGGGAAGATGTAACTCTTCTGAGAATTGAAGCTCAAGAGATACCATGGAGAGAGTCCTTCATACTTTGGCTCTATAATAAATAAGGATGGGGATGTTGAAGAGAATGTCAAACATAGCATAAGAGCTGGATAGTTAAAATAAAAACTTTCTTTTGGAGAGCTTTGTGATCAGCAGATATCAACAAGATTGATTAGATCAGACTAACTATGAATTATGGAGCATAATGTTAGCCACTAAAAAAAATACATATTCAAAAATTATGTGCAGCAAATGAGGATATTGACATGGATGTGTGATAAAACTTGAAAAGATAAGAAAAAAATGAGTCATTTGAGAACATTTAGGGGTAACACCAATAGGTGATAAATTAAGAGACTCATTTTAGATCGTCTAAAAATGTCCTACCTAGGCCAACAATGATGTTGGTGAAGAAAAGTTTCTATATGCAGGTTGTTAGCCTTTATGGAAGAGGGGTAGGTCAAAGAGGACGTGCAAACCTATCCGAGTATTTGGCCCCTGGTAGAATGGAATTGCAAAACAAAATTCATGCAGCTAACACTAACATAATTGGAATAAGGCTTTGATGATGTTTATGATGATGATGGTGAATCGAAGTTTTTGGAGAATACGATAAGTGCTCAAATAGAATTTACCTCTGCAATTCTCCTTTTCCTTTGGTCTCATCAGAAGACAAGTTGCGACTATGCACAATAGCATCATTGTGGCAATAATCGCCATGACAACAATAGCAACAATGTATTCCGGCGGGAGACTTTTGCGATCTGCATCCAAAATCCAGAAAATGAGTGCTTAACTAATTCCATACAATACTCGTCTTTAAAACTATAACTGCTATATCTATACTTTCTTCTTAATGACAACATACTGCTATCCAAACTACCAATATGCAATTTACCTTTTTCACCGACTTCCATGTTAAAAAAATCATGTAAGATCAATCTTTCATGTTGGTGTGTTAATTTCATGATAATGGGGCAAAGATTGGTATTTGGATGTACCCCAAATTGCAATTACTTTCAAAACTTCCACAGAATAGAAGATTAGCCATTGCAACTCAATGGGGCCTCACACAATTTGAAAGTAGATGGCAGAGATTATTTTTTGCTCCTAGTTTTCTACCCATGATCAATATTCCTCAAAATACTCAAACAACACTTGAACTGGAATATATCCTAATGAGCACTCTGCTATAGATTCTTAAAATGTATCCTTTCCTTTTATTGATTTCATGTACTTATAATGTGTTTCATTCATAGAAAAATCAGTGTAGAACTTAGCAAGCACGGTTCGTTGCTCTTATCTCTTCATTCTGAAGTGACTATAACAGATTTTGCTAATCTGTTGAAAGTATAGAACAGGTCATGGAGGAAGAAAAATCAGTGTTTCAGTGGAATTCCAAGGCGAAACAAAGGGAACGTGTTATTGACAAAAATTACAGATTGTAGCATCGAAAGTCAAATAAAAATTTTCGTAACAGAGTGATTTCTTCCATTCAAAGGTTGGTTAAGGTTGATGAGCAAACAAATCATGATTTATGTTATATATCAAACATGATACCTGAGATTATTCAAAACAGAAGTTACTGTACTCTTAAAAAAAAAAAAAAACATAAGAGGATATATTAAAATTGCTTAATGAGAACATATGATAAAGAAGAAGCTTGCAAGGATTACTGGTAATTCGGGAGCGATTATTTCCATTCGCGTGGGGAGGCTGAGGAGATGAATATGTTGGATCATTTGAATTGTAGACCTGATAAAATTCGAATCTCAAATTGCAGCTTGATCCAAGAACTCTACCGCCTTTGCTATAACTGCAGTTTGGAATTCTATCGACAGCAGCTTGCAGACACTGATAACAATTGGACATTGACAAATCTCTACTGCACTGCACCATAACATAGAAACGCTGAACAAAATCCCATTTCGTTGACGCAGCTTCAAACATAATCTTTGACAGACCCCACGTTGGATCTTGAGATAGTTGTCTCATGAACATATCTAAATGATGTTTTAAACAATACAGTTTCGATACACCACCAGTTTGATTGGGAAGATAAACCATGTCTTCGGACCCCAGCGATGGCAAGAATTGTTTATTCGAGTAGCGCAAGAAGCAGAGATCATACCATATAATTGCAGTCTTTCTCATGGGGCATTTTTCAATGACTCCACTACTTGCTGTATCTAGGCAAGTCCTGCAGGTGTCGGCCGAGGTATCGCCTCTACAGAGTGCAAGGCCAAAAACCCGGTTAGGATTTTCACCATTAGAGTTGGTGTAGAATCCTTTGCTAGGACCACGTTCAGTTAGAGAGTGTAGTATTTTATGGAGATTGTCAACAAAGGTGCTGTGAGCAGTGTAATTTGTATCACCTGAACAATTGAAATGGATAGGCTGTGGGCTGTTGGAGCAATTGAAAAGAGGTAGGAAGGTGAGAAGTAATGTGAAACAAAGAGAGGTTTTTTCTGCCATGAGGAGAGACATCGTTTTTTAGTGTTTGGAGAGGGAGAAGGGGAGAGAGAGACTAGAGATGTGGGAAGACAGAGTACTCAAAAGGGAGATCTTTTATGGTGGAATTGCTTGTAAACTGTTTTGAATTTTGATTCATAGTGTTTACTTGACTAAAGACCATTCCTGTTATTAGTAATTTTTTTGTTTTAAAGGGTCAAGATGTGGTGGCCCACCTGGGTGATGTACAAAAATGACATATGGGTGTTATCTGGGGATCATAGTTTGATGACTCGGGTAATTGCGTCAACTCAGCTGGTCACCGAGCCGAGTAACGGTAGGGGCAAGTCTGGCTAAATACTTGCTCAGAGTAGTTAGCTAGCCTCGATTGATTCTGGCAACCTACTGAGCCAACTCAATTCAGCAGAGTCGAATCAGGCTTTCGAGCCATACTGAGTTCTTTTTTTTTTTTTTCAATTAACGACGGCTTGGATTAGGTTGTCTGGCTTGGGCTTAACTCTTAAGCAAATGATTCCCTCAACCCAACCTGAGTTACACCAGGTATGGATTGGGTTGCACCAGATAAAGATGAAGCCTAGTCATGCTAGGGCTGGCCCTTCTCAAATTTAAACTGGTCTTAGGTTTGCCCCAAAACCCGAACCGACCGATCCGAATACTAGGATAATTGAGTCAACTTGGCCGAGTTACTTGCCAAAAATAAAAAATAAAAAAAGAGTCAGCCGAGTTGATTTGTATTAGCCACAAAAATCAGTACTCACTGAACACACTCAGTCCTCAAAGAGTTTCATCCAGGAAATGGATGACTCGGTTTCACAACTCCCAAAAAGAGAGGGAAAGGGCAGAAGAACAGTATATAAGAAAAATACCGAGTATGGACTTTCTGCCTTGATAAAAACCCAGGCATCACTGAGTCAACTCGAATTGCATGTCCTTGGATTGACTTGGACTGGTCACGGTCACGGTCACGGTCACCCTAGAGCGTGTGGACCACTCCGGTAGACCGATGACCCCAAGGTTCTAGTCAAAGATAATGCCGTGTAACGGGATCCACTAGGGACTCTCCAACCTCTGCGGCATCCACTCACAAGAATTTTGTGAGGCTTCTCACTAGGGCTACCCAAAAGAAATCCAAACCGTTCAAAAAGTGTCTTCCTTTCTTATGGGTCAGTGGAGATTTTCATCCTAATAATAAAAGATAGAGCCACCGTAAGATTGATCACTTGAGTATAAAATATTACAAAATTTTAAGAACTTTATATTGGACCAATCTTATCGTAGGCCCATCTTCTATTGGACAAGATTTTCCGATGACCCATACAAATATGGGTTGATTGTTTGGATTTTTTTGTTAGTGTGTCCTGAGGAGACTCGTAAAAATTCTCATGAGTGCAAACAACAGGGTGATGAGGACTACAATGCTGGGACGTTTTCATCTTGACTCCACTGGTTCTTTGTTAAGGCCTTTCATGGAGTCTTTTTTCCGCACACGCCAAAGTGATCCGGGCCGTTCCAGTTGTGGGTGGGACCCACTAGAGATTGGACTGCCGTTGTCATTTGTCCTGTATTAATGGACTTTCCAAGATTGAAATGGTTGGAACTTGGAAGTCTAAATTCAGCAGAGAAATCAAGGACACGAAAGTGCAATGTAAGTACTCTCGGGGAACACGTTTTTAGGGGTTCACATGTGGATATCTGGTTTAGGTTAAGTATGATTTTATGATTGTGTCCTCGATACAAGGGGCATGGGGTGCAAGAGTGGTCCAATAGCCCCGCTTTACAAAAGAGGTTGTGATAGATTAGCTTTATATTAAAGCCTGGGCTGATATGATTCGACATATTTCTGTGATAGATTACCTTTATATTAAAGCCTTGGCTGATATGATTGGACATTTCTGGCCATGAAATCAAAGTGGCGCGTTTGTCAACTAGAGAGTAATTCTTTGTCAAGAGGATTCTTTCCTTCTTCGTCTACGATTTTATGCAGAAGATTTATTAGATTTATTGTATTCCACGTTCGGTAAAGACAAGCGAACCTCATCCAATGATGACAGATTTTTAGTCATTTGCTTACAATCAGTGATGAATCAAGCCATAAAATCTGAATCCATGGTTGTTTCTTGCCGATTACATATGATCGACGGTTTGGATTCTTAATTTGGGTCCCATAGAAATTAAAAAATTATATTTTTAGGGTGTGGGCTATTTTACAAATATTTTAGAATACATGACGAATCATCAGCTAAAAATGACCTACTGGCCATTTTGAACATTCTAAACACGATGAGCGGGTTGGATCTTGATCATGGGACCCCATGCGATAGGTTTCCAAGTAAGAAATGGGTCACCACAAATTACCACCCGAGTCAAAGTTCCTTCACAAATCAGAGTTGTTTTTGGCAATGTGTATGATCAACGACCAAGATTTTTTTTCTAATTTTCTCATGATCCATGATTAATTGGGCTACCAAATTTGAGCCCACGAGTGTTAGAACTCTTTTGAAAAGACTGAATGATTTAGATTTTACAAACAGGGCCCACAAAAGTTTAGAAATCATGATCAATGGTCTGAAAATATCACTAAAGATTGATGATGGATCAACGGTTAATTTTTGGTGTACTAACCGTTTTGGACATTTTAAACATGATGTACAGTTCAGATTGTGATTGTGGGATCTAGAACATAAATTTATAAAGAAAAAGCCGGTAACCTTTATATAACCGCCTATTTCACTGTTATCCGCAGATCAGTGAACGCATGGATTTATACAAATTCGACCTGTGGAGGTCAGATCTCAATTTTCTGTGTTTTTTATGACTTCTATGTATAAATAAGATTCCTCTCATACACTTGGATTTGCAACCAAATATGGATTTTCCTTGCATCTGAGGTAAACTGATGATGAATCACCTCTATGAACCTTGGGCAAACATGCCCTAAAGGGCTTATTTGCTTACATTAAAATGTATATGATATGCCTGATGGGTTGGTGAAGCCCGATCTAGACTTAATTTAATTATAAGGGCTTATCTGTAATGTGTTGGTTTAATCTGGACCATTTGTTATAAGTCCAGATCCGACGATTGAGGGTGTCTAGAGGTTTAGGACTTCGTGTATTCATACTGGGTGATGATAGCAATGTACTTATGGTGAAATTAAGAGAGAGCAAGAAAGACATTGAGTGATTGTACTCTTGTGGGTATCTCTAATAATAGTGAAGTGGCGTGAATTTCCCGTAGACATAGGCAATCTTACCAAACCACGTAAATCTGTGTCTCGTGAATTGTCTGTGTATTAATTGATTGTCTCTCCTTGTAGATCGCGTGTGTTTCGATTCCTAACAACTGGTATTAGAGCCTAGGGTTTCTTGTGCTTGGTGTCGTGTGCGATCCAAGGTTGGGATCGGATTGGATCTCGGACAGGGGATCGACCCTTGATCCTCATAAGACTCACAAATCAGATGATTGAAGAAGACAGAGGATTCTAGTTTGTCATATGATTGGATCTAAATCTCGTTGGGCCATCAAATTAGATCAGGGAAGAAAAGGGCAGAGGATCCTCGTTTCCAATTTCATTATCGTCACTGGGCTCGAAGTAGGAGAAACAGGATCTAGATCCTGTTTACTGTCGCTGCACAGGATTTCTCATCGGAGAAGAAGGGAAGTCGAATTTACAAAAAACTAGAGATTCAGAGGATCTGATCTCATTGGAGCCGACAGGGACGACCAAATTCTTTGCATCAGAGAATAAGGTTCTGTTAAGCCCATCGCAGTCACAGGCGTCGCCAGAAAAGGAAGAGAATTCGGACTGACCACCATCGCCATCCCTCACCGCCCCTATCCCATCGCTGCACGATTGTCGTCATCGTCGAACTGCTGGTTTCTCTTCACCGCCATCATCACCTTGCTGGTCCCGATCCCCGCCCAGCGTCGTTAGAGAAGACCACGGCAGGAAGGAAACTGGCTGCAGTCTCTGTTCTACTGCAAGAACAAAGAAAACGAAGGAGACCACCCATCTTGGGCCAATCCCAGGTCTCGAGTCGGTTCAGATCCAATTTGACCTAACCCGTTTCGTAGAAACCCATATTCAAAAAATAGTGTCTGTTACAAGTCAGGTTGGGTCAATTCAGGTCGGGTCCTACCCGACCCTGTTGACACGAAAAATGTCACTTTGTCTCTTCATATATTTTCAACATCAAAAGCTACATGGAGCCGCATCCTACCACGAACAGGCAAATGCCGTTTCAAGTATCAGATCTTATCAGAATCAAACAAAAACTGCAAGATCCTTCAAAACAGCCAAAAGAATGGTACACATGAAGTTTCTGGCCATTTCAGCATCATTTGGCCTAAATTCACTCCTCCAGCAGCTGAGCAGGAGCTCCCGACGACGGTGAAGCCAGAGACCTTGACACACAAAACAAAGCACACAGTTGGCCTCAAAATGCTACTAAGAGGCTCTACATCAAGTTTTAAGCCATTCTAACATCGTTTGGCTAAAAAAGAAAACAGCAGCAGCTAAGTCAACTCTCCCGGCAGTGATAGTGTCGTAAATATCAAATCTTCGATCAGAGGCTACGGATGGACTTAGAATACCTCTAAAAGGCTCCATGTCAAATTTCAAGTCAAATCAACACAGTTTGACCCTCCATCAAATCTCAAGTAGCAAAATCAAGCCTCTCGGTGGCGAGAATCACCGAGGCCATTACTCATCAAACAAAGCATATGGGTGGTTTCTACATGCTTCCAAAGGGCTACACGTCAAATTTCAGGTCATTCCGACGACGTTTGACTCAGCATTGACGCTCGAAAGCAAAATCAGACCTCCTGGAGGCAAAGCTCCCCGGGACCATGACATTGAAATCGGAGCTAATGAATCGTCTCAAAATGACTCCAATAGGCTCCCTATCAAATTTCAAGTCAATCGGACATCGGTTGACCATATATCAAAGCTTGACATTTTCCTCACGGCGAAATCAAGTCTAGTAGCGACGATACCCCAAACGACTTTAAAACTCAAACAAAAGCCCATGGTTGGCCCTATCTATTGCTCAAGAAGCTTCACCTCAAATTTCAAGTCATTCCGACATCGTTTGACCTACTTTTGGCTTCAGACGGAAAATCGGCAAACTCCGCACAACCAAGTTTTTGGCTTTTTCAGAAAATCGGAAACTTTTGCACTCTGATATGCAATGATTCTCGTCAAGATTTCTCCAAGAAAATCAGGCCAAAATATGTACAAAAATATCAGAAAAAATATCAAAAGAAAAAAGAATCGAAAAAACCGCAAAAGAAGTCGAAAACTAGTGACTAAAGGGACAAAAGTCCCCATGGTCGCCGGCAACGACCATGGAAATCCGGGTCGCCGGATTTTCGCCCAAAGGGTCATTTTTCAGTCCCTTTTCACGTTTCAAGTTGTTTGGCTCATGTGGTTTTTCCAAAATCTGTTTTTTTGAGCATGATATCCGTCGATCTTCGTCAACATCATTGATCCGCCACCGAAATCATGGAATCATCATCCAATGCTTCAAAATCGCCAACCGGCTGACCAAGAAAGCAGACTTTCTGCCCAACCGATCGAGAAATCAATTGGACAGATGTCGCCGGCTCATTGGTATCAACCAATGTTTAAAGTTGCATCGCCATCCAACATCAAATAACATGTGGATCCATCGGCGATCATCGCAAGAAGAATTCCAAACGACGCAGCACGGCCCGCGACTCTTCAAGCGACTTGACGACCATTTAATGTTGTTAATTGACCCATTTATGGCAACTTATTGCGGTCATTAACTCATTATTTTGGACGGCCCAATCAGAAGCAAGCAAATGAGAGTTACAAGTCAAAGGATTCATGGCATTTGGACTATGAAACTTCTCCCATGATAGAGATTAAAAGCAATTAAAAGATCTTAATTCTCCACCGGCCAATCAAAAGCCAAGGAAAATGAGTTACAAAATAAATGAATTAAAACTTGTAACTCCTCCCTTTATGCTGCTTTATGACAATTAAAGCCCATAAACCCTCCTAAATGGCTACCAAATGTCTATAAATAGGAGAGCATTCCAAGAAGAATGGTCCAGAAAAATCCCCTAGAAAAATTATCTGAAAACAAGCAATCAAGAATCTCCAAAAATCCAAACACTGCAACAACTTCCTCTCCTTCGAAGAAACTCTGCTGCAACAAACATCACAAGGTGATTGAAGTCCCTTGGGGGGCCACGCCCCTAAGGTCCCCTCTCCTTCTATCCAACATGGCTAGATGTGGCTCTTCAACCCATCTACTCGACTTTTTGTTAGATATATGACATCCCCTTGATCTTTATCCTCTAAAAATCTGAGGTCCAAGCCAAGCCAAGTGAATCAAAGCATCATGTGTTTTCATCTAAAGAACAATGGCGGAGTCCATAAATGGCTCGCGACCGTCAATCTGAAAGAGTCCCCACAATCTCCTGAGAAGTTAGATTCATTTTCTTACTTTTCTGTTGTATCTTTTTTTTTTTTTTAAGAGACAAAAAAATCACAATTCTTGTCTTTTATTATTGATGAGATTTGTAAATCGCCTTCTAGGGCACAAAATCGCCTTTCACGGCACAAAACCGCCTTCTACGGCACAAAACCGCATTTCACGACAAACAAAAGAAAACCGCCTCACACAGCATTCAAAATCTTTATCTCTTTTCTTAAAAATATGTGTGCAATGGAAAGTTAGAAAAAAGATTGATTTCCTCTCTACCTCTGAAGGTGGATCTCTGGATTACAATTTCTAAATTCCAAATAGAATATAAAATCTGGTATATCCGTACAAAAAAAAAAGAGTTGATGCCAGCTTTTCGTCCGCCGAACCTTAGCAGACCCAAGGCGGACGAAGGCAAAAGCCAGGGTCCATAAAGTTGGCACACCCTATGGGACTCGTTCATTTAAGAAAACAATGCTTAGATTCTTGGCTCTTTTCTAGTTGGTAACCTATGTTGGATCTTGCATCTAAAAAAAAAAAACATGAGATGGGATTTTTGGAAATTTTATTTTTGAGTTTATCTCCAAGTCTTTCTTATTTAAAAAGAAATCTAATTTCTCTTTCTTCGATTCAATTTTGAGAAATTTTGATCATTTCCTCTTCGAACTTGATAGCTTGCAGAAATGTTTGTAGCTATTGTTCATATCGGGGAATGGGCTATCTTTTCTCTTTGATGAGTCCGATTGAGATCTTAAAAAAAATATAAAAAATAAAAAATCTGATTTCAAACTTTTCAGATTTTGAAAACAAAATTTTCAGATTTCTCTTTCTTGGATTCAATTTTGAGAAATTTTGATCATTTCCTCTTCGAACTAGATAGCTCGCAGAAATATTTATAGCTATTGTTCATATCAGGGAATGGGCCATCTTTTCTCTTTGATGAGTCCGATAGGCATCTTAAAAAAAAAAAAAAAAAATCTGATTTCAAACTTTTCAGATTTGAAAAAAAAGAAAAAGATTTCTCTCTTTTGGATTCAAATTTGAGAAATTTTGGTTCATTCCTTTTCGGACAATGGCTCGCGGAAATCGTTTTTAGCCAACGTTCAGATTTGGAGGGGTCATTTGCTCTCTTTAATGGGTTCATTAGTGATATTTAAAAAAAAAGTTAAAAAAAAAAAAGAGTTCAAAAAACCACTAGGGTTACACCAATTGCGTTCTTTGACCAAAGTGGATTCAAGAAAAGCCTTATCCAGAGTGTGGAGACAGCTAGACTGCTCAAGGCAAGGGTCCTTCAAACGGGTTCATTAAGTAATCCTACCATTACCTGGGGGCCAATCTATCTACTAAGGTTTCATAAGACTGAACTGAAGACCTATGTGTACTCTTCAAAAAAAATCTCTTCAAAATAAACAAAAAAAAAAAAAAACTTCCGTCACTTTTGAAGTTCAGATTTGAGAAATCTTAGTTCATTCCTTTTGGATTTAGTGCTTGCAGAAATGTTTGAGCCTATGTTCGAATTGGAACACCATTTGCTCTCTTTGATGAATTCAATCTTGACCTTTAAAAAAAAAAGAAGAGACTTTCGTCACTTTTGAAGTTCAGATTTGAGAAATCTTGGTTCATTCCTTTTCGGATTTAGTGCTCGCAGATTTGTTGGAGCCTATGTTCGGATTGGAACACCACTTGCTCTTTTCGATGAATTCAATCTTAACCTTCCAAAACAAAAAAAGGCTTCCATCAGTTTTGGATTCAAATTTGGAGAAATTCTAGTTCCTTCCCTTTCGGATCTAGTGCTCGCAGAAATGTTTGAGCTTATGTTCGAATTGGAATACTATTTGCTCTCCTTTATGAATCCAATCTTGGCCTTTGAAAAATCCTATCTCGTGTCCATTCCAAGGATACGATTTACAACATTTGTGCCTAGCAGTGCTAATACGCCCATTCGGGTCTACTGTATTAGCAACCGATATATTTGTATCTCCAACTTTATATCATCTTACCTTGAGTGAGCCTCGCTTCTCAGTAATTTGAATTAAGGTTTACAATTGCTTCTAAGCAGTCATTGAAACACTCACTATGAGCCTACCATACTTGCGTTTAGAACAATTGTACCCTCCATGGCCTTTTGCCTTTTTCCTTACGCTTGGGACAGGCCATGCCCCCTGAGCGATTTGAAAAGACAAAACCATAGTATTTTCCATTTATAATCATATTCTTGTGATTACTAATGGATGTGGTCTTGTTTAAGAAGTTTTTCAACTAACAATGGCAACTTCATTTACCATCACTTTTGATGAGAACAAGTACCAGCTTATGCTTCAAGAGAAGCAAAACAAGCGCACTCACAAGTGCCCTACCAGCTGCAGAAGCATCATCTCCCTCGGCAACTCACAAAACACCGGGTCGACCTCCACTCCCCGGACTATCATCTTCGGGTTGCTGGGACCATTCCCATTTCCCGTAGAAGAAACTGCACCCGCCAAAAAGTAGAAAACCACCCTTGAAAGTGTCACTGCCATGACACCAAGGGTAATCATTAAGAAGCTTGAAGCCCGCGGCAATCCCGTGAAGCCTCAACCTACAAAAAACCAGCTGCCCCAAGACTTGGTCCCCGAGACCTTCACCAAAACAAAGGAGGTCCCGAACATCTACAAAACCAGCATACCTGGCCTCTCTCAAGGAGAATCGGTTCTACCCTCTCTTTTACATGAAAGAGGAGAAACCCACCCTCCGCCAAACAAAATCAACTCAACATGAGCCGGCTTACTCCTACAAGCCCAAAATCAGATCATGCATCATCAGGCCTCTATAAGAACCTGCCAAGGCCTGCACTCCTGCAGTTTGACCCTTCATCTCAACAAGGGCCGAACTCGCAAAATTCAAAGTCTCATTGCAACAGGCAAAGGACTGCGTCCAGATCCTGTCCATGCCAAGCTTCAAGGAAGACAGGCTCGGTTGCTGCGCACGAGGGACTACATCCTTTATTGCTAGAGCACAACCATAGCTAATTGAAGCTCAAATTGCTCGTCGTATACGTCACCGTGCGGCATATTGACAAAAGAGACTAGAGAAGCAAAGAATCTAGCATTCTACCCTTCAAGTCTCTACAAAATGGGTCCAGAAAGAAAGACCCGACCAAGTTGCTGCTATCCATATGGTTGGCAAAACCAAAAGACGATAGAAGTCAGCAACCAAAATTCATGTCAAGCGGCCGGTGACTCGCAGCGTCTCCCAGACATGAAGACATTAAGAGGACTCTCTCGTTCCTTCAAGTAAAGGACACCGGAGTGACCATTCCTTGGGCTCTTCATCCAAAAGGATGAGCTCTAACTCAGTCACCAAAACAGTATCCTCATTCGACACTCGAAGGGTGAACGTCCTAGTTACAAATGCTGAGCATCCTCCACTGCATGATGATGTAACCGCACACATCTAGTAGCTGGAACAAGGACAACAGAGAATAAAGGCTCTAATGGAGAACCTACTTCTCACTTTCTAGAGTCCACCAAACAATGAAGCTCCTCCGAGTCATCAAGATGACGGGGTAAATGGGGAAAACGAGTCACGCGCCCTTACCAAAAAGGACGTTGATGATATCCTCGCCAAATCAAAAGAAGAGGATACGCTAAAGGAGCAAGGGATCAAGCCACCATATTCCCTATGGATGGACTCGGTTCTATTCCCTGCAAAATTCAAAGAACCTACTCTCTAAACATATACGGGGAAAGGTTCAGCAAAACAGCGCGTCATCCACTTCAAGATATTGACGGGAGCTATAGTGGATTAAAATGCCCTCAAGATCCGTCTCTTTGCAAGTACCCTAAAAGGTACGGCCTTTGATTGGTACTCCACTCTGCCAGAGGATTCCATTCAAAATTGGATCATGCTGGAGACACACTTCCTGACCCACTTCAAAGGTGAGGATCATCCTGTTACTATGGCTCAGCTCTGCAGCCTAAAATAGGGAGAGAATGAGTCAACGTACAACTTCATTCATAAGTGAAGCGTAATGGCATACAAATGCTTAGATGTGCTGCCACAATCGTCGCTAGTCAACATCTGCCGCAACAATATGAAAGCAAGGATCCTCTCCATGATTATCGACAACAAATCAAAAAATTTAGGAGAACTCCTAGAAGCATCCATGGAGGCTGAAATGGTGATCAAGGACCTCAACAGTCAGAAATCATCAAAGAAAGAGATGATAGCCATTGCAACCTCAAAGCTAAAGAAAAAGGAGGTTCTCAATGTGCAAACCAAGTAAGCTCTTCAGCCGCCAAAGACAGCTGAAAAAAAAGCTGCGAGTAAGAGACCCGAACTCTCTGATGCCTTCAAAGAACGAGTAGAGAAGAAATACCCGTTCGATGAAGATGTTGACGAAATCTTTAGGGCTCTCTCGGCAAATAGGAAACTCACCTTGCATGACCCCAAAAGACTGGGAGATGTTGGCAAAACCAACGATCCTCGGTACTGTCCATACCACCAAATGGTCTTACATCCTCTCAATCAATGCTTCGTTGTGAGAGAAAAGATTAACGAAATGTGGAAAAATGGGGTCCTTACATTTGACAAAAACTATGGGTTTGCCTCCGTCAACATGGTGTCATGTGCACAAACATCAAAATCACCAAAGGAGAAGGTCACTACTTCCTTCAAGGTGATAAAAATGACTAAAATGTCCCAAGAGTTGGTTCCTTATCCAACACCAAATGGACAGCCCATATGGGTGCACCCCGATCCCCTTGAAGATGAAAACTGGGATATTGTCAAAACAAAGTCGACTGCTCAACAGCGAAGGCAAGCCAGGAGACAACTCCGTAACCTCAAACAGCAGGAGAAAGCTTAACCAAAACAAGAAGCCCTTGAAAAGGCGAAGACCTCCTCTACTGCTTCACTGGGGGCAACGAAAGAATCCCTTCCCAAGACTTCAAGGACGGCAAGAAAATTCACCATTGGTGATTTCATGCCACCATAGCTAAGAAATGAAGCTACGAAAGGGGCATCATATTCTTGCAACTCAGTAATTGGATTCTCCATGGATGGGTACGAGTCCAGTGACACCACCAGTGACACCGATTAGTGGGAAGAATCTCTTGAAATAGGAGAATTCCTCTCCGAAGAAGAATGGATTCCTGAATCTCACCTTATGCCATTAATCTGGTATAATCCCTTACAGCCACAAGGATTTTGGTCTGATGATGAAGAAGACAAAGGGGTGTTCAAGAAAATGCTATCAATCTAGCACCCACCAATGCTCCAATGGAACCCAACAATGTTGAACCACAAGGGGCAGATGACGAAGAGGATTTGGCTCCTATGCCCGATCTCGCAGATATGCAAAGATCTTGCAGCATCTGGCCATAGAGCAAGAGCAGGATCGCCTCAATGAGCTTTGTCATAATAAAAGTCCAGAACCGGAGGTCTTAAAAAATCTACAAACATCTCCTCCGGTAACCCTTGAAAATGAAGAAAGTTGCTGGATCGATAATCCTCTTATATCTAAGGACGAGTCTGAATCCCAACAGTCCTTTCTGGGGGCATCTCCTATTACTTGCAATACGATAGTTCGAGATTATAGTTCCTCTGAAACTTCATCTGCCAAGGTTGCAGACTCTCAGACTACGTCTGGTAGCATATCTTCTGAAGCTACATCACCTCATGTAACTTCCACTGAGATATCACCTTCTCAAGCTTCGTCCTCTAAAACTGTGACATCGTAATTCAAGCCTCTTCCAACAGATCACCATGAAGAAGCTCCGGCCGATGAAGTCTTCAAAGAAAACCCAATCAACTGGTCTCAAATACCCGACCTCATAGGTGATGTCTGGACCGATGAAATACTAAACAAAGAAGAAAAGTTACTGGATGTTGTTCAGGACTTATTCCTGAAAAATGCTCCATGCAATGCAATCATTGAAGACGGCAATGCTGCTGCGGAAACGTTTTCAGCAAATGAGAATGATCAACCCCTTGATCCCGAGGGTGATCTTCCAAACAAAGAACTTCTCCAGAAGCTCTTGAAGTTGGTAGAGGTACTCGCTCTGGCCGGGATTACCCAAAAAATTACAACAAACCTTCTTCTTATGTAAATCCTTCGGGAAAACAAGCTGTAAATTCCCCAAGTGGCAACAATAATGAAAATGCAGGCCCCAAGGAGGTTTTCAAATATGACTTGATTGAGCACTACAAACACATACTTCCACGACTGCACATCCTACACTTATTATGAATGTCACCACAAACTTGTGATGGTCTCATTTCAGAACTACAAAGGCTAAATGCGGATGTCGACAAACATGCCCCACAAGTCCTACAAATAAAAATGGACTATAGGGTCAAAGAGTCAAATACTTCCTCAAAGGGAGAAAAGAAGAAAACCGAGGGATCTTGCATTGAATGCCTCTCGGTCCAAAACGCAGCAAATGCTACCATCACCTTTGATAAGGAAGACCTCTTGCTAGGTGAGACAAAGCACAACCGACCCTATACTTCACAGGGTACATCAAAGAGATGCCAATACACAAAGTCTAGATCGACCCAGGTTCTGCACTCAAACTCATCTCTACTTCAACACTTAAAGAACTGGGTAGTCCACCTAGCAAGCTGAGTCACACGTCCGTGTCCTTCTTTGGATATAATGGGAGCACTCAAAAGCCTATCGGCAAGATCAGGTTCAAGTTGCATATCGGTGATCTTATCTTTGAAGTCACCGTGTATGCAATAAAGACCCCTTCATGCCACAACATCCTTCTCGAACACCCCTGGATACATGAGAATGGTGTCATCCCTTCAACTCTACATTAATGCATCAAGTTCGTTGGGGACGACGGCTTGATACATCGAGTGTTTGTAGACAAAAAGGCCTTGAAAGGAAAAGACGTCCATTTTGCAGATGCTCAGATGTACAAGGATGAAAAAGAAGAAAAGGAGGAAAAAACAACATCCTTTGCCGGCAATCTCTAGAAAGATAAAGGTAAGGCTCGACAGCAATCATCAGAAGAAAACAAACCTTCCTGCAAATCCGAAGAGAGCAATTCGTCTCCCTTCGTTGTCTCCTTCAAACTTTCCAAGCCTTTGGTAATCACCACCAAAGCAAAGAAGACAAAACAAAAGACTGGGGGGAAGTTTGCTGTCTCCTTTGTGTCTATCATGCAAGACACATATTAAGTTTCAGAGCTGGAAGACGATACACCATCAAGCCAAGCTGATACTCTCAGCCTGCTCTCACTCCATTGGAGACACCTACCGATGTAGAAGACATTGTGTCTGCTACCTTCACTGTTCCAGCAACTTTGGTAGAAGAAAAGCCAATCTTCTTCCATAGATCGGAAGCTTCTTTATCAAATTCTTTGCTCGAACCTTTCCAAAATAAAGGTATACCTCAATTATCCCTGTATAGTCCAATGGCACAAGCTATCATGAAGAAAATGGGCTATGACGCTCAAAATCCAATTGGTTTGGGAGGTGGCCGTGGTATTCTCACGCCATTGGAACCTACCCTGACCAAAAGCCAACTGCAGGATTAGAAACTCCACCATCATATAGACAAGTCTTCATACGGGTTGGGGTATGATCCTAACACTCCTCTGAGACAGTTAACACAAAGGATGCAAAGTCGTTTTACCGACTGTCGGATGTGAATTTCGACCCCCCCAATTTTCCTCTCCAAGAGAGGCATGGTTTGGGGAAATCTCCATTCATCTATATATATATATATGCTATTTAAATTTTACATCGAAAATGAGGATTCCGACTACCCTCAAAATCGATGGATCACGATCGCCAGCTACGGTACGGCCGTAACACCGTTCTTCGACAAAAGTCGAAGAAATATGGGGAGAAAATTAATAAGGTGGGTTCTTCCTCTCGTCTAATGTGCTGCCGGCAACACACGACGGTTGTCCTGTCATATTAATTTGGGTCTCTTTGGGTCTCTTTAATTTTTGGGTCAATTAAGGGTCATGAGTTAAAGTCCGAATAAAGGTTAATCCTCACATAGCATAATCATAGTATATCCAAGTAAAATAAAATAACTAGAATAAAGAAAATAAACTAAAAGAGGGGGAGGTGCCAAATATTTAAGAAGAGGATCGGCCCCGTTCCCGGGTACCCCCTTCTGATCCCTTGGCAAAATAGGGTTTAAAGGCTGATTTTTCAAACCAAAATGATGATGCAAATGAGACTTTGACTTGTGATTTCTGTGTTTTTCGTGTGCGATACACGAGTGATAAAAGTAAAAGGCCAATGGGCCGAAATTAATTGAAGGTGGCCGATGGGCCAGGATTGATTGAAAATGGCCGATGGGCTAGTGTTTGTTTTAGGGTGGCCGATGGGCCGTGATTGATTAAAAGTGTGTGCGAAATCACTCATCTCATCTCGTTATTCTCATTTATTCAATTTTAGAAATCAGTTCTTTATTCCCTTTATCATTAAGTTCGATTAAATATCTGACACCTGAGGTGGAGGAAGAAATAAAAGGAAAATCTTTTTGGGTTTATTTTGTTGGTTTTATAGTTTTTATGACTTTTCAATATGGGGGTAGAAGGGCCTAACTAGGAGATTTTACTTGGATTTACGTGATTAGTGCTTTACTACTGATCATCGGATTAACCCTAACCTAAGGTCCTAGACCGCCCCACATCAGCTCTCCCAGTCCCCTAACGGAACAGGAAAAGTGATGGGGCGAAGCCTAATGCACTAAGCTACCTAACGGGGAAATCCGATCTAATCCTAGGGTATGAATAGCCTGAGTTTGATGGTTCAGCGCCTAAGCAACTTATTAATTGTGATTTTTAATTGGTTCGGTTTGTTTTGAGTTGAAGATTGATTAAGAGGTGGATTAAATGTATTTTGGGGTTCTGTTTAAGTTGTTTAAGGTTCTGGAATTTATGGTTTTAATTTAAAAGGTGAAATGATGTCGAAATCCGTGAAACGGGGTTGGCAGAAGACTTGGGCGCCAGGGGGGTGGCGCCTAGGATATTCTGGTGACTTGGGCGCCCAGGCAGTGGCGCCTAAGTGGCTGTTTTTGGGTGGTTTAGCTAGCGACGATGGTATCGATGTTATTTTCGAAATCCAAGGGGTTCTTGCTTGGTGAGTTTTAATGTTTCAAATTGTTTTAATTCTCCGGTGTTCAAATGTCAAAGGGATTCGGATCCGGATTTTGAAACAAAACCTAGAGTTTGCGTTTTAGTGCAAATGAGAGGATGGGAGCCAAGGGGGTGGCGCCTAGGTGGATGGCTTGAGATTTTCAGGTTTTCCGGATGGGATTGGTTTTCGGATCTAGAGACTATTTTAGGTTCTGGTTTTAGTTCATTTAAGTGGTAAGGTGTTTAGCTATTCGTTTTAAATTGAAGTTGTGAACCAAGGTTAGAGTGTAGGATAGGCGCCACAGGGGTGGTGCCTAGGTGGCTGTTTGTTGGTTCGTAAGGGCTTTGGGTGCTAAGTCCAAATCGATTTAAGTTTAAAGTGTTTTAAGTTAAAAGTGTTTTAATATGTTGATTTGGATTGGTTCAAATGCTAATTAATTGTGTTAAGGTGTTAGTTGGGGTTTTTATGAAAACGGGTAGGCTGGGCGCCAAGGGAGTGGCGCCTAGGTTGATTTGGCAGGATGGGCGCCCAAGGGGTGGCGGCGCCCAGGTGAATTTGGAAGGATGGGCGCCCAAAGGGTGGCGCCCGGGTGACTGTGTTAAGGTTTGGTCGGTTTGGTGATTCTTAGGTCAATTTAAGTTTAAATTGATTAAAGGACTTAGTGTGTTTGGATGTGGAATGCTATTCGTATTCGATTGGGATTTATTTAAACGTCAATTAATTGGGCTAAGTTGTGAATTGGGTTTTTCCGAAAACGGGGAAGCTGGGCGCCCAGAGTGTGGTGCCCAGGTGGATTTGACAGATGGGCGCCAAGGGTGTGGCGCCCAGGTGAGCTATTATGTAGTTCGGGTCGGTTCAGTATTCTTTAGGTTGATTTGCGGTTGAGCATTTATAGTTTGATGTATTTTAAATTAAAAGTGTTATGTTGAGTAGATTAAGATTAAATTCCGTTCTAATTAATTAGGCTTTAGTGACTGGAGGGGCTGGGCGCCCAGAGGGTGGTGCCCAGGTGGATGTGACAGGATGGGCGCCCAGGGGGTGGCGCCCAAGTGTCTGTCTTGTGCGTCCGAGTTGGTTCGATGTTTTAAATCTATTCGGGCTTATGGTTTCGATTGTTTTAGATTTCAAGGGTGTTCCGGTGTGTTGATCGTGATTGAATTCGATTTTAATTTCAAGTGGGGTTTCCTAGTGATTGGGTAGGATGGGCACCAGGAGGGTGGTGCCCAAGTGGATGCAGTAGGATAGGCACCAAGGGGGTGGCGCCCAAGTGGATGTTTTGTGGTTTATTCGTTTTGTACTTTCTAAATTGGTTTGAGTCCAAATTGATTAAGGTTTCGAGTCTTTTAGGATAATAGTGTTTTGAGGTATTAATTCGAGTTTAATCAATTAAGTTTAATTAAATGGTGGTTTCTAAGGGAATGTGATAAGATAGGCGCCCGGAGGGTGGTGCCCAAGTGTAAAGGCAAGCTGGGCGCCCAGGGGGTGGCGCCCAGGTGTCTGTTTTATGGTTTCGGGTTGCTTTTGCGTTTTTAGCTTGGTTCAAATCTAATTTGATTGAGGTTTTAGGTTTTTTTAGGTTTAAAAGTGTTTTGTTATGTTAAATAGGATGAAATTCGGGTTGTGATTAATTAGAAGTTTTAATTAAAGTTCTTTAGTGATGGAATAAGATGGGCGCCAGGAGGGCGGTGCCCCGGTGGCAGTGTAGGCTGGGCGCCCAGGGGGTGGCGCCCAGGTGGACTTTTCAGAGTTTTGTTGGTTTTTGAGTTTTTGAGTTAATTAGAGATTAAGTTGATTAAGGTTTACTTATTCTAGGTTTAAAATGTTTTACTGTGTTGATTCGGATTAGTTTAAAGCCTTAACTAATTAACTTAGACTTTAACCGGGTTGTCTTAGGGAATGAACAGGCTGGGCGCCCAGAGGGTGGCGCCCAGGTGGCTGTGGAAGGATGGGCGCCCAGAGGGTGGTGCCCAGGTGGCTGTCTTTTGGGGTTTTAGTTTTTTTTTTTTGTGGTTTTAAAGTTCTTAATTACTTCTAAATCCAAATTAATTAGGGTCATAAGGTTTTAGGGTTCTTAATGATTTGATGTTTCTTAAGTTATCTAATTATGATGTTTTAATTAATCTTATGATTTATTCTACTTAGGCGCTAAACTCAATAACCTAGACTATCTAATTATTATTTTTGGGTTTTCTGGATATCTTTTAATTTGTTTTTGGTTTCTCCTCTAATTTACTAGAGAGTAAGGAAAGAGAAAAAGGGATTTTATGTTTTATGATTTTTTTTTGGGATTTTCTATGGTTATGCAATTCAAATGATATGATGTGAAGTGTGACAAAGATGGTAATTCAAAGTTCAGAACAGATCATACAACCAAACATATCATCATTATGCAGTTTCTAAATGAACTAAATGCGGAAGATTTGAAGTTGTGCACAAAAGTGGAGAAATCCACTTGGGCGCCACCTCTGTGGCGCCTACCCTGCTCAGTCAGGGTTTTCAACGGAGCACAACGAACGCACAAGAATCTTAGTGTTTTCAACACAACTTCCAATATTCAGCGACTGATGCGAATGTCTTAATTCGAACTACTAGCGATGCAACTAACGAAATTATAAGCAAACAATGCAACGGGCGGAGATCTAGAACCCGGACCCTGTCTCAGAAGGGTAGGCGCCCAGGGGGTGGCGCCCAGGTGATTCTGGAAAGGGCAGGCGCCCAGTGGGTGGCGCCCAGGTGTTCTGGAAAGGGCAGGCGCCCAGAGGGTGGCGCCCAGGTGTTCTGGAGAGGGCAGGCGCCCAGAGGGTGGCGCCCAGATGTTCTAGAAAGGGCAGGCGCCCAGGGGGTGGCGCCCTGCCTTTTTGCCAACGGTTGCTTGCGATCTTTTCAATATAAATGATGATGATGATGATGCTAATGCGAGATCTAATCTAGCTATGCGATATGAACTACGAAATCAAAGAAAACCTACTATGTTAGAATGAACCTAAACATGTTTATAATATGATGAGATGCTAATACCATTTTTATCTCAAGTTAATGTAGATCTATAATGCTCAAATGACCCTAAGCATGTTTCTAAGCATGAATGGTGATGGAGTGTAGTAAAAGAAGGGAGATCTAGGAATACCAGTATGAAGAAGCGTTTCTCAAGTTCCTAGATTGAAACCTTCGCAAAGATCCATAGCTTTACTTGAAGATATGGAAGCCTCCTCCTCTCTTTCTCCTTCTTCTACTATAGATCTGAAGTTCTTCTCTAATGGTGGCTACCTTTCTTCTTCTTTTCTTATTCTCTCCTTTTGCCTCTTTTCTTAGGGTTTTTGGGTAGCCTCCATTTGTAAATGAAGTTAAGAGGGATTATATAGGTTTGGGACGAGTTTAGAAGGGGCTAGGGCTTCATTAATTCGTGTTTCTAGAAGGTCTCACGCATCCCTAGGCAGCTTAAGTTGTTTTAGGGTGAACTAGGGTTTCGAGGGAGGATGGGCGCCCATGGGGTGGCGCCCACATGGCCTGTGCAGGCTGGGCGCCCATAGGGTGGCGCCCAGGTGATCCTGGATAGAGTGGGCGCCCACAGGGTGGTGCCTAGGTGGTTCGGTTCGTCTTCGATGCTTGGTCGTACGCATGAGTGGTCCCGGTCTAATCTCGAACCAAACAAATAAATTTTAAGGTGGGCGCCCACCATGGGGTGCCTAGGTGATTCTAGGAAGTGTGGGCGCCACAGGGTTGGTGCCTATGTGGAACTTAGGAGGGTAGGCGCCACATGGGTGGTGCCTAGGTGGAGTCGGTTCATTTTCGGAGTTCGACCCCTACGTTGAGTGGTCCCGGGCTACTTTTAGGCTAACTAGTGGAATTTGGAGGCTGGGGGCCCACCATGGGCGCCTAGGTGGTCCCGGGCTGTGTGGGCGCCCACCATGGGGCGCCTAGATGGTTTTCCATAGGGTGGGCGCCACATGAGTGGTGCCTAGGTGATCTCTTCTTAGGACAAACTTCGGAAGCTCATAACTCTTGACTCGTTTATCGGATTTGGACGTTCTACATACCGTCGGAAAGCTCTCGAAGTGAGGAATTCAATGGTATAAATGTCTTGACAAATATGTGCTGAAAAATATGGGGGATCTCTGGACCTAATGAATTCGATTTCCTAACTTAGGCTAATCGGGTGACATTTTGGCAAACTAAGTATGGTTTTTAGAGGGATTGGCCTAAGCATGTCTTAAGTGGTCCAAAAAAGGGTTTGAGTGGTGTCATGGTTCACTTCTTGTGTGAGTAGTGAATTGGGCTCGAGATCTCGACGCGACTTGGCTTTTCTCTCGCGAATTTCTAGAAATCGTCGAACTAAGTCTAAAATTAGCAACAAGCATCTTCATCGTCGTTAATTAATCTGAATTATGTCATTAATCATTCAATTGTGGGTGAAATGGGGGCACCACTATATATGATAGGTATTTAAGGCTATCATAGGGGCCAAATGAGGTGTCTACAGTATGCCCCTCTTTGGAGAGCAACACGTGGAGAGTTGTGCTCCAAAGAAAGTAGACACACCACTCATGACTCACGGGAGCTTTTGAGCTCGCGGGAGTGGCCATCTATGGATGTATGCAATTGCAAATTCATTTTAAAGATGAGGTTCACTTTTCTAGGATCAATCCTGATTCAGGGGGAAAAGGAAAAAGAAGAAGTTACGTGCCTACTGATTTGATTGGAAACCCGAGATCTGTGCCTCGGTGCCCGTGGTATTGCCACGTGGCGGGTTGGGAACTGTGCCCCGGTTGCTGAAATTTAAAATGATGGCGGGAACTGTGCCCCAGTGGTCTGAATCAGAAGTCGATTTTTCGATTGGTTAAGTCACTATTAGAATTTCACTTGTTCATGCAATAGAGTTTAATTCAAATGGTCATATATAGTATCTTTTAACTTTCATCCACAGTTGAATGTTCAAGGCATAGTTAAAACTAACTAACAAAAATGGGGATCTTGAAGGCAATTACAAACATAGTTCAAGCAATAGTGTGAGGTGCATATGAGAATGAGATGCATTTTTTTTTTTTTTTAAAAGATGTTTGATTTTAAAACTCAGGTATGCATTGAAAAAGCTAAATCAACGGAAGACGGTCACCGGAATAACTGTCACTCTCTAGGGATCTTGGTCTTCACCCAAGCTTAAATGAGAACCTAGGATAGATTCGATCATCTTTTTGGTGCTTATCATGGAGAGTTTCAAGTTACACGGTTTCCATCTTCCAACGTCAAGATTTGAGTCGGCGAACGCACAATTCGTGAGAACATGATATTATGGTTGCCATACCGGTTATAAGCGCTTAAGGGAGGCCTACGGCGACTCAATTTCCAGACATGAAGTAAAATCATGAAAATCACAGTCAAGGGTACTTACCTCCAGAGCTTTCCGTAAGTCCAACGTTGGGGACCACTGCCATTTCCTTTCATCATTAGTTTGCCGAAGTTTGAGTCATCTACCTCCATCAGTGTACTTGAATGTCTTTCACCTTTGGTGTCTTCGTTTTTTGCTTTGGGAACTTGCATTGAGCAAGCACTAAAAGATTCTGCATTTCTCATTGTTAGTGCTCTGTAGTTCAAATTTCATTGATGGAGATGACATGCAATGCACAATGTCAGATGTATGCGTGATTGGACTAATGTGCCTGTGACGGGATCTTATGTGATGGGACAATGTTTGATTGACAATGTGCACCATTTTATTGTGCCTCTCTTAACTTGCTTTCTCTCTCTCTCTTTTGGTTATTTATTTATTTATTTTTCTTTGTGGTTTTTGTTTTGTTTTTTATTTATTTTTATTTTATTTCTTTTTTTCTTTCTCTTGTTTTTTTTATTTTATTTTATTATCATTATTATTATTATTTTTTAATCATCGATCATCATCAATTCTTGTTCGGGCTCAACTTCTCAAAATTCTAGGACAATTCGGCTTAAAGAGGCCTTTGGTTCTCTGAGGTGATAGATAGGCGCCACAGGGGTGGTGCCCAGCCTGTTCGAGCTTTGGTTCAAGGATTATGAAAAGAGACAGCTTGGGCGCCCAGGGGATGGTGCCTAGGCGGATTGCATGGATGAAGTTCGTCTCGAAGTAGAATGGTGGATTTGGAAGACAAGTCACCTAAACGTCCAAGAAGTGGTGCCCAAGATGCAGTCCTAGTCCGTTTTAGAATGTAGTTTTAACTTCAAAGAAGTAGAAAGCATTTCGGGTTGGTTTCGAAGTAGAATTCTAATTCAAGGTAATGTGTGACCTGGAAGCCCAAGGGGTGGCGCCCAGACTGCATTTCGAGTTAGTCTTGAAGTGGGATTCGGGTTCAAGGCAATGTGTGACCTGGGCGCCCAAGGGGTGGCGCCCAGACTGCATTTTGAGTTGGTCTCAAAGTAGGATTCGTGTTCAGCCTATCGTACCAAGAGTCCTCGTCGGAGTAGAAGCCTGACCTTTAGAGAATAGGTGATTTGGGCGCCCGGGGTGTGGCGCCTACGTGGAATTGCATGTACAACACTTAGAGTCCCTGTCAAAGAGAAGCCCTGAGTTCTAGGAAGAATGGGTGACCTGGGTGCCCAGAGGGTGGCGCCCAAGCTGCAGTTCGTGTACTTTTAAAATTCTCATGGGGTTCAGACTCTAATCTATATAAGTGTATCAAGGCCACGAATTTCCCACAACTCCTACTCTTTCAGACTTCGAATTTCAAAGCCTTCAAGCTCTTCCTTGCTCCCAAGTAAGTTTTCTCTTCTCCTTTTCTTTTTTTTTTTTTTTTTTTAAGATGAATGGCATGTCTCATGTATATACTTCTAATTGTATGATTTTTTTCCTTTAGTTGATCAACTTGGTATATGATTTCAGATTAAAGCATCCCTTTTTATTTGTTTTGTATGTTCTCTTTTTCTCTTTTAAAATTCGCTTTTATCCTCTTTGGGTTATGTGGTTAATCATTTATATATATATATATTTTAAATCCTTTTTGATCATGTGTTGGCCTTTTGTTTCTTTTTGTGTTTGGTGATTTTTACATCTGATATTTCAAGATTATGTTCAGTTTTCGTCATGCACATGCACAATCTTTGATTTGAATTTGAGCCTACTAGTTTTATGCCCTTGCGTACATGTTGGCTTTTGTTTTGGTTGTGGTGATGTCTTGTCCTACATTTTCTTTATTTAATTCGTTAAGGCTGTTTTATGGCATAGGCAAGTCTGTCATGGTCAGATTTGGGGTGCCCTAGTTGAAAAACACCAACAGAGAAGGCTAGGCGCCACCCTGGTGGTGCCTATCTTTCTGGTTCGCACTAAGGGCTTGTGAACCCGAATTTTGGGGCATCTTTTCATATTCTGGTTCTCTCCGGCTTCATAGTATGTTATGAAAACATGACTCAGGGACACTAAAGTCTTTAA
Source organism: Persea americana (assembly GCA_029852735.1). Lineage (NCBI taxonomy): Eukaryota > Viridiplantae > Streptophyta > Magnoliopsida > Laurales > Lauraceae > Persea > Persea americana. The sequence goes on along the minus strand of CM056818.1, from coordinate 27,001,133 downwards.
CTTGGCGAAATAATGATGTCCTTATGGGAGATATTTCAAGGCTGGGGTGGGCGCCACCCCTGTGGTGCCTAGCTGACTCTCTGTTTTCTTTTTTTTTTTTTTTTTTTTTATGAATGTTAAAATGTTGTATTGTATGGGCATGTAGCTTGGACTTCTTTCCTCTCGAGAGGGTTTAGGACAGCCTAGCAGCATCTTTGGAAATATCTCCCACGGATTTGAGAAGGCCTAATAAAATTATCATGGCTAAACCCGTACCTTTTGCGGTGAATTCCTTAAAACAGACCTGGGCGCCACCCCTGGGGCGCCCAAGTGACCCCTTTTTTTTTTTTATTTATGTTGTTTTGGATTTCCTCTAATTATGAACTTTTTTGGGTTATTTTTATTCTGTAAAGGGTTTCTAAAGCCTTGTGCATATGCCTACAGGTCTTCTCTTATTCCAATGGCCGGCTCTCCGATCTTCTCATTCGTTGTTGATGGTGTTGAGGGTTCTTCTGCTTGCAAGCCCTACTCGCCAGGGGATGAGTATTGGTCCCTTGGAGCTGACAAAATAGGTTATTATGACTTTGAGGAATGGGCAGAATTCTACCTCAAGCATGAATCCTCCCTGCCTGTTACCTATGACTGCGTTTTCCAATTTGAAGAAACTATGGACCAGCGCATTGTGGAGATTAGGCGCAGCAAGTATGATTTACTGGCTATGAAGTACAAAGGTATCTGCAGGTTGTACGGGGATTTGTGTATTGTGGGCATGACTGCTCTAAATAGGCTGAATGGTTATGATGGGCTTCTGGAAGACTTGCCACCTTTTGTCAACAGCGTGCTCCAATCTCTCTTATGGAGCATGTTGGATGTCAGGGGGATGTTTGAAGTTTGGGAGGCTATGAAGTCCACCAACGAACGAGCTCCTATTGAAGACTTTAACGCCCTACACAGGCGGATGGATCAACTGGAACTCATGGTCATGTCTTGCCCTCACGAAGCTGAATCATCCGTTCCTAGGCGCTACAGGAAGTACTTCGAGATGCAAAACACTAGCCTCTCGACGCTTATTCATCCGGTATACACGACTTATCTAAATGACTTCCAGCGAGTTCGGGATATTTGCGGTGTCTTGAGGAATCCACCGGATAACTTGAAAGAAGTGCAAGGACAACTCGAAGTTCATATCCTCGAAATGGAGGCATAGATGGCGCGCTTTCCTACTTTCAATGGGATGGTCCATCCATCCTAGGGGACTCACTAAAACTTATTCTATCTTAGGCTAGGATTTTCTTTCAATAAGAGGTCAGGTCATTAGGACCATCTTAGTTAGTTATAAGCTCCACCTAGGGTATTTGGGGTAAAGGTTGTGACCTCTATTTTAGTCCATGTTTAGGATTCAATCGATTCAATTAATTGCTATAGTTATTGTTTTAAGACTCTTATTGGAGTTTAATAAAAGTTGATTTAGACTTTATTTTCTTTTCTTTATTTTATTTTATTTTATTTTATGTGGTGATGTTTATTATTGAATGATGATGACATTTATTATGATGAGGTTAATAATGAGTTATGAGATTCGATGAGTCCAATTTTGTTAAGACTAGACCATAGTCATTAATAAAGATTGATTTTTTTATCCTAACCCAAGAGTGGATTATGTCTTAACTCCATCTCCATTGATGTTTAAGTTAATGTCAGGTTTGATCTTTTTTTTTTTCAGTTGAGTTGTTCTTTTTCTTTTTTTTTTTTTATATAGGTGGATCTCCCCCCTTGAAGAGGGCCCCACCACGTGATGGTGCTGGGCCATTATGCGCCCAGCAGGGGGCGTTAGGTCATAAGGGTGGGGGTTTTCCCCCTTTTCATTTTTCATTCTCTGTTTCCCTCTCTTCTTTTTCTTTTGTTTCTCTCTTTCGGTTCTTGCTTCAGGTGAAGTGCAGGGAAGAGCGAGCAGGGTGATAGCTGAGTGGAGAAAGAGAACGAGCAGCAATGCACAAGTCTGCCATCGCTCAGGTAAGTGGGTCTTAACCTCCTTCTCCACTTCTTCTTCTTTCTATATTTTTTTTTCTTTTTCATGGTTGCTGTGGTAGCTTCAGGTGAAATCTCAGTGAGCAACAGTGGAAAGAAAACGAGCATTGAGAACTGAGTGGAGAAAAAGAAGAGGAGGAAGGGAAGGGCAGCAGTGCGTGGCCGGCTGCTGTTTCAAGTGGAGTGTTCGGTTTCTTCGCCCTTTTTTTTTTTTTCGTTTCTCTTGTTTCTATTTTTTTTTTATGGCTGTTGTGGCTGTCATTGTTTCAGGTGGAGGCCGAATACATTGAGGAGAAAGGGAGGAGAGAGAGATTCAGGTATGCATTTTCCATCTCCTTTCCATTTCATTTCTGTTTTCTTTCTTTTCTCTTCTCTCTATTATTTTTTTTTTAGACTCTGTTTCTGCAGCTGCAGGTGAAGACCGAGTAAGCTGAAGAGAAAGAGAGGAGAGAGAGATTCAGGTATGTTTTTTTTTTTTTTTTTTTTATCTTCCTTCCATTTCATTTCTGTTTTCTTTCTTTTCTCTACTCTCTCTTTTATCTTCTTTCTGTTTTCTTTTTTAGAATCTGTTTATGTATGCTTCAGGTGGAAGCCGAATGCAGTGAGGAGAAAGGGAGGAGAGAGAGGTTCAGGTAGGGGTCTTCCATTTTCTTTCCATTTCGTTTCTGTTCTCTTTCTTTTTCTTTTATCTTCTTTCTGTTTTTTTTTTTTTTAGAATCTGTTTATGCTGCCGTTTCAGGGAGAAACTGAATACATTGAGCAGGGGGACCAACAACAGAGTGAGGGGGGGGAGGAAGGAGAGGGAGAAGAGAAAAGGGGAGCTCGACAGCTGGTGGCTCAGGTATGTGGATCCCATCCCCTTCCATCTGTTTCTCCCTTTCATTTACTGTTATTATTGTTTTGGATGATGGCTGCAACATGGGGTTTTGGGGCTCGGTTTTGGCTAAAGGCAGCTAGGGACGTGGTGGATTTTGATGAGGGAAGAAGGAATGGAGTTGTCCCAGTTGTGGTGTTGATAATCCCAACCCCCCTTGATCCAAATTTGAAAGATTGCATAGTGGGGGTTCCTTGGCAGAAATCAGTTTGGATGGAAAATGGGCATTTTCTGTGACTGGTTAGGATTGGTGGGATGATGAGGAGTGAGGTTTGGTGTGATCCATGGAGGCTAACTAGTGTATTGGAGATTGTTAAGTTCATTGAGCATTTCCATTGGCTTTAAATGAGAGTGTGGTGAACATGATTTGGACTCCTAACATAGATCTCAGTCATTATGGGGAAGTGGTTTGCGCTTTCTTCTTTTTTTTTTTTTTTTTTTTTTTCTTTTTTTTTTTCTTCTTTCTTATGTTATTCAGGGACTTGCTTAAATTTGTGGTGCACTGGTTTTGACTCGTTCCTTACACCATTGTGTGTTTTATTTTTTTTTTTATGCTCATTTCTATATTTGTAATTTTGTCGGGAACCTTCTGCTCTTTTGTCTCTGTCTTTTTTTTTTTTTTATTTGTTTATTTTATTATGTAGAAGAGTAAGCTTGGTAATTGAGGGGTGTGGTGGTGATGGCTAGGGTGAGTTGGTTATGATGCGATGGGACAAAGGTTATGGGTGCTATTTTGGTTTAAATTGTGGTTCGGTTATTCATTTTTTGTTTTTTATTTTTTATTTTTTATTTTTTATCTTTATATATTTCTCATTGTTGTGGTTGTCATTGTTTCCCTTCCTTTTCTTATTTGTATGATGTGACTGTGGGACGGGATGTGATTCAGCCTAATGTGTATGTCGAAATGATATAGTGGTGATGAGGCAGAATAAGAGGCGTGAAGTTTGAGCTAAGTTGGAAGAGTTGGGTTGGAATGAATGTGTTTTCATTTCTTTTCAAGCTTGTAAAATGTATTTTAATGAGGGCAGTTCAATGAATGGGATTCGTTTTGTCTTAATCTTTTGGTTGGATCAATGGTCATGGTCTCTTATGCTTATGTGGACTAACATTATGCCCTCATGCTCAACTTCTCATTTTGGCTTTGGGTACAGGTTTGTCAGATGGCTAGGACTAAGGAGACTTGTAAGCGCACCCCTATGTCATCGGACACCGTGGAAGGGGCCGGGGTAGATCAAATCATTAATCCCCCGAAAAAGAAACAGAAGTGTGAGGACAAATCGGAGAAGAAGCCTCACCTTTCAGACGAGATAAGAGCTGGCCGGGTAAACTCTTAGCTGTTTTTATAAATCTCATACTTTGTTGGCTTTCATTATTGTTGACATCCTTTCCTGTGATGTTTATGTTGCAACCTGTCCCTTTTGCCCGGGCTAGGGTGAGTTGGTTACAGATGAGGGACTGGTGGACCGAGCTCCCTGATCACTTAAAAGATCGGGTCCGAGCGATGGGGTTCGGGGATTTCATGTCTATTGTCGCCTTCCGCACCGACCGTGCCCTCATTTGTGCTCTTTCCGAGAGATGGAGGGATGAGACGCACACTTTCCATTTCCCGCCCGGGGAAATGACGATTACACTTGAGGACATTGCGCGTTGCTGGGGGCTGAGGGTGACAGGCCTCCCTGTTTTCTCTAGAGCGAATGATGCCAAGGCTTCTATCACTCGATTACGCCTACATAGGATGTTCGGGGCTCGCCCCCAGTCCGGTGTGGGTCAGATTGACGCCGAGTGGCTGAGGGAGGCGTACAGCCCAGAGAGGAAGAGAATCCTAAATAGTAAGTATTCCATTGTTGCCTTTGTAGCATCATATCTTTCTCTTCTGCTGCTCTTACTAATCATTCCTCCCTGCTTTATTTTAGAGTGGGCTCGAAACCAGGCGGACTTTCTTGCCAAGTTGAGGGCAAGGGTACCGGATTTCGATGGCTTACCGGTTAGAGGATGCGAGGGAGGTCCTGTCCCCACAACGGCCGGGGCTCGGGCCAATGCTGGTAACATTTTGTCCCCTTTCCTTTAGATTGATTCAGAGTAGAAAAATACCCGTGAGACCTGCATAGTCGATATTTATCCTTTATTAACAATGTTCATAATTCCTTTGACAGGTGAGGGCTCTTCTTCTGGTGGATCCCGATCTGCGGCCGGCCCTGCTGATGACGATGTAGCAGTGATGGATGCGATTGAGAGTGATGATGAGGTGGACGGGAGTTATGATGAGGATGCAGATTATGATGAGTTGGAGGGTGAGTTTATCGCATCTGATGATGGAGACGACGAGATTGATGATGGGGACAGTGAGGATGAGGGGGTGAGGCCTCGCCGAGTTATTTCTATTGACTTTGATGAGAGGAGAGATGGAGGTGCGGGTAGAGGTGACGAGGGCAACGACGTCGGACCCTCTGAGCTTAAACACTCGATCTAGTTTCTTTTAAGTGATCTCTAGCATCTTGTATGCTTCTTATCCTTGTTTCTTACGTTCTTTCTCTTTTGCTGCAGGGTATGAATGGCGGGAAGTGCCGGTTGATGGGTACGCTCGCCGAAAGAGGGTAGGGATACCTTGTGAGGTTTTCCCGGTCACGAGTGAGTACCGAAGCATTTGGGTAGCTACTTTGTTCCTTTTTCTGATTATATAATGAATTTCTTATGTCAATTTGGTATTGTGCAGAGAAAAAATAAGAGAGGCAGTCTGAGGTTCGTTTGAGGAGACCCAGGCTGGTTTCGGCACGATTGGGTGATGATGAGCATCTCCGGGCTTTCCTTCTGTTCTTTTTAGGGAGGTGTCTCTTTGCCAACGCGACTGGCAATAGAGCGTCCGGTACTCTCATTCGGTTTGTACAGGACCTAGATAAGGTCGGCGACTATGCTTGGGGCGCGGCCACCCTTGCCTTTCTTTTCCATAGTCTAGACTCGAGGTGCCGCCTCCAGCCTGGATGCAAGAGCCTTCGAGGGTTCGTGCCGATCCTACAGGTTTAAACCCTATCCCCAAATGTGGTGACCTATTGTAGTCCACCTTTTCTTATCATGGGTCATTTTTCGTCTTTTGTGATAACTAAGCTTTGGTTGTGTATAGGTATGGGTTTGGGAGCATATCATCCAGTGTCGGCCTGAGCGCTTGCCTGCGAGGTTGAGTTGTACTCCCCGGGCTTCGCAGTGGTATCCTAATGCCAATTTGCGGAGTTTTGCTGACATTCTGCCTCTTGAGATGGCGGAGCGTATTAAGGCTCTAGGAATGAGACCGGGCGAGCAAGGTTACCGGTTTATCTTAAATGAATTGAAAAATCACGAGGTATGCTCCTTTTCTCCTTTTATTTGTCATGTTAAATGTCTGCCTTTCTTTGTTCTCATTTGCTACACATCATGACTTGTCAGGTGATCTGGCAGCCCTACCGGGGTGGTCCGGATGATGAGATGGCTGTTGTGCAGGAGGGGCGTACTCTATTTGAGAGGGACATTTGGCTCCGCGCTCCCCAGGTGGCGGTCAGGTTGGTTGTCAGCCGAGTTGCGCGCCAACTGGGGCACCATCAAGTTGTCCCTGCAGAAAAGTCTATCATGCATCGGTCGTATCCAAGGTCGGGTTTGAAAGCGTTCAAACGCCTCCATCCGTGTCGGAAGGAGATAAAAAATTGGAGAAGGAAAGGGAGGAAGTCCACCTTCGGTGTAGATGCTAGTGCCTGGAGTGACTATGAGGTATATTGGAGGACAGCTTTGCATCGGTATATACTCCCAGAGTCGTATTCTTGTGGGGCTTCGTATTCTATTAGTAATTGCGCGGAAGCGGCTGAGGCCTCGTCATTGGCTCGGGTGAGCATTGAAATTTTGTTTGCTCTAATGTTGTCTTCCTTTTTATCATTGCTAATATCGTTTCTTCTTTTACTTTTCAGGAGGAGATACTTGCTGTAGCAAGGGATTGGCAGGCACGTCCATCATCCGAAGGACGGGGCGAGGTGAGGGCTTATGAGGTTTCCAACTTCAATTATGAGCCTTACAATCTCAACGATTCATGCTCTTCCCATCCTCTAACCGTGGCTCTCATGTGTGACAGGGGACGTCTGGGTGTGTAGCGTCCGATGCGGAGTCCATCCTTAGGGGAGAAACACGTCGACTGTCTCACCTAGTGGAGAAGAAGGTATGACTTCTTGATTTAGTGTTTGAATCCAATGGTGCTTATCTCCATAGTAATGTTGATCATTCTCGATGTAACGGCATGGTTTATATTTCATAGGATACGGAGATCGTGAGACTGAGGGCACTATTGACAGCTGAGAGGGTACGAAAATTGTTAAACCTAATTAGCCACGTGCTACCTTATTTATACTTTCCTTACTAAAAAAAAGCTTTAGTAATAGGAGCGCCGCCGGGAAAATGAAGCGATCATCGAAGCGTTGGCGGATTCTCGCGAGGTATGAGGTCATGGAGTTATTTGTTCATTTTGAATTTGTGTTTATGACCTTTGGTTACCATGCAGAGCAACGGAGAGCAGGACATGTCCGAGGTCACGAGAATTCGATTGGAGAGCGATCTTCTCACTCTACAGGCGGAGGTGGACCGACTGCGGACTAGCGATGTTTGCGTTTCGTTTTATCGTTCTTATGGTCAAGACATATAATGACAACTCTTAACCCTTTCTATTTGTGATCCTCAGGCAGAGGCTCGTGGCGAGCGCGATGGAGCATTTGCAGAGAGAGCTGCTTCTATGGCACAGGTATGAGCGCTTCTTATGTGATATTTCAATCTTGATTCCTCATCCATTGTTGATGTTGTTTATAATTTTGTTGTGTGCAGGTTGACGAGTTACGTGCCAGGCTTAGGAGCTTTGAGGCCCCTGCGCAGGTAAAGGTCTTTTCTTCTTTTAAAATTCCATGTTTGATGCTACAAGGTTAGTTGAACGTAACGTTTCTATAAACATTGTCCTGTAGAGCGGTGCTATCGTTGCTTCTATTCCTCCACCTCCTAGCTGGGGCGAGGAGAAGGCCATTATTCATGATCATTACGCTCGGTGCATGGATCGCATGGAGCGACAACATGATGAAGTGGTTACTGATTTACGGGGGCGTCTCGCTAGACTTCATCGAAGGGCAGAGGAGAGAGGTTATGCATTCTCGGACTCGACCCGCACTCCTTCTCAGCGTGCTCCTGGTCCGACCTCATTTGCTTCGTCGGCTCGCCGTGATGGAGCCGCTCCGTAGAGTCATCGTTCTTTGATCGATCTCCCCAGGCTGCATCATTAGTGTATCCTTATTCCATGTATCCATATTTGCTAGTCATGTATTTATGTTGTTTCGCCCCATCTTTGGCTTATGGTGAGAGCTAATATGTATTTGATGTATGTTGTGCATACGTGTATTATGTATGTGTAGTTGAGATAGTGTGCTTGATGCTTTAGAAGTGCCATGGGAATGTGTTTGATTGATAAGGAGTTGTTGTGGGGTACCGGGGAATATATGAAGTGTTTTTCTTTCACAGGTAACAGGTTCTGTGTATCCGGAAATTTTCCGGGGTCCAAAAAATAAGGGGAAGTGCTGCCGAAATTTTTCTAAAATTTCTCGAATTTCGTGCCTCAGCAAAGAAATCTCATGGAATAAGAATAATAGCAATCCGGGATAGACAAGATGAGATATAATAAACCAAATGAATGCAATCCCATGCCAATTTTGACCTGAAGAGGCAACATGGCCACAAGGTTCTCAAACAGTGAGGAGTGCATGAGTGTGTGACATTTGTGGCCTAAGCAATTCTATGTTTTTAAAGGCATTCACATCGTCAGCAATAAGCATTAAGGCAAAAGCTCAAAATATTTGTATTTTCAAATCAAATATGATATCATAAAGGGTGTGCATAGCATACATCTATAATCGAATTCATCATTATATATCATAACAACCATAATTCATACTTCCCAAGTTTGGTCATCAGCATTTTGACCTTTTCTAGTTATGAGGAGTTGTGTGCAAAATAATACCCGTAGATAATATATAAAAAAATGCCCCAGCTTGTGGGATGTTATGAACGTAATCGGGGTTGGTTTCCCTGCAAGGTCTCAAAGGAAATTTGTTAGTTTAATATTTTTAGGCCCCCTGCATAATTTAGCTAAGGTGGCATCTTTCTTTCTCGGTAAAAATGTCAGGGGGCCATTTTGGCATTCAAGCTTTGGGAAAAGAGATGGAATTAGTACCTTAGTGTATGTATTCTTTCCTGCATTCACGCGGAAATGGTTAGCAACAAAAGCATGCATGAGGTGAGGCTGTGTGCAGTCCAGTGAGTGTTCGTGGCAATCGTGTATGCGATGAGGGCCCATATTGGGAAGCCGTGCAAGATAGATAGATAGATAGATATATACATATATATATAAAAAATGCCCCAGCATAAGACTAGTGTTCATTTTGGCGGTGATGTGATACTCCCTAACCATCATTTGGAGGTCGAGCCCTCACAAGCCCTCCCCTTGTAGCTGCTTAGTCTTTTCGGTTGAACTTCAGAAAGCACTTGACTGTCCTTGGGGCTCGTTCGTGAGTTGTGTTTGTGTGTGGGGTGGTAAGTCACCGTGCCTCCCTAGTGCTGTGGCTTCCGACCACCTTCTGCTCAGTTCATGCAATGAGTACCCATGTCACTCCAGCGGGCCTAATTCTAATAGAGATTTTTTTTTTTTAACATGTAACTGTGCAATGTCTAGGTCCTTTAAACTTTCTAATTAACCCATGTAACGAGCTTTAGGCCAGCGACTCCCAAACCAGACGGCTTTAGGGCACTAGGTACATAAATACCCCTGCGGGCTTACTGGCTCGAGTTAAAAAGGCTACGAACCCAAACTAATCACGTTCTTTTTTTTTTCTAAACATGTAACTGCGCAATGTCTGGGTTCTTTAAACTTTCTAATTAACCCATGTAACGAACTTTAGGGCAGTGACTCCCAAACCAGACGGCTTTAGGGCACTAGGTACATAAATACCCCTACGGGCTTACTGGCTCGGGTTAAAAAGGTTACGAACCCAAACTAGTTACGAATATATATATATATTCAACTTTTTTTTTTTTTTTTTTTGCAAATGGTTGAAAAGCTTTCATGACATGGGCAAACTCACCTTCAAACCTTCACATCGAATGGCTTTAGCCGTGCCGAATTTGTGCCGGGCAGACTCACCTATTTGTGTATTTTTAAGTGTTAGTGTGTGTCCGAGTTCCAAATTTAATCAGAGTGCATTTCTTCGGTCCTCCTATGAGATTTCTACAACTACACAAAAGGGCAAAGATGGTCATATTCTACAAGAAGTGAGGAAGGGTCATACTGTGTACCTTTTCAGGTACATAGCGTTCCATGGATCGCATAGATCTTCCCCTTCTGCATTTACTAGTCTGTATGCATTTCCAGGATATACTTCTTTAATTACATAAGGGCCTTCCCAATTGGGTCGTAACTTACCTCGGGGATGCGGAAGCTGAGAAGGAGCGATGCGTTTCAGTACGAAATCGCCAACTTTGAATTTTCTTTCTTTGACATGTTTGTCGTAGGCTCTGGCAATCCGCTTCTGGTATACCTGTGCGTGCTCTGCTGCTTTCATTCTCCTTTCGTCAAGTAGGTCCAGCTGAAGTAGCAATGCTTCTCTCCTCTGGTCCTCTGTCATGTCTTCATTTAGCTGGATGCGCAGCGATGGGTGAAAGACTTCAAGGGGAAGGACTGCTTCCATTCCGTAAGTCAAAGAGTATGGGGTTTCTCCTGTGGGAGTTCTTATTGAGGTTCGATACGCCCACAACACTTCGACCAAACGGTCTGGCCAATCACTACCTTTGGTGGTTTGCACAGTCTTTTTGATGATCTTTAGTAGGGTCTTGTTGGTTGCTTCGGCTTGACCATTTGCTTGGGGATAGTATGGGGTTGAATGATGCAGTTCTATATTATATTTTGTGCACAACTCGTTCATTTGTTGGGATATGAATTGTGGACCATTGTCTGTTATGAATGCTTTAGGGATGCCAAACCTAGCTATTATATTCTTTTTAATGAATTTGACTACGGAGGTTGCCTTAATATTAACATATGCTTCTGCTTCTGCCCATTTAGTGTAATATTCTGTTGCTGTTAATATGAATGCCTTATTTTGTGTGTTCTCTACAGTAGAGGTCAGGGGTCCTATGATATCAAAAGCCCAAGTCGAGAAAGGCCATGGAGCGGTGGTAGGGTGAAGGGATGATGCGGGGGCATGAATTAGGTCAGCATGCAGCTGACATTCTTTGCATCTTTTGACATAATTGGCTGAATCTGATTCTAGGGACGGCCAATAGTAACCTAAACGGATGATCTTCTTAGCTAACATCTGGCCGTTGACATGTCCTCCGCACTCTCCTGAATGTGCCTCTTTAACTATCTCTTGCCCTTCTTCTATGGTCATGCATCGTAAGAGAACTCCACTAAATGATCTATGGTACAGTAGCCCTGCGACTATGACATCTCTGAACCATCTCTCTTAATGCTCTTTTATCCGAACGGGTGGCGTAGTCAGGGATGTAGCCATCATGCAGGTAATTCCAAATATCATAGTACCACGGGTGGTCATCTTCCAGGTCATCATCATGTTGTATGCGAGCTAAGATTCCTTCTTTAGGTTTAGAATTTTCCTCCTGATCGGACTCTTCGGTCTTAGCTTTCTTACTCCTATTTTTCGAAACTTTCAGCGGGATTTCGGCGGGGTTCCCCTTGGTCAGGTTTATTGGTTTGACGGACGGAGACTCTAGCCTTCTAATCAGAAATTCTTTGGAATCCTTATCATCAGGCATCTCTATGATTGAGGCTAAAATCGCTAATGAGTCAGCCAATCGGTTCAAGGCGCGGGGGATGTAGAGAAATGAAATCTTCTTGAATTTTGACATCAGTTCTTTGGCTTTCTCATGGTAGTGCGCAAGCTTAAGGGCGCTAACCTTCCATTCTCCAGCTGTAAGACCCCGCCCCGAGAGTTTCCTTTTAGTGTTAATTAAGACGTGTTTTAGCTATAAGTGAGATTAGTGGAAATGGGTTAAATCTGGATTAGAATAGCTTTTTATAGCTTTGAATAATTTTGGGGACTCTTTTGATCTAGTGGGGCCCTTTGGGGGTTCCTTTTAGTGTGTCCTGATTAGTTTGGGATTTATTTGTTAATTCTGGAAACTTGTAAATTGCTCCGTAGAATGTATTTTATGATTCCCGACAACTTTTGTATTTGCTCCGTTTCTATTCGAGACCTCTAAACCCTACTTTGCCATTGATAGGGGTAAAACAGTCTTTTTACACAAAATCTGGACACCATTTTCGATGTCTCCGAAACTTGTAAAATATATACTTTTTGGAAAGTAGAAATTTCGACGATCAATTCTTCCTTCTTCGTCGAATCCGTCCGAAGCCCGTAGAACGATGTTTTAGCTCGATTGGACTTTTAAGTTGTGGGACCCATAGCCATTGTCTATATAAGGAGGAGTTCTTTTCCCTCCTCCTCTTCTTGCAATTTCTTGAGAACAAGGTATTCCAGCCCAACCCTAGACTCTTCTTCTTGCTTCTTTCTTCTTCTTCTCTCAATCTCTCTCAAATCTCTTGCTAAAGGAAGAATGGATGCTTCAATCTTCTTCCCCTCCATGAGAGCTCCTTCTTGGTACCATTTTTAGAGAGAAACCACCATTCAAGGACCCCCTTTGAACAAGCCTTGTGTATTTGAAGAACCTCCATGTAAGCTCTTCTTCTTATCTTTTAGATTTGGATTCTTCTAGTCTTGAAGATGCTTCATTTCCATTATTGGAAGTTATTCCTTTCTATTTCATAGTTTTTCCATTTTAGGGCTTGTGATGAATGTATTTTTGGGGATTTTTGTGTAGATTGTAGATTTTGAGCTTGATAGTGGATTAGAGCTTGTCTAGCATACTTTGGAAGACCAAGGCAAGTGGATGAATGGATTCGATTTAAATAGTTCTTATTTTATTGAAAATGTGGATTTTTACTATTCATATGTCATTTGGTTCATTATGTCTCATAATGTTTTTGGAAATGTATTTATTGTCATGATTTTCTCTTAATTAGTTTATGAGAATATATGCATGCATTCATGAAAGTTATTTTGGGTTAGTATGATTTCTTGAATGAGATTTGCATCGGTAAGAGAAATAAATGCATTGATGGAATGGTAGTAGGTGGAGAGAATTAAATGTTAAATGGAAGGGAATAGACCCATTCCACATCAGAAAATGGTTGGAATGGAGGTGAAATGGTTTGGGAAAGAATTGACTGAAATCTGCACCTGATGTGTAGTTCCCGCAGCTGGGCGGTCAGCGGGCGGTCACCTCGGCGGCTAGCCGACAGGTGACCGGCGGCTAGCCGACCCAGATGCGGTTAGAAACACAGAATGCTGCATTTTGACAGGCGAACCGCGGTCAGCCGAGCGGTCAGCTCGCGGCTAACCGCCACCCCCAAAAACCCCAGTGACCGCTAAGTAGCCGAGAGGCGCGGTTAGAAACACAGAATGCTACATTTTAGCAGGGTGAACCGCGGTCAGCCCCGCGGTCAGCAAGCGGCTAACCGCCGATCACATCAGCGGCTAACCGCCACCTAACCGACAGGTGACCGAGTTTTACCCAGAATTCCTGAGTCTTTTCTATTGGTTTCAGTTATGGTATTTAAAGGTTTGGATGGGTTATTCTGATGCCCTACCACCTTGGAAAGACCCAGGGGATGACATAAGGAGATTGACATAGAAAGAAACATCATTTCGGAAAAGGTATTGAGACTTTTATATTCATCAACGTGCACAAGGAAACTTAGTATGTCCTCTATCATTTGAGTACCATACTAAGGGTAATTTAGACATACAAGATCCTTATACATGTCGTTTGAATATGGATGCCCCAATACATAGTCCCTAATGATGTAAGGACTCATCGCATTGTTTTACCCCGAATACATGTATAATTACCCGATTCTACTGGTTTTATTTCAAATTCTGATTTATACTATGGATATGTCCCGCCAGCCTCGTTTATGCATGAACTGTTAATGATATGAAATGTGTGCCTTCGAGCACCACGCCCCGCCTGCCCGTATGCTTTATATTGATACAGTTTTTGTATATGTTTTGATTTATCATGTAACCTATGAGTCGGCACCACTAAGCTTGGACATCCTTGTCAGTCTGATCAACTGACTTGGGTCTCCCCCTGTGCTCCCGCCAGTTGCAACTTGGATCCCGTACTGTCCCGTTACCCGGTCCGCGGCCGTGGTCTTGCCTAGCTATATGTATATATATATGTTTATAATGTTGGTTCTCGTCACTTCGTGTGTTCGAGCCCAATGCACTGAATGTGCTCTCATCACCCTAGTGATGGAGAGGATTTAGCTTTAGTGTGGTTGCCATCTAGTCAGTTCCTGTACCTTGAATACCCCGCATGATTTATATTGCATCTGTACTTTAAATGAACTATATACCCTGTTTTAAGACAGTTATTGTTTTAACAAGCTTTCATCATGTTTAGAAAGTGTTTTGATTTCTTTCTTGGTATATCTATTCACCCACCTGCCAGACCGTCGTGTCTGACCCATTTTTGTGGTACTCAGGTCCAGCTCCCGTCTTTGCCCTTGAGGAGGAGCCAGAGGAGGCGGTCGGTGAACCGCAACGATTAGTAGAGTGGCAAGCTGACAATGTCATGTAGACATTGGGTTTAGCTTCGAGCTGCGAACATTTTGGGAGATTGTAGACTGATTACTGATTTTATACTTTGGTTGTACTGGCCTCTGTTGGCCATTATTTTTGGGGAATGTTAATTAACTTGTTCTTTTGTTTAAACTTTAACTTAATATTTTGGGAATGCTAATGAGATCATTGCTCACTCTGACATCATGCTATACTTGTTTATTAACAGTCTTATTTGATGTGATTGGATTAAGAGTTTGATTTGCTACACGCTTCCGCACCAATATAAATGTTTTATGAGTGTATGAGGATTCCTCACCGCTGAAACCTGTGGGAAATTAAAGAAATGTACAATTATTATTAAGGGGTGGTTCATTATCCACACCACCCCCGTCGCGGTCCTGGGCCCCGGTTCGGGGTCGCGACACCAGCTATTTGGGAAATAACGACTTTAGAATCACCGAAGACTCTTAGCTTATCAACACCTAGGGCCTGGGCTTCTCTCAACCCTGCTAATAAGGCTTCATACTCCATTGTATTATTGGTTGCTGGAAATCCGATTTTATAGGCCATTGGGATGACAACTCCTTCCGGGGATAATAACACTACTCCAATTCCTTTTCCATTTTGATTCAAAGCTCCATCAAAGTACATGGTCCATAAATCATCATCCTTTGCTTCTTCAATATCCGCAAATAAGATACTTTCGTCGGGGAAATCAGTTCTAACCGGCTCATATCGTGGCAGAGGGAGGTGTGCCAGATGGTCGGCAATTGCTTGTCCCTTTATAGACTTCTGGGTAACATAGGTTATGTCAAACTCTGCCAAGAGCATTTGCCATCACGCAACTCTTCCCGAAGTAACAGGTTTCTCGAAGATGTATTTTAAGGGGTCCGTTCTGGCTAAGAGTTTGACCTGGTGAGCTAGAAAGTAGTGTCTCAGTTTCTGGGCGGCCCAAACTACGGCTAAGCAAGTTCTCTCCATTGGGGAGTATTTCCTTTCGTAGGGTAGGAGAGATTTACTCAGGTAATAAACTGCGTTCTCTTTCCTCCCAGTCTCATCATGTTGACCTAGGACCATGCCTATTGCAGACTCTGTTGCTGACACATACAAAATGAGGGGCCTATGTTTAGCAGGGGGCTTCAGGACAGGAGGACTCAATAGATATTTCTTTAGATCTTCAAATGCCTTTTGGCAGTCGTCATCCCAATGATACTCCACGCCTCCTTTTAACAATTTATAGAACGGCTCACACCTTTGTGAATGCTGCGAAATGAATCTTCTGATGAATTGTAGTCGCCCTATTAGGCCTCTTAACTCTTTAAGGTTCTTTGGAGGTGGCATTTCAAGAATGGCCTTTACCTTAGAAGGATCGACTTCGATTCCTCGATTACTTACCATAAAGCCTAGGAGTTTTCCAGAGGATACTCCGAAAACACATTTCTTCGGATTCATCTTTAGTTGGGTGTCCCTGGATCGCTGAAGAACTCTCCTGAGAGCCGTGACATGTGTTTCACGTGTTCTAGATTTGATCAGAATATCATCTACGTAAACCTCCACACAGTCGTGTATCATATCATGAAATATTGCCATCATGGCCCTCTGATAGGTAGCACCGGCATTCTTCAAGCTGAAGGGCATAACAATGTAACAGTAAGTCCCCCAGGGTGTGGTGAACGAGGCTTTCTCCTGATCCTCTGGTGATAGTCTGATTTGGTTGTACCCTGAGTAACCATCCATGAATGATAGCATAGCGTGCCCTGCGGTATTATCAATAAGCACGTCAATGTGAGGTAAAGGGAAATCATCTTTGGGAGATGCCTTGTTCAAATTTCGGAAATCAATACAGACTCGGACGCGTCCGTCTTTTTTCTTCACCGGGACTATATTGGCAACCCATTGAGGAAACAACACAACCCTGATGAATTTCGCCTGGTGGAGTTTGTCAACCTCCTCTTTTACTTTCAGTGCAACATCAGGGAGCATTCTTCTCAATTTTTGTTTAACCGGTCTAGCATTTTCCTCCAATGGGATCCTATGTTCCACTAGGTCTGGCGCGAGTCCGGGCATGTCATTATAATCCGATGCGAACACGTCTTGATATTCTCTTAAGACCTCAAGGATCTCATTCTCTTCGTCAGGTTCTAGGCATGCACTGATTTGGACCTGCTTGGGTCTTTCGTCCGTTCCTAGATTTATCTCTTTTGTCTTTTCGGCAGCTGCTTGTGTTTCTTCGTCAAACTTCTTAATTACTCTCCTAAATTCATCTGAAACTTCATCATCCCCTTCTTCAGTGTCTACTAATTCGTAAACACCCATTCCATCATTGACGTTCACATGTTGCACGGACAGTTCGGGTTCTGGAATGACAGGCAGAGATTCGCAGCCTAATTTCTCGATATTTGTCATAATTTCTTCTAGTCGGACTGCTCCACTGTGGGTATCTTCCATCGCCTTAGGTCGCCCATATTTAGATGATGACCACAGTCTTCTACTCCTATGGTTCCTATGTTTTTGGGTTTTCTATTTTCTAATTTTTTTGGGTTTTTGGGGTTTTCTAGTTTTTTTGGATTTTTAGGGTTTTCTATTTTTTTTGGATTTTTGGGATCTTCTAATTTTTTGGGATTTTTGGAATGATATGGTACAGGTGAGGTTGAAGATGGGCTATCTACTGAGGAGGATCCTCCCCGCTGGCGTGGCCAGGCGGTGGGGCGGTATACCACTTCGTGATCATTGAGGTCATCAGTTTCCCAAACTTCGTGGTTCTCTCGAGAGGAGTCTTCTCGCCAATGGCGCCAGGCAACGGGCCAATATACCACTTCTTCGCTAGTAGGGTTTTCGATTTCCCACGTCTCGCGACTTTCTCGGACTTCGGCGATCGGCGTTTTTTTTTGGGTAGATGAATTAATTCACTCGCATTCAGCATGTTACAAGATAGGGTCTGGAATCCTGGATCGATAGTGTGGTCTATATTGTTCACTCCTTTTGGTGAATGGAGCTCTTTCCAAGTGCCGAAGATTTCCTCGTGAGTCTCACTTTCAGATGAAGTCGAATCTTCCCAATCTTCTACTAAAACGGTCTTGCCTTTATCATTTGGATCCAAATTGTAGCATCCCCTTCCGAATGGAGGTGTGTTGGGGTCCAAGGTTTTGTCATGCTTCATGAAATGTTCATTTAAGGTCCAGTCCTCTTGTTTATACCTTATGTCATTGTATGTGTCGTACCCTAATCCTTCTGCTCTCGCACTAGGGTCCGGTATGTAAGGGTCGGTAATGCCTTCTCCATTCTTTCCTAGCCCAAATCCGGGTTGATACCCCATCTTCTTCATTAGAGTCCATCCTCGAGCTTGACCTTCGTTGTCAAACATCGGATTTTGCGGGGAGGATAATTCGGAAAACATATTTTGCACAGGGTCCATATCCATCAAAGAAATGAGAGGATCGACCTTGTACCCATGAATCTTGACCTCTGGTGTAATGGGAGCAGGTTGTAAGGTCGGGAGTATTTGAAGTTCTTCCGGTTCAATGACAGGCGGGTCTCCCATCAATTTCATGATCTTACCCAAATGGGGGAATTTGACGCATTGGTGTCGGCTTGACATAATGACATTCATGTGGTTCAACCATCGGCGTCCCAAGATCAAATTAAAAGTGGCAGGGATGTCCATAATATAAAATTCTTCTGGCATTGAAATTGGGCCCACTTGAACTAATAACATAATTTTTCCACAAACAGTTTTCTTATTCCCGTCATAACCAGTTACGACCATAGGGGCTGGAATTAAGTCCTTTATTATGAGCCCTAAGGCTTTGTAGGTTTTCAACGGACAAATATTCAGTGATGCACCAGTGTCAACCAAAGCTCCTGACATTTCCTTCCCTGCTATCTTGACTGTTAGATGTAGGGGAGAGGTTCTAGCCTCAGGTGGTATTTCCTTTAATTCTTCCTCAGTAAAAGTAATGGCAGGGAACGAAGCCCCCGGGGCCAAGGCTGAAATAGACGTTCTCAATTCTTCTGGAGTTATGCCTACCGGGACTTGTAAGCGTGTAATAGCCTCAAGTAATTGTTGCTGATGTTTGGGGGAGGTTTTAATCAGATCAAGGACAGATACTTTAGCTGGGATCTTTGTGAGGTGTCCTAAAAGGTCATATTCTATCCCTATTTCTATCGAACTATAAGCTCTTTCATCAACTATCTCCTCAACCTGAATATTGGGATTTTGCGAATCTAAGTTCTGAGAAACAGGGTGAGGGGATAGTCAGGGAGGACGGATCCGTCCAGATCGTAAGTGGGCCTGAGACGCATTTGTGTCTGGGTAAGGATCTGGTTGGGAATTCGTGATGAGCGGCGATTCTCGGTCGTTTGGCTCATCAAAATTTACCTTGTAAAGGTCAGGGGAGTCAACGATCGTATCCATCCCTGAATTGAAGATTTTGAATTTAGTCTTCCCATCCCATGGAGTGATGTATTTTCGATAATCCTCTTCTTCAAAGAAATCACCATGACACGGTTGGCTATGGTTTACACTCCCTTGAGCCCGGGCATCAATATGTTGGTGCTCTATTACGGCGATGTTTATTAATTGGGTCTGCGGGCCCTGTCCAGAGGTTGACGCTCCATGCTGAGGTAAAGGGTTTGTATAAATCTGCATGTTGGGAATATTTTGTGCGGGATTTGTGGTTGGATTTTGATTGGGAGAGGCATTCCGTGGATCATTCCCTCCTATTGGCCTAATGTTACTCCAATCAATTCTACCTTCATCATTGAGATCATAGATCAAATCTCTAACCGTATAGCATTGGGTGAGGTCATGACCTAGCATCCTATGGTAGGCGCAAAACTTAGTCTTGTCTAGGTGTTCGGACCATGCCTGCGGTCGTTCTGGCGGAAGTTGGAGGGCATTCTGATTTAAGAGAGACCAGAAGACAACAGTCCATGGTTGAGGAAGGGACGGGTAGTTTGCCCTTTTAGGTCCGAAGCTTCTTCTATTTCCATTGTTCGGGTTATTCTGGTTGCCATTGTTGTCTCTATTGTAATTGAAGGGGACTGTACTATAGTTGGGTTGAGGATTCGCGTTCGGGTTTTGCGGCGGAGCTATTGGGTTCGAGACTGGCTGTATGGGATTAGGATTCTGGTTTTGATTCACTGGAGGCCCTTGGTTTCTTGGTGGTTGGTCATAACTTTGATTATTTCTCGGAGGGTTTCGGTAGTTCTGATTGTTCCGCTGATAGTTTTGATTATTTCTCTGATAATTCGGGTTACCACCTTGGAAGTTGGAGTGCCATTTTGCCCTGAGTTTTGGTGTTGGTTAAAGCTAACGCTTGTACGCTCCTAATACGGTCGGTAGACCTCTTCCTGATTCAAGCTAACTTCAGGGGTCGTGCGGATCTCTGGTTGGGTGGTTGTGCCTACCCTACGCGTGTTCTTTTTATGGTCAATGATGGTGTTCAATACCCCTTCATCTAGATTTTGCTTCATCCTAGATAACCTACGGTACAGGCCACTCCAACTAACGACCTCCCCAATTGTCATCAGGGCTCTCATCGGATCCTTCATGTTCGATATGGCCATTCTTACTTGTTCTTCCTCTTGCATGTTGCAATCTGACCGTGCGAATTGGTTTTGCCATCTCACTGCAAATTCCTCATAGTCTTCATTGTTCTTTTGTTTGAGATTAGCTAAGTCATGCCATAAGGGTTTGGTTTTAGTTAGACGCTGGTATCGCGCTAGAAATTTCTCTACTACATTCTCGAAGGTATTGATTTCATGGGAAGGCACGGATGTATACCAAGTCAATGCATCTCCAGTTAACGATTCCTTAAAATAATTTATGAGCATGGAGTCATTGTCTGCGATGGCACGACACTTGTTGCAAAATGAGACTAGGTGATGCTGAGGATCAGTAGTCCCATCATAAGGTACGAACTTAGGGGCTCTAACAGGGAAAGGTGACCTCTCTTTTTCCTCCTTTTTGGTAAAGTCGTAGAATCCTAGTTTCTTGCCAGTTGAACTCGAGGATTTCTTTTTAATTTCGTTCTTGAGTTCCTCCACATTTTTCTGCAACTCCTTGAATGCAAGAGGATCTAGATATTGAATTGTCTGTGGTTGACATTCTCTTTGTGGTTCTAATGAAGTAGAGGCGTAGGCCGGTTCTTGGCATTGGCCTTGGAAATACGGTTGCGAGATAGGCTGATAGCTTTGGTTCAACTGAATTCCCCCATGTGTAATCGGTTGTCCCCTATATGGGTCAACTATTGGGCTTAAAGTGGGTGGTTGATATGCTTGCTGATAGCGCGACTCATTCGCTTGGTGTGTTTGATAAGGATTTCCAATGCTCGTGGGGCTAGTAACTTGCACGTTCTGGATTGGGAGTTTCGGGCTCGCATTGGGCATTTGATAAATCGGGATTGTTTGATTTTGATAAGTGAGAGGCCCCCTCTCGTACTGAGCTGGTTGGGGATATAACATACCAGCGCCAACCGTCATAGGATCGTAGCGAACTTGATCCGTTGGTGGAGGAATCATTGCTTGGAATTGGGGCCGAGCCATCTCGTGTTGCCTGTAGGCATCTAGCGCTCCTATATGTATCGAAGGGTTTTGGTGCGAGATGCTGGATGTCGCCAATCGACCCATGTTCATCGGACTATGACTTGTCTGGTGATATGCGTTTTCATTTATCACAAGAGTCTGGGAAGGTGCGATGGCCTTAACCGGGGTTATGATAGGTGCGTCAGTAGGCATCCCATACTGCGGGATAGAGGACGTGATTGGCTCAGTTTGGCTGATCATGGAAGAATAGGGTATAACCTGTGAGACAACAGGATCACTTGCACGAAGAGGGTAGTCTGTTGATGAAACGTTATCATGGACCCTATATCTTATAACTTGGCCGGTAGAACTGACCAGATCTATGTAAGTCACCCCTAAATGCGAGGAGAAATGATTCTCTCTCGATGAAGGAGATGGGGTGGATGTATTGGAATGATTCCTTCCCATTGTTATGGTATTGACTGGTAACAGGCCTCCTTCGAAAAGGGATCGTCTTATCTGTTGTGGGTCATGGCTTGAAGCTGCCAAGGATCCATCTAATACCCTAAAGGGTTCTACACTTTGTGTGGTTTGGTGTGACTCGCCAGTGGTGCGGATCAATAGTGGGGGTGAGAGGGGTTGAAAGTCGGACATTCCGAACGTCTGACCCTCCATTTGTGAAGAAATGTTTAGATGAGAAGAGAGAGAAGGAGAGGAAGAGAAGAGCACTTGTTATGTAGTTTTGTTGGTTAAGATTTGTTTCTTATGGTGTAATGGGGGAAAGCTTAGTGGACGGTGCATTCGGACCTTTGGTTTAATTTTCAGACTACTCATAACAACCCAAAACCGAATGGGACACGGACATCAGATCATTGATTGGATGTTCGTGTCTTAGAATATTACTCTAGGAAGATCCAAATAAGTGACAGGAAAACATAAGAGGTCCCATCACGATCGCCAGGCTGTCGGATGTGAATTTCGCCCCCCCCCCCAATTTTCCTCTCCAAGAGAGGCATGGTTTGGGGAAATCTCCATTCATCTATATATATATATGCTATTTAAATTTTACATCGAAAATGAGGATTCCGACTACCCTCAAAATCGATGGATCACGATCGCCAGCTACGGTACGGCCGTAACACCGTTCTTCGACAAAAGTCGAAGAAATATGGGGAGAAAATTAATAAGGTGGGTTCTTCCTCTCGTCTAATGTGCTGCCGGCAACACACGACGGTTGTCCTGTCATATTAATTTGGGTCTCTTTGGGTCTCTTTAATTTTTGGGTCAATTAAGGGTCATGAGTTAAAGTCCGAATAAAGGTTAATCCTCACATAGCATAATCATAGTATATCCAAGTAAAATAAAATAACTAGAATAAAGAAAATAAACTAAAAGAGGGGGAGGTGCCAAATATTTAAGAAGAGGATCGGCCCCGTTCCCGGGTACCCCCTTCTGATCCCTTGGCAAAATAGGGTTTAAAGGCTGATTTTTCAAACCAAAATGATGATGCAAATGAGACTTTGACTTGTGATTTCTGTGTTTTTCGTGTGCGATACACGAGTGATAAAAGTAAAAGGTCGATGGGCCGAAATTAATTGAAGGTGGCCGATGGGCCAGGATTGATTGAAAATGGCCGATGGGCTAGTGTTTGTTTTAGGGTGGCCGATGGGCCGTGATTGATTAAAAGTGTGTGCGAAATCACTCATCTCATCTCGTTATTCTCATTTATTCAATTTTAGAAATCAGTTCTTTATTCCCTTTATCATTAAGTTCGATTAAATATCTGACACCTGAGGTGGAGGAAGAAATAAAAGGAGAATCTTTTTGGGTTTATTTTGTTGGTTTTATAGTTTTTATGACTTTTCAATATGGGGGCTAGAAGGGCCTAACTAGGGGATTTTACTTGGATTTACGTGATTAGTGCTTTACTACTGATCATCGGATTAACCCTAACCTAAGGTCCTAGACCGCCCACATCAGCTCTCCCAGTCCCCTAACGGAACAGGAAAAGTGATGGGGCGAAGCCTAATGCGCTAAGCTACCTAACGGGGAAATCCGATCTAATCCTAGGGTATGAATAGCCTGAGTTTGATGGTTCAGCGCCTAAGCAACTTATTAATTGTGATTTTTAATTGGTTCGGTTTGTTTTGAGTTGAAGATTGATTAAGAGGTGGATTAAATGTATTTTGGGGTTCTGTTTAAGTTGTTTAAGGTTCTGGAATTTATGGTTTTAATTTAAAAGGTGAAATGATGTCGAAATCAGTGAAACGGGGTTGGCAGAAGACTTGGGCGCCAGGGGGGTGGCGCCTAGGATATTCTGGTGACTTGGGCGCCCAGGCAGTGGCACCTAAGTGGCTGTTTTTGGGTGGTTTAGCTAGCGACGATGGTATCGATGTTATTTTCGAAATCCAAGGGGTTCTTGCTTGGTGAGTTTTAATGTTTCAAATTGTTTTAATTCTCCGGTGTTCAAATGTCAAAGGGATTCGGATCCGGATTTTGAAACAAAACCTAGAGTTTGCGTTTTAGTGCAAATGAGAGGATGGGCGCCAAGGGGGTGGCGCCTAGGTGGATGGCTTGAGATTTTCAGGTTTTCCGGATGGGATTGGTTTTCGGATCTAGAGACTATTTTAGGTTCTGGTTTTAGTTCATTTAAGTGGTAAGGTGTTTAGCTATTCGTTTTAAATTGAAGTTGTGAACCAAGGTTAGAGTGTAGGATAGGCGCCACAGGGGTGGTGCCTAGGTGGCTGTTTGTTGGTTCGTAAGGGCTTTGGGTGCTAAGTCCAATTCGATTTAAGTTTAAAGTGTTTTAAGTTAAAAGTGTTTTAATATGTTGATTTGGATTGGTTCAAATGCTAATTAATTGTGTTAAGGTGTTGGTTGGGGTTTTTATGAAAACGGTAGGCTGGGCGCCAAGGGAGTGGCGCCTAGGTTGATTTGGCAGGATGGGCGCCCAAGGGGTGGCGGCGCCCAGGTGAATTTGGAAGGATGGGCGCCCAAAGGGTGGCGCCCAGGTGACTGTGTTAAGGTTTGGTCGGTTTGGTGATTCTTAGGTCAATTTAAGTTTAAATTGATTAAAGGATTTAGTGTGTTTGGATGTGGAATGCTATTCGTATTCGATTGGGATTTATTTAAACGTCAATTAATTGGGCTAAGTTGTGAATTGGGTTTTTCCGAAAACGGGGAAGCTGGGCGCCCAGAGTGTGGTGCCCAGGTGGATTTGACAGATGGGCGCCAAGGGTGTGGCGCCCAGGTGAGCTATTATGTAGTTTGGGTCGGTTCAGTATTCTTTAGGTTGATTTGCGGTTGAGCGTTTATAGTTTGATGTATTTTAAATTAAAAGTGTTATGTTGAGTAGATTAAGATTAAATTACGTTCTAATTAATTAGGCTTTAGTGACTGGAGGGGCTGGGCGCCCAGAGGGTGGTGCCCAGGTGGATGTGACAGGATGGGCGCCCAGGGGGTGGCGCCCAAGTGTCTGTCTTGTGCGTCCGAGTTGGTTCGATGTTTTAAATCTATTCGGGCTTATGGTTTCGATTGTTTTAGATTTCAAGGGTGTTCCGGTGTGTTGATCGTGATTGAGTTCGATTTTAATTTCAAGTGGGGTTTCCTAGTGATTGGGTAGGATGGGCGCCAGGAGGGTGGTGCCCAAGTGGATGCGGTAGGATAGGCACCAAGGGGGTGGCGCCCAAGTGGATGTTTTGTGGTTTATTCGTTTTGTACTTTCTAAATTGGTTTGAGTCCAAATTGATTAAGGTTTCGAGTCTTTTAGGATAATAGTGTTTTGAGGTATTAATTCGAGTTTAATCAATTAAGTTTAATTAAATGGTGGTTTCTAAGGGAATGTGATAAGATAGGCGCCAGGAGGGTGGTGCCCAAGTGTAAAGGCAAGCTGGGCGCCCAGGGGGTGGCGCCCAGGTGTCTGTTTTATGGTTTCGGGTTGCTTTTGCGTTTTTAGGTTAGTTCAAATCTAATTTGATTAAGGTTTTAGGTTTTTTTAGGTTTAAAAGTGTTTTGTTATGTTAAATAGGATGAAATTCGGGTTGTGATTAATTAGAAGTTTTAATTAAAGTTCTTTAGTGATGGAATAAGATGGGCGCCAGGAGGGCGGTGCCCAGGTGGCAGTGTAGGCTAGGCGCCCAGGGGGTGGCGCCTAGGTGGACTTTTCAGAGTTTTGTTGGTTTTTGAGTTTTTGAGTTAATTAGAGATTAAGTTGATTAAGGTTTACTTATTCTAGGTTTAAAATGTTTTACTGTGTTGATTCGGATTAGTTTAAAGCCTTAACTAATTAACTTAGACTTTAACCGGGTTGTCTTAGGGAATGAACAGGCTGGGCGCCCAGGTGGCTGTGGAAGGATGGGCGCCCAGAGGGTGGCGCCCAGGTGGCTGTCTTTTGGGGTTTTAGTTTTTTTTTGTGGTTTTAAAGTTCTTAATTACTTCTAAATCCAAATTAATTAGGGTCTTAAGGTTTTAGGGTTCTTAATGATTTGATGTTTCTTAAGTTATCTAATTATGATGTTTTAATTAATCTTATGATTTATTCTACTTAGGCGCTAAACTCAATAACCTAGACTATCTAATTATTATTTTTGGGTTTTCTGGATATCTTTTAATTTGTTTTTGGTTTCTCCTCTAATTTACTAGAGAGTAAGGAAAGAGAAAAAGGGATTTTATGTTTTATGATTTTTTTTTGGGATTTTCTATGGTTATGCAATTCAAATGATATGATGTGAAGTGTGACAAAGATGGTAATTCAAAGTTCAGAACAGATCATACAACCAAACATATCATCATTATGCAGTTTCTAAATGAACTAAATGCGGAAGATTTGAAGTTGTGCACAAAAGTGGAGAAATCCACTTGGGCGCCACCTCTGTGGCGCCTACCCTGCTCAGTCAGGGTTTTCAACGGAGCACAACGAACGCACAAGAATCTTAGTGTTTTCAACACAACTTCCAATATTCAGCGACTGATGCGAATGTCTTAATTCGAACTACTAGCGATGCAACTAACGAAATTATAAGCAAACAATGCAACGGGCGGAGATCTAGAACCCGGACCCTGTCTCAGAAGGGTAGGCGCCCAGGGGGTGGCGCCCAGTGGGTGGCGCCCAGGTGTTCTGGAAAGGGCAGGCGCCCAGAGGGTGGCGCCCAGGTGTTCTGGAGAGGGCAGGCGCCCAGAGGGTGGCGCCCAAGTGTTCTGGAAAGGGCAGGCGCCCAGGGGTTGGCGCCCTGCCTTTCTGCCAACGGTTGCTTGCGATCTTTTCAATATAAATGATGATGATGATGATGCTAATGCGAGATCTAATCTAGCTATGCGATATGAACTACGAAATCAAAGAAAACCTACTATGTTAGAATGAACCTAAACATGTTTATAATATGATGAGATGCTAATACCATTTTTATCTCAAGTTAATGTAGATCTATAATGCTCAAATGGCCCTAAGCATGTTTCTAAGCATGAATGGTGATGGAGTGTAGTAAAAGAAGGGAGATCTAGGAATACCGGTATGAAGAAACGTTTCTCAAGTTCCTAGATTGAAACCTTCGCAAAGATCCATAGCTTTACTTGAAGATATGGAAGCCTCCTCCTCTCTTTCTCCTTTTTCTACTATAGATCTGAAGTTCTTCTCTAATGGTGGCTACCTTTCTTCTTCTTTTCTTATTCTCTCCTTTTGCCTCTTTTCTTAGGGTTTTTGGGTAGCCTCCCTTTGTAAATGAAGTTAAGAGGGATTATATAGGTTTGGGACGAGTTTAGAAGGGGCTAGGCTTCATTAATTCGTGTTTCTAAAAGATCTCACGCATCCCTAGGCGGCTTAAGTTGTTTTAGGGTGAACTAGGGTTTCGAGGGAGGATGGGCGCCCATGGGGTGGCGCCCACATGGCCTGCGCAGGCTGGGCGCCCACGGGGTGGCGCCCAGGTGATCCTGGATAGAGTGGGCGCCCACAGGGTGGTGCCTAGGTGGTTCGGTTCGTCTTCGATGCTTGGTCGTACGCATGAGTGGTCCCGGTCTAATCTCGAACCAAACAAATAAATTTTAAGGTGGGCGCCCACCATGGGGTGCCTAGGTGATTCTAGGAAGTGTGGGCGGCCACAGGTTTGGTGCCTATATGGAACTTAGGAGGGTAGGCGCGACATGGGTGGTGCCTAGGTGGAGTCGGTTCATTTTCGGAGTTCGGCCCCTACGTTGAGTGGTCCCGTGCTACTTTTAGGCTAACTAGTGAAATTTGGAGGCTGGGCGCCCACCATGGGGCGCCTAGGTGGTCCCGGGCTGTGTCGGCGCCCACCATGGGGCGCCTAGATGGTTTTCCATAGGGTGGGCGCCACATGAGTGGTGCCTAGGTGATCTCTTCTTAGGACAAACTTCGGAAGCTCATAACTTTTGACTCGTTTATCGGATTTGGACGTTCTACATACCGTCGGAAAGCTCTCGAAGTGAGGAATTCAATGGTTTAAATGTCTTGAAAAATATGTGCTGAAAAATATGGGGGATCTCTGGACCTAATGAATTCGATTTCCTAACTTAGGCTAATCGGGTGACATTTTGGCAAACTGAGTATGGTCTTTAGAGGGATTGGCCTAAGCATGTCTTAAGTGGTCCAAAAAAGGGTTTGAGTGGTGTCATGGTTCACTTCTTGTGTGAGTAGTGAATTGGGCTCGAGATCTCGACGCGACTTGGCTTTTCTCTCGCGAATTTCTAGAAATCGTCGAACTAAGTCTAAAATTAGCAACAAGCATCTTCATCGTCGTTAATTAATCTGAATTATGTCATTAATCATTCAATTGTGGGTGAAATGGGGGCACCACTATATATGATAGGTATTTAAGGCTATCATAGGGGCCAAATGAGGTGTCTACACCGACCAGGCCTCAACATCTTGTATCCATGAAGATATTGATCTCCCTAGATATCTCTTTGAAGAATCACTCGTCAAAGATGCAGAAAGCTCATCAAATTGGTACGATTTCTCAGATGATGAAGAGGAATTGTCCGATGACATAGACATGCGGTTTCCTGACCCAGAAGAACCATTGTCTCCAAAAGAAGTGCCTTACTTCAACCCAATTTTAGCAGGTGATTAGGACCATCTCATAGCAAGCCTTGAGAAGAGTGCTGATCAAGAAGACCCATGGACAAAAGCAGAGCCTTGGTTTGAAAATACCTTTGGAACTCCAGAAGGTCCTATTGAGTTGGAAGCCTCCAAAAATATTGTGGAGGAAGCACCTTCAAATCTTCCAACAGAAGATTATGTTCAAAAGATAGACTTGGGAACACCAGATAACACACGTCCTGTATTCATAAGTAAGAATATAAAGGATGATGAGTTACTTGAGTATATCTCTTTTCTCTGTGAGTTTGTTGATTGTTTTGCATGGTTTTATGGTGAAATGTCTGGCTTAGACCCCAAAATAACAGTCCACAAACTCAACCTGGAAAAAGATATCAAGCCTGTCAAACAAGGCCAAAGAAGATTCCATCCTGACGTGATGACAAAATTGAACAAGAAGTTCAGAAACTCAAAAGCGTTGGCTTCATCCGCGAAGAACAACATCCTGAATAGCTGGCCAACATTGTCCCTGTGACAAAGAAAAATGGGCAGATTAGGGTCTGTATTGATTATAGAGATCTGAATAATGCATGCCCTAAAGATGAATTCCCGCTCCCCATACAAGAGGTAATGATTGACAACACATGTGGATTCGAGAGAATGACTTTCATAGATGGCTTCTCTGGATACAATTAGATAAAGATGCATCCCGAAGATGAAAGTCACACATCATTTTGGACCCCATTTGGCATGTATTGCTACACTGTCATGCCATTTGGTCTGAAAAATGCTGGTGCAACATATCAAAGGGCTATGATGAAGATATTCCAAGATATGTAGCAGAAGAAGGTCGAATGTTATGTTGGCGACCTCGCCGTCAAAAGCCAAAGAAAAGAAGACCGTCTTGAAGATCTTCGAGAAGTCTTCCTCCTACTTCGCAATTACAAATTATGAATGAATCCCCTCAAATGCTTCTTCGGTGTTTCATCAGGTAAGTTCCTCGGATTCATAGTTCGGAAAGATGGAATAGAACTTGACCCCATCAAAGTTAAGACTATCCTAGAAATGCCGTCTCCAAGAGCCCTAAGAGAACTAAAAGGGCTTCAAGGAAGATTGGCATACATCCGACGGTTCATTTCCAATATATCAGGAAAGTGCCTTCCATTCTCTTGGTTGATGAAGAAAGGTGTGGACTTTGTTTGGGATGCTGAATGTAAAGCTGCATTTCAAGAAATCAAGTCATACCTGATCAAACATCCAATGTTGGCTGCCCCCACAACTGGAAAATCATTCATCTTGTATACAAGAGCTCTCAACTATTCTCTAGGCGCTCTACTTGCACAAGAAAACGACGAGGGAAAAGAAGTTGCTCTATATTACCTCAGTCGCATGTTGGTAGTGTTAGAAAAGAGTTTCCGCCAGGAACCCTAGATATTGCATACAAATCAATGCGAAAATGGATTTAAACAAAGACGATCAAAGACCATACCTGCGAGATCTCTCTGATTTGATCTCGGTCTTGCAGCAGCCTGAAAATCTCAAGATCTTCTACTGTATTCCTCTATGCTCGAATTCGCACCAGGGAGTGGGCCTCTTCAGCGAATTCTCTCTGCTCTCTAAAACAAGTTTTTTTTTTTTTTGACCTAGAGAGCAATAGCGCATATTTATAGGCTATAATAGGGACCTTAAGAAGTAAATAAGGATAGGCTCCTTATGGAAGCAGGAATCCCTAATTCGACCCAAATTAGAATCCGAGTTCCATAAATTACAATTTAGTCCACTAGAGAATTATAATTGCACTCCTGTCCTTATTCTCAAAATTAATATTTCGAGCTTCATGTCATTAAATGCTTATTAATCTCCCCACGTTAAGATTTTAGATATCCATTGATAAAATAATTACCGACATCTATATTTAATCGATATCTTTATAATTCCTTGAGACCTTACACTTAACTTATTTGATATGTCGGACACAAAGTCCACCTGCAGGGTTTGACATAATCAAAACTGAAAAGCTTCATCAAGGGGATATCATCAATCCCAATTATGGGACGTGGATTCCGTCAATAAACTAATTTGCACCATACACGTAGTGCAGTCGTCCAATTTACTGAGATTATTGACCCATAAAAGATCTCTCTCCTTTGTAAATCAAAATGGCAAACACTAAATGTATGTGTCTATTATTTATATCAGGATTAAGAGTACAAGCACTCATAATTACCATTTAAATGTTAATCATCTTATATAATCAGTATAAAGATAATAAACCCAAAAGCGGTCATGTTCAAAACACACACAGCATACTAGCATGATGAGTCGAAACTATACCATTTCCCGCATCCAAGACAAGCTTGCTGAAACATCATGCTACAATCGTACCGATGGTGTGTCCAAGTCCATCTAGATTGTGAACAAAAACTTATATTCTATAAGAACTGACAGATAAGTCCTCCGTGTATAAGTAGAACTCTATACACTAACTTGTCTATTTTATAGAATAAAAGACACACGTGCATAATCATAAATAATGCAACCATTTGCCCATACAAAATCTCATTTAGATGAAAAGACAAAATATACTAATTAGTCAAAGACAAATACATAAAAGTATGCTTTTAGTATAAATTTCCAACAGGTAGGTGCAGAGCATCGCTACTGTCTAGTCGAAAAAGAATGCATGGCAGTGATGTTTGTTGTACAAAAGCTACGTCGCTATCTGCTGTCCAACACAGTATACCTAATATCAAGGATCAACCTCTTAAAGGTCCTTGTCACAAAGCAAGTTCTCTCAATGCCCGACTGGCAAAATGGTCCATCCTCGTCTCACAGTTTGACATTAGATATGTACCACAAAAAGCAATCAAAAGCTAAGCTCTAGCAGACTTTCTCGCAAAGCATCCACTGCCTAAAGATTCTCCACTTAGGGGTGATCTCCCAGACGAGCTTGTCTACAACGTGGAGACTTCCTCGTCAATGCCTCCTGGGACATGTACTTTGATGGTGCAACCAGGACAAATGAAAAGGGAAAGCTGATATCGGGAATTGGCATCCTCTTTGTTAGTCCTTACAAATACATGATTCCACATGCTTTTTCGCTACTGAAACCATGCTCAAACATTGCAGCTAAGTACCAAGCCCTGATTGTAGGATTGGAACTCGCCCTCGAATCTGGCATCACCGTGTTAGAAGCCTTTAGAAACTCTCAACTGATTGTCAACCAGATGAATCAAAAATTTGAAGTCAGGAAGCCTGATCTGTTGCCTTATTATAACAAGCAGCAATGGCTTCGACAAAAGTTTGACATCTGTCACATCACCCACATCCGCAAAGGTGAAAACATCCGTGCAGATGCCCTGGCTGGACTTGCAGCGTCTATGGCAATCCAAGAAGAGGAAAACATGCAAATTAAGGTGTGTCAAAGAAGGTTTCTCCCTCCTCTCAACACACACCAAGCAGTTGCTGAATGCCACCGAGTGGTTGGAAGTCGGATTTCCATCCTCAAACCTCCGATCGGCGACTGGAGGGATCCGTTCATTGATTATATTATATTCAGAATCCTACCTGAAGATCCAAAAGAGCGGGTAAGAGTTCAGAGACGAGCCCCAAACTTTCATTTGGATATTCCTTAAAAAATGCTTTACAGAAAACCCTACAACGGAGTACTTGTACGCTACTTGTCACAACAAGAGGCTGAAGAAACACTCAAAGAAGTTCATGCTGGTCTTTGTGGAGCCCATCAAGCTGGTCCTAAGCTTTAGGATCAGATAAAAATGTTAGGTTATTACTGGCCTACCATGGTAGCTGACGCAATGCAATTTGGTAAACACTGCCAACAATGCCAAATTCATGGAGATTATGTACACATGCCTCCAGAATGGTTATATCCTACAGCAATCTCATGGCCTTTTGAAGCCTGGGTTATGGACATCATAGGTCTTATCGTTCCCCCATCAAGCAAAGGTCATCGCTTCATCTTCGCCGCTACGGATTATTTCTCCAATTAGTCAGAAGTATTTGTGTTCAGTCAAATGAAGACCTCATCAGTCCTTCAATTCTTGCGCACCAACATCATTTGTCGCTTCGGCATACCTAAAAGATTCGTTCACGATAACAGACCATAATTCCGGGATCACAAATTCTACAGGTTCTGTGACAAATTCAAAATCCAAAGTTGTCCTTCGACTCCATATAATCCGGCAGCAAATGGACTAGTAAAAGCCTTCAACAAGACACTCTGTAAAATTCTCAAAAACATGGTCTCTAGTCACAAAAGAGACTAGAGCGACAAACTGCTTGAAGCTTTATGGGCCTATCGAACCACTGTTCGAAGACCAACCCATAGCACACCATTTTCCTTGTTCTATGGATGTGAAGCTGTTGTCCCTTTGGAGGTACAAATTCCTTCCTTAAGGGTATCTCTACAAAATGACATGACGCAAGAAAGCAATGTCAAATCGAGACTCCAAGAACTGGATAATCTCGATAAAAGATGGCTCGAAACTCTACAAAGCGTAGAGCTTTACCAAGCACGCATGGTAGGATCTTTCGACAAGAAGGTTAGGCAACACACCCACAAAAAAGGTGACTTGGTACTTGCAGTAAAAAGACCAATGTTTTTTGCCCACAAATCCAAAGGCGAATTCGAACCAAAATGGGAGGGACCCTTCGTTATCGACAAAGTCTTCTCCAACAACGCATACGCTCTTCTAAATATGGAGGGTGACAGATGTATGCTGCCCATCAACGGCAAGTTCTTAAAGTAGTACTACCCTTAAAGACTTTCTTCATCGGGTTAGAGCAATGCCTACACAGCCAAAGCCTATTCCTAAGTACTTGCTCATCAAACCCACTCCTTTTGAAATTTCCATCTTTACGTTGGAATTCTAAAAAAAAAAAAAAATACTCTCACTCTCAAAACAATGTTTACTTTCATAGTTTCATTGTTAAAAAAGCTCAAATCCCAAAAATCCAAGTTTAGGAGCCTCTTCCCTAACTTGACCAAAATTTTCAATCCTTGAACCCAAAATTCATGGTTTCAAAAAAAAAAAAAACAAGACACAAGGATTTCCACCCTAGTCCACCCCGACTTTTACCACCAAAATGGTTTTTAGTCAAAATTTACGACCCTCGTGTCCTTAAACAAAAATGGTTTTTCAAAAAAAAAAAAAAAGAACCGCGAGGAAGTGACGTTTAGTCGATACTCGCAAAACCCAAAATTTGGAAGGATGCAAACCTCATTTGATACTTCCAAAACCTCAAAACAGCAAGGAAGCGACACATCATCGATACTTGCAAAAATTCAAAAATTGTGGAGACGCAACTTTTCAGTTGATATCCACAACTCAAATTTCAAAGCAAAAACAAATATTCGAAAAAACCTAAAAATTTTCAAAAATCATGGGGAAGCGACATTTCATCGATACCCGCAAAACAAAGTTGCACCTAAATCTGCGAGGAGGTGGCATTCCATCGATACTCACAACCGAATGAGCAAGGAGGTGACATTCCATCGATACTTGCAAAACCATTCAGCAGAGAGTCGACTTTTAGTCAATACTTGTATTTCTAAAAACTAAAAACCCGGCTTTTATGCCAAAAATCTAGTTTTCATGCCAAAAACCAAAAACCGGCTTTTATGCCAAAAAAACCTGGCTTTCATGCCAAAAATCAGAAAATCTGGCTTTCACGCTAACAAAATAAAACTTGGTTTTCAAAAAACTCGGCTTTCATGCCAAGAATCTAGCTTTCACGCCAAACAAAAAAAAAATTGGTTCTCATGCAATAAAACCAAAATTTGGCTTCACATTACAAAAATTCGGCTTTCATGCCAGAAAAATCAAAACCGGCTTCCATACCATAAAATTTTGGCTCCCATGCCGTAAAATCTAGCTTTCATGCCAAAAACAAAATTTTGGCTCTCATGCCATAAACCAAAAATTTTGCTTCCATGCCACAAATAAAATTTTGGCTCCTATGTCGCCAAAATTCGGCTTTCATGCCATCTCAAAATTTGGTTTTCAAGGTATCAAAGAACCAGGCTTTCGCCACAAAATCCAGCTTTCATGCCCAAAACAACCCTTTAACAAAAGATTTTCACAAAAGGACAACCTTTTGATAAAATCTTCAAACAAACCATTCCCATTCAATTTTGCTTATTTTCATCAAAAGGGATTTAAGTGAAACGAGGGAATACAAAAAAGAGAGGTACCAAAAATGTTTATACATGGAGGAACCGAAGAAAAGAAGAAAAGAGTTTGTTACAAATCAGGAGCTCAATCTAACATGGTCTTCAACCAAAGATTCAACTGCTCAAGCAGACTCTTAGCCTTAGCCTCGAAAGCTTCCAGGCCGCGCTTCTTCAAAATCTTGCCATAAAGTGTGGCAGAACGCTGCGACCCATCATCAGCACGAGGAAGCTTTTCCCAGAGAATTTGTCGTCGCTCATATTCTTGAGTCTTCCTCCGGAGATTGCTGCCAGCCTCTTTGACTTGGTGAATCAGAGTCCCCTCTCTAGTGTGAGTTTCATGGCAATCCATTTAGCAGTAGCTTGTTCCTTCAAAAGCTCAAGACGCTAACTGGCCTCGATGACCTCCCTATTAAGACGGTGCAGGTCCTGTGTCAGCTCAATGATAGCCAACTCGGTGACGTTTCTCTCCCAAACGAACTGCGTCCGAGTATGCGAAATCTCATCCACTTCAAATTTGACTTCGCTAGAAGGCTTAACTAACATTTCATTGAAGAAGTCACCATTTGGGAAGCTCTTGGTCTCGGTCCACTTGTTGCCTAAAGCGATGACTTCGTCAACAAAAGCCTTGGCACTTGCAATGTCCAAACCGACCTCTTCGCTTTCGGCAATAATATCATGTACATGCTTGATCATGTCGAAGCCAGCCTCCAAGTGACCAAAAGAGAGAGTCTCAATCAAAGAACTCAAGACGCTCTTTAGCACTCTCTTTGCATATTAAAGAGAAGGTCTGGATGAAGTTTCACCCCTCTCCACTGGCCGACTGCCTCTGTCATGCTTCATTGGAGGAATAGTAAACAAACTCTGCCCAATCGAAGATGCTGGCGAAGGGATCTTATCATGAGGTTTCATCTTTGCCGCACCAAAACTAGAAGTAGCCCCTACTTCTGGATCAACCACGGGCACCCCCTACTCTGGATCCGAAGAAGATGGAGGGACTTCTCCTGTTGCTTCACAACCTGCCAATGAAAGACAAAAATCTATGAATACGATCTTTTCAAAAAACAATATCAAGATTATTACTACAAATAACTTCTTAGACGACCGGCGGATTACTTTCTGCCTCCATGAGCTCATCTGAAGCATCGTCAAAGGTCACATCCATGGATGGCTCGAAATCGTCGGAATCCTCTGGCAAGTCAGCTGACAAGAAAACAAAAATATGTCAGCAAGTGGCGGCAAAGTAAAACAAAATGGTGAAAAAGCAAAGAAAATCATACTAGGTGAAGATCCTGGATCCACTCCAGAATCCCTTGGCCCTTCGTCAGATGCCACGACCGGATCCATCACCGCCTCATCGGCCGGAACCTTTGGCGTCACCAAATCATCATCTTCTGCTAAAAATAAAGAAAGCAGTGGATCAAAGCAAAAATCTCTCATAAGATGCTGAAAAAAGAAAGAAGGAGGATCATACCATCACTAGTGATCTTTCTTTCTCTGCTCCTTTTCTCTGGAGGCTCATCAGCATCCCCTGACACTTCCTCAGCAATGGTGAGAAGGGCTTCCAGATCGGGAGAGTCTTCGTGCCGTCTCTTATTACGACGCTGCCCTTTCTTCCTCTTGCTTCTATGGGTTGGTTTGTTTGAGGTACCCGCCCCGCTATCAAAATCAGGCCTCTCGCTAGAGTCCTCACTGGATGGTCTGCATTTCCCAGTAGACTCCATGGAAGCCTTCGTTCATTCTGCTTACATCCAAGCATTGATCTCGGCCTCCTCCTCCTCCAGCTGCTTCAAGACCTCACCAGGTACCTCTTGTGCAGCTCCGGATCTGATGACATCCTGATCATCGAGAAAGCCTATCTTATGCTTCTCTCCCGAAAGGAAAGCCAAAACTTCCTCTTGTCAGACGCCATCTGATTTGCCAAGACCCTTCCCCGGAGACTGCTTTACATCAAGCTCTTTCTTGGAAAGCCCCCGGTACACCAAAAAGCTCTCCACGAACCACTTCGTCAAGACAGCAGTCCGAAAAATGGGCAGCTCAGGATAAGAAATCATGGCAGTAGTGTCATCCGCACTAGAAGCCCATGCATTCCTCCCATCCTGCTAACCCCCAAAGCGCTTCACCTTACTCGAAGGCGCTCCAACAACGCCTTAAGAGAAGCCCACTGCAGTGTAAAATGTGAGGGGACATACGGCTAGATGCTGATGAAAAGATGTCTACGATACACCATCGTACCAATACGTATGTTAAAAAGCCACCCCTTCTTTACGTTGGTCAAAGAATAGTGTCTTCCCGACCCTACCCTGGTGGAATCACGGGAGACACCAAAATAAAAAACCGGAGAAAGCTTCACTAAAGACAGTCCAATCTCGACATCCCTAAACGATTCTCAAACGGGCAGACAAAAGAGATTTGGAAACGGCAGTCCCTCTAGCCAATCGAATCATAAATGGGTTATCATCCTGTACAGCACTTAATCGGTGAAAACCAGGACACTGGTATACACAGCACGAATAAAATATATGGGCTGAAAATACCCTATTCATAGAGAGCCCAAGCCGAACCAGAAAAGCAGCAACCTACAGTTCGGTGCACAGATAGGAGTAAAGGACAGGCACCAAAGCAAGCCACCTCCAAAAGCCATCTGACAAACCTAAAAGATGCAGTGCAGTTTGATGTGTGTTCCATCTCCTCCAGCAAAAATAGCCTCACCTAGCAAATAAGTGAGGTAAACAGCGAGGTCTCTCCACAGCGCAATGTCAGAATAAATGGCGTCTGTGTTTGCGAAGAATTCTTTCGAATTTTCTCGCATGACGGAGATCTTCTTCAAACCCAGAGTTTTAGCCCTAACTTCCTGGGTCATACTCTCAGAAGACTCTTTGCCATTAAAGAAGTTAGGGGACAAAGAGCTGAAACTCTTCCAACTACTACACCGGACTTTCGAGCCCTCCTTCTCCTTAAAAAAAATAGTAGAAGGCGATGAGTTGAAAGTACAATAGCCTGAACTCCTCAGATTGCTCCTCAATGACACTATTAATAGGCATGAACTCCTCATAGAGTTTTCCGAGGATGGGTAGCTTGGTGCTGGCGCCGAGTTCCTTCAAAGAAAACCAATCGTACCATTCGTGATAACGAATGTGTTGGTTTGAGGAAGGAATGACTCCCACATGGCCATGAAGGCTTCATCGGAGAAAACTACGGTCTTTCAAAAAGCGCAAACCACATCGGAAACTACGATCTTCCGAAAAGCGCGAACCTGTAGGATGTGATTAGTCAATGACTCCCAGCTTGAATCATCACTGAAACGGCCAAGAAGTCAAAAAGGCTTCACCCAATTACCGCTTCACCCTTGAAAATACCGAGGCCAACCGGTCTCAAATCGACCGATGGATGATCAGAACCTCGGTAGCCGCTGGCCGGCATCAACTTGTCTATACGGACATGAGACTTCTCTACATAAATGGAAGAGCCGCCAACTAAAACACCAGTCTTGATCACTTTGGTCCTCTTCACCCAGCTTGGAGGATCTTCCCTCTTAGGGCGTGTAGGAGAAAGGCTCATCATTGAGATAGTGTGATCGAGGGTCGACCGGGTAGAAACATTTCTCTCATCACCATCAACTATGTAAGAGAACTAAAAACATCTCCTTTGGTATGTCAAGTCATCAGGGACTACATCACCAAAGAAAAAGGTAGGCTTGGGCACGATGCTTTGATCGTCCATAATCCAAGGACGGCTGCTTACCATAATCCTATAGAATTCCTTATCTTCGAGAGCGATCAATCGCTATCTCATCTCATCACGGTTGAGGGAGGCGCACTCTTCCAAGTTCTTCTCGACATATTGAACCTTCTCCCAAGCCTGATGTACGGCCGCATTAGAGGATCTAGTAGAACGATGAGGTGCGACAAGCCCCTTACCCTTGTTTGTTCTAGAGGAACTACCTGTAAAGGATAGAAAAAAATCATCAACAAAATGACAGAATTTTGCTAAAATCTTGGAGAAATTTTGGCATAGTTCTGGGGCGATTCCGAAGAAAAGGGAAACACCCAGAAGAAGATATGAAGCTTGAAGATGAGCTCAACATTACTGCGAGCTCAAAATCAATAGAGGATTTTCAAAGAAGGCTCAAAATCAAACATTGCTGCGAGGTCAAGCTAGTCTTCTCAAACCTCCGCAAAATTGGAAAAAGGGCTCAACATTGTTGCGAGCTCCAGACTCCAAAACTTGCAAAGCTCCTCAAAACCCCCGCAAGACTAAGAAAGGGCTCAACATTGTTGCGAGCTCCAAATCCTAAAAGGTTTCCAAGTGTGCATCATCATCATGCTCCCAATTCAATTTACAAAAAATAATGCATAGAAAGGAAATTATCATGCATTAGATGCTAGGAAGACCTTAACAAAAGTTTGACCAATTCCAACCCAACTTGGTCAAAACCAATCAAACTTTGTCTAAGTCAATTAATGTTGACTTCACCTAGAAACTCCAGCCTTTTATCTTGATGCATCAAACAAAAAAATGTATGAACATCTTGGATTACAAAAACCTCATTATCATGGAGAGCAGAAAGGGGGGAAGAAAAAAAAAGAAAAAAAGAAACCTCCTCAAAAAAAAAAAAATCTAGGCTGGCCCACAGGCTGTGGCCCACTGTCACGTGGCAATACGCCCAGGTTCGTACAGCCAAGGGAAAAAAAGCACATGAAAAAAAAAGGAAAAAAAAGAAAAAAAAACATGTGAAAAAGAAAAGAAAAGAAGGAAACACGTGAAAAAGAAAAGGAAGAAAAAAAAGAAAGAAGAAAAAAAAAAGAGAAGAAAAGAAAGAAAAGGAAAGAAAAGAAAGAAAAGGAAAGAAATAAAGAAAAAGGAAAGAAGAATTTTTCATCATTCTACTTCTACATGGAGTTTTCTTGATGAAAAAGGAATTTCACTTGAAGCCATAGATGGAGAAGAAGGAGAACTTGAAGAACCTTGGAGAAGAAGGGTTCTTGATCTTGGAGTACGCTTGAAGGATTTTACAAAAACGAAGCAATAAGAGCAAGAGATCCAACCTCCCCTTGCATTTATAGAAGATAGCAAACCAAAAAAGGAAAGAAGGAGAGAAGTAAGGAGGTAACTGCTATAAATTAGCAATCTTCCTAAAAGAAAGGGATTTTGAGATGTTTTCTCCCAAAAAGGAGATTTTTTGAGAGATTGTCTCAAAAAAGAAAGGAGATTTGAGATGTTCTCTCCCAAAGAAAGATGCTCTCCCAAAATCAAGGGAACTTGAGAGATCCTCTCCATGTAAGGATATTTTTAGATATTCTCTACCCAAAAGAGATTTTTTTAGATATTCTTCACAAAAATGACACCACATGAGATCTAAGCCATCTTCAAAGCTTAAGGTCCCATGGGTTAGCCTATATGAGCCAGGCTTGACCACCGAGGCACTAAAAGTAGCTTTTAGTCAAAAATCCCTCTTACCAAGAGCATACAAAAAATGATTCCATGCCTCTTTTGAGTTGATTGGACCATACAAAAGTACTCAAGCCTCATAAGCTTCCAAAAATTCAAACCGTCCAACCTTATGAACCAAATTAAGCCAAAATCTTGAAACTGACATTCCACAAAAACCCAAAACACTCCAGTGAACCCAAAATTGTCCCAAAGAGTGACCAAAAAGCCAAACAATGGTCCCTTAACTTGCCACATACAGCTTGTTAGGTTACAAGACCAAAATCAAAATCCAAAACCTGACCTCCTAACCTGCCACATACAGCTTGTTAGGTCACAAGGTGAAAACCACAAAAACCCTTCTTGACCCCCTAATGCGCCACATAAAGCCTTTAGGTTCACAAGGTCAAAAGGAAAAAACCAAAACCCAAAACCAAATCCAAATGCCATCTTTAAAACTTTGCCTTGAGATGGTACGTGACCACTCTTACTGCTATAAAATCCCCTTCGGAACTCAAAAAGCCAGTCATATCAAAAGAAAAATGCTCAAAGACTCTTGGCCAAATCAAAAACTCTCCTTCAAGGTTTTCTTCGAGGCACATCGACAACTAAAGTTATGCACCTAGTCGCTGTACCTCGAGGGGGCATTTGTTGACACCAAAAATGTCACTTTGCCTCTTCATATATTTTCAACATCAAAAGCTACATGGAGCCGTATCCTACCACAAACAGGCAAATACCGCTTCAAGCATCAGATCTTATCAGAATCAAACAAAAACAGCAAGATCTTTCAAAACAACCAAAAGAAGGGTACACATAAAGTTTCGAGCCATTTCAGTATAATTTGGCCTAACTTCATTCCTCCAGCAGCTGAGCAGGAGCTCCCGGCGGTGGTGAAGCCAGAGACCCTGACACACAAAACAGAGCACACAGTTGGCCTCAAATACTACTAAGAGGCTCTACATCAAGTTTCAGGCCATTCTTACATCGTTTGGCCCAAAAAGGAAATAACCGTAGCAAAGCCAACTCTCCCGGTAGCGATAGTGTCGTAGATATCAAATCTTCGATCAGAGTCTACGGATGGACTCGGAATACCCCCAAAAGGCTCCATGTCAAATTTCAAGTTAAACCGATACCGTTTGACCCTCTATCAACTCTCAAGAAACAAAATCACACCTCTCGGCGGCGAGAACCACCGAGGCCATCACTCATCAAACAAAGCATATGGGTAGTTTCTATATGCTTCCAAAGGCCTACACGTCAAATTTCAGGTCATTTTGACAACGTTTGACCCAACTTTGACGCTCAGAAGCAAAATCAGGCCTCCTTGCGGCGGAGCTCTCCGAGACCATGACATTGAAATCGAAGCTAATGGATCATCTCAAAATGACTCCAGTAGGCTCCTTATCAAATTTCAGGTCAATCGGACAACGGTTGACCGTATATAAAAGCTCGACATTTTTTCATGGTGAAATCAAGTCTAGTTGCGACGGGATCCAAAACAACTTCAAAACTCAAACAAAAGCCCATGGTTGGTCCTATCTATTGCTCAAGAAGTTTCACCTAAAATTTCAGGTCATTCCGACATCGTTTGACCTACTTTTGGCTTCAGACGGAAAATCGGCAAACTCCGCACAACCAAGTTTTTGGCTTTTTCAGAAAATCGGAAACTTTTGCACTTTGATATGCAAGGATTCTCGTCAAGATTTCTCCAAGAAAATCATGCCAAAATATGTACAAAGATATCAGAAAAAATATCAAAAGAAAAAAGAATCGAAAAAACTACAAAAGAGGCCGAAAACCGGCGACTAAAGGGACAAAAGTCCCCATGGTCGCCGCCGGCAACCCTGGCCCATGGTCGCCGGCGACCATGGAAATCCGGGTTGCCGGATTTTAGCTGAAAAGGTTGTTTTTCCGTCACTTTTCGCTTTTTGAGTTGTTTGGCCCCTGTGGTTTTTCCAAAATCTGATTTTTTGAGCATTATATCCGTTGATCTTCGTCAATATCACGGATCTGCCGCCGAAATCATGGAATCATCATCCGACGCTTCAAAGTCACCAACCGGCCGACCAAGAAAGCACACTTTCTGCCCGACCGATCGAGAAATCGACTCGACAGATGTTGCCGGCTCATTGATATCAACCATTATTTGGAGTTCCATTGCCATCCGACATCAAATAACATGTGGATCCATCGGCGATCATCGCAAAAAGAATTCCAAAAGATGCGGCGCGGCCCGCGACTCTTCAAGCGATTTGGCGACCACTTAATGTTATTAATTGACCCGTTTATGGCAACTTATTGCGGTCATTAACTCATTATTTTGAATGGCCCAATCAGAAGCGAGCAAATATGAGTTATAAGTCAAAGGATTCATGACATTTAAACCATGAAATTCCTCCCATGATGGAGATTAAAAGCAGTTAAAAGCTCTTAATTCTCCACCGGCCAATCAGAAGCCAAGGAAAAGGAGTTACAAAATAAATAAATTAAAACTTGTAACTCCTCCCTTTATGCTTTTTTATGACAATTAAAGGCCATAAGCCCTCCTAAATTGCTACAAAAGGCCTATAAATAGGAGGGCATTCCAAGAACAATCCAAAAGAATCTCCCAGAAAAATCGTCTGAAAGCAACCAATCAAGAATCTCCAAAAATCCAGACACTGCAACAACTTCCTCTTATTCGAAGAAACTCTACTGTAACTAACACCCCAAGGTCCACTCTCCTTCTATCCAACATGGCTAGATGTCGCTCTTCAGCCCGTCTACTCGGCTTTTTATTGGATATAAGACCTCCCCTTAGTCTTTATCTGTTAAAAGTCTGAGGTCCGAGCCAAGCCAAGTGAATCAAAGTATCATGTGTTCTCATCTGAAGGACGATGGTGGAGTCCATAAATGACTTATGACCGTCGATTTGAACGAGTCCCCACAATCTCCTGAGAAATTAGATTTATTTTCTTACTTTTCTTTTGTATCTTGTATTTTTTAAAGAGACAAAAAAATCACAATTCTTGTATTTCATTATTGTTGAGATTTGTAAATTGCCTTCAACGACACAAAATCACCTTCTACAGCACAAAACCGCCTTTCACGGCAAACAAAAGAAAATCGCCTCTCACGGTATTCAGAATCTTTGTCTCTTTTCTTAAAAATATGTGTGCAATGGAAAGTTAGAAAAAA
Organism: Persea americana; assembly: GCA_029852735.1. Classification (NCBI taxonomy): domain Eukaryota; kingdom Viridiplantae; phylum Streptophyta; class Magnoliopsida; order Laurales; family Lauraceae; genus Persea; species Persea americana. The sequence continues at coordinate 26,958,189 of CM056818.1, read as the reverse complement.
GATTGATTTCCTTTCTACTTATGAGGTGGATCTCCGGATCACCATTTCTAAATTCCAAGTAGAATAGAAAATCTGGCATACCCGTACAATCAAAAAATGTTGATGCCCACTTTTCATCCACTGGACGCCGGCAGACCCGGGGCAGAGGAAGGCAAGAGCCAGGGTCCATCATACCCATTTCGTAGAAGCCCAGGAGCAGTCCGTACTCAGCAGTGCGGTCAAGGCAGTTTGACCGGGTTTGAAGACCAGAATTGATTCGAGATTTCTAGAGCCATCTAGACTCAAAATTGCACTCTGTTTTATTGTTGGATTTGTATCAACGAAATCTACAAGGTAGATGGAACGGATTGACAGTTTGACAGGCAAAGAAATTCATCAAGTAGATAGAGCTTGGTTTGAGTGGGAGTAATGACGGACAACACAAACCTCACGATTGAGAAGTTTGATGGCATAAACTTCGAGTACTAGAAGATGTAGATTGAAGATATCCTCTTTCAGGATAATTTCTACTTGCCGCTTGGCGGAAAAACCAAGAAACCTGCAACAATGTCAGATGCAGAATGGGAGGTACTCGATAGGAAAACCTTAAGTGCGATTTGACTATCTCTATCAAAGTTTGTTATATTCAATATATCAAAGGAGAAAACCACAGAGGAAGATCTCCTCTACCAGAAGAATTTCTACTTACCGCTTGAGGGAAAAGCTAAGAAACCTACAACAATGTTAGACGCAGAATGGGAGGTACTCGACAAAAAAGCCTTAGGTGCGATTCCACTATCTCTATCTGTCACGCCCCCAAAAGTGAAACCAGGGTTATGCGTGAGATGAGGGCCAATTTAAAATTTTCCAACACTAATCAAATGCAACATGGCCCCAATCGTGCTCCATCTGGATCGAAGACCACTGTGAGAGATAAACGTTTCCTCGAATAAAACAACAATTAGCGAAAGCTTCATAATCACAAGAGGTATCTCAAAATAAAATAGTTAAGAGCAAAGACTGAAATATTGATTAAAGTTCAATTTGGAGACAGTTAACAAAATATTAATTACAAAATAGAGGCCACATTAAAACTGGGCCTAATCAAAAGATGGACAAAAGAAACCAAAAGACGAAGCTAATTTAGATAAGTTGTGAAAGCTCTCGACACGGGGTCGATACGGCTATACCATGCCGTCCGTACAATAATCTAAGGAGTCATCAGGCTGATCTATATGAACCTCCTCCGCTATCTCCTCCTCGAAGTAGAAGGGCTCGGTACCTATGTACCAAGAGTACCATCATCAGACACAACGGTCGGCAAGCAGATAGATATACAAATCACTCAAAGATATGCAAACTAAAGAGAGTGAATAAGGAACAAGATCAATAAAATGCCAAGCATCGGAATCTAGAACATGCTAACATATACATCTATCAAGATTGGCGGTCCACATGGGTTAATAGTTGGGATCATACCCCATTCAATTAGAGTGTTCAAAACGATACACATTGGCATCTATCCGATTTACAGATGGTCCTCTTTTGGCTCATACGGCTCAGTTCCTGTGGGTTCTGGCCTAATCTTGCCTCAAGGTCCTCTCTTGGCTCATACAGCTTGGTCCCTGTGAGCTCTGGCTTAATCTTACCTCAAGGTTCTAAATTCAAAGTCCTCCCACAGGTGGTGCCCCAGCTGTGTTGAACGTTAACTGCTAAGTGGTGCCCGATACACAGAATCCTAAACAGACATCAGTGAAGGACTAGGCTTTCTTGCGCGAACAAGATTCGCCAAACAATAGAGAAACTACTTTGCTTCTAATCAAATCAGACTTCAAACAGACTTCAGAATAAATAGAATATCAAAGGGGATCCTAAGTCCATCATCTAAGTTCTTCATGTAATCCTAAACAAAGTAAAGTAAACAGAGCTAATGAACATGGACATTTCATGTAGAGAGTACCAAACGGTACCATTCAGAATCAGAAGCGATAAAACAATCCAATCCTAAATCAATTGTTATTCCCGAAGTCCCGTACAATCCTACTCAGTCAACGAAAAGAATAAGGTTCGCGATACCCGAATGAATAGTCTTCGTGTATAGATATAAAGGAGTGTATCCCATTGCCCTATACCTTTTTAAGATTGAGTGAAGTTGAAACCTGAGAAGACTAGAATAACTACAAGGAATCATCTGCTCAAAACATCCCTCGTGCATAGTCAAATGAGTCCAACAAGGGTAATCAAGGTTCTACCTAAGTCCATAGACCAAGGGACAAACCCTTTCAAAAAGGGGGAGTTTCGGTCTAGCCAACAGCAGGTTCGGTTAACAAACAAGTTCGGTTAACCGAGGGTCGACCGACATAGCGACCGACTGCACAAAATGACCAGAAATGAAGTTCTCTGGAATCGGAACCAACAAGTAGCTGAAGTGCGGTTCAATTGACCGACAAGCTGACCGACAGTCCAACTCCTCAATACGTTGTCTTCTAGAATTGGAGCAGACAGGTCACCAAGGGTCACCAAACTGCAGTTCGGTTAACCGACACCCAGGATCGGTTAACTGACTGCTCCCAGAATTCTGAAGAGAATTCTGAGACTGGTTCAAAATTGAGGTGTTCCACTCCGTTCCTTCATTCCCACCTGCAAATAATAAAAAAAGGGCCTTGCCCTCTTCCACATACAATCCCCATCCTCCTCAAGTCCATTCACATCCTCCCATCCATTCAAATTCAATCCATTTAAATCAAATCATAGCCTAATTATAATGTTTTCCAAAATCGAAGACATTTAATGAGCATGTAGTCATCTAAATCATCATCAATCACCAAATCCAAGGAGAGACTAACATATCAAAGTATATATACAAATATCTACTTGCCTTGATGAAGAGTTTGACTAAAAATCCAAGAAGGAAATTTGGGGGAAAAGTCCTCACAAAGCTTCAACTTGCCAAAATGGTTCTCAACCCAAAACCAACTACAAAATGTATGCAAAGGGAGGGGATGAGCTTCTCTAATCCATTTCTGAGCCAAATGAAGAAGATTCACCAAGCTAAAATGCTTTAGAAGCTTACCTAGCCAAAGTTAGTGGATGGAAAACCTAGAAAATGGTATGGTTGAGTTCTTGGAGGCTTGGAGAAGAAGAAATGAAGCTTGGTCGTTGTCACCGAGGCTCCGGTGGCCATAAAGGGGAAGGAGGCAGTGAAGGGGCTAGAAGCTTTGGAGATGGCACAGTGAAATGAGAGAAGAGATGGGATGAATGAAGATGAGTTATATTAGGTTAAGTTAAATGGGTAATTACAATTTAGTCCTTGGTTTCACTAAGGATGACATTTGGGCCTCTTCGACGTGTCAGATCGGAACGCGGCAGAAGACTAAAGTTCATGAAATGTCGAAACCTACCCGATGCACCCAAACTTACAAAAGCTCATAATCTCATAAACACCCCTAAAAACTTCCCAAACTAGCAAACCACCCCCTTACTGTACCCAAATAAACTCAAACTCGCGCGGGACCTCCCACGCAAGATCCACAAGCCAAACTCGACTCGCTAAGACTATAAATGCACTTACTAACTAATCAAGCAATTAATTATAATTAATAGATGGTTAAGGGACGGGGTGTTACACTATCAAAGTCTATTACATTCAATATATCGAAGGAGAAAACCACTAAAGATGTTATGGATGCCCCTATCACGAATACATGAAAAACCTTTCGCCTCAAATAAGCTTTTCTTGATGAGGAAGTTGTTTAACATGAAGATGGTTGAAGGTGGGATTGTTGCTGAATACCTGAACGACTTTAACAAGTCATGAGCCAGTTATCCTTAGAATTCTATGATGAAATTTGTGCTTTGTTGGTTTTATCTTCTTTACCAAACCGCTGGAATGGTATGGTTACATCATTGAGTAATTCTTCAAGATCAACCACACTGAAATTTGATGATGTTGTAAGTGCTATCCTCGATGAGGAAATTTGCAGGAAACCTTCAGGTGAATCATCAGGACGTGCATTGAATTTGGAAAATAGAGGAAGGTCATCTGAGAGAGAGCAAAGTCATGGAAGATCAAAATCAAGGAGCAAGGCAAGATCTTCAAAGGGCAGAATTGAATGTTGGAATTATGGAAAGAAAGGACATTTGAAAAAGGACTATAGAGCTCCACCAAAGAAATACAAGCAAAAGAATGACAATAAGGATAACGAAGCTTCCGCAAATGTCACAGGTGATACTGTTCAAGATGTTTTAATTTTTCTTTTGATTATAAATCTGAATCTTGGGTTATAGATTCTGGTGCGTCCTTTCATGCTACTACACGCAGAGAATATCTCAAAAATTATGTACAATGTGACTTTGGAAAAGTTTATCTTGGTGATGATGAACCTTGTGACATAATTGGCAAGAGAGATATTCAGGTTAAATTGCCAAACGGCAGTATATGGCAATTGAATGATGTCAGGCATGTACCCAGCTTGAAGAGAAACCTCATTCCAGTTGCTTAGCTTGCAAGCTCCAGTCACGTAACTGTTTTTGCAGATGATTTTAGGAAAGTTACAAAAGGGAGTATGGTTGTTGCTTGCGGTAAGAAAGAAAGAACTCTTTACTTGACTAACAGCTCTCTTATGGTCTTTTTTTTTTTTTTTTTTGTACTCACTATGATAATGAGGTTTATGCATTTCAAGATGTTCATACATTTGTTTTCTTGTTTGATGCATCAAGATAAAAGGCTAGAGTCTCTAGGACAAGCCAACATGAATTTTGATTTGGACAAAGTTTAAATGGTTTTGACCTAGTTGGGTTGGAATTTTACAAACTCTTGTCAAGGTTTTCCTAGCATTTAATGCATGATAATTTCCTTTCTATGCATTATTTTTTATTTTTGGGAAATTTGCTAATGCATACCTGTAAATCTTTTGCAAGTTTTGGGATTTAGCTCGCAGCAATGTTGGGCCCTTTTCCAGTCTTGCGGGGTTTTGAGGAGCTTTGCAAGCTTTTAGAGTTTGGAGCTCGCAACAATGTTGAACCCTTTCCTAATCTTATGGAGATTTGAAAAGATTCGCTTGATCTCGCAGTGGTGTTTGAGTTCAAGCCTTCTTCGAGAATCCTCCATTGACATGAGCTCACAGTGATGTTGAGCTCATCTTCAAGCTTCCTATCTTTTTCGGGGTGTTTCCCTTTTCTTCGAAATTTCCCCAGAACCATGCCAAAATTTTGCTAGAAATTTTTTAGCAAAATTTTGTAATTTTGTTAATTAATCTTTTCCTTTCCAACCTTTGCAGGTGGTTCCTCCAGAACAAACAAGGGTAAGGGGCCTGTTACTGACGCACCTCACCGGCTTGCTAGATCTTCCTATGCGGCTGTACAACAGGCCTGGGAGAAGGTTCGGTATGTGGAGAGGAACTTGGAAGAGTGTGACTCCCTCAACCGAAATGAGACAAGGCAGCAATTGATCCCCCTCAAGGATGAGGAGTTCTATAAGATCATGGCAAGCAACCGTTCTTGGGTCATGGATGATCAGAGCATCGTGCCCAAGCCTACCTTTTTATTTGGTGGTGCAGTCCCTGATGACTTGACATACCATAGGAGATGTTTCCAGTTCTCTTACACAGCTGATGGTGAGAAGAGAACTGCTTCTACCAGGTTGACTTTTGATCATACCATCTCGATCATGAGTCTTTCTCCCACATGCTCCAAGAGAGAAGATCCTCCAAGCTGGGCTGGGTGAAGAGAACCAATGTGATCAAGACCGGGGTTTTTGTTGGCGATCCTCATAGATATACGAAGAAGTCGCCTGCCCTTATGGACATGCTGTTGCCTGCCAATGGCTACCAAGGTTCTAATTATCCGTCGGTCAATTTGAGACCGGTGGGCCTTTGTATTTTCAGTGGAGACAGCGGTAATTGGGTGAGGCCTTTTCGACTTCGCTACCATTTTAGTCCTGACTTAGGCTAGGAGTCATGGACTGATCACATCCTGCAGATCGGTGACGCCATTATGAAGGAGGCCAAGATCTTTGATGCGGTCCTTGCTTTTCAAAAGACCGTCATTTTCTCCGACGAAGCTTTCATGGCCAGGTTAGAGTCATTCCTTCCACAAACCAATACATTAGTTGTCAAGAATGGTGAAATTGGTTTCTCTTTGAAGGAGCTGAGCACCATCATCGGGTTGCCTATCCTCGGCAAACTCTATGAGGAGTTCATGCCTATCGACAACGTCCTTCAAGAGCAGTCTGAGGAATTTCAGCTTTTGTACTTTCAGCTCGTCACCTTCTATGATTCTTTGAAGGAAAAAGATGGCTAGAAAGTCAGATCCAATAGTTGGAAGAGTTTTAGCTCTTCATCTCCCAACTTATTTGACAGCGGGGAGTCTTCTGATAGCATGACCCATGAAGTAAGTGCTAAGAATCCGAGTTCGAAGAAGATCTTTGTCACGCAAGGAGATTTGAAGAGTTTCTACGCGAATACAAATGCCATTTGTTCTGACATTGCACTGCGGAGGGATCTCGCTGTTTACCTTACTTGCTTACTGGGTGAGGCTGTTTTTGCTGGAGGAGATGGTACGCTCATTAGGCCGCATTGTATTTTTTCGACTTGCAAGATGGCGTTTGGAGAGTAACTTGCTTTGGTGCCAACTCTTTACTCCTATTTGTGCACCGAACTACAAGCTGCTGCTTTCCTGGTTCGGCTTGGGCTCCCTATGAATAGGGTATTTTCGGCCCATATATCTTACTCGTGATATGTTTACTGCTGTCCTGGCTTCCACCAATTGGGTGCTGCACATGATGATGACCCATTTATGATTCGGTTGGTTAGAGGGACAACCGTCTCCAAATCTCTTTTGTCTGCCCATTTGAGGATCTGACGGTTCAGTGACATTGAGAGAGGGCAGTATTCAGTGAAACTTTCTCCAGATTTGCGAAAGAAGGCTTTTGATTTTGGTGTCTCCAGTGATTCCACCAGGGCAGGGTCGGGAAGACACTATTCTTTGACCAACGCAGAGAAGATGTTGCTTTTCAATATACGTGTTGGTACAATGGTGTACTATAGACATCTTTTTGTCGACATCCAGTCGTATGTCCCCTTGCGTTTTACTTTGTAGTTGGGCTTCTCTCAAGGCGTTGTTGGAGTGCCTTCGAGCATGGTGAACTATTTTGGAGGTTTAAGGATGGGAGAAATGCATGAGCCTTTTATAGTGCGGAGGACGCTCATGCCATGATTTCTTATCCTGAGTTGCCCACTTTCCGGATCACAAGCTTCACAAAGTGGTTCGTGGAGAGCTTTTCAGTGTATCAGGGGCTTTCAAAGAAAGAGCTTAATGTTAAGCGGGCTTTTGGGCAGGGTCTCGGAAGGTCAGATGGCGTCCGACGAGAGGAAGTTTTGATGTTCCTTTCTAGAGAGAAGCATAGGACATGCTCTCTCAATGAGCAAGACGTCATCAAATTTGAAACTGTGCAAGAAGTTCCTGGTGAGGTCTTGAAGCAGCTAGAGGAGAAGGAAGCTGAGCTCAGTGCTTGGATGCAAGCAGAGCAGAGGAGGGCTTCCATGGAGTCCACTGGCAAGAGCAGACCGTCTGGTGAGGGGTTAAGTGAGAGACCTGACTTTGATGGCGAGACAGGTAATTCAAGCAAACCGACCCCTAGAAGCAAGAGGAAGAGAGGGCAGCTCCATAATAAGAAATGGTACGAAGACTCTCCCGATCTGGAAGTCCCTCTTACCATTGATGAGGAGGTCTCAAGGGATGCTGAAGTGCCTGCGGAAAAGAGGAGCCGATAAGAGGAGACCACTGGTGATGGTATGATTCTTCCTTTTTCTCTTTCGGTTTCTTTTCTTTCATGAGAGACTTTTTTGTTTTGATCCACAGCTTTTTTCTTCTAGCCGAAAATGATGACTTGGTGATGCCCGAGGTTCTTGCCGATGAGGCAGTAATGGATTTGATCGCCGCATCTGAAGAAGGACCAAGGGACTGTGGAGTGGTTCCAGAACCTTCACCTGGTATGATTTCTTTTACTTCTCCCTTTTTTTTTTTGTTTTTTCTTTCTATGCCGCCATATGCTGACATATTTTTTGTTTTCTTACAAGCTGACATGCCACAAGATTCCGACTTTGAATCATCCATGGATGCAACTTTTGACGATGCTTCGGATGAGTTCATGAGGGTAGAGAGTATTCCGCCGGTCATCGAAAAAGGTACTTTGTAGTAATAACCCCGATGATAATGAATTTTCAACAGGATTATATTCATACCTTTTCCATCTTTCATTGGCAGGTTGTGAAGCGACAAGAGAAGTTCCTTTGTCTTCTTCAGGGCCAGAGCAGGGGATGCCAGTGGTTGATCCAGACATATGGACTTCTTCTACCAGTTTTGATGCAACAGAGGTGAAACCTTGTGATGAGATTCCTTTGCCAGTGTTTTCAATTGGAAAGAGCTTATTGATTACTTCTCGAATGAGGCATGACGGCCGATGGAGCGGGGTGAGACTTCATCTGGGCCATCTCTTCAATATGCAAAGAGGGTGTTGAAGAGCGTCATGAGTTCATGGATCGAGACTCTCTTCTGGTCATTTGGAAGGTGGGTTTGGCATGATCAAGCATGTGCAGGAGATACTTGCCGAGAGTGAAAATGTTAGTCTAAACGTCGTAAGTGCTAGAGATTTTGTTGATGAGATCATTGCATTAGGCAACAAGTGTAACGCCCCAAGATCCGGGGGCCTAGAATCTCGGGACGCTACGAGAAAGTACCCAAGAGAAGCTGAAAATCCAATAATATAATCAAGTATGAATCTCATATGAGCAAGTAAATGGACAAAGCCCTAAAATTTTATTTCACTTTAAAGGATTACAATGTACTTTTCGTAATTAAACTAGTTATTCAATCTTAGGCCATCACGGCTAGATATAAGAAAAAGGAAAGAATAAAGATCTATATGATAGACACCTCTCGATGTACCAACTGCATTGCTCTCTGAACCCAGCGGCAACGGATCAACCGCCAAGGGACTCTACCAATCAAAGAAAGCGGAAGAAAAGATACTTGAAAACACCAATGATTGAGTCAGGCTCGATGAGCCAGGCAAATAGGCATGTTTAGAGGGTAATAAATTATTTTAACAAATCTGGAAGAAGACCATGCCTGATCCCAGTTGACCTACGTGATTAGTATCTTGATAATAATATAGAATATTATAGTGCAATAGAAACAAAGTGGAGTGTAGTGCATGAACGATAATCAAGATAGTAATATAACAGATGTTGGATACAGCGTGTCAAGTAGATAAGAGAAGTCATCATCATCAATAAACCATATAATTCATAAAAGCACAGCAGTGTCATCAGTAACAAAAGTAACAGGGGGAAATGGCCCTACCATATCCACAACCATCGTCTCTAGATCCATCCGTAATAATGTCGGCTGTTAAAGACACTAAGCAACGACATCCACAACACTTAATAATCATTCAACCAATATACATACAAAGGATCAGACAAGGGCATGTCCATAGTTGAAGTACAAAGGACATGGGAGGTCAGAGCCAGTCCATCGTTGTCGTCCCGACAACTGTCAATGAACATCAACCATGGGGGTCATAGCCACCCATCACTATCGTCTTATCGAATCGGAGTGTACAAGAGTCCATCAATATTCATAACAACAGCCAAGTCCCAGCCATTGGTCTTACGTGCTCAGTCACTCATCCATAGCCACAGCTAAGTACCATCCATTGGTCTTACATGCTAGATCAACATCACCATCCATCAACACCCGATCCAAGCGCCAGCAGTCTCAGTACCCCTCCCACACTGGTACCTACTGTGTCATCCAACAATATCTCAATATCAATGTCCATGCCGGCATCATAACCCTCAGTAGACCAATCGTATATCCACAAATCCTACAGACCACTAGGTGGGGGTACTCCAAACTGGATAGCTTTATCATCATTAATATATGACGATATTAGTCAAGGGCATGAGGCACAGAGTTTGGGTATAAGTAATCGATCCTTATTATTCCCGATAGTTAATCATGCATATCTTTGTAAACTCCACTTCTTGATATGCTTAATTAACATTATCTCATTATACAGTCCATCCATCAATATTTACCGTTAAGTTCCCAATATTACAGGTCAGGACTTCAAGTACCATGTTCTGACATCTCATCCAATACGGACCGTGATTATGGGTCAGTGCCTAAGTGCAATGCCCTGATTTTAGTACCTCTCAAGGCCAACATCCAAGGCACGGAGCTAACAGCCAGCCTCAATGTCCGTTTCATCAACATAAGTACCACATGTCACAAATCTATCGATGATTGCTGCCCTTTATTCAGGTCTAGGGTCCCACTTCACCTAAGACAGTGATCATGGAGTCTCAGATGCTTATTAAGTATCCTTGGTGCTCCTGAAAATATTTAGCATCATAAGACATCCATAACCATTGAATCGGGTTCCGCTTACAACCCTAGACCTTACTTAAGTGGCTACACGGGTCAAGGTTAAGTACGGCCCTTGACTCATGTTTAGCGTATCCCAAACAGTCCAAATGGAAGGTCAACGGGGCCCACACATGATCCAATCATGAAAGGAAACCAAATATAGAAAATCACTCTTTCCAATGTACCAGGTCGACATCACGAGTCCACGGGTCAACCTTGTACTCTGTGGAAGGGGACAGCTAACTGGGAGTCAGAAAAACAGTTTGCAGTGTCCCCAGTCGACCCTCCAAGTCGACCGGGTGAACTACAGGCATTTCCACAAACATCTGGCAGGTGGGAAAGAACTGCTGTGTGGCCAGTCGACCAGGCATACTGGGTTCTGTACCCAGATGTGGTTTTCTACTCTCAGTTGAGGAGAAGTTCCCTGTGTGCCCGGTCGACATCCTTAGTGACCAGGTCGATCGGGTACACACAAAATTCTCAAAATCAAGATTCTGTCTTCTTCCATTTTCTACCAAAACTCTATCAAATTCATCCCAGATCTACACTGATCACCTCCAAACAATAAACACCCCTCCCACATCATGATCTCATCACAAATGGGCCATTTATCTTCCAAATGAGGGATTCTCATCCATCAATGGCCAAAACACATATAAAGAGCTTAGAAAGAGAAGGATCTATACAACATAGCATCCATAATACCGTCAAAATACAGAAATCAATCTAAATATCCATTCAATACAGTAATTAGAAATCTAAGCATGTTAACCAATTTATTTAAGGACCCTAAGCATGTCTACTTGCTTAATTAGGAAAAAAATTCCTCAATTAGCTTGGCTTTACTCCAATAGCTCTAAGATTACCCCAATAGTTGAATCTACAATCCCTACATTCATTCCCAAAGAGAGAAATGCATAAGGAAGAGAAATCTAAGAGAAGTGTCAATTTTATAAGGAAATTAGAAAGGGGGATGAAGATTACCTTTACTTGGAGAGGGAAGAGAGACCTAAGAGATGAGATGAGCTCCTTAGCTTGTAGATGGTTAGACATAGATGAGGCTCTTGCTTCTAGTAATTGGAGGGCTAAAATCTAGAGCGAGAAAAACCCTAATCTCTAACTTAGAGAGAGAGAGAGATGGGAATGAAATTATAGTGAAATGAGAGGAAGAGAGTGTAGGAAATGTTTGGGAAGTTTGTAGTATATTTCTTTTATAAGAATTAGTGGAATGGAAGATGTCCAAGGTGCCCTCCCTTGCTAGTGTAAGTTTAGGATAATGATGGGGGTATTTGAGGAATATTAAAATGGAATGACCAAAGGGTCCTTCGTTGCTAATAGAAATAAAGAATAAGGATTATGGTAGTTTATGTACTCATATATAATGACTAAAGTACCCTCAAATGAGTGGTTGTGAAGAAAGGAACCTAAGGGCAATAACGGTAAGCTATTTATAATGACAAAAGTGGCCATATTTATTTGGTTGACAATAAAGGAGGCCAAGGTCATTTAAGGTATTGGGATTTTCAAAAATGAGGAAAAAAGTCTGGTTGAAAGGACTAGAGTACCCTCATATAAAAAATGGGTTAATGAATTAGGCCATGGGTAGTTGGGTCATTCCAAGATAAATTGCACAACTCTATAAGGAAAACCCATATATGATTAAGATGATAACTAAGACTTCTAATTAGATAATTAATTCTAGAAAAACACTATTAATCTCATAAGGGTCTTAATGTTACAATCTAGGCTGAATTAATGGGAATTACTAACTACTCATGCTAATCATCTATTCAATAGGATAATCTAGGGTTGACTTGGTGATGTGATCAATATCAATCATAAAATACCGCAAGTGTACGTGTGTCTAGATGAGACAGTGGCAAGAGGGGTCGAACCTATAGGGAGCTTATTAGAAAAACTTTTAAATTAAGAAAACTAATTAGCTAAATATTAAAGAAAGTTTTGAGTATTTAGAAATAAAAGAAAGCAACCAATTTAGAAAGATGAAAAACTACCAATTAATGAAAGTGATTAGAGCATAGGAATCCAATAAGTATCCGCAAATTATTTATCAAGTAATCCTAATTTGTTCCAACTTTTACTTCAAATCAAAGAAAATCAATGTTTTTAATTTGGAAAATCTAACTTTTAAAATCCCTTTTCAATCATAAAAATTCAAAACTCAAGACTTCTTTCATCTCATAAAAGAATAAAAATAATTTAAGAACTACCCATCAAAAGTTAAGATAAACCATCAAAAGATCTAAATCCTAAGTATGGCCTATCAAACCTAAGTATGAATAGTCAAAAATCAATTTTTATTTTCAGAATTTAAGAATGGAGATTTACCTAGGGCACGAAGACAAACGTATTAATCATTAAGCACATAATCATGGAACACAAATTAGAATTACTAAATAAATAAAAAGAAGTTACTTACCTTCATCCATAGCTCTAATCAAGAAAATTAGCCCACCATTACAAAGAATGCTTCTTGATTTGTCATTAAAAATTGCATCTCTACAACTACTCCTTCACAAAAATTCTTCTTCAAAATAAATCCTTGGACATGGCCCAAGGCTACGAAAATTTAAAAAAAAAAAAAAAAAACACTAATGGAAAACAAGTAAGGAAGAAAATAAAGAAGGGAATTGGAGAGAGGGCTAGATGTGAAATCTTGCATCCCCTTTTGGGTTGGTTTTATAGATGTTGATGCCTCCTTTTTAGCAAAGAATCTCCTCTCTTTTAGGACTTGTTTCTTTATTTGGAAAGATTTCTTGCTTAGGACTCAAGTTAATCTTCACACTTGGAAAGAGTTTGAATTGGAGAGGATTTGCTACTAAATATTGTCTCTTGAGCTCCAAGTCTTGCCAAATTGAACTCCTCAAACATCTCTCATGTTGCCAATTTAGAAAACTTTTTGCAATTCTCGCATAGAATTATAATAGCCAACTTCCCAAGGTCATATCTCCTTTAATATAGCTCCGATTTATGCAATCTTGGACTCCACGGATATCTACTCGAAAAGAACTTTCCAACAATAGGTAGATTGTATCAATCTGACACACATTTTGAGAGTTATGGCCATTTCAATTTGCTGCCCCTGAAAAATCAGGGAATAATTGTGCAATTAAGGAAACTTCTATGTTTGGCATGCTATGGGATGTATGGGACCCATGTTGGACGTCCATGGCATGCTTGGACTCTTTCTTTGCTTGCTTATTTGGTTTCCATTCCATCTTTGAGATTTTCCAATCTTTCTAACTCCACTGAGATGTCAAGATGTGTGGGCCCACCATGAAGCGTGTCACGCCTTTGATCTCTCTTAAATTTCATCAATGCAGGTCCCATTCTTGATTTCTCCTACAGAAATTAAATTAAATAATGTCAATAATAATCAAGTGTGAGGAATCTAGATGGACTATGCATGGGACCCTACATGCCTACTTAATGCATAAAAAATACTCAACTCTAAAAAAATAACACATGGTGTCAAAATTAGAAGGTATGCATTAGTAAAGTCAAAAGAACTAATTTTTGGGTGATGAATGAGATGAAAATCCATAATTTCACAAAAGTCATGCAATGTAATAAATTTTGACCAAATTTGACTAAGATTCCAACTTTGATGCTCAAATGCATGAAAACATGAAATTAGGTTTAATTCTATGCAATTAACCTAATTAAGTCTACAAATGCATATGAAATGATGAATGAAAGCTACAATTTTGTGGACTTATCACTTGGTCAAATTGGGTCCCACTAGGAATTTCCAGGGACGGGTCATTACAATAAGTGGTCTAAGACGGAGAGCTTTCCAAATAGTGACTTCTTCAGGGAGATATTTTTTAAGCCTTCCAGCAAAGTCAAATCCGAACTGGATGAGATCTCGTGGACTCGGAAGCAGTTTGTTAGGGAGAGGAACGTTACCGTGTTGGCTATCATTGAGCTGACAGAAGACCTTCACTATCTTGGTAGGGAGGTCATTGAGGCCAGGCAGTGCCTTGAGCAATTGGAGGAACAAGCCGCTGCCAAGTGGACTACCATTGTGGAAGCTCGTGCTAAAGAGGGGATTCTCATTCGCCAGGTTGAAGAAGTCGATAGCAATCTTTGGAGGGAGACTCAGGAATATAAGCGATAGCAAATTCTCTGGGAAGAGCTTCCTCTTGTTGATATGGGTCGCAGCGTTCTGCTGCATTTTATGGCAAGCTTTTGAAGGAGCGTGGTCTAGAAACTTTGAAAGCCAAGGCTAAGAGGTTGCTTAAGGAGTTGAATCTTTGGCTGAATGCCATGTTAGATTGAGCTCTTGGATGTTTTGTAACAAACTTTCTTTTCCCTTCTTTGTTACCACGATGTATAAACATTTTTGGTACTCTATTTTTTGTACTCCCTCCTTTACTTAAACCATTTTTTATGACAACAAGTTTAAGCAATAGTTGAGTGGGAATGTTTGTTTGAAAATTTAATCAAAAGGTTCTCATTTTGAGAAAATCTTTTGTCAACGGGTTGTTTTTGGGCATGAAAATCAGATTTTGTCTCAAAAAGCCTGGTTTTTTTATGGCTTGAAAGCCGAATTTTAAGATGGCAAGAAAGCCAAAAGGGTTTTGTTTGTGGCATGGAAGCCAAATTTTGGTTTATGGCATGAGAACCCAAATTTTGTTTGCGACATGAGAGCCAAGTTTGTGGCATAAAAGCCGAATTTTTTGAAAACCAAGTTTTGTTTTTTTTGCGTGAAAGCTAGATTTTTTTAATTTTTGGCATGAAAGCCGGGTTTTGTTTCGGCATGAAAGCCGAGTTTTTGGTTTGTTGGCTTGAAAACCGGATTTTCGGCATAAAAGCCGGGATTTTGGTTTTAAAAAATGCAAGTATCTTCTAAGAGTCACTTTGTTGCTGAATGGTATTACAAGTATTGATGCAATGTCACCTTCTTTCTCATTCGGTTGAGAGTATCGATGGAATTTCGCCTCCTCGCGAATTTGGTGCAAGTATCGATTGAGCGTTGCTTCCCTGCTGAATGGTTTTGCAAGTATCGATGAAATGTCGCTTCCTTACTCATTCGGTTGCGAGTATCGATGGAATGTCGCCTCCTCGCGATTTTGGTGCAAGTATTGACTAAGAGTAGTCTCCCTGCTGAATGGTATTGCAAGTATCGATGGAATGTTATTTCCTTGCTCATTTGGTTGCGAGTATCGATGGAATATCGCTTCCTCGCAGTTTGGGTGCAAGTATCGAGTAAGAGTCGCCTCCTTGCTGAATGGTATTGCAAGTATCGATGGAATGTTGCTTCCTTGCAATTTTAAAATTTTGAAAGTATCGCTCCTTCTAATTTTTGGGTTTTGCGAGTATCGACTAAGCGTCGTTTCCCTGCAGTTTTTAAAATTTGATCGTTTTTGAAATTTGGGTTGTGGATATCAACTGGAATGTTGTATCTCCACGATTTTTGAAATTTTGTAAGTATTGACGATGTGTCGCTTCCTTGCAATTTTGAAATTTTGGAAGTATTGAATGTGGTTTGCATCCTTCCGATTTTGGGGTTTTACGAGTATCGACTGAGAGTCGCTTCCCCGCAGTTTTTAAAAAACCTTTTTTTGTGTTAAAAGACACGATGGTCGTAAATTTTGACCTAAAACTATTTTTTGTGGTAAAAGTCAAGGTGGAAATCCCTAAGTCCTGATTTTTGTTTCAAACCATGAATTTTGGATTCAATGATCGAAAATTTTGGTTAAGTTAGGGAAGAGGCTCCTATACTTGGATTTTTGGATTGGATTTTTTTTTTTAACAATGAAACGATGAAAGTAAGCATTGTTTTGAGTTTTTTTTAGAAATTTCAAATAAGGATGAAAATTCCAAAAAGAGTGGGTTTGACGAGCAAGTACCTAGGAATAGGCTTTGGCCATGCAGGCATCACTCTGACCCAGTACATGAAGTCTTCAAAGGTAGTACCACTTCAAGAACTTGCCGTTAATGGACAGCATACATTTGTCACCCTCCACATTTAGGAGAGTGTATACGCCATTGGAGAAGACTTTGTCGATGACGTACGGTCCCTCCCTTTTTTTGTTTAAGTTTGCCTTTGGATTTATGGGCGAAGACCATTGGCCTTTTTACTGCAAGAACCAAATCACCCATTTTGTCGGTGCGTTGCTTGACCTTCTTATCGAAAGATCCTGCCATGCGTGCTTGGTAAAGCTTAATGCTTTATAAAGCTCCGAGTCGTCTTTCATCGAGATTATCCAGCTCTTGGGGTCTCAATTTTACATTGCTTTGTTGCGTCATGTCATTTTGCAGAGATACCATTAAGGAAGGAATTTTCACTCCAAAGGGACAACAGCTTCACATCCATAGACCAAGGAGAATGGTATGCAGTGGGTTAGTCCTCGAACGGTGGGTCGATAGGCCCACAAAGCTTTTGGCAACTTGTCGCCGCAGTCTCTTTTGTGACTAGAGACCATTTTCAAGAGGATTTTGCATAGTGTCTTGTTAAAGGCTTCTACTAGTCCATTCGCTGCCGGATTATATGGAGTCGAAGGACAACTTTGGATTTTGTATTTGTCGCATAACTATTAGAATTTGTGATCCTGGAATTACGGTCTGTTATCATGGACGAATCTTTTAGGTATGCCGAAGCGACAAATAATGTTGGTGCACAAGAATTGAAGGACTGATAAGGTTTTCATTTTGCTAAACGCAAATGCTTCTGACCACTTGGAGAAATAATCCGTAGTGGCGAAGATAAAGCAATGACCTTTGCTTGATGGGAGAGAGATAAGACCTATGATATCCATACCCCAGGTTTCGAAAGGCCATAAGATCGCTATAGGATGTAGCCACTCTGGAGGCATGTGGACATAATATCCATGAACTTAGCATTGTTGGCAGCGCTTAGCAAATTACATCACGTCAGCTACCATGGCAAGCCAGTAATAACCTAACTTTTTAATTGATCGTAGAGCTTAGGACCAGCTTGATGGGCTCCACAAAGACCAGCATGAACTTCTTTGAGTGTTTCTTTGGCCTCTTTTTGTGACAAGTAGCTTAGAAGTACTCCATTGGAGGATTTTCTGTAAAGCATTTTCGAAGGAATATCCAAATGAAAGTTTGGGGCTCGTCATTGAATGCCTATCTTTTGGATCTTCAGGTAGGATTCCGAACATAATGTAATCAATGAACGGATCCCTCCAGTCACTGATTGGAGGTCTAAGGATGGAGATCTGACTTCCAACCACTCAGTGGCATTCAACAACTGCTTGATGTGTGCTAAGAGAAGAAAGGATCCTTCTTTCACACACTGTAATTTGCATGTTTTCCCATTCTTGGATTGCCATAGATGCTGCAAGTCCAGCCAGGGCATTTGCATGGACGTTTTTACCTCTGACGATGTGGGTGATGTGACAGATATCAAATATTTGTAGAAGCGATTGTGCCTTATTGTAATAAGGCAACAGATCAGGCTTCTTGATTTCATATTTCTGATTCATCTGGTTGACGATCAGTTAAGAGTCCCTAAAGGCTTCCAGCACAGTGATGCCGGATTCGAGGGCAAATTCCAATCCTACGATCAGAGCTTGGTATTTAGCTGCATTGTTTGAACATGGTTCCAGTAGCGAGATGCATGTGGAATCATGTATTTGTCAAGGCTAACAAAGATGCCAACTCCCGATATCAGCTTTCCCTTTTTCATTTGTCCTGGTTGCGCTATCAAAGTACATGTCCCATGAAGCATTTAATGAGGAAGTCTCTACATTGTAGATAGGTTCGTCTGGGAGATCATCATTGAGTGAAGAATCTTTAGGCAGTGGATGCCCTGCGAGAAAGTCTACTAGAGCTTGGCCTTTAATTATTCTTTTGTGGTACATACCTAATATCAAACTGTGATAGAAGGATAGACTATTTTGCCATCGGGCATTGAGGGAACCTGCTTTTGTGACAAGGACCTTCAAGAGTTTGATCATCGAAATCAAGTAGACCGTATTGGACAAAAGGTAATGATGTAGCTTTTGTATAGCAAACATCACTGCCAGGCATTCCTTTTCTACTAGAGAGTAGCGATGCTCTATACCTACCAACATGTGGCTGAGGTAATATAGAGCAACTTGTTTTCCCCCATTATTTTCTTTTGCTAGTAGAGCTCCCAAAGAATGGTTGAGGGCTCTTGTGTACAAGATGAATGGTTTTCCAGTTGCGAGGGCAGCCAATACTGGAGGTTTAGTCAAGTATGACTTAATGTCTTGAAATGCAACTTCACATTCAGCATCCCAAATAATGTCCACACCTTTCTTCATTAACCGAGAAAATGGATTGCACTTCCCTGATAGGTTGGAGATAAACTGTCGGATGTATGCCAATCTTCCTTAGAGTCCTTTTAGTTCTCTTACTGTTCTTGGGGATGGCATTTCTAGGATAGCCTTGACTTTGATGGAGTCAAGTTCTATTCTGTCTTTCCGAACTATGAATCCGAGAAACTTACCCGATGAGACACTGAAGAAGCATTTCAGGGGATTCATTCGCAGTTTGTGTTTGCAAAGTCGGAGGAAGACTTCTCGAAGATCTTTGAGATGATCTTCTTTCCTTTGGCTTTTGACAGCGAAGTCATCAACATAACATTCAATCGTCTTGTGCTGCATATCTCGGAATATCTTCATCATAGCACTCTGATATCTTGCACCGATATTTTTCAGACCAAATGGCATGACAGTGTAGCAATACACGCCAAACGAGGTCTAGAATGATGTGTGCGTTTCATCTTCAGGATGCATCTTTATTTGATTGTAACCAGAGAAGCCATCCATGAATGTCATTCGCTCAAATCCGCAGGTATTGTCAATCATCACCTCCGGTATGAGAAGCGGGAATTCATCTTTAGGGCATGCACTATTTAGGTCTCTATAATCAATACAGACCCTAATCTGCCTATTTTTCTTTGTCACGGAGACAATATTGGCCAACTATTCAGGATGCTGCTCCTTGCAGATGAAGCCAACACTTTTGAGTTTCTGAACTTCCTGTTCAATTTTGTCCATCACATCAGGATGGAATCTTCTTTGGCCTTGTTTTACAGGCTTGATATATTTTTGCAGATTGAGCTGGTGGACTGCTATTTTGGGGTCTAAACCAGGCACTTCAGCATGAGACTATGCAAAACAATCAACAAACTCATGAAGAAAAGTGATATACTCGGGTAACTCATCATCCTTTATATTCTTACTTATGAATATTGGATGTGGGTTATCAGATGTTCCCAAGTCTATCTTTTGAATTAAATCTTCTGTTGGAAGGTTTGAAAGTGGTTCCTCTATAATGTTTTCGGAGGCTTCCAACTCAACAAGACCTTCTGGAGTTCCAAGGGTGTTTTCAGACCAAGGCCCTTCTTCTGTCCATGGGTCTTCTTGATTGGTAATCTTCTTAAAACTTGTTATGAGATAGTCCCAATCATCTGCTGAAAATGGGTCAAAGTAGGACACTTCTTTTGGAGATGATGGTTCTTCTGGATCAAAAAATTGTATACCTTTGTCATCGAATAATTCCTCTTCATCGTCAGAGAAATCGTACCAATTGGATGAACTTCCTAGATCGTTGACGGGTGACTCCTCAAAAAAATATCCAGGGAGATCGATGTCTTCATGGACACGAGATGTTGAGGCTTGGTTGGCAAATCGACTTTGCAACCTTTGTGTCAATTGTCTAGAGGGAGTGTCAGGATCAAACCCCAACCCATGTGAAAACTTGTCTTTATGACGGTGGAGTTTCCAATCCTCCAGTTGGCTTTTGGTTAGGGTGGGTTCCAACGGCGTGAGAATACAATGGCCACCTCCCAAATTGATTGGATTCTGAGCATCATAGCCCATTTCTTCATGATAGCTTATACCATCGGACTATACAGGGATAGTTGAGGCATACCTTCATTTTGGAAAGGTTCAAGCGAAGAATTTGATTAAGAAGCTTCCGATTTGTGGAAGAAGATTGGCCTTCCTTCTGCCAAAACTGCCGAAACAATGAAGGAAGCAAGCGCAGGGTCTTCTATGTCAGCAGGTATCTCCATTGGAGTGAGAGCAGGTTGAACTTGCTGAGTATCAGCTTGGCTTAACGGTGTATCGTCTTCTGGCTCTGAGTCTGAATCCATGTCATGCATGATAGACACGAAGGAGACAACAAACTTGCCCCCGGACTTTTGTTTTGTCTTCTTTGCTTTGGTGGTGATTACTGAAGGCTTTAAAGATTTGAGGGAGACAACGAAGGGAGATTGACTACTCTCTTCGGATTTGACGGAGGGTTTGCTTTCTTCCGATTATTGCTAAGGAACTTTGCCTTTATCTTTCTGGAGATTTTCATCAAAGGGTGTTATTTTTTCCTCCTTTTCTTCTTTTTCATCCTTGTATACCTGAGAATCTGCAAAATGAACTTCTTTGCCTTTGAAAGGCTTTCTGTCTGCAAACACTCTATGTATCAAGCCATCGTCACCAAGGAACTTGATGCACTAATGTAGAGTTGAAGGGAAGACACCATTCTCGTATATCCAGGGGCGTTTGAGAAGGATGATATAGCATGAAGGGGTCTTTATTACATACACAGTGACTTCAGAGATAAGATTACCTATTTTTTAACTTGAACCTGATTTTACTGCTAGGCCTTTGAGTGCTCCCATCGTATCCAAAAATGGATACAAATGTGTGACGTAGCTTGCTAGGTGGGATACTCAGCTCTTCGAGTGCCGAAGTAGAGATGAGGTTGAGTGCAGGACCTGGGTTGATATGGACTCTATGTATTGGGGTCTCTTTGATGTACTATGTGAAGTACAGGGGCCGGTTGTACTTTGTCTCGCCCAGCAGGAGGTCTTCCTTATCGAAGGCGATGGTCGCACTTGCTACTTTTTGAATAGAGAGGCATTCAATGCAAGATCCCTCGGTTTTCTTCTTTTCTCCTTTTGAGGAAGTATCTGATTTTTTGACCTTGTAGTCCATTTCAATTTGTAGGACTTGTGGAGCATGTTCGTCGACATCCACATTCAACATTTACAGTTCTAAAATGAGATTATCACGAGTGTGTGGAGACATTCGTAATAAGTCAATGATATGCAATGGTGCGGGTATGTTTTTGAAGTGCTCAATCAAGTCATACTTGAAAGCCTCCTTGAGACCTGCATTTTCATTATTGTTGCCACTTGGGGCATTTGCAACTTGTTTTCCAGAATAATTTACATAAGAAAAAGAAGGTTAGTTGTAATTTTTGTGGTAGTCTCGGCCAGAGCGGGTACCTCTACCAACTTCAAGAGCTTCTGGAGAAGGTTCTTCGTTTGGAAGATCACCCTCAGGATCAAAAAGTTGATCCTTCTCATTTGCTGAAGACATTTTAATGTCAGCATTACCGTCCTCAGTGATTACTTGTACGGAGCATTTTTTTAGAACAAGTCTTGAACAGCATCCATCAACTTTTCTTGTTTATTAAACAATTTATCGGTCCAGACATTACCTGCAAGGTTGGTATCTGGGAACAATTGACCGGGTTTTCATTAAAGAAGACTTCCTCGATCGGAACTTCTTCAAAATGATCGGTCGAAAGAGGCATGAGTTCAAATGTCACAGTTTTAGGAGACAAAGCCTGAGAAGGTGATATCTTAGTGGATGTCACTTGAGAAGATGTAGCCCCGGAAGATATACTACTAGATGTGGTCTGAGAGTATGTGTCTTCGGCAGATGAGGCTTCAGAGGAACTATCTTCCTGAACTATCACATTGCAGGTTGCTCCGGCAGGAGACATTCCTAGAATGGATTGCTGGGAATCGGACTCATCCTCGGATGTAAGAGGATCATCAATCCATTAACTTTCTTCATTTTCAGGAGTTACCGGAGGAGGTACCTGTAGATTTTCAGGGACTTCCGGTTCTAAATTTTGATTGTGACGAAGCTCATTGTTACGATCTTGCTCTTGTACTTCGGCAAGACGTTGCAAGATCCTCGCATTTTCTTAAGGATCATGCATGGGAGCCAAATCTTCTTCTTCGTCTGCTGCTTGTGGTACATCCTGATTGGATTCCCCTTGTGCAAGGGTGGATGCTGGGTCAATATCAGCCTCTTGGTCCTCTTTATCATCAGACCAGGACCCTAGTGACTGGAATGGATTATACTAGATTACTGGTATGAGGTGAGGTTCAGGAACCCGTTCTTCATCGGAGAGGTACTTTCCCATTCCAAGGGATTCTTCTTACTCATTTGTGTCACTGAACTCATATCCACTCAAGGAGAATCCAATCACTAAATTGCAAGAGTATGATGCCACCTGTGTAGTTTCGTTTCTGAGCTGTGGTTGCATGAAATCACTAAGAGTGAATTTTCTTTCCGCCTTTGAAGCCTTGGGAAATGACTCTTCTGTTGCCCTTAGTGAAGTGGTAGAGGAGGTCTCTACCTTTTCATGGACTTCTTGTTTTAGCTAAGCCTTCTCCTGGTGTTTAAGCTTGCGGAGATGTCTCCTGGCTTGCCTTTGCTGTTGAGTGGTCGGTTTTGTTTTGACAACCTCCCAGTTTTCATTTTCAAGGAGATTGAGATGTACCTGTATGGGTTGTCCTTCTGGTGTTGGGTGAGGGACTAGTTCTTTGGACATTTGAATTCTTTTTATCACCTTGAAGGAAGTAGTGATCTTATCCTTGGGTGACTTTGATGTTTGTCCGTATGACACCATGTTGACGGAGGCAGACCCGTAGTTTTTGTCAAAGGTAATGACTCCACTTTTCCACATCTCGTTGATTTTCTCTCTCACAACGAAGCATTGATTTAGAGGATGCGAGATCATTTGATGGTATGGAAAATATCGGGGATTGTTGGCTTTGCCAACATCTCCCGGTCTTTCGGGGTCAGGCAACCATTTGCTAAGAAAACCTCAAAGATTTCTTCAATATCTTCATTGAACGGGTATTTCTTTTCTACTCGTTCTTTGAATGAATCAGAGAGTTCAGGTTTCTTACATGCAATTTTGTTTTCAGGTTTCTTTGGAGGCTAAGGAGCTGACTTAGTTTGCACATTGAGAACCTCCTTTGTCTTTGGTTTTGAAGTTGTAATGGTGGTCGGCTCTTTCTTTGATGATTTCTGACTATTGAGGTCTTTGATCATTGTTTCAGTCTCCATTGATGCTTTTTGGAGTTCTCCCAGGTTCTTTGATTTATTGCCGATGATCATGGAGCGAATCATTGCTCTCATTTTGTTACGACAGATGTCAACCAGCGATGCTTGTGGCAAAACGTCTGAGCATTTGTACGCCATTGCCTTCCACTTGTAATTGAAGTCGTATGTTAACTTATTCTCTCCCTGTTTTAGGCTGCAGAGCTGAGCTATAATAACAGGATGATCCTCACATTTGAAGTGTGTAAGACCCCGATCCAGGTTTAGTATGTTTAATTACTATTTTAATCGCGATTAGTCTCTAAGTGGGATTAGAGGACGACGAGCTTGGATTTTTAGTTAGATTAGAATTTTGAATAGCTTTGAAAAATTTTGCTCGCGTTGAGTCTGGTTTAACTGGGCTTGGGGTGGCCCATATGATGCGTCTACGAGTGGGAGTTTGGCTTTGGTTTTTGGAAAATATTGGTTTCTCTATTTTGGATTTGTTATTTTGGTCTCAACAGCTTTCATGTTTGTTCTGTTTGCATTCGAATCCTAGAAATTGCGTTTTTTGAGAAAAAGGGTAAAACAGTCTTTTCAAGCCTAAATATGTGCATAAATTTTAAATTTTGAAAATCATGAGGAAAATATACCTTTCGAAAACTAGATTTTTCGACGATCAATTTTCTATTCTTCGTCGACTTCATTCGGGACCCACAAATAGGAGTTTTAAGCTCTTAAAGTTTTACGTCCAAATGGGACCCACAAACCACTTGATGTTTAAAAACCCAAATCGCGTTGTTCATCTTCTTCATTTTCATTCTCTGCTGCAACGAAACCAAAGAAGTGCAACGAAACCAAAGAAGACTCTTTCTTTTTCTCATCTTCCCTCCTCTGCATGTCTTAGAAATCTAACCCAAAGTAGAAATCTAACTTCACCATTCTCTTCTCCACCCTCTTAGCTGCCCATTGATACTCTTTTCAAGAGAATCCAACTGCGTTTTCTTTATTCTCCAAGCACTCCTTCCTATTTAGAGTTCCTCAAGGTAAGCAATGGCTTCCCCCCTTCACCATTGAGTCTATTTGATCCTATAGAAGCCCATTATCATGCATGCAAGGGTTTTCATGGAGAACTCCCTTGTTCTCCAATTTTTATTGATTTTGAGTGAGTTTTTCTATGGGGATTTTGGTGTAGGTTTGAAGCTTGGCTGTGTAGGAGATATTTGGAGTGTTTTGAGACCCATTTGGATTTGAGGCAAGTGAATAATTAGATTGAGAATGCATGCTAGAAAAGTTTATCTCTCTTTACATTTTCTGATTTTGAAATGTCTATATCCTGTAATGGTTGCTTGATTTTGGAAGCTTGGAATGGTTTTTTTTTTTTTATATTGATGCTATTATAGGTGATGTTTTAATTGTATGGAATTTTAGTTCTATTTTAGTCAAACAATTTGGTGATCCTTGAGTGATCTTATTCAAATTTTGAATTTTGTTTTCTTCTCTCTTTGTTATTTGATTGGGATGTATGGTGATGGTTGTGGTTGAATGGAAGTGATTGTTTGAAGAAGATGTTTGAAATGGTGTTGGAATGGAGCTTAGGAATGGTGGAAATGAAGGGAAGATAGAGTACCATAAATAACAGAGTTTTTTGTAATGGGCTTACAGCTAGTGGGCTGCCCGCTCAAGCGGACATGGATTCACTCTAGCAGACACGGCCACTGCATGCAAAAACGTGAGGCAGAACCTCACTTGCTCGAGCGAGTTTGGAGCAAGCTCGAGTGAGCGAGCTTCTGGATGAACTCGCTTGAGTGAACTTTCAACGCTCAAGCGGACCTGATACTGGATTCGAAAGGACGAGACAGAAGCTCGTCCGCTCGAGCGAGCTTCGCGCTCGCTGGAGCGAAGGAGCTTCTAGGACCGTCCACTCGAGCGGACTTTATATCCCTCGAGCAGACCTAGAGCTTGTAATAAGGATTGTTCTCTGTATACTATTGAAGTGTTCTGAAGTGCATACCTCCCCTAATGCCTCCTTGACATGGAATGATGAGAAATTTCGCACCCAAATTCTTGTACTCTGGAAATTTGAAGGAAAAGAGGAGAATTATTAGATATTTGAATATCGGGGTGAAATTTTCTCTTGGACCTCAATGCACACTTTGTGTCTCAATTGTCGGAGATTTTCAGTGACACCAAACTCATTATTTATAAAATGAAGTTGGAACATCAGGTGTGTAATGAGACAATCCTAGGTAAATCAATCAACCACACATCACACCGTTCCAAGCTAGTAGATTTATATAATTTCTTATAAATCATTTTGAAATGAATTTGAGTGGTTCACCACGTTTGAAAAACATCAGAAAGGCTACTCATCTAATTTGCTTATGAGACTGTCCGATTGTTTTGATACAAAGGAGTCCTTTTATCAGTTTGAATTGTGTTTAGTGAATTAAATTATATCATTTTGGATTTGAATCGACACCATTGACTTAGGTCACTTTGTCGGGCTGATCACCTGGCTTAGGATCTTAAATAATTTGCCAACTGCAGTTTGGAGTCTGTCTGTTTGCTCCGGCCATGGCAACGGTTTTTGTCTGTTCCGGCCATCTTGTATGGCAACAGTTTCTGTCTGGCCATTTTGCATGGCATCTGTTCCGGCCATTTTATATGGCAACGGTTTCTGTCTATTTGCTATTGTTACTTCGGTAATAGGAGAATATAGCTAAATTTGGTTTGCCACTATTTGCTTATTTATCAGTCAGTTTGAAATGTTTTAAATATGACTATTCTTTATGTACATAAATTATTAGACTCATCTTAAGTCATGCTTTTCTTTAAATACACTTCAAAACTTCAAATATGATTCTGATAAAACTTGTATATCATATCTGTCTTATTTACTTGCCAGACCGTCATGTCTGATCCTCTTTTGTTTGTGTTGACACCAAAAATGTCACTTTGTCTCATCAACATCAAAAGCTATATGGAGCCACATCCTACTACAAACAGGCAAAGTTTCTTCAAGCATCAGATCTTGACAAAACCAAACAAAAACTACAAGATCTTTCAAAGTAGCCAAAAGAAGGGTACACATGAAGTTTCTGGCCATTTCAACACCATTTGGCCTAACTTCAATCCTCCAATAGCTGAGCGGGAGCTCCTGGCGGCGACAGTGTCAAATACATCAAATCTTCGATCAGAGTCTATGGATGGTCTCAAAATACCTCCAAAAGGCTCCATGTCGAATTTCAAGTCAAACCGACACCGTTTGACCCTCCATCAACTCTCGAATGGCGAAATCAAGCCTCCCGGCGGCGAGAACCTCTGATGCTGCCACTCATAAAAAAAATACACATGAGTAGCTTCTGCGTCTTTCCAAAGGGCTGCACGTCCAATTTTAGGTCATTCCGACAACGTTTGACCCGGTTTTGATGCTCTGAAGCAAAATCAAGCCTACCGGCGGCGAAGCTCCCCGGGACCATGGCACCAAAATTGGAGCTAATGGATCATCTCAAAATGACTCCAATAGGCTCCCTGTCAAATTTCAGGTTAATTAGACATCAGATGACCGTACATCAAAGCTCGACATCTTCCGCACGGTGAAATCAAGTCAAGCATCGACGGGACCCCAAACGGCCTCAAAACTCAAATAAAATCCCATGGTTGGTCCTATCTAATGCCCAAGAAGCTTCACCTCAAATTTCAGGTCATTCCGACATCGTTTGACTCAGTGTAACTCTTGGCGGAAAATCGGCTACAGAGTCTTCGGCTTTTCCAAAAATAGGAAACTTTGTGCTCTGATTTGCACAGCCTTTCGACAGGTTTTCTTCAGAGGAATTAAGCCAATAAATGAGGAGAAATGTCAAAGAAAAATATAGGAGAAAACAGAAGCGAAAAAGCCCGAGAAACGACCAAGAAACAGCGACCGGGAGGCGACCGTAAAAAGTCCGATTCTTTTCGCGTTTCGCGATGTTTTGCCCTTGTGATTTTCTTAAAATCTGATTTTTTAGGCATGATATCCGTCGATCTTCGTCAACATCACGGATCCGGCATCGAAATCATTTGATCATCATCGGACACTCCAAACCCGCCAACCGGCCGACCAAGAAAGCACACTTTCTGCCTGACCGATCAAGAAATCGACTGGACAGATGTTGCCGGCCCATTGGTGTCAACCAATATCTGAATTTTCATCGTCATCCGACATCAAACAACATACGGATCCATCGATGATCATCGCAAGAAGAATTTCAAAAGACGCGGTGCGGCCCGCGACTCTTCAAGCGACTCGGCGGCCAATTAATGAAGTTAAATGACCATTTTTATGGCAATTTATTAGGGTCATTAACTCATTATTTTGAACGGTCCAATCAGAAGCAAGCAAATGGGAGTTACAAGTCCAATTAATCATGACAATTAACCATGTAACTCCTATCATTATGGAGATTAATCATGGTAATTAATCATGAAACTCCCATCATCATGGAGATTAAATGCCCATTATTCTCCATCGGCCAATCAAAATCCAAGAAAAGAGAGTTACAAAATTATGAAATTAAATCTTGTGATTGCTCCCATCATGGAGCATTAATGTCATTAATGCCTATGAAACCTTCCTAATGGCCACCAAAAGCCTATAAATAGGCAGTCATTCCAAAGGAAAAGGGTCCGAAAATATCATCCAAAGTGGTCCGAAAAAACTGTTTGAAGTGGTCCAGAAAAACTGTCTGAAGTGGTCCACAAAAAATCATCCAAAGTGGTCCGAAAAAATTGTTCGAAGCAGTCCTAAAAAATTGTCTGAAAACTATCCTGAAGAATTCTCTGCAAAAAGAAGCTCTCTCACTCTGAAGAAACTCTGCTGCAAATTCTACAAGGTGATTGAAGTCCCTTTGGGGGGCCACCCCCTTAAGATCTCCCCTCTTCTTCTATCCAACATGGCCTAGATACGGCTTTTCAGCCCGTCTACTTGGTTTTTTATTGGATATAAGACCTTCCCTTGGTCTTTGTCCTCTAAAAATCCGAGGTCCAAGCCAAGCCAAGTGAACTAAAGCATCAAGTGTTCTCATCTAAAGGACAATAGCGGAGGCCATACATGACTCGCGACCATCGATCTGAACGAGTCCCCACAATCGCTTGAGAAGTCAGATACCTCTTTCTTCCTTTTCTATTGTATTTTATATTTTTAAAAGAGACAAAAATCACAATTCTTGTCTTTCATCATTGATAAGATTTGTAAATCGCCTTCCATGGCAAAATCGCCTTCTACGGCACAAAACCGCCTTTCATGGCAAATTAAACAAAATCGCCTCTCACGGCATTTTAAAATCTTGTCTCTTTCTTTAAATATGTATACAATGGAAAGTTAGAAAAAAAGTTTGATTTCCTTTCTACTTGTGAATGTGAATCTCCGGATCACCATTTCAGATTCCAAGTAGAATAAAAAATCTGGCATACCCGTACAAAAAAAAATGTTGATGCTCGCCTCTTTTTTTCTTCACCCCGCCGCACCCCGGCGGACCCGGGACGGAGGAAGGTAGAGAGAGAAAAAGACGGGTTCATCAGTTTGGTGTCAGATGTCGGACTCGCAGATATTGAGGAGAAGCGGGCGGTTGAGGAGGTAGAGCCTCCTTTGGAGCGCGAGTGGCAGCCTAATGATGTCGTGTAGAAATCATGTTGGGTCTGGAGTCTCTTTAACATCTTTTGA
This sequence comes from Persea americana, assembly GCA_029852735.1. Taxonomy (NCBI): domain Eukaryota; kingdom Viridiplantae; phylum Streptophyta; class Magnoliopsida; order Laurales; family Lauraceae; genus Persea; species Persea americana. The sequence goes on along the minus strand of CM056818.1, from coordinate 26,928,984 downwards.
GGAATGAATTTTATTTTGGGAACTTTGTTTATGACCTCTGTTGGCCTTGTTGGGATGTAAACTTTAATATACTTTTGTGATCCTCACAATTCTAACTAACTTTGGGTTATGTCATGAATATATTTCTCCTTTTGATGCAAACTTGTTTATCTATTATTATGGTTCTTTGGATTTTATTTTGCTACATGCTTCCGCACATTACTATTTGTTGTGAAATTTGACTTAACTGGTTGTGATGGATTGTCTGGAATCCTCACCGCGAAATCCTGTGGGAAAATAAATTAGCGCATGTGGACGGAATTTTCTGACTCGCCACGCCGCGTCCCCAAATTTAGAACTTGATTATCAAGGCCTCGGTCCAGGGGCTTGACAAAGTGGGTCAGGAAGCATGTCTCTAGCATGGTCTAATTTTGGATGGAGTTCTCCAGCAGAGTGGAGTATCAATCAAAGGTCGTACCTTTTATTGTACTTGCAAAGAGAATGATCTTAAGGGCATCTTGATCCGCTATAGCTCCCGTCGGGATCTTGAAGTGTATGACGTGCTGTCTGGCTGAACCTTTTTCCCGTATATGTTTGGAGAGTAGGTTGTTTAAACTTTGCAGGGAACGGAACCGAGTCCATCCATAAGGGATATGGTGGCTTGATTCCATGTTCCTTTAGTGTATCCTCTTCTTTTGCTTTGGTGAGGATTTCGTCAACGTCTTTCTTTTGTAAAGGAGCGTGACTCATTATCTCCACTGTTTGCCTCATCATTTGGAGGGACTTCATTGTTTGATGGACGTTGGAAAATGAGAAGGAGATTTTCCACTAGAGCCTCTATTCTCTGCTGACCTTGCTCTAGCTGCTGGATGCCCGCGATCATTGCATCATGTCATTGAGGTTGCTCAGAGTTTGTAACCAGGACGTTCACCCTTCGAGAGTCAAATGAGGATATCGTCCTGGTAACTGAGCTGGAGCTCATTCTTTTGGATGAAGATCCGGAGGAATGGTTACTCCGATGTCCTTGGCTTGAAAGAGCGGGAGAATACTCCTGATGTCTTCGTGTCCTAGTGACGCTGCGAGTCACCGGTCGTCTGAAATGAATTTTAGTTGCTGATCTATGGCGCCTTCTGATTTTTCTAACCATATGAACAGCAGCAACTTGGTCGGGTCTTTCTTTCTCAACCTATTTTTTTATAGACTTGAAGTGTAGAATGATGGGTTCTTTGCTTCTAGTCTCTTTTGTCTATATGCCGCACGGCGACATATGCGACAAGCAATTTGAGCTTCAGTTAGCTCTGGAGGGGCTCTAACAATGAAGATGTGATCCCCCGAGTGCAGCAGCCGAGCCTGTCTTCCTTAAAGCTTGCCATGGACAGGATCCGGATGCAATCCTTTGCCTGTTAGAGTGAGGCTTTGAATTTTTCGAGTTCGGCCCCTATTGAGATGAAGGGTCGAACTGAAGGAGTGTATGCCTTAGCAGGTTCTTGTAGGGGCTTTGTGATGCATGATTTGACTTTGGGCTTGGAGGAGCAAGCCAGCTCCTGCTTAGTTGATTTTGTTGTTTGACGGAAAGCTATTCTATCCTCCTTTATGTAAGAGAAAGGGTAGAGTCGATTCTCCTTGAGAGGAGCCAGGTATGCTGGCTTTGTAGATGTTTAGGACTTTCTCTGCTTTGGTGAAGGTCTTGGGGACCAAGTCTTGGGGTAGACCTGGTTCCTTGCAGGTTGAGGCTTCGTGGGAGTGCCGCAGGCTTCAAGCTTCTTGATGGCCGCCTTCAGTGTTGGGGCAGTGACAAGTCCAAAGGCAGTTTTCTGCTTTTTGGCAAGTGCAGTTTCTTCTACGGGGAGTGGGAATGGTCCCAATGACCCGAAGACAATGGTCCGAGAAGTAAGGGTCGACCCAATGATTTGAGAGTTGCCGAGGGAGATGACACTTCAGCAACTAGCAGGGCGCTTGTGAGTGCGCATGTTTTGCTTTTCTTGAAGCATGAGTTGGTACTTATTTTCGTCGAAAGTAACGGTAAAAAAAGTTGCCATTGTTAGTTTCGAAAAAAGTTCTGGAACAAGACCACATTCATTAGTAATCATAAAAATATAATGATTATAAATGGAAAAAGAACTATGGTTTAGTTTTTTCAAATTGCTCAAGAGGACGTGGCTTGGCCCAAGCGAAGTGAAGAAGGCAAAAAGCCATAGAGGGTATAATTGTTCTAATTGCAAGTATGATAGGCTTTGAATGAGCATTCTAGTGACTGCTTCAAGCAGTTGTAAACCTTAATTCAAATTACCGAGAAGCAAGGCTCACTCGAGGTAAAGTGAATATAAGGTTGGAGGTACAAATGTGTCGGTCTTGAATACAGTAGACTCGAAAGGGCGTACTAGCACCGCTAGGCACAAATGTTGGAAATTGCATCCTTGGAATGGACACGAGATGGGATTTTTTTTTTTTAAAAGGCCAAGATTGGATTCATAAAAGAGAGAAAATTGTATTCCAATCTGAATTCAAGCTACAAATATTTTTGCGAGCTTTTATCTGAAAGGAAATGAACCAAGATTTCTCAAATTTGAAAAATGATGGAAGTTTTTTTTTTTTTTTTAGAGGTCAAGACCGAATTCATCAAAGAGAGCAAGAGGTATTCCAATCCGAAAGCAAGCTACAAACATTTCTGTGAGCTTTTATTCGAAAGGGAAGGAACCAAAATTTCTCTAATCTGAACCAAAAAATGATGGAAGTTTTTTTTTTAAAGGCCAAGATTGAATTCATCAAAGAGAGCAAATGGTATTCCAATCCGAATGCAAGCTACAAACATTTCTGCGAGCTTTTATCCGAAAGGGAAGAAACTAAGATTTCTCATATCTGAACTCAAAAGTGACGGAAGATTTTTTTTTATTTTGAAGAGATTTTTTTTTTAAGATTTTTTTTTGAAGAGTACAGATAGGTCTCCAATTTGGTCTTATGAAATCTTAATAGATAAATTTGCCCCCATGTAAGGGTATGATTACTTAATGAACCCGTTTAAAGGACCCTTGCCTCGAATAGTCTAGCTGCCTCCACGCTCTAGAGAAGGCTTTTCTTAGATCAACTTTGGTCAAAGAACGCAATTGGTGTAACCTTAGTGATTTTTGACCTTTTTTTTTTTTTTTTTGAAGGATCACTAATGAACCCATCAAAGAGAGCAAATGGCCCCCCTCTGATCCGAACGTCAGCTACAAACATTTTTGCGAGTTATTGTATGAAAAAGAAAAAGAACCAGAGTTTCTCAAATTTAAATACGAATATTAGAAATCAGATTTTTTTTTTTTTTTTTAAAGATCCCTATCAGACTCATCAAAGAGAAAAAATGGCTCATTCCCTTATACGAACAATAGCAGCAAACATTTCTGTGAGCTACCAAGTCCGAAGAGAAAATGATCAAGGTTTCTCAAAATTGAATCAAAAAATGAGAAATCAGATATTTTTTTTTTAAAGATCCCTATTGGACTCATCAAAGAGAAAAGATAGCCCATTCCCCGATACGAACAATAGCTGCAAATATTTCTGTGAGCTATAAAGTTCGAAGAGGAAATGATCAAGGTTTCTCAAAATTGAATCCAAAAATGAGAAATTAGATTTTTTTTTTTTTTTTAAAGATCACTATCGGACTCATCAAAGAGAAAAGATGGCCCATTCCCCGATACTAACAATAGCTGCAAACATTTATGTGAGCTATGAAGTCCGAAGAGGAAATGATCAAGGTTTCTCAAAATTGAATCCAAAAATGAGAAACTAGATTTTTTTTTTAAACAAGAAAGAGTGGAAATAAATTCAAAGATAGAAATTTCCAAAAATTCTCTTATCATGTTTTTTTTTTAGATGCAAAATCCAATATAGGATACCAACTTGAAAGGAGCCAAGGAAACTAAGCATCGTGTTATCAAATGAACGAGTCCCATAGGGTGTGCCGGCTTGATGGACTCAGCTTCTTTTTGGTCCTGAGACTACCAAAGTTGGCAGAAGTGAGAGTCCGTAGGGCCCAACCCTTTCATGCCTGGGGGGCGGAGCAAAGCGAGCATTAACATTTTTTATAAGGGTATGCCAAATTTTCTACTCTATTCGAGATTTAGAAGTGGTGGTCCAGAGATCCACCTACACAAGTAGAAAAGGAAATCAACTTTTTTCTAGTTTTTCATTGCACATATATTTAAGAAAAGAGACTTGATTTTCTGAATGCCATGAGAGGCGATTTCATTTTCTTTTGCCGTGAAAGCCGATGTTTGCCATAAAAGGCGAGTTTTGCCATGAAAGGCGAGTTTTTCCATGAAAGGCGATTTACAATTTTTTTGTCTCTTTAGAAAATACAAAATACAATGAAAAGCAAGAAAACGAAATCTAAATTCTCAAATCGATCGTGGGGACTCGTTTAGATTGACAGGCGCAAGCCATGTGTAGACTCCACCATCATCCTTCAGATAAGAACAGATGACGCTTTGATTTGCTTGGCTTGGCTTAGCTTAGACTTCAGATTTTTAGAGGATAAAGACCAAGACGAGGTCCAATATCCAATAAAAAGCTATGTAGACGGGCTAAAAAGTCACGTCTAAGCCATGTGGATAGAAGGAAAGGGCTTTGGGAGGGGTGGCCCCCTCAAGGGACTTCGGTCACCTTGTGGTGGTGGTTGCTACAGAATTTCTTCAAAGGAGAGGAAGTTGTCATAGCAATGTTTGCGAATTTTTTTGGATTCTTTGGAGATTTTTCCGGCTCCGTTTTTCTTGGAATGCCCCCATTTTATAGGCTTTTGGTCGCCATGAGGAGAGTTTATGAGCATTGATTGTATTAATGCTCCGTGATGGGAGGAGTTACATGTTTTTAATTTATGATTTTGTAACTCCTTTTTCTTTGCTTTTGATTGGCCGATAGAGAATAAATGGCTTTTAATTGCCTTTAAGCTCTATGATGGGAGGAGTTACAAGATTTAATGCCGTTATTGTTTTGACTTGTAACTCCTTTTTCCTTACTTTTGAATGGGTCGTCCGAAATAATGAGTTAATAACCGCATTAACTTGTCATAAAATGGGTCATTTAACTGCATTAAGTGGTCACCAGGGAATTTGAAGAGTAAAGGGCCGCACCGCGTCTTTTGGAATTCTTCTTGCGATGATCGCCAATAGATCCACATATTGATTAATGTTGGATGACCATGCAATTTCAGACATTGATTGCTACTAGTGTGCCGGTAACATCTATCTTGTCGATTTCTTGATCGGTCAAATAGAAAGTGTGCTTTCTTGCTCGGCTGATTGGCGATTTTGAAGCGTCTGATGATAATCCCATGCTTTTGACAGTGGATCCAAGATATTGATGAAGATTGGTCGATTTTGTGCCCCGAAAATTAGATTTTTAGAAAATCACAAGAGCCAAACATCTCGAAAAGTGAAAATGATTGAAAAAATGGCCCTTTCGGCGAAAATCTGGCGATCCAGATTTCTAGGGTAGCTGGCGACCAGGGGGGATTTTTTCCCCTTTCGGTCCCCAGTTTTCGGCCGTTTTTAGATTTTTTTCATTTCTTTTTTCTTCGGTATTTTTCTTGACATTTTTGTACATGTATTGACTTGATTTTCTTGGAGATAACTTGATGGGAATCCTTGCATATCAGAACCTAAAGTTTTCGATTTTCTGGGAAAGCCGAAGACTTGATCGTGCAGAGTTTGCTGATTTTCCGTCAGACGCCAAAACTAGGTCAAACGATGTCGGAATGACCTGAAATTTGAGGTGAAGCCCGCTGAGCAGTAGATAAGATCAACCATATGCTTTTGTTTGAGTTTTGAAGCCATGTGGGGTGTCGTCCCCAGTAGACTTGATTTCATCGCGAGGAAGATGCCGCACTTTGATGTACGATCAACCGATGTCCGATTGACTTGAAATTTGACAGGGACCCTATCGGTGTCATTTTAAGACAATCCATTAACTCTGATTTGGATGTCATGGTCCCGGGGAGCTTCGCCATCGGGAGGCCTGATTTGGTTTCCGAGAGTCAAAGTCTTGTCAAATGTCGTCGAAATGACCTGAAATTTAACGTATAGCCCTTTGGAAGCATGTTGAAGTCACCCATATGCTTTGTTTAATGAGTGATATCCTAGGTGATTCTCACCGCTGAGAGGCTTGATTTTACTGTTTGAGGTTTAATGTAGGGTCAAACGTTGTCGGTTTGACTTAAAACTTGACATAGAGCCTTTCGGAGGTATTCTGAGACCATCCATAGGTTTTGATCGAAGATTTGATATCTTCAACACTGTCGCCGCATGGAGAGCTGAGTTTTGCTGTGGCTGTTTTCTTTTTGGGCCAAACAATTTCGGAATGCCTAGAATTTGATGTAAAGCCTCCCAGTGGCATTTTGAGGCCAACTGTGTGCTCTATTTTGTGTATCAGGGTGTCTAGCTTCACGTCCGCCGGGAGCTCCTGCTCAGTTGCTGGAAAAGCAAAGTTAAGCTAAATGATGTTGAAATGACCCAAAACCTCATGTGTACCCTTCTTTTGGCTGTTTTGAAGGATTTTGCAGTTTTTGTTTAATTCTGACAAGATCCGATGCTTAAAGTGGCATTTGCCTATTTGTGGTAAAGAATGCAGCTCCATGTAGCTTTTGATGTTGAAGAGACAAAATGACATTTTTTGTGTCAACAAGAAGCAAGAGTCTAGCAGGCTTTACAGTGATAGTAAGAGTGCCATTCATCTTGCAAGAAATTAAGCATTTCATCAAAAAACCAAGCACATTTAAATCAGATATCACTTCGTACGATGGTTTCTGAAAGAAAAATTGTTGAAACTAGAGAAGATTTTATTAAGTGAGAATCCTACAGATATGTTCACAAAAATGGTGAGAACAGAGAAATTGAAGCTGAGCAGCTTCAATTGGTCTTCAAGCATGAAGATGAGGTATCGAGATTCTTAGCCGTGTTCTATTATTGTCAAAGTCATTCAGTATGATCAGTCTTCAAGTGGGAGATTAATGGGCTGGTGAAGCTTGATCTAGACTTTATTTAATTCCATGGGCTTATCTGTAATGTGTTGGTTTAATCTGGACCATCTGTTATAAGTCCAGATTCGACGGTTGTGAGTGTCTAGAGGTTTAGGGCTTCATGTATTTATACTGGGTGGTAAGAGCACTGTACTTATTGTGAAATTAAGAGAGACCAAGAGAGACATTGAGTGATTGTACTCTTGTGGGTATCTCCAATAATAGTGAACTAGCGTGAATCTCCCGTGGACATAGGCAATCTCGTTGAACCACAAAAATCTATGTCTCGTGGATTATCTGTGTATTGATTGATTGTATCTCCTTATAGATCGAGTGTGTTTCGATCCCTAACAATGCACACTTAGGCATTCATGGTCAAATAAGCTCGCCAATGATTATAAAAGGGGAGAAATGTAAATGATACGACGTGAGATTTGAAATATTTGAGATAGGAATGTAGATGGCCACCTTAGATTTCTTAGGATTTAAATTACTAGGAAAATGGAGGGTAGTCATTTTCTGTCTTCCATGTTCATTACTCTAGGGCATGTTTGTGTAAAACACTTGATTGTTCACTCACACCATGAAGAAATTTTTTTATTTTTATTTTTTTCCTTTTCTATCCGCATAAATGCACCACATTAATCATAAATAATTTGGACTCGTGGGAAATTGACATTGTGAGGTGAACAAACTTTTCTAGAATTGATTTGCTCTGTGGATGTCCCAATAATCTCCTGGCCACTTAATTTACTATGGTGATTTTCAACATTTACTTCTGCAATTTTAGCCTTTTAATAATAAGATATATATAGAATTCCAAAAAAATAAAAGCAAAGCAAAAGAAGAAGACTATGAAATAAAGAGTCCTACTGATACTATATAAGTGGTTGTTTGGTTACACCATTTACATTTGTAAAGGATGCATATGCCTAACTATTATGCACCATCAGATTTGGATGCAATCAATTTATGCATCACATACATAAATTACATGTGAAAATGAGCTTATTTTCGCATTGACTTTTCACACCTAGAGAGATGGTAAAAGAAGCCACACAGGTATCTAAAATGTTCACAAAAAAAGCAAAGCTACAGTGTTTTTGGGCATGGCTTGTAGGGTCATTTCTTTTCATTATTTTCATCATTGTGAGCCTCAATGTCAAGATCTGAACCATTCATCATCTCAAGAAGGACAAACATGGCTAGGGTATCAAATTTTAGCATTGATTCATCACAAATTTTGAGATATTTGTGAAAAAGTCTACACCCTAAACTCTATCATTCTAGACTTTGTGGGCCTCATTTTCATGATTAAACCGCTCATCTTTTTTAAACGCCAAACATGACTAGGGGGCTAAATTTGAGGGCTTAACTCATCAAGGACTGTGATATATCTATTAAAAAAAGGTATAATTGTTTGGTTCCATAGTGCTCCTATAGTAAAAAAAAAAAGGTGTTCTTTAAGGGGGTTAGTCCTTGTTTTCAATAACGTTCATCCTATGGGACGATGCATGATCCGAACCATTATTCTTCTTTAATAGATAAAAAAAAGAACCATAGAATCAAATTTCATCCATTAATTCATCACAGACTTTGAGATATTTGGAAAAAAAACTCTAAGCACTGCCATTATGAACTTTGGTGGGCTCCATTTTCATGATTCAAATAGTACACTCTCTTTAGAAGGCCAAAAATAGCTAAGGCTTCAAATCCCATATCTTAATTCATCATCAATTTCGAGAAATTATTGAAAAACACCAAACTGTTAGATGTACTCAAATTCACATGTGAAGAGATTATAATGGCCAACCAATGGAATTTGTTTCGCATGTTTTTCATTTACATACATACTTGAGTTTTACATATTCAACGATTACATGCAAAAATTCTGGCCATGAAGTTTGATGCCCCACCAAGGGGAAGGGGTAAGTCAAACAGGACATGGATGGAGGTAGTAAAAATAGACATAAATAAATGTAACTTATCTGAGGATTTGACTTAAGATAGATCGGAAAGGAGAAACAAAATTCGTGTAACCGACCCAACATAGTTGGGACAAGGAGGACTATCAAGTCACCTACCCTTTAATGAAAAGTGAATAAAGGAAGATGGGGAATGAATACTCACCATTACCCTAGTAATCCAAATCCTAGGAAAGTCAAGGTCTTTTCTACATTGCTACCTTATATCATTTACGTCTCTCCTCTTATGATTCACACTTCACATTTTTCTTTTGTTTTTCTTGTGCCAATGGACCTATTGGCCAAGGAGAGATAACTAAACTTGCCCACCCAGGGATCGATCCCTAGTTAGAGCTGTGAAAGTGGGCACTCTATCCACAGAGGCAGCCCTATAATTTCCACTTCACCTCTTTAATAATCATTTCATATCATGGAGCTCATTTGACCATAAATCTCTATGCATTCATAACTTATGTATTTCAAAATTTTAATGTAAACAAACAGACCCTTATAGTCATTTAAGGTTTGCTCGTAAGCTCAACTCACTTGAGAAGCGCGAACAACGAACTTTTTTCGTGCAATGAGTGAGCAGTTTTGGTGGTATCCAGGCCAACACACATTCTCTAAGAATTAGTTTCACGGGGAGTTCAGCTCTGACCTGGACAGTTAGCATATCATTATGAAGATAGATGCTTGTGCGGGATCATTATGAAAATAGCTTATGGGGCCTGAAGTGGAAGTGCTATCGAACTGTTGGGGGGACTCGATCAATCAATTCAACTACTCGGTAAACCGGATCCCAAACAGGCACTTTAATTGGATGAGATAGTGGCGGCTATGTATCCCCATTTGCAATGGGAGAATATGAAAGATGGCATGGCCAGATATGTCCAATTAGCCCAATCTATAATATATATATATATATATAATTTTTAGATGCTCATAGTTATATATCTATTAGTGAGTTCTATATTTGAAATTTAAATCATTCATGATTCATTGTTCCACTTTTTTCTTTTATAATGGAAAATTTCACTTTAAAGTGAAAATTTCTATGATGATTGAGAATGGTGTGACAAGTTCTTGAATTGTTTACGTCTGAATTGTAGGCACCACAGAATGATTTATAGCAATGAGAAAGAATGTCTTAGTTTGCTATCACAAAATTAGGACTCTCGCATCTACTAGTAATGGAGAAGTTTATATGAAAGGCTGATAAATGTCTTCTTAGAAACTAGCACAATAATCCATACTAAGCATGAGCAAGGCCTATGTGGCCCCCACTCCATCTAGCTATTTTTGAGAATTTTTTGGATAAATAATTATATGTAAGTATTGTATGGTGTGGTGGTTAGGTTGGTTGTATTTAAAAAGCTAGAAGTCATGGGTTTAATATATTATTGTTGTTACATTTTATAAGGCTAGTGCACCCTATTTTGAGAATCATTCATGCAGACCTCCTTTTAGCCTGTGGGATCCCTTACAATTAATCCAACCCCGTCACACTCACTAAACCGATCAATCCAACCCTTTTACAGTACTCACTAACCCCTCCCCTTCCTTTCTCCCCTCCCCTAAGACCCTAGCAATGAGTTCTCTCAAATCACCATATGCCACTTCACTCTATCTATTCTAGTATCCTTACTTCATAAATTCTTTTTTTTTTTTTTCTTTCAGAACTACCCTTGTCCATTTCTTAAAAAACATCTTTCCAATATTACCTTTCCCCAACTTTAAACCCAATTTATTGACTCCATCATCCCACATCTAATATCTAAACCACTAAAAACCATTGTCTTCATTACCTCTTGACTAAATTTCATTCCACTCCTGCCAATTGACATACTTTAGCTTTTGATTATTGATTAACAATGCACCTAAATGTGAGATTAAAAAAAGTGCAATTGGAATCCTAAGGCCTACATTTAAATTTAAAAGAAAAAGGAAACTCTTAGCTTTCAAGCTCCAATGAGCTGGGCCCATCTTTGCTTAATGCCCTTCTTTTTAGTTGTCTAGATGGTGTTTTTTCAATTGCCATTTGCCAGTTATACCAGGATTGAGGACCAATATTTCTGGGCCACCAATGACGATTGTCAAGGCCTGACCCATATGTCATCACCCTAGAAACACACCTTGCTTGCCACTGGGTCAGCCACACCTAGCCCAATGTTAACTTGCCATGGTTGATACATATTCGGCTTCGGGTTGGTTTGGGATTTGGATTCTATCAATGTAGTGGACAAGAGGAATGAAAATAGTTTCAAGGACCCTCGCATCCTGCAAAAAGAATCATACTGTATGGAACATTCACATACCTATCTAGTAGTGAAATAGCATGATTGGTGGTCTCCAAGATCAGATGGCACAATAACAATCTTTCTTTCTTTATTGAAATATAGGCCTTAAAATTTCCTCTGCCCTCGAGATTTTTTTATGGATCACGTCTAAAATCACTTTCCATTTCACTTTTTTTACCTGACACTTAGATGCATTGTTAATCTAAAAAAAAAAGAAAGAAAAGATAACGTATGTATTGGTGGGTCCAACTCCAAGTAGAGTGAAATTTAGCCAACTGGTAATGAAGACAATGGTTTTTAATGGTTTATATTTTAGATATGGAATGGATTCAATATGGATTCAATAAGGTGGGTTAAGAGTTTGTGAAGGGTAAAGTACCTGAGAAAGAAATTTGTTAAGAAAATGACAGGTAGTTTTGGAAAAATATAATTCGGTGAAATGAGGATGCTTGAATGAAAGGAGTTAGAAAGCTGTTCCACTTTTCCTTTTTTTTTTTTTAGGAATGAAATGGCTTTTCGGTGATTCATGATTTACTAAAATTTATAACGACCCCTTACCCGAGTGAGAACGAGTGACAGTTCTTACCTGGCTATTTAGGATTCAAATCTTGGGTACACCACCACCTTTTCTTGCATGTGCGGGCTTCCTTCACATTTGTGTAGACTCTCGTCCCGTGTGTGTAGACTCCATGTGCTCCTTACCTACTTAGTGGGTTTTCTTTCCATGTGTGCGCAGGCTTTCAGTTGGATTCCCCTCCTTAACTGGGTTACCAAAATTTAGTTTTTTTACCCAAGTCAGAAGCTAATTCCAAGGGTTAGACCCAAGCTTTGTATTAAGGGGAGGGTGTAGTTAATGTGGGGCCGACTTTCTGCAATACAATATTAGTGGAGGATGTAGTTAATGGAGAGGAGACTTTCTGCAATATAATATTAGTAATGGTGCTTTGTTTGGTACAGGTGCTTCAAAAGGATAAGAGCTTTTCTTCTAAAGAAGCTAAAGTGAGGCATGTCCTTTATGTGGTAAAATTGGATTAAGAAAGAATTTACTTAGATGCGCTAGAAGTTGTTGAAGCTTTTAATTTTTAATTGGGAGAAAGATTGGGCTATTAAGTTTGTAATTTTGGACATCCTTGATTTAGTTAGAATTATTTATTGGTTTAAGCATAGTTATGTTTCTAAAAATATGAACGGCGCGGTGCATTGCCTCCCCTCGCCAAAGTTGGGGTTAGGTTTGCTAATGACGTTTTACGGACCAATAAAGTTGTTACTTTTTTTCAATTGATTGTATTTTGTCTTTGTTTTAAGTAAAATATACTTCTTTTCCCACCTCCACTCCAACAAAATAAAAGAAATCCTAAAAGCACATCGATCCTCCCTGATGCTCATCACTTTGGGCCAAGTCTGGACCTTAGGTTTAGGTACTTGAGGCTTGATTGGGCCCATTTAATAATTGGGCAGGATTTAGATTAAGTGATAGAATCTCAAAGCTAGACCCGAATAAGTTATACTTATAGATTAGTGACTAATTTGCCCAAATAAGTGATAGAAAGCCCCAACCACATATTGAATGCTTGATCTAGCCTGATTGACTAAATGGGCAAGATTGAGCTTAACATGTTTCAGGCAGGCTGCCTTCAGCCAGGCACTTACAACTTACATAAACTTTAGTAAGATATGAGCCTATGTGCTTTAAAGTTGGGTGGAGCATCTCAACCTAGACATGTCATTCCTACCTTCTCCCCTATATGGTATGGAGAATGAGGGAGATGACAAATGAATACCCTGGGGGGGTTGGGTCAGACGGAGTAAATTTTCCTTGAGGGGGGGGGGGGGTGGGTGGGTGGGTGGGTCAGACGGAGTAAATTTTCCTTGAGGGGGCTCAACGTGAGGAAAAAAGAAGGAAATCTTAGGAGAGGTGGCAAATGTAAAAAAGTCACTAATTTTCAAAACTTGTAGGTCTTTTTAGACTTTTTTGAGGTCTGATGGGGGCTTAAGACCCCAAGCCTTTCTACTTGGGTCTGTCACTAATGCCTTTCAACCAAAAAGATGTTGGTATATTCCATTTCACAGTGATTTTTTCCTTATCAACCTCATTAATCACTATTATCTTTTTTCCATTCTTCTGGGTCTCATATTTGTAATCCAAAATGTCCAATTTTTTTCTTAAACTAAGAAGTTCCAAAACCATGAACTGTTCAATATTCTTACATTAATGGTAAACATCAAGTCATATAACTTCATATCTTAATTCTTCATGAATTCTGAAAAATTAGTGAAAAAAACAAAAAAACTCAAACAAATCTAAAGCCACCGGACATACTCATTTACTCATTCAAAAATGGTAACTTCGAGAAAAATGATAATGTATCTTACACTTATAACATTTACATATGTAACATTTACATATGGCTCATTCACATGGCTAAAACCCTAAAACCCTAAAACCCATTTCCCTAACCCATGTCTAAGAAACCCATTTCCCTAACCCATGTCTAAGAGGCAAACCACCACTTAACTATCATATTTCAATTGCCTCTATCGGCTGATACCGATTCATATCGGCCAATATGAACAGGTATCTGCCCATATCGGTCCGATATTTTGGTGCGATATTGGTCTCAGTATCGCAGACCAAAATATCCCCAAAATATCGGTTTAACCGATATATCGGTCCATCTCTGTTAAAATATCAGCCGAGATGGAATAATGGTAAAAACCCCTAAATTTTTTTCTTTTTTCCTCATTCTTCTTCTCCTCTCGTCTCCTTAGAGCAACCTCTCATTCTTAGCTCATTTTCTTGCATATTTCCAACACTATTTCTTGAAGAAATCATTTTATTTTGGTAAAAAAATCAACATACTTCCTTATTTTAACTATTATGTATTTTTTAACAATCCGTACTGAATAAATGATGATGATGATGATATCAAGCTTGGGCGACACTCCACTTGGAATTAGGCTATGGTGCTCATCAATCTCTTTCTAGTCTCTCTTAATTTCAGGTAAACCATAAAACCTTTTGATGTCCAAGTGCCTTTTGATTTATTTATCCTACTATCATGTTTCAGATTTTAATATTTTATCTTCATGGTCTTGGATTTCACAACTTATTTGATGATTGAGTTAGTATAAAATTATATTTGATATGTTATCTTTATTTTCTTATATTTTACACCAATAAATTGATCATGAGCCAAAATAATAGTTGCATTATATAAAATACTGGAGAAGACAGTGAGTCAATAACATAGGAATGACTCATGACTTATGGTGACCGATATTTTGATTTATTGTTATTATTAAAGGGAAGAAATATTGTTTTCCAGCATTTTCTCGTATTCTGGATTTTTTTGGATATTTTTGTGAATTTTTTTATATTAAAATAAAATTTCATACCGCGATGACCGCGACGGACCGATAGCTGCGACCGATACCGATATAATATCAATTTTTTGCCTAAACTGATACTGCAATTAATACCGCAATTTTGAAAGAAAAATTTAAGAAACCCCACGGGGCACAAATCAGAAAAGCATAGAGATTACCCATCCCATCCCGCCACTCCAGTGTTCCAATGTGCTGCAGCAATCAACTGTCTATGTAGTCAACAAAAAACCATTTACCCCAATTATCTGAGAACAACTCTCAAAACCAAGTACATTATTTTATCCACGAACTGCCACCCACTGTCTCTCTATCCCACCCTCCCAAAACCAGCAGCAGTGCAGTGACCTTCAACCTTCAAACTCCTATAAGTAATCAAACCCACCCCAACAAAACCACCCTATCCCTTCACATTTCCTTTCCACAAATGCATTCCTCACACATCTCACTCCCCATCTTCTCCCCTCCCAAAACCCTAAAATCCCAATTCCTCTCCTCCTTAAACCCCACCCCATTGCCCATCCAAACCCGCCTCCTCTCCACTCGCCCCACCCTCACCATCCGCTCTGCAGTCGCAATTGAGAAGGAAACCCCAGAAGACGAGCGCCCGGAGACCTTCCTCAGGCAGTCGGACGATGCCGCCGCCTCATTGTCGTCCTCCTCAGCTTCTTCGGTCCGCGGCCGGTTCGAGAAGATGATAAGGGAGGCGCAGGATAGCGTCTGTGAGGCGATTGAGGCGGTGGATGGGGGGAAGTTTGAGGAGGACGTTTGGTCGCGGCCAGGCGGAGGTGGGGGCATCAGCAGGGTGCTGCAGGAGGGGAATGTGTGGGAGAAGGCGGGGGTTAACGTGTCGGTGGTTTATGGGATGATGCCACCGGAGGCTTATAGAGCTGCGAAGGGAGAGGGATCCGCCGAAGGTGCGAAGGCAGGGCCCGTTCCATTCTTCGCCGCGGGGATTAGCTCGGTGAGATATTGTTTGTCTCCAATTCCCTACTTTCTTGTGTTCTTGTTGAATTCTGTTTTTAATTGGTAAACCACATTCAATTCTCCTTCCTTAGCCAAGACGTTTGCTCAATGAAGAATGTGCTGAAATCCCACTTTAATAAGAGACTTTAAAACCTTAATCTTATTGAAACAGACTAGCAATCCTTAATGTAGCATTAGAATAGCCACTTTCTACTATCAACAGATCGTAAAACTCTTTCTTTTAAATCCTCAATGCTTCTTGGATAGGGACAGTTATTTTGAGTGGTTTGGATTTCAGATGTAAGTCGAATAGCATGTATATGGATGAATTAGCTCATGGAACTTGCTAAAGTTGAGCTCCAAATCAAGACAAATCGAAAAGTGTATCAATGAACCTTACCATTGAATTTTCTTTTCAAGCTAAGTCTGTAATTCCAAATTTCAAACTCAAATGCAAATTACTTGAACTGCGAACTAGGTAAATCTGATTTGGATCCTGTGATGGCTGATATGAAAGTGAATTACCATTGTTGCTTTTGCATCTGGTAGTTTTCAAGAAAACTCAGGTTTTTACCCTCTCAATTTTCTTGCATTCTTGCATTAGCAAGGGGGGCACTGGTTTGCAAAAATACAGAACGCTATCTTTCTTCCCCTGTTTTTGCAGCTCAAGTACGACGGGCAAATTATTTTCAGGAAAACTGAAGGACTGCTTTATAATTCCTTGGGGTTGTTAGGTTCTTGAAATGGGGGAAAAGAAGATGCTTTACATTTTGAAGTGAATGCAGGGCTACTATGAGGGAATTGAGTGGGAATGCAATTGGCTTCTGGATTATAAGATATTATGTGTAATTGAGATATTGTCGTTCATTCTTTGACTCGTGTAAGTTATGCTGTATTGAAGGTGATAGGCATCCCCTTGGCATTTACTTCTGTCATCTTTCTCAATTGTGAAGAAATAGAAAAATTTATGTGTTTTAATGTGAATATGTAAAACCATATCTTGAGAGGCCAACTTGTTGATGGCTGGTCATCACACCTATATGTAGATTTTTTAATCATGCTAAAACCTGCAAAATTGCATGACAACTGTAGATCTCATCACATAGACACTAATCTTAGATAAGCTTCTGTAAATGACAAACTAGTACATGTCTCCTTGCTAAGTGTTATCATTATAGTTAGTTGTTCATGCCGTTTTCATATGGATTACAACAATTTGCTACTAACCACTGGATTTTATTTTTGATGTTTCATACTGAGTTAACTAAGTATGCTTTACTATTTTGTAGGTTTTGCACCCAAAAAATCCATTTGCCCCTACATTACATTTCAACTACCGATACTTTGAGACTGATGCTCCGAAAGGTTCTTCAATTGCTTTCTCTCTTCCTTCTGTGCAATTTCTTATTAAAAAACTATCAACACTAAAAGAGAAGAGGCATACAATAAGAAAAATGGGAAAAATGGTAATAGATAGTTGATTCTTCACAAGAGATATAGAAGAAAATCCTCTATAGACTCTTCATCAGCAGTATATTTGTTCAAAATGGTCGAAATGGTAATGATCTGTTTGATAACCTATCTCATGGAGTAACGCAACCAATATGATTCTGCTATTACTATCTCTCAAAATTTCCAAAGGATTAAAACAGTGATTTTAGTGAAAATTTCTTATTTCCTAGAAAGAACCTGCTGGCCATTGAGCATCATTTCTTATAGGGCTTGTTTGTTTACTTAAAATACATAGGAATTCATGGTCAAATGAGCTCCTTAAAAGAGGCTGGTGGTGAAACCACTTCAGTGGCAAGGCACTTTAGTTATCACAGAGAAACTGGGTACCAATCCCTGGTCCTCACTCCAACAGTATCACTCCTCTACCACTGTTCCAACCCAGGAAAAAAGAAGAAGACAAATAAATGAAAAAGAAGAAAAGAAAAAAAAGGTGAGCGGTGAAGAATATGAGGTGACTGGTGAAGGATACAACACCGAGACGTGGTCTAAGGTTGTAAATGGGTATTCGATTGTCGGAGTATCGAACGTCACCGGTTTCAGATAAAGCGGGTATGAAACCTATCTTTAGCTTGGGGAGAAATTTGGATATGGATCTGGATTTGGGTGCATGCATATAGGATCCAAAACATTTGGATTCGGAACCAAGTCCTTGTATGTATTGTTCAGGCTTGAGGATCTAGATGCAGGACAATTACATTCACGTTTTAAAATTATATTTAGGTTTTAAGGGTCTAAATAGCTTGAATTATACTAATATTTACATTCTTTCCTTGATTAATTTCCATTCAAGGAGGTTATTTTATCGTCATTTTTTGGATTTTCACCTTTGAGTCTTCATTTTTAACCACTTATAGAAATGAAGTGTCTTATAATTCTTAGGATCCAGTTACATGAAACAAACAAGCATAGTCTTATTATAGATCAGGCTAAAGCTATTTCTCATCTGGTGTAGCAGCTGTTCAGCGTTTGTCTTTCTTTTGATGGCTCTCTTGGTGTAGAAGCTTTTTTGTCCTTTTTGTGTTGCTTGTCCATATATTTCTCTTGTACCGCGTAGCTTCTTTTTAACAAAATTTAGTTCCCTTAAAAAAGCAAAAGAAAAACCATTTGCAAGGTAGAATTAGAGGCATAAACAATAGTGACAAGCCTAACATAAAGAAACAAAATAAGAAAAATCTTAAAAAATTAAGGAAGGGTGGATAATGGTACCTCTATTTCCTTTTTTTTTTTTTTTTAAACATCTATATAATTTCTTTTTTAATGATTACTTTTGAAACAACTCAAGAAAACAAGAGATTTTGGAGAAGTTGTTTTGTTGGGTTACTGCTTCCAACCATTCTATTTATAATGGCGCATCATGTACACTATTAGAAACTAACTTATCTGCATCAGTAAACTGAAGTTTGACTAACTACTTTAGTCTAAGAAAATGTATATAGTACATGAGTTATATATAAAAAAAAAGGTATAGTACATGAGAAACTATAAAATAAAAGGTGACACACTAGAGATTAATATACTCTAGGGCCTTATGAAATTAAGTGTCTTTACATTCCCTTTTAAACTCACAATCAGTAGGTATCATTGAGAGGTTGGATAGCAACAACTGAAAATGAGGAGCGGGATGAGGCTCAAAGAAGAATGGTGTGCTTGCAAAGATGGTGGAGAACAAAGTGGCAGTCAATCTCTATATGCTTGGTGCACTCATGGAAGACATTGTGAGCAATCTGGAGAACACTGAGACTGTCACAGTATAAAGGAGTGAAGGTACATAAGAAGATATCCATATCAGTAAGGAACCAATGAAGCCAGATAATCTTAGTTGTAATATGAGCAAAGGCATGGCATTTGGCCGTAGCGGAAGAACGAGAAAGAACTCATTGCTTCTTGCTCTTCCAGTACATCAAAGATGATCCAAGAAAATACAAAAACGCATAGCAGATCGGCATGTTGACTCAACACATCCTGCCTAATTAGATTTAGAGTAGACAGGAAGCTGGAGAGGGATATCACTAGAGAAAGAAGGCCATGATTTGTTGTACCGTGAGAATAACACAAAATCTATAGAACAACAGCCCAATGTATAGAAGTAGGGGCGGGTAGAAATTGATTAACCACTTGAACTAGGAAGGTAATGTTAGGTCTAGTGATAGTCAAGTGGAAAACACTTCTAACAACCTCTTAATAACAAGTGGGATTAGAGAGAGAATTGTCATCAAAAGTAGAGAGCTTTTGATTGAACTCAAGTGGAATGTTAATGATTTTGGAATCAATAAGCCTTTCTCTTTGAAGAATGTTTCCAAGATACTCATTTGAGAAAGGAGATAGCCCTAAGGAGGGCAGGCAACTTCTATGCGCATGAAGTAGCGCAGATGACCACGATCCTTCAAGTCAAACTGAAAGTTTAGAGAGGTCTTGAGAGACTGTAATCCTTCTTGATCGTCGCCTACAATAAGCATATCATAACATAGAGAAGGAGCACCTGACCACATTAGTGGATAAGCAGAATAGTGTGGAGTCATGAAAGCTCTGAGAATAGCCAGAATAGCCAATGCAAAGAATGACATTGCTGAAGCGTTCAACCAAGCACAGGGAGCTTGTTTGAGTCCATGTAGAGTATAATGCTGTCGACAAACGTGGTATGGAGGTTGAGGAAGTTCAGGGGGCGTCGTGTAAATCTCTTCTGTGGGAAGATCATTTAAGAAGTTATTCTTGAATCTTGACATGCATTTGATACAATGGCCAGTGATGAGCGTCAGCCACAAAAATGAGAATGCGAACATGGTCATTTTATGCACTAGAGCAAGAGTTTCATAATAGCCAATGCCATATTCTTGTGTGTACTGTTTTTCTACTAAGCGGGCCTTGTAGTGTTCAATGCTTCCATCAGTTTGATTCTTGATTCTATATTACCTATTTGCACCTGATAGTATGCTTGCCTGTAAGAAGAGGGACAATGTCCTATGTATGAGTCTTGTGTAAGGCTACAAGTTCCTTAGTCATAGTAGTTTGTGATTGAGAAGAGGTTAATCCTTCTTTCTACGGCTGAGGCTTAGTATAAGAATGAAGGGTTGTAAGAAACCTGAGATTGAGCGATTTTGGAGCATTCAAGAGGAGAAAGGAGAACAAAGCGGGCACTCTCGAAAAGGCATGGGCAGAAGAGTCTGTTTATTTATTTATTTATTTATGAGAGAGTTTAAAAGTGTCTTGCCGGACATAATAGTGGATGTTTCAAGGATGAAAATAGTGGCTGCGCCCGCCGCCAAACCACTACAAAGCGGGCGATGCGTAGCGTAGCGGGGATACGTAGTAATATAGCTGTGTAATTTGAAAAAATTGCCCAAAAAATCTGAAAAAAAATCCAGAAAATCCAGAAAATTGTAAAATGGAAGAAAATGTGGTTCTTTTGCAAAAGTAACTAAGAAAATGGGGTGTAGCGGTGCCTTCAATATATGAGGTCTTGTATCACTGTATAAATAGAAAATAATAGTAATGATTAGTTTTGTCACATATATTCATTTTTCTTAGTCATGCTAACTTAGAAAGTAATGGAAATGTCGTAAAAAAAAAAAAAAAAAACTAGAACATGAAATAAAGGCATAAGCTTAAGAGTTAGGTCATTAGTGAAAATTGAACAATCAAATATCAATTCTTCAACATTCTAGGTTCAAATTCAATCAAGTGAATGAACTATAAGGTGATCAACAATCAACATTCAACACCAGTTTAGAAATGACAAAGAGTAAAGAGTTAGTGAAGGAAATAGGAATAACTTAATCACCACCAAAAGGAATGTCTACAAGATTCAAGGCATGGTTATTCTCATCCCCATCAGTGTTATCATTTCTATTAGCACCATATTGAATTTGATATTGATGAGAATTAGGATCCACAAATTAAAAGAAGGCAGCCGCATCATAGGAACTTGGAGGAGGTGGAGGTGGATATCTTTACATTTCACCATAGTCACCATATAAGTAGGACCCTGAAGCTGAAGACTCTTCTTCTCCTTGTTGCACTTGACCATATGAAAAATATTGTGAGGCCCTTGTCCACTGTAACTAGGGTTCCACGAATCAGTCCATGATGCCCTTTGTTGTCCACCAATGTCTCCACCCATATTTCCTTGCTCATTACTACTTTCAGCCCCGGGTGGTGAGTCTAAACCACGGCTTAGATCAAATCTTCCAGACGGAGGTAACTCATGTACTTCCTTACATGAACGACATTATCTTCATCATGTTGATAGTATTCACTAGTACCACCCGTCCCTCTATCTCCTTCATTTACTCCACCATGGCTACTCGAAGAAACGGTGGTGGAACTAGCTTTCTCAGAAGATCCAATATGAGTAGGTTCTTTCCCACTCCTAGTTATATTGGTACCTTCTCCTTGATGTGGCTGATCTTCTGCAGGTGCCTCACTCATATCCTCATCTATCAACTCTTGAACTGTTCCTTAAAAAGCCGGATTTAAATTTAGCAGTGGATCTTCTATCTCGGCTAGCCATGGGAGTAAGGGATCATCCTCTCTGAATATGTGATCCAAATTAAGAGGACAATAAGCAGGATCATCCCTTGCCCTTCTCTTCCTAGTTTTGTTTCTCAACTTCAGATTGTAATGACAGTATACAAGCTTGTTTAGTTTGTGCATGGTAAGCCGATTCCTGGTCTTTGTGTGGATCAAGGAGAAAGTGCTCTAATTTCTCTCACCGTTGGAAGATGTAGTTTGACTAAGGATGCAACAGCCGCTCTCCTTAGATGTGGAGCACTCTTTCCATAATTTATCCACAATCAACTGAAATGCAAAAAATAAATAAAGAAAATTAGATATTCATAACCCTCAAGTCATTTTAATCAATTAAGATATATAGATCAAGATTCAAGACTATTGAGTAGGCCGATGGGGTCTTTTGTTCATAGTCATATTACTAGGTGGCATCCTTCTAATCGATCGTTGCACAAGAGGGTCAGCAAAGATTCATCTCCTTTGTGTATATATAGATATCTACAAAGTGAAAATTAGAAATAAGTCAATAAACCCCTACAGCATGTATGGCAATTGGACCATTGGCACTTGGCAGTATAATAAAATTCTCTTAAGCAACCACCCACCCACTCTCTTGTATGACATCAATTTGATCATCTGGGTTTAACAATCTCTTCAATACCTCCCGTAATCCTACTCGCAAGTCCGTATGTATTGCTTCGGTGTGTAGTTCGGCATTATGGTAATAAAATTCGGGATTCAAAAAATAACATACATTAAAAATATGTAGAATGTACTGTGAGCAAACAAGATAATAAATATATTAGTTAGGAAAACCCATGAATGATCATATATAAATCTTGTAATTCCTCTACATGCCTTGATCAATGTCGAAGATGAGATCTACACAGTGTGCTGCACATGGGGTCTAGAATAAATTGGTCCTCTTCTCTATTAACTTCTTACCCGCTGCCTTAAAATTGGCGCTATTATCTGTAACAATCTGTACAATATGCTCCTCTCCCATGCTCTCTACACCTTTATCCATAAGAGTGTGTGTATATATATATATATATATATATGTGGCTGTCTGTCTATGTTCAATTGCATCAACGGACTTCACAAAGATGGCCTCAGCAACTGAATACACCAAAAAGTTTATTAATTGTGTTTGAGTGCCGCTGGTCCACCCATCACACACGATGGTAACACCATTCTATTGCCACATGGGCCTAAACTTTTCCACCCAAGCCTTTATTTCTATATATTCTTCTTCAAGGTATTTAGTGCCCGCATTATATACGGAGGGGTATCTGTATACCCCGCCCAGCTTTTGCGGCAGCATCAAGAATAATCTGGAAATATAGGTAATCTATTGCTGTAGGTGGTATATTCTTGTGAATTATCTATTTTGTTGTAGCTTTGGCTAACCTATCTCTTGTAGCCTTCATTACCCCTTTCACAATACTCAATATTTTTTGTTGTTTAGCTCCTTTTGTATGTGCTAAAGGATCAACGGGGGGAGGAACTATTCTTCTAATAGAGATAATTTCTACATCAACATCCTATTCCCAGGTGTTAAATGCCCTACGCATGGCCCCTGCAGGGCCCTTGCCCCTGCTTGGCATAGTAGATGAGGCCCCTGCATCATAATATTTGCTTCCAGCAAATGCACGACATTCATGTTCTTCTTGTTGACTCATGATGGACTCTCAGCGTGCAGCCTCTATCTGCACATCTTCCTCATCAAAGAATTCATCCCCAAATACATCACAACGGGCAGCATCAACTTCTTGCTACCGCTTTTCTTTTGTCTCTACTTTTCTATCTTTGTTTTGGCCAACCAAAGCTTTCATTTGTTCACTGATTTCCCTTGGTACTTCGGTACAGCCAGCAACATTGCTGGAAATGTAGCTCAAGTAGTGCTTGAATCTTGTAATGCCCCCATTGGTTACTTTCCCACAAAACCTGTATTTGATTTTCAACCTGTTATTCTCAACTGCCTCACCAAAGCTCCATGCGGGATCAATATCACGAGGCATTTTAAGTTATCAATTGGCAAACACAAATACACAATAGAAGACTGAATACCTGGCTATAAATATGAACAAGTAGTATGTTAAAAGTTAAAAAAAACAAAGAAACATATTAGAGGAAACATATATCTAATGTTTAGGAATCATTCTCTTGACATTTAATTGGTATTTCATTACTTAAAGTATAATTTTTTTTCAAAAATTTAAAAAATCCGAAAAATAAGAAAATAAAAAAGAAATAGGAAAAGACAAAGATATGTTGGATTGATCTATGCCAAACATGGATATAACATTTAGGAGCATTTTTCAATACATTTGATTGGCATTCCATTATTAAAAATATTTTTTTCCCAAAAAATAACAAAAATCCGAAATTAAAAAATTAAAAAAGTAAAAAAAAAGCAATATATGTTGGAATGATCTATGGAAAACATAAATCTCAAATCTAGAAACCATATTTTCAAGACATTTGATTGGTATTCTAGTATTAAAAATTATTTTTTTCATAAATAAAAAAATCTGAAAATAAAAAAGGGGAAAAAAAAAATTAAAAACAACCAATATATGTTGGAATGATCTATGGAAAATATAGATCTAACAATTAGAAGCTATTTTCAAGATGTTTTATCAGTTTTCCTAAGTAATAATGTATTTTCTTTTTAAATAACAAAAAATCCAAAAATAAAAAAAGGAAAAAAATTAAAAAAAAAAAATATGTTGGAATGATTTATGGAAAACATAAATCTAACAATTAGAAGCTATTTCAAGATGTTTCATGAGTTTTCCAAATTTCCATAACGTTTTTTTTTTTTTAAATAACATAAATCCGAAGATAAAATTAACAATAAATATGAAAATAAAAAAGATATGCATGCAAGATCAAAAGGCAGCATGGATCCACAATAAAACAAGACAATGATGCCATTATGTTGTGATTCATTAGAGAGTGATAACCTCAAAAGTTGAAAAAAAACTCACAAAGAAATGCGTACCTAGATGATGAATCTTCTTTAGATTCCTTAGAATAGTTAAATCTCTTGATTTGGTAGCAACAAATCTTGAGAAAATGGAGTTGGGACCACTCGGGAGCTGTCAAAAATGGTTCATAGCAGTGAAAGTGGAGAAAAGAGAGGAAGAGAGAAGAAAAAAGTGGAGTAAAAGTCGTCAGGGGGGGGGGGGGGGGGGGGGGGGGGGGTTGGTGGTGTTTATAGTCCCCCCAGTATGTATCGGCAGCAGCTATGGCTTGTAGTGGCTGCGGGTGCGACGGCCGATATTTCGGCCGAGTGTCTCGTCCCAGGAGGAGATGTATGCCTAAGATGTGTGAAGAAGAGTGAGAATGATATCCAAAAGATGAGGGTGTTAAAATTCAGTGACACGATTTTGTTAAGGGGTTGGTTTCCTTGATAAGAGAGAGAGAGTTGCGAAACCAAGTAAAGAGATATACTCCTCCATAGTCAAACCTATAAGTTTACTAATACTAGAAACTCTGAGTTTCAATGATGTGAGCAGATGAACATATATGTCATACAACTCATTCATATGTTTCATGAAATATATCCACATATAATTTGTATAATCATCAATGAACAAAAAATAATAAACAAAGACTCCTTTGGTGGTTGAGAAGAAGGTTCCCAAGTGTCAAAGTGCACTAAAACGAAAGCATTTTTAGTAGGAACTGTGCACAGGTACTATGGAAGAGGTCGGGCACACCTTTAAATGTTGAACCCAATGGCTCCTGTGCATGGTTCTCATGTGAACCATGTGCAGGAGAATATTTTCCTTTTTAGTAAAAGCAATACTTCTATTAAAGGGCAAGGCAATAGATTTAGAGACATTACAACTTAAGTAATTTGATAAATTCTCAAAATTAACATGTCCAAAACACCGAAAGAGATTAACAGTATCAAATAAGTGACAGAGATGTCCTAGTCTAGAGTGTCAAAGATGGAAAGAAGATAGCTGATTAGTAGTGTAAGAACAACAGCAGTGGATGGACAAGGCAAGTGGAGAAAATTAAGGAAAATTATGTCCTATTACCAAAATATCCTCCCTCATTCCTAAGCCTCTTAGAAATTTTCATTTAAAAGTTTGTAAAATATTTTGTCAGCCTCTCTATAATATAATTGTCCTTCACTAATACCTTTTTGCCATTCCTCTTTATACTTTTGATATGATCCAAGTCCCTACTTTTCCTTTCCCTTGTTCTTGCAAGCTTGAAAATATCTTTATCTCATTCTCCCGTTCCCAACTTGTTATATAAGCCATTATATGCTTTGGATTTTCCATCACTTACTACTTTCTTAACTTCTATTTGCCTTCTTATACATTTAATTAATTCTTCATAATTTTATACCCATATTATATATATAAATATAAAATTTAGAAACTCTTATGAATCTAAACCGTTGGATACCCCCAAAAGCTGCATCCTAGCCATTAAAGCAGATTCCTAAATGAGTTAAAATAGCACTAAAAGAAAGGAAGGGAGATACAAAAAAACAAACAAAAAACAAAAGAACCATTAGATTGAGAATCTTGTCCATCCATCTTTCTGGACGTATAAACAATTGGAGATGGCCTCTTTTCGGGCCTTGAATTTGTGCATGGACCTTGGTGACTTGGGCTTGCGCCCGGAAGCTTTGCTTGTTTGAATTTGAATTTGGCTCCGGACTGTCCAGGCCTCAATCCCTTTGGGCCTGCATCTAACAGTGTACCAAAAAGAAATCTCAATAAATGAGAACAGGATCATCATAATTTGTGTCACTGTCACTCATTAAGGCTGCACACTATTCCTTTTTGTCAGTTTGTCATTTTCTTTTAATTGATGAGTCATTTTTATATCTGATTAACTTTATAATGGGCTTCAAATTTCAATTCATTCCAGATGCCCCTGGAGCTCCTAGGCAGTGGTGGTTTGGTGGTGGCACTGATTTGACTCCTGCCTATATATTTGAGGAAGATGTTAAGCATTTCCATACGGTATGTGTTACAGTGATATATCATTCTTAAATTTGTAATTTCAGTAAAAGTTTTGAAGTGATCAAGAAAGACAAAAAATTTGAGAGAGCAGGAGGGAGGGACTAATTAATAACTTTGCTTAATTTAACTGATGACATCTCCCAACTCTTTTATTAGTAACTTAACTGGCGCAGCCAAGATCCACAATCAGGTTGATAGATCAATTTTCCGATGGATTGATCGAATCCAAGAAGGATTCCAGCCATTAGGGCACAAATGAAACCATAAGACAATCCATAACTTTTGGGAATGCCACAGTAGCTTTCTTAGCCAATTGGGCCTGTGGGCTGAACCCAATGGACTGGGTTAGATGGCTGGGTCCATCATGTGGGCCTGGGCCCTTTTAACCTTCCGTACTGCATCATTAACCAACTGGTGACATTTACATTTAAGCGTACGCACATTCCCCAGTTGTCTTATTAACTCAATGAACTTGAAACGTTTGGAACGAACCAGCCCTCCCTCTTGTACTGCTTGGCTTCTAATTAAAGTTATCATTCAGAGGAAAAATAAAGAAGAAAGAATCCATGCAACAAACATTGGTATGATCGAAATACCAGCGTTGGGAATTTGTTCATACCAGTGGCACTAAAATTTTGTGCCATTGGTATTTTGGTGGGCTGGGAATTCGTTCCATTGATAAGGTTAATAAGGCTTTATTGGGGAAGTGGCCGTGGAGGCTGGGGGAGGGTGGAAAATGCTTGTGGAAGCGTATTTTAATCCACAAATACAAACTAAAAAGGGATGGCTGGTTTGTGCCAGGAAGAGATTATAAAGCTTCAGGTATTTGGAGGTCGATTCTTTCTGTGAAGGGGTGGTTTTGATCAATGGTTTCGGTACGAAGTTCATGATGGGAAGCATATCAAATCCTGGCATGATGAATGGTGTGGACAGTAAGCTTTGAGTTGGCAATTTTCTAGGGCGGCAACATGCTTTTATAGCTGATCAATTTGAATTTAGGGGTGGTTCTGTAGTTTGGGATTTTTGTTTAAGGAATTTGAAGGATATTGAAATGTCAGGTCTTTGTAGAATGTTTGGATTTTTGGACAAGGTATATTTGTCTTTGGGCAAGCCTGATGTCAGATTATGGAAACCTGATTTTAAGGGAGAGTTTTCAGTTAAGTCTCTTTATAGTTTCTTGATTGATAATTCTAGTGTTTCAGATGGTTGGCGCTGTTTTTGGGACTGCTTCATTCCGCCTAGAGTTCTGGTGTTCTGTTGGTTGGCTAGGAGAGGAAAATTTTTGACAATAGACGGTTTGAGGTGGCGAAATTACTTAATTGTCAATGGCTGTCCTATGTGCTTAAGGGATGAGGAAGCGGTTAATCATTTACTTATTATTGTAATTTTGCTTATAATGTTTGGGTGGCTCTTTTTGCTAAGTTTGATATGGAGTGGGTTATGCCTTGGTCTATTGCAGAAATTGTTCCAACAATGGTCCTTTCATAGCCATTTTACTTGTGGGAGGGTTTTTATGGAAGTTTTTGTTGTATACAGCTTGCTGGAAGATATGGTTAGAGAGGAATAACAGAATCTTCAATAATTAGGTTTGGTCAGTGGAGGAGATTGTTGATATTATAATCAAGACAGTTTTGGAATGGGCTATGAAGTGGATAGAGTTTGATGGAATTTTATTGGATAACCTTAATAGGTCCTGGGCGGCTGTCCTAGATGGGGGATGGAGAGCTACTTTGGCTTGCCAAAGTTTTTGGATGCCGCCTCATTGCATTCTAAAGTTTAATTTTGATGGTAGTTATCAACAGTCTCTTAGGAGGGGTCGTATAGGTGGTGTTATAAGGGATTCTTTTGGTAATGTTGTTCGAAGGTTTTGTGGGCCAGGGGACGCTTTGGATGCAAATGAAGCAGAAATGTATGCTTTATTGATTGGCTGTCAGCAATTACTTAAGTTGGATGGTTTTGCGGCTATCTTTGAAGGAGATTCTTTCTCAGCGCTTCAGTGGGGTTCAAGGAAGATTTCATATCCTTGGAGATTGGCATATTGGGTGGAGGAGGTGCAACATATTTCTTCTCAAACTCGAAGTTCTTTTCACCATAATTTCCGAGAGGCTAATGAAAATGGCTGATGGTCTTTCTAAGGAGGGAGTGTCTTTTGATTCTATTTCTTTCGATGTCTAATGATGTTTGATTATTTTGTTTCTGTTCTTGGTTATTTGTTTTAGAGCTGGTCTGAGCTTTTTTCAGTCCAGTTCTTTTTCTGAGAAATAAGATTTATTGTTATAAAAAAAATAAAAGATTAGTGCCACTACTTTAGAACTTCAATCAGTTTGCTCTTCAAACCAAGCTGTAAGTATTTTTCGGCTACGGTTCCTACCACAAAGGATATCACTACTTGGGTCACTAAGATGGGCAAAGTTATGATTCGCGATATATCTTTTATTGGAATTATTTTACTTCTCCAAATGCTGATGAATCGATTGCAAACCACACAAGTATCAAATTTATATCTTGAAGTGTATGTTTATTCCTTTACTTATTAACAAGCAGTTCCCTCCTTCTGCCAGGGATAACCTTCGTCCAATATAAACCCATTTGTTTTAATGGTTAAATATAAGCCCTTTTACCATTTCAATGGGTGATTTAACAATTTTTATTGTTATCTTCACGAATCAAAACTAGCCTTTTGCTGATTTAAGCACATCATTGTCTTATTGTTTCGGCATCTATGTAGGACAGTAAGAGTGCAAAGGAGGTCGTGGATGTATTTGCGAAGCAGGGAGTGGATATTGATGCTAACACTATTACCTAAGAACTTTGCTGCTAGTTCTCTTAGGATTGTATTTTTATTCATACAGTATACTTCTCCTGTATGTATTGTTTTGATTGTTTTGCTTTGTACATTTTTTTTTTTCCATCATTAATGAAGCTTACATTACTGACTCTCAACTTTTCTGGCTTCTTAATAGAAAACTTTAAAATGGATGCATCATATGCTGATTCTCAAAAGAAGTTGAATAAACATATCCAAATATCCTATATTAAATGAAATATGATACGTTCTCTAATGATGAATGCACATAAACTTTCTGTGCGCCAAATTGTTCCAGTCCATTTATAAGTAAAAGCTGGGGAGTGATGTTGAAGATGCAAATCATCACATTATCAGCTGGAAGGATCTTGACTCTGTGTTTCTCCTCGCAGGTTCAAAAAAAGGCCTGCGACAAATTTGATCCTAGCTTCTATCCCAAATTCAAAAAGTGGTGCGATGATTATTTCTTTATCAAGGTGTTTTTCTATCCTTTATTTTGACTATCGACACCAAATCATGAAGTTATCTCATTTTCTAATCAATTAAAAATAATTAATTTGTTTTACGACCTGTCTTTGTATTACTTGCTATGTATTTGTTTACAATGGATCTGGCAACTTGTTCATTTCTTGTTTCTTTGTCATTTGACAGCACTTTTATCAACTATCAAGCTTTGAAACATCATTAAGTTGTTGGAAATTTCAGTGCTGTTAATAAATATTATCAAAACAGTAGAAAGTACCATAAAAATAAATAAATACATAAAAAGAATTATTTAGTAGATGCAAAGCACTGGCTCTAGGCTTTGTGAAAGTTCTCTATTCAGAGAAGACTGAGTCACTGAAGTGCTGTTTAGGCTTGTAAATTGAGAAGCGAAATGTTATCTGGTTTTCCTATTTGTTATCATTCCCTTATGGTGACTTGATCCAGGTCACCTGAGATACTAAATTGTACCACATGTAACCTGTATGTTGGTCATCCAGTCATTCCACACTCTGAGCAGTTTTATGTGCAAGCAAGACCAAGAAAGACTGTTCTGGTCATCCGAATTCTTCTATTTTCCATCGACTTCTCCTGTGACGCAGAAATATTGAATATCTTTTCATGGTACTCTAATCTTGACAAAGACTCCATCATCACCAAATCCTTACCCCCTCAAGTTAGGGTCGGATAAAGGAGTTCTAATCTAAAACTCCAAACCTAGTTAAAACCTCACATGATTGGAACTCATACCATAGCGTGGGGAGTTTTAAATTTTCATATCCAACAGATGATAGTTACTGCCCTCATCTATATGGCCTAGGACTGGCATGCGGTGGTGAATCAACATGTAGTGGAGGACAAAAACTACTTCTGTTCAAATATTATTTACTATGAGATTTAGTACCTCAATGAAGGAAAGAAATTTCCTAATGTAGCTGATTAACTGTTCGTTTTGATCATAGTATAACTCATACACGAATCCAAATTTCCAATGTTGTTGATATAGATATAAACCTTGTCTAAGATTTTCATCCATAAAATTGACAGCCATGAGATAACCATAGGCTGAGACTGCTTTTCTTTTTATTTAGAATCACTTCATTGGGGTCTGCAACCTAACCAGTGCTATATGAATGCTTGGATTTTTAGAAATATGTACTTCAGAATGCTCCCTGGAGGTCCTAGCATCGATTCCCCCGGGCGTTAACCATCCCCTGTCTGTGTGGGTGCGGGCGTGGGGCCCAGGGATTAGTCCCCCCAAAGGTGGGGGGATACCCTGAGATATAAGCAAAAAAAAAAAAAGAAAAATAAAAAAAAGAATATGTCACTTGGCAAGTGACACTTGAAGAGGATTCTTGGATGATAATAGGAAAACAGTCTTATCAAATTAACAGTATCTAAGAAGTTAACTATATGTCAAAAGCAGCCCCACAGAAACCATCATAATACAACTCATAAGCAACTTATCGTACTTGAAGTCAAGCAAAGCCATTTACCAAATACAATAAAAATGATAAGGAGCACGTCAGATCAGTTCCAACTGCTTCTTCAGATTAAACTCTTCAGTCTAACAAAGTGAACGGAAAAATATCAAGTCCTGGCATCAATCCACTGATATCCTGACTAAACCTTATAAGATATCTGCAGATCGTCAGATATGATTGAGTTTTCCCCCATGGAAAGTGGCTCAAGCAGATAAACTTTCGAAAGAAAACTCCAGAAAAACCCACCAGTTTTTCTGATTATGATGGAATGATATCATGATTTTCTCGAAAACAGTAAATATAAAAATAAACCAACATCCAGACACCAAAAGATTCCTTAAATACAAGTAGATTTCTTACTGTGTTTGTTAATTAAAAACTGCGACAACAGCCTCTGGCACAGTGTAAGGTGCCCACTATTGCAACCTCGGGGTTGTAGGTTCAAGTTGTGTTACCCAAAAAAGAAAAGAAGTAAAGGAAAAGCTAAAAAAAAAGAGGAAGAACAAAGAAAGATTGAGGTTGTAGGTTCAAGTCATGTTACCACTAAAAAGAAAAAAAAGATGAGGAAGAAGAAAGATAGAAGGTTTAATTGAAGTAAGCTCCCTCTTGAGTTGTGAACTAGGTTTCATTTAGGATTGTTGATGCGCTGAACTTGTTAACATACAAAGTGGGCACCATGTCTTCAATTTTGATGAAGAGATGTAGTGCTCATATGCAAAAAGCATAGTGATAAATATCTACAGCGTCTTAAAGATATCACACCTTTTACATAACAAGACAGCAGATATTTACAACCTATAATTATCTCTAATCAGCCCTTAATCAAGGCCAGTTACAATCCACCAGGTAATTTATTATCTACAAGTTAATCTACCATAGAAGCTTTTCTTCTTCAGTAGTCTCTTCCAACCAGGTGTACTATATTTTTGTTCTTTACTAAAAGATCTGTACTCTCTAACAATGTGCTGGAAAAAAAAAAAGATAGAAGATTTTGTGGAGGAATTGCTCTATTTACAGCTGATGGTGTTAACAGCATCGAGGAGAGAGGCGCGGGCTTGGGGGAATATTTTTTGACGATCTTAATGACTATGATCAAGAGATGCTTCTGGCATTCTCTACTGGTAATGCTCATCTCTTTTCTTTTCTTTCTTTTTTCCTTTTCCTCTTTGATTTATTTCACCTAAAAAGGAAATTTAGTCATGCATGGTATTTTCAGGAAGTTCTTGAAGATTGTATCAAACATTTCGTTAGAAACTACAAACTTTCTCTATGAATTTATTCTAAAGAGAACAGAAGGAGACCACAGTTTCTAGGATGCATTTCATGCATTCTTGGACAGATCTAATACGAAACATTCTGATGCAGTGCATAAATTGTACAGAATTACTGATTTGATAAAATTAAAAATAATAAAAATGGGTAATGACAGACCAATGAGGAAAATGTTATAATCATTTCCAAGGGTTGGACTCAGTTTCCATCTGATGTCACTCCTCTAAAGATGTCAGGGTGGCTTTGGTCACTGTAATCCCCACTGGAGATTCGCCATGTTTAGTAGAACTCCACTGTAAGCTGTTTCTGTTTTTGATATTTCTGTAAAGTTTCACCATTTAGTGAATGTTTGATTGAATGAACAATTCAAATTTACCATTTAATAATAATGATAAAGAATGCTTTAAATGGATTTTCTTGTCTACTGAAACTTTGCCCAATGCTGAAACTGCAGAGTGTACGAAGTCTGTCATTCCAGCCTACATTCCCATTATAGAACGATGTAAAGACATGCCATTTACCGAACGACATAAGGCTTGGCAACAATTACGAAGGGGACGCTATGTAGAATTCAACTTGGTAATTAAGGACCCTTGCAGATTTTATAATTTATATGGTAATCATTAGTTTGGAATGATTTTATTCTCTCTCTCTCTCTCTCTCTCTCTCCCCTTCTTGTTGAAGGTCTATGATCGTGGTACGACATTTGGACTGAAGACTGGAGGCCGAATTGAAAGTATTCTTGTTTCTCTTCCACTGACTGCTCGATGGGAATATGACCATGTAAGCTTTTGCTCAACTGACCAAATTATTTGCATGTATCTATCATAGGGTGTGTGGCCTATGGGCCTATCTTTCATTGAGCCAGTACTGAATTGTTTAGGTATCATTTTGGATGCATGACCCATTACTCTCCCGCAAAACTGCTTTTGATAACCCCCATGGTTAAACCAGCTTGTCTAAGTCATGTTCTCCTAGGCATAACTGATTCATGGTACTCAGCCAAATGCGATTTTGCTGAGTTTGTTTGCTTCTTGCCAACGTGTTGAGACTTGGGAGGAGGAAGAACCATTTCCTAATAAATTTTATAATGAATAAGATGATGGTAATGATAAACCTCATTTCCACATTAATAATTAAAATATAATTATAAACAGTTCTTTTACCTGCCTGTTAGACTCTCCAAGTCTCCAAATTAATGAAACCCAGTAAATGATCAAGTCCTGGTCCAGGCCCTTGTTTTTGAAACTATTGACATCCCCACAGGGAAGCGACCGCATTCTAAGGGGAAAAGAAACTGTTCAATAGGTGGCCTGCTAATGTTCAGAACTAAAAAGCACTTAAAAGAACAACCTCTTGTATTTTTTTTTTTTTTTTATCAGTAACAGAAAATATAATTAAAGAAAGAACGATTACAAAACCAAATACAACAAAGGGGGAGCATCCTCAAATGGTGAACCGATACAAGGGACATGTACCAGCCACCAAGCCAAACCAAATGTACAAGGACAACCTCTTGTATGGCTGAGATTTTTCTGATGTGATTTGTTGTGAAGCCATGATCATGGCATTGAGTAACCATTGATACATTAGTCTCAGCTTTGTTCCCTTCTCTTTTTGAAAAAAAAAAAAAAAATCTTGGAAAATATGTAGACACTGAAGAGAATACAAGTTTTTATTCTTATGTTTGTAGTGTGTTGTTATGTAGATATACCTATAGATATATAGAGAGCTATAGTGGAGATTTACTTCAAAGTTTACTACCTGAAGTCTGCAATGTTCTCAGCAACGAGGAACTATTATTGTATGACAGCCAAAACTGTTACACAGTACAACTATAAGCATGATCCCTTCATGGATTGTGGGAATGTGGAACCTTCCTTTAGACATCATGTGCATAGGGCATTTTTTGTTTGCATTAGATTACATAGTAACTCATGGTCAAATGAGCTCCACTGATGGATTATTAAAGAAGTGTGAATGATATGAAGTGAGGGAGCTCCACCGAAGTATTATTAGAGGTGAGGTGTGAATGATATGAGGTGAGGGAGCTCCATCGAAGTATTATTAAAGAGGTGAGGTGTGAATGGTATGAGGTCAGGGATGAAGCATATGAGGTAGTAATGTTCGAGGACAAAGGGTAGCCTATTTGGTTGGATACCTTGTTTCTCACCCTACTTTTTAGGGTTCAACCCCTGGCTTCTTGCATGTGCAGGCCTTTTTGTCTTCCTTCAGGGGCTGTCTTCTCATGGGTCCCATCCACCCTTGGCTGGGTGAAAAAAAATGGTAGCAATGCAGATGGGACCTTGACTTTTTTAGGATTTAAATTACTAGGGTGATGGATGGGTATTCATTTATCATCTTCCCTTGATTCAAGTTTCAGTAAAGGTGGTTATTTGATGGTTTTTGGATATATTCAGTGTTAAATATTCATTTCTAACTACTTGTGGCATGAATTCCTATGTATTCAAACAGGCCCTTAGTTGAAAACCGTAGAATTTGTTATCTAAAAAAAAATCGTAGATTTTAAACATTTTATTGTATCCAGTTCAAATTTAAGGTGTTCCCAATGCTTTGCAGGAGCCGGAAGAAGAAAGTGAAGAATGGAAACTTTTGGACGCATGCATTAATCCAAAAGAATGGGTATGACATTGGTCCAAGGATCTATTTGTGTTGTTTCATTTTGGGTTTGTTATTTTCTATTCCTCCCTTGGCTTAGAGTAGAATCCTACCTCTTAAATTGTATCTGCGAGAAGCTCTCCCTTTATGGAAATAATATCTGAATAGTAGTTTGTTGTCATGATCATTGTTGTATTTATGAATTAGGTTTGTAATTGTAGAATGTGATTTTAAAAGTTTTTCCTATTTAAGAATCTGTTTGGTGGGCATTGCTTCATCATCACATCTGAATACCTCAAGTATCTCCATCCGAATGCAAATAAATAAATAAATAAGGTTTCGGACCTATGATCCATGCCTTATATTATCTGGATTTGGAATCGGCTGCAATCGTGAATTAAGAAAGGTTATGTCTCTGCAAAGCTTGAATCATATTACCTTCTGATTCTGAAGCAGATTATTGTTTTGAAAGCCCTACTGGTATGTCCATTAGATCTATTCGAAGACCAATTGGTCTGAGCATTATTTGATGCTGGATTAGGAAACCTTAGATTCATGTTGAATTTGGGTATTCACCCATCCAACTAAAAATGGATCTGGATCCTGAAACACCATGGCTATGCCTAGATAAAAGCCCATTTATGTCCCCTTTGAATAAATAAAATTTTTTCCAATTTATGTATTGTGCTTGACAAATCTATAAATCTGGGTTTGCGTTGGGCTCAAGTTATAAAGGCCGAGTCGGGGTCTGGGATCAAGTTAGATCTCCAACGTTAGGGATGTAAAAAAAAAGACCGTCTAGCCGCCCGAACCGAACTGACAGTTAATAACTGTGCTTTACGGTTTTGGTTACAGCTATTAAAATTGGAAAATCGTGCTTTGATGTTTGGTTTGGGTTTTCAGTCTTGACTCACGGTTATTAACCAAATCAAACTGTAAAATACAATTCGGCTAACTGTTTTTCTAGAACACACGGTTATATGAGCCGTTACACTCAAATTTAAAAGGAAAAGAAAAAAGAAGAAAAAAGTGGGTATTGTGTAATTTTATAACTCAATTAATCCCTTTCAACTTTTGAACCCTAATTGTTGGAACAAAAAAAGAGAAAAGGAAAAAGTGAACGATCAAGGATGTGTTTTTTTGGAAAAAAGCGCTTTATCATTTCATTTGTCTAAGTGAATATTTTAATGCTACCTAGTATTGTGGAATTATATGATTTTTTATCTAGGATATTTTGTTTTAACTTTTGAATATGTATTTTGTATTCTGTCAAAAAATAATGTTTGAAGCGACAATTAACCGTAACCGAATCGTCTAATACTGTGAACCGCGGTACGGTTTTTTAATGGATTTTTAAGATATGATTGTGGTTATGGTTTTTAAAAATTGAAAACCGTAAAATAAAGTTCGGTTATCGGTTTTTTCAAAACACAAGGTTAATCGAACTGTTACACCCCTATCCATCGTAAACTCGGATTCAGAATCATCAGATTTTGAATAATTAAGGCTGGTCAAAGTTTGATTTTTTCTGTGTGAGAGTGAGAGTGAGAGAGATATGGTAGACTGAGTTTAGATCCTCTTTTATATATATATATATATATATATTTATAGGGAATGTTCATATGCATCTTTCCCTCACCATAGGGTGAGGGACACGCACAAGAAGACAAGGAAAATGTACTTTTCAAGTAAACAGGGTGAGGTACACTTCCTTGTCTTTTTGTGCAAAAAAGGAAGTGTTCATCACCCTATGGTGAGGGAAAGATACATATGAACATTCCCCTATGTACTAAAAAAGTATATTTTTCTTGTCTTCTCGTGCAAAAAGGGAAGTGTCCCTCACCTTATGGTGAGGGAAAGATGCATATGAACATTCCCTATATATCTATATATATATATATATATCAAAGGAGCACAGAAGTACAATATCCCCACGCATTTGCTTAAATGCAAAACGTGCAGGCAATGATACATTTCCCTTGTGCAACTTAACGAGCACCGCAGAATCTGGATGAGCCCACTTGCCTTTCTGGTATTCAGTCCAACCACGGACTCCTGCATTGATTAATTATAATCTTCTCTCTTCCTCATAATGTGGTCAAATTTGGCTCTTTAAGTGAGAAAAATACAATAAAAAAAAATAAAAAAAAAGAAAGAAAAAATATGCAAAATAATACTACATGTGCTTATTTTGCAAAAGATAAACTGACTTAAATCTTACAATTTCCAGATTGCTTGTCTAGATAAAATAATAAGAGAAGTAAACTAAGAACGGAATGCCATCTAGACGACTAAGAGAGAGCAACTTGATCTGGTCTAAACTTGTTATTTTATTTCCATTCTAACATTTTAATTTTTAACCCTTTAACCAAAAGTCTTTAGAGTCTCCTAGTCCAATTCAAGCACGCCCAAAGATTCTCTGCGATCGCCCTCTAAAATGTGTAAGGAAGATTATGAGAATCGCCTTATGAGGAACAAAGATCATGAGAATCACCTTATGAGGAACAATTCCACATCTAACCGAGGCTGGAAAACTCAAAACTCATGATCCAGACTCAACTCGTCTAACTCTAAAATACTAATTTGGAGAGAGTCAACTCAACGACTCAAGAGAGTCACCTTCTTTAAAAAAAAAATGTTTAACGATAGATCAAATGCTTATACATTTTAGATATACACATATTTACATGCATTAATTATAATTAATATAAATTAGTAGATCTATCACATTTCAATTAGTCATTTTAAAAATTTCTGAGTCCAAATCTAAGGAATTAATTATTTATATTTGACTCGGCTGAATTTACCTTATATTTGACTCAAATCTTTTGTCAAATTATAGTGGCGGTGGAGTGAGAGTCAAGAGTCAACACCCCAAGTTTTTTTAATCTTGGCATCCAACAATGATATGATTTTGTCACTTGGCCTTAATAACCCCGAAATAACATATACCTAAACCTGTTTTGCATTCTCAGCTCTCTTTCATCGAAAAATTCAGAAAGCTTTTGGAATGGTCACATCCAAGACATGGCATCTGGCCATTAATGTTTTGAACCACACAAGTGTGCCACTGAAGAAGCTCAGAATCTCCTCAAATAGATATGTGGAAAGGACAATATCCAGTGGTTTGTATACACGTGGCTTTGATGGAACTTAGGGTTTCTGGGTCACTCACCTTTGAAAGATGAAAATTCCTTGGCCATACAAGGCTTTTCCAAAGCAAACTGACCCAACAACTACTTGAAAGTCATGTCTGCTTTTGAGTCACTTGGGCCCCACTTGTGACATTCAATCAAGTATGGCGGGGCCTACATGTGCAATGGAATGAGACACATGATAAAAAAAAAA
Organism: Persea americana; assembly: GCA_029852735.1. Classification (NCBI taxonomy): domain Eukaryota; kingdom Viridiplantae; phylum Streptophyta; class Magnoliopsida; order Laurales; family Lauraceae; genus Persea; species Persea americana. The sequence continues at coordinate 26,890,373 of CM056818.1, read as the reverse complement.
AAAGGCCTATTTAGTCGGCACCACAAAATAGATTTCTGGTTCAAATGGAGAAATCCATGGGACCAAGGACCGGTCTTGTCTTTGGGTCCCCGAATTTTAGACATTTTGGAGTTGGCATTGGCATCGCATTTTGATAGGGGCTACTTTCAGCCATATTCCTTGAATTTTCAATGGTGCTGGACAGCCAAAGAGGGTCTTCTATATGATGGTGTTGTGAATTGGTCTGATAACTTTCCAGAATGAATGGTTAAATCCCTTCCTTGATGTTCTTGATTTAGTTGCTGTTTTTTCAGCTGTTATTGAAAGTTCTCGCTTTTATCAGAAAGAAAAAAAGAAATGATTTTACATCTGTAAACAACATGTGTGTGGTTGAGCCCAACTTGAATATTAAAAACGGGCCCAAAATTCAAATTTAGGCTCCTTCCCAAAGCCTGAACCCAGCCGAAACTAGGTTGGGTCCAGGTCAAGCTCAGGCTGGCCCGATGCATGAGCACCCCTTAGGAGAGGTGCTATGAATGGTTGGATTGCTCATGTAAAATATGTTCCATGGTGTAGGTTCATCCACTTGAGGTGAAGAACTATGAGAATTCTTGTCTCTTAGATTTCTGAAAATTCCAAATGCTGCCTCCAAATTAAGTAGGATTGCAAATACACTACTCCCATATAGCATTTGGAGTGCCTTTTCATGTGATCTGGAATTTTGCCTCAAACAGGGCATTTGGAATGCTCGGGGACAAGATGCTCCATGGAATACGAGGATTTGATGATGCAACAGTGGGCCTCGTGCCAGAAGCCCAAGAAATTCCACCAATTTATTGGATAGAATTTGAAGTACAATAAGGGAGGCTAGTCACATAGTCATCTTTCCATGCATTGCATCAGTAAAGCACACTAACAGTTACTAAAGCTCTTTTAAAAGGCCTATCTATCTATCTTGCTCTCCCATCTGAAATACCATCTAGCTCACTAGAAATGTGCAGTGGCAAGGAGGAGAAGATGACCCAAATCCCTTCCAGCCATTGGCGACAAGGCGCGATCACCTGCGAGCTCTGCAATTCTCGGGCAACCATCTATTGCCGCTCAGATGATGCATTTCTATGCCGAACTTGTGACAAACACGTGCACAAAGCCAATTTCTTGGCACTTAGGCACATCAGATGTGTGCTATGTGAATCATGCCAAAAGCCTAAACATCGCTACATCATCGGATCATCGTTCGAATTAACAACTCCGTTCATCGGTGAGAATTCTATTTTTCTTTCGCTCTGAGCTTTGTGATTTTAATGTTGCCTTTTGCAGTTTGATTGAATTGAAAAGGAAAAAAATAAAATAAAATGATGCCTTTGTTTGTAGCCTTTGGTCACTATCAGATGGATTTGATTTATAACAATACTGATGGATATATGTTCTCTTGTGCGTTAACTAGAAATCACATTAGGTGGAGAGTTTTCACACCTGATATTAGTATCAGGCCCATCTGTCCTCCTGCTGATGAGTTTGATGCTGATAAGGATTTGGGTCGTTACTAAAAAAAGTTGATATTGTGCTTAATTTAGATCCTGATTTTTGTGTAATATTGTCTCAATTGTGGAGCAGGATTTATTGGACCATTTGGTTTGGGTTATCCTAAGTGTTATTAAAGTCTATAATTTTAGTTTGAGAGGAATGGGTTTATTAATCTATAATTTTGTCCAATATCTAAACTTTTGTGCATATCACTAGGATACATGGGTATTAAGCTATGGACATCAACCGAATCCTAGACTTGATCGTTAATAATGAAAAGAGAAGGTCCATACCTGGATCTTTTGGCTTAGGTTCCCGTCTCCAGTTAATCGAGATTAATGCTAATTAATCTTATTTAATTAAGTTAATTGTAATTAATAGTCAAATTAAATTAAATTAGTCTCAATTGATTGAATTGAACTTAGTGGAATGAGTTTGGATTGAGACTATGTCATTTGAAATGGTTTTGAACTTAATTAATAAGAGAGAAGGGCTTTTTCGTAAATACCAGTTTTTGCATATTTCGTTGAATACGGTAACCCTTGATACCATCGCGTGTATTTCAAAGAGTACATCAATTTTTATAATAGACTTGATTGTATTTGATCTCAAATGGATCAAATGAGTCTTCATTTAACTTGAAATGTGAATAAGGTTATAAAGAAAGGGCTATGTGCAAAATTCTATTTACATAAGGTAAACAGAACTCAAACTTCATTTTACTCAATCATTTCAGCAACAACAGCAGTAAACTCAAACCCTAGACTCCTTTCTCCTTTCTTTTTCGTCAATTGCCGAAGCTAGAGGCTGTGCAAGTGATTTTGGAGAGAAGATTTGGTTTCTTCATCTTCTTCATTTCCTTGGAGCTAGAGTTAGAGGGAAATCTTAGACTTTTCCTTCTTCAAACTACATGTAAGTGTTTAGTGATTTTTTCAGAACTTTTAAGTTCTTTTAGGTGATTTGGAACCTTTTCCATCTCAAACATCCCATAGGATTCATTTTTGGGTGTTCATATGATAGGTTATGGTTTCAATTAGAGGAAATTGTCTCAAATTGAGCACACAAAGAAGGTTTTTTTGTTATTGAACTTCAAACAGTGGCAAGTATACTCATTCTGTTGATATTAGATGATACAGAAATTCGTTTAAATTTTTTTTGCAGAACTAGGCACAGTTCGGTTAACCGAATAGGTAACCGAACAGGTTACTGAATACATTTATGAACTTTGAGTGAAAAAAGTGAGCTTGTTGGATTGGTAACCGAAGGTTAGGTTAACCGAGGGCTAACCAAAGTTTTGACTGAGTTTTAGCCGAAGACTAGCCGAGTTTAGAAGGAATTTTGTATTTTGAATTCTGATTTTCAATTTTAGAAGCCTATTGAATTGAGGGGCTCAAGGACTATAAATAAATGATTTTGAGTTCGATTACTTGAATTTGATTATCATGAGTAGATTGTCAATCTTTGACAAATCTGAATATTTGAAAGCATGGTAAATCCTTTACCTTGGGTTCATGGAAATGAGTCAAGGCAAAGTGACGGTAAAAGCATTCTTTAAACCTCCATAGGTGATAATGAAAGGGATTCTAATGTACATTTCATATACAATGTAATACCGATCAAGAATAACACGTACATTAGATAACCGAGAGTTACACCTAAATGGTTGGTTTGAGACGAAAAATGAATAGAATTGTGAACTGTCTTAACTCTTTTTGCATTCATATTGTTATTGTTGATCTCAAGTCTATATCGTGATTTGCATTGGTTTTTATTCCTTTCATTCATTATGAATAGAATTTGTGAAATTGAGTTGATATCCAAAAAGGATTGAACATTGACTTGAGTATGTATTTGATTTGAAGTAACTCCTTAAGTTTGGCGGTACTTAGTTGTCCTATTAAAGCTCATTATAGAGCCGGAATGGGTTGAATGATTAATTCATACTGTAGTAGATGGATTTAGGGGTATTCAAGAGCTCCGTGGTGATGCCAAATGTTCTTGGCCCGGACACTGGTCAGATCCCACTATATATTTGTAAATTGAATGAATACTTTAATTTGGAAGAAATGAAATGAAATACTAATGTAGTTGCCAACCAGTGTATGATCTGAATTTGACTCTTATTGCATATATTGGTATTATTGCATGAGTAATCTACAATTGTTATTGAGTAGAGAATTATCTAATGTTAGATTTAAATAGACTCAGTATGTGTTACAGCATGTACTATTATAGATCTGTTTATACATTGCTGAATCGTCGTGTTCATTAGTGTTATTGATGGTATTACAGGCCTAGTTGCCAATATCGGTCTTGCAAAGGCCGCAGCGCAAGCAGAGGAGACCACTCCGGTTCCTTCGGGATGATTAGTAGAAAGGAATGGTAGGGATATCATTTGATTTTGATATTCAGTGTGAGAGAGAAATAGAAACTTTCAGAAACCATATTTGAGACCTTAAGGTGTATGTCATCATGTATTGTATTTTAAATATGCAGATGGTGACATGGTTATTAAATGAGAACTTGTTAAATTTGTAAATGTGTATATTCGTGTATCATGGAATTGTTGTAATGTACTTTTCCATATTTGATATCATATTTGTATGTCTTTCACATTGTTATGTATATGACATGTATGATTTGTATATCTCACTCGCATGAAGTATGTATATTCGTTGTGGATTTTGTTTTAACTTCGGCCAATTCGGAGTTCACGGGATTACGTGTGGTCGCGCCTCGGAGTTTTCCAAAATGTAATCAATTCTCGGGCTCGGGTCGTGACATGTTACCCTTCAGCTAACTGGGTGATGAAGGTCCATTGGCATCCTTGTATAAGATATTTTTAGTGTGACTCAGAATCAGTGCAATTCTCAACACTTTAAAAACTAAAGTTTTCACTTGTTTATATGCACTATCAGCTGGAAATTGTATATTATTCATGTTAGGTGCACTATTTTTGTACAATTAGTGTTTTCAGTATAGGTGTCTTCCAATAATCGTGAACTTTGAGGTTGTAAATTAAAATATCATAATCTTAACTAATTTATTTTTGGCGACTGCAGTTCCTTAGTGATATCTCGAGAAAGCCCATAATTGAAAAAATATCCAAGCATTTACCTAGTTTTATGGTTTTTCAATAACACTATCCATGACTATGACTAGGGCTATCAATCAAGCTCTTTGAAGAGAGGGCCTAGCCTGGCTTGACCCGTAAAAGCCCTCAAAACAGAGGCTTCTTTTTTTTGTCCCAAAGCCCGAGGGCAGGGTAGGACATTATTTTGAAAAGCCCGCAATCTTGAGAGCCGAGCTAGGGCTTGACTTATCCGCCTCGAGGGGGTCCGGCCCTCAATTTATTAAATATGTAAATTCTTTAAGAGTTTTTATGAATCTATTTTAAAATTTTCAAGAAGTAAGTACCCATCTATTCATTTATTTTTACCAAAAGTGATTAGAATACATAGTTTATTAGTACAAAAGTTAGATAGTATAGATATCTTTTGTAGAAATATGGCTTTAAAAATGAAGAAGTCTTTTGATAAAAATTGAGAGCATTATAATAAAGTATTTGAAATAGTCATACTCCTTGATATTCAACGTAAGTTGTTGTATTTAGAGTATGCTTTAAGAAAGTTATATAGATCAAGTGAAGGTATAAGTATTCATCAAGGCAAAACTCTTAGACTCTTTAGGAGTCTTTATAAAGAGTATTGTGTGATTTATGATACAACTATCACAACATTGTCAAATGTGGATAAAGTTAACTTAGTAAAAAAAATAAAAAAATGCAACTAAGTTTGAAGAGGAGTTTTTAATGTTTGAAGAATAAATGATTCTGACAACTGTTTTGGACAGAAAATTTGAATTAGACTGTTATTTGGAAGAGCCATTGTGTAAATCTATAGATTTCAATATATTGGATTGGTGGAAAGTCAATTCAGCAAAATATCCAGTTATTTCAAAACTGGCTTGTGACATTTTAGCAATTCCAGTTTCTACAATTGCTTATGAATTGGCATTTAGTATAAGAGGAAGAGTACTTGATCAATATAGGAGTTGTTTAAAATCTGAGACTGCAGAAGTCTTAATTTGTGCACAAGATTGGATACGTTCGCGGCAACACAATGATAATAATGCATTAGTTGATCTTTTAGATATTCTAAAAGTAGATTGAATAATTAAATAAAGAACTATTGTTATCTGTTTTATATGTATTAACATATACATAATTATTGTCATATGCTTTATATTTTACATTATATAAATTAATTTTCTCCACCACCAGCCTTAAAATAAATTTTTTTTTTAACTCCGCCATACTACCTTTTACATTGTATTGCCGATCCCTAGCCTAGACAAAGGAGGATGGTTAGCATTAAGTTGGAAGTCGGTGGTTGTAAGACCCCGACCCCCAATTTTCGCGATTAGTGTATTTTTATCTGTGGGTTAGTTCTCTAAGTGAGATTTGACCCTAATTGAGCTAGACTATGGTTTAGAATGTTTTTCCTTTAGCTTTGGGAAATTTTGAGAGCGGTTGGGCCTGGTCTGACAGGCCGGGGATGCCTTGGGCTGTACGTGTTAGCATGGGGGATTGTTCTCGATTTTTGAAAAAATTTCAATTTTGGTTTCTTTTGATAGGTCAAATTAGCCCAAACAGCTTTTGTGTTCAGCACAATCCTATTCGAAACTCAGAAAATCAGTTTTTCATCCCAAAGGGCAAAACAGTCTTTGTACATTGAAATCTGGGCCCAAAATTTGAAATTTCAGAACCATGTCAAAGATATACTTTTTGAAAACTAAATTTTTCGACGATCATTTTTCTCTTCTTCATCGACTTCATCCGGGACCCACAAAAGGGAGTTTTAAAGCTCTAAAGTTTTATGGCAGATGGGACCCACAACTCAGCCCTTTTATAAACCCAAACCCACGTTGAGTTCTTCTTCTTCACTCTTCATTTCGTTGCTGCAACTGAACAAGAGAAGTTTCCTCTTTTTTGCTCTAACTTCTTTCTTTTGCATGCTAAGGAGATCAACCTCAAATTTGAAAACAAATTACACCATTGTTCTTTCCAACCTCCAAGCTTTCCATTGATATTCTTTCTAAAAGATTTCAGCTGAGTTTTCTCTCTTCTCCAAACTCTTCTTCTTGTCTAGAGCTTCTCAAGGTTAGCAATGGATATCTCTTCATAAATCTTGGTTTTATTGCATCAATAGAAGCCTCTTTTCATACATGCATGGACTCCCTTGAGGAACTCCATTGTTTTTTGAATTTTCATCGATTTTGAGCTAGCTTTCATGGGGCTTTTGGTGTAGGAGTGGAGCTTGGCTGTGTAGGATTTATTTTGAGTGTCTTGAGACCTACTTTAGCTAGAGGCAAGTGATTAATCTAGGTTTATTGTTCATGCATGCAATGCTTTATGGGTTTCTAACTTGATTTCCTTGATTTCAACCTTCATTGTCTAATCTTGTTTTTGTTTTGGAGTTAGCTTACTAAACATGTGTTTTAATGTTCATACTTTGTGATTCATTTCATGGAATTCAGATCTGGGATTTTCTATTATAAAAATTGAAATTTATGAGTGATTGTGAGAAGTGAATCTTGAAATTTCATGAGGTATTGGTTGATGAATTTTGGGCATTGTTATGAATGAATGGTTGATGAAATTGGTGGAGCATGTAGGCTCATTTTCGTGCAAGAAAGGAGGGGTTATAAGGAGAAGTGGTGGAGGAAAGAAATGACTGAAAATAGCATCAGAAATGCATTCCCGTAACTGGTCGGTCAGCTGTCGGTCAGGGGTTGGCTAGCCGACAGACTAACCGACAGGTGACCGAGCCATTTTTGTTCCATTTCCAAAATGCTTCATATTTCCAGATCTTGGAGTGTCGGTCAGCCGATAGGTGACAGAACCACGTCGGTTCCGATTTCAGAATGCTGTTTTCCTGTCCTGATGCGGTGGTTATCTCTCGGTCAGCACTCGGCTAACCGACAGCCAACCGACAAGCGACCGAACTTCAAATTTGACCTCATTTTGAGGGATTTCTTTGGGAATAAAAACCAGAATATGATTAAGGGCTTTTAGCTTGACATTGTGCAATTGAAATCCGAAATGTTATTTAGCTTCAGGGGCACCAATCCGCTTTTAATTCTGACATTTGGGTTTCAATTACACAGGGATCAAATGATAGGCCTTAGCATATGCTTGAAATGTTTGATTTGAGAACGTTATGGTAGATGTGAAAAGGCATTGGGTTACAATAATGTGGATTTGTAAGGTTTTGACTTGAAGGGGTATTGATTTTCAGTGATTGGAATTGTAAAGTGTTGCGTGGGTTTTCATGTCATCTTGAAAATGATATTTCTAAGGTTTTATTTAAAAACCCCATTTTTGGGAATCATCGTGTGAATCGTGTTTTCATTACATCATATCGGGACTACTAATTAGTGAATTCTAGTGAACAAATGTGCGTGTCCGTGATATTGTGTGAGTAGTTCCCGAATTCTTGTGTGTCAAGTATTTATTTGAAAGTTTGTGTGTATTTATTTTCTTGTCGGCACCACTCAGCTTGGACGACCTTGCCGGTCTGATCAACCGCCTTGGGTCCTTAAATATTTCGTGCCAACTGCAATTTGGATTATCGTGCTTGCTATTTGCCCGTTCCGTGGCGGGACTCGTGAGTGATGCCCAGTTTTACTGAGTCATGATTGTGTGTGCTCCCTTCACCTCATGTGACGGAGAATTATTATCATGAGTGCTCTCGTTACCTCGTGTGACGGAGAATATAGCTTCATGTGGTGGCCATCTGTTCAGTCAGTTTTATCATAAGTGGTTTTTAGCTTGTACATGGATTTCAATGTTCTTATCTTGCAAGCTTGACATGATTTCTTCGGGATTTCCAAATGTGCTTTCGTATTGAAAAATGGATTTACTATTCATGCTAATCTCGTTTCGAAAATTGTTCGTACATTGTTTTAAACTCCGTAAATCTGTTTTAAATTCAGTAAAATTGTTTTAAGCATGGCTTCTTCTAAGTTTAAGTTTGTTTATGCTCAAGCCTAAATTGATCACCTGCCAGACCGTCGTGTCTGATATTCTATCTTTGGTGCCTTAGCTAGCAGATTCCCATCTTGAGCTAGTGCGTGTGCAGATGGCTATAAAGCCACGAGTTGTGCAGGTTCGTTTGTCACTGATGCTATGTAGTCGTCGTGCTTGGCTTTGGAGATACGTTACACACCTGGGTAGTAATTGTTCTTAGCTTGTTATTCTGTAAGGCTTTTGTTAGCTTTTTCCTTGGGATTGTAATTAATGCACTTGTTAAATTATAACTTGAATATGCTTGGGTAATGATTAGCCTGTTACTGTCAGCTCTATATATCTTGATATCATGTTTTGTTCCAGTTTGGTTGTGAATATTGCTATGACAACTTTATGCTGACAGGTTGAGTGCAATACGGAATCTGATGGCCACGGGTTCCGGGTCGCAACGCCATGTAAGCTTCTGCGAAATGTTCTTGATATGTTTGGAAATTTTATCTTCCTCATACACACGGATCCTGGGGAGAAACATTATTTTATCACTTACTTCCCAATTTACGTCCTCGAGGTCGAACCGCTGCAGGAGTCCTGTTTTTGGGTCGTGACAGACTGGTATCAGAGCGGGCAGGTTTCTAGGAAATAAAACACTTTGGGAACCTTAAGATGTGTGGTGAGGATTCCTTAGACCGTGTAGATTTTTGTTTTGGCTAGCCATTGTTTCTATGAGCTCGGGATTGTTTTTTTCCTTCAAGTGGGGGAGACCGCTTTTATTTTGTCTGCTTATCCTTGTTGTTAGGGAATTTGGAGGACCAAATTCCTTTCTAGTGGGTGAGGATTTAATGTCTCCGTACCCATATTTTGTATCTTTTGCTTGTTTTCGCACCAGAGAGTCAAAGTTTTGTAGATTTAGTATGTGTTTCTCGACGGACTTTAGAAGAATCTTTAGCTTTTCGACGTCACAAATGGAGTTAGCGAGGGAATATGCAAGCACTTGTAGGTCAGCAAGAAAAGTGAACATCACATCGAGACCAATTACAGTTAATCGTGAATCGTTAGATAATGTATTAGGCAAGATAGTGTGGATTTTTAGATGAAGTTGGATTATTTTCCTAAGTCAGAAGACTCTAGAAGCCGGATACGTGGTGGACTTTAGGAGGTTTGAGGTGATTTTCAGTTAGTACAGCTTCAAGAAGATGTGAAAAGTTAGAAATTTCTTAAGATTGATGAACATTTGTAGGAGAATTGATCGGGGAGGTGTGAAAAATTTGCCGTTAATGGTGAAGTCGAATCAGCAAGATGCGTCAGTGGGTGGTTAGAAGCATAGAAAACCAGTTTTCAGCAGCCATGTCGAGAGCTGTATGTAGAAATTGATTGTTACCTGGTCACATGACAGTAAATTTCGTGGATTTACCGACTTGTCGAACGTCAGTTGGGCGGAGTACAGATACGAGATGGAAAATCATAACCCATGGATAAGGACAGTTGGAAGAATTTTGAGGAGAGTGACACTTCTGCAAAACTTAAGGACGGTGAAGTTGAAACAGAAGCAAGAAGGTTGAGCGACCAAGGTTGATTTGGAACAGTTTCGAGATTTGAATGCAGAGTTGTAACTATTTGAGGTGTGATGCAAAGTGGACAAACCTGTTTGGTCAGGAATCGATCATTATGTAGAGGACCAATGGCAACTGGGCAGAGAAAGGGTCAGGGCGACAAGAAAATTTTGGGTACTTTGAAGAGAGTCTTCATTCTAAGATGGTGGACAAGAATCGAACTTCCAAGATCAATTATGCATGTCAAGGATAGAAGGCGGGGCGAATGAGTTTTGACTGAGATACATCCTACAGAGTTGGACATGCGGAGTAGTATGACAGTTAGAGTGTTAACGTGTCAAGTCAAAGTGGGGGACCTATAGAGTTGTGAACCTTATAATTTCTTCGAGTAGACCTTTTAAGATTTTTGTGATCTGGTGTGCGAGTAATATCCTTGTTTTGTTGTGAGTTGGTTTAGATCATTTGGAGGACCAAATGTTCCAAAGGGGGGAGGATGTAAGACCCCGACCCCCAATTTTCACGATTAGTGTATTTTTAGCTGTGAGTTAGTTCTCTAAGTGAGATTTGACCCTAATTGAGCTAGACTATGGTTTAAAATGTTTTTCCTTTAGCTTTGAGAAATTTTGAGAGCGGTTGGACCCGGTCTGACAGCCCGGGGATGCTATGGGCTGTACGTGTTAGCGTGCGGGATTGTTCTCGATTTTTGAAAAAATTTCAATTTTGGTTTCTTTTGATAGGTCAGATTAGCCCCAACAACTATTGTATTTAGTACGATCCTATTTGAAACTCAGACAATCAGTTTTTCAACCCGAAGGGCAAAACGGTCTTTTTACATTGAAATCTGAGCCCAAGTTTCGAAATTTCAGAACCATGTCAAAAATATACATGTTGAAAACTAGATTTCTCGACGATCATTTTTCTTTTCTTCGTCGACTTCATCCGGGACCCACAAAAGGGAATTTTAAAGCCCTGAATTTTTATGGTAGATGGGACCCATAACTTAGCCCTTTTATAAACCCAAACCCATGTTGAGTTCTTCTTCTTCACTCTTCATTTCGTTGCTGCAACTGAACCAGAGAAGTTTCCTCTCTTATGCTCTAACTTCTTTCTTCTGCATGCTAAGGAGATCAACCTCAAATCTGAAAACAAATTACACCATTGTTCTCACCAACCTCCACTCTTTCCATTGATATTCTTTCTAAAAGATTTTAGCTGGGTCTTCTCTCTTCTCCAAACTCTTCTTCTTGTCTAGAGCTTCTCAAGGTTAGCAATGGATATCTCTTCATAAATCTTGGTTTTATTGCATCAATAGAAGCCTCTTTTCATACATGCATGGACTCCCTTGAGGAACTCCATTGTTTTTCGAATTTTCATGGATTTTGAGCTAGCTTTCATGAGGCTTTTGGTGTAGGAGTGGAGCTTGGCTGTGTAGGATTTATTTGGAGTGTCTTGAGACCCACTTTAGCTAGAAGCAAGTGATTAATCTAGGTTTATTGTTCATGCATGCAATGCTTTATGGGTTTCTAACTTGATTTCCTTGATTTCAACCTTGATTGTTTAATCTTGTTTTTGTTTTGGAGTTAGCTTACTAAACATGTGTTTTAATGTTCATACTTTGTGATTCATTTCATGGAGTTTAGATCCGAGGTTTTCTCTTATAAAAATTGAAATTTATGAGTGATTGTGAGAAGTGGATCTTGAAATTTCATGAGGTATTGGTTGATGAGTTTTGGACATTGTTATGAATGAATGGTTGATGAAATTGGAGGAGCATGTAGGGTCATTTTCGTGCAGGAAAGGAGGGATTATAAGGAGAAGTGATGGAGGAAAGAAAGGACTGAAAACAACATCAGAAATGCATTCCCGTAGTTGGTCGGTCAGCTGTCGGTTAGGGGTTGGCTAGCCGATAGACCAACCGACAGGTGACCGAGCCATCTCGGTTCCATTTCCAGAATGCTTCATTTTTCCAGATCTTGGAGTGTCGGTCAGCCGACAGGTGACCGAACTACGTCGGTTCCGATTTCAGAATGTTGTTTTCCTGTCCTGATGGGGCGGTTATCTCTCGGTCAGCACTCGGCTAACCGACCTGTTCAGGGTCGGTTAGCCGACAGCCAACCGACAGGCGACCGAACTTCAAATTTGACCTCATTTTGAGGGATTTCTTTGGGAATAAAAACCAGAATATGATTAAGGGCTTTTAGCTTGACATTGTGCAATTGAAATCCGAAATGTTATTTAGCTTCAGGGGCACCAATCCGCTTTTAATTCTGACATTTGGGTTTCAATTACACAGGGATCAAATGATAGGCCTTAGCATATGCTTGAAATGTTTGATTTGAGAACGTTATGGTAGATGTGAAAAGGCATTGGGTTACAATAATGTGGATTTGTAAGGTTTTGACTTGAAGGGGTATTGATTTTCAGTGATTGGAATTGTAAAGTGTTGCATGGGTTTTCATGTCATCTTGAAAATGATATTTCTAAGGTTTTATTTAAAAACCCCATTTTTGGGAATCATCGTGTGAATCGTGTTTTCATTACATCATATCGGGACTACTAATTAGTGAATTCTAGTGAACAAATGTGCGTGTCCGTGATATTGTGTGAGTAGTTCCCGAATTCTTGTGTGTCAAGTATTTATTTGAAAGTTTGTGTGTATTTATTTTCTTGTCGGCACCACTCAGCTTGGACGACCTTGCCGGTCTGATCAACCGCCTTGGGTCCTTAAATATTTCGTGCCAACTGCAATTTGGATTATCGTGCTTGCTATTTGCCCGTTCCGTGGCGGGACTCGTGAGTGATGCCCAGTTTTACTGAGTCATGATTGTGTGTGCTCCCTTCACCTCATGTGACGGAGAATTATTATCATGAGTGCTCTCGTTACCTCGTGTGACGGAGAATATAGCTTCATGTGGTGGCCATCTGTTCAGTCAGTTTTATCATAAGTGGTTTTTAGCTTGTACATGGATTTCAATGTTCTTATCTTGCAAGCTTGACATGATTTCTTCGGGATTTCCAAATGTGCTTTCGTATTGAAAAATGGATTTACTATTCATGCTAATCTCGTTTCGAAAATTGTTCGTACATTGTTTTAAACTCCGTAAATCTGTTTTAAATTCAGTAAAATTGTTTTAAGCATGGCTTCTTCTAAGTTTAAGTTTGTTTATGCTCAAGCCTAAATTGATCACCTGCCAGACCGTCGTGTCTGATATTCTATCTTTGGTGCCTTAGCTAGCAGATTCCCGTCTTGAGCTAGTGCGTGTGCAGATGGCTATAAAGCCACGAGTTGTGCAGGTTCGTTTGTCACTGATGCTATGTAGTTGTCGTGCTTGGCTTTGGAGATACGTTACACACCTGGGTAGTAATTGTTCTTAGCTTGTTATTCTGTAAGGCTTTTGTTAGCTTTTTCCTTGGGATTGTAATTAATGCACTTGTTAAATTATAACTTGAATATGCTTGGGTAATGATTAGCCTGTTACTGTCAGCTCTATATATCTTGATATCATGTTTTGTTCCAGTCTGGCTGTGAATATTGCTATGACAGCTTTATGCTGACAGGTTGAGTGCGATACGGAATCCGATGGCCACGGGTTCCTGGTCGCAATGCCACGTAAGATTCCGCGAAATTTTCTTGACGTGTTTGGAAATTTGGTCTTCCTCACACACGCAAATCCTGGGGAGAAACATTATTTTATCACTTACTTCCCAATTTACATCCCCGAGGTCGGACCGCTGTAGGAGTCCGGTTTTGGGGTCGTGACAGTGGTGGCGTCATATGAAAGACTTATTGTCTCTAAAGAAAAAAAAATCTTCCTTTCTTTTGGCCCTAGCTCGACCCTAGCCTGGCCCTGGCCCTTGAGGGTAAGGTAAGGGCCAAAATAGGCCCGCTGTAAAAATTGAGGGCGTTTGTTCGCTTAGGCCTGGCCTGCACATGTGGGGGTAGGATAAGGGCTTACCTTGGCCCGGCCCTTTGACAGCCCTAACTATGACACTAATCTGGAGTATATTCTTCACTTTTGTTTGATCCCTATATCATCATCAGAATCAGACCCTTGTTCTAACAATGTTGAGGTCTCCTACATTAATTCTATTTCTCCATTCCAATTTATCGAGTGCTATATTTTCGGGTAGGTTGTACTTCATATCAAATTGTATCGCTTCCATTCAAAAAGGGCTCCTTACATCAATAGTAGAGAGTGCAATTCTCATTGGGAGGTCCATGGTTCTGACTTTGCCTCACCCCTCATTGCATATATGAGTTGTTGTTATCTCGCATGTGTGAGTTGTGTCTCCCCAGATGTTTGAGTCTCATTGACACACATGTAGAAGTCTCATTGGGTCCAAGCCCCTTAGTTGGGTTACCAAAAAAATCACATTACTTCCTTTCCTCCATAGAAACACTTTTAATTCTCCATGAAATCGATTAGTTCTTATATTCTATGACAAAGCATTATACAGAGACTGTTTGACTACAAGAATGGGTGATGAGTATTAGATTTTGTAAGATGGAAACTCAACTTAGATTTTTATAATTTTAGGACAGGGTTTTCTTTTTCGTTTCCTTTTCTACTCCAAGAGTGTCATCATAGTGTTGATGCATCACGGACAACACTCAGTATTGAGTAGTGTTGACACCTATGTATCACGAATTAACCCAAGGATCTACCCCTGGGTCTTCAAGTACCCGTAGCCCGGGGGAGGGGAGGTTTAGTGCTATAGGGTTTTTTTTTGTTGCTTTCAAATGGAATGGAAATTGAAACTTAATGTTGCAATCCATATATAAGTGGACCCACAAATGAAGCCCACATCTTTCTGACTCGTGATTACGCACAATTATAAGAATGATTCCAGGATATATAGAAATCAGATTTTTAGTTGAGTAGGTTTGGGACTCTTTTTTTTCTTTTCTAATTAAAATTTTATTTTCGATAGATACTATGAAGAATTATTTCTCTATTTTCGTTTTGTAAGTATGTAAAAGCACTTGCTAGATAGTTGCAGCTACAAAGGGAGTTGCCTTGAAGATATATTCTTTGTCTTTGCTTTTCATTTGTGATCTTCCTTGGATACATTGCATGATTGTTATAAATCACACTAAACCAATAAAACTTTTTGCACGTGAGCTTTTAGGTATCCAAGCAGGCAACATAAACTTACCTTTCTACCTCACAACCTCTCCATACAAATCTTTTCGGCTAGGAAAGCTTGGTTCCAAGCACAATGAGGAATCCTCAAATGTACTACTTTCTCACTTTACTAAACATGACCACATATGGATTATCATATTCCTATTTTTTTTTAATAAAAAGAGTTTGAATTTTATGCCCCTCTTCTCCTTGTGTAGGCAAGTTAAGGTTGCATTCATGTGACATAAATGATTCCGGACAAAGAGGAAAATGGTTCTAATTTTCCATGCAGGCATTATTCAATTGTTTGATGCGACACATTTTCCTTATAGATTTGGATTTCCTATGAGTGTTAGGAATACAAAATTCTTCTCCTCCTCCATGAAAACAAAATCTCACATAGCATAACAAGTCCTTAGGGAACATAAAATTATCATTACTTTTAACTCCATATAAAAAGTGGAACAATATCCAAAGGCATGTAATGTTGGGTTGAGTTGCAACTACATTGTGGTGGGCTCATGTGCATTTCACATGTATGAGTAGGGCCCAATCCTCTCCGCTCTTATTTGTTTCATTTAATCTTCTCTTTTTTCCATTTTCTTGTCATTTCCATAACCATTCAACCATCACGGAAACGAGTAATCATAGTATTTATACCTATGGACCTATTTCTTTGTTGGAATTTCAAAAGTTTGTCAAGGATTATAGAATTTTGCTGAAGAATTCTAGAATTTTTCTAATGAAACAAGTACCACAATTTCTAAAAAATTGCAGTTTCCATGTTTTCATTTTTATAATTTTCTAAGGTGGGTCCCACATGTGACTTCTAAAAGTGGGCACACATACCATGTTTTTAAAAGTTGGGGCCCATATTATAATTCCTAAAAAAAAAGTGGGCTCCATGTTTTATTTTGAAAGGCGGCCCCCAAATACCAAGATTTTCAAAAAAAGAGGTTTCATGTTGTAGTTTTTAAATGCAGGCCCCCCACTGTGATTTTTAAAGGCAGATCACATACCATGTTTTCTAAAGTTGGGCCCCATATTATAATTCCTAGAAAAAAGTTGGGTTCCATGTTGTAATTTTAAAGGCGGGGGCCCCAAGTACCACAATTTCTAAAATGATGGGTTCTGTGTTGTAATTTTCAAAGATAGGTCCATATTGTGATTTCTAAAGGTTGGCCCACATGCCTTGGTTTCTAAAGGTTGGCCCTGTATTATAATCACCGAAAAAGGAGGGCACCTTGTTGTGTTTTTTTAAAGGTGGACCCCAAGTACCACAATCTCAAAAAAGATGGACCTCATATTGTAATTTTGTAAATGTTATACAAGAATTCCTTAAAAGTGGGCCCATGTCCTAATTCCTAAGGTGGGTCGCATGTTGTAATTTCTAAAGGTGGCCTCAAATATAGTGATCCCTAAAGGTAGGGCCACATTGTAATTTCAAAAGGTGTGTCCCATGTAATTCCTAAAAGTGAGTTCCCTTCTCACAATCGCATAAGGTGGGTTTCATGAACCACAATGCATAAAATGTGTGAAATTCTTGTAGGTATGAAACAGAGAATTTATGAGATTAAGGATGCATGAAGTCCTCAAGTGGAAGACCAACACAAATGAAATAGGAAATCTAAAAAATAACAGAATTCAATAGTATTCCAAAATTCTAGCATTTGAAACTCCACCTTGTTTTTGGGAGGGATACTCGAAAACTGAGGAATATGTCAGGTCCTAGGCTCACGGGTCAGAGACAAGTTGGAACTAGATCTAGAATCATTTAGGTCACGGGTCCAAAAAAGGACCCAAACCTTGACCCATTTGTTTACCGATGCCAAAATTAGGACCGAAACCCGATTTTTAATGGCTTGAAACCACTAGGTAATCGGAAAATTTAAGACCGATTTACATCTCAAGTTGTTTTTATTTTATTTTATTTTACCACTTTCTTTTAATGAAAAGAGAGGTTGCAAAAATATTCATTTGTAGACTTTTCAAGTTTTCATGACATTTTTCCGTTTTAAACAAGAGGTTGAAAATCTTACTTGCAAAAAATATTCGTTGGTCCTGCAACTACATGAGGGATCATCTTGCAGCCTGGGAAGCGCGTGGCACTTTTCTAAGCTAATCTATATCAACAATGATTGATCTGACCTCCCCATCTACTACTCTAAGTTGAAGGTGGTCTGGAAGTTATGCACACAACTTTCTAGACTTGGCATCCAGAGTAGTTCACCTTTTTTCCTCTATTGTCGGTTCAACGAGTGGGGCCCATGCCATAATAAATTGAGTGTAACCACAGATCATGTTGCAAGCCAGTCGGTTTGGAACAATTGCAATTGTGAATGCCTCTCGGGGTCCCATGCCGATCTCAAGTAATAAAATTGACAAATTGATATTTTGGGCTCAACAATCTAACTTCACAGTGGTTTCAAAATATTATTTAAAGGACTACCACATCAGATTTTTTAAATAGAAAAAAATCATCCTCAACCTTGTCCCTACATGAATTCCAAAAATTCCAACAAAGAAGTGGACCCAAAGGAGGTATATTTAATGTGAATTATAAGTAATGGGGATTTCTAATGTTGGTGTCAGAGCATGTCCCCCTAGGGTTCTAAATCTGATGCTAGCTGGAATTTTGAATACAAATACATTTGAAAAGTTACTTTTAGCAGTAATTCCAACATTCTGAATGTTGAATGGCCTTGAAAATTTAGAAAATCACTTGTGGGACGACGTTTGGAGAGTTTTTTATTCTCTTGGACAAGAATTCTCTGAACTTTTGCAAGCAAAAAGCCCTAATGGATTGCCAAGGAAATGGAAGGGCCTTTTGTAAGAAAACCAAGACAGTCTAGTCTTGAGTTAGTTTAAGCATGCATGGACATGCATGCACGTGATCTAATGGATCAAACTTGGATCCATTTGTAGGGTCCAAACCCTTGATGAGTTTAGCATAAATTATTTTTGGAAGATAACCCAAAATGAATTATTAAGTCTTTGAAATAATGTACAACAATATAGGCCCACCCACTCCCCAAACCTCCCTTTACCAGCAAGGATGTCGTCTATATCTAAGTGTATGGTTTCCTATAATGCAAATGATATATATATTTTTATATATATATATACGGAAAATATTCATGTGCATTCTTCCCTCACCATATGGTGAGAGACAAACTCAATGGGGCCCTAGGGCCCCATTGATCATGGGACTTTGTGGGGGGGGGGGGGGGGGGGGGGGGGGGGTGGAAAGAGTTATATGAGATGAGACCATATATCAAGTTTCAGGTCAATCCCAAATTTCTAACCCCTTCATCCGTGCCAACAAATTTAATGACTTTATATTAAAGGAAAATTTTGACCCTCAGTCCAACGGTCCAATCCATTCGGATTAATGAAAACTCAATTGATCCATTGTAATTTAGGGGGTTCCATGTGTGTGGATGAATCATAAAGTAGCCCCACTATGTTGTCCCTCACCATAATGTGGTGAGGGATGGATGCACATGAATATTTCACATAGTATATGTGTATGTATACTTGTATATGTATATATGTATATATATATACTCGGAAATATTCAGGTGACAACTTTTTTGTGGGGCCCACTAAGCAACCCATCCAAACGTAGCAACTAATATGGAACACCCCATTTCCAAACCCCCCCCCCTCCCCCTTCCCCCGATAGTCATTGATCCCAAGGATTGGCACACATCCAAATGGACTGAACCGTTGGATTGAGAGTTGAATATTTTTTTGAACATGAAGCTATTAAACTTGGGCCATAGATGAAGGGGTTAGTGGGCCCCACAAAAAAGTTCTCATATAATAGGTGGAGAATTAGTTCTCACCTATTATATGAGAGCTTTTTTATGGAGCCCAACTGTGGGTCCCACTTGGGGATGGGATTAGGGGGGATGGAAAAATCTATATGAGAACACCCCAAGTATTAAGCTTGACCCTAACCCCATGCCCCTAACCCCTTCATCTGTGGCCCAAAAGTTTAATGGCTTCATATTAAAAAAAAAAATATATTCAACCCTCAATCCAGTGGTTCGGTCCATTTGGATGTGTACCAATCCATGGGATCAATGACTATCAAGAGAGTTCCCTATTGGTTGCTAGGTTTGGATGGGTTGCTTAATGGACCTCACAAAAAAGTTCTCATATAATAGGAGAGAACTAATTCTCACCTGAATATTTCTGATATATATATATGGAGATGCTCTTGTGAGAGTAACTCTCATGTTACTATGAGAGTAAAAGGTGGGGCCCCTCACATTTAGGCTATATACAGTATCGTGAGAGTTATTCTTACAAGAGCATCTCTCATATATATATGGGAGATGCTCCTATGAGAGATATTTCTTACCTTATATGAAAGACATGTTAAATTGCATGGAAGAAGAAGAGGAAGAAG
Organism: Persea americana; assembly: GCA_029852735.1. Classification (NCBI taxonomy): domain Eukaryota; kingdom Viridiplantae; phylum Streptophyta; class Magnoliopsida; order Laurales; family Lauraceae; genus Persea; species Persea americana. Next base: position 26,870,744 of record CM056818.1, on the reverse strand, counting down.
AAGAATGATAATTGTAGAGAATGTTGTATATCCATTAAGGATCAACCTTGTATTTATAATATCTATGTGCCTTAATCAAGGCTCTATACACGGCATGAATACAAAATTAAAATCATAGAAAGAATGAAAGAATATCTCCTAATTGAGAGAAATCAGCTGCATAAAATATCTCTTAGATCCCACTTGTGGGAGTTTGTACAATAGCCCTATTGGGCTGGGCCTAGGGTTGGGTTTAGGGCTTGATTTCTTCTACACCCGCCCTCAAGTTGATGTGGTAAGGCATAAAACATCAATTTGCAAGTAAGATGATGATGACGCGTTTTGGTAAGAACCTTGGTGAATATATCCGCCAACCGGTTAAGAGTAGAGTCATGAGGCAAAGATATCTTCTCAGTAATAACATGCTAATGGATGAAGTGACAATCAATCTAAATGTTTTTCATCCTTTCATGAAAAACCGGATTGTTGGAATTCAGGTAGCACTGGTGTTGTCACCATGAAGAGGTGTAGAACTACCAACAAGAACATTGAATTCACAGAGAAGACGACATAGCCAGATAATTTCAACACAAGCGAAAGACATTGCCCGATATTCTGCCTCAGCAGAAGACTTTGAAACAGTGGTTTGCTTCTTGCACTTCCATGAAATCAGAGAGTCCCCAAGAAACATACATAAGCCAGTGGTAGAGCACCGAGAATCTGGACAACCAGCCCAGTTGGCATCTACATAAGTGGATAACCGCAAAGAAGTATCAAAAGGGTATGAGAGACCATGGTGAAGAGTGACTTTAACATAGCCAAGTATGCTTAAAGCAGCAGCAAGGTGAGGTTTGTGGGGATTGCTAACAAACTGGCTAACCATATGAACTGCATGAGAAATATCCAGTTGAATCATAGTTAAGTAGAGCAAACTACCAACTATCCTCCGGAAAACAAAGGGATCATCCAGGGGAGGGCCATCATCTGAACTGAGTTTGCTATTTAATTCCAACGTTGATGAGGATTGGATACAGATCCACAAATCTGAACGGCTGTGATGAAATCTATTTGATACAAGAATATCAAAATTGACAGAGGAAGAAGGGGATGAAACCTACCTCAAATGGTGAAAAAAAAATCTAGAAATATCCTTAGAATACTCCTTTAAGGGTTGGCAATCCCAACTGTGGAGGTTGCTTGGTGATCTGAAGTTGATCAGTGGTGGGCCTCAGTTGATCAGAGGCACTTTAAGTACCATTTAGCAGCAATAGTTGCATTAATGAAGAGAGGATGCATGCCAATAAGAGGAGGAGGGATTTGATCAATGAGGGATGAGGGATTGATCACAACCACAGCTCTGATACCTTGTTAAATTGCATGGAAGAAGAAGAGGAAGAAGAAGAATAATAATTGCAATGAATGTTGTATGTCCATTAAGGATCGATCTTGTATTTATAATATCTATGCGCCTTAATCAAGGCTTTATACACAGCATGAATACAAAATTAGAATCATAGAAAGAATGAAAGAATATCTCCTAATTGAGAGAAATCAGCTGCATAAAATCTATCCTAGATCCCACGTGTGGGAGTCTGTACAATAGCCTTATTGGGCTGGGCCTAGGGTTGGGTCTAAGGCCCGATATCTTCTACAAGACAGAGTGGGGCCCCTCACATCCATATCTAATGCCAACAACTTAAGTGTGAGGGCCCCCACCCCCTATCTCTCGTATAAGGTAAGAGATATCTCTCATAAGAGCATCTCCCTATATATATATATATGAGTAGGGCGCGCTTTTCTAAATTGCAGCTTATGTTATCCTAGGCTGAAACAGTGTTTGTCCCATAAATTAAAGTCGATTATCTCTGTTTTTGGCATGATTGAACTGAAAAATTCAGTTCTACTATAATAGGTGAGAACTGGTTCTCACTTGAATATTTCTAATATATATATGGAAATGTTTTTGTAAGAGTAACTTCCACGTTACTATGAGAGTAAGGGATGGGGCCCCTCACATTTAAGCTATACAGTATCGTGAGAGTTAATCTCACAAGTGCATCTCCCATACATATATATATATATATATATATGAGCAGGGCTCTTCTAAGTTGTAGCTTTTGTTATTCTAGGCTGAAATAATGTTTGTCTTACAAATCAAAGTCGATTATCTCTGTTTTTTGCATGATGGAACTGAAAAATTCAGTTCTAATCGGATTTATCTTCATTTTGAATACGATGATTTGAGGCAGTTTACGATGTAGATGATTTTACATACTGTTTCAGCTTAAGATAATATAAACTACAGCTTAGGAAAGCCCATATATATAGGGTTTCATTCAGGTGAGAACATTTCTCACAAACATTGTGAGAAGTCTCATTCCAACCATTGCATTGTGCAAATGATTTAACGGCCGCAAATATAGCATATTTAAGTGAACATTTAGGACGACCCGCCCATTTTTTTTTTTTTTTTTATTTCCCTCTCTCCTGTTTTGGCTTCCTCTATCCTTTCTCCCCTCACTCTCTTTCCCGCCTTCCTCCATCGCCCTTGGCGTTTTGGGTTCCTCTCTCCCACCCCGAATCTCTCTCCCTTCTCCCTCCCTCTCGTCCATTTCAACTTCCTCTTGCCGGTCCAGCTTCGCAAATGGCTATGCATCTTCCTCACCTGTCATGGATTCCCAGAGACTCTCACTCCAACTTCCAGGCTCAACTCTGCAGACGGCGAGTGCTTCAAAACGTCGCGATAACAATCGCTATCTGAGACTCTTTCTTGTTCTCTATCCTTTTCTCCCCTTCTCTTTCTCACCCAAGGCGTCCCTTCTTCCAAAGCCTCATCCTCATTCCCTCACATTCGTTTTTTTCCCTCTAAATGACGCCAGACCCTAAACTCCTAAATCTTTGTATCCTAAACCCCAAATCCAAAGGATTTCAAGAAGCCCCAATATCCTAAATCCCCAAATCCCTAGGCACTCAAATTCCCTGACCCTAAATCCCCAAATTTCTATTCCCTAAAGGCCTAAATCGCCCAAATCTCATAAACAATAAATCGATGCCCCTAACCCTGCCTTGATTACAATTTTGGGGTGATTTATGATTCTTTATTTTGCTGGCTTAAGAAGACAATGGAGTGGTGGTTTCAAATTGGATCATTTGTTGTTGTAATTGTGGTAGGGCACGTATTTTGATTAATGGAATTGAAATGAATATTGTGGTTGGAATGAAATTGAATTCTTTGTATTTGAGCATGGAATGGAATGGTGTTTGTATTTTGGAATGGAAATGGATACTGTGATTAGAAATGAAATTGAATTCTAGAATGGAATGAAATGGATTTTGACAGAATGGAATGAATTTAGAACCAGGTTTCACACAGGACTTATGGTTGACTTGCACAGGTGGGGAAGGGAAGGATGTTGGAACATCAGTTGTGAAATGCATAACAAAACTATGCTCACATATTAGAGCAATCAAGAACTGAAAACTCTATTGACTGTGGATAGCTCACTGTACTCAGGACTTCTCTTTCCACAATAAGATCCCATTAAAAAAAAAAAAACTAAACATCAACCCAATGCTTGACATTGAAATCTGCTTCTTGTTGCTATACATTTGTTTAAATACTAAACATAATTATGATAAATGCAGAGAACCAAATCAGATGAACCCATTTTTTGCTAAGACCAACTAATCAAGTGATAAGGCCTGGTTGCAACATTTGAAACACTTTCATTACAGTTAGATGAACTAGAAAAACACCATTTACAAGTTGTCAATGGAATAACTCGATACCAAAGTGAAATGTTGCAACAAGGCCTTCTACATTGACAATCCCCATTGGATGGTTACTGGATGAGGATTCCATTCTAATAGCACACCACAGTTGTGTAGCATGTTTCATTAAAAGATGTCCCAGTTAGTATAGATGTCTATTATAACACTCAAACAAACCAACATTTGGCACATCCATTGCTAGAACATTTCATTAACTTCCATTGCAACGTTCAAATAGACCAAAATTGTTGGAAATAGGTGGGCCTCTAGGATAGGTTTTCAAAACTTTTGACCCACTTGACTCAGGGATCAACTATCCAGAAGGCTACAAAACCCAATCCAGGATCCATGGCTTCTTTCTCATCACCATGTATAGTAATAAACTCTATCTAGAAGATAGAAATAGCAGCATACAAGCAACCAGAAAATCCACAACATACAAGGAAGTAGATCATACCTATGGAGCTCGGTTGTGCTCTAAGGGAGGAGTTGATTTCTTTTGTGCTCTAAGGGAGGAGTTGATTTCTTTCTTTGATGATGAAACATTTTCACAAATCAAATCAGAATCTCCAAGACCCAATCGTCTTCCATACTATGACCCGTCTTAGATCTCTTTTCTCAAAGAAGATGGTGGAATCTCCAAGAGAAGAACTAACTAGAAACTCAAGGAAAACCGAAAGAGAAACTAGAAGAAGAAGGAGAGAGAAGATGTGCAACTCTTGCACCTGAATGGGGCTTGGGCGTGAATTCCAAGGGATGGAATAGCATTGGACGTCCAAGCCCTATTGTTCCTCTATATATAGCTTTAAGCAATCTCCTCTTCGTTTATTATTAGAAGTCTCACTACCATAATAATTAGTAACTTACTCTTCCTACTATTACCACTATTAGAAGTCTCACTTCAAATAGAAATAGTAACTTTCCTTTTTGAGATCAAATAGAATTAGTAATGATCCAATCTTGGGCTAGCGTGGGGACTACTAGGGATTCTATAGAAAGCTGGCTCCAACTAGCACTCGCGACCCCACATCTCATGTGCAATCCGGACCCACAGTTAATTGCAAATAACTCCACTATATAAATGCAATTAACTCCACTCCAATCTTAGGAATAAATTACATGAAGACCCTAAACTTCCCTATGTCCACAAGAAGGCCTCTCCATCAATATCCATGGATCAATTCTCTTCCCAACTTAGATCCATATATTATTATCCTTGAGCCCCAATTATAATGATCATTTGGTTCCGATCCAATTAACTCTTAATTGGAATGGGTGCGCACTTACCAATGATAAATACATTAATTGGCACAAAGTGATATTAAAGATAGATTCCATCTTGACCATCGAATGTTCCCACAGCTCTACGACCACATACCCAAATCACCGAGGTATTGACCTACAATTGGCCTTACTCATTAGTGACTCAAAGCAAATGAATAGATAGAAACTTGAGTTCATTAATGTCTCAGGATTGAGAGCCTATTGTTAAGGAATTATGAGAGCAGACCTTTAAAGTAAAGACAGTGTTCATAAGGTACTTCTCATGGTCCTTCAATACATCCAATGTACCAGCACTATGATCCAGAATCTTACATTCTGATGATCGAGACAAATCACACTGTCTCATAGTAATCAAAGTATTGCAACCTTGTCAGATGAGATGTCAAGTCTCATCATTGGTTGTGAAGATATTCAAGTATAAGATTTACTATACATGTCTCCCGTATGTGGATCTCATCTATACACATGTATTGTATCTAGTATACTTATGAACTCTGGTTTATCTCAAGAACCATCATGTCATTCGTATTGGTTATGTGCATTTAAGTAATAAAACACCATTCATCCCATGAAAGGAAAACATGAATATATTGATAAATAAAGAAAATAATCAATTTATTGCATCAATCTTAATAAATTGAGACCAACTAATCAAATGATAAGGCCTGGTTGCAACATTTGAAACACTTTCATTACAGTTAGATGAACTAGAAGAACACCATTTACAAGTTGTCAATGGAATAACTCGATGCCAAAGTGAAATGTTGCAACAAGGCCTTCTACATTGACAATCCCCATTGGATGGTTACTGGATGAGGATTCCATTCTAATAGCACACCACAGTTGTGTAGCATGTTTCATCAAAAGATGTCCCAGTTAGTATAGATGTCTATTATAACACTCAAACAAACCAACATTTGGCACATCCATTGCTAGAACATTTCATTAACTTCCACTGCAACGTTCAAACAGACCAAAATTTCACAGTTCGATTGCTGTAACATTTAATTCACTTCCATTACAACATTCAGGCACCAACATCCAATTACAATATTTGAGTCCAACAATTCCATTGCATTCTGAAAAATCTCCATTCAAACAAATCCATTCCAACAAAGAAAAACATTATAACATGCCGTGGGCAGCAACACCCTTTATATTCAAACATCCATTCAAACCCTTTTCCATGAGAACATAGCCCCCATCAACACTACCACGTCCAATAGCCAATTCTAACAGTAAAACTATGTCAACCACTGCCAACCGTTTCTAATTAATGTTTGGGGCCATACAGTTTAGGTTCATTTTGGGTTTTCTAGTTTTTTGTTTCATATTCAATAAGGTGGGCTGGGGTTGGGTGCTGTTGTTTCTAATTAATGTACATAGGTTCGTTTTGGATTTCCTTTTTTTTTTCCATCTTCAACCTGCTGTGCTGGGGTTTGGTGAGTTGTTTCTAATTAATGTTTGGAGCTACATACACTTTCAGGTTCGGGCTGGTTTTCGTTTTTTTTTTTTTTTTTTTCTAGCTTCAATCTGTTGTGCTGGATTTGGGTGGTGTTGTTTGTAAACCAAATCAATCATTCTAAACAGTGTGGATTGGTCTAAATCCTTTGTTTATAATAGTAAATAATGTTCTGCTTTCATTTAATAATTGATCAAAATTACATGGTCTTGAACAGTACTGGTCATTTATAAATCCAGAATTTAATTGAAGTTATCCCAAGTTAGATGCAAGTTTCAGATGGTTTAGATTGCCTCTGCATTGTAAGGAGTGGATAGTCATTTTTAACTTCAGTACATTGTACGTTGTACCAAGTTCAAGGGTAAAAGGGCTTTCTTTGGTCTTTAATTGAGTCATATCTGGACATAGTCTGATCCAATTGACTACACCAATAAGCACGGTTTAATGAGGTGGGTCATCTTGAGACTTGAAACTTATCCTAAAAATTTGAACTGGGCCCAAAACAGCTCAAACCCAACCTGATGCGTACAAAACCCGACTCGTCATGCTGGCCCAATCTACCCAGTGGAGGCCAATTAGGTCGGCAGGCGACCTAACCCAGCCTGGACAATGCCCAAGTGGGTTGTAAGGCAAGCGGGCCAGAAGAACCCACCCGACTTGTCCCAACCCGACCTAGCCAAGAAGCGCCTACGCTAATACCAAGCGGGCTGGCTCAGTCTCCCCAGCCCACACGGCTGGGCATCTCCTCTTCTTCCCTTTTTGCTGCACAGTTTTGCTGTCAATATCCTACCATCTTTTTTAGGAAAAAATATTTTAAAAATTATAAAACTTTTAGTCCATTTTCAAAAAAGTACACAAAGATTTAAATATCTCAAAAGAGTATGAAAGTTTTCTCTAGTTCTTTCAATCAGGTCATCTCCATAACATAATTTTGAAAATGACAAAACCACCACTATGACTGGTTTTTGTCTTTATTCACCTTCTTTCCTCCATAAGAGCGTGTTTGGATATCTGGCAAAGTAGAATGAAGTGGAGTAGGCCGTACCCCAATGTTTATTTTATTCACCCAACCGTGTTTGTCAACTTCAGTAAATGTTGAGGTGACTTCTTCCAGCACAGTTGTCTCTAGAAAATGGGGCATATCTCTTAACCAATCATTCACGTCAAAGGAAATACAGCGGTGGATTTTGCATCACTGCCTCCTCTCTAGATTGACAGAGGACGAGAAGATCTTCATACGGATCCCCAACTGTAGCGGCTTGGAATATGAAGAGGAACCCCACTACTGTAATGAACGAAGGAGATCTTCCCCAGCGAAAAAATCGGTCTGAAATCCTCTGTCACAAGCGTCTTTCAAATTGAGCTTGCCTCCCTCAAACTTTGGCCGTATGAGCGACAAGAAGATAGAGCAATCAACTTGCAGGAAGTACGAAGGTTATGTATGAAGGATTAAAAGAAGATAGCTTTGAACCCCACTTACCGTCTGCAACTGATCGTCTAAAAAATCTGGTTGGGGAAAGGGTTGGACTCCATGTAAGTAAGCGATACCCTATTCCACCGGTGGGAGGTCTGCAGCGTAACTCTCCTGCTAGACTAGATTGAGGTATGGAGAACATTGTCTTTGCAAGGTCAGATTGACCCACCCCTCTGTTTTTTACGAGATGGCGCTTTCCATCATACCTTATACAGGAAATGTGTATACCATACTAGATCATTGTTCGTTTGTTTCCATGGTATATATCTAGGGAATCCTTTGTAAAACCAAGGCTGTGAGTGTTGTTGAGTAGATGATTGTTTCTACTCATAATAGCTACTAGGTTCTAGTGCATAATCTAAGCATGTTTTTATTATTTTCTTGTTAAAATGCATTCATTGTAACAAAAGAATCCGTCTCTGTAGATAATATATGCTTTGTGAAAAGTTGTATAAACACGATTTGGAATGCCTTTAATGCTATATGTATCAGTACTGCAATAAGAAGGGGATTGTCTAACCACAACATCAATACAGTTAACTACTGTGACGTAAATATTGGTTCAGCCACTCAGCATATATGTCAACACTGCTTAGTGGATTACTGCATCAGCATGTTGGAAAATATGAACTATATATGACTATATCTTTGTATGTTCCACTCTGGCCTGTAAAAGGTATATACTCTTCCATATTATTAGAAATGCATGTTCATGTGTTCCAAACCAATAAGTGTTTACTACCCAATCAGAGGGTTCTGTTTTTACATACAACTGTACATGTTGTCTATGAGTCTCAACTACTATTAAAACATTGCCTTTCCTGTTGTGAGCATTGCCATAATTTAATCTCCATCTATTAAATCAAAGCCAATGTTTTGAAGATTCCTTGATGAACTGTATGTGACTACTTAACAAGTGGCTTTCTTGACCTAGAAATTACATGAAACAGTGTATTATCAGAAGGTGAAATCAGAAAATCTTTTAAATGGAAGGTGAAAGTTTTTGCAGGGGCTACCAGAATGGATTACTAGTTCTAATATTTAATCAATCAACATCCAGCAAAAATAACCAATCAGGTAATAGAACTAGTTATCTACCAATCACAAACCACAAGAAGCCAGATACAATTTTTAGCGTGGAAACCCTATCCAGGGAGAAAAACCACAAACCAGAAATCAAGAGTTCATGAACAGTTACAATATATACTCACAAGCTCTTTTACCTCAGTCTGTACCTCAACCTAAGGACTTTAGTTGTTCTTATAAAGAATCCACTAAAACAATATCCACCGTGCCCCGTTCTCCTTACTTCATCTCCTCGCACCTTGTTAGTTAAGATGGACTATCTCCTACAAAAAAGCAGAAGCAGCAACAATCTTCTAAAGCAATTCTTCATAATGATCTCTCAATGGCCCTAGAGAATGATCTCTCTCTTAGATATTTCTGACTCAAATTAATGAGAGGTGTGGTGTCATCTAGGGTTGAGAGCAATATCCTATATATAGCCCTAAATTCGTGCTTAATACTTAGAGCACAAGTAGGACTCAAACTGGAAACATAGTCTCAAAAGGAAACCAATTCGCATTAAGAAAAGGAGACTTTCCCGTTTTCTGCGCGCCTGTTCGATCGATCGGACAGTGCATCCGATTGATCGGACAACCCAAATAACCGGGGCGCTGTTTTAGTCCGATCAATCAAACTGAGGCACCGATCGATCAAGCCTGACAATCTCGCCCGGTCTTCTCTTTTCTCTTCAGTTCTTCCGGCGACACAACCACAATCCATTCTAAAATAAAATAGAAAATACAACTCAATGGACCCAGAGTTTTGTCCAACCCATGAATTAGCCAACATAAAATACTAACAGAAGGAGAAGAAAATGATTATTTAGACGACACTGAAGGGCCATCTGAGAGGGAAAAAGAGCAGTATGCTGTGCTCACTACCTTATCTGGTGCTGTTGCATCATGGAGGCAGCAAATGTATCTACTTGCCTCATATTTTTCCTTAAAAAAAAAAAAAGAAAGCCAAAAGAATAAATAGGGATCTTGCAAGGGATCAATATATTCAGACCCTAACTAGTGGTAGAGAAGCGGAATGTATAAGCCAATTGAGAATGAAAACCAATACTTGTCATTTGCTTTGCCACACGCTTTGAGAGGAAGGCCTGTTGAATGACACATGTAAGGTAACAGTAGAAGAAGCTGTTACTGAATTCATGCATACTATAAGCCAGTGTCCAAAATAGAACAAATAGTGTGCAGTTTTCGAGATCCGAGGAAACCATTAGCATACACTTTCAAGATGTGCTACATGCAATAAATCAACTTGCCTCTGACATCCTGACCCAAACTGGGTCTCACACACTGCCGAGACCTTATGGATTTGAGGTATTTGTTGTTGGCTTGTATCATTATTTCACCAATGGAGTTGCATAAAATTTAGTGGGTTTTTTTTCCTCTTTACGTACTTGTTAGGGGTGTGTTGGAGCGCTTGATAAAACACATGTTCCCATCCATCTCCCTCTGCAAAACCATGGTGTGTTTCAAAACAAGAAGGGCTTCTTGTCTCAGAATGTCCTTGGTGCCTCTAGGTTTGATATGAATTTCCAATATGTACTCCTGGGCTGGGAAGGATTAGCCACAGACGCACGGGTTTTGCATAGTGCATTGATATGCACTGACCCATTAATCGTCCAGCAAGCTAACATCATAATTACATTTATTACTGTTCTTTTGGTTTCATCGAAGTAGTACCGTGTTAATCTTTTCACTCATACATGCTCGTTACCTAGGTTGTTATTACTTAGTTGATGTCGAATATGCCAATGTTCCAGGATTATTGGCTCCATACCGTGGAGTGAGATATCATCTAAGCGAATTCCAGGGTATAAACCCTAGAATGAGAGGGAATTATATAACAAACGACACTCACAAGCTAGGAATGTAATAGAAAGGACGTTCAGGGTACTAAAGAATCGATTTGCCATATTGAAGATTGCAACCCAGTACGCCAACAAAGACCAAGTCTCTATAGTAGTTGCATGTTGCGTGATGCACAACTGCATAGTAAGAACAATGGGTGCGATGGTTACGACGAGGACGTCATTATGGACGATGAAGACGTAGCCAATTTGTCTAGTTTAGAAGCCCCAAATGAATGCACTAATACAAATGAAGCCTGCAATTTTGGGACTCCTCAACCTCTTCCCTTATATACTCAAAGACAGAGGGATGAATGGCATAGTTTTCGAGACAATATTGCTAAAAGGCTTTGGAATGATTACTGTGTAAATCAAACTTTGAAGTAAGCTGGCTATAATAAGCACCTTTTATGTATATCATTTAAATATTTCTAGAATGGGCCAATGTAATAGCTATGATTTCAGTAAGTAGTATAACTATTAATGCAATGCCTATGGTTCATCGAATTGCTGTATCTTCGTGTCTTATCCGTGTCTTTATTATGTTGTAGCAATGTCTACGAACAAGGAAGTTGCAATGTCCAAGGACAAGGAAGTATCAAAATCAAAGGGAAAGCTGAAAGTCCGGGATCCGATCCCTAGAGGGGGGGGGGGGGTGTGAATAGGGTGAGCTTCAAATTAGTGACCAATTATGACCAATTTTAAATTCTTTAAATTAAATTGGTCACTAGTGATGATTATCAAACTAAGTGTGGAAGCTAATAAAAACAATCACCACAAAGCATGCATCATCACACAATGATTTATAGTGGTTTGGCCTTAATGCCTACATCCACTACCTACTTGTGATCCTACACCCCACCGGATTTCCACTATTTATACTTTTCAATAGGCTAAGCAATAACCTCTTCAGTTTTATGGTTCACCCCTAACCATACACTTATGCATTTCTAAGGCTAAGCAATAACCTATACAACCAAAAGGTTGGTTCTCTCTCTAAGTAGTGTCTAGAATACACTTGATGGAGATACAATTTTAGCTCAATTACAATGCCTCTTAATTAGGCTAATATAAAAGTGAAAATCTAATTCACTCACACACACACACACACACACACACACACACACACACACACGCACACACACACACACACACACACACACACACACACACACACACACTATGAATGCAAAGAAGAATGCACAATGTGTATGTATGATGTCCTCAATCAATTTGAAAATAAAAGCTCATAAATGTATGCCAAAGGCTTTTAAAAGTTTTAGCTCATGAAAACATTTATGATTGAGGAAACAATGCTAATCACATGTTAAAAATAACTTGTAAAAGATATACCTATGCATTCCAAACAAGTTGTGAAATTCTAAGAACAAAACATGTGATGCATGAAGTCTTCAATCAAATTTAACAATGTAGCTCAATACATGTATGCAAAAAGCACTTGAAAGTGTAAAATATTAAAAGGTATTTGATTGAAGTGAAGAGACAAATCACATGTAATTTATAGATCAACTTGAAAATGATATACCTATCAATGCTAAGTAAGTTGTGAAACTTTAAAACAAAAGTACATATGATTTGTGAAGTTATTGAATCCAAAACATAAGATAGATTTGAAAGTGATTTTCTTATGAAGAAAACAACAACCAAAGATTCAACCAAGTATAAGAATCATGTTACATATGATTTCAAAGATGATTCCAAAACATGATTCACTTAGATATACCAATTTGAGTCCTACTTGGTTTGAATCAAGGTGATGCATCCAAAACAATAAATTAATTCAAAACATATACATGTTAAGGACACAACAAATCATAGTTTATCATGCTAGAAAAGATTTACCAATAATTAAAGTAAAGCATGAAAACATATGATAGGGAAAACAAAGCTTACTTGGATGATTTACTCAAGACTCCAAACTTTAGCTTCTCTTTATGACCCTCTAGCCTTCATTAGCTCATTCCCCTTTGTTTGGCCTCAAATCACCTCAAGGAGGGCCTCTTGGATCCTCAAATTTGGCCTAGGAATGATTTCTATATATATATAATGCTCCAACGGCTAGCTTGTCGGTTAACCGACTTCAGGTTCGGCTAACCGAACTCCCAATGGTAAAAAAACGGATAGCTTTGACCATTCTAGAATGCAAACCGAAGTGGGTTCGGTCAGCCGACATCTACAGTTTGGTTGACCGACATCACTAGAGAAAAATTATTGTAGCAAAAACACTGTAGCAATTTACTGTAGCATAAAAATGTTTTGCCTTCTAAAAAGATTAAGTAAAAAACTACTCCAAAGTAATTTGCTAGCGGGAGTTCTGGGTCATGGAAACCATGCTTAGACTCATGTTTTAATCAATCTAAAAGTGTTTTCCAAAACATAAACCTATAAAAGCCTAAGATGATTTTAAAACTCTAGGTCCAAAGGCTTGTATGATTCGAAAATCTTCTTTCCAAAACTTAATGCATCTAAGTTTAAAATCCAAAACATGCATGTAACATAAGTTCAAAAAGCTTTAAAACAATGCATGTGAAAATCAAGATTTCAAGTTTCAAATTCAATGCTCATGTGAAAATTCGAATGATGCTAGAATGATAATGCATCCATCAAATTGCAATATACAAAATTCCTAACAAAAGCAAGTTAAGAAGTACATTACATTTGATGCATTAATGGATGAGGAGATGCTAGACCTAATGTTCGAGTAGGTCTTGCAAGGTAGAAAAGCAGACCGTGGTTTCAAAGCTGAAGCATATGAGAGTGTTGCTGTTTTAATGACCGAGAAAAGTAATGGGGAATATGTGCTGAATGGCCAAAGTATATCGAATAGGTGCAAACATCACAAAAAAAATTACTCCATAGCGACTAAAATGTTAAATGCATTAGGATTTGGTTTTGATAACACAACGAAATGCATCATTGCTTCAGATGATGTTTGGAAAGCTAGGCTAGAGGTAAGTCTTCCATATAGACTGTCGGATAAAGTGAATTACATTTGAATTTGTGTGTGGATATATAAAAGCAACATACCACCTAGTTGTTTCATTCATAATTGGAAACAGAGACACCCCAATGCGAAGCCATGGAAGAGCAAGATTATTGACTATGATAAGTTGACTTTGATATTTGACAGCAATGTGGCCACAGGCCAGTACGCCAGACCTGCTACAGTTGCTCTCAGCCGTTAGTCAAGTGAGGGCTATATTGCTGGATACAACCCTTTCCAAGCGGACTCCAACGTTAGCATTTCTAGTTAGTTTAATGGCTATCATATTGAGTCTAGTGGCGGGGAAACAAGTTCGAAGCAGAAAAATTCTCAAAAGAGGAATGCTGATTTCATAGAAATCATCTCCTATATTGAAAAGTGTAATGTGGGTTTAAATCAAGCCATACTGGATGTTGCCGACAGCATCAGGATGCCTAGGAAGCAAGTCGCTGATGCCATTTGGAAGGAGTTACGACAAATCCCTGAGCTGTCTGGTTTGGACATTCAACTTTCCCATGAATGGCTGATAATCCATCAAAACATGGCTACCATTTTCTTAATGGTAGACGACAAGCGTGCTTGGATTGTGTGGCAGATGTCGAAGATTCGGGAGAAAATGTTATAGTAGTATGCATGTTATGCCTGTGGTTCCTTATCATGATGACTCCTTACAAAGTGTTTGGATGGGTGTTCATTGTATTTGAGATTGGATTTGCTTTTGGATATAGGTGAACTTTGTACTTCTATATCGGATATAGAAGTAGTAGTAATGACAAACCTTAATAGACATGCTAATGACTAGTACCTAGCACCTAGGGACTATGACCTTTCTTGGCTGGTGTAATAGTTTACATTACAAAGCTACTTTGCTATCATTTTCTGCATTGTTTATTCTTTTTGTTAAAGCGTTTGCATCATGCTTATATAATTGTTCAATGCATTAATTGGTCTTCTGCTACAAGCATAGGTATCCGACCTCTACCATGACTCACTATCATTATCACGTTGTTTATAGGGAGCGTCGACCTGGAATATACCACAGCTGGAATGAATGCAAACCTAATGTGCATGGGTACCCAAATGCCCGGTACAAGGGGTTTATCACTTTGGAAGATGCTACTGACAGTTTCTATCACTTCAGTGATACCAAGAGGAAAGTAGTTGGAAATGTGCTTCGAAGGAGCCCAAATGTGCAGGAGGCCCTTGTTATGAATTGTGCTGAATGTCTTTTATGGGCCGTGATATTCATTTTATGCGTTATCATTTTAATGTGTGGTTTAGCTATCTACATTACTTTCTCTATGTCCTACTAATTCAATGTAGGCATTGCTTCTTCACAGGGCTTACAGCCTTGTTTTGGCATATGCAATTAGTCCAGTTTATGGACTTGCGGTTATTTATGAATATGTCAGACAAACTATGTGTACTTTTCATATCTGTTTGCAACTATGATTTAGATGTTAATATGGACTCTGTTGCATTTTGATGTGTAAGGAATGTATGTTCTACAATTGTCTTTCTTGCAGCATGAAGTGCCAGGTTACTTTGTGTTGATGATGCATTTGCAATGGGATGATTGCTGCGTACATACACCATCAAGCATCTACTGCAATCGTTGACTATCTGCTGCATGTTCTATTTTTCTATATATGTGCCATTCTTGCCATTGTGTAGAAAAGGTTGCCTGCAAGTGCATGCTACTGGCGACTTTGTCGCGACCCCGGACCGAGAACCGTGCCCGCGAGTGGTGATGATGGATTAACCACCCTTAACAACGATCGTACATTTACTTAATTTCCCACAGGTTTCCACGGTGAGGATTTCACACACACTCATAAAACATTTACATTTGTGCGGAAGCGTGTAGCAAATCAAATTGATAATCCATTTCACAATGCAAGACTGATAGATACAAATGAATGACATGATGTCAGAATGAGCAATGATTCCTTGGCATTCCCAAAATATGAAGTTAGAAGTTTAACAAAAGATTAGTTAAATTAACATTCCCCAAAAATAATGGCCAACAAAGGCCAATACAACCCAAAAGTATAAATCACAATTCATTCCATAATTTTCCCCAAAATGTTGCGCAACTCGTAGCTCAAACCAATGTCTACATGACATTGTCAGCTTGCCACTCTACTAAGCACTGCGGTTCACCGACCGCCTCCTCCTGCTCCCCCTCAAAGGCAATAACGGGGACTGGACCTGAGTACCACAAAAATGGGTCAGACACGACGGTCTGGCAGGTGGGTGAATAGATAATACAGTTTAAGAAAACAAAACATAACTTAAAACATAATGAAACAATGATTGTTATAAACATGATGCCTTGTTTGAAATAAAGTACAAATGCAGAATAAATCATGAGGGATAACAAAGAACAAGAACTGACAAGATAACAACCACACTTAAGCTAAACCCTCCATCACTAATGTGATGAGAGCACACTAAAGGCGTTGATCTCAAAGCAAGCGAGGTGACGAGAAACAACTATATACATATATAATATACTGAGTAAAACCACGGCCGCAGAACCGGGTGACAAGACAGAACAGAATTCAGACTGCAGCTGACAGAAGCTAAAGGGGGACCCCAAGTCGGTGGATCAAACCGACAAGGTCGTCCAAGCCCAGTGGTGCCGTCTCATAGGTTAAAATACATTCAAAACATGTACATATCTAAAAATGTGAATACCACTCAAAACAGACTGAACAAAAAGGCTCGTAAGAACATAGACACAATAATACCTAATCAAAATGCATAAAGCTTATCAATTACTCAATTACAGATTTCAGTGGTTTCGAAATGCCACTTACACTAATATGCGAAAACTATCGAAAACGTATAACGTTTGATAAAACAAACACTATGGACACCCACATATTTTCGGACCATACATTGAGATTCTAGGATTTAAACAATAGGTATAAGGGTCTCGTATGTCGATTAGAGTTTACGGCATGGTACTCCGGAAGGTTTGAGACATCCCGAATCCCTCTATACAAATTGGTAAGTCTATTATCCACAATAAATCTCTGGAAATTGGAGTTCTATTCCAAATCAATCTCCACATAACCTCTTATTCCTCATCATCATATTGGGGCTCCAAACCAACCTCACTGGACCTTAAAATAACTTTTTAAACATGTTTGGAATCAGCCCAGTAAATCTGTACAGTTCGCTCAAGCAAACTGAGAGGTTCGTTTGAGCGAACAGTGTTCTGGGAGGGGTTCGCTCGAGTGAGTATAAGTTTGCTCGAGCGAACTGGTCCTAGTTAGGAAGGGTCGAGCGAACAGATAGAACAACTCAAGCAAACAACTCTCTGGAAGGGGTTCGCTCGAGCGGATATGAGTTCGCTCGAGCGGACTACTTCGAACCAGGAAAGGTCGAGCGAAGAAAGGGGGAGGCTCAAGCGACCAATGTTCTGTGAGGGGTTCGCTCGAGCGATGATGAGGTCGCTCTAGCGAACTGCTCCGGAATAGGAAGGCTCGAGCGAAGAAATGGGTTGGCTCAAGCAATAGGAGTTCTGTGATGAGTTTGCTCGAGCGAATAGAGGTTCTCTCGAGCGAACTGCTTTAGAAACACTCCATTTCAGCAGTCCGAACCTCCACTTCTCTTTTCTTCTAAACCCCATTTAAGCCATTCTCTTGGCAACCCAATTATGGCCTTTTCAGCTATCCAATTCACCATTTACTTCTCCAACAACCATCCATTCAAGTCCATCAAAATCATAATGATTTCCACTTCATTCAATGCAATAAATGGCTCACATAAATGAAGATACAAAGAATGGAAAAATAACTTTTAATCAAAGCAATGTATACATTTGTTGCCAAAAGACTAAATAGAAAGAGATGCTCATTAAAACATTCTTTTGCATGCTTGTATAAACTATGGGACATAAATGAGCACAATAATGAAAACTCAAATAAAGCATGAAATCATCAAAATATTCTATTCATCCACTTGCCTTGGTCTCCAATTAAGATAATAAGCTCCTAATCACCTTTTCTCAAGCCAAAATCAAGATCTACACGAAAACCCTTAAAATACATTCATTTCAAGCCCTAAAAATGATAAAATCAGAAATAGAGTGAGAGAGCTCCCAATAATCGAGATGGAGCTTCTCTATGGCTATAAGAACACACATCTAAGAGGTAAGAGGAAGAGCTTACATGGAAGGTCCTCTAATGGCAAGAACTTGGTCAAAGTATAGCTTGGAATGGAGGGTTCTCTTCACAAATGATACCAATAGAGAGCCTAGAAGGAAATGAAGAAGATTGGAGCATCCATTTCTCCTTTAGCAATGACTTGAGAGAGATTGAGAGATGGAGAAGCAAAAAGACTTGTAAGAAACCCTAGGGCTGAACTCTCTCTTCTTCTAATGGAAATTGCAAGAAGAGGAAGAAGAAAGAGAACTCTTCCCTATATAGGAAATGAAGGTGGGTCCCACAACTTACTCAACTACTTGGGCTTAAAACATCGACTTCCGGGCTACGGATGGATTAGACGAAGAAGAAAGAATTGATCGTCGAAATTTCTAGTTTCCAAAAAGTATATATTTTACGGGTTTCGAAGACATAAAAAATAGTGTCCAGATTTTGAGCAAAAAGACTGTTTTACCCCTATAACTAGCAAAGTAGGGTCTAGAGGTCTCGAACTGAAACGGGGTAAACACGAAAGTTGTTGGGAATCATAAAATACATTAAACGGGGCAAACTACAGATTTCCAGAATTACTAAATAAATCCCAAAGCTAATCAAAACACAATTAAGGGAACCCCCAAAGGGCCCCACTAAATCAAAAGAGCTCTCCAAAATAATCAAAAGCTATAAAAAGCTATTCTAATCCAAACTTAACCAAATTCTACTAATCACACTTATAACTACGTCTTAATTAATACTAATCGGAAACTCTCGGGGTGGGGTCTTACAAACTTCCACCAAAGCACCAATCTTTTTGTTAACAAACAATGGGCCTTTCACACACAAGATAGTGACCGGAGTCTCCAAGGATGTGTTTATTGCTCCCACAACCTATTACAACTTAAACAATGCATGTTGTTTGGAAGGTCATTTTTCTTTTCCAAACCCACCTTTTATGCTTTTAGTAGCATTTAATTGTGCGTTAAAAACCTAAATCTTTTTATATTGTTTGCAATCTCCACAGCAAGGCATGGCAAGGTTACCATGCTTTGTTAACTCCAGCGAGATATGTTTCTACCGTTACAGCCCCTGGTAAGGAAGCTTCATTTTCCATTGCCACCGTTACTATCATACGCCAATTCTTCAGATGTATCCAGCTTTGTCTAACATCACATGCTACTTGTGTTGTAATCTGAGAAGATTTCCTGATGGTGTATATAGGTCTTTCATAGTACATGATGGGATTCACTGCCACTACTGTTCATGTTAGTGGGATGAAGGTTATACTAGAGTGGATTGGTAGAGCTATACACACCCAGACTCTGTGTAGCTTTGATTGAGCAATTCTGCCATCGCCCCATGTCCCCAAGAGAGAATGTCAACAGATTTAGCAAATTGGGTCCTCAAGGATTTATGTGTGCATGGGTTTGCCTCCAGTGTCAAAGGTCTTCGAGGTTATTAGGTCGTGTATTGGAACCAAGCATATGTTCAGTCCTTCACCAGTGATTCATCAACATTGTTTATTTCTCTTTTGTAGTATGGTCATGTAATGGAGTCTTGTACCCATTGTGTTCACCTTTGTTACAATTTTAATACTGGTGTCGAGTTATGCTTCGTTTGGATGACAAGAGGGCATTAATTTTTGCCTCATATATTACAAGGAATCTATACATGCTGAATTTTACTTAACTTGACAGTCAGGAAGCTTGATTTTATAGATTATGATCATGTTAATAGGAGGTAAACATAATGTGGAACCTTGGTGTGCTACATTATTTTACATTGAGAGGCAGATTCATTTGTAGCATAACCTTGCTATTTCAATCATCCCCGTCAATCAGAACAGTCTTTGAGAATATTTTTCTCCAGCTCCACATTGATTTTTGTCGATGTCAGAAAGTGCTGCTGTAAGTTGTATATTTTATACGAGAACTATATCTTCGCATGTGGAAGATGACGACATTCCGAGCAAAAAAAATAGAACGTTCAGCTTCTAGTAAACATGACATGTTACTGTATCTCATAGACATTTAACTTAAATTTTCACCGGTGAAATGATGCTGCACAGGAACTCCATTGCGGTCAAAATCCAATTGGCCCGCATGCATTTAAACCGTAACATTTATTCACTGTAACTCATATGCATCCAAACGGGGTTAAATAACTGCCATGAGTTCTTTAACTTGCTTCCAAATGCAGTACAACAATCTGTGGAAGTCAAACCACTTTTATTTCAACCACCACCTCTACTTGATGTGACAGCTATCCACAAATCACTTAACGGTAAGGGTATCTAAACACGTCATAAAAGGCCACCACCTTTCTTCTCTCCTTCCTCTTCCAAAAACCCATACTTTGTTTTGGATGTTAGGTTTCAAACCTATCTTCTTCACATCTTTCTATGACACAAACTCATATATTTTGAACTGGAGTCTGAAATTTCCTCCATCCATAGTTCCATGGCTTAAGAACCCATCCATGTCCCTCCGACCATGGCACTAAGTTCGACTCATATCACCATGAATTCTTTTGTGCTCTTTTTATACTTTTGCATGAATTCCATTTACTCCAACACACTTGTGCTTATAGGGTACATTTGTGTAGCCCATTTCCACGGAAAAGGATGTGGTTTTCTATGGAAAACTATTTTTTCATGTGTTTGGTGCGGCAGTTTTCCGCGGAATTGCTTTTTCACCACGTCAGCTTTTTCCTTCCTAGGCATGGAAATGTACTTCCTATGGGGGGGGGGGGGGGGGTATGGGAAGTCCATTTTCACGGAAAACTGAACCCTCATTTCCTCACTTCCACCCCCACTCCACCCAGCCACCCTCTTTCTTCTCCCTCCCCTCCCAACCCCACCTACCCACTCACCCACCCCACGCACATACTGACCCACCCACCTAGTAGTTTTCACTAAAGAAATTCACAGCTGCACCAAACAACATTAGCGCCAATTCATCAAGGAAAATTTTTTTGCACCGAACATGAATTTCTAACTTCCTTAGGAAACGTTAGAGTGGGGCTTCAAACCTAGAACCTCTTTGATGGAAATGCCGCTTTTATTATTATTTTTCTAAATGCGTTGGAGGGGATTTCGAACCTAGAACCTCTTTGACGGAAATTGCCCCAAAACCAAACCGTCTGCCTCCAACGGGTATTCTTTGAAATCACATGTGACTCGGTATTCTCTTTTCCCACCTAAACATGCATGTGTTTAAATCTTGGTGTGAAAATGGGCTCATTTTCCCACCATTTACATATCTAATTTACACACAAGATGCGTAAATACTTGTAGAAAAACATGACCGATGCGTAAATATTATGTATATTCACCATTTACATACGTAAATGGGTGTAGACACACGACCCCTAAAGAAACCCGCAACTGCACCAAACAACATTTGCACCAATTCGTCGGGGAAATTTTTTTTGCACCAAACATGAATTTCTAACTTCATCGGAAAACCTTTTATGAATTTTTTAAAACCATAGAATTTGCTAATGTGGCAATTTCATCTTTACATGGAAGTTGCCTCTACACAAACGTGCCCATAATCTAGGATTGGCTCAAATTACCATGAATGTCTCCCATTTACTGCAACAAATAGTCTTCTGGATGAATTCTCATTTACATGTCAACACATGCCATGAACCACCTTACAATCTTATTGTCACACATTGCATGCTCTTCTTAAATGTTCTTGTCCTTGTAATTTATATTCAACTTTTGTATTACATTGACATAATGTAAGAAAATTACTTTTAGGTCCATTACTTGGACCACAAGTCCTTCCCTTTCCCGAATTGTGGTCATTATAGGAATTCTGTTTTCAATAGGATATATGCTATTACTTACTTAAAACGGTTTCTTAATGAGATGTATTCCATAATATTCTCTACCTTGATGGACGGTTGAGATTAAATCCAAGGAAACCCTAATTGGAAATTCGGTCCTCTCTTCACCTATAAAATAGAGTATTTCGTCCATCACAAATACTCTCTCACGAAACTCAACACATTAGGGTTTATAGGCAAGAAGAGAGAAACCGAAACCATTCACCTAGTCTCTTCCTCGACGGATCACGGCATCAATCAGTAACAGCACCAGACTGCAGGATCGGAAAGCTCTCTGCTTCAGGATGTCTGGAGGTATTCTTTAATTTATTTAAGATTAAATCCTACATGTGATTATCATGTTGTTCACGATCTTAGGATTCATGTTAATAACAGTATAACATGTGGTATCAGAGCCACGTTTTAGAACACATGATCGTCCATTAATTAGGATAACTTTGCATCGCCATAATCGGCGAAAATAGATCCGTTCTGACTCTGTTTTGCAGCAATGTATCAATCCAACTATTATGGCCTGCATGAATGGTTTATATTTATGTTATTCCGCAATTTTAATTTGGGCACGACTGTTTGATCGTGATTTATTTAAGTTTTTTTTTTGAATTTTCAATTATGTATAAACTCCTGCGTGAGTACAAATTCAATGTAATAGTTAAATAGATCTGTAACTAGAACGTCGTGTCTGGGAGTGGTGGCTGTTTCGAGACTGAAGATGGCGTTTTGAAGCAGTCGAAGATGAAGACAGATGATCGAAAAGAAGGACAGAAAATAGGCCATATAGTTGGATCATATTTTCATAATCATTCCATATTATGCTGATTATCATTAGTATGTTTCTTCATAATCGATGATATAATGCCTAAAAAAAAAAAAAAAATTTCGGGGCTGCCGCCCCGAACCCCGCCATTACGTCGGGCGGCCCTTAAGGGCCAGCCCACGTCGGGCAGTCCTCCGGCATGGGGCTTTCAGCCCCAATGAGCCGGAGGACTGCCCTCCGGGGCTCAGCCTTCTTTATCAGTACTTTTCATATAACGAATGATCTATCATGAATGCATGCGATATATAATGTTTCTAGTCATATTAAGCTATTTTTTATCACCACAGTTGTATGCTTAGGGTTAGGTCTCACCACAGTGACCCTAACAATTTTACACTAAAATTTGGCCCTAATCGTACCATCATGATGTTTACATTACATATTGTTCAAGCGCATGAAGCTTTTAGTCACCCACAGGCGGATTCTATTCATGCGATTGGACAATAATTACGGAGTGTTTGTTTATATGTAGACAAAAGATATCCACAGATATCTTACCTGTCCTAATTACGAGTAACATCACTCATTTATACCACCTTGAATATGACGACCTTCGATGGTATAATGTATAGAAATTATGGTGACTACCCACAGGAGCACCTCAATTTTATGTCATATATATTCATATATTATGCATGTGTTGTCTTAATTTTATTGAAATCTTATTGTTATATCTCTATTGCAGTTATTGCACCCACTAATCTGACTTCGCATGCTACCTCTGTCGCTAAGCTCAATGGAACCAACTTCTCAGAATGGAAAGAGCAAGTTGAGTTCACCTTGGGGGTACTTGAACTGGATATGGCTCTTCTTAAAGATAAGCCAGCTTCACTCACTGAAACAAGTACCCCTGAGGAAAAGACCCTCTTTAATGCTTGGGAGAGGTCTGACAGACTAAGCACTATGTTTTTGCGAATGACTATTGCCGCCAACATCAAAACATCCCTTCCTACACCTGAGAATGCTAAGGACTATATGAAAGCCATTACAGATAGGTTTAAGACTGCAGATAAATCCCTTGCTGGGAAACTAATGGCAGATCTTACAACCATGAAGTTTGACGGCACTCGCTCAATGCATGAGCATGTCATTGAGATGACCAACCTTGCAGCTAAACTAAAGAATTTGGGACTATCAGTGGATGAGGCATTTCTCGTCCAATTTATCCTAAATAGTTTACCTCCTCAGTACGGGCCTTTCCAAATTCACTACAACACTATTACGGATAAGTGGACAGTGAATGAATTGGCTAACAAACTGGTTCAAGAGGAGGCCAGGCTGAATCAACAAGGTATTAAAGTAGCTCATCTCGTTCAAGGAGCTGGACATAAAGCTGGGAGAAAGCAAAATTCAGGCCAGAAAAGGGCACCACCCAAATCTAATGAGGTTAGTCAGAACCCCAAGAAGAAAAAGAAGGAAAACGTATGCAAATTTTGCAAGAAACCTGGACATTCTCAGGCAGACTGCATTAAACGTAAAGAATGGTTCGAAAAGAAAGGTAACCCTATGGGTTTCGTAAGTTATTTTGAATCAAATCTTACTTATGTTTCTTCTGACACTTGGTGGATTGACACTGGTGCTAATGTTCATGTTTCCAATTCAATGCAGGGATTCCTTACGATCCAAACCATAAACCCAAGTGAGAACTTCCTTTTCATGGGAAACAAAGACAAAGCTCCAGTTGAAGCTATTGGCACTTTTCGTCTTGTTTTAGATAGCGGTTATCAGTTAGACTTATATCAAACTCTTTATGTTCCGTCTATTTCCCGTAATTTGGTTTCTGTAAGCGCACTTGATAAAGTTGGTTACTCGTTTGAATTAGGAAATGGTAAATTCAGTTTATTTAAAAATTCTAGTCGTATAGGTTCTGGAATTTTGATTGATGGGCTATACAAGTTTCATCTTGATAGTCAACTTGCTGAAACCCATCTTACCCTGCATTCTAAGGAAACAAAACGACTGTCATCTAAAAACGACTCTTATTTCTTGTGGCATAAAAGACTGGGTCACATATCCAGTGAAAGAATCAAAAGATTAGTAAAAGATGGTGTCCTTCCGGATCTAGATTTTACTAATATTAACGAATGTGTGGATTGTATTAAAGGCAAAACAACAAAACACACAAAGAAAGGAGCTACAAGAAGTACCCAGCTTCTTGAAATAATTCATACAGACATTTGCGGACCCTTTGATGTTCCAACCTTTGGAGGAGAAAAGTACTTCATTACCTTTATTGATGATTACTCACGTTATTGTTATTTATATCTGTTGCATGACAAATCTCAGTCTGTGGATGCTGTACAAGTGTTCATTACTGAAGTCGAAAGGCAACTAGATAGAAAAGTGAAAATCATAAGGTCAGATAGAGGTGGTGAATTTTATGGAAGGTATGACGAAACAGGACAACACCCTGGACCTTTTGCAAAACTTCTCCAAAAGCTTGGAATTGTTGCCCAATACACAACGCCTGGTTCTCCATGGCAGAATGGTGTAGCTGAAAGGCGAAATCGTACCTATATGGAAATGGTTAGATCCATGATGAGTCATGCTAACTTACCTATATCCTTGTGGATGGATGCTCTACGCACAGCTGTTTATATCTTGAACAGAGTTCCCAGTAAGGCAGTTCCAAAGACACCTTTTGAACTATGGAAAGGATGGAAACCTAGTTTACGACATCTCCAAATCTGGGGTTGCCCAGCTGAGGCTAGAGTCTACAATCCACATGAAAAGAAATTGGATCTTAAAACGATCAGTGGTTACTTTATAGGTTACCCAGAAAAGTCCAAAGGATTTAGGTTTTACTGCCCTAACCATAGTACGAGAATTGTTGAAACCGGTAATGCTAGATTCTTTGAGAAAGGCGAAATCAGTGGGAGTAATACACCTCAAGATGTGATCATTCAGGAAATTAGAGTACCTGTCCCTTTACCCTCTATTCCGAAAGATGTTGGAAATCCTCCTGTCGTTGAACCATTTAACAATGAGGAAAACCCAATAAATGATCAACAACTCCATAATGAGATTATCGCCAATGAACATATGGATAATGCACCAGAGGAACCGGCATTAAGAAGGTCTCAAAGACAAAGGAGATCCGCCATTTCCGATGATTACATGCTTTACCAAATAGAATCTGAAGAATGGACAATTAAAGACCCGGTTTCTTATTCACAAGCCATTAAGGATGTTAATTCTAGCAAATGGATTGATGCCATGAAGGATGAATTGAAATCTATGGATGAAAATCAAGTATGGGAAGTTGTTCAATTGCCACCAGGACACAAATCAGTTGGTTGTAAATGGGTCTTCAAGACCAAACGCGACTGCAAAGGCAATATTGAACGACATAAAGCCCGACTTGTTGCCAAAGGTTTTAATCAGAAAGAAGGCATTGATTATACTGAGACCTTTTCCCCTGTGTCTAGGAAGGATTCTCTTAGAATTATCATGGCATTAGTAGCTCACTATGACCTCGAGTTACATCAAATGGATGTGAAAACTGCCTTTCTTAATGGAGACTTGGAAGAGGAAGTCTACATGAGTCAACCTGAAGGCTTCATAATTGAAGGTCAGGCAGACATGGTCTGCAAACTTAAGAAATCAATATATGGACTGAAACAAGCTTCGAGGCAATGGTACCTAAAGTTTCATGAAATCATTACTCACTTCGATTTCAAAGAAAACATAGTTGACCCTTGCATATACCTCAAGATCAGTGGGAGTAAGTTCATATTTTTGGTTCTGTATGTTGATGACATATTACTGGCTAGTAGTGACCTTGGTTTATTACATGCAACAAAGGATTATCTCTTTAAGAACTTTGAAATGACAGATATGGGTGAGGCTTCCTATGTGATAGGAATAGAAATATTCCGTGACCGGTCACTTGGTGTTTTGGGATTGTCTCAGAAAGTATATATTGACAAAGTTCCAGAGATTTGGCATGATGACATGTTCCTCTAGTCCTGTTCCGCTGCATAAAGGAGATAAGCTTGATCTTACGCAGTGTCCACAGAACGAATTGGAACGTAACGAAATGGAAAAATATCCTTATGCTTCTCTCGTTGGGAGTTTGATGTATGCACAGGTTTGTACGAGACCTGACATTAGTCATGCTGTTGGCATGCTGGGTAGATTTCAAAGTAACCCAGGAATCGCTCATTGGAAAGCTGCAAAGAAAGTACTGAGATACCTCAAGGGAACAAGGAATTATATGCTCACATACAAAAAATCAAGTCACCTACAGGTGACTGGTTATTCAGATTCAGATTTTGCTGGTTGTCCTGACACCAGACTTTGCACTCTTGGCTATTTGTATCTCTTATGTGGAGGTGCCATATCATGGAAAAGCCAGAAATCCGAGTTGATTTACGATTCCACCATGATGGCTGAATATGTGGCATGTTATGAGGCTGCAATTCAGGGCACATGGTTGCGTAATTTTATCTCTCAATTTGGAGCTTTGAATTTCATCTCTAAGCCATTAACTATTTACTGTGACAATGACGCTGCAACCTTCTTCTCCAAGCATGACAGGATATCTAAGGGAGCCAAACACATGGACCTTAAATATCTATCACTGAAGCAAGATGTTAGATTAAAGAAATTTGTCATTGAGTCTATACGTACAGATTTCATGGTCGCAGACATATTCACGAAAGGACTACCTCCAAAGACCTTTCAGGGACACACTGAAAGCATGGGTCTTGCCGATAGTTCTTAATTATCATTTTCTGCCTTTTATTTCTGTACTTGTATTTGACATTTATTGAGCTCTTAATGCAACTCTACATCTGCTATTTCTGTTCTTTTCCATTGTGTACATATTTATGTTTGGATGAATGGTAAACAGAAACAGTCTTTAAACAACGACATTATGAGACCATTACGTAAATCTCCTATTATGGTCTAGTTATGAAGGTTGTCAATGACGTAGTACATGGAAGTAAGCATGTTGCAAAATAATGTGTGCACGCCATGACTCCTCTTGACCACCGAAATAGCCAAGACACTTATGTTAACCGACTAAAGAAGTGTTTAGCCTATAATGCGCGCCTTATGATTCCTAACATACCAAAACACTAAAGGATCTTCCTATCGACCAAGTGGGAGACTGTAAGAAAATTACTTTTAGGTCCATTACTTGGACCACAAGTCCTTCCCTTTCCCGAATTGTGGTCATTATAGGAATTCTGTTTTCAATAGGATATATGCTATTACTTACTTAAAACGGTTTCTTAATGAGATGTATTCCATAATATTCTCTACCTTGATGGACGGTTGAGATTAAATCCAAGGAAACCCTAATTGGAAATTCGGTCCTCTCTTCACCTATAAAATAGAGTATTTCGTCCATCACAAATACTCTCTCACGAAACTCAACACATTAGGGTTTATAGGCAAGAAGAGAGAACCCGAAACCATTCACCTAGTCTCTTCCTCGACGGATCACGGCATCAATCAGTAACAGCACCAGACTGCAGGATCGGAAAGCTCTCTGCTTCAGGATGTCTGGAGGTATTCTTTAATTTATTTAAGATTAAATCCTACATGTGATTATCATGTTGTTCACGATCTTAGGATTCATGTTAATAACAGTATAACACATAAGGCTCAAATCCGGTTAGAAACGACAATGGTTCAAATTAAAAGGATGATCCACTAGAAGCTCTTTGTCAAAGAGTGATTTAGGTATATATTTCTCTTTCTTTTTCGCTAGACAGATTTTTCAACCCAACATCCAAACAGGGGCCATGGGCTTTAGAGGAGGAAGGAAGAAAACAAAAGAAAAGGCAGTTCATTTTGTGGAGGAAAGAGGAAGAAGACACAAAAACACATAAAAAGGGCATTTTTGTCTTTTTCTGAATTTATTTCATGGAGAGGACTTAATTAAGAAAAATGAAAAAAATTTATACTGTTTTGAAATATTCAAATCTTCATGTACTTTTTAAAAAATCAGCTAAAAGTTTTGTACTTTTTTGAAATCTCCTCCTTTTTAACAAACTAAAATGAAATATATATATATAATCAATTAAATAGAACCATGTACAGATCTACTATTATCATGCATTCCTAGGATCTAAACAAAAGAGAATAAATCTAGCATACCCATATTGTTTTAGATCTACATAGATTTCTTTTTTTTTTTTTAAACATAGAGCTAATTAATCAAATAAAGATATTGCAACATCATAGATTATTGCATAACTTAAAGAAAAACAGAGACTAAATACAATCCTAAACCAAAAAATCAAAAGAGAAGGCTAAGAATCCCACTTACTCGATTGTAAAAATCCAAAAGTTAGAAGTGAGATAGAGATTCAGGGAAACCAAGAAGAATAGACTCTCTAAGGAAGAAAAGACGGGTGGAAAGTGGCCTTTTTAAAATCTGTTAGGACACCCAGGAATGATAAAGTATGATCCCCTCTTTTATGCCAAAATCATGTTTTTTCCATTAACTCTTCCCTCTCCTTCCTCATCTGACATTCCTCGTTAATAATCCTTACGAAATCCCTTCCTCTCTTAAATTAGTTACCAAAATAGAAGGGTTTTCTTTTAAATCACAAATAATAAGAGATATTATCCTCGTAATATTCCAACTTAATGATAGTCATTAAATTAAAGGCCATTAATTCATGTGTGAGAATCAAGGATCCAATCACGTGGGGCCCACACAAAGTTTTGAGTTACTACATTAGAGTATATGAAGTCTTTGAATGGGCTGATTTGAATGGTGGTGATTTGGATTTTAAATTCTATGAACATTAAATTATGGGCTGATTTGAATGATGGTGAGAAGTTGAATGGATGAATCTATAACAAAGGTAGTCTGTTTTTGCTATGCTTAACCTTGATAGGTGTATGAAAAAACAGTTTCTGGCCTAAGAGACTTTTTCACTAATATCTTCAAAGCCTTTTGAGCTCCATTTTAGTCAATGCTTAGGACACAAAGATTGAACTAAAAAGCATTAGACTTGTTGCAACAAAAAGAAAAAAAAAAAAAAAAAAAAGAGGCTTATAAAAGGACTGCTAGGAGTTTTTAAACTCCCCACTAATTTTATAAGGGGATATTATTGAGGTAGCTATGACTTCAGAGCCTCCTTTAAACAATAGGGCAATTGAGCTCCTAAACAACTTTTAAAGCACATTTGTGCAGTTCTACAAAAAATCATTTCCGTAGAAATTTTTTTTTCATTTTTCAAAAAAAAAAAAAAAAAAAAAAAAAAAAACCTATTCCGAACTTTGTGATGACTGAAAACAGCTGTGATGAGGAAAATGAATGAATAATAGATGCCAAAGTTAACAGCTATGATGACTGAGAACCATGCAACTATATAGGATGCCCTGCTTCTAGTTTCTTGGGGATTCAAGTGGAAAAAGAAACTAGAAAACTAGTATAAACACACGAAGGAAACTAATTATATATTACTGTAAATACAAAAAAGTTGATTCTACTGTTCTTTCTAGATGCGATATGCATTTTACACCAAAAAGGCAAAACCATCAATTTTATTGTCAAATAAAAGTCAACACTATTCGTAATAAGAATTCTATGGCATTTGGAGAAGCAAGCTAATGACTTTATGCATAATGTTTGGAATAAGAATTCTACTACAATAATTTCCACATATGGACCCGGATTATCATCATAGTCCACATTTGCATGTTACATGTTGCATATCAGAGAAACAAAAAGACAGTTAACAGATAGTACTGATAAATGCAAACTCTTTTACAAGATGAATTCAAATATTACACAACGATATGAGATGTTCAAGATTTGTCCTATAATAGCCAATCAAAATTTCATCAACTATTGCTTCTTAACCGTAATAATCAGATGACATCAAATAATACCTAAACCTGCGATTAAAGGAGAAAAAATGTGCAAACTATTGGTGACTTAATTAGGATAAACACGCACAATCAATCCACCACAAGCACAAGAGATTTACACGGTTCGGCAATTGCCTACATCCATGGGGTTATGAGCATTCCGCTCGATCTCACTATGCAGGAATTTGGCAACTCGTTACAAGGATTCCAAACCCTCTAACACTTAGCCTACTCTCTCCCCCAATAGTTTTCAATCTTGCTCTCATAGCCTCTCTCCTTACAATGCTCTATGTTTTCCCTTGCTTGCTTTCTCTCTTACAAAGAATAACATAACCCTTGAGCGAATTTATAAGAAACTAACCCTAACAGAGTTGGGCCTCAAGTAAACCACTCGTCAAGGCCCATTGGAACTTTTGAACCAAATTCAACAATGTCCACCTTGGCGAAAAATGTCCAACCCTTTAAAGATTTGTTGTCCTGTGTTTATAACACCCGTACATTGTGGGAAAACCCTCGGACCAAACCTGCACATCATCGAAGATGAGGTACACCTTCACTACATCAAATGGCCCAAAGAACGACAACTCAAAACTATCGATTTCCAAAAAAAAAAATGACACATCCATCTGTCGTTAGGAAGTCATTTATTTCATAGTTGTTTTTCCAGATCGACAATTTTAAACTGTCAATACTCAATAATCGTAAAATAAACGACAGTTTTGGTATTTCGCTAAATTTGAAATAAACGACAAATCAAAACTGTTGTTAAAAAGGAAGCTCGACGGGGTAAGTATTGATATAAAATAACAGTTGTAAGCTATCATTTTTTTATTTCGAAAAATAATAATGAAAAATATGAGAATTAATTTTTTTTAACCAGTTAAAATCATATAATGATCACTCCATACATGTACAACATCCATTCATATTCATTCAAATACTAATCTACAAACATTAATGTTTCAAACATCCATTAATCATTCAAATTAACATCCATCTAAAAACATATCCATTGAAAGACTCTCAACATTCATTCATAATAGTACTAGAATAGAACATCCATCCAAAACCCAAAATTCAAAATGTCAGACAAGAAACAAAAGTCCATACAACTATCTGTCCATCTAATAATCAACATTCAAATAAATACTAGAGATGAGCAAAACTAGCTCGGAAAGATCCTAAATGTAGGCCAGACAAACATATCTCTAGGCACAAGATCTTCCATCTGTCTCACTCTGTCCATTACTCGATGTCACCGTCCACAATCTCATCTAGAACAAATTTATAGTAATCTGAATTATTCAGTGACACCCCCATCAAACTCCCATAGGCACCAATTGTGTTCTTCCTATAATGCATCAACTTGTAAAGTGTGGTTCTTGAGTTTGATTGTGATTCTTGATGTGTGGATAGCAGTCTCACCTACATTATAATTAAAAAGCACTTGATGTGAGTAATCTATTAGATTCAATAATTTAAATAAGTTTAGAACTCTACATCTTATATGTAATGATGTGTTTTACTTGAGAAGAAATTCCTTGATCGGTCAAAGACTGCTTTTGCGTCCCACTCTGAGAAAGGGAAGCAACAATCGTCTCCATGTTTGCTATCAGTGAGTTCAACCCATCCACCTTAGTCCCGAGGGCCACATGCAATTTACGCTCTTGTTCATAGGCTCTCTTATAAAGATTTGAATGATGCATGATAGATCTTGAGACACCCAACCCTAAGCCCCTGACATGTCCACGATCGTCTTGACCAAAAACCTATGGAAGAAATATAAAATGTCAACATCTGCTCATGACATATATTCATTGCTAAATATGAAAATCAAATTGATATCTAAATATAAGCATAAGATGATCCACATGCCATTGCAACCTCATCATTGTCGATATCTTGACGTGCAATAGAGGGGTCCCTTTCGCACATTCTACGAATCATTTCCTATAATATGTTCGCCACATAGACAAGTCAACTTTCATCATTCTTATCTTAAGAAAGATTTTAGTATCGCACATTGCACAAATATATGTGTGTAACAAGTAGGGAAACACATCTATAAAATAGCTTTTCATAATGAACAATCAACTATCAACTACCATTGTCTCCAAGCTTAATTAGATATAGCCCTGGAAATCAGGATAGGTTTCTATTATGAGAAAACCATTTTTGAGGTTTAAACCAGCAATTGCATGATAATAAGAACTATTCACAAACCAAGCTATTTTAGATTTGGTGTCGTACATATGCACATATATACACCACAAACAACCCATTCAATATAGCATGCCTAAGATACCATATTAAGTGTATTTAAATCACCATATGCACATATATTTTGCAAAGTCTGTGGCATTGATATTTTCTGCCATATCTACATCCGAAAACTCCTGTTAGAATGGCACGGTACACCTATCTATTTGGAACAAAGGAAACACCTCGATAGACCTCTCCCCCTTAGTTAGATCTTTCCCCCCCCCCCTTTGACATCGAGTTGCAAAGGAACCTATATACATGAATCAAGAAACAAATACCTTTTAGTAGCACTTGATACCAAAAGAAATTGAAAATAGAATGCAAAAACATGTTATCATGTATGTTGGTTGTCTGTGCAGTGTGTTTGAATGAAGCTAAGACAATAGATATTAATTATGAGAACATATAGCTTATAGCAACATAAACATTCATCATTTGAAAATATAACAAGAAGACATGAGAGGAATACGTCACACTATAAATTCATTGATTTAAAATAGGAATTGATGACAATTTACACTAATACATGACCAATACAAAATCCAAAATATCATGGTCAATAATCAAAACAAAATATCAGCCAGTTATCAGATGAAAATACATCAAAAAATGAAAGCCTATCACTACCCTCCACAAAAATGAATGCAACCCCTAAGTCTAAGATGACTCTGTAGGAGACGAGGGCATCGTATCATCATGACGCATGCAGCTGTTGGAAATGTTCGAGAGGTGTTTTAAAGATTTCTTCATGAGCTTCTTGATTCCTGACACCTCTTCTTAAAACTCCTGAAACTCTTTGCGAATAATAGAAACAACTTGTTCAATAGAGGTCATTTTGTCCTCCAAACTGTGCTGTTGAGGGGGCCGAGGATGCTCTAGCTTTGTGGATGTTGACTGATGAGGCTGAGTATCATCTGCTAAGGGATCTACTACCTCTATCTCTGCAGTCTCTATCTCTGCATCTCCTTCTGCAACTGGATTCACTCGCTGAGGTGGTGGTAATCTCGTTAAGAGAATATTTGTTTTGTTGAAGACAATGGTAGGCTCAGGTCTTTCAGTAGCTGGAGCAACCACCCTATAGGATCTAGCGAGCTAGGTAATAAGGAACCCAAAAGGAGCTATACATGGCATAGAGCTAGTGATAACCTGGATGATGTGATGCATAATAACTGATGGTAAACACATTGGAACACCCATTACTACCTTGTGTAGGATGTTAGTCATATAAGGGGTGACTTTTGTCCTATTCCCTTTCCTTGGATAGATGCTATGTGTGAATATGATGTGGATGATGCAGAGGGGAGGAATCAAGGAAGATGCAGGGAGATAGTTCTTTGCTAACCACTTTACAGGTTTACCACACAGAAATTGGGTGACCGAGTCTCTCTCATCAAGGGGAAGGACATCTGAAATGAACCTTGGCCCATTGGACCTAAGAATGCCCATAACAGAGGAAATCTTCTCTGTGGTAACAACCTCTTCATTATTCGAGAATTTGATCGTGAAAGAGTTCGCAGTGGAGGCACAAATGGACTCATACAGGCCATGGACAAATGAGGGATAGGTGTTGCCACTCCAAGTCAATATACCACCCCAACCAATTGCTTCTAAGATGGCAGGGACATTGTAATTCAGAAGATCTTCAACAACACACTTCTTCTCCACAATTATCCCTTTTTCCCGAAAATATTTTACAACCAAAGATGGTGAAGGAATGGGGTTGAATGTCCTTTGAGCACAGACCACTCGTTTAGGAGCAACTTCGGGAGAGGTTGAAGGAGAAGGAGATTGATCTCTATGAATATTTCTCTCCAATACAATTTCTCGAGGTTACCAATGCATCTAGTAATCTAGTCTTAAAAAGATTGAAATAATAAAATGAATAAATCAAAGCTACCATGAATATCATGTTCTACAAAGAGTAAGTGAATTTAAACAGATTCAGGATCTTTAAAATCAATTCAATCCAACCAAGCCTAACCCAGAAAGAGGAAAAAAAATGCTAACAACCAAAGCATCAACACTATCATCAAAGACAAATCCAATCCATCTAGGGTTGGCTCTCAAAGACCTGAACCATTCAAGAAGGAAGGACAAACAGAAACTCACATAGAAGAAGGAGGCGTCAACCCTCTTCAATGGGGTTTCTTTGCTCATATAGATATGATTACTGAACCCATTAATCTTCCATTCAAACCCCAAAAAGAGATTGAAAAAAAAAAACATCAAATAAAAACATGATGTATCAAGTGGGCCGAATCAAATGGATACATGTTTTAAGTCCACCTTCCAAAGATCTGAACCATTCAAGTCGGATGAACAATAATATGAATTATAATTGTTAAGTTTTTTTTTTCATCATGAAATGGCTGTCAATCAGGCAATAAGACCATCCATTCAATGTGAATTCTATTTATAAAAAAACTTGTGGCTTGTAATTCAATCACATCTAAAACTTATGCACAAACCCCAAGAATAACAGTTTTTTTACCTTATGCATAGTGAAGAAGATGAGAAGTGGCTACATACTTGATATAGGTGAGAATCGAGAGGTCTTTGGAAGAATATGATCTTTGGAGGAGCAACGTAACTGACAATGCAGAGATGAAGAATGAGTACCAAGTTTCCAGTTTAACCAACAGCCCCAACAGGCCCAAATGAGACATAGTAAGAGAAAAGAAAAATCAAATACAGAATGATTAATGAAGATGAACAAAACCCAAGAGTTCTAACACCAAAAAGAAATCTATTCAATCATCATAGCATTCCACTAAATGGGTCTATTCTTTTGCTTCCCATTTACTCCAATCCAACACAAAGCAAAAACAAAGCCAAAAGAGGGGAAAAACTAACCATCGAATTCCCAAAAATGAGAAAAAATAAAATCATATAAATAATTAGGATTCCTTCAAAGACATACAGCAACATGCAAATGCATTTGCTCCTTCTTCTTCTTTCCATCATTTCTCTTAAACAAAAAGAAATGATCGATCATTTCTTTGCCCTAGAAATACATTGAAGATATATGAAAATCGAAACAACAACAACAATCGTGAGACCATAAAATCCATAAAGAAGAAAAGGAGAAAACAAATCAAGAATGAAAAGAGGCCATGATTTAGAAAAAGAAAAGGAAGTGAAAAGAGGACAATGAAACATACCTAGACAACATTGAAGACGGTGAAGGAGAAAGCGCAGTGGGGATCGTCGATGGAGTTGTGGGATGCAAGGTAAAATAGATATAAAGGGTGGGAAAGACCTTGGGCACAAGAGATATTAAGGTATCATTTGGTTCATTGTAATGAAGGTCGGAATGGAATGGTCATTCCAACGAAATGATCATTTCCGTGTTTGGTTCGCAAAAAGTGGCGGAATGACCATTACGTCCATAATCACCATTCCTTTATGAAATGGAATCATCATTGAACTAGGGAGGTAGAGGAATGGTCATTCCATTCCTTTATAATTTTTCCTTCAGACCAAAGTGGCCCTTTATCACATCAAAATGTAGATGTTATTTTTAAACTTGTGGATGAATATTAACTTAATTACTTTATTTAGCTAATTTAAGTGATGTTTAAGTTTAGTAATGTGTTATTTAGATATTTTGATGATGTTTAAGCTATTGTAAATGATGTTTTTGGTGTGTTATTTTGTGGTTGTTTTAATGATAATCTATCAAAATAGATAAATAATTATATTTTTGGTACTTGAAATAAGAAATTTTCTAAAAATAAAAAATTCTAACAAGGGTATTTTGGTTAGTTTTATGTAAATCTTATTCTATTCTGGACATCATTCAAGTATACAAAACGCCAGAATGGGAATAAAAATTCTACTACTAGGTTGATTCTTCAGTAAAATCGTACGTTGGAATGGAAATGACTATTTTTGTCACTTTCCATTACAGACTCATTAATTCCACTCTCCATTCCATTCCTGCCTAAAACCATTTCAGCGATCCAAACGCAACCTAAGGGCACGAAAATGAAATGAAAGGGGTTTTTGGGTTAATGTATAAAAATGATGGTACTTGTATATCAATTTTTAAAATGGTATAACGACACTGCCGTCAATCTGTTAGAAATGGTAGGGGGTATACGTCGTTATGAGCGACAACTTTTAGTTGTTAATTCAAATAAAAACTATTGTTTTTAACCCATTTTGAGGTAGTGTCAATCTCTAACAAGAGAAGAGATTGAGCAAGTCTGGGCAATGCATGAACTTCTTCACAGTGACTTGCTGGGTAAGCATATTAGTTGTATTCTAATCTGTGTGAATCTTCTTAACAAAGTTCTCACCTATAGTAACCCAATCTCGAGTCATGTAATACATAACAGCAATGTGCTTTGTCCTAGTATGATATACCTAATTCTTTGTCAAACATATGGCCATTTGACTGTCTTAGTGTAGTGAGATTGATTCCCACTTAATTCCGATTCCATTCACCAAACCAGATTGCTTCCTTAGAAGCCTCTGTAAGCGCCATGTATTTTGTCTCTATAGCGGATAATGATGTGTGCCCTTTAAGTATCTCAGAATCCACTTTACTGCATTCCAATACTCTTTTCCTAGATTCGCCATGTACTTACCACACCAACCGCTTGAGCAATCTCTGGTGTTGTGCAAACCATGACATACATCAAACATCCCACAGCATTAGCATACGATATCTTAGACATTTCTTCAATTTCCTCGTCCGTACTTGGACATTGTCTGGAACTCAAACTGAAGTAACATGCAAGTAGAGTAGACACTGGCTTGGCATTCTACATATTAAACTTCTCAAGTACCATTGAGATGTATTTCTTATATGATACCCACAGCTTTCTACCCTTTCCGTCTCTCCTGATTTTCATACCCAACATCTTTGTGGCTACCCTATGGTCTTTCATGTCAAACTCCTTTCTCAACTGAGATTTTAGTTCATTTATTTTTGACGTGTCGTTGCATGCAATAAGCATATTATCCACATAAAGTAGCAACATAATAAATGAGTTATCATCATGCACTTTGAAATAAACACAATAATCATACTCACATCGATAATAGCCAATCTGTAATATGTAGGAGTCGAGGCTCTTGTACCATTGTCTCGGAGATTGTTTCAGCCGTTACAATGATTTCTTCAATTTACAAACATAGCCTTCCTTTCCTGCTTATTTGAATTCTTCATGTTGCTCCATGTAAATTCACTACACCAAAATTGCCGAATAGGAACGGGTGTTTGGCAAGGTTAGAAACCGTTTCGATATAGGGATAGCTAATACCCATTGCTTAGCTACTAATCATTTCAAAAGCAAATGTAGCTCACGAAACTTGTCTTTTTAATTTAAAAAAAGCATACTTGCAAGCGGATTTAATGAAGAGGCCCTAAACTCATTTCTCTGCCCTTTCTCTCCCACTCACTCTAAAAAATGACGAAGAAGAGGGAATTGAAAAAAAAATCAATTACAATCTCTTCCCTTTCTCTGCCCTAACCCCATTTCTCTGCCCTTTCTCTCTTATGATGTTGATCTGAAAACCTAATCCACAATCTCCACTGAAACCCCCATTTCTTCGACAAGCTCGTCAATCTCAGCAAAATCGCTCAAGCCTCCGCCGAGAAGAAAGCTACAGAATCATGCCAGCGTCTTGATCCCGATAAATCATCAAGAAATCTCTACAAACCGAAAAATCGCTTGAGTGATCTGATGATCTAGTCAAAGGATCGATTTGAGGAAAAATAATGTGATTTCTTTGTGAGAATCATTCTAAGTCGTTGGTGATTGAGGTAATCTAACTTTTGCAATTGATTTTCTTGAGATTTCATGTGAAAAATCACTTTGTTTATAATGGTTTTTGAAAATCAGAGTTTAATGTCTGTTCTATTTTTTTTTCTTGGAGATCTTAGAAACGTAAGTGTGTTGAGATAGTTTTCTACTTGAATGGATGATCTTGATAGTGAACATTGTGGTAGTGGTGATTACTCAAGCGACATCGTCGTTCGCCTCCCACCCACACCTCACAATCAACCCCATGGATCCATCCATCTCAGTAAAGGTTGAAGGGCAGATGTTTCGAGTTCCCTCTTCAATGGTTTTTAGAAAGAAACTCCTTTTTCTTCTTTTCTTGATATTTTAGGGATGGGTCGTTTCTGTGGCTTGTGAAGTTGTTTTAGTTGGGTTGTGAGGTGGATTTGATGTTGTGACCTTACCTTTTTACCTTCTTCAGCAATCATGTTTCTGCAATATAATTTTATCCATAAATATAATTAATGGGTTGTCTCTGCATCTCTCTGTTCTCCCTTTTTTATGGTTTGATCAAAATGTCAAAGCTCTCAATCTCTTGTTGACTCTATGGAAACATTTCTACTCGATTGTAACGGTGAGATGCTAAAATCTCTTTCCCTTCCTTTCAACTACTTCCATCACTGATATTTGAAACTTTTTATTTTTATCTTTGTCTTCTGCTTTCCCTCTTATTTCCTTCAGGATTCATTTGGAAGGGGGACAAGCTCGTTGAATGCTTCGATCTAAGGTGAAGATCACCATTCTATTTAGTTCTATTTCTTCTAATTCTCATTGTTCTTCATTTGCCTCATTCATTTAGGTGTTCATTATTGTTTGCTTACGTTAGTGTCATAGTGAGATTGATTTAGATATCTATTGCTATTGAACATTGAGTACTGTGAATTGAATGTAAGTTATTATTTTTGTATGATTAATGATTGCTAGAGGTGGGCTATATGTGAAGACAAAGTAAGATAGTCCTTACGTTTTTCTTATTGTTACTCCATCAGTTATTGTAAAGTTACTCTCGAGGTGTTTGATCAAAACCAATGTGGGAATTTTTTATTTTTTATTTTTTGAATCTTTCCTTTGATGAATAATTTTTGTGGCCTTTTGAGTTTGGTATTTTGATTGGTTACTTGATAGGATTGGTTTGATAAGGGGCTGATGATTTTTTATTTTTTCTTGTCTCTTTGACATGTAAGAAATAGACTGGTTACAACAAGAGGATTATGGTGTTGGTGGGTATTTTTCAAGTTGTTTCCTTTCCATACAGTTTTGTTAAAATATCTGTTGCATTTAAGTTGCTCTAAATTTGATTGATATGTGGTTACCATTTTGCTGCCTTACATAATTTTCTATGGAAGAATATTAATTTCTAGAGAAGAGTTCATGAATTGTATGTGAGAAGTTAATAGTAGACTTCATGAACCCCGATGCAATAAGAAACATCTTCTCCTTATTCTTGCTATCATTCAGTTTGTTTATTTTATTCTTTGGGTTAGAGTTTGTGATTGAACTTAATTATTGGGTTTCTCTTTTATTTTCTTTTTTGAAGAAGAAGTTTATTGCTAATTGTCATTCCAAAATGAAGTAAGGGGCCCAAGTTAGTAGACTTCATGAACCTAAATGCAGTAAGAACCATCTTCTTCTCCTTATTCTTGCTATCATTCTTTCTTTCTTTTTCTTTTTTTTTTTTTCCTTTTACTTCTTTGGGTTAGAGTTTGTGATTGCACTTGAGTGATGGTGATAGTTTATTGAAAAGTTATTAATAGCAATTTACGTGTCTGCACAACTACTGGTGAGTAGTGAAATTGAATTTCACTGTAGTAGCTTTGGGAAGTTTGTTTTTATGGACATGTTTAATTTCTTTGGTGGGTTGGGAGTAGAAAATGGGAAATGGGTATGGATACTGATGTTTGTTCACTTGAATCTTTCCTCAAGGCATCTCTAAATTGAGAAGAATATGCACAAAGTGTCTTTCATTGTTATGAACTTTGATTATGTTCTTTTTGTGTGGGGTGTTGATGGTCGTGCTGTCGCAGGCACCCAAAAATAATAAAACCTTTACTCCTAAAAATACATGTAGTAGTGCGAGTAAGGATCGTTCCTACGGAGACGGAGAGTGTTTAGTCAAATTTCATGCTATGTGATTAAAGATGAGGGGGTATTTTTTTTTATGCTGAAAGAAAAAAAAATAAATAAAAGCAGACAAAGAGCAACAAAGTAACGAATTCAATTAAATGAGCAAGCATTGGTCAAAATTAACATCCACCATCGGAAATTCAGAACTAATCATTGATGCAAAAATAAATCAACTAACACTTTGAATATTCATCGTTGGAATTAAATTCCTACCTTCTTAATTAGTTAATTAGAAAACACGCTCTCTAACTAACCCTAATTACTAAACAACCTAAGACAAGCACTATAGATTTAATTTAGTAACAGCATTTAAAATTAGAGAGATCGATGAACCCAAATAACACAAACACACGCGGTTGCATTTAATTTAGCCAAGTGTTCTCCTAATATTTAACAATCACTGACGCAATAATTTATTAAATATCAGTTGCTTCGCAAATTAGAGAGATCAAACAATTACGGATTTGATTTCTAATTTAGCAGTAGATTGCAACGAAAAATATACTAGTATGCATACTAGCAATTAAACGAAACAATCATGATAACAAATTAAACATAGAAAAACAACCCATATTCAAAGCATAAATTGAATAATGAAAATAAATTAGATCTCACAGTATTTATTCCAATGCTTCAGTCTCCTTCGACCAATTACCGAAAATTAGCCACGCAGGGCCATAAAAGAAACTTGCAAAACTAATAAAAGAAAAGAAGAAAGAGAAAGAAGAAAGAGAGAGAGGGAGAGAGAATACGTAGATGGAGAGAATAAGATGATGCCTCTCTGGGGTAGAGAATGTGTGGTATTTATAGATGTGAAGTAGGGTAGAGTTAGGAGAGAAAAAATAGGTAGTTAGGCCCATGTAATGGAGAGAAAAGGAATGAGGGAGAGATAAAATAGGAGAGGATGAGAGATGAAAGAGAGAATAGAAAAGGTACATTGGAGAATGCACCCGTGAGTTTTGAAAGAATTTGAAGTGGTGTGGGATTGGAGATGGAATAAAATAATTAATTAAATTCTAACTTAGTCAAAATCTTCTTTTTGACCATATCTTCTTACTCGGGCTTCTGTTGGACTCGACCCAAGAATTAAAGTTACACCATTTTTCGTTATGCACAATATGAGCCCAAGATTGGATATGTTTCGACGAACTCCTGATTTCTTCAAATTTACCATAATGCCATTTTGCTTGATTTTTCATCCATTTAGCATCTAGTACGAACAGTAACTTCAAGCCCGATTTCGACCTTGATGCAGCCAGTATCTCTCAAAACATAAAACATGAAAGTTGTAGATCTTTTTCTTGGCGTTCCATAGTATCTTGAATCACAATTGGAGCTAGGATGAGAGAGCTATGCCTAGATTACGAAGCGATGTCCAAACTG
This sequence comes from Persea americana, assembly GCA_029852735.1. Lineage (NCBI taxonomy): Eukaryota > Viridiplantae > Streptophyta > Magnoliopsida > Laurales > Lauraceae > Persea > Persea americana. Next base: position 26,828,624 of record CM056818.1, on the reverse strand, counting down.
TCCAGAATCGCCCAATTAGTTTCGTTTTGCACTTAATGCCTCCATTTGCACCTAAATAAAAATACAAGAATAACGAGTACATTTAGGCATCAAATAAGTATAAAGCACTAAACATTAAGGGAGAAAAATATGACATTTTGCATTCTCATCAGTTGAAGTTTCAGATTTTTATGAAATATTTTCCACTGAGTGTGGCTGGGTATGTTTATGCTGTTCGATTGGAATAAATATGAAGCCAATAGGAGAAACCCAACTAGGTAGAATCTGTAGCAAGTGGGTTTTACTTAGGGTTCTTGTTATTTCTATTTTTCTACAATTGGGATGGATTTGTAGGTTCTAACTAGAAGAGAATGAAGCATACTACATGAAGTGAGTTGTCTACAAGAAGCATCCCTAAGTATCTACATGCATCACTGGAAGTTCTCGTGTGATGAAATCTTTACTAAGCTTTTAGCCCTGCACAAGATAGGAAATTGTTTTTCTTCCCATTCTTTCTACGATAGATATTTATTTCTTATCTTATTTTTTGGTCTTGTCTTACTCAATTTTTGTACTTGTCTATAGGTTGCATAAATGACTAACATTGCGTGCCATTATGTCTCCTCTATTCTATTCCAAAGGATCTTGTACTCCAAAATGTCAAATAGATGCTAGTAGTGAAGATACAACTTAAGCTGATGAGTGATGTTTTATGTTTGTATTTTTTGTAAGGTTGGGTTGATTTTGTACCAACTATTTTGTAGAGTTGAGTTTATTTTGTAATGAATATTTTCTTATGTAACAAAGCTTACACTGATATGTATACAAATGTATATGGATTGATGACGATTGTGATAAATAAAATTTACTTTTGATGAGGATTGTTTAATTTGATGTGTGCCGATGTGAATGGACGATTAGAGGTTTTTAATTTTTAATTCTTACATTCCAAACATTAGGAACAATTACAAACCATTCCAAGTACAAAATTAATTGTTCCTGAATAAATTCATTTGGAACAGTTTATAGTATTCTAGAATGGTATGGTACCGTTCCAAAAATATCATTTTGGAAGGGTTTAGAACCATTCCAGAATTATCAATTTTGAATTGTTCCATACCGTTTCAAAAAATTTGGAACATGCTGTTTTGAAACGGTTTGAAACCGTTCCGAATCCCATTTGAAATGATTTTAAACCGTTCCTAATTGTAGTTCTTGGTGTAGTGTTGTTTCCTCCAAGTCACCATGAAGAAAAGCTGTCTTTACATCTAACTGTTCAAGCTCCACGTTGAACTATGCTACCATTGCCAACAACACCCTGATAGAAGTGTGCTTCACCATTGGGGAAAATATCTCATCATAGTCAACCCTCTCTTTCTGTGAGTACCCCTTTGCTACTAGCTATGCCTTGAACCTTGGCGTCTCATTTTCTTGGAGTTTTTTTTTTTTCCGAAACACCCATTGCAGCCAACTGGTTTCCTATATTTGGGCTTTCGAACCAACTCTCAGACGGAGTTCTTCTAGAGAGATTCCACCTCATCCGTCATAGCACCCATCCAACCTTTCCTTTCACCCTTTCCATAGCTTCTTGAAAAGTGATTGGATCACCACTGCTGGTTTGTAAGAGCAAAATGGACTTCATCGCCATCCCATCCATACCTCTGAGGTGGCTTGATTGTTCTCTTTGCTCTTCCCTGTGCTAGACTTGTGGGCTCCTGCAAAGCCTAATGTTCTTTCTCTCCTCCAGATGTACTAGCCTCTGATTGACTCTATACTGATTTCTTGCCTTTATTATTTGTAAGAGGAACTACTTCAATAACTACCTTTTCGACACTGTGGCCTTTAACTTCACCATCTTGTTCCTTTTTTAGCATAGATTTTTCATCAACCTATCTTTGATACCAATTGTTGGGGAATTAATTAGGACAAACACCCACAATCAATCCACCACAAGCATAAGAGACTTACATGGTTCGGCAATTGCCTACATCCACGGGGCTATGAGCGTTCCGCTTGATTTTACTATGCAGGAAATTGGGCAAGTCATTACAAGGATTCCAAACCCTCTAACACTTAGACTACTCTCTCCCCTAATAAGTCTCAATCTTGCTCTCACAGCCTCTCCCTTTACAATGCTATTTGTGTTCCCCTTGCTTTCTCTATTACAAAGAATAATATAACCCTAGAGAGCATATATAAAGAACTAACCCCAACAGAGTTGGGCCCCGAGTAAATCACTCACAAGGCCCATTGGACCTTTTGAGCCAAATCCAACACAAACAGGTTGAGTGATTAACAAGTGTGAAGCAATGGAATAAAAATATAAAACAGAGAAAAGAGAGCAGAGAAAAGCTCCCAAAGAATATCACCATCATCAACCATAATATTTTCTCATAATGCAATAATGTGGGTAGTATGTTATTTTCAACATTGTTAAGACAACATATAACGAAAAAAATATGTATAGTGATAAAGTTTGATGTGTACCCAAAGTATAATTATGTAATGCATTGTTCTCTACAACATAAGATACAAACAGATCGAAAAAGAGGAACAAAAGGGAAATGAAAGCATTTAAAATCAATGCAATCAACAAAACCCAATAGGGCATGAACCCAACATTATTAAAATCAAGAGAGATGGATGGCAATGTAGGCAGAGGTGGGCCCAGATACATGGGCATGGGGTTGAAGTCCCCACACATACCTTAAAAGAAGTTAATTTTTCTAAAAGACCCCAGCAGTTTTTAAAAATTAATGTATTTTTTTATAGTTTGCCCCTTCCCCAATATTTCTTTTACATAGAGCCCCCTCAAATTGAGTTTCCAGGATCCGCCCTTGAATATAGGCCTCAAAATTGCATTTCTTTTTATGCTTTCATGGGCGTTGCTACCTCAATCTATTTTTTGTCATATAGGTGTCAGAGAGAAGGAGAAAGTAGATCTGGTAAATGAAGGAGCAAGTTTGGAGAAAAGGAAAGAGAAACAAGAGATGTGTGAAAGTGTTCATGTTAAGAGAGAGCGAGACTAAGACTAATGCCTTCAGAGAGCAAAGTCGAGAAAAATTTAAAAAGATAGAGGGAGACAACAATAGAAAGAGGGAAATGAGGGAGAATGTCTACAAGCCCATCCGAAAACAATCCTTTAAACCATAGCAAAAAAAAAATCCGCGAAACTGATTTCCAATGGGAGGCAATAGGAAGTCAAAACCCCTTCTATCACATAAAAATGAAGGTGGAAGGGCAACTGTTTTGCACAAACGAGCCCCTAAAAATCCATGCTAGTGTTTTCCCATTGTAACAGCCAAATGCGTACTTAGATTAGAGAGATAGACTCTTGAAACTTTTGTGGCTAGAATGCTTTCCAAAAGGCAATTCAGCTCCAGCAATCTCCTCTTCTTTCATTAGAACCACAACTTTATATCTATGAATCAATTCATGCTTCCTCTCTTGGGCCATGTACTCTCAGACATTGATTGTGTTTAAGAATCCCAAATACCGTATCATGGGGTACAACTTCAGGTCCACATGTCGAAGCAATTGTGACCAAAACTTTCATGTTTACATACATGACTTTTGTTCATCGCGATGGACTTTTCTTTGGTTCGAGTTCATCTATTCCATTAAGACACTTTATGCACCAGCCAATACTTTTAAAAGGGGTCTGAATTTAATTTTGAGAAATTATTCAATGTTGTCCGGAAAACAACCGTGGAGGCCACTTTACTAAGTCCAAATTGCTCAAATCAGTCATTCTATGGAAGCAATCATTATCTTTGATTTCACACCAATAAGATTGATGTACGCCATTGGATTAATTATCCAAAAGAAATGTAATTACGTACTTGTATGGTATATCGATCAAGTCGTGTGTATGTACAAAAAAATAGTGTTTTTTTCTAGAGAGGGTGGCATTTGATTTGAGCAATTAGGGTCGAATTAAAACGTGGGGAGTCGGGGATTAAAATCATACTAGCACTAAAACCCGTGCTAATCATGAGTATGCATGAAGATATAGGATTTTATGCATGTTAGAAAGGGGGAAGAAGGGAGTCCATAAGTAGGTGAAGTATATTAGTAGAAATTGGAGGGAGAGTATGTTAGTAGTTGTAGAAACCGAAAATAACTTCCGATCAAAATTAAAAAGTAAAGTCAAGATTATATCCAAAACCTTCCAGCTTAATATAATATAATTATAGTTGGTGCCAACATATATAATACTATCATGGTATATAAAATCGTTTCTTCTTAGTTTCTTTTAATGATACTATAATTAAAACTATATTCTAATATGAAGAATGATGAAATGGCTCAAAAGGGTTTTGACTTTTGAGTAAACTAATCTAATTGGTTTTCTTAATTTCTTTTCTTTAGATTCATGATGTTCAATAAACCAATATTAACATAGAACTCACAACATGAAGAGAATACAGTAGCGAATGACGATGTTCTGGCACCAAATGTTTGCTTCTGAAGCAATGTTAAGAAAATAATGGGAGTTTTGTAAATTACCATTTATATTTTGTAATATGGAAAGGACTATCTTCTCTTTCTTCTTTTACGAATAATTGCCTCTTTTAATTTGAAAATCTTGATCAATAGAAAGAATGATGATCCATTTCAAGGAATGAGATCCATTTCACATTGTCAAAGAAGTATGAAAAGGTTGACATATATACACACACGATGGTTTAGATTAAATCTTATGGTTGTTACCATGAAAAGACCATTAAACTTATTGTTATGGTCTGTTTTCTTCTCTCTTTTTTTGTGCTTAAAGATTATTGTATGCTCTCTCTCTCTCTCTCTCTCTCTCTCTCCTCTCTCTCTCTTCTTTTCTTTTCTTTTTTTGTCATGGTTAATGAGTGTGGTCCTTTCTCTAAAGTAAGACTTTTTTTTAATTAAGGATGTCCCTCAAAGATCATTATTCAAGCACCTGTACCATGCGAGGCCTCACACTCATAGCCCCCCATATGTCACACTAGTGCCAATTTAACACTCATTAAATACGTATCCACTATTAAATTAATTTAAAAAAGGAACCAATAAACACCATTAAAACTCAGATCCCTTAACTTAAGAAAGAAATTCAAAAAGGGCCCTAAGTTTTTTACTTATTTCAAAAAAGGACATGAAAATAAAACATTTTCAAATCAGAATCTAAATTTTTTTCAAAGTTTTCAATTAAGAACAACTGGCCAAATTAAGTAGGGAGATGCTCCTATGAGAGCATCTCTCACCTTACTACGAGAGACAAGGTGGGGCCCTCACATCCATATCCAATGCCAACAACTTAAATGTGAAGGCCTCCACCATATCTCTCATAAGGTTAGAGATGCTCTCATAGGAGCATCTCCCAATTAAGTGTATCGTGCCACATTTCTCTTGGATTTTTTTAGAAGACCAAAACGCCTTTCTCGCTTCTCATATCCACTTTATCAATCTTCTCATCTCTCTCCCATTGGCTTCTCCATCCGAACACAGCTGAAACACCACCCAGCCCTCTTCTTTTTCTTGTTTCTCCAACTCCAAATTTCCAACCAAACCATCATAGCCCTGTGCATGCAAATCATCCTTTCCAAACCAGTCACCTCATATTCTTTTCTTCTTATTCTTCCAACCAAATACACTCACTCCCTTAAACCAAATACAACCTCTCACTCTACCCACTTCTCTCCACCTTACTGCACAATACCGGTACCCATTCAACCAAATGAGTCCTTCACCCCGCCTTTTCATCTCTTCATCTTCCTCACAGCACACACAGAGTCTTCTGATCCAAACACGATCTTCACAATAACGTCCACGCCAACCTTCAACTGCCGTCCAACCACTCTACCTACACACCACATACAATTCCTCTCCCAGCCCAGCCGGCCTGCAACACAGGCCAACAGATCTCCAGACTCATCTTCAACACATCGTCTTGAACCATTCAAACCCAAGTCTACCCCCAGCATCGCTCATCTCTTTTTCCATCACAACCAACATCCCACTTCCTTTCTTAACCCATCTACATCTCTCATCCACACCATCATTCAACCCAATCATTTTTCCCATTTTCTTCTTCATCGACCCACTTCACAAACAAAACACACGGCTACCCACAACCTACCTCCAACAGTCCAACATCTCCTAAACTACGCCCAGCCAGCCAACTCTTCACATCTCTTATCCAAATAACTTATCTGTATGTTATCTGAACTCTCTCCTCTTTTAGACATGAACCCTCTCCTTTTTAAGAAATCTCCTCCTAGCATTAAATAAACAGGTACTGAATTAAAAAAAACACATTTGCGCCACAGCCTATTATTAAGATCCTAGATTCCCACTGTTACTACAGCGGCATCATACATGTCACACCCCCAAAGTGCAACCAGGGTTATGCGTGAGATTAGGGCCAATTAAAATTTTCCTCAACGTTAATCAAATCCAACTTGGCCCCAATCGTGTCCCAACCGAATCGAAGACCGCTGTGAGGGATAAATATTTCCTCGAATACGACAACAATTAGCGGAAGCTTCATAATAACAAGAGGTATCCTAAACATGTATAGTTAAGAGCAAGATTGAATATTAAATAAGGTTTAAATTGAAGACAATTATCAAAAGTATTAGTTACAAAACGAAGGCCACACAAAATCAGGCCTAAACAAAAATAGAGAACCAAAAGAAACCAAAAAGGAATAAGCTAATCAGGTATATCATGAAGGCACTCGTGTACGGGGTCGATATGGCTATACAATGTCGTCCGTACTATAATCTAAGGAGTCATCAGGCTGATCTGCCTGAACTTCATCCGTCGCTTCCTCCTCGAGGTAGAAGGGCTCGGTACCTATGCACCAAGAGTAGCATCATCAGACACGACGGTCGGCAAGCGGATAGATATGTAAAACATCACAGATATGCAGTACTAAAACAGAGTAAACGAGTAATCAGATTTACCGGAATGCATAACATTTGAATCAATAAACAACTATCAAAATAAGCAGTCCACTTGTGCTAACCTACCACGGGATAGTGTCATTACCCTTCGTACTCCCATTGAGTTGTGGTGGAGATATAAATATAGTTTGGGGTCGTACCCCTTCAATTCAGAATGTTTAGGACGATACCCCATTGGCATCAAACGGTGTCCATTACACCAACCCGATCTGCAGACGGTCCAGAATTCAATGCCCTCACACAAGTTGTGCCCCAGCTGTGGTGGACGTTACAGCTGAGTGGTGCCCGACAAACATAATCCTAAACAGACATCAGTGAGGGACTAGGCTCCTCTTGTGTGAACAAGATTCTATAACAATAGAGAAACTACTTTCTTCAATCAGATCAGACTATCAACAGATTTCGGACTTCAATAGTAGTTCTCTTCAAGCCTTACAATCAAAACCGCCTAGTCACAACACTTCAGACAGATATCAGAATAAGCGGAACATCAAAGGGGACCCTAAGTCCATCATCTAAGTTCTTCAAGTGATCCCAAACCAAAGCAGAGTAAACAGAGCTAATGAACATGTACATTACATGCAGATAGTACCCGACGGTACAATTCGGAATTAGAAGCGATAACAATCCAAACCTAAGTCAAGCGTTAAATCCAAAGCGTCGTACAACCTACTCAATCAACGAAAAGAACAGGGTTCGCGATACCCGAACAGCCAATCTTCATGCATAGATATAGAGAAGGGTATCTCGTTGTCCCGTACCGTTTAAGATTGAAAAAGATCAGTACCCGATGCAATCGGAATAACTGTGAAGGATGTCGGCTCAAAACATCTTCACCTCTAGCCGAATGAGTCCAAAAAGGGTAGCCAAAGTTCCACCTAAAGTCACCTAAAAGATGGCGGAAAAGAACCTTAGAACAAGGTTCTTGCAGTTGACCTGGTCGACCTAGCCCTTGGCCGGTCGACCGCATAAACAAACTACCCGGTCAACCTGCCAAAGGCCCGGTCGACCGCCTACACTGAAGGCCCTGTCAACTTGAAGGGAACAGGTCGACACCCTTCCTATGTGCCCGGTCGACCGAGCCCTTGGCCGGTCGACTGCGTACACAGGCCTCCCGATCGACCGAGCCATGGCCGGTCGATCGGCAGTTGTAACTGGAAAATGCAAGCAGTAACCTCGTCAGGTTCCAGAGAGTCTGACTCAGTGTCGCCGGTCAACCGGGCCCCCTGGCCGGTCAACCGGGCACACTACGGAAACAGAACTCAGGTTCTACTTCTGCAGTGAGTTGGGTCCAAAATTCCTCCCTTACTTCCCTGAACCTGATAAGCAAGCATATTAAGTAAAAAGGCAGTCCAAGCTCAATCCAAAGATCCTTCTAATCAAGCCATTAACATGCTAATCCATTCCATTAAGCAACTAAATACGATTATCATGTTTTCAAACCATAAACCAACAAATGAGCAAATGCCATCTAAATCAATATATTTCTATACAAATCAAGGAAGACAAACATATCATGCATCAACATATTTATCTACTTGCCTTAGATGAAGAGCTTGATAAAAAAATCCAAGAAGAAACAGGGAAAATTCACTCAAAGCTCAAACTTGGGGGAAATGACTCTTAATCCCAAATAGAACCTACAAATGCATGCCAAGGGTGAGACTGAGTCTTTCTAATCCATTTCTAGCCAAAGAGGAGGAAGAAGAAGAAGTCTACAAGCTTTAGAAGCTTTCCAAGAGATGGGTTGTGGATAAAAACCTTAGAAAATGGGATGGGTGGACTCTTGGAGACTTGAGGAAGAAGAAAGGAAGCTTCACCGGCGTCGACGGAGCTCCAGGGATCGTCAACGGTGAGGAGGCAGTGGGGAGGCTGAGAGCTTGGAGGAGGCAGCACAGTGAAACGGATGAAAGAGAATAAGAGATGGGTGAGGGTGAGTGATGAGTATATTAGGTTAGATTTAAGGGATAATTACAGTTAAGTCCTTCGGTCCACTACTGATGATTTTCGGGCCTCTTTGACGCGTCAGATCGAAACGCTATAAAAGACTAAAGTTCGTGAAATGTCCAGACCTACTCAATATACCCAAACTCACAAAACTCATAATCTCATTAAAAACCCTTGAAAATTTCCCGAAATTGCAAACCACCCCCTACTGTACCCAAACGAACTCAGACTCAAGCGAGACTCCGCACGCGTGATCCATATGCCAAACCCGACTCGCTAAGACTCTAAACACACTTACTAACTAATCATGCAATTAATTATAATAAATAGAAGATTAAAGGACGGGGCGTTACATCCTCCCCTCCTTAGGATATTTGGTCATCCAAATCTCTAACACACCTCTGACAGTAACTCTGGATACTTCTCCTTAATCTGATCTCTAAGTTCCCATGTAGCTTCTCTTGGATCGTGATGCTCCCACTGAACCTTGACCCAATGGATGGTCCTTGTCCGCAAAACTTGCTCCTTGGTATCAATGATCTTCTTAGGTCTCTCCACGAAGGTAACATCTGGCTGAATCTCCAAAGGCTCGTGGTGTAAAACGTGCGAAAGGTCTGGAATGTACTTCCTTAGCATGGAAATGTGAAAAACCCTGTGAACCCCTGCTATTCTGCTGGTAGTATTAATCGGTACGCCACTTCACCCACTCGCCCTAATCTCAAACAGCCCAATGTATCTCCATGCCATTTTCTCTTTCTGACCGAATCTCATAGTTCCCCTAGTAGGTGAGACCTTGAGAAAAACCTTGTCTCCAACCTTAAACTCCAAATCTCTCCTCTTGAGATCTGCGTAGCTCTTTTGACGGTCTCTTACAATCTTCAGCCTGTCAACTATCTGTTTCACCTTCTCATTGGTATCACTGACGATCGAAGGCCCATGAAAACTTTGTACACCGATCTCTTCCCAACAAATTAGGGTCTTGAACTTCCGTCCGTACAATGCCTCGAACGGAGCCATCCTGATACTAGAGTGAAAACTGTTGTTATAGGCAAACTCACATAAAGGAAGACTTTTCTCCCAGTCTTTCCAAAGTGAAGAACGCATGCCCTCAACATATCCTCCATCATCTGGTTGGTTCTCTCAGTCTGTCCATCGGTCTAAGGGTGATATACAGTGCTGAAATTCAAAGTAGTACCCAAGGTTGCTTACAAACTAACCCAAAACTGACCCACAAGTCTCATGTCTCTGTCCGAAACAATGGAATCTAGAATTCCATACAATTTGACCACGTTGTCAATGTACTTGTGAGCCAAGATATCCATGGATCCTCTCGTTTTCATCGGAATGAAGTGTGCTGACTTGGTGAGTCTGTCAACAATCACCCAAATATTGTCATTATCCTTTCGTGGGTGGCAATCCTACAACCAAGTCCATGGTGATGTGCTCCCACTTCCATTCCGGTGTCTTCAACTATTGGAGTAATCCTGGAGGTTTCTGATGCTCAACCTTCACTTGCTGACACACTAAACATCTGGAGACAAATCCAGCAATGTCTTTCTTCATGTTGTTCCACCAATAGAAACTCCTCAAATTTGGGTACATCTCAGTGCTCCCTGGATGAATAGCATAACGAGAATGGTGTGCCTCAACCATGATCTCGTTCCTCAAATCATGAACATCTGGAACACATAGTCTGTCCTGGCAATACAATACTCCATCTAAGAGTCTGAAATCCGGCCTGTCTGCAATGCTGTCAATCAATCTGACTAACTCTGGATCTTCTGTCTGACTGCTCTTGATTATGCGAAGAATCTCTGGTTCCCAAGTATGCATGTTAGCAACCATGACTCTCTCACTCTGAGGCTGAAACTCAATGGCTAAATCTCTGAATAACTCTGTCAAAGACCACTCTATCTGTAAACATCCGGTATTTGCTGTCTTTCTGCTCAATGCATCTGCAACCACATTTGCTTTCCCGGGACGGTACTTTATCGGAAAGTCGCAGTCTTTGATATACTCCATCCACCTGGTCTATCTCATATTCAAATCCTTCTGTCCGAACAAGTACTGAAGACTCATGTGATCCGAATGAACCTCAAATCTCTCTCCATGTAAGTAGTGTCTCCACATCTTCAGTGCCATAACCACTGCTGCAAGCTCCAAGTCATGAGTAGCATAACTCTTCTCATGTTCCTTCAGCTGTCTGGACCCGTAGGCCACTACTTTCCCCTCCTACATGAGTACGCAACCCAATCCAATGCCTGAACTATCTGTGAAAATCAAGAATCCTTCGTTCCCTGAAGGTAGAGTAAAGATGGGAGCTGTGGTTAATCTGGTCTTCAAGTCTCGAAAGTTTGCCTCACACTGCTCTGTCCATACAAAAGGAACATTTTTCCTTGTCAATTTGGTCAACAGAGCTGCTATACTGGAGAATCCCTTCACAAATCTTCTGTAATACCCTACCAAACCAAGAAAACTCCTGATTTCTGCCACTAACTTCGGGCTCTACCAATTTTTTACCGCTTCAATCTTCGTTGGATCCACTGATAAACCGTCCTTAGAGATGATGTGTCCTAGAAAAGACACTTGCTCAAGCCAAAACTCACACTTACTAAGCTTGGCATAGAGTTGATTGTCTCTCAGAATCTGTCATGAACTCCTCAAATGCTCCGCATGTTCATCTCTGGACCTCGAATAAACTAAAATATCATCTATGAATACGACTGTGAACTGGTCTAAGCATGGTGCAAAGATCATGTCCATCAAAGTCATAAACACTCCGGATGCGTTGGTCAGCCCAAATGGTATAACTAGGAACTCATAATGCCCGTATCTGGTCCTGAAGGCTGTCTTCTGTACATCCTGATCCCTGACTCGTACCTGATGGTACCCTAATCTCAAATCTATCTTGGAGAAATGTTGTGCTCCCTGCAACTGATCAAACAACTCGTCTATCCTGGGCAGTGGATACTTGTTCTTGATCGTAACCTGATTCAGCTGCTTGTAATCTATGCACATACGCATCGAACCATCCTTTTTCTTCACAAATAAAACTGGTGCACCCCATGGTGATACACTCGGTCTCATGAATCCTTTATCTGGACTTTCAGCTCCTTCAGCTTTGCTAGAGCCATACAGTAAAGTGCTTTTGAAATCGGTGCCGTCCCTGGTACAAGCTCGATCGTGAGATCAATCTCTCGAACCAGTGGTAATCCAGGTATCTCCTCCGGAAAGACATCCGGGAACTCACAAACCACTGGAATATCCTCCACCTCTTTGGACAATTTATCCTCCGTGATAAATGCCACATAGCCCTCACATCCACTCCTAATCAGTCTATATGCGCTCAAAGCTGAAATAACTCTAGTGGACATGGGTTTCCTCTCCCCAATAATCTCAACACTGTCAGTGAGTACTTGTAATCTGACTGTCTTGTTGAAGCAATTTATTACTGCTCTATAGGTGGATAACCAATCCATACCCAATATCACATCAAGATCCTTCATCCCTAGGATGATCAAATCGGCAGATAGAATGAAACTCCCCACCTGTACCTTGCACGCTGGGTAATAGGACTCACACTGCACTGTCTTCCCTAAGGGAGTACTAACAAACAAAATGCAATGCAATGGAGCTATTTCTCCTACGAATCATGCAGCAAACATAGGTGACACAAAGGAATGTGTGGAACCAGAATTAAATAAGACTCTAGCAGGTACATCTGAAATAGAGAGTGTACCTTCCACCACTCCTTCTACTTCGTCAGCCTCCTAATGATCCAGGGCATAGACTCTGCCCTGCAACTGTGGTTGCTGCTGCTGTTTGTGCTGTCCTTGGGGCCTCTACTGCCCTCTATACTACGGTGGTGTTGGAAGTCTAAGTTGTTGCTGCTGCTGAGGTGCCGGCCTCTGCACTGCTACAGGTGGTCTAGGAGCGGTGTTCCGTACACCCTGCTCTTGTGACCTAGGGCAATCTCGCCTCTGGTGGCCTAGTGTACCACACCCAAAACAAGCCTCAGACTTCCATCTGCATTCCGCGGATGGATGTGTATCCTTACCGCAATGCACGCAATAAACCTTGCGTGACTGATCAGACTTTGGCCTCTTGGCCTACTGCTGGTACTGCTGCCGATACTGCTGCTGCAGCTGACGCTGTCCTGAACTCTGAGTTCTAGTCTGCATCTGTCCTTACTGAAGCTGCTGTGCATAGAGGGTCTTCCTCCGAATGGACTCCTCAGCCCAATATGCACGCTTGAGGTTCTCCTCATGAGTAGGCAGCGTGGCAGAGGTCACTTCCATCTGAATATCGGGCCTCAAACCCCAAATAAACCTCATCACTTTGTATGCTTCCAAAGCGACTAAAGTCGGTGTAAACCTAGAGAGGTTGGTAAATTTATGTTCGTACACCTAGACTGTGTCCTCTCCCTACACTAAAGACTCGAACTCAATATGCTTCTGAGCCGGATATGAGGTGGGATATACTTAGTACGAAATAGCTTCTCAAATGAGGTCCATGCAGTAGCCTCGGTGATCGCGGTATCTTCAGCTATCATATCATATGGTTTCTTAACCGATTTCCACCACATCTTCGCTACACCTCTGAATAGATACGCTACCAGCTGCACCATCTCCTTATTAGTGCACTGGAATACTTGGAATATCTTCTCCACTTGCACTACCCACTCATCAGCATCAAGTGGATCCTCATCCCCGTAGAATGCCGGTGGATTCCTTTTCTTAAACTTGTCATACATGTCATTCGGGTCTGTCACCCTAGCTGGCACGTTGAGTTGGACTGGCGAAGTTGGCCTCTGTAAGATCTGCAGCATATGAGTCTAGATAGTAGCCCGGTCCTCCCTCTGCTTGGTCAGATCCTCCCTATGCTTGGCTTGATTCTGGACTTGTGCTTCTTGAGAAGCCACAAATGCTGACATTAACTGATTGAATCGAGCCTCCACCGAGTCACTAGAACTAGCATTGGAGTTATCATTGTTCTGATTGGAACGGGTATATCCTCCAGCCATTTTGAAACATAAGAAACATTAGTCCTATGGGACTCAATCTAGCATACAAACTATACATTCTACAAAGCTAAGATACCCAAAAGAAAACCAATCCTCACACGTCACAGGTTTCTACTTGTTTTTAATCTAAAAAACAGAAATGCTCTGCTACCAACTTGTCACACCCCCAAAAGTGCAACCGGGATTATGCGTGAGATTAGGGCCAATTAAAATTTTTCTCAACGTTAATCAAATCCAACTTGGCCCCAATCGTGTCCCAACCGAATCGAAGACCGCTGTGAGGGATAAATATTTCCTCGAATACGACAACAATTAGCGGAAGCTTCATAATAACAAGAGGTATCCTAAACATGTATAGTTAAGAGCAAGACTGAATATTAAATAAGGTTTAAATTGAAGACAATTATCAAAAGTATTAGTTACAAAACGAAGGCCACACAAAACCGGGCCTAAACAAAAATAGAGAACCAAAAGAAACCAAAAAGGAATAAGCTAATCAGGTATATCATGAAGGCACTCGTGTACGGGGTCGATATGGCTATACAATGTCGTCCGTACTATAATCTAAGGAGTCATCAGGCTGATCTGCCTGAACTTCATCCGTCGCTTCCTCCTCGAGGTAGAAGGGCTCGGTACCTATGCACCAAGAGTAGCATCATCAGACACGACGGTCGGCAAGCGGATAGATATGTAAAACATCACAGATATGCAGTACTAAAACAGAGTAAACGAGTAATCAGATTTACCGGAATGCATAGCATTTGAATCAATAAACAACTATCAAAATAAGCAGTCCACTTGTGCTAACCTACCACGGGATAGTGTCATTACCCTTCGTACTCCCATTGAGTTGTGGTGGAGATATAAATATAGTTTGGGGTCGTACCCCTTCAATTCAGAATGTTCAGGATGATACCCCATTGGCATCAAACGGTGTCCATTACACCAACCCGATCTGCAGACGGTCCAGAATTCAATGCCCTCACACAAGTTGTGCCCCAGCTGTGGTGGACGTTACAGCTGAGTGGTGCCCGACAAACATAATCCTAAACAGACATCAGTGAGGGACTAGGCTCCTCTTGTGTGAACAAGATTCTATAACAATAGAGAAACTACTTTCTTCAATCAGATCAGACTATCAACAGATTTCGGACTTCAATAGTAGTTCTCTTCAAGCCTTACAATCAAAACCGCCTAGTCACAACACTTCAGACAGATATCAGAATAAGCTGAACATCAAAGGGGATCCTAAGTCCATCATCTAAGTTCTTTAAGTGATCCCAAACCAAAGCAGAGTAAACAGAGCTAATGAACATGTACATTACATGCAGATAGTACCCGACGGTACAATTCGGAATTAGAAGCGATAACAATCCAAACCTAAGTCAAACGTTAAACCCAAAGCGTCGTACAACCTACTCAATCAACGAAAGGAACAGGGTTCGCGATACCCGAACAGCCAGTCTTCATGCATAGATATAGAGAAGGGTATCTCGTTGTCCCGTACCGTTTAAGATTGAAAAAGATCAGTACCCGATGCAATCGGAATAACCGTGAAGGATGTCGGCTCAAAACATCTTCACCTCTAGCCGAATGAGTACAAAAAGGGTAGCCAAAGTTCCACCTAAAGTCACCTAAAAGATGGCGGAAAAGAACCTTAGAACAAGGTTCTTGCAGTTGACCTGGTCGACCTAGCCCTTGGCCGGTCGACCGCATAAACAAACTACCCGGTCAACCTGCCAAAGGCCCGGTCGACCGCCTACACTGAAGGCCCTGTCAACTTGAAGGGAACAGGTCGACACCCTTCCTGTGTGCCCGGTCGACCGAGCCCTTGGCCGGTCGACTGCGTACACAGGCCTCCCGGTCGACCGAGCCATGGCCGGTCGACCGGCAGTTGTAACTGGAAAATGCAAGCAGTAACCTCGTCAGGTTCCAGAGAATCTGACTCAGTGTCGCCGGTCAACCGGGCACACTACGGAAGCAGAACTCAGGTTCTGCTTCTGCAGTGAGTTGGGTCCAAAATTCCTCCCTTACTTCCCTGAACCTGATAAGCAAGCATATTAAGTAAAAAGGCAGTCCAAGCTCAATCCAAAGATCCTTCTAATCAAGCCATTAACATGCTAATCCATTCCATTAAGCAACTAAATACGATTATCATGTTTTCAAACCATAAACCAACAAATAGCAAATGCCATCTAAATCAACATATTTCCATACAAATCATGGAAGACAAACATATCATGCATCAACATATTTATCTACTTGCCTTAGATGAAGAGCTTGATAAAGAATCCAAGAAGAAATGGGGAAAATTCACTCAAAGCTCAAACTTGGGGGAAATGACTCTCAATCCCAAATAGAACTTACAAATGCATGCCAAGGGTGAGAATGAGTCTTCCTAATCCATTTCTAGCCAAAGAGGAAGAAGAAGAAGAAGTCTACAAGCTTTAGAAGCTTTCCAAGAGATGGGTTATAGATAAAAACCTTGGAAAATGGGATGGGTGGACTCTTGGAGACTTGAGGAAGAAGAAGGGAAGCTTCACCGGGTCGACGGAGCTCCGGGGATCGTTGACGGTGAGGAGGCAGTGAGGGGGCTGAGAGCTTGGAGGAGGCAGCACAGTGAAACGGATGAAAGAGAATAAGAGATGGGTGAGGGCGAGTGATGAGTATATTAGGTTAGATTTGAGGGATAATTACAGTTAAGTCCTTCGGTGCACTAATGATGATTTTCGGGCCTCTTTGACGCGTCAGATCGAAACGCGATAGAACACTAAAGTTCGTGAAATGTCGAGACCTGCCCAATGCACTCAAACTCACAAAACTCATAATCTCATAAAAACCCCTGAAAACTTTCCAAAATTGCAAACCACCCCCCTACTGTACCCAAACGAACTCAGACTCACGCGAGACTCCGCGCGCGTGATCCATATGCCAAACCCGACTCGCTAAGACTCTAAACACGCTTACTAACTAATCACGTAATTAATTATAATAAATAGAAGATTAAAGGACGGGGCGTTACAATACAGATTTCGAGCAAGTGATTAAGCACGAGTTAATCGAAAGTTGTCCAAAGAAATACATTTATAATTTATCAGATGGCGAGAGTGTTTGGTTGGCTTGGTTAGTGAGCTGTAGTTGTGTTTTGAAGGTGGGTGCTAGCTGGTGGTGTGTTTGTTGGCATGGTTCAAAATCGCGGTATCGGTCGTGGTATCGGCCAAGGGAAAAAAACCGATATCATATCAATATC
The DNA here is from genome assembly GCA_029852735.1 of Persea americana. NCBI lineage: Eukaryota > Viridiplantae > Streptophyta > Magnoliopsida > Laurales > Lauraceae > Persea > Persea americana. Next base: position 26,811,484 of record CM056818.1, on the reverse strand, counting down.
AGTCGCGGTTATCGATCCGTCGCGGTCATCGCGGTGTGAAATTTTATTTTAATCCAAAAAAATTCACCAAAATATCCAAAAAATCTAGAATATTAGAAAATGCTGGAAAACAATATTTTTTCCCTTTAGTAATAACAATAAATCAAAATATCGGTCACTATAAGTCATGAGTCCTGTCTATGTTGTTAGCTCATTGTCTTCTCCAGTATTTTATATAATGCAACTATTATTTTGGCTCAAGATCATTTTATTAATGTAAAATATAAGAAAATAAAGATAACATATCAAGTATTATTTAATACTAACTCAATCATCAAATAAGTTGTAAAATCCAAGACCATGAAGATAAAATATTAAAATATGAAACATGATAGTGAGATGAATAAATCAAAAGGCACTTGGACATCAAAAGGTTTATTGTTTACTTGAAATTAAGGGAGAGTAGAGAGAGAGAGAGATTGATGAGCATGATAGCCTCATTCCAAGTAGAGTGTCGTCTAAGCTCGATATCATCATCATCATCATTTATTCGGTATGAATTGTTAAAAAATACATAATAGTTAAAATAAGGGAGTATGTTGATTTTCTTACCAAAATAGAATGATTTCTTCAAGAAATAGTGTTGGAAATATGCAAGAGAATGAGCTAAGGAGGAGGGGTTGCTCCAAGGAGATGAGGGGAGAGGAAGAATGTGGGGGAAGAATGAGGAAAAAAGTGAAAATTTTAGGGCTTTTTTACCGTTATTCCATATCAACCGATATTTTGACTGAGATGGACCGATATTTTGAGGATATTTTGGTCTGCGATACCGAAACTGATATCTCACCAAAATATCAGACCGGTATGGGCCGATACCGGTTCATATCGGCCGATATGAACCGGTATCGGCCGATATTTTGTACCATGTTTGTAGGTGTGGTGATCAAGGGGGTGTACGTGTGTGGTTGTGAGAGGATGTGAGAGATGACAAAAGAGAGAAATTGAGAGACACAGGAGAAAATGAAGAAGAGAGAGAGAGGTCGGGAAGAAGAAGAAAAAAGGATATTTCGGCCTTTAAAAAAAAATATTTTCCTTAATGAAAAATTCTATTGAAAACTTAGGTCCTAATTTGAAAACTTTTGATTTTCTTATCCTGATTTCAAATGAGCCAAAAACTCGGGCCCTTTTTGAAATTCTCCCTTAAATTAAAGGTCAATATATAGTGTTACATGACTACCCCTACCCATCTTGATTGGCATCCAATCAGTGGCCTGCACGTTGCACTTGCACAGATCTACATTCAGACATTAAGACATCTGTGAGCCCAACACTGGCCTAAAGAATAGAAGAGGAAAGACACCAGGGGGTCAAATGTAAAAAAAGTTACAGAAAGAAAGAAAATAGAACGAGGGAAAGAACAAAAGCTATGCATGCATCGCTCCCGACAAACCAAAACCTCCACATTTCATGCAAAACGCACGTGCAAATGCAATCGATCCCTCCGATCGTTTTGAACCTCCGGGAGCGAGTAAAAGGGAGACCAAAATCCCCAGATCTATCAAACCATAAACCTCCACGTCACAAGATCATTCTCCATCCACTGTCCTCCTCCTGCCACGTGGCATCCTATTCCCATCGATGAAAAAAAAAATGAGTTAAACGAGGATCAAAGCTTTCCTCATTTCACTCAGCTAAAGAAGCACATAAAATATAACAAACAAACAGACAGACAGACAGGTGGAACAGTACAAAAAGGAAACAGAAAGGGAAGAATTTCTTTCTCTCATCTCTAGGGATCGGATTGTGAATGCTGGGGGGTCTGTTTCTAATCTAATCTGTGAGTTTTCTAGTTCTTTGTTGTTGAATTGGGTTCTCCATGCATTTGTTTCTAATCTGATCTGTGAGGTTTTTTTTTTTTTTTTTTCCTTGTTGTATTTGATTGAATTCATCATTTTGACCCCTTCATTTCTTTTGTTTTTGTTAGTGCTTTGTGTTTAAATCACAATTGGGAAATTCCAATTGGTAGGAGTCTGGATCCTTTAATGCTCCCACTCATGAGAAATTGGTGAGGTAGCTCTGTGGGGCCAGTTATGAAAAATCTATAATGTTTAAAATAAACGGACTCCTGTTGTATAGGCATTGTGGGGATTTCCCTCAAATCAGAATAGGGCCTACCATCAAATTGATAACATGTTAGGAAAAATTTTAGACTATTTTTCTATCTATTTGATGGTCACCCAAATCATATTGGAGTGAGAATTATAGAAGGGGAAATTTATTTGAGGGTTTGGATTTTTTAAAATGGGCCCCACTGAGGGAGCCTCACAAAATTCTGGGCAGTGGGAGAGGCAGAGGATCCAGAGTGGAAAAAAGGGTAAGGGCGTGACCATTCCTGGAATTTTATTTCCACGTTGATTTCATATTTGGGGGGAAAATGAGAGCTGAAGATTTCATTAAATATGGCTTTTGGGTTTTTTTTTTTTGTTTGGTGCCACAAAAGGTATGCTGCATGAAGATGTGTTTGTGCCTCATGTGTAAAAGAGTTCAAAAGCTGGGTTACATTAGAAATTTTTATTAGTTTCATGTTCTGTGGAGAATGCTATGCAAAACTATGAGCATCTCACTCAGGCTTCCTCTTAGCAGAAGGAGTGGAGCTCCACAATGGAGCCCGCCTATTTAAAATTTGCACAGCTCAAAGTGAAATTCCTACCCTCAAAAGATGGTCCCACTATAAGATTAATCATACTATTAACAACATGAATAACACAATCTTATGCATTATTCACGATATTCATTAATCATTGTATTAAGTATATGCTCCATCTTATAGTGGGACCAACTGCTGGTGGAGTGAAATTTTGGGACATTCTTTGGACGGGTAGGATTTTCACTCAAGGAGCTCCGATTTTCAATAGGTGAGTGAGCCCCACTCCTAATTAGAGGAAGCCTGAGTGACATCTGGTCTCACAGCTCCTATTTAAATGGTTACATCTGCTTTTTCATGGAGAATATTCTATTTATGTTTTGGCTTTCTCAAGCCTTCCATCAAAATCAAATTGAGGTATTCCAATTGAGTGGAATAAACAACAGCAGAAATAGAAAATTTTATGCTACTTAGTAGAGAAAGCTAGCTCCATGGGGCCTATTGGGGCCCACCTTTAATCATATACCCCTATACACTTAGTATCCTCCCATGATTGGTGGACCATCACTATTTGAAGATTTGCTTATGAGGATGATAGGTGGTAGTCATTTCATATCAAGGGGAGATCATTTGTTGGCATTACGGTCCTTCACCTCTAGTCCTTCAGTTTTAGGCCTCTTTATGGAAAGGCATTGTTTGAATATCTTAGGTAATTATATGATTAAATAAATGAGCTCCAAAAGAAATCTAGACAATATAGAACAATGTTTATCTAGAGAAATAAAAAAACCCTTACTATCTTCTCATCTAAACAGACCCTTTTAGAGGAGATATGCATTGATTTGAAAATATCAATTGTAAATTCTCCCCATTAAAAAACATCCCAGGAATAGTTATGATATGTAGGCTATGCAACATGTTATTTCTTTGTTAGAAATCCTATTACACCTCCTACCAAAGATTCTAACTACATTAAATATGAACCATTTCTCTGTTCTAGCTATTACCGTCAGTGTTGAGTTTTACAATACAGTGAGTTTTGAACAAGTGATACTTGTAATCATCCCTCCACCAATTATCTTATGAAGTAAATCTTGCTTAATTAGCTAAGCAAGTTTTGATTCTGCAATCAATTCTTGTGGAACCAGTATATTATTAATGATTCAGAGAGTTAGGATTTTAGGACAGTTCCATTTTAAGCACAGCTGAGTTTGAGATTTACATGAGTTGAATCTATCTTGAACAACTAGTTTCAATTCCAATTTTAGTAACCCTTTTGTAGGTAACCGGGGCAGACATGTTGGGGTACTTTTTGTTTTGAGCATAAATTTTTTAGGGACGTGTTACTTGATGATTCAACAGATGAGTTTCACTGAACCATCTGAGTTAAGATATTTCTAGGAATGTCAAATTTCCACTATCACTTTTGATATCTTTATTCTATTTAAAAATCAGAAACTTCAGCACTAGCGGGAAAGGAGCCTGCACACGTAGGAAGAGGTGACATACAAAGGGTTTGAATGCTGGGCACCCAAGTGAGAAACATGGTGGCTAAGCAACCGATCAACCACACATTATCAACATCAATAAGTTGAGATTGAGTAAAGAAGTGATTTTAATGTTGACTCGATACTCGGTGCTATTTATAATCATGGGGATTATAGTTCGGGACAAAAAATTATTTCATGACCTTCTATGATCAGTTGAGAATATTCAAATGGATGATTACAGTTGTTTACATAGCTCCATTTCAATGATTCTCAAGAATAATTTTTTTTTAAGCATGTAATATTTTGTACTCTTAAAAGATAACCTTGTTAGAAGACTTAACAATTAACATGTTGTTTGGTTTAAATTCCAAATGTTTAGCAGATTATTGAGTTCTTGAATTGATCCACATGGATCCTTTGTGCGACTTCTGTGGAGCACAAAGAGCAATGGTTTATTGCAAATCAGACAATGCACGGCTCTGTTTTCCATGCGATGGTTACATCCACTCTGCAAATGCTCTCTCTCGGCGTCATGAACGAGCACTTTTATGTGATAGATGTGGTTCACAGCCTGCCGTAATTCGCTGCTCAGAAGACAAAGTTGACAGAGTCTCTCTTTGTCAAAACTGTGATTGGAATGGTTGTTTGGGCATAGGTTTGGACCATCAGCAACAGACACTAAACTGTTACTCAGGTTGCCCTTCTTTGGCAGAACTTTCTGGGTTTTTGTCTTGTATAAATGATGCTTCACTTCTCAATGAGATGGATGGTACTTGGGGATCAAAGATAATGACTGCAAATGAAAACTGTGTCAATAACTGTTGGGAACAAGGGGGGAATGGTGGCTCCATTGGATTAACGGCAACTGATCATAGGTTGAATTCTTTGGACTCTGGTGAAAAGTTGGAGCCTTGGGTGAGTTCATCCTCTGCAATACCTAATGAGAATTCCCTAGTCTATGATGGAGAGCAGCAAGTGGGTTTCCAGGAGACAAACCTATTCAAGGTGCTTCTATATATTTATTTTAAAAAGTTTAATAAATAGAATGTTTGGATTGATACTAGTATTGCTTGCTTACAGTGGCGGACCCAAAAATTTCGTTTGAGGGGTGCGGACCCTAATAGGATTTTCATTTTATTGGATTTTTGGAAGTGGATTCAAAATTTTCATATAGGTTTTGGAAGCACGCCACGGTATGACGGGTGCAACCGCACCCATATGCCAGTACTTGGTTCTGCCCCTGCTTGCTTGTTAGCTAGCTAGTTTTTAAAGTATCAGTTCATATTTTGTTGTTATTTCATTTTTAATGACAACTTGTTTTGTATGGAGGTATGTGTCAGTGTGTGTGTATTCAAAAGAGAACTGCCCACGTGCTTTTTATGTGTGGTCTACCATATGTTCTTGTCCACCTAGCCCACCTATGATCAAATTACCCCTAACCCTAGCATATTGGTATCCATATCCTTGGATTTTGTAAAGAAAATTTGTACCACTCTATATCCATATCCATAACTTCATGGGTATCATAGATTTGCAGGGATGTGGACTTCGCAGAGCTCCTCTATTAATCTGTACTCATAACCATATCCGAGTGTTGTAAATTTCATGGATGTGGTCTTATCAGGGCTCTATCAGTTCTAATTTTACTTTAAAATATTGACACTGCATAATCATTTTCAAATTTTTCCACAAAAATTTAGTCATCCTGTCCAAAGTCTTGAGGTTTTGGAGATTTTGCAAATATTTATGGTGCTTAATGTGCATAGAATTCTCACATTGGACCAACTGGTTTAAGTTCATGAAAATCAGTATAATTTCTCCCTCTTTGATATTTAGTGAATGGTATCACTACCAACAATGGATGGGGTTGGGGTTGATGTTCTTCACTTAGTTCCAACATGGCTATATAAATCTCATAATTAATAAGAGTATGTATTTGTTTAAGCATGGAAGAATAGACCAATCCGAAGTAGTGGTATATAACTTCCTTGTGGGATGGTAATGTCTGTATGTATTTCACCAAAACAAATTCTTGAATAAGCTGTTGTGTATAACCTTATGATGTCTAATTTTTTGAAGAGAACAATTAAAGACTTCATGTATTGTTATCTGCAGGCTGGTTGTGCTCCATGCAATGATTTGCAAATTTGTCATAATGATGGCTTTTGTGAAGGCTTCAACATGGATGATGTTGGTTTGAATTTTGAAAAGAATGATGATCTCTTTGACTATTCTCAAAGTCAGTCAAGATACCTTTATGAGAATGTAGGAATGGACGAGAAGAATTTCTCTGTTGTAGATTCAGAGAGTCCCAATGAAAATATCACAGAGGTATGCTGGAATTCTACTTTCTGTTCTCTGCGCACTTCACAATTTATTTTCAGTGGCTAGATTTTATCTTATCTTCAATTGCTTCAGTTATTTCTTAGTTTAAAGATGTTTAAGGTGTATTTGGGTTCTTTTCGTGTTTCTTTTTCTTTTTTTTTTAATCCCGTTGTTTAGGTTTTTTAGTTTTGCCGGCCCCTTATTAGGGAATAAACAATTAAGGATACATATTACTTTTTCTCATCATTTTGTGTGTGAAAGATTTTCAAAACTCAGATTATACATTATTTACATTCTCTAGAATCTGGTTTTCACTAATATGGATTTATAAACCTGATTTTGTTGTTTGGATGTTCCAGTATGTTAAGCTTCTGTCTGGATATATTATAGACATTATTCTTGTTCAGTGTGGTTCCACATAGAAATCACCTCTCTTAAGAACTGCTTAATTGGATGATCTTAACCATGAATGAATTGCTAGAAAAATGGATGGTCTAAGTTGAACTAGTTCTTAAGCAGAAACTATTACCATATAAATGAGATATATGATGCAAATGACAAAATTAATGGATATTTGTTCGCTTTTCATAATATTTGTGAGTATTTTTTGTATATGCTGAGATTTGCAGAGTTAAATTTTCATAATGGATGCATAAGTAGGAATGGACTAGCTAGCCAACTCTTCAAATCAATAGCAAGTCACGAATATGCTAACAGTCACCTTTGATTTTGCCTTAGGCTTCTTCTTTGGGGCAACATGATTGTATGACTCTTCAATCTTCACGAGCCATTGGAACAATCGGAGCAACACAAGCTGTTACCGCTTGTTTGGATCAAGTACTATTTGACCCGAGTAGCAACAGGAACATCAATGTTGGTTTCCCTTCGGGACAACTTTCAGTATCCAATCTCACAGGTGAAAGTAATGCGGGTGACTATCAAGATTGCGGAGTATCTCCATTGTTTCTCTCCAGCGAAACACCATGGGATTCGGGTTTGGAAAGTAGTTGCCCACAAGCAAGGGACAAGGCAAAGATGAGATACAAAGAGAAAAAGAAAACACGAACGTATGTGATTTATATCAGTAGGATTATACAATTGTTTCAACTTAATTTTACCATGATTTCATTCTTTTGATGTTATTGAATAAATTTATTTATGATTGCACCTCCATTCATTTTATTGAGATTTCATAGCCATGATTAATCTATTGAGATGCTACAGAACATACTTTGCTTCTATGTGAAATAAATGAACCATAATTGGCTATTATAAGTTCGAGAAGTAGAATGCTGGTGTGAATTTCATCTTGAAGACTAAGCATTAGAATCATTTTGCATATTAACAGAATTGGATTATCATATTGAACTCAGAGAACATGAAAAATGATGAAATGTTCTTGAGTTCTTTGTAGTTGGAAATTACTAAGGCATGCATGAATGTGTATTTGTTTTTGGTTTTCCTTTTTGTGTCCTAATTATTATAATATGATGTCATCCACTCCCAATCCATTTTCATATATACAAAGCATACAGTTCTTAACTATGAACTTTCTAGCTCTGAATTACAAATTGTTTCTATAACCAGCTTGTTCAAAAGTAACTGAATTTTATCATGTTTATGCTTGCTATATATATTGACTACTAGTTACCGCTTTCACAAAGCATCTTTTATCTTAATATGGTTGGATATCTGGTTATTTTTTTCGATAAAATGTTATCTTGTTCTAAAATTTCTGCTCATATGACTTATAATGATTGTTGGATTTCATTTTAGGTTCGGGAAACAGATACGATATGCTTCTCGTAAAATCAGAGCAGATACTAGAAAACGTGTCAAGGGTAGGTTTGTGAAGGCTGGTGAGGCTTATGACTATGATCCTTCGGTCTCCAGACCTTCCTGAATGATTTACAATATGATGGAAGCACTACTGAGGTATCGAACTAGCCTGCCTGGATGAAACTTGAAGTATTTCGACATAGATATATCTACACAGAGCAGTGACCTAGAGCGCATCAAATATAGAAGCATCGTAATCTCAATGAAGTTCTACCAATTAATTACAGATATAGAAATAGAAAAATGTATAAGAAAGAAGTTTTTTAATGTTGTTTTAAATATATGAGCTTAAAAGAAGTCAATTGTTCAATTTATCTTCTTCAAATGGATATAATGCTCTTCAGTATGCATGTTACCTGCTGGAAGTTTCTTCCAGGACTAATCGGGTAATTTGTAAGATGCCATCTAATTTTCAAAATCTTTAATCTCTTATGTGGAGACACCTAGATACTTTTATAATATATGCTCAATTTCAGACACTTCCTATTCCAACACCATTTACTGATACTAATTGGGTGTTAAATATGTTTTAGCTGTATCTGAATATGTTAGGTTCATTCTCATTTCATGAACTTGTAAAGATTTTAATATACATTTATGATAGGACATGTACAAGTGAAGCTACAAGCCCTTCACAAAATTGTAAACGGCTCATCTCATCATAATTAACATCCCTGACAGGCTAAAAAAAGTTGATTTATGAAGTAGATATGCATATCCGTATCCATGTCCTGGAATTTGTTTATTGTTCTGCCAACTTCCATACCCCTGTTTTCTGCTTCAACTATGCATCCTGGAGCTTGTGCTTCTAAGTAAAAGGTATTAAACCTGATTGCTTAGTGAAACAATTTTAGAAGTAACTAAGAAATTGATTCGAAAGTAAATCTCCTTTGTGGGAAGATGGTGTTTTATCATATGATGTGCAGCTCCATTTCTTTGGAATTCCTGGTTGTGAAAAGAGGAAAAGGTTCATGTACTATTAACAAATGTTCATTGCTTGCTCGCAAATGTCCATTTAACAATTGACTCCACATTTTTATAGATCGACTTGCTTGTTACTTGAACCTCCAACAATTGAAGTAAAATAGAGATTTAAGAGATGATTAATGTATGGAGAAGAAGAAGAAATATGAAAATAAAGAAGCAATAGAATTAAAGAAGAAAAAGAAATGGAAAAAAAAAAGTAGATAGGAACTGTTGCTGCTCTTAAATAATGATTTTTTAAATATTTTTCATATTTTGAGAAAAAAAAAATCCTTTCTTACTTACTGTATCTACAAAGCCATTCCTGTGATGAAAAATCACGAAAGCATCTCTCAATGATTTCTAGAAGACTAGAACACCCCTAAAGGCAGTGCATAGACATATGCTATTTCCAGCTTGGATACAACAAATAATGGTTTCTTCTTCATTATGGCCTTGGTGATGACATCTTCCAATTAATCTTCACTAATAGGATGTTCAAGCTGCATTTATTTTGCAACTACTTTCTGATGTACAAAGAGAACTTACATATTTGGTTCATTCATGGTAAATTGGATTTTATGCAATGTGAAGAGTTGTAGCATTATCCCAATGTAGGGTCATAGGATTACTACCAAGGAAACTCATTTCCTTTGAAAGAATCTTAACCATAGCAACTCCAAAACTCGACCTTGCAACCACTTGTTTACCTCCAAGGTACAAATCCCAATGGTTGACCTTATATATGTTTGGTTTGGGCCTTTCTCAATCTGTATCTGTCTACCTATTTATGTTTGGTATGGACCTTGCTCAATCTGCATCTGTCTATACTTCTATATATATAGTTGATCATAAGATGTATAGAGAAACACTTGACATAGTGTACCCTCTAAACTTTTTAAAATATGATGGACTACATTCAAGTGACCTATTCTTGGTGCATGCATAAATTTAGTTCCCATTTATTGTTTTAACAAGCATTGTGTGATCTACTTGACACGGTTATATCTATATATTAGCACCAAGGACTGAATCTTTAACATGCTTGTGATGACTACTTCAACCCATTCAATGACTTTTTTATTGACATATTTTTCCTACCATTTTTTCCCCCAAAACCTAGTGGAGGAAATTGCAAATCACCATAAAGAAAGCTGTTTTTCACATGTAGTTGATACAAGGGCTTAGAGAAAGTATAATATGAACAGAGCTTAATTTTGTACTGGAGAGAGTTTCAAGGTAATCAACACCATAGGACCTTTCGCTACTGATTTCAATTTTCATGATTATATTGAAAGGTGTACACCCAATTTAACCCAATTTTCCTTTTGCCTGGTGCAAGTTCAAAGTTCAATTAGTTTTCATGTACCATTCTTCTCGGATGCTTCCATTCTTCTAATTATGGCTGCTTTGCACTTTGGATGAGATGGGGCATCAATAACACACGGACTATAGAATAGAGAGATGCAATATAGAGGAAGAGTACATGAGAGTAAATGGAGTCTGAAAGGGAGAGAAAATGGAGTTGCTAATGTTGTCAGAGGAGTGTATGTGGTTGTAATAGAGGTTGTTGTACTAAAAGAGGCAGGTGATTATATGTAATTTTCTTAGATTTTTACTTCCACTTTTACAAAATATGTGTGACGAGGCCATCATAATAAATCCAAGCCACCATACCAACCAACCACCATCATGGATTGTCATGCCTTCAAATTTCACTCCAATTGTTGTTGCAAATTAAAATTAACAGCTTTGTATCCAAAAGTGAATTTCCTTGAAATGTGTATGATCCAAATTGCAACTTCTCCCTCTCTTTCATAACATCATAAAGATAAACTTAGCTTCAAAGAGCATAGAATTCATTCCATTAAACAAGGCACCATTACTCAATCTGAAAATGCTTGTATCCCATCTGAACTCAGAAGCCATGCTCTCATGGGTCCTTGTTTTCTCTTTTACATGCAATCTGTTCTCATCTCTTTCTTCTCCAATCCCATGCTAAGAAGCAGCTATCTTACATGTTTTGATGAACTTGTCGGAGAAATCCACGTACTTTGTCCACAAAGGTCGTAGCTGCGAATATGCTATCTCGAGCCATGGCTTTGCTCGACCATTGAAATGGATGACGGCGGCCTCACTCGCTTCCACAACACTAGTGTTCTCTTGGTATCCAAGTCCTAACATGTGCCAGTAGGGATCTATGATATGAACATGGCTGTGAAAGGCGATCAAGCTTGGTGGTAGAGTCCCTAATTGCCATAAGCTCAGATCTGATTTTATGTTCTGCGATAGAAGTGGAGGAGGAAAGTTAGCCAAACTAGAAATACAAATGACAAAAATTACAAAGAAAAAAAGCAAACTATAAAGCTAATAAAAAGTTGGGAAAAAGTAGTAAAAAATAACATATTAGATTAGATTGTAGAGTGACAGAAATCAGCCTTAAATAGGATGAGCTGAAAGTAGTAGTACTATAGGAAGAGTCGTTGTTGGCTGAGAAACAGCTCATTGATGAAAGCAAAGATAGACAATGGCATTGCATAACATGTTTCATTCTCTCATGGCTTTCTTCTTGGTTTTAGCCTTAATAGCAATAATAAGTACCTAAATTTCTTGAAGAAATTGTGGGAATCACATAGATTTCTTTCAAACAATGACAATTATCTCATTTAGGTACTTTGAAGAGATTTCGTGCAAGAGAACTTTACAGTTCTCCTCTAGGACAAAAAAAAAATAAAAATCTTATAGTTTTGTACTAAAAATCAACTCTCCCAAGTGACTCATCAGAAGTGGATGGTGTCATTGTGACCTGTGCTCATGTGAAATACATGGCTGAATGGTTTTTAGATCATGAAAATCTAGGGTATGCAAATCATATATGGCTGAATGGTTTTTAAATAGGCTGAATCCAAATAGCTGTTCATTTCTAACAGGGCATTTTAAATGACCCTTCAATCAAAATAAACCCCTATATATAACCAAAAGTAAATGATGTCATAGTGTTGCCCTGCATCTCACCCGGTTGCGCACGAATTGATCCCTAATGTATGCCACTATTTCCAAGTGTGTGCGCTCTCTTTCCACATGTGTGGGTTTTCCTTTTCATGATGTGGGCTTCATCTTTCCACGTGTGGGCTCTGGTAGGTCCCAGCCCCCTTGATTGGGGTTACAAAAAAGAAAAAAAAAACAGAAAAATTGTCGTAGTGTTGGGTCTCAACATCACTTAGAGGAATGTCAAAAGGGGTCCTGCTATGAATGTAGCGACTTATATAGGGTTCCAGTTCTCATTAAAATCAGTTAGGCCAAAAGACTGTTTCCAACTTTCAATTAGTAATAAGATATCCCCTTGAACATATATAGAAGGGCCACTCAAATTTGGCATCTGGGCCCTATGGAATAATTTATATAATGGTTGAATCAATCCCTTCAGGTCCAGTTTTTTGCCAACTTATTGTTTTTGAACTCAATAAACTTCAACTCAAGTCTGATTTGGTTGAGTCAAGGTGAAAGGATTCACATAAGGCACATGCAATTGAGTTATTAAACCAAGAAAAGTCCGGTATTCAAGTATGGACCAAACTGGACGCAGAACCAAGTTTTCAAATCAAATCCTCTGGGTAATTGGGTGTGACCCAACACAACATGATTATGTCCCTAATCTTGATTTATTATCTTCCAAACGAGTTATGAGGTGATTACCTTCTGAAGCCAGTGATAGTATGTTTGACTAATGTTGGTGTTCCTCCAAGCCTCCAGGTCAAAGATGTTCATGCCATAGGCCCAAGCACACTCATCTGGGTCAAAATTCTCAGATGATATCAATGGATGGGAGAAGTTGAGATAGCTCTTGAGCCTCTTGGACATGACAAACTTGTCATTGCCTCTGCAAGTCTCTACTGCTCCATTAACCTTCCCTTTGAGATCAATATCCCAGAGAGGGGAAAGGTCTGACTGAATAACCACATCATCGTCCAGGAATACTACTTTGGAAAGGCTTGGAAATAGCTGCACAGTTATTATTAGTTTTGCAATTGTTAGCAAACTCACAAGTCACAACACAAGAGCACAAGAGAGAGAAATTAAAAGGTTGATTTAATTGTGTTTGTGCTTGTGAATGGTCCAGTCATATTTGGCTGTGAGGACCCCTAGTTATTACCTTACCTGTAGTTTCCCCCTATATTTTAACACCAGTTGGAGCTGGCAACTGGCCACACCTTAAAGATTGATCACTTGTAAAGTATGGGATTATACTTTTGGTTTTTATTTTAATCCTGTGGTGTACATGTGATCGATCATATGGGCACTTCGAATTCTTATTGGATTGAAATCTGATTCATTTTTTTAGTGGTTTGGATATTGTAGATTGGATATGAGAGTATGGAGAAATGAAGTTGTTTAGGAAGAATGGAAAATGGGAAAAGAGAGGAGACATGAGTAGTTACATGTTATATGTTGAGTCACTAGAAGTTGCAAGGGATAACTGATGAGAGATGAAAGTTGCATAAAAAGTGGGATAAAGGTTAAAACTTCAATGATTCAAGAGAAAGAGGATAACTATCGGTTAAAATTATGAAGTAAGGTCAAAATTCTTCCAAACCCCTTGGCTTTAATATATTATAATAGACTACACACACGAAGGTGAATTGGCCAAGCTGTGACTGAGCTAATGGTGGATTGACCTAGATGTAGTTGACTCATGGGCCGTGCTTGGATATATAATTTGGACCCATTTAATATTTGGTCCACGCTTCAATTAAGTGATAGAGAGTCCAAAGCCCATCTCGACTCGGCCTGACCTGACTGAGAAATTCTTGTAATTGAGTTATACTTTGTCTAAACAATTGCTAGAAAGCCCATACAAATGAAAAAAGGCCAATTTGAACACGTTAGATTGACTAAATGGGTGGGCTTGGGCCTGACATGTACAGCCCGTATTGGGATTAAGCCTGATACAGACCTGTGTTTCTAAAGTTGGGATGTGCCTAGACAGGCCTGAGCCAGGTCCTATCCGGCCTATGAACACCTCTACCTGAAAGGACTCAACAAAATACATGCAGTTTCCATTATCCGATCCAATGGGTTGAGATATAGAACCTTGGGTAGGCAGGTCTGGATAGGTCAGGGTGACCTTTACAGAACTCAGGTTGTGATAGGTTAGGTTGAGGTCAACCCCAATCAGGATCAAGTTGGTCTTTTAGAATTGGGGTTGGCCTTGTTTCCTCCTAAAGGCTAACTTAACCAACACACACTATCACATGGGCCAGACCATCACAGATCCGTTCTATGCCCAGCTCACTTTAGGCTCTTTAAGCTTTTGGCCGGGCTCCATCTGATATTTTGTCCCAATAACTAAACAGGTTGGACTAGGACTTATGTCACTGAAGGACCCACTGATTGTTCAGGCCAACCCAACAAATTTAACATCAAGGGACATAATAAAGTTGTCGGGCCTAGGACTGATCCATAGCCCCATTCCTTTACATGGGCCTGAATATTAAGTCTCTTTTATTAAGGGCTGGGCATGCAATTGGATCCGATCCGGCCCAAATCCAAAAAAAAAAATGCACCACCTATCACCTCACCTCTGGTAGATGTATCCTGATATGGTTCATAACAGAATGATACTTAGGACTCAGAGCTTGCAGCTTAGATGCAACAATGTAAGGCCTCTCACTTGCATTCGCAGCCGCTACAATCGCCGATGACCCTCCCCTGAAGTTCGACCGCAACCTCCTGTCCCTCTCCATCGCTTCGAGCACCGGGACCCTCCCCTTGGTGAACCACTCAAAGTGGTGCAACGCCTTCACTTCAACGACTGCCGGCAACAGTTGGTGCAGCGAGAACCATGCATGCATGGCAGCATAGGTCTTGCGATCGGTGATGATGTGAAGGACCACCTTCTCCGGGAAAAAAGAGTTTTGGACGAGAGAGGCCGCGACGACTGAGGCAGCAAGGACATTGTCGGATGCAAGGATGAAGTGGAAGTGGGAGTTGTCGACGAGGAGGGGAACCCTCTCGGCGGTGGGGAGCTGAAGGCGGGCGGCGGCGTTGTTCGAGTGCTCGTTGGCCAGCCGGAGAGCCAGGCAGTGGAGCTGCTTGGGGATGCTGCTGGAGGCTACATGGCGATATAGGTACTCTTGAATTTTAGCAGCTCTGGTCTTCTGTTCTAGGAGAGATACCTTAAAAAAGTCATGGTTAAAGTCAATATTATAGTCAAACTTGTGTAGATATTTATATAAATTTTATTCAAATTAGGGTGATATACACTATTGAATTGATTAATTTCTACTATGTAACTATGCACATCAACCTAATTACGATAGAATTAAACTTGGGTCATTGTATGAATATATGGAGCCATGTTATTTGAGCGATTGAATCAAGTTAATGTGAGCCCCATAAAACTTAAATTAGATTTTGCAGCCAGCGTAGTATTAGAATCGAAACAGCACATACCATGGCCCTGAGCCTCAAAGCAAATGTCTTGGCATCAGATCTGTTGCTTTTCATCTCTGCTACAAACTCTTCTAGTGACTGTGGCACATCAGAAGTTGAACTTTTTACTGCTTCGCTCCCACCCTCTTCTAATACTCTATATATCTCCTCTGGAACCATCTGCAACAATGGCAACCATAACCAAATTTTTTTTCAGATCTTCTTTTGAAACAATCAGAATCATTAATCTCATGGCCCACGGTTGAAGAGATTGACCCACCATCAAACTTTTGACTCCAATTAGACAGTTGAGATTGAAACTAAATGGTCAAATGTTCAGATCCATCAGGCGAAGCCTGTAGATTAGATAAGAATGACCGTTTAACAGTTCAGAAACTCAACATCACAGAGGTTGTCACTGAGTCGAGCAACTCGGTGAGTCTTACCATGGTCTAAAATAACTCTGAGATTATATCAGCAGTTGTGGAATTGCTTTAGCCTCCAAATTGGTGGTTAACTGGTTAAGTCCACTTAGTTGAGTCGGATATTGGGCTTACCCAACTCGCCGATGTGTACTGAGTCAACTTGGTTGAGTCAGAGCATGCCCAAACTAAATGTTAAGAATGAGTCACCCAAATGGCCAGTTTTTTGAACCATTGAATATGATATACAGGGCCCAGAGAATGTTTTAAGGGGTCATTGGGAAACTCTAATCTAATTAATAAGAGCTAATTCAATTAAGATATGAAATAAAAGATCGAGCATCTCTACTTGACCAGTTTTGAGGAAGCTTCTGCTCAATTAAATCGGTCAAACTCGCCCTGACTCGCACCAACCCTACAGGCTGTCTAGTCTGGTCATAATTTAATAACAATTTTCCAGACTAGCAAACCTGAAGTTAGGATTTCCCTTTGCTTTCAAAACAAGGCATTGAAATTCAATTCAATTATATGAGCAACCATGGGGTCCACCTTTCATGAATCGGACCCGTTCGCTGAAACCTGTCCAATTTAGTCACTAGAATGGTCTTTTTTTGGACCGGGTTGGATTTGTGATGTGTGGGACCCACAATGCAGATTTGAATGGGTCCAATGTTTTTGGGGAGACAAATCAAAGTTTTTACGGTGAAGATTATACCGCTGACTCGTGCCTTCTTCCCCACATCCTAGGTCCCAAAAGTTTTCCCATGCATCCTGCAAAAGGAGACGAGAAATAGCAGACTGTAAATGTTTGACACGACGAGCAAAAAATAACTGTTACAATAAAGAGGAAAAAAAGACACGAGGAAAAAAAAAAAGGACTTTTGCTTGGTGCAAAGGCACGTGTGTGAGGGTGTGTGAGTTCGAGATCTTTAAGCAACAAAAATAAAATAAAATAAAGAATCTCTACCATATTCAAAGTTTCAAAGTTATCCAAACATATGATACGTTTATGTGGTGTTATAGAAAATTACTAGATTCGCCGAAGTGCTTTTCTACGTTTTGTAGAGAACAAAGTCCACAACCCCCAATCAAAAAAGATTTTCCGTAGAATTATGGAAAGGGATGTAAACAGGTTAGAGTTGTAAACAGATAAGTTTCGATCCAGGTCCATGGTGGACCTGGAACCGGAACCGTTAAGGAAAAGGTAGAAACGGATCTAGACCCTAAAACCATTTCGGAACCGGTTTCTCGGCTACGGAACTAGAACTAGAACTATATATGGGACCGGTCAGCATCCGGATCCGAGTCTAGGTTGATAATGATATTAAAAAAAATATGATTTTTTGAGAGATTTTCGAAATTTTAGGTAATATGTCGAGTCTCAGGTCCACGCGTTCGAACCAAGGTGGACCCGGACCTGGACCCAATTACTTATCGAGGCCCAAATAAGGACCCAGGCCCTGTTTTAAAGGGTCGGAACTTTCGGGGAATCGGAGACCTATTTACATCCCTAAAATAGATTGGTTCCGGTCTCAGTCCATGGTGGACCCGAACCTGGAACCATATATAGGGCAGGTCTCGGTTTACGTAGAGAATAATATGAGAAAAAAATCTAATTTTAAAGAAAGATTTTCGAAAATTGAGGTGATATGTTGGATCTTAGGTCCATGGGTCCGAACCAAAGTAGAACCGGAACCGGAGCCGCAACCGGAACCGGACCCGGACCTGAACCCATTTAAGTCACAGGTCCAAAAAAAAAGACCCAGACCCATTTACTTTTAGCGGGGGGCCTAAATAAAGACCAAAACCCGATTTTTAAAGGGCCAAAACCTCCAAATAATAAGAGAATCAGGGACCCATTTACATCCCTAATTATGGAAAAGTTAGTTCATTTTTCCGCTTTTCTTTGCAAAAACCGACTGTGCCAAATATGGATTTGACTATATTATGGAAAAGCATTTTCATTTTCCACGCTTTTTTGCAAAAGAATATGCATCACGCTAACATACACTTGGAAACAGTGAGATGTACTTCAAATTTCGCATCATCAATTGAAGGCCTATGCAAAATACCAATTCATGGGAATCAACTAGCATGAAGGTCTTTACCAAAAAAAAAAAAAAAAAAGACTTAGCATGAAGTGCTTAGATTGATCTTAGGCACCACAGGCCATAGTATTCCAAGCTTAAAGACGTACGTTTCGGTTTGCATGTGTTTAGATAAATAAATACACGTTGAATTTTTTGGGAGATTTATATTTTTCTTTTAAAATATATTTTTTAAGTCTAAATATTTAATATGGTTCATATTTAAGGGGTTTACATGAGTTTTGAAGTCATTTTCATTAAAAAAAAAATGTTATATTATTTTTTGAAATCTTTTTTCAAATTAAACACAGTAAATGAATTTTTGTTGAGATTATATAATTATTTTCTTACAAACATAGCGTATAAAACACATACCATCTAGATAAATATGTAATCCACATATACTATAATCTCACTAAAACAACTTGGGTATTTAATGTGTAAGAGGCGTTACTTCTTATCTGGCTATCCAAGATTCTAACATACCGCATTTCCTCACCTAAGGGCTCTATCACCTCAACTGAGGTTTACTAACCTCACCCGAAGGTGCGGTCCCAGCCCCCTATATATATCTAGGCACCAAAAAAATCTTGGGTATTGATCATTATTTTTTAGGAAAATGTAATGCATATGAGATATTATTTTAAGAAACTCATTAAAAAAACATGTGCAATATATATACCACCCACAAATAGGCATGTGATCAGCTACAAAAAAACACTTCATTTTTTGGTAGAAATTAGTAGAAATTAGAAACACGCACTCTTATAGAGGGTAGAATCCACCAAAAAGATAATCTATACTGCAGTTTTTCTAAATATATATACCCATAAGCCTGAACCAGAACAGCACATTAATGGATAACCTGTTTTCCAGCCCAAGTTATAATGCATAGACATGTCACCAAGCCATGCATCATCAAGCTCAAGTTCACAAGTCAAACTCAACCTCATGTTGGTTAGGCTCATCTCGGCTAGCTCAAGCTCATGTTGATAAGACTTAAGAGGCTCGATTAAGCTGGACTCTTTAGAGACTTGATTTGGCATGATATGTATATAATATTACAATACTATTAATTTAAACTTTTTAGAATCTAATTTAATCAAATGTTCACTACTATATATATTAAAATATATATATTTATAAAGTAAAAATAACTCAATGGAGTATAATAACATTAGAAACTATATATATTACAACTTCATAATGAAACTATATTCCTAACTTCATTAACCACCTAAAATTTATTTTAAAATTTATGTTTTTCACGCTTCTTTCTTTGTTGATATTTAATTTCTTAAAGTTTAAACATCTAGATATCCAACTCAGATAAGCTCATATATATAAGTCTGTTAAGAATATATGAAGGTGGCTTGGCTTGATTTGAACTCAAACTTGATAATCATTATTGAAAAAATCTTGTATTTTGATTAGTTGGACTATATTTCTAATCAACCTAAAGATTCATGAGCTTGAGTTCTATGTAACAATATCAGGTTTAGCTTGAGTTAATTCTATCCAAGCTTAATCTGGGTTAAGCTTGGCTTGGCTTGGCTTGTGCTCAAGGTGGGCTGTTTAATGTTCAAGCCAAGCCAAGGTTGGCTCAGCTCTCTTTAACATTTAGTGGGGCCCACTCAAATATAGCAGTCAAGATATCCATGCATGTAATATTTAAACCAATTCTAGCTCTCCCACATACTCCAAAATCATGAACCTAATAATCACCTTACTACTTAAGACAGTAAAAACAATATTCAACCATTCAAAGACAAAAATCAGTAATGAAGAACAAGTGAGAAACCAAAGCAAAATGCATTGTACCTATCGAAGAACACTTGGTCTCTCCATCAATGGTATCAACGGCCGTCAGCACAAACACAAACCGGATCAAAAACGTCAAGAACAGAACCGAATAGAACACCATCCGATACGAGAACCGCCGCGATCCAACCTTCACCTTGATGAAATCTCTCACCCCTTTCCCCGGCAGGACTGTTACATGCCGCAGGCTAGGCGATATGTGGAGCTGCATTGCGCCAAGGGGAGGAGGAAGAGGAAGAGAAAGATGAGCTTGATTCGGCGATTTAGGGAGAGTTTGGGCTCATGTGGAGAGACCTGAGTGAGGAAATGAGGAGATGATGGGGTTGGGGATGCTGTAAATGGAAGGGAGATTTGGTCTTGAGTGTTGCTATCGGTCACCTACCTTTGCTTAGTATATGGGCTATGTTGCAATGTTGATATGGGTATGTACTGGGTCAGAGGAAGAACAGTTGTTTGAGATAGGGACTTGGGACTGAGAGGAGGTTGCTGTGGTGAGAATTGTGAGGTTTTTATATATTCTCTTGACTTGGTTTTGAAGGAGAGCAAGAGAGAGATAGAGATGGGGAAGCTGATGTTGTGTTGTGTTGTGTTGTGTTGTGTTGTTTTGTTTTGTTTTGTTTGTTGCCTTCAGATGAAGGAAGAATGAGGTGGGGGTGGGATTGGGTTCATGAGACAAGCGTTTCTCCAAGTGACAAGGACAATTAACTAGGGTCTGAAACTTGGGGGATTTTTCACCTAGGAGCCAATTGCATACTGTGGAGCCCACACATGTGTATTTGGCCTACTGGTGGGGTAGGAGGATGGACACATCTAATTGTGTTAAAGGATCAGGTGTTGGGTATTTTCTAAAACCCAATAATTTAAAAAATAATAAATCTCAAGAGTCACTTGAGATTGGATGTGTCTTTTCCAATATTAGTTCTTTTCAAATAATTTGAATTTTGTGTCTTTTCAAATCTAAGTGTTTTATGTACTTTTGATGATATGTATCTCTTAGATCCATTTGAATGGATGTGACCCAATCCTAGGGGATGCTTTCAACATTATAAAATAAGGTGATTTGAAGTTTTCCTTAGACATTTTCAAAATGAGCACAATGAAGTGTTTTTTTAGAAGCATGTTGTCTAAGAGTATTTTATTCTCTTTAATTTTCACTTTGATTTTAAGGGAAATTCCATATTTCTAATTCTAGAGTGAAGAACTTGAATCAGAGTTGGGCGTTGTATCCTAGGGACAAAATTTCATCAAAACCACCGGCATGTGGGAAATTATTGTCTTTAAAAAAACATCTTAATCGGTATGCCTTGCCCATGTTTATTGCTTTCTTAGATTAATTTCTCACATTCATAATTATTCACTTTTATACACTAATTATTTATACTAATTATTTATTTGATTTTATGATTGTACCTTCTTCGTAAGTAATTTTCCCAACATCAGGCAAGGTGAAAAAGAAAAAGAAAAAGACAACCCCATCAAATTATCTCCACGGTTGGTTTAATAGCCATGAAGTGTTACTGTCATTTAACTACAAATATTTTTTAGATTCAATCAAAAGGTCATATCAATGTCAAGTTAGGCCTACTGTATATGATCAGTTTTTCTTTTCCCTAACTGAGGAGGCCGGGACCCCATCGAATCTATGCCGGTGGGAGGAGCCCTCGGATGAGGGAAGGAGATTTTGGGTGAGGTAGGAGAGCCATTGGATGAAAGAAGGAGACTTTAGATGAGGTGAGAGAGTCCCCGGGTGAGGAAAAGTAGCACGCTCAGAGGTCAATCCCTGATAACCAGGTGAGAACCGACACATCTTACCACTGGGATAAAACAAGGTCTCAATAATCAAGTGTTAGTGAGTGTGAAAGTGGGTTTAATCATACGAGGGAGGCCAAATGAGTCACGGGACTCTAACTAGTCTATTACATGATTCCCCTGAGTGGGATGTGTATAACTCACCGTGGAACCTACGTAGTGATGATCTGACCCATTAAAATTAAATGCATCCATCCAATAGCATATATATTCAATTTTACTTTGTTAGGATTTCATCCCATAGTAATTTAAACAGATGATTAATAATGTAATGTGTTCAATCTTATAGCGGGATCAAACCCTATCAAAGTAAAATTTGAAATATACCATTGGAGGGGATGACATTTACTTTGTAACAGTCCGGATCATCAGTAGGTGGGTCCTATGATGAGTTACACACATCCCACTAAGAGGAAGCATGCAATAGACCACTGAGGGGATAGAATTTTTCCTCCTTTTTTTTCTTTTTTTGGCTTTTTGGGCGAAGAAGAGAACTTCTCTTAAAAGCATGGTTTAAAACTATTTCCAACTTGTGCCCTTCAAGTTGGGTTGACTCGCGCGGTCTTGATCTATGTTTGATCTTAGGTAATGGCCTATATACATTTCTCACAGCAGGGGCTCCAAAAAGGGTGTATCTGGAGAGTCCTGGATTAAACTCCAACCTTTTGTATGGGATGTCATTAAATTAGTACCCCTCTTGTGCATGTACTTCTTTCTATATTAGTAGTAATGCTGCTGTCCTACCTTCCATATATAAGAGAGTGCCAGTGAGGGGTGTGTGAGAGGTGGATGCCGGTAGGATTTAAATCTAGTTTTTACTCATCCGAGTCAAAGAGAGTCGACTAGTTGATAGCTCATCATGTAATGGGGTGAATCCAACCAATTTAATGAGTTCAACCAAGTACTAAGTCAAATTCATTTTATAATTAGGGTAGCAGATTGCATTATAGTTGCAATTGAACAGGATTCGTTAATTAATTATTTAAAAAAAAATGTCAACCCTGACCTAAGCCAATAGTTAAAACTTAAAAGGGTCAAAAAGACCCTTGATTAACATGTCCAAGTTCAGGTAAATTGGGTGGACGTCCTGCAGTTATTTGTGTTAGGGCAAATCTGAGCCAGGGTGGCAAATAAAAAGCAATGCAAATAAACCCAACTCATTAATTCATTGAGAAAGAGATTTCAAGACTTAGAACCCAAACTAAAATTACGAGGGGTCAATCGAAACCCTGAAGTACAGGATTGGGTTGGTAGCTATGATGCCAAGATAGGGCATGAACACTTAGGGGACACATCATGAACATGGCAACAATACGAATTTTACATATAAAAATTGAAGTATCAAATATAATATAACATAATACATTGTCTATTTTGAAGTATCCATACCTTATAAATTAATAGATTGAGTAATAAAATTCGCACCCCGACTCTAAATGAGTAGAATCACATACTTTCTCTCAAATGAGATATATGGTGGTTTGCAATCAGTCATCTACTAAATATCAGGCTCATTTTACTTTCTACATCACATCATGTAGAATAATGAATTCGCCCTCTTTTTTTTTCCCTGTTTACCTATCAAATTCACTTCAACCTCGTATCTAGTGGATCCCACTAGCCCCATTATCATGCCACGTGCTTGCTTTGACACATTCATCACACAAGCAACACATTGCACAAATTCATCCTAATCACCCAATTTGACAATTCGTCCTGTCAAAGCTCACCTTCACCTGAAGTAGTTTGGTTGTCTTTCTCATTGAAAGTGATAATTAAACTATCCATCTCTCTAAGCTCTTATGAAAGTTTTGAATAATAACTTGGAGAACGAGTGCCATGACTTGGACTCTCTTCTTTTTCTTTATGTACATATATATAATTTTTATATATTGACCCAACAAAGATTAGAGTTTCATATTGAATAAATTATACCAGTTTTTTCTAATGACATCTGCTGGTTGGTTGTGAACAGGTGATTATCTTTACATTAGTATTTACTCTTTGTTTGATGGGACAAGGGGTCGACCTATGATGGTGATCCTACGTTTTGGGATCAAGTCCAACCTACCTTTATGGGGCCACTGAAGCCACTTGTATGTATGATGAATGGCCAGACATAATTGACAGTTCTTTTTTATATATTGGTTAAATTATAGTTTAATTCAATAATTATAATATATGAATCAAGAACATATAAAACATGAACGGTTGGATTGGATTTTTCTAGCTGTTTATGTTGGAAGCCCTATTTTAAAACATATAAGATGGTTAATCCGGAGAGGTAGCTCAGTTGGCTTAGGACCACGGTTTGTATCTGGAGGTTAAGGATTCGAAACTGCACTACCACATGGGGCGACAGGGGATTTACCCGGCTCTCCCTGGGCCCATAGGGATTATTCTGAGCCAAAGGGCTAGGACACTCTCCATTCATAAAATAAAAAATAATAATAAAAAATAAATAAAAAGAAATATAAAAAAACATATGAGATGGTCATTATCATCAAACGAAGAGCCATTGATCTGCAAGGATAGAAACCACTAGCTAGGTGGGTAGAATGAGAAGGGAACGACGTGACTTGGAGTCTGGAGTCTGGAGATGGTAAGAGTTTCATTTCATCCATTCCAATCACCTTCCAAATATCGAGTCCGGAGGATCCCCATGAGTGATCTCTCAAATGTGTCCCGTGGGAGGAAGGAGTGGAACCCACAGTGAGGCCCACCTAAATGAAAATCAAATTCGCTCAAAAATGAAAGACCGCCCATTTATGTGATGTTCTCAAGTTTTACTCGTAAACGAGTTGATCCTACCATAATGATATGCTTAATCTTACGGTAAGATCAACTCATTTTGGAGTAAACTTGAGGACGGGCCATGCCATGAACTAGATAGATGTTCATTTTGAGCGGCTAAGATTTTCATTAGGTGGGCCCTTTTATGGGTTTCTAATCCTTCCCCTCCTAGGATGCATGTGAGAGATCGTTCAAGGATCCAGACTCACAACGGTTAACCAACTGCATATATGAGTTTGATTTTTTTGCTCAAAACTCTGATGTCATATAAATTAGATCAATTGTTTGTTAAGAGTGGGATATGTAAATGGCACTTACATATGTAAAAGTTGCTGATTAAGATTTTAGACAAGTGAAAAACAATATTATGTTTGTTTGGAAGCACCATTTTTAAATGAGTAAACGTTGAATGAATATGTAAAATCTTCATATGTTTTCAAGATCGATGAATGTTTAAGATATGAAAAAAAGTGATTTGGGCTTTAATAGGTCAGTAAAAAAAGATTAAAATGATTTTGAATTAAATTTTTGGAGTGCATAGAAGTTGCACAAAATAAAATGCGTCAATGAAGGGACTTCATATCATAACTAAGGCTGTCGATTTGGCCACCCTATACTGAGTACCCAACCCAGCCCAATCCTCAAAAAGCCTATAAAATGAGGGCCTTTGTTTGTCTTAAAAATCTTGAGCTTGGATAATACGAGCTTAGCCCAACCTAGCTTGCTCCTCTTATTTTCTTATTTATATTTATTTACATAAAATATTAGTTTATAGGGGCATTCGGCGACAGGTCCCTAAATATTTCACTTTCTGGCCTTAGATCTACAAACTTTTTTCATAGCGTGGTAGGTCATTTTTCCAAATTTGAAGACATAAAATGTCCAAGTTACCCTTTCTTTAAAAGTTCTTATTTATTGAAAGATAAATCATATCCCTTAATTAGTGAGATATGCCATTAATAATGGTCAACTACAACTTAATTGGCCACAATTAATGAAAATCCTATTAATGAGATTTTCAAATAAATTTTAAAAAAGCACAAATAAATTTCAAAAAATGCAAATAAATATCAAAAGAACACAAATAAATTTCAAAAAACGCAAATAAGTTTCAAAAAATGCAAATAAATTCCAAAAGAACGTAGCTAAGTTAAAAAAGACTCAAATACATTTTAAAATATTCAATTAAATTTCAAAAAATGTAAATAAATTTCAAAAGACACAAATTAATTTTGAAAAGACTTAAATAAAATTAAAAAATGCAAATAAATTTCAAAAAACGCAAATACATTTACCAAAACTAAGATAAACCAATTTTCCAAATTTCAGAATTTTTTTCCAAAAACTCAAGTATATTTGCCAAAACTCAGTTAAATTTATTTCAAAAAACTCAAATAAATTTGAAAAGACACAAATAAATCTCAAAAACTCAGTTGAGTTTTCCAAAAACTCGGATAAATTTCACAAAAACTCAAATAAATCCCCATGCCGGATTCCTTTGTCTTCTCCGGGAGCGGTGAAGGCAAGTAGCGATGGGAACTGGTGATGGCAGTTCCTCCTCTTCTTCCTCTGTCAGTGATGACCGACCGGCCCTCAAACAGAGTTCGGATCCTCTTGGCCTCTTTTTCGTTTTCCTCGATGGATTCAATTTCAGGACTAGGAATCTCTTCGTTTCGAGGAGAGACTTCTTTGAATTGATCATCGATTTAATTGAGAAGAATTCCAGGGAAGAAATCCTCTGAGAAATCGCAATTACCTTAGACTACGCTGTCTTCCTCGAGAGGAAAATACTCAATGTCACTGAACCACAAGGAATCGGAATTCGGAGATGGATTTGAAGCTTCAATAATGGCGGAATCTTGGATCGAACAATGAGGTCTATTTGGTGGAGATCGAAATCGTCTATGAAGAGAAGAACTGGATTTGGAATGGATTGAAGGAAGCTTTCCCAGTCGATTTCTTCAAGAATGTCATGTTCCTGCTGCTCTAAGAGTATAGAGGGGTTTTACCTTGCCCTAGGAATGAGGGATAATGAAAGATTTGAAATTTTAAAATTCAAAATTTTATACATAAACAGTTGAAAGGATAAATCAGTCATGAAAAAGTCTGATGTGGAGTATCTAGGGACCTTTTGCCAAAATATGTCCAATTGTATAGACTATAAGTGATTGTAAGCTCCAAGTGTAGAGCCGCAATGTAATAATAAACTGGTGAGACCAAGTCGATCCACAAGGAGCAATGTAAATTAAGGTTCATCTTCAACTTGTACCTGTCCTAAATTAAAACTCTAAATATAGCCTAAAAAAAACAATCACCATTCCTACTTTTCAAAAATTAGATTAATTACAATCCAATGAAAATAAAACTTTCTAAAATTAAAATCATAAATCTAAAAGAATCTAAAAACTAAAGTTGCAGTAAAATAATACACAAGTTAAAACTTTCAAAAATCAAAAGTACCAAAAAGAAAACTAAGAAACTAAACTAGAAACAAAAGAAACCTAAGTTAGAAAGTTAGTTATGCAATGTATGCCATGAGATGCTGAAAAGAATTCTAAGTCTGAAAAACTAGTATGCTGGGCTGTTTTTATGCATGATTTTTCCTAATCAAATGCAACCTAAAGCTGAGTTTAATGGCGGGATTTTGAACTATAATGATGCATGATTCAAGTAAAAAAACAGAAGTGGGAAATGATCTAAAACGAATGAGATAGGAGTGCATAAACATGACCTAAAAACTAAAACTGTGCAGAAATTCTGCACACAGGTCAGTCCGACCAGCCATGTTTGAGCCACTGGTTCACCATCTTTCCACAATTATTTTTCTTGAAATTCTAGGTTTTGAAAGTACACTGATCAAACTTTAATTTTCCCAAGTTTCATAAAAAAAAATAATGTGTTTTGATCAGGTTTCTAATCACAAACTTTTCACTCAGAATATGTCATGAAATTTCTACAACAATGTGCAGAATTGTGCTCTTTATGTTGGAATCCGAATTTTCAAAAAATATTTGGCCAAGATTCTTCTTGCAAATCACTGATTTTTGTTATCATTTCAAGTCACAACTCTGATTCCAAATTTAAATTCAATTTTGAATACTCAAATAACCGACAACTTAAACATATCTAAACTTCACCAATATGAATATGCATGCAATGCTAACTAGTTCCAGCCATAAACTATGCAAAAATAAACATAAAATTGAATTGATCAAGAAAATAAGCAAAGTTCAAGAATTTAAATGTGTGGTGAAAACAAGAAAAGTAAATGTGTGGTTTTAGCAGAAATTTAAATGTGTGGAACAACATAAATTTAAATGTGCGAAAGTGTATTCTTCTCTTTCAAAATTCATTTCTAAGCGGGTTCATAAGTTGGATCATGCTCTTAGGGCACTTGGGTCATCAATCCAAACACCAACAAGTAAAGAACACAAATCAAGCACCATTCACCCAAGTACAAGAAAGAAAAATTGAATAGAGAAAGCAACACTTTTACTAATATGCAAAGTCTATACATAAGATAAAAAAAAAAAAATTAAACCAAGACAATTACATACTAGGATGAGAAGGCTCTTCTAGATGAAAAATCCAAGGGTGTAGTGTGATTTTTGGGCCAAATCTCCATAAGGACTTCAATGGAGAGAAAGCAAGAGGAAAAAGATGAAGTGTAGTAGTAGAAAGAGGTGGTCTATCTTCCCGTGAGAGGAGAGGGATGCCTATGCCTTCAATTTATAGATTTTTGCTCTCTTCCTTGGATTTCTTTCTTGATTTTTGAATTTCAAATCTATATTTCCATTGTTGGCTTTTCAAATTCTCCAAAATACCAAGATATATAGGTCCACCACGAAAGTTGTCATACCCTTAATCTCTCTCAAATTTCACCAATGTGGGTCCCATTCTTGATTTCTCCTACACAAATTGAAATAAACAAATTCAACAATAATCACACGTGAAGAATTTGAATGGATTATGCATGAGACCCTACTTGATGCATCCAAAATAATTGACTTTCCAAAAATAGATCTCTAAAAATGGCAAGTTCCATAAATTTATGCAAAAAGTGTGATTTTTGAGCAAATTATGCATGAATGCACTACAATTAATCCTCAATGCATAAAAAACATGATTTGACACTAAATGAAGCTCTTTAATATCAATAAGCCCTTAAAACGGCCCAAAATGTGTATAAAAATGTGTGGTTTTCGTGATTAATAAATAAGCCTTAGAGAAAAAGTTGTTGGACTAGAGGCCTTACGAGACCATGCTGAGGGACTTTGTTGACACAAAAAATGTCACTTTGCCTTTTCAACATCAAACGCTACATGGAGTCGCATCCTACCATAAAAAGGCAAACATCACTTCAAGCATCAGATCTTGTTAGAATCAAACAAGAACTGCAAGATACTTCAAAACAACCAAAAGAAGAGTACACATGAAGTTTCGGGCCATTTCAACTTCATTTAGCCTAACTTTACTCTTCCAGCAGCTGAACAGGAGCTCCCAGCGGCGATGAAGTCAGGGACCCTGACACACAAAATAGAGCACACAGTTGGCCTTAAAATGTCATTAGGAGGCTCTACATCAAATTCCAGGCCATTCCGACATGGTTTAGCCCAAAAAGAAAATAGCCGCAACAAAGTCAGCTCTCCCGGCGGCGACAATGTCAAAGAGATCAAATTTTCGATCAAAGTCAATGGATTGTCTCATAATACGTCCAAAACGCTCCATGTCAAATTTCAAGTCAAACCAACAACGTTTGACCCTCCATCAACCCTCGAGCAGCGAAATCAAGCCTCTCGGCAGCGAGAACTACCGAGGTCATCACTCATCAAACAAAGCACATGGGTGGCTTCAACATGCTTCCAAAAGGCTACACGTAAAATTTCAGGTCATTTCGACAACATTTGACCCAGTTTTGACGCTTTGAAACAAAATCAAGCCTCTCGGCGACGGAGCTCCTCAAGACTATGACATTCAAATCGGAGCTAATGGATCGTCTTAAAATGACTCCAATAGGCTCCCTGTCAAATTTCAGGTCAATCAGACATCGGTTGACCATACATCAAAGCGCGACATCTTTCTCACGACAAAATCAAGTCTATTGGTGACGGGACCCCACACGGCTTCAAAACTCAAACGAAATCCCATGGTTGCTCCTATTTACTGCGCAGGAGACTTCACCTCAAAGTTTAGGTCATTCCAACATCAGTTGACCTAGTTTTGGCTTATAACAGCAAATCGGCAACAAAGTCTTCGGCTTTTCCAGAAAATAGGAAACTTTGTGTTTTGATTTGCACGAATCGAAAAAACCTCCAAAAAAAAAAAAACCGAAAACCAGCGACCAAAAGGGAGAAATCCCCATGGTCACTGGTGACGGCCATGGCCCATGGTCGCCGGATTTCGCCCAAAAACCCACTTTTCTTGGTTATTTTCGCGTTTCGAGATTATTGGCCCTTGTGATTTTCCAAAAATTTGATTTTTTGAGCATGAAATCCATCGATCTTCGTTAACATCACGGATTGATCGTAGCCCCAAGTGCAAGGCCGCGATTGTAGTAATAACTGGTGAAACCGGATCGATCCACGGAGAGTTTATTTATCGCAACACCTGTTCTAATAAAAAAAACTAGTTCTAGCCTAAAAAAAACTATACAAATCAAATTTTCTAATTGAATTAAAAATTAATTACAAATCTGAAATATTAATTACAACCAAAGAAAATTAAAATCCTAATCTAGAAACCTAATCTAACCACTGCATCACCATAAGATTTATTAGCCCAACCAATTGCAATAATTGTTAAGGTGCATAAAATAAAGAATAAAATAAAATAAAAAAAATCAGAGAATAAAGAAATTAGATTTTAATTCTAAAACTTTGCAATAATTACTTTGCTTAATGCCATCAAGAAAAATCAAGACCACCGCACCAAGTGCGCACTGTCACTACGCACAAAAATTCAATGTTGACTCATTGGTGAAGACCAAGACCCCATAAACTTGATTTATTAATGAAAGACCCATTACAAGCAAATAACCATTACAAAATTCTTTTAATAAAAATAAAGTGCTTCCAACCTTACCATAGACATAAGAAACACTAAACAGAGGAGAGGGACTCGCAGTCTTGAACGGCGATCCAACCGGCTCTCGTTTCGCGATCTGAAATCCAAACAAGGGAAGATGATTTCAAGGATGATCCGATGGTGGAGTGACGATAGCAACGGCGGCGGCGTGACGGCGTAGAAATCCAAGTGGTAGTGTGCCTTAGGGAAGGCCTTGGATGAAATATTGATGGAAGGAGGAGAGATGAAGAAAAATTAATGGAAAAAGGGGGAATTAGAAGTTGTTGGTCGTCCAAGGTGTGAGGGGGAGATGGTATTCACGTCCAGCAACTTTTTGGCTCTTTTTATATCTTTTTGATAGCTTGGGTTCCAAGGTTTTGATTTGGGTAAGGATTAGTAGTGTGGGGTCCAAGTTGGATTAGGATTAGGAGGGTTTTTTAGAGAGATTCTAGGGGTTTTCCATCTTGTTATCTCCTTGGATTTCTTGGCACATAATCCTACTAAAAATAGGATTCTTTATGTCTCACACAACTTCCTCTCTTGGGCCCACTTCAGATTTAGTTCAAATCTTGAAACAATATGGGCAGCCCCTTTCTTGGACGTTTTTTATCTCCTTGGAGTGGTGTTGGACGTGCAACACTTCTTGGGGAGAATTCTTGGTTTGCAAACTTCAATCTTGAGGCCTATCTTTTAGGAGATAAATTTAGCTACAATCTTGCACTCTTTCAATTTTTTTCCAACTTGGATTGCTTAGCAAGATTTCCAATCTTTTGAACTCCTCATAGCTAGAAAAACCTCTTAGCATGGCCCACCTTAAACATCTCTTCAAATCTGAATTTAATTTCATCCCAAACATGACATAGGAGTGGGCCATACTTGGAAAAATGCAATCTTGAACTATCTCATGCTTGGACGTCCTCTCCTTGGCTTGATTTTCTTTTGCAATTTTTCTTCTTCTTTGTTTGGCTTGAATTGAATCTTAGCCATCCATCATGACATGTAAGCAATATTTGTTGGAGAGTAGATAGGACACCTCATCATCTCATGGCCCACAAATTTGGAACTTATCTTCAAGAGATTAAGTCTGATTTTTTTTCTTGCATATGAGAGCGGACCCTACCATGGACGCCCCTACCTTAGAATCCATGCCAAAGGAAGGTGGGTCCATGGTGCATTTGATTCATCAATTCTCTTCCGTGGGCCCCGATTTTTGAAATTCCCTACAAAAATAAAAGCAAAGATCAAAGAATAATCTAATCATATAGGTAAGGAATTATGCAAGATGCGGGCCTAATTCACACTAAATAAATGCATAAAATGTCACCATTTTATCAAGTTTTCTTCAATTAAATCAATGGTACAAAGAAAATTCATCATTTCATGTGTGAATAAAAAGTTATGGGAAATTTTTGACTTTCAATGCCAAAAATAGAGAAATTCATGATTTTATGTGAAAATGCAATTTTTTTAATGAATTTTGACTCAAATTCAAATTTTGATGCTCAAAGCATAAATTCATAATTTTTTTACTAAAATGGTCCATGATTTGATGATTAAGTTCTTAATTACTCTAAAATGATGAGGAAATTCTACATTTTTAAGGACTTATCACGGATCCACCGCCAAAATCATTGGATCATCATCGGATACTTCAAAATCGTCAATCGGCCAACCAAGAAAGCATACTTTCTGCCCGATCGATCGAGAAATTGACTGGACAGATGTTATCAGCCCACTAGTATCAATCAATGTCTGAAGTTGCATTGTCATCCGACATCAAACAACATGTGGATCCATCGGCGATCATCACAATAAGAATTCCAAAAGACGCGACGCAGCCTGCAACTTTTCGAGCACCCTGGCGATCACTTAATACAGTTAAATGACTTGTTTTACAACAAGTTAATGCGATCATTAACTCATTATTTTGGATGGCTCAATCAGAAGCAAGGAAAAAGGAGTTACAAGTCCAAGCAATCATGGCATTAAATCATGTAACTCCTCTTATCATGGAGTTTTAAGGCAATTAAATGCCCATCATTCTCCATCGACCAATCAAAAGCTAAGAAAAAAGGAGTTACAAAATCTTGAATTAAAAACATGTAACTCCTCCTATCATAGAGCATTAATGCAGTCAATGCTCATAAACCCTCCTAATAGCCACCAAAGGCCTATAAAAAGGGGGTCATTCCAAGAAATACGGAAAAATCCAGAACTTCTGCAACAGTCACTGCAACAATCTCTCCTCCGTCGAAGAGACTCTGCAACAAACACCACAAGGTGACTGAAGTCCCTTGGGGGGCCACCCCCCTAAGGTCCTCCCCTTCTAGCCACATGGCTAGACTTGGCTTTTCGGCCAGTCTACTCTACTTTTTATTGGATATAGAACCTCCCCTCAGGTCTTTATCCTCTAAAAATATGAGGTCCAAGCCAAGCCAAGGAATCAAACCATCCTATGTTCTCATCTGAATGATAATGGCGAAGTCAATACACGACTTGCGACCGTCAATCTGAACGAGTCCCCACAATCTCTTAAGAAGTTAGAATTCATTTTCTTGCTTTTCATTGTATTTTGTATTTTTTTAAAGAGATAAAAAAATCACAGCTCTTGTCTTTACATTTTGATGAGATTTGTAAATCGTCTTTCATGGCAAAAATCACCTTCTACGGCAAAATCGCCTGTCACGGCAAATATAAAAAAATCGCCTTTCATGACAAAAATCTTGTCTCTTTTTTTAAGTATATGTGCAATGAAAAATTAGAAAAAAAGTTGATTTCCTTTTCTACTTGTGAAGGTGGATCTCTGGATCACCAATTCTAAATCCCAAGTAGAATAGAAAATCCGACATACCCATATAAAAATGTTAATGCTCGCTTTCCTCTGTCGACCCCCAGTATCCCCAGGGCAGAAGGAGAGAAAACCCGCGTCCATTAAGTTTGCATACCGGATGGGACACGTTCATTTGGGAACATGATGCGTAGATTCTTTGACTCATTTCTAGTTGGTGGCCTATGTCGGATCTTGCATCTAAAAAAAACATGATAAGGGATTTTTTTTGGAAATTTCTATCTTTGAGTTTATTTCCATTCTTTCTCGTTTCAAAAAAAAAAAATTGATTCCTTATTTTGGATTCAATTTTGAGAAACCTTGATCATTTTCCCTTCGGACTTGATAGCTCACAGAAATGTTTGTAGCTATCGTTCGTATTGAGGAATGGCCCATCTTTTCTCTTTGATGAGTCCGATAGAGATATTCAAAAAATAAAAAAAAATATGATTTCAAACTTTTCAAGTCTTTAAAAAAAAACACAAATTTTTTTTTCAGTTTTCTCTCTTTTGGATTTAAATTTGAGAAACTTTGGTTCTTTCCTTTTCGGACAATAGCTCGGGGAGATTGTTTGTGGCTAACGTTCGGATCAGGAGGGGCCATTCGCTCTCTTTGATGGGTCCTTTAGTAATCTTTCAAAAGAAAAAAAAAAACAAACAAAAAAATTCAGTTTTCTCTCTTTTGGATTCAATTTTGAGAAACATTAATCCTTTCCCCTTCAGACTTGATAGCTCGCAGAAATGTTTGTAGCTATCGTTCATATTGAGGAATGGGCCATCTTTTCTCTTTGATGAGTCCAATAGAGATCTTCAAAAAATAAAAAAATCTGATTTCAAACTTTTCAGATCTATCAAAGAAAAAAAAATAAAAAAAATTCAGTTTTCTCTTTTTTGGATTCAAATTTGAGAAACTTTGGCTCTTTCCTTTCAGACAATAGCTCGCAAAAATTGTTTGTAGCTAACGTTCAGATTAGGAGGGGTCATTCACTCTCTTTAATGGGTCCATTAGTGATCTTTGAAACAAATAAAAGGGGAGGTGAAGAACACTAAGGTTGTACCAATTGCATTCTTTGACCAAAGTTGATTTAAGAAGAGCCTTGTCCAGAGTGAGGAGATAATTATACTGTTCTAGACAAGAGTCCTCCAAACTAGTTCATTAAGTAATCCTACCCTTACTTGGGGGCTGATGTATCAACTGAGGTTTCATAAGACGAAATCGGGAGACCTCGATGTATTCTTCAACCTCTAAAAAAAATCTTCAAAAAATTTTTTCTAAAAATTCTTCAAAAAAAATCTCTTAAAGAAAAACTTCTGTCACTTTTGAGTTCAGATTTGAGAAATCTTGGTTTATTCCTTTCAGATAAAAGCTCATGGAAATCGTTTGTAGCTTGCATTCAGATTGGAACACCCCTTGCTCTCTTTGATGAATTCGATTTTGACCTTTCAAAATAAAAAAACATCCATCATTTTTGGATTCAAATCTGAGAAAACTTGGTTCCTTCCCTTTCGGACAATAGCTCGTGGAAATCGTTTGTAGCTTGCGTTCAGATTGGAATACCATTTGCTCTCTGTTATGAATCCAATCTTAGCCTTTCAAAAGATCTCATCTTTTGTCCATTCCAAGGATGCGATTTGCAACATTTGTGCTTAGCGGTGCTAGTACGCCCTTTCGGGTCTACTGTATTCGCGACCGACACATTTGTACCTCCAACCTTATATCATCTTACCTCGAGTGAGCTTCGCTTCTCAGTAATTTGAATTAAGGTTTACAATTGGTTTTAACAGTCACTGGAACACTCACTCTGAACCTACTATACTTGCGTTTAGAATAATTGTACCCTCTATAGCTTTTTGCCTTCTTCACCTCGCTTGGGTCGGGCCATGTCCCTTCGAGCAATTTGAAAAGACAAAACCGTAGTTCTTTTTCCATTTATAATCATCATATTCTTGTGATTACTAATGGATGTGGTCTTGTTTCAAAAGTTTTTCCAAACTAACAATGGCAGCTTCATTAACCATCACCTTCGATGATTCAAGAGAAGCAAAACAAGCACACTCACAAGCGCCCTGCCAGCTGCCGAAGTGTCATCTCCCTCGGCAACTTTCCAAACACCAGGTCGACCTCTACTCCCCGGACCATTGTCTTTGGGTCGTTGGGACCATTCCCACTCCCCGTGAAAGAAACTGCACTTGCCAAGAAGCAGAAAACTGCCCCTAAACGTGTCACTGCCACGACACCAAGAGCAATTTCCAAGAAGCCTGAAGCCTGCGGCACACCCATGAAACCTCAACCTGCAAAGAACCAGGTCTACCCCAAGACCTTCACCAAAACAAAGAAGGTCCCAAACATCTACAAAGCCAGTATACCTGGCCCCTCTCAAGGAGAACCGGTTCTATCCACTCACCTACATGAAAGAGGAGAGACCTACCCTCCACCAAACAACAAAATCAGCTTAGCATGAGCCTGCTTGCTCTTACAAGCCCAAAATCAAGTCATGCATTACAAGGCCTCTGCGAAAACGTGCCAAGGCCTGCACCCTACAGTTCGACCCTTCATCTCAACAGGGGCTAAACTCGCAAAATTCAAAGCCTTACTGGGACAGGTTAAGGACCGCGTCCAGATCCTGCCCATGCCAAACTTCAGAGAAGATAAGCTCAACTGCTGCACAATAGGGACTACATCCTTCATTGCTAAAGCCCAGCTAGAGCTAACTAAAGCTCAAATTGCTCGTCGCAAATGTCGTCGTGCGGCGTATCGACAAAAGAGACTAGAAAAGCAAAGAACCCAGCATTCTACTCTTCAAGTCTCTAAAAAATGGGTCGAAAAAGAAAGGCCCGACCAAGTTGCTGCTGTCCATATGGTTGGAAAAACCAGAAAACGCCAGAAGTCGGCGACTAAAATTCATGTCAGACGACCAGTGACTCGCAGCGTCTCCCGGACATGAAGACATCATAAAGATTCTCCTGCTCCTTTAAGCCAAGGACATCGGAGTAACCATTCCTTGGGCTCTTCATCTAAAAAAAGGAACTCCAGCTCAGTCACCAGGATGATATCCTCATTCGACTCTTGAAGGGTGAACATCCTGGTTACAAATTTTGAGTAACCTCTGCTGAATGATGACGTGGCCGCACGCATCCAGCAATTGGAGCAAGGACAACAGAGAATAGAGGCTCTAATGGAAAACCTCCTTCTCACTTTCCAATGCCCGCCAAATAATGAAGTCCCTCTAATTGATGAAACAAATGGAGGAGATGATGAGTCACGCGCCCTTACCAAAAAGGACGTTGACGATATCCTCGCCAAAGCAAAAGAAGAGGATACACTAAAGGAACACGGAATCAAGCCACCATACCCCTTATGGATGGACTCGGTTCCGTTCCCTGCAAAGTTCAAACAACCTCACTCCAAACATACACAGGGCAAGGTTCAGCCAGACAGCACGTCATCCACTTCAAGATCCTGACATGAGCTATCGCGGATCAAGATGCCCTCAAGATCCATCTCTTTGCAAGTAGCCTAAAAGGTACGGCCTTTGATTGGTACTCCACTTTGCCGGAGGATTCCATTCAAAATTGGACTATGCTAGAGACACGCTTTCTGACCCATTTCAAATGTGAGGATCATCCTATTACTATGGCTCAGCTCTGCAGCTTAAAATAGGGAGAGAATGAGTCAACATACGACTTCATTCACAAGTGGAATGTGATGGCGTATAAATGCTTAGATGTGCTGCCACAAGCGTGCTAGTCGACATTTGCCGTAACAACATGAGAGCAAGGATCCACTCCATGATCATCGGCAATAAATCAAAGAACCTGGGAGAACTCCTAGAAGCATCCATGGAGGCTGAAACGGTGATCAAAGACCTCAACAGTCAGAAATCATCAAAGAAAGAGCCGACCGTCATTACAACCTCAAAGCCAAAGAAAAAGGAGGTTCTCAATGTGCAAACCAAGTCAGCTCCTCAGCCGCCGAAGAAACCTGAAAACAAATCTACATGTAAGGAACCTGAACTCTCTAATGCCTTCAAAGAACGAGTAGAGAAGAAATACCCGTTCGATGAAGATATTGAAGAGATTTTCGAGGCTCTCTTAGCAAACGGCAAACTCACCTTGCCTGACCCCAAAAGACCGAGAGATGTTGGCAAAACCAACGATCCTCGATATTGTCCATACCACCAAATGATCTCGCATCCT
This sequence comes from Persea americana, assembly GCA_029852735.1. Lineage (NCBI taxonomy): Eukaryota > Viridiplantae > Streptophyta > Magnoliopsida > Laurales > Lauraceae > Persea > Persea americana. The sequence continues at coordinate 26,773,794 of CM056818.1, read as the reverse complement.
CTCAATCAATGTTTCTTTGTGAGAGAGAAAATCAACGAGATGTGGAAAAATGTAGTCATCACCTTTGACAAAAACTATGGGTCTGCCTCCGTTAACAAGGTGTCATGTGGACAAACATCAAGGTCACCAAATGAGAAGATCATTACTTCCTTCAAGGTGATAAAAATTACTCAAACGTCCCAAGAGGTGGTCCCTTGTCCAACACCAGACGGACAACCTATATGGGTGCATCCCGATCTCTTGGAAGATAAAAACTGGGAGGTTGTCAAAACAAAGCCGACGGCTCAACAGCGAAGGCAAGCCAGGAGACAACTCCATAAGCTTAAACAGCAGAAGAAAGCTCAGAAAAAATAAGAAATCCGTGAAAAGGCAGAGACCTCCTCTACCGCTTCACTGGGGGCAACAGAAGAGTCCTTTCCCAAGACTTCAAGGGCGGCAAGAAAATTCACCCTCGGTGATTTCATGCCATCACAGGGGGCATCATACTCTTGCAACTCGGTAGTCAGATTCTCCACAGATGGATACGAGTCCAGTGACACCGATGAGTGGGAGGAATCCCTTGAAACAGGAAAATACCTCTCCGACGAAGAATAGATTCCCGGATCTCACCTTATACCAGTAATTTGGTATAACCCCTTACAGCCATAGGGATCCTGGTCTGATGATGAAGAATACAAAGAGGCTGTTCAAGAAAATGCTGTTGACCCAGCACCCGCCAATGCTCTAGTGGAACCCAACCATGATGAACCACAAGGAACATACAAAGAAGAAGATTTGGCTCCTATGCCCAATCTTGAAGAATATACGAGTATCTTGCAACGTCTTGCCATAGAGCAAGAGTGAGATCGCATCAATCAGCTTTGTCACAATCAAAATCCAGAATCGGAAGACCCGAAAAATCTGCAGGTACCTCCTCTTGTAACTCCCAAAAATGAAGAAAGCTGCTGGATTGGTGATCCTCTTACATCTGATGATGAGTTTGATTCCCAACGGTCCATTCTAGGAATAACTCCTATCAAAGCAACCTGCAATGTGATAGTTCGGGATGATAGTTCCTCTAAAGCCTCATCTACCGAAGACACATACTCTCATACCACATCTGGTAATATATCTTCCGGGCTACATCTTCTCAGGTGACTTCCACTGAGATATCACCTTCTCAGGCTTTCTCTCCTAAAACTGTGACATCGGAACTCGTGCCTCTTCCAACTGATCATCTTAAAGAAGCTCCGGCTGATGAAGTCTTCTTCAATGAAAACCCGATCAACTGGTCCCAGATATCCAACCTCATAAGTGATGTCTAGACCGATAAATTACTCAATAAGGAAGAAAAGTTACTGGATGTTGTTCATGACTTGTTCTCTAAAAATGCTCCGTGCAACGCAATCACTAAGGACGGCAATGCTACCACAGAGACGTCTTCAGCAAATGAGAAGGATCAACCCTTGATCCCGATGGTGATCTTCCAAACAAAGACCCTTCTCAAGAAGCACTCGAAGTAAGCAGTCAAGCTCCCTTCATGATCTCTCTCAAAACATCAAAGCCTTTGGTCATCATAACCAAAGCAAAGAAGACAAAACAAAAGACTGGAGACAAGTTCATTGTCTCCTTGGTATTGATCATGCAAGACACTGACTCTGATTCAGAAACAGAAGAAGAAGATACCGCATCTTCCATCTTCCACAATTCTGAAACATCCTCATCACGCCCAGTACTTGAACCTTTCGAAGGAAGGTATCTTGTACCAAACTTAAACATCTCTCTTGCAACACGGTGGGTGAACCCATCGAACAAGAAGGTGATGACTTTGAGTCTTCCTTGATGGAGAGTATCCACCACATACCGGATCTCAATAACACTCTTGATGATCCAAACCCCACAGAGTCATTCAAGAAAGGTGACCTTGTGTTTGCGGTTAAAAAGCCATCGATTCTCATTCGTACATCTAAAACTAGCGATCAATGAAGATGGAAAGGGCCTTATATCATTGACAAAGCCTTCTCCAATGGAGCATATGCTTTCTTCAACTTCAAAGGAGACATGTTTATGTTGCATAACAAATTTCTAAGGCGTTGTTCTTAAATCTGCATCACTATCTGTTGTCCAACACAATTTACCTGATTTCGAGGATCAACCTCCTAAAGGTCCTTGTCACAAAAGTAGGTTCCCTCAATGCCCGACTAGCAAAATGGTCAATCCTTCTGTCACTGTTTGATATTCAGTATGTACCATAAAAAGCAATCAAAGGCCAAGCTCTAGCAGACTTTCTCGTTGAGCATCCATTGCTTAAGGATTCTCCACTCAGGGATGATATCCCAAATGAACTTGTCTACAATGTGGAGACCTCCTCATCAAATGCTTCCTGGGGCATGTACTTCGATGGGGCGATCAGGACAAATGAAAAGGAAAAGCTGATATCGGGAATTGGCATCTTCTTTGTTAGTCCCGACAAATACATGATTCCATATGCATTCTCGCTATCGGAATCATGTTCAAACAATGTAGTTTAATACCAAGCTTTGTTCGTAGAATTGGAACTCGCCCTCGAATCTGGCATCACCATGCTAGAAGCCTTTGGGGACTCTCAATTGATCGTTAACCAGATGAACTAGAAATATGAAATCAGGAAGCCTGATCTGTTGCCTTACTACAACAAGGCGTAATTGCTTAGGCAAAAATTTGACATCTGTCACATCACCCACATCCTTAGAGGTGAAAACATCCGTGCAGATGCCATGGTCGGACTTGTTGCTTCTATGGTAATCTAGGAAAGGGAAAACATGCAAATTACAGTGAGTGAAAGAAGAATCCTCCCTCCTCTCAACACACACCAAGAAGTTGCTGAATGCCACCGAGTAGTTGGAAGTCTGATCTCCATCCTTAGACCTCCGATCGGCTACTGAAGGGATCCGTTCATTGATTATATTATGTTCGGAATCCTACTTGAAGATCCAAAAGAGCAGGCAAGCATCCAAAGACGAGCCCCAAACTTTCATTTGGATATTCATTCAAAAATGCTTTACAGAAAATCCTCCAATGGAGTACTTCTGCGCTGTTTGTCACAATAAGAGGCCGAAGAAATTCTCAAGGAAGTTCATGCTGGTCTTTGTAGAGCCCATCAGGCTGGGCCTAAGCTCTACGATCAGATAAAAAAGGTTAGGTTATTATTGGCCTACCATGATAGCTGACGCAATGCAATTTGCTAAGTGCTGCCAACAATGTCAAGTTCATGAATATTATGTCCACATGCCTCCAGAATGGCTATATCCTATAGCGATCTCATGGCTTTTCGAAGCCTGGGGTATGGACATCAAAGGTCCTATCTCTCCCCCATCGAGCAAAGGTCATCGTTTCATCTTCGCTGCTACGGATTATTTCTCCAAGTGGTCAGAAGCATTTGCACTCAGTGAAATGAAAACCTCATCAATCATTCAATTCTTGCACACTAACATTATTTGTCGCTTCGGCATACATATCTAAAAGATTCATGCATGATAATGGGCTATAATTCCGGAATCACAGATTTTACAGGTTCTGCGACAAATACAAAATCCAAAGTTGTCATTCGACTCCATATAATCCGGCAGCGAATGGACTAGCAGAAGCCTTCAACAAGATATTCTGAAAAATCCTCAAGAAAATGGTCTCTAGTCACAAAAGAGACTGGGGCGACAAACTTTGTAGACCTATCGAACTACGGTTCGATGACCAACCCGTAGCACACCATTCTCCTTGGTCTATGGATGCGAAGCTGTTGTCCCTTTGGAAGTACAAATTCTTTCCTTAAGGGTATCTCTGCAAAATGACATGACGCAAGAAAGCAATGTGAAGTTGAGACTCCATGAGCTGGATAATCTCGATGAGAGACGGCTCGAAGCTCTACAAGCATTGAGCTTTACCGAGCATGCATGGTAGGATCTTTGGACAAGAAGGTCAAGCAATGCGCCCACAAAAAGGGTAACTTGGTTCTTGCAGTAAAAAGGCCAATGGTTTTCGCCCACATATCCAAAGCCAAATTCGAACCAAAATGGGAGGGGCCCTACGTCATCGACAAAGTCTTCTCCAACGGCGCATACTCTCTCCTAAACATAGAGGGTGACAGATGTATGTTGCCCATCAGCGACAAGTTCTTAAAACGGTACTACCCTTGAAGACTTCTTGCACAGGGTCAGAGCGTTACCTGCATGGCCAAAGCCTATTCCTAGGTACTTACTCGTCAAACCCACTCTTCTTGGAATTTTCATCCTTACGTTGAAATTTCTATAAAAAAAAAAAACCAAAACAATGCTTGCTTTCATCGTTTCATTGTTCAAAAAAGAATCAAATCCAAAAACCCAAGTTTAGGAGCATCTTCCCTAACTTCACCAAAATTTTCGATCCTTGAACCGAAAATTCATTGTTTGAAACAAAAATCAGGACTTAGGGATTTCTACCCTAGTCCACCCCAACTTTTAACACCAAAGATGGTTTTGAGTCAAAATTTAGGACCCTCGTGTCTTCAAACAAAAATGGTTTCTCAAAAAACCGCGGGGAGGTGACGTTCAATCGATACTCGCAAAACCCAAAAATCGGAAGGATACGAACCACATTCGATACTTCCAAAACCTCAAAATCGCAAGAAAGCGACACCTCGTCGATACTTGCAAAATTTCAAAAAATCGTGGAGACGCAACATTCGAGTTGATATCCACAACGAAAATTTCAAAAAAACCTCAAATTTCAAAAATTGTTGGGAAGCGACATTCAGTCGATACCAGTAAAACAAAGTTTTTGAAAAAGCAAGGAAGCAAAGCTCAGTCGATACTTGCACCCAAACCGCGAGGAAGCGACATTCCATTGATACTCGCAACCAAATGAGCAAAGAGGCGACATTCGATCGATACCTACAAAAACATTCAGCAGGGAGGCGATGTTCAGTCGTTACTTGCACCCAAATCCGCGAGAAGGTGACATTCCATCGATACTCTTAACTGAATGAGCAAGGAGACGATATTCCATCGATACTTGCAATACCATTCAATAGGGAGGCGACTCTTAGTCAATACTTGCAATTTTGAAAACCAAAACTTCAACTTTTATGCCAAAGATCCGGCTTTTATGCCACAAATCTGGCTTTCATGCCAAAAAGCCGGGTTTTATGCCAAAATTAAAAAAATCTAGCTTTCACGCCAACAAACAAAAACCTGTCTTTTATGCCAAAATTTTTGCCTTTATGTAAAAAACCCTGCTTTCATGCAAAAAACAAGAATTTGGCTCTCATGCCATAAAACCAAATTTCGGCTCTCATGCCACAAACAAAATTTCAGATGTCATGCCACAAACAAAATTTTGGCTTCCATGCCTCTAAACCTGGCTTTCAAGCCAAAAATAAAATTTTGGCTCTCATGCCATAAAACCCAAAAGTGGCTTTCACACCACAAAATTCGGCTTTCATGCCATCTCAAAATTCGGCTTTCATGCCACAAAATCTGGCTTTCATGCCGAAACAACCTTTTGAACAAAAGATTTTCACAAAATGACAACATTTTGATCAAATTTTCAAACAAACATTCCCCTTTAACTTTTGCTTATTGTTATCAAAAAGAATTTAAGTGAAACGAAGGAATATAAAAAGGAGAGATGCCAAAAATATTTATCCATGGAAGTTCCAAAGAAAAGATGAAGAGAGTTTGTTACAAAAGAAATCAAGAGCTCAGTCTAACATGGTTTTCACCCAAAGATTCAGCTCGTCAAGCAGACTTTTGGCATTAGCCTCCAAAGCTTCCAGACCACGCTTCTTTAAAAGCTTGCCATAAAATGCGGCAGAACGTCGCGACCCATCTTCAGCACGAAGAAGCTCTTCTCAGAGAATTTGCAATTGTTCATATTCCTGAGTCTTCCTTTGGAGATTGTTGTCAGCTTCTTCAACCTGGAGAATCAAAGTCCCCTTTCTAGCACGAGCTTCCACTTGGCAGTAGCTTATTATTCCAATAGCTCAAGGCACTGTCTGGCCTCAAGGACCTCCCTATCAAGACAGTGCAGGTCCTATGTTAGCTCAATGATAGCCAACTCGGTGACGTTCCTCTCCCGAACAAATTTCTTCCGAGTTAGCGAGATCTCATCCAAATCAGATTTGACATCGCCTGAAGGCTTCAAAAACATCTCATTGAAGAAGTCACTATTTGGAAAGCTCTTGGTTTCAGTCCACTTGTTGTCCAGTGTGATGACTTCATCAACAAAAGCCTTAGCACTTGCAATGTCTAGACCGACCTCTTCGCTCTCAGTAAGAATGTTATACACATGCTTGATCATGCCAAACCCAGCTTCCAAATGACCAGAAGAGAGAGTTTGGACCCAGGAACTCAAGACGCTCTTCAATACTCTCTTTGCATATTGAAGAGACGGCCCAGATGAAATCTCACCCCACTCCATCGACCAATTGCCTGCGTCATGCCTCATTGGAGGAATAATCAATAAACTCTTTCCAATCAAAGACGCTGGCGAAGGAATCTCATCATAAGGTCTCACCTCTGTTGCACCAAAACTGGTAGAAGAAGCCCCTACCTTAGGTTCAGTTGCAAGCACCCCCTGTCTTGGCCCTGAGGATGACAAAAGAACTTCTCTTGTCGCTTCACAACCTACCAGCAAAACACAAAAAGGTATGAATATGATCATGTTGAAAAGTTATTATCATCAGGGTTATTACTATAAAATACCTTATTCGACGACCGGCGGAATACTCTTTGCCCCCATGAACTTATTCGGAGCATCGTCAAAAGTTGCATCCATGGATGGTTCAAAATCGTCAGAATCTTATGGCAAGTCAACTGGCAAGAAAACAAACAATATGTCAGGAAACGATGGCATAAAGGAAAAAAGGTAAAGTAAAAGAAATCATACCAGATGAAGGTTTTGGAACCACTTCAGAGTCCATTGGTTCTTCTTTAGATGCCACGACCAGATCCGTCACCGCCTCATCGGCCGGAACCTCAAGCATCACCAAATCATCATCTTCTGCTAACAAGAAAGAAAGCAACGGATAAAAACAAGAAATTCTACATAAAAGAAAAGAAGCGAAAAGAGAAAGAAGGAGGATCATACCATCACCAATGATCTCTTCTTCTCGGCTCCTCTTTTCCAGGGGCTCGGCAATATCTTTTGGCACCTCCTCAACAATGGTGAGAGGGATTTCCAGATCGAGAGAGTCTTTGTGCAGTCTCTTATCACGGCGCTGTCCTCTTTTCCTCTTACCTCTAGGGGTTGGCTTGCTTGAAGTACCTGCCCCGCTATCAAAATCAAGCCTCTCACTAGAGCTCTCACTGTATGGTCTACTCTTGCCAGTGGACTCCATGGAAGCCTTTATTCGCTCGGCTTGCATCCAAGCATCGATTTTTACCTCCTCCTCCTCCAGCTGTTTCAAGACCTCACCAGGAACTTCTTGTACAGCTTCAAATCTGATGATGTTCTGTTCATCGAGAAAGCCTATCTTATGCTTCTCTCCAGAAAGGAAAGCCAGAACTTCCTCTTGCCGGATGCCATATGATCTACTAAGACCCTTCCTGGAAGACTGCTTTACATCGAGCTCCTTCTTGGAAAGCCCCCGGTACACCGAAAAGCTCTCCACAAACCACTTCGTAAAGCCGGCAATCTGGAAAATGGGCAACTCAGGATAAGAGATCATGGCAGTAGTGTCCTTCGCACTATAAAAAGCCCGTACATTCCTTCCATCCCGTAAACCTCCAAAGCGCATCACCATGCTCGAATGCACTCCAACAACGCCTTAAGAGAAGCCCAACTGCAGCGCGAAACGCGAAACGCGATGGGACATACGACTGGACGTCGACGAAAAGATGTCTACGTTACACCATTGTACCAACACGTATGTTGAAAAGCCAACCCTTCTCTGCGTTGGTCAAGAGGTAATGTCTTCCCAACCCTGCCCTAGTGGAGTCACGAGAGACCAAAAATTCAAAACCCTTCTTCCACAAATCTGGAAAAAGTTTCACCAAAGACTGCCCTATCTCGATTTCCCTAAACCGTCGAATCCTCAAACGGGCAGACAAAAGTGATTCAAAAACGGCTATCCCTCTACCCAAGTGAATCACAAATGGGTCATCATCCCGCGCAACGCCCAATCGGTGGAAGGTAGGACAGTGGTACACATACCACGAATAGAAAATGTAGGCTGAAAATACCATGTTCATAGGGAGCCCAAGCCGAACCAGGAAAGCAATAGCTTGCAATTCAGTACATAAATAGGAGTAAAGAGCAGGCACCAAAGCAAGCTGCTCTCCAAACGCCATTTGACAAGCCGGAGAAATACAATGCGGCCTGATGTGCATTCTGTCTCCTCCAGCAAAAACAGCCTCACCCAGCCAGTAAGTGAGGTAAACAACGATGTCTCTCTGCAGCGCGATGTCAGAATAAATGGCATCTGTACTCGTGAGGAATTGCTTCAAATTTTCTCGCATGACGGAGATCTTCTTCGAACTCGAATTCTTCGCCCTGGCTTCCTGGGTCATGCTATCAGAAGACGCCCTACTGTCAAAGAAGTTGGGAGACAAAGAGCTAAAACTCTTCCAACTGCTGCATCTGACTTTCGAGCCCTCCTTCTCCTTCAAAAAATCACAGAAGGCGACAAGCTGAAAGTACATGAGCCTAAACTCCTCAAACTGCTCCTGAAGGACACTGTCAATGGGCATAAACTCCTCATAAAGTTTGCCAAGGATGGGCAGCACGATGATGGCGCTCAATTCCTTCAAAGAGAAACCAATCTCACCATTCGTGACAACGAAGGTGTTGGTTTGTGGAAAGAATGACTCCAACATGGCCATGAAGGCTTCATCAGAGAAACCACGGTCTTCCCAAAAGCTTGAACTGCATCGAAGATCTCGGCCTCCTTCAGAATGGCATCATCAATTTGTAGGATATGATCAGTCCATGACTCCCAGCTTGAGTCAGCACTAAAACAGCCATGAAATCGAAAAGACTTCACCCTATTGCTGCCGTCACCCCTGAAAATGCCAAGACCACCGGTCTCAAATCAACCGACGGGTAATTAGAACCTTGGTAGCCACTGGCCGACATCAGCATGTCCATGTGGGCATGCGACTTCTCTGCATATTCGGAAGGGCCGCCAACAAAAATCCCGGTCTTAATCACAATGGCTTGGAGCATGTGGGAGAAAGACTCATGATCGAGATGATACGATCAAAAGTTGACCGGGTAGCAACAGTTCTCTCCTCACCATCAGCTATGCTAGAGAATTGAAAACATCTCCTTTGTATGTTAAGTCGTCAGGGGCTGCATCACCAAAGAAAAAGGTAGGCTTGGGCACAATGCTCTGATCATCCGTGACCCAAGGACGATTGCTTACCACAATCTTGTAAAACTCCTCATCCTTGAAGGCGATCAAACGTTGCATCATCTCATCTCAGTTGAGTGAGTCGCACTCTTCCAAATTCCTCTCCACATACTGGACCTTCTCCCAGGCCTACTGTACAGCCGCATTGGAAAGTCTGCCAGACCGGCAAGGTGCGTCAATAATAGGCCCCTTACCCTTGTTCGTTCTGGTGGAACTCCCTGCAAAGATTGAAATGAAAAGATCAAACACCAAAATGACATAATTTTGCTAAAAAAAATCCTAGTGAAATTTTGGTATGGCTCCTAGGCAATTCCGAAGAAAAGGGAAACACCCCGAAAAAGATAGGAAGCTTGAAGATGAGCTCAACATCGTTGGGAGCTCATGGTCAGTTGAAGATTCCCAAAGAAGACTCAAACTCAAACATTGCTGCAAGATCAAGCGAATCTTCTCAAATCTCCGCAAGATCGAAAAAGGGCTCAACATTACTGCGAGCTCCAAACTCCAAAACTTGCAAAGCTTCTCAAAACCCCGCAAGACTGGGAAAGGAAAGGGCTCAACATTGTTGCGAGCTCCAACTCCCAAAACTTGCAAAAGATATTCAGGTTTGCACTATTATGCTTCCAATTCGATTTACAAAAATCATACATAAAAAGAAAGTTGTCATGCATTAGATGCTAAGAAACCCTTGACCAAAGTTTGACCAATTCCAACCCAACTTGGTCAAAATCAATCAAACTTCGTCCAGGTCAAAATTCATGTTGGCTCGACCTAGAGACTCTATCCTTTTATCTTGAAGCATCAGACCAAAAACAAATGCATAACATCTTGAAATGCATAAACCTCATTATCATAATGAGTACCAAAAAGAGAAGAAGAGAATCCTCCTCAAAAAAAAGGGGAGGGGGGAGAGAAAAAAAAAACAAAAGAAAAATCGGTTGGCCCATAGGCCACATGGGCGTACGGCCCTTTCCGTACGGTCACAAAAGAAGAAAGAAAAAAAAGGAAAAAGAAGAAAAAAAAATAAAGAGAAAAACCGTGAGAAAAAAAAAAGAAAGAAAGAAAAAGGAAGAAAAGAACGTGTGAAAAAAAAGAGAGAGAGAAAACACGTGGAAAAAAAAGGGAAAAGAAAAGAAGAAGCAGAAAAAAAGAAAGGAAAAGGGAAAAGAAAAGAAAAGAAAGAAAGTTTTTCATACTTATACATGGAGTTTCTTCTTTAGGAAGAAAACTTGCATGAAGCCATTGATGAAGAAGACAGAGAAAAGGTTGAAGATCCTTGAAGAAGAAAGGATTCTTGATCTTGGAGCACTCTTGAAGACTTTTGCAAGAAGAAAGCAATAAGAGCAAGAGACCCAACCCCTCCTTGCTTTTATAGAAGAAAGCAATCCAAAGAGGAAACAAGGAGAAAAGCAAGGATGGAAGTGCTACAAATTAGCAACCTTCCCAAAATAGAGGAAATTAGAAGGATTCTTTCCCTAAAGAAAGATGCTTTGATATATTCTCTCCCAAAAGAAAGGAAACTTGATAGATTCTCTCCAAGTAAGGATACTTTTAGATATTCTATATCCAAAGGATATATTTTTAGGTATTGTTTACCAAAATGACACTATATGAGATTTAAGCCATCTTTAAAAGCTTAAGGTTCCATAGGTTAGCCCATGACCCCACCTAGGCACTAAAAGTAGCTTTTAGTCAAAAATTCCTCTTATTAGAAGCATATAAAAATGGTTCCATGCCTCTTTTGAGTTGATTGGACCATACAAAAAAAATCCAAGACTCATGAGTTTCTAAAAATCCAAACCATCCAACCTCATGAACCAAATTAAGCCAAAATCTTGAAATTGACATTTCATGAAAACCCAAACCACTCCAATAGACCACAAATTGTCCCAAAGAGTGACAAAAAACCAAACCATGGTCCCCTAACTCGCCACGTACAGCTTGTTAGGTCACAAGGCCAAAACCAAAAACCAAATCTTGACCCCCTAACTTACCACATACAGCTTATTAGGTCATAAGGTCAAAACCAAAATTCAAAACCTGGCCCACTAACTTGCCACATACTGCTAGTTAGGTCACAAGGTCAAAAATAAAAAAAACCCATCTTGACCGCCTAATGCGCCACTTAAAGCCTTTAGGTTCACAAGGTCAAACAAAATCCAAAACCTCATTTTCAAAACTTTGCCTTGAGACGATACTTGATCCCTCTCACCGCCATAAATTCCCCTAGAAGCTCAAAAGCTACCCTATCAAAAAAAAAAATGCTCAAAGACTCTTGGTCAAGTCAAGAAGCTCTCCTCCAAAATTTTCTTCGAGGCACATTGAATACAAAAGCTATTGTCGCTGTACCTCGAGGGGGCATTTGTTAACACAAAAAATGTCACTTTGCCTTTTCAACATCAAAAGCTACATGGAGCCACATCCTACCACAAATAGGCAAATGCCACTTCAAGCATCAGATCTTGTCAGAATCAAACAAAAACTGCAAGATCCTTCAAAACAGCCAAAAGAAGGGTTCACATGAAGTTTCAGGCCATTTCAACATCATTTGACCTAACTTTACTCTTCCAGCAGCTGAACAAGAGCTCTCAGCGGTGGTGAAGCCAGAGACCCTGACACACAAAACAGAGCATACAGTTGGCCTTAAAATGCCACTAGGAAGTTCTACATCAAATTCCTGGCCATTCCAACATGGTTTAGCTCAAAAAGGAAACAGTCACAGCAAATTCAACTCTCCCGGTGGCGACAGTGTCGAAGACATCAAAGCCTCGATCAGAGCCTATGGATGGTCTTAGAATACCTCCAAAAGGCTCAATGTCAAATTTCAAGTCTAACCGATAACGTTTGACCCTCCATCAACCTTCGAGCTACGAAATCAAGCCTCTCTGCAGCGAGAACCACCAAGGCCATCACTCATCAAACAAAGCACATGGTGGCTTCAACATGCTTCCAAAAGGCTACACATAAATTTTCAGGTCATTTTGATAAAATTTCACCCAGTTTTGACACTTGGAAACAAAATCAGGCCTTTTGGCGGTGGAGCTCCCTAGGACCATGACATTCAAATCGGAGCTAATGGATCAATCGGATAATGACTCCAATAGGCTCCCTGTCAAATTTCAGATCAATCGGATAATGGTTAACTGTACATCAAAGCGCGGCATCTTCCTCACGACAAAATCAAGTCTATTGGTGATGGGACCCCACACGGCTTCAAAACTCAAACGAAAGCCTATGGTTGGTCCTATTTACTGCTCAGGAGACTTCACCTCAAATTTAAGTCATTCTGACTTCGGTTAACGTAGTTTTGGATTCTCACAGCAAATCGGCAACAAAGTCTTCGGCTTTTTTAAAAAATAGGAAACTTTGTGCTCTGATTTGCACGACTTTTCATCAAGTTTTCCTCAGGGAAATTAGGCCAAATACATGAGGAAAAATGTCAAAAAAATACCAGAGAAAAAAGAATAAAAAAATAAAAAGAAAAAAAACGACCAAAAACCGGCGACCAAAAGGGGAAAAATCCCTATGGTCGCTGGCGGCGACCATGGGTGCATGTCTCCGGCGACCATGGAAATCTGGGTTGCCGAATTTCGCCCAAAAACCCACTTTTCTGGGTTATTTTCGCGTTTCGAGATGATTGGCCCACGTGGCTTTCCAAAAATCTGATTTTTTTAGCATGAAATCCGTCGATCTTCGTTAACATCACGGATCCGCCGCTGAAATCATTGGATCTTCATCGGAAACTTCAAAATCTCCAAACGGCCAACCAGGAAAGCACACTTTTTGCCCGATCGATTGAGAAATTGTTTGGACAAATGTTATAGGCCCACTGGTATCAATCAATGTCTGAAGTTGCATTGCCATCCGACATCAAATAACATGTGGATCCATCGGCGATCATCACAACAATAATTCCAAAAGATGCGGCGCGGCCCGCTACTCTTCGAGCGCCCTGGTGACCACTTAATATAGTTAAATGACCCGTTTTATGACAAGTTAATGCGGTCATTAACTCATTATTTTGGACGGCCCAATCAGAAGCAAGAAAAAAGGAGTTACAAGTCCAAGCAATCATTGCATTAAATCATGTAACTCCTCTCATCATGGAGTTTAAAGGCTATTAAATGCCCATCATTCTCCATCGACCAATCAAAAACCAAGAAAAAGGAGTTACAAAATCATGAATTAAAAACATGTAACTCTTCCTATCATGGAGCATTAATGCAATCAATGCTCATAAACCCTCCCAAATGGCCACCAAAGGCCTGTAAAAAGGGGGTCATTCCAAGAAGAACGGGTCAGAAAAATTTGAAAAAATCTAGAACTCCTGCAATAGTCACTACAACAATCTCTCCTCCATCGAAGTGACTCTACAACAAACACCACAAGGTGACTGAAGTCCTTTGGGGGGCCACCCCCCCAAGGTCCTCCCATTCTATCCACATGGCTAGCTTTTCAGCCCATCTACTCTACTTTTTATTGGATATAGGACCTCCCCTTGGTCTTTATGCTCTAAAAATCTGAGGTCCAAGCCAAGCCAAGCGAATCAAAGCATCCTATGTTCTCACCTGAAGGATGATGGCGAAGTCCATACACGACTTGCGGCCATCAATCTGAACGAGTCCCCATAATCTCTTGAGAAGTTAGAATTCCCTTTCTTGCTTTTTCATTGTATTTTGTATTTTTTCTAAAGAGACAAAAAAAAAATCACAACTCTTGTCTTTACGTTTTGATGAGATTTGTAAATCGCCTTTCTCAACAAAAATCGCCTTTCACGACAAACAAAATGAAATCGCCTTTCACGGCAAATATCTTGTCTCTTTTCTTAAGTATATGTGCAATGAAAAACTAGAAAAAAAGTTTATTTCCTTTTCTACTTGTGAATGTGGATCTCCGGACCATCACTTCTAAACTTTAAGTAGAATAGAAAATTTGGCATACCTGTACAAAAATATTGATGCTCGCTTTCCTCCGCCGACCCCCGGTAACCTCGAGGCCAAAGGAGAGAAAAACCGGGTCCATCAGACTTTTGGCTAATTATCCTTTTTTTTTATAAAGGAGGGTGTCCCATCCCTTTGCGCCAGAATAATGCCTACAGGCCCAGGAGGAGTCGGGAAAATCCCCTGTGATCATAATGTGGTAGTGCAGTTTCGAACCCTTAACCTCTGGATGCAAACCATGGTCGTAGGCCAACTAAGCTAACTCTCAGGGTTGTGCTTGGTACTTAGAAATAAGTTTTTTTTTCTTTAACAAGAGGCCGCATATCTTTTCAGGACCCTAATGTGCTTTAATCCAAGCACAAAACTCTAACACTAACGCAGTATTCGATCTATGAATAAGATTAAATAATTTAAAAAAAAACCACTAATAAATGCCTCTTACCCTCGACTTGGTGCTTTCGAAGGATAACGAATCTTGGTGTAGAGAGGGAGAAAGGGTTGAGCAATTGAATTGTTTTGTTGCTCTGCAATATGCTCTTTTGAGTTATTCTCCTTCAAGAGAAGAGAAATAACCTAGGGATAAAAGTGCCATTTTAATTTTCTAATAAATGCAATTGAAAATATGAGAAAATAGAAAAGAAAAATAAGAGTAGGAAGGCTGTTTCTTTTCCTTTAGTTTGACTGTTAGTCAAGGTGCCTTCAAGTAAAAACATAAAACATAAAGGTAAGTTTTTAGTTTTAGGCATCCTTTTATAAAAAATAAAAAAAAAATAAAAAAAAAAAAAAAACTCATTTATCTTTTGAAAATAATTTTAAGCTTTGCCAGATATAAATAACAATTTGTGTTAATTTAAAAATATCAGCTGACCAACTGGACTCATGTTAGATGCCAGGATTTTAATTGTTTATGAAATTAAAAGCTTTTTGCATCAAAAAGAAAAAAAAAAATCTTAGGGCCCATTTGGCATCATTCTCGTATTGTTCTCGATTTTGTACTTAGATAAGGTTGTGATGAGATCGGATTGTGCAAAGACTATACTTTGCAGAATTTATTTGGCAACAATGTGTTTTTTTTTTTTTTTTGGTAGAAATTTGGCAACATTATGTTAAATTACTCATAATATGTTGTACATAACTTGTTTGGTAACATCATAGAAGTTTTGTTCAAAGGAACAGAAGCAAGAGAATAATAGGATTTACAATATGAGACCCACATTTTATTGTTCGCGGCACTCCATTATTGTCATACATGGGACCCACCTGTATAAATCACAACGTGATTCTACCTTTAAAAATTAGAGCATGGGGCCCATATTCATAGGATTTACAATGTGGACTTACCTTTATAGGAATTATAATAACTTTTTTTAATGTAAATATGGGACACACATTTAGAAATTACGTCATACATGCTACACACCTTGAGAAATTAGAATGTGGGCCCACATTCATATGATTTACAATGTGGGTCAACCTTTTGTGATCATGACCATGTGACCTACATTTAGGAATTACAAAGTGAACCCACATTTATTGTCATTGCAGACACAGGACCCTCCTTTAGAAGTTACAATGTGGTGTCCACCTTTAGAAATTAGAACATGAGGGCACATTCATTGGATTTACAATATAGGCCCACTTTTATAGGAATTATAATGTGGGCCATCTTTTTATTGATTGTGAACACAAGACGAACCTTTAAAAATTACAATGTGGTTCCCACCTTTAGACATTAGAACATGGGGCCACATTCATAGGAATCATGGTATGGGCCTACTACATTCATAGGATTCACAGTATGGCTCAACCTTTTGTGATTGGGGTCACCTTCTTTTGTGATTGTGGATACGAGACCCACCTTTAGAAATTACAATATCGTGATGCCCACCTTTAAAAATCAGAATATGGGGCTTTATAATGTGGTCCCACCATTATAAGAATTATAATATGGCCTCACCTTTTGTGATTGTGACCATATGACCCATACATAGGAATTACCAAGTTTGACCACCTTCTTTGAGATTATGAACATGGGGCCTACCTTTAGGATCAATGAGAGAATTTAGGTCTTTAAATGACATTCTTTAAAAGGCAAGAGATATATAGGAAACAAATGTGCAAACAACTTGTTTCTTTAAAAATATAAAAATACTTTTCGTTCCAAATTTCTTATGTTAGCGGGTTAAGATTTTAGAATTCCTGTCGGTGAGAATAAGATTCGGAATAGTGATTTACACTTATCAAACATGTCTTTCGTAGCCTCATCTCATGGGAACATGGGAACATCCGAAAAAACGCACCCTTAAAGCTTACCTTCATTCAAATTAACGTAATCGCATTAATTATGATAAACTCATTTGAATTTACTGCTCCACTTGTGTTATTGCCAAATTTAAATGTGTCGATACAAAATACAATAAACTTAATCAATGGGTAGAAACTCAGCCATATTTGACGGTAGTAGTTGATTGAGATTTTCAGTTTATAGAAGTGGCTATTTGTAACTCTCAAAATTTGAAGGAATTGGTTTCTTCGCTTCAGGCCTTGGCCCATGAAAGAGTGGGCCTAGCAGCAGTGCAAAGTCCTTTGACGGCTTTGGCCCATCTCAAGCTAGGCCTTTATATATTGAGGGTATGGCTTGGACAACCTTAAGGTCAACCTTGTTGACTACCCTTACTGCATTCTCTCCAAATGACATTTGCACTGTGGCTTTCTTTAATCAAAGACTAGCACAATAACCTGTGTTAAGCCCGGGCTTACCGATTAAATTTGTAACAATATGTGTAAAGATCAATAAAAAGAAATTCAAATCAAGTAAATCATCTTCAAACACTTACTAACATCAATTTACTATAGACTGAGCATAAAAGAATAGAGGTACTTCTTTCCTGAATCCAAGAGAACGTAGTAGAAATGAAGTAAGAGAATTGAGGTGAGAAGGAAAGCAAAATATGTTGAGGAAGGGTATAAGAGATTGGGGGATGGAAATGATGTTGTTGAGAAGAGTGGGAAGTGGGATAAAGACTTGAGTGGTTTCATGTTGGTAGTGGGAGGAAAATGTGGGTAAGTTATAGAGTAGTTATAGCTAATGGTCAAAATTAGAGGTTATAATCAAAATAAGCTTGAAAACTCTTTACCTTAATATAATATAATGTGAGTATCGTTTAACACCATTCTAGCTATAAAACTTTCATATGAAAATAGCCTAAATTATATATTATTTCCACACTTCATTTACATACATGCTACGTAAATGAGTGCAAACAAATATAAGTAAATATGTTTAACACATGTAGCATTTACATACAAAAATGGGCACAAACAAATGACCCCTCAAGCCAAAGGTCTTTTTGATTAGGCAATGCTTATTTTTCAAGTGGTAAAGTAAAATCCGTAGCGAAGTAATTTGAGCCGAAAAAGTTTTACTTGGCATGTGTGGTTGATCACAATAGGTTAGAAAGTAAAACTTTAGCCACCAAAGAATTATACTTTTATTTTGTCAATCCCCAAAAAGTTTTATCTCATGAAAGACAAGTAAAGGGGTTACATTACCGCTCGTTAGACTTGTCATCACATTCCAAATAACGTTACGAAAGTGGTCGTAGTTCATTTACCAAATTAACTAATACTTAGTTAGCAAAAAGAATACTCTACATTCACCAAACTATTTTTTTTTTCACTATTTTGATCTTTACTTTATCGATAGATAAACCAAATTTTCCAAGATGAGACCATGGATAAAACCACCTCTTAGACACCCCAAATGATTTGACTGGTCCTTTAACTTGCAAGTTAGGGCCGACAAAACCTAACTTGACTTGGCCTGACCCATATGTGACCCACACAACTCGAGCCGCAAAATATATGGGTAGGTCACGGGTTGGATTTTTCTCACCCACATTTAAGCGGATTATGCTAACTTGCAATTAGTGAGGGTTAGGAGTATCTAGCCTGTTTAATAAAAGAGTCGATTGCATGTTTAGAGTCATCGTCGTTATCATCATCATATCATCCAAGCCTTGTCCAACCATGTTAGGGTCAACTACATGAATTTTGTTTCTCCATTTCAATCTATCATAAGTCAAATCCTTGATGAGTTACACTTCTTTAGATATATTTTTATTACGTTCATCTACGTCCTCTTCAGCCTACCCTTTTACATTGGTGGGCATTAACCTACATAGCTAAACTTTTCCTTACTGACTCCATTGTCAACTTGAGTTGGACTATAGATTAAAAATATAATCCATTTAACCCACCCCGGCTAGTATTATCTTTTTGACTGACTTCACATCTACTTTACACGTAAATAAAATAAACTTGCATAGGATGAAACGACGATAAAACCACCTCTTAGACGTCCAAATGATTCCACTGATGCTTTTTTTTTTAGAGCTGCTATTGCCACATCCCTCATTACTCCTTCGACATCCCTTCTTTATACACATCCATATTTGTTTTGAATTTCCTCCATACACAACCCTGTATTCCCAAACTGCCCAAAGACTGAATCCTCGGTTTCTCCGTACACATCCCTATTTCCCTCTCCATCACCCAACCTCATCACCATCGTCTCCTCATTGCCCATGTTCACCATCATCTCCTTTCTATCACCCGACCTCATTCCGTCTCTATTCCCTCGCTCTCTCCCTCTTTTCTCCCTCTCTTTGTTGACTCATTGTGAAGGTATCTTCTCTCCCTCTCTCCCATACATCTCTCCATTTATCATTTTTTTTGTATCATTCTACATGTATCGACCATATGAAAGATGAATGCTAACCTGGATATACGTAAACGAGAGATGTTAACGCCAGATAGAGGCCGGTTCTTGCCATTGATCTCTCACCCGTTCACCAACGTAACTCATTTTAGTTTTAATTTCGTATCTACTCAGACCTTCAGGTCTGAACAAATCTTGTGTATTTATTTTATTTGTGTGCTAATTCCTTTCAAATTTCCTTGACTCAGCCATGGACATGGCCGGTGACTTGAGAGTTAGGACTACATCATTGAATAGAATACGACGTACTAGAGCTCTCTAGATCGACCTAATGAACATTCAGCTAGCTGGGGATGTTGATGAAGCTGCAAATGTCGATAATGAACCAGCTGATCTAGACATTTTTACTTTACAAATGCAGCGCATCGCAAATGCTCAAAGCATACTCCAACCGATCCTTCGGAGGGGATATGAATTGAGCACACAACACCCGAGTGAAATATATAAGGCTATTAGGCAGGTTTGTAGAGTGTTTCTTGGAGCTTCTCTAGATGGTGTTCAACAGCCTATGCCTCGCACCCGACGAGGACGGACACCCTCAGCCGCAGGAGGGTGAAATGATGTGTTGATGTTTGATTTTGATTAAAATGTAGGGAGGAGTTGGGTTGGTTTGATACCATCAATGTATTTGTCATTGACTTTTTTGGTCACTTTTTTGAATGATCGGTTTTGGTTGGCTATGTTAGATGGATTTTTTTTTTTATTTAATATAGACATTGCTTGATGGACTTCTATTGGTTGGATACGTATGTATCGCATAAAACATGAAATGATCTAGGAGAATAATAATAGTTTAGAGAGAGTAACTACAATTGCCTTATCAAAAGTGACGATGATGTCTCAAACAACAGTGACCAACATTCTGTGATTGGATATATGAACAACTGTAACAATCGTTACAACCCTATATGGCCAAATAATATAAATTTGTTCAGCTACTCACAGTCAAACAAAGCTAATTTGTTTGGCCAATCAGGGCCGAACATAATCAATTTGTTCGACCTTGAACAATCGAACAGTCTGCGACGAGACACTCGAATTAAAAAAAAAAACAAAAAAACGACCGATTCCCTTTGCCCCCCAAAAATCACATACATCTTCCTTTGGGAGATGAATGTAGAGAGAATAAAAGAGAAATGAGAGATGGAAAGAGAAGCAGGGGATGTATTGGTAGAGAATATGGAAGAGAAAGACAACGAAGTTGAGGAAGAAGGAGAGGGAGAGGATTCTCAAAAAGAGAGGGAAAACCAAATTTTTGTGGTTAGTGTACTGAGAAATTGCATGACCAATAAAATAATTAGTGATGTCCAATTTGAACATTTCATGAATGAATATGCTGGTCTAAAATGAATTTATGTGGAATGAGCAACTAGGGGAGTGTCAATAACAACTCTCTTTCTCTCTCTCTCTCTGTTTTTTTTTTTTTTTTGCTTGGTTGCCCAGTGGCCATGCCAGGTCACAGGAGATGTAAAGAAAAGCGACTACTCCAGGTTGGAACCCAGGACTTGTTTGGCAATTAACTAGTAAAGTTAAAGTGAGGTGAATTCAGACAAGAAAAGATAATATGTAATATCGAAAGTACACATTTTTAAAATTCCCCCCATTTTTTATAAAAAAAAGTAAAAAAAGCAACCGTCTTTCTCCACTAAAAGACAAAACAACTCCATTTTTTTATATAAAAGGTAAAAAATATTCCATACTAAACAATTAAAAACAAAATACTATCGTAACCTCTTATATTTTATTCTTTCTTGATTTAATGCTTACTTCACTTTAATTTAATTGACTGTACATCCAAATATACCCCAAAGAGAGAAAGCTGCAGGAGGTGGGCGTGCTATCAAAAGTCACATCCTGTGATTCCACACTGATGCTCTTTTTTGCAAGTACAATCTACCATTAAGTTCGCATCCCACTAGAAAACTCCCACAAACCCTCCCATGTGGGTCCGACCAGATCAAGGCATCCATTCCAGACCGGAAGGAAGAAGGAAAACAGGGGGGCTTTTGTAGGGTTTTTCTTTTCCTCTGCAGGTAAGAGAGAGTGACAGAGAGTGTGGCTGCCTGCCTGTAATTCATTCAAAAAATGGAGGAGATTGTTTGCCCTTTGGATGTTGAATTCTCAGGCCAAATCTCTCCTCTTCTGTCTCCTCCGTCTATTCAATCTGCCCAGGCAATGATCTCTCTCTCTCTCTCTCTCTCTCTCTCTCTCTCTGTGTGTGTGTTTTTCCTGTGTTTCTGCTAATTCAATTACTTAATAGGGTTTGTATGTACTATGCATAGCATTCTCCGTTGAAAACTAAATATGGTTTTCTGTGATTCCCATTTCCTCCAAGGTGAGAACATTTTCTGGGTTTTTTGCGGAAACCATTTCCAGACCCAATAGGTATGAATATGAAAAGCCGTCGGTTTTCATTTTCTGCAGAAACTGAAACCACTGTGGCAATGAAGTGCTGCGGAAACTGTTGCGCACAAATATGCGATTCTTATTTCTTCTCATCAGTAATGGCCTTCTAAAGTTGTCTCTACCCTTATGTATGCTTCCAAATCACTAAAAGAAAAATATAAGATTGGCTGTTACACAAGATTTGAATTCCTTTAACCACTTCAAAAGTCATGCTGCCACGCTACTACACGGCGTTTTGGCCACTGGCTGTTATGCGGGCAATAGCTATTTTGATCATTGATTATGAAGCAAACTATTATCTATGTAGTAGAATGTTTGGCAATCAAGAAGCAACACGTGTACTAAATGAGTGTGGGAGAGATGAGAATGTTGAGATTGGTGTGGTAAAATTAAGAAATATAGAATTAACAATGAGTGCTTTTGAGAGTATTTAGGGGTAGCATCAATCGGTGATGGACATGTCCGATGTAGGCCAATAATGGCACTGTTGAGAAGTATTTCGGTGCAGGCTTATGGCCCACGAAGGAGAAGGGGTAGGTTGAAGAGGACATGGATGGAAGTAGTATGGATAGATTTGTAGAAGTGGAACCTATCTGAGGATGGCTCAAGATAGATCGGAATGGAGAAAGAGAATTCATGTAGCCTACCCTAACATAGTTGGGACAAGGCTTTGATGATGATGATGGTGATGTGCATTAATATTCTAGATTCATTGGACATATGTTTGCAGTTTTAATCTTTTATTTAATGTTTTGGCTTCTAAGGGCTCTAAGGTGCGACTTGATGGGACTCAACCGAGTTCCATGCAACTGGGTTGACTCAACTTAGGCGTGAACTAGTTGTTCCCCGAGTAGTCATCACCATCATCATCAAAGCCTTGTCCCAACTATGTAAGTTGTTCCCCGAGTCTGAGTTTTAAAACCTTGTGTGGGTTTCCACTCAACAACCTGAATCAACTTAGGAATTCCCATGAAGGGTAAGGGCTCATAATAAAGGATTATGTGGTTTCAATAGAATAAATAGAATTCCGTACTAAATGTAAGATTTCTGGCACGAATTGCACTCATGAAGTGTATACATGTAGTGCCATCAGGTCACCTAAATGAGGGCACTCATGTTTTATGGGATGTTGGAGAAAAAGGATAAAAGCTGTAGCATCAAGATATCCAGATCATTTAACATTACTCCCCCATCTCAAGCTTGGAATCCTCCCTTTTTTTTTAATCCAAATTCACGCGCAATTGGGCACACATTCATGTCCCTAACCAGCTGAAAAATGACCGGGGACTTGTACCGATCGTTCTATTTGGACTGTTTAATGTTGCCTATGTCAAACTTGGACCATCTTATTGTTTGATCTCAGCTGTCAGTGGAAAAAGCTGTTTACATTTATATCTGTATTGTTCAACATTGCCATGACCAAACTTATACCGTTGTCCATTTTATTTCGACTATCGACGGCAAGAAAGATGTATGCATCATTTTTTCCTGACTGTTCCACATTTTCTGTGTCAAACTCGGACCTGTTTCACTCTGGTTCAGCTGTCAATGGCAAGAAAGCTGTATGCATCAATATATCCAGACTGCTCAGCATTGCCTCTGTGAAACTTGGACCTTTGATCATTTAATTTCAAATTCCCATTGACAGCCATTGATCTCACAAGTAGGATGATGGATCAAGTTAAATTTTGGCATTTGGCATATCCCGGCCACAATGGAGACAATCCTTTCCGTTTTAGTAAGGGTAGCATAACAAAACATGCTGCTGCCTCTACAGTGGCTGCTGTTAGATCGGATGTATTCCGCATGATTGAATTAGAATTTGAAATATCTTCGAATTAGATTTTGTTATATCTTAACATATCTAACAGCGGCTTGCATGCATTTGTTCTGACATTTTACTGCAAAAGAGTGCGCTATGTCTTTTCTTTCCTTCTTTCTTTTTTTCTGCTTTTTAGGAGACAAAAATATTGGGCATGGTTATTGTCATTATAATCAAAGATATCAGTTTATTTATTCTGTATGTGAATATTTTTTACTTATTTTTCATACAATTTGGCACTCTACTTTGACCATCTCTATATGCATACCGCCTATTTGGGTATCCTGTAATGGGCTAAAATGCACACTTTCTAAGGGAACATTTGTTTAGATGGGCTTTTTACCAGTTGATACATTTTCTTTTTCCCCTCTTGTCTGGTACTCATTTCACGGAAATAGTTTTTGTTGTGTTTAGCTCTGAAATTTCATTTCACCATGAAATTATTACTCTTTTTCATGATTTGATAACTTAAAAAAAAAAACCATTTTCTTCATTTCAGACTAGCCAAATTGGTTCTTAAGTGCGTTATGCACGGCCTTTGCTTGTAAACTATGAATAAAAATGGATACTGTGTGCTTTTGATGACTAACTTGCCCGGGACCAAAATTGTTACTGTTCAATTGATCCAAGCAAATCCACAGTAAAACTAGAAATGTTATTTGTAATGAAGGCAATAAACATATTTAAGGGATTTGACTTTAGCCAAGGGATGAAATCAGTGCCCTTGATTTTCTCTCTTCATCTTTAACTTGAAAAACTTCGCCAGTTGTTATTTATTGGTCCCAAGTCTGGATAAAGGAAGGTTGCAGTAGGTAGGTGACAGTCAGCGCAAACTTGTAAAAAATTAAATATGAGTTCTGTAAATGCAAGTTGATGGCCCGCCAAGGAAAAGAGTAGGCCGAAGAGTGCATGGATGGAACTTGGAAGTAGTAAGGATAGACTGGAATGGAGAAATACGATTCATGTAGCTGACCTCAACATAGTTGGGACAAGGCTGTGATGAGTGGTGGTGGTGATGATGATGAATGCAGGAAATAATAAACCATGAATACTAACCTCAGACCATTAATAACCAGAAGAACTTTGATAGCATTTATGAAAATTGCAATATTTCCCTTTTACAATCTTACATAAACCTTAAGTTTCCATTCTCAATTGTCTATCCTAACCCTTAGTTAAGTAAATCTTTTTTAATACATGCAATGCAAGATAAAATGGAAACTGATATAGTTACCAAAAGACCGATTTTCTCGTCTCTTTGTATTGTCTTTCTAAATGGCTATAACTGCCTCAACTCTTGTACAAATTGTGTGTCTAGTAACTCATTAACCACAGATAATTTCTCATTAAACTTGATTAAGACATGAAATATGGTGTTAATCACAAAAAAAAGGGGATCTTCCTTATGTGCTGCTCCGTCTATATTTCGTGAGATTGGACTCTGTTGATGATAAATCACATTCATTGAAATTAAGCCTTGGAATATGGAAGTTGTTTTGCATTAGTGACAATATTTCAGGCTGCTTCACCATATGTGAGGTCTTTGTTTGCTCATTTGTCTTGCATAAGTCAAATTTGTTTCTCTACACAAATAGAAGTCAAATTTGTTGACACTTATGTTAATAGAAGCACCCAATTGCCTCTTTGCATTTTTGACAATTTCTACTATATTATGATTGCGATGTTGACCATCGATTTGAGCAAGCGATCAATTCGTTTTATGCACATTAAAAATGAGAGAATTGCTAGTCACTCGGGATAATTTTTCCTCAAGTAAGTACATTAATCTATTGATAAAAGATCTTGGGCTCTTTGGTTGCACAAGAAAATACAAGAAAGTAATATTTTATAGAATATAATCTTTCATTTCCTAAAGAAAAAAACCTTGTGCGTTTGGTAACCCAAGAAAAATATGAAGAAAGATCATTTTCCGTCAAAAAGATCAATATTTTTTCATGCAGCTCTCCCGTATAGAAAACTTTCTACAATATAAAAATATTTCAAAATGAGGTTTACAAAGTGGTAGGGTAATGTGAAGAACTCCACCAAATCTATCATGATGTACTTATTTATATGTATATTAAAGTAAAGTAAAGGTAAATGTCACATCACGGTAAAGGTGAGGCAAAGGAAAGGTGAGATAAATTACATGGTGAAGTACATAATATGGGGAAGTAAAGTGGGAGAGAGTGGTAAAGTGGTTTCTTTTTGTTTGACTTTACTTTATCACACTTTACTGTAGTTTATATGGTAAAGAAAAAGTGACTTGTGATAAAATTGATGGTAAAAAAGTGGCGGCTAGTCTTGACTTTACCACACTACCTTTTCATCTAAACATGGTGAAGGGATAATATGTCACATTTAGGTCAAGGCATGCTTGTTTATATGTGTGGTAAAGTAAAACAAATGTTGATGTCACATCATGGTAAAAGGTGAGCTAAAGTAAGGTAAGATAAAGTATGTGGTGAAGTGAAGTAGGAGAGGGAGTTGTAAAGTAATTGCCATTTGTATTGACTTTACTTTACTACACTTTACCATAGTTTTATGTGACAAAGAAAAGTGGCTTATGTTATAAAAAAACTGGCAGTTGAACTTTACTTTACTACACTACTTTTTCATCCAGACATGGTAAATTATATATAAATTAAAGTATTTAATAAAAAATTATTCTAATAATGAACTTTACTACGATCAATAACATTAATTTGTTGTTATTTGCATTTTTTTTAATATATATTAAAATCATAGTACCTTCCAAATAACTCAATTTAAAATCTGTAATATTATTAAAAAATTGCAAAACAGTAAAAATATTACAATATTTTAATATTACACTATTCTATTTTGTATTATTTTATTCTTGCAATATTTAAATCTGTAAATATTGTATATGTAAACATCCAAACGGGCCCTTAAACAGTTAGTTGTGGGGTTTATTTTCGTTTTATTGATATACGTTTTCTCTGAAACAATGTGGGTATTATATACTTCAGGACTACTTTGACCAGCTTATATATTCAAGGCAATGCCATGGTCTCAAAGTAAAACAGAGTGAAAAATACGGAAAAGGTATTTTTTTGATGTGTGCCCTTTTACTTGATTCTTTTCTTTATATGTGTATTAGTGATGCTTACCTTTTATATTTTATCCTCACATGTGAAAGTGATGTTGCACACTTGCTTTGAGGAGTGATACTTGAACTATGTAGTTCAGTTAGTTTAATTAAAGTATAATCTATGTAGTTTACCCTGTTAGGATAGGTTCTCAGGTAAAAACTTTGATTCTGGGAAAACAATTCACTTTACAGAAGGAACAGTCTATTTAAATTGAACCATCCATATCTAACTTTTTTTTGAATGATAACCATTCATATCTAACATGTTTGTCACATAGAAACTGCAACCGATACCTTAAAAAAGGTAAAATAAAACTTGTAACCGCAGAGAATGAAGTATTTTGATTGTTAAGTGTCAATCATGCCCAACTGGGCCCAATAATTGTATTTTAGTTAGCTATTGGGCCCAATAATTGTATTTAAATTCAACAATAGCTAGCTAAAATATGAAAGTACAAATTACAACCAAAGATATTGACTTAAACTAGGAAACTGGAAACATAATTATGTCTATAATAGGAACCTATTTACAACATTATAGTAGCCTAATATAACATAAATTTAATCTAATCCTAATCCAAGACAAAACATATTTCTTTTTTCAGTAATCACAGAAAACCCCTTGCTCGCCAAAGTTTCTCCTAGTTACAAGTTAACCCATAATTACTGAATATTTACGAATGACCCTATCTCTCCACACTTTCCCCCAAGCTACTGCATAAAAATTCACTATGTCCGGCTTAGAATAAAACACCAAATAACTGCTTTTTTGTGACTGCTTTGGTGAGGAACTTTGTTAGCTTGATCTTCATTACAAACAATTTGCGACGAAACTTTGATCTGTTCTTGCAACCTGACTGATGAATGAGATGAAAGCATCATGTGGACAGACGGCAGTACCGCACAGTCAGCAATATTGCTAATTTAAACTGCACCTTGGCATGCTACACTGATCTGAAGAGGGCAGAATGCTGCATCACATTACTTAGTTTTTCTTAGTGGGTGTGTAGCCTTTAATGGATGAGCACTCACCCATAACTCACTACACTGATGGGTGAACACTCACCCATAGCTCACTAATTACTTGGATTCGCGCTACCAAATAATTGAAGTAGGAGCAAAAGGGGTAGGCTAAAGAGGGCACAGATAAAATTAGCAAGAAGAGATCTGAAGAAGTGCAACCTATCTGAGGATTTGGCCCAGGATAGACTGGAATGGAGAAGTAGAATCCATGCAGCTAAGCTGACCCCAACATAGTTTGGACAAGGCATTGATGATGATGCTTACATTGACTAGCATACTTTCCAATCTTTGCCCCTTTATAGAAAGAGGAAAAGGTGAGATTTTTTTTCCCTTTCTTGGGGTGGGGGTGTTGGGGTTTCCCTTATTATGTAGAGTGCCATGTCGGTTTTGGTTAAACCGTATCTTGTGAGATAAAAAAGAACAATTCTGTACATCAATTTCTTTAATAACAATTAATAATATTTTTTCTGTTATTTTATAGCTAGCACTATGTACGTATACCTAATATATTCTTTCATATTATTTTCATTGATTCCAGCCAAGCGATTCCCACCTCATGCTGCAAAATCTTCGACTATCTTGTTTTGACTTCAATATGATATTTCCTTGAGAATAAAATGAAAAATAGAAGAAATATAAGCTCATGGCTATGTAGGGGCAGCTACCGTTAAAATGTAAGGCTTCTGTAGGCACTCCTCTTAGTTTGAGGAATTGGCACATCTTCTGCCTTGTGTAAAAAAAAATCAATTATTTTTTTAATCCTTTTTTTCCCCTAATTATTTTGCCTGCCTAGAGCAGTTGGTAACAGATGCGTAAGTTCTGTTAGGGAAGGCAGGGATAGGTAGGTTTGAGCCTTGGTGAAAATAAGGAGGTATCAGTCAATAATGCTCTTAATACAAAATAGGTTGGGGGAGATTAGAGTGGAAATAAGATGTACCTGAAAAAAAAGGAAAACCGAAAAAGAGAAACACTTTTGTAATAAATCCACAAATGCAGCCTAGGAGTGGCAAGGTTGACAGGTGAATCTCCAAATCGAAATCCTCAAGGTATAACAATCATGACAATGGGTTTAGTACCATTGGTCTTCCAACACTAAACCAAACAAGGACCACACAAACCATCATTTCAATATTGTTGGTTGTCTTTACAACTTAGAATACATGAACATATAGACTCTAGTTGACATTCCCTAGCTCAAATTCCAAGCTTATCTCATATTTGGATGGATTCTCTTCCCTAAATTTTAGGAATTGATACTTGATTACATGAAAATGCATTCTATTTCTACTACTGGACTTTCTAAACAAAAAAGGACTCCAAATCTAGTGAAACACAGACAAGATAAATCAAAATTAATCTAAATTATTGTGATCCTTTTCTTGTAGATATGTAGGTGCTCCATGGGGAATTATCTTCTGTGGATCCTGCATGTGGACATCTACCTTGTCACGGTTGGCACCGTAAATTAGCCTTTAAGCTCTCTCATTCCATTGAAATTAAAAGGCTTATGCCTCCAATTGTATCCCTTAGAGAGGGTAAAAAACTTAGAAAATTGAAATATAATTCAGTCAGCTGCAACAAACCTGGGATCAGTTTTGCTAGTCAAATTTATTTTCCTTTTTATTTTTATTTTAGGGGTTGGCGGGTGGTTTGTGTTGGTGATTAAATGGTTCTGTTTATACCTTTCTGGTCTGCCCAAAATTAGGGAGAGAGGGGGGGGTGGGGGGGTTGATTTTTGTGTATGCTTCTGGCACATTGGAATAGAATGAAGTTGACAACTATGGTTATCATCCCATGTTCTTGCATGTTTGCATCCCTTTGGAACTGTTGTGCACATTTTGAGTTTCCTTATTTTTAATATCTTACACAACACCTTCAATTTCAACTGGCAAACTGTAGGTGTCTATGCAAGCTTGGACTTCAGAGATGGGGATCTAATTTTGAAGGACCAAATGCTTGTTGGTGCTCAACATAGTTCCAATAAGGTCTCAGCAATGATCAATAGAGCAAAAATATATTTTTCATTTAATCATTTGTTTTTGTTTGGGAATGGGAATACTTCATATTTTAATCATTCCTTGTGCTGCTTTTCCCCTGAATGTCTTGTTTTTCCACTTAATTTTGCAGCTTGATTGTCTTGTATGTAGCCACTGTTTTTGTTATATTGGCTCAATAGAACTCCAGATTGGGAGGAGACTTTATTTGCAAGCTTTAAGATTATCTAAACACAAGGAAACAACTTTCGAGTCATCCTCTGATTATTCTGAAGAGGATTGTCCAATTGAGCTCTCTGATGAAGACAACAATTTTCATGCGAAGAACCTTGATAAATTACAGTCAGCTTCTAGTGATACAAATGAAATCAATCTTATTCCAAAAGAGATTATAGAATCACTAATGAATGGTGGCTTGGCTTTGCCATACTCAAAGCAGTTTCCCTTGCCTTCCATTGTTCCATGTCCTGGTGGGTGTGAAGAAGAGCACTACTGCAGGTGACAGGCTATTACCCTCTCTCTCTCTCTCTCTCTCTCTCTCTCTCTCTCTCTCTCTCTCTCTCTCTCTCTCTCTCTCTCTCTCTGTCTCTCTCATAAGAAATATCTCTTTGGCAATAATGTGTTTGTAATCCATGATATTATATAAAGAAACCATTTCTAATGAAACTATCATCGATAGCCTTGAAATTATTAAGAACAGTAAAGGAACTCAACCATCATATCCTTAAAACCTAAATGCAAGGGTCTGAAAGAAGTGTAGGATTTCAACCTACTAGTTTGGTTGGCTGTGGATGCAAGCTTAGTATCGAAAGTTTCGACAAGCATGTTTGAGGAGGTAATAGCTCCTTCAAAATGGGCATGTATCGTGCACTTGTAGGGACCCTCCGGTGGCTATGATGCATGGATACTTCAAAATGGGCTATGTATCGTGTTTTATCCTATCAAATACTTCACTTTTTTGTGTGTAAAATCCATGTCAGTGTCGCATCCAGGCTGTATCTGGACATCATAACCTTGTCGTCACTGGACCTCAAGGTTTTCACCCATTCGAATGGATGGGATTGTTGGATTGATTGTGCACCCATTTTTAACATTGAAAATTTGTGGGGCCTTTGATCAAGGGGTTGATGAGCCCATCATCGTTCACTTGTAGGGCCCAATCAGATCTTGCCAGCCCTCGTCCCATTCCTAGGTGGGCCTCAATGAGGTGCAACATGGAGCACTATGCACACGTGATAGCTACTATATCTTCTTTAAGTAACACTAAGACATAATGATGCCCTTGTTAATAACCAGTAACACCAAGAACTCGGGCTGTTAGTGAACGGCATAACAATGTATATCAACACCCCCACTCGAACGAGTGGCTGTTCGAATTCGAAACCCAACAGACAGACGGAACAGAACAGACCAAACGAACATATGGAGGTAAGATGCCTCCTAGGGGTTTTGAACTCGTGGCCTCTATCTCTAATACCA
The DNA here is from genome assembly GCA_029852735.1 of Persea americana. Classification (NCBI taxonomy): domain Eukaryota; kingdom Viridiplantae; phylum Streptophyta; class Magnoliopsida; order Laurales; family Lauraceae; genus Persea; species Persea americana. The sequence goes on along the minus strand of CM056818.1, from coordinate 26,742,895 downwards.
TGTTAATAATCAGCAATACCAAGAACTTGAGCTGTTAGTGAATGGCATAACAATGTATATCAACAGCCCGGATACGATATGGATATGATAGGGATACACCATAGACATGACGGACACGAATTTTACACATAAAAGGTGAAGTATCGGATATGATATGATACGTTGCCCATTGTAAAGTATCTGTGCATCATAGCTAAGATGTTAATATGGTGGAAGCTCCCTTTTTAATGCCACTAGGAAACAAAGTTCTATACAAAGAAAATTTTGTAGTACTGCAATGGATTCTTTTCTCTTCCAAGTTGTTTCACCTTTATTCGCTTGATGATGATGTTCCCATTTGCACTTTTCTTATCTTGATTAATTGCATCGTGTATGATGTCATTCTTTCTGTTTAACTGAATATACAAGTCTTGAGGTGCTTTCACATAATGTTGAACACCAACTTTCTCCAGCAAATTGTGTGCCGAGGCTGATTGGGAGTTGTATCACTCTTTACTTTGTACTGGAAAGGGATCATCCTCACATACAGAAGCAGTTCTTAAATTTATAGAACATGCTAATGGTAAGAAACTAACCCCATCATTTGATGCTTTTTCGTTGTATAATTTTACTGAGATATCTTCAGCAGAATGATTTTACTCTGTTTGGAGCAGTTCTGATACTTGATAGCTATCTATTTTTCTTCTGATCACATTTGTTTGATCATTTCCCAGCAACAAATGACATCTTCCTTCTTGCTGCCAAGGTACACTTGATCCTACTAATTTTCATATTTGATAATTGATTTTACTCTATTTTCATAGGTTAACAGCCTCTTTAAGTTTTGCTTGAGAAAAGCACTGTGCTATTTGTAGCTGCAGGTAAAGTAAAATAAAAAAAATTGTTGTGTGTGATGGTCCTTATTAGCATCAGCAAAACTTTCTGCTTATCTCAGAAGATGGTTAGTGTCGTCTGTTGGGTCATTTTCAAAGGTTGAGGGCGTGTTAGGTTTGACTTCCTAGAAGTGTCTTTTGGACTTTTAAAAAGCCCTGAAGGCCTCAAAAAGTTGTTTATTTATAAGATTTTTTTGAGAGAGCTTTGTCAGAAGTAAAAGTCAAAATTAAGTTTTCCAGACTTGTTTTGCGTATCACAGTTCCTTAGTTGCTTCTCAGTTCTTGCGGCTGGTCGCATCGGTCTCTTTGTAAATTTTGCCGCCTTAAGTTTTGTATAGGCCACCCTGCTGCTCAGGGATTCTTTTTGTTGCTGATGTAACTGGGGCCTGCTTCTGGCCTGTGTAATTTTTTCCTTCTTAATAATACAAGCTTACCTTAAAGGGGGGAAAAAGTCAAAATTGGGGGCCGTTTGCATTTTCACATGGGATATGAAAATGGTCCACATGTGAGTCATTTTCACTTGCAAACGCGTCACATGTGAAACACAATCACATGTTTGTCATTTTCACATCTCACAAGTGAATCTGAATGCATCCAGCGGTTTGACCATTTTTCACAACATTTTTACCATTTATCACAAATTTCTTAAAATATATGATGACTAAAGGCATGAACATAAACCCTAGCAAAAAATGACCATTCTGAAGAGGATTAACGGTTTGGATTATGAAAATGGGCCCCATAGAATACAAAATTATATATTTTCATATCTGGACTTTTTTTGCAAGGGCCCAGATCCAGCGCAGAGACGCTGCATACTATCATAGCGAAGCGTCGGACTCCCACCCATCACAGCATGCCACACCACAGCTTGTGTGCTGAAATTGGTAACTGTTTTAAAGAGTCCTTTTATGGCTTCTTTGAGAAACAGTTTTTCCAAAGCTGCCCCTTCTATTTCTATTACTTGCCTCAAGGAGAGTTCAACTTATAGCACAAGAAAGATGCATGCTCTTGTGGGCCCTGCCATAATATTTCTATTGGTCCATGAAATGAATGTGCATCAACCCTCAACCATTCTTCCATTCATGTAGAAATGCATGTGTATCATTCCTCAACCATTCATTCATGTACTTGCTTTACAAGCATGGTTTAAAATTGTGGTTGTGGTCGCCATCACTGTTGACCCAAAAAACCGTTATGACGTTGCATCGCGTCGCGGTTTGCGGTCCATTGCCGAACAACTTTTTATTTTAACCCAAAAAATTCAAAAAAAAAAAAAAAAATCCGAAAATCCTGAATACTAGAAAATGCTAGAAAGTAATATTTTTTCTATTAGTAAACACTTTAAAGTAAAATATCGGTCCTCCTAAGTCATAACATCCCGTATCACTGTCTTATCTAAAACTTGTAAAGTCTGTTCTGAATTAAATAGATTTACATATATATATATATATATATTAAAATAAGGTGAAATATCACAAATTTTACAGTATGCATTGCAACCTTAATTCTGACCTAACCATTAGTGTTAAACATAAAGTCAAGAAGCTACCACTACTAGTAGTAGTGCAGTACTCAATCACTCAATCATCAAGTAAGTTGAGAGTGAGTTTCAAGTTTCAAGTAACATTTAGTCATTTACTACTATGTCAAGATGAATTAATTAATTAAAGCATCAAAGTATGGATATAGGGATAGTGTGGTTGAGGAGGGAAGAAGCTATCATATGAGAGAATCCACCAAAATCTTGTGAATCACTTGAGTTTTGGAGGAAAAAGGCTTGGGAAGCTATACCTTAATTTCAGGAAGCTCCACAAATTGTTCGAGAAAGAAAGAAGGGGAAATAATTTTTTTTTTTTAAATCATTGTAGGCTGTTATTTTGACTATTATGACCGTTATGTTGACCATTATGTACCATTATTTTCACCTTTTTTTTTTTAAGACTATGACCATTACGACCGTTATATTCAAAATAACGTAAGGAGATAGGCCCTTACCGTTAGGTAAAAGGTAACTGCTGTTTTCTTTTAAACCATGCTTACAAGCCCTGCTCACTATTTTATTATTTTTGGGCCCACTAAGATTGGATACATGATGTGGTTGTAATAAATCCATTGATTGGGATATTGGCTCTAATGATAGTTCTTAAGATTTAAGAAAACAATGGGCCCCGCTCGTGCAACATCATTGTATTGGAGTACATGGACAATGGATGGATGTAGCATCAAGTAGGACCCACAAGTGATTGAATTGAATTTGTGTTGTGGTTGTAATAGATGCATTGTGCAAATCAATAACAAGGAGTAGCCATTGATAGGACCCAACAAATGGGGCCCACTGCTATATGGGACATTTATAAAATGAACTAGTGGGCCCAATGTTTTTCTAAAACTTAATGAATTATTGTTACAGCTGATATACCAAGCTATGCATCTATCATTATTAGTAAATGATAGATCCAACTTAGTTGATCACAATTGAAATAGGACGGCCCAAAAATACTTGAATATATACATGGAGTTGATATGGTGTGATGAACTCACCAGGGCCCATGTGGGCCCATGACAATCATGGTAAAAGCGGGGGATGGAAAGGTATTGGAGAGATCTGTAGGTGCAAAATATCTGTCTCATCAGATCATCTTAACACCTCAATCTACAATCCTCAAATTTAACAATTTTGGAAGACATCATTTTATGGTTGAATGAGTGTCAAATTTGGGCCTGTGCCATTTCATGAGTGAGGCTTATTTTTTTCTATAAAAAGAAAAAAAAAAAAAAACTATTATCAGAGCATGATGTCTGAAGCAATGCATCTACTGTAACCACATCATGGATCCAATTCAATGGGGCTCCGATTGAAAAGGACTACCTAAAAATAAATAAATTATATATATAGGGCAATATTTATGTGCATCCCACATCCCACATAGCCTAAGTAAGGCCCTTCGCAAGGCTTCATATATACCTGTTTGGGCCTTCTACCTATGAGCTTAAGCTTTTAGGTTGGTACATGGTTTCTTACATGGTATCAGAGCGGGTTCCGATCCTGTCGTTCTCATGGAGCCCACGTGGCAGGCCCGTCCATGAAATCTATTGGGCTTGCACGTGAGGGGGAGTGTTGGTAAAGAAAAGCCCCACATCCCACATCGCCTAAGTAATGCCCTTAGCAATGCTTCATATATACCTGTTTGGGCCTTCCACCTATGAGCTTAAGCTTTTAGGTTGGTACATGGTTTCTTACATCCATACATATATATATATATCTATATATATATAAAGTAAAGAGGGTTTTAATAAAACAAATCAAGAAAAAAAAAGTAGAGAGGGCTTGTGAGGCAAATACAAGTATATATATTTGATGAACCACTAGAAATATCATGGTGGGACCCATAAGAGAATGGATCTTTCTTGTGCGTACATTAATTGAACTCTCTTTCCCACAAGTAATAGAAATAGAAAGGGCAATTTTGGAAATATTTTTTCTCAAAGAAGCCATAAAAGTTTCTTCAAAACGATTATGGATTCTAGCACCAAGGAGTGATGTGGAATCACATGATAGGTTGGAGTCCGACGTTGCACTTTACTAGTATGCAACTGCGTTGCACTGGAGCCCAACCCTTTTTGCAAATATCTAAAAAATTGTGAGGAATTTAGACATGAAATTTGGTCTCATGGCCATTTTGGTCATTTTGAAGAGTTTGAACGGTTCAGATCATGATTGTAGGGCCCACACACATAAAAATTGAAAAAACCGGATAGTCGAGGTAGACGTCTCTGTGTAAAAAAAGAGGAGCATTTATTTGCCCGCCTTTGAGTAGGCGGGTAGACCAACCTTGGTTATTTCAGCTTGACATTGCAAGGGCCTCGCCGCAAGATAGGCCATAGGAGCAACCGATTTTTTAGTGAAGCCAAAATGATATGGGAGTTGATTTATAGAATGAAAACTTCCTTCAATCATCTTTGCCCCTGAAGGTTTGGTGTTGGGTCACATTTTACTCCAATGTAGGTTAGTTGAATCATAGAACTTGATCAACTGTTAAAAGTGATTAAAATGTACAAATCAAAGGGAATGAAATGATAGTGTTTTTACATGTGGTAAAGATAATGGTGGGCCAAACTTTCATTGGAGCAAAATTTCTACTATAACCATTTCAAGAGTTCTTAACTTTGATTGATTTGGATCAGTACATGGTCCCTTACTAATAGATTTACATGCTTGTATATGGATAACCAAATGGTGCAAGTTCTGACTCGTATCTCATTTTTCTCTAAGATAATGATAGTGGTGATGCCCATAACGTGTGCCTAATGACAATATATAATTTTATAGGAGGCCATATTATATTTGTGAGGGTTTTATATTTTTTTAATTATAAATTTTTTAATATATTATAGAAATTTAATATATTATAGGACTGGTGAAATTTTGTGGGAGTATATACCCTCATCCTTCCTTTCCCATCAGGTAGTTCGATCTTTCTCCTTTTGTTGCCTCTTCTGCTTATTTTGATTCCACCTAGCGGCGGCTCTTCCACTCAATTTCATTGCACTGCCATTTAACTGTCTTATGATTGGGAATGTCCTTTGTAATAAAAAAAAAATTGCTTCTACTTTATCCAACCATTCCAAGAATTCCCCGCCCTTCTTGCTACCATTAATTTGCGGGATCTCAATTTTTTATATTCAAATACTTATTTTGATCATCCCTTTTCATACCTCCCTTTTAAATTCTGCCTTGATCCAACTGATGATTAGTAGTAGAAATAGAATGGATTATTATGAAAATCCCTATCCAAATCATATCTTTCAATAAAATACAAATCTCAGGGTTCGACTCGTTCCATCTGTCGAGTCAAGATCTCAACCTGTCTCTGCAGTTGCTTGATTTCAAGGTCTTGTGCGTCACATGAGTTCTCTACGCGTAGTTTAAAAAATCAGCCGAGTTCGAGTCAACTCGGACTCAATACTCGGACTTGGCACATACTGAGTCGGGTCCTATGGGACTCGGACTTGAATCATGCGACTCGATCGAGTCCCATGCAACTTGGCCCTCCAGCCATTTTATTGGAAATTGGGTTGACTTGGACTCGGCCATGGCCGAGTTGGGTCCCGAGTCCTTTTTTTTAAACCACTCTACATCTGTTTTTTCAACATTAAGCCTACAACCACATGGTCTATGGGGAGGCATCTTGATAATGGAGAATGGATCTATAAATCAATCAGGATGTTTGACCATGATATCAAATTGATGCAACCAAAAGTAGGGCCCCTTATTGACTGGATGCCCAAATCTTTACCCTAACCCTATAGTGACAGCAACTATGCGTAATCACAAGGAGAAACAAGTAGATTACTTCCCTACGATTGCAAATCAAAGCAACTTTTATTTAGTGAATATGTGAAAATAAACAAGAGAGTATTGATCGTTCAATACAAGTTCATACTCATATGTAATATAAATGGCAGCTCTCCCCCTCATATTCACCACCGCTACCAGTTCAATTTTCTTATGATCAGGAATGTCCTTGTATTAAAAAATTGCTTAGACATTATGCAAACATTCCAAGCATTCCTTCCCACTCATCCTACCATTAAAATCAGGAATTTCGGTTTTCACGCTGAGATCGTTATCTTGATCATTCCTCTCGTTCCTCTTGTTCCTGCTTTTTGCATTCTGCCTCTATTCAACCTGTGTCAGTTGTCGAATGGATTATGGAAGTCGCTATCCGAATCTGATCTTTCAATAAAATGCAAATCTTGGTTCCAACTGTAGAGTCAAGATCTCAACTTGTCTCTGCAAGTCCTTGATTTCAATCAGGTGGGATCTCTACATTATTCTACAACCTCATGCTTTACGGGGATGCATTGTGATAATGGAGAATCAATCAACAAATCAATCAAGATGTCTGGTATAACAATCGTATGGTGCAAAAGAGATTTTGAATTATAATTTCTTGTCCTTCATTTGGAGATTCTCTCCCATTATATAGAATACAGATGCCTTATCAAAGGCTACAAATCAGCTACAAATCAGCTACTCTAATTACAATCTACCATTTAATGAAAGAATATTTGACTAAATCTAATTACAATCTAATTAAGGAAGGAAGAAGACTGTGAAAAGATTTGACCAAATCCAAATCCAACGAGATTGGATAGCACCATGTTGGGCCCAAGTGGGCCTGAGCCATTTTGTAATTGACACCCCCCCTCAAATTGATGCGGGGGAATCCACAAGCATCAATTTGCGAACCAAGAACTGATGGCGAGGTCGCGGAAGACCCTTTGTGAGAATATCGGCATTTTGAAGATCAGAAGAGATGTGAGGAAGGCGAATTACATCACGCTTGTATTCATCTCTGATAAAATGGCAATCAATCTCGATGTGTTTAGTGCGTTCATGGAAAACTGGATTGGCAGTAATACGAATGGCACTAGTATTGTCTGCATAGAGTGGAGTGGCACTATCAGCAGGAAATCCGAGAGCGGAGAGCAACCCGCGAAGCCAGAGAATTTCTGAACAAGCGGCAGACATGGCACGATACTCAGCTTCGGTGGAAGATTTAGAGACCTTATCTTGTTTCTTACATTTCCACGAAATCAAGCTATCTCCTAGATACATGCACCATCCGGTGGTAGATCGACGAGTGTCCGGACAACCAGCCCAATCAGCATCTGAGTATGCTTTCAGTGTCAGGGAGTTGTTAGCCGGATAAAATAATCCACGGGTTGGCGTCCGAATTAGATATTTGATAATGCGTCGGACTGCAGCCAAATGAAGATGTCTAGGCTCAGTCATGAATTGACTGACTAAATTGACTGCATAAGAAATATCAGGACGAGTGATCGTCAAGTAGATCAAGCTGCCAACGAGGCAACGATAGAGGGTAGGATCTGAGAGAAGATCCCCACTATCTTGCTGAAGTTTAACATTGACTTCTACTGGAGTATCGACAGGAGCAGAACCATGAAGTCCAGCCATTTCAATTAATTCAAGGGTATATTTATGTTGATGAAGTACGATGCCGTTTGCAGACTGATGAACTTCAAGACCTAAAAAATAGTGGAGAGGACCAAGATCTTTCATGTGGAACGATTCATGAAGAGAGGCCTGAAGTTGGTGAATCATATCTGCATCGGTACCAGTAATGATGATGTCATCCACATAAACAAGAAGAACAGTAATTCCCGTAGAAGCATGATGAAGAAACATGGATGGATCATATGGACTAGGATGGAACCCCAAGTGGCTAAGAGCATGTTGGAACTTTTCAAACCATGCCCGGGGGGCTTGTTTGAGGCCATAAAGAGGACGGCGTAGTTTGGCCACAGCACCCGTGATGATAGAAGAAACTCCTTGAGGAAGGCGCATGTAGACATCTTCTTTGAGATCCCCATGAAGAAATGCGTTCTTGACATCCATCTGGTAGAGAGGCCAGGATTGAGATGCTGCAATGGCAAGAATAGTCCGAACAGTTGTCATCTTTGCGACAGGAGCAAAAGTTTCCTCATAATCAAGACCATATACCTGTCGATTACCCAGAGCGACAAGACGGGCCTTATACCTATCCAGAGTTCCATTGGGTTTAAGTTTGATGGAATAGATCCACTTGCAACCGATGGGCTTAACAGAAGGAGGACACTGAACCACATCCCATGTATGATTTTGCGCAAGAGCATCCAATTCATCCTGCATAGCTTTGTTCCAACACTCATGCTGCACAGCCTGAGAATATGAGTTCGGAATAGAAGTAGAAGACATGGTGGCCATCAAAGAAGTGTGGGTAAATCCATAACGAGTGGGAGGCACGGAAATCCGGGAGGAACGACGTAATGGAGGGTCTCCAAGTGGACCAGATGTTGTTGGGGGATCGTTAGGGGAACTATCTGTGGTTGCAATTTTACTCCGCCTATGATACACGAACTTAGGATCAAATTTAACAAATGGCGTTTTGTCCGAAAACCCAGGTAAGGAAACAAGAGATGGGGACTCGAAAGAATCAAGATTTTGCTGGAAAAAATATTGATTTTCAAAAAAAACAACATTACGGGAGGTACGTATGCGCCGTATTTGAGGATCATAACAAAGAAACCCTTTTTGATGACTAGCATATCCTAAAAAAGTGCATTTAGCAGATTGGGCAGTAAGTTTGTTCCGTTTAGGGGGAGGTAAATGTACAAAACACACTGATCCAAAAACATGTAGATCATCATAAGATGGTGTAGTTTTGTGTAATCGATAAAAAGGACTCTCATTTTCTAAAGAAAAAGAGGGTAATCGATTTATAAGGTGGACAGCAGTGCTAAGAGCTTCTGTCCAAAAACGGGTAGGAACAGAGGATTCAATAAGAAGAGATCGAGTAACATCAAGGAGATGTCTATTTTTCCTTTCCGCGACCCCATTTTGCTGAGGGGTATAAGGACAAGTTTTTTGAGAAATTATTCCTTTTTGTTGTAAAAAACTTTGAAACTCCGTAGACACATATTCCCCTCCCGAATCAGAACGTAAACTTTTAATGCAAGTGGAAAAGTGATTCTCAACATAGGCTAAAAACATTTTGAAAACAGTAAAGACATCAGCTTTAGAATGCAGAAAATAGACCCACATAAATTTACTATAATCATCAATAAATGTCACAAAGTATTTATAATGAGCATGAGACAAATGAGGAGCAATACCCCAAACATCACTATGAACTAAATCAAAGCACTGAATGCTAGTGGAGGTAGAGACAGAAAAAGGAAGAGTCTTACTTTTTCCCATCTTACATGTAGCACAATCAAAAGAAACAAACTTAGAAAAGCCTATTGAGTTTAACAATCCAGAATTAACCATGTGAGACATGGTTTTAAAATTGGGATGTCCAAGCCTACTATGCCATAATTGACAATTATTTTGAGCAGAAAAACAAAAATCATTTGCTGAATTATTCCTAAGTGGTGTAGATAGATCAAGAGAAAATAAGCGTCCATGTTTAGGCCCCCTCGCGATCTCCCTCCCTGACATCTGGTCCTGCACAACACAACCAGAGGAAGAAAAAGAAACATTATAGTTGTTTTCAACAAGTTGTCCAACTGAGAGAAGGTTTGAAATTAAATTGGGACAGTGATAAACATTCTTTAAGGGCAAGATACTGGAAATATCGCCAATTGCAGTGATAGGAAGATGTCCGCCATCGGCAGTTTGTACATGAGTATTGCCAGTATAATTGGTCAAGTTAGATAGTTGTGCATTGGAGTTAGTCAGGTGATTTGATGCTCCGGAATCAAGATACCAAATGGAAGAAGGGATTTTAGTTTTACCTGTGATGCCAAGTGCAGAAAATGCATTGATGATCATTTGTTGAACTAATTCGGGAGTGAGTGCAGGGGAAGAAGAATCAGGCTGTGAAGGCACAGATGTGGACGCAGTATCAGCAGTAGAATAGTCCATCTTGGCAGCATAGGCAATGGGAGGCCGAGTTTGTGGACGGCGGCGACATTCAGTAATGATGTGTCCCTTCTTCTTGCAGTAATTACAGAATTTCTGGTTGCATTGTGTTGCAAGATGTCCGTATTTCTTGCAAGAGTAGCATTGGACTTTGCTCATATCCCGAGTCTGAGGAGTCGGAAAAGACTGTGAGACCTGAAGAGACTGAGTGTTCCCTTTAGCAGAGTACGCAACAGGATAAGTCGCAGTGTGCTGTTGTTCCAGATGGGCTTTTGTACGAATACGCTGTTCTTCTCGCAGAAGCTCATTCAAACAAACATCCAAAGATGGTAATGGGTTCCGGCTCAGCAGAGACGATGTTACAGTCTCATATTCAGAACGCAATTTCATCAAAAATTGGTCCCTGTGACTTGAGGCTTGAAGGTCTTGTATAGTTTTAAGAACATTGTTCGGAACAGAAGCATATTTAATCCCATCGTATTCACTCCACAAATTGCGGAAACCAGAATAGTAGTCCTGAATGGACAAGGTGCCTTGACTGAATTCTGCAATTTCACATTCAAGTTGAAATTGTCGTGCAGAATTATCTTGATGATAAACTGTCTGCAAGTAACCCCACATCTCCTTGGAGGTCGTATAAGGTTTGAGGTTTAGAATCATATGAGGTTCTACAGCCCCAAGGATCCATGTTTTTATTTTTGCATCTTTTGTATTCCAAGTAAAAATCTTTTTATCATCCTCTGTAGGTTTTGGGTCAGAACCAGAAACAAATCCCCATAATTCCTTGGCCTCAAGATACAATTGAAATTGAAAAGCCCATGCTGGATAGTTTTTTCCATCAAATTGAATTAATTTAACCTCAGACTTCTCCATTTAGAACCACAACAAAGAGAAGGAGGAAACAAAAGAGAAATCCAATAGTGCAGAACAACAGACTGCAGTCTGTGAATAAAATACACAAAAATATGGTCCAGGCGACCCTACCAGAAGGTGTTGTTTTCTTGCGTGGGGCCCACTGTTAGATCAGATGGGTAATCAGATCAATGAGATGCAAGCATTATCAAAATGTCTTTCCAGCAATACAAGTTTCACTAAAATCCATCCACAATCCAGGATTTTTGACGGCTGTGATCAAAATGATCTGATAAAACTGGAAAATTACAAGTGGGGTCCAAAAGCATACCTCTGATCGTGAAAAAATGTTGAAAAAATCACCAAAATAATCAGAAGAGATGGTCGACCATAGCTGTAGAGTTTCTTGAAGATGTCATGATGATCGCAGGTGGGCCACGGTTTGGTATATCGTGACAGAAGACCTTCTGCTGTCAATAACCACAGATCACTGATCTGGTTGAAGTCAAGATTACAGATCCTTGATCTGTGTGCTTCTGAAACACAAGATTGTGTTTCCCAAGAGCAAGAGGGCTGATCGCAGGTGGGCCACAGCGATCAGATTTCACAGATGCTGAAGATCGATGGCTTTCCAGGAATTTTCTGAGGACAGATCCTTGATCTGTTTGCTGCACAAGAGAGAGAAGAATTTCTCTCTGATAGATTCCTTGATGTTTTGCAGAAGATGAACAACTGGTTGTCTTTACAAGACCGGCTCTGATACCATAACAATCATATGGTGCAAAAGAGATTTTGAATTATAATTTCTTGTCCTTCATTTGGAGATTCTCTCCCATTATATAGAATACAGATGCCTTATCAAAGGCTACAAATCAGCTCTACAAATCAGCTACAAATCAGCTACTCTAATTACAATCTACCATTTAATGAAAGAATATTTGACTAAATCTAATTACAATCTAATTAAGGAAGGAAGAAGACTGTGAAAAGATTTGACCAAATCCAAATCCAACGAGATTGGATAGCACCATGTTGGGCCCAAGTGGGCCTGAGCCATTTTGTAATTGACATGGTAGTGATACCAAGTCGATGCAACCAAAAGGAGGGTCCTAATTGATTGGATACCCAAATCTTAACACCGACCCTATATCAACAAAACTAAGCAATATCACACGGAGAAACAAGTAGATTGCTTACCTACGATTGCGAATTCACCGTTAGATGAAACTTCAATCCTTGGGAGCAAGGTGAGGAAAAGACTGATTTGTCTGAATAAGAAAGTCCTACCTAGATCAGTCTAAGAGTCTCTAGTAGCAGGTTTGGAATAGAAAGTCTTAAGTTGGTCGACCAAGTGAAAGGGGAGATTGCTCCCTTGTTTCATGCATCCAAGGTCCATATATGTATGCAACAATGGATAATACAATTTCTTTTTTCTTGTGTGGGACTTTGAGTTTTCCCCTGTACTTGAGAATAGTGTCTAAGTCATGGACATACTCATGCTATGGAAGATGTGAGTTGAAAGCTTCTCCTGCACAGGAGATCTTCAAATAACAACAGAGAACAGGAAAGAGATGGATCTCATCCAAAACCTCTAAGCTTTTGAAGGAGCAACACTTACCAAACCCTGGTCGAAACCACTAGGCCTAGGCTATCGAATGGGGAATGGATTATTGCTTGATGCTGCCCCCAAAAATCCTACATGAGCATATTCGGATGCATTGTATTAGGCACTAGTACCCCATTGCCTTCCTGGGTGCTAAGCACACACTTTCCACGAAAGATGGCAATTGATTAATGTGTCATCTCTTTAAATGAAAAGCTTCTGCTCTGCATTAACTTTTATTTTTGGGTTGTTTGCGTACCAATTTGCAATTCTCACCCAGTTAATATGCTGAAATAAAGTCAGAAGGAAGAGACCACCAGAGTTCAATTGATTAAAACAAAGGAAAAGAAAAGTACATACTCCTGCTTATCAAAGAAAAAATAAATGCATCACATACATACCTTGCCATAGCTTCCATTTAATTTGAAAATTATACATGTTGCTATTCATGTAAATACCAAAGCTCATACAAATATGTTCATTGTGAGAAATTAAGGGCCAAACATGTGTATTAGTAGTAATGTATTTAAATGAGTGAAGGGTAGTTGAATAAGGTCCCACACTTATGGTTACTGCAGGCAATTGCATTTACAATTTTGAAGTACAGGAAGTTGAAGTCGACCAATCTCATTGACCAGAAACAAAACTTCAGGGTAAATGGAATGGATGACTCAAGCTTTTCTTTGCTAATGGAGGCTTGGAAGCCAATATCAATGGGATTTAAAAAAAGGTGAGTCTTGTTTACATAGAATGCCTTTTCCTTAATTCGCAGGCTTACAGCCATTATGGTCTGTCAATTTCCCTCAGTCATCTACTGCATAGAACTTTCTTTAGCCCTAATGCATGAATGCAAGAGCTAAGTCTCCTATAAGCATTGCGCCAACCTAGTTGATTTCCTGGCCCAAAATCAGGTCGTCACTTCATGCTTGAGCAGCAGAGCCACATAACAGTTGCAAGATAAAATATCAAAAAGAGAGAATGGTGTGGATCAATCCACATTGCTGACTTCGATCAAGAAATTTGATGTGATGGATTTAGCATTAAATCTTTGGATGCTTTTGATTGTGCCTGTGGGACGTGGACAGACCTCTAAGAGGACCTAGTATCAGATGGGCTCCAAAGCAGTCCCCAAAGAGTTAATAAACTGACTGCTCAGGAATGGTCTGCGAAGCAGGAAGACAACTGGTGGTTTCTACAATACCACAATATTTTTGGCAGAAAATGTTAATGACCAGAAACACCAGAAGCTCGACCTGTCAGTGGATGACAAAACAATGTATATCAAAGGGTCTTGATAACCCCCCGTCACCACCACCACACACCCACACACACACACACAAATGTGTGGGGCTCCGCACGTGGATAGAAACACGCAAAGTGACTATCGTGAATAGAAACATGTCCTAGGGATTCGACTCCCGGCTTTGATACCATGTTCTAATCCAAAAGCTTAAGTTGATTGGTTGAAGGCTCAAACAGCTATATGAAGCGCCGTCAAACCCATTACTTGGGTGATGTGAGACTTTCCCCAACACTCCCCCTCACGTGCAAGCCCAATAGATTTCATAGACAGGCCTGCCACATGGGCTACACAAGAACGACATGAACCAACTCTGATACCATATAAGATACCATGTTCCAACCCAAAAGCTTAAGCTGATAGGTGGAAGGCCCAAACAGGGATATGAAGCCCTATCAAATCTATTACTTGGGTGATGTGGATGTGGGACTTTCCCCTACAGAAAATGCCAGCAAAAAGGGTGTTATTGGACTTAATTAAAATGGTCCTGAGCAAGCTCAAAGCCAAGGAACTCCTGCACCCCACCCGGTCGCCCAAGGGTCCTCTAAAATCTGGTGGGGTCCACTTTTCAGAATAGTGGGACACTTGGCCCCACATGCGAAAAGTTGCAGGTATCTTGGATGTTCCACCAAACCTGATATCAGAGTCTTCATATTCTGTATGTTATTTTTTAAATTAACTTTGATGTAAATAGTACTTCTATTAGTTAGGAAACTCTCTCCATTGGGTTGAGTACCTTCCATTGGATTGAGGGTTTTCAGCACTATCCATTGATTGAAGGTTCATCATCTTCATCATCATCGTCATCAAAGCTATGTCCGGTCTATGTTGGGGTCAGCTACATGAATTCTATTTCTCCATTCTGATCTATCCCAAACCGAAATGCTCAGCTAGGTTGCACTTGTTTAGATCTATCCTTACTACTTCCATAGGCCTACCCCCTTTTCCTTGGTGGGCCACCAAGCTGCATATAGAAACTTTTCCTCAATGATGTTGTTTGTTGGCCTGTGCTGTCTTAGTTGAAAAGTGCTCAGTGGAAGTAATTTTAGAGATCAACCGAGCGCGCACAACACTTAAACTAACAAAAGTGAATATCAAATTAAATCTAACAATTGTGATGCATGAGTTTTGCTTGTCAATCTGAACAGTGTCAATATGGGACATTTATTCCATAGCATGCATCGAAAGCAATAAAGTGATGTTGCCATAGCGATTTATAGTGGTTCGGTCCTTGACCCACGTCCACTCCAAAGAGCACCACCCGATGGTCTCTTGGAATTCACTAAGTTAGGTTTTCAACAGGCACACGTCAAACCCGCACAACCTAATTTTTTAGCGTGGTTCGATCACTGAAGTCTACTTCCCCGTCTATTTTATTATAGAGGTTTGATTGCTAAGGTCTGCTATTCTTTATAATATGAATAGTAAACATAGAAATTAAAATCAGCTCTTGCCTCAAAAATATTACTTGAATGCCTTCAATGCCGAAATCCGGAATTCAGGCTCCAAGCTTTTGGCCTCCAATGGACGATCCTTGGTGAAGATTTCCCAATATGCACAACTAAGTACGATCAGGTTGGGGATCTAGGGTTTGAAAGGTGTTCCTATGGATTTGAACAATGCCTTAGATCAAGATTGTTCCACAATAACTCTTATTAATGAGCTTTGAATGCTCAAGGATTTTGCTATGATGGATTAGAGAGTGTGGAAGAGGGGGTTGAAGGGTCCTTTGGTCTGCCAAACTTTAGAGTGTCCAAACTCGGACAGGCCACCGAAGGATTTCTCGGGCTGCTGAAAGGACCTTTAGTCTGCCAAATTGTATGGTCAGGCTGTGGAACTCCCTGGGAAGTCTTAAAATAATGTGTTGTTTCTTCATTGGCCAACATTATACTCCATAGGCTATTGTTGGTTTAACTGTTGTACTACAAAAACTTTCCTTCGATCTTGTTGGTATTTGCCGATCAAAAGTACTCTAGAAGCAAGTCTCCACTTCAGCCATCCTGCTCTTGTCCTATATCCACCATCTTCCTCTATTTCTCCATCTTTACTAATTATCGAGTCAGGGTTTCGGAACGGATCTCTATGTGGTATCTCTTGAGCTTAAATTCTCATAGGAGTTCCATCTCTTTGGACATCCCCATTGAGATTGCAATTCATTCATTCTGTCTTTAGACGACTTAGCCCTTGGATCAAAAGCACTTCAGAAATAATGATATGATCTTTTACCCAAGTTGGGCATAGGGAGTTATGCACGAACTCAAGGGAGGTATTATGAGCTTAGAATAGGGCATACTAATAAAAAGTGGCTGGCCCAGGATTTTCATTTGAGGTGGGTGGACGATGGCCATAATGTTACTTTCTCCATTATTTTGTTGCTTGAGGGTGGCGAGGGCTTATTTTTTATGGGACATGGCCCATCTAGAGCCCGATTATCGATCGGATTTAGAAAGAGCTCTGGCACTTTTTTGCAGTCTACCGAATGTGTAGGTCCGCCCATGCTTGTAAATCTATTATCTCTAAGGAGTTTTTATGTAATTTGGAAAACTATAGGGTTTTTCTTTTAAATTTCAAAGTTTGAAAATTAATAGATAGGAGTGGTCACCCAACCCTAAGGTGTACGACTTCATCCTTCTTCTCTCTCAATTTATCCTATTTCTTCTCTTTATCTATCTTTTCTACTTTAGGGTTTTTTTTTTCTAACCTTCGTAGGGAAAACCCTAGATTTCTTCACATCAATCACTCCAACTCCTCCAACAATATTTCGTCCATCATTTTAGCCGTTAGAATTCTTGTACCATGTTCCCCCTCCTACTGTAGTTGGGGCCTGGAGGGCCATGAATGTATGCATTACTATGTTGGTAGCAAATCATCATCTAGCAGTATTGAAATAGCTTTCACAGATCATACCCTTTTAAAATTTCATAGCACGTTTATTCATTTTGTTGATTTACTGTTTTCTTTCTGCCTTCTTTTTTTATTTTTTTATTTTTAACAGATGAAATTGTTGTCATACTGACAAAATAAGACAATTTTATGTTCATTTGTTATCTGGTTGTAGGTGGTGGGAGTGCATCGCATTGCCAGATGATATCGATTCCTGTAATGAGGCATCATTTAGAATGCAAATAAAGGAGCTAGCATTCACGGTAAACTCTTTGACAGTGCAATCTTATGAATGCAGCATCATATTTGTTTGGGTAGATTTTGGCATTTTTTTATCCGTAACTGTAAAATTTTATTAATAAAAGATAAATTACAACTCTGATTAAAGCAAACACGAACATCTTTCAAAGTTGTACTGGTACAAGAGAAATGTACAAGCCATTGACCCCAACTACATTATAAAAATCACTTAAATTACATGATCAATTGACCCCTTGCTTAGCTAAACAATCCACCATTTCATTAGCAGATCTACTAACATGCTGAAATGAGACTTGCAACTCAGAATCTAGATGGCTAATTTCGTTGAATAAGAATTGCATTTTCCATGGCCCTCTCAACGATTTCACCCAAGAAGTAGCATCAATAGAGTTGCTCTCCACAATAAGATAGTGATGATACAAGGTTTGTTAAATACGTTGAGCTTCCAAAATGGCCAGAACTTTCGCTTTATTAGAGTCTTTGATCCCTACATGTTCAGAAAACATATACATAACTTCCCCTTCATGATTTTTTAGTACACTTCAGTACCAGCCAACCCCACTTTTCCCCTTGGTGCTCCATCCACATTGAACTTTAGAACTCTGGGCGGTGTATAACGCCATGATGCTTTTCTTTTCTCCTTTAAGATACATGTCTTCAAACAACCTCCCTAATATGCAAAATATTATCAATCTTCAAATCAGAAAATTGGAACTTTTTTATTTGCAAAAAATGTGATTGAAATATTTGAACTCTTACCAAAATGACTGGCATCTTGAGTTTATGTTGTTGAAACTTAGGCTGGCTAAGGATTTAGAACTTGGAATGGGGACCCAACTTGGCCAAGGCCAAGTCTGAGTCTAGTCAGCCCACTCAAGCAAGTTGCATGGCACTCAACCAAGTTGGCTTGGGCCCATTTTTTTAATATGGAAATCTTGGTGTCCCTTCACAACAGTCCCATTCAAATCTTTAATGGCAAAAATGAAAATAATGGTGTGCCTTGGAAGGTGGAAGAGGTTGGGAAGTGAATGGACTTTTAAATATGGAGGTTGTGAAGTGGAAAAGGGGTTTTAAATGTAGAGGTTTGGAAACGGAAGAGGTTTTAGACCCAATTTTTACTCCAAAATTTTTTGAGATATCTTTAATAGTAGAAAATTAGAAATGAAAATAATTGCAAAGTGAAAGGACTTTTAAATATGGAGGTTGGGAAGTGGAAAGGGACCTTAAATACGGAGATTGAGAAGTGGAAAGGGGTTTTTAAATATAGAGATTGGGAAGTGGAAGCGATTTTTAATATGGCCAAACAACCACTATAATGGTGTATCTGTGAAAGGGGGCTCTAAATTGAAACTTCAGCACTCATTCACCCAAAAAATAAATAAACAGATAGAGGGACTCAGCTGAGTCCAAGTCAGAGCTGAATCGACTTGATAATGACTGAATCCGAGTTGACTCAGCCGATTTTTCAAATCTTGAGGCTGTCTCTTAGCATATGCCTTTGTGAAATTTTCAATGGGCTATGGAATGGAGTTTTGTAGGACCTTTTACAACCTACACTTTGTAGAGTGTTGACAGACTCTAGGTCTGTGATTAGGTTTCAACTAGGCCTTATAAATTGCATGTCTGCATGTCATCGGCATTCTCCTACTTGCATTACTGCGGCTTCAGTACCTGCAGCTTGGTGGACCCATGGGTTTAGCCAACCCATGGCCTGGCCTGCATCACTTGGTCACATAGGTTTGGATAAAAACAGTGACAGTTGAATCACAATATGCATGGGCATGCCTCACTGCATGGGGCTTGATCATAGGTTGTGATCAAAACAGTGATAGTTGTATCACAATATGCATGGGCATTGTTTGGTCAGATGCAACTCAGGTGGAGATGATGTCGGACAAAGATGGTTGCTAAATCAAATATCATGCTCTAGATCTATGAAAAAACATTAGGAAGTTGATTCAGCCCTTTTCTCCCATTTGAATTTTACAGAGATGTATTAGTGAAGGTGATGCACAGGCTATTATTTTATGAACATTTGAAATGATTTGAGCATGCTTGTTGGATCAACATATTTTGAAGTGAAAAAAGAGGAAGATGACTGGAAGAGAAGAATCAACTTGGTTAAGGCGTGGGCTCTCTTAACAAACAAAACGCCATAAAGTAGATATGAACTTAATTTTTTTCGTTCTTTTTTTTTTTTTTTTTTCGTGTGTTGTGTGTGTGTGTGTGTGTGTGTGTGTGTGTGTGTTTTGGCTTTTTGGTTAGTTGCTCCATTGGCATGGGACATGTGGTCCTAGGGAGCAGATATTGCCGAAATCACTCAGTACCCAATCCCACAAAGGCTCGCACTTCCATCTCCCATCATCTAGAAAAGGACTTTTGATGTCCATAATCAGCTGCTCCAGCAAAGGTGGACAGATGTGAACTCAATTATGAGAATATTTTTAAACTTCTACCTGCCCATTCTCGTCTTAGGCTCTGATAAGCCTTAGCATCTCAGAGTTGCATTTACTATGTAAGTTGCAATTCATGCATTTCCTCATCCAAGTTGCATCAGTGGGGGCACACAAATTGGAATCCGACACTAGTAAGAGGGGTTTTTTTTGGCAAATCAAGGAAAGAAAAGAAAAATGATTCACGGATTTGGCATAGTTTTTTGGAAGAAATTTTAAATTAATATAAATGATTATCTATTTTGTATGAAAGATAACACTGATAAGAAAATAATTTATGTAACTTACTCTTTTTTGTTTTTTTGTCTTGTACATGGGAGTACTGGTAAACTATCTTAGTCCCAAACTAGCCTAGCCTTAGTAGGGTTGTAAACAGGTTGGTTCCGGTCTAGGTCCATGGTGGAACCAGAACTGGAACCATTTTTTAGGTGGTGGACCCGGACCCGGACCCGGACCCGGACCGGAACTGGAACCGGTTCAGAACCAGGAAACTGGTTCCACTAATATTAATGGGAACCAGAACCGGAACCAGAACCGTATGTGGGACAGGTCTGGATCTAGTTCCGGGTATGGACCCTAATAATTGTGTTTTTCCTTTTATTTACAAAAAAAAAATGTCCTTTTTTCATGGTTCAATTGCATCACCTACAAAAACATCTATAAGAACAATCATATATAATAAAATAAATCTAACTTTGTCTCTATCAATAACCTGCACTTTTAACCAAAAGTTCAGAAATCACGTCCAAACTCTTGTTCTCTAAACCATCAAAATCCCAAACATCAGATCCAAAGTCCAACCATCACAAATCAAAAGTTTACAGACACATTCAAACTACAACCAATAAAACATCAGCCCATGAACTTCTAATCGATTCTTCACATCAAACATCAAACTATCACACTAATTACAATCCATTTTTTGCAAATACATTGCCATCAGTCCATGGCATGCTTCACCTAAAAACAAACATTAGTTAATAAAATTCTCATACAAAGTGACCATTCAAACCAAAATTAAAAATATGTAAATGTGCAACTTACTAATCATTCCAAAAGGTAACTGTCACCATCATTTGAGATTATAGTTGCAGTCTCTTTTTCATCAAACTTGGCTACATTTGTGATTGAAGACCTGAAAATTAAACTTAAATGTTAGAAATTTTAATCAATCTGAACCCAAAAAGAAATCATACAAAAGTACAAGAAAAAAAAGTTACCTTTTCTTGAACTTCTTAACCAATCTTGACAACACATCAAACTCTCTACTGTAGATGGGAGTAAATTACTCCTATAATCATCAATTGTTTTGCCTCCAGTACTAAATGCCGACTCTGATGCAACGGTGGATACCGGAATGGCCAAAATATCAAGAGCCATTCGAGCGACTTCACAGTATTTGGCTGCATTGTTTTTCCACCAACCTAGAATGTCAAACTCATCTTCTGTGGTAGGCCATAGTGCTTCATCCAAATATGTCTCCAAATCCGAATTTCTTTGAATGGATGAATTTTCTTTGAGAAACCCCTTAAGGCTAAGTTCCCATTTACCAATAGAAACAACTAGAGAAGCAACACTTGATGAACCTGTTGTCCCAGAACTATTGCTAGCACCGTCACTGGTACTTCAACCATTGGTTGAAAGTCTTCCATCAAGAGCATTCTTGGTTGACTCAATTGCATATTCATTGTAAAGGCTTGTCAGAGCAAGCCTAACATCTATAATCCTTGCATCATGCTCATCACCATAAATCAGTAGAAAGTAATATTCAATTACTTTAAACTTGAGTCGAGGATAAAAAATTACAGCTATTGTTAACGGTGTGGAAATTATATTCCAATACTTTCTAAACTTCACAATCATTTTTAAGGCCATATCTTTGATAAAGGATTCTGAACTAGTGCACCGTTCTATCAAATGCAGGTGAAGCATACTAACATGAGAAAAATACAAATTCGTTGTTGGGAACTTAGTGCCTGAAAATTTTTCTGTCATCTCAAAAAATACTTTCCACATTTTCCGATTCCTCATAACTTGGGGCAAATTTGTATCCACTATCACGATCACTTAAGCATTCGAAGGCCTCTTTGAATTGTATCGTTATTTCTGGCATCTCAAACGTAGAGTTCCACCTATTCAAACTATCAGGTTGAATTTCTTTCTTGGAGGCTAGAGCTCGTAGCTGCCGTGCAATTTCATTAAGCCTTTGTTCTCTTAACTGTGGAGCTCTGATATATTTTACACTTTCACGCATATGGAATCCATGCCATCTTGAACTATCAAATTTAAAATGTGGGCACAACAACGCACCTGAAATATCTCTCTATTGGACAAAAGCAAGCCCTTAATGATGATCTTACTTCGCCGTTGTGGCCGCTATAGCGGGGCGTAGTGGCTAAGACCGCTATGTTAAATTGAATTTAGCGCCGCTCTCATCCGTAGTGGTGGCTACATGTGGCAACACTTTCTCACACACGAGAGAGAGAGAGAGAGAGAGAGAGAGAGAGAGAGAGAGAGAGAGAGAGAGAGAGAGAGAGAGAGAGAGAGAGAGAGAGTTACAACTTAGAAAAGCTAGCCCACCTACGCACACCGCAACCACTACACATCAAGGTATCTTTTGCATGGCAGGACCATTGGGCCACTCCTTAATGCCTTGTGTCTACCATCTCACTACAGAAGCAAAACTTCTATTTACAAGTGCACTTGTGGATGAAGTCTTTACTGTTGACATGATGGTAGGATATTTGGTATGGCTCAAAAGATGGTATTTCACCTTGTGTTATATTTGTGTATCCATCTCTCTTTTTCATAGTCTCCACCCTTAATTCTTCAGTGGGGCCTTTATATAAAATCCAATAGGCTCAAAATTACCATCATTGTACGTATTATCTATGAGCCAAATTTCAAATGGAGTTGAGCTATGGTGGATTAATCATGAATAAAACACATTAAATATGTAACACGGAGTTTGATCTAATGTCTTTTTAATTGATTAATCCAATGATTGAAGTGAAATCTATTTCAGAGCTAAAGCATATTTTTTATGGTGTGGATGCGAAGCCACCTCCATACCACATATCACTGATTAAGTACTTGTCCTATATTTAGGTGAGAATTGAACCCACATAGTATTGCACAAATTTGTGTGTAAGGCATACTTCGGGTGAAGCCAACCATCAGAGAGGTTAGAGATGGAAAGATGTCAATCAGGTAGTGTTGTGCAAGAAATCGACCCCATCAGATCATCCTAACTCATTTATCTCTGAGTCTCAAGTTTAATTGTTTTAACAATAATTAACAGTTGGATGAGCTGTAAATTTGGGTTTGTGGTGATTTATGTGTGTGCGCGCGCGTGCGCTAGGGTCCTAGAAAATTGTGTGGTCCGCAATAAGACCTGTGAGGATGGTCCACCTCTAATTATGTGTGTTTGACTTAAATTAGACCTATTAATCACAACCAACTGCATCAAGTTACACATTTGAATTAGTGCATCGAACTCGAACTTCGAATTAAGTGAATTAAGAAATGAACTAAGTGAGCCTACCCTATCAAATTCTCAAATTTAATTAAGTATCGATGATACAGGACAAACCCATGGTCCCCATGGGCCGACCGGCTAATGGGCCCAGCCCATTTATCTCAATCAAGCATCTAGGCCCAGCCCATTCATTCTATTTTATTTTTATATTATTTAGATCTTTTGGTTATGTTTTAAGTTGTTTTAGTATGATGTTTTAATCATGGCCATGAATGTGTTTGGATGGTCTAGATTAGCCCTAGGATTATTTCCTTTCATATATATTGATGTAAAGCTTCTTTGTCTAGTCAGTAATGGTTAATGATTAATGAAATGGAGTTTCTTCAAGTTCGCTCCTCGAGATCTCTAATACTTCCTGGTTTGGAGTTTGTTGAGAGCCCAAGTTAAACGCCTCCAAATCAGAGTTTGGTGAAAGGCCAATTTTTCCCCTCTCTCCATTTCTATCCTTTCCCGGCCTGCATCTTCCCCTCTGTTCCACATTAATCGAACTATGAACTTGAATACGAATTGATTGAACCACGAATCGTGTAACTATGACCAACACTATGACAAATAAGATTATCATACAAACATATGAAGAATGACATGTAAATATATACCACAAATGATATGTGTTATAGTTAAATATGTTTAAAATATCAATGTTACATTGAAAAATAAATGAGTTGCAATTTTTTTTATTTCTTTTGCTTGCTAATAAAAAATATAAATAAAATTCATATAATCAACATTATATGGTTAGGATGTCTCTCAATGGTAAAAAAATGTTTTTAATGACAAATTGAAAAAGAAAAAGGAAAGAATCTTGGATGAAACTCACATGTACTGTTGAATGCTCTAGTTATATGCTTGTACCTTATTTTATCTCGAAAACCTCTCCAAAATATCGTAAATACTTAATGGTTTTCTCAATCACTAGATAACCTTTTAAAAATAAAAACACTAACAAAAACTAGAAAATAAAAAATTACTAATGTTAGCTATCTGGCTATAGCTATTTCTACCTAGACGAATGTCCCGATCATAAGATTTGATAAAATAAAGTATCGAGCCATAAGATTCACACCTGCATCTTGAGATTCACCTATAAATGGGATTCGTTGCATAGATACAAATCCTTTCCCTTTGAGTTTTATTCAATAGTAGGATTCATATATTCTTGATAAGATCCAAGGATTTACAATGGTCTTAAATCTTAAGCGCAATCTCCAATATGTTGGAGACTACATAACTATGATATAAGTATACTTCAAAATAGGCAGCGTATTGTGTTGCATCTAGAGCCGGCAAAAACCAACCTGACTCACATATGACCCGCACAACCCGACCAACAGAATATACCGGTTGGTTGCAGGTCAAGCTTTTCTAACTCGCATTTAAACGGGTTGGGTTAGGGTCAACCCATTTAACCCGCATAACCCGTTTGTCCTTTTATTTTGATATAATATTTTTATTTTATTTTATGAGAACTTTGTTTTTTTTTTTTATTAGTTTTGCTTTTCTATTTCTATAGTCACTATTTAAAAAGTTGTATACAATACTCATTGTATAAAAAACTTCTTCTCTTTCTTTTTTTTTTTTCTTAAGTAAATCCTTTGTTTACTTGAGAATAGTTTTACGCGCTCTTCTCTATTAGGAGGGTTGTGGATATGAAGAAAATATAATAGATATGAGAAAAATAAAATAAAATAATCAAGTAATGGTTAAGTTCATGCTAGTTTCCACACTATTTTCTCCATATGCCAACATAAGTTAAAGAGAAGGGTGAATTATAGCATCATGGCCCAAGTGTAGGCCTAAACTTTCAACCCAATATCAGTTGTGCTTTAGTCTGATTTAAGATTCTATATGAAGCAAATTAACATTAGGCTTATCATAACCCAAGCAAAGCTTGCCCATATTGCCTATCAGGATAGGTTTTAAATTGCACTAATAAGATTTAGAAAGTTTAGGATTGTTCATTTAGATCTCATCTCGATTTTATAAATTAACTTATAAGTTTGGATTTAATTTAAACTTTGGGTATGGTTAAAGCATTAGAGAACTCTTGTTAATAAATTTAGGTTATGGTGCAAGTTGTGCGGGTCAACCCTACCCACAATGGTTATGCGGTTTAATGCGGGTCGGGTCGAGTTGACCCGCACCTGGAGTTTCTAACCCGTTTAATAAACGTGACCGACCCGTTTACCCCAACCAGACCCGTTTGCCACCTCTAGTTGTGCATCGTATCTGATAATTTAGTTTTTGTAAGTAACCATTAGCACGAAAAGCTCAAGGAGCTTTTAGAGAATAGCACAACAATGTATATCGAAGGATCTTGACAGCCCCCCTCACACTTGTGGCTCCTCACGTGGACAGAAATACGCCAAACTGCCATACGTGGACATAAACACGTCCCTAGGGATTCGAGCACGTAACCCCTGGCTTTGATACCACGTTACGTAACCAACAACACAAAAAGCTCAAGCTGTGCTTGACAATGTATATCAAAAGGTCCTTACAGTTTTAACATGTAATATCCATGTTCTTGCCATATCCATCTCGTGTCGTTGCCATATCCTTGCTATATTTGGGCATCATAGCTACATAAATGGCCACCAAGTGGATTTATGTGTGTAATTAGTAAAGAAAGATAATTACATAATTATATTATACTGTATGATATTTTGCATGTGCGCAGTAACCACTTTTCCTCTTCACTGCCCTTAACATCTATTCCAGTTGATTCATTTTTTCCCCACAACCAGGTTCCATTGGCTATAGATATGACTGCACCCCTATTATTCTGCCTATAATAATTATTAAAAACAGTGTAACAAGCTCTAGAAATATTCAGGTGTTCCATGATTGCTGATTTTGTGTTGTAGTTGCTTTACTTGTGTCCAACTTAAAAGATTTGGTTAGTTCTATTCTACATGCATGTTTGGTCCAAACCTACTTCAACTGGATGTCATTCAAATCCTTATCATACGCTTGATCTTGATAATTCGGCATCAGGATAGTTCATCAGAGACCATTTGATTTTGTATCGCGCAACAGTGGTAGCAAACCATTGCTGATTATGGGCTTTTTCCAGCAAGAATCCTAATTATTCTGAGTTTCATCTTAAATAAGGATTAAAATTTACTGCTTAAAAGCTTTTACTTGCTATTTTGGAACACCCCGATTTTGTTGTGAGCATTTGTGCGGAAGTGAAAAACCTATGATCGATAAACAAGCTACATAAGAGAGACACTGAGGATTTGTGGTTCGGCGATGTGCCTACATCCACAACAAGAGAGTACCAATTCACACTTGACTCTTTTCATAGTCTAGGGTTACAAAGCACATCATATAAATAATCTCATCTTTCTTAAGCCCTAAGAAATCCCTAGTACAGTTACCAAAATACCCCTAAACCTAAACTGGTCCCTAGCTAACCCAATGGATTAATCCGGTTAACCTGGAATTCAAGACATAAGCCCAACAATTTTTTTAATATATGTTGATATTTGCAGCTTGAAATACTTATCCATGAATATCTAAAGAGGCTACCTAGGGTCTACTTGGATGCATGCCAATCATCGAGGGGGGGGGAGGGGGGGGGGGGGGGGGGGGGTGTTGGAATGGGAAGGTCTATGCATAGGCTAGGGTGCCCGAAAAAATCATGCTAATTAGATCACCATATTCATACGATAGAATTTTATGGCTTCAAACAGTGGAAACATACTCTCAAAACATCAAAACCAATTCTGTTTCAAATACAATGGTGAGAACAGTCAGACTTGGGATGAGTGGCCGTTCATCTTGAGAGGTGCGAACCTCATTTGAAAATATCCAAGCCTTGGCCTTACAGTGAAGGAGTTTTAGTGCCTCAAGACCAATTGGTGTCTGATATGCACTGATGTTAGGAATGGTCAGAGAAAAGTTTAGCTAATAGATGGTTTTATCTTGAATTTTTATTACGTAGAAGTGGTATATAGAAAAAGAACATTATTATATGCTTTCTGAACATTATTTTGTTAGAAGTTGCAATAAGAGAAAATTGCGTGTTCTTATCATATGGGATGGGAGGTTTGGTCATAGTTATCAAATTCGTTTCGGTTCGGACAAAATGTCCGAATTTGTTCATTTTAAGTCAAAACCAAACCAAACATCCTGGTTGAGGATGTTCGGTTCAGATTTCATTTGATTTCGCCCGAAATATAGGGTTTCCATCCAAAACCATTAATTTCGGACAAACTAGTTCCAAATCTGTTGATTCGGACGATTCGAGGAGGTCAATCAAACATTAAAAGAAGAAAAAATGGATTGGGCATTCGAACGAATCTGAACAAAAATAAAAAAAATCATGGTACATACCTTTTTTTAGGTGATCGTTCGTTCCATCTTCTTAAGTGGCATAGAACCTTTAAAATCTCATTCCATCTATAAATTGGACTCCAAACTGCAAATATCAACCACAAAATCTTCTCTTTCCCTATTTACTTTTGAGATTGTTCACTGCCGAAGCAAAGGTGTGAATCCTTGCCCTAGCTGAGACTATCTACCTGCATTTCCTCCCTCGCCAAAGGTCGTCACTGCTGCCCAAGTCGGATTTCCTTGCAAAAATCTTGTCAAAGCGCCAGGAATGTCAAATCTTGACGTCTTCTTCCATTTCTTTTTTCTACTTCGTTTCTTTCTTTCGTATGTTTTGATAAAGGGACTAAGGGGGCTAGAACTCGGGACGTTATCTTTATAAAGGCATTTCTGTGTTGCCTTTGTGAATGAGGGATTGAGGGGTCGTGATGAGTTCCAGAAAGTGAGGCCCACTGATTTTTAATTGCTGGAAAATTCTTCAAAGGCCCACTTATATTTAATCGATGATAAGATTGGAACGATACTTACTGTTGAGTATTTAAGAGGCCCACTTAATAAAAAAATCAAGGGACCAAAAAAGAAAATGCCTATGATCAAGGCCCATCACGAGTTACAGTAACGTTTGGTGTTATTAAATATTTTATGAAAACATTTAAAAAAATATCAATCTAAAGCGGGTCATTTAATTTGGGTAGAGTCATAAAGTTTAATTAGTATTGTTTATGCAGAATTAAATTGTTTTGATTTTATATAAGTGGCCCACTGAAAAATTCGATTAGCAAATTGAGCAATGGCCTTTTGAATGGAATTTTGTATATATTTTCAATAAATACACACACATATAAATGAATTTACGAATTGATAAGTGAAATGCCCGAATCGGCCGAAATGTTTCACTTTGGAGCCAAACCGAAACGGGGTCCAAAACGAACTTGACAACTATGGGTTTGGTTCAATCAGCTATTTTAACGTTTAGTTTGCAATTTCTCTGATGATGGGCTATTCTTTGCGAACTTTTGTCCTAAAGAATGAATGGAATTTTCCAGTCAGTGCAGCTTCTCAGGGAAGCCATCTTCGACAAAGAATGTGCACCCTGTATCCTTTTGTGTTCACTACTATTCTCTGATTTTATTATTGTTTTGGTAGTAGCAATTTCTCTCTCATCCATTTTACCTTGACCCTGCTATAGTATTTTCTCTTGACATCTATGGGCACATTATTGGAATGTTTGAGCTAAATAATCTGTAAGTAGTCGAGTTCCTCCAATAATCTTGCTTTCTGAATTTCTAATGATGTAGTGTTAAAAAGAATGTACCAGAAAGTGACAATCTAGGTTGGTGTTTTTGCAACCCAATTATTGGTTTGATGGGCCCACTACGAATTGGGAAATGCTGTATTAATATTCCTGATTGGAAATCCTAGGCACCCAATATTCATTCTTATAGATGATTAAGGTTAAAATGACCACAGTCATCAAACGAAGGTGACACAAATGGCTATAATAATCCATTTTGGAATCCTTTTGGGGCACCCATCCTTCATAGAGCAAATCTTGTTGATGATGAGTCATCGTATTGTAGCCTTCAATTGTATAGGCTGTCAACTTATAATGATGAAGTTAATCATGACATTATTTGCATCCTAGTATTCCAGAGACAGGATCTGGGATTTTTTTCCTGACATTTTTTAAATGTATTTCAAGACTTTTTCTTTTTTTTTTTTCAATTTTCATTTGGAAACTTCTCGTGATCTGCACTAATTTGGAAAGATTTAGCATTTAAAGTCAAACATTCTTTTCTTTTAATTTCATATGTGATTACTTTGATTCTTGTGTGTAGTGATTTGGTTGTAGCGTCACCAGTTGAGGATTATTTTATACATATTGATGATCTTCCATGTCTCCAAAAGGTTTAAACATTCACCCTTTTCCCTTTTCTCATTCTGTCCTCTTATTGATTGATGTTTTCTACGATTAATTGGTAATATAACAATATTGCTTGCTGCAGGAAGAAGCTGAGAAAGTTACGCGTCCCTTTTTTGATGCCCTTGGTGATGATTATTCTGTTTGTTGTCAAGGTACAGCTTCTAATGTTAAGAAGAACATTTTTCAGTGTCCATTTTTTAAGACATACCCTGATAATTGGTATTCATTTTCCTATGTCTGTGGCATGAGAATTTCTCTTTCTGAGGTCAACAAAACCAACCGAACTATGTCTGGATTTGACACCATTTTTTTACGTCTGCAATTGCAATCAGTATTCTCTTTCTGCCAATGCAAATGATGAAATGTGATTTAAAAGCCATAGAACTTTCTGTTTATCTTTTTGTCAGTCTTTATGTTTCAATGACGAAAGTAAGTCCAACTTACATGTTAATACGCTCATAGCAGACTGCCTAATGTATTTGCGGGTAAGAATCTTGGCCTGTTGATTTTAGTGGATAACTCTTTTAGTTGGATAGATGCTGTAGTTTGAGGCTTTTAGCTTTATTAGGTAATTATCGCATACATGATTTTATGATAAAAAAAACTCAAACAATAATGCTCTTTGCGTATGTTTCTTAAATGGATGACTTGAACAACGTGGTAGGGTGAAGTGGTAATTCCCATTGTAAGCCTAACCTCTTTGGCCTTGGGTATCGATGTAGACCATGAGGATCACATCGTATATGTGGCAGAATACTTTATGGACAGGTTTGGGGTTGTGGTCATGTCCCAAGATGTTTGTTAGTCATCGTGTGGCCTATGGTCCATGCATGTAACCCTTTTAGGTCACATTGTGGGATGTCCCAGCCCATATTGCTGGTCTCAGTTTCCTTATGGCATCATTAGACTTAATAAGAATATAATTAAAATATTTACTTCTATCAATTGATTTAGAAATGTCCTGAAATCCAATTTGATCTACTCATATTTTGGAAAATTCTTTTAAGCATTTCTAACTTAAAATTTTCTTGCTTCTTTTTTTTCATGTAGTTTTTTTGGATCATTCCTTTCTTCTGAACAAGGGAAGGGTCTTCTTCAATGGATTCCTCTTGGTCCTGTTTAGTTCCCTTCGTTACAAATTTTTTTTATATTTCTAATTATGTTTCTTCCTGACTTTCCTCCATTTCTTCTGCTTTCGAGGTTTCTTTCAATTTCTTGGTGATAATAGACAGTGGTATTCTGCCTAAACAGTAGACACAGGTGGTTTCGTTTTTGTTGCTTTCAATTTGCAATAACTTAAGTTGCATGAATATTCTTGTGGCCGAATTTGTAACTTTTAGATCCTGTTTTCTGCTTTATGTACAGCTTAGATCACTTTATGGCTATTTTCCTCCACAGCTGGTTGTCTGTGAGCCCAAACCCAAAAATCTTCAACCAAACAGAAAACCACTCCAAAACAAGGAGGAAACATAGTAGATTGCTTAACTGATTAGTGGCATCCACTGTCTATGATCTTCAGTCCTTGTTTTGTTCAAATATAAGAAAGTGCACAACTTAAAACTTTTATTCAAATATACAAAAGCTAGCGTTTGCTAATTTCCTCAGCGGGGGGTTACATGAGTTGTTTGGATTGATCATATGAGACCGCATGTGGGTTTGTTATTTGCTTCTGTTCCTGAAAAAACCTTAATGTATAATAATTTGATCTCTATTGTACTTTGGAAATTGAACCTAACTATGCCTGTGCTTGAAAATAAAGGGGATTCATATGATCTGCTATGATGTCATCCATTCCAAACATCCATTAACTCTAGATGTTTTTTACATTTCTAAGTTTAAAATGGCTGCTGGTTAGTTTTTCAACGGACTGACATTAATAATTCTTTTCTCATACAAAAATGAGTAAATGGGTACTTGCCTTTTTTCTTTTTGGAAGCAACTGGATGCTTGATTCTTGATTTGACGTCAGGATGAGAAATGTTGCGTACTGTATTTTCTCATTTATTTTCTTTAGATGCCAATACAATCTAAATGTCAAAATTTTCTCTGTGGTTTATTAGGGACAGCATTCTTTCCTTTGCAGAGTTGTATGAATCATTCTTGCTGCCCAAATGCCAAAGCATTCAAAAGAGATGAGGTATGTATGCATTTGAAGTTCCAGATGCAGGTAGAACCTCTCTTGACTGAAGTATTATTAATGTTACTTTCCTATGATAAGATCTAGTATGAAAACAACAAGGAGAAAACTACTGTTTCTAAAAATCACTGTTGGATTTAAAAATGTGGTATTGAATGTTTTCCTCTAGCTAAACAACAGTTAGAAAGAGTTCTTTTGAACAATTCTTGTTGTGCAGCAGGAAACCTACAGCAGGAGAAAACAATTCTTGTTTTACTATCTTCTGTTCCTTGCTCATGGTTGGCTTTATTGCAGGACAGAGATGGCCAAGCAACAATAGTTGCTGTCCGACCCATCAGAAAAGGGGAAGAGGTATTCACCCTCAACACAAGGCATTTGGGTCTAATTCAAAGCTTTCTTACTTCCCTTTATAATTACGAAATAATTGATGCAAAATCATAATTAGGAAAAAGTCTTTCTGTGTGCCTGTTGAGTTTCCTTTCCAAGCGATTTAGTTTGTTTGCTTGAGATGGTGTCATGAAAAGTCGAAAGTAACTTGTTCTCAAACATCTGCAGATTACTATTTCTTACATTGACGAGGAACTTCCGTGTGAAGAGAGGCAAGCACTGCTGGCAGATTATGGTTTCAGGTGCCAGTGTAAGAAGTGCATTGAACAAGTATAGTCATTTAACTTTTGGACTTGCGGCCCCTATTTGGGTTTTCTCCATTTGGATGGGGGACAAGTCTAAATGTTGGTACTCCGGTGGGTTTTACTGGTTCTGCTTTAAAGGTAGGGTCATCGTTGCCCTTTCACAGCAGGAAATTTCAAAAACATGGGGGATGATTGGCACAGGAAGCGAGCTGGGTCCAGGTGATGATAGAACATCTTGAGATGGGATCAAGCTTTCATGATGATGGTGGTGATAGATCATCGTAATTGGGTTCTATAAATATATACTGCAGATATCTTGGCACCAAGAGTTGTGTTTCGAATACATTTATGTTCAGCTGTTTGGCTCCATTTTAGAATAGATTGTCAATTCATTGTGGGTTCCACTTGCTGTGGATCATTAATGTTTGTAGCTGAAAGCAGAAGCCCCGCCCAAAACCAAAACCAGTCAGATCCATCGAAACCCGGTGCCAAATCTGCTAGAAATGTGGCAGATTGGGGCCTTTCACCTGATCCATTGCTCTTTGCTTACATGTCTTCTATTTTTAGGTCGAAGTATGGCTTCAGCAGTAGTTCTTAGTCGGAAGGACATTATTAACCATTTTTACCTTTTTAGTGTCACTTGGGTTCTGAATCCCCAATTAGATGGCAGGGATATCCAGGGAAAGAAAGAAAGAAAAAACAAATCAGTATTAGAGAATTGGCTTAGAACCAAGCTGGAAACAGCTTCTCCCTCTTGGCATTTACTTCTTTTCAACCCTTCGGTCTGTACAGAGATGGCTATAATAGGGTTTTTGTTCTTCGTTTTAATAGCTACTCTAGGAGGAATTTTTTCCGTGATGCTAACCATTTAATAACTATCTTTGTAGCTCTTGAATCTTTTAGCTTATGCTTCTACCTATTACCTGGATATACCAAAAGAGATATATCGTCTAATGAGGCTACTAGGAAATATTTATTCATGGGTGGGGCAAGCTCTTCCATTCGGGTATTTTGGAGTTGGCTCACTTGGCAGGATCACAACCCTTTGTCTCAGCCATTGTAACACGCATGTTGCCCAGGGCATAGGGGACTGTTGACTTGGTGCCATCCTCACATTTCTCTTTGCTTTTCACCGGCAGTTTGTTCAGGCTTCCAAAATCAATGGTGGAAACTAAACATGGGGGTTGTGCTTGTTGCGGGACTTAACCCAACACCTCACTGCACGAGTTGTGACTACAGCCATTCACCACCTGTGTCCGCGGTCCTGAAGGTATCTTGTACTTAAACAGGTGGGTCACTGTTTTTCCAAGTAATGGGGACGAGGATTGAAATATGCCATTGAAAAACTCTACCCAGACAGATGGGCTATCAGAACGTAGAGGGGGTAGGATAGGCAATTGGTCGGATCTAATATGGATCGTACATGGACTATAGTTGGAGTTGGCAGCTCTCCTAGGGTTCTCATCTTGATCACTAGGGGAGGATCAAGTTGGCCCTTGTGAACAACTAGATTGATCCCAAAATAGCAAAGCTCTGTTCTGTTCTACGATGTAAATTAATCACGAATATGGTCCAAGTAATAAATGCCCAAGTTTCCTTGGGGTCCCAAATCCAGTTTGACCCCTAGACCCCCGTGACCATACTGTTCCCGAAAGAATACCTATGTTTAAAACTAATAACACGATAACTACAATGATCTCTAATGGCTGAGTTAATTGATGATAGCTATGAAATTGTATAAATGAAAGGAAAGTTACCTCTTCGTTTCTTAAGAATCTCACTTCCCTGCTTATACTTTTCTTTATTACTATTGTAAGCATTCACCTTGTGTTTTACTCCAGCACCATGCGATGTCCGTTGAGATTCAAAACCATTTCATCATTGTCATCCTAAGTCCGACTCGTTCATGACCTATTATTGGCGAGTTGAGTAATAGGCGGGTTGAGTTGACTCAGTAGATCGCCTATGCTAGTTTGGGCTCGCATGAGCTAGTTGACTCAATGACTATTAAATCAGGGCCTTTCTATTCATTTATTTTTAAAGCTGAGTTGGGCCAGTAGTACAGTACATGGGGGACAACCCGCCCATAAGAGCTGAAACACCCCTTCTCCAGGCCATTTATCAATAAAAAAAAAAAACCAAGGTTTGGTATAAAACGTCAGTCATTGATGAACAAAGATTCAGGTTTGGGCGGTTGCTTTCCGAAATAAAAATATAAATAAATGACTAACAAAATCTTTTAAAAGCCTTCTTAACAAATTACTCACTTCATAGGCTTTAAAGTCAAAACTAGCAACAAACGCCCGTGCTATAATCCCGGGCCTCGGATGAAAAATATATATTGAAGATTTGATGTATATTATTGGGAAGAAAATAAGTTTTACATGTTGAAAATCTTAAATAGAAAAATGGGCACCAACTGCACATGAAAAAAAGAAATAAAAAATACCTGTGAATAAAAAAATGAAATGCAAACCACCTAAATTGCATGTGGAAAAATGAAAACCCACATTTGTAAGGGAGAACAAAAACCCACATTTACAAGTAACAACCCAAGAGTGAAAATAGTATTTTTTGTGTGATTTACTAAACTTAAAAAAGGTATTTTTGTCATTTGTCAAAACCAAACCACAATCTATCTTTTTCTCCCCTTAAAACTAAGTTAAATATATAAGTGACATTTGATCTCAAATGTTAATTGCACCTCAACTAGTCTATGCAAAAAAACTGATTTGATTTACTTTTTTAAAGTAAAAAAAGGGTTTCTCTCAGCTGTGGACAAAATGGGGACCGTAGAGAACTATCTGCAGATCGAATGAGCCCTTCTAGAGGCAGTAAGCATTGATGTGGAGAAAACTGCCCAGTCTCCCATCTTCAGCTTTCCTCATCCAAGTTGAGTCTCTCAAGCTTATAGAGAGATTGACAGTCCAGAATCAAGATGCAATCCTAGAATGTATGGGTTTAAACTATGTGGGATGGGTAATTTTTAGGAACAGAAAAACCATTCATAGCTTAAGAACAGTCCATCCTAAAGCCCACCTGAATGCATGACACGATATGATGACCTACCAATGTATAAAAGAACCATCCAATCCAATTCAGTGAGGTACTATTTCAAGGGCTTCAAAGTTGTCCAATCCTACGTGCGCCAAAATTTGCATCATTACTTGGGAGAGACTAAACAATTCCAGCCAAGTTCCAATTTGGGTCAGCCCTAATTCAGAAGGTGGGGCGAAAGAGTGTGTGCGACTTGCATTGATCATAAGAGGCAGGTCGCCCCACAGGCTGGCAGCAAACTATATAGTGCAATTGAGTTATATATAAGTTAGCTAATTTTGCAAGTGCTTACTGATAAGAAATGAAATGCTATTAATCAATATCACCATAAAATGCTTACTGATAATAAATGGAAATTCTATATAACACTATTAAATAATACCACAACAGAGGAAACAAATTCTCATCCAAATCCCAAACTTCTTCAGATGTATACTGGCGTGACGTTGACAATGCAATGAGATCAAACCAGACTTCATGGCTGTGAAATATCATTCTTTATTGCTTCGCCTGCAATTACAGACTGATAGGGCTTGGCTTTTAGTCGTTTCACTTGAATCATCAAGTTGGGGAAATACAAATATTATACAACCTGACTTTTAACCTCCGCAATTACAGTATAGCAATTTCTTTCAGCCCAGAAAGAATGAGGTCATCATACAGAGTTCCGACTTAACGAAAAGAAGCTTTTCCCTGGTAATTTGATGGGTCCTGTTGTCCGCAAAAACCAGCAAGCTTGAGAACTGAAATTAAATAAAAGAAATTCTATCCTAATCAGCCTGAAAAACAAATTGAAGCCATGTTAATTTGCATGCGTACATTATTCATTATTAGATCTACATAGAACATCAGGCAGAAAAACCCTAATGTCGCTAGATGCATTCTTTCCAAATAGTGCTTTCTGGTGTTTTTTGGGAATTGCGCAAACAGGTAACAATCCCAGACCTACAACCTAAAATATTCAGAACTCATTATAAATCCTCTAAAGAAAAGATCAATCCTCCACCAATAGCTTTCATCATGTTTAGGGGACACTGTCCATGCACTAACAATGTCAGCAGCCCAACCACAGAAAAATCATGCTGCCATCAGGGATTAAAGTTCCAATACCATGTTGAAATGTAAATGCAAGTTCTATGGATAAAAGGAATACAATATTTAAGCCCAAAAAAAAAAAAGGAATACAATACAATAAAAGGAAAAAAAGGAAGAGTAAGGGAAATAATAAGGTGAATAAAGTTGTATATTGGCATCTACGACTAACACAACTACAGTAACAAATATTGACCAACTACAGTTAAGAATTTTGAGGATTACAGTACAATAAAGGTGATATTGAGGATCTCTTAATAGAGAATTGATTAGACAACAAAACAGTTTAAATTTTAGTACAACTTTCATCTTTGTGACATAATTCTTTGATCTATATTATTGTAAATAGCCAATAGTTGTTTATAAAGTACAATAAAAAATGTCAACCTAAACTAGGAAACCTAACCATAATCATACTAGGAAACCCAGTTATACCATAACAGGAGATCCTAACCACACTACAACTCTTAACATAAAATAACTCAAATCTAATCTAACTATCATAATAACAAGTTATCACAACAAAAAAAAAATAAAAAAAAGAAAAAGAAAAAAAAAAACTATCATAATAACAAATAAATCCATTGATCCAAAGTAACAATTCCTCGACACTCCTCTCAAGCTGATATATAGATACTATCTTCAGCTTGGAATTAACATCATAAATCCTCTTCGTTTTGAAACTGCTGTAATGTGCAACTTAGTCATCTTCATCTTCAGCACACATAATCTTTGACAGATCTTCGATATGTTTTGCAATTTGATTGATTTAGGAGGTGAAAACTTCTTGTATTCTACAATGCAAACTACACACTCAACAACACTGCTCGTTTGTACTGTACCTTTGTATGCTACATAACATATCCGAAATACTCTACAAAATTCTCATACAAAATGAATTAACTTATCAATTACTTAGATTCGCACTTAGTAACTATGAAGTATTCCTATAGTTTTCTCCCCAATTCGAATAACCTCATAAACTTAACTTTCATGTTAAAGGAACCCTGAACAATCTCCCATTACACCACCCTTATTTGTTCACAATAAGTATAACCATTTTTTCTCGGTCAATGTCTTGCCAAAATGTCCATTGTGCTTTGTTGGCAATCACCGTCTCTGTGTAGAATCCAGCTCAGTCGCATCCCGCTCCCTTTGAATCTATTAGAGCCCATGTCCTACCAGACGTACTAGACCACATCTATCATGATTTATTCAAGAAACATGGATCATGCTACTTGATGAACAAAAAATGACATTGATAAACTTGATGAATGTGTATAGATCTCATATTCACAAATGTGCAGGTGAAAACAAATCAACAACCAGAGTCCATATCGCTCCAGAATCTGCGAAACAATATCTGGTCGTTGATCTGCTCAACTCTGGTCATCGGGGTCAGATCAACGTGGACCGACACACCTAAACTTTGGCTAGGATTGGGTTTCGCATAATGATGGATTTGTGGGTCAAGCGTTACATCTATAGCTGGGTTTACTCAATCTGTGGGAAAATTAAGAATTGTGGTCTCGCAGGTGAGCATCAAATTTGGTGGTGTTACGGTGCACCAAAAATAAAGTTTTTTTGACTTTATTAGACTTCAATCAAGGGAAGCCTTTCAGCAAAGAATATGAGATCAATGACTCATCCTTAGCAACTTCAAGAACAAACTTTCTTCTAGATTAGGATTTTGGGGTTATTAAGATTAAAGGAAGAGAAAAGGTCTGGTCCTACTATAGAAAAGTGGGAGATTGAGCCAGATTTACGAGAAAAGGGACTGAAACTAAGTATATTGCTAAATTAGGAGAGATTGACGCACTTCTCCAGACACCTAAGAATTTGTATGTGAATGGTTGATGGGCCATCAATGCAGATAACCTGAGCCTCTTTGTTTTCACTGGTGGGCCGCCTAAAATAAATTAACTGAACGGCAACAAAATAGACCCACAGGGCCTCTGCATACCACACACAAACAGATCAAATGAACTCTTAGGGCTTTTAATTACACCACACGAATGACAATGAAGGCACATGAAGATGTCCTCTGGTTTTGCAAACAGAAAATCAAACCACCAAGGGCTCAAAAGCATAAAATTGGAAGGATCCTTTCTTTGAGCCAAAGGTAGCCTTCATCTTCTTCTTCGTCTCTTTTTAGTTATGGGTTTATAGATATTGACTGAAGTAGAGTTCAGGAAAGTACAGGTTTTGGCTGCCTTGCCTGCTTACAGCTAGGTTACATTTTTATTTAATAGAATATAATACACAAAGCTATATTGGTGCAAAGTGGCATGGGAACTTTACCAAAGTGGGAGTAGTGTGGATGTTGTAGTTTTCTTAATGCAAAGGATACAATAAATTTGTTTTCTCACACTTCATATCTTAAAATATAAGATAATTGGAGTCCAACCTGACCAAATCCACTCTCGTCATGGGTTAGGTCAGGTACAAGAAAGATTTTGGTTTAGCATGGCCTGTACCAACTTATGTACGACGGTGGATGATAGATAGAAATAGCTCTTCACCAACTCAAGAAAACATGGAAGCGGAAACATTTTCTTTAGCCTCATTCCAAGACACCTAATGAAAATAAAAAATATACAATTGCTTTCAGGCGTGTGAGGATGATGGGGCCAAGAAATGGACAATTGCTCTTAACACTAAGTGAGAGAACTTCTGTCAATTTCTAGCAATGGCAGACCCAGGATTTTCGTTTGGGTGGGGTAGACGATTGTCAATTAAAAATGCCAATCATTATCTATAATTGAAATTGTCAATATAGTTAAATAGGAAATACAAGTTGTTTATAAGTAAAACGCAATGTAAAGAAAAAAAAAGGTCCAAGTATATGGTCCTAGTGTGTTAATACAAAGCATGACCAACTAGAAAGTCATCATTACCTGCTTCAAATTCGACACTTAAAAACTCGCTAAATGCCTAACAATCAGCTGATCCAAGTATCCAGTCAGGCGCCTATTCATTAATATAAGGCGAAAAGGGTACTAATTAGCATTGAATTTTTTGCAAATACACGAGTCTCCTTTGATTTTACAAGCCAAACATGAAAATTGAAACACCAACCTATAAGTTGGCCTGATTTTCTTAACAAAGATAAAATGATGGAACTAGAACCAGCTTCTTGCAATTGTAAATAACATAGTATCACAAAAGGCCCAAAAGTAAGATCATTATTATCTTTCCAATTTTTTTTTAATAATTATTTTCTAAAATCAAGTGTGAAGAATCCAAAAACTAAGGTTATTCAAATTTCAAAAGCCCAAACATAAATCACAAACTCCAAACCATTTTTTTTTTCTACCACCCCACTAGCACTATGGTTACATATTCTCCCTTCCAGGGAGAGAGGTCCTCGGAATGAAGCACATAATGGGTGTACTAGGTTTTGACTGTCTTTAACAATCATTATAATCAATTTAATGATTTTAACATTTTCTTGGAAAATCATAATAATACAAATTATTACATGAACTAAAGCAAATGAAACTAAAAGATTCCCAAGAATTCCCAACTGCAGATCATGAGAAAATAAAACAAATAAGTGAATCAACCTAAAACCCAAAATTAAAAAAGAAAACCAAACAAGAAAAAAAAACTCAACAATGCTTTTAGATGTCTCCCAATCACATGTTCCAATCTGCCCTACCAACAAGTTAAAATCAACAGCAATTTGCTATGCATCCAAACACATCCTACACAAAATCTCTGCCTGAACAGTAAATGAAAAAAAAAAAATGCACAAATCATTTCCCTCACCTCTACAACCAGATCGATTCTCCTACACCCACCGAGCTTCGATCTTTTTCAAATTTCATATAGAACGAGCTTAGACTCCACATAAGCAAGAACCCTCTCTCACTCTAGAATAACAATGAAGGGGAAGGGAAAAATGCATGCGTTGAAAAAAAAATAAGAATGTTATAAAGTTGCCACTGTCAGAGAGAGAATGCAACGTGAGAGAGACACCGGGTTGTATGCCCATGCCGGAGTTGGGAGTCAAAGAGAGATAGGAGGAGAGGGTTTCGGGAGTAATTGAATAGGGGTTTTTCTCTGGAGGGTGGGGCAAAGACTTAAACTTATGGGCCACATGGGTTGCCCCATAAGCCTTTTGGGCGTTTTCCATAATCAACCTGGGGCAACAGCCCCTGGTTTCTAGCCTTTTTTTCAGTATATATAGGTCAAAAACTAAATGATCCCTTTGAAACTGCACTCCATGCCTCCAAGGATTGTTAACAGTAGCATGAAGTGCAATGAATTCAATCTGCATTTGTGTGCATAAGGAAGGTGAG
Organism: Persea americana; assembly: GCA_029852735.1. Lineage (NCBI taxonomy): Eukaryota > Viridiplantae > Streptophyta > Magnoliopsida > Laurales > Lauraceae > Persea > Persea americana. Next base: position 26,702,216 of record CM056818.1, on the reverse strand, counting down.
ATCAACAGAAAACATATAAATGAAAGTATATGAAATTATATAATATATATAGATTCAAAACTAAAGATCCCTTTGAAATTACGGTGTATACAAGGGTTGTCAACTGTAGCATGAAGCCCAATGTAGACAGTCTGCGTTCATTTGCGTAAGTAGGGTGTAGATCAACATAAAACACATAAAAGAAAATATTAATTCATTTACACTTTGATTAGGGGTGTTCAAGAGCCGGGACGGGCTAAGGCATATCTAGGCCCAGCCCAGCCCTGCCTTCAGAAACAAAGGCCCATATCCGGCCCAAGTCCGACACGGGCTTCAAGTGCCTAGCCCGAGCCCACCATTTAGTCAAGCCAGGCCGCGCTTTCTGTCACTTGTTTAGGCTTTCTAATTACTTGTATGGGTAAATAGTCACTAAATTACATGAATTAATTACCCGAGTTGGCCCGGGCACCCTTAACTTTGATTGAACCCCGATACAAATTTGCCTCTCAAGCCCTCATCATGCATACATAGATGGAGGTTCGATGGTCCATATTGGACCTGCAGACATAGATGGAGGTTCGATGGTCCATATTGGACCTGGACCCAGAATTAGCTTTGCCATCCTCATCAGGAATGGACCCAAACCCACATCTAAATACAGCCCACTGAAAGCTTTACTGCATAGTGGGGTTCATCATATCAATGGAATGGCTTGTTGAGGAAGGGTTATAAATTGAAAGAGCACAGCAAATTTCACATCGTAATGAATTGAGCATTTAACCATGCCACAAAATATAGCGAGCGTCTTGTGCATTTTACTTGAACTCTAATCCAGTGTTTAAAATATTGATAATATTGGATCAGGTGCCTACATGTGGTAAATCCAATGGGAGATACCAAATGAAAGTATCAGCTTTGTTAGAATAATTTGGAATTATCAACTTTTACTAATTTATTTCAAATTCATTATCGAAGTATTGATCCTTCTATATATGTAATTGATAAAAATTTTGGAATTACATTAAATGAAGTTTGATGAGCAATCGAAACATTTTATTCTTTGGCTCTCTTCTTGGATTATATTATTTAGAAGAAATTTGATAAAAATAAACAAGAAAAGAAAAGGATCAGATTTATTGGATTGTACCAATAACATATATCTCTTGTGAATACAATGCATTAGTATCTTAAAAAATCCTCTAATTAGCACTTACAGGATTAATTTCTATCTGGATATCCAAAGAACTGCTCCAAACTTGAAGAGTTGAAGACATTAGAAGCTGTACGTTCAGGTCTGTTTGGTGAAATGTGAAGCTCATATTTGATGAACCGCTGAAGAAAAAAAGACAGAAGTAAGAAAAACAACTAAATTAGCCAGTGGACAAGCAGCAAAGCATATGTAACAACAAATATAAGCTGTAGTGTATATCACAAGACTTATGAGTGTAGCCACTTTTCTTTTCTTTTTTTTTTTCTGAAAATGCAGTAGAAGCTGCATATATAGAATAACACTAGAGAGGAAAGAAAGTGTTTTCAGACACTAAATATGGGAATGGTTTGATTAGGAAAACATAGATAACTTTGTAATTACAGAAATAGCACAATAGATGAGATTGAGAAACAGCAGTTCTGAAGATTATTGCTACTAGGTATAAATCAAGTGTTGCCAACAACTAACAAGATTTTAAAATGTATGACTCTCATGGCTAAGTCAAACATGACTTTGAGTAAAAAAAGCAGCAGTGTAAGCAGAACAAGCTTATCAAGTTAACGAAAGTCCCCTATAGACCCAAGTTGATGCAGGATAGATGCATGATCTCCCATGGGCAGACCCGCCTTTGGCACCAGCCCACTTATCCTTATCTTATTTAGAGTTATTTTCATTTATTTATGCCCTTTATTTAGTTAAGTGAGATGTTTTAACCTCAACCATAGGATTATTAGATGGTTGAGATTAGATCTAGGTTTGTGTTTTCTCATATATAAGCAATATAAAGCCATTTGGCTCCTAGGTTAATGATTAATGAAATTTCTCTGGAGTGATTTTGGGGCTTCCCAAGTTATCTCTTCTTCCTCGCCAGTGATGGGGAGTTTGGTGTGAGGCCAATTTCCAAGCGAAAGCCTAATCTATCCCTTCCACAATCAATCTCTAGTCTTTCCATCTCTACCCGCCCCACGTCTGGTAACTCGCTCCGCATCACAAGTCGAATTCAGGTCAAGATAACTTGGTGATTTTTGAGAGACAGATTAAGAATTTGGTCTCTTCTGACAAATGAAATCAGGTACTCAATATAATCTTCTACATATATAAGCTGCAAGGATCAAAATAGCGGTTGTGGCAGGCCCAGTGGTCAAAACGCTACATAATGGACAATACGTAGTGATTGTGGCGATACATAGTGGCATAGCGGTGTGTATTTTTTAAGTTGTAAAAAAATTCAAATCTTGTTCAGCAGCCAATCTTGCGTATTTTTCAATGATTTGGAACCATATAAAGGTAGAGACAATTTTAGGAAAAGCTATTGAGGAGAAGAAATAGGAAAAACAATATTCTTCATTAAAACTGCTTGGCTCTCTCCGTTATGTTTTAGACCGCAGCGCTGCTATTTCTAAAATAGCGTAGCGGCCTCAACCACTACGGCCAATAATGCGACCACTACGCTATTTTGAACCATGATCGATTGCAATAAAAGCTCTAAGGGTCCACTTCCAGGACAACCTGTAAATGAGACAAGGCAATTCAAAACTAAAAGAATCATATTGTCCTTGACCTGTGAAAATGTATACTCTCAATAGATTCAGACTCATGGTTTGGAAGTGATTCAGATTTGATCAAATGAGCCCCACTGAATAACACATGAAAATAAAGTAGAATATATTTAAACATAAAGTAGCAAATAAACTCCGCCAAATTGTTGTAACTACTGATCCCAAGCCCAGATAGAGAAGGGGGGTTGCATCAGGTGACAGCCTGCTTAAAACTTTTTCACAACTACCTGTATTCTAAGACAAAATATTCAGTGATCATTCTAGGCATTCCCAATTCCAAGGATTTGCCTCGGATAGACTGGAATGGCAAATCAGAATTCATGTAGCTGACCTCAACATAGTTTAGACAAGGCTTTGATGATGATATTTAAAGACAACAGCAAAATCCAAAAGTAGGATATTGTAGCTCTGTATTCAATTGAAGTTCTTTCCTGAGCTAATTTACAGGCACGTGGTCTACCAGATGGAATGACCCATCAATCAACAGTCTCAATCAGCAGAGAATTGGCCCCAAGTGTACAAACTATGGACCAGAAAATACTATGGACAAGGATATATAAACCATCAGTAGCATGATCACAGATCTTTTTAGAGGACGCTCTCTTTAAAAAAAAAAAAAAAAAAACTCACAACGGTCATAAATCAGAATTAAAAAACAATCCAGGAATAGGCAAGGAAGCATACAGCCAATTGAGAGATGATCTCAGGATTTGTATCAATGTGCCAATCGGGTTCCAGTTGTCGAACAAAAGATGACCGCCCATTTTCCGTGCTGCAAAAGAGAACCTGCAGACCAACATATCCAAAGGAATATTATCTGGAAGACAAATATACAGCCAAAAACTTCAATTGTAGTTTAGTTACAAGAAATCCCAAAGATTTCATAATATCAACAAATTCATAGCAATAAAACTTATTTCTATCTGACATGGTAACTGGTTAGTTATGTTAAAGAAAAGCAACGCAGGCAGGCAAGAGATTGTAGTTTACCAGGTTCACAGTTCTACCAATTTGCATTTGCAATTCATAATCTGAGAACTTACTCGATTCGAAAATTCTTGGGGTAGATTCAATTGATTCAGCTGACTCAGATTTCGAGTTTGATGAACTAATTCCTTTTAAGTACATTCTATGGGTGGGCTTACTTGTGGAAGATTAGAAAGCTACCTGTGAGTGGGCTTTCTGTTTGACAGCAACTTTGGATAAAATTCTTAAAACAATCTCCGCTTGGGAAGCAAAAGGAGTTTTTAGCAAATGTCACTAGCTTGCTGATGCAGATGGCAAATCGAGATGCGAAACTGGTAGAATAGAGATGGGCCATTGATGTGTTTGAATGGTCCAAATTACATCTAGGGTTATGTTTTCTCCTATTTAAGTGATGCAAAGCTTCCTTGGCTAGGGAGTTGAAGATTATTGATAATGAAAAAATGAAGTGCTCTTGGGTTTCCTGGTTCTCTGTTCTCCTCGCCTGCGATACGGAGTTTGGCGTAAGGCCAATATTTTCACTAACCCCACCCCCACACAAAAATAAAAAATAAAAAAATCTCTATTCTACTTGCTTCGCATCTCAATAAATCCTCAAAAGCAAAACTTATCTATGGGTTTGGCTCAAGATAGATCGAAATGGAGAAACAAAATCCATGTAGCCGACCCCAACATAGTTGGGACAAGGCTTTGATGATGATGATGATGGCCAAGATTAAAACATATAATATAAAAACAACATAAAATATAAATAGAAACTCCGAATATAATAGAATATGTGGTCCAGACCCAAAATGATAGGTCGAGATGGATGGGCTGGGCCCATTGGATGGTCAACTCATGGGGGGCAATGAGTCTGTCCTACATCAATTCTCCCCTTCTTAGAGAGAACTGGACTTCGAGGTTTGTAGATGTCCTCCAAGATCGAAAATCCATCGTATGAACTTTAGATCTGCCAATTGATCTACGTTTCCTTTGCATGGCATGGAAGCTGCATATGATCTTTTCTTCCCATTCAAGTTAGGCTTGACATACTGTCTTTTGGTGGCCTGATTTTGCATTGATGCGCACTCGAATCTTTCGATGCTGCAATTGTAAAACCTGTATTTTCCGATCGCAATATGTAGGTTTCCATCATTGATCCCCAAAGATAAAGTCAATTTAAGGGACTTCAACGGATAGATTATCTTGTGAACTCAGTTCAAAAATTGGTTTCTCTTCAGATGACGCAACCATATTTCTTAAGGTGGCGCGTCGATCAGATCCAATGGATGTTCATTTAATGTTAGTCTTTTCTTAAATTAATGTTTGCACATTTTGATCAACGATGTCCAAAGAAGGAAACTCAGGACCATTTTCTTCTGAGTCTTGCAAAGTACAATCTTCTTCAGGAAATGTGCATGTTGTTTCATCCGAAGATGTCATGGACTTTTCTGTTTCCTAATCTCACATTTCAATGCTAGGCCTAATGCCCTCTGCCACGGGTATAACAACTTGTGCGTCTGTTATTTTTTGGGACTTTCCCACTAGACATTTTGATTTCCAAAAGCAAGACCATCAAGGCATGAGCTCAACACGAATTGCTTTCCAATATGCGTCATGCATGGTCTTGCAATCTTTCATGTTCTCCAAGATGTTTGGTCTCAAACCTCCGAGAAAACGCTTAAACTCATGTTTTTCATCCTCATCTAACCCACATACTTCTTGCAACCTTGAAAACTAGTAAAAATATTCATCGACTGCCAAAGTCTCCTCGTTTCAGATTTTGGAATTGCTCAAAGTAGGCTTTATTATCACCATACCTAATGGCCAGGATTATTTCTTTTCCTATATAATGATGTAAAGCCCCTTTGGCTAATTACTAATGGTTGAGGATTAATGACAATGGAGTTTCTTCGAGTTCTCCCTGAGACCTCTAATGCCTCCCTACTTTGGAGTTTGGTGAGAGCCCAAGTTAGTCACACCTCTGGATCAGAGTTTGGTGAAAGCCCAATCTTCTCCTACCAAACTTCGATCCAGAGGTGCTACTGACTTGGGATCTATCTCACCAAACTCCGAAGCAGGAGGCATTAAAGATCTCGGGGAGGAGAATTCAAAGAAACTCCATCATCATTAATCATCAACCATCACTAATTAGCCAAAAAGGCTTTACATCATTATATAGGAAAAGAAATAACCCCTAGGACCAATTTAGACCATCCAAACATGCTAATGGCCAGGATTAAAATATCCTACTAAACAACTTAAAAAATTATTAAAATATCTAAATAATATAAAAATAACATAAAAATGAATGAGCTAGGCCTAAAGGCTTGGTTAAGACAAATGGATTGGGCCCATTGGTGGGTCGGGCCATGGGTCTATCCTGCATCAATACCGTTGTCCATATTTAATTGCATACTTATGCATTTGAAGTGGATCTACGAATATACTGATGTCCAATTTCTCAGACTTGGATGAGAAAGAAATGTAAAATTTATTGCTCTTCAAAATCAAATTGACCTGATGTGTAGATCTAGTTTTTAGAAGTGTGCAGGTGAAGTCGGACTGTCGATCAGACATCGAATACCTGAGATATGGTTGTTTGAAGATCAATGGCCGAAATTGAATATGCTGATGTCGTAGCTGAATGATGCCTTGTAAGTACTGATATGGTGGTTGTGTCAACACCTTATAATAGAGAGTTGAGTTGGATCAGTAGGTTGTTCAGTCGATTCGAGTCCACTTGACTCGATCTAACCCTTGAAGAAGTGCCTGCACAGGAGATGCAGGCCACGTGTACTGTCTACACTCTATAGTGTGTTGGCCGGTGGCTTAATCACTTGGGTTTAGTTGAGCTCAGCTCGGCTTGAGTCGAACTAAGGGGTTTTTTTTTTTTTTTTTTTTTTTTTTTTTTTTTTTTTTTTTTCACTTCTTGTTTACTAGATTGCACAGAAAAGTGTGATAGACAGGCCCACTATCCACATGATACTGTCCGCTTTGGCTCATGGGATTTCAACCCAATTTTGCCGCACGGTTTTAGAAGGCCTCATATGGGGTTAAGTCCAGGCCACACTTATATGCCCAGGGTCAGGACTTGAATATTTCCGATGTGGGACTTAGTGTATGTGGTAAAAGCCCCCTGGGAGACAAGCAAGCTAACAAACAAGACACGCTGTGATCTCACTCTCTCCCCTATCGGAAATAGAGTTGCCCTCGGCTCTAATACTATTTTGTGACGACCTAGGCCCATTATCCACATGATATTGTCCGCTTTGGTTCACTGGATTTCAACCCAATCATGTTGCACGATTTTAAAAGGCCTCATGTGGGTTTAAGGCCAGGCCGCACTTATATGCCAAGGGTTAAGCCTAGAATATTTCCAATTCCAATATGGGACTTAGTATAGTCCAAGCCTACTGGGAGACGAGCAAGCTAACAAACAAGATAGGCAGTGTAACGCCCCTCCCTACAAGCATGCATGATATTGTCTGCTTTGGCCCATGGGCCTCACGGTTTTGTTTTTGATGGGTCAGAACCCATCAAAACTCCTCATGTAAGGTAAGGGTGTAGGCTCTACATATAATCCCATTCACTTTCCTCTTTATAGTCGATGTTGGACTCTGGGGCGTCACAATCCACCCCCCTTAGGGCTGCACGTCCCTGTGAAGTAGCCTACCAGTCCCTGTAGCTTGCCGACCCTATTGGCCCGCCCACATGGAAACCCGCCCACTTGCACTAGACCACGGCAGGAGAACCACACTCGAACTAGTCGAGAGTCAGCTTTGATACCATTGGTAACGCCCCTCCTTACAAGCATGCATGATATTGTCCGCTTTGGCCCACGGGCCTCACGGTTTTGTTTTTGATGGGCCAAAACCCATCAAAAGGGTGTAGGCTCTACATATAATCTCATTCACTTTCCTCTCTATGGTCAATGTGGGACTCCGAAGCGTCACAGGCAGGCCCAGACATGTGGGATCTCTCAGCGGGTCTGACTTGAACTCAAGACAGAAAGGAATTAGGCTCCTCTGGCCTCGTGCTTCGTGCCTCTGAGAGAAAAAATGGAGGAAGCCCCTTGTTGCTATTGTTCTTCAATGAGATGGAGATCATGATGATGGGATGAGACGGAGATATTGAGGGACTTGTGGAGTGATGGCTAGAGAGGGATGTTGCCCATCGACAAAGGAGAACATTGGGCTGCTTCGATTGGTCAAGTGACAACGATGGTAGAGACGTTGCCGCTGCTTGCCTATTGTGAGTGACTAGCGACAAAGATGGTGATCTGCAGTGGTGCGACGATGGCAGTGCTCGATGATGGAGGTCGAGACGAGATGTTACACATACGCGCCCACCCCTCGGAATGGGATTGGGTTCGATTAGGTTGGGTGTGTAGTGTGTACTAGAAGGGTTGTATGGGTTCGATTGAGGGGAAAATTGGGGTTTTAGGGGTTTCAAGGGTCTTTCAAGTTTAGTAGGTTAGAGTTCAACTAATGGGGATTGGTTAGGGTAAGGTTCAGTTCAATGTGGTTTGCTTGTTCAGACATGCAGGGGCAGGGCTTTGGGTTGGGTAATGGATTTAGGGTGTCGGCATGGTGATTGATTCATAGGGGATTATAGTTTATATGGGTCTATGATGTGTTCGAATTTTGGGAGATTTGGGAAATTAGGTTAGAGATGGATTTTGAGGGTCGGTAATGTTGGTTTGGGTTTGGGGATATGGATGGGTTATATATATAATGGTCATGTGATGATGGTCCTCAATTCTTATGGTGAGGACCACCCAGTGGGGCCCTCCTTAGGGCCCCACAGATCATGGGATAGAGGTTGGGGGGATCAAAAGATCCAAGCGAGGCCAACCTAGATATCAAATTTGAGGTCAATTTAATACCTCTAACCCCTTCATTCGTGGTCGATAAGTTTAACGGCTTTGTATCAACCAACAAAATTCACCCTGAATCCAACAATCCAGTCCATTCGGATCCATGCAAATCCATGGGATTCGATGACTATAAGGGGGTTGTGTGTGGTCTATTTGGATGAGTCATAAGGTGGGCCCCACTAGGTGGTCCTCGCCGAAAGATTGTGAGGACCATCCTCATTGGAACCATTACTCATATAGAGTAATGTGTGTGTATAGAGTGGTGGCTGAAGGGTATTGATGACAGATGCCCTGGATTGTGTAGTGGAGAGGATGGTGGGCCTCTAATTTGGAAGATGGAGTTGACATGTATTAATAGGATTGGTGGGGTTGTCTGGGTCCAATGGTGGAGGGGGAGAAGGGGATTGGTAGTTGGTTGCAGGATGGGTGACAATCTGTGTAGAAGATGGGTTGTGCCAAATATGGGGACGGTGATGATTCTGCAAGGCTGGCACCAATTATCGAGTCCGGTTGGATCAATCTTCGCCTTTGATACCAATTGATGCAGATGGTGGATCGAGATGCAAGGCAGGTAGAATAGAGATGGAAGATGGCGGGGGGTAGGCCTAGGAAACCCTGAAAATCTTGGCCTCGCACTTGACTCCCTATCACAAGTGAGGAGAACAGAGAACTCAGGGAACCCAAAAGCACTCCATTTTTTCATTATCAATAATCTTCAACTCTCTAGCCAAGAAAGATTTACATCATTTAAATTAGGAGAAAACATAACCTTAGATCTAATCTGGACCATTGAACACATCAATGGCCATGATCATAACATATTGTATAAAAGGAATTTAAAATTAAAATAAAAACTCTAAATATAATAGAATATGTAGGCCGGGCTCAAAAAAATAGGTTGAGATGGATGGGTTGGGCCCATTAGCTGGTCAAACCATGAGGGGCCATAGGTCTGTCCTGCATCACTTGCATCCTCAAGTTACTGAAGATGTGCTACATCATCTTATTCATTGCTTGCCACGTATCAAATTTCTACTTTAACCTTTTTGAAGTTGTCCCATAAACAATTTGCATCTCTTGAAGCAATGACAATTTGGGTCTCTGAGTAGAAGCAATATTTGAGTACTAATAGTCGCAATTCTTTGGTCAATTTGGCTAAAGTGTACTAGGAGAGTTTTTCAAAACAATTCAATGTCCCCGATATTGATTGCAATAAAGGCAAAAAGTAGCATAATTTCTAGACCTCTATCATAATTTTTATTTATTTTTTATTTCTCTTCCTCTAATTTTTGGCATTGTCGGATTCTATATGATGGAAAATATTCACCTGTGCACACTGCGCACCCGGATATGTAGCACATGAACTTCAGATGTGGGTCCTGCCTCTAAGACAATCTGGATGTGCAGTAGCATCTGACACACTAAGCCTGTGTAGGTGAAAGTTTTCTACTCATTTGATAACCCCCTACAATAACATATTTTCTTTCTCCTATTTGTAATCGTCGTTAGGATTTGATAAACACAGAGTCATCCAGTGTGCACGGCACACATGTAGAGCCTAGGGGCCCATTTGGGATTGGGTCAAGGGGGATTTAATGATCTGGCAGGAGCCTACTGTGCATGGTGACAGGGGCTCACATGATCATCCTAACCCCTTCATCAACGGCCCACAAAAATAAAGAAATGGGTGCATAATCGATCCAAAGGTCAAGTCCATTCGAATGGGTACAAAACTAGGGCCCCAGTGACTAACAGAGGGGGCGTAGGGGGTGGTGGGTTGTGTGGTCCATTCCAATGGATCGTCGAGTCAGCCCCACTATGAGGTGTGCACAGTTGTGCGCAAAAAAAGGGTACGCACTTGATAACCTACCTATATATAGATTTTATATATATAGGGAGATGCTCTTGTGAGAGTAACTCTCACGGTACTGTGAGAGTAAGGGGTGGGGACCTTCATATTTAGGCTGTTGGCATTGGATATGGATGTGAGAGCCCCCACCTTTACTTTCACAGTATCGTGACAGTTACTCTCACTGGAGCATCTCCCATATATATATATATATATATATCTTTGCACAAAATCAAAATACCCACTAGAACACATTTTATAACAGGCCTTTCAAAGATTTGGATCTTTGATTGTGGACAAGTTGGGGATGATTGAAATCTAACCCTCAGAAATTTGACATCTAGGCTAATGCGTTGGGTTATTGAAAAGTTAGGAATCTAACTCTTAAATTGTTTTAAGAAATTAAAATAAAAATAATAATAATAAAATAAAATAAAATAAAATAAAAAGAAAGAAAGAAAAGGATTGACATCTAGCCTAGGTACCAACTTAAGGGGAGAATTATTTACCAAAAAAAAATTAAGGGGAGAATTTCTAGACGATAAGATGATTTACTTTATAAATACAGAGTTAGAGGAAAGGGGGATTACTGAGTATTCAGAGTGTAAAATATTCTTCCCAATACAATTTTGCCACAGCATAAGTCATACTAATAAGGGGAATCCATGTAATGTCTCACTCAGTTCTCTTACTTAAAAAAGAGAGATCCCTAATAAAGGAATAATCTCTTTTCAGTTTGCTCAATACCATTCTTCCCTTTTCCGGAGAAACATATAATTGGCTCATAAAGTATGATATCTTCCACTTGCACCATGATCTGGATCATCCTTTTACTGATTCTTATTTTGAATGGGCTATCTCCAAAGATGGACAAGTATTTTTCTCTAATTAATTAGCTGAAATTGGAATATTGCTCATTTCCCTTTTCATTTTCATTTGTTTGCTGCACAAAAAGGACATAGAACATGATCTGTGGAAAATGAATTAACTACACCAAATAAGGGGACACGTCTTCCACGAAAACATATTTTTGACCAATCTGCATCCTGGGGAAAGTGAACTTTCCCCATACAATGGAAATACATCAGAAAAATAATTAAGTCAATAACAAGAGAAGCATGTAATATATCTTGGACTCTTTGAAAAATCATAGATCATTAGTGCATAATAGATACTCCATAAAGATCATCAATGACTATAGTAGAGCAGTTCAACACCATGCACAGTGGATCAAGAATATTGCTAAAAGAGACATTACATGATGCTGGATAGACCTCAGGCCCCATGTGTAGGGCCCAAGTCAATTTAGGACATTTTATTTGACTAACTATCTGTCATTAGTTTTTAATTTTATTTAAAGAGTTGTAATTAGAATTAGGTTTCTAGTTCCATTAGTTTCCTAGTTTAATTAGTTTTCCTAGAGCACAAGTTTTCCTTGTCATTTATATGAGCATTGTAAGAAAGAGACTTAGATCTCATAGAGAGTTGATTAATAGAATTGGTTTTCCCTTTGAGGTGTATCCTCGTTGATGGTCTATGCAGAGGCGTGTAGTATCTACGGACACATGCTTCTGCACCAGTATTGTGCTTCGACACTTCCCAACATGCCCTAACCCCAGGACCTCCATCAATTGGTATCAAAGCCAAAGATCCATCGCTGGATCGCTTGGATTTTACCAAATCCCTTCCCCACCTTCGTTCGCAAATACGCTAGCTGAACCCAAATTCAGTCCCCCAGAACCCCTAAAACCCACCATGAATACCTAAGGCCACAACCCACCTTTGAATCACCATAAATCCCAGAAAGTTGAGAACAACCGAACCCAACTACAAAACCCCTGAACCAAACCCCTCTTCCAAACTGCAGCCCTCTGTCATTAATTCCAACTCCCACTACATGCAATCCTAACCAAACTCAACGAACCCCAATTTTCCAAAACCCAGAGCCAAATCCGAACCCCAATACGAAAAAAATCCCAAATTTTTCCCAGCCCTAAACCAATCGATCCTAAATCCCACCACCCTGCCATACCAGAACACCCACCACCTCTAATCCAACATCCTGAATTAGAGTTGCAAAAAACCTCAAGCCCCAAACCCCATTGAAACCCCAAAACAAAAAATAAAAAATAAATAAATAAAAATGCAAACCCCGAACCCCCAAAAATCCATCCCAATCGCCAAAACCCCTCAAAATCCGAAACTTATATCCATTTCAAAACCCCATTCTAAGCCCTAATCATCATCAATGCCCAAACCCCCCGTCGCATTCCATCGGACTCCATTCCATCCAAACCAACCGCAAACTTTGCCCAGACCCCATGCCCAAGCAAGGGAAAAGAAAGGTTAAAGAAGAAGAACAAAGATCGAAGAGGTGAAAGGGTTCAGAAGCGTACCGTGCACCCAACGAACAACACCGTCATCATCTTACAAGGCCCATCGCCTTCTTTGCCTCATCGCCCATTCCATCCCCTTTTTCTTTTCCATCAAGCAAGTAAGAAAGAATCTTTCTCTTTATACTTTCTTTTCTGCACCGAGCCGAAGGTAGCAACGCAAAAGAGGAGCCAAACCTTGTTCACATGTGCCCTCTGGCAACTTAAGGAAAATCTGGGCCAAAAATACAATTCAGGCCAGATAAAGGCCAGATCGGACCCATTCCAAGAGGAAGTCCAAACACCAGCCCGTTGCAAGGCTAACATAGCGTTGCCATATCAGCAAAGGTCAAAACTGGTTTGATTGAATGAAGGCAGAGATTTATTTTTGCTATTACGGGGTCACCCAAACTCAAATTACAAATCCATTTTGGGCGGCATGTTTGTGGAGAGCAGATCTACACATCAGGTTTACATCCATGGAGAAATTTCCTGCAACCATTGCAAAATTGATTGGAGCCATTGCTCGATTATCCATTGAGATCAATCAACTCCAAGCAACTCTTGCGATGATGGCAATCAGATCTATCAATTTAGAAAATGATCACCATGGGGATAATTATCAAGGTGAAGGTTAAGAAATAGAATAGTCCAAGGCAGAATTTGATGCAACTGCCTTCAAACAAGAAGTGATGCAGGACCTACTACTTAATTGACGAAATGCAAATGTGAGACCAAAATATTGAATTAATAGCAACCATAATCAACCTCAAAATTGGCATTTAACAGATTTCTAACAATAAATTAGCAAGGGTGATTATGTCTTGATCCGAGACCGAGTTATAGTCCTGCAATCGGAACCTCTTGTAAGTAAAGAGAGGACCGATGGGAAGCTAGGACTTCCAACTTGCCTAGGGATAATCCAAATATATGCATTTAGATCTGAAGTTCAGGCTTTAAAAGGGCTGTACAGCAATAAAATGGTAAATTGGGCTTTCAAAAATGGGCTGACCCAACTGTATGTGGGTTGGACTAGGTCTGATTGGGCCCAAATGGATTGGATCAGGTTCAGCCAGATGAATATAGGGTCTGATCTCTGCTCAGTCAGGTCCTATGGGGCCGGTTCTTATGCCTGATGATGTTTCTGGGTTTGGATTAGGGTTGGGTAAAGGGATCAAGGCTAGATCTGGGATTTTCGATGGAGGGGTTGAACTAGATCTAGGGTTGTGGTGTAACAGCAGAAAATAATGAAAGAAGAAGAAAGAGATGGGAGAAATACCTGGTTGAAGATGACAATAACCTTGGCCTCATGCCAAACTCCCCATCTCGGGCGAGGAAATAAGAAAAACTTGCATGAGAGAACTCAAGAAAGCATCCATTGAAGAGTTTTCTTTGTTAATAGTTCAATAATGGCCTCCACAATGGAGTTACAAGTTTAAAATACAAGATAACTTGGATGGTTGAGATTGAAATATCTTAATAATTCTTAGATGAGAATAACTAACCAAAGACAAGAAAATAAATTAATAAAAACAGCAAAAGAGGGAGGAATGTCGTGCGTGGGATCAAGGATGAAAATAGTGGTAGCGGGGGGCGTAGCGGCCTGCCACCAAAACTCTACGATGCGGGCGCTACGTAGCGTAGCGGTGCGTTTTGAAAAAATTATCAAAAAATATTAGGAAATGATGAAAAATGTGTGTTTTTTTTTTTTTCTGGCAAAACTAAGATAAAAGGGGCGTAGCAGTCCCCTCATTGTATGAGGTCCTGTATCGCTGTATGAATAGAAAATACTTGTTTAATGAATTTTTTTCACATGTATTCATGTTGATTACTTGCACTAATTTGAATAGGACCTAATTTTCCATTGTAGTGAAATTTGATCTTGGCCCATTCCTTATTACTATTAGATTAAAATTGGCTTGGGTCCTATTTCCTATTAGGGCTAGGCCCTTATTCCCCATTATAGCGAATTTTGGTTAGTTCCTTACTTTTTCTATTAGAGTGAAACATGGCTACAACCCATTTCCTATTGAATTGAAATTTGTCTAAAGGTCCTATTTTCTACTTACATTAAAATTTGGCTAGGGTTCTATTTAGCATTAGATTGAAATTTGGGTAGGGCCCTATTTTACATTAAAGTGAAATGTAATTAGAGCCCTATTTCCTATTAAGTTAAATTAATTAGGGCTCATTCTCTATTAGAGTGAAATTTAGCTAGGGCATTTATTCATACTAGAGTGGAATTTGGATAGGCCCCTTGCCCATATCTATTTTTTCAAGTGAAATTTGGTTAGGGTCAAATGGGCCTCATATCTTTGAGATTTAATCTGGCAAGGGTTGGATGGGCCCCATATCTATTAGAGTGAAATTTGTTATATATATATATATATATATATGTGGGACATATGATTAATGGTTACATCTTTAATTTAGGTGGGCCTCATGGTGGGTCCATGAATCACACCTGAATCTGATTTATTAATAAGAAATGGGTCCCAGCAAATTTGATCAATGGCCCCATTTTTTTTAGTTAGATAGGCCCCAAGTCGGGGCCAAGAATCACATTGAGCCCTAATTTAACGAAAGGGCAATGCATATGTATCGTATGAATAGAAGAATCGAGAAGAAGAGAGGAAGGAAAGGAAAATAGGGAAAAGGAGGGGGAAGGAGAGGAGGCGGAGGAGGAGAATGACGCAATCGAATGAACAGAGGAGGAAGAAGGAGAAAAAAAAAAAAAAAAGAAACTTTAAAAGGGAAGAAGAAGGTGAGGAGGAGAAACCAGCCACGAGAGCAATCAGCCACGAGGCCCACGGCTGCTTACCTTCTTCTCTGATGCCAAGTACATCTTCTCAGTTCTCTGCATCTTTTTTTTGCCTCTGAGAGTGTTAGGGCATGTCGCCTTTCCAATTGCATGTTGCTTTTGCTATATTGATTTTTCTTCTCTACATTTGTTGTTTTTGTTTGTTTTTTTTTTTATAAATATTTTGAACTTCTGTTGCGGCCGATACATATAAATATTTTGAACTTATGTTGCGGCCGATACATAAAATAGCAGTGTATTGGCCGCTACAGTTGTGATCACCGATAAGTTCAAAGTAGGCCGCTACGCCCGATTTATCGACCGATATGCTACGTATTGGCCGCTTTTTTCATCCTTGCGTGGGATGACTTGAGCACGTCTCCCATGCCTAAGTCCTCCCCAATGCACAACATTCCTCCCTCGATGCACAAGTCCTCCCCAACGCACGACATTCCTCCCTTTAATTTTCTTGTCTTTGGTTAGTTATTCTCATCTAAGGACTATTAAGATGTTTTAATCTCAACCATCCATTGTTAGGGTTGAGTTCCCTTTCTTTTAAGCTTGTAACTCCATTGTGGAGGTCATTATTGAACTATTAACAAAGAAAACTCTTCAATGGAAGCTCATATTTCCTCGCCCGAGATGGGGAGTTCGGCGTGAGGCCAAGGTTATTGTCATCTCCAACCAGGTATTTCTCCCATCTTTCTTTTTCTTTCATTATTTACTGCTATAACACCACAACCCTAGATCTAGTTCAACCCCAACATCCAAAATCCCAGATCTAGCCTTGATCCCTTTACCTAACCCTAATCCAAAACCATCATCAGGCATAAGAACCAGACCCATAGGACCTGACTGAGCATAGATCAAAGCCCCGTAGGGTCTGACTAAGCATAGATTAGACCCTATATTCACCTAGCCGAACCTGATCCAATCCATCTGGGCCCAATCAGACCTGGTCCAACCCACTTACAGTTGGGTTAGCCCATTTTTGAAAGCCCAATTTACCATTTTATTGCTGTACAGCCCCTTTAAAGCCTGAACTTCAGATCTAAATGCATATATTTGGATTATCCCTAGACAAGTTGGAAGTCCTAGCTTCCCATCGGTCCTCTCTTTACTTCCTAGAGGTTCCGATTGCAGGAATATAACTCAGTCTCGGATCAAGACATAATCACCCTCGCTAATTTATTAGTGCCAATTTTGAAGATGATTATGGTTGCTACTAATTCAATATTTTGATCTCACATTTGCATTTCATCAATTAAGTAGTAGGTCCTGCATCAAATTGATATCAGAGCCGAAGATCGATCCAACCAACCCAGATTTGATCATCGACATCATCATCGACATCATCAGTTCATCTTGAGCGGGCAGATTTTCAGATGTATTCCATCATCTCTATTCTACTACCCATTCGAGCATCATCAAACCCTAAACCTAAAAACCCAAACTCAACATTGGCCCAAAGAGTCCAAAGATCCACATCACCCCATCCAAACCCCAACTTGGTTTGGCTGAGCCCCCCCAGACCAAATCCCTGCATAGCTGAACCATCAAACCCCTTCTACCAACCACGCCCGGATCCAAAACACCTCAGTCTTTGAATCGCTGCAATACCCATCATCCCTCTTCGTCAAAACAGCCCAAACAAACCTCAATCGGAACCCAAAATCTTCCACCGACTCCAACCACTGCCGTGTCAAACCCATCTTTAACCCCACGCCCTTGTCCAATTCCAAATCCCCATATTTCTGGTCACAAAACCCATCCCAGAGCCCCCATCTCCAACTCCACCACCTTCTCATTCCAAAACCCCAGCACCCAAAAAGAGAAAAAAAAAAAAAAAAGTGGGGGGCCCGAGAAAAGAAGCTATGGAAAAAAAAAAAAAAAAAAAAGAGAGGACAAGAGAGAAGATAAACTAAAAAAAAAAACAGAGAGAGATCGAGAAAGGGGAACAGAAAAAAAAAAAAAAGAGCATACCTGGCACCAGCGCCTGCATCACCATCTTCGTCAATCTGCATCACCATCGATCTTCACTTTCAAGCATTCCACCTCCATCTCATCTATCGATTGTTGCTGCTATCTAGGGCCAGAGTCGTCATCGCACATCATTGCCCCTCCCTTCTCTCTGCTTGAAGTGCCAACAAGGCCAACCCTTCTGAAACGTAACTAAACCCATCTCCCGGACCTCTGTTCAGGTCAGGCCTAGGTCAGTTCCAGACAACCCAACTGATTTGCAGAAAAGGGCCACAACAGCTAGCACCATCAAAATAAAAGGGGTGGGCCCAGCCAAAGACAAGCTACCTACAACAGCAACACTAACATCAGCAGTACCACCGTAAGCTGTAAGTAAGGCCCAGCAAGAGAGTCAAGCACATAGCGAATCTGTCAACGGGCAGATTAATTTATTAGGGCCCAGATTTAATCAAGTTTTCAGCCATCCATCTTCAAATAACAAGATTTTCTCCATCTGGACTCTGATCGTCGATCCATCTTCATCTACAAATTCCAATCAGTGAGATCTACACATCTGGTCAGTTTGATTTTAATTTTAAAGAGCATTAAAATTTTCAATCTTTGCATCAAGTTAATATGGAATTATCAGCCAAGATGGAATTGCAACTTCTTGAAATGAATAGAAGGCTTAAAGAAACCAGCAAAGAGCTTAAAGAAATCAACAAAAGGGCTAAAAGGATGACATGCAATAAGAGATGGGAAAAGATATTATGCAAATAAAGATTGCTTGGAGCAATATATTAATTTGACACAAGGAAAATTCTCCGTCGAGGAATATGCCAATGAATTTGAAATGCTACATCATTTATGTGAATTGGGAGATACACTTGATTTCACTCACTTTCTCAAAGGTTTGCAACCAAGTACATTGAAGAATATGGAGAATGACTTCAAAGATATGCATGAAGCATTTTGGGAAGCGATCCGTGTTGAGCGCTTGATAAAGCGTTATTGCCTCCAAAAAGCTAAGATGCAAGAAGAGAAGTCTCTGCAGACCACAGAAGTCTCAGCAGTGAAACCACTCATGGAGAATGCCTCAGGTGAATCTAAAGAAAAGGAACCTGAGTCTCATCATTCTGACAATGTTCTTCAAGTAGTGCATGTGGAACAAGAAGAAACAAACAATGAAGAAAACATCAAGGAGTCTAATCATCTAATAGATCCCATTGCCAGTCCACCTCTAGAATATCAAATTAAACCATAAGATGAAAAGACCATTGATCAGGAGATTGTCAAAGAAGATCACATCATCAAAGTTCCACATTGATTTTGTCTTCGGAGATCGGCCATTACCACTTGAAGATTCAAAGCAAATGATACTCCAAATTTTCAAGCATCTAATGGTTGGATCTCACATCCAAGCAGATTTTTGTTTCCCGAAGCAAGATTAACACACTTCTCCCTCTAACTGGAAGAACCTCTTGAAATCAAAAGCATTGACTCACGCCTGCAAGCGATGCAAAGAGAAAGAAGATCAAGAAGAACATCGAGGCTTTGTTCGCTTGACTTTAGATTTTGGAGTTCTTCTATAGAACTCGTGGTCGAGTTCTCTCCAAGAAGGGGAGAGTTGATGTAGGACATACCCATGGTCCCCATGGGTCGACCCACCAATGGGCCCAGCCCATCCATCTCAGCCAGTTCTTGGGGCCCAGCCCACCTATCTTAGTTTATTTAGAGTCTTATTTACTCTTTTATGTTTTAAGTTGTATTTAGTTGGATGTTTTAATCTTGGCCATCAATGTATTTGGATGGTCCAAATTAGTTTTAGGATGTATTATTGTCCTATATAAGTGATACAAAGTCTCTTGGCTTAGTTAGTTATTGATTAATGAAATTTCTCACGAGTGATTGAGTCTTCCCAAGTTGTATCTTCTTCCTCACCCGCGATGGGGAGTTCGGCATGAGGCCAATTTTCAGGCGAAAGCCTGACATATCCCTTCCAACCTCCATCTCTCATCTCTCCGCCTCTACCCGCCCCGCACCAGGTACCCCACTTCGCATCAAGAAGACAATGTCAGTCAAAGGATGGAAGATGAAAAGGCAGAGGAAGAAAACTTGGACATTGCATACATGTATCTAACATACCACAAGCCTCTCCATTCACCAGATCTAACGATTGTTCCAAAAAGACATGCAAATCATCGAAAGAAAATTGATGTACCCTACATTGATTTTGTCCTCAACGATCAACGACGGGAACTTGGTGCTTATGATTTCATCGTACAAATTATACAAATGAAGTATCCAACGATTCAATTGCACATCCACACAACATCCGGCTGTCGAAAGAAGTTATGTGTCAATCTTGCTTCAAAATTCAAATTGGAGGCAACAAGCAAATGCAGTTTTCAAGACCCTTATCACAAGAGATCAGCCGATTGGAAGTTTGTCGTTGTAATCTTCAACCCAAGTGGACATTTGCCAAACTTTAGGTCAAGTTCTCTCAAAGCTGGGGAGAATGATGTAGGATAGACATCAAGCCACATGTGTAGGGCCCAAGTCAATTTAGGCATAGTTATCAAAATCCTACGATTCATATCCCAAATCCCGATTCGTATCCCGAATCTTAAGGAAAACGATTCGTATCTATATAATGAATCTCATTTACAAATGAATCTTAAGATTTAGGTGTGAATCCTACGATTCGATACTCGTTTCATTGAATCTTACGATTCAAGCGATTCGACTAAGCAAGAATGGCTATAGCCAATAAGCTAATATTAATAATCTTTTACCTTTTTTTCTTTCTTTATTCTCTCTTTCTTTTATCGCTTGTATTTGAAAAAGGTTATTTAGTAGTTAACGGAACCTCGTAAGAATTTTTTACAGCTTTGATAAGGTTTTAAAGATGAATAAAGAACATGCATTTAATTAAAGCATTCAACTATACATATGGTGCTTGTTTATATCTTCTTTTTTTTTAATCTGTTTTGGTTTTTTTCTTCATGAACACTTTCTTAACTTTAAGAGATATCTTACCGTGTAAAATTGATGGTTTGAATTTTATTTTATTTTTATATTTTTATTTAAAGATAATAAAAAATATATATTGATACTTTAAACTTATTTAACTATTTAAACATCATTTATTTCATATATATTTAATAATATATTTCATGATGTTCTTGAAATGACTGTATGATAGACTCACTTGTTATTATATTTATACTATAAATGGAAAAATGGATGGTTATGAATAATTACTTTTGTCCATTTCTTTCAATTTTTAATTATTTTTCATTTTTATAAGAAAAATAAAAAATCCTACGATTCACGATACGATTCGCGATTCGATTCGATTCGATTCATGGATATGAACGATTTGCGATACGATTCCGATTTTGAAAACTATGAATTTAGGACTTTCTATTTTACTAATTATCTGTCATTAGTTTCAAATTTTATTTAAAAAGTTCTATTTAGGATTATGTTTCCAGTTCCATTAGTATCCTAGTTTAATTAGTTTTCTCAGGGCACAAGTTTTCTTTGTTATTTATAAAAAGCATTGTAAGAGACTTAGATCTCAGACAAAGTTTATTAATAGAATTGGGGTTTCCATTTGAGGTATGCCATCGTTTATGGTCTTTGCAGAGACGTGTAGTGTCTGCCAACATATACTTCAGCACCGATATTGTGTTTCTACACTTCCCAACAAGCCCTAACCATAGGGCCCACATCATTATACAATGCTCGTCTAGAAAATTTCAGGCCAAGATTCCGTACGGCTGGCATCCACTCCACCCATTTCATTGAGATCCAAGTCATTGGTCAATATGAGCAATGGAACAAAAGCCGGTTCCATTGAATGATCAAATATTTTAAGACAATTGTTTTATGTAATAGAACAAGGACTGTTAGACATATTTTCATACTACATTTTGTTAAACAATTGTAATTAGGGAAGCTCATGATTGTATCGCCCCACTAAAAAACTGGCTCACCAATATGGCATGCTTAGTCCTTATCTAAAATGAACATTCCACATTATATTTTTCCACATCAAGATAAATACATATATGCATATAAGGCCACAAGTAAAATTTTAAATATTGGCATTTATATGCTCTGACAAATTTCATCATACCTTGTCTTTAACCAAACCACCAGAGATGAAAACCCCAGCATCATCCAAAGCCGAAAGAACCTTTTCCTGCACCATTGAAAAGTTAAATGAAGAGTGAGGAAGGACATAATGGATTGTGGAGTTAATAAATACGGCTGAAATAAGACTGAAAGGCACACAAAATAGGCTCGTAGGAGGTATGAAGCGTTAGACCCTCAAATTTGAGACATGAGAAACTGTTTATGCAGAGGGTGCTTCAAACTTGCAAATGGGAGATTAAGCACTCCCTTCACCCTATATATGAAATGCAGAGAAATGTTCTCCTACGAGCAATAAACTGTGCCAACTCCATAGGGCCCGCTTGGGCCCGCCCTTGATCAGTCCAGGACCTTTCACACTCTCGTCCCCTCATGATGTTGTATCAGGCCCAATTTTCTCTCATCAAATATTTACCCACCATTGGATTGAATCCCAAAGAAATACATGCTTAAAAGACCACTCTATTTTTAGGACTGTTAAATCAAGGGCTAGGGTCATCCCATGGGGCTGATTTTTTTTTCAAGACCCTTATCCATATGGAGAACTTTCCATATATCACATCCCCATTGCTAAAGAAGACAGCTAAGTAGACCCCACAAGCTGGACTGCATAAGAGCAGTTTTGCGGAATGCTCATTAGAACGCTTCCCATGAAATGCAATGCATATTTCAGGGAACCCTAAAGCTTTTATGAAATAAGTCAACCTGCTATATATTTGAAAACAATTTATGCACAAGTATGCACATACCACACTTTCATCATCGAGAACTCTTTCCATAAGATAAAGATCACATATTTTTGTGATCTCCAACAGCACTTCTAGCACAGAGGACTTTACTGTTACATGTTTCTGCACCACAGACAACAAGGTCACTCTCATATCATTTCACAGCCTCGAATGATATTATCTCACTTACTTGGAGCTCCTCCGGACTACTCTCATCAAGGATTACACCAAGCAACCGGCATGTCACCTAAAACCAAAAAAATGTTAAAATATTGCAATTGCAGCTTTATAGTGACTCAGTAAACTCAGAAAACCTGAAAATTACAAAAGCATTTTCTTAACTTTATAAATGTAAAGCTTAAATCTTTAAGTTTTGAAGACTATTCAATGTGTTTAACTTCTAAAGGAAACTTTACGAAATCTTAAATGCCAAGAAAGTGGAACGCAATCGCTATGCTTCAGCCTAAAACCAAAATGAGAGTTTATGTGAAATGAGAGAGAAAATCTGTTTATCTTGTGTGCCACAAACTAATGTAGCCCACTCTAAGATATAATAAAATATGCATCAGCATGTAGGAGAGCCATTGGATAAAAGGTCTCCCACATAACACCTTACCAATTGTGTCCCTTACCATTTCAGACATACCATAACTCTACCAGAACTATTGGATATATCTTAGATAATTGTAGGTTAAAATGTACATTTGGTTACATTCATTTCCTCTAAACCAAGGGACAGTGCTTTATTGTCTTAAACATTATAAATAGATAGTTGAACCACAAAATGTGGCAACTGGTAATCATTATCCCCTTTAAACAAGCTTGAAGTTTCCTTTAATCACATTAAGCGGTTTGCAAACGGGGCGGCTGACGCTCTAGCAAAATTGGGTGTAAGGAGCGATAATCTTGTAATTGAAAATTGTATTTCGCTTGTTAAGTAAGCAGCGGCTTTGGGGTTTGGCTATCTTTTTCCTTTTGCTTCCCTTTGTTGCTTCTTAGTATATGTCTCCTAGGCTGATTTGCTTCTAATAAATTTACATTACCATCGGAAAAAAAAAAAATTATCCTCTTTAAACACACATTTCTCTTCTAAGACTACTTTTTCGTATGGTTGTGCCAACTCTATCAGTTCAGAATACCATACCTTTTGTTGGTCAGCACTCATAAACTTTTCATCATCTCTGAACTTTTCAATGAGTGATCTTAGTAGGAAAATATATCCCTCTAGTGAAATATAAATTTGGTTCTCTAACATATTAAGTTCTTGACTCTGTTGTTCTATTACTCTCCCAATCTCATCAGATGACTAAAGCTCATTATTTTGCAGGATTCAAGTATCACCTTTATTATTACACAAGGGACTGCAGTGCTTTTTCTCCACTCTTCTGCATTCTATCTATAAGAATGTTATTAAACAATCTGGTTAACGAGCCATCAAAGCTCATATCTCTATTAGTATTAAGTTTGGCCTTAGTGCCTTCTATTTTTTTTTTTTTGGAAATGTATGTATGTATGCATAAATTTCCAAAGAGGATTAACAACCTACAAAAGAATGGGAGGACAGCTTCGCCTTGCTTGCAAAACTTGCAAACCTCAAAACACGGAAATTAAAAAAAAAAAAAAAAAACCAAGATAGAGCTGGCCCACAAACAAAACAACCAAGCGCACAGGCTGGGCCAACCAAAACATGCCACAGAAGGATAAGAAGGCCAAAAATAAAACACAAAAGGCTGAATTCACATTTCTTTTTCAGCCTTTCACTCATTTTTATCTTTGAATATGCAAACTTAATAATCATCTCTTGATTTGGTTGTTATTTTTTATCTCTTTTCACTGCGTACTAAGCATTTTACACTTTTTCAAGATACCTCTCCATTTATCCAGATCTTGTTATTTCACTGACACCACTTGGTTTGGTCTTAACTGCATCTTACGTGATCAAGGTCTATGGTTTATTTAGTTCTCCTTTTCAGGGCAAAAGCTTGTAGGCATCCTTCTCTCCCTCCTCAGTTCCCCACTGGAGACACAATTTGTCATAGGCTTTGTACAGCTTAGCATCTGTTTTCACAAGATTACACCTTTTTTATACTCTCTTATCCTTATTTATTCAATGATCCCAACATTTTCTGTTTATCAATAGCATTCTGGATCTACAATCTAGCAATATGCTTCCTTATACGTGCAACTCTTCTTCCCTTCAGCCTCAAGTTATCAATAGCAATGGGTGCACCCTACCATTTGAGCCCATGCCCATTTGAGCCCCTGAGATTCGAACTTATCCTTAAAGCTTTCTTAGTGTTTGTTTTCGCAAATGTACACTATTTTAGATCATTTGTATTTCTGGTCCTTTCATTTCACTTAGCCCACCCCAACATTTTACCTTTCATCAGGAGCACTTTAAATATATAATCCATCACAACATTTGCTCATACATGAAACTCTTCTTCCCTTCGGACTCCGCAAGTTGTCTATGGTAACATGTATGATGTATCATTTGAACCCACAATTCATTAATCCTAATTCCATCCTAATCAGTTTCCACATTTTAAGCTCCACTAGCCATGGTTTAAAATATCCACCGATATACCGGTATCAATCAGGACCGCACCGATATTTTATTTAGATAGAGGTCACAGTCCATATCACCAAAAACTCAGCAAAATATTGGCAGTTACAGCCGAGATTTTAAAACAAAAGGTCATAATGGCCGTAACAGCCAATATCTACCAAAACTTGCAGTCGAAAACTTACAGATCTCAAGGGGGGAAAAGGAAACAGGGGAATATATGTGTGTGTAGCACATCAGATTCTCTCAGGAAAAAAAAAAAGGAAGAAAGGGAAAGGGGGGATTGAGAGGGTGTACCTGCTACCACCGCTGCAGGCAATCTTCTTCTTCCTCCTCTTCTCACTGTCGCTGCTGCTGTTGTTTCTATTCCTCTTGTTCTTCCTCTTCCTCTTTCCACGTTTCCTCTTCTCCTTCCCTCTCCTTCTCTCCTTCCCTCCCCTTTCTTTCTCTTCCATCCTCCTTCCTTCTTTGTTTCCTTGAATAGAACGGAGGCCAAAAGCCCCAACTCTTTTATCCTTCTTTTTCATTTTTTTCTAATGCCTTGCACTTCAACTTAACCACTTCACAGTGGGCTTCATTTATCAAAAAACTGAACTCAGTTTTTTATAAGTGAGAGTTGAGACCCATGGTGGAGTAGACAAATTATTTCGAAATATCTGAAAAAAATTTATACTTATTGTCTCATAGGGCCCACCCAGGAAAAATCTAAACTACTCAAAATGAATGTGGGCTTTAAAAAAAAATTTACCCCAGTAGTGACTGGGCCCAAAAAAATTCTAAACTACTCAAACATGTACCAATTACCATGAGATTAAACTTATGAGTCATACTATGAAGCTATAGGAGAGAGTAATGTAGCAAAGACTTCCACAGAAGACCAAGATATTTGAAAAATACTTTGGTTTAATGCCAAGGAGGTCAACTATGGAAGTTATCTTCTCACTTAGGCAATTAATGAAAAAATATTAAGCGAAGTGGAAAAATCTAGATATGGTCTTCATCGATTTAGAAAAAGCTTATGACAGGGCACCTGGAGATTTAATTTGGTGGGTTTAAAATAAAAGGAAGGTTCCAAGAGTTTATATTGAAATTACTAGAGACATGTATAAAGGAGCAGTAACGAGTGTGAGAACTACATGTGCAGGGTCAAGTGAGTTCCCGGTGACCATAGGTTTGCATCAGGGGTCAGTCCTAAGCCCTTATCTCTTTGCATTTGATTATGGATAAATTAACTGCTCATATTTGGTGCATATTGTTTGCAGATGATATGGTGTTTGTGGATGAACCAAGAGATGGTGTGAATGCAAAACTAGAGACATGGCAAGAGGTTTTAGAATTCAAAGGCTTTAAAATAAGTTGTACAAAAACAGAATATATGGCTTACAACTTCAGTGGGGATAGATACAAAGAACTACAACTACTGTGAGAATTCAAGCCTAGGAGATAGCGCAAAGAGATTCATTCCGTTACCTTGGCTCAATAATTAGTAAGGAAGGGGAGATTGATGAAGATATCGAACATTGGATAAAAGAAGGATGGTTGAAATGGAGACTTGCTTTTAGAGTACTTTGTGACCAACAAATGCCAAAAAGATTGAAGGAAAATTGTTATAGGGCAGTGACTGGACCAGCCATGGCCTATCGAGCAGAATCTTGGCCCATCAAGAAGTAACATATGCAAAAAAAAATGGAGGTATCAAAGACGATAAATTTTGAGGCGAATGTGTGGTAAAACTAGGAAGGATAAAATTAGAAATGAACAATTTCAAGAGCATCTAGGGTAGCATTAATAGGGGATAAAATTAGATAAAACCGTTTGTGATGGTTTAGGCATGTCCAACGCAGTCTAGCAACGGTGCCGATAAGGAAAAGTTTGGCTATGCAGGTTGATGGCCCACCAAGGGGAAGGGGTAGGCCGAAGAAGACGTGAATGTAGTAAATATAGATATGAAGAAGTGCAACTTATCTATGGATTTGACTCAAAATAGATCAGAATGAAGAAACAGAATTCTTGTAGCCGACCGCAACATAGTTGGGACAAGGCTTTAATGATGATGATGATAAGGGGTTAGGCCCACTGTTGCATTTATTATTAGAAAATTAAACACTTTATAATTGGATAGTTGTTTATCCAATTGTGAGACCAAATCCTTGGAGCATTTTCTAATGTTCAAACCTATTTTTTTCACTTGAACCCCTCTTATAGGGTTCACTTATCAAAAATCTAAACCAATAAAAATAAATATCCCCCAAATGGGCACTCAACAAATATTACCCCAATTGGAGTTGGGCCATTGGCATATTGACCACTATAAAACATGTGAACAGATCATAAGAAAATTTCAAGTTTTCTACAATGGTCAATTCAACAGGGGGTCTAAGTCCTATTGGAATGAAGTTGGGTAATGCCCATAGTTATCAAAATCATACGATTCATAATTCGAATCATATGATTCGTACTGTATCGGAAGACCGATTCGGATCGTATGTCCAAATTGTATTTGAGAAGAAATCGTCTGATTTAGATGATTCGGTTTGGGAGGGAAAATGAAAAGTTAAGACTATTTTTGGGGGGTTTTTAGGGCTTTATGACAACTTGATATAATTGCCATTAAAGTAAAAGAATATTAAAACCCTTTTAGGGAGGCTTGAAACTCTTTGCTGTAAGCTTTCTTTCCTTTTCTTTGCTGCAAGCTCTCGGCATCCAAGCCCAAGCTTTACGGAGTGCTCTAGCAAGGAAGACCAACCATCGGGCTGACTGCTACCTAATGCCTGCAGCAATCTCTCAGCATTGGCAAAAAGCTTCAAGCGAAGGAGGAGGTTCGAAGAGTCGAAGATGAAGCTCTCTTTCCAAGTACACTTTTGAGCTTTTATTTTATTTTATACATATGGTCAATTCCTCTCTCTCTCTCTCTCTCTCTCTCTCTCTCTCTTCTTTTTTTCCCCATCCATCAATGGTGGGCCCCACTACAGCAGCAGCTTGTCATTCAACCCCATTTGCATCTATCTGTGGGGCCCACCTGTGGCTTCACGTCTATCATCCACAGGCCCCACTACAGCAACCTTTTTTATCCATACATGGGGCCCAGATTTCACAGATGTCTCAATTTAATGGATGCGTGGACCCATTTTGGATTTGGAGATTCCACTTCTGTTTTCCATCCATACAGGGGCCCTTTTGGACAGATGGGTGGGCCCCACTTCTTTATATCTTTTTATTTATTTCTTCTTAGTCTCATTCCACTTCTGTCTTTTATTTCTTTTCTCAGTCTCATTCCACTTCTGTCTTTTGCTCTCTCGATTATACCTTTTTTCATCCATCTGTGGGGCCCACCTGCAGTCGACATCCACCAGTTGTGGGCCCTACTGATGGAATTTTTTTAATTTCGTCATGTTTGTTCTACATGTCCCTTGTTTTCCAGCATGTGTCGTTGTGTTAAACAAAACAATTCCATGATATGTTGTCCATCAGTGGATGAATTGATCCATCAGTGAACACAAAACATCCCTTTTTCTTTTCTATTTTTCTTATTTTGCATGGATCAATGCTAATGGTGATTGGTGGAAAATGATTATATGACAATGGGTTTTATTAGATATTTAAGTTATGGGTGGGTCAAAAAAAGTGAGGAAAAGCATTGAAATAAATTTTTCTTGTTATAAAAAAAAGTGAGGAAAAATTAATGTCTAACAATAGAATCTCTTCATTTTTCACTAGATAAATGTTGCCATGTATGGAAAATGGATGAGTTATCGATATATACACTTTCTTACTTTTACATTTTTTTTTTAGTTTTTTACATATATTTTGAATTTTTAAAATTATTGAGAAAAAATAAAATGAATCCTACAATTCACAATTCGAATTGATTTGGTGCCTAAAACGATTCACAATATGATTCTGATTTTCATTCAAAAAAAAAAAAAAAAAACTATGGTATTGCCAGTTATCAATCTAAGCCAAATGGCTAAATCATGAAGTCCTATATTTGATAAGCTAATGATTCTGATTACATGGCGTGGCCAATTTGATGGTGGGCCCAACTCCAATTGGAGTAAAAATAATTTCACAATACCAATAAAGGAGGTAATGGCAATTTAGAGTGGTTTCGATCTAAGATATGGGCTATATTGATGGATATACAAATTATATAAATAGGCCAAAGATTGAACACTAAAGCTCTGCATATTTAATAATTAAAGATTAAACAACAATACAATATTTCATGACTTAGAGAGACCAATATTTTAATTTATAATGCCTAATAATGGAGAAAAACATTGTTTTCTAGCATTTTCCAATATTTTGAATATTTTTTCAAATTTTCTTTGATGTTCCAGAAAAGATTCACCCAACCAAGATGTGATGTTGCATCGTATCATTTTTGTGTCAACTACGATTTAGATTTTGAACCATGCAACCAACACTTTCCACAGCAATTAACCAATCCTTTATTAGCTATGCAACTCTACTATGTTACCCAACTATTAACTTCAACATCCAAAACTATTAATCTTTAAATCCTAGCATATGGACCACTCTGTACATCTTATCAAAGTGGTCCATTTTAAACTTAGTACATCCCCTTTAAATGCCACGATGTGTTCTTCTTCTGATACTCGATTAGATGTTGCAAGAACAAAAACCACTTAAAATTTGAGCTCTCTCTCTATATATATATATATAGAGAGAGAGAGAGTCGCCTTCTCCTGTGATGGTGCGGTGAAATACATTACGTGCGAGGGGCCAATCTTAACCTACAAAAGGATGTTTGACAGTTGTGATTGATACGAATTTAAATACCCGCCGAACACTCCGAACAAATTCCAAGATATTCGCCCTCAATCCTGACATTCTTTCCTCTCCTCTCTCTGTCTCCATCTCTTGAACAAGAACACTAAAATGAACATTCATCTCTCTCTCTCTCTCTCTCTCTCTTTCTCTCTCTCTCCCTCCCTCTGTGTGTGTGCAGGCAAGGTATTGACTTATTCCACATTGGCCTATCCACATTTTGTTCAAGAGACCCATTTTCCTAAAGCATGAGCCATGAACAAACCTAACTACTTTCTACCATAATGAAAGAACTTATCAAAGCTACAGAGCTTGTTTGTACTTCTAATCCTAGCATGCTCAATACTTATTTTTCAGTCACTCTTCTAGTATTCTAAATGTGCATTACAAGCCAATGCTCTCAACTGAAACCAAGCAGTCCCAGTTTTCCATTTAATCAACATCCAATTATCCACGACTTGATCAAGAAAAGCTGTAGCCACCCACTTTTGAAGATCCAATCCATCAACAAACATCTCATCCGGTGGGTTTCTTACCAGTAAACATCTCTGAGTTGTAGTATCCCATAATTGTTTACATATCCTTTAGTTGACACTCCTCCACCCAAACCATATTTGGCATTCAATGAACCTAGAACCATCAATATATCTTGCAAATGCAGCGGCATTATTTTGGATTGGAAACTTATGCATATACTATTGTCAAAAAACAGGATCCAATGCGGGCTCTAAGAGTCCATTTCAGATCTTTCTTGAACTTATGGTGCACTGAATTATAAATGTTGAATGGTAGGATTTTCAACCATTTCAATTTCAAAGGGAATGCAGCTATAGGCGGCAAATCATCCTCAGGTACAGGAGATCTATAAAAGAATTTTCAAAAAGAAAGATTGGTTTGAGACGATAGAGAGAGATGAATGTTCATTTTAGTGTTCCTGTTTGGGCTTAGTTGAACAAGTGATAGAGAAAGGGAGATTGGGTTGAGACTTGAAAAAGAAGGGAGAGAGCACACAACGAAAGAAAGATTGGATTGCTATTCAACAGATGGAGACGAAGAGGGGAGAGGAAAGAATATCGTGATTGAGGGCGAATATCTCGGAATTTGTTTGCAGAGATTGGTTCAGTGGTTATTTAAATCGGTATCAATCACAACCGTCCAACATCCTTGAAAAGGTTGATATTGGCCAATTGCGCGTAGTATATTTCACCGCACCATCGCAGGAGAAGGCGACTACATATATATATATATATATATATATATATGAAAAGTTATATTAGACATGAGTTTGAGGATCTAATTATTAAACAACCTGGAGAAGGGAAGGAAGGTGAACGACGTAGGAGGTTTACCAATGCCCCTACAATTCCAATAGAAAACACTAATCCATCATTTAGAAGGTTTAGTGGGAGTGTCCATGCATGTCTCTGTCTGTTGGGGGGTTGGAGAGCACTCACAAGTTAGGGTTGTTGGTCCAGCCTTACACCAACAAGTTGATGCACTACGGAAGTCCTATCCAAGGAACAACTAGAATGAAAGCCTTCTTGAAACTCTTTTCTATTTGAAGGAAAGGAAATTTGAATCCCAACTCAGTCCAAGACTGCTACTTGAATTTTCAAAGGTAAAAGAAGGATCCTGACCAGAGAGTGGCTCATGGTCGGAATTGGAGAGGGAGGAAGAAGCTATGGAAACAACCTTAGGATTGAGGCTGCAAGGAGCCACTGTTAGTAGTCATGAGACACAGGACATGGTTTTGGCCTGCATATGGGTACTCAACAAGACCTAAAATGGCTTGGCAATGGAGTCTGCTCTGCAGCTGAGGGTGTGGGGTATTGTTTTGAGCCTAAATCAAGGGGATCCACACGTCAGGAAGAATTTAGCACCTGCTAACTTTATATATATATATATAAAACCCAGGGTATCTCCCGCCCACTGCTCACCTAAATTTAGGGGGCCTACTTGAGTGAAAACTGATGGATAGTTAGGGTGATTCAGGCAACAGATTTATATCGACAATGAAGTTTTTCAGTTGTTTAAGGATCTTAAAAGAGTAGCGGCATTGTTTGTATGGAGGGGGGTTATACACTTTTTAGTTAATAATGATACTAGCCCAAAAATCAATAGAATAAAATTTCAAGTCATGATCAACTTGGAAGAGGTCTAAGAAGAAATTGAAAAAAATACAAAACAGGTACCATTACATCTGTATTACAACTAATACTACTACGGCAATGACAACAACAATAAAATGGAAACAAACGGAAAAGCTCAAGGGGCGCAACAATACCTTCCTTCCCTCGTTCAACTTTTGTCTTACTGATTGCGCCAGCGTCGGCTGCAAAACAAGGGGAAAAAGTGAAAATTTGTTCCAAAAGGAGCAGTGGTTTGATTAAAGAACCAAAAACCACAAATACCTTCCCTGGATGGAATAACTCATCAATTACATCCTGTGCTTTTGACTCATCTGAATATGAGAAAAGTCCAGTGGAGGGCATAACAGGACTTGATTGAGGACTGACACCAGAAACACCGGCTCTGGGCAAATGCCTGTGTTGTCTACGTTGTCTTCTTTGATACCCGCCAGGGGCTCTCAAAATTTTCCAAGTAAAGATAATTGCAATGGCAAGACCCACCAGAGCCCAAATAGAATGTGAATTCTGATACCAAATCAAAGTTAAAAACTAAATTTTGGCATACAGCTTTTGGACTTTTTGGAAGGTAATTTGGCATGCAGTTTTTTCAAAATTATAGTTCCAGGAGGAAAACAACGACAGCAGAAGTGGTAATAGCTATAACTATAAATTCATACACTAATAACCAATGGAACCAATGACATCGGCATTTAACAGGTAGTAAGACTAGCGTTCAATTATGCAGCATGCATTCACATTTACACTTTCCTGACTCAAATAACATAAATGAAAAAAAAAAAAAATCAGATGGATTTTGTTGCTTCATGAAGGAGTAATGTTAGAATGCACAAGTCACAAAAAACAAAAAGTTAAATGAATAATTCAAAAAATAAAAAAATAGAAATTATACTCCTTCAACTCCTCAATGAATAACTCCAATAAAATCATCAGAAATTAAAACCTACATCCCGAGGTGGAATAAGGCACAGCCTGAAGTTGATACTAACCTACAACCAAGTGATCAACCAGAAGCAGGTAATGTTCCTATCCTTGACTCTGCCATTGATCCTTTACCTATTGATTAATCAGGATACAAATTTACCTATTTCTTTATGAAAAAGTAAATATTTCTACACTGAACATCCTATCCGGAAGTTTGTTTTGTTGTTTCTTCCACTTAAAATCATTATTTAGTTGCAATGTTTGCGTTTCTACTTTCTATTCCATCCAGTGTCAAGGAAGCTCTATTAATTCCTCATTGGAAAGATGCAAAGAACGAACAGATGAAAGCTCTTGAAAAGAGCAAGACATTGAAGCTTATGAAACCACCAGAAGGAAAAAAAAAAAAGGTAGTTGGTCACAAAAAAGGTGTTTACTGTCAAGAATAAACCTGATGGATCTATTAAAAGATTAAAAGCTCGACTCGGCAGTGTTCATCATATAATTTTTGCAAGAAGACATTATGGGATCCCTGTCATCATTGTCTGCATCGATGACACTATTATCACAGGTGACAATCCTGAAGAAATATATAAAGTCATGAGATATCAATCAAAGGTATTTGAGATCAAAGACTTACGCCCCCTGAAGTATTTCTTGGCATAGAGACCGCTCGATCCCATAGAAGGATTATAATTTTCCAACAGAAGTATGTTCTTGATCTACTAAATGAAACATGACTACTTGGATGCAAACCTGGGGATACTCCTATGAAAGTGAATCATGGCCTTTGCTCTACAGAAGGAGAATTGTTGGCCAATATCAAGCAATACCAACAGCCAGTAGAAAGGCTCATTTATCTTACCATCCAGACTGATATTGCTTATGCAGTGTAGGAAGTTGATTTATGCATTCACCATGAAAACCTTACCTGAACACAGTCGACTGAATTCTGAGGTATATGAAGTCAGAACCATGAAAAGGATTACATTACACCAAACATAATTACAGAAGCAGACTAGGCAGGCTGCAAGATTGACAGAAGGTCCACTATAGGATATATATATATATATATGGAAAAGTAAGAAGCAACATGTGGTTGCTAAATCAAGTATTGAAGCAAAATACAGAGGTATGACCTATGGAACATAAGAAGCTTTATGGTTGGGATCTCTATTGAAGGATCTTGACATAAAAGTTAAGACACCAATGCAACCATATGGGGACAATCAGGCAGTCCTATATATTTCAGAAAATCCAATGTTTCATGAAAGAACCTAACACGGAGATGTGGAAGTCCATTTTATATGCAAAAATATTCTCTCGAATATCAACAGTGCAGAATTTATCCAATCAGAAAATCAATTGGCAGATATCTATACCAAGTCACTTGATAGAAAAAGTTATATGACATTCTTTGCAAGCTGGGAATAATTAATATCTTTAGTACAGCTTGAGGGGGACTGGGGAAGTATTAGCCATTAGGAATCTAATGTAGTAGTCCCACCTTCTTTTTTATGTATGGGACCACAGGGATTAAAAGTTCATTTACAATTAGGAGTTAGAAGTACTTAATAGTTAATATTGCAATTCCTTTTGCAATACAACACTTTTGGATAATATTAAAAAGAGAAAAAGGGACAAGTGATTAGGCATGCGATATCCTTCCTCTCTCCTTCTACACTATTTTATCTCTCAATCTCTCATCTTCCTCTTCTAAACCCTAAATTCTTCTCTTTCTTCTTTATCTAAAATTCAATTGCATGTTCATTGTTCAACCACTATTTCTGAGAAAGAAGCCCCATTAGCCTCAACCATTTCAGGAAAAATATCATCGACCTTTATAACCAGTGCATAATTCATTTATCAATGTCGGCTTCTCTCCTTCATTTCCCCTTTTTCTTTTCTATAAATTCCTAGACCTGCACCAGATGTAGACTGAAGCCCTAGCATCAAATCCTGCACCAATCCAACTTAGATCTGCACAATGACCACCAAAAATATTCAGAAACTCTGCTGGAAATTCAACCACAAATCTTCCATCCAGCCAACCTAAATCCTGTTATAATTATCCTAATCAATCCACAAGACAGCCAGACCAACTTTCATCAATTCAGTCCATAAAAACAGCTAGTTCTGGTTGTCGTCTCCCACAATTTTGTGCCCCAAACCATTGACTAAACCCTCACCAAAGACCCAACTTGTCTAGTATGCAGTTTGACCCAGAACTATTACCTTTTGGTCAGGTCCAGTCAGTATATTGGGCCAAACCACTATGGTGTTAGCTTAAAAGTCTGGCCGATATACACATCATTCTTTCAGGATACGACGATATATTCCTTAATGTATCACCAAACCACTATGGTGTTAGCTTAAAAGTCTGGCTGACATACATCATTCTTTCGGGATACGACAATATATTCCTTAAAGTAGCGATACAACCAATAAGACCAGTTACATGCTGCTAAAACATTTGCACGATTTATAATAATAATAATAATTTTGGATTATAAGTTCCAAAGCCTTTCACATTTATTCTTTTTTATTTTGGCTTTTTCAGCAAGAGGAGTTGGGAGAAACCTACATAATGTTCAACCCATTCCTTCCCAGATTTTAGCAAGAGAGAAAATGAATTGAAGCGCAAATCGACCAACTGAAGTAGAAACCTTCTTTCTTTTTACCAATACAGAAACCTTCTTATTTGGAGAAACAAAATGTGTAAGAGCCAAAAGTTTCAAGATTTAAAAAACTTCTCATTCATTTTGTTCTAATTGAACAAAACATGGAACAGCAGACCAAAAAGAACACTCTTTTAGACGATTTGATCAGTTCAGCCTCCTTTTAACCATAGTTAACTAATTTGATCTATGTGCCCCCCCCAATCTCGAACTGTTCGAATCAAACAGTCCGCTATTCGATTTGGTTGATTCAGGGTTTTTGAAGTGCCCTAGTCTGCAGTAGTTCTTTGTTGATGGATAAGAAAATTAAAAGTCCTAGTCATTCATACACAGAAAGGAAAGTAAGAGCCTTTAAATCATAGGTAAATTATGCAGGAGAAAGGAATAAGATAAAGGGTCGTAGAAAGGTAGGGAGAGATGTAAAGAAAGGGATGATGATGGAGAAGATGAAAAGAAGGAGAGAATAGTGCCCATCGATCACCTACTCTTTTTCCATTGTTTATTTCATTTCTTTCCATGGGATAATGGGATGGTAATTTAATGCACTGTACCAACTTTCCTTTTTCCCATCTCTCTCTTGACTTCACTTGTAAGTGCAAAATGGGATGGTAATTTAATGCATTGTGCCATCTTTCCTTTCCCTACCTTTCACTTGACTTGACTAAAGTGAAGGTACTCTACAATTTGGATTTACTGAACTTGAGAGGCTAATGCGGCCTATCAATTAGAAATCTAAACCCATCAAAATGATTGTCTTCCTCTTTTATGGGATGGGCCCGTGTCTTCCTCTTTTATGG
This sequence comes from Persea americana, assembly GCA_029852735.1. Lineage (NCBI taxonomy): Eukaryota > Viridiplantae > Streptophyta > Magnoliopsida > Laurales > Lauraceae > Persea > Persea americana. The sequence continues at coordinate 26,665,854 of CM056818.1, read as the reverse complement.
GATGGGCCCGCCAAAAGATTAATCCCTCATATTTATATGTAAATATTATAATGAATAAAAATTTATGTTAATCCTTAAAATCTCGTGGAATCCAAATATTATATTTTGTGCTGCTTCAATGAATTAAAATAGACATGATTATTTCTACTAATCCAGAATTAGGGCCCATTTATAAATTTAAACCAGTAAAAATAAGCCCTTCACAAGTGACATGGTGGTGGGCCAAATTTCACAGAAATCTGAGTTTGTGCCACCATTAAATCAATTAAATGTAAAACACATAATCTCACCCATTTATTCTTGTGTATGTTAATCGTGTGGACAATAATGATCAATCTAACTGTGGATTTTACACTAACTAAACTAAAATTTATGCCACAACCTACGTATAGGAGATGATGAGTGGTTAAGATTTCATAAATGAGCCCAAGTGATATTCCAATATAAAAGGACACTTTGATGAAAAATGTGAAGGCATCTCTTGTAAATTATCTCGAATTATATTGAATTAGCACATCGAACTCAGTGATCTCAAATTGTGAATGAAACAAATTGAAAAGGGAATTAAGCGAACCTACCCCATCAAATTTCTAAATAGAAGAAAGTTCTGAACCGCAAACTATGAACTCAAATGTGAATAAAAAAATTGCGAAGCAGGCAACTATGCTTTTAATATTTTTCTCCGCCTGTTTCATATCTTTTCCTTTTCTATCATTTTTCCTTAATAAGATGTTCACATGTAGATTGTATGACCTAGATTTTTCTTTCTTTCTTTTTTGCTTCATGGAGAACGAACTCGAACTCATGCACTCTCAAACTCACACCCATGTCCCTAACCAGTTGACCTTCAAGGACCCAGATCTTTTATCATAGAGGTAGATCTATAACTTTTGATAGGGGCACGTTCTTCACACTACCTCTTACACAATGCTTCTTCCCAATTCACTCCCATTACCACAATCTGCCCTCAATTTGCAACACCAACAATCCCTTACACCCTTCTTCCCCCTTACAAATGCTGAATTCAATTATCAATAAAGAGAGAATGTCTGTAATAGCACTGATGGCAAGCTGACAACCTGATTTCACCCATATGGGGGACCAAATTTTCCTTAATCAAAGCCACTATCAACTACGCCTCACACCAACGGGAGTGATATAGACCATGCGATTGATCATGTGCAGAAAACATAACTACATACTCCATAAATAACTGATCCAACGCTGCATATCAATCCAATTGGAGTAAATCAGAGCCACCCCTAGAAAAATCGAGGTGCAAGTTCGATCACACAAAGGCGCAATCTTACCACATTAATTGCAGCATAGGATCATTTCTCATCAACTAAATTAAAAACAAAACGACTGACTATACAAAATTCAAATTCATCCAACACATCCAAAATGAACAAAAACCAATCAAAGAACGCATAGAATCAGACAAAAAAATCAAATTAAAACAGCCCCCAATTGCATAAATCTAAGACAGAACGTATTTCCTTCATAATCAAGCAAAATCAAAAAGTTAAGAAGGCATTAAACAAAAACAGATGGATTGAAAAAGTGGGGGGATCTGATTCTGAACCTGGTGTTGAAGAGAAGAAGAAGAGATTGGAAAGAGATTCGAGATCTTGAGAGTGAGATAAGCTCCGCATCTCTTGATCAGCTGAACCAGCTCTTCCTTGGATGAATCGGCCATCGCAGAATAAAAAAAGAGAACAAAAAGGAAGAATCTTGATGAGAGAGATGAGAAGGAGGGGTTTCAGATGATAAACCCTAACCCTAGAAGCTTCGATTTCGCCATTGTCTTCGAAAAGCTCCGAGTAAAATAGATATCGACTTGAGACACAGAATTCAAGAAAGGAACGACAAGATGTCACGTGCCAGACGTTTGGGGGTCCGGGGCCTAGATCTAGGCGTACACGTAGGTTGACAGAAAGAGACTGTAATTGGATTTTGGAATATATATATATATATATATAGAGATAGGGAAGGATTTGTGTAAAGTCTAATATATTATAAGGTATATGTCTCGGATGGATGCCACTTAAAATGAGTTAGGGTTAAAATTAGGATAATTTTTGTATAAAGTTATTTTATCTATAAATAGGCATCTCCCTTTATATTTATTTACATTAATGAGATAATAGAAAACTTTCTATTTTTTCTCCCTATTCTTCTCTTTTAAACCATGTTTGTTGTTTGGCATTTCTATTCTTCTAACTGACCCAGTCAAAATAGAGCCGTACAAAGAAGAGGCTAAAATAAAAAATCATATTTGGTAATGCACAAATCTAATTTAAATAGACCGTTTAGTATGCCCTTTATTTGCCTTTTTTTAGAGGGATTTACCTCTTAAAAGGGTATTTATGTCATTATCTAATACACTATAAAATCACCCTCATCAATTAGCAAATTAAAGGGTTCATTGGATTAAAAAAGATCCCAACATTTGCTCCCCTTCATATATATACACACAACTACATAATTACGTTAACTACATAATTTTAGAGAATTCTTTCTACCAATAAAAGATTTGGAGAATTCAATTTCAACATACAACTCCACACTTCCTTTTCTTTTCCTTCCCTTTTCTTCTATTGTATATATGCAACTCCCGTTAATCCAACAACCAGAACCTACACAGCAGTACATGTTGTTTGTTGTTAAAATGGAAAGAAAAAAAAAATCACGTTTGATCGTTCATTTCACCGGCGGGCACATTTTCCATTCTCTGAAATGATACTGAAACAAGTTCAAGCCATCCGTAATTGAAATGGTTTCAAAGGGTTGTCAATTAAAATAGGCTGCAAAATGCAACCAAACCAAAGTGTGTGTATGCTTAATACCACAAAAACTGACAGCAAATAAAAAGGGCATGTGCGCCTATCCAACCTGGTTGGAAAACTTCTGCAGAAACAAGTTGCACATATTTGCCCATGGCCTAAGGGTCAATTTGGATATTTGAAATCGATTATCCTGTAACCCACTTACCTATAACTAGTCATGCAAAAGGACAGAACTATTGAAACTCCAAACTGCAATTATGGTTATCCAAATGCATTACTCTGGTTATTCAAACTATTTCCTTCCCAAGCTACTTGCCAGAAAGGGGAAACATGACTTATTAAGGTAACAAACAACAAATCTCCAGTGAGCCATAGCTAATAATTCCTAAAAGTTCCCCTAAAAGAAAGGTGTCTTTTCATGTTCATGTAGAATATGCACTTGGTAGGTGATGAGAGCCTAAAATATACATTTTAGGCCCCTCAATAAGGACTTTCTTATACCTTCTGATGCATTTAACTAGTCTAATTATGTTATTTTGATGTTTATAGGTGCCTTAGAGCTTTGGGAAAGAAATTGGCAAAAAATAAGAAGAAATTGCAAAAATCCAGAAAAAGTCAGAAAACACCCAAAGGTTCTGCCTCTAGGCGTCCGGACACTAGCTCCAGGCATTCGGACGCCCGGCCACAGATTCAACCAGGAAGCTACTGCTTTCGAGCGTCTAGACGCCCAGTACCTGGTGTCCAGACGCCTGAACCGGATGGAGACCGCCTCTTGCCCGTTTTGACGAGGTTTTCTCATGCCAAAACCTATAAATTAAAGTTCAAACTCGTTTTAAAGGAGATTCACATCTTGGGAGAAGATCTGGAGCAAGGTTTTGGAGCTTTGGAAGAGCATCAATGAGGATTTCATCAGAGATTCTTCGCCAATCACCGTCCATGAGTAACTAAACTTTTATCTTATGGTTGCGATGAAGCCCTAATCTTGTGTGTTTATGGTGATGTATAGGCTTTAGGGTTTTCTGTAAACGCTTTTGGTTATATGACGTGTTGGATTTAGTTCTTTTAATGCAATATCTATTTTCTCCGGTATTTTAATCTTGTAGATTCGAATGCTAGTCATATAACGGTGCTTGAATGAATGTGATGTTAGATCTCAGATAGTCTATGCCTTAGAGATAGGTTATGCCCCGATTTACGCCTACATCCTTTATTTGTTGACTCTGTTTAGGTTTGTAACCAGAACGAGTCCGCTTAGCGTTGAGAGAGAACCCCTAGGTCTATACTTGCCATGGCGCAAGGTTAGAGTGGATTCATACCCTAAGATCTTTTCTCTGATTTAATTGAAAATTTTCTTATTTCTCAATTTGTTAATTTAGCAATCAATACCCTTGTCTTCTATTTGGTTAATTTAGGAATCAAACCAATACTTTGCCTTCAAATATGATTAGTTTAGGAATCAGTACTTTATTTTCTATTAGGATTAGTTTAGGAATTAAGGAACCAACATAACTTAGCCTTTTTGTCCCAATGGATACGACACCCGGTTAACATCGAGATAATTTATATTTGCAAATCCTGTTCTATGACGGGTCAAATTTTGGCGCCGTTGCCAAGGACAATTAGCACGGTTATTTGCTTTTCTTAATTCCAATATTAGATTCTCCTCTTCAATTTTTATTTTACTGTTTTCAAATTTACTCATATCATTTACTTTCCGTACTGCAAGATATTGGTTCTAACACAGAATCCTAGAATTTGTGCAGGGATTCAAGAGAGTTTACAAAGGACAAAGTTTTACTCAAAAGAAATCTCTCTTTTCTTCCCAAGGCAAGGTAAGTCATTGACTTCCTGATTCTGTTTATATAATTGCAATAAATTTTATGTGTGCATGCTTGGTCGTCGCTCTTGTCATCCACATTTGGTATCTCTAGACCAAAATTCAGAGCGAGTCCTTAGGAAAGTTAGATCATTTAAAAACTCTGCTGAGTCCTCACATACAAATTCACAAATGGCAGAGAAAGAAAATAAAAAGGAGACCCCACCCGGTACACGTCCTCCTCCCCCTCTCCGCCCCTTGAAGGAGCATTATACTCCTTCGGAATACCCTTCCACATCGTGTATTCAGCTGCCTACAGTGCAGGCAGCTCATTATGAAATCAAGCCTAGTACAATCAACTTACTTTCTTCTTTCTATGGCTTGAACAATGAAGATCCATACAATCACATTGATGATTTTCTGGTTATTTGCTCCACTGTGAAGATAAACAACTTTAGTAGTGAGGCCCTTAAGATGTTTCTTTTCCCATTTTCGCTAAAGGACAAAGCTAAGTATTGACTGGGTACTTTACATGCGAATTCCATCACAACTTGGGCCCAACTGCAACAAAAATTTTTAGATAAATATTTCTCTGTAGGCAAAATAAATCAGTACAGGAGATCTATCACATCCTTTGCCCAAACTGATAATGAACAATTTCATGAGGCGTGGGATAGATTCAAGGATCTCATTAAGAAGTGTCCTCATTACCAAATTGTCAAATGACAATTGGTGCAATTCTTTTACGATGGATTGTCCCCTGAATAGAGAAACATGGTAGTCACCGCCAGTGGGGGATCAATTATGTTGAAAAATGAGGATGAGGCATGGGAGCTTTTTGAGAACATGAGTGAGACTTTTTAACACCATGCCTCCACTTCTAGATTAGAGAGGCCGACAGCTTCCACCTTGCAAAAACCTAGAGGGGTGTTTGAAATTCAACCCCCTAATGAGCTTACCACTCAAGTGGCTGCCTTGACCCAAAAGTTAGATCAACTATTATCAGTGGGTCAAACTCTCCAATCCTCACCCTCTCAAAGTGTTTGTGCTTTGTGCTCTAGTCCCGCTCATCTTGTGAGCAATTGCCCTGCAGCCTCACAATTCCCTAAATTTGTGGAAGAACAGGTGAATGCTGCATAGGGGTTCTCTAAACCGGGTAATGATCCATTTTCAAATACTTTCAACCCGGGATGGAGAAATCACCCCAACTTTTCCTGGAAGTCGCCCGGTCAAGGCACTTCATATTCTCAATCGGGAAATGGGCCTAATCTTCCTTTCAATTATGCGCCCTATTGTTCCTAACAATCCTACCAGCATCCCAACTCTCAACCACCTCAACGAACTCCATCTTATGAGGAGACAGTGCTGCAAGAGCGCAAAGAGCTCAAAGCATGCACTCAGCTGATCCATTTCCCACTCTCAGTCCATAGTTAAGCTAGAGACCCAAATAAGGGAAATAGCTAATGCTCTTAACAGAAGAGAGGAGGGACGCTTGCCTAGCCAACCCATGGTTAACCTCAAGAATACTTTTGAGGTGGGTAGTGGCTCGCAACCTAAGGATACCTATCATGAGCAAGCGAACATAGTTGTCACGTTGAGAAATGGGAATGAGATTGAAACTAGGCCGGAGGAGCCTAAGCATGACTTGAGACAGCCCACAGCCCATCCCAAGGGCTCAAGGGCTGAACTGATTTCTAATGGAAAGGAGATCACCCATCCTAATTCTTCATCTGACCTGGCTATGGCACCACTATATGTGCCTAAAGCCCATTTTCCCACTTGTCTTGACACACCCTCTCTCTTTAGTAAAAAGAGAGCTACCATGGATGAAATGTTAGATGTGTTCAAGCAAGTCAAGATCAATCTACCTTTGTTAGATGCAATCAAACGAGTCCCTTCGTATGCTAAATTTCTGAAAGATTTGTACACTCAAAAGCACAAATCTAAATCTCATGTGCCAAAGAAGGTTTTGCTCACCGAGCAAGTGAGCTCGATTATCCATAATGCCACTCGTCACAAGCTGAAAGATCCTGGCACTCCCATCATTACTTGTACGATTGGGAGTCACGTTATTGATCATGCATTGTTGGATCTGGGAGCAAGTGTCAATCTTTTGCCTTACTCGGTGTATGAGCAAATTGGGCTAGGGGAATTGAAGCCCACTCCGGTTACCTTGCAACTTGCTAATAGATCCGTTAGGGTGCCTCGGGGAATAATTGAGGATATTCTAGTCAAAGTCGACAAATTCTTTTTCCTTGTCGATTTCATCGTCCTTGACACTAAACCAGTGCAGACTTCACGGAAACATACTCCTGTCATTCTTGGCTGACCCTTTTTTACTACGGTCAATGCAAACATTAATTGCCGCACTAGAGTTATGGATGTTTCTTTTGGAAATATGAAAGTGAGGCTAAATGCTTTTAAGGCCTCTCATCAACCTCCAGACCAAGATGACTGCTTTGCAGTCAATGTTGTTGATGAGCTCGTGATAGCTGATACTCTACAACCTGAGGCTACATTGCCAGTTCTCGTTGCTCCTAATCTGTCTAACGATCAGGAAGATTGAATACGGGATGTGTTGATTGAGCACACGAGTGCACTCGGCTAGTCTATTGCCGAGTTGAAAGATATAAATCCCTCCATCTGCATACTCGCGTTCCTTGCATTAATGATTTTACACATTCTCGGGGAATGCAACAGTTTTTAGTTCCTAACCTGGAGGAGGTAGAGATGAAGGAAGTGCTGAGTCATGTCTTTTTGCAGGTTTGGTTTGAGTTTTGTAGGTTTTCTTTGTTTTTGTTTGTTGTGCTTGCCGCTAACATTCCGCAGGTACTTTGGTCTGAGTTGGGGGTGTCCTCCCCATCTTCCTCCATTCCACCTTTTGTTAAGCGGTACCTAGGTGATATCCTTCCTTTTTCTTTACATTCCTTGTCATTTATCTTTTATTTTATGCTTCACATTGTGGACAATGTTAGGATTAGTTGGGGGGTGGGGTATCAACCTTTGGGGCTAGTCTTAGTAGTTTTTGTTTATTACTGTTAGATTTAGTTCTTTTCCTTGAGTTATATAAAAAAAAAAACAGCTTTTCAAGGGATTTCTAAAAGGATTTTTATGAAACGAAGATATCTTGATTTTTGGAACTTTTTGTGAGGAAAAAAAGAAAAAAAAAAGGTTAACTATCTTGTTTTAGGAAAGAGTTTTTGAGAAATTGTTGAATGATTGATCCATCACTTAACACGTATTTTATAGAATTCTCTTTGAAATGTGAAGCTATGAGTTCCATTTTTGTGAGAGCCACAGAACAATTATGATGTAAAGCCGACCCTCGGTCATACAGTGTCCTGATTCAACTGAGTGGATTTATCCACAAATCGGTGAATTAATTCGGGCATATGGAAATGGCTGCCTATTGTTAAGGACCGAGTTTAATCTAAAAAAAGAAGATTTGTGACTAGTTTGGGTTGTAGCCTTTTTTATTTGAGCCAATAAGCCCATAGGGCCATTGCCATACCTAGTGCCCTAAAGACATCTGTTTTGGGAGTCATTGGTTGAATGCTCGTTACATGGGTTGATTAGAAAGCTTAAGGGACCTAGGCATTGCACAGTCACATGTGTTAAAAAAGAAAGAAAAAGAAATTCTACAAAAATAGTGTGTTACGGCCTTTGAAAAACAATAGTGCGAAAGCCACCCTAAATGCCTTGAGAGAAATCATGTTATCTTTCACTGAGGTGAGGCAGCCCAGAATCTGAAAAGAAAAAGAAAAGAGGTGTTTTCACGGGAATTCGTAGTGGATTGTTTTATGCTTTCATACTTCTATATATACACAATTTTCACCGTGCACGATCAATTTTTCCAGCATGATCTTGAGGATTTCTGATCGACAGATAGGATTTGTGAACCAAATTTGAGAGATGTGTTGAAAACTCCATAATCAAGAATATCCGGTGTTTGTGGATTTCATTTTGGAGAAAACCCCCTATTATTTTGGTTTTAGGAATTTTGTGGGTAGATTCACTGCAAACCCTCACAAGACTATAACTCATCCTCTAGGGGAAATTTAGAGGTTTAAAGGCTTGCTGCATATGCTAAGTGCAGCCGTGCTCCCTACGAAAGTGGCCTTAGTTAGTATTTCCTTTTGTTTTAGCTTTGCTCGAGGTCTAGCAAAGTGTAAGTTGGGGGGTGTGATGAGAGCCTAAAATATACATTTAAGGCCCCTCAATAAGGATTTTGTTATATCTTCTGATGCGTTTAACTAGTCTAATTATGTTATTTTGATGTTTACAGGTACCTTAAAGCTTTGGGGAAGAAATTGGCGAAAAATAGGAAGAAATTGCAAAAATCCAGAAAAAGTCAGAAAACACCCAAAGGTTCTGCCTCTAGGCGTCCGGACACTAGCTCCAGGCATTCGGACGCCCGGCCACAGATTCAACCAGGAAGCTACTGCTTTCGAGCGTCTAGACGCCCAGTACCTGGTGTCCAGACGCCTGAACCGGATGGAGACCGCCTCTTGCCCGTTTTGACGAGGTTTTCTCATGCCAAAACCTATAAATTAAAGTTCAAACTCGTTTTAGAGGAGATTCACATCTTGGGAGAAGATCTGGAGCAAGGTTTTGGAGCTTTGGAAGAGCATCAATGAGGATTTCATCAGAGATTCTTCGCCAATCGCCGTCCATGAGTAACTAAACTTTTATCTTATGGTTGCGATGAAGCCCTAATCTTGTGTGTTTATGGTGATGTATAGGCTTTAGGGTTTTCTGTAAACGCTTTTGGTTATATGACGTGTTGGATTTAGTTCTTTTAATGCAATATCTATTTTCTCCGGTATTTTAATCTTGTAGATTCGAATGCTAGTCATATAACGGTGCTTGAATGAATGTGATGTTAGATCTCAGATAGTCTATGCCTTAGAGATAGGTTATGACCCGATTTACGCCTACATCCTTTATTTGTTGACTCTGTTTAGGTTTGTAACCAGAACGAGTCCGCTTAGCGTTGAGAGAGAACCCCTAGGTCTATACTTGCCATGGCGCAAGGTTAGAGTGGATTCATACCCTAAGATCTTTTCTCTGATTTAATTGAAAATTTTCTTATTTCTCAATTTGTTAATTTAGCAATCAATACCCTTGTCTTCTATTTGGTTAATTTAGGAATCAAACCAATACTTTGCCTTCAAATATGATTAGTTTAGGAATCAGTACTTTATTTTCTATTAGGATTAGTTTAGGAATTAAGGAACCAACATAACTTAGCCTTTTTGTCCCAATGGATACGACACCCGGTTAACATCGAGATAATTTATATTTGCAAATCCTGTTCTATGACGGGTCAAATTTTGGCGCCGTTGCCAAGGACAATTAGCACGGTTATTTGCTTTTCTTAATTCCAATATTAGATTCTCCTCTTCAATTTTTATTTTACTGTTTTCAAATTTACTCATATCATTTACTTTCCGTACTGCAAGATATTGGTTCTAACACAGAATCCTAGAATTTGTGCAGGGATTCAAGAGAGTTTACAAAGGACAAAGTTTTACTCAAAAGAAATCTCTCTTTTCTTCCCAAGGCAAGGTAAGTCATTGACTTCCTGATTCTGTTTATATAATTGCAATAAATTTTATGTGTGCATGCTTGGTCGTCGCTCTTGTCATCCACATTTGGTATCTCTAGACCAAAATTCAGAGCGAGTCCTTAGGAAAGTTAGATCATTTAAAAACTCTGCTGAGTCCTCACATACAAATTCACAAATGGCAGAGAAAGAAAATAAAAAGGAGACCCCACCCGGTACACGTCCTCCTCCCCCTCTCCGCCCCTTGAAGGAGCATTATACTCCTTCGGAATACCCTTCCACATCGTGTATTCAGCTGCCTACAGTGCAGGCAGCTCATTATGAAATCAAGCCTAGTACAATCAACTTACTTTCTTCTTTCTATGGCTTGAACAATGAAGATCCATACAATCACATTGATGATTTTCTGGTTATTTGCTCCACTGTGAAGATAAACAACTTTAGTAGTGAGGCCCTTAAGATGTTTCTTTTCCCATTTTCGCTAAAGGACAAAGCTAAGTATTGACTGGGTACTTTACATGCGAATTCCATCACAACTTGGGCCCAACTGCAACAAAAATTTTTAGATAAATATTTCTCTGTAGGCAAAATAAATCAGTACAGGAGATCTATCACATCCTTTGCCCAAACTGATAATGAACAATTTCATGAGGCGTGGGATAGATTCAAGGATCTCATTAAGAAGTGTCCTCATTACCAAATTGTCAAATGACAATTGGTGCAATTCTTTTACGATGGATTGTCCCCTGAATAGAGAAACATGGTAGTCACCGCCAGTGGGGGATCAATTATGTTGAAAAATGAGGATGAGGCATGGGAGCTTTTTGAGAACATGAGTGAGACTTTTTAACACCATGCCTCCACTTCTAGATTAGAGAGGCCGACAGCTTCCACCTTGCAAAAACCTAGAGGGGTGTTTGAAATTCAACCCCCTAATGAGCTTACCACTCAAGTGGCTGCCTTGACCCAAAAGTTAGATCAACTATTATCAGTGGGTCAAACTCTCCAATCCTCACCCTCTCAAAGTGTTTGTGCTTTGTGCTCTAGTCCCGCTCATCTTGTGAGCAATTGCCCTGCAGCCTCACAATTCCCTAAATTTGTGGAAGAACAGGTGAATGCTGCATAGGGGTTCTCTAAACCGGGTAATGATCCATTTTCAAATACTTTCAACCCGGGATGGAGAAATCACCCCAACTTTTCCTGGAAGTCGCCCGGTCAAGGCACTTCATATTCTCAATCGGGAAATGGGCCTAATCTTCCTTTCAATTATGCGCCCTATTGTTCCTAACAATCCTACCAGCATCCCAACTCTCAACCACCTCAACGAACTCCATCTTATGAGGAGACAGTGCTGCAAGAGCGCAAAGAGCTCAAAGCATGCACTCAGCTGATCCATTTCCCACTCTCAGTCCATAGTTAAGCTAGAGACCCAAATAAGGGAAATAGCTAATGCTCTTAACAGAAGAGAGGAGGGACGCTTGCCTAGCCAACCCATGGTTAACCTCAAGAATACTTTTGAGGTGGGTAGTGGCTCGCAACCTAAGGATACCTATCATGAGCAAGCGAACATAGTTGTCACGTTGAGAAATGGGAATGAGATTGAAACTAGGCCGGAGGAGCCTAAGCATGACTTGAGACAGCCCACAGCCCATCCCAAGGGCTCAAGGGCTGAACTGATTTCTAATGGAAAGGAGATCACCCATCCTAATTCTTCATCTGACCTGGCTATGGCACCACTATATGTGCCTAAAGCCCATTTTCCCACTTGTCTTGACACACCCTCTCTCTTTAGTAAAAAGAGAGCTACCATGGATGAAATGTTAGATGTGTTCAAGCAAGTCAAGATCAATCTACCTTTGTTAGATGCAATCAAACGAGTCCCTTCGTATGCTAAATTTCTGAAAGATTTGTACACTCAAAAGCACAAATCTAAATCTCATGTGCCAAAGAAGGTTTTGCTCACCGAGCAAGTGAGCTCGATTATCCATAATGCCACTCGTCACAAGCTGAAAGATCCTGGCACTCCCATCATTACTTGTACGATTGGGAGTCACGTTATTGATCATGCATTGTTGGATCTGGGAGCAAGTGTCAATCTTTTGCCTTACTCGGTGTATGAGCAAATTGGGCTAGGGGAATTGAAGCCCACTCCGGTTACCTTGCAACTTGCTAATAGATCCGTTAGGGTGCCTCGGGGAATAATTGAGGATATTCTAGTCAAAGTCGACAAATTCTTTTTCCTTGTCGATTTCATCGTCCTTGACACTAAACCAGTGCAGACTTCACGGAAACATACTCCTGTCATTCTTGGCTGACCCTTTTTTACTACGGTCAATGCAAACATTAATTGCCGCACTAGAGTTATGGATGTTTCTTTTGGAAATATGAAAGTGAGGCTAAATGCTTTTAAGGCCTCTCATCAACCTCCAGACCAAGATGACTGCTTTGCAGTCAATGTTGTTGATGAGCTCGTGATAGCTGATACTCTACAACCTGAGGCTACATTGCCAGTTCTCGTTGCTCCTAATCTGTCTAACGATCAGGAAGATTGAATACGGGATGTGTTGATTGAGCACACGAGTGCACTCGGCTAGTCTATTGCCGAGTTGAAAGATATAAATCCCTCCATCTGCATACTCGCGTTCCTTGCATTAATGATTTTACACATTCTCGGGGAATGCAACAGTTTTTAGTTCCTAACCTGGAGGAGGTAGAGATGAAGGAAGTGCTGAGTCATGTCTTTTTGCAGGTTTGGTTTGAGTTTTGTAGGTTTTCTTTGTTTTTGTTTGTTGTGCTTGCCGCTAACATTCCGCAGGTACTTTGGTCTGAGTTGGGGGTGTCCTCCCCATCTTCCTCCATTCCACCTTTTGTTAAGCGGTACCTAGGTGATATCCTTCCTTTTTCTTTACATTCCTTGTCATTTATCTTTTATTTTATGCTTCACATTGTGGACAATGTTAGGATTAGTTGGGGGGTGGGGTATCAACCTTTGGGGCTAGTCTTAGTAGTTTTTGTTTATTACTGTTAGATTTAGTTCTTTTCCTTGAGTTATATAAAAAAAAAAACAGCTTTTCAAGGGATTTCTAAAAGGATTTTTATGAAACGAAGATATCTTGATTTTTGGAACTTTTTGTGAGGAAAAAAAGAAAAAAAAAAGGTTAACTATCTTGTTTTAGGAAAGAGTTTTTGAGAAATTGTTGAATGATTGATCCATCACTTAACACGTATTTTATAGAATTCTCTTTGAAATGTGAAGCTATGAGTTCCATTTTTGTGAGAGCCACAGAACAATTATGATGTAAAGCCGACCCTCGGTCATACAGTGTCCTGATTCAACTGAGTGGATTTATCCACAAATCGGTGAATTAATTCGGGCATATGGAAATGGCTGCCTATTGTTAAGGACCGAGTTTAATCTAAAAAAAGAAGATTTGTGACTAGTTTGGGTTGTAGCCTTTTTTATTTGAGCCAATAAGCCCATAGGGCCATTGCCATACCTAGTGCCCTAAAGACATCTGTTTTGGGAGTCATTGGTTGAATGCTCGTTACATGGGTTGATTAGAAAGCTTAAGGGACCTAGGCATTGCACAGTCACATGTGTTAAAAAAGAAAGAAAAAGAAATTCTACAAAAATAGTGTGTTACGGCCTTTGAAAAACAATAGTGCGAAAGCCACCCTAAATGCCTTGAGAGAAATCATGTTATCTTTCACTGAGGTGAGGCAGCCCAGAATCTGAAAAGAAAAAGAAAAGAGGTGTTTTCACGGGAATTCGTAGTGGATTGTTTTATGCTTTCATACTTCTATATATACACAATTTTCACCGTGCACGATCAATTTTTCCAGCATGATCTTGAGGATTTCTGATCGACAGATAGGATTTGTGAACCAAATTTGAGAGATGTGTTGAAAACTCCATAATCAAGAATATCCGGTGTTTGTGGATTTCATTTTGGAGAAAACCCCCTATTATTTTGGTTTTAGGAATTTTGTGGGTAGATTCACTGCAAACCCTCACAAGACTATAACTCATCCTCTAGGGGAAATTTAGAGGTTTAAAGGCTTGCTGCATATGCTAAGTGCAGCCGTGCTCCCTACGAAAGTGGCCTTAGTTAGTATTTCCTTTTGTTTTAGCTTTGCTCGAGGTCTAGCAAAGTGTAAGTTGGGGGGTGTGATGAGAGCCTAAAATATACATTTAAGGCCCCTCAATAAGGATTTTGTTATATCTTCTGATGCGTTTAACTAGTCTAATTATGTTATTTTGATGTTTACAGGTACCTTAAAGCTTTGGGGAAGAAATTGGCGAAAAATAGGAAGAAATTGCAAAAATCCAGAAAAAGTCAGAAAACACCCAAAGGTTCTGCCTCTAGGCGTCCGGACACTAGCTCCAGGCATTCGGACGCCCGGCCACAGATTCAACCAGGAAGCTACTGCTTTCGAGCGTCTAGACGCCCAGTACCTGGTGTCCAGACGCCTGAACCGGATGGAGACCGCCTCTTGCCCGTTTTGACGAGGTTTTCTCATGCCAAAACCTATAAATTAAAGTTCAAACTCGTTTTAGAGGAGATTCACATCTTGGGAGAAGATCTGGAGCAAGGTTTTGGAGCTTTGGAAGAGCATCAATGAGGATTTCATCAGAGATTCTTCGCCAATCGCCGTCCATGAGTAACTAAACTTTTATCTTATGGTTGCGATGAAGCCCTAATCTTGTGTGTTTATGGTGATGTATAGGCTTTAGGGTTTTCTGTAAACGCTTTTGGTTATATGACGTGTTGGATTTAGTTCTTTTAATGCAATATCTATTTTCTCCGGTATTTTAATCTTGTAGATTCGAATGCTAGTCATATAACGGTGCTTGAATGAATGTGATGTTAGATCTCAGATAGTCTATGCCTTAGAGATAGGTTATGCCCCGATTTACGCCTACATCCTTTATTTGTTGACTCTGTTTAGGTTTGTAACCAGAACGAGTCCGCTTAGCGTTGAGAGAGAACCCCTAGGTCTATACTTGCCATGGCGCAAGGTTAGAGTGGATTCATACCCTAAGATCTTTTCTCTGATTTAATTGAAAATTTTCTTATTTCTCAATTTGTTAATTTAGCAATCAATACCCTTGTCTTCTATTTGGTTAATTTAGGAATCAAACCAATACTTTGCCTTCAAATATGATTAGTTTAGGAATCAGTACTTTATTTTCTATTAGGATTAGTTTAGGAATTAAGGAACCAACATAACTTAGCCTTTTTGTCCCAATGGATACGACACCCGGTTAACATCGAGATAATTTATATTTGCAAACCTTGTTCTAGGACGGGTCAGTAAGTAAGCTACATTAGCAACCAAGTCCATTCCATGATGTGCAAAAATCTCTCCAATGCTCCTACCAAGAGCACCCGGAAGAGACGAATACGGATGAACCACATGCATCAGAACTGGAACTAGATAGACTACTAGAAAAAGAAAAAGGGAAAAGAAAAACTGGAATCAATTGAGAATGCACAAAATCATAAATCCATTCAAAAGATTTGTCTTTGACTAAAGCATATCAGTACCTACAACATGACCAGTGCCATCTCTGTCATCACATTAGTGCCTAACATCTAAGCAACAACCACTTCACACATTAAGCTCCAAATAAAAATACAAGTGCCAATCATTTCCATGCTGACAGCAATATCAGATCTTACTTAAAACCGTTAAACAAGTGCATTGAAGTTCATAACTCCTGCTTAAATGTAAATTAGAAAAATGGACCAGGAAATTAAAGAAACAGCACCAAAGTTGTTGCAACAAAAGGGCATCCAACATCAACAGAAGAAGTGCAATGAGTTAAGGTAGCGGCAAAACAATATAAAACCATAGTCCATACATATACCATCATATTATAACAACATGTCATCAAACATTTCCATCAAAGTCTAGCTTGTAACATTTCCATCAAACGTTTGAAACAAAACACACTTAGGAAGATGCATATCGCCAAATGGCATCTGCAATTGAATTCCTCTTTGCATCCATCTCTGTCTTATCCGTGATATCAAAAGTATAAGTGTTTCTCCAAGATCTTTCTTAAAGTCAGTGCCACACTCTACTTGGGTATCTTCACAAGAGAATTGTGCAAATAATTGATCCTCCATATCCTCTTTCCTAATGAAACTATGCATCGCCATTGTAGCGACTACGATGCTTCGTTGTACAGAAAATGGGTAACGAGCCATCCGCTTGAGGATAGGAAATTGAGCCTTCAATACTCCAAAGCTTCGCTCAATCACATTTCTCAAGGATGAATGCGATCTATTAAAATGCTCCTCTCTAGTTACAGGAATGGCAACATCTTGAAAATCTTGAAGCCAATAACGAACATTTTGAAATGGAGAAAAAAACCCTCGCATATTTGTGTAATCGGCATCAACCAAGTAAAATTTACCTAAAGAAAAAAGTATATATAAATGTTAAAGATCATTTCAAAACATGTTGTAGCAATCATTTGATGGATTTAAAGCACTCTAAATGCTTTCTTACTGAGTGGGGCATGTGGAAACTTTAGCTTTTCATCAGAAATTGTATCTAAGAGAATCCGTTGATCATGAGCTGTACCTTCCCATCTGCATACTATATAAGTAAAAAGCATGTCAAACGAACATACTACCATAACTTGTTGCATGCAATCCCCCTTTCTACCTCTATAAGGGATTTGTTTTTCTGGTTGGATAATGGCATGTACAAGGGTGCCATCCAAAGCACCAATACAATCCTATAATAAGAAAAAAAAAAA
Source organism: Persea americana (assembly GCA_029852735.1). Classification (NCBI taxonomy): domain Eukaryota; kingdom Viridiplantae; phylum Streptophyta; class Magnoliopsida; order Laurales; family Lauraceae; genus Persea; species Persea americana. The sequence goes on along the minus strand of CM056818.1, from coordinate 26,648,911 downwards.
AAAAGATGTCAACAATGAGAAAATTTAATGTTATATAGATAATAGAATAAAGATATCAATACCTTAAAATATGGCTCAAAACGTGGATTCAAGAGAATTTCCTTAGGCACTGTATCTAAAGGAAGTGATTTTATCATGTCTTTTGCGAATAGCATCATTGCTATCAGTACCTAACGGAAGTGTCTATGAATTGTTTTCCTTGAGTGTTGAAATATATCTTATATCACTCTATTTGTATGGGCATGCCCAATGACCATCATGAACATAGCCAACTGCTCCTCCACGGATACATATTTGCAGTCTTTTAGTAACATTTTTTTCACTAAAATACATGCATAAACGCCAAAACACATGTTGTTCCATACGTAGTAACTGATGACAGAAAATGGGGTTACCATTTAAAATTATTTGGACATGACCGTATTCCGTTAGGATTGAGTTCCTACATGGTTCCTTAATCAAGGATTGTTGTCGCTTCTTGTACAACAATATGATAATTATTATTTTTTGAAGTAAAATATGATCCATACGCACTGTATATATGTCAAACAAAAAAAGTATATCATGTATTCATAGGGTATGACAAGTCAACATTCAACTAAATGAACATTCTTTAAATAAACAAAAATGTAGCCTATAAAAAAATAAGAGATATAACATACATGTCCCAAGCCAAATTTCACATAATACCATATTTCAAACATCCATATTCCAAAAGAGAGAGAGAGATAAAAATTAATGTTTCAAACATCCATATTTCAAAAACAAGAGAAATCACATTCATGGTTCTCACCAAAATATAAACTCAAACAACTAAAGGCCACTATCACTTCTAGAAGCATTCCCCTTCTCTAATTACAATTGATTTTTGAGCCAAGCCATTTTGCCCTCATCGGTCCTGAATCACATCCAGATAGTCCTTTTATCTTTAACCATAAAACACGTAAGAGCGATCAAATATAGTAGGCTAGCTTATGAAATTTTGGGCATGGCATGCAATACGTCAATGCAGTCATCTATGGTAGGTCCTTCATATTGAACTGAAGGAGTAGCTAACAGAGTTGATGCCTTAACTAAGGTTGCGAGGTAGATTATGCGTGTATTTACTGCAACATTACTTGACATTGATTGCTTTTTAGAAGGCCTTGGTCGCTTTTGCCTAATATTTGCATCATGACTTCTGAAGCAATATCACTAGCGGATGAATCTTCTTACAAGGTGGAGGACCGGGAATTTGTTAGGTTCGGTGATGGAGTGTCATCATAATGATCCAAGTTAAAAAAAAAAAAAACTTAAATCCATATCCGTTATGATATCTTCAGGCACACCATCCATTGTTGGAGCCCATTTATCATCCCCTCTTGCTAAAGTGCCATCAAATAAGGCAAACGTCTTTTCAGGAAAAGGAAGGGGCTTGGACTTAAATATTTTGGCATCTTTATGTGCATGCAATAAAGTTTAATAATAAATGTCAAAGGCTTCCACCTATCCTATAAATACCAAAACAACTATAAAATGCATATACCTTCAGGTATTTCGTCCATCGGTCCTGTTCCATCTTCACACATCCTGTATGCAAGTTGAAGCCTATACTAGTTTGGCTTGTCAAGTGCAACCAGGCATTGTAGAGTTGTTTTATATTATCCAATTGATTTTTCAATTGTTTTTTGTTAAAACTGTGTCTTGTCCTTTTAGTAAGTTTCTCTATGATCATCTTCCAAGCCTTTGAGCTAAATTGTACTCTCGGTCGACCGCCAGATTTTATTTGTTCCAAACAAATGTCAATGAGACACTTTCTCATGCCATTGGACCATGTTGCATCATCTATGTCATCAGTCACTCTTGATTTTCCTTTATCCGTCATGATAACCACACCTAATTACACATAATTTAAATGAAAGCACATTTGGCAAGGAAAATAAACAACATCCGCAAGTTTACTTGAGTCCTTAAAAGGGGTAAAACACCCTAAGACCCAACTACACATTCATCAAGAACAAATGCTAAATCAAGTAAGGGGGGACATGTTGTCTTTAAATCTATATAGATTTTCTAGGTTCACAAGGTTTTAAAGATTTTGAATTTAATTTCAGTTGAGCAGAGTGTTTTGAGTTTAGTAATTGAAATGATGGAGGAGGTTACATGGATCTCTTGAAAATAATGGAAGAAATACTTCATCAATATATTATAATCTCAAGAAAGTATAAGAGATAAAAGAAAACTTTAAATCTTGCGTTTCCTGCATGCTACCATCAATTTACAGAATCTCTCAGTCTCACAAAGTTAAATGCTTCATTTTGGTTCCCACCAAATTCACTAGATAGTCCATCAATTCATGTTGTAGGTAGATTGAAGACTGTAACATAGTCATATTTATAAATTTACTGTAATAGTCTCATGGAACAAAAACGCATGTGACAGTCTCATGGAATTTCCACAAAGAATAACCACACAACTGCTGTAACAAGGCAAACCAATCAATATCAATTACACAACGTGAGGGGCCGCCACAAATCAAGACAAAGATGAAAGACACTGGTACTAATATGAGCTATATTCATCTCTAGATTGGATCTAAAATAAGCGTGCTTGAGTGCTAAAAACAGGGATCAAATTGGACTAGGATGTGTACAAATATAGATAATGCAAATTCTACCCAACTTAAAACAATGTTAAAAAGAAAGTGATCCAATTGAAAACCCGTATGAAATTAACACAATTTCTAAGGGAATAAACACAAATACCAATGTTGGGGAAGCAATGAAAGTTTCTTAAAATGAAAAATATATGATGAGAGAAATTAGAGAAGAAACAAGTGACAAAAGACATGATACAGAATCAAGCCCACTTGAGGCAAATAAACGAATTATATAATTTTCCTAGACATTTTCTCCATTAAAAAAGTTTCATCCACAAAAGGTTTTTTGTAAGTGCAGAACAAGTAAAATAACACCAATGACAAGTTTCCCTGTTTAAGTTGAACCCACCCAAGTGCTAATGACTAACATCATCTTTCATAACTCTGAGGCCCTTAAGTCTAACCCATATGCATCACTGAATTGGATCTAAAACAAGCATAAAACTTTGAGGCCCTCATGTCAAATGTTAGGATATTTTAATGGGGGAATTTACCAAAATTTTCTTCAATTTAATGGGGCTTTTCTTTTATGCCTGCAATCTGGTTGTAATTTGGCTTAAAGTTGCAAAGAATACAACTGTTACTCAGTGAAGAGATAAAGACTGCAGATTTCAGCCCCACCCCAAAACCATCTTACCCATCATGAACAAGACCCCAATTGCAGAAAAGATAAAGACCCCATCAAATAGAGAGATGGGGTTCGATGGAGATCTTTGGATAGAAAGAAATCAGAAAAGCGGAAGAAGAGGAACTTTTACTGCAACTCAAGACCACCAGAAAATATAAACATGATCTTAACTATGAAGAGGATGCAGAGAATGATCACTGATAAAAACATTTTGTAAAGGGCACACTCATTCTAAAAACTCATTATCTACATCTTAATAACCCCAACAATCTCTTGTTAGAACATGCAAAAACACACATTCAAGAAAGGCTCTTTTCCCAAATCTCCAAAGATGGGTCTTTCATAAATGACCCCTTCTACCACTTCAAACATGGAAAGGTGTCAGCTTCTATAAAACAACAACCCCACAAACCATAATCTTGCAAAAACTCATCTTTTGTAAAACCCATGAACTCAATCACGGAAAAAACATAAACGGAAGGCTACAATAGCAGTAGCAATCACAAAATAAAAAATAGGAAGAGACTCATCCATACCAAAACTCAATCAAGTAAACGATGATTGATACCTGCAATAATCACTATTTCAAACATGGAAAGTTTTTATAAGAAGATGTACCCTAATCACAGACAAAGTCTTTCTTCTCTCTTCCCTATTCCCTCTTTCCTCTGCTCTCCCACTGCTTCAATGTATCGATGCCCTAAACTCCTTCTCAAATGGGTTTTATAAGAAGGACTTTCATTGCCAATTAAATAGCGTCTAGGGGCATTTTTGTCCTATAAAATATCCAGCGCCTTTACTTTTCCCAGAGGGGGAACCTCTGTTTTCGGTGGGCTCGGGAATGGGGTATTTCAGTTTCAAAGTTTCCACCTCTATTTGTCTGAAGCAGGGAGAGGATAAGTTGGCGTGCCAAACGCCTCTATTTTTCCAATCCTCCGAAGTCGGTAGACATTTAGATAAATAGAAGCTCCAAATAGAAATTCCAAACATGGGCTTAGTCTCTTTCTTTTTTCTAACACGATGTCAGCACGAAGAAGAAGAAGAAAAAACCCAAGCGGCCTCGGTTTTTTTCCCAGCGTCAAAGTCCTCTTTGGTTTCTGTGCAACACAAAGTCTTATTTCAGAATGTCTCTTGGTTTGCAAACTATAGCAAACTTTTTCGATTTGTGTACCACACAAGCAAACTTTTGCTTCCTTGGTTTTTTTCCTCTCTTGCCTCGGGTCAAGCGATGAGTCTAGTTTTTTTTCCTCTCTGCCTCACGTGTGTTCAGTCTCGGGATGCGTGCAAAAGGAATCCATCTTATTATCAGGTCCGTCCATAATTTCTTCATATGACCTCTGATCGATGAACGGGTTGGTTCTGCAGATTCGTGGCGATGAGCATTACCAAATAGACGCAACAGATAAGCATTTCAATGGTAAAAAAAAATTTCTAGACTGTGATTACGGTAAGTGGTATAAAAAATTTTCTGGACTGCAATCACAATAAGTGGTATGAAATTAAACATGAAATCAGAAGTTCTAAATTAAGCTTGGAGTCTTGACATAACCAACAGTTCTGATTCTCAAAGTTGGGAACCTGATATTGTAACTTTTCATTGGCCAACTTATTTGCATGTTTAATTCCTTCCTTAATTTACTTTTGATATTAAGGTTTTATTTTTTTTTATTTTATTTTTTTTTTACTTTATTGATTATCTGCATACGGCTAACTTCATATATAACTCTCGTCTTACAGTTCTTACATGATAACAAATCTGGTTAAACTTGACTTTAAAGCACTTAACATAAATGAGGACAATTACTTATTTTGGCAATTGGATGCTAAAATCCACTTGCAATCCAAGAAGCTGTGAGAGATCATAAAATAAGGTAACAGAATGTCCATAGAGGAAAAGGCTTTAGCCCTTATCTTCTTGCACCATCACATACATGATGACCTAAAAAATAATTACCTAACTGAGGAAAACCCAGAAGGCCTATGAAAATCCTTGAAGGATATGTATGATCACTAGAAGATGGTCATACTACCAACTGCCCAGAATAAATGGTTAAACCTGAGGTTATAGGATTATAAAACAACATCCGAATATAACTTTGCCATTTGCAATATTGTTTCCAGATTAAGATTATGTAGTGAAAAAGTTTCGGAGGAGCAGATGTTAGAGAAAACGTTATTCACTTTTCATGCCTCGAATGTGCTCCTGTAGCAGCAGTATCGAGAGCGACGTTTCTCCAAATATTCAGAACTTATCTCATGTCTCCTAGTCGCTGAACAGAATTGCACAATATTGATGAAAAATCATAACTCCAGACTAACTGGATCTTCTGCAGTTCCTAAAGCAAATGCCAGTTTTAGCTCAAACAGAGGCAGAAGAAGAAGGAATGGAAACATAAATCCTCCAGTAGATGTGGAAGAAATAACTCCTCTAGGCGAGGTGGTCTTAAAGGTCCCCCTTCAAAATTCAAAAATCACCAGAAGTGGTTTGCCCCTCAGCATAAGAACAACCATAATCCACTGGCTAATCCCACCCACCGTCCTGATGATACAAGCCATGGATGTTGAAGAAGTGGGCATTGGTCACGCACTTACCGTGCACCAAAGGAAGTGGTGGAACAATACAAAGCATAGAAGGCATATGTTCATTTAGCAGAGACAAATGATCTGAAAGGCTAGAATTGGAATATAATGAGACCAGAGAGGCCACTAACTGACATTTCAAACTTGCAGACTAGTGACTTCTTTGAGGATGAGGACAACCAACATCTGGATAATGAAGCATTTAACAATCAATTGGGAGCACCCCTGGCATAGTCTAAAGGACCAATAATTCTTTGAACTTTACAATTGGTATCAGAGCGGGTTTTCTTTGTCAAATAGGGTTTTCTCCTATCTCCCTTATCACCTACTCCAATATGCATGAAGTTGATGGGTACTTTTCAAATCTCGCAGGTTAAGAGAGAGGGCCCAAAAACCATATATATAGATAAGCCTTAGAGAGATTTCTTTCCATTAAAGAAATCTAATAAAGGTAACTTTCCTTAATTCTCTCAAATTAGTCAACAAGAGTCCTATTTGACTGGGCTTACTAAAATTAATCCAAGATATACTTAATAAAAAAATGACCCATAGCAGAACTCTAACTTCACAAACTTAATTTTTTTTTCTAAGTTTATTTGAGATGCATGTTTCTTAGACTTTTCCATTTTGATGGGGAACTTCATTTTCATTAATGTCCTAATTTATGGTAAATGTTTTAATTATTTCAGTTTTAATCATGTAATTGCATAGTTATATTGATTTTTATTTTTTTTTTTAGGTATGGATCATGAAACTGAGAACAATTTATGTTTGGTAGATAGTGCCACTACACACACCATTTTGAAAAATTAGAAATTTTTCTCAGAATTGATGTTCATTCCACGAAAGGTATCCACCAGGGGTGTAAAGGTTCGGTTAACCGCGGTTTTTGGGAAAACGGTTAACCGAACCGTGTTTCACGGTTTTTGGTTTTTAAAAACCGTAGCCGTAACTGAACTTTGAAAAACCGTTAAAAACCGAACTGTGGTTAACGGTTCGATTACGATTAATTGTCACTTAGAAAAATTTGTGAAAATTTTGTCATTTACCAATCAAACTTACTGTGAAAAGAAAAATCATAGTTAGAGAATGGCATAATATGTTACTGTAAAAAAAAAATTCCAGTTAGGCCCCCTAGTTTTTTTTCTTATTAGCAAAACGGTTCTGTTAATCGTGTGTTTTGGGAACACGGTTAACCGAACCGTGGTTAACGGTTAACCAAACCACGGTTAACGGTTTGGTTCGGTTAATAACTTTGAGTCAAGACAAAAACCGTAACCGAGCCGTTAAGTGCGGTTTTTCGATTTCAAAAACCATAATCATAATCGAACCGTGAAACATAGTTATTAACCGTGGTTCGGTTCGGTTCGGTTCGGTTATACGGTTTTTCGATTTTTTTTTTTACCCCCTAGTATCCACCACACCTAGACATGTGTAAATAATTGAAGGCTCCGGGAGAGCCCATATGATGTTACTTAATGATACCCTTATTCATTAAAGATGCTTTGTTATCAAAAAGTTCCTAAATAAACTTGATTAGTGTCAAAGAAATCAAAATGAATGGGCACTACATTGAGACTGTAAGTGAAGGAAACAAGGAATACTTATGCATCGTTACTAGTATTAGAGCAAGAATCAAATACTATAAAAACTAAGTGCACTCTCCTCAGGGATATATTACATGACAATCTCCAATGTTGAATCACATTCGATTATGAGCAAAACAACAAAGTCAAGCCCGAAGTTTAAACTAAACCCGAAGCTTAGTGATCCTAAGACTTTTCAGTTTTGGCATGATAGGTTAAGTCACCGTAGGGCTACTATGTTGAGAAAAAATGTAGATAACTCATTTGGGCATTTCTTAGAGAACCATCAATTGACTATACCTAGTGGGTACTTATGGATCCCATGTTTACAAGGAAAATTGATCAACCGACCTTCTGCTAAGGTTGCATACGAATCCTTATCCTTTCTGTAAATGATATAAGGTGACATTTGTGGATCCATAAATTCCCCTAGTGGATCTTTTAGGTATTTTATGGTTTTGATTGGTGCCTCCACCTGTTGGTCGGATGTCTGCCTACTTTTAACTAGGAACGTAGCATTGGCTTGTTTATTAACTCAAATAATCAAACTGAGGGCTCACTTCCCTGATTATCCCATTAAGTCTATAAGAATTGATAATGTAGGTGAAATTACATTACATGTTTTTTATGTTTTTTGTTCATCTCTAGGAATTGTAGTTGAACATCCTGCCCCTATGTCCACACCCAGAATAGCTTAGATGAATCTATGATCAAGCGCATCCAACTAATTTCTAGGACTTTGCTGATGCAGTCCAAATTACCACTTAGTGTTTGGAGACATACTGTGTTGCATGCATCAATGTTAATTAGACTTTGACCCATGGCCTATCATCAATATTCTCATACACAACTTATATCAGGACATCAACCCAATATTTCTTACTTGCGCAAGTTTGGTTGTGCAGTTCAAGTCTCAATACTACCCCCTAAGCGTACAAAGATGGGACCACAACGTAGATTGAGAATCTATGTAGGTTATGACTGTTCCTTGATTATTCGATATCTAGAACCAATGATAGGAGATGTCTTCACTGCTCGTTTTCCCGATTGTTAATTCGATGAGACAAAATTCCCGTTGTTAGGGGGAGATAAGATAGTTCCTAAAGAACGTATTGTTCCTGTAGAAAACCCGTTCCTAAAGAACGACAAGAATTAACATGGAATAATTCCACTCCGTTTCATCTGGATCCACGAATTTCACAATGTGAAAATGAAGTACAGAGAACTGTGCACTTATAAGAAATTATAAATAAATTACCTGATGCATTTAACTATGCAGCAAAGGTGACAAAGTCATATGGGCTAGCTATGAATGCACTTGCCAGGATTAATGTCTCTGTAGGATGAAGTCAAAATGCAACAGCAAAAGAATCTATGATACGCCAGAAGCGTGGTAGACCTATAGGTTTAAAAGACTCAGCTCTGCGGAAAAGGAGAAATGAGCAATTATCATCATGTCATCCCGAAGAAGCACGTAACGCTCGTGAAGAGGTTTCTCTCGAAGAGGTACATAACACTGCCGAAGAGATTATGGTATAATCAGTTCTCTCTAGAATAATGGAAGTCCCTGGTGAGATTTTGGAAGCCCCTGAAGAGGCATCGGTACTGGATAATGAAGAGATCTCTATACTTTACAATTATTCAAGAGAGAGGTGGAATAGAAATGAAATTGTCATCGATGGCGCATTTGCATATGCAGTAGCTACATAAGTATCAAAGGAAAATGATGATAATGATTGGGACACAACCACATTCTATAAATGAATATCGACAAAGAAAGGATTTGCCAAAATGGAAAAGCTCCATCAAAGTAGAGTTAGAATCTCTCAATAAATATGGTGTGTTCGGACCTATAGTACAAACCCCAAAAGATGTTAACCTTATAGGTTTCAAGTGGGTGCTTATAAGAAAAAGGAATGAAATGAATGAAATTACCAGATATAAGGCACAATTAGTAGCACAAGGTTTCCTAGAGAAACTTGGGATTGATTATGAGGAAACATACTCCCTTGTTATGGATATAACAATATTCAGATATCTGATAAGTTGAACAGTTTCTCAAAATTTGGAAATGGGACTCATTGATGTTGTAACTGCTTACTTGTATGGGGAATTAGACACAGAAATTCACATAAAAATCTCGGAAGGATTTTCTTTGCCTGAAGTAAAGCTAAGGAGTACGTACTCAATCCAATTAAGGCGATCATTGTATGGCCTGAAGCAATTCGGAAGAATGTGGTACAATTGTCTTAATGAATACTTGTTTAAAAGGGGGCATGCAAACAATCTCATTTGCTCGAGTCTATTTACAAAAGAAAATTTTGAAGGGATTTGCAATATTAGCAGTTTATGTGGATGATATAAATTTGATAAGGACTCCAGAAGAGCTCGAAGAAACTGCTAATTATTTAAAGAAAGAATTTGAATTGAAAGACCTTGTAAAAACGAGATTCTGTCTCGGCCAACAAATCGAGAGAAATTCTGATGGATGTTAGTCCGCCAATCTAATTATACCGAGAATGTTTTAAAACGATTTGGTATGGATAAGGCACATCCATTAAGCACCCCCATGGTCGTCCGGTCTCTAGATATAAAGAAAGATCCATATCGTCCCATCGAGGAAAATGAAAAGGTATTGGGTTCCGAAGTACCATACTTAAGAGCTATTGGAGCCTTGATGTACTTGGCACAGTGCACTAGACCTGATATTGCATTTTCTATGACTTTACTTGCTAAGTATAGCTCCACACCAACTCAAAAGCACTGGATTTGTATTAAACACATCCAACGATATTTGCGTGGAACAACTGATTCAGGAATATTTTATTCATATGATCGTAGAGATTCCAGTTTTGTAGGATATGCAGATTCAGGTTATCTTTCTGATCCTCATAAGGGTCAATCACAGGCAAGTTATGTGTTTCTTAATGGTAATGCCGCTATTTCTTGGCGTTCTACTAAACAGACTTTGGTAGCTACTTCCTCCAACTATGCTGAGATTTTGGCCTTTTTTGAAGCAGTAGGGAATTTGTATGGCTAAGATCTTTAATTCAGCATGTTCGTAGTTCTTGTCAATTATCATTTATTGCAGGTAATCCGAATATCATCTATGAAGATAATGAAGCATGCATAAAACATATTCGAGAATGCTTCATTAAAGGAGACAAGACTAAGCATATAGTACCGAAGTTTTTCTTTACTCATGAACTTTAGAAGAACAATGAAATTGCAGTCAAGGAAGTTTATTCGAGTAACAACCTGGATGATCTGTTTACCAAATCTTTGCCAAAATCAGTATTCCAAAAGTTTATATATAAGATTGGCATGCGTAGAGTTCATCATCAAACTATGTAAATGGTTGCTATCATCAGGGGAAGTAGTTTATCAGGGAGCATCCTGAAGTATGTTACCTAGGACATTTGTGCGCTGTAATGTTTTTCATTTTCTAGGTTTTATCTCACTGAGTTTTCCTAGTTAAGATTTTAATAAGACAGCATTATGCACGTCCTACACCAGTTCAATGATTTTATAGAATGTTGTACTCTTTTTCCCTTCACTTTGGTTTTTTTCCATTGAGTTTTTCCTTAGCAATGTTTTTAATGAGGCAACTGTCTTTGAATGGTGGTCATCCAAAGGGGAGTGTTATAAGATATGAATCTTGGGTGGTTGCCCACTTAAGATGAGTTAGGGTTAGGATTAAGGTTCCTCTTTTATGAGGTTGCTTTGCCTATAAATAGGCATCTCCCTTTGTATTTGTACACAATTAATGAGATAATAGAAAAGCTTTTGACTTTTCTCTCTATTTTTCTCTCTTAGTCTCTCTCTCTTTTCTAACATAATATGATTTGTTTGAGGACTTATGGTCATTTGTAGTCATAAAATGTTAGGTGGTTTTGTAGATAAACTTATATTGGTTTTTACATTATTTTGATTAGGAAAAGTCCGTCTACACTAAACATAAGAAATTAAAGTCCTTGGGAAAATATATCGGGTCTCTTTTTTTTTTGCATTTGTGGAAAATACATTACACAAAAGCACCTTGGATAGGATATGCATGGGATCGACCAAACGAACGAATTGATGGAGATCTGAAAAATGGTGCTAATACTAGGCCTACGAAATATTGGCAGGAGGAGATCAACTCTTTTAGTTGAAGGAAGGGGATCAAGCAATATCGTCGTGTCAAGGTGAAAGCAGTGGGATCACAATATGTGTATAAGAGAAAGATCAATCTAGTATCTAATCTATTTTGAAACCAGGTTAGGCTACCTCAATCCGAGTATGGATCCCTTGTTTTGTAGAAACAACGAGATATATTGTTTCGTCCAATCCACATTTGCCAATTGTGTAAAATATTTTCCTTGATTTTTCATTCTTAAGAGAGTGCATTAGTTGGCATAAGATTTTATATGATTGGCAAATATGGATTGGATGAAACAGACTCACGTCAACCACATCTAATGCAAGTTAACATAGTTTAACTCGCATATGCATTCATTGTGGCTCAACCTTTTTAATTTGACCTAACACAACTTGAATGAATGTTGTATTTTGAGTTAGGGTATGGTTAGGGTTTTGTGGGAAAGATGGTCTTAAGAACAAGATAGGGATAGAGGTGGGGCTGGGAAGGGGTACCTAGATATTGGGGGCAAAAAAATCAAGGTCAATGTCCCCTACTAGGTACGAGAAGGTTGGCAAAGGACAGGTCACACGCGGATTGCGGGCCTAGGTGTGAAAAGCCTCATCTAGTCTAGGATAAAAATGATCCCGTTCAAGCTGAGTTTGACATTCAATTGATGACGAAAGTGAACATGAGCATCCTGGCATGGTTTAGGCCATCCTTGCAATTGATGTCGAAGGGGTTGAAGATTGATAAATCCTTGTTGAAACTTCTTGTTATGACTCCTTAGTTAGCATGTAAATGGGTTTTTAGGATTTTGACATACAAACCTTGACATAGTGTTGGATTGATTTCTAGAGCTCTATTAGAGAGAAAGAGATGGTTTTTTTTTTTTATGGATAATATTAAAAAAGAAAAAGAAACAAGCAGAAGGTTGGGGTTTTGGGCTAACATACGTGGAATATTGAAGAAGAATTATGATAATATACATGACATGTGGGACCCAAAAGAGGCATTTGAGATTGAGACATAGTTAGTTTTGGTTAGGCCCATATTATATAGGTAATTTGAATCAGCTATAACCTAATTCATGAAAATGTGAGTTAGGTTTTCATGACCCGTGACTTACCCTTATATACTGCAGGTGGAAATTTGCAAGTCGAATACAAATTGGGTCGAGCCAGGATCCCATGTTTCTATGAAATAAGGAGATATTGTTTTGTCCAATTAAAATTAGCTAACTGTCTAAAATCTCTTCCTTGATTTTCTCGTTCCAATGAAGCAATTAAGAATGTGCATTAGCTGGGATGAGATTTTACACGGTTGGCTAATTTTGATTGGAAGAAACAGTATCTCCCTATTCGTAGAAACTAGGGATTTAGACTCAGATTGGGTTAGGATTCTACCACCCATAGTTGAAGGTATAGTTCAAATAGTTCTATTATAGAGTTGATATCATTTGTTCTAGATTTTATGGTCATGCGTTGTTTTAGAAGATTTTAAAATATTTGGGATATGATCAGAAATAATGTTGAAAATATGAGAATTAAGAGAGCCTTAATGGGTTAAATGAGGGTTGAGAATCAAAAGACATGTGACGAAAATAATAGTTGCAAAATACTCTATGCTAAGGATAGGAGAAATGGTTGATGTGGCATAGAGGAGCTTATGTAGCTCAAGAAGAGGAGGTTTGATGGGTTTTTTTTTTTGTTTTCTCAAGTAATATCCAACTTTAATGTATTGAATTCCAGAAGGTATGAGATTTTTTGATATACTTTTTGTGTTAACATCTTTCAATAGGGATTTCACACCCATATAATTCATCCTTTTTTCCCAATTTGGAAAGAAAAGCAAGAGAGTGCATAATTTCCATGAAAAGAGTAATAAGTTTGATGCCTTCTCCTCAGAGTTTAAAACCCTCATTATTATGGATTTTTATCTAAGAGAATGTTTGGTAATAGCTGAGGAATCCATAGATCTGATTATTCTTCACTATCACTGGAACAAGGATTCCTCACAGTGGATTTATATAGTTGATGATTTCACATTGATATTGGTGTATATCAATGCGTATAGCTGAGAAAAATAAGGTTCAGTGTGCAAATCCACTTAAGTGAGGATTTTCAAATCTTATGGGGGTGGTCAGATCTGAAATTCCTAACAAATGAAGATTTTCATTCGTCCAAATCCTCAAGAATTCTCAGCTGCCAAATATGGATTTACCACAATTTTAGGGAAACGAAAATATTTTCCCCAAAGATTTGGTTGCCAAACATGACCTAAAAGTTCTATGAAAAATCCCTTTATCATACACCAAACATTGAATTTGCACACATCTACAAAGAACTTTATTTTTGCAGAAATTCGGGCACACAAGTGTGCCTAAAGATTTTTTTTTTTGGTTGTGTGTGTGTGTGAAGTAGGGTAGCAAAACCTCAAACTCATCCTAAACTTTGCCCAAACTTGATTATGTGCCACAAATAAGTAGATTGTATTTACGCTAGCCCACTTAGCCATATGAATAATGAACATTAGAGAGAATTATTCATTTCATCTGTATTTTTTAATTAGTAAATTAATGAAACACGCATTTCAAGGTTGTAGTAATTCATCTTCAACATATACTATATGTTGACAAGATCCATAATGAGAGAGTTTATCTCCATGAGAGGTAACGCATGTCCCTCTCATTGACTTAAATAGTAAAATGAAAATAACTTAGCTCTTGTTTGGCATCACTACTTTTTGTCTCTAATTCTCTAAATCTCTAAAGTGGGTAGAGATTTTGAGAATAGATGCGTTTGGTAGTGTGTTTCAATCTGTAGTTGGTGTAGAGAAGTAGAGGCAATGCCTTCTTTTTTCAACCCATAATTGGATGCATTTGGAAAGTAGATGCAAAAAAATATAGGCAAATGAACAGTGTTTCTAGATCTATAATGCCCAGTTCGATTTTTTAATTTTTTTTAAAATTTGAGAGGGTAAATCACAGTCCAAATGGTTGGAAAGGATCACAAGATCAAACATGGCTATGGGACCAAATCTCAGTCGTCGCACCATTATCAATCTCGAGATATGTGCGAAAAAAAGTGAGCCATTGGATGATTTTTATGGGTTTTGTGGGCTCTAAACACAAGATCCAAACCGTTAATCTCCTTGAAAGGTTGAAAACGGTTATATGATCAATTTTCAAGGCTTGATGCCTTGTGGATCTCGAGATATTTTCAAAACAATATCAACTATTGATATAACATGCTCAATTTTGAATTAGTCCATAAGCAGTCATGATTGTCTCTCTTTTTTTATTTCTAGGATAGTAAATCACGATCTAAACTATTGAAATTGTTCCTAAGATCAAGCACAACTATGGGACCAAATTTTAGCTTGGCTCATCTGCAAAAAAAAAAAAAAAAGAAGAAATGAGCCATTGGATGAATTTTTTTCTAGATTTTGTGGCACCCAAACACAAGATCCAAACCATTAGATCTCTTTAGAATGTTGAACACAGCTTTGGGATCAATTCTTAAGGCTTGATATCTTGTGGATCTCAAGATATTTATGAAAAAATTTCAACCGTTGAGTTAAAAAACTCTATTTAAAGTATATCATTTCCATTGCTTAACAACCCTTGTGTTATGGATCCATCCAGAAAAGAGTAGAGATACCAAACAAGCCCTTATATAAATTTGAAAAAGAGGCCGACATGTGTCCCTCTTAGTAGTTGCTTCTTCAATTTAAATACCCATTACGAGCGTGGAAAAGGAAGATTTGGTTTTCTGGGTTTTGAGGAGTCACCATAGTGCGAAGTACTCAATTTAAGAGAGTAAGGAAGAAATGAGCATAGTCACCACAAAGGAACATGATTTTTATGTGGTTTGGCAAAGGATGCCTACTTCATTGATCTAGACTCTAGAGAGACAATCTCTTTATTTCTTCATTTGGATGATGTACATGCCTTGGATAAGGTACACAGTTTGAGAGAACCAGTGATTTTGAGTCGACACTAATTCCTTTGTCAGTCTGACAACCGCCTAAGTGCCTAACACCTCTTATTTGAACTTTTAGATCAATAAAGATACTTGCAATGTTTATAGGATCTAAATGGGTTTCAAGTCCACATTTCACAAGTCCTCAAAGAAACCTCTAGCTATGGTTGTTCCTAGACACCTGAAGAGCCTGATACCATAGATTAAAATTGCGGTATCAGTCGACCACGGTTTGCGGTCCATCAAGGTCTTTATGGAGTGAATTTTTTTCGACCCCAAAAATTTTAAAAAATATATAAAAAAATTGAGAATATTTTAAAATGATGAAAAATAATATTGTTTAGTTTTATTGTTTATATTTGGACCACAATTATTAGTTTTTTATTCTTTACCTGTTGGATTGACCGCTATTTTATACTTAAATCTTTAGTATTTTATTCACATGTATTATAAATGATGAATATGATACTAGCATGATTTATATTTGAGTAAACTCTATTGAGGGCCCTTTAAGGTGGAATTTATTTTGAGTGATTTATATTTGTAATTAATGGGTCCTATGAAAATGGTACAAGTCAAAATCTAGGTTCTCCAAGGACTTGGACTCACGACAAAATTGACCACTACAAGACACTTGAATTTTTTTTTTTTTTGTATTCCCATGTTTTACAAGTGATTAATTTGATAATAAGCCCAATTCTTATTTGAGTAAAAACTGTAAAAGGATCGTTGAAGATGGGGCATTTATTTTGAGTGGTATATATTGTTCCTAGGTGGGTCAATTAGCTAAGTGCATCTAATTAAAAAAAAAACTTGAAATATTCAGAAAGTAGGCCATGTGTAAAATGTGTCCATTATAGATCTTGGAATGTGCGCCCCGCTATGGAGCCCTGAGCCAACGAATTTAAGAATGTGGGGCCCAGCTAGGGCATAAACTTCCTGGTAATTTCCTTTTTTCGTTTCGAGTTTTAAAGGAGGAATTGGAAAAGGATGAAAGGGGGAAGAAAAAAACAATGAAGAGGAGAAAGAAAGAAGAAGAAAGAGAGCAACAGCCAGGAGGTACGCCTCCCCCCTTTTCAGATCTCTCTCTTTTATAAGCATGCCGATCTCTCCCCTCGCCCTTTTATTTTTAGATTTTCAACATGCCAATCTCTCTCCCCTCTTTATCTTCCTCTCTCTCTCTCTCTATTTTTTTTAATCCTAAATATTTATCCAATATTTAAAAGGTCATGCTACAAAACTCCCCGGGCATTATTTGCAAGAAAATGCCCCTTCTTCTAAGCCTATGAGAGTGCCATGTCATCCAATTTAAATAAAAGATAATGACATCTAACACAAATGGCAAGTTAGAGATTGATTCTTCTCTAAATACTTACCCAATCTCATATCCTTAAAAGTATCTAATGAAATCAATCTTAATTAATTTCTCCTTTAAAGTAGCTATATTCAAAACCCAATCAATCACGTTTGTGTCTTGTGGCATCCATCGTATTTTTTCATGTGGCATCGATTATGTACGTCATGTGTTTAATCATATGGTGGGACTTGCTCATATTAAAATAAGATTTGAAGGATAAATCCATGTAGGGGTCGGGGTTCAAGATAAACGATTTGTGTTATCATCGTGTGGACCCATAGTGGGACCCTCTTTTTTTTTTTGTTGTTGTTGTTGTTGTGAAGGTCTTTGCTTAATCCAAATGTATGCCCTACTTTGCAAGATAAAGAAGGGCTAAAAAGGCCACTGAATGACATATTATATCCACATGAGCAACTCAAAAGAGTCTCCCTCGAATTCAAATCTCCTATTTTCTCTCTTTCACATCTCCTATTTTCTCTCCTACACACTCCTATAATAAAGGTGAGTAAATAAATATGAGTTGGCATAAACAATATGAAGTGGCATTATCTCATTTGACAAATCAAAAGGGGTGAAAACGCCCCTTTTGAAATGTGAAGTTTTTGAGAATTTTCCATATTTAAAAATATCAACCGATATACACTGATACACTAAGATTTTTTACTATGTCCAAACCGTGACCAAAACACCATAAAAAAACGGTTTGATTGATACGTACTGGTATCAGCTGATATTTAAAAAAATGCTGAATACCAATAGAAAAGTATCTAGAGGGTTGTGGGAACAAAGCAAATACCAACAAGGAGAAGGCATGAGCCCAATAGTAAGTGGAAGGACCGCAAAGAGGGGGATGACACTTGGATTCAACGGGGTTGCAGACCCAAGGCAAGAACCGTAGTGGATGGGCAGTCTTGTCCCAAAGATTTTCAAGACTACTGTAGGAAACCACTCAAGGGAGAAGGAATGGGCACAAAAACTCAAGCTTATGCAAAAGCTGCAGCCAAAGGTAATCTCTAACTTTGGGTTTCCAAGACTATACAAGGACTACAGAGGAAGAGATCCTAAGATTTGGAACTCAAAGATTGAAATTGAGAGACAAAGGCCTCTATTTATAGTGCTCGCCCTGCCCCCGTCCCGCCCCAAACCCCAAGGGGGCAAATTGTCATTCCGGTTAAATAATTGTTGTTAACTTAAAAACTGGCCAAGTGTCCACACATGAAGTTGAATTTTTTAAGCAGTTTAGATTTAAGTGGGCGTAGTGGTTCCCCATGCGAGAAAAGTTGTATGTGGAAGTAATAATAAAAAGAAATGGAAATAAAAAATCAATTGTTTATTTCTAGAGTTTTAATTGAGAAAATTGAGTCTCGAAAAGAATTTTACAGTTTCAAGTTCTTTACCGAACTTATAATAAATAAATGGAGAGATTTTAGGGGCTATGGATGATTAGGTTATAGTCGGTGATTGGGAACTTACGATATTTTGGCAAGATAGGAGAGAATTTAGGTGATAAGGATGAATGAATTTGAATGATAGGGAGCTATATGTTAAGTAAAGCAAAATTAGAGATTTAGGGGATATGAATAGATTTTGAGAACGTAGGGATTACATGTCGTTGGAGATAAAAATGAATGTGGTGTGATTTGAGTAGGATAAATAGAGTGAATCATATTATTCGTGAATGTAGTGTGATTTGAATTTAAAGTTAAGATCATTTGTATTCAAAGTTATGATAGGAGATCATTGCTCATTCAAGATCGGATGAGGGAATTTAATTCTCCAATATTATAGGGAATTTAAATGGAGAGATTTATGGATGAGATTAAGAGAGAGGGATATTTGGAAGTGGCCCATGTCAAAGCTTATAGTTTTTTCTTGTGTATTTTCTTGAAATGATAGCTCCCTAACTGCTGACGTGGTGCTCTTTACAGCCTCCCTCCCTATTGCTTTAATATATATATATATATATATAACTAGCAACAAAGTCCCATCTTGCAATTGAGAGAGAACAATCACACACACATATCTAAAATAGAGGTTGATTGTTTCTAAAGGCGGTTAGCATGTAGAAGTATTCATATGTATTAGGGAGGTACTGTTGGGATGAGAATAGAGATGACTTAGGGATAATGTTTCCTACCATT
Source organism: Persea americana (assembly GCA_029852735.1). Classification (NCBI taxonomy): domain Eukaryota; kingdom Viridiplantae; phylum Streptophyta; class Magnoliopsida; order Laurales; family Lauraceae; genus Persea; species Persea americana. The sequence continues at coordinate 26,629,878 of CM056818.1, read as the reverse complement.
AAAGAGAGATTTTAGGAATTAAAATTTGAATTCAAAGAGATGGTTTACATAATTGTTAAGAAAGAGATATTATAGGTTTTAAAGATAAATTTCACGTGATTCAAAATCACCAAATGGACAACTTTCTAGATTGGGGATGGGCCCACATCAAAACCATGTATTTTTTTGTTGTGTATTTTTTCGAAAGGAGAGCTCCCTACCTACAGACGTGACATTCTCTACATTCTCCTTGCTTATTGCTTTAATATATATAACTAGCTTGACCACGTTGGCTTAAAGCACAGTTATAATAGCATCGAGGTTAAAATTTTAAAATGTAACTAATTTTATAAATTGAAAGGCATATTATGCTTATGTGGTCTAGTTCTTGGAGCCCACTTAGCTGCATTTCTAACATTGGGGTAAGATGGATGGAAAAGTCTCTTTAGCGAACAAGTATCGTGCAAAAAAACTTGCCTCATTAGATTCTCCTATCCCTTGATTTAATAGCCTTAAAGTTTATTGGTCATTTAGCCGATAAGGTAAGCTCAAGTATGTGGTGGGGCCCACCTGGGGACATACATGGGGATGGGGATGGGGGGATTTCAAGGACTCCTTGGGACCCTCTTCTTCACAAAAAATCATCCCTAACCGTGGTTTATATCATCTCCATCTGGACCTCAAAAGTACATTGGTCAACAGTCTATTCGGGTCGGTACACAATCGATCCAACAGTTCAGTAAATTCAAATTTAACCGAAAGTTGGTGAACATGTACAATTCATGAGGATCGTGTGTTTGGTCCATTTGGACGGACCAAGGGTGGCCCCCACAAGCGTGAGCTTACGGGATTTTATCTTAAGATATAGCGTAGGAGAGCCTTGTATACATATATATATATATATGGGGAGATGCTCCTGTGAGAGATATCTTTCACCTAATAAGAGAGTTATGAGTGGGGGCCCTCACATTTAAGTTGTTGGCATTGGATATGGATATGAGGGCGCCCACCCAATTTCTCATTTTCGGTGAGAGATATCTTTCATAGAGGCATCTCCCGCATATATATATATATATATGGGATTAATTCTCCTGAGCTACTGTTAAGAGGACAATCAGCGGAATTGTGCAGAATGCTCGTGTGGGCGGAACAAGAAAAAGCAAGTGAAATTTGTTGGGCCTGCACTTTCTCATTTCCCACTTTTCATCTTCGGCAGGCCTAATTGAGGTTCCTTCTCGCGTTACTGCTCTCCCTCTCTCATCGAGCTCTCTCTCGCCACTACTCTCCCTCTCTCGTCGAGCTCTCTCTATTTCTCGCTACTACTCTTCCTCTCATGCTACTGCTCTCCCTTTCTTGTCAAGCGCTCTCTCTCTCTCTCTCTCTCTCTCTCTCTCTTTCTCTCGTCGCTGCTCTCCCTTTCTCCTCGCTATAGCTCTGCCTCACGACGCCTTTGTGCTCCAATCTCCGCCCAAATCCAAAAAAGGGGGCCCTTCGACAAGAAGGTCAGACCATCACTCTCTCCTAGACATCTCTCTCGCTGCAGTTTTGTTTGCTGGGCGTCATCTCTGCCGCTGCAGTCTCCCTTATGTCGTCAAGCTTCTCTTTGTTGGTTGTGCGATTCATCTCCGCCCTTCCCTCTCTCGATGTCAGCTGCTCTACCATCTACCTGTCCCTCCCCATCTTGAAAGCTGCATCGCCCTGTTCTCACATCTCCGCCCAATTTGAGGTCATCTCTAGTTCTGTTTTGTGTTTTGGGTTCTTGAAAAGCTAAGGGTGTTAGGTAATCTTTACTTTATCCTTTTTTTTTGGCTTACATCTGCAACTTTGTGTTTTCTAAGAAAGGGTGTATGATGAATTGATGATTTGGGTTCTTTCAAAATGCTGTAAGGTGATTTATTTATTGATATATGAAAAATGTTCTTTAAAACTGCTTTGGGTTTTCTTGTTTGGAGTAGAATACACAGGAACTGCATAGAAATGATTGTATTATAGGTGAAATGGCTTACCGCTCTGTTGCATCACTCTGTTTTCATAATGTGATAGTATTAGACATGTGAATTGCTTTGGCTGTGATGGTATTAGACATGTGAGTTGCTTTGGCTGGGATGGTATTTGACATGTGAATTGTTTAGCCAAAGCATCAAAGAGTGATACCTCATCTCCTCATTTTTTTTAGAAATTAATGAAATGCTTGTGTTTGTGTTATATTAGTCATACTGTTGCCCAGTAGAAACCTTGATGAATGAGTTTGAGAAAACTGGGTAGCTTGATGAAAAAAAAAAAACAAAGCCCCAAAAATTCTTTCTTTGGGTCTGTTTCTCCATGACCAATTTTAATTATTTGTTATCCAGATTGCATATGGATATGACCTCCTCCTCATCATAAGTTGTCCACTATCCGGTTGTAGATGAAAACATGACACCAAAATTGGGCATGCATTTTGATGATTTAGATGAGGCATATAACTTTTACAATGCTTATGGAAAACTTGCTGGATTTAGTATAAGAAAAGAATCTAGCAATAGAGGTAAAGATGGGGAGGTTGTATGGAAGCGATTTGTTTGTTCAAAGCAGGGTAAAACAAATGGGAAACACTGGATTGATAAGGATCTTGTTTAAAGACGTCGAATGGAAACAAGATTCGATTGTGGGGCTAAGTTGCAAGTGAAAATAGATAAGTTAGGGGCTTATATGGTATCCAAGTTTGTTCCTCAACACTCTGATGCCCCCGTTACTCCCAGTAAGAGATTTATGCTGAGGTCGCATCGTGAAGTGTTAGAATCAAAGTGACAAATTATAAATACATATGATTCAGCAAACGTGCGAAGCAAACAACAAATGCGAGTGTTTGCATCGCAATCTAGGGGACTAGAGAAAATTGGATTTACAGATATGGTTGCCAAGAACCACCGTAGGGATGAAAAAGAAAAGAAAAGGGGGCTAGATGGACAGTTGCTATTTCAACTTTTTGAAAACTACAAAGAAATGGGAAATGGTTTCACATATACCATTGAGCGAGATGCGGATAAAAAGATAACACATGTTTTTTGGGCAAACAGAGCATTTTGTTTGGCTTACAAAGTTTTTGGTGAAATGGTGACATTTGATACAACCTATAAGACAAATTGTTATGAAATTATTTTTGCCGCATTTGTAGGTTGCAATCACCATGGGCAAACAACTTTATTTGGATGTGGGTTTCTACCAAATGAAAAAAAGGAGTCATTTGAGTGGTTGTTTAATGCATGGCCTGAAGCCATGTCTTTTAGCCCACCAAAGGAAATTATAACAGATGATCTGGCAATGACAAAAGCCATAAAGAATGTCATGCCAAACACTGTTCAACGGTATTGCCTATGGCACGTTTTGGATAAGTTGTCTACAAATTTAGGAGGGGTTCATATTTACAATGAGGGTTTAATAGATAAGATCAGAAAATGTGTTCATAACTTTGACACTTCAGATCAATTTGAGAGTTTTTGGAATCAGATCATAACAGACAATAAGCCTATGGAGAATGATTGGTTGGCGGATATATTTAAGATTCGTCACATGTGGATTCCGCCATATTTAAAGAAAAATCTCTTTGGTGGCATGTCGACCACTCAAAGAAGTGAAAGCATGAATGCATTTGTGAGTAAAGTACAAGAATTATCTACCTGATTTTATATTGCATTTTGACGCCGGGGTTGAATGTTTAAGGAATCTTGAAAAGAAAGAGGATTTCGAGAATAGCAATGGGAGGCCTAAAATGAAGACATGTTCATCAATGGAAAAGCAAATGGCCGAAGTACATACAAGAAACTTATTTTATAACTTTGAAGTTGAGTTATTCACCACCTTATCACTTGGTGAAAATACTGTTTGCGAGGATGATGTCACCTGTAAGTTCGTTGTGAAAAATTATTTCGATGAAAAGGAAATTGAAAGAGAGGTTTTATGAAAAAAAGAAGAGACGCATGAATATTGTTCTTGCAATAAGTTTGAATTTGAAGGCATTCCTTGTTGTCATGTTTTGTCTATCTTGAGGAGAGGTTCTATACTATTTTTACCCGAGCGTTACATTTTGAAGAGATGGACGAAGGGTGTTACAAAAGATCCATTTGTAGACGTTGTTTAATCGGGTGGATCTGCTGGTGTTAACTCATGCTTGGCTCGACTTAATCACTTGTCATATATATTTGCAGGGCTTTTTAGCATAGGTAGTCAATCTAGAGAAGGTTTTGAATTTTTAATCAGTAGTCATACGGAATTGGAAATGAAATTAAGGCAACTGACGTTAAATAACCAAACTAGTAAAGCATTGATAAAGGGAAAGGACTTCTGAATAGTAATTTGGTTCAATATCATGAGCCATCGCATGTTGTGACGAAAGGCAATAAAAGGACGTCTATGTAAGGGTTGCAACAAGTGCGGTGTGTCACATGACAAGCGAAATTGTTCGATGTTATTGAATAGGTAAACAATTTAATGTGAGTTTTCTTATTATCTCCCATATTTCATATAAAACTATTACTTATAACAAAATATTTCAGGTTAGTTAATGCTAATCCAAGCTAGTCGCTGGACTCTAACTTTGGAAGTAGAGCTCTGATGAAGAAATGCAATGACTTACAATGGTAATTTATTTCTTACTTTAAGAATTTTATTGTTCTTCTATTGAAATGTCATGAAGAGAAGTGTATATGAGTTTCTTATGATGAAACTTGATGCTTATTTTTCAGAAGCCATTTCCGTCCATATCTTATCTCATGTTGCATGTCTATTGCAGCTCAATTACTGCAATGCAGAGAATGTGCCATTAAGACTTTATGCAGAGAAGAAGCCATCAACACTTTATGAAGAGAAGAAGCCATCAAGACTGCCATCATGATTTTATGCAGAAAAGAAGCAGAAAAGCAAAAGGTGCCATCAAGCACAGTTCTAAATTGAGTCATGAAGGAAGCACAGTTATGCCCACCTTTTGTTCCCGTAGTTTAATATGTTTGCAATTGATCAAGGCTTATGTAAGTAGGTGCACATCATTTATGTGGTTGAACAGTATGTCCAGGGTATTATTTGTTGTCACAGGCATGAATGGATGGATTTTGTTGCCAACGAGGTTGCATTTGTAAATCATCATCTATTGTGCCAGGAAGTTCTTCTCAACAGGGATCTCCATTCCAAGATCACCTCGAGCAACCATGAAAGAATCTGTCTCCTTCAGTATTTCATCAAAGTTGACCACACCCTCTTGGTTCTCAACCTTCACAATCAAACATTAACCACAGAGCATCTGTCAAAAGAACTTCCCCAGACAGCCAACAGCCAATAAAAAGGGCTGCAGAAAGCCTGCCTTCATGAAGATTGAGATTAGGAAATGCCATGGCATACAAGCCTGAGAGCATGTGGATTAATAATGATCAACACAAATATGTAGTGATCCTTGACTCTTTGATTGGGTTTCGATTGAGAATAGTTATAAATAATCACCATCTTGTTGTGGGCAGAGGGTAGGCTTTGAAACTAAGATAACCTCTTTAGACTCTATTCATTTATGCTCAAATATATGATGCCAATACACAAAATTATCAGATACGAAAATCTACAGCATGAGAGTAAAATAAGTGAGAGTAGGGCAAGGACTACGTTGCAAAAAACAAGTAGATGTCATTGAGCTTAGTAATCCTCTTGAAGCTATTTGCCATAAGACAACGCAGAATGTATGGGAGTGTTCCCACTTTGGATTCTTGAGGGCTCAGAACTCGCGTCTTCAAGTGGGCTATAGCTTAGTGTCTACAGTTTTATCTCGCCTTTTTGTTAGTTCTAAATCAATTATGTTATGAACAATTTGACCACAAAAATCCAAGACGGATTTCCATAATATATGTTGTTAATAGTGTGGTGTTAATAAGATAAATGATAAATTACAACTGTCCTGAAGTTTCCTGTGGTGTGCATAAAAGTTTCATGTGCTTGTCTTAAAAGTCTTATCTGTATCCATATTGACATCATTGGAACTGGATGAGTCCTGAATAATTGAGTCCTATAATTGAACATGCAAAGCAGTGAAAGCTATAGTCAGGGTCCACATATTGAATCGATAAACCACGGCTTTCGCTCCTCGAAGCAGTGAAAGCTATAGTCCAGGTGTTCACTTGAGATAACTATTCACTTCGTTTTTTGTCATTTCCATTGTTTTAATCTTTTTTTTTTTTTTTCAGAGAAGCTCTAAAACTAAATCCAGAAAATCCAACCCAAGTGCTCATTTATCTTCTCCACTAATGTCAAGAAAATAACATAATTTAAGTGAGATTCAAGACAACCCGTATCTAAAGTCAAAAGGAAATGCATAAAATGGGACACACCTCAGTAGCTACTCCATTAACTACTACCCATTTCATATTTTATCATACAAAGATGACAAAAATAGTCATGATCCGTGTACCCACTTGTAAATGGTTATATTAGAGAAAATATACATGTGCATTTGGACATCTCCATCCGGTTAAAAAAAAAAAAACCTAATAGAGATAGCTATCCTCATGTTGCAAAGTTTAATCCCCATGCATATGCAACAAACACTAGAAACATCATTAATATAAAGCTACAATAATTTGGGTGTTGTTTCTGAGCTTTTACACTTTCTCTCAAAAGTTTGATTTCATGCTTAATCTCCTGCTTCATCTCTTCAAATGACGTTCTCGTTTCATCTTTTCTACTTTCGATTTGCACACGTTCGACACTTCGGGCTAGTGCATATTCAGTACGGACCTCATCCATTCAAATCAGCAACCCGCAACCTCTTTCTCCCTACACACAAATTCATAGCAAATGAAAAATTAATATTTGAGTGAAAATAAATATTAATTTAAGAAGTTGATATCTATAGGCACTTACTTGTAAATATGGACATTTCCAAAATCTTCGTCCCGGATTATGGGCTGTACGATATGTCTTTAAAATCATATACCCATACCCACGAGGGCACTTTGGAGCCCATTCTAAATTTCGTACCGGAGATGATGCTGACTACATTTGTAAGGCTGATCTTTTCATTTTTATTAACTACAAAAAAATACCCTTTTCGTTTATCCTTATTGGGTTTCTAGTGAGGGTATCATAAATACAAAATACAAACACAATATTTTTACATGTGAAGTGTCATATATTTTCTCATCATCTCTGTATAAACACACGTGTCCATGTCTGAGCATTTACCAGTAAGAAAGAAAAAATAAAAGAAAATCTTTATTGGAAAGATTAACATCAGATAAAATCATAAAAGAAAAGGCTCAAAAATGCTCATGAATGAGTTACAACGTGATCCCATTTTCTTCATCTTTATTCTCACAAACTGTTTAATGGGTTTCTTCATCTAATCTTGCCATATGACAAAAATTGAAAATAAGACATAATCCAAATTACTAATTATCTGATCTATTTATAAACTTCATGGATTTCTCTTTTAGTGCATGCTAAACAAGAATCTCTAAAGAAAACTGGCAACACAGCTGAAGACAAGGATTTATCTTACATCTTACATCTTACATCTTAATGGAGCTAGTAAGCAAAGCTGTAATAAAATTTGTGAATTAGTTTTCTGAATTCATTGTGCGGAAGCCACATTCTTCAATTGTCTATTCTAACTGTGATGGAAGAAAAGAAAGTAAGAAAACAAAACATCCCCAAAGAAAACAACATGAACAAAAGACAAAAACCCCAAATAAATTTCAGCATTAGAGAGAGAGAGAAAGAAATAAAGAACGAATAACCCATATATATCAACACCAAAACTCGATCTAAAGTAAACTTCAAGGATTCATCAGCGATTTTTAGTGGTCATAGCGATTTTAGTAATCAGCTTAGGAGAGTTTTCTTACTCTGTTTTCTGTGGAAGAGTTGGAGCGCAGAGGCGTCGTGAGGCAAAGCTGCAGTGACAAGAGAGGGAGAGCAATGGCGAGAGAGAGAGAAAGAGAGAGAGAGAGAGAGAGAGAGAGAGAGAGCAGTGGCGAGAGAGATAGAGAGGTAGAGCAGTGACGAGAGAGGGAGCTTGACGAGAAAGGGAGAGTGGTGAGAGAGAGAGAGCTCAACGAGAGAGGGAGAGCAGTAGCGAGAGAAGAAACCTCGATTAGGTCTACCGAAGATGAAGGGGGGGAAATGAGAAAGCGCGGGCCTAGCAAATTTCACATGCTTTGTTCGTTCCACCCACACGAGCGTTCCACACAATTCCGCCAATGGTCATCTCAACTGCAGCTCAGGAGAGCCTATAGTAAAGATTTGATGAGCATATAATTAGACACATTGACAGATTAACATGGTTTAAAAGTGAGGGGAAATGAGCTGCACTGATCAAAGATAATGCATCACATTATCATAGGCATGATTCGACGACATTAACCATCAAACTAAGGGCCTGAACCTGAACGGTTCTATTATGCGTTCATGGGTGGCCGTAAAATATTGGAGCTCTTGTAAAAACATCCTGTTATCATCGCCAAATCTTTCCCATGTAGGGCGCATTTGCTAGATCAAGACCAGACCTGGCAATTACCCTACCCTTTTGTTTCATATGCATCCAGGTGGGCCTATATAGAATGGTTCCTGGCCGATTACTATTTAGGCTCAAAAGCCCTGACCAATGTGCTGGGTCTATACATTTTGTCTAATAATAGACTGGGAATGAACAAGCATACTCATTGGGCCTTTGCCCGTGCCTAGATACATAGCCGCCCTGACCCATCTTTACTCTATATAAACAAACCCCCACAACAACCACCCCCACACCCACACCCCCCCCCCCCCCCCCCCCCCCCCCCCCCCCCCCCCCCCCCCCCACCACAAAACAACTGACGAGAGGAATCCCTATTTCTCGAAGGGGGACAAAAAGAGAAAATTAAGAAAAAAAAAAAAAAAAAAATCTGTGGTGACTTTACAATAATCACAATGTGGGCCAACTGAAGATGACCCGGATACTCAAACAAACCTTCAGAAAGCTACATCTACTCTCTGCACCATCCAAACTGTGGCTCATAGCAGCTGACCCACATTCTCGATTTTGCTTTAAAAAAAAAAAGGGTTGGATCCAAATTTTGGCCCATTGAAGATAATCTACATGCTAGATTTGCAGACAAGGAAACCACAACATGCAATCCTTAATGTGGGCTCCACCGTGGAGACTGAATTGGGTCCCACCATCATAAACTACTTGGGCCCTGCAGTGCATCTATTGACCCAAGAGAAGAAACTGCAAAATAAAAATATAAAAAATGGTGGTGCGAGTGGTCCAGGCCTTGGGGCTCACTGGCCCAAAAGCCACATGACTCACTACCCGACTTCGAACGGGCGAGCCAGCCCGAACCGACTCGTACCAGACCAATTTAAAGCCCCCGCTCGAGTCACAAACTCACGCAACTGAACTCGGCGGTGGCAATCATCATCGCTAGAGTACATAAAGAAATAGGAACTGTCTTCTTTTAGCGATGTGGGACTTGGAAGGAGACTCCTTTAGCTCTATACTACTATTCCTACCTCTCTCCAGTAGAGTTTTCTCAAGCACGACCATCCTTGTTTGTACGTAGGTATTGTGGCAAATGGTTGAATGAGACTTTGGGCAATGACAATAGTATGATTCATAATCATGATGGGATCAATGGAATTATAGGATGATAGAGGTGAGGCCAAAAGGCTCACTCATGATGAATGATAGATGACCACAAAGTGAAGAAAATTCGTGATAGGTTTCCCAATCATATGCCAGAGTATGGTCCACCTAGTGATGGAAGCTAGACGGTCTTTACCAAATTGATTAAAATCTTGCTGGACTCACTTTTTTTTTTATTGCTTTTGGTAGGTGTGTGGGGGCAATCCCGCAGTACCGAAATTATGTTAGCTTCGGTAAAAGTACCGGCTAAGTTTGTCTTGGTCTCAGTTATATGGAGCTCGGCAACAGTGCTAGCTCGGTAACAGTACCGATTATAATCAACTCGGCATTAGTGCCATCTATATGTGCATCTTGGTAACAGTGTCAGAACCCATCCATCTCATGGCTATTCTAATCTCGGTACGAGTACTGAGTGTCGGTCAAGTATAATCATGCTTCTATGAAAAGTACGGACATGTTATAAGACGTGCTGTCAGATAGGGTTGACGACTAATAGTAAAAATGAGATATCCTTATCAGGCGGTCACGTCAGCAATCCTAAGAAGAATGGGAAGCCGTCCGATGAGACTCTCCCTCCACCTACCACCAAGGTGTCAGGGTAAGGTCCGATGGGACTTCACCACCACCTACCTCCACTAAGAGAAAGTCAATGGGACTTTCGCTTACATATATGCAAAGGGTTAGTCCTAGAAAGGTCCGCATTAATGCAAGCATATATACACATACACCTTCCTCCTTACCACTCATTCTTTACTTAGTTGCTGAACTAACTTAGGCATCGGAGTGCCTTCGGCTGATAGCTGTTAGGGCCTCTGACCTCTGTTTCTCTCCTTCCATTTTAGGTCTCAGGCATTCGGTTTTTCTCAAAGATTTCTACATCCATCTTAACAAGTTTGTGTCAATTTAGGCACTTATAGTTGGTGCCATCTGTGGGAAACGGTTGAACAAGACTCCGAAGACTAGAAATGGCGAAGGATCGTCGAGGGGCCCGTCGCTACAGCCAGTGTTGCCAAAGCAACTGCCGCTGGTCCCTCGTTAAAGGAGATACGGAAGGGCCTGTGACTCAGTCAGGCTTATCGTTAAAGGGGGGTGATAGCACCTCCCCGGCGAGATAACCCTCTAACGGCACTTTCCCGACAAAATGTTCCTCCAGCAGAGTGTTCCTCTATCGGAACGTGCCTGACGAGATGACACACAAATGCTGACAAAGTCAAAATCACATCACCGGACTGGTGACGATGAAGATAACAACCCAATCATCGCGGATATCAGGGCCCAAAACCTTGTTATCCAAGAGCAAAATGAGTTGATTCGTCAACTTCAGCAACAACTCCAAGAGAAGAAGGCCCAGGGCTTACCTCTCATACGCGACCGAACTCTTTTGGCTGGACAGGATTTGAGGCAAGTCCTGAATAATAAGAGGCTCGACCGAGCTTACGACGGGCTCAAGCAGCAGCCACTTGAACGAAGATTCAAAGAGGCCGCGCCAAAGACTAGAGGATAATGACGACCTGAGAGAATGGCTTGACTGACAAGTTAAACAGATAATAGGCAAAATATGGAGATAATCGGCTTCACCCGAGATCGGCTAAACGCCTATGACACAGAGGATCTCGGCACATCTCCATTCTCTCAGGAGATAAGGAACTTTGCTCTTCTTGAAGAATTTAGTGTCCCGAGGTTTGTCCTTTATGATGGAATTTCGGATCTTGTAGCGCATCTCTGACATTTTACTTAGAGGATGTCGGTTTGGGGCGACATAGGTCACTTGAACTGTAAAGATTTCTCTTCCAATTTAGGAGATCTCTCCCTAAGGTGGTTCTGTGCACTTCCAGAGGGGTCAATTTTGAGCTGGCGGCTAGCTCCAGAGTTCCTTCGTGGAAAAGTTCCAAGCTCATAGGGTCATCCCTAAGACAGATAATGACCTAATGGTGATCAGAATGCGGCGGACTTAAAACATCACCTAGTTTGCCAAGAGATTATGGATGATCTACAGCTAGATCGAGGACCCCACTGACAGAGTAGCCATCAAGTCCTTCAAACAGGCTCTGTTGCCAGGCAATGAGCTTTGGAAGGATTTGGTGCGGTTTTCCGTGGTCATGGTGAAGGCACTGATGGCTTGGGTGAACTAATTTATAGAGTAAGAAGAAGATGAGGCCCAAGCTCAGAAAAACTTTGACCTTTGGCAGGAAGACAGACCCTCCAAGAGAGACAAGAAATCATCTCAGAGGGAAAAAGTGGACCAAGATAAGGCTTCGACAAGCTTGACGGTGATCTCGGCTCCCACCTCGTGGGGCGACCTACCAGAGGCTGGTAACTGAGATGCTCCGGCAAAGCTCGACAAGACAACAGAAGTCTACGTTGACGACATGGTTGTCAAGTATATTGGCATACCTGAGTCAAACATTTGACATCCTCAAAAAATTTCAGACCAGGTCTCAGTGATTCAAGGAATATAGATTCCAACTGCGGCGAAGCAGGTTCAGTGGCTCACTGGAATGGCTGTCACGCTTACTACACGAGCAAGATCCTTCATGATGCCAAGATTAGAAAGGCAGACTTCATTGTGGAGTTTTTCTCCCAGTTCGGCACCGAGATAGCTCGATACAGAACTGAGGGGCAATAAGGATCAGGAAGAGGTTACCGAGACAAGGAAAGAGCAATTTTGAAAGCAGTTCCTCGATTCAGCGTTGAGGGTCTTCATCGATGGGTCCTCAACCTCCAAAAGGGTTAGCTCTGGCATAGTCCTCCAATCTCCAGAGGGCCTTGTCATTGAACAATTGGTGGCCTTCAGTGATTCCCGGATGGTGACAAGCCATCAAAATGGAGACTATCAAGCTTGCGGCGAAAGGATGGCAGCCTACCTAGCTCATGCAAAGCAGTGAAGACGCTGGAGAAACCAAGTATAGAGCTTCAGCCACCTCGACATGTTTTATGTGTTGATCTCGATCCGAGCTGGATGGACCCAATCATCACCTATTTGAGGGATGATCAACTTTCTGAAGACAAGACTGAGGCTCACAAAGTCAGGCTGAAAGCAGCTCAGTTTTGATTGTCTCCGGATGGCTCTTTCTTGTTTTCAATTCTCGCAAAGTTGTTGAACTCGGCAATTACCTACCTGCTTGCTATGGAGCATTAGGGAAATGAAGAAGAGCCTTAAATGGTTAAGACGCACCAAGTTAGAGAACTCGATGTCTACCTCGGCGTTCAGAAATATGTTTGGTTGCGGAACCAAGTATTCTATGACCGAGGTGAATATCTTACATCCTTTCTCGCCAAGTTGTTGAACTCGGCAATTACCTACCTAACTGCTACGGAGTTTTAGGGAAATGAAGAAGAGCCTTAGGTTAAGGCACACCAAGTTAAAGAACTCGGTGTTTACCTCGGTGTTTAGACATATGTTTGGTTGCGGAATCAAATATTTTGTCATTGAGCTGAATATCTTGTATCCTTTATGTTAAAGAACTGAATCTGGTTTGCTCTCGTCGAACTCAGTTATGAACCAAGCTATGCTACGGACAAATTTGGTATTCAGATACGAGTTTCTTGAGTTACGGAACTTAAGAATGCACAAGGTTCTGGTTATTGAGCCGAACTCAATTACTTAAGAAAAATTGATATCCTAAACATGTGAAGAGCTCGGTTACGGAACCGAGATCGAGTACATGAAGAAATGTTTGAAGGCAAGCATAAAAAAGAAAAGTGCAATTGTATTTATGAAAAAAAAAAGAGATACAACATTCAAATATTACATCAGAAGAAAATACAAGAAATTCAAGCGGTGGCTCCGGTGTTGGCATTTGTCTCGGTCTATGCGGCTTTGGTTGCGGAAACTTCTGGGTGAGCCTCGGATTTGGAGGACGGACTGGGGGCAGAGGACGATCCAGGATCCAGGCTTGGGAACTTGGGTAGATTTTTGTACACAGGGTGATCTTCGGAGACTCTTGCCTCCTTCAGGGCGGCCATCCACCCGAGCTCCCAAACCTTCTGGCTTATTTTGAGGACCTGAGCCTTATATGATGTCGTCGCCTCCTTCACCCCTTCCTGAAAAACAACATCAGTCTCGGCTTGGAGTTTTTCTTCGAGCTCGGCCTTCTGCTTTTCTAGAGTGGGCTCGTGCTCGGCTCTCTGATTCTCCAGGGTTGCTTCAAGTTGAGCTGCTCGCCGCTCCTGAGCCTCTGTCTCAGCCTTTAGTTTGCTAATCTCGGTCGTCACCTTCTCGAGCTCAGCAGCGAGGCCGGCGTTTCTGTCCACCTCCTCCTTTAGCTTCTGATATCTGGCATCCAAGGCTGCTTGGAGGTCTTTCTTCTCCGCCTCTAGCCTAGTAACCTTGGTGTGAACATCCCTAAGCCTTTCGATGCCGACTTGACATTTTTGTACTGCCTGCAAAAGGAAAAAGTGTCAGAGAGTAGCAACCGAAATCAAACACTATGTTAGATTTTTGGAAAACTCACCGAGATAGTTGACTGCATTGCCGATACTGTTAGTCTCACATCATCCATTCCTCTCAGCCTCTCCATATCCCGAGGCAGGGTGCAAGCTCGCCCCAGCGCGACAACGACGTAGGCGTTGTTGGCCACGCGGTCTTCCACCATCGAAGGCCTTCCGGGCTTGACATCAAGGTCGGGCCTACAGGGAGCCGGCCTGGTGGACTGAGATCCTACAATCGCACTTAATGACGGCAGGACCAAGGGGCTGGATGGCGCCTCGACCCTAGGCCTTTTCTCTTGTGGACCCTCCTCCCTTGAAGTTTCTGCATGGTGCTGCAGAACCCCAGTGCTTAGAGGAGAAGCAGGGGCAGGGGTTGACATGTTGGTAGCAGCAGAGGACGTCGACGCAGGAGCAGAAGCAGGAGCAGCACCTGTGGACAGGGGGGCACAAGGAGCTTGGTCTCCAAATACTTGAGCCTCGAGGTCCGCAACTACTATGGGGGGATGGCGCCTTTGCATCTCTTATTTTTTTGAGCTAGAAGGGTCGACGATTTGTCTTCTTGGCTGCGAGGAAGTCTCAGCCTCCACAATAGCTACGCTGGTTCCGGCGGGCTCGACAGTATTCAGGTCAGACCAGGAGGTGGAGGCACCGGAAGCGACTTGTTATTCGATGTCGGTCGGGGCCCTTATCGGCTCTGTCCTTTCTTCTTCTGCAAAGGCCTGACGCCCTCCCTGAGGTGTCCCCCTCTTAATGAAAGAGCGGTACCTCAGCTCGTAGCTGAGAAGCGCCCATGCAGCTCGGAAGCTGTGATCTCGATAATTGTACAGTGCCCGAAACCAAGCATTGTTTCTCGACCAGCCGATCCGATTTGCTTCTTGTCTTCTCTAGCGGGCGTCTGCGCAACAAAAGGAAAACGTCAGTTCGGCATAAACAAAAGAAGAAAGATAGAAGAAAGCTAAGGGATTCGATGTTTACTTGGAGGGATCCCGAAGTCGTGGGGAACCCTGTCAAGTCTCTCCACTTCGGGCCACCGAACTCCCAGTTGCCCGAGATGAACAAGTGGTCATCCTCGGCATACCGATTGGATTCCTCTAGCTCACTAACGATGCACTGCCGGTTTGCCTTCACCCGAAGGTAGTAGGTGTTGTCGCCCCCTCCGGACTTGCACAGGTCTTTGACATCCCCGATGTCAGGGACGCCGAGGTTAATGCCTAAAATCCTATAGAACTTGGCAACACCCATTATGATTTTGAAGCCATTGGGCATCAACTAGTAGGGACAAAGGCACCATTTTTTCAGGCAAGTCCTCAGAAAAGGGTGAAGGGGAATCAAACCCCACCCTCGATTATGGTGACCAGAGGAAACGGCATCCAGCCATTGATAAAACTAAGGCTATCGAAGGGATTTTCAGGGTCGTCTAATCTAATCTAGACGTCATCAGGGATTTCGTATTTGGCCCTGAAATTAGCTATGACCATAGGGGTTTTTAACCAGTGCCTATAAATTCCCATTCCTAAGTTTAAAGAAACTAGGAGAAGGAAAAAGAAAAGGGGCATGAAACCCTAGAAAAAAGAAACCCTAGAAGCAGAAACAAGGAGGACGAAAAACGAGAAAAACTTACAAAACAGACTGGACTCAAAGGACAACAAGCTCGGATTTGTGGAAACTCGACCTCGGTGGATTGCCTCTCTCCAACAAACCCTTTCTTCTTCAAACGAATGTAGAAGTGAAGAACAGGGAAGAAGCACCCCTATATGTAATGAAAAAGGGGCGCCGTTTCAAATTTCGAGGACGCACATAGGAGGCGTCGCCTCGAATACTCCACACGTCTCTTCAAAAAGATTGGACAGCCAATCAGACGGTGACACATGGTGCCACCGATACATCTTCTGCGGCGATTCAGGCAGGCTATTAATTATCTCGGGCAGACGAGACGACATCTTGATAGGGATTAGACATCAACAATCGGCACTGAGATGAAGAAGAGCATGGGCTTCAAACCCAATACTTAGAAGACTCCACCATCATAATACTTAGCTTCCGACCACAAAGAGTTGAAGAGCTCTAAGAGGTCAAAAGCCAGGGGCAATTGTGTGGGGGCAATCTCGTAGTATTGAGATTATGCTAGCTTCGGTAAAAGTACTAGCTGGGTTTGTCTTAGTCTTGGTTGTATGTAGCTCGGCAATAGTTTCAGCTCGGCAACAGTGCCAGCTCGTTAATAGTACCAGTTATATTCAGCTCGGCATCAATGCCAGCTATATGTGCGTCTTAGTAACAGTGTCAGCACGCATCCATCTCATGGCTATTCTGATCTTGGTACGAGTACTGAGTGTCGGTCAAGTATAACTATGCTCCTATGAAAAGTACGGACACGTTATAGAACGTGCTGTCAGATAGGGTAGGCGACTGAAAGCAAAATGGAGATATCCTTATCAGGCGGTCACATCAGTAGTCCTAGGAAGAATGGGAAACGTCCGATAGGACTCTCCCTCCACCTACCACCCAGGTGTCAGGGTAAGGTCTGATGGGACTTCACCACCACCTACCTCCACTAAGAGAAAGTCAATGAGACTTCCCCCTATATATATGCAAAGGGTTAGTCCTAGAAAGGTGCGCATTAATGCAAGCATACACACACATACACCTTCCTCCTTACCACTCATCCTTTGCTTAGTTGCTGAACTAACTTAGGCATTGGAGTGCCTTCGGCTGATAGCAGCGGGGCCTCTAACCTCTGTTTCTCTCATTCCCTTTCAGGTCTCAGGTATTCGGTTTTTCCCAAAGATTTCTACATCCATATTAACAAGTTCATGTCAATTTAGGCACTTACAGTAGGTAATGATGGAAATGCAGTAGAATAAATTATCATCATTATTTTGGCCTTATATCATCAATCTTGTATCGCAGAAGGTAAGATCTACTAATCCAATAGAATATAAGTCTATTCGTTCTAAATCAAGGGAAATGTTCACCAAAAAGTAGGTTGCATACTGGTTATAAGCAATCCAGCACATGGGGCCTACTTAGATGCAAGTTTATTGATGTGAAGAGGGGGCATATTTGAAGGTGAAGGTTCAGTGAGTGTAAAACAGGGCTTAATTCCAGATCATGAAATAAAGAGACGATTAAAAGGTGGGTTGCACAGTGTTTGACTACACATACAGTTGCTCGTAAGAGAACATTCCTCACTAGAACAATAGTTAATGCAAGACATGAGACATTTAGGTGGAACTTAGTCTTACATGTTTGACATTGTTTACTCTATCTCATCATACAAAAGAAGGTTTGACAGATTAATTTCATATAAAAGACATACTTCCTTCATCATCAGTGGCAGAGCTCGAATTTTCTTATAGAGGGGCAAGTAAGAGTCAAATCAATAGTATTTTATTTACAAATTTATTATTAATCTTTTAAAATGATTTTTTAATAATATCCAATGAAAAAGTCATAAGTTTGGAAAATTTCAAGTATTCTCAAGACATAATTTCTCAGGAATTCGTGAAGACAATTAAATTTCAGAAATAATAGGGTCACTATAATGAATCCAAACAGGTTAAAATCTCCTGATTTTAGCATGAAGTTGTATCTCACTGTGATCAAAGTAGGGCCGGAGCCAGACTGATCGCATGTAAACTAATTCACCCATTGCTAATTAATGAAAGTCCGTTGGTTGGTTACTTGTGATTGTTTGGTAGGCCATAATTCCTGCAATAAGCATAGATGGTTGAGAAGGGTGAATTTAAAGTCGTTCACCAAGTTATACAAACATAACGGTAAAAGAGTAAGTGGTGTAAAAATGTAGACTTAGGAGTTTTGCTCCTTTGATATCTCACCGCCCACGCTCCTCTAAAAGGAAAAGTAAAGATTCATAGTAGAGCTCAACTATTGAATATCCAACTGCTAAAAAATAAACTTACTTCTATTAGAGTAAAATTTGAATTTTTCAAGTTTTACTTTAATAGGAGTTGATCCTACCATAAGATTGAGTTGATGTGATTAAGAATATCATAGCTCAATCTGATAGTGGGACCAACTCCTAATGACATAAAGTTCACGGTCAGCCCTTTGAAAAGGAGGACCTTCTTTTTCGGTAGGTTGAATCTAATTAATGAGGTCGGCCCTCGGTAAAGTTCCACACCCCTCGCTGGAGTGTGAATAAACCTTCAAGATGATGGAATGATTTTTTTTCCTCCTTTTGCTCTTCCTTTTCCTTACTTCCAAAATAAAAAAATATATCTAAATGTAGTATTTTTTTTTATAATATCAGTGATGCAAACTTAAAATAAATATATATATATATATATATATATAAGTGCTAATAAAAAATAAGCACCAATCAACATACCTGTGCTAAGCTCAGGCCATAAAAAATGTATAAGCATTAATAAAAACACATAAATGGATAATATCAAAATGAGAGTATTAATTTATTATTTAAAAAGTTAAAAAATATTTCAAATCTATAAATTTTATCTTCAAAATTATAGACTTGGGGAGAGATGTATTCTCTTTCTAGGATGTGTGATTCGAGCTTCTTTGGATAAGCAGTTGAACAATATATTGATAAATTGATCATCTCCCATGCAGGCAAGCACACAATTAACTTTTCACCTTTTAAATACATTAAAAGTGAAATACTCTTTCCCATAAATTCTAGATTCTAGATTCTTAACATTAAAGAAAAAAAAATAAAAAAATTCTAGATTCTTTTTTAAAAGGCCTCCTTGTTAAGAATATGGAACAAAAATAAAGTGTAATAATATTATTCGAAATTGGGTATTTATAATATCACTTCAATGATCAAATTAATGGTCACCATCTTTCCCTCTTTCTTTAATGTGGTTTGTTATCTACTCAGGTGGAGACGTCTATAACATAATAAGATGTACCCAAAAAAGCAAAAAGAGACCATGCAAGTTTGAGGGATAACAATGGTAACCACTCACCGGTAAATAGATTCTCGGTTTAGATTATTAATAATAAAAATAGCCAGCTGGGCCCACCATCAAAGTGATGATTATATTAAAAAGAAAAGTTTAGCAATTGGGCCCCACTTTGCTATTTTATTAGTTTGGATTTTCATCAACAAATGAGAATTTTTAATTATTTGGGCCCACCATCAATATTAAAAAAATAACTTTAACATTTGGGCTTTACTTAGCATTTTTATTAGTTTGGATTTTGCATACGTGGGCCTCTCTTAGGAAGGTGCAAAGTTTGCGTTAATTTCAAATGCTTAAGTTATGCCGACCCTTCTTAAATGTACAGTTGCCTTTTATTTTGTAATTCTTGCCGGCTTGAAAACAAAAGTGTCAATTTAAATTGATTAGTGGGGGCCTTTTATTCAAATTGGATATGCGCATCCAAGAAATTGATATTTGAGATTTTTTTATATCCTCCCAAGGTTTGTAGGATTTGTAATATAGGCCCCTGAGGTTTTAGTATTTGCAAATAGGCTCCTATATTTTCATTTTAAAACCGTCTATGTCTTCAAAATCAATAGTCTAATTCTAACCACCATAGGTTTTTAGAGTGAAATGACATTTTTGTCCATCTCTTTTATCCTTATATGCATAATTTCAAAAGCTTGGATTCAATTTTTTTTTATAAAGCATACAACATTTACAAGTTACTTAGTGGGAGAGAATAACCCTATATAATTTCTTCTTCTTTTTTTTATAAATACATGGCTCATTTCATTAAATCAACATTGATCATGACAACAATAACACCTATACTTATATCTAGTTATGATTTTTCAATCCATACATGACCACCTTTGGATTGAAGAAAGTTTCAAAATACATAATTAAGCTTCATGTGTAGGGGGTGTAAAAAAAATATTGGGGGAATGGGCAAATGTAAAAATGTATATTAAATTTCAGAATTTGTGAGGGGGGTTGTGTTTGGCTCTATATAAAAGAAATATTGTGGGGAGGTGCAAATGTTAAAAAAAAAAAACTAATTTTTAAGAATGTGACCGGGGGGTGGGGGGTTGGGGATCTTAAACTCTTCTCAAATATGGATAAGGCTTAAGTCCCCAGGCCCTTTTACCTGGATCCACCTCCGGTCATGTGCATGACAGGATTATTATTGAGAGAAACCATTGGGACTAGAGATTGAATAATTGTGCGTTTACAAATAAAAGTAAACTCATTTTTGTTTAATGGATGTATAGGAAAATATGTCATTTATATAAAAATCCAAATCTCATGGTGGATGCTTACTCTTGTTAGGACTATTGATTTTGGGGACATGAAATGTATTAAAAAGAAAAGGTAGGGGCCTATTTACAAATACTAAAACCTCAAGGGCCTATTTACAAATTCTGCAAACCTTAAGGGGGTCTATACAAAAAGCTCTTGATAATATTTCTTTCTCTCAAATTCAATCTCCTATTTCATGGATTGAGATCCTATTTTTCTTCAACACAATCTCCTAAAAAGTTAAGTTAACACAAATCACCGCGTGAGGGTTAGAGAGATTTAAGAGATGGAATGAGATGTGATGGAGGAAATCGTGTGATGGGGAGAGTTTTTAGAGAGATTAAGGGATTTAATTAAAAGAGATATATCTTAAATTATTTGTGATGCCACATGTCGTTTTATTGGAATGTTGACATGGCGCACCAAGAAACGAAAAGAAAACTGAGAGCGGTGACGTGGTTTCCTCCAGAGCAGGGCTCCCTATTGCTTTAATATATATAACTATCAAAGCAAGCCCGGGCCTTGATAAAAAAAAAAAATAATATTTTTTTATAAAACTTATATAAAAAATAAACTTCCAGTTTTTTTTATAAAACTTATATAAAAAATAAAGTTCCAGATACTTATAAAATTAAACAGAATTAAAAAAAATCTTTTAAATCATGAGAATCATTTGGTGGACACCTTACATTTTCAGATATTTTCTATATTTTTTATTGATTTAGTGGGCTCATTTCTAATGTTAATTGTTGTTTCATGATTAACATTAAAAGAGTATATAAAAATACAGAGACCATATAAATGACGTAGATGATTCGGGATAAAAGATAATTAAGAGATTTTAGGAATTAAAACTTAGATTCAAATAGAAAAACGATAATTTTCAGAATTGGAATTTGAATCTAGAACGATTTTGAATTTTGAGGAGCCCTTACCAAAAGTTATCCGAGAAATTATAGGAGAGGTAAATTGTCAAACACTGTAAATAATACAATATTATAATATGACACTATTTTTATTATGTATTAATAAAATCTTATAGTACTTAAATTTATTGATATTAGTTTTTGCGGTTATCCAAATGGGTTGACCAACTCGATTTTTGACCCACCAAGTTGCTAGACTTGATCAAGTTTGTTCTCCACAGTATCCGATGTGTCTTATAACTGTTGATGGAAACTCAGACACAATCTCCAATGGGCCCAGGTAGGCTTGCTGACAACGTTGTTACTGGAGACTATATTGTCATTGCTCTCGGATCTCTTTTGCCATTTCTAGATAAAATGAGCTTCTTTGTTACATGATGGGAGCCATTCTATCATGCTTCAACATCAAAAGGCCTATAATATTTTTTGGGCAGCCTACACTCATCTTATGGTAGCTATGAATCTATTAATCTAGAGAAAACCAACCTTTAGACAGAAGCAAAACTAATGAATGCAGTACTGTTCAATGCCCACAAAATTTTGATTTTTCAATTTGGAGAGTACCTGCTGATATGATGAGAGCATGTGTAGTGCAATTAGGGTTAGCCTTCGCCCATGGAATATCTCCGACACCAATTAGCTGAAAGACGAACGGAATTATTAAGAATCATGGATTATATGGATTGCAGAAAAGAAGTACCAAAACAAAAGGACAAACAATTGATTAAATACATTACAAAAAAAAAAAGGGGGGGGGGGGGGGGGGGGGGGGGGGGGGGGGGTGGGGTGGAAGAAAGAAGAACACAAACAAAAATGGAACTCTCTCATGTATGAAGAAGCTGTTTCCAAGAATATGGTGACATCATCATCATACCTAAGATATGGTGATCTCATAATATGGTTTCTTGATTGTCATATGATATAGAGTATTGGGTGCCTCTCTTGGTAGGAACTAAAAGAAAAATGTGACATGTGATGCTAATTCAGAATAAAGAGAACATAAATGCATGGTTGATAGGATAGCATCTAAAAATGAAGGGTAAACACAGTGAAGTATGACCAGATATGCAAGTTGTTGGTGAGTGAATATCATAAGGTCCAATTGCCAAAAGTGTCAAGAACTGAATTAAAAATCTTGAAAATGGCCCATATTTTACGCAAAAACCTGAGATTTAGTTGAATTAAAATTTAGAAGTGATCATGAAGGTGACAACAGAGCCTCATATCAGATGAATGATATAGACTTTAAAGAAATTAAAAGAAAAACCAATACATTATTTCAACGGGGTTTGGTCTAGAAACCAAAAATTCATTGGAACTCCATCTTCACCTCCTTAATATTTCATTTAATTTTTTATTTCACTCTAAAACATCCTAAAAGAAATTGAAAGAAAAGAAGCTCCACATCATTTTTATCTACCATTTTTTAAGAACTTCTTTCTATAGTAAAAATAATGGCTGTGATATTTAATGATAGGATGTATTAGAATAGTGAAGGAATAAGTGGAGAGGCCTAGGGAAGTTGGAGAATGATTAATTTTCCCACTTAAGAGTGCCACCTTGGATAAAAGGTTATGTTGCTACTTCTATCTAGAAAATATTTTACAATGTGACGCCCGGCAAATGATTCTCATGGCATTTTGAAAAGAACAACTAGTAGGCTTTTTTATTAGGTTATGAGCCCATGTTTTGCTAGTTTAGAATAAGAATAAAAACTATGAAAGCCTCTCCCACCAAGTCAACTTAAAAATTCTAAAGATAAAAGAATTCTACACTTAAAAATATCGTTAGCTGCCTAAACGTTTTAGAATCAAAATATAAAACTTAGTCACTATCTAAAACGATTGGACTCCTAAAAGAGCTTGCATTTGTCGATATTGATATTTGGGGTAATTTTCACTTATGGGACTTCCGAAGGGCTGTCATGCACAAGTTTTGATGGATACCTTTAATTAACAAGTTTCCTTTTTTTGGACTAGATCAAAGATTGTGCACCGTTCACATTCTGAACTCCTAAAGGTGAAAAACAGCTGGCATATCCTGAATTTGTTAGCAAAAACTTCTTGACACCATCCAGTCCCTATGGGGTATCTAATGAGGGACAATTCAAACTTTATGAAGGTTGAATTCTTTAGGAAATCGGATAGAAGGTTGTTAATTGCTTTCATTTAACTGGGTCTAAACAACCCCAAGCATGATTATAGTTAATGACATTCAAACCGAAGTAGATGTTTTCTCTGGATTCCAATACTAGAATCCATAACCGAATCAAAATGAATCAGATCCAGGTCAAGTTCATGGATCATAATGCAAAAGGGGCCAGCTTCGGTACATCGTTGCTACCGCAACTCTCTCCATCAAATAGGAGATTGACATGTCCTTTTAATTTTCAAAATGTAAATCACACGTTTTGGAAACTGTAAAACACTTAATGTCTTCATATTTTTTTTCCATCTTTACCTTTTTCAAAACATAAATACCGCTTACCCAGCCTTAATTGTGTATTTTGTTTGGGGCATTTGGTAGTAGCTCCCTCAACACAATGTTTCAGAGCCTAGGATCCAACATATTTTCTCATAGAGGTGGGGTCCTCTTTTAAAATAGACTTAGTCAAAAAGACAAAAATGCCCTCTCTATACGTCAACAAACATGCTTTGTTTAAAAGCATTTTAGAGCGTCATACAATCCACAACCTAAGGAAAAATCGAATAATCCGAAAGCGAAGACGAAAGAAGTTGTGAAAAGAGGCAAAATCAACATATCAAAGACCCCGAGCGTCTGAATCATCTTCACTTTAAGATTAGAAGAAATACTTCTTTGATTCCTAAAACGAGAATGTACACGATATTTTCTTCTGAAAAACCCTAAAAACCTAAAAGGGTCTTTGATTTCGTACTTTTTTTACTTTATTCTTTCTGATCAACTTTATGTAGAAAATGGCTACAACAAAGTCTGCGATTTCATCAAAACAAGGGAAAATGCAAGCAAAGCAAGAGAAATGTAAATAAAAAAAAAACAAAAAGGGTTGTCTGAGTTTTAAAATCAATTTATCTAACTTTGAAATGTATTTATTTGAGTTTGCTGTGAATTTATCTAAGCTTGTTCTCAAGTTGTCTTAGTCTGATATCAATTAAAAAGGACTTTAAATGAGTTTATTTGTCTATTACATCGTTCTATCTAAGTTTGATTTGTAATTAATTGCATTTTTTATCAACTAAATAAGGTTCCAAGTGAAATTATCTGGTTGTGACACAATTTTATCTGATTTTCTTCTGAATGTTTTTGAGATTCTTATAAAGTATATGAGTTTGGTGTGAAATTAAATGGATTTTGCATGAATTTATTTGACTTTGAAATGTATTCAACTTTGTTTTGAATGGGTTTTTCTGAGTTTGCTATGAATTTATCTGAGTTTCGTATAAGTTATCTGACTTTGGCATGAAGTTATCTGACTTTAAACTTATCTCTGCTTTGTATGAATTTATATAAGTTTGATATGAATTTATTTGTATTTGCTGTGAATTAAACTGGATTAAGCTGAATTTATCAGAATTGAAATTAATTTATCTAAGTTTGTTGTGCATTTATATTAATTTGATCTGAATGTTTTTAACTTTGATGTGAGTTGAGATAAATTTATTTGTGTCCGAAATCATAACTAGTTCACAAAAAAGTTATGTCCCATCGATTAGATTGCATGACACCTATTCAAATGGTTAGTGGGGCAAATCAGTCATAAAAAAAATCTGATGCGGCATGCTAAGGGACCACCGCCCAAATTAATCCCATGCACAAGGGACTTTAGGACTTAAACAGTAATGCTGTGTACTAGAGACATTATAACACAATAATCAGGGATCTCTCACTAATTTAGCCTTTTTTTTTTCTCACCCTTCTCCTCAACATCTTTGCCACGAAATATATCAATGGGCCCATCATGTCTCTAATGCAAACCATTCAAATTAAAGTATTTCTACTCTAGCTCTAGCATATTGAATTGAAGTAGGACCCACTTTTAAATTGATTATATATAAATATAAGAAAAATAAAATAAAAAAGTGCATCACATCAAATACTGGCATTGATTACGCGGAACCAAGATTACTTTTGGTAGGGGGCCAAAGTAACGTAAGAATCTTAAATTAAATTGCTATATTTAGTAATAAAATATACTAGAAGTTTTACATAAGTTGTGATTTTGAAGGACACAAGCTTTATGGTTAATGAGATAAAGAGTCAGAATCAGCAGATGATATTGTATTAATATCTTTGAATATTTCTCTCTTAAAAAAATGTATTGATTATAGATGGTTTAACCATGGTCGGAGCCCCTACTTAACAAAAATATTAAGATATAAATTTCTGAAGAATAGTAATAAAACTAACAAAAAAAAAAAAAATTCAACAAATGAAAAGGTGATATTCATTTGTTACCTTTAAAATCTGAGGTCTACAACCAATTAACTTCAAGGTACAACTTTGGTGGGCGACAAGAATATTTTATCAAAAAATAGTCTAGGTCATTTAAGGATGGGTTCATGAGAGATTCATGATGATACTAATTAAGTCATTCATGAAAATTTGAACATCGCAAAACAATCAAGATCCTCACAAAATTCTATTCAAATAAGATTTTGGTCCACTTTTGGACCGATCGCTTATAAAAGGTCATGAACAAAATTCCATGGCAATTCTTAATATTTTATTATTTAATTTGATAGTCTTGCATCTTCTATTGGAATAAATTTTTGCAAGGCTTATAAAAAGGTGTGTCATTTCTTATAACAGAAATGAATTACTTTACATAAATGCTCATATTTCTAATTATATCACATGATTCTTATTTTTAAAAATTCAAGATCTAAGAAATTGAGTCGTAGATGAAAATATCAAAAGTGACATTGGAGATTTTCTTTTTGCAACATTTAAATAAGTACTAGTATAATAACCCATGCTTAGCACGAATATCGCCTAATATTGCAATTTAAATATTCATGCATTAAACAAATTCAAGATTTTAGAATAAAACTAAAGATAAAAATGGTTATGAGAGTATCTCTTTACGTAATTCAAGAGCGGGTGGCATAGGAAGGAAAAAGAACAGAATTGAAGTAGAAAGAGAATGGTAGAGTTTGGAAAGAATTAGAGGTTTCATTTGTTTTCCCTTTTTTTTTTTTTTTTTTTTTTTTTTTTTGCATACAGATGGAAGTGGGGAGTGGTAATGAGTGGTTTTGATGTTGAGATAAAGTATTTTTTTTTTGCATACAGATGGAAGTGGGGAGTGGTAATGAGTGGTTTTGATGTTGAGATAAAGTAGGTAGTTGCATAAGTGATGAGGGAAGATTTGAAAATAACTTACAATCAAAATACGAACTGACAAAAACCCTTCTCTTTAATATAGTATAATGCTCACTGATATATATATGGAAATACTTTGGTGGGGCCCACCTAGCAACCCATCCAAATAATGCATAAATAGGGACCCCTTAATAGTCACTGATCCTAAGGAATAGCACACATCCGAACGGACTGAACCATTGGATCAAGGGTTGAATCTTTTTTTGAATATAAAGCCATTAAACTTGTGGATCACGGATGAAGAAGTTAGGGGCATAGGGTTGGGGTCAAATTTAATACTTGTGGTGGTCTCATATAGATCTTTCCACCTCTTGGTCCCATCCCCAGATAGGACCCATAGTTGGGCCTCACTGAAAGTTCTCATATAATAGGTGAGAACTAGTTCTCATATGAATAAACCCGATATATATATAGGAGCGCTATAAAATTCCCTAGGCGCTTTTTACAAAAAAACGCCCCTCACAAAACCCCATTTGACAAGTCAAATGGGGCAAAAACTCCCCTTTTCTAAATGGGGAGTTTTTGAGAATTCCTCATATATATATATATATATGGGGCCCACCTAGGGACCCACTAATCATGGGACTGTGGTGGGGGGGGGGGGGGGGGGGGGGGGGGGTGGAAATAGACATCTTGAATAAGAAGTAGTGTAACCACGTCAAGTTTGGGGTCAATTCCATGACTCTAACCCCTTCATCCGTGGCCCACAAATTTAATGATTTTATATTAAAGGAAAGAATTTGACCCTTGATCCAACGGCCAAATCCATTTGGATAGGTGAGAACTCAATGGGTTTATTGTACTTAAGGGGGTCTCATGTATGTGGATGGTTCAGATGTATTATAAAATCAACCCTACTACGTTGTCCCTCACCGTAACATGGTGAGGGATGGATGCGCATGAATATTTTTCATAGATATATATATGATGGTTATCAGGTACGGCCCACCTGGTGGTCCATCCAAATGGGCCACACCCCCTCTGAATTTCACGTGGGGCCCACCATTACATACATCCAATGTATTGGACACCGTTAGATTGACTACACACCCATTCTGATGGACTGTACATTATTAAACTTGTGGCGCCCCGAATGAAGATGACATGGGTAAAGGATGTGGCTGATTTTTTGCAAAGATGAAGGGCCAAGAGAGATCTTTTTATCCTCCTAGTCCCAGCCCTAGGTGGGGCCCATGTGGGCCTCATGTTGAGGCGTGCACTAGATGACGACTCTCTTTCTCTCTCCGGGGGCCCTCGCATTTAGGTTTTTGGCAATAGATATGGATGTTATGAGTTAATTTCTTAGATTTTGTACATATTTTTTTTTAAACAAAAGAGTCATGCAATAGAAAATCATAAATATGAGCATTTGTGCATTGTAATTTGTTTATGTTGTAATAAATAACCCTCTTTTTATAAGCCTTTGCAAAGTCTTACTTGATAGAAGATGGGAGACTATCGATTAAATTGAACAAAAAAATAAAATGATATAGTATCTTGTCATGGTCTTTTATAAGCGATCAATCTCAAATTGAGCCAAAATCCTATTTGAATGAAATTTTGCGAGGAACCGACTATTTTCAGATGTTCAAATTTTAAAGAATGACTCCATTAGGCATTTGTATGAATTTCTCCTAAGTCCATTCTTCAATAACCTAGACTATTTTTTTTAACAAGGTATTTTTACCACCCACCAAAGTTGTACCTTAAAGCTGATTGACCTTGGAAAAATGATCAAAAGTTGTTTGCACCTTTAAGAAATAAATAATTCAAATTTAGAGGTCAATACGATATCATCGGTTGATTCTTACTCTATTTCTCATGAACTATAATGTTTACATCCTTCAAAATCTCCAACTTAAGTAAAAGATCATCTTAACCTTTGATTTAACAGACTTAAAGTTTAATAGCATCTTAACCCACAATTTTTTTTTTTTGCAACCTTAATGGTGGGTGAAGGTAAAATGGTTTCTAATACTACACTACTAGAAAAAGGACTTTTAGCGGCCGCTAAAAGCCATCGCTAAAGGTATGTAGGCGGTCGCTAATACTCTTTAGCAACTGCCCACCGACCGCCAAGTGTGCGACGCAATTGCTTAGTTGCTAAAAGTATTAGTGACCGTCATCTGGCGGCCGCAATATTTTTTGCGACGGCAAGGTAGCGGTCGCTAATAAATCTTAAAAAAATTTGAAGGACCTTTAGCGGCCGCCATAGCGGTTGCTAATACTTAAATTTTTTTAATTTTTTTAAAAATTTTAAACGTATTAGCAGCCTCCATAGCGGTCGCTAATACTTAATTTTTTCTAATTTTTAAATTTTTAAAATTTTTTTTTTAGCGACCGCCAATGGTGGCCGCTAAAGATCAATTTTTTTTTAACTATTCTCTTTAATTTCTCATTTTTTTTCCTGCTTTTTGTACTTGTACCTGAATATATTATATACAGCTACTACCATTAGTTAAAATTACTAATAACAACAAAAGAAAGTCTTATATTAATGACATTCAAAACATTACAAAAAATTCAACAAATTATGTCCATTACAATTTAAAAAAAAAACAACAAAAAAACAACATATTGTTTGCGCAAGGTGCCGTGGTAGATCCGATGCTTTCAAACCTGAACACAAAATGGAAAATAAATATTAATAGTTAATTATAAAAATTGGCAATTTATACTAAATATAAAAAAAATTAAGAAGCAAAATTAAAAATTTTCAATTTAAACCTACGTTTCAACAGTATGAGCAATCCGAGAGTCAGAATCGAGTTCCGTCAGTTCCTGCAAGTCGGGAATGACTACGGGCCCGTACCCGTCAAGTTTCACGGGCAACGGAGCCCGTTTGCCCGTTTTGGGACCACGGAGGCTATTTTCCTAAGTTCTAAGTTAATGGTTCAACTTAAACCGACGTTTCAACAGTACGAGCAATCCGGGAGTCGGAATCGAGTTTCGTCAGTTCCTACAGGTTACTCTACCCCCGGGCAAAGTGCTCGTGCCATTTTAGATTTTTCCGAGGCCCGTTTCCCGTTCCGGACCCACGGCGGGCTGTTTTCGAGCCTAAGTGTTGGAAATGACTACGTTTTCGCTTCTAATTCCCTAACCGGGAGTCCTTTTTGCGAGCCGTCTGATCCTACAGGTTACTCTACCCCCGAGCGAAGTGTTCGTACCGGTTTTCAATTTTTCCGAGGCCTGTTTCCCGTTCCGGACCCCCGGCGGGCTGTTTTCGAGCCTAAGTGTTGGCAAAAGACTACGTTTTCGCTTCTAATTTCCTAACCGGGAGTCCTATTACGAACATACCTCTTCAATGTGTTCATGTACCTCTCGATCGGATACATCCATCTGAATTGGACGGGGCCACCAAGCAGGGCTTCACTAGTTAAGTGTATGGTCAAGTGAACCATGACATCGAAAAATGCAGGTGGAAATTTTTTTTCTAGATGACACAATGTCACAGCAATCCTCTCTTGCAGACCATTCAACTCATCTATTTGGTGAACTCTAGAACACAGTTGTCTGAAGAAGTTACTAACTTCAATCAACGGCGATACAACATTCTTAGGCAAACAATTCCGTATGGAGATAGGCAGTAACTGTTGAATGAGAATATGACTGTCATGACTCTTCAAACCCTGTAATGTTCTTTCTTTAATGTTTACATGCTTAGCGATATTCGGACAGTACCCATCAGGAACCTTGACACCCTTCAGAACAGAGAGGAAGACATCTTTCTCATCTTTACTCATCGTGAACTGCGCAGGAGGCATGTATGCCTTGTTGGACTCTCTCAGCTGCAAGTGCAACGGTTTTCTCAAGCCCATTTCTTCCAAGTCACGGTGTGCATTGACACCATCCTTTGACTTCCCCTGAACACTGAGAATGGTCCACAATATATTATCACATACGTTCTTCTCGATGTGCATAACATTTAAGTTGTGCCTGAGTAAGTTATCTTCCAGTATGGTAGATTGTAGAAAATACTTTTTTTCTTCCAATTATGACTTCGCCTTCTATTTGCACCGGGAATAAAAGGCAGCGGGGGGGGGGGGGGGGGGGGGGGGGGGCGGCAGTAAAACTTGAAAATCAGACACAGTACGTATTTGCTCCTGCTCGAGCTGTGACAACAATTCAACTCCCGTCATTGTTCGAGGTGCTGGACCATATTCTCGAGTGCCATCAAATGACACTTTGTCCTTCCTGAACCTATGCAATGGAGGTAGAAAACGTCTATGACCCGTGTATGCCCATTTTCTGCCGTGCTTCAACCAAGTTGACTTCTTCTCCTTATTGCAACAAGGACATGCAAACTCTCCCTTTGTGCTCCAACCCGACAAGTTAGCATACGCTGGGAAGTTGTTGATTGTCCACAATAATGCAGCGCGGAGTTTAAACATTTCATTGCTTTCGGCATCAAATGTCATCAGACCATCAGCCCATAATTCATTCAATTCATCAATCAAAGGTTGCATATATACATCAATCTTGTCCCCTGGTCCTCTTGGTCCATCAATAAGTGTGGATAGGATCAGAAAAAGTTGCTTCATACACATCCATGGCGGGAGATTATAAGGTACCAAAACAACTGGCCATGTACTGTGATTTGCCCCAGTCATGGACCTGAATGGACTAAAACCATCTGCAGCCAAACCAAGCCGCACACTGCGACAATCCAAGGCAAAGTCTGGTTCCTCCGATCGAAGTCTTTCCACGCTGGGGAATCTGCTGGATGGGTTAACTTATCATCGTCCCTGCTATTCTCGGCATGCCATCTCATCAGTTTAGAAATCTTTGATGACATAAAAAGCCTCTTCAGCCTTGGCTTAAGTGGGAAATATCTCACTTGCTTTGCTGCCACACGTTTGCCACGATTGACAACACTTGTAGAACTATTCTGACGATTGTAACCAACCCCGTCCTCTTTCCATCTCGAAGTCTGACAGACAATGCACATATCAAGATGGGCATTCTCATTCCTAAACAACATACAATTGTTTGGACATGCATCCAAAGTCTCATATGTGAAGCCTAAATTTTCAGTTAACTTGCGAGCCTGGTAGTAGGACTCAGCAAGTTTTGCACCGGATGGGAGCACTCGATGCAACAACTGGAGGAGCATATCGAAGGACGTGTCAGACCACTGATTCAATGCCTTCAAATGTAACAACTCAACGATAAAGGACAATTTACTGAAGTCCTTGCATCCAGGATACAATTCTATCTGTGCATCGTCTAGAATTTCAAAATATCTCAAGGCTTCTTCATCGGCACCGGAGCGAGGATTACTCCCACCCACCCCCTCAGTCTCACAGCTTGTGTATTCAGGTGCCAACCCGCACGCGATATCATTTAGCATCGCGATCATCGGATCAGCCTCTGACATATCATCCACCTCAATTTCATCTCTTTCCTCTCTGCGACAAGAAACATACTCTTCTCCATGTCTTATCCAACTCTTGTACTGCTTCAAGAATCCGTTCAGAATCAGATGCTCTCGGACAAACTCTCTTCTGTAATAATACCGATTCGCACATTTTCTACATGGACAACTAATGAACTCAATGTCAAACCCATTGGTAAATTCCATGAACTGGTTAATCCCATCCATGTATTCCCTAGACATCCTATTCGGTAAATCAATCCAACTCTTGTCCATCTCGGTAACTATTTCTGTGGAAATATAAAATGAGCAAGTACAATTAGCCAAAGGTACCATGCATCATGCAAGTCACCTATCCATAAATTGCAAACTCCTTACTACAGGGTGGTTGGTCCTATCCCATTCGAGAATGCACGATCCAACTTGCACTCAACAACTCGAATGCTTCGTCCCCTAGTCAGACAAAATTTCGGCAGCATGTCCGCGTGGTTCTCCAAGTACACGACATAGGTACAACATCAGTCGTACCTATTTATGTACCCAGAGAACAATGGGACATCAACCGAAACTCTATCTAACATCAGACTTGCATGAGTTATTGAGTATAAGATGGATAATTGCATTCTCAAACTGTCCGAACTGGACAATTCAAGAATCCTATACGACAAAGTTCGAATGTACATCACAAGAACAACGAATCTAGTCAAAGACCCAATCCGTTGCTTCAAGGATTACCGAACAGATGTCGTACACAATTCTCGAATGGGTCTAAGTTTCACTAATGCATGCAAATCAATAAAAGTTGATAATGAAAGGTTCACAACCAATGAAATCTTCAAATATAAAACCATCTATAGCAGTTCTAAATTAAGGGTCAATGTGGAATAGGTAAATGAGCATTTAAATTGCAATGTTGCATCCAAGACCACAAAAAGTTAAAGAAAGTTGATTATCACATAATGCATACATTGAAGAAAAAGAAACCTAATAAGACTCCATCAGTCTTGAGATCTGTCTGTCTGATTCCTTTAAGGTCCACATGACTGGCCAAGAGTCCTTGAAAAACAAATCAAGCCCAAGAACAAGACCAAGAATGGGCACAATATTTTTTACTTACAAGAATTCAATTTGAGATATGTAAGTTTTTCTAGAGCTTTTCAAGGATGCCCAAATGCACAAGTAGGAGCTAACCGCTTATTGTTTGCACTAAAATACATAGGAATTAAATACATAAGGTGGTTAAAATGAAGATTGAATGTGGTTTTTTTTTAATCACCTCATGTATTCAATTCTTTTTAATTTTAATGCAAATAAATGGGCGCTACGGAAATTGATGATTTAAAGGTCAATAGTTCAGTAGGGAGAATTCGAAATCCTTTTTTTTTTTTTATCTCATCAATCAAACATAGAATTCAATCCCATTAATTGAACATAGAATTTCAAATGCTCCATAATAGTAACCAACATTACTATTAAAAATTCTTGATTAATGTAATTCAGTCAAAAATTCATCCAAACAAATTGGCACCAAGTTTCCAACTTCCACTTCAGTTACCAAAAAAGAAAAACATTGGCTTGACATTTCTACAACCCTCAATCACATCAACTTTAGGCCCAACTTAGAAGGTTAGTTCTTCGTAATGCATCCTTTTGCATCGCTTGAACTAGTTTAATTGATATCTAATTAGAACATCACTTACTATTTGATCTCATCAAGATAACTTTGCAAGGTGCATTACTTTTTCCCCCATACACTATGTCAAAATACATCCAACTCTATGTTATCTTTAATATTACCCGAGTGGTAAGAAGGTATGCATGAGATAAAGAAGGCCGGAGAGAGAGCGATTGAGGATGGGATAAAGAAGAGAAACTCATGATTTCAGATTGAAAACTATTTTTTGATGATGAATGATGAAAAGGGCATCATAGATCCCCACACTCAGCACTAAGTTTCTATCCAACATGCTCAGAACCGCTTCTAGAACACAATGTAAAAAGAGATAGAATTCTCCTTCTTACAAACCTACTTCTCCTTCTTCGCCTATTTCAATCCCCCAAAGCCCTAATGCCATTTATCACTGTATGTTTCATGCAGCTCTGTATGTCGTAATTAATATTTGCCTTTAAAGCAACTCCTTATTGGGTAATGATGCTAATCATGCAAAGCAACAATCCTATTGAGCTTTAAAATAATTTTCTTTGTTGGCCTTGCTAGCGCAGATGCTCGTGTGCCTAAGTTCTTGGGTTTTTTCAGTTAATTAAGTAAGTGCTCCCTTCTCTTCATAATGCAAGTGTTGTACCTGTTTTAGTTATCTATTTCTGAATGTAGTTTCAATTTAGTATATTAGATGGCATTCAACATACTGATAAAAAGAAAAAGGATGGCATTCAACACGAAGACAGAATTTCAATCCAAACTATAAAAGCAGTATTAGTTGATTTGATTTTGTTGCGTTCCTTTTAGCTCTTTGGCTCTTCAAATGAGCTGCCAGTGAAAACTGGAACTTAAGCCTAAACATAATGTTTGCTTGGAGATGAAATATAAGTTTTGATAATTAGGTTCGGTTTCTTGCACCACATGGGCACTTACCCCAATCAATGTTAATGTAAAGAAAGAGAAACAAACTCAGTTCTGGCAGGCTTAGCAGACCAACTAAACAAAGTCCTTGCAATTCATTTATGAATCTTTAAATGCTTTCATCATTCAAAATCAAATGGAAATCAATAGATCAGTTTTCATGGATCCGATCCTACTTCTATAGCACTGTCACTTTTGGCGTTTTCATAAGGCATGTGATAGTGTTTTGGGGGCCTCTATGGTCTCTATCACAGAGATAAGAGGGCTTTATCTAGTCAATTATAGGAAATTCTATTCTTTTAAGTATGAAGACTATTTGATTTAAGGATGTAAAATGAATAATCAAAATAGAAAATTTATTTACCATCTACCTGCTTTGAATTAGACAATTGGGAATGTCTACGAAACTTATCCTTTCTTTCTTTCTTTCTTTTCATTTTTACCTATAGGTCACTAAATATATAATTATCTTATACTAGATAGTATCAATAGCTCATACAAACTCTTTCACATGTCTTATTTGAAAGTAGTACATGGTTTATTGATATAAATGCACCTTATATCTTAATTGGTTTGGCATTGTCAGCTCAATGGGTAAGGGAGTAAAAAATTCAGGCCAACGGTCTGGAGAGGGAGAGTAAAATTTCAAGGTACATGTTTGCTTGGAGATGAAATATAAGTTTTGATAATTAGGTTTGAGTCTAATCATGGATTGACTGGCCCTCAAGCCAAGACTGAACCACCAACAAGGCTTTGAGGAACTCAAGTTCAGATCCAAAAGCTCTGTGCCAAAGTCCCCAACAAATCAGATAAAAAAAAAAAAAAAACAAAAAACAAACTCAGAAACAAACATGTGAAATGACGATCACTTTGAAGCTCTAATCTACATTTAAAAAAAAATGCAAGATCTGGAAAGAACTTAATTGAAAGTGGGAATAGATCATCAACATACCTGGAGATGATTTTGATGCAGAGTGTATGGACAGATGCTTGTTTCAGAAGCTGTTCTTCGTCTTTGAGGTTTAATGGCGGAGAGAAAACAGGGGAAGAGTGAGGGAAAGAGAGAGATTGTTGGTGAGGGAGAGCGAGCAGCAGCAACAGAGTCCTCGGCGGCGTTGAGGGCCGGAGATGGAAAGACCAGTGGAAAGAGAGAGAAATAGAGAGAGAGAGGGAGAGGGAGAGGGAGAAGGAGAGGGAGGGGGAGAGAGGGCTCCGGCGCAGGCGGCACCGGCATGGATGGTGCGGCGGGAGACGGGAAAATCGCACGGGAGGGCAAAGTGCAGAGCGCAGGAGGGAGGGGAAAGGGAAAAAAAGGAAGAGAGAAAAGTGAAAATCGCTGGGGTTATAAGAGACCCTTTAGCGACTGCTATTGCGGCTGCAATAGGCGGTCGCTAAAGGGTCTTTAGCGACTGCCACAAGCAGTCGCTCGCCTTTTCCCTGCGCCAATCGTCATTTTTCTAGTAGTGCTAGATCAATAGACAAGAAGAGGTACAAGGGGCTAAATTGAGAAAAGGTTTGCCCATGTGGGACCTATATCATATGAGAATATTATCCTTTTTTTTCTATTTTTTTTGGAAAACACGTTGAGAAGAGAGAGAGATAATGGTGAGATGATTTTGCAATTTTTTTGGAGCAAGTTATGGTGAGAGAAGTTGATTAGATGAATTCTTTAGTTGAAAAGGGCAAAGATGGAATAAAATGAAGTCATTAACTGTTAAAGAGTCTTGAAACAAGGGACTAGCGTTTTGAATGACTTGGATGTTGGCAGTAGGCGGGCCTCGTGGATAAGTAATCAAAAACTTTTGACCCACTTGATGTAGGGATCAAATATCTATAAGGCCAAGAATACTAATCCAAGATCTAAAACTCTAATATCATGCATTAAGATCAAACATCTATCAAGAAACAACAAGCATAACTAGATCTGGTAATATAAATAGATAATAGATCTGTACCTTTGGAATTTGGTTGTGCTCTAATCGAGAACTTAATCTCTACAGAAAACTCTTTTTGTAAACTTTGATAGCCTTTGTGTTCTTCCATGCCATGAGCCTCTCAGAGAACTTCTAAAAGAGAATGGTGAGATCTCCAAGTAGAAGAAAACCCTAGCACTCAAGTAGGAAACCAGAGGAGAGAGAGGAAGAAGAAAGAAGCCGGAACTTGAGAGATTATTGTGTGTAGAGATCTCTAACCCTCACATCTTATTTATAGTTTATGGAACATCTCCTCTTAGATCAATATTAGAAATCTTACTTCTATTCTTAGTATGTATCCTACTCCTCATTTCTTTAATAGTTCCAATGGGATTAGTAATATTCTCTTATTAGAGTGAGCATGGGGACCACTAGGGGTTCCTTAGAATTTAACTCCAACTAGGAATCTGGACCCCACATCTCATGTGAACTCCAGACCCACAGTTAATTGCAAATAAGTTCAAAATAAATGTAATTGCACTCTAGTCTTAGGAATGATTACAAAAAGACCCTAAATTCCCAATCAACTCTTCATTGAGATGGGTGCGCACTCACAAATGATAAAATCCATTAATTGGTACAAGGGGATATTTAGGAGGATAGATTCCATCTTAAGAATTATATGTTCCCACAGCCCCACTACCACGTACCCAAGAGATCAAGGTGTTGATCTACAATTGGCCTCACTCATTGATGACTCAAAGTAATTGTATAGTAGAAACTTGAGTCCATTAATCTCTTAGGATTAAGAGCCTATTGCTTGGGAATTATGAAAGCAGTCATTTAATCAAAGACAGATTTGTACAAGGTGCTACTCATTATCCTTTAGGACATCCAATGTACCAGCATAACGGTCCAGAGTCTTATACTGTGATGATCGAGACATATCATACTATCTCATAATGATCACAGTGCCATAACATTATCAGATGAGATGCCCAATCTCTTCACTGGTTATGAATCAATTTAAGTATAAAATTTGTGATTTATGTTTCCTGTATGTGGATCTCATCCAAACACATGGATCACATCTAATATACTTGTGGGCTCCGATTCATCTCATGAATCATCATGTCATTTTGTATTGGTCATATACAAACATATAATAAAATACTATTCATCTTATGAATAAAGCATGAAAATATAAATTAATTAATGAAGCAAATCAATTTATCCGAATCATCAACTGGATTGAGGTCATACAATCTAATATTGGCAACCTTTTATTGGAAGGAGGACGCCGCTGTAGCATAATATGCTACAGCAACGATGTACCTAGGCCCGCCCCAATTCAAAAATATAGATAATCAATACCGTTGCTGTTGGTGGTGGTGGTGTTGTAAAACTTGGACTTGAACCCCACTCTTTACAGTTGAGGTCGAGTTGGGTTTTTGTTTGATCTTACCCATTTATGACCTGACAGTTTTTCCTTTCATTTTCGTTGATGACTTTTTCTTTCTAGTAAAAGCTTTGTTGACGATTAGAAGCATACGAAAGTGGTCTAGTATTTAAGGATCAAACTCCCTCTTATGTTGAGTTAATATCTTCTATTTTGTACCGACCATTCTATTTAGGTCTAGCGTTTAACGATATTTTGAGAATTTT
Organism: Persea americana; assembly: GCA_029852735.1. NCBI lineage: Eukaryota > Viridiplantae > Streptophyta > Magnoliopsida > Laurales > Lauraceae > Persea > Persea americana. Next base: position 26,591,799 of record CM056818.1, on the reverse strand, counting down.
TACCCTCAAGGTTTCAGTTATAAACCTTTACAACTTATTACAGGAAAAAACAAAAATGAATACAAATAGGGTTTCCTGTTTTCCTCGAATGGGACACATTGCCGAACCACGTATATTTAGTTGAAATGATTCACTATTTGTATCTGTTCATGTGTCCAATCACCGGTTTCCTTCCAAAATCTTCTTAATTTAATGACAGTTTGTAGGATCGCTACCATTCCGACCAAAACCAGTTAGTAATGGGAGAGGCACAACTTGACAGTGCGGCATTCTGGACTTTGGGTGATGTCCTACAAGACAACGCACCTACCCCGCAAGGTCTCCAACAATACCCATTCACCATGTCGTTCTCGCGACTCGAGCTTGTGACCCGACTCTGGTACCACTTGTAGGATCATACATCCCTTGAGCTACCATTCCGACGAAAATCAATTGGTGATGGAAGGGGCACAATTTAAGGTTTTAATGTCTAGTCATTTGACATCGCATCAGTATGTCTGTTTTTAGAGCCGTCACCTGAAGGAGCGGCATTGTGGACTCTGGGTGATGTTTCCGCATGCAGGACATCGCACCACCCCTGCAAGGTCTCCAACACAGTCCCTTCCCTCTCATGTACGAAGAAGCTGTTTTCCTTGACCATTTTCAAATAAATAAAGCATCGTGACATCACCGTGTCTTAGGTATGAAGATGATGTCAACATATTATTCTTGGAAAAAGTTTTCATATGCTATTGAGTATTGGGTGCCTCTGTTGGCAGGAACTAAAAGAAAAATGTGACATGTGATGATAATTAGGAATAAAGAGAACATAAATGCATGATAGATAGGCTAGAATCTAAAAAATGAAGGTTAAACTCAGTGAAGTATGATTAGATATGCTAGTCGTTGGTGAATGAATATCATAAGGTCCAATTGCTAAAAGTGTCAATAACTGAATTAAAAATCTTGAAAATGGCCCATATTTTAAGCAAAAATCTGAGATTTAGTTGAATTCAAATTTAGAAGTGATCATGAAGGAGACTACAGAGCCTCATATCAGATGAATGATGTAGACTTCAGGGAAATTAAAAGAAAAACCAATACATTATTTCAAGGGGGTTTGGTTTAGAAACCAAAATGTCATTGGAACTCCATCTTCACTGCCATTTCAGTTAATTCTTTATTTCTCTCTAAAACATCCTAAATGAAATTAAAGAAAAGAAGCTCCACATCTTTTTTATCACCACTTTTTAAGAACTTCTTTCTTATAGTAAAATAAAGGCTGAGATGTTTAATCAGGATCCAATCATCACTGATTTAAAACGTTTTTACCTTGACTGGTACAGTGTCCAAAATGTCTTCATCATTTTTTAAAACCATGGTATGTATAAACTGATTACATATTGAAACATGGTAATTGTAGGGAGTCTTGAGAAAGCTCTCAGAAATTTGTAACAAAGAGAATAAAGTTGAGCTAGGTTCCGAGGCCATTCTAGTAGTGGAAAATTGCATGTAGAATGTGGCCATTGATACGCAATAAAGATATATGCTTAAACAGCATATTTTCCATATTCACAAAAAAGTGGGGGGTCCAAGTCAACTTTAACTATTCTATTGTCCTGATTGGGCTGTTATCCGCTAAAAGTCCAATTGATATTGACAACCACTTACTCTAAAAGATTAAATTGATGGAGAATGGCGTGACAATGTATCTCAAAGGTCAGAATTATCCTATCCAACTCTGATCAATTTCTAGAGTTTGGACCTTATTCGAGGCTCCTGAAAATCTAATAGTAGAACCAACTTTTATTGAAGTGGAATTTGATGATATGTCACTGGAGGGGTTGGGCAGGGACTCAAGATGAATGGTCCAATTTATCATCAAGTGGGCCTCGGTAGAGTTTCACGAAGGGACAAACCTAGGAACAAGCACGTGGGAGCAGTCGCACCCGTTAAACCGCTTTACGCTAAAAAAAATCCAATAAAAAGAATCATGAATCCACCCTCAAAGTCCACATAAAAATTTTCAATTTACCCCTAAAACTTAACTCACCGTTACGCTGCACACCCTCCAAAAGAAAATTCGAGTTGACGCATGTATTACAGTGAAAGCCATGAACGCGACAGGGGATCCGGATTCAGGCAATAAATGGTGGCGGCGACTGAGTTGGTGCGCCTGTCTGGTGGGCCCTCGCGGCCCGTTTAAAGTAGCCTTCCCTGTGGATCCCACTAATATGCTTTATATCAACAAACAGAAACTGCCCAGTATAAGATGTGAGGTTTCAATCTTCCATAACACCATTCACTCAAAGCTTCCTCTCTATACAATCGGATATAGATTACAGATCGCTCTCTATCCCTCTCTCAATGGCTAAGGTTCCTACGAACAATATTGTCTTCTATCTCAAGTGGGTCTCTCAATTCTTCTCTCATGCATTGAGCACTTGTTCTATCTCAAGTAGATCTGCTTGCCCCCCATCAATGAGACCCACCAGTGATTTTTCTCCCATCAAGAAGGTCAGCCAACCTTCGTGGATTTCACAGGTGGGCCCCACTGATGGATTAAAAAATGGGAAAGAGGAGAATTAAATTTCTGTAGATCCATCAATGAGGCCCACCTAATTAGAGACAATAAAATCCTTTGATTGGGCAGCTTGGATTTCAATAGAGGCGCACTGATGGTTCTATTTCAGGTGTGGGACCCACTGGTGGATGTAAACTGCAGTCCATTTTTTTTTTTTTTTGTTTGCCTGGGCCTCTCTTCAACTTTTTGTTTTTTTTTCATGAATCTAGATCCACCAATGCGTGCCACTCGTTAATGTATTTAAGATTTGATAATGGGCCCATTGATGATCCACATAGTACAAATTTATGTGTTATTTTTTTTAGTGATCTGTGTTGCCTGGTCATTTCTTTTTTTCTCTTTTTTTTGCATGGATGATGGATCTACATCCAAGTGAGTCCCAATAGTCTTTACCAAAAAAAAAAAAAGAGTCCCAATTGTGAAAATGGTTTTTTTTTTTTTTTTTTTTTTCCTGCTGTGCATGTTGATCAGTTAGGATTTTCAGTGTGGCATTTCTTTTTTGGACAATCTATTGGACCCGCCAATGAAGATTGTTTGGGTCTAGGATCTTTAACACACAAGTGGGCCCCACTGTTGACACCTGTTTTCATTCAATTGAAGGCTGTTTTTTTTTTTTTTTTTAATTTTTAATTTTTTTGTCTTTCATTCAATTGACACCTTTTCTTATGGGCAATTTTAGAGTGGGGATTGAAGATTTTTAAACATCTTTTATAAGAATCGGGTCACTTAATACACTTTATTTTAGTTTCAAATACTAATTTTATTCTTCTTCTAAACACTTGGGCATTTTGGTTTTAAAAGCTACATGCTTATCTTTAATTCTTATGTCATAGATATGATATTTCTTTTTTTTTTTATTTTATATATATCTTATTCATGTTCAGAGATTCAACCGGTGGTATATTATGATGCTAATATTTGTCATGTATTGATGTTAATATGGATGAGAAATAGATAGATTATGGACATCTATAATTTTTTCTATTTTTCAGTATTTTTTTTTTAGTTTTTCTTCTCCTATATTAAGAAAACGAAAATCATCCTATGATTCACGATTCGATCGGCGATTCAACCCTTTGAACGATTTGATATACGATTCACAATTTGACAACTTTGGTGTGAAGTTTCAATTTCTAACCGTTAATTTGATTCCTTTTCTTTTCTTTTCTTCTTCTTGCAGTCGACGTTTTTTATCAGTTTTCTGGTGGCGTGAAGTTAAAGAAGCAGAGAATGTGCATTTTGCATCTGCCCCAAAAATGAAGAAGGTCTCAGATTCTGGTGGCGTGAAGTTAGAGTCTCCAGAAGAACAGAATAAGCAGAGCTTTTGGATGAGAGACCCGGATACTGGATACTGGGTTCCAGAGAACCACTTCGGCGATATAGACGCTGCCGAGCTCAGGGACAAGCATCTTTCAAAGAAACAAGAAGAAAGGAGAGAAAGAGCAGAGTGATCAACTCAGTAAGGATCCTGTGCAATTGATATATTTTCTGTTTTTTCTCTCTCTCATGTACTTTGAGAGAGTATGAGTAAAGGAAATAAATGGAAATATATTTTTCATGATACTACTGGGTTTAGTTATCCCTCTAGATAGAATCGTTTGACCCACTGGATTCAATCTTAAGCAGGAATTTTGGACAGGATTCTTAAAGTTGGGCCGACTACCTTTGCCATGTGGGCCACCATTTTTTTTTTTTTATATAAATTGGTTGTTGTTGTTGGACAATGCTGATAAAGTTCTATTCTATCAAATGCTTTATTCTTATTCCTCTCGCCTTAAAGAAATAAGGGGATCTTATCAGATAATTAAGCATATAGTACGATTAGATTGTTTTATGAAAAGCTCAGTGAAATTTCGAATCAGTTGTTGGTACTTCTTTTTTGACGAAAATACTCAAGTTGACAATATCGTCAATTGGGTTGACGATATTACCAACTCAATCAACTTCCTGTATTTAAGCCCATGAATTTTCTTTATTTTCTTTGTGAAGTACTCTACTTCCTTCCCTTTCTTCATTTTGTGGGTTGCCCGCTTCCATTTCTCATACATTTTTCTTAAATCCTGTTTGTGAAATTAATCTTCAATAACATGTACTTTTATTTTCTTATTTTGTATTTTTTTTTGTGGTTTCCTCTTATTCTTTGTGTTAATCACAGGCAAATAGGAGAAAGAAATTTAATTTCTTAATTTGAAAAGCTTGATTGAATTCTAACGATCCCAAGTTTTTATTACTCAATTGATTCTCCACAACTCGCATAATTCATTTGACAAAATTAGCAAAAAAAAAAAAAAAAAAAGGTGCAGTCCAATTAAACCTAATAAACCTTAATGTTTCGTTCAAGTTAGTAGAACTTCTACCGTATCTTTTTCATAATCCGTATCCTTCTTGTTGGAAATAGGTAGGCCTCTAGGATAGGTGTCAAAAATTTCTAACCAACTTGATCTAGTAATCAACTATCCAGAATGCTATAAAACCCAATCCAAGATTTATGTCCTCAATCTCAGCAATCATGATCAGTAAATAAACCTATCAAGAAGATAGAACATCAGCCAACAAGCATCTATAAAAAATCTACAACATGTAAGGAAGTAGATTATACCTTTAGAGCTCGGTTGTGCTCTAATGGAAAAGTTGCGTTTTTCTTTGATGATGAAACTCTTTCACGTATCAAATAAGAATCTCCAAGACCTTTTGATCTTCCACGCTATGACCCGTATCAGACTCTCTTTTCTCAAGAAGATGGGTGGGATCTCCTGTATCAGACTCTCTTTTCTCAAGAAGATGGGTGGGATCTTCAAGAGAAAGCTTTTAAGGAAACTAGAAGAGAACTAGAAGAGGGAAGAGATGAGAAGGAGCATGTGCAACTCTTGCACAAACTAGGCTTGGACGTGAATCCCTAGGTGGGGCATGGGACGTCCAGCCCTATAATCTCCTCTAATTATTGCTTAAAAGCAAGCTCCTCTTTATTATCTAATTGAAATAGAAGTCTTACTTCTCCAATAATTAGAAACTCTCTTCTTTCTAATTTAAATAGAAGTCTCACTTCCATTATAATTAGTAATTTACTATTACCACTATTAGAAGTCTCACTTCAAATAAAAATAGTAACTCTCTATTTCCTTTTAGAGTTCTACTATAATTAGTATCTTTCTAATAACTTGGGCCAGCGTGGGGACCATTAGGGATACCTTAGAAAGCTGGCTTCAATTAGAACTCACGACCCCACATCTCATGTGCAATCCGGGCCCACAGTTAATTGCAAATAACTCCACTATATAAATGCAATTGAACTCCAGTCTTAGGAGTAAATTACATAGAAGACCCTAAACTTCTATATGTCTACAAGTAGGCCCCTCCATTAATATCCATGGATCAATTGGACCTGTCTTTCAAACTAGATCCATATCTTATTATCCTTGAGCCCCAATTAATTATAATGATCATATGTACGTTTTCATTTAACTCTTAATCGGAATGGATGCGCACTTACCAATGATAAATCAATTAATTGGCATAAGGGGATATTAACGATAGATTCCATCTTGACCATTGAATGTTCTTACAGTCCTACTATCACGTACCCAAATCACCGAGGTGTTGACCTACAATTGGCTTCATTTATTGGTGACTTAAAGAAAATGAATAGATTGAAACTTGAGTTCATTAATGTCTTAGGATTGAGAGCCTATTGCTAGGAAATTATGAGAGCAGACTTTAAAGTAGAGACATTGTTCATAAGGTGCTTCTCATGGTCCTTCAATACATCCAATGTACCAGCACTATGATCCAGAATCTTACATTCTGATGGTTGAGATAAATCACATTATCTCATAGTAATCAAAGTACTGCAACCTTGTCAGATGAAATGTCCAGTCTCATCACTGGTTGTGAAGATATTTAAGTATGAGATTTGCTATAAATGTCTCCTGTATGTGATCTCATCGATACACATGTATTGCATCTAATATACTTATGGACTCTCGGCTCATCTCATGAACCATCATGCCATTCGTGTTGGTTATGTGCAGACAAGTAATAAAACACCATTTATCTAATGAAAGGAATGCATGAATATATTGATAAATAAAGAAATTAATCAATTTATTTCATCAATCTTAATGGATTGAGACCATAAAACTAATACTTTTGTAAGTTTTGCTTCTCTTCGTAGTTGAAGAGCAGGGGCGGAACCAGGAATTGTGTTTAGGGGGGGCCAAAATAAAAACAAAAATTTAAACAAAATTGCAAAATCTAGTAATAAAAGATGCAATAAATTAAATACATAATACTCAAACCACATGGATAATCATAAGAAAAATAACTTTTTCTATATTTATCCATGGTAGATAAGTTATGATTGGATTAAAATTTTATATAATAGGAAAGAAATAAAAGAAAAGTTCTTTTGAGTGGGTTAGATTTCAAGTATAAGGCTCGACGATTGAATAACAAAATGATATATGATGCATTGGTACATCTACTATATGTAAATATATACTAATGGACAAAAATAGTTCTCTAAGTGGTACCGTCCTTTATTTATGCATGTAATTTGTAGGCTACAATTTAAGACTTCATTATTTAAAACCTCAAAGAAAAGTAATGACATCGTCCCGTATATAAAATCTAAACCATTCAAAAGCATGGTTCCACTAGTTTTTATCTCTTTAATATAAATTTCTTTAATTAGTTTTTTTCTAAAATAGATAATAATTAAAAAATTACAACTATATTTCTTTATCAACAATGGATAAAACTCCAATTGAACTAAAACTTAATGTGATAATAGAACCCAAACAAACATTATTTTTTAGCGTATTAAATTTCAATATAAGCCACGGAGATTGAAAATACATAATGACATGTAGTGAAACCAGTATATATATGCAATTTAAAAAAAAAATTATAAGAGAGAAAGTGGGTTTGCTGTTGTTCTTCTTTATTTATTCGTCAAAGTCTCTGCAAATCTGTCCCCTCTTGAATCATAAGATTTGGGGTAAGTGTAGATGGGTTAGAATAAATATTAAAAAAATCTTTTTCTCCGATCTCCATCAAGCCTTCTTCATTTGTTCTCATTTGCTTCATTTCCTTTTATTTCTTTTCCTTCCCCTTTTCATTGTAGATTTTCCCTAAAATCGGCAATATTTTTTATATCCTTTTTTTCTATGATTCAAAATCATGTTAAAAATTCTTAAATAATGATGGAGGGGCCAAAATTCATGATGTAAGGCGAGTTCATGATGTAAGAGGGGGCCATGGCCCCTGCCGGCCCCCCCTAGGTCCGCCCCTGTTGAAGAGTACACTGTAGCACATAGCAATCATATGCAATCTTCGCATGATAGTATGTCAAGTTCTTTTATGTGAATCGTATAGGACTCTTGTGTAGAATGTGATCGACGTATGCCAACACAAAGAAGCCACAATCTTCACTACAATCATTCGCAAATTTTTCATGATTTAGATGAAAGCTTGATCATCTTGACCAACATTGAGTTGGATTTAGATGGAAGCTTTGGCAGATAGAATTCTGTGAGAAACTTCTACCAGTAACTTGCTTTGATGGAAGCATGATCATCTTGACCAGCATTGAGTTTAATCAAGCGCAATTCTTTTTTCTTATTCAAAGGTTTATGATTCATTTACCAAGAAGCATGCCCATTACATGTGCACCTGTAAAACTAAACCAAACCGTCCTGTGCTATACATATTTTGTTCTTTCCAAAGCGTCTTTTTCACAAACACTTGGCGTGTTTGATATAAGTCCATCCCTTCTTCATGGGATTTCAAAATCTGCATGGTTTTTTTCCTTCCACTTTCCCCAAACATTTTGTACCAAACCCAAACCATCATTAAAAGGAAAAAAGAAAGAGATTTTTTTTTGGTGAGATGTCAGCCATCCAAACGAGCCTAGGTAGAATACGAGAAGCTCGCGGTCCTGTCCTGTACGTAGATGATCACCACAAGGAAAAGAACTTATAGAATGGATGGTTAACGTCTTACATACAAGACTATGAAACCTAGAAGTAAAGGAAAATGAGAGGGAGATTGAAGAAAGGACGTTTAAGTTGGAAGACTGGAGATTTGCAAGTGGTTTTGATAGAAGAAATGCGGATGTGTTAGCTGTCTTGATCAAATGACAAATGTGGCTTGTTCCTTGTCTTCTACAAGGGGAGGGAAGTAGAGGGGACGCATACACTTGCATACGACTAGATTTGGGGGGCTCATTCACGATTGAGAGTTTTCACGGACTTAAGTACATGCAAGTTGATGATATCGTCAACTTGGATATTTTGATTAAGAAATATGTAGGAACAACTTATTTGAAGTTTCACCCTGTTTTTTTATAGAACAGTCTAATTATACTATATACTTAATTATTTGGTAAAATTCCCAGGAACCAATTGCTGTCTCCATACACCTTATGATCAAGGGCGGAACCAGGAATTTGCTCCCTGGGGGAGGGGGTTGGCAATCTGAATACCCATGTGAAGAATGTAAATGGTGATCATACTGACGAAGGAAATAAAATTATTTAATAGATGAATATCTGAAGTATTTTTTGGTAAAAGATTAATAAAATCATTTGATCAGTCCTAGCAAACGGTATATATATGAACCAAAGACGTTAGAAGTCACAAAGTATAAAGAAAAAAAAAATAGTAAAAGTATGGATTTTTATATAGTAGAGGACTGGATAAACATATATACATAGTATGCATGCATGTGTGTATGCATCCATGTATTATACCAATAATGGATATTTTTTATAGGAAACAATCTCTTTAGTTTTCCTCTAAAGATTAAATTTCATTAAGAGGATTTTACGGAAAAACTCTCTCTGTGAGTGGCCGTTGCAAGAATAAGGGCCCGGTGGTTTGGATAGTATAAATGGGGTTCGTCAGCCCATAATGTGAGTAAAACAAAGTGATGACGAAAACAGAGAGACTCATGGAAATAATTTTAGAAGGCCAAGGTTTTATTTTGGCTTCTTTATGGGATTTATGTCCCTCTGCCTTCCCATGCTTTAAAGTCTTCCACCCAGTCCTCTCCCCTTGATTTGATATTTTTAATAGCGACAGAACCCTAATTAGCAATTCCAAGGCCATGGCCACATCATCGATTCTTTGGATTTTTTTTCTTTCGCATTATGGTCAATTGAAATTTAAACAGTTCGGACTGTGGTTTTCTTGATTTCTTCTAATTTGTACGAATGGTGGGTTCTTTAGATGCCTTTGGTATTTTGATTCTATTACTTTCAATGTTGCATTCATATGGAAGACAGTTCCTCATTCTTAATTTAAAGTCTTTAAGTTTTTCTATATTATTTAAAATAGGAAGGCGGTCCTCTAGGGACCGTCCTTACGGTCCGCATCGTTCAGAATGCCTACTGGAGCCCACTTTATGACCAATCCAAATTGACCACTCATTCATAATCCCCTTATAGGCACCAATAATAATAAGCCGTTTGAGATCAGTTAATAAGTTTTTTGACAAATATAAGAATTTATAAATATTTGAAAGTTTGAGTTAATTGACTTCGCTTCATATGTCTTAACTAAGAGTTAAGATAGCAACTAATAAACTTCAATTCTATTTGTTGGATGCATCTTTTTTATGCTTGCATTCTTTTGGGGTTTTATCCCTTTGTTAATAAAAATCCATTTGCAACTTATCACAAAAAATAGGAACTAATTTGTCTTTAACAAGTTTCTTCTTTCCTTTCTTCCACAAAACTACATGGAGATTCGAAATACGGAAATATTCAAGTTCTCACCTATTATATGAGAACTTTTTTGTGTGGTGCCCAAATGTGGGTCCCATTTGAGGATGGGATTCGAGGGGATGAAAAGATCTATATGAGTCTACCCCAAATATCAAGTTTGACCTCAAACCCATGCCCCTAACCCCTTCATCCGTGGCCCACAAGTTTAATGGCTTCATATTAAAAAAAAGATTCAACCCTCAATCCACTGGTTCAGTCCATTCGGATGTGTGCCAATCCTTGAAATAAGTGACTATCAAGGGGGATCCCTATTTGTGCATGGTTTGAATGGGTTGCTAGGTGGGCCTCATAAAAAAATTTTCACATAATTGATAAGAACTAGTTCTCGCCTGAATATTTTCATTCAAAATATATAAAATTTTATGAACTCGATTTGTATTTAACAAAGTTTTTTCACCATTTTTTGCTTTTGAATAATTCTTTATAGACAAAATTTTAACAGTAATAGATAATATATATATATATTTTTTATATATCTCTCTCCAATAATATTTCAAAGAAAATCCAAAATTTTAATATGTTTTTAACGTTGAGCTTAGGATTAGCCAGGGCCCAAACTTGACTAATAAAAAAAAAACAGGTTGACTCTTGCATCTGTCAAGTGGGCTCCCTATTGATTTTTGAAGTTAATTATTTATATGTTTTTTGTTAAATTCTGGGTGGGGAGTGCTACACAGCGTCCTGACGTTTTTTAGAAGAAAACGCCCTCCCGGTTAAGCCCATTGGGATGCATGATGACCATGAAGTCTATTGGATGGATAGATCCATATGAGGCCTACCTATATGCAAAATATTGAGTCCATAAGATCATCCTAACCTTTTGATTCATGACCCTAAAATTTAATGGTTTAGAAGCATCATTTTATCATGATTTTAATCCAACGGTTAGAAAAAGTCGGAACAGTGTCAAATTTGGACTTATGACTATTCATGGGGGGTAGTGTGTGTGTAAAGACTAGATTGACTCAATATAGGCCCCATGACCATTAAAAAAAAAAAGAGTAACGGAAAAAAGGGCGTTTTTGAAGTGGGGTGTTTTTTTATAATGTCCCATCCTAAAAGTTATTAAAAGAATATCATTATTTGTATTGCTAATACTATAAGTTAGCTCCTGATACTTATGATGATAAAGTCAAAATAATCACTGAGGCTCTTAGTGTGGCCACATCTATGGCCCTCATAGGCCCACATGTCAACACTTCTTCAAAACAAAATTCAACTCTAGGCTACATCTAATCGTTATTGTATTCGTCCCATCCGACCGTATATATATATATATATATATATATATATATATATATGTGTAAAAATGTGGCTCCAAATGGGCGTTATGAGGTGAATCCATTGTCATCGTCCGACCAATTGATGTTATCATTGATTTTTGACAAAAGTTGGTTCAGATGGGATTGGGAGCTCTTTCAGAACTATGCATATAAGATTTGGGTTGGATTGGACCCAATCTGAATCCATTTACATCCACGTACTCACCAATGCATACACATTTTCTATGGATTGGTTCATATTAGCCGTTCAAGCCACATGCAATGAAATTGTGTGGAGGAAGGAGGACATGGTAGTGCAAGTTCCATGTTGAAATTGGTGTAATGAAAAGATGCAAGTTTCACTCGTAATTTGGTGAAACAAGCACCTAAAACAGGACTCTTTCAATACTTGGTTACAAACTCAAGAATCTACAAACTCACCCAAAGAGACAACAAACTTAGATTAGAATACAAAAATGAATTTCTTTAAGAGTTTTTTTTGTACATACCAACCTAAAGTTTCAATGATTTATAAATAAACCCCTGTGGCTTTAATATTTATAAATAAGCCCCTACCTTAACATATCATTACCTTTCATGTCCCAAGAATCAGTATTTCTAATGAAAATATGTAACCACCATAAGATTTGTGTTGGAATTTTATAAAAATGACAGCTTTTCCTTTACATCCATTAAGTAAAAATTAGTATTATTATTTATAAAAAATCATTATTTTATCCCAAGTCAAAATGGTCACTCTCAATAATTCTTTAATGCACATGAAGCCTAATCATGTATTTTGAAAATTTCATCAATCTAACAGTGGGTCGTGCATGAATCGGGTCAATTACAACCAATTATAAGCACATGCGTTGATTGTCAGTATGTCATTATGATCAATTTGGATTTAAATAAAATAGACCCTTTATTGATAAAAATAGGTTTGCGTACGGATTTTTTTTTTTTTTTTTTTAAGAGTAAGTTAGTTCTTCAATTTCTCAAGAAAGCCAAATTACAGAAAAGAAAGTCTACCCTCTAGTAGATGGTAGAGGCTTCCAAAGGGGCATACCCCTAAGGAAAGAAACAATAAAACATTTTGAACTAGAAAGACTAATCTATGCCCACAACCCAGGCACAAGTTGAAAATAAATTTACAATTTCAGCATTATTTATACGAGTCGAGTTAACAATATTTCTGCTAATAAACTTGCTAAACCGCAAAGTAGAAGGATGGACCTTCGAAATCTACACTTGATCAAGTCTTGTAATGACCGAGTGAAGTCTTCTAACATGAAACCTTACATTCCAATCAGAATTGGAAGGATTGAGCATTACCTTTGTTAATTACGAATCAGCCTCTATAGTGATATGTGTCACATAAGTTTGGAATAATCTGCATAATATAAAGAATACCTGAATAGTAGTTGACATTTTGCTCAATTTGAGCGCTCATTGGAATTTTGATATCTCTCCACAAGATTCCAACCACAAGCTGCCCCACGCAAGTAATGGATAATCTCCATCCATGTTTCATCACTTCTAAAGGGAAAGGGATTTTATTCTGATCATTTGCTGGAATGTTCCAACGACTAGCAATCTCTTCTAGTAGTTGTAACCCAAGATAAAGGATCCTGCTAGAAACAATTTTCAGAATTTTTTGTGTCAAAGAAACATTTGTGTTTGCCTTCATTATGAAAATTCTTCCATTTCTTTCCAACCAAATGTGCCTAACAAAAGCATTCACAAGAAGTTTTCCAACTATTTGAATATCCTTTTTGACTTGGTCTAATCGAAAAAATACAGATTGCATCATCTACACTGGGTTCTCACAGTCAAGAGGGGTCAAATTTAGTTTGGAGAGGAGAGACGTCCAAATTGATTTAGAATATGGGTATTGGATCATTAAGTGTAAATCACTCTCCCATGTAGCATCACATAGAGCACAATTTGAATCACAAGGCACATTCCGTTGGAGAAGAAACTCTTTAGTTTTAAGTCTTCTTTTTAAGAACATCCAAGCACACATTGAATGCTTCTTAATACATCCCTTAAACCATATCCATGAAGGCCATTGAATGTCTTGATCGGTGAATCTGCAAACCATTTTGTAAGCCTATTTTAAAGTAAAATTCCCTTTATCCTCTAAGGTCCAAACAATTTCATCTTAAAATTCACTACATGGTTTGATCTCTTGAGGAATGTTTTGAAAGATTTCCATAAGGGCATTGGAATTTGAAGTAGGAAACCTCCAATTTCCTTCATGAAGAAACCGCTGCACACAAACATCAATTCCAATTCCCATGTCATAAATTCTTCTATCCCCATTGCAGTCTTTGAGTCTTCCACCATTCAACCATGGATCCAGCCAAAGCTTTGTAATATGCCCATTTCCAATCAAGAATTTAATGTGATTCTTTGCAAATGTCTGGAGTTCTAGAATGCTCTTCCATCCCCATGAAGCATGATTTTTAATTGGAACGTACATCCCACAAAGATTTGCCTTTCAAATACCTTGCATTGACCCAAACATTCCAGCAAGCTGTCTTAATATTCCATACTTGCATTAAAAAGGCTGCCTTTGATGTTCCATAGATGGATCTAACGCCTAGACCCCCCATGGATATTGGTTGGCAAATGGAATACCATACAATTGGGTGAATATATCTAGAAGACCAACAATTCCAGAAGAAATCTCTTACCCGACGGTCAATAGCATGCAGAACTGCTTGCGGAAGCATATAAATAGATGCCCAGAAAAGATGAAAGGATGATAGAGTTGATTTGATCAATTAAAACCTTACCAGCATAAGACAAAATTTTAGATTTCCATCCCGTCAACCATTGCTGAATTTTGGAGTGGATAGACTGGCAATTATTGAAGTTCAATCTTTTGGAAGACAGTGGAATCCCTAAATATCTGATTGGAAGTTTTGTGTTTGGCACATTTAAAATTGAGGATATAGCCATTTCATCATCTTGGCAGCAATTTGCAAGGAAGAGTGCACTTTTTGACCAATTAACTCTAGCCCTGTACAGTTCTTGAATTGATCTAGGAAGTGCTTGAGGTTTGCTGCTGCAAAATGAGAGGCTTTGCTGAAAACAATGAGATCATCAGCAAACATCAAATGTGAGATTGTAATATTCCCTTTTACAAAAGGGCAGGGGATTAGATATGAGGCAGCATATTTATCCATCATAATTGAGTATATTCTCTTCCATTAAATGTGATTATTATTATTACAAGCTTTAGAGAAAAAAAATAAGCCAATGCTTTTAAATTTATGCATATAGTGATAAATAGTTGGGCAAAAGTGTCATTTTACTCTAAAAAGTTTTGGTTGTTAGAAGGCACCTGATTTTGGGGACACGAAAGGTATTAAAATGAAAAGGCATGAGCCTGTTTACAAATACTAAAACCGTAGGTGCCTATTTACAAATCCTACAAACCTTAGTGGGGTATAAGCAAAAAGCTCTTTTTAAAATTTTCATCTAACTGTTCATCTTGCATGTCATGTCTTTTATTCATGGGCGATGATCAACTAACCAAATTCTAAGTCTTGGTTGGCTACACGTAATGAGAATTTTATTATTTTCCATCTGACCTTGAGCATATGGTTCACGTACAAGATGAACTATTGTCATAGTCTGACTAGTTGATTTGATTTTTTTTTTTTTTTGTTTTTATTTTTCTATGACCCGTCCCTTGCCACCCCAGCATTCGAACCTTTGGCCTCCAACCCATGGGTTAGCCGATTTTGATGAGCAAGGATTGGGATACATATATAGCCGCACACATAGTATTAACGCTGCAGGAAATTGTGTGGCCCGCATGCCACGGATCCCACGGCAAGTCAAGTAGGGTGGAAGCTTGCAGAGAATGCAATCTCACTTAATGTAAAACTTGATCTGTTCTCACAAATAAAACTCCCAATAGAATCAGTGGAAGTGTGTTTCTTGGCAAAGAAGTCTCTAGTAAGTGTAACTCTTGGATACTCTCCATTCCCATAGGTTAGACAGATGCGAAGAGATCCGTTGGGCTTTCCAATTGCAAGAACGCACATAGATCTCCGACTGTGTGTCGGAGTCTCCATATCTAAATCTGTCAAATGCAAGGGGTGGGAGTTGAATTCAATACCTTGGGGAGCAAACCCAAGGCTCAAACCAACCGAGACATCGCCTTGACGGCTAGTCGATTTGGTTAATGATTTTTGCCAAAAGTTTACATACACTCACCAATGTGCACATTTTCTATGGATTAGTTCATCTTAGCCGTTCATGCCACATGCAATGGAAACGTGTGTGAGAAAGGTGGCCATGGTTGTACATGTTCCATGTTGAAATTGGTCCAACGAAAAGATGAAATCTTTTCTCATACTTAGGGCCTGTTCGGATGCATAAGAAAACAAAAGAAAACAATATTTTATAGAATATAATCTTTCATTTTTTAAAGAAGAAAATCTTGTGCGTTTGGTAACTCAAGAAAAATTTAAAGAAAATATTCTTTTCTTTCAAAAAGTTCAATATTCTCTCTTACAACTCCCCCCTATAGAAAACTTTCTACAAGATAAGAATCTTTTAAAATGACTATTACAAAGTGGTAGAGTAAAGTAAAGATTTTAGTTCACCAATTCCATTATAATGTGTATGATTATATATACGGTAAAGTAAAGTAAAGTAAAAGTAAATCTCACAGGACGGTAAAAGTGTAGTAAAGTAAAGGTGAGATAAAGTACATAGTGAAGTAAAGTGAGAAGGAATGGTAAAGTAGTTTCTTTTCTTTACTTTACTTTATCACATTTTATCGTAGTTTTATATGGTAAGTAAAAAATGACTTGTTTATGGGTGTGGTAAAGTAAAACAAAGATTGATGTCATATCATGGTTAAATGTGAGGTAAAGTAAGGTCAGATGAAGTATGTGGTAAAGTAAACTGGGAGAGAGAGAGAGTTATAAAGTACGTAGTTATTTTTTTATTGACTTTACTTTACTATACTTTACCATGGCTTTATGTGATAAAAGAAAAACAACTTATGGTAAAAACATGAAAGTTAAACTTTACTTTACCACATTACTTTTTTATCTAGATGTGATCAATTACATATAAATTAAAATATTTAATAAAAAGTATTTTTATAATGTAATTTACTTTAATCATAATACCTTCCAACCTGCTCAATTTAAAATCTGTAATATTCTTCAAAAATTGCCAAACAGTAAAAATATTATACTGTTATAATATTGCGTTATTGTATTCTATACTATTTTATTCTTGCAATATTTAAATTTGTAAATATTTTATTCTGTAGACATCCAAACAGGCCCTTAGGGCTTCCTTGGATGCACAAAAAAACATAAGAAAATAATATTTTATAGAATATAATCTTTCATTTTTTAAAGAAGGGAATCTCGTACGTTTGGTGACCAAAGAAAATTTTAAAGAAAATATTTATTTCTTTAAAAAAACTCAATATTCTTTTCTTACAACTCCCCCTTGTAGAAAACATTCTACAAGATAAGAATATTTTAAAATGACAATTAGAAAGTGGTAGAGTAAAGTAAAGATTTTAGTTCAACAAATTCATTATGATGTGTTTATTTACGTATATGGTAAAGTAAACTAAAAGTAAATGTCATGGCACGGTAAAGTTGGGGTATAGTAAAGGTGGGATAAAATATTTGGTAAAGTAAAGTGGGAATGAATGGTAAAGTAGTTTCATTTTCTTTGACTTTACTTATTTTATCATAGTTTTATATGGTAGATAAGAAGTGACTTATTTACAAGTGTGGTAAACTAAAATAAAGATTGATGTCATATAATAGTAAAGGTGAGGTAAAGTAAGGTGAGATGAAGTATGCTGTAAAGCAAAGTGGAAGAGAGAGTTGTAAAGTAGTTGTTTTTTGTATTGACTTGGTTTTACTATACTTTACCATGGTTTTATGTGATAAAAGAAAAGAAACTTAAGGTAAAAACATAGCAGTTGAACTTTACTTTACCATACTACCATTTGATCCAGATATGGTAAATTATATATAAATTAAAACATTCAATAAAAAATTATTCTAATAATGTAATTTACTTTAATTATAGCACCTTCCAAACAACTCAAATTAAAATCTGTAAAATTCCTCAAAAATCGCCAAACAGAAAAAATATTGTAATATTACATTATTCTATTTTATACTATATTATTCTTACAATATTTAAATCTGTAAATATTTTATTCTATAAACATCCAAACGGGCCCTTAGCTGTGACAAAATCCAAAAAGATCAAAACACCACTTGGTATTTTGAATAAAATTTTATGTTGTCTTTTCGTTCACCACTCCAAGACAATCTCAAGAATCTACAAACTCACCCAAGGACAACAAACTTATATTAGAATACAAAATTGATTTTTTTTATAATTTTAATCAATGACTTTGAAACCTAGGAATGATTATACCATATTTTCAACTACATCCTTGCTTCCATCTATATATATGTCCTCATCAAATTCACATTTGTTCACATCTCAATGGTGTTGGATCTTTTAGTGTTCAGGGCAAATAGGATGGCAATGGGTCGGGTTAAATGAATGAGCAACCCGACCCACTGTTTCTAGGATATTTTGGAAATGGTGGGTTCTATGGTTTTTATGTTTTGACCCAAGTTGGGTATGGAGCAGGTGTAGGTTTCGACTCCCCTAACTCCAACATGTTTATGACCTAATTGACCTAATCACATATTTACTGATGAAGTAATATTTAAAACATTTAAAATGGTTAAAATTATTCTAAACCAAAAGCAGAATGTGGGCTCTTATATATCAAACTTGACTCAATCCAGTCATGGGGCCTGGCACAGATGAGTTGGACTGGGTAATGGGTTTATCACAAATGACCCATACCAAACCCAAACTGTTTCTATCGTCACTGGGAACTAGTAAAGGTGCTCCTCTTGAGTAAAGATGGATAGGCCAAGGCACATAACCCCCATAAATAAAAGGATTATACACCGTTCTTTGGAAAGTGCTTTTTGGAAAATTGGGCTCTCAACAGAACTGAATTTTTAATTGAGACATGATCAAGGCCAACCGTTTTGGACCAAAATAGCATTCCTACCCACTGAAAGGGCCAGAAACCACAGGTTGGACTCTCAGCCACGAGCCAATAATCTCAATTAGTATCTAGACAAGAACAAGATGGATTTTTGATGGGCCGAACTTGGTTCTAATTGTAGAAGCCATAGTGAAAAGTAGTTATTATTAGTAAGGATGCAAAAGAGATAGGCCAATGATGGATTCAAACCAGGACTTGATACACAACTGTACACTCGTTTATTCAGGCCAATTTAGGGGCCATACCCATTTTTAGAGATTGGGTCCAACAGGTTGTCACATCCCGGCCTCGAAATTACCTGGCCAAGGGTAATCCCCGAGGTGTGACACGTGTACTCCCGTGAAATGGTACCTGTCTCGGGTAAAGTACCATGTCACGAAGGATAAAATTCACTTTTCTACTTGTGAGACTTGCTCAGTAACACCTGTCACTTACAATTCATAGCGGCACTACACCAAAAATGGGAACCAATAATGGTGGACTAAAACAGACAGTGCCTGTTTCTAATCAGTCTAGGTTTAAGTCCGTCCCAAGTTTGAAAACCGATGCAAGGCAAAAAAAGAAAAAAACACGAGGCCCTTTTTCCATTTTCTCGTAATCGTTCTCGTTCCCTTCTCGTAAATTAGTGTTCCCTCCAACACCTCAATGCACATACTCATTTCACAACAATGAAATCACACGTTTCCACATCAAACGTCTAAAACTCCACAAAGACAACCAAAATATTTTCCAATGCATCTTAGGGTTTAATGAGATACAAATGTTGTTTGAGCTTCCTCCATTTGTTGTTTGAGCTTCCTTGAAAAAGATCTTAGGGTTTGTGACGCCCCAAAGTCCCACATCGATTATAAATAGGAAACTGAATGGGACCCTTACCTTGCATGAGGCCTTGTGATGGGTTAAGGTCCATAAAAAACAAAACCGTGAGGCCTGTGGGCTAAAGCGGACAATATCATGCATGGGTGTAGGGTGGGGTGTTACAAATGGTATCAGAGCCGACTCTCGACTAGTTTGAATGTGGGTCCTTACCATGGTCTGGTGTAAGTGGGCGGGCCAAGAGGGCTGACAGGCTACTACATAGGGACGTGCAGCCCTAAGGGGGGTGGATTGCGACCCCCTTACACCCTTACATTACATGAGGCCTTTTAATGGGTTGAGGCCCATTAGAAACAAAACCGTGAGGCTCGTTGGCCAAAGCGGACAATATCATGTATGCATGTAGGGTGGGGCATTACATCTAGTTTTGGTTAGCATATCTGCAACATCCTTGTAGGTCATGGGTTTCTCCATATTTGTTTGATGACCTGTTTCTGAAAATTAGCCACTTTGCTTGGACAACCTTTGTGAAAACTATTGCAATTGTGCTGCAATCTGGTCAATTCTAACTTCATTTTTTTGGCTAGTTGCAGGTGGATCTCTCTTGTTTGAAGAAGACGGAGTTGTTGGTGAATAGTCATTTGGACCAGTCATTCGTTCCATTAGGAATTGTAGCTGAGTAGCATTTGGTTAATTCTATCTTTTTGCAGTTTTGCCAAAACTTGCATATTCTCAATTGAATTCTCCACTTTGACTGGTTCTTCTGCAATTGTTGGAGCACTAGTTTCCCCAGCCATGAAAACTGAATACTTGCCCAATCCCGTATGAGGTGAGAACCTGCTTTTGAGACTTCGAGTGGTCGGCAAAACATCATCATCGATGTCTCTAAGTACAAGAGAAGACATACCCCTAGTATTTTTACCAACTAGAGGGGCCTCATTGTCTGTAATAAGAGTTAAACGACTCTCAGAAGTGTTTTCCGATTCTTCACCTTTTGCAGGATCCGAATTGCGGGCAATGATTTTGGTAGAACGTCTGCCACGTCGAGTCCCAACCATGCAAACCATAGTAGTATCAGGATCATCTTCTTTAACCACGCATTGTTGAGTCATCTTCCTTTGATTTTTGACTCTGATGATGAGTTAGAGCCTTCTTCTTAATTTGATTGGCCAGACTGGTGGCCAATGTTTGATCACTCCTCCTCACCACCATAGGTACATAATGATTGATGGTGTAGCCCATTCCTTATGGTAGGTGAACCAGTAATGCTAGGATGTCGACTTCATTTTTCTCCTTCTCTTTTGGAAGGTCCTTGAATTGTGCAAGCTCTGCAGCATTTTTGATAGAGAGATGCCGTCGTTTTTTCTTCGAGTGCTTCGCGTGTGCCTTTGGAGGACATGGTGTGGGTCCCACTATGACTGATGCTAGGCGTCACCTTCCATACCTCCTCCCCTCTTTCTGAGTAAGGGGATAGAAGGTATTTTCTTCACGTGATGCGAGGGACGTATCCTGGCAACTTTCTTCTTGAACTTTCGTGGTTTTGGAGACCACGTTATGTAGCAAGGGATTACTTCCTTTTGCTACAATATCTTCCTTTCAAGCGTTTGGCACAAGTCTTTATTCTTATAACCATTTGCTAGTTTAGGGTGGGGGGTATTACTAACCACTTGTACCCTCCTTGACCCCAGTGCTTCTTTAGTGATGCGGAGGCGAGTTGGTGCAGTCTTCTTCAAGTCTTGGCGTTCTTTGAGATAAATACCAAAAGGGTTTTGGGCGTACTCTGACGCCCATGGCTCTTGTGGCACAACCTTTTTGAAGGGCTTTACCACAATTGAAGGAACTCTAGTGGTAGGGGTAGCAGGAGTCATCCGTTGAAAAATAGATATTCGAACTGGAAGTTCAGTTTCAACTCAAGCTTTTTTTTGGCCCTTTGATGTCTTGCTTTCTTGAATCAACACCTTGAAAAGGCGCTCTTTGGTTTCATCAAAAGTGATGATGAGAGAGCTTATGTTTGATCTGCAAAAGAATTAGAGACTTGTAATGAGTAATTAATAGGAGAGCATATTTATTTTCTCAATCCTATATCAGTCTATTTCATTTTATATTTCAATGCTTTCATGTACATGCTACCAATAAACGGGGTCGCATTTCGGTACAACAAACATAACCCCAAAATTGGTGAGAATGATTTGTGACCCAACCATATTCATAGTGATGTATTTGGCTTTTGACCGACATACACTAATGAACTGATTAACTGGGATTTCGACAAGTTTCATAGGCCATAAGCAAGGCAATAAATGCTCACTAACGACCAAGAGAAACTGACTTGTATGTGTAAAAAAAAAAAAAAAAAAAAAAAAGATTGACTGATATGGACATATAGATTGAGCTAACTTTATAAAAAAAAAAAAAAAGAAGTCAACTAGCCATATTATTTTGTGACATATTTTAATTTGTCACTATTTTTTTTTCTTTAACTCTCCATTCAGTAATGTTTAGGAGAGTTCTGGGTTCGGTGTAGTGAATATTCATCCAGCACACATGCTCATACTTTCACAACGAGATGTCCTAGAAAAGAAAAAAAAATAAAAATAAATGTAGTCTAGCGGCCACTTTTCCCATGGACTGGCCGATGAAGGTTGCTGGTACTAGTCGCTGAGTGTCAAGCACTTCAGGCTGACCGCGCTAACTTTGTCGTGATTATGTATTGTGATCGCCAGGCACTCTGTGCTTTGGGTGCGGAATCCACCGGCTGCGAGACTTTGTCAATCGCTATGGCCGCTTTTGGGATGTGATAACACCAAAGACATTGGCTGTGAAATTCTGAATGTTAGATTCGTTATAACGGCCGTTGGACACGGACAACAAGATGTGACTGACCCGGCAACACCATATTTTATGGCCACTGGTGGTGTATATTGGCCGCCGAACCCTCCTTGTAATGACCGCTGGGCATCGTGCATCTTCTCCACTTCGCCTCTGTCAGACATCATCTGATCTGTTCTTTCTTCTCTTTTTTTTTTAGAACAGCAGCAACAGTCCAGGTTTTCTTTCTCCCTTCAAACTTTCCCAAGTATTTTGACCAATAAGGCATCACTGAGAAGATGTGAACGATAGTTTCTCACAGGTGGCGCCAATCTTCTGCTTTGTTCAAAAAAAAAAATATGTTGGAGATGCTTTTATTCATTCTTGAATTTTACATAAAGATGTGAAGACGACCTGCATATGTATTTGGATGTGCTCACCCTTTGAGTGCAGGTTGTTTACAGATTTTCTATAATAACCTGGGCCAGGTTAGGCCTAGATTTGTTCAACCCATGAGGAATGGGTTGGGTTGGGTTGTATTAGTTATTCTAGCCTGTTTATAACCCATTAGTAACCCCTTTGTTGTTGTTAGGCGTTAGAACGATACCTCCTTGGGAGGATGATTCCGTTTGGGTACCCAGGGGGATTTTCCCAAAGGATAGAGATCTGAGTTCATCCCAAAGTTAACGAACTCTTTTCTCATTTTTGGTTAAAGAGGAGAGGAGAGAAAAGAGTACAGAAGGATTTTTCTTGGAAAGCAACAAAGAGGAATCGCAGGGAGAAAGAGGCCAGAAGATCTAGTGGATGCAATACTCAAGACCTCATATCAACCATGTCACAATCTGCTACATTGGGAGGTGAGTAATATTTTTGAATATATAGAGAGTTATGGCTTGCTGTTTGTTTTGTTAACCAAAATCTGGACACTGAGAAGCCTTGGAAATCTCATTCTCTAAATGGTATGAGGATCTGGTGGGTTTGGCCAGAATTTATAACCCTCAGAGCATGGGTCTCAGATGTACCACAATCTGAAGGTAGAAATTGAATAATTACTTGGTTAGATATGATGATGGAGTCCTGTTGGTTAAGAAAACACCAAAGTAATATTCCATACAAAAAGAGAAGCAGGTCCAATGTAGATCCAAGGCAACAAGATGGATTCTGCATAACCAGATCGACGTAAACGGATTCTGTCAACGGGGATAATGGGACCATGGGGCCCACTTGATCACAGATCTGGCCCAGGGATCTGAGAGTGGACCCTTGGGCAACCACAATGATCATGGACCCACTTGGAATGAGCCCCATCTGGTACCTGTCTAGACATCTGAAACCTCTGCATCGGTAGTTTTGGTGATTTCTTGGTTTATTGGAAGTTTGGGTTGTGGGACCCACTGAGTCACCTTATCAGAGATCAATACCAACCATCTGACCGGACCCTGATGGGCGACCAAGATTGGCTTGGATCTATGTGGACCTGGCCGCCAGGGACCCACCATCTCATTACCCCAAAAGTGTTGGGCATGAGACCCATTATATGGGAGTGACGAATAGTGCAAAGCACTGTATCGGCACCCCTCGTTTTCTTTTAAGATGCCGTGTTGTTATGTTTCAATATAGACCCTGGTTATTCCCAAAATTACCCCAAGACTCCTTTTATGATTATTATGTACAGAAATTTCCATTTAAACCCTAGATTACCTCAAAATCTGTAAACTGATTGTATACCATCACAGATTCTATTTATGGTTCTGAAACTTTAGTATAGGCCCTAATTAATTGTATAACTTAAAGTTGCATACTATGGGTGTATGTTTATGGAACCTAAACCATGGTACATGATTATGAAACAAATATCCAAGGCAACAGGACCTTTCTTTAACTGACAGAAATTCCTTATATATGATTACACTTATAATGAAGACTTAGAACTTAAAGATATAAAAGTAGTGCCATATAGGAGGGTACCAAATTTTGAATTAGAGTGGGGCGTTTATAAACCCGATTATGTGGAACTAGCCCTATATCAAAATAATTAGTGTATATATCTCTATGATAGTTCTACTGCATGCATAATAAATATAAAAGAACTAATGAGCACTTTCCAAAAAATTTAGAGTATTTTAATATGAACATTATACAAGACAGTGATATTTTATTTGAAATATCAGTGAGCACACTTACTCTATTTATTGATTGATTATTGAGCCCCTTCTGGGCATGGAGGGATAAGGTTGGACAGGGACTGAATCAATGATTATTGAACCAATCTCCTAAGGAGAGTTTTGATTAACTTATGGAAAGGACTCTCTTATTGGAAGGGACTGAAACACTGAAACTCTTATGATAGAGTTTTACTGTATTATAAGGACCCATATTTGGGGATACTGAACTTGCAGTGCTAAGAGATGAATGTGAAATCTCATAAGATAACTAAGAAATTCTATAAGACATCTATTATCATCTTCTCGTCATTTTAATCATTGAATTATGTTGTTAAGTGACTCGTGTATTTAGAATATTGCTCACTAGTTTTCTAATAAGTGGTTTGCCCCACTTCAGGTACGGATCACTTGGGGGAGCTTGGCAATGATGAAGATCAGCCATTGGATTTCAATTTGCGTGGCCGATGAGAGAGAATCACAATCGTATTGAAAATGATATTTAGAATTTTAGAGATAGATTACTCCTTTCAATAATGGTGAAGTTGGTTTCTTTATGAGTTAGAAATTATTTGTTATTGGACTTGTTATCATTTCTAGTCTGTCTTAATTGATATTTTAAATAAATGAAAAGTATAGCTCAGTTCTTTGAAATAATTTGATTTATGTAATGACCTTGACATACTTTAAGTAATGTTGCGGAACCTGATGAGCTCCGGGTTTCGGGGCGTTATGTTTTCATAAAACCTCCTCGTTAGGCTTAAGAGATCAAATACGCGGGAATTAAAAAATGAAAGAAAAAAAAAGAAGAAACTGTTGCCTTCGAGGGTTTGCTTGAGACGAAATTGGAGAAGTCTGCAACATAGCTCCCTTCGCCAATCTTTGTAATTCAACACCATTTTGGGAAAGAAGGATTAGCAAAGATGCCTGCTTCAAAACAATAGAGACAATCTTTGTCCTTCTTCTATGGAGAGAGGAACAAATGTTGGTTTTCAGAAACTATCACCCAAATCTAGAGAATGCTTGCTATTGCTTGACTCGCACCTTGAGAATGGAAGGAGGAAAGTCTCAAAAATGGCAAAGTTTCTCAGTCTTTTCGCACTGGATCTCCCGGGGCATTGCTGCCCTCATAAGTCTTCATTTTATAGCCTTTTGAGGAGCCATAACTGTCGGAAATCATGGAGGAGTGGAGGCGATTTTTAAGGACTGCAATTGATGGGACTCATAACCTTTCCTTTTTTGCAGGTCCAGCAGCCGTTAGAAAGTGTAATTGGCCAGAGATTATGGGTAATCGTGGGTGATAACTACGTGACAGCCATGAGAGAAGAAGTTCGGCGACTACTGTTTGGAGTTTTTATAATGTCCTGCGGTTAATATCTAGATGAAGTTTAGTAGACGCATCATTGAGCCGAGTAGCCAGTCCCTTGAAGATTGAGGCAGCCGGTAAACTTTATAGACAGTGGCCACTGGGATCCTTTTCCTATGGCCGGCCAGACTCCAGCGGTCAGAAAAATGACCTCCTATATGAAAAATGAGTACTTTGTCCTAGGAATTGTTATACATGGACAAATAAACTTTTTGTGTGCCAACACACGTGCAATAATAAGTGATGGTGGAGCTAATTTCTGTAACTGCACAATTGAGGCCTTGTTTCGAAAATATGAAATTACACATAAAGTGGCCACCCCTTATCACCTACAAACAAGTGGCCAAGTGGAGGTATTGAATCAGGAAATCAAAAGAATATTAGAGACAACTGTAAACCCAAATCTCAAAGATTAGTCTCTTAGACTTACCGATGCGTTATGGGCATACAAGACAATATTTAAAACTCCAATATGAATGCCACCTTTCAGATTGGTCTATGGAAAAGGATGCCACCTTATGGTGGAATTAGAGCATAAAGAATACTGGGCAATTAAACAGTTTCACTTTGATATGGCGAATGCTGGGACTGAGAGGAAATTTCAATTAAATGAATTGGAAGATATTCGTAACGATGCATATAAAAATGCTTGAATTTATAAGGAATAGACAAAATTCTGTCATGATAAACATATCTTAATGAAAACATTTTATCCATCACAAAAGGTCATTCTTTGTAATTCTATACCTCATCTCTTACCGGGTAAATTGAGAACAAGATGGAGAGGTCCCTACATTGTGAAACAAGTTTTTCCATATGGGATAGTAGAGTTGGAAAACCCAATGAATGGTGAGCTTTTAAAAGTTAATGGACAAAGAGTAAGACCATTCTTGGAGGCCATTGTGCCACATGATGAAGTCATACCTCTGGTAAATCCTGAGCTTATGGCATTTTCTTTTTACCTATTTTTTTTTTATTTATGTCAAGTGAATCATGCTATTCCAAAAGCCTATGACACATGTTCTTTAATTTTTTATTTGAAAAGATACTTATGCTTTCCTGTACTATTCAATAGGCATTTACTTAACATATAGTCTTGAGTATCTCATGAATTTACTTGCACGCTGAAACCAATGTCTACTCTCTTTCGGGGCTTGCAGAGAAAAGAACAAAAGAGAAGAAAGGTCTAATGAGTCTCAGAAGGCTAATGAGGCTGTTACAAAATGCATGGGAGAATTTAAGTATGCGAGTCTATGAGCGTATGAAGCTAGTGGCTTCAACCGTACCAAGTATATTTTTGTGAAGCAGAACAGATACTCTCAAGTTTGAGGCAGAATGGAGGCTCTAAACGAGGTGTATTACATTGGGATAAAAAATACCTCAGATGTATTCAGATGCAATTTTGCTTATTCCTTCTTTTTAATCCTTGTCATATTTCCTTTTTAATTGTATCGCTAATCTTCTTATTCACATTCTGCAAAAATCTCTGGACCCATCTCAGTTTTATTAGGGTCTCCATGATTATTGAATGTCCTTTTTTAGCTCAAGATGCTGTTAGCTGAATATATCATGTGTTGCCTTAGCTAAATCATCTTGAATATTGACTTTATACATTCAAATATACTCATAATTTCAAATCATGCCTAGAAAACTAGCATGCATTGCTTCTTGAACTGAGATTTTGAGGGGCGACCAGCTGGGACAATTGTAGTTTTATTCTACAATTGGAGTTGCAAGAGCAGTCTGAAAATAGTGAGACCAAATTCCATGCATGAATCCTTCCCAAAGATGATAACACTCTAAGGGTCATGTAAATGACCATAGGTATTAAAAGGGCCATCAACTATGCTAATATCATGTCACGACCCTCTCCCGAGATTTGATCACATCCGAGCTAATTTCTGTGTCGCAACAGCACGTACTCCTGTGAACTCCAAATTAACTGTAGTTAAAACGAAATCCATAAGAGACATATACACTTCACGCGTGTGAGACATACAATTAATATCTGTCAATACACATTTTTGCGGAAAACATATACAATGATATCATACTCCAATGTACACATTTACAAATGTACAACTATAAAAATCATTTTTACATGAACAAAGTTCTCATTTATCCTACTCAAGTCATCCAACTGCATGTTTAAAATACAAGGCATGATGACATCTATTAAACGTTTTTAAAAAAATCATTTCCAAAAGATTCCCATCACATTTTTGCACTCGAACTTCAGTTGGGTGGGCCTGAGAACGCATCCTCTTGTAGAGCCTCATTGTTGCCACACAAACCTCATAAGGGTCTTGTATGCCAGTTTGTATATCATACCTATCACATGAAAACTCAAGTATCTTTCATAAACAAAACTATAGCTGCATTACTGAAAACTTTCTAGGGAGATGCCACCTTCTATGACATGAAATGTGGAGCCCACTTGGGTCATTTAGGTTTGAAAGAGACCATGTGTATGTGTGTATATGTACGTACGTTTGTGTATGTGTGTATGTATTGGTAGAGTAAAATTTTATTGCACAAAACAGACATGCTACACAGGTTTGACCTTTTTAGCAAGCGAATCCGGGAAACTATCAGACCACACATTATCATTGGAACACCAAAAACCCAATTTAACTAAGAGACCATGTAGATGGTATATCAAGCTTCTCTCAATCCAAAATCTCTAGGGTGATTGAAATATGATTAAATTCTATCAAGCAAAATCTACATGCTCCTCTCCACATCCTACCCACCAAGGCGCATTAATTAGTGGTGGAACAAATCAGGATAGAGTAGGCTCCATAATGTTCTTCGACTTGAACCCAAACTACAAAAAATGGACCTGTAATCAAATCGTTTCAGGGTTACAGGAGCCCTACTGCATTGACCTGTATTTAAATTGAAGACCTGAATCTAGACTCGAATAAAGGGCGTACATCTAGATCCAAATCAAGGCCCAACCTACATGTGTACCAGATGTAATAGATTTTTTTTTTTTTGGTAGAAGATGTAATAGATTTAGTTACACTTAATTAATATGCTCAGTATACATCTGAGTCCATTCCCAACCCAATTTGCATGTCGGTAAGCTTGGGCCTGGGCCATCAAAAACCTTTAGCCTTCTGATTTAGGTTCAACTAAGGATCCATCGAAATATTTGTGATTGGAGGTCATGGCAACCATAAGGTGATTGGAATTAGATGAAACTTCACTTTGTCCCCCTTCACATGTCCCATTCACACCTCAAATTCCAAGTAGGTTCTACACTTGCATCTCATGTGTGTCTAATGTAAGTTACATCTTGCTAGAATATTATATACGTCCAGATGCATGCACAAAGAACTTATTACCCCAAATAAGCTTGTGCTAGGTACTTGTGTGAGTTGCTAAGCTTGCATGATTTCATCAATGGAGGGTATTTGGCAGCGTCTCTAAAAGAGGTAAATCCACAGGATAAGCTCTCAATGAGAATATATATTAACCTTATACTAGATACATATGATTTGTGAATAATACAAATAATCATGGTTTGTATATGAATATTAAACTGGTCAGCAAAGTGAGCACATCATATGGTGAAACACACGGGCATGTTTGTGTGAGTTTTCCATGTTTTTATTTAGACTATGATCTCATTTCCTTACTATATTTTCTGGAGTTTCAATTTCTGTTCTTTGGTACTAGGAAACATTTTCTAAGGTGAAATGTGTTTCGACATCTTCTGTAAGGTTTTAAAAATAGTTATCAGTCTATTTGGTCTTTATAACTTGCTTTTTATGAAAATTACAAAAATAGAGCTTTTGCTCTAGGAAGTGAAAATCATGAAAAATGTAAACCTGGAATAACAAAAAATCATTCCCTTTATGAACAATTTTGTGCATGACAATTTTCTAGTGCAACTTATTTTAAAGGTGATTGCTTTTCCTACAAAAATTGAAACTGAAAGTTTCATATTTTTTTTAAGGTTTTACTTTGTATGGTTTTGCCGATCTGTGTAATTCCTCTACCTCTTAATCAAATATGCTTTTCACAAAATCTGCAGAAAATGCTTAAAATAACTAAAAGTACTAACACAGAACAAAAAAAAAAAAAAAAAAAAAAATCATTCTTTGCAATAAACCATTTTCATTTTCTGTGAAAAATACCCACACAAACACACTATACGTAGGAAATCGTATAGCCCACATGCCACGGATCCCACATCAAATCAAGCATGGCTGATGCCAACAGAGAATACAATCCCACATAATGTAAGACTTGATCTGGTCTTACTAGGGTTTCTTGGCGAAGAAGTCTCTAGTAAGTGTAACTCTCTAAGACTTGTCTATATAAGATTAGGAAGTTCCACAGATCTCTTCGCCTATTGTCTCTTCTATGGAATGGATTACTCCTAACCCTTGTGACTCTTTGGAACTTGCCTATATAAGATAGGGAGCCCTAGGGTTGTGATTAATCATTCTCATAGAAAAGACAAGAGCGAAAAGATCCGCAGAGCTTCCCAATAGCCGGAACGTACATAGATCTCCGACCGCGTGTCGGAATCTCTGCATTCAAATCCATCAATTGGTATCAAAGCTTGGTACCGTGCATTTCGATAGTTTGAATCACAAAGTTACTGTTTAAATTGATCTAGATCTAAAGTTTTCATTGAAAACCAAGCCTTTTTTTGTTCCTCTGCGAACCCAAGTCGAGAGGAAGAAGACGACTTCATCTCACAGTTTTACTTCTTTGAGTCGCCTCAGCTCTCGCGTGTCATCTGGGAAAGTATTGCTTACTGTTCCTTTGGGTGAAAACCAGGACCATAAAACCCTTGGGTTCCGTGCATTGGAAAGAGAAGTGAAGCCCAGCATCTTTTGCCTTTTCCATTCAATTTTGGCACATACTTCGTCTCTCGGGACGCGTACGTCATTGCAACACTTAAAGCAGGTCTTGTTTTATTTTGGTTTTTCTCATCACGCCTCGGGTTGTGTGCATCATTGGAATTAGTTTTTGGAATTAGACTCCACGACAGCACTGCAACGTGCATTGGAGAGTCAAACCTACGGGTACAGTAGTGACATTAGCGTGGCGCAGAAGACGACGTGAGCTGACGCAAGTGGCCTCAATCTCCGGTCAACCATCAACTCTTACTAGCCATAACTTGCTCATTCGGACTTCGATCGACGAACGGTTTGGTTTTGCGGAATCCTTGCGAACAGATCTACGCAATTGCAGTAAAAGGAAGACAATCCAGTTGTAGAAAAAGGGTGATTTTTCTCCTTTAACAGTTAGTGGCATATGAACCTTTTTTTTTTTAATTTAGTAAATATGTCTTCCAAATCAGCATTGCATGATCTTACTAAGGCTGATTTTCTTAACAGCAAGAACTTAGTCGTGCGGAAGCGTTGGATGGATGCATTTCTGCACTTTAACGGATTAACATATGTGATTGAATCTGATCCGATCTCCAAACCCGCCGATGATGCCCCTAAGGAAGATCATGATGTATATGAATAATGGGTATTTGATAATAAATCAGTGAAGCATCTTCTGATCGAATTCATATCCAGTGATTTGGTAAAGCAGTTTGAGCACTTTAACACTGCTAAAGAAATCTATGACTAAGTTATGGACAAATATGATGAAACATCCAAATCCCATTTAATGGAGGCATTCAGCGCATATGTTAACTATAAGATTCCAGAGGGATCATCTATAAGAGATCACATTGATCAAATAGCGGTTTGATATGGTAACCTAGCTACCTTGGGGAAGGAAATGGATGAAGATTTGCAAATTAGTACTTACTGATGAGTCTTCCACTATTGTGGGAGTATGTGTCTCAGACCCTTAGCCTCCAAAAGGGTGTAACCCTCAGTGAGGTTGAAGCTAGATTGCTTGTTGAAGGATAAAGGCTGGCTACCTGCAGTGTAACACCTACAAACTCTGTCATGATTGCTAAAACTAAGAATATTAACAGTGCGTTAACCGTCAATATGAAAAATAAAAGGAAATTCAAAGGCAATAAAAAACGGAAATGGCCTAAGAATGGTTTTTGATTTAACTGCGGGAAGCCTGCACACTTTAGTTCTCAATGCAGAAAGAAAATGGGTGAGAGGAGCCAGCAAGGTAAAGTGACCAAAGAACACATTGATTATGTTGCGATGGTTACAGAGTTCACGATGGTGGTCACCAATGACAAGAACTGGTGGATTGACTCAGGAGCCTCCAGGCACATATCAAGAACCAAGGCTGGATTTGTCGAATTCAAAGAGATGAAACCGGGGGATCAGAGTGTTTACATGGGGAATGAAATATTTTGTGATGTGTTGGGTGTAGGGAAAGTCAAAATTCCCTTACCAACTGGAAAATCCATATATCTCTCCGATGTTTTCTTTGCTCCAGCTATCGGGAGGAGTGTCATCTCTGTGAGCCAGTTGGTTATAAATGGATTCGAAATTAGATTTAAAAATAAAGAGGTTACAATTGGCATGCGCGGTCAAGTTTTAGTCAATAGTTTTCTTTCGGATAAATTGTATTTGTTGGACACTCGTAATGATGAAATAAATTCTAGTTCCCATTATTTTGTGTGTGTGAATGTGTGTATGGATGGTTTGGCAATGTTATGGCATATGAGATTATGGCACATTAACAAAAACATAATTAGTAGAATGATTAGGGATGGACACTTACCAGATTTAGGTAAAGTGGAGTACGCTATATGTGAACCATGTCTAATTGGAAAAATGGTTAAGAAACAATTTCCAAAAGGATCTAGAAGTTTAGAAATATTAACCATAATTCATTCTGATATTTGAGGACCATTGAATGTACAAAATAGAATAGGAGAGGACTATTTTATCACATTTACTGATGACTACAACAGATATAATTGTGTACCTTATCAAACACAAACACGAGGCCTTAAAAATATTTTAAATATATGCTACTAAGGTCCAAAATCAAAAGGGCAAGAAAATAAAATTGATTAGATCCGATTGGGAGGGTGAATATACCTCGAAACCGTTCAAAGAATACTGTGCACGTGAGGGAATCATTCGTGAATATTCGATTCCATATACCCCACAATGCCGTGGCTGAGAGGAGGAATAGGACCTTAATGGATATGGTAAGGTCAACGATCAGCCAGTGAGACTTCCGCTGTATTTGTGGGGAGAAGCATTAAACACAGAACAATATATCTTGAACAGAGTACCCTAAAAAAGTGTGCCCAAGACCTCGTATGAATTATGGACTAGTGCTAAATCAAAATTAGAACATGTGAGAGTTTAGGGCTACCATGTACTTGTCCTGCTACCATCACAGGAAATATATAAACTGCAAGCAAAAACGAGGAAAAATTGTTCTTTCGTTGGCTACCCAATAAATTCTAAAGGATATCGTGTGTACGATCACGATAATAGGATAATCATGGAATGTCGAGATGTGTCTTTCCTTAAGGATCCTATGGTCAATCATAGAGTAAAACCACAGTGTGTGGAATTATTTGAAATCTCTAAGGGCAAGGGGGGTTCAAGCAAGTGAGGGTTCCGACGAAGAGGGCGTTGGACATAGAGTTCCTAGCAAAAGCCCACTTGAGGTGATTAAACAACCCGATGAGCCGATTGGCAGGCCGAATCGGGCGAAGAAGAAACAACCGGCATATCTAGATGATTATTGCGGTTTATTGGAAACCATGCAAGATTTGGATCCGAACTCCTACTCTCAAGCAATCAAAGTGCAGGATGCTCAGTATTGGTTAGAGGCTATGAGAGAGGAGATAAAATCAATTGAAAAGAACCAAGTATGGAAATTGGTTGATCTTCCAAAAGATCGAAAAGCCATTGGATGTAAATGGGTTCTTAGAAAGAAACTAGAGTCAAATGGATCCTTAGATAAATATAAAGCACGGCTAGTAGCTAAGGGATTCACACAAGTGGAAGGAATAGATTACGAGGAGACATTTTCTCCTGTCATAAAATTCCAATCCATACGAACGTTAGGGCCATTGGTAGCATGTCGTGACCTTGAATTGCACAAGATGGATGTGAAAACCGCATTCTTGAATGGCGTATTAGAAGAAGAAATTTATATGAAACAACCCGAGGGGTTTGTGGTGCAAGGTTACGAGGACAAAGTGTACAAGCTTAATAGGGCATTGTATGGATTAAAACAAGCATCAAGACAATGGTATAGAAAATTTCATCAAGCCATAAGTGAAATAGGATTTGTTCCCAATGAAGTAGACACATGTTTCTATATTAAACGCAGTGGGAGTAGTTACTTATATTTGTCATTATATGTGGATGACATTTTGATCGCTGGTGAAAAATTGGAAACTGTAAATAAAATCAAACAATGGTTAAAGTCAAAATTCAAGATGAAAGACATGGGTGAGGCAGAGTATGTCCTTGGCATTCAAATAACCCGTGATCATCCGAATAGG
Organism: Persea americana; assembly: GCA_029852735.1. Classification (NCBI taxonomy): domain Eukaryota; kingdom Viridiplantae; phylum Streptophyta; class Magnoliopsida; order Laurales; family Lauraceae; genus Persea; species Persea americana. The sequence goes on along the minus strand of CM056818.1, from coordinate 26,557,515 downwards.
CTATTAACTTTATCACAGGGATCCTATTTGGAAACTATGTTGAAACGGTTTGATATGGCTATGTGTAAACCAATTGACACTCCCATTTGCAAGAGCATAAAATTGTCAAGTGATTAGGGACCCACAAATGAGCAGGATAAGGAAGTAATGAGAATGAAACCTTATGCTCAAATTGTGGGCAGCATCATGTATGCGACGTTGTGTATGAGACCAGACCTCGCATTTGTTGTGGGTCTCGAAAGCAAATTCCTAAGTAACCCATGATTACAACATTAATGTGCAGTTAAGAGGATTTTGCGGTACATCAAAGGGATAGTGAATCTTCGCCTATGTTATCAAGGTGAAGTCCCAGAACTGCGTGGCTGCTCAGATGCAGATTGGGCCAGTGATTTAGACCAGAAAAGTCAATAATCGGCTATGTGTTTACCCTCGAAGGAGGTGCAGTTTCTTGAGGTAGTAAGAAAAAGACCTCTACGGCTATGTTAACAGGCGAAGTAGAGTATATAGCTTGTAGTACTACAATCCAGGTTGCTCTTTGGTTAAAATATTCCCTAATTGATTTGGAGATAATTGGGGAAAAAGAGCCTGTCCTAATGAACATATATAGCACATCTGCTATATCCATGGTGAATGAGCAAAAGTTCAACAGCCGATCAAAACATGTTGAGATAAAGTATCACTTCATCAGAGAGAAGGCTGAAAATAATGATATGTCAATTTCTTATGTGCCTTCAAAGAAATTGATGGCTGATGCTCTCACTAAGGCTTTGCCTGTAGAGGTTTTTGTAAGGCATGTGATGTGTATGGGACTGAGATATGTTTGATGTACGTGACATTCGTGCCAAGTGAGAGATTGTAGGAAATCACGTGGCCCACATGCCACGGGTCCCGCGTCAGTTCAAGTAGAGTTGATGCCAACAGAGAATACAATACCACATAATGTTAAGACTTGATCTGGTTCCACTAATAAGACTCCTAATAGGATTAGTGGATGTGAGTTTCTTGGCGAAGAAGTCTCTAGTAAGTGTGACTCTTTGGGACTTGTCTATATAAGATAGGGAGCCCTAGGGTTGGGATTAATCCATCCCATAGGAGAGACAAGAGGCGAAGAGATCCGCGGAGCTTCCTAATTGCCGAAACGCACATAGATCTTCGGCCGCGTGTCAGAGTCTCCGCGTCCAAATCCATCACCCTAGTGTGCCATGAAGGATTAAATTTATCCTCAATAAACAAACAGATTGTCTAGAAATTTTAGTCCAACTATCCATTTAGAAGGCCCTTGATATAGTGGCTGAGATCATCATAGGGAAATGGAATTTTCTCACATCAACAATCTTCACTTCACACTTGCAGACCTCCTGCCACATGGAATAGTTATGCATCCAAGCAAGCCCCATAACTTTATTCTCACCATAATGAAAGAGCAAGTGCTTTTATCTACTTAGCTTAAAATTAGATTTCTCAACATGGCTTTATTTAAAGTAGGGGGTGCTACTTAACCTGAACCTAACCTGAATTGTAAATCTCCCACAAAGTGCAATTTGGGTTGACTTGTGGATTGGTCAGATTCTCAAGTATTTTGGTTTGCTTTGCTTTTCAGAGTGTCTAAAACTTAGAATATACATATGCATCTTATATATTATGGTGTATACGCTATAGATCTACAATGTACACACATATGCTTGTATATAAGTTAGGGACCTAGGTCAAATTTGGGCACCAGAGGTCTGACCACAAACCCAACCCGAAGCCCATGTAGGTTCCAAAATCCAGGCCTTGACTGACCATAACTATGAACAAGCCCAACCCAAGTTCACTTCAGGCCGAGTCAGGCAATGAAGTTGGGGTTTGGTTTGACCCAAAGTTGCAGCCCTTAGTCTAAACATAACTAGCTTCATCCAAGAACCACTCCTTACCCCACTGGTAAGGAGTTGGGGTTCTTACTAGGGAGGTCTAGGGTTCAACCCCCACCTCCTCTACTATATATTCCTGCATGTGTATATGCGGGCTTTCTTTCCACTTCGGCGGGCTTCCTTCCCAGGTGTACCGGGCTCTATAAAAATTAAAAAATAATAATAATAAAGCTGGGGTACAAAAAAAAAAAAAGAAAACTAGCTTCATCCAAACAGTACCTAATCAAGTGTGCAGGATATTCGAGCCCTAAGCACTCAAGGTCTCGATCTAAACCATGACCAACAAGGATCCATACTTTACCTTCCTTCATCCGAATCGTCCACATTGGCTCTTCATTGCAAAGAAAGTCCTGAATCTTATTTCTGACTTGCTTCAATGGCATCGCCTCCTTCAAGTGTTCTACTCTGATCCCAATCATGTCATACCTGTTTGTAATTATTTTTTTTTTGCAATCGCATTAAGAATTCAGGATTGTCTTTTTGCACTGATTTGGAAATCAGTAGAAAGTAATCTAATATTTACCAAAATGAAGAAGAAAACTCAACAGCCAAACAATATTCAAGTTTCAGGTCTAGTGTGTTAGAAATCGTGAGGCCCATATGCCACTTGTCCACGTGTCTGATTAAGCATTGACTAAAGCCAAAGAGTCAGTCTCCTAATTGAAGTTTTAATTCATGTCCTTAGGAGAAAACAGCTCTTTAGTCGTTACTAGAGTGGTAAGGAGTGGTGGCTCCCACCAGGTTGCATAGGGTTTGAAGCTTAGGTACACCACCTCTTTGCGCGAGTGCAGGCTCTCTTCCCACTTATGTGAGCTCTCTTCCAGTTTGTGTGAGCGCTCTCTCTTGGGTTCCACACCCCTTGGCTGGGGTACCAAAAAAAAGGGGGGAAATTAGCCAAAAGTCCTTCAGCACGGTCTTGTAAGGCATCAAGTCCATCAACTTTTCCTCTGAGGCCTATAGTCCATACAGCTAGACACGTTTTGGCAAGAGGTCCCTAGATACGCCACATCAGACATTTTCATGACTGATTTGCCTTTTCAACTGTTTAGGCATAACATTTTAAATTTTTAAAATTTAAATCTTCCATTCTCACTCATTCTAGGGCAACGTAAAACCCTAAAGTCTTCTTTGATCGATTGGAGAGAAACTAGTTCGACTCGGTACTTCTCGGTTTCTATTTGTGCAATAACTCTCCGAAGAAGACGAAAAGAGTTGCAGAGGAGATCTCTGGTGAGCCACATGGACTCGTTGGAGTCGGATAAGAGAGAAGAAGTCTAGGTTCTCTGTTTTGTAGAGTTCCAAGTGCTTATCTCAAGGGTTATAGAGTTCCATCGCATCTCTCTTGTCTCGGTTTGCATGATCAAAAGCACATGACCTTTTCTCCCATGATCTTGACAAGTGGCAGATAGGGAAAGAGATAGGAGAGAAGTTGGCTTGATTCAAGCCAAGCTACCGGACGAAGATAGAAAAAGGGGAAGAGGACGAATGAGCTTTTACATGTGGTCGCCTGTGATGCTCAGTATCCCCTCGGTTCGTATGCCAGCAAAATGGGCTTTCCTCTGCAGGTTAGGTCAAGCGTGACCCAACTTGAGTTTTTGGAAATTTTATTTGAGTTTTTGGTAATATACCTGAGTTTCTGACAAATTTATCTTAGTTTTTGGTAAATTTATCTGTGTTTTTGAACAAATTTCTTTGTGTTTTTGGTAAATTTATCTGAATTTTTGGTAAATTTATCTAAGAGGATCTGGTAGGCGTTGAGCAAGTTCTGAAGCAAAACCCAAATCGAAGAAAGAACACCCATTTGGGTCTGTTCCAAAGCCAAGTTCAGTTTGGGCTAGGTCTAACCCGCCCAGCCTAGCCCAGAAGCCCAGCGCAGTGCAGTCCTATTTTTGTAACGTGCGCTAGGGGTTTATCTCGATTTTTGTCAAATTCAACTTAGTTTTATTGAATTTAACTGAGTTTTTATCAAATTTATCTTAGTTTCTCTCAAATTTATTTGAGTTTTTGACAAATTTATCTTGGTTCTTAGCAAATTTCTCTTAGTTTTTGGCAAATTTATTCGAGTTTTTTGCAAATTTATCTCCATTTTGAAAATTTTCACAGAGTTTGTGAACAAATCTTTCTGTTTTTTTGGAAACTTTATTTAACTTTTTTTAAAAATTTATTTGAGTTTTTGGAAAATCTACTTGAGTTTTTTGCAAAATTTATTTGCATTTCTTGAAATCTATTTGTGTTTTTGAATTTTATTTGTGCTTTTGAAATTTATTTGGATCTTTTGAAGTTTATTTGCATTTTTCTAAATTTCTCTATGTTCTTTTAAGATTTATTTCGTTTTTTTAAATTATTGCATTTTTTGAAATTTATTTGCGTTCTTTTGAAATTTATTTGCATTTTTTGAAATTTGTTTGTGTTTTTTTAGAATTTATTTGAAAATCTCATTATTGGTGTTTCATTAATCATGGCCAATTAAATGGTAGTTGACCATTATTTATGGCATATCCTACTAATCAAGAGATATGATTTAAAGAAAGGGTAAATTAGACATTTTAGGTCTACAAATTTGGAAAAATGACCTACCACACTATGAAAAAAGATTGTGGATCTAAGGCAATAAATTGAAATGTTCAGGGACCTCGCTGAATGCTCCAAAAAAAAAAATTCCCTGTCCTCGGGAGAGTTTGGAATAAGATCCAAACTCTATTTGGTGGTGAGGAATATTCTAATCCAAAGTGAAGAATTCAAAGGAGTGGCCGACTATAACAAGGGTAACTCCTCATAATTGCTATTTAGGGAAGATTGGAATTTGGAACCCTAGCTTAGATCATCCATAAGATCCTCCCTTGTCAACCCCATCTAGGACTAGACAATGGAAAAAGTTATTTCATGCGAAAATTTATGACAGCGAAGGAAGGAATATTAGGCCATGAGGAAAATTGAAGCCCAATTCTTTTCTACCATGAAATCCTTGCGTTACGCAATCAAGTCCTTAATGTGATCAGGGGCACATAAAAGTTCAACACATTTTGATCATCTTGCCCATGAGCGGCCTGTAAAGATGGATAGATGGTTATTATCAATTAGATTGTAGTGATACTTGGTTAAAGTACATAAAGTGCTCTGAATCCATATACCGATCTCTCTATGAAAAAAAAAAAATTCCATGTACTGATGTCATGATTGGATTGGCATGCATTAGAGTGAGCCATGTGTAACCAAAATTTTCTCCCAGCATGAATTGATATTTTCTTACCTGTAATTGGTGACTGGTATTTGTGGCTTGACATAAGTGTGGAAGAAGATGCTTTCATCTCCATCAATCAGGCAAACCCTTGCGCACATATCCAACGAGCCATCGCTCCGCCACCCACCATTTTGCGGCCTAGTGAAAACACTTGTGGGCCTTGTGTTCTAGTGTTAACAAGTCTCAATTTCACGTTGAAAGCTAAGACTAGACACTTGAGAAACAAATCCCTGAAAAGAATAAAAAAAAGCAGCAGCCGAGACTAATGTTCTGTACCATGTAAAGATACTGAGTTGCTTTGCTGGGGTTCTTAAAAATTCATTCAATAATCACACTACCTGAGAATTCCAAATACATGTAATACTACGTCCCTTTGAATTCTCCCAATTCTCTCTTGGACTCGGTAATCCCAAAAGGCATCATGATTTACCATAGTAAAAGTTGTTGAGAATTGAGATGTCCTTGGGGTAATTCAAAATCTAGAATCTCAAATGTTCTTTTAGTATTTGCATTTGAAGAATTCCCATGATGGAGTTTCTGACTAGAATTTTGATGAGTTTTGAAATTCTTCAGATTAGAATTCGTCAAATTCTTGCTATCCAACAGATGATAAGAATACATCAGAGGATGATATTCTTTTACATAAAAAAAAGATCAAGAATATGATTTCAGATAGCTTGAGCATGTTCTTAGAAGACCGGCATCTGAAACACTTAGATTTCAACATTAAGGTTTTTGCACATGATCTTACATGGTCCATCCGTGAGAGTTAGCACATTCTTCGATGAACCATGAGATCATATGGGCTATCAAGAGTGGTTAAACATAGATTACATCCTTGGACAGAAAATATCCTTGCGCATTCGATTTTCGGCAGTGAACCTTTGAAGTCAATCAAAGTTAATTCGTGAGAAAAAAAGATGTGGGGTTGCACCTTTGGTGGTTTGAGTTGCACCTGTAAGATGTTCCCTAGTGATTCAAAGTATCTGCAAACATATACCACACTTTGGCTCATGAACTGAGTAATATGAGATCCTCCTATGTTCCACCAGGTGCTCCTTTCTGTTGTACTGTTTGAAGCATGCTGAGCATTTGTTTCTGAGAGAGATGGTTTTTATCAATAATGATTTTAAGCATATGTATAGATTTTTCGAAATTTTGTATACCATGAATGGTATGAAGAGATATCTGAACAGTGGGCATATTGGATTGCTATTATTATTTTCTTTGGTGGAAGCATATTGGATTATTTAGATAGGATATATTATATAAATTTTCATTAAAATAAAAAATATTCTTCTTTTGTAGAAAAAAGTTTGAGTTTATTGGAAAACTAGTAAAGCCATTGCAAAGTAGATGTTATGTAATGTGATGCAAAGTAGATGCAAAGTAGATGCAAAGTAGATTAAGGGATATTTCAAGGATAGATATAAGAATTGAAGCTAGATGCAAGAATTTGAGACATCAATCTTTATATTGGCACAAACTAAATATAAAAAAATCACAAACGAAACCCCCAATTCTTACACTTAAGGGAAATACCTTATTTTCTCATAAAAAAAGGGTAAATTACCTTGGGGTCTGAGAAGGCTCAGCTGTGATATCCATTGTATGTTTAGGAAGTCAAAGAAAAAAAGAAGAATAGTGAGCTCATGGGGCAAAAGGGGTTTTTTGTATGGGAAATTCTAAATGCACCCACCCACTTTGCTGAGCCAACCCACATGCTGAGCTCACTTACAGCAAAAATATAAAGTCTCCCTTTTTGCTGAGCCCACCCATCGAAGATTACAATCGTGCCCTTCTTCTTCTCCTTCTCCTTCTCCGTCTTCCCTTCTTCCTCATTTCCGTCAACATTGACAAAACGACGTCATTTCCAAGCCTTAAGTGAGTGAAACATTTGAAGGAAAATCATCTTCTTCTCTTCTTCGTGAGCAAAGACGGATCATCTTCATCTCCCATTTTCATCTTCATCTTCAACTTCTTCCATTTTTGTTTTCTTCTTTGTTAATCCTTTTTCCAACTAAATAAGCATCTAATGCAAATGGATTGAGTGCATGCAAATGGAATGGAGTGTGTGGGTTGCAATTAGGAGGAAAATCCAGATGAATGGAAGGGAGAAGGGACATCGGTGGCGGTTGACATACAAAATGAAAAACATGATTCGCGTCCTACACAGAAACGCAAATCCATGCACATTTGAATGTGCACAGCAATTAGATGGAAAGTAAAAAGAATTTGCACAGAGATTAAAACCCGTGTGTTGTGCATATGCACGGTGATTCAAATCTGTGCAAATTGCATATGCACGGAGATTAAAACCTGTGCGTTTGGCATATGCATGGAGCTTCAAATCCATGCAGGTTGCATTTGCATGGAGTTTCACATCTCTCCATATGTGGAATGCATGGGTAATTAAATCCGTGCAGTTTCAAATATGCACTGCTAATGAAATCCGTGCAGTATGTTTACTTATTTATTGCTAATTCAAATAATGTATATATATTTCAGCATGCCTCCAAGACGAGTTCGTCGTGGTAGTTCTTCGACCTCAGGGAGCAATGGCGCTATTAGTAGTCCATCGACCTCGCGGGGTCAAAGTGGTGTGGTGAGCTCATCCACCACAGATCGTCAAAGTAGAGACGCAAGGCGCGACAGGATCCAAGTCTAGATCCAATAGAGGAGTTAGAGGAGGATGTAGCCTCTCAGGAGGCTACAGATGATGATATTGCTGATGAGGATGCACATCTACTCATTCTAGAGGAGAGGGTGGACGAGGATCATCAGGCAGGTCCTATTCCAGGTGATCCAGAAGATTTCTCTGTCCTTGTCAGCTTTAGGACGTAGATAGCTTTGTCAATATGGGGAGGGGAGGTATGACATTCATTCTAACAATGTGTTAATGATTTGTCTTTCTTATTGGAATTGTTAAAATCTAATTTTAATATGTTTTCTTAAGTGTATAAGTCATTGGCCTAAGTTGAGATCATGGTATCTACCGCAACTGGGTGAAGATAATCATGTTCCTAGACTTCATGCGATTATAGAGGAGTCCCACTTAGCACCACTGAGGATGCACTTATCTTACCGCCATATCGACTGGGCTTTGGTGTCGTCATATGTAGAGAGATGGCAGCCCGAGACTAACACTTTCCACCTACCATTTGGTGAGATGACGATCACATTGGATGACATTGGTGCTATTATTGGCATTCCAGTTGTTGGTAAACCCGTCCACGCACTGACTCATCTGTCTTTTACTGATCAAATTCACTATTGGAGAGTGGATTGAGGGTGGATGCTGTAACGCCTCAATTCTGAATATCGAAGACAACGCTAAGGTACCCGAAGTTGGCGCGCTACTTCCCGGATAAACCGAGAACTTCCAAGATTGTAGTCCGCAGTGAGGTCAAATTTTAAAACTTTTTAAACAACATCATGATCAACAGTTATATGCGGAAGCGAAATAAAAGATAGCGGAAGCAAAGGTATCAAGTATATATATCAGATGTAAAAGTGCGGAAGCCTGATAATAATTTCAAAGTGTGAATATCAAGTGTATATACATATCAGTCTAACCTACCCATCTTATTACAAAAATAAACTCTCAAAGTCCAAAAAAAAAAAAAAAACAACCGCACTCAACCCTCTAATGCAGGCTCTCCGTCCTCCGGCTCGACCACCTGGTTAGCCAGCCCCCATCCGTAGTCCCCGACTACAGGCGCCTCATGGATCGCGTCACCCGCGGGATCGTGGTCTGGGCCTAAGCACCAAAGATGGGTCAGATCTAAAGCTTTGGCAAGGCACCATATGCAGATAACACTAGATGTACACAACAAAAGAGAGTAATGACAGGTACATAATCATACAAGTGAACATAATACATAATCTAAGCAGTTGAGCAGTAATAGCAGTTTAGAATCAGAAAGATAAAGTATCTAATCTACACTGACAACAAGAGGGCACATTCACACAAGCTAGACACACCGCGGGATATGATGCCGCGGCTCTCCCGTACTGTAAATGTCCCATACCATAAACAATTTGCGGTAGGGAAAGGGTAATAACCATGCAAGGGATAACAACCCTGATAAATGTAACATACAATATACATAACACCGATCACACCCATTTATCTCACCGATCACACCCCTTTATCAGATTAACCAGAACGCGGTATCATACCGTTCGTCTAATTACAACTCATCATGATAGCTCTAAGTAACCAGAACATAGCTCCTACCAGAGATGATCAGTCAACTGGCTGAGCTTAGAACAACTGAGTGAATGTTTAGTGCTGACTTGGGAAACTAAGTACGGGTCTGTGTCTGTTTAGGCTAATCTTGCGTGAGCAAGGTCCTACCCAATGTCTCTAAGAGGTTAAGGTGCAACATTGTGGAATACAGTCCGATATCCAAGTCCAAGTCCAACAACATTGGATCCACTCCAAGGCTCACAACCGTGGCCTGAGGCAACACAAGTACCATACCATGTCCATTCCACAATTAATCGCCCTATGCTTCTACATAATGAGCTAATCAAACATTTATCTTAAACTTCTTCATACTATGGCTTCACATCCCCAACCTTAGGTCGTATGAGGGCCCGCCTAGACATAGACACGGGTAAATTATCTCCAAACATCATAGAGGGTCACCTTTAAGAAATCCTAGGTTCAGGTCCTCCAATTTTCATTAATTATTAGGTTTAAGACAACAACAAGGATATGAGAGAATAACAACTCATGAAAACCTTAGAGACAGGGAATCAAGTGAAAATAGGCAAAGGACCAGTCCTAGGTAGTGGTCCACTCTTGGTTCAGGCCTCATCATCGAATTGGATCCCTATCTGTAGCCTCAGGTGTCCAAAAAGATAATTTTGGTGCTCCTGAGGTTGTGGACACCATGGGCTACAGTTAACGTTCGAGTCAATGATGATTCGAATCCTGAATCCTTAATAGGTGGACCCCACAATCAAGGCTGAACCATGCCATTGATTCGTGGTGTGGCACACTTGATGGGAGGTCATTTGGATGGTCAATGGACCCCACATGTGATCAAACATCACAAGTGTTGAAGTCTGGAAATCTGCCTGTCCACAGCTTACCCGCTCGACATCATACCCTAGGATGTCGACCGGGTGAACTGGATGTTGACCTCCCAGGTCGACATCCTGTAGTGTCCCCGGTCGACATCATGACCGTGATGTCGACCGGGTCCACTGAGACCTGATGTCAAGCACCTGGGGGGTTCTGCAGGAAATCCAGTGTATCCGGTCGACATCATGGCCGTGATGTTGACCGGGTACACTGCATTTCTGCTCTTTTCTAAAACTCTAGGTTTCAGCTATCTCCTGTGTTTCCCTGTGTGCACGGTCGACCGAGATAGGGTCCGGTCAACCGGGTACACTGTCTGTGCACTGTTTCAGGAAATAACTGAGACTTGTGTTTTCAGGCATTTTAGTGTGCCCGATCGACTGAGACAGGGTCCGGTCGACTGGGTACACATAATTTGCAGAATTCCAGATTTTCTGGAATTTCCCTTTTTCAATCAATTTTCATCCAATTTCTCCCCAATTCACCTCCAAACATTACAAAAGCATTTAAAACATAAAAAATACTTCTATAATCCATCCCTCCATCAACCCATCCGGGCCATTGATCTTCCAAATGGGAGAACCCATCTATCAATGGCCAATTTCCATTAAAACTAGCTCAAAAGGAAGATCTACACATGTATTACCATCTACTAGAACTGAAATTACAGAAACAAGAAAGAGAAGCATGCATCTAATGAAATTGCATAAGGTACTTGCCTTAGTGTAGAATTGGTGATAGTGTAGAGAGAAAGAGAGAGAGAAGATAATCCAAGCTTCTAATGGAGTAATAGTTGCAATTGGGGAGAGTCTCTAGCCTCCTTGTGCTGCTTTTTGGGGGGAAATTGGGGTTGCTTGGGGAGGAAGATAGGTTAATTGGGGAAGATGAGAGGCAATTAGGGTTTTAAACTCTTTTGCAATAGCTTAGGTTTATATAGATTAGGGTTTTAAGCTAATTACCTAAAGGGTATTTTGGTTCTAAATGGAATTGAAATGGGGTCATGGGTAGTTGGGTAATTTGGTGGTATTTAGAAGGTTCTACTCTCAAACCCATTCCATTAGTGCTAATTATAATTAAACTCTAATCTAATCAAACCTAACATAAATTAAATTAAAGCTATATCTAAAACTTAGGGATATTATAAACTATACTACTAATTCCCTATTAAATAGCTTATTAAAGATAGAACATACCTTATTAATTATTATTAAATTCAAACTGAGGGCCCACCAGGGGTGGGGCCTCACAGATGCCAATGCAGAGTTGTCATTGGCTTGCGATGGGGAGGTTAGATTGTCATGGATCAAATAGATGTGTAGTGATGTGACTCCTTAGTTGTCTGCATGGCGGATGGAGTGCACTGCCAAAGACTACCTCTTCTATTTGTTATGTTGCACTCTTTGTCGAAAAGTCTGCGACGAGAGTCTCCATCTTCTACTTAGAGCTATTAATGGACGTTGGACATATTCGACATTATGCATGGGGGGCTGCTGCGTTGGAGTTTCTTTATCTCCAATTGGGGCATGCGACGAGGATAGATGTTTGACAGATTGCCGGATATCTTACGCTACTAAAGGTATCTCACGCGTATATATATATATATATAACACTTTGGTATTATCAAATTTGTTAATCTATATATTATACGTGTGCAGGCTTGGCTATACAAGCACTTCCCCTTTGCTCATCCGTGAGCAGATATTGGATATACCACAGGCGAGCCATTGGCACGTCTATGGTGTCCTTCCAGTAGTTCGGGCAACATGATAAAGAGTATATAGTTGATACGTGAGAGGATGGACGGTATCCATTCGAGTGAGGTGAATAGACATACCTATCTAATAGTTACTATTATATTGAAGTCATTATTATTAATTTATTGTTATCTTTTTTATTCACAAGTAGCTAGGGAGCCCTATGCTAGTGTAAGGGCTCATCATCCCTTCCACCAAATATCATTTTTTTATGGATTCTTGAGATCGATGGATGAAATAGAGCCCTATCACCACAAAGGGTCCTTCGTCAGTTTGGACACGTGCAGACAATCCCACCTCCATTGTGTGCCCCTGTTCGTGCATCTCGGGGAGCGACTGCTGCTAGGTATAGGGCCTCCTTCCAATTCCTGGACCAATTCTGGATTACGTGGGGTGACCATATATTATTCCCAGAGCACCGTGGGAGTCGTGCGATGCATGCATGGGATTGCGCCCCTGATTATCTTTAGTGGTTTCAGAGGATCTCGCATGTACAGGTCCAGAACCCAAATCGCCATTCACATTATAAACCCCACCAGGGCGCTGATGACCCTACCCCCACGACGGTGAGATTATTTAATTTGAGGATTCCCCTTGATAGTATATGCATGCCTAACCCATTTGCTGAATTCATATCTTGTTCGGCTGATACAGGTCCACTGAGCTGTGATTCATCTCTGTGCCACGATTGCGCGAACAGGATAGCCAGCTGACGTATATTACCGTGCGTTACAAACTGCACTCGAGATTTTAGAATACTTGCCGGTTACATACAAGCCTCGTCTACAAGGACCGTAGTCAGGTTTTATGGGTGTCATGTATTTTGTTGGTTGATGGTTAAACTATGTATTTTTTTTTGTGGATGAACTTTGATTGGATTAAACTATTTACATGATATTGGATCTTCGGATGTACTTTTATTGGATAGTGGATGAAGTTGGTTACCAATTTATTTTTATAAGTATGCATGTTGATCAAAGTAGAAATGATTCAAAATTTTGCACTAAAAATATAAAATAACATTACATTAAGCATGATACACAATAAAGATCAACAAAGTCAATCGCTATCTAGATGAATCGTCTCTGTGTAGCAACAGAGTCCCCAGTAATATCTTTGAACTACTCGATATTCGCGGCATAAGGAAGTTCCCATCCTGTTGCACATGGTAGATGGTATTTGTGCCAATTTGTAGCAATGGGGGGCATGGGAGATCCAGATGTGAAGAACACTTGGACAAAATGGTTTCCATTGACGAACCCAATTGTGAACACTTTGCGGGAAGGCACTGGAATCAGGGGTGACTTTAGAGGTAGGAAAGTAAGGCACTGATGCAGGGATATGTGTATCAATATAACATTATAAAATGATGCTATCAAGTGACCCATATCCGAAATTGACACCCAACGATCAAATGATGGATTGCTATCAAAGTATGATAATGCATAATATATCTCATCAACCCTGTGCTCTCTTCCATATACCAATGTATAATATTCATGATATCTTTGCAATTCATCACTCAAATCTATCTTGACCTGAACCCAATTATCCTCACCCATGCCCAAAAGACCGGTTACACATCTAAAGCCGCAGTTACCATCAGCTGCAACATCCTTAATATGCTGAATAAATGGTCTGAGAGTTTGAGGAAGCGAGTCAACATAAGATGTAGACAATCTTGATCAAGTCCGACAGACACCTAACTTCTCCTTCTTCTTTGTCATCATCGTATTGCTTATGTTTGGTGTAGCAATTTCTTGAATGTGGAGTGCATACTCAAAAGCAGATGGATCTCGACGAGCAGAAGTACTTGACTTCTTCTTCTTCAATGTGGATCGACCCCAATTATTCAACTTGACATCCGGCTCAAGAAGATAGGTGGATGAAGGGTTTGCCATTTCTTTCAGCTGTTTCAATATCTGTATTTTACCTAATTGATCACTATCCTGAAATCTCTTTGCGATCAACTCGAACTCGGCATTGGTGGTCAATTCAATGGTTTCCACAACCACAGTGGGTGTTAAATCAACTTCCTCTAATGGTGGTGTATACATGTCAAGGGTATGGGACTGACTAAGAGTCGATACTCGACAATCTCGTGTGTACATGGTAATCCATGAGTCGTTTGGATGACGCATCCACGTACAACAGAGTTTGTACCGATTTAATCAGCTCTCATCAACTCATTTAACACTATATCCAAAGCATTCTTTGATATAAATCCTCTCAACTCTTGAAACAGGGCCGGTCTAAACTTATGTTGTATGGTGTTCAAACTCTTCTCAAAAGAAGCCTTTATCTCAGTAAAGAGCAGCTCAAGCAAGGCATGGATAGTCATCCAACCTGAATTGAAGTTACAGCTCGATGACCCTAAATGTCTTTTCAACTTTGCATGCGTGCTCTCAAACCTGTTCATGGTGACATTCCCAAAGTACATATGTACGTCTGTCCATGCAGCCACGAATTGTTCCTTATGCTTACTCAACCAGGATTTCTTCACATAATCAAGAGCCTGTGAATACCCGTAAAAATTCCTATTACATGCACTTAGAAGTTGCATGTAGTCATCTTCGGTGGGAGACATTATCAACATGTTTCAGCTAGTAATAATGCCTCCCATCTGTCTTTGGTTTAAAAAAACTTCTCCCAATTAGCCAAGATGTTCCTTGAAATATGCCACTTGCATAACAAGTTTGTAGCATTTGAAACAAATATTGTTAATTGCATTCATCAGTGCCAGCTCTATGTCTGTGACAATCACACGTGGCAACATATATCCATCCATTAATGACTTCAACCTCTCCAAAGCCCATGTATAGTTCTGCTTCTTCTCCGATTCAAGGTACACAAAAGCAACCGAGAACGTCAACTGAGTAGACGTGACACCAACAATCTCAAGCAAGGGCAGCCTGAAAGTTTTTGCAAGGGCTACCAGAATGGATATACTAGTTCTAAATTAACCAATCAATATGCAGCGGAAATAACCAATCAGACAATAGAACTAGCTATCTACCAATCACACACCACAAGAAAGCAGACACAATTTTTACCGTGGAAACCCTATCTAGGGAGAAAAACCACGAACCAGAAATCAAGAGTTCACGAACGGTTACAAGATATACTCACAAGCTCCTTTACCTCAGTTTGTTCATCGACCTAAGGACTGTAGTTGTTCTTGTAAAGACTCCACTAACACGACATCCATCGTGCCCCGTTCTCCTTACTCGATCTCCTCGTACCTTATCAGTCAAGATGAATTATCTTCTACAAGGAAGCAGAATCAACAACAACCTTCTAGAGCAGCCATTCAGAACGATCTCTCAACAGCTCTAGAGAATGATCTCTCTCTTAGATATCTCTAACTCAAATTAATGAGAGGTGTAGTGTCCTCTAAGGTTGAGAGCAATACCCTATATATAGCCCCAAATTCGTGCCTTAGACTTAGTGCACAAGCAGGACTCAAGTTGGGAAACCAAGTCTCAAAAGAAAAGCAATTTGCAAAAAATAAGAGACTTTCCCGTTTCTGCGCCGCTTGTCTGATCGATTGGACAACCCATTTAACTGGGGCGCATTTACTGTTCAATCGATCGGACAGAGGCTTCGATCAATCGGGCCTGGGAGATTTTGCCTGGTCTTCTTTTTTCTTCTAATCTTCACTTTAGCTCTTCCGGCAACATAATCACAGTCCATTCTAAAATAAAATAGAAAATACATCTTAATGAACCCAGAGTTTTGTCGAACCCATGAATTAGCTAACAAAAATACTAACAATCTCCCCATTTGGAAATTCATGGACAAAACTCCTTAGAACAATACAAACAATCTACCCATAATAAAAACCCAAAATACATTGAATTTTTTCCCTAAAAAATTTTAGTTCAGTATCTGTAGATCTTTGCTTGTTTTCTCCCCTTAGCTTCATTATTCTCCCCATTTTTGTCCATAATTGACAAACAACTATCTTTCAAGCAGCTTCTGTCAATCTGGATGCTGCAGCTCCCCCCTTGATATTGACTCCCCCTCAGTAAGATCTTCGTATCAGCAATGGGGTGGGGGCTTGATCTTGCAAATCAGGGGTGATGAGGGTTTGGTACGCACACTTGCATATTCAGACATTTCAGCAAAGTGTGTACCAATACAGAAGATTGGTCTTCTTTCTTGACCCAAACAACTTTGGTGTTCTTTTTCAGCTCAGTCTTCTGTGTTTTCCATTGCATTCGATTTGGTGACTTTCGTAGCTTATTGCAATGGGGTTGAATGTATCCTTTAATTCCACATTGATGACAAGTGGGAATTCGATCCGGCCGTGACACATTCTTCTTCTTGGCAGCTGTGTTGACAACATGAACAGCATGATTAGTAACCACTGAATTTGAAACAAAATAGTTTGTACCTTTGGCTTTTAATGTAAATGCCTTGTCAGCGTAGCCAATGCCATGCATATCTGTCTTTGCCTTTTGACTGCACGGGATGTCATCAACCTTTTTAGACCCAGTATTCATCATGTTGAGTGAGGCCTTGCTAGTATCCAACTCAG
The DNA here is from genome assembly GCA_029852735.1 of Persea americana. NCBI lineage: Eukaryota > Viridiplantae > Streptophyta > Magnoliopsida > Laurales > Lauraceae > Persea > Persea americana. Next base: position 26,540,975 of record CM056818.1, on the reverse strand, counting down.
AAAGAACCATCTTTAGTCTTCCTTGCAAGTCGGTATTTTCAGCTTTTAAGGCCTTCAAATCGTAATCAAGTAAATCACACTTTTGTGCTTCAGCGGTCAAATTATCTGCCAACTTGTTATTCTCAACCTCTAAGTGACTCACTTTAGTAAGAGCATCTGACAGTTCAGCTTTCAATGAAGTATTCTGCTCTTCACATTCTTTTCAGCTTGTAGCCACTTTTTCATTCATTTTTAGCATCTTCATGGACTTTGCAAATAATAACTGATATCTAGCTTTCCAATCATGTTCAGTCTCTGACTCGCTAACATCTTGATCAGTATCATCATCTGAAGAGACTAGTGGAGTAGCAGAAACTGATGTTGCCATGAATGCCATGAATTTTCTTTGCTAGCATCAGGCTTCTCAGACTTAGATTTTTTATCATCTTCCTCAGAAGTATCATCATCCCAAGTCAAATTGAAAGCCTTTTTTCTTTGGCTTTTTGTTAGCACAGTCATTAGAAATGTGTCCATAACCATGACACTCAAAATGTTGAATCCCCTTAGAAGATTTTTTCTTAACAGAACTTTTAGGGATTTTCAAATCACTTTTCTTCCCCTTCATAAACAACTGAATTTGCTTCATAAATTGGACAGCAACTTGGGGATCTATCTCCTCATAATCAAAATCAGAATCACTAGCAATTTTCTTGAATGATTCTTTGGAGGCTTTCAAGGCAATACCTTAGGATTTTGATTTGTCATTAGTCCTTAGGTTTGCTTCAAAAGTCTGAAGGTTGCCAACCAAATCTTCAACTTTGAGAACATTCAGACTTTTATTCTCCTCTATAGCTACAACCTTTGCATCAAACCTTTCTGGAAGAGACCGTAAAATCTTTTTCACAATTCTATTTTCAAGAATTAGCTCTCCCAAAGTAAAAGTATCATTCACTATTGCATTCAGCTTTGAATTGAACTTATCAAAAGTTTCATCATCTTCCATCTTTATAGTTTCGAAAGCTGTATAAAATCTCTGAAGTTTCGACTATTTGACAGTGTCAGTCCCTTCATGCACAGTATGCAGAATATCCCAAGCTTCTTTTGCAGTAGTGCATGTAGAAATTCTGCGAAACTCAGACATGCTAACTCCATTATAAATAGCATTCAAAGCCCTAGAGTTGCAGGTGGCTGCCAATTCTTCATCCCTAGTCCACTGCTCTTCAGATTTAAGACTGGTTATCCCAGCAGTAGTGACATTGGGCAAGGAATAGCCTTTCTTAACAGATTTCCAAACTTTCAGATCTATGGCTTTTAAAAAAGAAACCATTCTGACTTTCCAATAAGCATAATTATTACCATCCAACAGAGGAAGCTTATTGGTTGACGTGCCTTCACAGCAGTTATCCATCCCAGCAACAAAAGGATCAACACAATAGAATAGTGCAACCCTCTCTGATACCAATTGAAAGTTTTTGTAGGGGCTACCGGAATAGATATACTAGTTCTAAATTAACCAATCAATATGCAGCAGAAATAACCAATCAGACAATAGAACTAGCTATCTACCAATCACACACAACAAGAAAGCAGACACAATTTTTAGCATGGAAACCCTATCTAGGGAGAAAAACCACGAACCAAAAATCAAGAGTTCACGAACGGTTACAAGATATACTCACAAGCTCCTTTACCTTAGTCTGTTCATCGACCTAAGGACTGTAGTTGTTCTTGTAAAGACTCCACTAACACGACATCCATCGTGCCCCATTCTCCCTACTCGATCTCCTCACACCTTATCGTCAAGATGAACTATCTTCTACAAGGAAGCAGAATCAACAACAACCTTCTAGAGCAGCCATTCAGAACGATCTCTCAACAGCTCTAGAGAATGATCTCTCTCTTAGATATCTCTGACTCAAATTAATGAGAGGTGTAGTGTCCTCTAAGGTTGAGAGCAATACCCTATATATAGCCCCAAATTCGTGCCTTAGACTTAGTGCACAAGCAGGACTCAAGTTGGGAAACCAAGTCTCAAAAGGAAAGCAATTCGCAAAAAATAAGAAACTTTCCCGTTTCTGCTTGCTTGTCTGATCGATCGGACAACCCATTAAACTGGGGCGCATTTACTGTCCAATCGATTGGACAGAGGCTTTGATCAATCGGGCCTGGGAGATTTCGTCCGATCTTCTTTTTTCTTCTAATCTTCGCTTCAGCTCTTCCGGCAACACAACCACAGTTCATTCTAAAATAAAATAGAAAATACAACTCAATGGACCCAGAGTCTTGTCCAACCCATGAATTAGCCAATAAAAATACTAACACAGCCGATATCGGTTTGTTTGTATGTGGAATCCATTATCAACACCTTAGGAAATGCTCGTAATAACTCAACGGGTGAGGGACGCGCCCAAAATAAGTTACTAACACAGTTTGTTACATCGTTACTAGTGTGCCATTCAGTGTATCTATTCTCCTCTAAATTCATCATGAGTTGCTGCAACTGTGATCTTCCGGCCATCTTTGCCACACTGTACTTGTGACGATCATTATAGATAGTCTTCATTGTAATGGTGTTGTTCAAATCCCTCTTCTTCAATATGTGCATAATTATCCTCGGCTTCACTAAACTCTTCGACATATCAATCAAAATAGTTAATTCTTCTTCAAAAAGCCTTTCGACATACGAGTGCCCCTCAAGATGTTGTGCATTCAGATGATTGTGCACCCCACAAATCACTGTTACCATCCAATCGTCATTAGTTGCCAACTTTTGACCTTTCAAAGCAAAAGGGAAATTACACTTCTTCGTTCCCGTTGCCTTATTCGGACATTTCTTCTCAAAGACCTTCGAAGAACCCCTATAAGTACCTCTTCTCTCAGAAGAAAATACAATTCTCGGTTTCCTACCATCTACACTAGCATCTAACATTTTGATTATAATTACTAAGCCATGTTTTTTTCCGACATCTCGTGTCCATTGGATAAGGGCATCTCGGCTTCTGAATATAGTGTCGGTGGTGAAGACAATAGTAAAATCTAATAAGCACTCACTGGCACATGTAGAATCAACATCCTGGAAAAGAATTAGTGCTGGAAGGCCCTACTAAACCGCTAAACATCACACTATTCGGCCAACATAAGATGAGCCATGTTGTATTGCACGGAAATACAGATCCATGCAATACACTCATGCACGGAAACCCAAAGCCGTTCAATACACTTATGCACTGAAATATAGAGCCGTGCAATACACTTATGCACAAAAATCCAGAGCCGTGCAATATACTAATGCACGGCTTCACATTGTCGAGCATTACATGTGATGCGCGGTTCTGCAAATCTGTGCAGGACGCGAATGGAAAAAAAATAAAATGAAAGCATGTATCAAAAAATGATACATTCTCTTCATATATGGTCATTTGCTTGTCCATATTGGAGATGGCTTCTCTAAAACACAATGTGGTGCCTAAGATTGAAGATGTGATAGCTTATATAAGGAAATGGGGAGATGGGTTGGGAGATGAGTTTTTCCAAAGTGGGAGCTTTATGAAGATGAGAAGAAGTAGAAGAAAAAGTATATGTTGTTGAAGGGAAATAAGTGTAGAAGAAGTGAAGATGAAATCCTGAAGAGAGAAGGAAGATGAAGTGAAGAAGAAAAGAAAAATAGCTCAGGAAGAAGCAGATAGCCTGAAGAGAAGAGGAAGATGAAGGCAAGGGTAATTAGGGAAATTCACAGATGGGTATTCTTGGAATTAAAAAACATTTTAAATGTGGGTTGGCTCAAAGTGGGTGGGTGTGCTTAGAATTTCCCTTTTTGTATCTATAGCTACATGCCAAGAGTTGTTGGAAAGTGATGCACCAAGCATGCTTATGAAACTAGAGAATAAAGGGATGACCCAGTGAGTAGGAGTCGTGTTCTCCCTCCTATATGTGCAAGCATTCCTCTCTGCTTGTCTGTGCGGGCGAGCTTCTTCTCAACATGTGCTAAGATTAGCTCCCACAGCAGTCGGGTCTCTCAAGGGACCAGTCCCTTTGGTTCATATAAAAAAAAAAAAAGCATGCTTTAGAAACTCAGCCAAAATTTAGCAGTATTGCCGGATATGTCAAGGTTTCGGCCATGATTCACTACCAATTTTTATGGGGTTTAGATGATTCACTACCAATTTTTTTATGGGGTTTAGTTTGAACCAAAAGTGTATTGAAACTCTATTTTTTTACTTTTATATTATATTTTGTTGTTTATATCTAAACCACTTCAGACAAAGAAGATTCACAAAGTACTCATTTTCTTAGTTTTTTTTTTTTTTATATTTAAAGTAGGGGCTGAAGTAAACAGAAATATTGAGCAGCAACTGGGACCATTTTCTCCTATGCACTGCACATCGATGTCATCTATGAGGTAGGACCTGGTTAAATTCAAGGGGGTCCTGCCTTTGGTTCCAGTCTGGATGCGCACTCCCCCAAAAGAGCATGCTTGGGAGAAAAGTTTATCCAGAAACTAATATATCGGCCAGTGCCTAAGGATTTTCCCATTGGCCACAAGATTTAAAACCAAGCCCACAAGATTTTCTTTTTCTTGGAAAACCATGCCCACAAGTTGGCACCCCCTAGTACTTTGAGTAATCGTCTCTTTTCGTGGGGTAATGTACACTTCAAACTTACAGAAAAAGAAGGTAGTAGTGATTCAAAGGGCAGAAAGGCTTGAGAGGCATATTCAGAGCTTAACAACAACATTCGTAGTAATCCATAAGATTCGGCATCCACTTGTTGGTTGTTGAAAATAACTTGTCCTTCGATCATTGAACCTAGTCCTAATAAGGTTTTTCATCATGTTCTTAGGTTGGCTAACGGATTTGAGGATACATTAATTAAGCAGGGGTTTACTAGGGTTATTCCTTGGGAAGTGGCCGGTGTTGTAGTTCTCTTTTTGGGTGCAAGTCTTTTATACCTTGTTGGAGAGCTTGTACTTTGGTTCTCTCTTTAATAAATGATTCTTGTTACCTAATAAAAAAACGTTTCTCATGATTACCCGGCCATTACCCCAATAAATCAAATATGAATGAAGTCAATCCTACATCTACCTTCTACGTGTACCTTTCACCCTTCACCTCTTTTATATTCCTTTTTTGAAACCCATTTTATTATAAATTTTTAAGAGTTCAATTCTATGCAAACAAGCAGGCCATAAGGGCTCTAGGTAGAGGCTCCTCGTTGCGACTTGGTAGAGGCTCCTCGTTTCAACCTGGAGGTGTCCGCTTCGAATCCTGGTAGAGGCTCTGGGTGACGACTTGGTGGTGTCCAGGCTTTCGGGTGGTAGAGGCTTTGAGTGCAAAGAAGTGGTGTCCATTCTGAAACATTAAGTGGCGGTTGGGGTTTGGAAGCTACTAGAGCCCTACAAAGTTCAGCTGTGGTGGTGGATTTCCCTCATTAGCGATCCATTCCTAGTGGGGACTTAACTTGAAAAAAAAAAAAAAAAAAAGAAGGCCATAAAGGGAGTGGACCCCATGACGAGCCACTAAGTATTGTCTTTTGAGGCATCTTCAATTTTACACCAGGGATTTCACCTTTTAGGGCTGCCTTGCACCTCTGATGCCTGCTCATAGAGGAGTAGGTGTCTTACAGGGGCATGTAGGACCAGTAAATCTCTGTTAGGCCTCACAATATTTTTTTCTATAGCTTGCAATATGTTCCTACTTCCTTTGGATGTTGTATGACTTAAGCTATACTTGGTGCGTTGGTGAGAACTTGGACAAAGTGGCAGTGGGGACTCCATTGACTTTGGTAATGCAACGGTATTTCTATTGTTTCTTGACTTTAGTGGGTCTCAAGGGATTTGTCCTCTGGTAGACATTTTTCCCAAAAGTTGCGATGGAAAATAAACATATGGGATTCCCATGTCATCTATCAAACCTTTATGCAAAACCAATCAAAGGTTTCTAAATGGAATGTCAAACTAGAAGTATAGAAGGACCTAGAGATAGCATTGATAGAGAGGTTCACTCCTATAATATGCTGTTTTTATTTGTTTATTTACTACATTGGGCTACAATATGCTTCTTTTACTTGTAGCATGTAGGCTACCTTTGGGAAATTATTCCACGAAACTTGCACCCCTTGCTTCACCAGTCACCTGAGTTGACTCAGGTATTTTATTGGGTCAAGTCAAAGTAGTTGTTTGTAGGCCTAGTGGGTGTAGTCTTATTGTTGATACTTGGATAGTGGCTGTCAAAGTATGCTCTTCTCCTGAACAAGCGCCAGTCATACCTTTTGATCCGTCATGCATTCATTTAGTGTAAAACAATCACTGAATGTCTATAAGCCCTTTTCCATCATTTTAAGCTTATTTTGCCTTTCATTTTAAGGGAGAAAATATAACTTCTGCAGTTCATGGTTCGTCATCTATTCTTTAAACCATATCAACATATAGAGTTTTGAGCAACTTATTAGGGCATGTTTGTTCAATTGCTTATTTGTGATTAAAAACACAAAAATGAGCTAAATTCTTTTGCGGCTCAAATTATTTTTTTCGTGGAAGAGGAGAAGGCCAGTAGAGCTAGTTTTCTACGGGCGTACACAAATGTGCCCTTACAGTTCCGAGAAGCCTATTTTATCTTGGTAGCAAACTTGTTGGCAATTAGACTCAATTAGGGGCCATTTATTATCTTAAGGAAAGTGTGATCCATAACTCAGGCAAACCATCTCACAATACCCGGTCAACACACTTGTCAAATCCTAGAATGTACACATATATGCACAAGCATGAGTGTGGCTACTAACAAACTTTAGTCTACCGAATTAGTATTGTGAGGAGTGTAGTGAAGAATCTGAATTGTGCATGCTCGGAGATGAATGTCGCTAGGCTGGTTATCGCCGGCAGAGGTTCTTCTCCAACTCCCTTTTCTATATGTATTTTTTTTTGTGTATTTCATGGATCTCATCATCCATACATATACCACACTTAGAGAACGGACTTACCCATCAAAACTGGGGAAGTGGCTCTTCAATTATGCAAATCGTGTGAGGAAATCAAGGGATTTGGTTAACTGTGTGAGATGAACGTTGAGGCTTAATAGGCAATAAAACGTGTGGGTCCACACTGTCCAACATCTCCCACTTGACCATAAAGCCAGGAAAAAACATATGTCAAGGTTATTTTACCATTGGCTATTAAACATAGAGTGAAAAAACCATGTCAAGGTTATTTTACCATTGATGATCATCATATATGTCATAAGGTTTTACTCCCACTATGTTGTGGTTTTTCTCCTCTTTTGACATATAATTATCATGAGATTTTTCTTGCCTTTTGCGGATATATTACTCATGACAAACTTTAGAAAATCTTATGACTTATGTGTCCCTAAGTCCCATCAGGTTTACATGCTTTGTAAAGAATTCTGCACTTATTCCCTTTGTTAAGGGGTCAGCTACCATATCAGTTGAAGGCAAGAAACTTACCATTACTTCATTTCTTTATATGTTTTGACATTTAGAGGCACACATACATCTGAGTGTATTATAGCTAACAATTCAGTTGATCTTTGTCCTTTTCGAAATGGTAACCTAGTCATTTTCCTGATAAACAAGGTTCACTTGATTTATCTTTATTTATATGTCCTAATCTGAGATGCCATATATAAGGATCATCAATAAACATAGAAACATCAATATAAGAAGAAGAGCTAGGTGCAGATTTATTATAAAAAAAATTGAGTTTATACAAGCCATCAACTTTTATTCCCCAAAATGAAATACAGCTATGTTTTCCAACTGATACTTTTCCAGAACAGAAACGAACTTCAAAACTTTTTTCATCCAAGCGCAGCACCAAAATTAGATTTTGTTGCATTGAAGGAGCATATAGTGTCTCAGTCAACAAGATGTTATTTTCACCAGGCAAGGAAATGCGAACTATTCCAATTCCCATCACATCGCAGTGTTATTACCCATATACACGCGATCATCGCCGGTTTTAACTTCCTTCAATCCTACAAAATCTTCTCGAGATTTGGCCACATGTCGAGATGAACCAAAATCTATCCACCATACATTAGTATCACAATCTGCAAGTAAAGACTCAGAAACCACACCAATCAGGTCCCTTTTCTGATTATTGGGTCGATTATTATTATTGTTTTGATTATTATTTTTGACCCTACAATCTTTCTTTTAGTGACCTAGTTTTCCACAATTATAGCAGTTTCCAGAAAATCTCTTCCTTTTCATTCCTTTCTTTTGAGTCCACTTGTTTTTATTTTTACTAAAATTAGCATGGGATTGTTTTGGTTCCTCAATCATTTTTTTTTAGTGTCATTAATGCTTTAGATTGTTTCTTTTTATTTCTTCTTTCATATTCTAGCGTTAAAAGCATGGGAAGATTTTTCATAGTAACACCAGTTAAAGACATGTTTAAAGAAATAATTAATTGTTCCCAAGAATTAGGTAAACTATTAAAAGTTGTGGAAACTTGCATTCTTTTAGGAATTGAATTCCCTAGAGTTGCAAGCTCTTTAGCAATTACTATCATTTTATTTATATGGTCAACCACAGATTCAGAGTACTGGAATTGTATTTTTCAATTAGCATTTGCACATAGATTTCTGATGAACTTGAATAAGTTGCAGAAATAGCATCAAACATTTCTTTTGCTATTTATGTTCTTCAAATAATATATATTTCAATATCAGGTTCCATAAAGGTTAACATATCATCTCTAGCAAGCATTTTATCATCAAGGAATTTTTGGTACATTCTTCTATTTGCAGCATTAGAATTAGGGCTAGGATCATCAGGTATAGGGGTCTCAAGAGTGTATTTAACTTTGTCTTGAAATAAAACATGACTGATTATGTACTTCCAAGTAGAGAAATTTGTACCATTTAATTCTTCAGTTTTACTTAATTCGGTATTTACTGCTCTACTACCCATTTGATTGAATGATAAAAAATTTAAAATAAAATAAATGGGTTAGATTACCAACCAGATCAGAAGACTTTGTTACCTGATTTGCGTGGATTATTTTATCACTTTCTCCGTCTTGATGAATCTCCCAAAGAAACTCGCTGCAGAAGAGACTTATATGCCTTGAGATAAAGATCACGTGGCAAGTTGCCCATCACTAAGTAAATCTGTTGTAGGACTCCTTGTAAAAATAAAAGAGTGACTTGAACTTCTGGAGAGAGGCGTTCTTTGAGAGAAAAAAAATAACTCATATGTCTTTTGTCCTTTGTGCCTACTTTTCATGTATTCCTTGAGAATTGTGTATGTGAGAACTTGCTAAGTGACAAGAAAAAGTAGTCCTTTTGGTACACTAAAAACGATGGTCCTTAAGTGCACAAAGGAGGAACTTTATCCCTTTCGATTGTCTTCTCTACCTTTCTACAAAAAGTAGCAGAGAGCAAAAAAAAAAAAAAAAAAAATGATGTAGAGTGATGAGCCCAAATCGATGGTTCCGACCACCAGCTCTGATACCAATGAAGAATTTGATTTGCGCACGCTCGGAGATGAATGCCACTAGGCAAGTTATCGCCGACAAAGGTTCTTCTCCATATCTCTTTTCTATATGTATTTTTCTGTGTATTTCATTGTTCTCATCATCCATACATATACCACACTTAGAGAACATATTTACCCATCAAAACCGGGGAAGTGGCTCTCCGATTATGCAAATCGTGTGAGGAAATCAAGGGATTTGGTTAACTGTGTGAGATGACCGTTGAGGCTTAGTGGGCAATAAAACGTGTGGGTCCACACGGTCCAACATGTAGGAATTGAATTTTTGCTCCATCTAATAAGAAAATGAAACAACTCTAGAATGCCAGTCCCAGATAGGGTGACCAATGTTGATTCAAACGTCCTCGTCGTTTTAGATGGTCGTGGTCATGAGAATTGCCTCCAAATGATGAGGAGCTTCCTAATGATCCTAAGTAGGTTCCCATCTTTCTGCACATAACAATTCTGATCAGTTACACTATTGTAGTTGACTACTTCACAGGGTACTCCATATTCTCAACTAAATTTGGGATTGTTGACTACCAAATTGAGTTGGATTTCATTACAATAGATGGAGATTAAGACTTTGATTGGAAGACTTAACTCTTTGGACCTATACACAAAGAAAAGGTCTATGCTCAGTTATTTTTGGGCCAGGTCCATGGGTAAGTGGAAGATTCATTGAAATCCCAATCATATGGGGTGGCATAATTACCTAATTTACTATTCACTTGAGGGGTATGAGAATCTCCAAAAGTAGCTCAAGCATGTGTGAATGGCTGTTTCCATTGACTTGAGAGTTTGATGCGTGGAGGTAATGCAAAGCATGTCTACATAATCTGATGCTATACTTCGAAAGGGGGCAAACAATGAATTCGAGAAGATGCCGTTGGGCTAGAGATGGCCAAGAAGACTCAAGTTTTCAGATCATGCTATTGTCTTTTTACTTGATTCTTCTCTTTATCAATTTCATGATCAAGGGTTTGTCTTTATAACATAACCCCAACCATCTAATGCGAGCTTCTCAGGGAAACTAACATCTAGATTCATTGCAACGTTCTACACCTAAAAAGGGAAGGAGTTGTAGAGCGAGTCAATCACCTAAAACCAACCAGCCTTTGCAGCTCTTTTGTGGCCATCGAATGTGGGCCATAGGCCCATATGCTAACATCTCCCACTTGGGCAAAAAATCCATAAACATATCTTAAGGTTTTGGCCTACTACATTATTTCAAATGACGACACACATGGAACACTCCCACTCTTCCATGGATCTATACATATACATATTGCTCCCACTAATGAGGTCTTTTTCATGCTTTTGCATATTTGACACCCATTATCTTCGTTTCATTACCATCATGAGGACTTTTTCACGCCTGTCGCAAATTTACCACTCATGATATTCATCATAGTCATAAGGTCTTTTTCACGCCTTCCGTGGATTTGACAATCATGACAAAAAAAAAAAAAAAACATAAGAATTTAATTGACTTAGGCATCCCTAATTCCCATTAAGCTTACATGCTTGGAAAATAATTCCACACTAATTCCCTTTGTTAAAGGGTCAGCTATCATATCAGCTGAGGGTAAGTAATCCACCATTACTTCTTCTTTCTCAACTACATCTTGAATATAGTGATAGTGTACATCAATGTGCCTACCCTTAGGACTATCTGCCCCACTCTTTATGAGTCTAATTGCTTATTGGTTATCATAATACATTTGGATTGGTCCATTGACTATATTGAGATCCAAATCATCTATAAAACGTTTTATCCAAACAATAAAAGTTGAGGCAATACTACTTGCTACATATTCTGCATCTTGAGTATATCGGGCAATGCCGGTTTGTTTCTTACTTGACCAAGAGATAGCAGCACCTCCAAAGAGGAAAACATGCCATGAGGTGGACTTACAACCGTCCCTGTCCCTGGCAAAATCAGCATATGAATATCCTACAACTTCAAGCTTATTAGCCTGAAAGTGTAATTTTAAGTGCTTTGTACCATTTAAATTCCTGAATATTGTTTTCACTTGTGCCAATGTTTAATGCCAGAGTTACTTTGATATCTATTGACCAAGCCTACAGCAAAACTAATATCTAGTCTGGTACATAACATAGCATAGATAAGGCTACCAACAGCTTGTGCATAAGGGATATTTAATTTTTCTTTATCATTAGTTGGACAACCATTTTTAGATAATTTTAGTCCCTTTTCAATTGGGGTAGAAACAGGTTTAGAATTCTCCATTCTAAATCTTTTAAGAACAGTTTCAAGATACCTCTCCTGGCTTCAGCATAATTTCTTCAGTTCTCTATCTCTTGTTATTTTAATTCCTAAAACATAAGATGCCTCTCCCATGCCTTTCTTCTCAAATTTATTGCTCAACCAAGACTTTGTTTTTTGTATTATATCTATGTCATTCCCGATCAAAAGTATATCATCAACATAAAGAGATAAAATGGCTAAGTTATTTCCACTTTTCATGATGTATACACAATGGTCTAATTTTTTTACTACGTATCCAAATTCTAGAATAGCATTATGCAAAGTTTTATACCATTGGCGAGAAGATTGCTTTAAGCCATATAAAGATTTTTTTAACTTATATACTTTATCTTCTTGCCCTTCGATTTTGAATCATTCTGGTTGTTGCATATAAATGGTCTGTTTTAACTCACCATTCAAAAAAACTATTTTAACATCCATTTGGTATATTTCTAAATTGAAGTGAGCAGCTATGGCTAATAGAATCCTAATGGAAATAAACTATGCAGCAAGAGAATATGTGTCAACATAATCTATTCCTTCTTTTTTGGGAAAAACCTTTAGCTACTAATCTAGCTTTAAACTTATCAATTGAATCATCAGATTTAAATTTTCTTTTCAATACCCATTTACAATTAATGGCTTTTCTATTTTTCAGTTAAATCACTAAGTTCCTAAACTTTAGTTTTCTCTATTGAGTTGATTTCTTCATTCATGGCTTTTAGCCATTCATTAGACTCTGGTGAACTAATAGCTTCTTCATAATTACAAGGATCATCCATTTCATGTGGATCTATAAAGTCTTCTGGTATTTCACGCATATACACATAAAATTCTTCTAGATATGATGGAGGGCTCCGAGATCTTTTATGACCAATAAGAGTAGCAAATTGTTCATTTCTCTTAGGGGGTGAATTTGGACCAATTTTATTAAATGATTGATTATTTTCACCTAATGTTTTCATATTATCATTTCTGTTATCATTTTCTTTAAGGTGTTCTAAAAATTTAGCATCTCTACTTTCAATTAGACCTTTATCTTTATGATAAAATCTCCAGCCTTTTGGTTGATCAGGATATCCTAGAAATCCACACCTATTTGTTTTGAGTTCAAGTTTACTCCTAAGTTGATATGGAATTAAAGCATGAGCTATAGAGCCCCACTTTCTAAGATTCCCAAGATGAGGTTTTCTACCAATCCATAATTCATAAGGGGTTCGATCTATTCCTTTAGTAGGTACCATGTTAAGTATATATGTAGCAGTACTAATTGCTTCCCCCAAAAAACTCTTAGGAAGACTTGAGTGAGCGAGCCATCATGGATCGACACATTTCCAATAATGTTCTATTGCATCTTTCAACTACACCATTTTGCTGTGGTGTATAAGTCATTGTTAATTGATGCTTAATTCCACTATGTTTACAGTATTCGTCAAACTCATTTGACACATACTCTCCACCTCTATCAATTCGTAGTACTTTTATTTTCCTTCCCAACTGATTTTCTACTTCTCTTCTATATTCATCAAACATCGATATGGCTTCGTTCTTGTGAGTAATCAGATATACATATCCATATTTAGGACAATCATCAATGAATGTTATAAAATATTCTTTCCCTCTATGAGTCTTAACTTTCGGAGGCCCACAGATATCAGAATGTATAACATCTAATAATTCCATTGCCCTTTTACCTTTAGGGAAAATTTTCTTAGTCATCTTTCCAGACAAACAATGCTCACAAGTTTCAAACTCTACTTTGTCCAATTTTGGAATCAACCCCATGTTCATTAGCCTCTTAATTTTGTCTTTTCCTTTGTGTCCTAGTCTTAAGTGCCACGTCTAAGCATCAATATGTAGACAATAATTCATCAGGGAACCCTCAATATAAGCAGAAGATGATGAAACTATATTATTATGATGAGTTACATTTAACATAAACAGATTTTGATCTTCTACCAAATATCCCCAAGCTAATATGTTGCCACGTTTTCCGATAGTTACTTTCTTTGATCGGAAACATACATCAAAGACCTTAAGAACAAGTAAGGGGACTGGGACAATGTTTTTCCTCATACTCAGCACATAATACACATCAGTCAATATGAAATCCAAAGATCCAACATCTAGTTTACATGATCTTACACCCAGTACGTCTAAATAGGTGTTATTTCCCATAATGATCTTCTTTTTTCCGGGTTGGATCTCTTTAAAATCTTCAAACCATTTTTCTAAGCTAGTAATGTGGCGATTCGCACCAGAGTCGACCCGCCATCCGTCATGATCAAAATCAGCATAAAAGCAATCAGACATCACATAGACAACTTGTTTGCTTTCCCTTGAAGAGCTGCCTTCAGAATGTGATTTACTTTTTCCATTTGTGTCTCGATCTTTATCTTTATCTTTATTATGCCAATAATCTGCCTTCATATGTCCAAACTTGCCGCATACAAAACAAGTTGTATGTTATTAGGTTTATTTCTAGAAAATTGTAGCCCCTACCTTTAACTTTAAAGCCTTGTTTATTTCTATTGAATTTTCCAGGAAAATTTTTCTTATCTTTATTTCTAGGGTATTTATCATCATTGACCATTAAGAGATCATGTTGTTTATTTGTAAAAGCTGGTTGCTTATTTAGAAAATTAGGCTGTTGTCGGATGTGAATTTCGACCCCCCCTTCATCTTCAAGAGAGGCATGGTTTGGGGAAATCTCCGTTCATCTATATATATGCTATTTAAATTTTACATCGAAAATGAGGATTCCGACTATCCTCGAAATCGACGGATCACGATCGCTAGCTACGGTACGGCCGTAACACCGTTCTTCGACAAAAGTCGAAGAAAATATGGGGAGAAAAATAATAAGGTGGGTTCTTCCTCTCATCTAATGTGCTGCCGGCAACACACGACGGTTGTCCTGTCACATTAATTTGGGTCTCTTTGATTTTGGGTAAATTAAGGGTTATAAGTAAAAGTCCGAATAAAGGTTAATCCTCACATAGCATAATCGTAATATATCCAAGTAAAATAGAATAACTAAAATAAAGAATAAAATAAAAAAGGGGGTAGGTGCCAAATATTTAAGAAAAGGATCGGCCCCGTTCCCGGGTACCCCCTTCTGATCCCTTGGCAAAATAGGGTTTAAAGGCTGATTTCTCAAACCAAAATGATGATGTAAATGAGACTTTGACTTGTGATTTCTGTGTGTTTCGTGTGCGATACACGAGTGATAAAAGTAAAAGGCCGATGGGCCGTAATTGATTGAAGGTGGCCGATGGGTCAGGATTGATCGAAAATGGCTGATGGGCCAGTGTTTGTTTTAGGGTGGCCGATGGGCTGTGATTGTTAAAAGTGTGTGTAAAATCACTCATCTCATCTCGTTATTCTCATTTATTCAATTTTAGAAATCAGTTCTTTATTCCCTTTTATCACTAAGTTCGATTACATATCTGGCACTTGAGGTGGAGGAAGAAACAAGGGAAAAATCTTTTTGGGTTTATTTTGTTGGTTTTATAGTTTTTATGGCCTTTTTGATATGGAGCTAGAAGGGCCTAACTAAGGGATTTTACTTGGATCTATGTGATTAATGCTTTATTACTGATCATCGGATTAACCATAACCTAAGGTCCTAGACCGCCCACATCAGCTCTCCCAGTCACCTAACGGAACAGGAAAAGTGACGGGACGAAGCCTAATGCTCTAAGCTACCTAATCAGATAATCCGATCTAATCCTAGGGTGTGGGCAACCTAAGCTTGGTGGTTTCAGCGCCTAAGCGATTTGCTGGGTGTGACTTTAATTGGTTCGGTTTATTTTAGGTTATGAGTTAATTAGGAATGATTTATAGATGGATTAGGAGTGTCTTAGAGTTTTGATTAGTGTGTTTTTAAATACTTTAGGGTTCTGGAATTTAAGGTTTAAATTTAAAAGGTGAAATGATGTCGAAATCGGTTGAACGGGACCGACGGAGGACTTGGGCGCACACACAGTCGTGTCCAAGTGTCTGGTTCTGTGTGGCTGGGCTTGTGGTGATGATATCGATGTTAATTTCAGAATTCGGGGAGTTCTTACTTAGGGTAGGTCTGTGTTCTGATATTGTTTTAGATTTTGGTGGATTTTATTGTACTGATTTTAAGTCCAGAACTCGAAACGTGACTGAGTTTCACAACCCAGGCGAGACAGAGGACTTGGGCGCACCTGTGTGGGCGCCTAAGTGATTCTGTACACTTGGGCGCACCAGCAGTGGCGCCCAAGTCTTGATTTGATGCCTTTCGGTCCTCTGACTTCGGTTCAAAGTTCCAGATGAGCTTAAGTTGATTAAAATTTTAATTCTAAGGCTGTTATCGGTTTTGTAAAGTTTTGGAATGTTGGTTCTAGTAAGTTTCGTGCTTTCTTAGGTTGATTTGAGGTTGAACTTTTATAGTTTGACGTTCTATAAATTATATGTGATTTACTGTGTTGTGTTTATTAGGATTAAGTTAGGGTTTTAATTAATTAAGTTTTCTTAATGATTAAGAGAGGATATTTTTGTGATTTGAATTGGTTTGATTCTTAAAGTTAATTCGGGCTTCTGTTTTTAGTCGTTTTAAATCGTAAAGGCGTTCTAGTGTGTTGACTTGGATTAAGATTTGAAATTAATAGGGATACGGTGGTCCCAGGGGTAAAATGTGACTTGGGCGCACTTGTGGTAGCGCCTAAGTCTTTCTGGTGTACTTGGGCGTGCGCCCAAGTGCTTGGTTCATGAGTTTTCGTAGTTTTCGCGAATTGTTCACTTGTATTTGTAGTTTTAGGTGATCTATGTTGATAAATTCCAAATCCGGAACTGATTTGAGTCTCTAGACCTCAAGGTTGGTAATGATTAGTGTTGGGGAGCCGAAACGCAACCGAATTGTGTCTTGGGGTTAGACAAAGGAGCTGGGCGCACCTGTGGGGGCGCCCAAGTGTACTGGGACTTGGGCGCACTTGTGGTGGCGCCCAAGTGTCAGTCTACTAATTCGTTGTCTTCTAGGGTGCTTTTGAGTTAGTTTCGGGTACTTGGCTCTAGTTTTGGTTGGGAGAGGTTTTTATCTTCGAAATGTGATTGGTTTATTGTTTTTGTTAGGTCTTGATTAGGATTTAAATTAAGAGTTGATAATCAAAGTTTAATTAAAGTTAGTTGAGGTTTGAATTTGGGGTTGGTAATTATACTTCGTTGATTAGGGTCTCAATAGATTAGAGCTTATTGATTAGGTTTATTAATTTGGACTTGTAGATTAGGGTTTGATTAATTAGGGGTTTTATTTTATTTAATTTTTGTTTAATTAGGATTTATTAAATTAGGATTATTAATTAGGGATTGTTAATTAGGTTTTACTAAGTGGGGTTTTGATTAATTAGGGGTTTTATTTGGGGATTGTTAATTAGGCTTTAAGGTTTTGATTAATTAAAATTTAATTAATTAAGCCCATGGATTTTAATTGGATGTTTTCACTTAGATGTTTTGAATTAAGTGTCTTAGATTGGAGTTGACTAAGTTAATTTACTTACTTAGGCACAAATGCAATAGCCTAGGATCACCTAATGAACATCTATTCTATTTTTGTTTGAATTTTTATATTCTTTTATTCCTTTTTCGTTCTCTTCTCTATTACTAAAGAGTAAGATGAGAAGGGAAGAGTTTCATGTTTTTGGTTTTTTATGCAAAAGTAATGCAACCTAGGCTAAAGTGTGATAATTTAGCAATTCAGAGTTCGGAAGTTCAGCAATGATTCATGTTCATCACAGAAATTCAATAACAAGCTAAATGAAAATGCAAAATATGAAAAACGCAACCGGAGAATGAACTAGAGACTTGGGCGCACACACAGTTGCTCCCAAGTCTCTCCCTGCGGATAGGGATGCACTTGTAACCTCTTACGATACTCCGACGCGATTCCTAACACTTAATGACTAAATGCGGGGTCCTAATGTTAACTACTGATGTCAGAGACTTCGGATCTAAGAATGATGATACGAGGATCCAAATTAAAAGGACAAATACCCTCGGCAGAGACTTGGGCGCACCCACAGTGGCATCCAAGTGCACTGTCTGTTTTTCTTTTCTGTTCCTTCCTTTTTGGTAACGTATTTGCTTATCTTTTCAATTCTTTTCACGATTTAGAATGTAAATTTATAAATCTGAGGGCTCTGATATCGACTTATTCGAAGAAAGAACCGTACTTGAGAAATAAAATGCAAATAATGCGACAAATGGGGTCGAAACCCAACTCCTGGGACTTGGGCGCACACAAACTGGCGCCCAAGTGCTTTTTTGCACTTTTCCCTTCTTTTCCTCTTTTGTGATATCTTTATATATTCTTATTATGCCTTTTATACGATTTAAAACATGAAGTTACGAATCCGAAGGCCCTGATATCAACTTATATGAAGAAGAACCCAAATCTAAGAGACGAAATATACGTATGACTGAAAACGGGGTTGAAACCCAGCACTTGGGACTTGGGCGCAACTGTATGTGCGCCCAAGTGCTTTTTTGCACTTTTCCTTCTCAAGTTCGGATTTTTCTTAATGAGGATGATATGGATGCAAACTCTAACCCAATCATGAGTTCGGAATGATATGAATGATGCAAATCTATTACTTATGATTGACCCTAAGCATGTTCCAAATAATGGATAATTACTGAAAATCAGATCCACTGCAAACCTACCATTATTAATGCAGATTTACTATATGAATGAACCTAAGCATATTTCTAAGCATGCATAGTAATGAAATGCAATAAAAAGGAGAGATCTAGAAATACCGGTGTAGAGAGGTGTTTGTTAAGTTCCTAGAACGAAGCTTTCGTGAAGTTCCATGGCTCTAGTTGAAGATGTGAAAGCCTCCTTCTCTATTTCCTCTTCTTCTTCTCTAGATCTGAAGCTTTCTCTCTCTAATGGTGGCTACCTTTCTTCTTCTTCTTTCTTCTCTCTTTTCTCTCCTTTCTTAGGGTTTTTGGGTAGCCTCCTTGTAAATTAAGTTAAGAGATCCTTAAATAAGGGTTTAGGGCGTGCAAGAGGAATTAGGGCTGCTGTTTGCACGAACTTCTAGAAGGTTTTCGCATCCCAAGGCCGGATTAGGACTTCTCAGGACTTGGGCGCACCTGTGGTGGCGCCCAAGTGGGTCCCATGAGTTGGGCGCACATATGGTGGTGCCCATGTCTAGTTTTAAAGCCTAATGGGTGTGGGGTTCGGTTTTGGGTTGTTTTTGGGTCTAAACTGAGTCAGAACTACGAATAGTAGAGTGAGACACACCTAAGTATATACCGAAGTGCATTTTTAACAGTACTGGGGACCTGGGCGCACCTGTGTGTGCACCCAAGTACATAGGCGCACCTGTGGTGGCGCCCATGTGTGTCTTGAGTGGGGGCCGCTAGGGCAATCTTCCAAGGGTCATATCTTTTGATCCAATGGTCAGATTTGGACGTTCTATATATCGTCGGAAAGCTCTCGAAGCGAGGAATCCAAAGCTTCAATTGTCCTACTGATTAGGGGTTAGGAAAAGTGAGGGATATCTGGATCAATGGATTTAGTTTCCTAACTTAGGCTAATCGGGTGACATTTTAGCAAACTAAGCAAGGTCTTTGTAGGAATTGACCTAAGCATGTCTTAAGTGGTCCGGAAAAAGGTTTGAATAGTATCATGGTTCACTACTTGTATAAGTAGTGGGGTTGGACTCGAGATCTCGACGCGGCTTGGCTTTTCTCTCGTGAATTTTTAGAAATCATCAAACTAAGTCTAGAATTATCAACAATCATCTTCATCGTCGTTAATTAATCTGAATTATGTCATTAATCATTCAATTGTGGGTGAAGTGGGGGCACCGCTATATGTGATAGGTATTTAAGGCTATCATGGGGACCAAATGAGGTGTCTACAGCTGTTTATTCATTTCCATATGTTTTTGTTCAATTGCAAGTTTCATAGGTAATTATAATAGACTAATAGCTTGGGGACGAAGCCTAAAGGAGACAGTTTCCATTTTCCAAGAAGAAGGGAGAGACTATTTAGAATAGTTGAAATCTGCATCCTTTCAGAAATGATATTCCCTGCTTCCGCTAAATCTTGAGCCATTACTAACATTTTATTGACATGATCTATAACACTATCTCCCTCTTTCATTTTGCAGGAGTTATATTGTTCTAAAAGAAATTGAATATGAGTGTCAAAAGTAGTGTCATATTTTTGTGCGAGTGCCTCCATCATTTCTTTTGTAGTTGTATATTTTTCAAAAATTTTAATGAAATAATTTTGCATAAAAGCTAGTAAGGTACTCCGTCCAATTTGATCATCTTCTTCAAATTTCTTCCATTTCTTAATTTCAATTATAGTAGGATTTGCACTTAATATTGGTTTTTCTGATTTTAGGACATATGGAATCCTATCTTGAATTAAAATATACTATATTTTTCTTCTCCATATGTCAAAGTTCAAGCCATTTAATTTTTCAATCTTGGAAAGTTCAGCAGCAACTACAGATCTAGCCATATGGTTCAAAATACAATATAATATATATCTAAACAATTTTCTTAAATAATAGTTAGAGAAATCACAAGCACTTATTGCAAATTTTTTTATTTTTTTATTTTTAGGATTAGCAATCAATCAATAATGAAATATTCATGAAATCCAACAAACAACCGAGCAATACACAACCAGCTAATATATCATCACAGCCTAGCAATTGTAAATTGAAAAAATAAAAAATTGAGCTGTAGATCTGTGAAAAAGAGTGACTTTTCTTTATGTTTTATATTAGATATTAGATCATTCTCTTACTTGTGTTTCAAGCCAATTAGTGATGTGACTCTTCAAGCAAAAAGTGGAGCAAATAATAATAATAAAATAAGGAGAGATGGAGACTGCCCCTATTATGAGAGAGACGGTTGTCCTTGGTTTTACTGTTTGAGTATTGTACTTGAGAGTGAAAAATCTGATAATTAGGCCTTCCTGAGTTCAGGAAGATGGTGCCATGTACGGTGTACCCCAACTTGTTGAGATTTGCGCCAGGAACCCTCTTCCCATACTTGAGTTCTTCTCATTGGCTTCAATGAACTTAAAAAAAAAAAAAAAAGCGAGTAGAACAACAAAATAGATGCAGGCTGTTCCAGTATCCTTCAATTTGAGAGAAGCAGAACCTGTGCCCTAGTAATTTAAATGCTAGAAAAGTCAAGGTCGTATCAACCTCACTAACTTTTATTCTTCACCTCTTAAATCTTTAATAATGCATGGTTCGGTGAGTTCATTTCATGAATTCCAATGCATTCTTTTCCCATGTATTCTTTTTTGCAAACAAATAGTCCTCCAGAGGTTGTTTGTCTTGTATGCACGAGGTATGAAAATGGGATTTTTTATATGTGGTGAAGAATCTACACATGTGAAAAATATTACCATGATAGTTTGGAGGCACCATTTCACCCATGTAAAAGTTGACTGGGTCAAATTTCGTATATAAGCTTCTCATATATCTTAAAATGTATGGAGATTTAAGACATGGAACTCAACGTTTTAAAAGATTCGGATTAAAAATGTTGGCATGTAGGAATTGCAAAAAAGAAAAAAAATGAAGGGGATGATGGAGTTTGACATCATGACTTCTCCCTGGCAAAAATTTTAACGATGAGGCTTTAAGGTGTGAGGTGTGCTCCAATACACACTTGAAAGAAGTGTGGTCATTTGGGTATGAAAATGACCTTATTTATACCATTTTTATGCCAAAGTTTTACACATTTGATGTCTAAATGAGTGCAGACAAATATGTTGATACATAAACTTTTATGTAAATAATGCAAACAGCCAATCCTTTCAACGTAATCCATCCTTGCTCTAACCTTCCATTACTATTAGCAACTTACATAATCATTCTCTTTAGTTGTAAATTAGTCCATGGCATGGATGCATGGAGACATCTGAAAACAAGAGAAATATGATCACATGCATGCATGGAATTTCGAAGCTCCTGAATCCAAGTATGTTAGCATATGGGCCTATGGCCTACATTTGATGGCCACAAAAGAGCTTGAAAGGCTCATTGGTTTTGGGTGATTTGACTCCCTCTACAACTCCTTCCCCTCTTAGGTGTAGAACATTGCAATGAATCCGAATGTTAGTTTCCCTGAGAAGCTCACACTAGATTGTTGGGGTTATGTTAAAAAGCAGACCCTTGATCATGAAATTGATACAGAAAAAAATCAAGTAAACGGACAAAAACATGATCTAAAAACTTGAGTCTTCTCGGCAATCTCCAGCCCAACGGCATCTATTAGTTAGACGACTTTGACACATTTTGGTGGCCCACTTATCATGTGAGCTGCCTCTGTGATCAATCAGGTTTATTCTGTCAAGGTGCACCTTCTTTTGTTATATCTGGACTAGTGGTACATAGGTGTTACTTTGGTTGTTATTATAACTTGGTACAAGGTGATGGGTCTTGCTAAGGCTGGGAGCTCAAGGGGCAATTTTTGGTTTAGTGCGAGGGTGCTCTAGTGACTAGTGTGAGGTTTTCCTTCTTTTAGTTTTGTTGGTGTGTGTTGTTCTAGTTGCTTTCCTTTTGTATAATAAATTATCTTTCTAAAAAACAGCACTACTCAACTATGAGTGTGTTGGCCTCAATTTGACCCATTACTAAATCGGATAAGCATTGAAACAATGCATAATTTGATAGGTTGGGTTTGGCCTCTTGGGCTCTCACCAGCAATGTGACGCCCCGGAGTCCCACATCGACTATAGAGAGGAAAGTGTGTGGGTTTATATGTAAAGCTTACACCCTTACCTTGCATGAGGCATTTTGATGGGTTCTGACCCATCAGAAACAAAACCGTGAGGCCCGTGGGTCAAAGCAGACAATATCATGCATGCGTGTAGGGTGGGACGTTACAAATGGTGCCAGAGCCAACTCTCGTCTAGTTCGAGTGTGGGTCCCCTGCCATGGTTTGGTGCAAGTAGGCGGGTTTCCATGTGGGCGGGCCAACAGGGCTGGCAAGCTACAGGGACTGGCAGGCTACTGCACAGGGACATGCAGCCCGAAGGGGGGTGGATTGTGACGCTCCGGAATCCTACATCGACTATAGAGAGGAAAGTGAATGGGTTTATATGTAGAGCTTATACCGTTACCTTGCATGAGGCCTTTTGATGGGTTCTGACCCATCAGAAACAAAACCGTGAGGCCCGTGCCCCAAAGCGGACAATATCATGCATGCATGTAGGGTGGGACATTACAAATGTAAGATCCGGCCCCACCATTAATTATATTTATTATTAAAATATTACTATTATTTTAATTAAATGTATTTTAGTTATTTAAGTGGGTAGGATTAAGTGGGGTACATGTTAGATTGGATGCGTGGATCAGTAAGGTGGTTTAAAGGGTAGAAGACCTGATCCCGTAGTTTGACCCAATGACTTAAGCCCGGATAATATCCTCTTTTAACCTAATCCCTGTTTTAAACAACCGCACGACTTATCCCTCCCCACTTATCTCTCTGCAGCTCCTTCTTCTTATTCTTTGTCTTCTTCATCTTTCAACTTCCTAAGCCATTGCAGCTTTAGGATCCAGCCATCAGAATCAAGATTAGAGGATAACATCATTATTCGTTTAACTTTCTTAGCTCAAGTAACCCTCTCTTCAAACCATTAGGAGTAGATCTATATTCTTAGGTTATCTCCTTTTTCTTTCTAATGGTAAATTTGGATAGGAGTACCATAGATCTGTTCATCTAAGCATTTCTTTCCCATATTCTTTGTCAGATCGGTGATAGGATTATCCTCGAGCACTGTAGGAATCTCGGTTTGGGTATTGGTTGGGATCTGTTCATTTTTCTTCAACCCCGGCAAAAGGCAAATACCTAATCATAATTTATAAATTTAATACTTGTTTACTTCTTGATTGGCATGGCAATACATATAGAAGCCTTTGATGCCCTTTTCTTGTGATAATATTATGATGTTATTTTGCTTTGTGATTAGATAAGAGATTGGGGGTAATTTGGTTTATTTTATTAATTATGTGTTACTGTTGCATAATAATTACTGTAGACAAGAAAATAAGGGAGTTGGATGCAACGCAATTTCTCTAGAACCTGTGCAAACTTGACTTGAAACCGAATCAGGATACAGATTGTTTGCGTTTGTTTCGTGATTTTGACCATGGGACCCAGATGGGCCACTGCTTGCAAATCGAGTCCCCACATCTGATAGGGGACCCAGGGGCGAACCTGATGGTGGTAAACCCATGGAGATTTGGTCCCATCTATCCCCTCATCTAATGGTTTACACAATTTGGGGCGTCAATCATCAATTTGGGTTTTATTTTGGATATCAGACAGTGGTGGGGTCCACTGGGTGATTTGATCATATATCCAGTCCGCGCATCCGGCGAAATAGCCTTGGATGATCATGTAGATGCGGGGTGATCGTGGGCTTTTGATCAATGAGCCACTAACCGAAGTGCACATGCTGTTGATGTTGAGCACATTACCACGTTGAGTACATTACAGAACTTGGTTATGTGAAAAGAAGAGAATGGAGATGACGATGATGTGATCCCATGTGACATTAGTACGGAATTGATGGGATGAATGGAGGGTGGAATTCGGTGGTCAGGGAGTGTATGGGAAAAATGTAGCCATCACTCATGTACAGAATTGACTTTGAAGTTCTGTTAAATTGTGTACTTTGCCCTTTTAGTTTTTGGAAATTAGGAAAAAGGCCCTGGTGGTGTTATAAACTCAAATTAGGCCCTTTGACTTATTTCGAAGGTGGAAAATGTTTTGGATGGGGTCCTCAGGTCTTCTAAAATTATAAACTAAGATTGGCATTTATCATTATTATTTGCAAATTAATGTTAAATGATATCTTTGGTTTTTAACATGTTAAAATTATATTTTTGTACCTTATTATTCGGATCTTTGGACCGAGTAAATACCGTCTTTGCACACGTTATCTTACTAACATGGGGCTTAGTATTTCGTATGATTTCGGGCAAATCTTAGTGGATTCGAATTCAACCGATCTTTATTGGAAAACCCTTAATTGGGTCTATGCACCATTGATTTAGAAGGGATGCGTTGATCATTTAGCTATTAGAGATTCCTGTGGTTATTGAGTACGAGACCTTATGTTTGACTTTAGGATTGGCTTGTAATTATTCTTTGACCTTCGGGTTTGCATACATGAATGACTATTTGAATATTATATGAAATGTGGAACGGCCAACACTTCATTTTGACTTAGGATTCTTGTGTCGGAGCATTATTAATTACGTTTATTATGAATATATGTTTATGTGTTTATGTGAGTCATTTATGGACGACTGCATATCGATATATGGTCGATTGATCACCGATGTGACCGGATCACTTATAATCCGCTTTGAACTATGGACATGTTGTCCTGATATTTTGATCGGTTTATGACCATCGACGTTATGGACGGGCTTTCCCGATTTATTTAGAGCTGACCACCCACAATCGGGACACTTGTCACTGTGTGATTATATAATACTCCTTTGTATCATTTGGTTTTATGTCATACGTTCGTTCTCATTATTATCATTGTCATTGTTTTATTACAATCTCACTTGTCTTTACTATTCTCATTATCGTATTAAATTTTGAGTTATGATTATGTTTTTGCTATTTACTTTGTAATATTTGGTGCATAGATACCGAGCCCTACTTTACCTAAGAGACGGAGGAGGATCAAGCGTTTTAAACGTTTGAGCCAACTGATGAACCTGAGTGGGATGCAGGAGATGGCTTTGGAGCCGTCTGAGCCAGCATATGAGTGAACGTCATCTAGAAATTTTTAGATGAACTTACTCTTATTGATTAGACTTCTTTTATAAATTGTTAATTCATGCCACGACTTTAATTATTATTCTTTTATCTGATTTTTTGTGTTAGATCTTATTTATGAACCTTGAATACCAATTGAATAAAGCTTTCGTTGCATCTAATGAAATTTATTTTGACTCACCACAGTTTGAAATTTTATGTGGGTCCACTTTTGGAAGCTTGTGTTGTATTAAACACAAAAAATTTGAATTTGATGTATTTTTCACATTTTCCCCAATTCTTATTTTGGGGGACGTGAACGTGATTGACAAATTATCCTACCAGGCCATATTTTTATGCCTTAACTCAAAACTGATCCAAACAATAATAAGTTTTTAAAGACTATCTGGCATTGTCTTAAATAATATATGGATACAACAGCCTGTATACAGGCCATTATTGGCCATGACTAAAATGGGCTGATACAAGCTTTCATTTAATATTTCAACTAAAAATGAAATTACACAAGCACAGCCGATACATTATTGTAGATCAGTTTTCAAGAATTTGATATGAGATGATTCCGATACTTGAACTCATGCTATCATGCCCAACAGTGGTCTAGTCGAAGTCAGGTAAGGCCCAGCCAGCTTAACAATGTGCCTCAGTTACAGACTAAAAGATGATCTGCGAAGAAAACTGGATTAGGGTCCGTAGTTTGATAAACCATCTCATAAAGGGCGTTGCATCCACATTGCAAGTAAAATGTTGAAGATCTTTCTTCCACACTTTGGCTCTCAAACGTGGAGATTAGCTGGGAATAAGAGTTGTCTGCAAGCCTGGGCACAAACATGCTGAACTGGTTTGGGTTGCACTCCGGTACATTGGCTATATATGTCAAGGCCTAATTAGGAGAAGTATGCTACTTTGATGGGGCAGATCGAGTAAGAGCGGGCTGTCGATCGGACAACTATACAAAATTATCTCACACCAAACATTCTTGTCTCTCAGGTTTCAATTAGACTGCTGATATAAGAATCAGCAAACAGTCTAAAATTATAGCCTCCAGCTGGACTTTTGTTTTGTTTTTATTAGCACGTTTTTCATGTCATTTTTACTATATGACAAGTTCTAAGGAATTACATGGTACAAGACAAGGTGCAGACGGAAGACAACATGCGCATGCATCGAGCACTACATTGATTTTCTATTAATTATTAATAGACAACTATGTAAATATATATATAGGAAAATATTCAAGTCAAAACTAGTTATCACCTACTATATGAGAACCTTTTTGCGGGGCCCAACTAGCAACCCATCCAAACCTAGCAACTAATAGGGAACCCCCTGATAGTAATTAATCCTAAATATTGGCACACAGCTAAATGAACTGAACGGTTGGATCGAGGGTTGAACATTTTTTTGAATATGAAGTTATTAAATTTGTGGGCCACGGATGAAGGGGTTAGGGGCATGAGTTTGGGGCCAAACTTGATACTTGGGGTGGTCTCACATAGATCTTTCCATCCCCCCAAGTCCAATCCCCAAATGGGGCCCACAATTGGGCCCCATAAAAAAGTTCTCACAAAATATATGAAAACAGTTCCCACCTAAATATTATCCATATATATATATATATATATATGGGAATGATCATATGCATCTTTCCCTCACCATAGGGTGAGGGATACTTTCATTTTTGGGTCTTTTCTTGTTAATAAAATTTATGATGACATATATATGAACATTCCTCATATATATATATATATATATATATTGGTGTTAATAAAATTTATGATGACATATGAAATGATGTATTCATTAAAGAGTCTTATTGAAACAACTTTATCTCAAGCAGATTAATTGAATTGGCTCTAATTCAAATACGTAATTAGAGTTTTCCAACGTGCCCCCAATGTTAAATCTATACTTCCATTGTTCCGTCTTTGTTCATGGGCATTTTTTTTTTCACCCAGCTTAGAGCGGGTTGGGACTCCAATGTGAGGGAACCCTTTGGTGAGGGAAGAAGACTTCGGGTGATGTAAAACAGCCATTGAGTGAGGAAAGGTGCCTGCACAAGTTTGAACCCTGCACAAGCAAGGTAAGAACCGGCGCCTCTTACCATTAGGTTAAGAGGCTTTTCTTTGTTCATGGGCTTGTTGACATGCCAATTCTCACCTAGGCAACTTTTTTCGAGCAAGAGTTATTATTTTAGGCGGTTGATGAATGGGCTTGGTTTGGGCTGATACGCCCCACATTTAACAGACACATTAAGGGCACGTTTGGTAACCATCCTTAGCGAGGAATCCTCACTTGTTTTCTGTGCTCCCGTGGAAAACCCATATTTGGTAATGCAAGGAAAATCACATCACTGATTCCCTCCATCCACGTTCCTACGCATACACTCCGTCAAATACCCCCCATCAAAAAGAGAGAATCAATGAATCTGTGGATTGGCGATGATACAATGCATATGGCTGTAGTATAGGGGTGACCTTTTTTCAAAATCTTGGTTTTTATAGGCCCCACATGTAAGATTTGAACCGATAATCTTTTTAAAAGGCTAAAATGATTAAGAAGTTAAATATCAACCGTTGATTGTTCACGGATTTTGAGATATTTGCAAATAAGTTCAGACCATTAGATCTCAATTTTTGAACTACTATGAGACCCATTTGAACAATCTAAACCGTTAAAACTCTTTGAAAGGCCCACAATGGGGCAGTAGGTCAAATTTGGCAGTGTGATTCTTCATGGATCATGAGAAACTGTCTAAGACTTTCTGACCGTTGATCTCTCATAATGCAAAAAGGGGATTATGTAGCAGTCCATGTTATTCAATTTTTTTTATTCTTTATGGGCCCCAAAATCGTGATCCAAATCGTTCATCAGAACCAGAAAATCAAACATGATGCTCAATTTTCAACCGTTGATCCATCATAGCATTTGAGATATTTGAAAAAAGGTATAGAATTTAAAATATTTTTAAAAATTTTTGTGGGCCCAATTTGTAAGATCTTAACCGTTCACATTCTCTAGAGAACCGAGAATAGTACTTGTGGTGTAAATTTTTAGCCCTTGATCTTACGTGGATTATAAGATATTTGCAAACAATGTATAACCGTTGGATCACATATAATGGAAATGGTAGGATTCCTCTCTATTTGCCAAACTTGGAACTGTCATGAGAAATCCTCTTTGAGGAAGGGTTGTTGATAGCTGATTAGGGCAGCACATGGGCGGTTCAGATCAGTTTAAAGGGGGAACCATCAACCAAATCGAACTCATCGGTTTCTATTTTCCAAACCAAATCGAACCACCCATATGCTCAAACAGAACCGAAAGAAACTGGTTCGATTCGGTTACGATTTTTCTTTCTTATTTAAAAAAAAAAATGGTAGTTTAATTGGCGAGAGACGTTGGACTTCAAGTAATGGAGTGAGGGTTCGAGTCTTTTTCAAGTAAGTTTTCATATTCCTTTATATATTTTTATAAAAAATATATATATTTATATAATTGGTTAGGTTCAATTCGGCTTAAGCTGTTTAACCGCACCTTCAAATCGAAAATCGAACCGAATGGAACGGTTTAAAGGAAATCCGAACTGTGACATCGGTCTGGATCAGTTTAGCGGTTTTTTGGTACACCCCTATAACTGATAAAAGAAATCCTCTAGATAGTGGACTTCTCTCAGTTTGGGCCCTAAGAGCACAACATAATTCCAATATAGTGTTGGTCAAGTTCAGGTTGAGCTTACACTGGCTCTACCTACTTCAGAATAAAATGCCTTGCAATGAGACGAGATGAAGGTAAATATGTCCCCAAAAGTAAAAAAAAAAAAAAAAGAAGATTGAGAAATATCATGGATGCAAATTGCATCTTTACCTCCGCTATATATAAATAGTGGCGAAGGTGCATATGCTACTTTATCACTGCTTTAGGCTGCAGAAAGCTAACAGATTTTATAATTTTTAAATCCTCTATGTCCGGACTAGGTTTGTAGTGGGGTCCTTAGGAAAATGCATAATTATCAATACGTGATTTCTGTTTAAATGCACAATGGGGCCCATTCATTGAGTTGATCTCATTTTTTTCTTTCGTAGAAAAAATATAAACTCATTATAGTGAATAGCCTACAATTTTATGGATTGTCCCCAAATATAATAGAAATTAGAGCCGTTAATCAGCGAAGAACCTGGGCACAAATTTATGGATTCTCCCCAAATCTACTCTACAATTTTTTGGAATGATGTTTGAACCAAAGCTAATAAATGAGATCAGATTGCATGATAATTCGGACTTAAGAAACTGGGCACATTCCTTAGATGGGGACAGTTTTCTCATCTGCATCTGTGTACTATGCATCAGTGCGGTTTATCACATGGACCCTGGTTAAATTCAACGGATCCCGCCTTTAGATGGACAAAGTCTAAGATAAGAGGATCTGAATTAGATAAGGATTGTTGGATATTTTGCATTAACCATTAATTTTTCCAATATTTGCATACACTTAAAAGATGAAGATCCAACCACTTCTCTGAGGCTACAAGAAATACACAGCGAAGCCTAACCTCTCACATTGTAAGGAACCAATCTAAAAAACCTAGATGATATTGATTTTTTACTGTACAAACTATCATGATTGGACCCCACCCTTTTGCTCACATTTCATTCGCTAATCATATGCTGTTACATTACCATGAAAGACTGCTTTGGAGTAAAAACCCATAAAATGTAGGTTTTACGCGATGGGAACGGTGGATAACCAGCATTTGCTAGTTTTCTGCAACTGAGAACAGCGGAAAAGCAGCATTTTCCGATTTTCTACAGATCGAACCTGCGGAAAAACAATATTTTCCAGTTTCTCGCTAATATATACTGCGGAAAACCTGTATTTTTTCATTTCTTTTCTTTTTTCGTTCTTTTTGCATGGGTCGATTGACGGGTTGGGTCCATGGGTTGAGAGTCGAGTACAAAATAATGAATAAGCATACCTGATTAACAAATAAATGCAATAAATAATTAAAAATAAATATATATAATTAGTGAGCAAAAAGTGGTCACAAGGGCAGGGTCTACTCGTGGAAAGTGCTACGGTCAAAAATCGATATTATATGGGATTTTGGGATCGGGTCCTTAAAATATAAGTTGAATAAATATAAAGTTTGGGATGAAAGTGACGGGATTAGATTGATCATATGGTCCCGTGAGCTATAAAAGGTGGGTGCTCGCTTCATGATGTCCCAAGCATTAAAGATATTAAAAAGACAGAGAGAAACTTAGGAAAAGTGGCAAATATATGTTTGAGCCACACATGCTAAACATCTTGTTCAGAAAGGATCTTATATCTAAGCATAGGATTGGCTTTTCCATTATTCCAGTCTTTAGCTTGGATAATAAAGGTGGGACCAATTAAGGTCGAAGGTGGTATAGAGAAATATTATATCTGATACATACGGAAAAAAATCATTTTCTTTTGCCTTTTTTGAGCGATAGCCCTTGAGTGTAGTGTAAGGGCTTAAACATTGCTAAGTCCGCTAAGGGCTCTGAAGGCTTTGGCTAGCTCGACCTAGGCCCGGCTCATATATATGAGGGTAGGGTAAAAACTTACTTCAGCCCGACTCTTTGACAACCCTAATGAAAATGCCTAACTATTACTCCACACAACTATACAGGCTAAGGTGGCTAGTTTATTCGAGTTTGATGTGGCCCATGAACAACCCCTAACTTGAACTAACCTAGAATCCTGAGCTTCCAGGTTAAAATAAATTAAATTTTCATCTAATGGCCAATTGCCCTGAGGCCTGCAAGTTAGCCAGAAATTGGAAGGAGCTGAAAACGTGATTTAACGGTGAATATAACAACTCATTTCTTGACCTTCTATGAAGTGAATCTTTTAAACACCTAAAAACAAAATATTTCCATAAAAATTATTAAAGGGAGGATTTAAAAAACAAAGGGAGAAGGCAAACATGAACTTGTATTTATTGCAGTAATAGGGAAAGGTGGGAGAGAGCTTAAAGATTTGCATTAAAAAAATTGCCTTTTCCCCATCTCTCCTGAAATAATATCTAATTTGCAAAACATTGAAAGACCAACCATTTAAGCTAGCCAAAGTTTTATCATTTTCTTCTTTCAAAAATAGAAAATTAACTCAAATGGCTAGATAAGAGATGAGACAAAGTCTTGTGAATGATCTTCAGATAAAAGGCGGTTAAGTTGTTTGGAAGTTTTCAAAAGAAGGTCTTATTTCATCTTTTAAAGCTTATTTTGATTTCAGAGTGTTACGTAAACCCCTAATTTTATCTCTCATTTTATTATAAGTAGAGGTTCGCGTTCTGTAAATACAAGGAAAGGGGGCCTTTTGGCATAACACAATTAAAACGCTTGTCAAAGTATAAGGCCCTGGTTCTACTCTATTGATCTAAATTGTATATGAATTCAGGCTCATTAGGGAGCCAAATCGTTTGCATCAGTATGCTTAACCATACGCCTATGCATCATTGAGGAAAATTTACGTAGTTCACCGTTTTCACAGTGGAAAAGTGCTAAATATATCAGATCCCAAAAATCCAGTTGGTACTGATTTTTTAAAATGGGAATTTTTTTTGAGTGGACCCCAACCTACTTGGTCACTTTCACACACTATCAATAAGAGGTGTTGTGCATTTGTTTATAATTTAATAATATTGCATTTAAATAGAAATCACGCAATGATAATTATGCATTTTCATTTGGACCATACAATAGACCCAACCAGGTAAGGAGGCCAAAAACAAAAAAAAAAAACTAGGAAAACTCTATTTTCCTGCTGGAGCATAGACATGCCAAGCCCAGCTCAAATTGAGTATACGCAAGCCTAAGCCTAGGTCTAGGACTTAGCCTTTAGTAAAAAATCCAAGCCCGAGCCTGGCCAGCGTGATGGTCGGAGCCCAATTACAGGTGATATTTATATGTTAGAATAGTATATAAATAGTGGATTTGGATCCGAGAAGAAGTATATAATTAAATCCTGGTTTTATTCTCCTTTCCCCATACAGGTGATTACCAACAAATGTTAGCAAACATGTTCAGAAATAAGAGAGGAAAGTGTTTTATATACAGAGATTAGAGAAGAAAAAAAAAAATTACAGAGGATTTTGCAGGAAAGATCCTCTTAGAGTCACTGTAGACCAAAAAAGACCCAAAAGACATGTTTCCGCTGTGGTGGTCCCAGAGGTCCTTTTTGATTTCTTAGTTGGGCGAAGATATTGGAGAAAAGAATGGAATCGCATAGATTTGAAATGAACCGAATGGATATGTGATTCCCTTTCTAACTGAGAGGATAAGATTCCCTATCTAATTGAGAGGATGGGCATGAACTATTGTAGCAGCCAACTAGTAAAGTAAGATTCCATTTATGATTTGAAAATCACGATTTATTCATAATGTATAATGTTCCTAGTAACCTATTATTGACACCTGTTAATTACTTATCTACAATTCAAATTAGAAACAACATGTGTTAATTCATAATTGCTCATATATTGTTGAATCGTCGTATTCATGGTGTTACTCTTGGTGTCACAGTTTTAATTACAAAAACCGCAGAAACCGCCCTTGTTGGAATTCAGGTGATTAAGGAAGAGCACTAACAACTTCTCCGTAATTAGAGTAATGTAGTCAAGGACGTCTTCTTTTCCTTGGCTATAGGAGAACGCACAAGAGTATAAATATGGTTGGGGTTAGTATGTACATCATATTATCTTGCGTTCGATCACCATTATGCATATGATCAGTTTGACCTATATTTGTTGTAGAAACATGTGTCACTAATGTAAGGCATCTTGTAGTCATTAGCTTAAGTACTTTGTTACTATTTCATGTAAGGGTTTGAATTCATAAATTGTTAATTATAAATCTTATTGTGTCTATTGAAACATTAATGCACTGTTCAGGCTTCCATATTAATGATGTACAGGCTTCCACAAATTAATTATGCATTGACAGGTGTCAATGAGAAACCCTCACATGCGTGAAGTGAAATTTTCTTCTTCATGGATTCAGACTTGGTCTAGAACAGGTGCGAGTTCACGAGAGTATGCTTGTCACACCTTGGGGATGGGCATAATTGGGATCTCGAGCCTGAGATTTGACAGGCTACTTCCTAAATTTACAATTCACCTCAGTATAGTCTACTTAAAGGAATGCCTCATATCTTGATTCAAAGGAATGCCTCATATCTTGATTCTTTCATTTCATGTTACAGGTCGGGAACATTAAGGCTTGTGTCAACTGCCAAAGTTTGCTACTGTAATTTTTTTTTTGTCTTTGATAATTTGATGAAAGTTTACTAGATATGGACTACAAGAAGAAATGTAACTATTGATTCTTTCATTTTATTTTAAAGAAAATGGAAAGGTCTGCTAGTGAAGAATTTGTGCACTCATGCAACTTTACCGCTGCTTGTATTGGTGGCAAAGTTGCATTTGTAAGTTCTCCTCTCGTCTAAGCGGAGGAAAACTTGAGTTTGCAGCTATGCCCTTGATACATAGGTCGGTAAAGTCACATTTTCAAGTTTTCCGTAAGGCGGTAAACTTGAAAACCTATTCTTTTTTCCCTTTATTTACATCTTGGTTGGGTCATGGGTGGGGACTTTGGTCCATACAATGATGGATGGGCGTATTTATTAACGTTTAAATGCAATAATATCAAATCACAATAAATACATTGTGAATCACTTGTTTGGTAAATTTATTTTACTGGAGAAGTGAAGTGAAGGGTTAATACAAGAGAAAACAAAAGTAAAGATTTGGTCAAACCAAAAGGTGAGAGAGTAGCTTTTTGAAAAAAAAAATTAAAAAGAAGAGGTTTTTTTTTTTTTTTTTTTTTTTTTTTGTAAGGGTGTTCATGTTTCGGGCCAGCCCGCGTTGGGTTGGTCATGTGGTTAGGTTATTTAGAAGGGCCATGCCTAGATTTTTTTTATTTGGACTCAGTTGTTGAGATCTGGAATTCCAATTACAACAATGTTAAAATCAAAATACTCAACTAATAAGATTTATAAGAAAAAAAATCATGTTAGAAGCTAAGATCTATTTCAGATATGGATATAGGTATGGATCATAAAGACTGAAAAAACGATATGGATCCTTAATGGACTTGGACTTCATTAAGTGAGATCCAAATAAGATCCAAACAAAGAGTTTATATCTACCAAAGGTAAATGGGTTCAAATATAGACTTTAAGAGCGCCTTCTCAAACCCATCACAATTTCTTTCTTTGTTTCTTTCCTTTTTTTTTTTTTTGCTAGTGTTTGGCCTTATAAAATGAATGACTATTAACATAACAATGTAGAGTTGATCACTTTGTTCAAGTTGGGCAGAGTAGAAAGCGAGCCAAAGTTTGATATGATGGTCCACTCAAGAAGGGTGCCGGCACAAAAGATGAGATACTGGGATAATCCCTATTGGCTTCAAACAATAAAATAGTGGGAACATAGAAAATCAAAGCAATTTTTCTCTTTAACGTGAAATCTTCTTATGACATTGTAGGCGATAAAAATCACCCACTTAGATTAGGATGTAGGATTTGGGAAGACCGAACGCTGAGAACCTGAAAAAGGAAGGAAAATGGCTTGGGTCAGAGCCCCTGACTGCCGTGAGCCGAAAGCACTCCGATGCCTGAGTTAGTTCTAGAAAAACTAAGCAGGAGGAGGAAGAAGAGAGCGAAAGTCTGAGTAAGGGTTCACGTATTGTGAGTTTGCGTACCTTCATGGGGCTGATCCTATGTGTATATGTAGATGATTCCTCGTTCATTCTCTTTGTGAGTGGGGATAGGTGAGGTAAGGTCCCATCGGGCCTTACCCTGACACTCGGCGGTAGGTAAAAAGGGCACATCCCATCAGGAACTTCCATGCTTTTAGTCAGTTGATGTTAAAGGATGATAAAGCCAACTTCTTATCGCCATAAATGAGCGATCCTATCGCCATAAAGGAGCGCCCCTATCCGCCAGGGTGCGCTCGTACTTCTCATAGGAGCGTGATGCCCCACTCTGCCTTCGGTACTTTTATCGAGACCCGGAATGGTCTGGCTGGGTTGGCGCTTAGCTAGCATTTACGCCGAGCTGCCGAGCTAAGTAACGATGAGCTAGCACTCTTAACCGAGCTGCCGAGCCGCCGAGCAGGGGAGCGTTTTGAGCCGATGCTTCTTACCAAGCCACCGAACTACTGGGTTATGATTACCGAGACCGAGGTAAACGGCTAGTGCATTACCGTGGCTCTCGCTTAATCTCGTCATTACGGTATTTTACCCACACAATTGCCCCCTAGCTTTTGACTTCTGAAAGATCTCTAACTTGAGGAGGTCGAAAGCTAAGTGATTCTGCCTAGCTGGTGTTGCTACCGAGCTTAAGAGAAGGTTGCCGAAGTGTGTGAAGGGGTTACCGAGATGGCGGAGTCTCGGTTCTAAGAGGAGGTCCCTCCTTATCCTGATGATCATTGCTGATGTGCGGTCCTTATCAAGATGTCTCTTCACCTGACCGAGGCATTTAATAGTCTTTAGTAATTGCGTCGATGGTGGCATGTGTCGCCTTTTCAGCTGCCGCACAATCGTTTCGAAATGACGCTAAGGCTGCTTGAGGTGACGCCTTATTAAAGGCGTGCCCTATTGAGGGCGTTTCTTCATTAAAGGCGTTCCTCGAAAGCAGAAAGGGCGCCTCTAATCCTTATAAATTAGGGCGTCTCCTTCGTCCTTATTTTCTTCTTCTACGCTTTACTGGAATTTTTGCTTCTCAAGCTCTCTGCTACCTGCACGTTGCCAGCGCCCTTCTTCTGCACAGTCCCCTTCATAGGGTTTCTCTCTGATTTCCTTTCTCTCTTCTTGGTAGATTTTCGAGTAGAAAATGGGAGTCTATAGGCACCTATTAGGAGACTTATTTTGCGTAGCAGTCTTTAGGAACTTATACAATATCCCCCCCAATGTAAAGTTCAGACCAGATGGCCCTGACGATGGCTTCGTCATGGACAATGGCTGGATGCCGTTTTGGCTTGTCTCCGTCGTGGAAGGGGGGGTCTGGTTCCCCCTTCACCCACTCCTCAGGGACTATTTCCGGGAGTGGAACCTGTGCCCCTGCCAACTGCTCCCTAATGGCTATAAAATCATTATAGAGGCAATGCAGTTGAACAAGATCCTGGGGATCGACCTCGGTGTCCCGGACATCGAGGAGACATAGGACCTCTGTAAGTCCGCAGATGGGAATACCTACTATCTTCGGCTAAGGGTTGGCCGTGCTGGCTTCGTCACCGTGCTGGAGGACTCCAACGGGTATGCGGGCGAAGATCGAGTATTCGTCAAAGGGGGATGGGAGTTCGGCGAGGCAGAAGCTGGCACAAAGGTCCAGATCCCTCGTAGAATGGGAATCCCTCCAAGTAAAGGATGAAGTCTTTTCGGTTTGCAGTTTTCTCCTTTCTTTTTCTTTACAACTACCGGACTAATATCTCTCTTTCATGCAGATTTTCACCAGAGAAGGCAGGAAGCCTAGCGAAACCCCTGGAAGGTAAACACTGCCTGGCACGAGCAGGTAAGGAAATACCGCGGGCACCACAGCCAAGTTGCGTGGTCCCTGTTATAATATACGCCGCACTACAAGTCCTTCAAAACCTCGAGGCAGGTGACTGGGATAGACTCTATGCTGCCCGGAGAAGGCACCAGCTCGGAGCCAGTAACGATCCCAGTCCCCATCGAATGCCTAGTTGAGTC
Organism: Persea americana; assembly: GCA_029852735.1. NCBI lineage: Eukaryota > Viridiplantae > Streptophyta > Magnoliopsida > Laurales > Lauraceae > Persea > Persea americana. The sequence goes on along the minus strand of CM056818.1, from coordinate 26,503,702 downwards.
CGGTGACCGGGCTTCAGTGCTGCTCCCAAACTCGGGCCCTGGCGAGACCGCCGCAGCCGAGGCCGGACCCTCATCGCGGCAGAGGAAGAAACTCGTAGCATCTTCCAGCACATCTTCGAGCTCGGCATCTTCCAGCTCGGAAGAACAAGCAGAGATGCTGGGCCATCGCCGCCTGTGCTACACGGTAAAGGACTTGTCTTCTGTAGCTTTTGGGGACGTCAGGGGCAAGGCCCTAGATGCCCCCCAGTTTGCTAGCAGCGCTCCGGCCCCACCGCCTCCAGCTGCTGCCGCCGAGTTCGAGACCACACCCGCCGCCGTGGCCGAGGTCGGTTCTGCTCCGCCTTCGGCAGCCATCATCATTAACGATTCCCCCCCTGGCTCCACTTTAAGGGCAGAAGGTCGGGATCGCCCTGCCGAGGTCGCTGAGGAGCGCTGCTTCGAGAAGAGGGCGAGGGTCGAGGTTCCGCCCGGCCCATCGTCGTCATCGCCCTTTGAAACTCTCCCGCTCCCGCCCCGTCAGCTGGTCCAGTGGAGACCGGATATCGAGGGTGCGTTGGGGAGGCCGTTGGCGGTGACGGACCATGCGGGCGGCAGCCCCCAGGTAGTCTTTACGCTAGGGCGAGCTTGCGCCCTCCCACTGGACATGGCCAAGTGGGAGACAATGGATAGCGAATCGCTGATGCTTTCGTCAGTGTGGTCACTGATAATGGTAAGTGTCTGGACTCTTTCAATTTTTTTCGCTTCGGTATTCTTCCTCTTGACACTTGTTTTTATTCCACAGGTCGTGCAAAAATGCCAGGTAGGCATGGGGAGGATGGAGGCAGCCGAAGCCAAGGCAGCTGATTGGGCGGCTGAGAGGGAAAATCTGCAGGCTGAGAGGGAACAGCTGCAGGCCGAAAGGGAGGAGCTGCAGAAGTCCTTAGAGGCCAAGGACGGGTTGCTGAGAGAGGAGGCGAGCAAGAGCGCCAGTCTTGCTACCGACCTTGAGCAGGCTCAGGCCAAGGTGATGCGGCTGACGGAGGAGGCGAAGGATGCAGTGCTTGAGAGCACCACCCTTGCTGTTGATCTCGAAAGGGCCCAGGCTTCATGGGAGGAGTTGGAGACGGACGCGCATATGCTGAGAAGGTCCAACAATGACCTTTTTGCTGAAGCGCGGCTGGCGAAGACTCGGCTGGAAGTCGCTCTGAAGGAGAAGGCGGCCGAGCTCGAATCTGCTCTGGCAAGGCAGAAGACCGAGCTCAAAGAGAAATACGTGGCCGCGCTCGACACCGCCATGGCGGAGGAGGCGCAGAAACTGGTCGCGGACTACAAGGCGCAACTGCTAGGGATCCGGGACTGAGCCTTGGAGGTCGGATGGAAAACAGCCTTGATGAAGGTTGGGGTTCCTGGGGATAGCCCTATTTTCAGGAATCCCCCCAAGTCTCCCCACTCGGATTCCGATCTCCATTCCACAATCGCCTCGCCTCTTGTCCTCGAGACGTCTCCCCAAGCCCCTCCAGCGGCGAGCGTTGAAGCACGCGCCGTTGTGCATTTGGAAGCTCCTCCGATGGCGGACGTCGTGCCTGAAGCCCTCTAGGCCACTCCCGAAGCTGCACCTGAAGCCACTCCCGAAGCCGCTCCTGAAGCCACTCCCGAAGCCACCCCGACCGCCCCCGAAGCCAGCGCGGTCGCGTCTGAAGCTCCTCCAGAGATTGACTGCAACGTCGATGCAGCAACCTTCTGATTCTGTATTTTTCTTTCTTTGTTGTCACTGTATTTCTTTTTCTTTCGCTTGTACTCAACATTCAAATCAATGGAACAACGATTTCTTTTACACACTTCTTTTTCCTGTCTGACTAGTTGCATGGATGTCTTTTTTGTAAGTAATTGGCCGCGGCAACCGAACTTCTTGTAAGCTTAAAATTTGACTTAGATCTTAAAATTAGACTTCAGCCCCTAGTAGCCGAGCTCGGTTTATCACCCAGAGTCTCGGCGGCCTATACCCATCATCTTTGAGAGAGTGAAACCATCTAGTGTTGTTTTGATGAAGGGACCCACTTAGATTCTTCAACCCAAGGTGTCCCTAAGCGCCGAAGTCAATGTCTTTGGATGTTTTTGGCTTTGCCGCCACAGCTGGTGCTGGCACCAAGCTAAGGGCGGTCGGTACTCTGACTGAGCTACCGAGCCAGGGCCAGGACTATCACCATGCCCCAGGATGCTTTTGGCTTTGCCGCCATAGCTGGTGCTGGCACCGGCACCGAACTAAGGGCGGTTTGTACTCTGACTGAGCTACCGAGTCGGGGCCGGGACTGTCACCGTGCCCCTAGGATGTTTTTGGCTTTGCCGCCATAGCTTGTGCTGGCACGAAGCTAAGGGTGGTTGGTACTCTAATTAAGCTATCGAGCCGGGGCTGGGACTATCACCGTGCCCCCAGGATGCTTTTGGCTTTGCCGCCATCGTTGGTGCTGGCACCGAGCTAAGTGCGGTTGGTACTCTAACTGAGCTACCGAGCCAGGGCTGAGACTGTCACCGTGCCCCCAGGACGCTGGCACCATTGCCGAGCTGTTAGCTTAAAGTAATTTGAGAGAGGTCTGTTCGAAAGACTGCCTTTTTACTGATGTTTAAATCCGAGTACATTTCGGTAGTAAAATTTCTTGAGATGTATTGCATTTCATGGCCGTGCCAGCTCCTTGCCTTCCATGTCCTCAGGTCTGTACGCGGACCTCCCAGCTGCTGAGAGTACTTTGAACGGCCCTTGCCAGTTAGGCGCTAGTTTGCCTTCGGTTGGACTTCTGTCGCTAGGAAGTGTCTTCTTCAGGACTAGCTCTCCCACCGTGAATCTTCTTTTTTTGACCTTCTGGTTGTATCCCCTGGCCAACTTCTACTGGTAGGCGGCCAGGCGGATAGCTGCCGCTTCTCTCCGTTCTTCAGCGAAGTCTAACTCTCGCGCTACGCTCAGATCATTCAGTCCTTGGTCGCAGAGTTTCGACCTCAAGGTCGGAAGGCCGACCTCAAGTGGAATAACCGCTTCCATGCCGTAGGCAAGGGAGAACGGTGTAGCTGAGGTGGAACGCCTTGGAGTCGTCCTGTACCCCCACATAACACTTGGGAGCTTTTTTGCCCACCTTCCTTTGGCTCGGTAGAGTCTCTTCTTGAGTCCGTCAAGGATCACTTTATTTGAGATCTCAGTCTGGCCACTGCTTTACGGGTACGCCGGGGTGGAGTAAACATTTCGGATGCTGTACTCTTGGCAGAAGCTCTTGAAGAGGTTGGAATAGAACTGTATCCTGTTGTCCGAGATGAGAGTTCGCGGGATCCCAAACCTTGTAATGATGTTCTTCCATACGAAGTTTTTCGTGTCCTGCTTAGTGATGGAGGACAAAGGCTCAGCTTCGACCCATTTGGTGAAGTAATCAGTGGCTACTATCAGCCACCTCTTGTTCCCTAGAGTTCGGTGAAGCTGTCCTACGATGTCCAAGCCCCACTGGGCGAAGGGCCATGGACTGGAGAGTGAGCTCGGGTCTTACGCTGGCTGATGGAGAGAGTGGGAGAACTTCTAGCACTTTTCGCATCTTCTGGCGTAGAGTTGGGCATCCTTCTGCATATATAGCCACCAGTAGCCTTGGCTGATAGCTCGGTAAGCTAGTGACCGTCCTCCAATGTGACTGCCACAGATCCCCTTATGGATTTCATAGAGGAGATTGTCGACCTTGCTTGGGTGAACACACTGGAGTTAGGGCCCAGTGAATGACTTCCTGTAGAGTCTGCCATCTGGGGAGAGCCAGAACCAGGTCGCTTTCAGCCTTGTCTTCTGAGCTTCTATCTTGTCTTCGGGTAACTGGTCGTCCTTCAGGTAGGCAATGATCGAATCCATCCAGCTCGGACCGAGGTCGACACACATGAGTTGCCGAGGTTGCTGGAGTTTGATGCTGGGCTCTTGTAAAGTTTCCACTTCCATAGTTCTTCTATTACCAGCTTCGACAGCTGAGACGAGGCTGGCGAGGGCGTCTGCATGAGAGTTAGACTCTCTACCGATCTACTGGACTTCGGCTCTTTCGAATTCTGAGAGGAGTCCTTTCGCGTGAGCTAGGTAGGCCGCCATCCTATCGTCCCGGGCTTAGTAATCTCCACTGAGATGGCTCCTCACCAACTGAGAATCACTGAAAACTACTACGCGCCGAGCTTCCAAGATTTTGGCACTGTTCAGTCCGGCGATGAGCGCTTTGTACTCAGCCTCATTATTAGATGCCTTAAATACGAGTGTTAGAGCTTGCTCGATGACAAGGCCCTCCGGAGACTGGAGGACTATGCCAGCGCCAGCTCTCTTGGACGTAGAGGATCCGTCGACGAAGACTTTTTAGGCCGAGCCTAGGAACTTATTCCAGGACTGTTCTTGCTCCATCTCAATGACTGCCTCCGTATCTTTATTGCCCCCTAGTTTGGTGTAGAGCAAGGTCGGTGCCGATCTCTGAGAGGTGAATTCCACGATTGCTAATACTTGGGCTTTGATAGCCTTTCTGGGCTGATATTTGATATCGTACTGCCTCAGTTCGACAGCTCATTTGGAGATCCTACCGGAGAAATCTGCCTTCCGGAAGAGAGCCTTCAGTGGGTGTTCTGTCACGACCACAATGGTGAAGGTCTGGAAGTAGTGGGAGAGCTTTCATGAGGCACTGACTAGCGCCAGGGCAAGCTTTTCTAGCTGCAAATACCGGGTCTCAGCGTAGAGCAGAATCTTACTCTTGTAATAGATAGGCCTCTGCTGACCGTCTCCTCTATGATGAGTACCGAGCTCACTACATTGTCCGAGACCGCCAGGTACAAGTACAGCGCTTCGCCATGGGTTGGAGTCGACAGCAGCGGTGGTGAAGAAAGGTAGTGAGCTGTTGCAGGGCCTGATCGCAGTCCGGCATCCATTGGAACTTGGAGCCTTTTCGCAAGAGCCGAAAAAGAGGCCTGCATTTGTCGAAAGCTCGGCTGATGAAGCGGTTGAGCGCGGCAGCCATGCCGGTCGGCCTCTGAACTTGTTTTGCAGAGGTCGGACTTTGGAGCTCCTTGATTGCCGTGCTTTGATCAGGGTTTGCTTCAATCTCTCTTCTTGTGACCAGGCTTCCCAAGAACTTTCCAGAACCGACACCGAAAGCGCATTTTGACGCGTTCAGCTTCAACTGGAACTGGCGGAGGATGTTGAATATTTGACTGAGGTCGGCCAAGTGGTCCTGTGACCTCTTGGACTTGACAACGATGTCATCAATGTAAACCTCCACCATCTTGCCGAGCTGCGCTTGGAATATCTTCGTCACTAGCCGCTGGTATGCCGCTCCTGCATTCTTTAACCCGAAGGGCATCACCTTGTAACAGTTGGTGCCCCGGGGTGTGATGAAGGCTGTCTTTTCCTGGTCCGCTCCATACAGGGGAATCTGATGGTATCATCGATAAGCGTCGAGGAAGCTCATGCGGTCATGTCTGGCAGTGGCATCAATAAGCTGGTCTATCTTGGGAAGAGGGAAGCTGTCTTTGGGACAGGCTTTATTGAGGTCAGTGAAGTCCACGCAGACCCTCCATTATCCCGTCTTCTTTTTGACCACCACTGTGTTGGCCAGCCACTACGGATAGTGGACCTCTTTTATTGCTTCTGCTTCAAGCAGCTTCTGGACCTCCTCAATCACTGGCTTAGTTTGTGGGACCCCAGTTCGGCGTGCTTTTTGGATCACGGGCTTGTGGTTGGGGTCCACATTCAGCTTATGGCACATGACTGCTTGGTCGATGCCAGGCATCTTATAGGGTGTCCACGCAAAGACCTCTTTATTCTTGAGAAGGAGGTCGAGCAGCTTCGTCTTCTCGGGCTCGGGGAGCTGGCTTCCTATCAAGAAGAATCTGTCTGGGTAGGCAGGGTCGATTTTGACCTCGGTGGGGTCCTCTATGCTTTTCTGCGCCGAAGCCCTGCCAACATCCCCGAGCTCAGCCTCTCTGTCCAACTTGGCCATGTGGACTTGGGATGATTTCTGCTTCACCAGGCAGCACGGCCAGCAAACATTGCTTGGCCATGTGCTGGTCGCCTTTGATAGTGATCACGTCAGTCTGGCCGGACTGATTCTCCAGGGGGAACTTGAGTTTTTTATGGTGGGTAGAAGGCACAGCCTCCATGCTATGCAGCCACGTCCTCCCCATGATGACATTGTAAGGGGAGGGAACGTCGACCACTAGGAAGTCGACCTGCCTGGAGGCGCCTCCTACTTGGACTCTGAGGGAGATATTGCCCTTCGGGTACACTGGCTTTGAGCTGAAGCCGACCAGGGGGGTATGAGCCGTCTGGAGATCCTCATCCTTGAGTTTCAGCTTTTTGAAGCAATCACAGTACAAGATCTCGGACGAACTGCCTGGGTCGACAAGGACTCTCTGAACCAAGAAGTTCTGCAGCTTCAAGGTGAGTACTAAAGGGTCGTTATGTGGGAGTTCGACATCCTCTAAGTCCCTGTCAGAGAACCAGGTTCTGGGGCTCTCTATCTTGACCTTCTTGGCAGCTGGCTCTAGTGCGGCGGTCAGTACTTGCTTCTGATGGGAGGCCCTCCTGGCCTCAGCACGGGCCTGGGAGCTCCCTTTAGGCGGAGGAGCAAGGTGGATGACATTGATAATGCCCTCTGGTTCGCTGTCCTGGCCGCCATCCTCTTGACGCGGAGGTCGGCTGTTGTCCCGGCCTTCCTCCTTTATGTAGTCTCTCAGGTGCCCCTCCTTCACAAGATTCTCCAGGTGGGACTTGAAGCTCTTGCACTCATCGGTTCTGTGCCCATTTTGCTTGTGGTAAGCACAGAACTTACTCTGGTCCCGGGAGGAGGAGTCACCTTTCATCGGCTGCGGCCACTTGAAGAAGGGCTGCGCCTTTATTTTACTGAGGAGATTATAGATTGGCTCCTTTAAGACTGTATTTACCGCCTTAAAGGTGGTAGCTTCGTGCCTCGACTTCCTGCCGCTCCCTGAGGCTGCTGCTGAGGTGGAGGGGGCCCTGTGCCGGTCTGGGGACGAGGCCCTGCGCTGATCCGAGGATGGGTCTCTGTGACGGTCCTCCCTCCTGGAGGTCCTGCTTTCACCCTTGTGGGCAGCCTTCTGGGTGAGGCCGAAGTTCTCCCGACCTCAGACCTCGTCTTCTTCTGCTCGGTTGAAATGGTTCGCCCGGGTCATCAGCTCCTTCATTGTGGCCACGGGGTACATGACCAACTGTGCCCGCAGCTCGATGCCCGGTCGCAGAGCCTGCTGGAAGGACTTCACAGCCATCTCCTCAGAAGCGCTTTCGATCTAGCTATAGATAGTCCAGAATCGTCTCGCGAATTGGGTGACGTTCTCATCCTCTCGCATCGTAAGGGCTGTGAGGTCGACATCTGTCTTTGGGATGACACGATGGGCCTGGAACTTCTCCAGGAAGGAGGTCCGAAGCTGCTGCCAACTGGAGATGGAGCCCTCGGGGAGTGGGCAAAACCATCGTAGGGGGAGATCTTCCAAACTGAAGGAGAACACTCGACAGTTCAGGAAGTCATCATCACCCCACACCGACATCCTCTAGACAAAATGTCGAAGATGTGCTGCAGGGTCTAAGGTTCCATCGTACAGGATGAACCTCGGGACATTGAACTTCTTAGGGAGGGTGAACCTTCTGATATCCCTAAAGAATGGAGATGCGCCAGTGTCTTCAGCTTCAAAAGTGATGTACTAGTCTCGGACAATACTAGCAGTCTCCATATTATGGCGGATAGTCTGCTTGATATGTCGGTCGAGCCATTGCTTCAGCTCGGCCTCGTCTTCGGGCAGCTGATGCTGCTTCTTGGGGCCTGCACGTATACGGCTGCTGCTGGAGCCTTCTTCATCGTGGACCCGATCACGCCTCTTATTAAGGACTTGCCTCAAGTCCCACTCGTGCGATGGGGGTGGAGCTTGGTTGTGCCTGGGTGGAGGACCCAAAGCATGGCTGTGAACGGGAGGTGGATTCTGAGCCCCACCCATCTCCTGGAGCTGCTGCTTGAGCCATCGAATCAGCTCTTCCTGCTCCTGGATGAAGCGATTCTGAGCCCTGATATCATCCTGGACAGGGTCTTCGTCGCCAAGGTTGGCTTGATGGTGGGACTGAGATCTGGCCCGCGCTGACTTTTCACCCAGCTTGGTGACTGATTTGTCACCTCGCCTGGCGTGATCTTTGCTATGGCGGGGCTGCTCTGGAGGTGGAACGTTGTGAAGAGAAGGCATTGTCATCCTTCTTGACTGCGACGCTGTTTGGACCGAGAGAGGCCTTTCTCTTGACCTCCTCTGTCGAGGGGGTGGAGGGGGTAGGTTCTCGACTAGTACAGGCTGTAGGGATAGGGCCTTGCCCTTGGAGGGTCCTTCACCATTTCTGGTTTTTGGAGGCATGGTGTTTGTGTTTGTAAGCTTTTTGTTCAGTTTCCCACAAACGGCGCCAAACTGTAGGCGATACAAATCACCCACTTAGATTAGGATGTAGGATTTGGGAAGACCGAACGCGGAGAACCCGAAAAAGGAAGGAAAACGGCTTGGGTCAGAGCCCCTGGCTGCCGTGAGCCGAAGGCATTCCGATGCCTGAGTTAGTTCTGGAAAAACTAAGCAGGAGGAGGAAGAAGAGAGTGAAAGTCTGAGTAAGGGTTCACGTATTGTGAGTTTGCGTACCTTCATGGAGCTAATCCCATGTGTATATATAAATGATTACTCGTTCATTCTCTTTATGAATAGGGGTAGGTGGGGTAAGGTCCCATCGGGCCTTACCCTGACACTCGGCGATAGGTAAAAATGGCACACCTCATCAGGAACTTTCATACTTTTGGTCAGTTGATGTTAAGGGATGATAAAGCCAACTTCTTATCACCATAATGAGCGATCCTATCGCCATAAATGAACACCCTTATCCGCCAGAGTGCGCCCGTACTTCTCATAGGAGCGTGATGCCCCACTCTGCCTTTAGTACTTTTACCGAGACCCGGAATGGTCTGGCTAGGCTAGCGCTTAGCTGGCATTTACGCCGAGCTGCCGAGTTAAGTAACGCTGAGCTGGCACTCTTAACCGAGCTGCCAAGCCGCCGAGCGGTGGAGCGTTTTGAGCCGACGCTTCTTACCAAGCTGGGCTATGATTATCGAGACCGAGGTAAACGGCTAGTGCATTACCGTGGCTCTCGCTTAATATCGTCATTACAGTATTTTACCCACACAGACATAAATGCACCCTCAAAGTTCATATGCTCAAAGCCTATTTCAAAGACATGACAGTGCAGCTTAGGAGTGGTAACAAACAAATGGGGTGGGTGGAGATGTGGAGCACAAGGGGTAACATGCATGTATACCTTCTAATTCAACCTAACCCTTTTATCAATTGGATTAAAAAAGTCAAACAAAATGAAACATGAAAGTTCAAGGGGGTCAATCCAAACCCCAAATAATAGGTCATGGTCGAGCTAGGGGTGCCAGTAAGAGAGCAGTCAGCTAGGTTGGACTGGATTAAATTCAGGTTGACGAGTTGACCAACAAGCATGGAACAGCTCAAACCCAGCTCATTTTGTTAATCAGGTCAGAAATTGAAAGCATCACCTGCTCGGGATGGTTTTGGAATCCACTCCTAGTGCAGCCCATGTATATTATTATAACTGAATTTCCCTAAACCATTGCCGGGCATCCATCAGAAGCCATCGGTCTAACTTTCAAGTTTGTAAGCTCTGGATCAATGGTTGTGATCATGACCTAAACCTCCGTCTCTGTCTCTCTCTACAGTGGTTATGGTAAAGTTATTGAAAAACCATTTCCACCTATATGTAATCAATTATATGAGAAAGGTCTGTCTTGTTTGACACCGGATCTTGGCAGCAATTAGGGTGCATGGGATTTAGATCATGACCTTAGGATTTGGAGAAGATCCGATCCAGTAAGTTGGATGGTCCTTGTTGTCCCCAACTACATTCTAATTGCTTGCTATAAATGATTTCATATCATAACTAGGGTAATATCAAAATCAAAGTACTCAAACAAATAAGACTCTGGAGAAAAAGATCATGTTAGAAGCTAAGATCTATTTTCAGATATGGATATTGGTTTGGGTCCTAAGAATGACAAAAGTACATGGATCCTTCATGGACCGAGACTTCAATAAGTGGGATCCAAATAAGAATTTAGATCTTACGTAGGCAAATGGGCTAATAAAATGTAACTTTCAAAGGGCCTGCTCAAATCCATCACACTTTAGGTGAGGTTTATTTTAACGTTTGCCAACTGCTTAATTCGACATGGGTCGCATGTCTGGTGGGCTAGGCTATGCAATTTTAAACACTTTGACCAGTTGTCCTCCCTAGCATCCCTTGGGATCCGATGATCATTGTTGGTTACGAAAAATAAGCGACACATCATATTGGGCATATAGGGGAAGACGTGACCCAAATAGAAGGATGAGTTTGATTTCAAATGGTGGAGATGAAAGTGCAACAAGATCAAGGGTGGGAAAGTGCTAAAAACTCTTCCAATGCGAAATCTGATGGTTGATTCAATCCATTTGATTTCTCAATTGATCCCTTCCAAATTATTTGGAAGGCAGTAGATGTTTGCGGAGGGAGGGGATAGTGGGATCACAGGTTGTTTAGAGAAGATGTGCTTTTGTTTAGATACATTGCTCATGAGATAAAGTGTGCTTTTGCTCATGTAAGTTTGTCTGTTTGAGCTCTTGAACAACCCTGGCTAGTTTGGATAATAAATGAGGAGCAGAGTAAAATGAAGTAGATTTCACATGTGGAGTGGAGTGGAGTGAAGAGATCAAGTAGGTTGAAGTTAAAGTAGAATATTTTATTTCACTTCATTTGGATGCTTATTTTGAAGTTAAAGTTTGAAGCATAATCCACTTTTACTCAAGGAAATTGAAGTATTTAGAGTTAAAGTTAAATGGAGTACATGTTACCCAAGGAAATGGAAGTATTCAAAGTTGAAGTGAAATGGAGTACATGTGGCTCACAACATTACTTCGTCTATCGGGCGAGACTCATCCAAACGGAATAGAATTGAAATTTTAGACTGATAGGGCCCATTTAACTTCACTCTGCTCTATTTTTCACATGTCCAAACAGGCCCAAGCTTTTGTATCAACATGCCTGGTAAGGGCCTGTACCAGACCAAGAAAAAGAAGCAGCGACGTATACAGTAAAGGTATGGCTAAAAAAGCACGTTGGTTTCCGCCGAGCAAAAAGCAGGCCTTTTCTCACTTAAGAAAACCAGCAAAATGCAAGTTTTCCGCATTTCTAAGCAGCAGAAAACCAGCAGGAGGAAAATCTACAGTTGTCCTACGCCTCAATTCTCTTGCGGATGGATATTTACAAGGGTACTTGTTTGTTTTAATTAACTTAATAGTATCAAATATCTGGGGCCTATTTGTTTAATGTGGCTGAATTTTCAATGATTCTACAAAATGTACTTCTAAAAGAGGTTAGAATTCAAAAAACAAAGGTGAAGATCCAAATGAGCCTACTTATTTTCGAAGGCATATAAAGATTTGGAGGAATGATAATTTCATCTCCATAGTGGTGGCATTTACCGTTATTAAAAAAAAAAAAAAATAGTGGTGGCAATTACTGAAGCAACCCCCTATCTGGTATAGGGTTATCATCTCCAACCAATAAATGGTTTTGGTTCAGATTGATTCCATTCATTCTACTCAACCAGCCAACCTGACTAATCCAACCCAAGAATTTAGTTTCAGGATGTCAAACCCGAGTAACAAACAGACTTAGTTTGGTTCAGTCTAGCCGATATTGGTTACTCTTAAGAAGCTGATTCAATGCAACCCATTCCCACGGATATAAGTACTGGTTATATGAACATATATTTTTAGTTCAATAAAAACTTACTGTTGGATTAAATGGGTGCGGTCTACATGACCACAAGCCCGTTAAGGATTTTTAATCCTACTCACTTGTTTGCACATTTATGAGACCTAGTTATTTTTTTAGCTCACTTGCCAACAAACTAATAATGGGCTGAGATTAAAGGGTTAGGTAATAGTTTGGGGGTTAATCGTTCCTTGATGGGTAGGAATCTCCTATAAAAAGACCCCTTGGGTAACTCCTTTGGTTACTAGTTTTCTTGGCCTCCATCACTAAGCAAGAAAGAAAAGCAAAGGCAAAGGAGTTGTAAATCCCACGTGAGCTTCAAGTCTCTGTCCTTTGAAGGAGCTTCTGTTAACTTCAAGAAAAGCTATGGAGTCAAGTAAGCTCCTACCCATTCTCAGATTTTTCATGTTTACTTTACTGTGTCATTTGGATTAGACCTAAGGAGATCCTCCTGTGGATTGAGGGATCTTAAGCTAACATGTGGTACCAGAGCCATCTTTGGGTATAGCCAAATGATCTGTTCATATTTTGTTTACATATTCTAAGATTTTAGGGCTTTCCAGGTTCTTCTTGGAAATCAAACCAAATGCCCAAATGAAAGAAGTTTTGGGTATTTGATAAAGGGTATTCCATTTTATTGGAAAGAAGAGACTCACAAATTGAGTATTATGGTGCCCAACCTAATTTGGAAGAGATGGGAATAAAATATTCTATCTATCTATCTATAGATATTTTCTTTGATTTAAGGAATTATATAGAGTTGGAACCTCCATTGGTTTATTACTGTTATTTATTTTGGTTCAATGTCATTTTGATGATGGGCATGAAAGGAGAAAATGATGATGAAAATTATATTCTATTAAATAAAAAAAAAATGATTGATAGGTGGACAGTGCGACGGACAATGCACAGTCCATCGCACTGTGCATCGCATTGTGCAGAGGCAGCAACGTCTCCTTCCAACAGTTTTGTTCAGTCAGGCCAGACAAGTCAAGTCAACTTGACCTGCTCTAGCCCAGCCTGGCCAGCTGACAGTTGGGCTGGATCTGGTTATGAATCGGACCTGACCCATTAAGGACCCCCTAAGCCCAGTATAATTTTGGAAGAAAAAATTCCAGAATGTTCTCCTTATTAAATGATAGCTATTGGCATGGTTAATTAGCCCAGATGAGTTCCAGGACTGACCCAATTATTAGTATTGATCATATTATTCAAATGGGTGATCCAGAATTTGTTTTGATCATAACGGACTCATGGGAACTCGGAATTTCAATCCGTTTTTTTTTTTTTCCTATGAATTCCTATTAATGAGATCTTTAATCTGAATAGTTTGGATCTATTATGAAGTGTCTCTAATATTTTGGCATATATATTTTTTTTAAATAAGTCATTAAAGTTTATTTCCGCATCATGGATGATTTATTTATCAAAGTGTGCAATAGCTTGTAATTTAGCTAATTATGTGTTGTTATGTCAAATTTATGTCACTTTAGACCATTAGAGAAAAACAAAGATTCCAATTAAAGATGTGTCATGATGAAAGTGTTGTTGTTATAATTTCAATTAGAAATAAATGATTTAGATTGATTCGATAGTTGCCAAAGCAACCAAGTCATGAAGAATTGTTTGATTTCTAAATTGAATTGAGGGAACATCACCATTATTTGTGTGACGATAATAACACTAAATTGCGATTTCATAAAAGATATGAGGAGAGGCCCAAAGGTTCTATCTTCATGGAATAGAAATCGGAATAAGATATTGTTGGTAATATGATGTAGTTAAGAATGATTTATGCCCAAAGGAATAGTCCTCTTAATCGCATCATATTATTAACGTAGTCTTATTAATTAAAGAAAAGCGAATATTATGCATGTTGTTTTCAAACCCAAATGTAGATTTACAATGATGTACAATTACTTTTACTTTTATTGTTATTGCATGATCAAGAATAGATTGTAACTTGTGCATATTGTTGTTTATTTTCAGTAACTAAGTCAATGGTAGCACTTTCTACATTAGGGACCATTCCTACCTTAGATGGGTCAAATTTTCTAGAATGGATGGACATGCTAATGATAGCCATAACCTTCTTGGACTTGGATATAGTCTTTGATGAGCCTAAACCCCTAACTCCTACAAATGAAATATCTAGTGATGAAACAACAAAATTTGAGAAATGGACCAAGGCTAACAAGGTAGCAACCAAGATTATCTTGAACTCTATTTCAAGAGGTATTAGGGGATCCCTTGGAATAATAGAAAATGCAAAGGATCTCTTAGATACTGTAAAGGAGTAGTTCAAGGTAACTGACAAGGCCGTAGAGGCATCACTAATAAGCCGCCTATCAAGCATGAAATATGATGCAAAATATTGTTTAAAAATTGGAACAAGTTGATATAAGTATATCAGAAAAGTACTTGATACAATTCATTTTGGACTCTCTCCCTTCCTCTTTTGGCCCGTTTAAGGTTGCTTACAATCAAAGTCCAACACATTGGACCATAACATAATTAATTGCTAGATGTGATCAAGAAGAGAGGAGGCTTAAGGTTGAGGGGCAACTGATGGTAAACTTCGTCTCTCATAACAAATCCAAGGGAAAGGAAAAAAACAAGAAGAGGCCAAGTGTTCAAATTGCAAAACCAGAAAAGAAGGAAAAACTAGGACAGAAGAAATGTTTCTTTTGTGGAAAGATCAGTCACTTCAAAAATGATTGTCTAAAGCGGAAAAATTGGTTTGAAAATAGAGGTACAAATTTATCTCTAGCATGTCATGAAACCAATTTAACCGATGTTCCACCAAGTTCTTGGTGGGTTGACTCTGGTGCAACCATTCATGTAACTGGTTGTGTGCAGGGATTCCTTTTAAGCCAGAAATCAAATGATGGAGAAAAGACTCACTACTAGAAAAAGGGGTATTAGCGGCCGCCAAATACCGTCGCTAAAAGTGCATAGGCGGTTGCTAATACCCTTTAGCGACGGTTTATTGACCGCCAAGAGAGCGACGCAATAACTTTGTCGCTAATGAGTATTAGCGGCCGCATTTGACGGCCGCAAACTTTTTTGCGACGGCTAAGCGACGAGCAGAAAATGGTAACCAAAATGTTTAGTGGCCGAAAACACCGTCGCTAAAGCTAAAAAAGGCGGTCGCTAATTTATTTATTTATTTTTTAAACCTTTTGGCGGTCGCTAAATCTAAAGGAGGCGGTCGCTAATACTTTCTTTTAATTTTTAATACCTTTTGCAACCGCCAATGGCGGCCGCTAAAACCTACAATTTTTTTTATATTTTTTGCTAATTTCCCAATTATGTTCCTGCTTTTTATACCTGTACCTGAATATATTATATACAACTACTACAATCGGTTAAAAATACTAATAACAAAACAAAGTCTTATATTAATGATATTCAAAACATTACAAAAGTTTCAGCAAATTAATTATATTCATTACAATTCTAGGAAAAAGAAAACAAAAATAAACATATTAACTGAGTAAGGTGTCGTGATCGATCCGATGCTCTCAAACCTGAAGACAAAAAGGGAAATAGATATTAATAGTTAATTATAAAAATTGTCAATATATAGTAAATATAAACAAAATTAAGTATTTAAATTAAACCTATGTTTCAACTTTACGAGCAATCCGGGAGTCGAATTCTCGAGCCGTCGGTTCCGACAAGTCAAGAATGACTATGGGCTCATGCCCATCCAGTTTCATTGGCAATATAGCTCGTTTGCTAGGTTTGGGTGCTCGGAGGCTAATTTTCTAAGTTTTAAGTTCACGTTTAAAGTTAAACCTACGTTTCAACTTTACGAGCAATCCGGTAGTCGAATTCTCGAGCCGTCAGTTCCGGCAAGTAAAGAATGACTATGGGCTCGTGCTCGTCCAGTTTCGCGGGCAACGGAGCCCGTTTGCTTGGTTTGGGCGCTCGGAGGCTAATTTTCTAAGTTTTAAGTTCACGTTTAAAGTTAAACCTACGTTTGAACTTTACGAGCAATCCGAGAGTCGAATTCTCGAGCCGTTGGTTTCAGCAAATCACCAATGACTATGGGCTCGTGCCCGTCTAGTTTCGCAGGCAACGTAGCCTGTTTGCTTGGTTTGGGCGCTCGAAGTCTAATTTTTTAAGTTTTAAGTTCACGTTTAAAGTTAAACCTACATTTCAACTTTACGAGCAATCCGGGAGTCGAATTCTCAAGCCGTCAGTTCTGGCAAGTCACGAATGACTATGGGCTCGGGCCCTTCCAGTTTTGCGGGCAACGGAGCCCATTTGCTCGGTTTGGACGCTCGGAGGCTGATTTTCTAAGTTTTAAGTTCACGTTTAAAGTTAAACCTACGTTTCAACTTTACGAGCAATCCGGGAGTCGAATTCTCGAGCCGTCAGTTTTCGAAAGTCAAGAATGACTATGGGCTCATGCCCGTCCAGTTTCATAGGCAACGGAGCCCGTTTGCTCAGTTTGGGCGATCGGAAGCTAATTTTCTAAGTTTTAAGTTCACATTTAAAGTTAAATCTACGTTTCAACTTTACGAGCAATCCGATAGTCATATTTGTGAGCTGTCAATTCCTACAGGTTACTCTACCTCTAGCGAAGTGTTCGTGCCGGTTTCCGATTTTTCTAGTCGTCGTTTTCCGTTCCAGACTCCCGGCGGGCCGTTTTCGAGCCCAAGTGTTGGAAGTTCCTATGTTTTCGCTTCTAGTTCCCTAACCGGGAATCCTATTTGCGAGCCGTCAGTTCCTACATATTACTCTACCCCTCTAGTGAAGTGCTCATGTCTGTTTCCAATTTTTTCGGTCGCCGTTTTCCATTCCGGACCCCTAGCGGGCCGTTTTCTAGCCTTAGTGTTGGAAAATCCTATGTTTTCACTTCTAATTCTCTAACCGGGGCTTATATTTGGGAGCCATCAGTTCCTACAGCTTACTCGACCCTCGAGTGAAGTACCCATGCTAGTTTCTGATTTTTTTGGTCGACGTTTCCCATTTCGAACCCCTGGCGGGCCGTTTTTTAGCCTAAGTGTTGGAAAATTCTATGTTTTCGCTTCTAATTCTCTAACCGGGGGTCATATTTGCGAGCCGTCAATTCCTACAGGTTACTCTACCCTTGAGCAAAGTGCTCATGCCGGTTTCCAATCTTTTCGATTGCCGTTTCCTGTTCCGGACCCCCAGCGGGCCATTTTGGAGCCTAAGTGTCGGAAAAGAGTCTATTTTCGCTTCTAATTCCCTAACCGGGAGTCCTATTTGCAAACCGTCAGTTCCTACAAGTTACTCTACCCTTGAGCGAAGTGCCTATGCCAGTTTTCTATTTTTCCGATCGCTGTTTCCCATTCCGGACCCCCGGCAGGCCCTTTTTGAGCCTAAGTGTTGAAAAATCCTATGTTTTCGCTTCTAATTCTCTAACCGAGAGTCCTATTTGCGAGCCGTCAATTCTTACACGTTACTCTACCCTCGAGTCAAGTGCTCGTGCTAGTTTTTGATTTTTTCGAGGGCTGTTTCCTGTTCCCGACCTCCGGTGGTCTGTTATCGAGCTATCCGGGAGAACTTTACGAGCAATCAGGGAGAAAATTTCTATACATGTTGAAATCTTAAATTAGAAAAATATTTATACCTGGTCAGGATCAGTCGAGCCTGACAGATCATGACTGCCCTCTCCAACCGACTCATATCTCGCCCTGTGGCCGCTGCCAACGTCAGGTGCCTGTAATTATTTATTATACAGTTAAAACCAATTAAAATAAACAAAAATATTGACACATCAATGACATAATTGACAATATAAACGTACAAAATGTTTTCTTACTAGCCTGAGTAGTGGGTGGTGGGTCTGAAGTGATGGGGTCGCGACTCTGTGATAGACGAGCCTCCAGCTCTGTCAACTCTGCTTTCAACTCGGCCCTCATCTCTGCCCTCACCTCATTTGTCACATCCTCTTTGATCGCTGCCTTCATGGACTGCAACAACTCCTCGACCTCCTTATCTGTACGGAGGCGCTAGCACCGGATGACAGTTCCCAGGTCGAGGAGCTAGCACCGGATGACTCCGCTCGCGCGACGTGGGAACGTGGAATGCACGTCCCATACATGAGCGTGTATCATGCCCGTCCCAGCCAACGATGCAATGGAATATCTCATCCCTCCGCGATGGCAAACTGCCCTCCTCCTTGGGCAATGCCTCCAGGCGTGACTAAAATTGGGCCTGCATAGTTGATTCATTTAATATATTATCATGCATAACAAGACATAGTAATAGACAGATAATTTAAGCGGTTCAATATAAACTTACGAAGATAGCTACAACCTCCGGGTGGCGAGGATCTCGAGAACGCATCCAAACAGACATCCTGTCGACCAGACCGCCCGTGGCACACAACTGTTTGGTGGAGAGTCATATTATTAGTATAATGTCATACAAAATGAAAAAAATATAAATTACATATACGATCTAACTTCTTACCTTGTGGCGGACCTGGGTGATGTGTCGAGTCCCCAACCTGTGTGTGGGACCCTGCATTGCGCGGTCCCGCGCATTCGTAGTTGCCTCTTTCTATTTTCAATATTTATCAGTTAATTTTTCTTAGTTACGATAGTCACTAGTAAAATGTTAAAATTAAAATAAAAAAATTACAAGTTTATCACCTTTGCCTCCTCGCTCTTCTAGTACCGGACGAGCTGAGTCCACTAATCCGGGAGAACGCCCTTCGAAACTCGCTCAAGTACGTTGGGGGCATCCTGATGTGGCTTCCAGTGCTGCATCTTCATTTTATTTTTATGATCTTTCCACATCTTCCGGCACTTCGACATGCAAACTGGCTGGAATAGCTCAAGACATGCCCTCAAATTGTCTTGAAAAGGACAAATAATTTTTCATTAAGTTATGGTTTAAATTGACACACCCTGCGGATAAATGTTAAATTATTACCTTAACCTGCTTCCACGTACGATCTAATGTCTCCACCGGGAATGCCTCCTAATCAAGTGTAGTCAAAGGGAATGCATATGGATCCTAAACCACTGTCCCAAATGGCTGATGAGCTGGCGAGCATGCGGACCCACCGAATGATATGTCTCATCAAACTCCATGTCAATGGTAGATACGGAATTCCACCTCCGGATCCCTCTAACAGGGTCTCTCCCCCTGCTGGAAGATAGGCCCGTGCTCATAGAATCTGTTCAAATTACAGATAATCTAATTAAATCAAAATAAAATAATTTGCCAGAATTAAAATGTTTTAATTAAATAAACTTATACCGGTCTGTGTATCGGCTGATGCAAGCCGAGACGGTGAAGCTGAAGCAGTTGACACCGAAGGCTCCACTGGGTTGGATGGGGATGGTCGATCAATCGGGGGCGGCGCGACGACAATCGGTGAATGGGTTGATGGACTCTGTCCGGCGGGCGATGGCCTCGGCCCGAAGGTCGATGGACTCGGATGAGAGGTCGATGGCCTACTCGGTGGGGCTATCGAACTAGGCTGGGCGGCACCCGGTGTAGGTCTAGGGTCCCCATATGGCATACTGGCCTGGGCTTGGCGTAGCAGCTCGTCCATCGTCCGCAGACGATCTCTCCTCTTTCACCCTAATATATCTGCTCAAATGTTTGTAAGATAAATTAATTTAACAAGATAATTGAAATTAACATTTAAAAATTATTTACACTGAAATTTAACATTGGTGAATTAGTTCACAACAATTCACTGTTCATGTAAGGCAACTGTATCCCCTTCAATGGTTTCCCGAACCCAATTAACATCTTCATCACGTTGAACAACTGCATTCTGGTCAAGAACTTGTTGGACGAATGCATCAATATCTGGCTCATCACATTCAATCTGATACACTCCCCTCCTTGACATTTTAACTGCAACGTGCCAGTTAGGATCTTTCGGATATCTGATATAGTAAACTTGCTCCGCCATTGAGGACAGTATGTAGGATTCGGCACTTATTCGATCATCACGATGTAACAAATTGTTAAAATTTACCAATGTAAATTGGTAATTATCTGTTTTCACCCCTCAAATGGGGTCCACCCAATCACACGTAAACAATAGAAATTTTAACCCGTGATTGTATACAACTTCAACAATATCCTTCAGAAGGCCATAGTAGTAACCAGCATCGACAGATTGACAACCGATCCCACTATTTTGCGTCACTCGTTTCCCATCTACATCCTTGATGCGAAATCGAAAACCGTTGGCATCACAAGTTGTGTAACGTCGGGCCGTTATAAAGGGACCATCAGCTAACTGGTTCATTTCATCAGTCAAATTAGGATTGTTGGTTCTTCGTAAGTTACACACCTACGGAATGCATGTAACATCTGAATATCACTACATGAACGTAATATGACAGGAACAAGTGAAACTACTCCTAATGATTGAATACGTACGTGATTCTTGAACCATTCGTGAAATGACCGATAATGGGACCGATGAATTTGATTCTCTGTAGCACGAAGCATGTCCCGTTTGAGCTCATCGATGTGTGTCTTGCGATGCATAACACGTGTTAATGATATAATAATTTAGGCAAAAAATTGACAAGTTGCTCTTATGAATGAGTGATAACTTACTGAGTCAAAGCCACAACATATGGGGTGTTGAACAACACCCACCGGTGAGCTTGAATCCACTCAATATTGTTGAGATCAAATGGCGTGCCCTCCCCAACTAGACCATCATTAATCCGCGAGGGCCTAATCAACTTTGTTTCAATATTATCATTAAGATATGATGCGCAGAAATTGGTGCACTCATCCATCAAATACCCCTTAGCTATTGATGCCTCTGGACAAGCTCTATTACGAACATACCTCTTCAATGTGTTCGTGTATCTCTCAATCGGATACATCCATTTGAATTGGACGGGGCCACCAAGCAGGGCTTCACTGGTTAAGTGTATGGTCAAGTGAACCATGACATCAAAAAATGCAGGTGGAAATTTTTTTTAGATGACACAATGTCACAGCAATCTTCTCTTGCAGACCATTCAACTCATCTATTCGGTGAACTCTAGAACACGGTTGTCTGAAGAAGTTACTAACTTCAATCAAGGGCGCTACAACATTCTTAGACAAACAATTCCGTATGGAGATAGGGAGTAACTGTTGAATGAGAATATGATTGTCATGACTCTTCAAACCCTGAAATGTTCTTTCTTTCATGTTCACATGCTTAGCGATATTCGAACGGTACCCGTCAGGAACCTTGACACCCTTCAGAACAGAGAGGAAGACATCTTTCTCATCTTTACTCATCGTGTACTGCGCAGGAGGCATGTATGCCTTGTTGGACTCTCTCGGCTGCAAGTGCAACGGTTTTCTCAAGCCCATTTCTTCCAAGTCACGGCGTGCATTGACACCATCCTTCGACTTCCCTTGAACACCGAGAATGGTCCACAATATATTTTCACAAACGTTCTTCTCGATGTGCATAACATCTAAGTTGTGCCTGAGTAAGTTATCTTTCTAGTATGGTAGATCGTAGATAATACTTTTTTTCTTCCAATTATGACTTCGCCTTCTATTTGCACCGGGAGTAGAAGGCAGTGGAGGGGCCAGTAAATCTTGAAAATCATATACAGTATGTATTTGCTCATGCTCTAGCTGTGACAACAATTCAACTCCCGTCATTGTTCGAGGTTCTAGACTATATTCTCGAGTGCCATCAAATGACACTTTGTCCCTATCGAACCTATGCAATGGAGGTAGAAAACATCTATAACCCGTGTATACCCATTTTCTGCCATGCTTCAACCAAGTTGACTTCTTCTCCTGATTGCAACAAGGACATGCAAACTCTCCCTTTGTGCTCCAACTTGACAAGTTAGCATACGCTGGGAAGTCGTTAATTGTCTACAATAATGCGGCGCGGAGTTTAAACATTTCATTGCTTTCGGCATCAAATGTCATCAGAGCATCAGCCCATAATTCATTCAATTCACCGATCAAAGGTTGCATATATACATCAATCTTGTCCCCTAGTCCTCTTGGTCAATCAATAAGTGTGGATAGGATCAGAAAAAGTTGCTTTATACACATCCACAGCGGGAGATTATAAGGTACCAAAACAACTAGCCACGTACTATGATTTACCCTAGTCATGAACCTAAATGGACTAAAACTATCTGCAGCCAAACCAAGCCGCACACTGCGACAATCCAAGGCAAAGTCTGGATTCCTCCGATCGAAGTCTTTCCACGCCGGGGAATCTGCTGGATGGGTTGACTTACCATCATCCATGCTATTCTCGGCATGCCATCTCATCAGTTTAGAAATATTTGATGACATAAAAAGCCTCTTCAACCTTGGCTTAAGTGGGAAATATCTCACTTGCTTTGCTGCCACCCGTTTGTCACGATTGATAACACTTATAGAACTATTCTGATTATTGTAACCAACCCCATCCTCCTTCCATCTCGAAGTCCGACACACAATGCACGTATCAAAATGGGCATTCTCATTCCTAAACAACATACAATTGTTTGGACATGCATCCAAAGTCTCATATGTGAAGCCTAAATTTTCGGTTAACTTGCGAGTCTGATAGTAGGACTCAGCAAGTTTTGCACCGGATGGGAGCACTAGATGCAACAACTGGAGGAGCATATCGAAGGACGTGTCAGACCAATGATTCAATTCCTTCAAATGTAACAACTCAACAATAAAGGACAATTCACTGAAGTCCTTGCATCCAAGATACAATTATGTCTATGCATCATCTAGAATTTCAAAATATCTCAAGGCTTCTTCATTGGCACCGGAGCGAGGATTACTCCCACCCGCCCCCTCAGTCTCACAGCTTGTGTATTCGGGTGCCAACCCACACGCAATATTATTTAGCATCGCAATCATCGGATCAGTCTCTGACATATCATCTACTTCAATTTCATCTCTTTCCTCTCTACGACAAGAAACATACTCTTCTCCATGTCTTATCCAATTCTTGTACTGTTTCAAGAATCCGTTCAGAATTAGATGCTCTCGGACAAATTCTCTTCTATAATAATATCGATTCGAACATTTTCTACATGGACAACTGATGAACTCATTGTCAAACCCATTGGTAAATTCCATGAAATGGTTAATCCCATCCATGTATTCCCTAGACATCCTATTCGGTAAATCAATCCAACTCTTGTTCATCTCGGTAACTATTTTTGTGGAAATCTAAAATGAGCAAGCACAATTAGCCATATTCATAAGATTTAATTTTATTTTAAATAATTGAATTATACATATTTAATTTACCAATTTAAATTTTATATTTTATTTTATAATTGGTGCCGAGACACATCTTGGATAAAACATGATAAAAATCATAATAGGTGGACAATCCTCCTAGTGTCAACATGAATATCTGAACTTATCCTAGTTTTTTTGTCATCCATTTAGCCTCTGAATTGAAAGATAGAGGTGGTTCTCAATTTCAGTGTTTACATAAAATTGTGTTAAAATCTTATAGCCACAAGAGATGAATTGGACTGCCATGATAAGATAGAGAATAACAATTCTGCAAGAAAAGATAAAATTGTATGCATTTTATACTTATCAATAAATATTATAAGAATAGAGACCCAGATCCTTCAAATTCTTGAGTATCTACTGGTATGAAAAAACACGGATAAAGATATGCAAACTATTTTGGGCAAGGCTAAACTGTACCTAATTATTTTATCTTAAAAGGATGAAATCGTGATAGCATGTTAGAAAGAGTTAATATAATGGTTAATCAGTAA
Organism: Persea americana; assembly: GCA_029852735.1. NCBI lineage: Eukaryota > Viridiplantae > Streptophyta > Magnoliopsida > Laurales > Lauraceae > Persea > Persea americana. The sequence goes on along the minus strand of CM056818.1, from coordinate 26,480,131 downwards.
ACCCTACCTTTATACCTATACCCAAGCAACATGTAGTAAGGCACTACTTATCACTTAAAGCACTACTTATCACTACTATCTCGTACATGTATGGAAGTGATGGCATATTATCACATAAATGTGTGGAAGGGATGGAATCATAGTTGCTTAATGATTTTGTGGTCAATCTGTGGTCTGTCAAGTCGCAGTGCTGCTATCAGAAAGAATTATGTGATAACCCATCTAAAACTTTCTATTAATGCCAACATGACTCACACCCACAACCACGTGGTTGGGACAATGAGCACCTTCCAACTGTTCTAGAAGCTCAAGTCCACCTAAAACTAAATATGAACCAAATGATAAGTGAAAAAAGAAAAAGTAAAAAAACCCAACTAAGGCTGTGTCTGGATATATCCCTTTTATGTGCATAGCAATGTATGTGCTTATTTCAAAATCACAAGAATCCATCAACTTGGGTAGGAGACAAATGCAGCCTAAACAAAGAAACAGAGTTTAAAAAACAGGGGAGGGGCGGTGGAATTAAAAAAAACAGGCCACACAAAATAAAGCCCAAATCATTGTAATAATAAACATCACACATGAGAAATTACAGCAATAAGCAAACTTAAATTGCTGGAAAAAAAAACATGCACTCAAAGAAAAGTGATCAAGTTAAACTCACCATCTCTGTAAGCAAATGCTATCGATCAAAAGAAACAAGAATGTACAACAATCAACACAAACTATTGCTGTAAATATTACTGAGAATTTCAAAACCACCGAAACCACCGTAATAAACATTGGCTATAGAAAAGTAAAACCAAAGTAAACCTCATATAATTGTAGTAAACATTCAATAGAAAGAACAGCCAAGAACCTCATTTACATAATAAACTGAAAATCACCTCAACAAGGAAGACCAACTGAGAATACATGTAATTGAGTCCAAAAACACTACAAAAAATTCAATAGCCATTCTCTATCATTAAGTACACCAATATAAACCCAAAATCCAATGACAAGCATTATCCACCCAAAATAACAATAACAACCACTGACAAGAGCCCATAGCACAATTGGAAGGTGCTCATCTCATAACAATGAGGCTGCAGGTTCAAGTGATGCTACAAACAATTCACATGAAGAGTTTTGAATTCATATTGGTAAATTCTTCTTTGTTGAAAATAGAACTTAAGCTCCATTTTCTTTGGAAGTAAGGTGATCTTCAACTATAATGTCAAAAATGTGGATCCATTCAACAGCCCTGTTACAAAAAGTTAAGTTAAATGTAGCAGATCTACATTTTAAACATTCCATCAAATCAAATACACTTTTATGGCTTGTTTGGCACATGGATAATGCTTAAGCTGACAAATCACATGTGGATTATCTCCGGTCATTTAATGAAACCCAGCTGTAAAACTAGTTGAATGTAGATTGAAATGGATACATCATATAAGGAAATCTGAGACTTGAAAAGTAATCAGAAATGGATAGAAGGAAATCAACAGTGTGAATGGCCAACAAGGTATACATTGCAGCACATAACGATGGATGGCCTAGTTCATAATAGGTGGAATCCAGCTTAGTCACTTTCACAAGACTAATCACGTATAAAAACTACAAGCCACTTCATGGAGAGAATCTGAAACGGAGAGAGGAACATGAAGGAGGAAAGAAGAGGGAAAAAAAGGAGGGAAGAGTCTTACCGTATGGTCATCGGTGAATCAGACGAGGAGAGAGAGAGGGAGGGAGAGACAGAGAGAACCGGTGGCGGCTCTAGTGCACGCGGGCTCTGGCGGTGGCGTGGAAGGTGCGGCGGGAAGAGTGTAGAACGCGAGAGACAGATTTGGGCAGGACAGTGCAGATTGCGAAAGAGAGAGAAATAGAGAGAGAGAGGGAGAGAGAAGGAGAGGGAGGGAGGGAGAGAGGACAGGTGGATGCTCCGGCGATGGCGTCGCTGGCGCGGCGGGACAGGGCAGAGCACGCGGGAGGGGAAAAATGAGGGAAGAAAAAAGTTAAGAGGAAAGTGGGTTTGGGGGGGTTCTTTAAAAGCTTTAGCGACCGCTATTGCGGCCGCAATAGATGGTCACTAATGGACATTTAGCAACGGCCACAAGCGGCCGCCCGTTTTTTCCAGCACCAAAAGCATTTTTTCTAGTAGTGACTATTGCCATGGGAAACTGGAAGGAATCACGAGTCGAAGCAATAGGCACTTACAGACTTGTGTTGGACATTGGATTTATTTTGGACCTCCATAATGTTTTCCTTGTTCCCGAGATTTCTAGAAATTTAATTTCTATTTCAAAGTTGGTTCGTGAAGGGTTTGAATTTATTTTTGGACAAAACTTTATGAGAATTTCTAGAAATGAATGTTTAATTGGGAATGGTTATTTATGTGGTGGATTGTATTGATTATAGTTAAATTCTATGGATGAACAATTATTGCATGCATAACACATTAGTTGTGAACTGAGCATTGGCACTAAGAGAAAAGCAATTAAAGAGAACTCCTCTATGTTGTGGCATAAAAGGCTAGGGCATATCTCAAAAGAGAGAATGCTCAGATTAATGAAAGATGGATTATTACTTAATCTTGATTTCAATGATTATGGTGTTTGTATAGACTGTATAAAGGGAAAACAGTCAAACACGAACAAGAAAGTGCCACAAGAAGTTCTGAACTCCTGAAAATAATCCATACAGATATATGTGGAAAAATGGATGTACCATGCTTTACAGGTAAACAATACTTTATCACCTTTATCAATGATTTTTCGCGATTTGGTTATGTTTATTTGATTAAAGAGAAATATGATGCTTTAGATGTTTTTAAGATATTTAAAGCAGAAGTAGAAAAACAATTAGAGAGAAAAATCAAAGTAGTGAGATCTAATAGAGGTGGTGAGTATTATAGAAGGTACACTGAATCGGGTCGTAATCCGGGCACATTTGCTAAATTTCTAGAAAATGAGGGTATTGTGGCCCAATATACAATGCCTGGAACACCTCGGCAGAATGGTGTTGCTGAGAGAAGAAATATGACGCTTATGGATATGGTTAGGAGTATGGTAAGTAATACCACTTTACCCAAATCAATGTGGGGTGAAGCACATAAGATGGCAATATACATATTAAATTGTGTCCCTAGTAAAGCGGTGCCAAAAACACCATTTGAGTTGTGGACCGGAAGGAAACCCTACCTAAACCATTTTCGAGTCTGGGGTTGCCAATCTGAAGTGAGAATTTATAACCCACATGGGAGAAAGTTAGACCCTAAAACTGTTAGTGGATATTTTATTGGTTATCTTGAGAGGTCTAAAGGGTATAGGCTTTACTGTCCTAATCATACCACTAAGATTGTAGAATCAGGAAATGCAAAATTTCTGAAAAACCATGAGAATAGTAGGAGTGTTCAAGGAAGAGATATAGTTTATAAAGAAATTAGGGAAAATATTGAGTTACCTGATACACAAAATGGGTTTGTTCCACTTGATACTATCAATGGTCATCAAGAAATGCAACAACCACAAAATGATCAAGTTGAACATAATATTGGTTAGCCCATTAATGATCCACTCTCAAAATATCATGATAATCCACTTCCTAATGATCCGGAATTAAGGAGGTCAACTCGGATAAGAAGACCTGCCACTCGAACGATTATGTTGTATATTTAGAGGAAGTAGATATTGGGATAAAAGATGATCATAGAACATTCAAAGAAGCCATGGAAAATGTGAATTCTGATAAATGGATGGATGCTATGAAAAAAGAGTTAGAATCAATGGCTACTAATGAGGTTTGGAATATTATCGAACTACCCAAGGGTTCTAAGGCCGTAGGCTGTAAATGGGTTTTTAAGACCAAAAGGGACTCGAAAGGAAAGGTAGAACGATTTAAGGCTCAACTCGTGGCCAAAGGTTTTACTCAAAGAGAGGGAGTTGACTACAATGAGACTCACTGTCCGGTATCTAAAAAGGATTCATTTAGGATAATTATGGCTTTTATAGCTCATTTCAATTTAGAGCTACATCAAATGGATGTTAAGACAGCGTTCCTAAATGGAAATTTAGAAGAAGAGGTATACATGGAACAACCGGAAGGATTCACAAAAGGGAGTACTAATAAATTAGTCTGCAAATTAAAGAAATCGATATATGGTCTAAAACAAGCTTCCAGGCAATGGTATCTTAAATTTAACCCGATTATCACATCATTCGGTTTTTTTGAAAATCCAGTAGACCATTGTATCTATCTCAAGGTTAGTGGGAGCAAGTTTATAATATTGATATTGTATGTCAATGATATTTTGCTAGCTAGTAATGACCTTGGTATAATTCATGAAACCAAGGAATATCTTAAGAATAATTTTGATATGAAAGATATGGGAGAAACAACCATTGTAATAGGAATCGAGATATATCGGAATAGATCTTGAGGACTACTTGGGTTATCACAGGAATCCTATATAAAAAATACTCTAAAAAGATTCTGTATGGAAGGATGTAGGCCCCAAGATCTACCAATAATTAAGGGTGACAAATTTAGTAAAGAGCAAAGTCCAAGAAATGAAATCGAAAGATATCAAATGGACCAGTGTCCTTATGCTACTGCAGTAGGGAGTCTTATGTATGCACAAACATGCACTAGACCTTATATTAGTTTTGCAGTTGGCATGTTTAGTAGATATCAAAGTGACCCAGGAATGATGCATTGGGTAAGAGTTAAGAAAGTCTAGCGATATCTTAGTGGCACTAGGAATTACAAGCTCTCATACAGAAAGTCTGATCAATTAGAAGTGATCGGTTATTTAGACTCAGATTTCGCTGGATGCCTCGATACAAGAAAGTCGACTTCATGTTACATTTTCCTATTAGCTGGTGGGGCAGTATCATGGAGAAGTGCAAAACAAACCCTAGTGACTCCATCCACATTTGATGCCGAATATGTGACATGTTTTGAAGAAACAGGTCATGCATTATGGATATGAGATTTTATCACAGGTTTATGAATTATGGATACAATTTCTAAACCTCTTAAAATCTTTTGCGACAATGATGTGGCAAGAAGATTTGCTCAAAATGAAAAAGTTTCCAGTAAATCAAAGTTTTTGGAAGTTAAGTACTTTGTATTAAAGGAAAAGGTATGAGATCAATTGGTGTCTATTGTTGGGGCTCCAACGAGTCAAATGATAGGGGATCCGTTAACGAAGGCATTGGCGCCAAAGGCTTATAGAGAGCATGTTAGAAATATGGGCCTTATTGATTTGCTTTATTATTGAGGACATCATTACAGTAATGGTTTCGTAATTCTTATTTTGTCAAATATTTACATGTATTAAGGTGAATAAAATAAGAATATTAAAGAGAATGGCATTATTGTACCCAATTAAATAGGACGGCTATTGAAAATGTCCTCTTTTACCCTTATCAAAGATTTGGTTAGGTTGGGGTGCTAGTGGAGTAATTATAGAAGGGAGCATACCATTAAAGACATGTAACCGCTATGGTTCACATTGGTAAACCAATTTAGTCACAGTATTAAAGCTCGGCATAAGAGACACGTTGGCAATTATTTTTAAAGTCGATGTGCATCGGTCAAAGTCATTTTATCGTTTTTTCAAAGTACTATTTAAAAAAGAATTTCCTTAAATTAAAATTTTGGATTTTGTTTCCATGGTCATATGGGCCAAGTGGGAGAATGTTGGATTAAATGGGTGTGGCCCACATGACCACAAGCCCATTAAGGATTTTTAATCATACTCACTTGTTTGCACATTTATAAAACCTAGTTATTTTTTGAGCTCACTTGCCAACAAACTAATAATGGACTGAGATTAAAGGGTTAGGTGATAGTTTGGGGGTTAATGGTTCCTTGATGGGTAGGAATCTCCTATAAAATGACCCCTTGGTTAACTCATTTGGTTACTAGTTTTCTTGGCCTCCATCACTAAGCAAGAAAGAAAACCAAAGGCAAAGGAGTTGTAAATCCCACGTGAGCTTCAAGTCTCTATCCTTTGAAGGAGCTTATGTTACCTTCAAGAAAAGCTATGGAGTCAGGTAAGCTCTTACCCACTCTCAGATTTTTCATGTTCACTTTACTGTGTCATTTGGATTAGACCTAAGGAGATCCTCCTGTGCATCAAGGGATCTTAAGCTAACACTTACTACATCCACAATTCCAGTGAAAAAGTAGCCTTGCCCACCCGATTTTGACAGACTCGTAGTTACAGCTGATAGAGGATATTAGACCACCGTGATAAAGTTTACTGCTGACAGTTGATTTTGTACTACCTATCATGATTGTACTGATCGCTTATTTACCCTATGTGGGGGCCAAAATTTCTTTATCAAACCTGATTATATCAAAATCACCATCTAATTAGATCAATTTTCACTTCAGCAGGACTGATGTATTTAATTTCACTTTAGCATTGTGGAATTGATAATTGTTTAAGACAGAATCATTGTTTTACACGAACAAACCAGTGGTGAACGTACTTAAGTTAAATTGGGTTCAGTTCTACAATTGTTCTTCTTTTTAACTGGGCTAAGAAACATTTTATGTGGCCTACATGGATGGATGCCAATTATGGGAAAGTGGGATGGGTGGTACTCGTAAGATAGGCATACAGAAACGGATTAAATCATCCTAGCCCTCAGCTTAGGGACTGAGAGTGTCAACCCTTAGACAAAGTGTTTTCCCCCTTTAGTCTATAGAAAAAGAAAAAAGAGGTTGATTCACCTAAATACGAGGATCTTTGGATTATGAATCTAGTTAGCCCAGCGTTCACCTCACAACTGTATCAAACAAAAGGTCAATTAACAGGGGAAAGGTTTCACACAATCACAGGTACATGTCACAAGGAAGGACGTTATTCCTCTATCTAACTCACCCAAATGAATCGGGCAAGCAAAGGTTTTTTATACTATCACAACTCCTATTTTTTACATACTCCTTTTCATCCATTTATAACATTGCATTCTGTACGTATTTCCCCTTCATTACCCATCTTAACATCCACAACAGTTAGCTTCATGAAAGACTCGCCCCATCTACCAAAGAAACTCTCTTGGCTCTCTGCAATTTTTTCTACTTGCTCCCTTGTTCTTTCGTCGCTGAACAGAACTGAATCTGATTGAAATAACCCTTTACTGGCAACAAGATTCCTATAGCACTGATTGTCCAATACGAAGGCTCTCTCTGGGTCATTGCTAACAGTTGTAGGCTCGTTTGCATCAACAGAGCATTGGTTCGTTAGTTGGGCTGCATAGTCTTTGTCTAATGATCCGTTGAGAAGTTTTAGCTTACCGTTACAGTCCTCTTCGAACCAGTCGCTGAATTCGCTACAATGTGCAGATCCAATGGGGTGAGCCCTTGCAAACTCAAAGAGTGAGGCTATGCTCTAAAATGGTGCAAGCAGTCTATGGTGAGTCAGTGCAAATATGCTCCCTACAGCTGAATATAGTTTACTTTCTTGTTAACCAATTTGCCCACTATGAGGAGGGCCTATGGGGTACATTGGTCCACAAGGAGTTGATCAATAAAAGGAAGTTATATGGACCACCTGTTGTTAAGTTGTATGCTACGAAAAGGAGAAACGATTAAATTTTTATGTACTATAGACCACCTGCATGACCGTTGCGGGGCACACCTTCATGCAATCCAAGTATCCAACTCATTTTCATCACATACACCCCACTTTGTATAGGCACTGACCAAATGTCCCTCCAACTGGAGTGATTTACTCCCTTAGATTGATCATATGCTCTGAACATATATCAATATGTCTCAAACATTGTAAATAACCACAACAATAGTAATTGGGATGGGCAATTGGAAGAGGTTTTTTTTATAGAGATTTTCTTTGTGAGGGGCTTCTACTATAAATAACATAAGTGTGAGGGTTTGTTAAAATGGTTGTTCAGGCCTTTCTTATATTTTTCTTACCTGATAAAGTTACAAGGTCATCTAAAGACAACCCTTTTGAGTTAAAGAGCAGACTCATCTAATCAAGGGTGAAACTGGTGTCTACAATGTTGCTTCTCACACTGGAAGCTAAAGAAACTCTCCCATCTCTCCTACTTATTGGCACTTCAACTGATGGTCTTGCTGTCTATACAAATGAGAAATCATAAACAATAAACATTTTTCTCAAAAATCATGATCCCAGATTAGGTGCATGAAGGAAATGCACAAGTCCTAAGTATCATGACCAATGATGCCAAATTTCAATTCCAACTATAGGCAAATAGGACAAGCCATTGGTAGCAAATCTATGTTGCCAAGATGCCCAGGAACTAACAGCTGTTAATATCGCATAATTAAGGTGGTACAAAAACAGAGGCATTCTCTTTCAAAATTCTGAAATAGGAATTGGTAGCAAAGCTAGATTGCCAAAGCTATGACAATGTTTTGATGCATGGATGAATTGACCTATAACAATTAAATCCATTTAAAAGGAAATGACCATGTTCCTCTGCCTTCTACTAGTATGCAAAATAATGCTCAAAATCCAAACTTGCAGTTCTGTTCCTTCCAATTTCAACATGCTACTAACCGCAGAAAATTTTTGTAAGACTTACAATGATGACAACAATGATGATGATCGCTTTGAAGTTAATTGTAAATTGGACCAATTCTTTTATGTGAAGACCATTTAAGTAATGAAAGTAGTAGATACACTAGCATCATTTTACATTGTTGGACTAGCTATTGCAAACTTTTATCCAAATGCAGTGTAAAAGAGTAACATATTTTGTGAAGAGAAAATGTTTTTTTTTTTTTTTATTTATCGGTAGAAGCACTGCAAGCAGCCGTTTGATCGATTTCATCGCTGAAAATCCGTCAAGAGATTTATTCGTCGGATCAGTCCTCTCAGTCCCATTTCCTCTTAGAAGGATAGATCCATCACGGCCCTATATGTATGTGTAGGCGATAAAAGTGTCACCCACTTAGATTAGGATGTAGGATTTGGGAAGACCGAACGCTTGAGAACCTGAAAAGGGAAGGAAAATGGCTTGGGTCAGAGGCCCTGGCTACCGTGAGCCGAAGGCACTCCGATGCCTGAGTTAGTTCTGGAAAAACTAAGCAAGAGGAGGAAGAAGAGAATGAAAGATTGTGAGTAAGGGTTCACGTATTTTGTATTTGCGTACCTCCATGGGGCTGATCCCATGTGTATATGTAGATAATTCCTCGTTCATTCTTTCTTTGTGAGTGGGGGTAGGTATGGTAAGGTCCCATCAGGCCTTATCCTGACATTCGGCGGTAGGTAAAAAGGGCTCATCCCATCAGAAACTTCTATGTTTTCGATCAGTTGATGTTAAGGGATGATAAAGCCAACTTCTTATCGCCATAAATGAGCGATCCTATCGCCATAAATGAGCGCCCCTATCTGTTAGGGCGCGTCCGTTCCTCTCATAGGAGCGTGATGGCCCACTCTGCCTTCAGTACTTTTACCGGGACCAGAAATGGTCCGGCTGGGCTGGCATTTAGCTGGCACTTATGCCGAGCTGCCGAGTTGAGTAACGCTTAGCTGGCACTCTTAACCGAGCTGCCGATCTGCCGAGTGGGGGAGCCTTTTGAGCCGACACTTCTTACCGAACCGCTGAACTGCTGGCTGTGATTATCGAGACCGAGGTGAATGGCCGGTGTATTACCGTGGTCCTCACTTAGTCCCGTCATTACGGTATTTTACCCACACAGTATGTAACCACAAAAATCATAGTATAGATGTACTCTGCTCTTGAGTTGATATATTTTCTGTCTTAAGAACTAGCAGAAATCACACTGGTACTTCCTTCCCATATGGATTACCAAACATTTTCCCAACACAAATCCTCAAAAAAGTTGGATTTGATTTGCTGTTTTAGCAATTACTTACCATCCAAAGTATTCAAAACAAGAAGTTCAAATATTGGTCTAAGTGAAGGTGCTACAGGTTTTTATATCTTTGATGTAGACGAGAACTCTAAACAATGCGGTACACATGTACATGACAAATTATTGATAGGGACCATTCATCTATTTGGTCTACAAAGATTACCAAAGTCGTAGGTCATTGGATGATCATAACTGCTTATTGGAGGATCAGTAAGCGTGGATTGCTGCTACAACCCAGCCTATGCATGCCTCTCATAGCTAAAATATATGATTAAAACATTAGATCAAACCCCATTTTATACAATAATATTACATTCGAACTGTCACTTTGTGCTCAATGCTCACCCCAATGCATGTCAAATAGTAGAAGCAGGAAGATAGAAAGTTCTCATCATGGATTAGGGTTGGCAAATGATTGGGCCCAAAAGGTGTTAAAAACCTTAATTTGTTCCCCAAACTTTAACCGTTAGAGACGTCAAACTTTGGGACGTTTAAAGAAATGGTTAGTATAATTTGATGGGGCCAAATTTTTTTTTTTTTTTACAATCATATATTTCATGCTAGGACAATTTTTTATTACCCTAATTGCCATGCATTTCGAGATCGTCCCAAACATTGGTTCAAGGATTTTCTCTAACTACATAACACATGCAATGAAGAAACAAATTTCTGTAATTGATGAGGAGCTTCCTACAAATGTAAATTTATGGAGCATGCCCTTTGATAACTTAATAGTATTATGCAAGTCCTAATTGTATTTAACTCCCTTCTTGGTACTTGATACTGTGAAAATATCCCATCTCAGAGCTATAATAGATGGATCGTGCTCAAATTATTATTTTTTAATTGGACTCTATGGTTGAAAGCGGGAATCCCCGCCTAGCCCAAATATACATATAATTATACATGGGGGGGGGGCGCTAAAACCCGTGACCTCTCATAGATGGTAACATGATCAGACCAGTTGAGCTGACCTAAGAGTTGGTAAGAAACCCATTTTTATGTTCTATAAGTCTAACATGAGTCGGGCTCGGGCTTCATCATTTTCATGAGGACCTACGCTTAGGCTAGCTACTTCAGGCCTGACTCAAGCTTTGGCTAGGCTTAGGCTTCTTGTTTAGAAGTCGGGTCGTTTTGAACATTCCTTGGCCTAGCCCAGCCCAGTCCATGAAAATCCCTAGTTTTTTTTTTTTTTTTTTTTTGTTTTGGTCATTCAGTGGCATAAGAATATATCTATTTACCCATTTTTTTTGTTAAAAGGACGAGGTGATTTTTGAAATTTAGTATCTTTTGATTTGACCCCCTCCTTTTATTGTCTTTTGAATTAATCCTTCACTTCATTGTTAAAGTAAGTTTACCAAATATGAAGTAGATAGCGAGTGAGAAGTGAACAAATAGGGTGGTGTCCACTCGTAATTAAATCCTACGGTAAAAAATCAATTTCATCTAGGTTTTTATAATATATGAGAGAGATTGGTTTCCAATTCGATCTTGAGGCTGATTTTTTATTCAATTGTGGCCGTCTTCCTTATTTTGTTTGTCTTAATGATGGATAAAGAGTTTTGTAGTTCAAATGGTGATACATGGAGCCCTCTTTCCTATTTTAACTCTCTTAATGATAGGGCACTTTAACTGAAATAGGTTAAGGAGAAAACCCATAGCTGTCCTTTATAATTGGGTAACTCCTTCACATCTCTTTCTTTGAGACAGCGACGGACCTACGAATCTTGTTTGGGTAGGGCAAAATTTTTGTAGACTTTGCTAGATGTTTTTCCACATCAACAAATAGTAAAAGGGTAGATTTGTTGCATTTAAAAAACGAAAAGAAATAAGTAGTTAAAATCCGATTTCTATAATGTTATACGAAGAAGGCCTTCAGATTTGATGAATGAATTTGAATAGCTAATACCACTTAAAATGGCCATGTGTAAAGCATCCAAATCACTCTCTTCATTCTTATATGTTTTATTTTTTATTTTTTTTTATATCTATGGGTATCCCCACCTTTGGTGGACTGATCCTTGGGCCCCACGCCCGCACCCACACAAGTGGGGGATGGTTAACGACCAGAGGTATCTATGCCAGGACATCTTTGGAGCAAACACAATGTCCTAACCACCGAGACAATGCCCGATGGGTATTTTTATATGGTTTTACTTGTATTTTGAGCAACAATGAGCTTTCCATTGCACTTGGGTATATATTGAGAAAGAAGAGTAGAACATTACAGTGGAACCCAATTATAGAAATCCGAGCTTTACAAAAAAAAAAAAAAAGCCTTCAAATGTATCTGACATGAAGAATCATAATTAATTCAACCGTTCGATTGACTTGACTTTTTCATAAAAATGTGATTGACATAATTTTATGTATATTTATTTCTCTATTTTATCAAACTATTAATACAAAAAGTGAAAATTCATATGTTGGGAGTTTCTGCCCTTGGCATTTGGATTTTTCATATCTGATTTCTAAGATTTCAAACAAAAATATAGCCTTCTAATTCCTAAATTGTCACTTTTAGCTCTCCACTATAAAAATAAAAATAAAATAAATTGGCACTTTTGGCTAATAGAATCTTTTGAGCTTCTACTTCAAATCAGATACGATTATTGATATGAATTCTCATATACGTGCTTATCATCTGCAAAAATCTAACCAACCGTTCATCTGTTGGTATCGCATGCAAAAGCTTGATTTAGGAGGTGGATTGCAACTGATGATCTGGCTCGAAATAGATCGAAATGGACTAACATAGTTCACATAGACGTCCTCAACATAGTTAGAATAGATCTTTGATGATCTTGCATTACCGAAAGAGCTCCATGTGGTGCCAAGCAAATAATCTTTTTTATTTAACGGTCTTGATGAAACTAGAATGAGCTGATTGGCATGGATTTTGTCTCCACCCAGACCCAGGTCTCTCTCATCTCAAATCAAAATCAAAATTGGCCTTTTAACCTCTAGAGTTGAGGGTGACCACTGGCGGACCCACGTTTTGTTACCCTGGCGGGGCTTTGTTAAGTGGCTATGGCCCAGCCCAACTTAAAATCCATCCTACCTCAGCCCCCACTTTACTACGCCCCACCCTTTAAAACCCTGGCCCTTTTTCGAATACTCTTCTCCCTCCAGCCCAGTGAAAACCTCTCCAGCCCTATCCCGTTTTCTTCTTCGTCTTTGGATTTTGGATTCTTGAAGACTGACTGCTGCCTCCTCCTGCAAACTGTCGATTCCATCTCATGGAATGGGTCCTCTCTCGGTCTCTTCATTCTTCATCTCTCTCCCCCAAGTCCCAGGCAACAAACCCAATCAACTCAAAACTCAATAACCCATAGCCCACCTCCTCTTTCTCCTCGCCTCGACCCTCCCATTCGCCATTCTTCTCCTAATAGCGGTAAGAAGATGGAAAAGAGAGCTGTAAGAAGAAGGGAAAGAGAGCTTGAAACAGAGAAACGGCTTGAAGAAGAGAAGGAAAATGGGAAGTAAAACAAGAGAAGAGGAGAACAAATGCCTTTGATCTAGGTATGAACTTTTTTTTTTTTTCTGATTTCATGGTTTTTCTTTTTATTTATTTTTTATTTTTTTATTGTTTAGATTACATGTACTGTTAGACTGGACAATGGACATTGCTCTGTCTCTTTCTCTCTCTCTTTGAGACGTACAAGGATTTTTTTGGATTATTATATGAGTTTATAGATTTTCTCTACAATTACATTCGGTGTATGATTTTTCCCCTCTTTCTGTAGTTATCCAGAATTCCTGATAAAAGAATCATATTGTGGATTTTTCGTGTAATATGTATATTTTTTTTTCTCCCCTTTGATATAGTGTCAGTCTGCCATAGTGTCCTGAAATTCCTCTCCCCTATGTATACAGGAGAGTGGTTGAACTATAGACCATAGTTTCTATCGGATCGTCGAGGAGGTGTTATTTTCTAGACACGGTGATGGATCCGGAAGCAGCGCACACAGCTCGTGAGTCTCTGGAGCTCGCGTTTCAGATGTCAAACATACTCACAACGGGGCTCGACCGCCGCACCCTCTCCATCCTCATCGCCCTCTGCGACTGCGGCCTCAATCCCGAGGCTCTCGCTGCTCTCGTCCGCGAGCTACGGAACGAGTCTCACCCGCGCGAGTAATCATCATGTTGCTCGCCTTTTGTTTTTCTTACTGCTTCAATCCAATCCTTGATGTAGTAGTTACTTTTTGTTTTCATTTGTTGAGTGTTTGGATTTGCCCCAAAATAGCTAGCGGTTTGAACTTTGAATTATCTTGATTTTTGGGTAATGTAAAAAGTTCCCGACAGAAAATTTGAACATTGAGATTATCTTAATCTCTTAATCTACTGTGAAGGAACAGCCAAGAGGTGTTCATTGTTGAACATATGATACGAGCACTAAACATTGAGATTATCTTAATCTCTTTATCTACATTTCAGTTTGAACCCCTTTTTGTAGTTTAATATCCAAGTAAAATCACAATGTCATTAACCTAGTTTGGTTATGTTGCAAGGTTTAAAAACTCGGATTTGGAGGGCGACCCGGTCGCCTTGAACGTGAGTCGAGTCACCCTATAAACCCTTGTTCAACCTTACCATTATAGCCCTCACTTGTTGGGTGTGTGGCGCAGCGGAATCAAACGACAACGGATGCACAAACACACAAATCCACACAATCACAAGCAAACAATCACAATCACAAAGACACAATCAATATACGTGGTTCGACAAAACTACCTACGTCTACGAAGAAAGCTTGTCAATTCCTTTTTCTTCCTTGTTCTAGTTTGTGCCTTAGGGTTAGGATGTCAACATACAACAATATCTATAAATGGCCAAATGACTAAAATGCCCTTGAACCCTAGATGGCTAATCTATACATCAAACTGGCAAGAGAGGAATAAGAACCGGAGCACACAACCGTGACAAAAAGTTCTGACGAGGATCCTTTGGGGTTACTTTCCATCACCAAAGGTATGTATGCTACCACTGATTCTTAGATTCTTGATTCCGGTTGTGATTGTCATATGTGCTATAGTAGAGATTTATTTTATACTTATACATCTTGTGATGGTGAATCTGTTTACATGGGTAACAATGAGGAATGCAAGAGCATTGGGAAAGGCAATGAAAGTGAAGGCGTTTGATGGAAGTGTACTGACCCTTACAAATGTGATGCATGTCCCTGAATTGAAAAAGAAATTAATTTCTTTGGGTACCTTACACTCCAAGGGTTCCAAGTGCATTGTAGCGGGTGGAGTCATGAAGGTGGTTAGGGGAGCCATGGTCATCATGAAGGGTGAATTGAACAAAAATCTCTACAGATTAGTAGGGAGTACAGACACAAATGGAGGTGGAGCAAATTTTAGAAAGAAGGATAAGTCTATTGATGTGGAGCTAGATGGGAAAAAAAAAGAAGATGGTGAAAAAGACATTTATGGGGAGGCATCTAGCAGTGGACCGAAATTGCATAGAAGACAAAATGAACACCGAAATAAAGGCAACGGGAAATCCACAAAGCCTTGGGCTCGGGGAAATGTGCTGACGACAGAAAGGTTTGATTTGCCTTAACAGTTGGAGGTGGGGAACCATCATGTTGCAGGAAAGCGCGAAATGATGGCAACAGATGGACTGGACCACTTGGGAAGGACAAGACGAAGGTGTTCATGGTCGAGAAATTGATGAAGGAAAAGTTCAAGCCACGCTTGGACTTGATCGTTGCACTACATCGTTGAGATTGTGTGTGCACCCTAGGGTGGGTGTGCAAGAGACGCGCTCGATTGTAGTAGGTGCGAGAGCATACCTTTTATCAAGGTATGGGGCGGAATAAAGTCTATCGGGTATCTTCTAGGTGGCTCGTGGGTTGACGAAATCCAAGCCAAGGTGGAGATTGTTAGGTTTGTCTTGTATTTCGGGGTTAACCGGTTTGATGTATGGGTTAGCCATCTAGGGTTCGAGGGCATTTTGGTTATCTGCCTATGTTATATATATTGTTGTATGTTGAAACCCTAACCCTAAGGCACAAACTAGAACAAGAAAGAGAAAGAAATTGACGAGTTTTCTCCGTGGACGTAGGCGGTTTGCCGAACCACATACATTGATTGTATCTTTATCATTGTGATTGTTTGCTTGTGATTGTGTGGATTTGTGTGTTTGTGCATCCGTCGATCGGAAGTCATTATTCCATTCCGCTGCGCCACCCAACAATTGGCGGACCTGGATTTTCACTTGAGGGAGGCTGACGATGGTCAATTGAAAAGGTCAATCATTACTTTGGTGCTTTTGTGGGTGAGGGCTTGGCTGGGCATGTGCAGAATGGTTCATAGTCCCTTTCGGATTTTTTCGAGGTTCGACGGGGGCGACCGCCCCCTAAACCCAATACTTGGGTCTGCCCCTAGTCCCGTGTCCCCTCTCAGTTGATGGGATAGAAACCCATTGAGTATATAATAGTGTAATACATTAAAGAGTTTAACAAACAAATCTCAATCAAAATGAGCTCTAAATGCAATTACAAAGAATTAAAGATGCCACTAGAACATGAAAATGGAGAATGGATGAAGGAAATAAAAAAAGGATCTCCACCAATAGAGGGAACAATGGACATCATTCTCTTGCATAAAATCTATTGCTTTCTTCTCATCTCGCTCTCTTAAAAACTCAAATGAAAGCTTATTTTCAAGGAAAAAGAAGAGGATCACCAAGGCATCCATGCGTATTTATGGCAAAAATATCTTGTACAAAGTTCCTCCTGTTGGCCATACAACATAGTTAGTGGGTCTTCTTTTGAGCCCACCAAAGTGGATAGTTAAGGGAAGCCCAAAATTCACGATGGCCATCTCAGGTGGGCTATCCGTTCCTTGCAGACACAAAGGAAGCAAACCACAATGTCTGTCCAATCCCACATTATCATCTTACCCTTATTCCATCCATGTGGGGTCAGCGTGGGGTCACATCCCTATTATACGAAGTGCTTACTTTGTTTGTGCTGTTTCACTCGTGGTTTTTTACTTGAATCTTCCTCTTTTTACTTTTTTTCCTTTGTGTTCTGTTACACACGCACACACACGTGTGTTTTTATTGATAGTCTCTTTTTATTTATTTTAGGTGATTTATTTCAGTGTCATCTTTTCAACTATTCTTTAGCTTTTGTTAAATCACATTTCTCACATTCGAACACGAACTGAACAACAATTTATAAATAGGCAAAGCCAAATGTATCATCATTATAAGCTAAATTTGAACTTTGGTTCGGCTTTTTTTCTTTTCTGGGCTCTGCTCAAACTTCCCTTCAACTTTACATTATCAGATATCTCTTCATAGGATGGTTCCTGTCTGCATATTACAGTGATATCAAAAAATGTCTTTGTAGAAATCTGTTTACTTAAAATTTTCATGCAACAGGTATCACAAACAACTATTCAGCACAAATGAACGATATGTGATTTAGCCTTCAACTTAGTGATGGAACTGTGGAGCAATTCTGGGCCTATGTTAGTATCTTATTTTAAGTTTGTTGAATTTGTTTGAATGATCAGAACCCTTTTTTTGTTTCTTTTTTTAGTAATTTAGCTTGAAAAATTATGGGACTTTGATCTCATTTGTATAAATCTGAGTCAGCAACATTGTTGAAATTATAATGGTATATTATCATTACTGTTGAATGCAAATTCTGTTTAGATTCAGTTTTGTGTTGGTTGAACCATTATCCAATCTTCATAGGTTGACAGTCCCACATACATTCCTTGTGTGAGGAAATGCCATATGCAAATTGACGAAATATGAGGGAGCTCCACTTTCTCCATTTCCACTCTGCAAGTAGCGGAGGACTACTTGAGGAAGTTCGGATAGCAATGCTTCAGCTATCTAACAACAGAAGATTGCATGTATTTGTTGCGTTATAGTGTCTCCTTGTCATGGTATAGATAGATACCTTTGTTGTTACCTTTTTCATTCCTGTTAATGTAATTACAAGTATAGTTATTGTGGGTTTCATTATGACATTCAATTTCAAATGGTTTGGAATGTGACTTTGATATTCGTTGTTCACACTTTACCAAGTTCCAAGCTAAAATTTATGGAAGCGACTCTTAGAGCAGTGGCTATATGGATATTTCTCCTGCATGCATGGTTGTATGTAGTTCTAGAGATGTCAATAAATATGGCTACCCAGGTATCTGAAACAACCCCACCTGAAAGAATTTGGGTATGGACTACCCCTGGACCGACCAGCCCATTCACATCCTATGGGTATGGACTATCCTGAATTCAATAAATTCCAGCTACCCCGACCTTGCCATTCCAAAACAGACCTTTTTACATCTCTGAGAAGTTCTATCCATGCCTAATGATTGAGACCCATGTTCTACGTATATGCTGTCTTAGTCTTGCTCGAATGTTGGGTGCCTTCTTGACTTCTGCAGAGGATACACTTAAATAGCCTTCTTGCTCCTGTGAATTTTGTTTAAAAAGATGTATAGCCTTCTTGGAGCAGTTTCAATCTACCAAAACATATTTCTAGCTTCCTATGCCTTCCGTGTGAATATATCTGGGATTGGGGAGTCGTTGCTGTAATTAAATTGGACCAGACTACAAGTCAGACCCAGTTCAAGGGGAAGCAGTGCCTTCATCATCATGGGCACATACATCGAGATGTCAAGGCAAGTGACTGTTCTCTTGCTCATTTTATGTTTTATTAGTTCACTTGATAGTAATTATAATATTATATGCAGTCGGCTGCTAGTTACTTATGTTTCATTTGAGTTGTATTTGTAGCAAACAAAGCATTTGCTTTCTGTTGTTTCTCTTTTCTTCCATTTCAATATTTTTTCCTTTAGTTTTTGCAGGTTTTTTTTTTCTATTTTTCATGTCTTTACTTAATTCTTGTTAACCGGTCCAAGCTGCATCGGAAAATTTTGGCCAAGGTAAAACTTGGAAGCAAGCATAGATACCCTGAGAAATTTTGAGTTTTTCACATTTCGTATTAATCTTGGTGGTTCAAGTGAAATTTCCTCATTGTTGAGAATATCAAATATAATGACTTAAGTGCGCTAATGCAATACATCAATGTAACGTTGTATACCTTAATGTAATCTTCTGTTTGAACAAAACTTGGCATAAACACTTCTGATGCACCATACAAATTCCATGACTGAATTTTGTAGCAGCACTTACATCTGTGTACGTCAGGCCAAAATTGCAATACCCAGCAACCAGAAGTGATTAATCTACACTAGGGGAAAAAAGTAATCACCAGTCACTAGAATTCCATTTTTATGTACAGACAGACTATCAAAACACCTATTTTATTCATAGGTTAACCAACAATCTTCATCCCAACATGACAAGGCCTAGTGATGATGGAATGAAACCCCCTTCAACTAGGATTTCTTTGAGCTACTAAAAGATATATGACTCATAATTGTTTCTTGTTTTCGAAATGTCTTGAGTTCTGGTTTGCAACCCAGTGTCCTAACCACCGAGCCAACGCCCGATTGGGTATTCTTATATGGTTTTACTTGTCTTTTGTGCAACAATGAGCTTTCCATCACAGTGGAACCCAATTATAGAAATCCGAGCCCTACAAAAAAAAAAAAAAAAAAAAAAGCCTTAAAATATATCTGATATGGAGAATCAGAATTAATCCGACCATTCCCGATTGACTTGACTTTTTCATAAAAATATGTGATTGACATAATTTTATGTTTATTTATTTATATATTTTATCAAACTATTAAAACAACAGTGAAAATTCTTATGTTGGGAGTTTCTGCCCATGGCATTTGGATTTTTCATATCTGATTTCTAAGATTTCAAAAAAAAAAAAAAAAAAAAAAAAAAAAAAATAAAACAGCCTCCTAATTCCTAAATTGTCACTCTGAGCTCTCCACTATAAAAATAAAAATAAAATAAAATGGCACTTTTGGCTTATAGAATCTTTCAAACTTCTATTTCAAATCAGATACGATTATTGATATGAATTCTCATATACGTGCTCATCATCAGCAAAAATCTAATCAAACGTTCATCTGTTGGTATCGCACGCAAAAGCCTGATTTAGGAGGTGTATTGCAACCGATGATTTGGCTTGGGATAGATCAAAATGGACTAACAAAATTCACGTAGCCGACCCCAACTTAGTTAGAATAGATCTTTCATGATCTTGAGTTACCGAAAGAGCTCCACGTGGTCCCAAGCAAATAATCTTTTTTTATTTAACGGTCTTGATGAAAGTAGAATGAGCTGATTGGCATGGATTTTGTCCCCACCCAGGTCTCTCTCATCTCAAATCAAAATTTGCCTTTTAACCTCTTGAGAGTTGTGACAGACACATTCTCTCTCTCTCTCTGAGGTGTTTTTTCTATACACGGTGATGGATCCGGAAGCAGCGCGCAACGCTCTTGAGTATTTGGAGCTTGCGTTTCAGATGTCAAACATACTCGTGACGGGGCTCGACCGCCACACCCTCTCCATTCTCATCGCCCTCTTCGACCGGGGCCTCAATCCCGAGGCTCTCGTTGCTCTCGTCCGTGAGCTACGAAACGAGCCTCACTTGCGCGAGTAATCATCCCGCTGCTCGCCTTTTTTTGTTCCTGCTTCAATCCAATCCTTGATGTAGTAGTTACTTTTGGTTTTCATTTGTTGAGTGTTTGGATTTGGCCCAAAATGGCTAGCGGTTTGAGCTTTGAATTATCTTGATTTTAGGGTAATGTAAGAAGGTCACGGCCCTGTTGAACGATAGTTCAACTGTGCAAAGAAAAGAACAAGAAGAGGAGGAAGTAGAAGAACAACCCTATCACTGCTTGACCCATTTGGCTAAGAGAAAGAAGAAAAAGGCGAAGAGAGTGGACAAATGTTCTCCCACAAGCGGACTGCATGTGCAGTCCAGCTCTAGAGTGGGCCCACCTGTGATCGGTGCAGCCCCTTCAATACTCTTGTCATCCTATGATCTGACTACAGGCCTGCTTTTACACTCATTGAACCTTCACTTGCCTTTGGACTGAATCTCAAAACAACCTAGGGTTAAGACACTATTAAACATTGAGGCTGTTAAATGAAGGGCTTGGATAATCTGGTGGGGCTGATTTTTTGTCTTTCCCTTGTCCACAATGGGGCCTTTCCATTTACCCTCCCCACATTGATAGACATGTATCTAAGTGGGCCTGACGAGCTGAATTGGATATAAGCAATATGCAGTCTGCTCTTGGGAGAATTCTCTAGAATTTGTGAGTGTGTGCGGGTGAGTGAAAAGAGGAAGGGAGGAGTGTTGTGTGCGTGGGGGGGCAGCCCCTAGACAAGTTTCACTCTAATAGGAGTAGGGCCTTGCTAGATTTCACTCTAAATAGGAAATAGAGCCCTAGCAAAATTCACATTAAATGGGAAATGGGCCCTTGCCAAATTTCACTCTAACTATGAAATAGGGCCTCAACCAAAATTCGCTTATTTTTAAATTTTAATATCTATTTTCTCAGTTGTTTCTCAGTATAGCTCTTTTAACCTTTTGATCAATGCAAGTTACCATTTCAAAAAAATAAAATAAAAAATTTTTATATACAACACACACACACACACACACACACACACACACACACACACACACACACACATATTCTGATACATTTCGCCAAAATTCTGAATCAGCCGAAACGAAATGGGTCCGAAATGAAATTCTCAACTATGCATTTGACTCATAAAATTTGTTAATCTCTACGGATTTTTAACTTTGAAGACTCCAAATATGACATAAATAAAATAAAGTTATGATACAAATAAAGTAGAACACCAGTAGACGCCTTATTAGGAGGTACCGACCTTATTCCAAAAGGCTGGGATAGTGGGATTACCCATTGTGGGGTTTTATTTGGATCATGAAACTTGTGAGCACTGTTTACATGGCGCGTCTAAAAATTATACACTTGTGGATTCCTTTTTTTTTTTAAATGCTAAGAGTTCATTCTATTTTGAAAAATAAAATATAGAACAAGGAGCGAATTCATCAGTACTGTAATTCCCTTCATTATATATGGCTTCAAAACCCTGTCTCGGTACTTATCTACTACTAAACCATAGGGTGCCTGCTGATACGTATGATCGAGCTACATCCATTCTAGTTCATCTTAACGACCTGGAGCAGATGATCCAACAAATTATTGACATGGGTGGTGGTAGCTGGGACCTAGAGACAGTCGTGCGTGCACTTCGTGCAGCTTACAACAATCCGGAGCGAGCTGTGGAGTATTTATATTCTGTATGGTTAAGTATAGCTTATAGGGAAAATATTCTCCTGCGTGCAGCACTCTGTGTTCCCTCAGATCCAGACCACACCAAAGGTGGCCCCTGAATTATACCATCATGCCCGTGACAACTGGCATTGATCTGGTGGAGCGCAGAGCGCATGAGTGCAGGAGAACACTTTCCTACCTTATAGTCCAATTGTATAATAGGAACCTTTTGTTGACACTTGTTAACTGATGTGTCCTATAATCAGGGTATTCCAGAAGAGACAGAAGTAGCTATTCCAGTATCTCGGTTACCTTCAAATCAGGCATCAAGGCAGCGGACTAACACGATCACTGAAACGAATCCTGCAGGGGCAGCACCACTCTCTGGATTACCCAATTCTTCTCCTTAAAATATGTTTTCACAGGTAAAGAACTGCTCTGTTTTTGTGCTTACGCATATTTCATTTAAGGGAATTATGTCTCTTTTACATATCAATTCACCAGACTGATGGTTTGGATCTTGTAGTCATGGGTACTCTGCTACTCATTCTTGGATCAAGGATCATATACTTCCTCTTTTTACCTGATTTGTTTTTAAAGTTTCAGAAAATCTAACCTATTAATTCTCCAGGGCACTACAAATCTTGGTGTTAGTGGTGGTGATGGGTCCCTTGACTTTCTTAGAAATAATATACAGGTATAGTTTCCATTCCATCTATACTCTTTATTATACTGGAAGCCAGCTTAGCATGTAACTTGTCTCATTTATTTGTTAGACCATTCTTTTCTTTTTGAGGCTGGATATCTAATTCATAGATTACTTGTTAAGCACTTGGTCTTAACCGAAATTGGTTTGGTATCAGTTCTCAACCTCAATCGGTCTCATAATTTCCTGTTGTTAAGCTGATCTAAAAGGAAAAAAATATCATAAAATTAACAATGATTTTTTTTTTTTTATGGAAGGGAAATATGAAAATAATGCATGTGCTAATCAACCCAGGAAAGTGTGTTTGATTGGTTTTTGAGATTTGATAAGATGAAACAACTAATTTTGCATTTGCAGTAGGTTTTCTCATGGTAATTACCTAATTGGCAACATCGTTATCAAGTTGGAGACAAAACTTTCATTTTTTTGACTGAAAGAAGGAAAAAAACTAAATCCTATTATCAAATGGCCAATTCAAGATCAACAAACTTTGCATTCACAGTAGTTTTTCTCATAGTTATTGGCAATATAGTTATCAAGTTGGTGACAAAACTGGTTTTTATGGTCAACTGAGTGAAAACTGAAAACCGTGTGCTTGCTGCAATGAACATGCATTAATCCCTAGAGCTGGTGGTGGGATCTGCTTAAAGTGCAACTTAATTAACCTTTGGTTGAGAATGCGATCTTCACTTCTGAAACCTTCCACACTTACAGTTGTTGTTGATATTAGAATTCTGGAAGGCCCCAGGTGGGCTCTGCAAGGAGGTGGGCTTACGATAAGGTGAGGACCGGTGCTTAGCAAAGGGGGGGCCCATATATATATATATTATATGCAAAATTATATAATAATACTACATTGTATTATACTACTATATCACCAACAACTGTCTGATTTCTCTCTCATGAACTGTGGACCATTGGCTGTAGTCATTCATTTAGAAGCCACCACCAATCTGACAATCAGGATTTCCTATGAGGATATTCCTAGCAAATGGATGATCTCATATTGGAGTCTGCCAAGTTTGATTACTGAAAGGTGGGTTCAAGTTGTTCAACACGTCTTGTTGCCGGTCAAACAGAAACTATTTTTTCAAGTGGTATGCTGTGTAGGTTTCCTTCCAGATGTTATGGAATGGTGAGCTCTTACCAATAAATGAAAATGAGACTATTGCGAAAGCAACAATACATAACATTAGAAAATTAAGAAGTAAAAAATGGTGCTAAGCAGATTTATGGACATGGCAAGGCAAGACCCTACTATTGCATGGTTAGAAGGTGCCCATGGTGAGCTCTTACCACCACACGGTTGCAGTTTCAAGTCATGTTACCTTTTCAAAAACAGAAAAGCAATAAGGGGAAAAACTGAAAGTCTTTTAGTAGATAAAAATATTTGACTTTTCTTAGATGCTCTTATTGTAGACATCTTTTTTTATATATATGTACTAAAATTGAAAATTTTTCTTGTGCTTTCTAGTTCCAAACTCTGCGTTCATTGGTCCAAGCAAATCCACAAAATTTGCAGGTTTATATTTTTGTTTCTTGGGGTTCTTTTAATTGGCTGTTCACATTCGGAGCTAATTGTTCCGACTATTACATTATTGCAGCCAATGCTTCAGGAACTGGGCAAGCAAAATCCACAAGTTATGAGATTAATTCAGCAACACCAAGCTGAGTTTCTTCAGTTAATAAATGAGCCTCATGAAGGTGCTGAAGGGTGAGACCACCTGACATGCCCATGCCCTTCTGTACGTTTACTGGTAACAGTAGTCTGTTGAAACAATTTGCTTCTCATTTCATCTTCCTCCCAGGTGACCTCTAGTTTGGCAAACCCCCGCAACTTCCACTTCTTAAATTTTGACATTTTCTCACTTACCTTATACCCATGCTGCATGGCTTCTCTTCCAAAAATCCTCTTGTAACCGAGGATTGAGGTTTCCTTTAAAGCGTATTGGCATTTTCAAATTTATGTAGTTGAGACCCCAACTCATATATAAGCCCATCTCCACATTTTCAACCATGCATTCTCAACTCTTGAACATTTACATCCAAGTTGCAAATGTTATTCAAAAACTCCTCTGTGCAGCTATCCTTTTGCATTCCTCATAATTCCTATCTAGTTTTTGCAAGATCCATGCTTTTTTATCTAACCAGTTTGTCCTATTGATTACATTTCGAAACAACCACCCATGGTACAAGTGTACAATGCCTTGACATATTTTCTTTTCAGGGATTTATTGGAGCAAGCTGAACCGGACATTCCTCATTCCATCAGTGTCACGCCAGAAGAGCAGGCCGCCATTGAACGAGTTTGTGCTATCTTCTTGCTCTGATACACGCTTGTCAATTTCTCACTCTAATATTACCTGATAAATTTCATTGTTGTTCATAGCTGGAAGCCATGGGCTTTGACAGAGCCCTTGTTATTGAAGCATTCTTAGCCTGCGATAGGAATGAAGAACTGGCAGTGAACTATCTACTTGAGAATGCTGGTGACTATGAGGATTGACAGGTAATTTTTCATCACAAGAATATTTAGGGGGCAGCTCTCCTAAGAATATTGTTTTCTGTTAGAGCTGAATATTTCTCACAGAAGATATCTCTTTCTTGGTGAGTGATGGTTAGATGATTCTTTCTGCGATCATATCTTCTACAAGATGCTGACGATTTCCCCATGTGAATCCTTTAGTTTGCCTATCTGAGGTGGCAGATTCATGATGTATGTGCAAACAATTTCAAACTTTTCATTGTTAAAAGCCTCCTACTTAGATTTGGATTGATTTTCATTGACAGAAATTGTGGAGCTCAGCTAGTATGTGTTCTATCCGCCACTCAATTTGAGTGGCATCTAATCTGAAGTGGCAACAAGTAATCAGCAGTCCTTTTTTGGGTTTAAAATGCTATTAAATCTTTTTTTTTTCCTCCTTTCTTTTAGAGCCTGTTAAAACCCTGACATCCCCAGAGGTCCAAAAATGCAAATGAGCCTACTGATGTTTGAAGGCATATAAAGATTTGGAGGAATGATAATTTCATCTCCATAGTGGTGGCAATTACTGTTATATATAAAAAAAAATTAAAATAGTGGTGGCAATTACTGAAGCAACCATATTGATTCCATTCATTCTACTCAACCAGCCAACCTGACAAATCCAACCCAAGAATTTAGTTTCAGGATGTCAAACCCGAGTAACAAACTGACTTAGTTGGGTTCAGTCTAGCAGAGATTGGTTACTCTTAAGAAGCTGATTCAATGCAAACCATTCCTACGGATATAAGTACTGGTTATATGAACATATATTTTTAGTTCAGTAAAAACTTACTACATCCACAATTCTAGTAAAGTAGCCTTGCCCACCTGATTTTGACAGAATCGTAGCTACAGCTGACACAGGGTTTTAGATCACCGTGATAAAGTTTACTGCTGACAGATGATTTTGTACTACCTATCATGATTGTGCTGATCGCTTATTTACCTTATGTGGGGCCCAAAATTTCTTGATCAAACCTGATTTTATCAAAATCACAATCTAATTGGAGCAAATTTCACTTCCGCAGGACTGATGTATTTAATTTCACTTTAGCATTGTAGAATTGATCATTGTTAAAGACATAATCATTGTTTTACACGAACAAACCAGTGGTGAACGTACTTGAGTTAAATTGGGTTCAGTTCTACAATTGTTCCCCTTTTTTCCTGGGCTAAGAAACATTTTATGTGGCCTACATGGATGGATGCCAATTATGGGTAAGTGGGATGGGTGGTACCTGTAAGATAGGCATACAGAAATGTTCTGATTAAATCATCCTGCCGCTCAGCTTAGGGACTGAGTTTTAACCCTTAGACAAAGTGTTTTCCCCTTTAGTCCAATGGTTCTATACAAGTGGATGGAAGTAGGGTCCCAAGTTGGGGAGAGATGCATGTGAAGTTTCAGTTTCAAAATGGGGATCCTAATTCTCTTTGGCCGTGTAATCATTTATATTAATGTGGGAAAAATTTGGTGGTCTCTTTCCACTCATGGTCCCTTGAACATTAGCCTCTTTGATGAGCCTTTCTTTTCTTTTGTGTGTTTTTTTTTTCCCTTCTTCTGCTGCCATGGAATCTTGGGGATTAAGTAGGATATTGGCAAAAGAGCCCTTCATAAATATCGCTGTTGTCATGTGGGTGCCAATTTCCTATTTAGTGTGCTACATGCATGCTTCATTGGTGGGAGAACACATGGCATGTTTATTTGTCCATTTAGTTTCCCTAAGACAGAAGGGAAGTTTGCAAAGTGCCATCCACCAAAACCGACTCGGCCAGGTCAGCGAGCTGTCAATTTAGCCATCAGATGGATGGATTTTCATGAGTTTCTCTTTAATTTCCATTTCATACTTTAGACCCGACTAGAAATATGAAGCTAATCACCCTTCTCTAAATTTAATTGTGCTTGTTTGGCGAGTATTATCTATTTGAAATAGAGCTGAACCAAATATATTTGTTTGAAATGGAGTTGTTTCAGTTGAAACTTTTTACAAATATATTGTTTGTCATATCTGATTCAATTAGAAAAAGCAGGTTTGTTATTATACTATAAAAGTAGCATTGATATGCATGTCATGTTATAAACGTCATGTGCACAATCTCGTAAAATAAAAACGCTAACTGTCTGGGTAAAATAAAAATGCAAAAAGTGTCTGGTTACTTTAGACATTCATGCCTGCTTGAATTGAATTGCCAAACAGTCCAAAGAATTTAAACATTAAAAATCAATAGAAAAAAGATAAAAAGGACTTGCCAAAAGGCTTTGGATTATGAATCTAGTTAGCCCAGTGTTCACCTCACAACTGTATCAAACATAAGGTCAATTAACAAGGGAAAGGTTTGACACAATCACAGGTACATGTCACAAGAAGAGGACCTTATTCCTCTATCCAACTCACCCAAATGAATCGGGCAAGCAAAGGTATTTTATACTGTCACAACTCCTGTTTTTTACAGACTCCTTTTCATCCATTTATAACATTGCATTATGTTCGTATTTCCCCTTCATCACCTGTCTTAACATCCAGAACAGTTAGCTTCATGAAAGACTCTCTTGGCTCTCTGCAAAATTCTCTACTTGCTCCCTTGTTCTGTCGTTGCTGAACAGAACTGAATATTATTGAAATAACCCTTTACTGGCAACAAGATTCCTGTAGCACTGATTGTCGAATACGAAGGCTGTCTCTGGGTCATTGCCAACAGTTGTAGGCTCGTTTGCATCAACAGGGCATTGGTTCATTAGCTGGGCCACATAGTCTTTGTCTAATGATCCGCCGATAAGTTTTAGCTTACCCTTAAGAGTCTTCTCGAACCTATGCTCCCTACAGGTGAATATAGTTTACTTTCTTGTTAACCAATTTGCCCACTATGAGGGCCTATGGGGTTCATTGGTCTACAAGGAGTTGATCAATAAAAGTAAGTTATATGGACCACCTGTTGTTAAGTTGTATGCTACGAAAAGGAGAAACGATTAATTTTTTATGTACTATACACCACCGTTGTGGGGCACACCTTTGTGTAATCCAAGTATCCAACTCATTTTCATCACATACACCCCACTTTGTATAGGCACTGACCAAATGTCACTCCAATTGGATGATTTACTCCCTTAGATGATTGATCATATGCTCAAAACATATATCAATATGTTTCGGACATTGTAAATAACCACAACAACAGTAATTGGGATGGGCACTTGGAAGAGGTTTTTCTTAAAGGGATTTTCTTTGTGAGGGTTTGTTAAAATGGTTGTTCAGGCCTTTCTTGTATTTTTCTTACCCGATAAAGTTAACAAGTTCATCTAAAGACAACCCTTTTGAGTTAAGAGCTGAGTCATCTGATCAAGGGTGAAACTGGTGTCTACAATGTTGCTTCTCACACTGGAAACTGAAGAAACTCTCCCATCTCTCCTACCCATTGGCACTTCAACTGATGGTCCTCCTGTCTATACAAATGAGAAATCATAAACAATAAAACATTTTTTTGCAAATATCATGATCCCAGATTAGGTGCATTAAGGAGATGCACAAATCCTAAGTATCATGACCAATGATGCCGAATTTCAATTCCAACTATAGGAAAACAGGACAAGCCATTGGTAGGAAATCCAGGTTGCCAAGATGCCCAAGAACTAACAGCTGTTAATATCGCATAATTAAGGTGGTAGAAAAACAAAGGCATTCTCTTTCAAAATTCTGAAATAGGGATTGGTAGCAAAGCTAGATATCCAAAGCTATGACAATGTTTTGATGCATGGATGAATTGATCTATAACGATTCAATCCATTTAAAAGGAAATGACCATGTTCCTCTGCCTTCTACTAGTATGCAAAATAATGCTCAAAATCCAAACTTGCAGTTATGTTCCTTCCAATTCCAACATGCTACTAACCGCAGAAATTTTTTGTAAGGCTGACAATGATGACGACAATGATGATGATCGCTTTGAAGTTAATTGTAAATTGGACCAATTCTTTTGTGTGAAGACCATTTAAGTAATGAAAGCAGTAGCTACACTAGCATCATTTTACATTGCTGGACTAGCTATTGCATACTTTTATCCAAATGCAGTGTAAAAGAGTAACATATTTTGCGAAGAGAAAAGGGTCTTTTAAGACTGGAAATTTAGCAAACAATCCATTTTGTCGGGAGTTTTGAGTGTTAATTCACAAAATCAAATGCTGGTCTTTTGGATTTTTTTTTTAATTAAAGAGAAAAAAGGCGAAGCAGTTACCATTTCTACAATATCTCTAGCAGCCAAAGCAAGGATATCAGCACAGGAAACAGTTCCAGGGCAAAGCACTTCAAGCAGCTGTTTGATCAATTCCACCGCTGAAAATCCGTCAAGAGATGTATTCGCCGGATCAGACCTCTCAGTCCCATTTCCTCTTAGAAGGACAAATCCATCACATCCTTATATGTATGTAACCACAAAAATCATAATATAGATGTACTCCTCTTGAGTTGATATATTTTCTATCTAAAGAACTAGCAGAAATCACACTGGTATCTCCTTCCCATACGGATTACCAAAAGTTTTCCCAACACAAATCCTCAAAAAAGTTAGATTTGATTTGCTGTTTTAGCAATTCTTACCATCCAAAGTATTCCAAACAGCAAGTTAAAATATTGGCCCAAGTGAAGGTGCTACAGGTATATATATCTTTGATGTAGATGAGAACTCTAAACAATGTGGTACACATGTACATGACAGATTATTGATGGGGACCATTCATCTATTTGGTCTACAGAGATGGCCAAAGTTGTAGGTCATTGGATGATCATATCTGCTTATTGGAGGATCAGTAAGCGTGGATTGCTGCTACAACCTAGCGTATGCATGCCTCTCATAGCTAAAATATATGATTAAAACATCAGATCAAACCCCATTTTATACAATAATATTACATTCCAACGGTCACTTCGTGCTCAATGCTCACCCCAATGCATGCCAAATAGTTGAAGCAGGAGGATAGAAAGTTATCATATCATGGATTAGGGTTGGCAAATGATTGGGCCCAAAAGGTGTTAAAAACCTTAATTTGCTCCCCAAAGTTTGACTGTTAGAGACGTCAGATTTGGGACATTTAAAGAAATGGTTGGTATAATTTGATGGGGCTAATTATTTTTTCTTTTACAAACATACACTTCATGCAAAGACAATTTTTATTACCCTAATTGCCATGCATTTCGAGATGGTCCCAAACATTGGTTCAAGGATTTTCTCGAACTACTTAACACATGCAATGAAGAAACAGATTTCTGTAATTGATAAGGAGCTTCCTACAAATGTAAATTTCTGGAGCATGCCCTTTGATAACTTAATAGTATTATGCAAGTCCGGATTGCATTTAACTCCCTTCTTGGTACTCGATACTGTGAAAGTATCCCATCTGAGAGCTATAATAGATGGGTCGTGCTCAAATTTTTTATTTTTTTTCAATTCGACTCGGTGGTTGAGAGCCAGAATCCCCGTCCAACCCCAATATACATATAATTATAAGGGAGGGAGTAGTGACGGAGGGCCACAAACCTGTGACCTCTCATAGATGGTGATATGATCAAACCAGTTGAGTTGGCCTAGGAGCTGGTAAGAAACTCATTTTTGTGTTCTATAAGTCTAACATAGGTTGGGCTTGGGCTTCATCATTTCCATGCGAGCCTATACTCAAGCTAGCTACTTCGGGCCTGACTAAAGCTTTGGCCAGGCTTAGGCTTCTAGTTCAGAAGTCGGGCTGTTTTGGACATTCCTCGGCCTAGCCTAGCCCGGTCCATGAAAATGCTTAGTTTTTTTTTTTTTTTTTCAGTGGCATGAGAATGTATCCTTTTACCTTTTTTTTTTTTTTTTTTGTTAAAAGGACGAGGTGGTTTTTGAAATTTAGTAGCTTTTGATTTGACCCCCTCTTTTTATTGTCTCTTGAATTAACCCTTCACTTTACTTTACTGGTAAAGTAAGTTTACCAAATATGAAGTAGATAGCGAGTGAGAAATGAACAAATAGGGTGGTGTCCACTCGTTATTAAATCCTACGGTAAAAAATCAATATCATCTGATTTCTTATAATATATGAGAGAGATTGGTTTACAATTCAATCTTGAGGCTAATTTTTTATTCAATTTTGGCCATCTTGCTTATTTTGACTCTCTCAATGACGGATAAAGAGTTTTGTAGCTGAAATGGTGATACATGGAGCCCTCTTTCCTATTTTAACTCTCTTAATGATAGGGAACTTTACTTGAAATAGGATAGGGAGAAAACCCATAGTTGTCCCTCGTAGTAGGGTAACTCCTCCATATCTTTTTCTTTGAGACAACGGTGGACCTAGGAATTTTGTTTTGGCAAGGCAAATTTTTCTAGACTTTGCTAGACGTTTTTCCACATCAACAAATACTGCAAGGGAAGATTTGTTGCATTTATTACAAAAAAAAGGAAATCAGTAGTTAAAACTCGATTACTATAAGAAACCACCCCCCCCCCCCCTCTTTTATTGTCTCTTGAATTAACCCTTCACTTTACTTCACTGGTAAAGTAAGTTTACCAAATATGAAGTAGATAGCGAGTGAGAAGTGAACAAATAGGGTGGTGTCCACTTGTAATTAAATCCTACGGTAAAAAATCAATATCATCTGGGTTTTTATAATATATGAGAGTGAGCGATTTCCAATTCGATCTTGATGCTAATTTTTTATTCAATTTTGGACATCTTCCTTATTTTGACTCTCTCAATGACGGATAATGAGTATTGTAGCTGAAATGGTGATACATGGGTGATACATGGAGCCCTCTTTCCTATTTTAACTCTCTTAATGATAGGGAACTTTAATTGAAATAGGTTAAGGAGAAAACCCATAGCTGTCCCTCGTAGTTGGGTAACTCCTCCACATCTTTTTCTTTGAGACAACAGTGAACCTAGGAATTTTGTATGGGCGGGCCAAAATTTTTCTAGACTTTGCTAGACATTTTTCCACATCAATAAACAGTGAAAGGGAAGATTTGTTGCATTTAAAAAAATAAATAAATAAGTAGTTAAAAATCGATTTCTATAATTTTATACGTAGAAGGCCTTTAGATTTGGTGCTTGGGCCCCACGCCCGCACCCACTAGGGGTGTACACGGATCGGATTGGTTCGGATTGGGCCAAATCCGTCACCAATCCGTTGCCAACGGATTGACGGATTTATAATCCGTCACCAATCCGTTATTGTTCAAATCCGATCCGATCCGATCCGTGGACGAGCGGACTGGATCGGATTAATCCGTTCAATCCATTACTGTACATTATATGTAAAAAAAAAAAAAAAAAACCATGAAAAAATTAGATTCTTCCTCTACTCTCAACCATTGTAAGACTTATACTCCAACAATGCAATGAATAAAATAAGAACATGAAAAACAACATTTTCCAAGGCATCAGATCATCCTAGTTATTTGTTTGTCAACATGATGATTCAAGCACACAAAAAACTTGAGTTCAGTGACTTTGGATTCAAGTACACAAAAACCAGAGAGGTTGTGCAGCCTCATGATCTCAGACTCCACACTATCTTCTCCAAAGGGCTTGAAAACAAAATCCATATCAAATGAACCTATCTATTGAATTTTCTTATTGAATATCAAATTATCAAATGCAAACTTGTATGCAACAAGGGAAAAATAGGAATCAGGTAATTATGGGAAGCTCACTTGCTGGTTGATGTTAAAAGTGGGCCCAAATGTGCCCTTACCTATCGCTACCATAAGAATATACACAAAGTAAATGAAAATATTCCAGAAAATAAGGTTTAACTGAAGCACCCTTCAGATAAACACACACATATATATATATATATATTATGGGAAAGTAAGAGTACAGAGCATATTAGTTTTACTCAAAACCAAGGGAAATCATTTCATCACTAGATAATATCAATATCCAGAAACAAAGCATTAAACATATAAAACCTTACAACACTACACAATCATAAACTTACACAGTAACACAGCCAGTGTGTGTGGCCAACATAGCAAACCCATAAAAACATAAAAATGAAAACCCATAGTAATAGTAACACAGCCAATGTGTGTAGCCAACATAGCAAACACATACTAGGAAATGGCTATGGTTCTTACTTAAAGCCTCAAACTACCCGAAGCTCTGCTGTAACGGTTCTTCAGCCCCTCTTTTCCAGCTTCTTCTGCTTGATGTTTATCAATTTTTCATGGACACACCAAGGAAAGCTAATGAAGTGGGTTTGGTTCATCTCGTCGTTGTAGTAAGCAGGGTGATAAGTTACATGATACCATGCCAATGCCTTGGCATGTGCATCATCATCATCTATAAACAAGACAGATGGATGCATATTTATTCAAAATGTTTCACAGTGTAAGCAGGAGTAAAGTGCTCACCAGTGCTAGACATCTGAGAAAAAGACAAAAAATTCAGATTCATTGTATCTATGCATCATCTAGAACATAAATGAAGAAATCTACCTTGTGCTAAAAATAAAAAAAAACATTGCCATACGTGAACAATAATTTTATTCAAGTGATGCAATTTGAGTTATGTCCTCTTCAGAACATCTTTTTTTGTCCACAGATGATAACAACCCCCCTTGACTAGTAAAATATCGTCATTTCTCTTTTACTAGTGGAAATTTGTCAAAAGGGATTAGGGCCCTTTTACTAGTTTTACAAGCCAGTGTTCCATCTAAACCATCCCAATTTCTAAGGGCTCTTTCCATGCTAACACCTTTAATTCCTCTAAGCCTATTTTCAACCTAACCTTAGACATCAAGAGCACTTCATCAACTTTTTTACGGTAGTTAAGATATCAACCAACAACTATCACACATCCGCAAACAGATATATGCACACTGTCAAATGAAGTCTGGTACTCACTCAAACAAATGTATGTACATATGCACGCAATGCAATCTCAACAAGAATAAAGCTCATCAACCCCTTTAATATCAGCCAATGAGAGTAAAACAGATTGTAAAAACAGATAGTACTGAGAATTGAGTTTGCAGAATAACAATTGATATAGAAACGCAATACCTTCGGACAACATGAATCTCTTAGGATTATATTAGTAATATGATATGTGAGACACTAAGGCCAGAACATGTGGTCATCAAGACATCCAAACACAAAAAACGCAGACATCAAACACTGAAATTTACAGAAATCATAAATCTGTAAGCACTAGATAGCACTCAAAACTTACATAAAAAATAAATAGAGATGAAAAAGAAAATAGAGATGTAATAGCCATTCCCAACTTGAGAGAACCCAGACTCTACTGCTGTCTTCCCTACCAATGAACCCTTCAGAATCGCAGTTCCACCTTTTCATTTATCATTAAAGAAAAATTTCATCCAGTTATACTTGTGCTACCTTCAAAGCACATGTTTTAGACAAGCAATTTTACAGGGTTTGACTTTCTTTTATAAAAGAGAAGAAAAAGAAATCGGTGCATTCATTCCAATATATAGTTACAGTACCCCTTGATTGTGAGAGACTGGGGGAAAATGTAAAAATCGGCGCATTCATTCCATAATCTCCGAGATCTAAGCTTCTTGATTCAGTCAAGAAAGCTAGTTCTTCAAATCTGATCTACAAAATTCAAAACCCTAAAGCACTGATTCCAGATCAGTGAATACTGCAAGCATATGAGATTTAAGAACATAAAAAAGAACAAAAAGATAAGAGAGAAAGAGAGAGAGAATACCTGTGAGGAGATCAAAAGAACAAGAGGCAAGAGGGCAAAACCGCAGAAGGGCAAAGGGAACAAGAGAACACTAGAGATGAAGAAGTGAAGAACCCCCCTCTGCAGCGTGGGAGATGAAACAAATGTGTGTAGGGTTGTGATGTTTGCACTCTGCGCTGGCCGCTGGGTTTGGGAGATGAAGTTTTGTGATGGAGATCAACGAATGTGGGTAGGGTTTTGGTTTGGGAGATGAAGTTTTGGAATTACATTTTAACTCCTTATGTTTTTTCCCTTATTTTAAATTTAGACACCTAATTTATATTTAGACCCCTTATATATTTTTTATTTATATTTAATGACAACGGATCGGATCGGATTGAATCTGCTGATTGAGAGTGAAATTCGCCACCGATCCGTTGTTAACGGATTACACAATATCCAATCCGCCACCAATCCGTTGGCCTTCGGATCGGATTGAAATCCACGGATCGGATCGGATCAGATCGGATTGATGGATTGACGGATTTTTTGTGCACCCCTAGCACCCACATAGGTGGGGGACGGTTAACGACCAAGGGAATCGATGCCAAGACCTCTTTGGAGCAAACCCAATGTCCTAACCACCGAGCCATTGCCCGGTTGGGTGTTCTTATATTGTTTTACTTGTCTTTTGAGCAACAATGAGCTTTCCATTGCACTTGGGCATATATTGAGAAAGAAGTGTAGAACATCACAGTGGAACCCATTTATAGAAATCCGAGCCCTACAAAAAAAAATGCCTTAAAATGTATCTGATATGGAGAATCAAAATTAATTTGATTGTTCGATTGACTTGACTTTTTCATAAAAACGTGATTGGCATAATTTTCTGTATATTTATTTCTATATTTTATCAAACGATTAATACAATAGTGAAAATTCATATGTTGGGAGTTTCTGCCAATGGAATTTGGATTTTTCATATTTGATTTCTAAGATTTCAAACAAAAATAAAGCTTCCTAATTCCTAAATTGTCACTTTTAGCTCTCCACTATACAAATAAAAATAAAAATAAATTGGCACTTTGGCTGATAGAATCTTCCCAACTTCTACTTCAAATCAAATACGATTATTGATATGAATTCTCATATACGTGCTCATAATCAGCAAAAATCTAATCAACCGTTCATCTGTTGTTATTGCATGCAAAAGCTTGATTTAGGAGGTGAATTGCAACCGATGATTTGGCTCGGGATAGATCGAAATGGACTAACATGATTCATGTAGCCGACCCCAATATAGTAAGAATAGATCTTTCATGATCTTTCATTACCGAAAGAGCTCCACGTGGTCCCAAGCAAATAATCTTTTTTTTTTTATTTAACGGTCTTGATGAAACTAGAATGAGTTGATTGGCATGGATTTTGTCCCCACCCAGACCCAAGTCTCTCTCATCTCAAATCAAAATCAGCCTTTTAACCTCTTGAGAGTTGAGACCAGTGGCGGACCCACGTTTTGTCACCCTGGTGCGGCTTTGTTAAGTGGCTATGGCCCAGCCCAACTTAAAATCCATTCTGCCTCAGCCCCCACTTTACAACGCCCCACCCTTTTAATCCCTGGCTCCTTTTTCGAATACTCTTCTCTCTCCAGCCCAGTGAAAACCTCTCCAACCCTAAACCGTTTTCTTCTTCATCTTTGGATTTTGGATTCTTGAAGACCGACTGCTGCCGCCTCCTGTAAATTGTAGATTCCATCTCATGGAATGGGTCCTCTCTCAGTCTCTTGATTCTTCATCTCTCTCCCAAGTCCCAGGCAACAAACCCAACACTCATTAACCCATCGCCCACCTCCTCTTTCTCTTCACCTCTTTGGAATGTGACCTTGATATTCGATGTTCACACTTTACCAAGTTCCAAGCTAAAATTTATGGAATCGACTCTTAGAGCAGTGGCTATATGGATATTTCTCTTGCATGTGTGTATGTAGTTCTAGAGATGTCAATAAATATGGCTACCCAGGTATCTGAAACAACCTGACCCGAAAGAATTTGGGTATGGACTACCCCTGGACCGACCAGCCTTGTCACGCCCCCGATCGTGAAACCGGGGTTTATGCGTGAGATTAGGGTCAATTAAAAAATTTTCAACATTAATAACAACACTGGGCCCCAATCATGTCCCAATATGGATCGAAGATCGCTGTGAGGTATAAACATTTCCTCGAATACATAATACGTATAGCGGAAGCTTCATAGTACAAATGGTATCTTGAAGTATAGTTAAGAGCAAAGACTGATCATATATATTACTAGAGTTCAAGTTTGAAGCAGTTAAACAAAAGTTTTATTTACAACAATAGGCCACATCCAAAACTCGGGCCTAATCAAAAGATGAAGAAACCAAAAGATGAAGCTACACAAAATAACGTAAAGGCACTCATGTACGGGGTCATTACGGCTATACAATGCCGTCCGTACTGTACTCTAGGAAGTCATCAGGCTGATCCGCCTAAACCTCTTCCGTCGTCTTCTCCTCGGTAAAGAAGAGCTTGGTACCTATGCACCAAGAGTAGCATCATCAGACACGAAGGTCGGCAAGCAATATATATAAATCATCCAGATATATAGAACGAATCAGAATAGACGATAAACAAAATCATATGAAATGCATAGCATCCTGATCGTAAGAAATGCATAGAATTCGAATCAAAATCAAACTAACATAAACATCTAACAAAGAGGCAACCTACATAAACCAATACACCACGGGATGGTTTCACATGACCCTCCTTGCTCAACATCAGAGATGTGGTAGAGTGGCATGGGATGAGACCCGGCAAGCAAGCAATCAAAATGGATACTAAAAGGCCATGAGTCATCAAAGTCAATCGTTTAATATGTATCTGATGGTATACATCCATCAAAATATAAAAAGTCGTACTGCGCAGACATTCAATTCAAAGTCCTCACACAGAATGGTGCCCCATCTGTGTTGGGCGTTAACAGTCGAGTGGTGCCTGACACAAAGAGTCCTAAACAAACTATAGTGAGGAGTTAGACTTTCTTGCGTGAACAAGATTCATCAATCAAAGAGAAACTACCTATCTATCATCAAATCAAAGTATCAAACATCAAACTTCTATAACAACCTCATCATAGGTAGTTCTCAACAAGCTTCTACAATTGAAGCCGCCTAGCCTCAACACATCATCAAACTTCGAAACAAACGGAATTTCAAAGGGGATCCTAAATCCATCATCTAAGTTCTCAAAAGTGATCCCAAAACAAAACAAATAAACGAAGCTAATGAACATGAGCATTTCATGTAAACAGTACCAGACGGTACAATCCAGAATCCAAGGCAATAAACAATCTAATCCTAAGTTAATTGTTAAACCCGAAGCATCGTACAATCCTACTCAGTCAACGAAAGGGTTTAGGGTTCACGATACCTGAATATATGATCTTCGTGCATAGATATAGAAAAGGTATCCCAATGTCCCGTACCGTTCAAGATTGAGTGAAATTGATTCCCGATACAACCGGAATAACGTGAAGAACGTTAGCTCAAAATGTCCCCACATATAGTCCAATGAGTCCTAAAAAGGGTAGCCAAAGTCCCACCTAAAGTTCTCCAAAACATAGGGAAAAGAACCCCTGAAAAAGGGTTTCCACAGTTGACCTGGTCGACCCGGCCCTGGGCCGGTCAACCGCGAACACAGTCTACTCGATCGACCGGGCCCCTGGCCGGTCGACCGCCTACACGTCCATCCTGTCAACCTGTAGGAAGCAGGTTGACATCTTCCTGTGTGCCCAGTCGACCGAGCGGCAGTTGTAAGTGAAATAGGGAGAATAGTGTTCTCGTCAGGTTCCAGAGAACCTGATGCAGTGTCGCCGGTTGACTGGGCCCCCTGGCCGGTCGACCGGGTACACTACAGTTACAGAACACAGGTTCTGTAACTGAAGTGAACCTGGGACCTTTCATTTACCTGTTTCCTGAACCTGATGAATAAACACATATGTAGATGCAACAAGTCCATAAAAATCCAATCATATCATCTAATCAAGTCATTAAAGTCCTAATCCATTTCATTAAGCAATTACATTCAATTATCATGATTTCAATCTAAAACGAATCAAATGAGCAACCGGTCATCTAAGCATCATCAATCATCAATCAAAGGGGAAACAAAACATATCAAATCATAAACATGTATATTAACTTGCCTTGATGAAGAAATTAAGGAATTTCAAGAAGAAATTTGAAGGAAAATCCTCTAAAGTTTAAAGGTGAGATGAAAAGGCTTCCAAACCAAAACCTCTCTACAAAATGAATGCAAAATGGTTGCTATGAGTCTCCCTAATCCATTTCTAATCAAAAGGAAGGAGATTAGCTAAGTCTAGTAGCTTGGAGAGCCTACCTTGAAGTGGTTGGTTGATGAAAAACTTAGAAAATTGGATGGTTGGGATCTTGGAGCCTTGTGGAAGAAGATGGGTGGATTGGCTGGCAAATATGAGCTCCGGTGGTTGTCATTGGTAAGGCAGCAGTGAGAAGAAGAAGAAGCTTGGAGATGACACAGAGAAGTGAAAGAAGAGATGAAGATAAGAGAAGAATGAGTCATCCGGTTGAGGCTAGATATTAAGGGGAAATTTAAGTGAAATTTGGGTTAAGTCCCTGGTTAGCTAAATGTGATTATTTGGACCTCTTCAACGCGTCGAATCGAAACGCGACAGTAGACTAAAGTTCATGAAATGCCGAGACCTATCCGATGCACCCAAACTCACAAAACTCATAATCTCATAAAAAACCCTGAAAACTTTCCAAAATTGCAAACCAGCCCCCTATTCTATCCAAACGTACTCGGACTCACACGAGACTTCGCACGCGCGATCCACACGACAAACCCGACTCGCTAGGACTCTAAACACACCTACTAACTAACCTACTAACTAACCAAGCAATTAAGTATAATTAATACGGGGTTAGGGTACGGGGTGTTACAAGGCCATTCACATCTTATGGGTATGGACTATCCTGAATCCAATAAACTCCAACTATCCCGACCCTACCATTCCAATGCAGACCTGTTTTACATCTCTAAGAAGTTCTATCCATGCCTAATGATTGAGACCCATGCTCTGCATATAGCTGTCTTAGTCTTGCTTGAATGTTGGGTGCCTTCTTGACTTATGTAGAGGATAAACTTAAATAGCCTTCTTGCTTCTGTGAATTTTGTTTAAAAAGATGTATAGCCTTCTTGGAGTAGTTTTAATCTACCAAAACATATTTCTAGCTTCCTGTGCCTTCCGTGTGAATATATCTGAGATTGGGGAGTCGTCACTGTAATTAAATTGGACCAGACTACAAGTCAGACCCAGTTCAAGCGGAAGCAGTGCCTTCATTTCTAGCTCTTCAGCTGGCCAAGAACAGATCAAACCATCCTTAATAATAATAAAAATAAAACCATAATTTGACAGCATGAAACTACAAGTTGAACCGATGGTTAACATGATTTCGACCAAACCATGAGTCAAGTAGTCAAGCAGTTAGACCTCTGGTTTGATTTTTTAAAACCTTCGAAGTATTACCTGGAATTCATACTTGATGAGTGTGGAATCTCAAGGACAACTGGTTAAAGGCATGAGATTCCTGTTTTGGAAGCACCTTTTGCTTGTGATACCCTTCTCAAACAACTGTGGATTTCTATTTTCGGCAGAATCACATGCATTTTGCTCTTATCTTAGCAGTCAATTAAAATTGATTACACTTTTAATATGATTTTCCAATGTATCTTTGAATGAAATCTCAATGCAGATCGCACCAATTCAATACAGCTTTACAGGTGTCTCAAATGCAGAATACAGGAGTCTTTTATGCCGTTCCGCAGCCTACAAAGTTCTCCTTATGGCGACAAGTGTCCTGCAATCAATTCATGCAGTAGCTATCCATTTCATGCAGCAGCCATCACCGAACACTTGCCATACTTTGAAGAAAGAATTGATCACCATAAAGACCATCCATAAATAATTATTTTCATAACCCTTCTTGTCAAATGGGCCTTAAATGTGCCTTATTAAAATAATCATCATCCTTCGAATGTGTGATTTGAAAATCATAAAGAATTGCATAAGAAATGCATACAGAAGTGCAAAAGTGACTATAAAGTCAACAATGAAGTCTATGGTGGTCTTCCATCTTTTGGTGCTCCACATCACCATGTCAAATTAAATCAATACCTCTGGCACAGTCAACAATTATGGCTACGGTAATACAGCTACAACAAATGCCAATTATATGTAGCTATAGCAAATGCGCATGCAGTCAATACAGTACAAATGACGTATATAGCTTATCCAGTCACTGTAATTGCTTCAATGTAGTAGAATCAGATCCCGGATTTCAAATGGTATTTAAATGCAATTAAACCTGTAAATGTCTATAAATAGGGAATGTGAGCCCTTGTCTCACAACATCAAACCAACAACATCAACAACCAAACATTGTAGTCTTCCGCTTTCTCCTTTCTTTCTTCTTTCATTTTGTTTTAGAATAGCGAGAGTCCGCTGGTCCGATCTCCTGGTCTCATTCAATGTTTTAGAATAACAAGAGTCTACTGGTCCGATCTCCTGGTCTCATTCTAGTATCAGTGCCACACCAGTCTCCTCTTCTTCTTTGTTAGATATTTTAATATCAATGAAGTTATGTTGCTTTATATGCATTTGTGCTTTGCAAAACTTTGCACGCATCATGTCAATTTCTTTATTTGGTTTTGGATTTATGTTTAGTTGAATCGAACCTCTGTTAGTTAGTTGCATTTCTGAATTTTAATATGTTAATACTCGATTAAGTTAATTAATTATTGTTGCTAAAAGGAGTGGTTTGGGTCCGAGGCCCCTTTGTCGCTTAGCCTTTGTTGCCTGTTAGTCAGGAGAGCGTTTAAGGCTTTTGTGGCGTAAACCATTGATAGGCCACCAATCATTCTGATTAGTGATCTATTGATTAACAATGTCTAGACTTTTTAGATCATTAAGAAGAAATTCATCTGCTAACACTGTTTCACCTTCTTCTGCATCATCAAATCAAGAACGAAGAAATATTCCTTTCTTTGAATGGCTTTCTTCAAAAATAAATAAAAAAGGAACTCTAATGACAATTAATAAATCTACACAATCATGGAATACCGAAACGGGAAAAATCGAATCGGTACATCCTCCCTTATCCCCAATCAAATATAAAGAAATAAATGCTACTCCAGTAAAAAATGTGGTGATAAATCCAAATTACTATTGAACATTTATCTCATCTAGTTGAACAAAACAATTTTACCAATCTATATTTACAAACAATTGGCTCACAAACTCAAAGAATTGAAAACCTAATTTCTCAACAATAATCAAGTTCATCAGCTCAATTCAAAGTAACACGAGAAGTTCCAGCACTATGCTCAGACTTCAT
Source organism: Persea americana (assembly GCA_029852735.1). Classification (NCBI taxonomy): domain Eukaryota; kingdom Viridiplantae; phylum Streptophyta; class Magnoliopsida; order Laurales; family Lauraceae; genus Persea; species Persea americana. Next base: position 26,437,704 of record CM056818.1, on the reverse strand, counting down.
CTCACAATTAACATTAGACAAAAAACCTTTAAAATTCCCTTTTGATTTTCAAAATGAAATATCCCTAAGGACTGATAAATTTGATAAAGGAAAATCAATAAATATGGTAGTCGAAGGCTCTATAATTAATACTTCCTCAGAATCACATACAGATGAATCTAGTGAAGAATCAGACAATCAACCAATCACTGATATTCCTCAAATCAAGAAAATATTTTCTCCTAAAACTCATACTTCAAAGACAAAAAAATATTATAGCCGACCCTCTCCAATGAATATACAATTTGAAGAAATCCCAGATATTGCAAATGTCAAGTATGACGGTAGTTCATTAATAGAATGAAATATTGATGGACTCACTAAATATGGAATTCTTAATATTCTAAGGAACATGATAATCTATACTAATGCAGGAATGCTTTACGGCAATACACAAGCTGAAATGATAAAACCTATCACTATCGGATTTACTGGTTAACTTCATATATGGCTAGTGAGAATATTATCTTACACCAATTCAAAAGACAAGTATACTAACTTCTGTCAAATTAAATGAAGAAGGAAAACCTCTTCTTAATGCACATGGTCAAATTATTTCTAATGCAGTTGAAACACTAGTTGATAACATTCTTATCAATTTTTCTAGTAATGTTAGTGATCAAATAGAAAAATACAGAGAACAATTAATCAATCTACGTTGTAGAACTTTATCTGACTTCAGATGGTATAAAGATGTTTTTCTCTCTCTTGTCTTTCGATTATTCAATTCTAATGAAGAATTGTGGAAAGAAAAATTTATTTCAAGACTTCCAACTCACTTTGCAAAAAAAAGTAAAAAATGTTCTGCGCGAACAAAATAATGGAAGGTTAAATTATGCTTACTATACCTATGGAGATTTGATTAAAAAAACTTCTTGAGTTGGTATGTCGCTATGCAGTGATATGAAAAGTAAAGAAGATTTACATAAACAAAAGAAAATTGGTAAATAAGAATTAGGAGATTTTTTCTATCAATTTGGCTATGAACCCAAGTTGGTAAAAGTGACTATAATTAATTAACGTACAATTTAATTCCACTCCTTTTTTAACTAATGAGGATGGTTGAAGTACCATTTCTATGAAACTAGTGACAATGGTTTAATTTTTTCATAAAAGGTGAGAATGATTTCATTTGCACAGTATTTACACTGCTTGAATCGAACAACCTTCTAAACGAAGTTGCTCCAAATGTGTCATGCCCCCGGCCCGGGCATCTTTAATGGTCACGGGCCCCTAAGTACGACACCGCAAGGGGATTTGAGTCATTCCGACTCACGTGCGTGGTTCACCCTAATGCGTGAGTTCCCACAGGATTCCACGTGTGAGGCATCATACAAAATACGTCACATACTGAAACTTTTCGCGGAAGCTTGTGTAACTCGTACATCCATAAATCAACATAATGAGGCGTGGTATCTAAATACATTCCATAGCATATTTGAAGTAAACGATAGAGCATAAATATGTGTATAGATAGAATTAAAGTCAGCTGAGAAATTCGTTTTGGTTTGGCCTCCAACTTGAAAAATTTTGGCAATTTGGGATTTCGGTAAAACGTTTCGGAAGAATATAAAAATTACAAATATATATGTAAAAATATAAAAATATACATATATGGGAGGTGCTCCTATGAGAGGCACTCTCACCAAGTTGGTGAGAGATGGGTGGGGGCCCTCACATTTAAGTTGGGGGTCCTTGCATTTAAGTTGGTGAGAGTGGATATGGAAGTGAGGGCCCCCACCCATTTCTCACCAACTTGGTGAGAGTGCCTCTCATAGGAGCACCTCCCTACATATATATAAATACAAAAAATACTTAAATATAAAAATATGAATTGTTATATTTAATTTATTCTACTAAATCAACACATAATGACATATTTTATCAACATATCATAGTATCAAGATAACAATCAATAGGGCCAGAAGGACTAAAGCAAGAAGGCAGTATATGAAAAGCCTCCTCGGCACAATATTATATATATATATAAGTCCGGTACGTGACAAAGCCACTAAGTTGACCAAACCAAAGCTCTAGTACATGACAAAGCCCCTAAGTTGACCAAAGCAGAACATAACTAAAGTAAGTTATTTACAAATCAGTGGATTCTCCACTTCCTATTATACACAATGTTTTCAAGGAATTTGACCGCCATAAACCCACACGATCTGGGGCAGCAAGCAATCATAAAACTTGATTATTCTATTTTGATGAACAATGGTTCAAATTCAAGGAGAAATTAACACCATAAACCTACACAAAATTTCCGTTTATTAGTTTTTCTAATATAAAATCCTATGGAAATCAAATCAAAGATTGCAACAAAGGTGGGCCGACCGCCGACCTTACCACGGGGCAGACCCACGTTGTAGCTTGTGGGGACCGTTGCACTCTTGCAATTTTAAAAAAGCCCCTTAGAAGATGAAGAAGAAGAGAAGCAAAAGGACAACATCTTTTAGTTTATTCTATTGGAAAGAAGAAGAAGAAGAAGAAGAGCAAAAAGGCTCCTTTTTTTATTCTCTTTTGGTTTTGACAGGCAACAACAGAAAACTGAAAAAAAAGATTATATTTTGTTGTGTTTTCTGCTGATTAGTTTGTTTGGAAGAAGAAGTTGTGCCATTTTTTTAATTAAAACCCGCATCGAATTCTGTGTGATATTGTGTTTTCTGCTTTTCCTATGCTTGTGAAGTGGGAAAAATCTGAAAAACAATCGTGTTTTGTTGCGTTTCTGGTTTTGATTTGTTTGTTTTGTGGTTTCTGCATTCCTTATGGTTCCAACAACCGAAAAAATGGAAAATTAATTGCATTTTGCTGTGTTTTTTGTTGATTTGGAGTTTCGGAAGCATCCGTAGTGCTTTGAAATCTGTATGGCAATGGGAGCTTTCTCATTGACATTTTCAGGAAATCCATCCATTTTTGGTGAAATCACAATATTTTCTATCATTAATCATCACTGTTTGCAGTTTGTTATCATCTTACCAATGTTAAAACTTCAAATATGCTAGCTTAGCTTGGTTATGTAATTGCTTTGTTGCAGGCTTGAAACTGCAGAACCCCTGAAACTGCATTTTAGAGATAAACTGCCACAAAAACTCTTTCCAAGAGATGAGATCTCGCCAGTTGTTACAGTTAGAAGGGGCAGTTCTAAAGAAACAGTTTCCATCGTCAGTTTATGTGGAGCTGGTCATTCTCAATAGAGACTTTGACAAAATCTACTGGACAGACGAGGAATTTATAGATAATATTGTTCGTCCTAGAGACTAAAAGGGATCCTTGTTAAAAGGAGAGAGAGTCGTTGAATTGACAAATGGAGTTGCTAAGTTTCGGGATGTTCAAATAACTGACAACTCAAGCTGGATGAGGTCAAGGATGTTTAGACTAGGAGTAAAGACAGCGAGCAATGAAAACACAAAGCGATTCATACAAGGCAAGAGTGATGCTTTCGTTGTTAGGAATAAAAGAAGTGTAAGTCATTTTCGTTTTTCAAATTAAAATTATTATTATGGCCTGATATTTCATGATTGGATGGATGGAAACTTCACCCATCCCCTATCCATGTGGTCTCTCCACATATTCTCCTCCCTGATTTGGCACCAGCGTATGTGGAAATACAATATTTCACCATACCATATTTTTTTTATCACAAAAATTTAAAATTTAGGCTCCTCTGCGAGCCCTCTCGAATCTCTTTACGCTTACCTAACCCATTATAATCAGATATGCACTATGTATTACATATTGACATCCATCATCCATCTAATTATTAATTTCTAGCACAATAAAGTCTAGTTTATAAAGGTTTTATCATTCTTATGTATTTCAGCGACAAAGAAATGTGACCATCCCTTGCTACCTGACAAGATATGGAGGCTAGATAATATCAGTAAAGATGGAGTATACTACAAAAACCTCACTGGTGCAGGCATTGAGATGGTGCAACAATTTCTACAAAATTTGAACCTTGGAAAAAATAATTTACAAGATGTACGAAAATAGTATTGTAGGCGGTAAAAACGACACCTACTTAGATCGAGATGAGATCGGGGTTAAACTTCTTAGGAGGGGGAATGCTGAACTCCAAGAACCTGAAAAGGAAGGAGAAAGGCTAGAGTCAGAGCCCCTGGCTGCCGTGAGCCGAAGGCACTCCGATGCCTGAGTTAGTTCTGAGAAAACCAAATAGGAGGAGGAAGAGGAGAATGAGACAATGTGGAGCTTTGTGAGTTGGATATTGCGTACCTCTTATGGGACTGATCCCATGCATATATAGGCGAGTGTTCCTCGTTCATTCCCTCTGTGAGTGGGGGTAGGTGAGGTGAGGTCCCATCGACCCTTACCCTGACTGGCAGCAGTAGGTGAAATGGACAACACCCCTCCCTCACTTTCCACGCCTTCAGCTAGTTGGCGTACAGGGATGATAAAGCACGCCTCTTATAGTCATAAATGAGCGATCCTATCGCCATAAATGACTGCTCATATCTGTCAGGGCGCGCCGTATTTCCAGTAGGAAGGTGGCGGCCCATTCTGACTAGTATTGTGGCCTGGGACCAAGGATGGCCTGGCCGCGGCGCGCCTTGTACCGAGCTGGCATTATGCCGAGCTGCCGAACTGTGGTGCTGAGCTACGAAGCTACTGACCGAGCTGCCGAGGTGCCAAGGTATTAACCGAGCTGCCGAGCTGACGATCTTCTACCACAGAGGCTGAGGAGTTCGGCGAGTTTAGCCGTGATCTTTGTTCGAGTTTGTCATTACGGTGTTTTACCCACACAATTGCCCCCTAGCTTTTGACTTCTGAGAGCCCCCCAGCTCGAAGGGGTCAGAAGCTTGATGACCGTATAGCTGGTTCTGCTACCGAGCTCAAGTGAGGGTGATCATCATGAGGGTAGTACCGGGACGAGGGAGCTTCGGATTAGGAGGGCCCCCTTGGGTTTGGAGGTTGCTGCTATCGTGCGGACCCCCTGGAGATGTCTCTTCACCTGTCCTGGATATTCAATAGTCTTCGGATATCGCGCTAGTGGTGACACGTGTCGCTTCTTTTAGCTGTCTCGCAATTACTTCGAGGAGACATTAGGGCTGCGAGATGGGACGTTAGGGCTGATTGAGGGGATGCCTCTTAAAGGCTCTCCTCGAAAGTCGAATCGACGCCCCCAGGCTTTATAAACCAGGGCGTCTCCTTCGTCTTCACTTTCCTCTGCTTTCTTCAGATTTCTACTGCGCTTTGCAAGAGAGCTTTCTCCGGCGCCCGCAGACTTCCGTCAATCCTGATTGTGCAGTCCGTATTCGTAGGACTCCTCTCCGTTCTCCTTGTCTTTTCTTTTTAGATAGGTCCTCGTCTGAGTCGAGAATGGGGGTCTATAGACATCTGTTAGGAGACCCAGGCTTCATAGACCATTTTAGGGATTTATACAAGGTCCCCTCCAATGTGGAGGTCAGACCAAATGACCCTGACGATGGCCTCACTTATCGTGACGGCTGGATGCCGTTCTGGCTGGTTTCTGTATTGGAAGGGGGGGTCCGCTTCCCCCTGCACCCACTGGTCCGGGACTGCCTCTGGGAGTGGAGGTTGTGCCCATGCCAACTACTCCCCAACGGGTACAAAATCATAATGGGGGTAGTGCGGCTCAACCAGATCCTGGGAATTGGCCTCGGTGTCCCGGACATCGAGGACACGTATGACCTCTGCAAATCCGCAGAGGGGGACACTTACTATCTCCGGCTGAGGGTCCGCCGGACTGCGTTCGTGACCGCGCTAGAAGACTCCAACAGGTACGCGGGTGAAGACCGAGTACTTGTCAGAGGAAGATGGGAGTTCGGTGAAGCAGAGCCTGCCACCTCAGTCCGGGTCCCTCGAAAAATAGGGATTCCTCCGAGTAAAGGCCGAAGTTCTTTCGGTTTGTAGTTCTTTCCTTTATCCCTGTCTGGCTTTTTGACACGATTTTATCTATGCAGATTTTCGCGAAAAGAGGGAGCTAGCGAGGAGGAACCGCTGGAAAGTGAACAGCGCCTGGCACGAGCGAGTGAGGAACTACCGCGGCCACAACTGTCGTGCTGCGTGGTCTCTCCTGGGGTACGTGCCCCACTACAGGTCCTTCAACACCTCTAGAAAGGTGTCGGGAATAGACTCCGTGCTGAGCGGGGAAGGCGCGAGTCAGAGAACAGAGACGACCGTGGTACCAAGCTCGGCGGTGGTGACAGCTGCGATTCCCGCCTGTCGTCTGGTTGAGTCGGCAGAACGTGCTCCAGCAGTCTCCGCTGCGGAGCCCGCCGGAACTTCGAGAGCCAAGCCCCCGTCTTCCCGAACGAGGCTAGTAGCGTCCAGTTCGGAGGAAGAGGAAGAGGAAGAGGAAATGCTGCGCCAGCGCGGGCGACGCTATGCCGCAGAGGATCTGTCCGCGGCGGCTTTCGGAGACATCGGAAGCGAGGTCCGGGATCTTCCACAGGCAGTGGCTGCGACGCCTCCGGGATTCCCGGGTGGTACTCCTGCCCTAGACGTCGGGACGGTTGGTTCTGCCGTGACTGCGGCTGCTCGGCCTGACGAGGAAGAGGTCGTCATAGCTTCGCCTCCGGCCGTGATTGCAGACGACCCACCCTCGGATCGTGCCGCGGGGGCTAGAGGTCGAGCTCGCCCCGCCGAGGTCAACGAGGGCGGACGACCCGAGAAGAGGGTAAGGGTCGAGGCCTCGCCTGGCCCCTCTTCGCCTCCGCCTGCTGGCGGAACGATCCTGCCTCCTCCTTTGGCTCCGTGGAGGCCGGCCGTCGAGGAGGTTCTGGGGAGGCCGCTGGCAGAAACGGACCGCGCGACCGATCCCCAAGTGGTCGCAGCGCTAGGGCGAGCCTGCACCCTCCCTCAAGACATGGCCAGGTGGGCCGAGATGGACAACGAGTCGCTCCTGCTCTCCTCGATGCGATCCCTGGTGTCGGTAAGTGCAGTGTTCATCCTTCTGCTTTTAGTCTGGTGTCGTTTTACTGACTTTGGGTTCTCATCTTTCAGCTGTTGCAGAGGTGCCAGGTGGGCATCGAGAGGCTCGACGCAGCCGAGGCGCGGGCGGCAGAGTGGGTAGTCGAGAGGGACGAGCTGCGGGCGTCCGTGGCATCCAAGGACGTGACTCTGGCAGAGGTGGCGGACAAGAACGCCGGCCTCGTTGTTGATTTCGAAGAGTCAAAGGTCGAGGTCCAGCGCCTCAAAGACGAGCTGGAGGACGAGAAGGGCCAGAACCTCCACCTTTCCTCCGAACTCGACGACCTCCGGATTGCGGCGAAGCGACTGGAGGACGACTTGGAGAGTGCGAAGGGGACAAACAGGAGGCTCCTCTCCCAGCGGAACCAGGCGCAAGGTTCCTTGGAGATGGCGCTGAGGGGGAAGGCGGCCGAGATCGAGTCTGCCTTGGCGAAGCAAGAGGCCAGGCTCAAGGAGGAGTTCCTCGCTGAGCACGACTCCATCATGGGGGAGGAGGTCGGCAGGCTGTCTGTTGATTATAAGGCTCAGCTGCCGGGGATCCGGGACCGAGCCTGGGAGCTCGGGTGGAAGGCAGCCTTGCAGAAGGCTGGGGTCCCCAAGGATAGCCCTCTTTTCCTAAATCCCCCAAGATTTTCCTGCTCGGACTCGGAACTTGCGGCCGTGTCTCAGGCTTCTGTCCTTCCTTCGCAGTCGTGCCCGGAGGCGAACGCTGCTCCCGGGGCGCCTCAAGAGGCTCCTGCTGCCAGTGCTGATCCCGAGGGCTGCCAAGTGGCAGCAGTCGTCGAGGTCCCTCCTGAAGCTGTCGCGGTCGTTCCTGAAGCTGCCCCAACCGCTACCGAAGCCAGTGCGGTCGTGGCCGAGGTCCCTCCAGAGATTGACTGTAATGTGGAAGCTGCAGCCCTCTGAGGCTTTTTGTAATTTTTGTAATTCTTTCTTTTATCGCATCTCCATTGTAATTCTTTTATCTTGTAATTAGGAGCTTTGATTAATAAAAACCTTGAAACTTTGCTCGCATTCTGGCTCTCTCCTTGTTTCTAATGAAAGCCAACGACCGAGACCCGGTGCATGAACCGTGGTCCCGGTCTATTGTGTATCCATAATCTCCCCCCCAGCTTTTGACCTGTGAGCTCCTTGGAGCAGGTCGGAAGCTGAGTGGTTTTGCCAGACCGGGACTATGCTGTACTGCCGAGATGGCGTGGTGTCGGTTTGTTGAGGGGTTCCTCCTCATCGCCCATTGCTGACGTGGAGTGCCTCATTAAACTCTTTTGCTGACGTGGAGTGCCTCATTAAGCTCTTTTCATCAGTCGAGGCGGTTGCCCTTTCGTCGGTCGAGGCATTTAATAGTCCTCTGGAAATGCGGCGTGGGTGCCACGTGTCGCCTCTCCGAAGGGCGCGCAATCATAGCCGCAGGACGACTGGGCTGCCCGAGACGACGCTAGGGTTATTCGAGGTAGGGCCACATTAAAGGCTTCTTTCGAAATCTGAAACGGCGCCTCCATCCCTTATAAATTAGGGCAGCTTCTCCGTCTTCCTTTTTTTTTCGATCCATAGAAACCCTGCTGCATTCTGCTGAAGAACAGTATTGCTTACGAGTACTCGTCTGCACGACCGTCGTTCGTAGGACTTCTTCCTTCTGTCTTCTTCCTTTCTAATAGGTAGGTCATCGTCTAGGATAGAGAATGGGCGTTCACAGGCACTGGCTAGGGGACCCACTGTCCATAAGCCTGTTTAGGGAGGCATACTAGGTCCCTGCGACTGTAGAAGTTAGGCCAGACGGCCCTGACGAAGGATTCATATACAGCGACGGCTGGATGCCGTTTTGGCTGGTGTCCGTCGTCGAGGGAGGAGTCCGGTTCCCCCTTCACCCACTCCTGAGGGACTGTCTCCGGGAGTGGGGGTTGAGCCCCTGCCAGCTGCTTCCCAACGGGTACAAGATCATCATGGGGGCAGTGCGGCTCAACGAAATACTCTCAATCAACCTTGGTGTCCCGGACATCGAGGAGGCGTATGACCTCTGCAAATCCGCAGAGGGGCATACGTACTATCTTCGGTTAAGGCTCCACCGAACCGCCTTCGTGACCGCGCTGGAGGATTCCTACAAATACGCGGGGGAGGACCGAGTCTTCGTCCGCGGGGCATGGGAGTTCGGCGAGGCGGAGCCCAGCACCACAGCCTGGATACCACGCAGAATAGGAGTCCCCCCAAGTAAAAACCCGAGGCCCCCTGGATTTTGTATTTTAATCATGTCTATGTCTTTTTTGTTGACATCGTTCTGTTTCTGCAGGTTTTAGACGGAGGAGGGAGCTTGCCAGGAGGAACCGGTGGAAGGCGAATAGTGATTGGCACGAGAAGGTGCGGAAGTACCGCGGCCATCACTGCCGAGCCGCGTACTCGCTTCTGGGGTACAAGCCGCATTACAAGTCGTTCATCGTCCCGAGGCACGTTACCGGGATCGACTCCGTGCTTGACGGGGAAAGCATCGGCCCGGACACCGTACAGGCAGAGGTCCCTCTCCCGGAGACGGTGACTGTCGCGATTCCCAGCGGCACCCCGGTAGAATCGGGCGGACAGTCTCCTGTCCGTGAACCAGCAGCGACCAAGAGAGCTGAGACCGGGCGCAAGCGGCAGAGGCAGAAATTCGTCGTCTCCAGCGAGTCCCGGAGCACATCCAGCTCGGAAGAGTCTGAGGTCGAGATGTTGCGCGGCCGTCGCCAGCGCTTCGTCGCGGAAGACCTTGCCGCAGCAGCATTTGGGGACATGGGCGACACCTCGGGCCCCTCCCGAGGTGCCGACGTCGCCCCAACTACGTTGTCGGCGGCTGCTGCGGAGGTTCTCGCTCCCGAGACTGAGACGGTTCCAGAAGCCACCGACGGTGCTCAATCGGGACCTCCCGCAGCAGCCGAGGTAGGCGCGAGTCCTCCGGCCATCGTTGTTGAAGAATCGCACTCCGACCTAGGCAGAGAGGATACTGCCGAGGTCGTCGAGGCGCGCAGGCCGGAGAAGAGGCCCAGGGTCGAAGCCCCATCTGCCCCGGAACCTGCCATGTCGGTCGGGGGGTCCGCCACTCCCTCCGATTTTATCCCATGGAGACCGGACATCGAGGGGGTGCTGGGGAGGCAACTAGCCGAGTCGGACCGAGCGGTCAATCCCGAAGTGGTTGCCGCTCTGGGACGAGCTTGCGCCCTTCCCCAGGACATGGCAAGGTGGGCGCAGATGGATAACGAATCCCTGCTGCTTTCCTCAATGCGGTCATTGGTAGCGGTATGTACACTTGACTCATGTTCTCTTTCTTTTTCTGCTGCATTTTATTTGCTGACACTGTTCTTACTGCAGCTCTTGCAAAAATGCCAAACTGGCATGGGAAGGCTAGACGCAGCCGAGGCCAGGGCAACAGCCTGGGCAGCGGAGAAGGAGGAGCTGCTGAAGTCCCTGGCGGCGAAGGACGCGACCCTGGAGGAGGAGGCGAGCAAGAATGCGGATCTTCTTGCCGAGCTCGACGCAGCACGGGCCTTGGCCGAGCACCTCAAAGAGGAAGCAAAGGAGGCGAAGGATCAAAACGTCCACCTTTCCTGGAAGCTAGACGAGGTCCGGCTTGCGTTGTCGCGGAGGGAGGAAGACATGCAAATGCTGCGGGGGACCAACAGTAGGCTCATCTCCGAGAGAAAACTGGCTGAAAGAAGGCTAGAGATGGCTCTGGAGGGGAAGGCGGCCGAGCTCGCGCGGGCTCTCAAAGGGCAAGAAGCCAAACTCAAGGAAGAGTACCTAGCCGAGCACGAGTCCGTGATGAACGAGGAGGTCAGCAAACTGACAGCTGACTACAAGGCCCAACTGCCAGGAATCCGAGACAAGGCGTGGACGCTTGGGTGGAGGGCGGCCTTAAAGAGGGTTGGTGTCCCTACGGACAGCCCTATCTTTCAGAACTCCCCCAGGTTTCCTCGCTCGGATTCGTAGTTGCGAGCCGTCTCGGAATTCGCCCCCGTCCCTTCAGCTTCGGAGGTCCTTCCAGCTCCAGCCGCCCCTGCTCCTCCAGCAGTTCCCGAGGCTGCCCCAGCTGTTCCCAGCGAGAGCGCTACCGGGACCAATTGTAATAAGGGAGCTGCAGCTCCCTGAATTTTGTACTCCTTTTTTTTTTTCTTGCCATACATTGTATTCAAACGGATCTTTCCATAATAAAACAACATTTTTTTTTTGGTCACTTGTTCTGTGAATGATCTTGATTTTGCTTATGGTGGAATAAGTATTGACGCAAGTAGTTTGCCGAGTAGTTTCATAGGCACTAAGCGAGGGCGGTTGGTCCTCTGAACAGAGGAGCGGAGCCGCGAGGGTGGTACTGATACCGGACCCTGATGTGCATCTGGCTGTGCCGCCCGAGCTGGTGAAGGCACCGAGCTGAGGGCGGTTGGCCCTCTGAACAGAGGCGCCGAGCCGCGAGGGTGGTACTGTTACCGGACCCTGATATGCATCTGGCTGTGCCGCCCGAGCTGGTGAAGGCACCGAGCTGAGGGCGGTTGGCCCTTTGAACAGAGGCGCCGAGCCGCGAGGGTGGTGCTGTTACCGAACCCTGATATGTTTATGGCTGTGCCACCAGAGCTGGTGAAGGCACCGAGCTCAGGACGGTTGGCCCTCTGAACAGAGGCGCCGAGCCGCGAGGGTGGTACTGTTACCGAACCCTGATATGCTTATGGCTGTGCCGCTAGAGCTGGTGAAGGCACCGAGCTCAGGACGGTTGGCCCTCTGAGCAGAGGCGCCGAGCCGCGAAGGTGGTACTGTTACCGGACCCTGATATGCTTATGGCTGTGCCGCCAGAGCTGGTGAAAGCACCGCGCTCAGGACGGTTGGCCCTCTGAACAGAGGCGCCGAGCCGCGAGGGTGGTACTGTTACCGGACCCTGATATGTGTGTCGAAGCTGGCGATGGCGCCGAGCTGACAGTTGATATCCCGAATAGAGGGGTTGAACCGCCGTGAACCTTGAAGCAATGCAAAGACTCTTTCCAGAAAAGTTGCCTTTTATTGATATTCGATTTGAATACATTTTTCAGAAGTAGAATTTTTTGAGATGCGTCGCGTTCCATGGTCGCGGGAGCGGCTTCCCTTCCATATCTTCGAGTCGGTAGGCAGATCTCCCGGCTGTAGAAGTTATTCTGAACGGTCCCTGCCAGTTGGGCGTCCTTTTGCATGTACGGCCACCAGTAACCCTGGCTGATAGCCCGGTAAGCAAGAGACCGACCTCCTATATGACTGCCGCAGACTCCTTCGTGAATCTCGTAGAGGAAATCGTCGACTTTACTGGGGTGAACGCACTGGAGGTAAGGCCCTGTGAATGACTTTCTATAGAGCTTGCTGTCTGGGGAGAGCCAAAACCGGGTTGCCTTCAGTCTGACCTTTCGGGCTTCAGTCCTGCCCTCGGGTAGCTGGTCGTCCTTCAGGTATGCGATGATGGGGTCCATCCAGCTCGGGCCGAAATCAAGGCACATGAGCTGCCGGGATTGCTGGAGGTCGATGCTGGGCTCCTGCAGTGTTTCCACTTCAAGAGTTCTCTTTTCACCGGCTTCCACAGCCGAGGCGAGGCTGGCGAGGGCGTCTGCATGAGAGTTGGATTCTCTGCCGATCTGCCGGACCTCGGCCCTTTCGAACTGGGAGAGAAGTCCCCGGGCGTGGGCAAGGTAGGCTGCCATCCTGTCATCCCGAGCTTGGTAGTCTCCGCTGAGCTGGCTTGTCACCAGTTGGGAATCGTTGAAAACTACAACGGACCGGGCATTCAGGATTTTGGCACTGTTAAGTCCGGCGATGAGTGCTTCATATTCGGCTTCGTTGTTAGATGCCTTGAAACCAAGTGTCACAGCTTGTTCGATGACGAGGCCTTCGGGAGACTGGAGAACTACGCCGGCGCCAGCTCTCTTGAATGTTGAGGATCCGTCGACGAAGACTTTCCAGGACAAGTCTAGGAGTTCTCTCCAGGACTGTTCTTGCTCAGTCTCGGTGACATTCTCTGCACCCCTATCGCCCCCCAGTTCGGTGTCGAGCGTGGTCGGTGCCGAACTCTGAGGAGTAAATTCCACAATGAAGTCCGCCAGGACTTGAGCTTTGATGGCCGTTCTGTGCTGATAGCTGATGTCATATTGCCCCAGTTCGACAGCCCATTTGGAAATCCGTCCGGAGAAATCTGCCTTCCGGAGGAGAGCCTTCAGTGGGTATTCTGTTACGACCACTATTGTGAAGGTTTGGAAGTAGTGGAAGAGCTTCCGAGAGGCGCTGACGAGCTCCAGGGCGAGCTTTTCGAGTTGCAGATACCGGGTCTCGGCGTCCAGCAGGGTTTTGCTCGTGTAATAGATGGGCCTTTGCTGGCCGTTGTCCTCTCTGATGAGTACCGAGCTCACTGCATGGTCCGAGACCGACAGGTACAAGAACAGTGCCTCTCCAAAAGTCGGGGTTGACAGCAGCGGTGGAGAAGAAAGGTATTGTTTTAGCTGTTGCAGCGCCTGAGTACAGTCCGACGTCCACTGGAACTTGGACCCCTTTCGCAAGAGTTGGAAGAAAGGTCTGCACTTGTCCGAAGCGCGGCTGATAAATCGGTTCAGGGCGGCAGCCATTCCGGTCAGCCGCTGAACTTGTTTTGCCGAGGTCGGACACTGGAGCTCTTGGATCGCGGTGATCTGGTCAGGGTTCGCTTCGATCCCCCTTCTTGTGACCAGGCTCCCTAGGAACTTGCCGGACCCGACACCAAAGGCGCATTTGGATGCATTCAGCTTCGACTGGTACTGGTGAAGGATGCCAAAAATTTGGCGGAGGTCGGTTAGGTGGTCCTGCGACCTCTTGGATTTGATGACCATGTCATTGATGTAGACCTCCACCGTCTTCCCGAGCTGGGCCTGGAACATCTTCGTCACCAACCGCTGGTAGGTCGCTCCCGCATTCTTTAGCCCGAAGGGCATCACCTTGTAACAATAGGTGCCCCGGGGAGTGATGAAAGCTGTCTTCTCCTGGTCGGCCGCGTACAGGGGGATCTGATGGTACCCCCGGTAGGCATCCAGGAAGCTCATCCGGTCGTGTCCGGCAGTGGCGTCGATGAGCTGGTCGATCTTCGGAAGAGGGAAGCTGTCCTTTGGACAGGCTTTATTGAGGTCGGTGAAGTCCACGCAGACCCTCCATTTTCCCGTTTTCTTTTTGACCACCACGGTGTTGGCTAACCACTGCGGATAGTGGACCTCTCTTATTGCACCTGCCTCGAGGAGTTTCTGAACTTCCTCAACCACGGACTCAGTCTGCGGGACCCCAGTCCGGCGCGGCTTTTGAAGCACGGGCTTATGGTTAGGATCCACCTTCAGTTCATGGCAGATGACTGCCGGGTCAATGCCGGGCATCTCATAGGGTGTCCAGGAAAAGACCGCCTTATTTTCCACGAGGAGGTTGAGCAGCTCCGTCTTCTCGGTCTCGGGGAGCTGGCTTCCCACGAGAAAGAACCTGTCGGGGTCGGCGGGATCAATATTGACCTTGGTGAGGTCCTCGATGCTTTTCTCCGCCGGAGCCCGGCCGACGTCCCCGAGCTCGGCCTCTCTGTCCAGTTCGGCCATATTGACTTGGGACGACTCGGCCTCCCCAGGCAGCACGGCCAGCAGGCATTGCCTGGCCATATGCTGGTCGCCTCTAACGGTGATCACCTCCGTTCGGCCCGACTGGTTTTCCAAAGGAAATTTGAGTTTCTGATGCCGGGTGGAGGGCACCGCCTCCATGCTATGCAGTCACGTCCTCCCCATTATGACATTGTATGGGGAGGGGACATCGACTACTAGAAAGTCGACTTGCCTGCAGGCGCCACCAACTTGGACTCTAAGGGAGATCTTACCCTTGGGGTAAACAGGCTTTGAGCTGAAGCCGACCAGAGGGATACGGGCAGCCTGGAGGTCCTCATCCTTTAGTCCCAACTTCTTGAAGCAGTCATAGTAGAGGACCTCGGATGAACTGCCAGGGTCGACGAGGGCTCTCTGAACCAAGAAGTTTTGTAGCTTCAAGGTGAGCACTAGAGCGTCGTTGTGCAGTAGCTCGACGTCTTCCAGGTCCTTGTCAGAGAACCATATTCTGACCCCCTCTGTTTTGGCCTTCTTCGCGGCCTGCCCTGGTGCCGTGGTCAGCACCTGTTTTTGGTGGGAGGCGCGCCTGGCCTCGGCGCGTGCCTGAGAGCTCTTCTTAGGTGGGGCGGCGAGGTGAATGACGTGGATGACGCCTTCTGGCTCGCTGTCCTGGTTGTCAGCGTCCCGCCGCGGAGGTCGGTCATCACCTCGGCCCTCCTGCTTGATGTACTCCCGTAGGTGCCCCTCCTTCACAAGGTTTTCCAGGTGGAACTTGTAGCTCTTACATTCGTCGGTCCTATGCCTATTCTGCTTGTGGTAGGCACAGAACCTACTTTGGTCCCGGGAGGAGGGGTCGGACGTCATTGGGCGCGGCCATTTGAAGAAAGGCTGCGCTTTTATTTTGTTGAGGAGCCTATAGATTGGCTCCTTGAAGATGGTGTTCACTGCCACGTAGGAGGTCGGTTCGTGGCCGGACCCTCTGCCGCTCCGTAATCCCGACGCTGAGGCAGAGGGGGTTCTGCGCTGCTCCGAGGACCGGGCCTTGCGCCGATCTGGGGATGGATCCCTGCGTCGATCCTCCCTCCTGGAGGACCTGCTGTCTCCCTTGGCCGGTTGGCTCTTTTTGGTGAGGCCAAAGTTCTCTCGACCTCGTGCCTCGTCCTCCTCTGCAAGGATGAACCGATTTGCTCGGGTCATCAGCTCATTCATCGTGGTCACAAGGTACATGACCAGCTGTGCCCGAAGCGGGATGCCTGGCTGCAGAGCCAACTGGAAGGACCTCATTGCCAGCTCCTCAGAAGCGCACTCGATCTGGCTGTAGACAGTCCAGAACCGGCGAGCGAACTGGGTGACGTTCTCATTCTCCTGCATCCGGAGGGCCATCAGGTCGGCATCGGTCTTCGGGATGACGCAATGGGCCTGGAATTTTCCCAGGAAGGAGGTCCGAAGCTGCCGCCAACTGGAGATAGAATCTTCAGGAAGTGAACAGAACCACCGTAGGGGGAGATCCGCCAAACTGGAGGAAAAGACTCGACAGTTCAGGGAATCGTCATCCCCCCAGACCGACATCCTCTGGATGTAATGTCGGAGGTGAGCAGCAGGGTCCAAGGTCCCGTCATACAGGGTGAACCTCGGGACGCTGAACTTCTCGGGGAGTGTATATTTTCTAATCTCCCTAGAGAAGGGAGACGCGCCAGTATCTTCAGCTTCGAAGGCGGTATACTGGTCTCGGTCGATGCCAGCAGTCTCCATATTCCGGCGGATAGTCTGCTTCACCTGCTGGTCGATCCACTTCTTCAGTTCTTCATCCTCCGACCCCTGGCGCTGCTTCTTTGGCCCTTCGTGCATGTGGCTGCTGCTGGAGCCTTCTTCCCCTTGGTCTTGGTCACGCCTCTTACTGTTGAGGACGTGCCTCAGGTCTCGCTCGTGGCCCAGGCGCCTGGGCGGCGGGCTTTGACCCTTCTTGTCTTCGAGCTGTTGCATGAGCCGTTGGATAAGTTCACGCTGTTCTTGGATGAGGCGGTTTTGTGCTCTGATGTCCTCCAGGCGGGGGTCTTCGTTTCGATCAAGGTTGGCCTGATGCTGGGACTGTGATCCAGCCCGCGCTGACTTCTCGTGTGGCTTGGTGACTGACTTGTCACCTTGCACGGGCCGCTTATGACTATGGTGGGGTTGTTCTGGGGGTGGAACGTCGCGAAGGGAGAGCATGGTCACTCCCCTAGACTGCGACTGTGTCTGGACCGTGGGAGACCTCCCCCCAGACCTCCTTTGCTGAGGGGGTGGAGGTGGAAGATTCTGCGCCAGCGGAGGCTGTAAGGACAAAGCCTTGCCTTTGGAGGGTCCTTCGCCATTTCTGGTTTTCGGAGGCATGGTGTTTACAAGCTTTTTGTTCAGTTTCCCACAGACGGCGCCAAACTGTAGGCGGTAAAAACGACACCTACTTAGATCGAGATGAGATCGGGGTTAAACTTCTTAGGAGGGGGAATGCTGAACTCCAAGAACCTGAAAAGGAAGGAGAAAGGCTAGAGTCAGAGCCCCTGGTTGCCGTGAGCCGAAGGCACTCCGATGCCTGAGTTAGTTCTGAGAAAACCAAACAGGAGGAGGAAGAGGAGAATGAGACAATGTGGAGCTTTGTGAGTTGGATATTGCGTACCTCTTATGGGACTGATCCCATGCATATATAGGCGAGTGTTCCTCGTTCATTCTCTCTGTGAGTGGGGGTAGGTGAGGTGAGGTCCCATCGACCCTTACCCTGACTGGCAGCAGTAGGTGAAATGGACAACACCCCTCCCTCACTTTCCACGCCTTCAGCCAGTTGGCGTACAGGGATGATAAAGCACGCCTCTTATCGTCATAAATGAGCGATCCTATCGCCATATATGACTGCTCATATCTGTCAGGGCGCGCCGTATTTTCAGTAGGAAGGTGGCGGCCCATTCTGAC
The DNA here is from genome assembly GCA_029852735.1 of Persea americana. Lineage (NCBI taxonomy): Eukaryota > Viridiplantae > Streptophyta > Magnoliopsida > Laurales > Lauraceae > Persea > Persea americana. Next base: position 26,420,200 of record CM056818.1, on the reverse strand, counting down.
TAGTATTGTGGCCTGGGACCAAGGATGGCCTGGCCGCGGCGCGCCTTGTACCGAGCTGGCATTATGCCGAGCTGCCGAACTGTGGTGCTGAGCTACGAAGCTACTGACCGAGCTGCCGAGGTGCCAAGGTATTAACCGAGCTGCCGAGCTGACGATCTTCTACCACAGAGGCTGAGGAGTTCGGCGAGTTTAGCCGTGATCTTTGTTCGAGTTTGTCATTACGGTGTTTTACCCACACAAGTATATATAGTTTTACGTTCCTGAACTGCTTTAACACGTGGAAAGTAGTCTGAAATTAAGAATGATGCTAAAAATCTTTGTTTTTCTACTACTCAATTAGACTGCAGGCATGAAGGATAAAAGGTGGGGGAAATGATCGAACATGCTCGAAATAACAAAAAAGATGATAGTGGACAGCAGTTTTATACAATTTCCGGAACGGAGACAAACTTCAACCTATTATTAAATTCTGTATATGAGGTTGTCGATTTAGTGATTGATGGTGCCTGTTGTTTCCAGGACATAAGTGTTCTCCTTCCATCTAAGAAGGTTTGGTTTTATGGTTTTTGAAACATTTGATCTGGGATATATAATAATAAATATTTTAATTAATGAACTCTTTTATTCGCAGACTAAAATTGAAAATATGAAAGAAGAGGCATATCAAAACCGTGCCAAAATAGAGAAGTATGATGGGCAGCCATTTGGCCTGTCAAATCATTTTCCAGGTTCGTGTAATGCTGATGCAATCATACATCAAGGTAACTAGTCTCTCTCTCTCTCTCGATCTCTCTCTCTCTCTCTCTCAAAAACAAGTCTGTTTATGCAGTTTTATGTTTCCTTTCAATATCAGTATGTCATGCAGGTGAATTTGTGGGCCATTATGTGGATCATTACACCACAGATCTCAATGAGCAAGATGATTATACACAAGGTCTGGACCTACCATGGAATGAAATCACCACGACTCAGCTTAACCAAGAGACACACGTGCAATCCAGTAATGATTTCAATGAGATCACGGCTGCTCAGCGGCCTAATCAAGCTAATGGTTACAAGGCCTCTCCACAAGTTGATTTGGACCTACTATGGAATGAAGCCACAACGAGTCAGCTTAACCTAGATACACACGTGCAACCCAATAATGATTTCAATGAGATTACGGCTGCTCAGCAGCCTAATCAAGATAATGGTTCCAATGCCTCTCCACCAGTTGATTTTGATATCTCTGAATTTCTGAGTTGATTTTTTTTTTCTATGATGCAGCTAAGTGTAAAATTCTGAATTGCAAACTCTTGTAAATCAATTGTTGTTGACCTGTTCTGAATCTTTGCCAAATCATATATTTTTTTAATGGCTTGCAGTTGTTTTCTGAGGGCAGCTATCTGGAGCATTGTTCAGGCTTGTAATTACTTTCCCATAGAAGATTAGAGTGTCTTTTGGTACAAGTTCACTTTTTTTTTTTTTTCCATTAGTGTCCCTTGATCACATCGAGATACAACAGCGCTTCTGAAGACTAGCTGTTTTTAGCAAGTTCTGAAGAGGAATTTATGCAGCAGTGCAACAGTTATTGAAGAGTTTTTAATGACCGTTTTTTCAGCCATATCCTGACTTAGTGAAGAGGTTTAAGAGTCATTGCAGTAGTTTCCAGAAGCAAACAGGCTTACGGCAATATTAAAACAGTAACTCTATGTCAAGTAGATCAGTAGAAGGAAACTCAGGAAACTCCTCCCCACCCCCGGCAACTTTGCAATTGAGTCGGTGGTCTGAGAGATTGCCTCTCCTCAACTTGCATTTGCCTCCTCAACTTAATATTTTCGTCTTGCATGTGGCAGTATGGAGGAGGGAGGGAGAGAGAGAGAGAGGGGGGGGGGGGGGGGGGGGACGCGGGGCGTGAATGGGAATGATGAATGATTCTCATAATAGATTTTTTTTTTTCTAAATGAGCCTCGGATTTTCTAATCAAAGGAATGTACTGCCTTTCTCTAAGCAAGTAGACAAGGGCCTACCCATTTTCTAAATGTGCATACTCAGGTCGAAGCTCTAGGGACTAGGGTCCATGTTTAGATCCCAACTTGGACAAGGACTGCTTCCTTGTAACTGTAAAATGTCTCACACCAGGGCACAAGGGACTCCAACCCAATTCTGACCCTTAAAATCATTACATGAGAAGTAATTTGGTACTTGAGAAATTTACACGATGTGGAAGCACACCAAATCCACAAAATAGAAGAGGATGATGTGGATTAATGTTTGAGAATTTAAGTATTGAATTTACTATCGGGAGATGTTCCTATGAGAGATGCTCTCATCTTACTATGAGAGATAAGGTGGAGGCCCTCACATCCATATCCAATGCCAACAACTTAAATGTGAGGGCCCCCACCTTATGTCTCATAGTAAGGTGAGAGATGCTCTCATAGGAGCATCTCCCTTTACTATTTATATAAGAATCAATTAAAAGATACTAAATGCAAATTTTTGGTCTTAGAAAAGTTTGCCAGGAGCCTTTGAACAGTGTACCACACTAAAAATAAATAAAAAAATGCGCACCCTAGGTGGTGAACCTTCCAAATATAGACCTCCTATAGCCCCACACGATCAAGCCGATCTTGTCACCATAAACCACCCCTACATGCCACAAATCTCATGGCTTTTACACCAATCCAAATGGACTAGACCATTAAATTGAAATAAATAAATGGTGTATTCTAAACCTGTTAATCTTGAGTGCCATAAATCATGGGGTGATGGGACTAACTCAAGGTTTTAAACATTGGCCAGCCCCATATGGATCTTTCAATCCCCCACCACACCCATCCCACAGATCCGCATAAGAGTGAAACCAGGACATCAACACCACCTGCTTAGCCACTCGTTCAAAATCTCTACAGCGTCAACTTCTTTCTACTCAATTTATAGAACTTATCTAACCCCATAACCAACTTATCTTCTCCTATAAGTAGAGTTCCCCAAAAACCATTGCCACATTATTTCCTCATAATTGTCAAGTGATAAATTGTCCTGCTCTATTACATGGATCCTGTTTACTCTTTATAACACTACACCAAAAGCGGGAAATTGGAACGGATTTCCGTTCCTGATTCGCCCGTTCCTAATCTGTTAAACCGTTCCAAAACCGTTCCAATTTCCTATTTTTGGAACGGATTAACGGATTAGGAACGGAAAACAGGAAATTGGAACGCATTACCGTTCCTAATCCGTCCATTCCTAATCCGTTAAACCGTTCCAAAAGCGTTCCAAATTTCCGTTTTTGGTGTAGTGTAACCTAAATTAATCTGACTACCAGACACAATCTCACAATTTTTGTCGTAGCCAACCAGCAGCCTCTGATGATATGTTACACCCCATCCCAAATTAATCAAGATTAACATTGATTAATTGTGTTTAGTAAGGCTAATTGTAATTAATAGTCAAATTAAGTTACATTAGTCTCAATTAACTGAATTAGACTTTAATAGAGTGATTTGGATTGAGACAAAGTCATTTGAGTTGGTTTTGAACTCAAATTGATTTGGAAAAAGGGGGTTTTTCACAGATACAGATCTCCGCGTATTTCGTTGAATACGTTAACTCTTGATACCATTGTGTGCATCTCGAAGAGTACATAGATTTTCATAATAGGCTTGATTTCATTTGACTTGAAATGAATCAAGTGAGTCTTCATTTGACTCAAAGTGGAAATAAAGACAGAAAGGTTTAATATGCAAAATCTCTGTTATAAAGGGTTTTGAAAGAACCCAATTTTAGTCACTCGATCATTCCAGCCACATCAGCAAAGAACTCAAGAACCCTTGGTTCATTTTCTTCTTTCTTCTTCATTTTCTTCACTAATTGCCAAAGGAAGTCACTGCACAAGTGATTTAAGAAGAAGTCTTTGCAACTTCATCTTCTTCATCTCTATTATCAAGTTTTTCTTCACTTTTTAGAGTGAGAGTTGAGGGAAATCTGGATTTTCCCTTTCTACAAGTTGCAAGCAAGTATTACAGGTTATTTATAGAACTTTTAAGTGCTATTGTGTGAATAGGACTGTTGTTTAGCACCAATAGCTTATGCAATTCTATTTTTGAATGGTTTCATAGAATTAGGGTTGAATTGGTGATATTTTAATCTAAAATCAAGCTAGCAAAGAGGGATTTTTGTGAATTGACTACAAGCAAAGGTAAGTATAAGCATTTCTTTTGATTTAGGATGCTATGGGAATTGTTAGAACTCATGGAGTTCAAATTTAGAATTTCGCTTCAGAAATTCTAAAGAACTGGCGCAGTTTGGTTAACCGAATAGGTGACCTAACTCATTTGGGAAAAATTTGAGTAGAAAATAAGCCTTCTTGTTTAGTAACCGAAGGTAACTGAACTAGTGTTCGATCAACCAAATAGGTGACCGAGTACATTGACAAAATTGTCAGAAATCTGAAGCTTCTGAATTAATAACCAAAGGTGACTAAGGTGTTAACCGAATATGTTCGGTTAACCAAGGGGTTAACCGAATTTAATTGTATAGATTGAGGTAGAATGTGAGCTTCTAGAAAGCTAACTGTAGTTAGCTGAGTCGAATTCGGCTAGCCGACTTCCATATTTCAGTTAACCGACAATAGGTAACCGAACAAGTAACCGAAATTGGAAAATTTCATATTTAAATTCTGGTTTTTCTGTATAAAAGCCCATTAGTTAGAATGTTTGTTTCTAAGGCTATCAATGATGTTTATACCTCCATAAGTGATAATTACAGGGATTCTAATGTACAACTTATATAAAATGTGATGTCAATCGATAATAGCACGTACATTAGATAACCAATGGTTATACCTAAATGGTTGGTTGGAACTGAGAAAGAAATGTGTAGAATTATGACTTGTCTTAATTCTCTAATTAAGTTGCATTCATATTGTTAGTCTCAAGTCTAAAGTATGAGTACCATTAGTTGTATTCCTTTCAATTGTTATGAATGGAATTTATGGAATTGAATTGAAATTCAAATTGAATTAAATGTTGACTTGATATATATTGATTTGTATTGACTCTGAGTCTGGCACTACATGGTTGTCCTATGTAAGATAATATTTCTAAAGAGGTTTCAAAAACCATAAAACCAAACCTTCTCAGATGGAAGGAGAACATTTATGTCCCGGAAACAACGCGCACCATCAATCACTAAATCGACAACCTCGTATAAAGAATTTAATAATAGGCTGAAGTTTGTCTCCGTTTCAGAAATTGTATAAAACTGCTGTCCACTGTCATCTTTTTGTTGTTTCGAGCATGTTCGATCGTTTCCCCCCACCTTTTATCCTTCATGCCGGCAATCTAATTGAGTAGCATAAAAACAAAGATTTTTAGCATCATTCTTAATTGCGGACTACTTTTCACATGTTAAAGTAGTTCAGGAACGTAAAACTATATATACTATTTTCATACATCTTGTAAATTATTTTTTCCAAGGTTCAAATACTACAAAAATTGTTGCACCGTGTCGATGCCTGCACCAGTGAGGTTTTTGTAGTATACTCCATCTTTACTGATATTATTTAGCCTCCATATCTTGTCAGTTAGTAAGAGATGGTCACATTTCTTTGTCGCTGAAATACATAAGAATGATGAAACCTCTATAAACTAGACCTTATTGTGCTAGGAATTAACAATTAGTTGGATGATGGATGTCAATATGTAATACATAGTGCATGTCTGATTGCAATGGGTTAGGTAAGCGTAAAGAGATTTGAGGGGGCTCGCAAAGGAGCCTAAATTTTAAACTTTTGTGATAAAAAAAAAATATGGTATGATGAAATATTGTATTTCCATATACGCTGGTGCCAAATCAGGGAGGAGAATATGTGGAGAGACCACATGGATAGGGGATGGGTGAAGTTTCCATCCATCCAATCATGAAATATCAGGCCATAATAATAATTTTAATTTGAAAAATGAAAAATGACTTACCCTTCTTTTATTCCTAACAACGAAAGCATTGCTCCTGCCTTGTATCAATCGCTCTGCGTTTTCATTGCTTTCATTACTTGCTGTCTTTACTCCCAATCTAAACATCCCTGACCTCATCTAGCTTGAGTTGTCAGTTATTTGAACATCTTGAAACTTAGCAACTCCATTTCTCTCTCCTTTTAACAAGGATCCCTTCTAGTCTTTGGGACAAACAATATTATCTATAAATTCCTCGTCTGTCCAATAGATTTTGTCAAAGTCTCCATTGAGAATGACCAGCTCCACATAAACTGACGATAGAAACTGTTTCTTCAGAACTGCCCCTTCTAACTGTAACAACTGGTGAGATCTCATCTTCTGTAAAGAGTTGTTGGGGCAGTTTATCTCTAAAATGCAGTTTCAGGGGTTCTGCAAGCAATTACATAACCAAGTTAAGGTGGCATATTTGAAGTTTTAACATTGGTAAGATGATAGCAAACTGCAAATAGTGATGATTAATGATAGAAAATATTGTGATTTCACCAAAAACGGATGGATTTCCTGAAAATGTCAATGAGAATGCTCTCATTGCCATACAGATTTCAAAGCACTACGAATGCTTCTGAAACTCCAAATCAACAGAAAACACAGCAAAATGCAATTAATTTTCCATTTTTTCGGTTGTTGACACCATAAGAAATGCAGAAACCACAAAACAAACAAATCAAAACCAGAAATGCAACAAAACATGATTAATTTTCAGTTTTTTCCCACTTCACCAGCATAGGAAAAGCAGAAAACACAATATCACACAGAATTCAATGCGGGTATTAATTAAAAAAAATGGCACAACTTCTTCTTCCAAACAAACTAATCAGCAGAAAACAAAACAAAATATAATCTTTATTTTTTTTCAGTTTTCTGTTGTCTCCTGTCAAAACCATAAGAGAATAAAAAAAAGAGCCTTTTTGCTTTTCTTATTCTTCTTCTTTTCAATAGAATAAACTAAAAAATGAAAATGCAGTCCTTTTGCTTCTCTTCTTCTTCATCTTCTAAGGGGCTTTTTTAAAATTGCACGGGTGCAACGGTCCCCACAAGCTACAACGTGGGTCCGCCCCTGTAGTAAGGTCGGCAGTCGGCCTACCTGTGTTGCTATCTTTTATTTGATTTCCATAGGATTTTATATTAGAAAAACTAATAAATGGAAATTTTGTGTGGGTTTATGGGGTCAATTTCTCCTTGAATTTGAACCATTGTTCATCAAAATAGAATGATCAAGTTTTATGAATGCTTGCTGCCCAGATCATGTGGGTTTATGGCGGTCAAATTCCATGAAAACATTGTGTATAATAGGAAATGGAGAGTCCACTGATTTGTGGATAACTTACTTTAGTCATGTTCTGCTATGGTCAACTTAGGGGCTTTGTCATGTACTAGAGCTTTGGTTTAGTCAACTTAGTGGCTTTGTCATGTACTAGACTTATATATATTTATATATATATAATATTGTGCCGAGGAGCCTTTTCATATACTGCCTTCTTGCTTTAGTCCTTCTGGCCCTATTGATTGTTATCTTGACACTATTATATGTTGATAAAATGTCATTATGTGTTGATTTAGTAGAATAAATTAAATATAACGATTCATATTTTTATATTTAAGTATTTTTTGTAGGGGCCAGCTCTCCTAAGCTCAAGCTTAGGATAAGGTAAGCTCAAGTGTATGATGAGGCCCACATAGGGACCCACATGGGGATGGGGGTGGGGGGGATTTGAAGGACTCCCTAAGATCTTTCTGTTTGCAAGCAATCAGCTCCAACCGTTATTTCTATCATTTCCATATGGGTCCAAAAGTTTAATGGTAAATAGTCCATTCGGATCGGTACATAGTCAATCCAACGGTTTAGTAAATTCGGATCTAACCAAAAATTGGTGGACATGTGCATTTTAGAGGGTTCTTGTGTTTGGTCCATTTGGATGGGCCAAAGGTGGGCCCCACAAGCATAAGCTTACAAGATTTTATCCTAAGCTTGAGCTTAGGAGAGCCTTGCTCTTTTTTGTATTTATATATTTATATATTTTTACATATATATATTTGTAATTTTTATATTCTTCCAAAACGTTTCGCCGAAATCCCGAATTGCCCAAAATACTTCAGGTTGGAGGCCAAACAGAAACGGGGTCCAAAACAAATTTCTCAGCTGGCTTTAATTCTATCTATGCACATATTTATGCTCTATTGTTTAATTCAAATATGCTATGGAATGTATTTAGATACCACGCCTCATTATATTGATTTATGGATGTACGAGTTACAAAAGCTTCTGCGAAAAGTTTTAGTATGTGATGTATTTTGTATGGTGCCTCACACGTGGAATCCTGTGGGAACTCACGCATGAGGGTTAACCACGCAAGTGAGTCGGAATGACTTGAATCCCCTTGCGGTGTTGCCCCTAGGCGCCCGCGACCATTAACAATGCCCGGGCGGGCGGCATGACACATTTGGAGCAACTTCGTTTAGAAGGCTATTCGATTTAAGCAATGTAAATACTGTGCAAATGAAATCATTCTCACCTTTTATGAAAAAATTAAACCATTGTCACTGGTTTCATAGAAATGGTACTTAAACCATCCTCATTAGTTAAAAAAGGAGTGGAATTAAATTGTACGCTGTCTTAATGCCATAATTTCTGTCTTCGGCCTAATTTACTCTTAGCCTTTTTTCTTGTAGGGCTCCATTGGATATATGTCTCTCAAAGTAGGTTACCCCCATGTTGACTGTTTCTTATCTTGTTCTCTTGTTGTATTGCCTGTCTCAATGAAATTGTTTCCAGATGGACATTGGAAACTAAATGTTGAGAGTGTATCAGTGATCAATCCAGACCCATCTAGTGCAGGGGATAAAAAAATGATAAGGGCAGTTCGTCTAGCTATCTCAGTCCACGTTGGAGTGTGGAAATTAATAGGATGAAAGTATCTTTGTTCCGCAGGTATGAAATTGTTTAAATATGGGTGTGCAGGTCCTCTTATTATGAAAAGGAACCCATAACAGCCATTGCTTGGGCATTTAGGAAACTGAAAGCACCATGGTACTTTGCTTTTATTGCAGACGACATAAAGGATAAAAAGCAGTCAATGAAGGTGTTCAATCACATCAATAGGGATATCAAAGCTGATGCCGACGCATAAGCAAACAAAATGGGTCTCTTATGGAAGATTTCTGGGCCGATAGCTCGATTCATGCACCTGTAATGATAGGGCAGTGTTGTGTCTCATCAACTTGATGTTTTATTTTAATTATTCCTATTTTGTTTCTATACAGTTCTTCATTAATAAAATCATATTCTTCTCAAGAATACAAGTAAAATAAATCCATCCTCATGTGAGAGCATTGAGTGTTGAATAGAATAAATACTGGACTCAGATCAGATGATCAAGAACTTGATAAAAAAAAAAGATGATGGAGAAATATATTTCCTTATATATATATATATATATATAACAGGAAATTATACAAACTGCCCCCATTGAAAAGAGGCATTTTTGCCCCTGATGACTTGTCCAATTAGATTCTACCACCTCACTTTTTACACAGGACCTCACATTCTTCAAAGCGATTGAGCCATTAAACTAATCCATTTAAACCAATAAGCCATGAGCTATGTTGCCACTTCATTAATTGCATGTCTTTAATGCACACGGTTTTGTCCTTTTTTTCTTCATACCCAGCCTTCCATCTTCTTTGAATATTTATTCTCATGCACTCATGTGGACCCCTTAAAAATCCATATTTGGTATAACCAACATCCTATGCTTCTGTAAGGGCTGATTCATATACAAAGACAGGTACCGGATCTTTAAAAACTTCAAATTCTAAGATTTTTCATTTGTTTTTTTTTTTTTGGCAAGGAGAAAGGTACTAACATGGGAGGTGTGCCTCTCTATTTATAGACCAAGATGACAGATATATGGATGGTTTGAATGTTCAAGTGATAGTATTTCTTTTATTCAATAGCCTCCTCTAGATTTATCCGTGTTTGGAACCGTCGACGGTGATTCATGAGGCATTTGAATAGAAAATTAGAGCAAGTTAGAAGAGTTTTGTGCATGGGAAGAAAAAATATATATGAACATGGTTGTTGCAACTTGGAACTGGGGGCATAATTTTGATTGTGATTTTTCAGATTCCACAAACCGCATGGTTGCCTCATATTAAGGACCAAAGACTGGACAACTTGGAAAATCCTGTGCCTACAAGCAAATAGAGATGAAAACTGGCCGGCAGGGCCCAGAAATTACTGGGCTTGGCTCGTTCCGGGCCTGGCTACGGTTTTTGTGGATAACTTACCAGAATATACACCAGTTTACTGGTTGAGACTTGAGAGAAACATGTTCTAGATTTGGAAAGGTTGTTGATTCTTATATCCCAGACTCAAGCAGGAAAGGGACAGGAAAATGTTTCAGATATGTGTTTTTCAAAGAAGAACTAGCTATGAAATGCATTGAAGCCTTGAATGGAAGCAGTGCAATTGGCAGAAAGAATGTGGTGAAGATAGCTTCATCTGGCTGGTCACAGAGGAGGCAAAGGTCAGGATTTGTACTGGGTCAGAATCCTCGATCGAGGAACATGACGACGAATTCTAACAAAATAACATCTTCAGATTCAAATGGGGTAAGGAAGCATGGTGTTTCTAGGAGATTCTCAGGAAATAGATCATTTGTGGATGATGTTAAAGGGGACGGGGTAAAGAAGGTAGACAGTATATCTATTGAGAATGAGGTAGTCATGGCAATTCCAAATGATTGTCAAATAGTCTGATTGTCAAATAGTCTGATTGCAGAGGAGAGATTGGAAGGCGACATTCCTCAAGTTCGGAGTCTTGGCTTCGAAGTTTTGGAGTGCCACTGCATGCCTGGCATACGACCACTTCCGACAAGATTGGAGGGAGTTTTGGGAAGCTACAGAAGGCATCCAATGAGACGATTGAAAAATCCTCTCTGGAATTTGGTAGAGTTCGAGTGCAAATTAATAGTGCTCAATCCAGTGATGCGGAAATGGAAATCGAGATCTTCAGTAGAGTTTTCTCAACGTCAATCGAGGAAGAAAGTCAAATAGACACTTAGAAATTATGCAGAGTTGCAAGCGGAGGAACATCCGGCCATTCTGGTTGGCAACAGAGCAAAAGTTGGTGTAGAGTCAATGTCACACGATTTCCCATGCAATCAAAGAGCAGTCAAAGGTCGCCTGATGATGTTATGGCGGCTTTTTGTTCGTTTTCTCCAAGCGTGAAGCATATCCTGTCTTTCAATGAACTCAACAGGAATGAATTGAGGAAGGGAAGCAACGTCGGCACGATCTCCAAATCAACGAAAGAGGAGGCTGGTTATAAATTTGATCAACCGAGAGGCCTTGGAAATCCATTTTTTTCTGAATACTGTGATTCTAATTAAATCTATTGCATGTGCTATTCCTTCATTTTTGTTACAAAATTTCATGTGCCTCACCATTGCCAAACTTCACTGATTAGTCACTTCTTTTGCCATGTTTAACATTTATTGATGGTGAAGTGGAGCGCTATAGAAAAAAACTACAATTTGGGCTCCACACTCTCTAAGTAAGACACCTTCTGCAACTGTGTTCTTGGAGTTTTCATATGCAAATTATTATTATTATTGTTTTATTTTATTTTTGCAAATTAACTTCTTTTTTTTTTTTTTGCATTGGAGTTGATTGCAGTTACCTGGCCATCTTTGGTTCTCTGAGTAAGTCCTACCATTGGTTTTGATTTTTTTTATTTTTATATCTATTGATTTCTGCTAGGTCTAACCATTGGTTTTGTTTTTTACAAATTTATTGATTTATGCATATCTTCTTCTACGGAGCTTTGTGCAGTACTCAACAACACTCTATTTTTAGCAATAATGTACGTAACATGCACATAGAGTTCTATCCCAGATCCAAAAAAAAAACATTGCCCCCATTAGGTTCTATCCCAAAACATTTTTATTTAAAAATAAATTACCTATGATGCTGTTCCTCACTCTCCCTTCTCATTCTCTCCGTCGGTTTTTCCCACTTCTTTAACTGAATTACACAAAACACAAGAAATTGTTATTAATGACTCGTTACTATCTTCTATATTAAAAAGGGAGATTTTTCAGATGTATTCTTTTAAGGATTTTCAATCGTACCAAGGAATTCGCTATCAGCTTTACCCCTCCAACGAACGAGTTCAATGTCAGTTTCTTTCCACGATTGATCCAATGATTGTATCTCTTCTTGAATAAGCACATCCTACACGTGAAAAAACAAACAATCCTGAATAAGCTTTCTCTCAATACAGATTACATTTTTTAAAAAAGTAAAGAAAAACAAAATTCAACAAAAAAAGGATAGGGGGCTTTAAAACATGTCATTTTCTTCTTTCTTGGAAAATGATCTGAAATTGTTGATATTCTGTTGTACACTGATTCTTTTCGCAGGGAGAGAGACATTTAGAGTGAAAATAGAAAAAGAAAGAAGAAGTAAAATGTCAACCGATGAAGCACAAAATGCAACACATAAATATAACCCTAGAGACGAAAAAGAAGAGGAAGAACCAAAACGCACGGCTCCTTAACCGGCAATCTCAAATACAGATGGGAGAGAAAAGAGGATGGATTGGGCGCACCCTGGGATCCAATGATTATCAGATGGGCTCTAATTTTATGGTCCATTCAAATTGCTGATCAGGAGGGCCCCACTAGATGGTCTCATATACATCATCCATCATTGTTTACATCTTATATATTATTTGACTCCTGCCATTTCGGGATATCCCACCATTAGTATTCCTTAGGACATGTTTGTTTGCAGGAATTTATGGAATTCATTCTGCTAGAATTTACAGAATTCATACTGAAATTTTGAAATGCTGCTGAATTATATCATTTGTAAATTTTCTGTTTCTTTCATGCTGGAGTTCCTGCCTGATAATTGCAAGCAACCTGAATTCCTAAATTCCATGTTTCATAGCTACTCAAATTTTTAGTGGAATTTTGCATGTTTATGCATTATCTATATACTTTAAAGGCTAAAATAGTCATGAATATACTATTTTATAAAACTTATGGGTCTCATTCAATGACAGTGCATGACTTAAAAAACACCTCTCCTCCCTCTTCTTATTTAATCCAAACCCAAAAAAAAAAAAAAAAGGGAAATCAATGGAAAGATGAGATAAGATGGAAGCAAACTGAAGCACATAAGCCATTAAGATCACAAACAAAAGCACCATTACAATTAATTAAAAGAAAAGGAATACCCAAATACGAAGACACTCATAAATGCCCAAATTATCACAAAAAAACCCAACAATTCAATAACACAAACAGAATAAATCAATCCAGAGAAAACCCATCTACCCAAAATATATAAACATATAATTAACCATTAAAAAAAAGAAAACTGAAATGCAAAATGCCTAGAGATGCATACATCCAGAAGAAACTATGTAAGAACTCCTAAAATACAACCAATTTGTAACATCAAACTGTTCGAGACCCACAAAACTATATGCAAGAACTTCTAAAATACAACCAATTTGTAACATCAAACTGATCGAGACCCACAAAACTATATGCAAGAACTTCTAAAATACAACCAATTTGTAACATCAAACATATCGAGACTATAGGCGGTGAAAAACACGACATCCACTTAGATTGAGATGAACTTTGTAGATCAGGGAATACTGAACGCCAAGAACCTGAAAGGGAAGGAGAATGGCTTGGGTCAGAGCCCCTGGCTGCCGTGAGCCGAAAGCACTCCGATGCCTGAGTTAGTTCTGAGAAAACTAAGCAGGAGGAGGAAGAAGAGAATGAGAGATAGTTTGTTGTGTATTGTGTGTTGCGTACCACCATGGGGCTGATCCCATGTGTATATGTAGATATTCCTCGTTCATTCTCTCTGTGAGTGGGGATAGGTGGGGTAAGGTCCCATCGAGCCTTACCCTGACATTCGGCGGTAGGTAAAAAGGGCACATCCTATCAGAACCTTCCATGCTTTCGGTCAGTTGATGTTAAGGGATGATAAAGCCAACTTCTTATCGCCATAAATGAGCAATCCTATCGTCATAAATGAGCGCTCCTATCTGTCAGGGGGCGCCCGTACTTCTCAGAGGAGGGTGATGGCCCACTCTGCCTCCAGCGCTTTTACCTGGACCAGGAAAGGTCTGACCGTGCTGGCATTGTGCCGAGCTGGCACTCCTAACCAAACTGCCGAGCTGACCCGTTGAGCTGGCACTCCTAACCGAGCTGCCGAGCTGCAGGGTGGAGGCCTCTCGAGCCGGCGCTTCTTACCGAGCTGCCAGACTGGTGGGCTGTGATTACTGAGACTGAGGTGAAGGTTGGTGTACTACCGTGGTTCTTAATCTCGTCATTAAGGTGTTTTACCCACACAATTGCCCCCTAGCTTTTGACCTCTGAAGGTCTGCGAACTTGTGGAGGTAGGAAGCTAAGTGACTGCCTAGCTTGTGTCTCTACCGAGCTGGAGAGATGGTTGCCGAAGTATGGGAAGAGTTTACCGAGATGACGGAGTCCCAGTTTGAGGAGGGGTACCTCCTTATCCTGATGACCGTTGCTGACGTGCGGTCTTTATCAAGATGTCCTTTCGCCTGTCCGAGGCATTTAATAGTCCTCAGGAATTGCGCTGACGGTGGCACATGTCGCCGCTTTGATAGTCACGCAATCGCTTCGAAAAGACGGTAAGGTTGCGCTATGTGACGTTAGGACTGCTTGAGGCGTTGCCTCATTAAAAGCGCTTCTCGAAAGCCGAAACGACGCCTCTAACCCTTATAAATTAGGGCTTCTTCTTCATCCTTACTTTCTTCTTCTTCTACGCTTTTTTGAAACCTCTGTTGCACGCTACTGGAGAACTTCTCCATCGCCTGCAAGTTGCTAGCATTCTCATCTGCGCAGTCCCTCTCGTAGGGTTTCTTTCTGCTTTTCTCCTTTCTTTTCTTCTAGGTAGATTCTCGTCTGGGTAGAGAATGGGGGTTTATAGGCACCTGGTAGGAGACCCAGTCTCCATAACCCTTTTTAGGAAGATGTACAAAATTCCTGCCAATGTAGAGGTCAGATCAGACGGCCCTGACGATGGCTTTGTTATGGACGATGGTTGGATGCCATTTTGGCTCGTTGCCATTGTGGAAGCAGGGGCCCGGTTTCCCCTGCACCCACTCCTCAGGGACTGTCTCCGGGAGTGGAACCTTAGCCCCTGCCAGCTGCTCCCCAATGGCTATAAGATCATTATGGGGGCAATGCGGCTGAACAAGATTTTGGGGATAAACCTTGGTGTCCCGGACATAGAGGAGACATATGACCTCTGCAAATCTGCAGAAGGGAACACCTATTATCTCCGGCTGAGGGTTCGCCGGGCTGGCTTTATCACCGCGCTGGAGGACTCCAACAAGTACGCAGGCGAGGACCGAGTGTTCGTCAAGGGAGGATGGGAGTTCGGCGAAGCAGAGCCCAGCACCGCAGTCCGGATTCCTCGAAATATAGGAATTCCTCTAAGTAAAGGCCGAAGTCTTTTCGGTTTGCAGTTTCACTTTCTTTTGTGCCTACCTGACTAATAACTTCTCTGTTTATGCAGATTTTCGCCAGAAGAGGGAGGCAGCCAAGAAAAACCGCTGGAATGTGAACACTGGCTGGCACGAGAAAGTGAGAAATTATCGTAATCACAACTGCCGAGCTGCGTGGTCACTCTTGGGGTACACGCCGCATTACAAATCCTTCAACACTTCAAGAAGGGTGACTGGGATAGACCCCGTGCTGCGCGAAGAGGGCACCAGCTCGGAGCTAGTGACGGTCGCGGTCCCTAGTTCGGAGCTAGTGACAGCCGTGGTCCCCACTGGTCATCTGGTCGAATCCAGAGACCGGGCTTTAGCTCCGCTCCCAGACCCAGAACCGGCCGGGACCTCGGCAGCAGAGGCTGGGCCTTTGCGGCGGAGGAAGAACTTCGTAGCATCTTCCAGCGCATCTTCGAGCTCGGCATCTTCAAGCTTAGCGTCTTCCAGCTCGGAAGAAAAGGAGGAAGAGATGTTGCGTAATCGTCGCCCACGCTACGCGGCAGAGGACTTGTCGGCCGCGTCTTTCGGGGACGTCAGGGGCTAGGGCCTGGATGCCCCCCATGCTGCCAACGTCGCTCCGGCCTCGACGCCCACTGCCGCTCTAGCCTCGACGCCCACTGCCGCTTCGGTCTCGATGCCCACTACCGCTGCGGCCGAGACCCCTTCCGCTCCCCCTGTGGCCGTGGCCGCTCCTGTCATTGCGGTCGAGGCTGGATCCGCTCCGCCCCCAGCGGCGATTGTCATTGATGACTTGCCTCCTGGCTCTACCCCAAGGGCAGAAGGTCGAGTCCGCTCTGGCGAGGACGCCGAGAGCGCCGGGCAGAGAAAATGGCGAGGGTCGAGGTCCGTCCTGGCCCTTCGTCGCCACCGCCCGTCGAAGAGACAAGCCCGCCCCCTCCGATGGTCCCATGGGTATCGGACATCGAGGACACATTGGGGAGGCCGTTGGCAGTGACGGACAGTGTGGGCGGCAGCCCCCATGTGGTCGTTACGCTGGGGAGAGCTTGCGCCCTTCCATTGGAAGTGTCAAATTGGGAGAGGATGGACGATCCTTCGCTGATGGTCTCGGCGATGCGGTCGGCGGTTGCGATAAGTAGCTCACACAATTTTTTTTTTATTCCAGCATTCGTTTTTCTTCTGACTTCGTTTTTATTTCGTAGGTGATGCAGAAATGCCACGTCGGCCTAGGGAGGATGGAAAGGGCAGAGGACTGGGCAGCTGAGTGGGTGGCTGAGAAGGAGAGGCTGCAGTCTGAAAAGGAGGAATTACAGAAGGCCTTGGAGGCCAAGGGAGGACTGTTGAGCGAAGAGGCGAGCAAGAACGCCAGTCTCGCTGCTAACCTCGATCGGGCTCAGGTCGTGGTGGCGCGGCTGAGGGAGGAAGCGGAAACGACGGTGGCCCAGAACTCTCACCTCTCCACCGACCTCGGTGATGCCCGGGCCACATTGGTGCAGCTAGAGAAGGACCTGCTATCCAGTCGAGGGTTGAGCACACGGCTGCTCGCTGAGTGGAATGAAGCCAGGGGCCAGCTGGAGGTTGCCCTGACGGAGAATGCGGTCGAGCTCGAGTCTGCACTGGAAAGGCAGAAAACCAAGCTCGGTGAGAAGTATGCGATCAAGCTCAAAGACATTACGGAGGAGGAGGTGCAGCAGCTGGCTGCGAACTACAAGGCGCAACTGCCATGGATCCGGGACCGAGGCTGGGAGCTCGGATGGAAGGCGGCCTTGAGAAAGGCTGGGATTCCTGGGGATAACCCTATGCTCAGGAATCCCCCCAAGTTCCCTAGCTCGGATTCCGATCTCCTTGCCATCATTGCCTCGCCTCCAATCCCTGGTCCATCTTCCCAAGCTCCTCCCGTTGCGAGCGCCGAAGCCTGTGCTGTCGTGGCCCCCGAAGCCCCTCCAACGGCGCTCGTAGCGCCCGAAGCCCTCCAGGCCCCTCTCGAAGCCAGCGCGGTAGTCTCTGAAGCCACTTCGACCGCTCCCGAAGCCAGTACGGTCGCGACCGAGGCTCCTCCAGAGATTGACTGCAACGTGGAAGCTGCAGTCCGCTGAGTCTCGCTTGTATTTTTTCTTTTGTTTTATTGTATCCCTCTTATCTGTTTGTAATTAGGATTTTTGTTAATGAAACATCAACTTTTTTGCACTCTTTGGCTTCCTTTTTACTTTCTTTTTCCTGTCTCTGATGAAATGGGTGCGTGGACGACGTTTATTTTGTCATGCTTCCTTTGCTAAGTAGTTGGTCTCAGGAACCGAACTCTTTGTAAGCTTTAAAATTGGACGCCTGCCCTTATCCGAACTTGATTCACGAACCATGGCCCCAATTTGCACCCACAACCATCGAGAGTGGAGACTGCCAGTTTTGACTTGACGAAGGAATCCTCCTTGGTTTAATAACCCGAGGTGTCCCTGAGCGCCGAGGTCAACGTCAATGTTTTTGGCTTTACCGCTGTAGCTGGTGTTGGCACAAAGCTTAGGACAGTTGGCACTCTGACTGAGTTGCCGAGCAGGGGGTGGTGCTGTCTCCGAACCCTGATGCTTTTGGCTTTGCCGCCGTAGCTGGTGCTGGCACCAAACTAAGGACGGTTGCTACTCTGATTGAGCTGCCGAGCCTGGGGGTGGTGCTGTCACCGAACCCTGATGAAGCTGGCATTCCTGCCGAGCTTGGGGTTGGTGCTGTCACCGAACCCTGATGAAGCTGGCATTGCTGCCGAGCTTGGGGGTGGTGCTGTCACTGGACCCTGATGAAGCTGGCATTGTTGCCGAGCTTGGGGGTGGTGCTGTCACCGGACCCTGATGAAGCTGGCATTGCTGCCGAGCTATATAACTTAAAGCAATTTGGAAGAGAGAGATCCGTTCCAGAAGAATGCACTTTTATTGCCTTTTGAATCCTTGAATACACATTTCAAAAGTAAAACTTTTTGAGGTGCATTGCATTCCACGGTCGTGGCAACTCCTTGCCCTCCATGTCCTCAAGCTTGTACGTGGATCTCCCCGCTGCTGATAGTACTTTAAACGGCCCCTGCTAGTTGGGCGCCAGTTTGCCTTCGTTAGGATTTCGGTCGCCAGGAAGTGTTTTCTTCAGAACTAGCTCTCCCACCGTGAATCTTCTTTCTTTGACCTTTTAGTTGTATCCCCTGGCCAATTGCTGCTGATAGGCGGCCACGCGGATAGCTGCCGCCTCTCTTCGCTGTTCAGCAAAGTCTAGCTCGCGGGCCACATTCAGGTCATTCAGCCCCTGGTCACGGAGTTCCGACCTCAAGGTCGGGAGGCCGACCTCAAGGGGAATAACTGCTTCCATGCCGTAGGTAAGGGAGAACGGTGTAGCTGAGGTGGAACGCCTTGGAGTCGTCCTGTAAGCCCATAGAACACTTGGAAGATCTTTTGCCCACCTTCCTTTGGCTCGGTCGAGTCTTTTCTTGATTCCGTCAAGGATCACTTTGTTTGAGACCTTAGCCTGGCCATTGCCTTGCGGGTATGCCAGGGTGGAGTAAACATTTCGGATGTCGTACTCCTGGCAAAAGCTCTCGAAGAAGTTGGAATCGAACTGTGTTCCATTGTCGGAGATGAGAGTTTGGGGGATTCCAAATCTCGTGATGATGTTCTTCCATACAAAGTTCTTTGTGTCTTGCTCGGTAATGGCGGACAGAGGCTCCGCTTTGCCCCACTTTGTGAAGTAGTCTGTGACTAGTATCAGCCACCTTTTGTTCCCTGGAGTTCGATGGAGCGATCCTACAATGTCTAGCCCCCACTGAGCGAAAGGCCATGGACTGGAGAGAGGGCTTAGGTCCTGCACTGGCTGGTGGAGAGAGTGTGAGAACTTTTAACACTTTTCACATTTTTTGGCGTAGATCTGGGCGTCCTTCTGCATATATGGCCACCAGTACCCTTGACTGATTGCTTGGTAAGCCAGCGACTGTCCTCCAATGTGACTGCCGCAGATCCCTTCATAAATTTCGTAGAGGAAATCGTCGACTTTGCTTGGGTGGACGCACTGGAGGTAGGGCCCGGTGAATGACTTCCTGTAGAGTCTGCCATCTGGGGAGAGCCAAACCAGGTTGCTTTCAGCCTTACCTTCTGCGCTTCCGTCCTGTCTTCGGGCAGCTGGTCGTCCTTTAGGTATGCAATGACTGGATCCATCCAGCTCGGACCGAGGTCGACACACATGAGCTGCCGAGGTCGCTGGAGTTCGATGCTGGGCTCTTGTAGCATCTCCACTTCGACAGTTCTTTTATTACCGGCTTCGACAGCCGAGACAAGGCTGGCGAGGGCGTAAGCATGGGAATTGGACTCTCTGCCGATCTGCCGGACCTCGGCCCTTTCGAACCGAGAGAGAAGTTCCTTCGCGTGAGCTAGGTAGGCCTCCATCCTGTCATCCCGAGCCGGTAATCTCCACTGAGCTGGCTCGTCACCAACTGAGAATCACTAAAAACCACTACGCGTCGAGCTTCCAAGATTTTGGCACTGTTCAGTCCGGCAATAAGTGCTTCATACTCGGCCTCGTTATTGGATGCCTTGAAGCCGAGTGTTAGAGCTTGCTCAATGACAAGGCCCTCTGGAGACTGGAGGACTATGCCAGCGCCAGCTCTCTTGGACGTTGAGGATCCGTCGACGAAGACTTTCCAGGCCGAGTCCAGAAACTTTTTCCAGGACTGCCCTTGCTCCGTCTCGGTGACTGCCTCTGTATCCTTATTGCCCTCCAGTTCGTTGTCGAGCAGGGTCAGTGCCTAACTCTGGGAGGTGAATTTCACAATGAAGTCTGCTAACACTTGGGCTTTGATGGTCGTCCTGGGCTGATATTTGATATCGTACTGCCCTAGTTCGACAACCCATTTGGAGATTCGACCGGAGAAGTCTGCCTCCTGGAAGAGAGCCTTCAGTGGGTGCTCGGTCACGACCACTATTGTGAAGGTTTGGAAGTAGTGGGAGAGTTTGCGTGAGGCGCTGACGAGCGCCAGGGCAAGCTTTTCGAGTTGCAAGTACCGGGTCTCGGAGTCGAGTAAGATCTTGCTCGTGTAATAAATAGGCCTCTGCTGGCCGTCTTCTTCTCTGATGAGCACTGAGCTCACTGCGTGGTCCGAGACTGCCAGGTACAGGTACAGCGCTTCTCCATGAGTTGGAGTTGACAGTAGCGGAGGTGAGGAAAGGTAGAGCTTAAGCTGTTGCAGGGCCCGATCGCAATCCGGCGTCCATTGGAACTTGGAGCCTTTCTGTAAAAGCTGGAAGAAAGACCTGCATTTGTCGGAAGCTCGGCTGATAAATCGGTTGAGCGCGGCTGCCATGCCGGTCAGCCGCTAGACTTGTTTTGCCGAGGTCGGACTCTGGTGCTCCTGGATCGCCGTGATCTGGTTAGGGTTCGCTTTAATCCCCCTTCTCGTGACCAGGCTCCCTAAGAATTGGCCGGAACCGACACCGAAAGCGCACTTAGATGCATTCAGCTTCAATTGGAACTGGCGAAGGATGCCGAAAATCTGGCGGAGGTCGGCCAAGTGGTCCTGCGACTTTTTAGATTTGACGACCATATCATCGATGTAGACCTTCACTGTCTTCCGGAGCTGCACCTGAAACATCTTGGTCACCAGCTGCTGGTACGTTGCTCCTGCATTTTTTAGCCCGAAGGGCATCATCCTATAACAGTAGGTGCCCCGGGGTGTGATGAAGGTTGTCTTCTCCTGGTCCGTTGCATACAAGGGGATCTGGTGGTATCCCCGGTAGGCGTCGAGGAAGCTCATGCGGTCGTGTCCAGCAGTGGCGTCAATAAGCTGGTCTATCTTCGGAAGAGGGAAGTTGTCTTTGGGACAAGCCTTATTAAGGTTGGTGAAGTCCACGCAAACCCTCCACTTCCCTGTCTTCTTTTTGACCACCACTGTGTTGGCCAGCCACTGTGGATAGTGGACCTTTTTTATTGCGTCTGCCTCGAGGAGCTTCTGGACCTCCTCAATCACGGCCTCAGTTTGTGGGACCCCAGTTTGGCGTGCTTTTTGAATCATGGGTTGATGGTTGGGATCCACATTCAGCTTGTGGCACATGACTGCTGGGTCGATGCCGGGCATCTCATATGGCGTCCAAGCAAAGACCTCTTTATTCTCCACGAGGAGGTTGAGCAGCTCTGTCTTCTCAGGCTCGGGGAGCTGGCTACCAATCAGGAAGAATCTGTCCGGGTCGGCGGGGTCGATCTTGACCTCGGTGAGGTCCTTGGTGCTCTTCTGCGTCGGAGCCCTGCCAACATCCCCGAGCTCGGCCTCTCTGTCCAGTTCGGCCACATGGACTTTGGATGATTCGACTTCACCAGGCAGCACTGCCATCAAGCATTGCTTAGCCATGTGCTGGTCGCCTTTGACAGTGATCACGTCCGTCCGGCCAGACTGGTTCTCCAGAGGGAATTTGAGCTTTTGATGATGGGTGGAGGGCATAGCCTCCATGTTATGCAGCCATGTCCTTCCCATTATGACATTGTATGGGGAGGGAACGTCGACGACTAGGAAGTTGACCTGCTTGGAGGCACCTCCTACTTGGACTCTGAGGGAGATCTTCCCCTTCGGGTACACCGGCTTGGAGCTGAAGCCGACAAGAGGGGTTCGGGCAGTCTGGAGGTCCTCGTCCTTGAGTTTTAACTTCTTAAAGCAATCATAGTACAGAATCCCGGACGAACTGCCTAGGTCGACAAGGACTCTCTGAACCAAGAAGTTTTGCAGCTTCACGGTGAGTACTAGAGGGTCGTTATGTGGGAGATCGACATCCTCCAGGTCCCTGTCAGAGAACCATATTCTGGGCCCCTCCGTCTTGGCTTTCTTTGCAGCTGACTCTAGTGCTGCGATCAGCACCTGCTTCTGGTGGGAGGCTCTTCTGGCCTTGGCACAGGCCTGGGAGCTCCCCTTAGGCGGAGGAGCGAGGTGGATGACATTAATGATGCCCTCTGGTTCGCTGTCCTGGCCGCCATCATCTAGTCGCGGAGGTCGGCTGTTGCCTCTGCCTTCCTCCTTGATGTAGTCCCTCAGGTGCCCCTCCCGCACAAGGTTCTCCAGGTGGGACTTGAAGCTCTTGCACTCATCGGTTTTATGCCCACTCTGCTTATGATAAGCACAGAATTTTCTCTGGTCTCGGGAGGAGGGGTCACTTTTCATTGGCTGCAACCACTTGAAGAAGGGCTGCACTTTTATTTTGTTGAGGAGCTTGTAGATTGGCTCCTTGAAGATCATATTCACCGCCTTGAAGGTGGCGGCTTCGTGTCTTGACCTCCTGCCAATCTCCGAGACTGCTGCCGAGGTGGAGGTGGCTTGGCGCCGATCTGAAGACCGGGCCCTGCGTCGATCTGGGGATGGGTCTCTGCGACGGTCCTCCCTCTTGGAGGACCTTTTGTCTCCCTTGGATGATCGGTCCTTCTGGGTGAGGCCGAAGTTCTCCCGACCTCGGATCTTGTCTTCTTCTACCCGAATGAACTAGTTTGCCCGGGTCATCAGCTCTTTCATGGTGGCCACGGGGTACATGACCAACTATGTCCGAAGATGGATGCCCAATTACAGAGCCAGCTGAAAGGACTTCACCGCCATCTCCTCAGAAGCGCACTCGATCTGGCTGTAGACAGTCCAGAACCGATGGGCGAACTGGGTGACGTTCTCATCTTCTCGAATCCGAAGAGCCATCAAATCAGCATCGGTCTTTGGGATGACGTGATGAGCCTGGAACTTCTCCAGGAAGGATGTCCGGAGATGCCACTGACTGGAGATGGAGCCTTCAGGGAGTGAACAAAACCATCGCAGGGGGAGATCTCCCAAACAAGAGGAAAAGACTCGACAGTTCAGGAAGTCGTCATCCCCCCAGACCGACATCCTCTGGACGTAATATCGGAGGTGAGCCGCAGGGTCCGAGGTTCCATCATACAGGGTGAACCTTGGGACGTTGAACTTCTCAGGGAGGGAGTATCTTCTGATCTCCCTGGAGAAAGGAGATGCGCCTGTGTCCTCAGCTTCAAAGGCGCTGTACTGGTCTCGGGCGATACCAGCAGTCTCCATGTTCTAACGGATAATCTGCTTGACTTGCCGGTCGATCCATCGCTTGAGCTCCTCTTCGTCTTCTGGTATCTGCCGCTGCTTCTTCAGCCCTTCATGCACGTGGTTGCTGCTGGAGTCTTCTTCTCTGTGGACCTGATCACGCCTCTTATTATTGAGGACGTGCCTCAGGTCTCGCTCTTGGGCCGGAGGAGCCTGGCTGTGCTTGGGTGGAGGACCCAAGGCATGGCTGCGCACGGGAGGTGGACTCCAAGTCCTTCTCTTCTCCTGGAGCTGCTGTTTGAGCCGCTGATCGTAGCCCCAAGTGCAAGGCCGCGATTGTAGTAATAACCGGTGAAACCGGATCGATCCACGGAGAGTTTATTTATCGCAAAACCTATCCTAATAAAAAAAACTAGTTCTAGCCTAAGAAAAACTATACAAATCAAATTTTCTAATTGAATTAAGAATTAATTACAAATCTGAAATATTAATTACAACCAAAGAAAATTAAAATCCTAATATAGAAACCTAATCTAACCACTTCACCCCCATAAGATTTATTAGCCCAACCAATTGCAATAATTGTTAAGGTGCATAAAATAAAAAAGTAAAAAAAAATAAAATTAGAGAATAAAGAAATTAGACTTTAATTCTAAAACTTTGCAATAATTAATTTGCTTAATGCCATCAAGAAAAATCAAGACCACCGCACCAAGTGCGCACTGTCACTACGCACAAAAATTCAATGTTGACTCATTGGTGAAGACCAAGACCCCATAAACTTGGTTTATTAATGAAAGACCCATTACAAGCAAATAACCATTACAAAATTCTTTTAATAAAAATAAAGTGCATCCAACCTTACCATGACACAAGAAACACTAAACGGAGGAGAGGGACTCGCGGTCTTGAAAGGTTATCCAACCGGCTCTCGTTTCGCGATTTGAAATCCAAGCAAGGGAAGATGATTTCAAGGATGGTCCGATGGTGGAGTGACGATAGCAACGGCGATGCGACGGCGGCGACGTAAGAACCCAAGTGGTGGTAGCCTTAGAGAGCCTTGGGTGAGTGAGGATGGTAGGGGAGAGATGGAGAAAAAAGTGATGGAAAAAAAAAGGGAAAGGATGTGCTGGTCGTCGAAGAGAGATTGGGGGTGTGTTGGTTGACGTCCAGCCCACTTTTTGGGCTCTTTTTATATTTTTTTAATAGCTTGGGTTGCAAGGTTTTGGTTGGATGAGGATTAGTAGTATGGGGTCCAAGTTGGATTAGGATTAGGAGGGTTTTTGAGAGATTTTCTAGGGGTTGATTCTACAATCCTAGTAAAAATAGGATTGTTCTTATCTCATGCAACTTCCTCTCTTGGGTCCCACTTTGGTTAAGAATCAATTCAAATCTGAAATTTCAGATTTGAAATAAATTTTGGATGCTCTTGGACGACCATCTTGGATGTGTGAAATCATGGGATGGAGTGCTTGGACGTGTGATGCTTCTTGGATAATTCTTGGGCTGCAAACTTCAAATCTTGAGGCCTATCTTTTTGGAGATAAACTTAGTGCAAATCTTGCACTCTTTCAATTTGTTTCCAACTTGGATTGCTTAGCAAGATTTCCAATCTTTTGAACTCTTCATGGCTGGAAAAAACTCTTAGCATGGCCCACCTTAAAATTGTCTTCAAATTTGAATCTAATTTCATTCCAAACATGACATGGGAGTGGGCCATACTTGGAAGAATGCAATCTTGAACTATCCAATGCTTTGAAACTGAAACTTTTGAGTTTCAAAAGATCTTGCACCAAATCTGAAATTCAGATTTTTAATTGCACTTGTAACACATGATGGGCCCCACTTGGGTGTAGACAACATGGACCGTCCCATGCCTTGGCTAAAATAATTTCAAATCTGAAATTCAGATTTGTATCTCAAATTAGAACACATGGGCCCCACATGAGTGTGCAAGCCTTAATTCTCTTGCCTTGGACGTCCTCACCTTGGAGGGATTTTCTTTTGCAATTTTTTTTTCTTCTTTGTTTGGCTTGAATTGAATCTTAGCCATCCATCTTGACATGTAAGCAATATTTGTTGGAGAGTAGATAGGACACCTCATCATCTCATGGCCCGCAAATTTGGAACTTATCTTCAAGAGATTAAATCTAATTTTTTTTTCTTGCATATGAGAGCGGACCCTACCATGGCCGCCCCTACCTTAGAATCCATGCCAAAGGAAGGTGGGTCCATGTTGCATTTGATTCATAAATTCTCTTCTGTGGGCCCCGATTTCTTAAATTCCCTACAAAAAATAAAAGCAAGATCAAAGAACAATCCAATCATATAGGTAAGGAATTATGCAAGATGCGGGCCCAATTCACACTAAATAGATGCATAAAATGTCACCATTTTATCAAGTTTTCTTCAATTAAATCAATGGTACAAAGAAAATTCATCATTTCATGTGTGATTAAAAAGTTATGAGAAATTCTTGACTTTCAATGCCAAAAATAGAGAAATTCATGATTTTATGTGAAAATGCAATTTTTGGATGAATTTTGACTCAAATTCAGACTTTGATGCTCAAAAACATAAATTCATAATTTTTTACTAAAATGGTCCATGATTTGATGATTAAGTCCTTAATTACTCTAAAATGATAAGAAAATATTGCAGTTTTAAGGACTTATCACACCCCCCAACCAGGTTTTTGCTAGTCCCGAGCAAAATATGCAAACTATGGTAGATCTTTTGGCCTAATCTAATCTAAACTAATCGCAAAGACAAAGAGAAAAACGCCACTTTCGCTGGCACTCTCGGCTGCATTTAGCGTATGTAGCAAGCCCTTAAACCCCAAGGTTACCCCTAGTGGACGAGTTGTGCCTCGTGTGGGTTTGCAGTGAATATTCCCACAAAATTCATTTACCCAAAAGTGAAAGAAATTCAATGGAAGGTTTTTCAAAAGATGATTGAGTCAAATCGAATGCCTCGAATCCTCGAATAATCAAGATTTCAGACTTTTCAAAATCCGGTTCACGTTTTTTTTTATCTTTTTTTTTTTTTTAAATTATACCAAAACTTTGAGTGCCTTGTGCAAATGTATACATCAAAACAAAAATTTTAAATGTTCTATGATAATGCCATGAAAACAGAATTCTCCCTCGGAATTTCCAACTTTCCTAGATTCGGGCAAAATACAAGTCTCCTCTCAAGGCTACTATGATGGCTTTCGCACTGCTGGTTTTTCAAAGGCCGCGAGATGCATCTTTTTTTTTTTTTTTTTTGAACACACACACATGTGACTGTGCAATGCCTAGGTCCCTTAAGCTTTCTAATTAACCCATATAATGAGCATTAGGCCAATGAATCCCAAAACAGATGTCTTTAGGGCACTAGGTATATAAATACCCCTACGGGTTTACTGGCTCGGGTTAAAAAGGCTACGAACCCAAACTAGTTACATAACTTTTTATTCTTCTCAAGAGTTATAACTAAACACTTTTTTTTTTAACACTTAGTTGTGCATCCCTTGGCAAATTTTTTTTTTTTTTTTTTAAACGGTCCCCAACAATAGGCAGCCCTTTTCAATTCACCCGAATTAATTCACTGGTTTTGGTTAGCCTAACCATGCCGATGAACCAGGAGAACTCATATGGCCAAATTTTAGAAAGTCGTCTCTTTTTCTCTCTTGAAAGAACTCTGAAAATGACACTTAAATCTTTTTTACCAAAACTTTTGAAATGATGTACACGTGGTACTGTGAAAAACAAAGTTCGGTATTCTTTTTATTTTTTAGAAAATAATGAACCTTCATTTTACTTACTTCCAAAAAATTCTGAAATTCCAGATTTCTAAGCATCTTCGAATCGTCAAGTTCTTTTGAAAACCCCCTTTTTTGTGGGTTTTTATTTTATTTTATTTTTATTTTTTATTATTATTTTTTTTATATTTTTGAAACGGCCACTTAGAAACAAAAAAAATTTTGTCTAAAATTGGACAAGTGTGCTTGTTCCCACCCCCCAACCTAAACTAGAGAATGTCCTCGATGTCATACATGAAATGCGAAATAAAATATAACATGAGGTGAAAATGTAAAAGGAGGAAAAAGGGTAGAAAGCACCTGGAGTAATGAAGCTTTTGCGTAGAAACCTGTCCAATGTAAGACAAAGAACACACAAAGAAAATAGAAAATAGATGCATAATATACAAAGGTATGGGCCACTGTCAGATCCAGTGTCTGTCAATCCTGATAGATGGGATCGATCAGAGGAATTACATTTTCCTCTGGAGAAATAGTTTCCAAGAATGGTTTTAAACGTTGTCCATTGACTTTAAAAGAGGTACCATTCGATGGATCAATGAGGGTCACTGCCCCATATGGAAATACTTCTTGAACAATGTAGGGGCCTGTCCAACGAGATCGTAACTTTCCAGGGAAAAGATGAAGTCGAGAATTGTACAAGAGGACTTTTTGAGACGGATGGAATGATTTTCTTAATATCCGTTTATCATTAAAGGCCTTGGTCCCGTCCTTCTAAATTCTTGAGTTCATATAAGCCTTGTTTCTCAATTCTTCTAATTCATTTAGATCAAGGGCTCTTTTCTCCCCAGCCTTGTCTAAGTCAAAGTTCAATTGTTTTATGGCCCAATAAGCTTTATGTTCTAGCTCCACTGGAAGGTGGTAAGCTTTCCCATATATAAGCCGGTATGGAGACATCCCAATTGGGGTCTTATATGCAGTGCGATAGGCCCACAAAGCATCATTTAACCGCATGGACCAATCCTTACGATTCGGTTTTACCGTGGTCTCCAAAATTCTTTTAATTTCCCTATTTGAGACCTCTACCTGCCCACTTGTTTGAGGATGATAGGGGGTAGCCACTTTATGTGTAACAGCGTAATTTTGAAACAAACTCTCAATAATGCGGTTACAAAAGTGAGTGCCCCCATCACTAATGATGGCACGCGGAGTTCTAAAACGGGAAAAGATATTGTCCAAGATAAACGTTTTTACCGTTTTAGCATCATTGTTCCTACATGGGATTGCTTCAATCCATTTGGAAACATAATCAACTACAACGAGGATATAATGAAAACCAAAGCTTGGGGAAAATGGTCCCATAAAGTCTATACCCCATACATCGAATAACTCAACGACCAAAATTGGGTTTAAAGGCATTATGTTCCTTTCGGAAATTGAACCAAATTTTTGGCACCACTCACATACTTTACAGAAATCATATGCATCTTTAAATATAGTGGGCTAGTAAAATCCAGATTGCAAAATTTTGTGAGCGGTCTTTTTAGCAGAAAAATGGCCACCACAAGCGTGAGAATGGCAAAACGATATAACACTGTTCATTTCATGGTTTGGAATGCATCTCCTAATGATTTGGTCTGGGCAGTATTTGAAAAGGTATGGTTCATCCCAGAAAAATTGTTTCACCTCAGTGAAAAACTTGTTTGTTGGGTCCATTCTTTTGGAATTTCACCCGAAGCTAGATAATTAGCAATGTCAGCATACCATGGAGAATGGGAAAATGTGGCAAACAAGTGCTTATCAGGGAAAGTGTCCTGGATTGGCAAGGGTTCTAAAGTGTTGGAAAGGACAAGCCTAGAAAGATGATCAGCCACCACATTTTCTACTCCTTTCTTATCCTTGATTTCGATATTGAACTCTTGGAGTAGAAGGATCCATCTGATCAGTCTGGGCTTGGCATCTTTCTTAGAAAGCAGGTACTTCACCGCAAAATGGTCAGTAAAGATCACAATTTTGGATCCAATTAAGTAGGAACGGAATTTATCCAGTGCATAGACCACATCCAATAGTTCTTTCTCTGTTGTAGAATAATTAATCTGTGCACTGTTTAAAGTCCTGCTAGCATAGTAAATCACATATGGCTTTTTGTCCCTACGTTGCCCAAGAACTGCCCCAACTGCATAATCGCTAGCATCGCACATGATTTCAAAGGGCAGGCTCCAATCTGGAGGTTGCATAATTGGAGCAGTCGTCAACATGTCCTTAAGCTTGGTAAAAGCCACTGGACATGCCTCCGTCCACTCAAATTCTACTTCCTTTAACAGAAGGTTGCATAATGGTCTAGAAATGACACTAAAATATTTTATGAACCTTCTGTAGAATCCGGCATGCCCTAAGAAAGATCTTACATCTCTTACGGTTTTTGGGGCGGGCAAATTGGAAATTAGATCTATTTTGGCTTTGTCCACTTCCGATCCTTTAGATGATACGATGTGGCCAAGGACAATCCCTTGTCGTACCATAAAATGACATTTTTCCCAATTCAGTACTAAGTTCTTTTCATCACACCTAGAGAGGACCTTAGCTAAGTTGCTCAAACAACAATCTTGGAAAGAATCTCCAAAAATGGAGAAATCGTCCATGAAGACTTCGAGAAAACGTTCAACCGTATCACTAAAAATACTCAGCATGCAACTTTGAAAGGTTGCAGGAGCATTATACAGGCCAAAGGGCATCCGTCGGTAAGCAAAGGTGCCAAAGGGGCATGTGAAAGTTGTTTTCTCTTGGTCTTCCGGGGCGATCTCTATTTGATTGTATCTAGAATATCCATCCAAGAAATAATAATACTCGTGGCCAGCTACCCGTTCTAAAATTTGGTCCAAGAAGGGTAGGGGGAAATGATCCTTTCGTGTGACAGCATTTAACTTTCTGTAGCCGATACAAACTCGCCAACCTGTGAGTACACGGGTTGGGATGAGCTCATCATTAGCATTACAGACTACAGTTACGCCGGCCTTTTTAGGTACAACTTGTGTAGGGCTGACCCATTGGCTATCCGAAATCGGATAAATGATACCCACATCTAGAAGTTTCAAAACTTCCGCCCTAACCACTTCCTGCATGGTGGGGTTTAACCGGCGTTGCATCTGACGGGAGGGTTTTGCATTCTCCTCCAAATAGATATGATGTGTACACACGAGGGGATTAATTCCCTTAATGTCAGCCACGGTCCAAGCAATTGCACCTTTGTGCAGTTTGAGCACTTCTAAGAGTTGGACTTCTTGGTCCTTGTCAATGTGTGCAGAAATTACTACAGGAAATGTTTCATTTGCTCCAAGGTATGCATATTTCAGGTGAGAAGGCAAGGGTTTCAACTTAGGTTTGGGCGGCCTCACCTGAGATGGAAGAGACAGAGTACCAGTTGGTAATAGCTCTTCAAAAGAGGGTTTGCCTATAGTGTTGACCATTTCAACAGTGCTATCAAGTGTTTCTTCATAGAGGGTCAGGTCCTCAATTGACTCAATGGAATCGGAGATTGATTTTTCAAAAGTTTCTGCTGTAAGAACACTGATCAAATCTACTTCTTCAAGGTCAATGTTATCTTCCCGTGGTTGTTTGTAAAGGTAAAAAACATTTAGCTCTAATGTCATGTTACCAAAAAATAGCGTCATTTTTCCATTCCGGCAATTGATCAATGCATTAGATGTGGCTAAGAATGGTCTCCCCAAAATTACCGGAATCTGAGCATGAGGATCTGCCACAGGATGAGTGTCTAGCACAATGAAGTCTACTGGAAAGTAGAACTTGTCAACTTGCACAAGCACATCCTCTACTATCCCTCTCGGTCTTTTGACTGATCGGTCTGCGAGCTGCAAAGTAACCTGGGTGGGTTTGAGTTCGCCTAACTCCAATTTTACATAGACCGAGTAAGGTAGTAAGTTGACACCCACCCCAAGATCAAGCAGCTCTTGTTCAATTTGATAATTTCCAATAATGTACGAAATCGTGGGGCATCCTGGATCTTTGAATTTAGGGGGAGCGTCATGGTTTAAAATTGCATTAGCTTGCTCAGTGAGGAACGCTTTCTTTTGTACATGTATCTTACGCTTCAACGTGCACAAGTCCTTAAGAAACTTTGCGTAAGATGGGAACTGTTTGATTGCGTCTAACAACGGGATGTTAATTTTAACCACTTTAAGTACATCAAAGATTTCCTGGTTTTGTATAGATGGCTTCCCATGAGCTAATCGGTTGGGAAAAGGCGGTAAAGGCTTGAATCCAGGAGGAACTGGGCTTTTTTCCTTGATAGAAGGGACTTCATTTTCTTTCCCTTCCTGATCTGAGGATGCAGGCTGTTTATCTTTTTCCAGATTTGGCTTTTCAATCTCTTTACCACTACGTAGAATAGTAACAGCTTGAACCTGCTCCTTTGAATTTGACGGACCACCTTGATGAACCTCAAATTGCCCTTTTGGATTGGGCTGTGGTTGGGCTGGAAAAGCCCCCTTATTTTGTGATTCAATCAATTTGCAGAGGTTTTGCATGGTGTTCTGTAAATTCTCAGAGTTCTGATCATGTTTTTTATTGATTTGACATTTGGTTGAAATTGGGCTGAGTAGCATTTGGGCCATTCCTCCAACTAAAGTTGGGGTGATTCCTCCAATTAGGGTTGTACGTGTTATCCAAAGAATTGTTAAACTGCTGGTTGTATGTGTTAGTGGCATTTGCTTGCTCGTGAAATGCTTCTTGAAAAGCAGGGAGTGTTGGGCACTCCGAAGAAATGTGTTTATCACTTGCGCAGATGCCACAAACTATAGCAGGTTCCTTATTCTTCACAAATTTCAAGGACTCAACTTCTCTTGTAAGATAGGCAATTCTTGCTTGAAGATCATCGCTTTCTTTTAATACATATAACCCCCCTCCTTTGGCCTGACTCGATTGCTTTACGGGGTCTAGACCTTCAGATGTGTCCCAATTTTGTGCACTATCTGCCAAAAACTGAAGGTAGGTCCATGCTTGATTTGGGTTTTTCGCCATGAACTCCCCATTGCACATCATCTCCACGAATTGACGTGTTTCTGGACTAAGTCCATCATAAAAGTGACCAATTGTATTATGCAATTCAAATCCGTGGTGGGGACATGCAAGGAGTAGTTCGTTAAAGCGTTCCCAACACCTATAATAAGACTCCTTGTCTTTTTGTTTAAAATTCATAATATTCCTCCGTAAGGTGTTGGTCTTATGTAATGGGAAAAATTTCTTTAAAAATTCCCGGACCATGTCGGACCATAGAGCAATCGAATTGGGTTGTAAAGAGTGAAGCCATGCCTTGGCCTTATCTTTGAGGGAAAATGGAAATAAACAAAATTTGATAAGGTCTTCCCTCACATTATTGAAGTGTAGCGTTGCACACACTTCTTCAAACTCTTTAATGTGCAAATATGCACTTTCTGATTCAAGTCCATGAAATTTGGGGAGAAGTTGGATTACTCCCGGTTTGATATCAAATTGACCCACACCTGCTGGTATAACCATGCACGACGGTGTGGCTTGTCGTGTAGGGTGAAGGTAATCACGTAAACTCCTAAGAGGTTGATTCACCTCCCCATTATTATTGTGTCCATTCCCATTACCGTTCTCCTCGTTATCACTATGTTCATCAGCCATATTGGAAATCCTAAGAGAACCAGGAGATCTAGATTCGTACAATTTAATCAAGCTCTTGACAGGTGATTCCTTCCTTTCTAACCGATTTGAGGAGTCCCTCTGCCAAGAAGATAGGGTCTTTCCTTCTTTTTTGGAATTTTGAAAAGTTTTTATTTATTTATTTTATTTTTTACTTTTTTTGTAAAGAAACCTAGAAAGAAAAACTACTTAAGGTCCGTTCTTAGATTTAAAAGAAGATTCTCAAGTTCTTGCAAAGTCCTAATCTTAGAGAGTTTAATATCTCTACGGAAAGTTTCCAAACTCAAATCTATGAAACTGGCCCGACCAGGTAAGTCCCCAGATCAGTGGTGGGGTCGCGATGCGTTGCAAGGGTCCCGCTTAAAAACCACCTTCTAGAACAAGAGACTGGTCTCCCTTATCTAATGGGACAAGACTTGCCTAGACATCGAACCAATTAAGAAAGGCAGTCTGTTCGGCTTCCCAAAGAAATAACTAACCTTCTTAGAAAAAATTCCAGCAAGGTTTTAAGAGTCCTTTTAAATTTAAAAACAACTAATAAAACTGAATTTCCAATGAAAGTTCTGAAATTTTCAGATTTTTGCAAGTTTGGTGGCCAAAAAGCCGAATTTGTGCGATCTACGACTTGCCTTTGTGAGGGAAAGTTCCAAAAATTTTTTGGAAACTTTAAAAACCTAAAAATATGAAAAATAACTTAATTTAACAGACCTTAATTAATCCTAACCAGCAACAAAAAAAAAATGACCTAAACTAGTCCAAATTAGAACAAGTTAACTAGGCAATTTTCAGAAATTGGATGTGAATTTTGAAAAATCAGAAAAAATAATTTTTCAGATCTGAAATAGTTCCAATTTTATTGAAAATCAGAGATTAAAAATCCACTTTTTAATGCAGTAGGGCTGGTCCAAACATTCCATGCATGCTACCCTTAGATCTAGAATGATTGCGGAATAGTAAAGGCACACCCACAAAGCAATTAAAAAGATAGGTTGGAAAAAATACCTTAAGCGAAGAAAAACTCCCCAGCAACGGCGCCAAAAACTTGATCGTAGCCCCAAGTGCAAGGCCGCGATTGTAGTAATAACTGGTGAAACCGGATCGATCCACGAAGAGTTTATTTATCGCAAAACCTGTCCTAATAAAAAAAACTAGTTCTAGCCTAAAAAAAACTATACAAATCAAATTTTCTAATTGAATTAAGAATTAATTACATTCTGAAATATTAATTACAACCAAAGAAAATTAAAATCCTAATATAGAAACCTAATCTAACCACTGCACCACCATAAGATTTATTAGCCCAACCAATTGCAATAATTGTTAAGGTGCATAAAATAAAAAAATAAAAAATAATAAAATCAGAGAATAAAGAAATTAGATTTTAATTCTAAAACTTTGCAATAATTACTTTGCTTAATGCCATCAAGAAAAATCAAGACCACCGCACCAAGTGCGCACTGTCACTACGCACAAAAATTCAA
This sequence comes from Persea americana, assembly GCA_029852735.1. NCBI lineage: Eukaryota > Viridiplantae > Streptophyta > Magnoliopsida > Laurales > Lauraceae > Persea > Persea americana. The sequence goes on along the minus strand of CM056818.1, from coordinate 26,385,750 downwards.
TGTTGACGTATTGGTGAAGACCAAGGCCCCATAAACTTGATTTATTAATGAAAGGCCCATTACAAGCAAATAACCAAAATTCTTTTAATAAAAATAAAGTGCATCCAACCTTACCATGACACAAGAAACACTAAACGGAGGAGAGGGACTCGCGGTCTTGAACGGCGATTCAACCGGCTCTTGTTTCGCGATCTGAAATCCAAGCAAGGGAAGATGATTTCAAGGATGATCCGATGGTGGAGTGACGATAGCAACGGCGATGCGACGGCGGCGACGTAAGAACCCAAGTGGTGGTAGCCTTAGAGAGCCTAGGGTGAGTGAGGATGGTAGGGGAGAGATGGAGAAAAAAGTGATGGAAAAAAAAGGGAAAGGATGTGCTGGTCGTCGAAGAGAGATTGAGGGTGTGTTGGTTGACGTCCAGCCCACTTTTTGGGCTCTTTTTATATTTTTTTGATAGCTTGGGTTGCAAGGTTTTAGTTGGATGAGGATCAGTAGTATGGGGTCCAAGTTGGATTAGGATTAGAAGGGTTTTTGAGAGATTTTCTAGGGGTTGGCCCACAATCCTAGTAAAAATAGGATTGTTCTTATCTCATGCAACTTCCTCTCTTGGGTCCCACTTTGGTTAAGAATCAATTCAAATCTGAAATTTCAGATTTGAAATAAATTTTGGATGCTCTTGGACAACCATCTTGGATGTGTGAAATCATGGGATGGAGTGCTTGGACGTGTGATGCTTCTTGGATAATTCTTGGGCTGCAAACTTCAAATCTTGAGGCCTATCTTTTTGGAGATAAACTTAGTGCAAATCTTGCACTCTTTCAATTTGTTTCCAACTTGGATTGCTTAGCAAGATTTCCAATCTTTTGAACTCTTCATGGCTAGAAAAAACTCTTAGCATGGCCCACCTTAAAATTGTCTTCAAATTTGAATTTAATTTCATTCCAAACATGACATGGGAGTGGGCCATACTTGGAAGAATGCAATCTTGAACTATCCAATGCTTTGAAATTGAAACTTTTGAGTTTCAAAAGATCTTGCACCAAATCTGAAATTCAGATTTTTAATTGCACTTGTAACACATGATGGGCCCCACTTGGGTGTAGACAACATGGACCGTCCCATGCCTTGGCTAAAATAATTTCAAATCTGAAATTCAGATTTGTATCTCAAATTAGAACACATGATGGGCCCCACATGAGTGTGCAAGCCTTAATTTTCTTGCCTTGGATGTCCTCACCTTGGAGGGATTTTCTTTTGCAATTTTTTTTCTTCTTTGTTTGGCTTGAATTGAATCTTAGCCATCCATCTTGACATGTAAGCAATATTTGTTGGAGAGTAGATAGGACACCTCATCATCTCATGGCCCGCAAATTTGGAACTTATCTTCAAGAGATTAAATCTGATTTTTTTTTCTTGCATATGAGAGCGGACCCTACCATGGTCGCCCCTACCTTAGAATCCATGCCAAAGGAAGGTGGGTCCATGGTGCATTTGATTCATCAATTCTCTTCCATGGGCCTCGATTTCTTAAATTCCCTACAAAAAATAAAAGCAAGATCAAAGAACAATCCAATCATATAGGTAAGGAATTATGCAAGATGCGGGCCCAATTCACACTAAATAGATGCATAAAATGTCACCATTTTATCAAGTTTTCTTCAATTAAATCAATGGTACGAAGAAAATTCATCATTTCATGTGTGATTAAAAAGTTATGAGAAATTTTTGACTTTCAATGCCAAAAATAGAGAAATTCATGATTTTATGTGAAAATGCAATTTTTGGATGAATTTTGACTCAAATTCAGACTTTGATGCTCAAAAACATAAATTCATAATTTTTTACTAAAATGGTCCATGATTTAATGATTAAGTCCTTAATTACTCTAAAATGATAAGAAAATATTGCATTTTTAAGGACTTATCAGCCGCCGGATAAGCTCGTCGTGCTCCTGGATGAGGCGGTTCTGAGCCCTAATATCATCCAGGTGAGGGTCTTCGTCTTCGTCAAGGTTGGCTTGATGGTGGGACTGAGATCCAGCCCGTGCTAACTTTTCACACAGCTTGGTGACTGACTTGTCACCTCGCCTGGCGTGCTCATTGCTATGGCGGGACTGTTCTGGAGGTGGAACATTGTGAAGGGAAGGCATTGTTAGCCCCCTAGACTGCGATACTGACTGGACTGTGAGGGACCTTTCTCCTGACCTCCTCTGTCGATGGGGTGGAATTTGCACCAGCACAGGCTGCATTGATGGTCCCTTGCCCTTGGAGGGTCCTTTGCCATTTCTGGTTTTTGGGGGCATGGTGTTCGAAAGCTTTTTGTTCAGTGCTTCCCACAGAAGATGCCAAACTGTAGGCAGTGAAAAACACGACACCCAATTAGATTGGGATGAACTTTGTAGATCAGGGAATACAGAACGCCAAGAACCTGAAAGGGAAGGAGAATGACTTGGGTCAGAGCCCCTGGCTGCCGTGAGCCGAAGGCACTCCGATGCCTGAGTTAATTCTGAGAAAACTAAGCAGGAGGAGGAAGAAGAGAATGAGAGATAGTCTGTTGTGTATTGTGTGTTGCGTACCACCATGGGGCTGATCCCATGTGTATATGTAGATATTCCTCGTTCATTCTCTCTGTGAGTGGGGGTAGGTGGGGTAAGGTCCCATCGGGCCTTACCCTGACATTCGGCGGTAGGTAAAAAGGGCACATCCTATCAGAACCTTCCATGCTTTCGGTCAGTTGATGTTAAGGGATGATAAAGCCAACTTCTTATCACCATAAATGAGCAATCCTATCATCATAAATGAGTGCCCCTATCTGTTAGGGCGCGCCCGTACTTCTCAGAGGAGGGTGATGGCCCACTCTGCCTCCAGCGCTTTTACCGGGACCAGGAACGGTCAGACCGTGCTGGCATTGTGCTAAGCCGGCACTCTTAACCGAGCTATCGAGCTGACCCGTTGAGCTGGCACTCCTAACCGAGCTGCTGAGCTGCAGGGTGGAGGCCTCTCGAGCCGACGCTTCTTACCGAGCCGCCAAACTGCTGGGCTGTGATTACCATGACCGATGTAAAGGTCGGTGTACTATCGTGGTTCTGAATCTCGTCATTAAAAGGTGTTTTGCCTACACAGAGACCCACAAAACTATATGCAATAACTTCTAAAATACAACCAATTTGTAACATCAAACGGATCGACAGACACAAAATTACCGATTTTGAAAGAAAACCTCCCCTAAAGATGCATGCGTCCAAAAACTATACAGTTAAGCGACTAGAGAAACTCACCAAACAAAAAACAATGCCAGCAGCTTCTTAAAACCTTAGATCATCTCTCTGAAAGAGAAGGAGTTTCTGGTGCTGCAAAGAGATCTTGAAAAGGAAGTGAGAATCAACAGCTTTCTCGCTGAACGGGGAGTTGTAGAGAGGGAAACTTCATTCAGGGGTCGTTTGTATACACCTACTTACGTCCTAAATGGTAAATATGTGTAATATTTCAGCATAAGTAATATTTGTGTACACATTTACACATCTTGTGTGTAAATCAGATATGTAAATGGTGTAACAGGTAAGAAAAAGAGGATATCAAACCACACGTGATTTCAAAAAAATACTGGTTGTAGGCGGACGGTTTGGTTTTGGGACAATTCTGCCTCTGGGTTCGAAACCCCTCTCCAACGAATTTAAAAAAAAAAAATTGCATCAAAACCGATGAAACCTATGAATGAAAACCTCGCTGCATCTCATCTCCCTTTTATGAAGGTAACTTCTCTATTTCTCTCTCTTGGCTTGCTATAGAAAAAAACTTTATAAAATATATTTACCCCGTAGGTTTGTTATTTCAGAATTTGATTCTTTATCTTCTCTTCTCCTTTTAAATTTTCTCTTTTTCACATGCAGGATTATGAGACTTGAAAGTGGCTCCAATGATTTTTAAGGAAAAAAAATTTACAGAACAAAAAAAAAGAGAGTATTGATAGTAAGAATTTTAAGGGACAATCTGTAAGATAAATATCTCAATGATTTTTGTATCAACTTTTAACTAGAACAATTACCTTATTGTTTTAGTTTTCTTCCAATATTTCAATGATTTTCCTAAAATAATTTATTATTGCATTACTTTAAAATTTTTAAACATGTATAAATGAATGTAAGAGAGAAGGGAAAATGTATTTTATATGGCATTATGGTATTATTCAAAAATCATGTATGAATGTGATTTTATCTAACCATAACAAATTTGTGAGACTTTTAATATGATTGAACTTAGTAACAAAATACTCATTTTAAGAAATCTCTTTAATTGATTAATATTAGCATAAAGCTGATGAGATGCATGGGTTAAGTTTTTTGCAAATTGAATAATGAATTAAGATAATATTGAACTAAATATTAATTAATAAAAATATTAATATTAACCATCATAATGTAAACTCATATTTCCTTAACCAAACATGTTGGAATGCATTTTTTTTTTAAGATGATCATTGATAGACATGTATATTTTTGAAAAGTATATTTCATGTTGAAAGACATGTTCTTTTTTGAGGATCTAAAATACAAATGAAAACTTTGATATAAATTAGGCTTGTTTTGTCTCCTTTTCATATCATTATAGTATAATATAATTTTATGATTAATAAGTATCATTTATAAGATCATTTAATACATATACAAATATCATTGAAACAAACATAGAAAAATGAATCACATGTGTAAATGATACGAAAATAGTGTTATTAGATAAACGTTGTAAAAAAAATGCATGTGTAAACGTTACATACTTAAAATTTGAATATTCATCATTTACATGTGTAAATTGTATTTATATATCCCATGCATAAAAGAAAAACGACCCCTTATTTAAAAAGGACTGCATCCTATTTACCAATTATCTCCTAAAATGAGACGCAGACCCAGAACCTTTTGGCATATGGGGTTCAAAACTAGGCTCACACCCGGTTTTTAAAGGGGTCAAAACTTTTGGGTTTGGGTACCCATCTACCACCCGAGTTTGACTCTTAACTCTTCTGAGTCATCTGAATCGATTTGACTCTATTCATGTGTATTTTTGGAGCTAGACGAGTCGAGTCCAAGTCACACATTTTCTAACCTTGATGATATCTATTCCCTTGGTAAGAAACTCCGGTTTCAACCCCTATGATATAAACCCAATCCCACACGGTACTCAGGGTTTTATCCCTAGATACTATTAAGATGAAAGGCAGGGTTCCCAACCAACAGGCTTACCCATTGTTCTCTCTACTAAAACCTTACAATTCACAAAACAAAAACATCATCCCCGTTGATCCATGAGCCGACATTTGAACCATAGTTGTCAATGTCGTTTCAAACTCCATTTCGCTCTAGCCTAAAAAATGAAAAGTTTCGGCCGATTCGGAATTTCGGGGAAACTTTTAAAAATTACATTTTGGGGAAAATATAACATAATATATATGTAAAAAAATATAAAAATAATAAATATAGATTTAATCCACTCTAGTAAATTTTTTGGAATTACATTTTTGGGAAATATAAGAAATACAAAGTATATGTGTATGGAAAAAAGTAAAAGAAATTAATTATGTAAAATAACATTTCGGCCGAAATCTCGAATTCAAACCAAAAAGTTTTGACTGAAATTTCGATTCGGCTACTTGACTGAAATTTTTTTTGGCCATTTCGGCCAAAATGGAACGAAGTTAACAACTATAATTTGAACCCGATCCCTCCTATCATTCAGTGTAGTTATAGATAGAGACTTCAGTGGTTGGACTTCTTTGTAGGACTATATATCAGAAGATAAGAGAGATACGAATAGAGAAGGGTTGGGAGTCGGGAATTGCAATAGTATACTAAAGCTGATGGAGGAGAATCATGAAATTTACTACAGAGAGGAATAAAAATAGCATGTTTGGTAACTAATGAGAACCCCGTAGATTTGACGATTTCTCACTACAGCTTAGATAGGGGTTCCTCTCTTAGGATTTGTATAATCAAGGACTTCACATCGACATTGGTGCATATCAACCCACCCAGCTGAGAAAAATGGGTTTCAGTGCATAAATCAGTATAAGCGAGGGTCTCTAAATCCTATGTGGCAAGTTCAGACCTGAAAAATCTTCAAAAATGAGGATTTCCATTGGTTCAAATCCTCGAGGATTTACAATTGCCAAAAGTGGGTTCTCCATGACTTTACGGAAAGGAAAACTAATCTTCCTGAGGATTTGGTTGCCAACTATGAAAGGTCCTAGCATCTCTTCTCCGTTCCTACGATAATACCAATGTTTTCTTTCATATACTCATGAAACCATACTTAATAATGTTCACACTAGCATATATTGTGTGATGCACATATTAAATATCATTAAATTGAATAATAAACTATTTTTAGCATCCTTTTTTTCATATATCCATGAAACACTAATTAATAATGTGGAACCATCATGAAGTTATGAAACACTATTGCATTTTGTGTCCGAGCGGTCTTTCTCATGTGCCCTGGTTGTCTTCCTCAGGTGTGTGGGTCCCATGCTTGGTTTCCACACATTTCTTGCCCCATTTTTTAGAGAGCAATGTGTTCAGTGAAATGCCAAAATGTGGATTTTCTCTCGATTTGATGTGGCTTCAAACGAGGTTGGAGGGGATGGAGCTGGGTATGCTTTTGTGAATATTTGGAGTCTTGCCTTGTTTGGAGGAATTTTGTAGGTCTCAATGTTTGGGGCAACTTGTGGGTAGCCATGTTGGACCATCTTCGAGCGGTGGAGGTACTTCCAACCACTATGAAAAGTACAAACAGTTATTCTAAATTTCTTAGACTTTAAAGTCCATTGGAGCAAAAGCGGGTGACTCACTAATGAACACTTAGAACACAAAATCATAATTTGGATTTTGGTTTAAGGAATCTAGAGATAGTTCATATGCATTGCTTTAAGGAAAAAAGGATCATCCTTTAATAATGAGTTGTTAAACATCGGCAATTTAAATTTCTTGCATATAATTTGAGCTTATGAAGTTGTCATTGGATTTTGCCTGCTGAGACTTGAAATGTCGTGCAAGCAGATTTTCTTTGCAATGACCGAACCTTAATTATTATTCTTCTTCATCTTGTATAACTATTTATTATTCTCATAGAAACTTCACTCCATTTTTTTTTCCTGAATTGTATATACTGACTGCATTTTATATAATCAGGTGGACTGCTCCCCTCCCTTAAACACGCCTCAATATTAGCATAGAAAACTAGAAAATAATTGTTCCTACCATGTACAAATGCACAGCCATTCATTCTATTAAATTTTCCCTAACAGAACGTAAATCCTTATTCTAAGGCGTCATTTTCAACTAAATTGATCATCTTGAAAGGAAAAGAACTCTCATCATTATGGTAGAAGAAGATGAAGCAAAATACGTTTTTTTTTTAATATCATCAACCAATTGAGGACATCACCAATTGGGGTATTTTTCTTCAAAAAATTGTTTCACCAAATACGAGAATTTGGTTTTCTATAAGGAATCCATAGCCGCACCAAACAACATTAGCACCAATTCAACGAGGAAATTTCTTTTGCACCAAACATGAATTTCTAAATTCTATGAAAATCCTTTTCCGAGGTTTCCATTTCTATAGAGTTTGTCGACGTGGCAATTTCTCCTTTCCGCGGAAAGAGTGTGTACACAAACGTGCCCTAAAATATATAAGGGATTAGTTCTATTGGGTCTAAGACCTCAGGCATGCCCACATCAAATGAAGAAAACTAATTGGTCTGGACAATTGACTTCACCCAAAGAAATAAGAATAGAAAAACTGAACGTGAAGGTACCATACACTGTATGCAAAGGCGATGAGTCTGACGTCCAAACCCAACTTCCTTTGACAAAGGTCTCGCTCAAATGCAATAGCTAAAAGAAATGATTGAACAGTGACGAGCACGCATTGTAGAGTCGTGAATAAAAGCTTAGAAGGGTACTCTTTTAGAACAGGACATTGTATCAAAAGAAAGCAATACAGTTCATCACTCAATAGTCTTTTTTATTAGTTTAGATTATTACAAGGATGAAAGCTATCACCTCACTTACACAATTAATAGAAAAATATCGAGCAAAGAGGAAAAATCTACATATGTTCCTCATCAATCTAAAAAAAGCCTACGATAGGGTACCTAGATTTAATTTGGTGGGTTTTAAATAAGGGGAATGTCCCAAGAGGTTATATTGAAATTATTAAAGACATGTATGAACGAGCAACAACGAGTGTGAGTTCTACTTACAGAGAGACACGGGAGTTCCCATTGATCATAGGTTTGCATTAGGGGTCAGCCCTAAGCCCTTATCTTTTTGCATTGTTATGATGAGGTAACTGCTCATATTCAAAGAGAACTACATTGGTGCATGTTATTTGCAGATGATATTGTGTTGGTAGACAAATCAAGAGATGGTGTGAATACAAAACTCAAGAGATGACGTGGGGCTTTAGAATCCAAAGGCTTTAAAATAAGCCATTCAAAGACGAAATATATGGTTTGTAAGTTCAGTGAGCTTATAAAAGGGTTGAATCTACTATGAGAATTGAAGACCATGAGATACCATAAAGTGATTCTTTCTGCTACCTTAGCTCTATAATTAGTAAGGATGGGGAGATTGATGAAGATGTCGAACATATGATTAAAGCGGAATGGTTGAAGTGGAGACTTGCTTCGGGAGTATTTTGTGACCGACGAAAGCCAACAAGATCGAAGGAAAAGATTTACAAGACAATGACTAGACCAGCTATGACATATGGAGCAGAATATTGGTCAATCAAGAAGCAGCATATGCACAAAATAGTGTAGTAGAGGTGAGAATGTTAAAGTGGATGTGTGATAAATAAAGAAGGATAAAATTAGAAATGGGCGCTTTTGAGAGCATTTAGGGGTAGCAACAATGGGGGATGAAATTAGATAAACTCGTTTGAGATAGTTTGAGCATGTCCAACGTAAGACGGTAATGGCGTCAGTAAGGAAAAGTTTGGCCATGAAGGTTGATGGCCCACCAAGGGGAAGGGGTACGCTAAAGAGGATGTGGATGGAGGTAGTAAAGATAGATATAAAGAAGTGTAACTTATATTAGGATTTGGCTTCAGATAGATCGAAGTGGAGAAACATAATTCGTGTAGCCGACCCTAACATAGTTGGGACGAGGCTTTGATGATAATGGTGAGATTATTACAAGAACAACTTGTGGTTTATGTAATTTTATACCATATTTGAAGATACAAAAAACGATATTAATATTTACAAAGAGTACGGCAAGGTAAGCTTGGTAGATATGGAATATTATTTTATTAAACTTAAAAAATCTTAATAAAAAATATTAAGCCAATAAACTGTACTGACTTTTCACTATGCGGTGTAGAGTCTCATGCCAGAATCTTTGAACTCAAACGACTGAATGATGCCATGAGAGGCCTTGTCAAACATCAGCCCCCATAACCCAACATAATAGTTGCGTCCTTGGCTTCTTAGTTCTTGTTTCATATCTCTATTGTTATTAAGAGAGAGCCATCCCAAATAGAGCAATAAAAAAGAGCTGTAAAAATAAAAAAGGAGCCTAGAATTAGAAAATGTCTTTCCCCTTAAAAAAAACCTTCCGCCTTTACATTTTGAGACTCCGCAACTCTTGTTTTCAGAAGCCCGGAATTGGGGCTTCTCATTTTAAGAGATTTGCCTCTATATCTCTAAAGCAGGTTGAGGGAAGAATAATGTGCCAAACACTTATTTTCCAAAGTCTCTACCCACTTTAGACATTTAGATAAGTGGAGGTTGGAAATAGATTCAATTCAAATAAATCTATTTGAGATAGACTTTTTTTTATTTTTTTCGTTTTTTATTTTTATGAATAATTGTTAGGTTTATTTTATTTAATTAGTAAATGCAAATGTGTCCTCTTGTGAAAGTTGTATAGGAAAAACTATCATATAGAAAAAGTAGTACACCCAAAATTGTGATATAACATGGAAGAAGTATAGACAAACTTGTCATATTATAAAAGTTAGGGCAACATTGAAAAAGAATAAAAAGAAAAGGGGTCTGACTGCTTTAGATATTTATGTTTATTTTCAAAAGTCTAATTTTTTTTTATAAAAAAAAATAGACAAGTGTGATCGTAGCCGCAAGAACAAGGCCGTGATTGTAGTAATAACCGGTGAAACCATGTTGATTTACGTAGAGTAATCTATCGCACAAAACCTGTCCCATTGAAAAACTAGTTCTAGCCTAAAAAAAACTATACAAATAAAATGTCCTACTTTAATTAAAAATTAATTATAAGTCTGAAAAATTAATTACAACCAAAGAAATTTAAAATCCTAATCTAGAAACCTAATCTAACTACTGCGTCCACCATAAGAATTATCAGTCCAACCAAATGCAATAATTGTTAAGATGCATAAAAATGAAAATAAAATAAAATAAAATCAGAGAATAAAAAAAATTGGATCTTCATCATAAAATATTGCAATAGTTACTTTACTTGATACCATCAAGAAAAATCAAGACCACCGCACCAAGTGCGCACTATTACTACTCACAAAAATTCGATGTTGACCCAATGGTGAAGACCAAGACCCCAAAAACTTGATTTATTAATGAAAGAACCATTCCAAGCAAAAAACCACCAAAATTTTTTTTTTGAATCAAAATAAATTGCATCCAACCTTACCCTAGACACATGAAACACTAAATGGAGGAGAGGGACTCGCGGTCTTGAACGGCGATCAAACCGGCTCTCGTTTCGCGATCTAGAATCCAAGCAAGGGAAGATGATGAAAAGCCAGTCTGATGGTGGAGTGATGATAGCAACGACAGCGGCGTGACGGCATAAAAAATCCAAGTGGTGGTGTGCCTTAGGGAAGGCCTTGGATGAAGTTGTGATGGGAGGAGGAGAGATGGAGAAAAAACAATGGAAGAATGGTTGGTTTGTTGCTGGTCGTCCAATGAAGTGGGGGGAATGGTATATGGATGTCCATGCTCTTTTTGGGGTCTTTTTATATTTTTTTGATGACTTGGCCTGCAAGGTTTTGATTTTGATAAGAATTAGTAGTGTGGGATCCAAGTTGGATTAGGATTATGAGGGTTTTGAGAGAGTCTCTAGGGGTTGGCCCACAATCCTAGTGAAAATAGGATTCTTCTTATCTCATGCAACTTCCTCTCTTGGGGCCACTTTGGCTAAGAATCAATTCAAATATGAAATTTTAGATTTGAAACAAATCTTGGATGCACTTGGACCACCGTCTTGGACGTGTGAATGCTTCTTTGGAAGAATCTTGGGTTGCAAATTTCAAATTTTGAGGCCTATCCATTTGGAGTTAATTTCTCTTATCAAATCTCTTTTATGTGCCCTTCCTTAAAAAGTTGAAACTCCTTTGGTAGCTTCCAATTCCCCCACTTGGCCCCACTTCTCTTCCAAATAAATTTCAAATCTGAAAATCAGATTTGATGTTCAATTTTTGAATGCATGTGGACCCCACTTGGGGTGTGTGAATCTTGAAACAATTATATGCATGGATGTCCTCTCCTTGGCTTAAAGAATTTTAAATCTGAAATTCAGATTTGTATTTCAAATTGGAACACAAGATGGCCCCAACTTGAGTGTGCAATGCTTGAATTCCCATGTCTTGGACGTCCTCCACCTTGGAGGGGATTTTTGCAATTTTTTTCTTCTTTGTTTAGCTTAATTTGAATCTTCAAACATGGGTAGTGTGGACCCCATGTGGAGCTTCAAAACCTTGGTTTTCCTTCTTTAATTTATTTCTTCCGCGGGCCCCAAGAAATTGATTTTCCCCACAAAATTACAAATAATATAATCAATGATCAAAGAATTATCTATTTAATTAGGAAAAGAACATTGCAAGATGCGGGCCCCAATTCACACTGAATAGATGCATAAGATTTCACCATTTTATCAAGTTTTCTTTAAATAAATCAATGGTGCAAAGAAAATTCATTATTTCATGTGTGAATAAAAAATTATGAGAAATTGGTGACTTCCAATGCCAAAAATAGAGAAACTCATGATTTTATGTGAAAATATAACTTTTGGATGAATTTTGACTCGAATTCAGAATTTGATGCCCACAAACATAAAATCATGATTTTTTACTAAAATGGTGCATGATTTGAAGATTAAGTCCTTAATTACTCTAAAATGATGAGGAAATTATGTATTTTTAAGGACTTATCAAAGGTATTAAAGCTTATTCAAATGCATGTGATTTTTTAAATAGTCTAAAGCACTCCCAAATGCCTATTTGAATTAATTTTTAAGTCCAATAAACTCCCTTTACCAAAAAAAGATTATGACATTCCTTGTCATGTCCTATGACTAGCCTTGTACGTATGTAGTTATCTAGACGAGTTTCATCTCTTGTAAACAATTTCGGGATTTGACATCATACATGAACCTACCCAATTACAAAAAATCCTCAATACACTTGACAAGAAGCTTTTGCAATATCTTTTCATTAATAATGGTATTAGAGCCATAATGGTTTTGCTAATGTATTGAAAATAGGTTATTATCTAAACCCTATCTATGGGAGCTACCTCTAGAATTAAAGAAAAAAAAAAAGAAATGGAAATGTAAGGGCTTATTTGTTTTTTGGTACCTCAGCTAAGGGGCAGAGGACCCAATGGATCCACACTAGTGGGAGAGCCCCTGAGTGATGGAAGGAGGCCTCGGATGAGGGAAGGGGCCCACTGGCGAGGGAAGGTGGCATGCCTAGGGTTCAAACTCTAGGCGATTGGGTGAGGATTGACGCCTCTTACCTACATTCTCAAGGAATTTCTTGTTGTTGTTCTAAACCATTGAAATGATGGATTTATATTCTTGTTTTAGCTCTTTTTGAGAAAAATGGTGTTAAAGCCATCTAAACGCCAATTATTATTACTTCCAAAATCTATGAATGAAGAATTGCGTAATGATCCCCACAGTACCATAATGCGGTTAGTGCTTTATAACATCTAATTATGATGAGGTAAGACATTATTTCCTCTGTGTTATGAAGAAAGTTTGCCAATTTATACACTGTCCTACTACAATTCACTAGAGTGGTCTCTAATGCATAATGCTCTATTCAGAGCAATCTACTCATCATGAAATTTCCCTCTGTCTCTCTTTCTCTACATCTCACAACATATTCTGATGCAAATTTGTGGTAGGATATTGTAGCCCTAATTTTGTATAGTGGATGGAGTTCAAAACAAAGAAAAAAGAAAAAGAAAAGTAAAAACTACAATTGCTTGCTCCAGAGAATGTCATATCCTCGCCTCGCAACTACCGCGGAACTTTCTTGGTTGAGATAACTCATGCATGAATAGGCATCTACCAGTTTGGCAACTCTACTAATAGAGTCAAGTGAAGTAAACTTAATTTTAAAGAAAGAATAAAATATAAGTTGGTTATGATGGTATTTTATTTTTATTTGTTTGTTATGGACTATTTTTTACTTTTTGTATGAGAAAGTGGGGTATTTTTTTGGCATTTTAGTGGATAAAGGCAGTTGCTATTTGACTTTTTCGAAAAAAGATGGAGAAAGTTTTAAATTAAAGTGCTTTTAATGTGACATCCTGTCTAAAAGATGGAGGCTTTACTTGACTTTTACGATATTAGTAAAGTGCCAAACTTTACCATGTAGTAATCTATCTCATAGAAAATCGTATCTTTCGTGCTCAAGCAAAGCATTGGAAACAGACTATCACTTTATTCGTGAAATCATTGCCAGATATAAACTTAAAGTGCAATTTATTTCCTCTATTGATGATCTCTATGATATTTTGACCGGAGGGCATTCATTATTTCCATATTCCAGTTCAACAAGTATGCTAACACATCGACAATAATCGAGTACATTAAAACAGAACAATGAAACAGGGAAATCTAACCTGTAAGTCACCAGGTCTAAGCACTATGTTCCCACAGTAGGGATTTCAGATTTACACAAATGGATCACAAAATTTAGAGTAAGGATAGGCTGTATCACCTGGTATCACGCTCTGGCCCGGGATTCCCTGCAAACTGGCATAGGCACTGAGGCATGACACGCACGGGGATTCGAGTTCAACACGACTCAAGTGTGCAGCTATTCCCCAAGTGCAAGTTCCCATAGGATTCCACTTGTGAGGCATCGTAAATAAACTGTCACAATTTAAAGCCTTACACAGAAGCTTGTGTTACTCATAAAATCCATGATCAAAATATTAGTCATGAAGTACCTTAACAACCATAGCATAATTGAATAAGGAACATAGAGCATAAACGTGTCCATGGATAATAGAGCATAAACATGTCCATGGATAATATTAAGGTTCAAGTTAGAGTTAAGAATGAAGAAAGTCTTAGAGAAGAGTGAATAAAGAAAGTATTAAGTTAAGTTTACAAAACATAGGAATAAGTTGTAAACATCCCAATGGCCACTTAGGCCAAAAGCATAAAGTCCAACAAAAGAGATGAAGATCCATGTGACGTTGTGCTCTCTCGTAGCATGATATCTAGAGGGATACCGTTAGAGGTCCACTCAACTATTGCTTGAGATGTCTCCTCGACCTCCTCTGTCTCCCACACAAGGGTCTCGGCATTCTCACCTGTAACATCAAGTATAGCACTAATAGATTTGACAATCTAGAAAGTGAAATAAATATAATAAGCATTTACATGTAGCATCAAGTGAATATAAAGATAGGAGATCATAAGATATCAATGAAGTATAACTAAGCATAATCGTGCATGAGTAAGCGTGTGACATAACGAATCATGTGTGATAGTGTCTAATAGTGTGTTCTAACAAGATGGCAATCCACATGTGCTACACTCTCTCACGTTGGTTGCATGCAACGCGACCAGTGATGAGAGCATAAAACATGACAGATAATCCGGATGGTACCACAGGGAGTAAAGATTGGCTACAAAATGGATCTAAGAAATGGTATCGGAGCACCAATAAGCCCCCATAACAAATACTGTGCTGCAGATAGTGCGTGACCAAATACTAAGCCCAACCCGGTCCAACCATGATATATAGGATCAAAACTGAGTGTGCCAACATATGTAACGGTGCAAGGGTATACTAGAGTGTGCATAAAGCATAAAACATAAAGGACACTCCTAACATAATGTAACGGAACAAAAACAAGGCGAGTAATCCTCTAGCACAAATGAACTAGCATAAACAGGATGAACGTAAGGCACAGTGTATAAATACCATCAAATCTATCCTACGGTGTACAAGTCCAATACATAAACTTAAACAGGAAGAACAATGAAGATGCATGAGTAAATCATAAGAAGGAAACGACACATAAACCATGTGTGAATGTGACCAGATCATAAATCAGTCAATGAAGTAATTACAAACCATCCTAAGGTCCGCATTGCCCATTGGACTATCCATCTATGTGTAGCACTAAGGTCTTCGATGTCCTTAGGCTACCTTAATCTTGGTGTTACTTTGATCATTGGACATCAAGAAGGACCTAGGTCAACACCTTTGGCTTAGCATTGCCATGCATTGGTTTCCGGGCATCCCCATAGGTGTATGTTAGCTCAAATATAACCTACAATAGTTTCATGATCCGTTGGGCCTTGTTTAGTGTCCAAGGGTTCCAATTTAAAGTCCTAAAACTAAGTCCAAACCCACCTAAAAATCCTAGATCTTATGGTTAGCTGCACGACAACCCCATGGTTAGCCATGTGACCATTACAGCGAACTTTAACCCTAAAAGTTTAGGGTGCAAGAGATTTCTAGATTGGTCCGCTCAATTAATCAGCGCAAAAGTGTGCAAAAATAATAAATATACAGCGGAAATAAAATCACATGCACACACCACAAGGACACTAGATTTTTACGTAGAAAACCCTAACCGGGTGAAAAACCACGGATCCAAACTGCATCTAATTAAGCACTATGAATCTTGCAATTACAAGAAACTCAAATTTATTCCCCAGATATCCCCTACCTAAGGTCTGAAGTTACCTTATGTCGCTTCACGCTTCAACGACTTCACACCGTTGATTGCAACAGACTCAGTCATGCACTTGACTTCTCAGATCTTCTCGCAAGAAGATAATCTTCTACAAAGGATACAGAAGATACTGGCTCTAAAGAACTTGGCAGCACAACTTCTTAATAAATCTCTAGAGAGGAATTCTCTCAATTAAATACTCTAATTGAGAAATTGAGAGGTGAGGGTCTATATTTAGAATAGCCCTTGAGTCCTTTAAATAGCCTTGGATTTGTGCCTCAAGTGTTATAATATGATTAGGAATCAGCAACACAAACTTTAGACAAATCAGGAGAGAAAACTGGGCAAGTTTCTAATTTTGCGCCCAGGTTCGCTTGAGTTACGAGGGAGTCCGCTCGAGCGGACTGTCAGTGAAATAGAGTGAAAGCAATTGTGAGAGAGAATGCTCAATATCATCCCCTTTGAAGATCAACTGTTGTTTATATATATAAGGGCTCAATTCCCTAATTATGATCAATTAAGAATCTTAGATCCTAAACTTTAGCAACAAACTAAGTAACCTCCTTTGACTAAGCACAATACAATAAAAGGGTACAATAAATGGGCCTAAATGGATGGGCCTGCTAAGATTGGGCTTTGATTGACACCCCCCCCCCCCCCCCCCCCCCTCAAATTGATGCTGGGGAGTCATAAAGCAGCAATTTGGAGATAAGAAATTGATGCCGAGGTCGAGGAAGTCCATTGGTGAAGATATCTACAAACTGAGACTATGTAGGGACATGAGGAAGACTAATGACATCACGCTTATATTCATTTCGAATAAAGTGGTAGTCAACTTCGATATGTTTGACGCGTTCATGGAAGACGGGATTTTCAGTGATTCGGACAGCCCCAGTATTATCGGCATGCAATGGAGTAGGAGAGGTTTGAGCGAACCCGAGTTTTGAAAGAAGTCCCCGTAACCATAAGATCTCAGAACAAGCAGAGGACATTGCCCTATATTTAGCTATTGTGGAAGATCGGGACACCCGTTCTTGTTTCTTACATTTCCAAGAAACAAGAGAAGTTCCAAGGTATATGCACCAACCAGTAGTAGAACGGCGTGTGTCTTAACAGCCTGCCCAGTCAGCATCAGTATAAGCTGTCAGATGAAGAGGATTATCCTTTGGATAATATAAACCACGAGGGACAATTTTGAGCAGATAACGGATAATGCGCTTCACAGCTGTCAAATGAAGGTGTCGAGGAGCTGTCATGAACTGGCTCACAAGATGTCAGGTCTAGTGATGGTGAAATAGACAAGACTTCCCACCAGACGCCGGTAGGTATGAAGATCAGGAAGAAGATCACCATCATCTTTACTCAACTTGAGATTTACCTCGACAGGCGTATCAACAGGTGAAGAATCATGGAGGTCAACCAACTCAATAAGATCTTATGTGTATTTGTGTTGATTAACAAATAGACCTTTGGGAGATTGATGCACCTCTAAGCCTAAGAAATAATGCAATGGGCCCAAATCCTTCATACGGAAGGAATCCCTGAGAGAAGCTTGGAGAGATTTGATCATACCATCATCCGTGCCAGTGATAATAATATCGGCAACATATACGAGAGGCACAGTAACACCAGTAGATGTGTGGCATAAAAAGAGAGATGGATCAGAAGGATTCTGGGTAAAGCCACTCTCGCATAAGCGACCCTTGAAGGTTTCGAACCATGCCCAAGGAGCTTGCTTTAAACCATAAAGCGATTTGCGCAGGCGACAGACAGACCTCTTTGAGGGAGAGGGGACGCCTTACGGTATCCGCATATAGACTTCTTCTTGCAGATCCCCATGGAGAAATGCATTTTTGACATCCATTTGATATAAAGGCCAGGATTTAGAGGCAGCAATGGCGAGAAGTAACCGAACATATGTCATTTTTGCCACAAGTGCGAACGTTTCCTCATAGTCAATGCCATACTCCTGTCTGTTTCCGAGTGCCACAAGTCTAGATTTATGTCTATCCAATGACCCATCAAATTTAAGCTTGATCGAGTAGATCCATTTGCAACCGATGGGTTTAACTGCTGAAGGACACTTCACAATATCCCAGGTGTGATTCTGATCCAATGCATCCAATTCCTCCTTCATGGCCTGGTTCCAGCAATCTTGTTGGACAACCTGCAAATAAGAACTTGGGATAGAGATAGAAGATAGAGTGGTCATCAAAGAAGTATGGGTAAATCCATACTGATCAGGCAATCTAGAATTTCTGGAGGAGCGATGCAAGGTAGGAGTAGTTGTGGAACCATTTGTAGGTGGAGGATCAGGGGGAGGGCCATCTGCAGTGGGAGGTTTCTCTCGACGGTGGTATACAAAAGCAGGATTAAACCTAGTAACAAAGGTTTGATCCGAAAAACCTGGTAAAAGAGCTAGTGAAGAGGGATGAGGACAGTCCATGTGAGTTTGGAAGAAATAATGATTTTCAAAGAAAATAACATTTCGAAAAACCCTGATACGACGACGAATGGGATCATAACAAACAAAACCTTTTTGATTAGTGGCATAACCCAAAAAAGCACACCTGCGAGATTGTGTTGTTAGTTTCCTTCTTTCTGTGGGAGGTAGATGAACAAAGCAAACACAGCCAAAGGTATATAGGTGATCAAACACAGGATGATGACCAAACAATTTAAAATGAGGCGTTAAATGAGTAATGGTAGGTAATGGAAGGCAGTTTATGGGATAGACAACCGTGCTGAGAGCTTTAGTCCAAAAACGAGGGGGAACGGATGCTTCAATCAGAAGAGTTCTAGTGACATCAAGAAGATGTCTGTTTTTTCGTTCCGTGACTCCATTTTGTTGTGGAGTATACGGACAGGTACGTTGAGAAATGATTCCTTTATTGTTTAAAAAGGATTGAAAATCCTTGGAAACATACTCCCCCCCTGAGTTTGAGTGCAAAGTTTTAATGCATTTAGAGAATTGGTTTTCAACATATTGAACAAAAAATTTAAATGCATTGAGAACATCAGACTTCGAATGTAATAAATAAATCTAAGTAAATCTGTTGTAGTCATCAATGAATGTTACAAAAGTACTTGAAATGACTATGACAAAGGGTCTGAGCAATGCCCCAAACATCACCGTGAATTAAGTCAAAACATGTAGTGCTCTGTGTGTTAGAGTTTGGAAAGGTAAAGTTTTACTCTTTCCTAATTTACAAGCATCACATTCAAAAGAAGCAAAATCAACAGGTTTATTTATTAATCCAGATTGAAATAAAGTAGACATTGTAGGAGCATTCGGATGACCAAGTCTATTATGCCACAATCGAGAATTATTCTGAATGAAAAAACAAAATAACTGATGTAAAGTTTTATCATGAATAAATGAAGACACTGGTAAGGAAAAAAGTCTTCCACGCTTAGGCCCCCTCATGATCACTTCCCCCGACTCCTAGTCCTAGACAACACAATCAGTAGAAGAAAAGGAGACATTGTAATTATTTTCAACAAGTTGACCCTCAAAAACCAAATTGGTAGCAAGATGAGGAGAAACTAAAACATTGGTTAAGAGTAAGGGGCCAGGGGTATCACCAACAGAGGTGATGGGAAGATGATCTCCGTTGGCAGCTTGAACCATAAGATTACCAATGTAAGGAACGACATTTTTTAATTTTATGGGTGAAGAGGTCATATGGTTACTCGCACCAGAATCTAAGTACCATGTATTAGAAAGAGATGACTCAGTACCTGCGATGTTCATGGATGCCAAGGCATTAATAATCATTTGGTTTACCATCTCAGGGGTGAGAGGATCTGGGGATGCAGAGTGTGTGGAGGAACCAGCTTGTGAGGAAGAATCAGACGACATAGAACCACTGAAGTCAGAGGATGCATATTGTGGAGTGGTGACGGTGTAAGCACTAGGAGCTGACGACACTGTGTAAGGACCAGAGGCTGACAGTACATAGTTGCAGGAAGTAGAATTGCGACCCTTCTTTCAGCAGTCATCAATAACATGACCAGTCGCTTTACAATATCTGCAGATCTTTGCCTTGCATTGATTTGCATAGTGACCATATTTCTTGTAGTTATGGCACTGAACTTTACTGATATCCCGGGGAGTTGGTCTGGTGGTAGCAACATAGGCAAGCGGAGCCTCAGTAGATCCCTGTTGTTCCAGAGTAATTTTAGTGACCGGACGTTGTTCTTCCTGCAGAAGCTCCTGAAGACAGTCATCCAAGCTGGGAAGAGAAGCCCTGCTCATTAAGTTAGATCTAACTGTCTCACACTCCCCAACGAAGTTTCATGAGAAACTGATCCCGATGGCTACTTTGCTGTAAGGGAAGTAGTTCAGGGAGGAGTGCGTCAGACAACATAGCAAACTTAATCTCATCATATTCTGACCACAGTCTGCGAAAGCCGTTGTAATACTCCTGAATAGACTGGGTGCCTTGATGAAATTGAGAAATGTCAAATTCCAATTGGAATTGACGAGCAGCATTGCCTTGTTGATAAATCTTTTTAAGATAGTCCCACATTTCCCAAGCAGTTTTGCAAGGTCTAAGGTTGAGGATAAAATGTGGGTCAATCGAGCCCAGCAACCAGGTTTTGATTTTAGCATCCTTAGTTTTCCAAGCTAAAATCTTCTTGTCATCTTCCGCCGGTTTGGGTTTAGATCCATCAATATATGCCCAGAGTTCCTTTCCTTCTAAGTAGATTTGAAATTGGAAGGCCCGTGAGGTATATAATTTGTTCCATCAAACCGAACCATTTTAATTTCCGATTTATCCATGATGAGCAGACGAAGAAACATGAATTATAACTAGAAGCAGTACCCAGAACAACCAAGAACCAAGACAGCAAGAACTAAATCAACAGCAGTAATGATATAAAGATGAACTAGAGCAACAACAGTAATTTGATGAACAGGAAGAACACTGTAGCAGAAAACAGCCAGACCAAAAAACATGTCCTTATTGTGCAGTGTATGGACTCCCACGTGGGCCCCAGCAGATGATCAAGGCCAGATCAAAGAGTGGGGATGAAAAGGTGGTGTATTTTCGCACCTTTTGGAAGTAGTCCCGGGCAAAACTAATCGAAATCCAAAAATCTGGATGGCTGAGATGAAAACAATTGGATAAAATTGAATTTCCACAAAAATTAGTAGAAGGCCTACCTCTAATGATCCATAAATCTTGAAAAATTCTTCATAAATAAGAAGAGAACCAGGCGACCAAGATAGGTTGCTTCAGCTGATATGGTGATGATGATCGTAGGTGGGCCACGGCTGATGTGTGAAGATCAAGGATGATCACAGACAATCAGGTGGCAGAAATGGCTTCCAGTGAAGAAGATGTGTTTGATAATGAAGAATATGCACAAAAGAGGGACTGTGTAATCGAGACAGTGCACAGAACTGCACTAAAACTGATTGACGACCATCTTGTCAGTGTGATTCCATAAACGTGGGCCCCACCAGATCATCATGGGATAGATCAGAGGTCGGGTATGAAGACACAGCATATTTTCGCAAGTGATGGAAGAAGTTTCAGCCAAAAATAACCAAGATCCTAGATTTTGGATGGTCGAGATGAAATCAGAGGGAGAAAACTGATTTTCCACAAATGGTGATGGAAAACCCACGTCGGATGGGAAAAAAATTCCTGAAAAATCACCACAAATACCAACAATAGTAGTCAACCAACATGGGCTAGTTCCGCAGAGTCGTTGAAGAAGATCTCAGGTGGGCCACACCTGATCTGGGATGATCGGAGGGATTCCAGACGTGGAAGATGGCTTGGAGGATCTACAGATCCTTGTAACTTGAGGAAGCTACAGCACTAGGGTATGTCCAGAAGGCTCTGATACCATGTTAGTGAAATAGAGTGAAAGCAATTGTGAGAGAGAATGCTCAATATCGTCCCCTTTGAGGATCGACTGTTGTTCATATATGTAAGAGCTCAATTCCCTAATTACAATTAATTAAGAATCTTAGATCCTAAACTTTAGCAACAAACTAAGTAACCTCCTTTGACTAAGTACAATACAATAAAAGGGTACAATAAATGGACCTAATTGGATGGGCTTGCTGAGATTGGGCTTGGATTGACACGGACAAGCCACTGTATTTGAATTTCAGACCATGGCTCGAGTGATCACAAAAGGTGGGTCGAGCGAAACAGCTTCTGTTTGGGGTTCGCTCTAGCAAATGCATTAGTCGCTCGAGCGGACCACAATCTGTAGATCCAAACTTTCAGCGATTTTTCTCCCAACTTTCTTCTTCTAATTCGTCCAGTCTTCTATCTTTAGAGTCCTTTTCTAAATATGAAATACAACTCAATGGACCCCTAGAGTTTTGTCCAACCCATGAATTTAGCTAACACACAAAATTCTAATAATCTCCCCCTTTGGCAATTCATGGACAAAACTCCCTAGGACAATACAATTTGATCTACCCAAAATAAAACCCAAAATACATTGAATTAAAAAAAAATGGCAATAAGCAAATGTAAATCTGCATTGTCTCTGACTTCTTGTACTCCCCCTTGATTTGTCACCATTCTCCCCCTTTTTGTCCACAATTGACAAATAAATATTATGCAGCATCTGTCAATCTGGATGCAGTAGCTCCCCCTCAATATCAACTCCCCCTGAAAGTATCCTCATAGCAGCGTTGGGGGAGGGAGCTTGACCTTCTTGATGAAGGCTTTTTATATGTAGCCACCCACACTTGTGTAGTTTGATCTTTTAGCACAGTGTGAGTAAACTCCTTAGGCATATCAGATTTTCTAACCCAAATTGGAGTCGTCTTGGGTGGAGAAAAATTCTTCTACCATTGCTTGGTCTTAGGTAGACTATTCAGCTTCTTGCAATAGGGATGAATGTGTCATTTCTTTCCACAATGATGATAAGTGGATGTACGTTCAGCATGCGACACATTCTTTTTCTTTGAGCTACTCAACACATTATATGAAAGTGCAGTATGTGGAGTAGCATCTGAAACACTTGAAACAAAAATTATATAACCTGTAGTACCTGAAGTGGATGCACCATGATCATAACCGAGACCGCTTCTGTCAAAATGAGAATTCTGATTGCACAAGATATTTGTAAGAGTCTTCGAACCAGTGTGCATCTTGCTTCACTTCTAACTCAGACAGAGTGATCTTCAGTCTTCCTTGTAAATCTTCATAGTCTCAATCTCTTGTGCAGCCTTTTCAAGTTTTTGACTCTCGCTAGTCAAACTTTTAGCCATGCAGTTTTTCTGACTTTCCAAGAGACGAATCTTTTCAAGTTCTTGCTCTAAATCATTCTTTAATGCAGAATTTTCTTCTTGAGCAGCTTTTAACTTGATTGTGACCTTTTTATCACACTTGGTCATCCTCACACAATCATTAAACGCGGAGTAATATTTTTCTTCCCAATCATGTTCTTAATCTGACACCTCATCTTCATTATCATCATCAAACATAGAAGGTCTAACCAAGAATTGATTGAGTGTCATTCTAGAAATATCTTAGGATCAAACACAGTAATTTTGTGCAACCCGCTTTGATACCAATTGAAAGTATAGGGTTCACAAGATCTCTAGATTGGTCCACTCAATTAATCAGCCCAAAAGTGTGCAAAAATAATAAATATGCAGCGGAAATAAAATCACAAGCACACACCACAAGGATACCAAATTTTTAAGTGGAAAACCCTAACCGGGTGAAAAATCACAGATCCAAATTGGATCTAATCAAGCACTATGAATCTCGCAATTACAAGAAACTTAGATTTCTTCCCCAGCATGGAAGAAAATATCGTAGTGGCTGATATATCGGCCATGGTGGCCCATGCCGCCACCCTAAATTGAAATTAGCGCTCATTGCACCGTATCGGCCGCTATGCATGACAATCCGCCACGTAGCGAGAGGGTATCAAGCCGACCCATTTGCACTTTCCCTTTCCTTTTCACCTCTCTCTTTCACTCATTCTTTTTTGCTATGGGCCTGTGAAACCTCCCAAGTGCTGTAAATCAAGATTTTACCACAAGATGACAAGAATCCACCACAACAAACTTACAACCATCAAAACAAGGAAATAACTACAAGATCCAAGCTTCCATTAAATCCATTTCATAGGTATGTTTTTTCTTTTAGATTTTTTATGTTTTTTCTTTTAGATTTTTTGTAGTTGACTTTTGAGATCATCAATTCATCTATCTCTTCTCTAACTAATATAAATGCTTCCTCATCATGTAATATTGTTAGATCTATGTTTTCCTTTGATGATGCACAGTTGCACACATTTTTTATTTTCTGTTATTTTTTATTTTCGGATTTATTTATTTTTTGAAAAAAATATGTGAATACTCATGAACAACCAATGAAACAACTTGGAAATTGCTTGTAAATGATAGATCTATGCTTCCCATAGATCAATCCATCACATTTTGAATGTTTCTTGATTTCTTTCTATTTTTTATTTTTTGATTTATTTATTTTTTGAAAAAAAATGTGAATTCTCATGGACAACCCATGAAACCACTTGGAAATTGCTTGTAAATGATAGATCTATGTTTCCCATAGATCAATCCAACACATTTTGAATGTTTATTGATTTTCTCTATTTTTTATTTTCGGATTTATTTATTTTTTGAAAAAAAAAAGTGAATACTCATAAACAACCCATGAAACCACTTGGAAATTGCTTGTAAATGATAGATCTATGTTTCCCATAGATCAATCTATCACACTTTGAATGTTTATTGATTTTTCTCTATTTTTATTTTCAGATTTATTTATTTTTTGAGAAAATAAGTGA
This sequence comes from Persea americana, assembly GCA_029852735.1. NCBI lineage: Eukaryota > Viridiplantae > Streptophyta > Magnoliopsida > Laurales > Lauraceae > Persea > Persea americana. The sequence continues at coordinate 26,360,964 of CM056818.1, read as the reverse complement.
ATACTCATGGACAACCCATGAAACCACTTGGAAATGCATTTTAAATGATAGATCTATATCTCCCATAGATCAATCCCTCACATTTTGAATGTTTGTTGATTTTTCTCTATTTTTTTTTATTTCCAGATTTATATATTTTTGGAAAAAAATGTGAATACTCTTGGACAACCCATGAAACCGCTTGGAAATTGCTTGTAAATGATAGATCTATGTTTCCCATATAGATCAATCCATCACATTTTGAATGTTTATTGATTTTTCTCTATTTTTTATTCTCAGATTTATTTATTTTTTGAAAAAAATATGTGAATACTCATGGACAACCCATGAAACCACTTGGAAATGCATTTTAAATGATAGATCTATGTTTACCATAGATCAATCCAACACATTTTGAATGTTAATTGATTTTTCTCTATTTTTTATTTTCAGATTTTTGTTATTTTTTGGGAAAAAATATTTTTAATAATGGAATGCCGATCAAATGTATTGAAAAATACTCCTATATGTTATATCTATGTTTGGCATAGATCAATCCAACATATCTTTGTCTTTTCTTAATTATATTTTATTTTCGGATTTTCGGATTTTTAAAATTTTTGAAAAAAAATTATACCTTAAATAATGAAATACCTCTTAAATGTCAAGAGAATGATTCCTAAGCGCTAGATATATGTTTCCTTTAATATGTTTCTTTGTTTTTTTAATTTTTAACATACTACTTGTTCATATTTAATTATTTATAGCCAGGTATTCAGTCTTCTATTGATAACTTAAAATGCCTCGTGATATTGATCCCGCATGGAGCTTTGGTGAGGCAGTTGAGAATAACAAGTTGAAAATCAAATGCAAGATTTGTGGGAAAGTGACCAATAGGGACATTATAAGATTCAAGCACCACTTGGGCCACATTTTTGGCAATGTTGCTGGCTGTACTGAAGTACCAAGGGAAGTCGGGAATAAATGAAAGCTTTGGTTAGCCAAAACAAAGCTAGAAAGTAGAGATAAAAGAAAAGAGGCAGCAAGATGTCGATGCTCTGCCCGTTGTGAAGTTTTTGGGGATGAATACTATGATGAGGAAGATGCATAGATGGAGGCTGCACACCGAGAGTCCATCATGAGTCAACAAGAAGAACATGAACGTCGTGCATTTGCTGCTGATGGACCCGTCTTTTTCTCTCTCTGCCTTCCTCCGTCCCGGGTCCGCCGGGGTGCAGCGGGGTGAAGAAAAAAAGAGGCGAGCATCAACATTTTTTTTCTTTTGTACGGGTATGCCAGATTTTCTATTCTACTTGGAATTTGAAATGGTGATCCGGATATTCACTTTCACAAGTAGAAAGGAAATCAAACTTTTTTTCTAACTTTCCATTGCATACATATTTAAAGAAAGAGACAAGGTTTTAAAATGCCGTGAGAGGCGATTTTGTTTAGTTTGCCATGAAAGGCAGTTTTGTGCCGTAGAAGGCGATTTTGCCATGGAAGGCGATTTACAAATCTTATCAATGATGAAAGACAAGAATTGTGATTTTTGTCTCTTTTAAAAATATAAAATACAATAGAAAGGGAAGAAAGAGGGATCTGACTTCTTTAGCGATTGTGGGGACTCGTTCAGATCGACGGTCGCGAGTCATGTATGGACTCCGCCATCGTCCTTCATATGAGAACACTTGATGCTTTGATTCACTTGGCTTGACTTGGCTTGGACCTCAGATTTTTAGAGGGTAAAGACCAAGAGAAGGTCCTATATCCAATAAAAAAACGACTAGACGGGCTGAAGAGCCACATCTAGCCATGTTGGATAGAAGGAGGGGGGATCTTAGGGGGTGCCCCCCCCCCCCCCCCAAGGGACTTTGATCACCTTGTGGTGTTTTCTTGCAGCAGAGTTTCTTCAGAGTAGCTGAGCTTCTTTGCGCAGAGATTTCTCTGAGAGTTTTCAGCAATTTTTCAGGGATTTTTCAGGACGATTTTCCGGTGATTTTTCAGGATCCTTCAGATGATTTTTTCGGACCCTTTCCCTTTGGAATGACCGCCTATTTATAGGCTTTTGGTGGCCATTAGGAAGGTTTTATGGGCATTAATGACATTAATGTTCCATGATGGGAGGAGTTACAAGATTTAATTTCATAATTTTGTAACTCCTTTTTCTTAGATTTTGATTGGCCGATGGAGAATAATGGGCATTTAATCTCCATGATGATGGGAGTTTTATAATTAATTACCATGATTAATCTCCATAATGATAGGAGTTACATTGTTAATTGTCATGATTAATTGGACTTGTAACTCCCATCTCTTGGCTTCTGATTGGGCCGTTCAAAATAATGAGTTAATGACCCTAATAAATTGCCATAAAAGGGTCATTTAACTTCACTAATTGGCCGCCGAGTCGCTTGAAGAGTCGAGGGCCGCGCCGCGTCTTTTGGAATTCTTCTTGCGATGATCATCGATGGATCCGTACGTTGCTTGATGTCGGACGACGATGAAAATTCAGACATTGGTTGCCACCAATGGACCGGCAACATCTGTCCAGTCGATTTCTTGATCGGTCGAGCAGAAAGTGTGCTTTCTTGGTCGGCCAGTTGGCAATTTCGAAGTGTGTGATGATGATCAAATGATTTCGATGGCGGATCCGTGATGTTGACGAAGATCGACGGATATCATGCCTCAAAAATCAAATTTTAAGAAAATCACAGGGGCCAAACATCGCAAAACGCGAAAAAGAACTGAAAAACGACACTTTTGGCGGAAATCTGGCGACCCGGATTTCCAGGGTCGCCGGCGACCATGGGGCTGGCGACCTTGGACTTTGGTCCACTTTCCGGTTGCCTTCCGGTCGCCGTTTCTTGATCGTTTCTCGGGCTTTTTCGCTTCCGTTTTCTCCTGTATTTTTCTTTGACATTTCTCCTCATTTATTGGCTTAATTCCTCTGAAGAAAACCTGTCGAAAGGCTGTGTAAATCAGAGCACAAAGTTTCCTATTTTTGGAAAAGCCGAAGACTCCGTAGCCGATTTTCCGCCAAGAGTTGAAACTAGGTCAAACGATGTCAGAATGACCTGAAATTTGAGGTGAAGCTTCTTGGGCATTAGATAGGACCAACCATGGGCTTTTATTTGATTTTTGAAGCCGTTTGGGGTCCCGTCGATGCTTGACTTGATTTCACTGTGCGGAAGATGACGAGCTTTAATGTATGGTCATCCGATGTCCGATTGACTTGAAATTTGACAGGGAGCCTATTGGAGTGATTTTGAGATGATCCATTAGCTTCGATTTGGGTACCATGGTCCCGGGGAGCTTCGCCGCCGGTAGGCTTGATTTTGCTTCGGAGCATCAAAACCGGATCAAACGTTGTCGGAATGACCTGAAATTTGACGTGCAGCCCTTTGGAAGCATGCAGAAGCTACTCATGTGTTTTGTTTGATGAGTGCCAGCATCAGAGGTTCTCTCCGCCGAGAGGCTTGATTTCGTCGTTTGAGAGTTGATGGAGGGTCAAACGGTGTCGGTCTAACTTGAAATTCAACATGGAGCCTTTTGGAGGTATTTTGAGACCATCCATAAGCTCTGATCGAAGATTTGATGTATTTGACACTGTCGCCGCCGGGAGCTCCCGCTCAGCTGTTTGAGGATTGAAGTTAGGCCAAATGGTGTCGAAATGGCCCGAAACTTCCTGTGTACCCTTCTTTTGACTACTTTGAAAGATCTTGTAGTTTTTGTTTGGTTTTGTCAAGGTCTGATGCTTGAAGCAGCTTTGCCTGTTTGTAGTAGGATGCGGCTCCATATAGGTTTTGATGTTGATGAGGCAAAGTGACATTTTTTGTGTCAACAAATGCCCCCTCGAGGTACAGCGACGAATTGGATAGCCTTTGCAGTCGATGTGCCTCGAAGAAAACTTTGAAGGAGAACTTCTGACTTGACCAAGAGTCTCTGAGCATTTTTCTTGATAGTATAGCCTTTTGAGTTTCCAAGGGAATTTTTATGGCAGTGAGAGACATTACGTACCATCTCAAGGAAAAATTTTGAAAATGACATTTGGATTGGGTTTTTGGGTTTTGGATTTTCTTTTTGACCTTGTGAACCTAAAGGCTTTGTGTTGCGCATCAGGCGGTCAAGAAGGTTTTTGGTTTTTGACCTTGTGACCTAACAAGCTGTATGTGGCAGGTTAGGGGGTCGGGTTTTGAATTTTGATTTTGGTTATGTGAACTAACAAGCTATATGTGGCAAGTTAGGGGACCGGGATTTGGTTTTGGTTTTGGCCTTGTGACCCAACAAGCTGTATGTGGTGAGTTAGGAGACCATGGTTTAGATTTCGGTCACTCTTTGGGACATCTTTGGGTCCGTTGGAGTGGTTTGGCTTTTTGTGAAATGTCAATTTCAAGGTTTTGGCTTAATTTGGTTCATGAGGTGGGATGGTTTGGATTTTTGGAAACTCATGAGGCTTGGATTTTTTTGTATGGTCCAATCAATTCAAAGGAGGCATGTAACAATTTTTGTATGCTCTTGGTAAGAGGAATTTTGACTAAAAGCCACTTTTAGTGCCTAGGTGGTCAAACCTGGCTCATGTGGGCTAGCCCATGGGACCTTAAGCTTTTAAAGATGGCTTCGATCTCATGTGGTGTCATTTTTGTTAAGAATATCTAAAAATATCTCTTTTTGGTAGAGAATATCTAAAAATATTCTTACTTGGAGAGAATCTCTCAAGTTTTCTTGATTTTGGGATAGATTTTCTCAAAGTATCTTTCTTTGGGAGAAAGTTTCTCATAATCCCTCTCTTTTTGGAGAGCATTTCTCAAAAGATCTCCTCATTGGGAAAGAATATCCCATAATTCCTTTCTTTTAGGAAGTTTGCTAATTTGTAGCACTTACCTCCTTTCTTTTCTCGTCTTTTCCTCTTTTGGTTTGCTCTCTTCTATAAAAGCATGGGGAGGTTAGATCTCTTGCTCCTATTGCCTTCTTTTTGCAAAAGTCTTCAAGAGTGCTCCAAGATCAAGAATTCTCCTTCTTCTTCAAAGATCTTCAAGCTTTTTTTTTCTTCTTCTCCATCAATGGCTTCAAGTAAATTTCTTTTTTTTTCTTAAGAAACCCCATGTAGGAATAGAAAAAGGTTTTCATTCTTTTCTTTTCTTTTTCTTTCTTTTTTTTTTCTTTTTCAGAGGCATCTTTCTTCTTTTTTTTTTCATACATTTTTTTCTTTCTTTTTTTCTTTCTTCTTTTTCTTACACAGTTTTCTCTCTCTCTCTGTTTTTTTTTTTTTTACCGTGGCTTTCTTTTTCATTTTTTCTTCTCACGGTTTCTCTCTTTTTTTTTTTTACCGTGTGTTTTTTTTTTAATTTTTTTTATCTCTTTTTTTTTTTGTGTGGCCATACGAACAAGACCGTACGGTCATGGCCGTACGGCCACGTGGCCTGCGGGCAAAAACTTTCTTCTTCTTTTTTTTTTTCTGAAAAGAGATTTTTCTTTTTTTTTTTTTTGGATTCTGAGATGCGCATGCATGACAACTTTCCTTCTATGCATTTTTTTTTTAGAAAATGGAATTGGAAGTATGATAGTGCACACCTGGAAATCTTTTCGCAAGTCTTAGGATTTGGAGCTCGCAGCAATGTTGAGCCCTTTCTTAGTCTTGCGTGGATTTTCTGAGGAGCTTTGCAAGTTTTGGATTCTGGAGCTCGCAACAATGTTGAGCCCTTTTCCAATCTTGCGGATATTTGAGAAGCTTTGGCTTGATCTCGCAGCAATGTTTGAGTTCGAGCCTTCTTCGAGAATTTTCCATGATTATGGGCTTACAGCGATGTTGAGCCCATCTTCAAGCTCCTATTTCTTTCGAGGTGTTTCCCTTTTCTTCGGAATTGCCCTAGAACCATGCCAAAATTTCGCTAGATTTTTTTTTTTAGCAAAACTCTGTCATTTTGATGATTGATTTTTTTTCTTTCCATCCTTTGCAGGTAGTTCCTCCAGAACGAACAAGAGTAAGGAGCCGGTCACTGATGCGCCTCGCCGTTCTACCAGATCCTCTAATGTGGCCATACAGCAGGCCTAGGAGGAGGTTCAGTGTGTTAAAAGGAACTTGGAAGAGTGTGACTCGCTCAACCGAGATGAGATGAGGCAACGTTTGATTGCCCTCAAGGATGAGGAGTATTATAAGATTATGGTAAGCAACCGTCCCTGGGTCACGGACGATCAGAGCATTGTGCCCAAGCCTACCTTCTTCTTTGGTGATGCCGTCCCCGACGATTCGACATACCAAAGGAGATGTTTTCAGTTCTCTTTCATAGTTGATGGTGAGAAGAGAACTGTTTCTACCCGGTCGTCCTTCGATCGGACAATCTCAATCATGAGCCTTTCCTCCACATGCTCGAAGAGGGAAGATCCTCCAAGCCGGGTGAAGAGGACAAATGTGATCAAGACCGGGGTTTTTGTTGGCGGCCCTTCTGGTTTTGCAGAGAAGTCGCTTGCCCGTATGGACATTTTGATGCCAGCCAGTGGCTACCAAGGTTCAGACCATTCTTCAGTCGATTTGAGACCAGTGGGCCTTGGCATTTTCAAGGGCGATGGCAGCAATTGGGTGAAGCCTTTTCGACTTCGTGGCCGTTTCAGTGCTGACTCGAGCTAGGAGTCGTGGATTGATCACATCCTGCAAGTTGGCAGTGCCATTCTAAAGGAGGCTGAGATTTTTGATGCGGTTCGCGCTTTTCGGCAAACCGTGGTTTTCTCCGATGAGGCCTTTATGGCCATGCTGGAGTCGTTCCTTCCACAAACCAACACCTTCGTTGTCATGAATGGTGAGATTGGTTTTTCTTTAAAGGAACTGAGTGCCATCACAGGGCTGCCTATCCTCGGGAATCTCTATGAGGAGTTTATGCCTATCGACAGCGTCTTTGAGGAGCAGTCTAAGGAGTTCAGGCTTTTGTACTTTCAACTCGTCGCCTTCTATGATTTTTTTAAGGAGAAGGAGGGCTCGAAAGTCCGGTGTAGCAGTTGGAGGAGTGGTAGCTTTTTGTCTTCCAACTTCTTTGACAGCGGGGAGTCTCCTGAGAGTACGACCCAGGAAGCCAGGGCTAAGAACCCGGATTCGAAGAAGATCTCCGTCATGGGAGAGAATTTGAGGGTATTCTTCGCAAGCAAAGACGCCATTCATTCTGACATTGCGCTGCGGAGAGATCTCGCTGTCTACCTCACTTATTGGCTGGGTGAGACTGTTTTTCCTGGAGGAGATGAAACGCACATCAGGCCGCATTGCATTTTTCTGGCTTGTCAGATGGCTTTCGGAGAGCGGCTTGCTTTGGTGCCTGCTCTTTACTCCTATTTGTGTACCGAACTGCAGGCTGCTGCTTTCCTGGTTCGGCTTGGGCTTCCCATGAACAGGGTATTTTCAGCCCACATTTTCTATTCGTGGTATGTATACCACTGTCCCAGTTTCCACCGATTGGGTGCTGCCTAAGACGATGACCCGTTTATGATTCGGTTGGCTAAAGGGAAGCATGTTTCCGAATCTCTTTTATCTGTCCGTTTGAGGATCCGACGATTCTGGGACGTCGAGATGGGGTAGTCTTCAGTGAAGCTTTCTCCGGGTTTGAGGAAGAAGGCTTTTGATTTTGGTGTCTCCCGTGATTCGACCAGGGCAAGGTCTGGGAGACACTATTCTTTGACAAATGCAGAGAGAAGTTGGCTTTTTAACATACGTGTCGGTATGATGGTGTACCGCAGACATCTTTTAGTCGACATCCAGCCGTATGTTCCCTCGCATTTTGCCATGCAGTTGGGCTTCTCTCAAGGCGTTGTTGGAGCGCCTTCAAGCAAGGTGAAGCATTTTGGAGGTCTGCAGGACGGGAGAAATGCATGGGCCTTTTATAGCGCGGAAGACACTACTGCCCTGATTTCTTATCCTGAGTTGCCTACTTTCCGGACGGCTGGCTTCACAAAATGGTTTGTGGAGAGCTTTTCAGCATACCGGGGGCTTTCCAAGAAAGAGCTTGACGTAAAGTAGTCTTCCGGGAAGGGCTTTGGGAAGTCAGACGGAGTCTGCCGAGAAGAAGTTCTAGCTTTCCTTTCTGGAGAAAGGCACAGAACAGGTTTTCTCGAGGAACAGGACGTCATCAGACTGAGAGCTGCACAAGAGATACCTGGTGAGGTCTTGGAACAGCTTGCCGAGGAGGAGGCTGAGGTTGCTGCTTGGATACAAGCAGAGCGAGCAAAGGCTTCCATGGAGTCTACTAGCAAGAGCAGACCGTCCAGTGAGGACTCTGGCGAGAGGCATGACTTTGATGGTGGGGAGGGTGCTTCCAGCAGTTCGTCCCGTAGGAGCAAGAGGAGAAGGGGACAGTGCCGAAGTCAGAGGCGGCACGAAAGTTCTCCTGATCTGGAAATTCCTTCCACCATTATTGAAGAGGCATCAGGGGATGATGATGAGCCTCCAGAGAAGAGAAGCCGAGGGGAAGAGACCATTGATGATGGTATGCTTTTCCCTTTTCTCTTTACGTTTCTTTTTTTTTTTTTTTTTTTGAGAGCTTTTGTTTTGATCTACTGCTTTCTTTCTTTTGGCAGAAGATGATGATTTGATGATGCCCGAGGTTCCGACCGATGAGGCGGTGATGGATCCTATCGTGGCATCTGAGGAAGAACTCAGAGATTTCTGAAGTAGATCCAAAATCTCCTCCTGGTATGACTTCTTCTTTTCTTTTTCTCTCTTTGTTTTTCTTTACCGCCACTTGCTGACATTTTTTTTTTTTTTTTGCCAGCTGACTTGCCAGAGGATTCCGACGACTTTGAGCCATCCATGGACACAGCTTTTGATGATGCTTCAGATGAGCTCATGGAGGCAGAAAGCATTCCACCAGTCGTCGAAGAAGGTACTTTGTAATGATAATCTTAATATTTTGATTTTTGACAAGATCATATTCATACCTTTTCCATTTTTCATTGGCAGGTTGTGAGGTGACAGAATAAGTTCCTCTATCTTTTTTAGAACCAGAGCAGGGGGTACCTGTGACCGATCCAGGAGTAGGGGCTTCTTCCACCAGTTTTGATGAGGCAGAGGCGAGTCCGCCTACTAATATTCCTTCCCTAGCGGCTTCGGTTGGAAAGAGCTTCTTGATTACTCTTCCAACGGTGCCTGACATGGGTAGTCGACCAACGGAGCATGGCGAGTCTTCATCTAAGCCATCTCGTCAGTTTGCGAGGAAGGTGTTAAAGAGAGTCTTGAGCTCATGGGTTGAGACTCTTTCTTCTGGCCATTTGGAGGCTGGTTTTGGCATGGTGAAGCATGTGCAGGACATTCTTGCCGATAGCGAAGAAGTCGGTCTGGACATTATAGATGCCAAGGCTTTTGTTGATGAAGTCATTACTCTAGGCAACAAGTGGAATGAGACCAAGAGCTTTCCAAATAATGACTTCTTCAACAAGATGTTTTTTAAGCCTTCCAGCGAGGTCAAATCTGAACTGAATGAGATCTCGCGGACTCGGAAGCAGCTCGTTCAGGAGAGGAACGTCACCAAGTTGGCTATTATTGAGCCGACACAAGACCAGCACCGCCTTGATAGGGAGGTCACCGAAGCCAGACAGCGCCTTGAGCTATTGGAAGAACAAGCCGCTGCCAAGTGGACTGCCACTTTGAAAGCTCGTGATAGAGAGAGGAGTCTCATTCGCCAAGTTGAGGAGGTCGAAAGCAATCTCTGGAGGAAGACTCAAGAATATGAACAATGGCAGATTCTCTGGGAAGAGCTTCCTCGTGCTGAGGATGGATCGCGACGACCTACTGCTTTTTATGGGAGGATCCTGAAGAAACGTAGCCTAGAAGCTTTGGAGGCTAAGGTCAAGTGTTTGCTTGATGAGTTAAGCCTTTGGCTGAAGACCATGTCAGACTAGCCTCCTAACTTGTAACAAACTTTTTCTTCTTTTCTTTTTGGTACCTCCATGTATAAACATTTTTGGCACTTCTATTTTTGGTATCCCATTATTTCACTTAAATTCACTTTTGATGAAAACATAAGCAAAAATTGAATGGGAATGGTTTGTTTGAAAATTTGATCAAAAGGTTGTCATTTTGTGAAAATCTTTTGTCAAATGGTTCTTTTTAGGCATGAAAGCCAGATTTTGAGCAAAAAGCCTGATTTTTTAGATGGCTTGAAGGCTGAATTTTGGATGGCGTGAAAGCGAAAATTTTGTTTGTGGCATGGAAGCCGGTTTTTGGCATGAGAGCCGATTTTTGTGGCGTGAAAACCAAGTTTTGGTGCATGGAAGCCGTTTTTTGGCATGGAAGCCGATTTTTGTGGCGTGAAGGCCAAGTTTTGGTTTTGTGGCATGAGAGCCAAAGATTTTGTGGCATGGGAGCCAGATTTTGTGGTATAGAATCCGATTTTTGTTTGTTTGGCGTGAAAGCCAGATTTTGTGGCATAGAAGCCAAGTTTTTTTAAAACGAAGTTTTATTTTGTTGGCATGGAAGCCAGATTTTTTATTTTTGGCATGAAAGCCAGGTTTTTGTTTTGTTGGCATGGAAGCCAGATTTTGGTTTTTGGCATGAAAGCCAGGTTTTTGGCATAAAAGCTGGGTTTCCGGCTTGAAAGCTGGGTTTTGGCGTGAAAGCCAGGTTTTTTGTTTTCAAAAATGCAAGTATCGACTAAGAGTCGCCTCCCTGCTGAATAGTATTGTAAGTATCGATGGAATGTCGCTTTCTTGCTCATTCGGTTGCGAGTATCGATGGAATGTCGCTTCCTCACGGATTTGGGTGCAAGTATCGACCGAATGTCGCCTCCTTGCTTTTTTCTCAAAAATTTGGTTTTGTGGGTATCGATGGAATGTCGCCTCCCCACGATTTTTGAAATTTGAGGTTTTTTCGAACCTTTGTTTTTTGTTTTGAAATTTGGGTTGTGGATATCAACTGAAACGTTGTGTCTCCACGATTTTTTTGAAATTTTGCAAGTATCGATGAGGTGTCGCTTTCTTGCTATTTTGAGGTTTTGGAAGTATCAAATGGGGTTTGCATCCTCCCGATTTTTAGGTTTTGTGTGAGTATCGACTAAACGTCGCTTCCCCACGGATTTTTTGAAAAACCATTTTTTTGTTTAAAGACACGAGGGTCGTAAATTTTGACTCAAAACCATTTTTGGTGGTAAAAGTCAGGGTGGACTAGGGTGGAAATTCCTAAGTCCTGATTTTTGTTTCAAACCATGAATTTTGGGTTCAAGGATTAAAAGTTTTGGTCAAGTTAGGGAAGAGGCTCCGAAACTTGGATTTTGGGTTTGGTTTTTTTTTTTTTTTTTTTTTTAAACAATGAAACATTGAAAGTAAGCATTGTTTTTGGCTTTTTAGAAATTTCAACATAGGGATGAAAACTCTAAAAGGGGTGGGTTTGACGAGCAAGTACCTAGGATTAGGCTTTGGCCATGCAGGCATCGCTCTGACCCGATGTAGGAAGTCTTCAAGGGTAGTACCGCTTCAAGAACTTGCCATTGATGGGCGGCATACATCTGTCACCCTCCATGTTTAGAAGAGCATATGCGCCATTGGAGAAGACTTTGTCGATGAAGAAGGGTCCCTCCCATTTTGGTTCGAATTTGCCTTTGGATTTGTGGGCAAAAACCATTGGCCTTTTCACCGCAAGAACCAAGTCACCCATTTTGTGGGCGCGTTGCCTGACCCTTTTGTCAAAAGATCCATCCATGCGTGCTTGGTAAAGCTCAACACTTTGTAGTGCTTCGAGTCGTCTTTCATCGAGATTATCCAGTTCTTGGAGTCTCAATTTGACGTTGCTTTCTTGCGTCATTTCATTTTGTAGAGATACCCTTAAAGAAGGAATTTGTACCTCTAGGGGGACAACTGCTTCACATCCATAGACCAAGGAGAATGGTGTGCTATTGGTTGGTCCTCGAACAGTAGTCCGATAGGCCCATAAAGCTTCAGGCAGTTTGTTGCTCCAGTCTCTTTTGTGAGTAGAGACCATTTTCTTGAGAATTTTGCAGAGTGTCTTGTTGAAAGCTTCTACTAGTCCATTCGCTGCCGGGTTATACGGAGTCGAAGGACAACTTTGGATTTTGTATTTGTCACAGAACCTGTAGAATCTGTGATCCCGGAATTGTGGTTCGTTATCATGGACGAATCTTTTAGGTATGCCGAAGCGACAAATGATGTTGGTTCGTAAGAATTGAAGGACTGACGAGGTCTTCATTTCACTGAACGCAAATGCTTCTAACCACTTGGAGAAATAATCCGTAGCGGTGAAGATGAAGCGATGACCTTTGCTTGACGGGGGAGAGATAGGACCTATGATGTCCATACCCCAGGCTTCGAAGGGCCATGAGATCGCTGTAGGATGTAGCCATTCCGGAGGTATGTGTACATAATCTCTATGAACTTGGCATTGTTGGCAACGTTTAGCAAATTGTATTGCGTCAGCCACCATGGTAGACCAATAATAACCTAACATTTTTATCTGATCATAGAGCTTGGTACCAGCCTGATGGGCTCCACAAAGACCAGCATGAACTTCTTTTAGAGTTTCTTCCGCCCCTTGTTGTGACAAGCAGCGTAGAAGTACTCAATTAAAGGATTTTCTGTAAAGCATTTTGGAGGGAATATCCAAATGAAAGTTTAGGGCTCGTCTTTGGATACTTACCCGCTCTTTTGGTTCTTCAGGTAGGATTCCGAACATAATATAATCAATGAACGGATCCCTCCGGTAGCCAATTGGAGGTTTAAGGATGAAAATCCTACCTCCGACCACTCAATGGCATTCAGCAACAGCTTGGTGTGTGTTGAGAAGAGGGAGAATCCTTCTTTGACACACTGTAATCTGCATGTTTTCCCCTTCTTGGGTTGCCATGGATGCAGCAAGTCCAGCCAGGGCATCTGCACAGATGTTTTCACCTCTGCGGATGTGGGTGATGCGACAGATGTCAAAGTTTTGACGAAGCGATTGCGCCTTGTTGTAGTAAGGCAACAAATCAGGCTTCCTGGTTTCATATTCCTGATTCATCTGGTTGACGATCAGTTGAGAATCTCCAAATGCTTCCAGCATGGTGATGCCAGATTCGAGGGCGAGTTCCAGTCCTATAATCAGAGCTTGGTACTCAGCTGCATTGTTTGAATATGATTTCAGTAGCGAAAATGCGTGTGGAATCATGTATTTATCGGGGCTAACAAAGAGAATGTCAATTCCCAATATCGGCTTTCCTTTTTCATTTGTCATGGTTACACCATCGAAGTACATGTTCCAGGAGGCATTTGGTGAGGAAGTCTCCACGCTGTAGACAGGTTCGTCTGGGAGATCATCCCTGAGCGGAGAATCCTTAGGCAGTGGATGCTCTGCGAGAAAGTCCGCCAGAGCCTGACCTTTAATTGCTTTCTGTGGTACATACCTAATATCAAATTGTGACAGAATGATGGACCATTTTGCCAGCCGGGCATTGAGAGAACCTGCTTTTGTGACAAGGACCTCTAAGAGATTGATCCTCGATATCAGGTAAATTGTGTTTGACAGCAAATAGTGACGCAGCTTTTGTACGGCGAACATCACTGCCAAGCATTCTTTTTCGACTAGAGAGTAGCAATGCTCTGCACCTACCAACATGCAACTGAGGTAGAATAGAGCAGCTTCTTTTCCTCCATCATTTTCTTGTGCAAATAGAGCACCCAAAGAATAGTCGAGAGCTCTTGTGTACAAGATGAATGGTTTTCCGGTTGTGGGAGCAGCCAACACCGGAGGTTTGGTCAGGTATGACTTGATGTCTTGAAATGCAGCTTCACTTTCAGCATCCCAAACAAAGTCTACACCTTTCTTCATCAGGCGAGAAAATGGACGGCATGTTCCTGATAGATTGGAAATGAACCGTGGGATGTATGCCAATCTTCCTTGAAGCCCTTTTAGTTCTCTTAGGGTCCTTGGAGACGGCATTTCTAGAATTGCCTTGACTTTGATGGGGTCAAGTTCTATTCCAGCTTTCCGAACTATGAATTCGAGGAACTTACCCGATGAGACACCGAAGAAGCATTTGAGGGGATTCATTCGCAGTTTGTGTTTGCAAAGCCGGAGGAAGACTTCTCAAAGATCTTGGAGATGGTCTTCTTTCCTTTTGCTTTTGACGGCGAGGTCATCAACATAACATTCGACCGTCTTATGCTGCATATCTTGGAATATCTTCATCATAGCCCTTTGATATGTTGCACCAGCATTTTTCAGACCAAATGGCATGACAGTGTAGCAATACACGCCAAATGGGGTCCAAAAGGATGTATGCCTTTCATCTTCGGGATACATATTTATCTGGTTGTAGCCAGTGAAGCCGTCCATGAAAGTCATTCGCTCAAACCCGCAGGTGTTGTCAATCATTACCTCCGGTATGGGAAGCGGGAATTCATCTTTGGGGCATGCATTATTCAGGTCTCTATAGTCAATACAGACTCTGATTTTCCCATTTTTCTTTGTCACAGGGACGATGTTGGCCAACCATTCAGGATCCTGTTCCTCGCGGATGAAGCCAACGTTTTTGAGTTTCTGAACTTCTTGTTCAATTTTGTCCATCACATCAGGACGGAATCTTCTTTGGCCTTGTTTTACAGGCCTGACATCTTTTTGCAGGTTGAGTTTGTGAACTGCTATTTTGGTATCTAAGCCAGGCATTTCAGAGTAAGACCATGCAAAACAATCAACAAACTCACGAAGAAAAAAGACATACTCGGGTAACTCCTCATCCTTTATATTCTTGCTTATGAATACAGGACGTGGGTTATCTGGTGTTCCCAAGTCTATCTTTTGAATAGAATCTTCTGTCAGAAGGTTTGAAGGTGGTTCCTCCACAACATTTTCGGAGGTTTCCAAGTCAAAGAGACCTTGTGGATTTCCAAGGGCGTTTTCAGACCATGGCTCCGTTTCTGTCCATAAATCTTCTTGATCGGCATTCTTCTCGAGACTTGCTATGAGATGATCCCAATCACCAACTGAAACTGGGTCGAAGTAAGGCACTTCTTTTGGAGACGATGGCTCTTCTGAATCAGAGAACCATGCGTCTGTGTCATCGGACAATTCCTCTTCATTATCAGAGAAATCTTACCGATTTGATGAGCTTCCTGGGTCCTTGTCGGGTAACTCTTCAAAGAGATATCCAGGGAGATCAATGTCTTCATCGACAGGAGATGTTGAGGCTTGGTCGGCAAAATGACTCTGCAGCCTTTGTGTCAGCTGTCTCATTGGAGTGTCAGGATCATACCCCAATCCGTATGAAGACTTGTTTATGCGACGGTGGAGTTTCCAATCTTCCAGCTGACTTTTGGTCAGGGTGGGTTCCAATGGTGTGAGAATACCACGGCCACCTCCCAAACCAATTGGATTTTGAGCGTCATAGCCCATTTTCTTCATGATAGCTTGTGCCATTGGACTATACAAGGATAGTTGAGGCATACCTTCATTTTGGAAAGGCTCAAGCAGGCAATTTGATGAAGAAGCGTCCGATCTATGGAAGAAGATTGGTTTATCTTCTGCCGACGTTTTCGGAACGACGAAGGTAGTAGACGCAGGATCTTCTACGTCAGCAGTGGTCTCCAATGAGTGAGAGCAGGCCGAACTTGCTGAGTATCAGCTTGGCTTGACGATGTATCGTCTTCAGTCTCTGAATCCGAATCCGTGTCTTGTATGATAAACACGAAGGAGACAATAGACTTGCCCCCTGTCTTTTGCTTTGTCTTATTTGCTTTAGTAGTGATTACCAAAGGTTTGGAAGATTTGAAGGAGATGACGAAGGGAGACCGATTGCTCTCTTTGAGTTTGCCGGAAGGTTTGTTTTCTTCCGATGATTGCTGAGGAGCCTTACCTTTATCTTTTTGGAGATTGCCGGCAAAGGATGCTATTTCCTCCTCCTTTTCTTCTTTTTCATCCTTGTACATCTGAGAGTCTGCAAAATGGACTTCTTTGCCTTTGAAGGGCTTTTTGTCTGCAAACACTCGATGTATCAAGCCGTCGTCGCCAACAAACTTGATGCACTGATGTAGAGTCGAAGGAACGACACCGTTCTCGTGTATCCAAGGGCGTCGAAGAAGGATGTTGTAACATGAAGGGGTTTTTATTGCATATACGGTGACCTCAGAGATAAGATCACCGATTTGCAACCTGAACCAGATTTTGCTAATGGGCCTTTGAGCACTCCCATCGTATCCAAAGATGGACACAGATGTGTGGCTTAGTTTGCTAGGTGGGATACCTAGCTCTTCGAGTGCCGAAGTAGAGATGAGGTTGAGTGCAGAACCCGGGTCGATCTGGACTCTGTGTATCGGCATCTCTTTGATGTACCCTGTGAAGTATAAGGGTCAGTTGTGCTTCATCTCGCCCAGTAGGAGGTCTTCCTTATTGAAGGCGATGGTAGCACTTGCGGCCTTTTGGACCGAGAGGCATTTAGTGCAAGGTCCTCCAGCTTCTTTCTTTTCTCCCTTTGAGGAGGTTTTTGATTTTGTGACCCTATAGTCCATTTCAATTTGCAGGACTTGCGAGGCATGTTTGTCGACATCCAGATTCAGCCTTTGCAGTTCTGAAATGAGACTATCACGAGTTTGTGGTGACATTCGTAACAAGTCTAGGATGTGCAGTCGTTCAGGTATGCGTTTGAAGTGCTCGATCAAGTCATACTTGAAAGCCTTCTTTAGGCATGCATTTTCATTATCACCGCCGCTTGGGGCATTTACAGCTTGTTTTCCTGAAGGATTTACGTAAGAAGAAGAAGAAGGTTGGTTGTAGTTTTTGTGGTAATCCCGGCCAGAGCGGGTAGCTTTCCCAACTTCAAAAGCTTCTAGAGGTGGTTCTTCTTTCGGAAGACTCCTTTCGGGCTCAAGGGGCTGATCTTCCCCATTTGCTGAAAACGCCTTTGCAGCAGCATTGCCGTCTTCAGTTATTGCGTTGCATGGAGCATTTTCCGGGAACAAAACCTGAACAGCTTCCAACAACTTTTCTTCTTTGTCCAGTATTTCATCGGTCCAAACATCTCCTATGAGGTTGGGTACCTGGGACCAATTGACTGGGTTTTCTTTGAAGACTTCACAGCCAGAGCTTCTTCCTGGTGATCAGTCGGAAGAGGCTTAAATTCCGATGTCACCGTTTCAGGAGACGATGGCTGAGAAGGTGCTATCTCAGTGGAAGTCACCCGAGAATATGTAGCTCCAGAAGATATGCTACCAGATGCATTTTGAGAGTCCGTGGCCTCAGCAGATGGAGCTTTAAAGGCACTATCATCCTGAACTATCATATTACAGGCAACTTTGATAGAAGATGCCTCCATAATGGACCGTTGGGAATCAGACACATCCTCCGATGTAAGCGGATCATCAATCCAGCAACTTTCTTCATTTTCCGGAGTCACTAGAGGAGATGCTCATAGATTTTCCGGGACTTCCGGTTCTAGATTTTGATGAAGTTGGTTGATGCGATCCTGCTCCTCTTCTATGGCTAGACGCTGCAAGATTCTCGCATATTCTTTAAGTTCGGGCATAGGAGCCAAATCTTCTTCTTCGTCTGCCCCTTGTGGTTCGACCTGGTTAGGATCCACTAGAGCATTTGTTTGTGCTGTGTTAATAGCATTTTGGGCAGCCTCTTGGTCTTCATCATCATCAGACCAGGATCCTTGTGGCTGGAAGGGGTTATACAAGATTACTGGCATAAGGTGGGATTCCGGGATCCATTCTTCGTCGGAGAGCTATTCTCTGGTTTCAAGGGATTCCTCCCACTCATCGGTGTCACTGGCAGTGTCACTGGACTCGTATCCATTCATGGAGAATCCAACTACCGAGTTACAAGAGTGTGATGCCCCCTGCGTACTCTCATCTCTGAGCCGTGGTGGCATGAAATCACTGAGAGTGAATTTTCTTATCACTCTTGGAACTTTGGGGAGAAACCCCTCCGTTGCCCCCAGTGAAGCGGTAGAGGAGGTTTCTGCTTTTTCAGGGACCTCTTGTTTTGTTTGAGCCTTCTCCTGCTGTTTAAGCTTGCGGAGTTGTCTCTTGGCTTACCT
The DNA here is from genome assembly GCA_029852735.1 of Persea americana. Taxonomy (NCBI): domain Eukaryota; kingdom Viridiplantae; phylum Streptophyta; class Magnoliopsida; order Laurales; family Lauraceae; genus Persea; species Persea americana. The sequence goes on along the minus strand of CM056818.1, from coordinate 26,342,989 downwards.
TCGCTGTTAAGCGGTCGGTTTTGTTTTGACGATCTCCCAATTTTCATCTTCCAGGAGATCGGGATGTACCCATATGGGCTGTCTCTCTGGTGTTGGGTAAGGCACCAGCTCTTGGGACGTTTGGGTCATTTTTATCACCTTGAAGGAAGTACTGACTTTTTCCTTTGATGATTTGGATGTTTGTCCATATGACACCATGTTAACAGAGGCAGACCCATAGTTTTTGTCAAAGGTGATGACTCCGTTTTTCCACATCTTGTTGATCTTCTCTCTCACAACGAAACATTGGTTGAGAGGATTCGAGACCATTTGGTGGTATGGATAATATCAGGGATCGTTGGTTTTGCCAACATCTCCCGGTCTTTTGGGGTCAGGCAAGGTGAGTTTCCCATTTGCTAAGAGAGCCCCAAATATTTCCTCAACATCTTCATTGAACGGGTATTTCTTTTCTACTCGTTCTTTGAAGGCGTCAGAGAGTTCAAGTCTCTTACCTGCAGCTTTATTTTCAGCTTTCTTTGGTGGCTGAGGAGCTGGCTTGGTTTGCACATTGAGAACCTCCTTTTTCTTTGGCTTGGAGGTCGGAATGGCGGTCTGCTCCTTCTTTGATGACTTTTGACTGTTGAGGTCTTTGATCACCGTTTCAGCCTCCATAGACGCTTCTAGGAGTTCTCCCAAGTTTTTTGATTTGTTGCCGAAAATCATGGAGCGGATCCTTGCTCTCATGTTGTTTCGGCAAATGTTGACTAGCAACGCCTGTGGCAACACATCTGAGCATTTGTATGCCATTGCTTTCCACTTGTGAATGAAGTCGTATGTTGACTCATTCTCTCCCTGTTTAAGGCTGCAGAGCTGAGCCATAGTAACAGGATGATCCTCACCTTTGAAGTGGGTCAGGAAACGTGTCTCTAGCATGGTCCAATTTTGAATGGAGTCCTCTGGCAGAGTGGAATACCAATCAAAGGCCGTACCTTTTAGGGTACTTGCAAAGAGCCGGATCTTGAGAGCATCTTGATCCACAATCGTTCCTGTCAAGATCTTGAAGTGGATGACATGCCGTCTGGCCGAACCTTTCCCCGTATATGTTTGGAGAAGAGGTTGTTTGAACTTTGGGTGAAACGGGACTGAGTCCATCCATAAGGGATATGGTGGCTTGATCCCATGCTCCTTCAATGTATCCTCTTCTTTCGCTTTGGCGAGGATATTGTCCACGTCCTTTTTAGTAAGGGTGCGTGACTCATCTTCTCCACCATTTGCCTCATCTTGTGGAGGAACTTCCTCATTATTTGGTGGACGCTGGAGAGTGAGAATGAGGTTTTCCATCAGAACCTCTATTCTCTGCTGTCCTTACTCTAGCTGCTGAATGCGTAGAGCCATGTCGTCATGTGGTGGAGGTTTCTCAGAGTTTGTGACCAAGACATTTATCCTTCGTGAGTCGAAAGAGGATACCGTCTTAGTGACTGAGTTAGAGCTCATTCTTTTAGATGAAGAGCCCGAGGAATGATCACTCCGATGTCCCTGGCTTGAAGGAGTGGGAGAGTCTTCCTGATGTCTTCTCGTCTAGGAGACGCTGCGAGTCACCAGTCATCTGACATGTATTTTCGTCGCTGACTTCTAGCGTCTTTTGGTTTTGCCAACCATGTGGACAGCAGCAACTTGGTCGGGTCTTTCTTTTTCGACCCATTTTTGGGAGATTTGAAGCGCAGAATGCTGGGTTCTTTGCTTCTCTAATCTCTTTTGTCGATATGCCGCGCGGCGACGTATGCGACGAGCAATTTGAGCTTCGGTTAGCTCGGGCTATGCTCCCGCAATGAAGGACGTGGTCCCTCATGCGCAGCAACCGAGCTTGTCTTCCTTGAAGACTGGCATGGACTGGAGTTAGACGCGGTCCTTATCCTGTCGCAGCGAAGCTTTAAATTTTGGAAGCTCGTCCCCTGTTGAGATGAAGGGTCGAGTTGCAGGAGAGCAGGCCCTGGCAAGTTCTTGTCGAGGCCTTGTGATGCACGACTTGATTTTGGGCTTGTATGAGCAAGCCGGCTCGTGCTGAGTAGTTTTTGTAGTTCGGTGGAGGGTAGGTTTCTCTCCTTTGATGTAAGCAAGAGGATAAAACCGGTTCTCCTTGAGAGGAGCCAGGTATGCTGGCTTTGCAGATGTCCGGGACCTTCTTTGTTTTGGTGAAGATCGCGGGGACACAGTCTTGGGACAGACTTGGTTTTTTGTAGGTTGAGGCCTCATGGGATTGCCACGAGCCTCAGGTTTCTTGGCGACCGCCTTTGGTGTCGGGGCAGCAACACGTTTAGGTGCGATCTTCTGCTTCTTAGCAGGCGTCGTCTCTTCTGCGGGTAGTGGGAATGGTCCTAGTGACCCGAAGACGATGGTCCGGGGAGTGGAGGTCGACCCAGTGTTTTGGGAGTTGCCGAGGGAGGTGATGCTTCGGCAGCTGACGGGGCGCTTAAAAGTGCCCTTGCTTTGCTTCTCTTGAAGCATGACTTGGTACTTGTTCTCATCGTAGGTGATGGTCAACGAAGCTGCCATTGTTAGTTTTGAAAAACTTTTCTGAAACAAGACCACATCCATTAGTAATCACAAGAATATGGTGATCATAAATTGGCTATACTATAGTTTTGTCTTTTCAAATCGCTCAGGGGCATGGCCCGTTCTGAGTGTAATGAAGATGGCAAAAAGCCATAGATGATACAATTGTTCTAAACGCAAGTATGGCCGGCTCGAAATGAGCATTCCAGGGACTGCTAGAAGCAATTGTAAACCTTAATTCAAATTACCGAGAAGCGAAGCTCACTCGAGGTAAAATGATACAAGGTTAGAGATACAAATGTGTCGATCGCGAATACAGTAAACCCGAAAGGGCGTACTAGCACCGCTAGACACCAATGTTGTAAATCGCATCCTTGAAGGACACGAGATGGGATTTTTTGAAAAGTCAAGATTGAATTCATAAAAGAGGGCAAATGGTATTCTAATCCGAATACAGGTTCAAACATTTCTGCGAGCCTAAATCCGAAAAGGAAAGAACCAAAATCCCTCCAATTTGAATACAATAGTGACAGAAGTTTTTTTTTTTTAATTATTATTTATTTTTTTTTAAGAGTGCACATAGGTCTTCCAATTCTGTCTTATGAAACCTTAGTGGATAGATTAGCCCTCCTGTAAGGGTAGGGTTACTTAATGAACCCGTTTGAAGGACCCTTACCTCGAACAGTCTAGCTGCCTCCACACTCTGGACAAGCAGGCTTTTATTAGATCCACTTTGGTCAAAGAACGCAATTGGTGCAACCTTAATGCTTTTTCTTTTTTTTTTTTGAAAGATCTCCAATAGACCCATCAAAGAGATGGAAATGGCCCCTCCCAATCCGAATGTTGGCTCAAACATTTCTGCGAGCCATTGTACGGAAAGGAAAGAACCAAAGTTTCTCTAATTTGAATCCAAAAGAGTGAAATTTGAAAAGTAGTTTTTTTTTTTTTTAACCTTTTTTTTTTTGAAAGATCTTCGATGGACCCATCAAAGAGAGGAAAATGGCCCCTCCCAATCCGAACGTTGGCTCAAACATTTCTGCAAGCCATTATACGAAAAGGAAAAGACCAAAGTTGTCTCCAATTTGAATCCAAAAGAAAGGAATTTGAAAAAGTTTTTTTTTTTTTTTTAACTTTTTTTTTTTAAAGATCTCTAATGGACCCATCTAAGAGAGGAAAATGGCCCATCCCAATCCGAACATTGGCTCAAACATTTCTGCGAGCCATTGTACGAAAAGGAAAGAACTAAAGTTTCTCTAATTTGAACCCAAAAGAGAGAAAACCTTTTTTTTTTTTTTTGTTGAGAAAAGAAAGAATGGAAACAACTTCAAAGAAAGAAGTTTCCAAAGAATCCCATCTCATGTTTTTTTTTTTTTAGATACAAGATCCAACATAGGCCACCAACTAGAAAGGAGCCAAGGATTCTAAGCATCGTGTTCTCAATTGAACAAGTCCCACCGGGTGTGCCAACTTGATGGACCCGTCTTTTTCTATCTCTTCCTTCCTCCGTCCCGGGTCCGCCGGGGTGCGGCGGGATGAAGAAAAAAAGAGGCGAGCATCAACATTTTTTTTTCTTTTGTACGGGTATGCCAGATTTTCTATTCTACTTGGAATTTGAAATGGTGATCCGGAGACTCACTTTCACAAGTAGAAAGGAAATCAAACTTTTTTTCTAACTTTCCATTGCATACATATTTAAAGAAAGAGACAAGGTTTTAAAATGTCGTGAGAGGCGATTTTGTTTAGTTTGCCATGAAAGGCAGTTTTGTGCCGTAGAAGGCGATTTTGCCATGGAAGGCGATTTACAAATCTTATCAATGATGAAAGACAAGAATTGTGATTTTTGCCTCTTTTAAAAATATAAAATACAATAGAAAGGGAAAAAAGAGGGATCTGACTTCCCAAGCGATTGTATGGACTCGTTCAGATCGATGGTCGCGAGTCATGTATGGACTCCGCCATCATCCTTCAGATGAGAACACTTAATGCTTTGATTCACTTGGCTTGGCTTGGACCTCAGATTTTTAGAAGATAAAGACCAAGAGAAGGTCCTATATCCAATAAAAAAACGAGTAGACAGGCTGAAGAGCCACATCTAGCCATGTTGGGTAAAAGGAGGGGGGATCTTAGGGGGGTGGCCCCCCCAAGGGACTTTGATCACCTTGTGGTGTTTTCTTGCAGAAGAGTTTCTTCAGAGTAGCTGAGCTTCTTTGCGCAAAGATTTCTCCGAGAGTTTTCAGCAATTTTTCGAGGATTTTTCAGGACGATTTTCCGGCGATTTTTCAGGATCCTTCAGATGATTTTTTCGGACCCTTTCCCTTTGGAATGACCACCTATTTATAGGCTTTTGGTGGCCATTAGGAAGGTTTTATGGGCATTAATGACATTAATGTTCCATGATGGGAGGAGTTACAAGATTTAATTTCATAATTTTGTAACTCCTTTTTCTTAGATTTTGATTGGTCGATGGAGAATAATGGGCATTTAATCTCCATGATGATGGGAGTTTCATAATTAATTACCATGATTAATCTCCATAATGATAGGAGTTACATTGTTAATTGTCATGATTAATTGGACTTGTAACTCCCATCTCTTGGCTTCTGATTGGGCCGTTCAAAATAATGAGTTAATGACCCTAATAAATTGCCATAAAAGAGTCATTTAACTTCACTAATTGGCCGCCGAGTCGCTTGAAGAGTCGAGGGCCGCGCTGCGTCTTTTGGAATTCTTCTTGCGATGATCATCGATGGATCCATACGTTGCTTGATGTCGGATGACGATGAAAATTCAGACATTGGTTGCCACCAATGGACCGGCAACATCTGTCCAGTCGATTTCTTGATCCGTCGAGCAGAAAGTGTGCTTTCTTGGTCGGCCAGTTGGCAATTTCGGAGTGTCCGATGATTATCAAATGATTTCGATGGCGGATCCGTGATGTTGACGAAGATCGACGGATATCATGCCTCAAAAATCAAATTTTAAGAAAATCACAGGGGCCAAACATCGCGAAACGAGAAAAAGAACGGAAAAACGACACTTTTGGCGGAAATCTGGCTACCCGGATCTCCAAGGTCGCCGGCGACCATGCACCCATGGTCGCCGACGACCATGGGGCTGGCGACCTTGGACTTTGGTCCACTTTCCGGTCGCCTTCCGATCGCCGTTTCTTGATCGTTTCTCGGGCTTTTTCGCTTCTGCTTTCTCCTGTATTTTTCTTTGACATTTCTCCTCATTTATTGGCTTAATTCCTCTGAAGAAAACCTGCCGAAAGGCTGTGTAAATCAGAGCACAAAGTTTCCTATTTTTGGAAAAACCGAAGACTCCGTAGCCGATTTTCCGCCAAGAGTTGAAACTAGGTCAAACGATGTCGGAATGATCTGAAATTTGAGGAGAAGTTTCTTGGGCATTAGATAGGACCAACCATGGGATTTTATTTGATTTTTAAAGCCGTTTGGGGTCCTGTCGATGCTTGACTTGATTTCACCGTGCGGAAGATGTCGAGCTTTAATGTACGGTCATCCGATGTCCAATTGACCTGAAATTTGACAGGGATCCTATTGGAGTCATTTTGAGATGACCCATTACCTCCGATTTGGGTGCCATGGTCCCGGGGAGCTTCGTCGCCGGTAGGCTTGATTTTGCTTCGGAGCATCAAAACCGGGTCAAACGTTGTCGGAATGACCTGAAATTTGACGTGCAGCCCTTTGGAAGCATGCAGAAGCTACTCATGTGTTTCGTTTGATGAGTGGTGGCATCAGAGGTTCTCGCCGCTGGGAGGCTTGATTTCGCCGTTCGAGAGTTGATGGAGGGTCAAACGGTGTTGGTTTAACTTGAAATTCGACATGTAGCCTTTTGGAGGTATTTTGAGACCATCCATAAGCTCTGATCGAAGATTTGATGTATTTGACACTGTCGCCGCCGGGAGCTCCCGCTCAGCTGTTGGAGGATTGAAGTTAGGCCAAATGGTGTCGAAATGGCCCGAAACTTCATGTGTACCCTTCTTTTGGCTACTTTGAAAGATCTTGTAGTTTCTGTTTGGTTTTGTCAAGATCTGATGCTTGAAGCAGCTTTGCCTGTTTGTAGTAGGATGCGGCTCCATATAGGTTTTGATGTTGATGAGGCAAAGTGACATTTTTGTGTCAACAGCTGCAAGCAAATATTATGATGAGGGGGAGCTCATCTAATGTGCTAAGCAAGGGCAAAGGCATTGCGGGGGCCATGCTTAAGGCATTTAGCACCCGAGAACGGGATGTTGATGTAGAAATTATCTCTACTAAAAGAGCAGGTCCTCCCCCTATTGATCCTCTAGCACATAAAAAGGAGGGAGCTAAACAACCAAAAATATCGAGTGTTGTGAAAGGGGTAATGAAGGCTACAAGAGATAGGTTAGCCAAAGCTACAGCAAAATAGCTAATTCATAAGAACATACCACCTACAGCAGTAGATTCCCCATATTTCCAAATTATTTTTTATATTGCCGCCGAAGCTGGGCGAGGTATACAGGCGCCCTCCGTATATGATGTGGGCACTAAATACCTTGAAGAAGAATATATAGAAATAAAGGCTTGGGTGGAAAAGTTTAAGCCCATGTGGCAATAGAATGGTGTTACCATCATGTGTGACGGGTGGACCAGCGGCACCCAAACACAATTAATAAACTTTTTGGTGTATTCAGTCGCTGGGACCGTCTTTGTGAAGTCCGTTGATGCAATTGAACATAGACAGACAGCCCAATATATATACACTCTTATGGATAGAGTTGTAGAGAGTGTGGGAGAGGAGCACATTGTACAGATTGTTACAAACAATGGCGCCAATTTCAAGGCAGCAGGTAAGTTGTTAATGGACAGGAGGACCCATTTATTCTGGACCCCATGTGCAGCACACTGCATAGATCTCATCTTGGAAGAGATTGGAAAGAAGACAAAAGTTGTTTCATTGATCAAGGCATGTAGAGGAATTACAAGATTTATATATGATCATTCATGGGTGTTAAGCTTGATGAAAAGATACACAAATAACCATGCCTTGGTGCGTCCAGGATTAACTCAGTTTGCAACCCATTTTCTGGCTATGGAAAGCCTTATAACGTTTAGAACGAAGCTGATTCAGATGTTTGCATCAGAAGAATGGCTTCTTTCGAAATGGGGCAATGCAACTAGTGGTTCAGGGTTTGAAGTCCCAAACCTGATGAGGGACAATAAATGTTGGAAGAAAGTGAGGAAGATATTAAAGGTTTTTGAGCCTTTAGTTAAAGTGTTAAGGCTTGTAGATGGTGATGACAAGCCAACAATGGGCTTTATATATGAGGCAGTGGATTGGGCAAAGCAAGCCATTATGGAATATGTTAAATATCACGAGAAGTATATAAAAATTATTGATGCCCGTTGAACAATCAGCTACACCATCCATTGCATGCTACATGTAATTAATAAATATCTCTGATACTTTTTTGTTTTCCTAACTAATGTATTTATTATCTTGTTTGCTCACAGTACATTCTACATATTTTTAATGTAGGTTATTTTTTTGAATCCCGAATTCTATTACCGCAATACTGAATTACACACCGAAGCAATAGATATGGACTTACGGGGAAGGATTACGGGAGGTATTGAAGAGATTGTCAAACCTAGATGATCAAATTGATGCCGCACAAGAGGTGAGTGGGTGGTTACTTAAGAGAATTTAATTATGCTGCCAAGTGCCAATTGCCATACATGTAGTAGGGGTTTACTGATTTATTCCTAATTTTCACATTGTAGATATCTATATATACACAAAGGGGAGGAACTTTTGCTGACCCCCTTGTGAAACGATCGATTGAAAGGATGCCACCTGGTATGACTATGAACAAAAGACCCCACCCAATAGTCTTGATCTATTTATCTTAATTGATTAGAAGGACTTGAGGGTTACGAATATCTAATTTTCTTTATTTATTTTTTGCATTTCAGCTGATTAGTGGATGAATTATGGAGAGAGTGCTCCACATCTAAGGAAAGCGATTGTTCACATCCTTAGTCAAACTACAACATCTTCTAACTATGAGAGAAATTGGAGCACTTTCTCTTTGATCCACATGAAGGCCAGGAATCGACTTACCATGCACAAACTCAACAAGCTTGTATACTGTCATTACAATCTGAAGTTAAGAAACATAACTAGGGAGAGAAGGTCAAGGGATGATCCTGCTTATTGTCCTATTAATTTGGATCACATATTCAGAGATGACGATCCCTTACTCCCATTGCTAGCCGAGATAGAGGATCCACTGCTAGATTTGGATTCGGTTCAAGGAACGGTTCAAGAGTTGATAGATGAGGATATGGGTAAGGCACTTGTAGAAGGTCAGCGACCTCAAGGAGAAGGTACTAGTAGGACTAGGAGGAGTGGGAAAGAACCTGTTCATATTGGATCTTCTGTGAAAGCTAGTTCCACCACCATCTCTTCGAGTAGCCATGGTGGAACTAGAGGAGATGGAGGAGACAGTGGGACAGGTGGTACTAGTGAATACTATCAACATGATGAAGACAATGTCGTTTCTGTAGAGGAAGTACATGAGTTACCTCCATCTGAAAGATTTGATCCAAGCCGTGGTTATCAACAGCGCCGAAGAGACTGACCACCTGGGGCTGGAGGTAGTAGTGAGCAAGGAAATATGGGTGGAGAGGTTGGTGGGCAACAAGTGACATCATGGACTGATTCGTGGGACCCTAGGTACAGTGGACAAGGACTCTCACAATATTTTCCATATGGTCAAGTGCAACAAAGAGAAGAAGAGTCTCTAACTTCAAGGTCCTACTCATATGGATATGGTGACTATGGTGAAATGCAAAGAAATTCACCTCCACCTCCTCTAAGTTCCTATGATGCGGCTGCCTTGTTTGGATTTGTGGATCCCAATTCTCATCAATATCAAATTCAGTATGGTGCCAATAGAAATGATAACAATGATGAGGATGAAGATAACCATGGCACCTTGAATCTTGGTAGACATTCCTTTTGGTGGTGATTAAGGTATTCCTATTTCCTTCACTAACTCTATAGTCTCTACTCTTTGTCATTTCTAAATTGGTGTTGATTCTTGAATGTTGATTGTGGATCACTTCATAGTTCATTCACTTGATTGAATTTGAACCTTGAATATTGAAGTATTGAATTATTGATATTTGATTGTTCAATGTTCACTAATGACCTAACTCTTAAGTCTTATGACTTTATTTCATGTTCTAGTTTTTTTATATGAGCTTTTCATTACTTTCTAAGTTAGCATGACTAAGAAACATGAATAAATGCGAAAAAACTAAACATTACTATTATTTTCTATTTATATAGCAATACAGGAACTCATATATTAAGAGCACCGATACGCCCCCTTTTCTTTCTTATTTTTGCAAAAGAACCACATTTTCTTTCATTTTACAATTTTCTGGATTTTTTGAAAATTTTTCAGATTTTTTGAGCAATTTTTTTCAAATCGCACCGCTACGCCGCTACGTATCCCCGCTAAGCTATGTATCGTCCGCTTCATAGCGGTTTGGCGGCGGGCCTAGCTACCGCTATTTTCATCCTTGTTCCCCAGATATCCCCCACCGAAGGACTGAAGTTATCTTGTGTCGCTTCACGCTTCAACGACTTCACACCGTTGATTGTAACAGACTCAATCCCGCGCTTGACTCCTCAGATCTTCTCGCAAGAAGATAATTTTCTACAAAGGATGCAGAAGATACTGGCTCTAGAGAACTTGGCAGCACAACTTCTGAATAAATCTCTAGAGAAGAATTATCTCAATTAAATCTCTAATTCAGAACTTGAGAGGTGAGGGTTTATCTTTAGAATAGCCCTTGAGTCCTTTAAATAGCCTTGGATTTGTGCTTCAAGTGTTATAATATGATTAGGAATCAGCAACACAAACTTGAGACAAATCAAGAGAAAAAACTGGGCAAGCTTCTAATTTTGCGCCTAAGTTTGCTAGAGCGACCAGGGAGTCCGCTCAAGCCGATAAGCAACTGTATTTGAATTTTAGACCATGGCTCGAGCGATCACAAAAGGTGGGTCGAGCGAAACAGCTTCTATCTGGGGTTCGTTCGAGCGAATGCACTGGTCGCTCGAGCGGACCACAGTCTGTATATCCAAACTTTCAGCGATTTTTCTCCCAACTTTCTTCTTTTAATTCGTCCAGTCTTCTATCTTTAGAGTCCTTTTCTAAATATGAAATACAACTCAATGGACCCCTAGAGTTTTGTCCAACCCATGAATTTAGCCAACACACAAAATTCTAACAATCTCCCCCTTTGGCAATTCAAGGACAAAACTCCCTACGACAATACAATTTGATCTACTCAAAATAAAACCCAAAATACATTGAATTAAAAAAAATGGCAATAAGCAAATGTAGATCTGCATTGTCTCTGACTTCCTGTACTCCCCCTTGATTAGTCACCCTTAATTGAAAGTTTAGGGTACGAGAGATTTCTAGATCGGTCCACTCAATTAATCAGCCCAAAAGTGTACAAAAATAATAAATATGCAGCGGAAATAAAATCACAAGCACACACCACAGGGACACCGGATTTTTACGTGGAAAACCCTAACCGGGTGAAAAACCATGGATCTAAACTAGATCTAATCAAGCACTATGAATCTCGCAATTACAAGACACTCAGATTTCTTCCCCAGGTATCCCCTACCTAAGGACTGAAGTTATCTTGTGTCGCTTCACGCTTCAACGACTTCACACTGTTGATTGCAACAGACTCAATCCCGCGCTTGACTCCTCAGATCTTCTCGCAAGAAGATAATTTTCTACAAAGGATGCAGAAGATACTGGCTCTAGAGAACTTGGCAGCACAACTTCTGAATAAATCTCTAGAGAGGAATTATCTCAATTAAATCTCTAATTCAGAACTTGAGAGGTGAGGGTTTATCTTTAGAATAGCCCTTGAGTCCTTTAAATAGCCTTGGATTTGTGCCTCAAGTGTTATAATATGATTAGGAATCAGCAACACAAACTTGAGACAAATCAGGAGAAAAAATTGGGCAAGCTTCTAATTTTGCGCCCAGGTTCGCTAGAGCGACCAGGGAGTCCGCTCGAGCCGATAAGCCACTATATTTGAATTTCAGACCATGGCTCAAGCGATCACAAAAGGTGGGTCGAGTGAAACAGCTTCTGTCTGGGGTTCGCTCTAGCGAATGCACTGGTCACTCGACCGGACTACAATCTGTAGATCCGAACTTACAGCGATTTTTCTCCCAAGTTTCTTCTTCTATTTCGTCCAGTCTTCTATCTTCAGAGTCCTTTTCTAAATATGAAATACTACTCAATTGATCCCTAGAGTTTTGTCTAACCCATGAATTTAGCCAACACACAAAATTCTAACAAACCCCATCACAGCGGGCCATAAAATTACAGAGCTAAAGGACAGCTCTAAGGTTGAGTTCAGTTGTTCTGCGACGAGCTTCACCGTTACCTTACAGCTAGCCATGTTTGTTCTGCGGTGAGCTCTACGGATCGCCCTGAAGCTCACTCTAGAACAAAATGGAGAATTTTTCATTTCTGGAAAATCTAGCGATTGCTTCCCACTGTGAGCTCTACGAATCGCTCTGTAGCTCACCGATGGCTCGCGGGCCCACAAAATTCTGAAGATGAACTTGAAATGACTTGTTTCAAGTGGAGTTCCTTCTCCATTACATCCCAAGCTTCAGAAGTAGGCTCATTACATAATATAGGAGTCTCCAACACTCCGTTTAACTACAAGTGCTAGGGCATTCACAAAACCCCAAATCCATTCCCCATTGTACCCATAAACACATACAATGAGCTTGAAATGGGTTACTAAACATGAAGTAACATGTGAATTAATAGTCAAGGCATGCATGTCTGATATTATAAGTGTTTAACTTGCCTTCTAGGGGTGCTTGACACAAATTCCATGTTATCCAAGATCTACACACTACATCCAAGCTTAAAGATCAAAACCCCCAATTCTCCAGCTCAAAGAGAAACCCTACAACGGTGAATGAGTAGAATAGAGTGGATTGAGCTTGTGTGCGATGAAATTGGGTTTATCTAGCTGATTCGAAGTAAGAGGAAGTGCTTGGAAGATATTAGCTTACCAAGAGGACAAATGGAAATGAAGGAAGCCTGCCGAAGATGAAGTTGAGGAAGAAGATGACCTTGGAGCTTAGAAATCCAACATGAAAAGCTTCTCTAGCTTAATTGGAGGCAGAAAAGTGAAGAACAAGATGAAGAAGAGAGGAGCACCAGCTGAGGAAAGGGAAATGAGGATCGGTTACTATGGTTTTGGCTCTTATTTGAGTGAAGTTTCTGAAATTGCAAAATGATCCTTGGCTTTATTAGGTTATGGGTCTTAATAATTGGGTTGGAAATGGGTCTTGGTGACTTCAAATGGGTTGGTTCATAAAACAGAAGTTGCTCTATAATGAAATGTCCACCCCGCCCCCCCGCCCCCAAAAAAAAAAACAAACCCAAAATCGTCATATTTCTGAAATTACGAATAACCCCCTATTTATTCCCAAATTATAAAAAGGTCCTTCTATGTACCTAGTTTGGTTCATTACCCCTCCAATCTACCTAACCACAACATTAACACACAAAACAATTTAATTAGCATCTAATCATCAATGATTAGGTTCTAATCATGGTTAAGAAGGGCCAAGGTCTCACACTAGCATTCAACTTAATAGCTATTACTTTGGATGTTTGATGTGGCAAAGTACATGAAACCCTAAATCCTAGAGGGATGAGGTCCAAAGACCATATATCCAAGGCCGGCCAAGGGGGTAATCCCCACACAACCATCAACTGCACTACTTGGCTACTTGGTCCAAATAAGCATTCTTCTTAGTAGTGTGGATCTTCCCCGATCCTGAATCAAGGGCCTTTGAGTTGTTTCCCACGTCTCCAACATCTTGAGTTCAAGATCTAGAGTCCTAAGGTCACAATGTACAGCAAGTAGCACTACTTGGCTACTTGGTCCAGATAAGCATCTTCTTAGTAGTGTGGATCTTCCCCATTCCTGAATCAAGGGCCTTTGAGTTGTTTCCCACATCTCCAACATCTTGAGTTCAAGATCTAGAGTCTCAAGGTCGTAATGTATATAACAAGTACTTCAATAGGATTGTTTATGTCTACTTACCTCTACTAATATATTTTCCATTAGTGCTTTGTTTGATGACGGTTTCAATTAGGTCTTTGTCTTCCTCTCCTCTTCTAGTTCTTCAATCCACAGAGCCTAATTCTAGGTCTTAGAATTTGATTGAGGGTTGTGAGAGGGGGGAGAGGGCATTGAAAGGAGCAGTAGAGAAGAGGACGCGTGATGGAGAAGAGAGTAAGAAAAAGAGGGTCGAGCATTGTAGAGTTGTGATTACAATCCAGTGTAGGCATGTTGTGAATGCACTCATAGTGGTGATTTGTGAAATGCACACGTGTAGTGCACATTAAAATGAAGGTTGGTGCTGGACTTTGCAATTTGGATCTAGTCGCAAAGCTTAAACCAAATGTTTTGGTCTCAGGGCCCAGGATTGAAAACACAATGGACCTAAATACTGTGAAAATAGATCTAGATATTATATGAAACCATACTACAATGCAGTACGATATTTTTTGTATGTTTTATATTCATTACCATGGGGTCAACATAATCTGGCTAGTCTAGCTTGAATCCTAGTATTGAGACCCATACATAGGCCCGGAACCGACTATATCAAATTGGGGCAGAGGCAGCTGGAGCCTAGACTTACGCAGCCCTATGTTCTATAATTTCTCCACGACAATATCAACCTTACGCACTAGGGCACGCCAGTCAGTCGTGTAGGAGACTCATAGATGAAACTCGCCCTTGGACAGTCTTGTCTTTTAACCAATTATCTGATGGTTAGATTCTTTTAATCAAAGTTATACTCTGCCTGGAGTGGGGCTTACAAGATTCATGGCTTGTCAAAGATGTATATGAGTGGAATAATAAAGTAAAGAGGGATGTTATGGTTTATTAGGGTCATCAAGACCTCACTGCCATTCCTTAAAATATAAAGAAAAGAGAAAAGTGAGAAAGAAAGCTTACAATAAGACCTCACTTGCATACTTCATGGCCCAAGTATATACATTCAGCTCGTATGGAAGCTCGTCAAAATCTGAACAACTCTGTCAGAATCCTTAAAACCTCTTCAGATTCAACGTATTCGTTGGTATAAATTTTCATTGTCCCAAGCACAGGGGCATTGGAGAGCATGTATCTTATGAATTCCAAATTGAACAACGTGGTGAGGCCAATAATCTCCAGAGTCTGGAGGCGAGTCAACGAAAAATCAAACTATGCTTCTGCACCCCAGAACTCAGCCTCTTTTCTAGATAGTTCATCATCCGCTCCTCCAAATAACCAATACTAGATTAAATAAAAAATTCAGAACCAAGAAATCATGTAATGAACATTTTTAGACCATAACAAGATCAGAATCCATCATTACTACGCATGAGATGCAACTCACATCGATTTTAAGTTCTTTCAAGTTTGGCGAGCTTCTCAATATGCATAGGGTGGCCAAAAGCTCCTTTGGATTCAAGTTCGCGTCAATGTTAAGATACTTCAAGTGCTCACATGGAGCAGAAAGCTTCTCTGGTACATTGCCAATACATAAAAGCTTGCAAAAAGAGAATAGAATGAAAAGATTCTATGAGGGGCAATGCACTACAAAACTTTGTTTCGAAACTTCCCAAAGTGTCTCATGCATCCTACATGATCAATGTGTTTAAGTAATATAAAAAATAAATGCATTCCAGTTAACCGATAGGTCTTTTAGCCAAACCAACTCAATTTCAAACTCTGCAAGGGCCACCAAGGGCCCTGTGGCCCACAAGTGTTTTCGATTCTCCATGATGGTAATGGTAGACCTCGGGTTCCTAGATCACCCCCACTTTATCAACTTTATGTGATAATTTATTGCCTACCATCATGAGGTTCCAAAATGGGCAGTTCTGCCAAAACTAGTGGAACTGTTAAGTTTGCAAGCTCTTGATGTTTTTTTTTTTTTTTTTTTTTTTTTTTTTTTGTTTGCAAGCTCTTGATGGTTTATTAGGAGCTACGACTATCTTAATAAATTGAGAGTGTGGAAGCCTAGAGATCCATGATGAAGCCTTAAATGCTGCAAAGGGACAAGTGAATAAGACTTTGCACAGTATAATAGCTTTTGTACTATAAAAGTTATTATTGGATCATATAAAAAAAAAGGTTATATATTGAAACTTTCTTCTGATAACTGAAAACTGACAAAATGCATTATCGTTACCTGCAGAAAATGGCCCTTCAATGCAAGTCTTTCAATCCCATGAAAACACCCAATAAACTGGATGAAGCTGCAAGTGTTAACCGGCTCAACATTGCCCCCACATTCAGGGGGTAAATAGGCTGGGCGGTCGTAGAACTTAAAAATAGACACATTGGTCAAAAGTGGACTACTTCCAAGTGAAAGATCTCAAAAGTTTCCCTGGACTTCCAAGTACCGGAGATTTGGAGCATGGATGTTGAGACACCAAATAAAATATAAAAATCTCAATTTCAGCCTTTTTAGAAGAGGGCTCTTCGAAATCAAATGTTCAATAGCATCTTCTGAAATCGACACATTAAGACTCAGGACCTTAAGATTGTGGGAACCTTTGAATGTAGGAGGTACTTTAAATGTGCAATTGAACAACTCCAAATGAGACAGCTCTTCACAATTTAAGATACTAGAAGGCACATCACCGTGATCTCTTTTATTTCCTATCATGAGGATTATTTTTTTTTTATCCTATTCCTCGATAGGAACATGATCCAACGATCAATGTGACTACAACTTGGGAAATAAAACATGCACGACAACTTGCGAATTGGGCCGACACGACGGAAGAGAACTTGATCCACAGCATGAGTGCGCTCCGTTTCTGATGCACCTTCTACCAAGGAATCCTTATCAAATACTACATCAAGGATAGAAACCCACTTGTACCTCCATTTTTTCGACAATATACTCGTCCTAACTGCATCTCTTATCGGCAAACGCACAAGAATCAAATTAATAACATCCTCAAGTAGATAGCTGATCACATCTCAACTTCCACGCAGGGAGTGACCTGCTAGTTTCCTCTTCAATCCAAAACAATAATAATAATGTAGTTTCAATGACAACATAAATTGCAAAATAACATCACTGTGTGTGGATAGATATAAAGCGCTTGGGAGATCCGAGCCTTTCATCATTGCTCCCATAAATAATGTTGTGTGGGTAAAACACCGTGGTGACGAAGTTAAACAAAGATCACGGCTAAACTCGCCGAACTCCTTAGCCTCTGTGGTAGAAGATCGTCAGCTCGGCAGATCGGTCAATACCTTGGCACCTCGGCAGCTCAGTCAATAGCTTCGTAGCTCAGCACCACAGTTCGGCAGCTCGACATAAATGCCAGCTCGGTACAAAGGCGCGCCACGGCCAAGCCATCCTTGGTCCCAGGCCACAGTACTAGTCAGAATGGGCCGCCACCTTCCTCCTGGAAATACGGCGCGCCCTGACAGATATGAGCAGTCATTTATGGCGATAGGATCGCTCATTTATGGCGATAAGAGGTGCGCTTTATCACCCCTGTACGCCAACTGGCTGAAGGCGTGGAAAGAAAGGGAGGGGTGTTGTCCATTTCATCTACTGCTGCCAGTCAGGGTAAGGATCGATGGGACCTCACCTCACCTACCCCCACTCACAGAGAGAATGAACGAGGAACATTCACTTATATATACATGGGATCAGTCCCATAAGAGGTACGCAATACACAACCCACTAAGACACACATCTTCCCGTTCCTCTCTTCCTCCTCCTGTTTAGTTTTCTCAGAGCTAACTCAGGCATCGGAGTGCCTTCGGCTCACGGCAGCCAGGGCCTCTGACCCTAGTCTTTCTCCTTCCTTTTCAGGTTCTTGGAGTTCAGCATTCCCCATCCTAAGAAGTTTACCTCGATCTCATCTCAATCTAAGTAGATGTCGTTTTTACCGCCGACAGTTTGGTGCCGTCTGTGGGAAACTGAACAAAAAGCTTGCAAACACTATGCCTCTAAAAACCAGAAACGGCGAAGGACCCTCCAAAGGCAAGGCTTTGTCCATTCAGCCTACGCTGGCGCAGGATCTTCCACCTCCACCACCTCAGCAAAGGAGGTCTGGGGGGAGATCTCCCACGGTCCAAACACAGTCGCGGTCAAGGGGAGTGACCATGCTCTCCCTTCGCGACGTCCCACCTCCGGAGCAGCCCCGCCATAGCCATAAGCGGCCCGTGCAAGGCGACAAGTCAGTCACCAAGCCACACGAGAAGTCAGCGCGGGCTGGATCACAGTCCCATCATCAGGCCAGCCTTGATGGAAACGAAGACCCCCGCCTGGAGGACATCAGAGCACAAAACCGCCTCATCCAGGAACAGCATGAGCTTATCCAACGGCTCAAACAACAGCTCAAAGACAAGAAGGATCAGAGCCCGCTGCCCAGGCGCCTGGGCCACGGGCGAGACCTGAGGCACGTCCTCAACAGTAAAAGGCCTGACCGAGACCAAGGGGAAGAAGGCTCCAGCAGCAGTCACATGCACGAAGGGCTGAAGAAGCAGCGCCAGGGGTCGGAGGATGAAGAGCTGAAGAAGTGGATCGACCAGCAGGTGAAGCAGACTATCCGCCAGAATATGGAGACTGCTGGTATCAACCGAGACCAGTATACCGCCTTTGAAGCTGAAGATACCGGCGCGTCTCCCTTCTCTAGGGAGATTAGAAAATACACACTCTCCGAGAAGTTCAGCGTCCCGAGGTTCACCCTGTACGACGGGACCTCGGACCCTGCTGCTCACCTCCGACATTACATCCAGAGGATGTCGGTCTGGGGGGATGACGATTTCCTGAACTGTCGAGTCTTTTCCTCTAGTTTAGCGGATCTTCCCCTACGGTGGTTCTGTTCGCTTCCTGAAGATTCCATCTCCAGTTGGCGGCAGCTTCGGACCTCCTTCCTGGGAAAATTCCAGGCTCATCGCGTCATCCCGAAGACCGATGCCGACCTGATGGCCCTCCGAATGCAGGAGAACGAGAGCGTCACCCAGTTCGCTCGCCGGTTCTGGACTGTCTACAGCCAGATCGAGTGCGCTTCTGAGGAGCTAGCAGTGAGGTCTTTCCAACTGGCTCTGCAGCCAGGCATCCCGCTTCGGGCGCAGCTGGTCATGTACCCCGTGACCACCATGCGGGAACTGATGACCCAAGCCAATCGGTTCATCCTGGCAGAAGAAGACGAGGCGCGAGGACACGAGAACTTCGGCCTCACCAAGAAGAGCCCGAGCCGACCGGTGAAGGGAGATAACAGGTCCTCCCGGAGGGAGGATCGTCGCAGAGATCCGTCCCCGGATCGGCACAAGGCCCGGTCCTCGGAGCAGCGCCGAACCCCCTCAGCTTCGGCATCGGGATCAGGAAGCGGCAGAAGGTCAAGCCACGAGCCGACCTCCTTTGTGGCAGTAAATACCATCTTCAAGGAGCCAATCTATAAGCTCCTCAACAAAATAAAGGCGCAGCCTTTCTTTAAATGGCCACGGCCAATGACGACCGACCCCTCTTCCCGGGACCAGAGTAGGTTCTGTGCCTACCACAAGCAAAATGGGCACAGGACTGACGAATGTAGGAGCTACAAGTTCCACCTGGAAAACCTCGTAAAGGAGGGACACCTCAGGGAGTACATCAAGCAGGAGGGCCGAGGTGATGACCGACCTCCGCGGCGGGACGCTGACAACCAGGACAGCGAGCCCGAAGGCATCATCCACGTCATTCACCTCGCCGCCCCACCTAAGAAGAGCTCTCAGGCTCGCGCCGAGGCCAGGCGCGCCTCCCATCAAAAACAGGTGTTGACCGCGGCACCAGAGCAGGCAGCGAAGAAGGCCAAGACGGAGGGGGTCAGAATATGGTTTTCTGACAAGGACTTGGAAGACGTCGAGCTACCGCACAACGACGCTCTAGTGCTCACCTTGAAGCTGCATAACTTCTTGGTTCAGAGAGCCCTTGTCGACCCTGGCAGTTCATCCGAAGTCCTCTAGTACGATTGCTTCAAGAAGTTGGGACTAAAGGACGAGGACCTCCAGGCTGCCCGCACCCCTCTGGTCGGCTTCAGCTCCAAGCCTGTTTATCCCAAGGGTAGGATCTCCCTTAGAGTCCAAGTAGGTGGCGCCTGCAGGCAGGTCGACTTCCTAGTAGTCGATGTCCCTTCCCCGTACAATGTTATAATGGGGAGGACATGGCTGCATAGCATAGAGGCGGTGCCCTCCACCCGCCATCAGAAACTCAAGTTCCTTTTGGAAAATCGGTCGGGCCGAGCGGAGGTGATCACCGTCAGAGGAGACCAGCACATGGCCAGGCAATGTCTGCTGGCCGTGCTACCTGACGATGCTGAGCCGTCCCAAGTCAATATGGCCGAACTGGATAGAGAGGCCGAGCTTGGGGACGTCGGCAGGGCTCCGGCGCAGAAAAGCATCGAAGACCTCACCAAGGTCAATATTGATCCCGCCGACCTCGACAGATTCTTTCTCGTGGGAAGCCAGCTCCCCGAGACTGAGAAGACAGATCTGCTCGACCTCCTCGAGGAGAATAAGGCGGTCTTTGCCTGAACACCCTATGAGATGCCCGGCATTGACTCGACAGTAATCTGCCATGAACTAAAGGTGGATCCCAACCATAAGCCCGTGCTTCAAAAACCACGCCGGACTGGGGTCCCGCAGACTGAGGCCGTGGTTGAGGAAGTTCAAAAACTCCTCGAGGCGGGTGCAATAAAAGAGGTCCATTATCCGCAGTGGTTAGCCAACAAAGTGGTGGTCCAAAAGAAGACGGGAAAGTGGAGGGTCTGCGTGGACTTCACCGACCTCAATAAGGCCTGTCCCAAGGACAGCTTCCCTCTTCCGAAGATCGACCAGCTCATCGACGCCACTGCCGGACATGACCGGATGAGTTTCCTGGATGCCTACCGAGGGTACCATCAAATCCCCCTGTACGCGGCAGACCAGGAGAAGACAGCTTTCATCACTCCCAGGGGCACCTATTGTTATAAGGCGATGCCCTTCGGGCTAAAAAATGCGGGAGCGACATACCAGCGGTTGGTGACACAGATGTTCCAGGCCCAGCTCGGGAAGACGGTGGAGGTCTACATCGATGATATGGTCGTCAAATCCAAAAGGTCGCAGGACCACCTGACCGACCTCCGCCAAATTTTTGGCATCCTTCACCAGTACCAATTGAAGCTGAATGCATCCAAGTGCGCCTTTGGTGTCGGTTCCGGCAAGTTCCTAGGGAGCCTGGTCACAAGAAAGGGGATCGAAGCGAACCCTGACCAGATCACCGCGATCCAAGAGCTCCAGTGTCCGACCTCGGCGAAACAAGTTCAGCGGCTGACCGGAATGGCTGCCGCCCTGAACCGATTTATCAGCCGCGCTTCCGACAAGTGCAGACCTTTCTTCCAACTCTTGCGAAAGGGGTCCAAGTTCCAGTGGACGTCGGACTGTTCTCAGGCGCTGCAACAGCTAAAACAATATCTTTCGTCTCCACCGCTACTCTCCACCCCAACCTTTGGAGAGGCACTGTTCTTGTACCTGTCGGTCTCAGACCATGCAGTAAGCTCATTGCTCGTCAGGGAGGACAACGGCCAGCAAAGGCCTATCTATTACACGAGCAAAACCCTGTTGGACGCCGAGACCCGGTATCTGCAACTCGAAAAGCTCGCCTTGGCACTCATTAGCGCCTCTCGAAAGCTCTCCCACTACTTCCAAACCTTCACAATAGTGGTCGTAACAGAATATCCACTGAAGGCTCTCCTCCGGAAGGCAGATTTCTCCGGACGGATCTCCAAATGGGCTGTCGAACTGGGGCAATATGACATCAGGTATCAGCCCAGAACGGCCATTAAAGCTCAAGTCCTAGTGGACTTCATTGTGGAATTTACTCCTCAGAGTTCGGCACCGACCGCGTTCGACACCGAACTGGGGGGCGATAGGGGTGCAGAGGTTGTCACCGAAACTGAGCAAGAGCAGTCTTGGAGAGAACTCTTGGACTCGTCCTGGAAAGTCTTTGTGGACGGATCCTCAACATCCAAGAGAGCTGGCGCCGGCGTAGTTCTCCAGTCTCCCGAAGGCCTCGTCATCGAACAAGCTCTGACACTTGGTTTCAAGGCATCTAATAACGAGGCCGAATATGAAGCACTCATTGCCGAACTTAACAGTGCCAAAATCTTGGAAGCCCGGTCCGTTGTGGTTTTCAGCGATTCCCAGCTGGTGACAAGCCAGCTCAGCGGAGACTACCAAGCTCGGGATGACAGGATGGCAGCCTACCTCGCCCACGCCAGGGGACTCATCTCCCAGTTCGAAAAGGCCGAGGTCCGGCAGATCGGCAGAGAATCCAACTCCCATGCAGACGCCCTCGCCAGCCTCGCCTCTGCTGTGGAAGCCGGTGAAAAGAGAACTATTGAAGTAGAAACACTGCAGGAGCCCAGCATCGACCTCCAGCGACCCCGGCAGCTCTTGTGCCTTGATCTCGGCCCGAGCTGGATGGACCCCATCATTGCATACCTGAAGGACGACCAGCTACCCGAAGACAGGACTGAAGCTCGAAAGGTCAGATTGAAGGCGACCCGGTTTTGGCTCTCCCCAGACAGCAAGCTCTACAGAAAGTCATTCACAGGGCCTTACCTCCAGTGCGTTCACCCCAGCAAAGTCGACGATTTCCTCTACGAGATTCACGAAGGAATCTACGGCAGTCATATAGGAGGTCGGTCTCTTGCTTACCGGGCTATCAGCCAGGGATACTGGTGGCCGTACATGCAAAAGGACGCCCAGCTCTATGCCCGAAAATGCGAGAAGTGCCAGAAGTTCTCTCACTCTCTCCACCAGCCAGCCCAGGACCTGAGCCCCCTCTCCAGTCCGTGGCCTTTTGCCCAGTGGGGCCTGGACATCGTCGGACCGCTCCACCGAACTCCAGGGAACAAAAGGTGGTTGATAGTGGCCACGGACTACTTCACGAAATGGGTGGAGGCTGAACCCTTGTCTTCCATCACCGAATTAGACACGAAGAACTTTGTGTGGAAGAATATCATCACAAGATTTGGAATTCCCCGTACTCTCATTTCCGATAACGGAACGCAGTTCGATTCCAACTTCTTCAAAAGCTTCTGCCAGGAATACGGCATTCGCAATATCTACTCCACCCCGGCGTATCCCCAGAGCAACGGTCAGGCCGAGATCTCGAACAAAGTACTGCTCGACGGAATTAAACAGAGACTCGACCGAGCCAAAGGTCGATGGGCAGAGGAGCTGCCGAGTGTTCTATGGGCCTACCGAACTACCCCGAGGCGTTCCACCTCGGCTACCCCGTTCTCCCTTGCCTACGGCATGGAAGCAGTCATTCCCCTTGAGGTCGGCCTCCCGACCTTGAGGTCGGAACTCTACGAACAGGGTCTGAACGATCTAAACGTGGCACGGGAACTGGACTTGGCTGAAGAACGAAGAGAGGCGGCAGCTATCCGCCTGGCCGCCTATCAGCAACAGCTGGCCAGGGGATACAACCCGAAGGTCAAGTAAAGAAGATTCGCGATAGGAGAGTTGGTCTTGAAGAAGACACTTCCTGGCGACTGAGATCCTAACGACGGCAAGCTGGCCCCCAACTGGCAGGGACCATTCAGAATAACCTCGACGGCCGGGAGATCTGCCTACCGACTCGAAGATATGGAGGGGAAGGCGCTCCCGCGACTATGGAATGCGACGCATCTCAAAAAATTCTACTTCTGAAAAATGTAAAGAAATCAAGTATCAATAAAAGACGAGTTTTCTGGAACAAGTCTTTTCGTTGCTTAGAAATTCCCCAGAGTATCAACTGTCAGCACGGTGCTTCGGCAGAAACACATATCAGGGTCCGGTAAAAGTACCACCCTCGCGGCTCGGCGCCTCTGTTCAGAGGGCCAACCACCCTCAGCTCGGTGCCTGCACCAGCTGGGGCGGCACAGCCAGATGCACATCAGGGTCCGGTAACAGTACCACCCTCGCGGCTCGGCACCTCTGTTCAGAGGGCCAACCGCCCTCAGCTCGGTGCCTGCACCAGCTAGGGCGGCACAGCCATATGCTCGTCAGGGTCCGGTAACAGTACCACCCTCGCGGCTCGGCGCCTCTGTTCAGAGGGCCAACCGCCCTCAGCTCGGTGCCTGCACCAGCTGGGGCGGCACAGCCATATGCTCGTCAAGGTCCGGTAACAGTACCACCCTCGCGGCTCGGCGCCTCTGTTCAGAGGGCCAACCGCCCTCAGCTCGGTGCCTGCACCAGCTGGGGCGGCACAGCCAGATGCACCTCAGGGTCCGGTAACAGTACCACCCTCGCGGCTCGGCGCCTCTTTTCAGAGGGCCAACCGCCCTCAGCTCGGTGCCTGCAACAGCTAGGGCGGCACAGCCAGATGCACATCAGGGTCCAGTAACAGTACCACCCTCGCAGCTCGGCGCCTCTGTTCAAATGCCCAACCGCCCTCAGCTCGGCACCCGCACCAGCCTGGGCGGCACAGCCAAGAGCATCAGGGTCCGGTACCAGTACCGCCCTCGCTTAGAACCGACAAAACTACTCGGCAGGCTACTTGCGTCGATACTCATTCCACCACAAACAAAACCAGGATCATTCACAGAACAAGTGACAAAAAAAAATGTTGTTTTATTACGAAAAAATCTGCGTGAACACAAACAATGTATGGCCAAAAAAAAAATAGTACATAATTCAGGGAGCTGCAGCTCCCTTATTACAATTGGTCCCGGTAGCGCTCTCGCTGGGAACGGCTGAGGCAGTCTCGGGAACCACTGGAGGAGCGGGGGCGACTGGAGCAGGAGGGACCTCCGAGGCTGAAGGGACGGGGACGAATTCCGAGACGGGTCGCAACTCCGAATCCGAGCGAGGAAACCTGGGGGAGTTCTGGAAGATAGGGCTGTCCATAGGGACACCAACCCTCTTTAAGGCCGCCTTCCACCCCAGTGTCCACGCCTTGTCTCGGATTCCTGGCAGCTGCGCCTTATAGTCAGCTGTCAATTTGCTGACCTCCTCGTTTATCACGGCCTCGTGCTCGGCTAGGTACTCTTTCTTGAGTTTGGCCTCTTGCCCTTTGAGAGCCTGCGCGAGCTCGGCCGCCTTCCCCTCCAGAGCCATCTCCAGCTTTCTTTCAGCCAGCTTTCTCTCGGAGATGAGCCTCTTGTTGGTCCCCCGCAGCATCTGCATATCTTCCTCTTTCCGCGACGACGCAAGCCGGACCTCGTCTAGCTCCCAGGAAAGGTGGGCGTTTTGATACGCCGCCTCCTTTGCTTCCTCTTTGAGGTGCTCGGCCAAGGCCCGCGCTACGTCGAGCTCGGCAAGAAGATCTGCATTTTTCCTTGCCTCCTCCTCCAGGGCCGCGTCCCTTGCCGCCAAGGACTTCAGCAGCTCCTCTTTCTCCGCTGCCCAGACTGCTGCCCTGGCTTCGGCTGCGTCCAGCCTTCCCATGCCAGTTTGGCACTTTTGCAAGAGCTGCAGTAAGAACAGAGTGTCACCAAATGAAATGCAGCAGAAAAAGAAGAGAACATGAATAAGCGTACATACCGCTACCAATGACCGCATTGAGGAAAGTAGCAGCGATTCATTATCCATCTGCGCCCACCTTGCCATGTCCTGGGGAAGGGCGCAAGCTCGTCCCAGAGCGGCAACCACCTCGGGGTTGACCGCTCGGTCCGACTCGGCTAGTTGCCTCCCCAGCACTCCCTCGGTGTCCGGTCTCCAAGGGACAAAATCGGAGGGAGTGGCGGGTCCCCCGACCGACATGGCAGGTTCCGGGGCAGATGGGGGTTCGACCCGGGCCTCTTCTCCGGCCTGCGCGCCTCGACGACCTCGGCAGTACCCTCTCTGCCTGAGTAGGAGGGCGACTCTTCAACGACGATGGCCGGAGGATCTGCGCCGACCTCGGCCGACCTCGGTGGCTTCTGAAACCGCCTCGGTCTCGGGAGCGAGAACCTCTGCAGCAGCCGCCGACGACGTAGTTAGGGCGACGTCGGCGCCTCGAGAGGGGTCCGAGGTCTCGCCCCCTATGTCCCCAAATGCTGCGGCGGAGAGGTCTTCGGCCACAAAGCGCTGGCGACGACCGCGCAACATCTCGACTTCCAACTCTTCCGAGCTGGATGTGCTCCGGGACTCGCTGGAGACGACAAATTTCTGCCTCTGTCGCCTGCGCCTGGTCTCGGCTCTCTCGGCCGCTGCTGGTTCGCGAACAGTAGACTGTCCGCCCGATTCTACCGGAATCCCGCTGGGAATCGCGACAGTCACCGTCTCCGGGACAGGGACCTCGTTCTGTGCGGTGTCCGGACCGATGCCTTCCCCGTGAAGCACGGAGTCGATCCCGGTCACCCGCCTCGGGGTGATGAACGACTTGTAGTGCGGCTTGTACCCCAGGAGCGAGAACGCTGCTCGGCAGTGATGGCCGCGGTACTTCCGCACCTTCTCGTGCCAGTCACTGTTCACCTTCCACCGGTTCCTTCTGGCAAGCTCCCTCCTCTGTCGAAAACCTGCAGAAACAGAACGATATCAACAGAAGGAAATAGACATGATTAAAATACAAAATCCAGGGGGCCTCGGTTTTTACTTGGGGGGACTCCTATTCTGCGTGGTATCCGGGCTGTGGTGCTGGGCTCCGCCTCGCCGAACTCCCATGCCCCGCGAACAAAGACACGGTCCTCCCCCGCGTATTTATAGGAATCTTCCAGCGCGGTCACGAAGGCAGTTCGGTGGAGCCTTAACCGGAGGTAGTACGTATGCCCCTCTGCGGATTTGCAGAGGTCATATGCCTCCTCGATGTCCAGGACACCAAGGTTGATTGACAGTATCTCATTGAGCCGCACTGCTCCCATGATGATCTTGTACTCGTTGGGAAGCAGCTGGCAGGAGTTCAACCCCCACTCCCGGAGACAGTCCCTGAGGAGTGGGTGAAGGGGGAACCGGAATCCTCCCTCCACGACGGACACCAGGCAAAATGGCATCCAGCCGTCGTTGTATGTAATGCCATCGTCAGGGCCGTCTGGCCTGACCTCTACATTCGCAGGGACCTTGTATGCCTCCCTGAACAAACCTATGGACAGTGGGTCACCCAGCCAGTGCCTGTAAATGCCCATTTTCTACCCTAGACAGAGGACTACCTACTGGAAAGGGAGAAGACAGAAGGAAGAAATCCTACGATGAAAGGCTCTGCGAACAGAGTGCTCGCAGGCAACAGGGATAGTACTGTTCTTCAGCAGATTGCAACAGGGATTCTGAGGATCGAAAAGAGGGAAGACGGAGAAGGTGCCCTAATTTATAAGGGATGGAGGCGCCGTTTCAGATTTCGAGAGAAGTCTTCAATGTAGCCCTACCTCGAATAGCCCTAACGTCGTCTCGGGCAGCCCAGGCGTCCTGCAGATATGATTGCCTGCCCTTCGGAGAGGCGACACGTGCCAACGGCGCCGCATTTCCAGAGGACTATTAAATGCCGCGTCCTACGAGAAAATAAATGCCTCGACAGACGAAAGGGCAACTGCCTCGACTGGCGAAGAGAACTTAATGAGGCACTCCACGTCAGCAAAAGGTGATAAGGAAGAGCCCTACCTGAACCGAGACTCCTCCGTCTCGATAACGCATCACACGTACTCATAAAAAGATCACTCCCGGCCTGACAAAGCCACTCAGCTTCCGACCTGCCCCAAGGAACTCACAGGTCACAAGCTAGGGGGGAGATTATGGATACACAGCAGACCGGGACCACGGTTCATGCACCGGGTCTCGGTCGTTGGCGGATGTCTCAGTCCTAAGAATGGCCAGGAGTTCGGATATCCGGACCAACAACTCAAACAGAAAGGCATTGCGACGTAAGGTCGACCACACATTTCATCAGAAACAAGGAGAAAGAAAGCCAGAATGCGAGCGAAGTTCCAAAGTTTTTATTAATCAAAGCTCCTGATTACAAGATGAATGGAGATACGATAAAAGAAAAAAATTACAAAAAGCCTCAGAGGGCTGCAGCCTCCACATTACAGTCGATCTCTGGAGGGACCTCGGCCACGACCGCGCTGGCCTCGGGAGCGGTCGGGATAGCTTCAGGAACGGCCGTGCCCGCCTCAGGAATACTGGCCTCGGGAGCGACAGCTTCAGGAGGAGCCTCGACGACCGCTGTCATTTGGCAGCCCTCGGGATCAGCGCTGGCAGCCACAGCCTCTTGAGGTGCCCCGGGAGCGGCGTTCGCCTCCGGACTCGATTGCGAAGGAAGGATGGCAGCCTGGGACACGGCCGCGAGTCCCGAGTCCAAACAGGAAAAACTTGGGGGATTTAGGAAAAGAGGGTTCTCCTCGGGGACCCCAGCCTTGCGCAAGGCTGCCTGCCACCCAAGCTCCCAGGCTCGGTCCCGGATTCCCGGCAGCTGGGCCTTGTAGTCAGCAGACAGCCTGCCGACCTCCTCCCCCATGATGGAGTCGTGCTCGGCGAGGAACTCCTCCTTGAGCCTGGCCTCTTGTTTTGCCAGGGCAGACTCAATCTCGGCCGCCTTCCCCCTCAAAGCCATCTCCAGGGAACCTTGTGCCTGGTTCCGCTGAGAGAGGAGTCTCCTGTTTGTCCCCTTCGCGCTCTCCAGGTCGTCTTCCAGTCGCTTTGCAGCGATCTGGAGATCGTTAAGCTCAGAGGTGAGGTGGAGGTTCTGGCTCTTCTCGTCCTCCAGCTCGTCCTTGAGGCGCTGGACCTCGACCTTTGACTCCTCGAAATCAAAGACGAGGCCGGCGTTCCTGGCCGCCACCTCTGCCAACGTCGCGTCCTTGGACGCCACGGACGCCCGCGGCTCGTCCCTCTCGACCACCCATTCCGCCTCCCGCGCCTTGGCTGCATCAAGCCTCTCGATGCCCACCTGGCACCTCTGCAACAGCTGCAAGATGAGAACCCGAAGTCAGTAAAACGACACCAGACTAAAAGACGAGGGAGAAACACTGCACTTACCGACACCAGGGATCGCATCGAGGAGAGCAGGAGCGACTCGTTGTCCATCTCGGCCCACCTTGCCATGTCTTGAGGGAGGGCGCAGGCTCGCCCTAGCGCTGCGACCACTTGGAGATCGGTCGCGCGGTCTGTCTCGACCAGCGGCCTCCCCAGAACCTCCTCGATGGCCGGCCTCCACGGAGCCAGAGGAGGAGGCAGGATCGTCCCACCAGCAGGCGGAGGCGAAGAGGGGCCAGGCGAGGCCTCGAACCTTGCCCTCTTCTCGGGTCGTCCGCCCTCAACGACCTCGGCGGGGCGAGCCAGACCTCCGGCCCCCACGGCATGATCGGAGGGTGGGTCATCTGCTATCACGGCCGGAGGCGGAGCTGAGACGACCTCTACCTCGTCGGGCCGAGTAGTGTCAACCGTCCCGGTGTCGGGGGCAGAAGTGCCACCCGGGAATGCCGGAGGCATCGCAGCCACTAGCTGTGGTGGATCCCGAATCCCACTTCCGATGTCTCCGAAAGCCGCCGCGGACAGGTCCTCTGCAGCATAGCGTCACCCGCGCTGGCGTAGCATTTCCTCTTCCTCTTCCTCTTCCTCCGAACTGGAAGCTACTAGCCTCGTTCGGGAAGGCAGGGGCTTGGCTCTCGAAGTCCCGGCAGGCTCCGCGGCAGAGGTTGCTGGAGCCCGTTCTACCGGCTCAACCACACGACCGGCGGGAATCGCAACGGTCACCACCGCCGAGCTTGGTACCACGGTCGTCTCTGTTCTTTGACTCACGCCTTCCCCGCTCAGCACGGAGTCTATTCCCGACACCTTTCTGGAGGTGTTGAAGGACCTGTAGTGGGGCACGTACCCCAGGAGAGACCACGCAGCACGACAGTTGTGGCCGCGTAGTTCCTCACTCGCTCGTGCCAGGCGCTGTTCACTTTCCAGCGGTTCCTCCTCGCGAGCTCCCTCTTTTCGCGAAAATCTGCATAGACAAAATCGTGTCAAAAGCCAGACAGGGAGAAAGAAAAGAACTGCAAACCGAAAGAACTTCGGCCTTTACTTGGAGGAATCCCTATTTTTCGAGGGACCCGGACTGTGGTAGCAGGCTCTGCTTCACCGAACTCCCATCCTCCTCTGACGAGTACTCGGTCTTCACCCGCGTACCTATTGGAGTCCTCTAGCGCGGTCACGAACCCAGTCCGGCGGACCCCTCATCCGGAGGTAGTAAGTGTCCCCCTCTGCGGATTTGCAGAGGTCATACGTGTCCTCGATGTCCTGGACACCGAGGCCAATTTCCAGGATCTGGTTGAGCCGCACTACCCCCATTATGATTTTGTACCCATTGGGGAGTAGTTGGCATGGGCACAACCTCCACTCCCAGAGGCAGTCCCGGACCAGTGGGTGCAGAGGGAAGCGGACCCCCCCTTCCACTACAGAAACCAGCCAGAACGGCATCCAGCCATCACGATAAGTGAGGCCGTCATCAGGGTCATCCGGTCTGACCTCCACATTGGAGGGGACCTTGTATAAATCCCTAAAATGGTCTATGGAGCCTGGGTCTCCTAACAGATGCCTATAGACCCCCATTCTCGACTCAGACGAGGACCTATCTAAAAGAAAAGACGAGGAAAACGGAGAGGAGTCCTACGAATAGGGACTGCACAATCAGGATCGACGGAAGTCTGCAGGCGCCGGAGAAAGCTCTCTTGCAAAGCGTAGTAGAAATCTGAAGAAAGCAAAGGAAAGTGAAGACGAAGGAGGCGCCCTGATTTATAAGGCCTGGGGGCATCGATTCGACTTTCGAGGAGAGCCTTTAAGAGGCGTCCCCTCAATCAGCCCTAACGTCCCGTCTCGCAGCCCTAACGTCTCCTCGAAGTAATTACAAGACAGCCAGAAGAAGCGACACGTGTCACCACTAGCGCAATATCCAAGGACTATTGAATGCCCTGGACAGGCGAAGAGACATCTCGAAGGGGAACGCATGATAGCAGCAACCTCCAGGGCCAAGAGGGCCCTCCTGATCAGAAGTTTCCTCGTCCCGGTACTACCCTCATACGACGGTAACCCTCACTTGAGCTCGGTGGCGGAGCCAGCTGTACGGTCATCAAGCTTTTGACCTCCTCGAGCTGGGAAGCTCTCAGAAGTCAAAAGCTAGGGGGCAATTGTGTGGGTAAAACACCGTGGTGACGAAGTTGAACAAAGATCACGGCTAAACTCGCCGAACTCCTCAGCCTCTGTGGTAGAAGATCGTCAGCTCGGCAGATCGGTCAATACCTTGGCACCTCGGCAGCTCGGTCAATAGCTTCGTAACTCAGCACCACAGTTCGGCAGCTCGACATAAATGCCAGCTCGGTACAAAGGCGCGCCACGGCCAAGCCATCTTTGGTCCCAGGCCACAGTACTAGTCAGAATGGGCCGCCACCTTCCTCCTGGAAATACGGCGCGCCCTGACAGATATGAGCAGTCATTTATGGCGATAGGATCGCTCATTTATGGCGATAAGAGGTGCGCTTTATCACCCCTGTACGCCAACTGGCTGAAGGCGTGGAAAGAGAGGGAGGGGTGTTGTCCATTTCATCTACTGCTGCCAGTCAGGGTAAGGATCGATGGGACCTCACCTCACCTACCCCCACTCACAGAGAGAATGAACGAGGAACATTCACTTATATATACATGGGATCAGTCCCATAAGAGGTACGCAATACACAACCCACTAAGACACACATCTTCCCGTTCCTCTCTTCCTCCTCCTGTTTAGTTTTCTCAGAGCTAACTCAGGCATCGGAGTGCCTTCGGCTCACGGCAGCCAGGGCCTCTGACCCTAGTCTTTCTCCTTCCTTTTCAGGTTCTTGGAGTTCAACATTCCCCATCCTAAGAAGTTTACCTCGATCTCATCTCAATCTAAGTAGGTGTCGTTTTTACCGCCTACAAATGTCATGACCCAAGAATCAAGATTTGTTAATCGGGCGTATCGACTATGTAAATTGAACACTAACAAATTGGTTGTTTCTTTTCATCTCACATCATATCCATCTTCAAAGTTCACATGAGCAACTTGATAAGTTCGACCAGCCTGGCCCTGAATGCCTGATTTTCACTCATCTCATGTTGACATTGGTCGGGCCCACATGATGAATGGCTCAGATCTTTCACCTTCACGGGCTGAAACAACTACTATTGTAGAAATATACCTTCATGGTGTGCAAGAAAGCCTCTGCAGAGATTATTAGCAACAGAGATGATAAGAGAAACCCACCCTCGGAGATATTGAGAAACTGCAGCAATCACACGATCTTGAAATTTAGTTTACAAGAATCAAATGCTAGCCTAGTGCCTTTTTCAATTTTATCCGTCTACCTATAAGTCAAATTGTGGAAAATGAAGTGAGAATGAAAGATGTATAAATAATGGCTCAAAATCGCAATGGCAGCTGCTATGACTGTCAGCCAAAATACGGAAAAATGCCGGAAAATAACTTTTTTTCCATTAATACATACTATAAACCAAAACAGCAGTCCCATGAGTCATAATATCTTGTATTGCTGTTTAATTATAAATTGTTAAATAGCTAAGTGTACAATTCTTGGGGTCCATCCTTATAATTTATAAATTCATCAACGTATCCTGAATCTAAAATATAAACCACTAGAGATAACTCTCACCGTTTACATTAGCTTTGTGAAAATTTTCTCTAGCCAGAATTGGGCCACCGTTAAAGTAGTCCATCCAAATGATTAGAGTTATTGGCCTATCAAATACAGGACATCAAAATTCTAGCCATCTATAGGAATCGGCTTCATCAAAGATCATTATTGGACGTTATTCCATTTAATGACTTTAGATTGATAGTTGGCAAGACCTAATTTCATTCAAATAAAGCTTGGTTTGTTGTTGGATTGACATATAATTTCTAAATTCATATCAGCAAAGCTAAAAAAGTGGAGTGACAATGGGCCCAACTCCTATTGGAGTAAATCCTTGTGAGGGCCCATTTATGTGGAGGGCGTTTGGAAGGTGTTTGCTTCTGTTGAGTGGTTTTAATTTTATCATAATCAGTCCCTGTAAGACCCCAACCCCTAATTTTCGGAATTAGTGTGTTTTTAGCCGTGGTTTAGTTTTCTAAATAAGATTTGAGCCTAATTGAGTTAGATTGTGGTTTAGAATAGTTTTCCATAGCTTTGGGGAATTTTGAGAGCGGTTGGACCCAGTCTGACAGCCTGGGGATACCTTGGGCTGTACGTGTCAGCGTGGGGGATTGTTCTTGATTTTGAAAAATTACAATTTTGGTTTCTTTTGATAGGTCAAATTAGATCCAACAACTTTTGTGTTTAGACCTACCCCATTCGAAACTCAGAAAATCAGTTTTTCAGCCCGAGGGGCAAAACAGTCTTTTTACATTTAAATCTGAGCCCAAATTTCAAATCTTCAGAATCATGTCAAGTGGATCATTTTAGTCTTCTTCGTCGAGTCCATCCGAAGCCCAGAAACCCATGTTTTGGCCCAAAAAGGGTAAAATTGTCTTTTCACACCTAAAACTGGACCCAATTCTCAAAATTTCAAAAATATGTCAAAAGTATATTTTTTTAAAACTAAATTTTTGAAGGATCATTTTGTTCTTCTTCGTCGATTTCATCCGGGACCGACAAACATGAGTTTTAAAGCTTTGAAGCTTTAAGGGCCAATAGGGCCCACAACTTGCCCATTTATATAAGAACCCACGTTGGCTCCTTTCACCTTCTTCTTCATTTTCATTTCTCTGCTGCAACGAAACCAAAGAAGACTTCTTCTTCTTCTTGTCTTCTCTCTCCTCTTGCATGTTAATGAAACCAAGCTCAAAGTGAAGAACAAATTCCACCAACCTTCTCCCCATCTTTCAAGCTTCAAAAGGGTACTGTTTTTGGGGGATTTCAGCTGGGCTTTCTCTCCTCTCCAAACTCTTCTTCTTGTATAGAGCTTCTCAAGGTTAGCAATGGATACCTCTTCTCAAATCTGGTTTTTATTGGACCAAGTAGAGCCTCTTATCATACATGCATGGATTCTTTTTAAGAACTCCATTGTTTTTTTAAATTTGTGGATTTTGAAATGGGTTCTTCCATGGGTTTGGTGTAGAATTTCAATTGGCTGTGTAGGAGTTGTTTGGAGTGAACTTGAGACCCATTTCAGCTTAAGGCAAGTAAATAATTTGATATTGGGATATATACCATTAAATTTTTGGTCTTTCTTAAATTTCTGAGTAGAAAATGCTCTTTCATTTAGTTGATTTCTTTGGTTATATATAATTTGGTTTTCTTTTCAGCTAAATTCAAAACTCTGCAATTGTTTTAATGTTTCAGCTAGACTTAGAATTCTGCATTTGTTTTAATGTTTCAGATTCAAAATTCTGCACTTGTTTTAATGTTTCAGCTAGATTCAGAACTCTGCAATTGTTTTAATGTTTCAGCTAGACTCAGAATTCTGCATTTGTTTTAATGTTTCAGATTCAGAATTCTGCACTTGTTTTAATGTTTCAGCTAGACTCAGATTTCTGCAGTTGATCTAATGTTTCAGTTATGTGAAAATTTCTGCACTGCTGAAATTCAGAATTCTGCACTGCTTAGATTCAGAATTCTGCACTGCTGAAATTCAGAACCCTGCACTGCTGAAATTAGTTGTTTCCTGCATTAATCTATTGGATTCAAATCTAAACCTGTTTTCTAAAAATTTTGGTTTCAAATATGTTGTTTCCAGCATTGTTTTATTTGGTTATGAAAGTATGAATTCGAATTATTTTTGAAATTCTGTATTTCTCACTGGTGTTGAGTCTTAGATGTTATTTGTTAATGGATATTGGAGTGGAATTGGAGCAATGGAGTTCACTGTTGGTACCAAGAAGGTTCTGTGACCAGTTCGCTCGAGCCAACTTTTGTTCGCTCGAGCTAACTGTTCCGGGCTCGGAATGACCATTATCCGGAAGCCATAACTTTTAAATCGTTCGTCGGAATTTGGAGTTCTATATACCGTTGGAAAGCTCTCGAAGCGAGAAATCCAATGGTATACTATGCTTAATGATCAAAGGCTGGCAAAGAAAGTAGATATTTTGATCAACGAAAAACTAGAATATGTTGAGGGGCTTTTGTCTTGATATTGTGTACTTGGAAATCTGAAATGTTGTTTACCTCCAGGGGCACCAATCTGCTTTTAATCCCAACATTTGGGTTTCAATTACACAAGAATCGAATGAAGGGCCTTAGCATATACTTGAAAGTCTGTTTTCAGAAACTTAGTCTTGACATGAAGAATATTACTTTGCACTTGTTTTGACTTACAAGCGTTGGTTTTGTCTTGGATCTCGTTTTGTACTTGCTTTGACTTACAAGCATTGGTTTCGTTCGGGTATTGTTTTGCACTTGTTTTGACTTGAAAGTATCAGTTTTGTTTTGGGTATTGCTCTGCACTTGTTTTAAGTTATAAGTATCAGTTTTGTTTCGGGTATTGCTTTGCACTTGTTTTGAGTTACAAGTATCAGCTTTGTTTCAAATTGTTTCAAGAACCCAAAAAGGGGACTACTTATTGTGCTTCGACATGCTTATAGCTTATGCTAACTTGTTTTGTCTTATGTGCACCGTCCACCTCGTGTGGTCGATGAGGGAAATGTGAGAACTTGGTCCGGGCGGCACCCTTAACCACAGGGCGTAGCGTGTCAACCATGGGCCTCAAACGGCGAGTCTCCATTAATTTTGAGCATTCAAATATGAGAACTTGGTCTGGGCGGTACCCTTAACCACGGGGCGTAGCGTGTCAACCACGGGCCTCAAACGGCGAGTCTCTATTAGTTTTGTGCATTCATGAATTCCGTTGAATACCATTGAGCTTGGACTGCCCTCTCAATCTGATCCACTTGTTAGGGGGTCCTTAAACATAAGGACTATCTGCAGATAAATCGTGTATTTATACACATTTTGGTTTTGTTCCGGTTCCACGGCCGGTTTTCCCGCCCACCTTGTGTGGCTCGGGCTTTCATTTCGTTTCGCCTATCTTGCTTTGTCTTTGCTTGCTCTTGTCATCATGTATGACGGAGAAAGGACGAGCTCAATGTGGATTTACGAATCATGATGTTTTCTCGTAATCATGCTAGCTTTGTCTTGCTTTTTGTTCATGTACTATTTGAAAATTTATTAAATGGTTTTAAACGCTAGACCACATGTACTGATGCTAGTTTTGCCTCATATCTCATTCGTGGACTTTTGTTTTCTTGAAGTGTATATCGTTCAAGCATCGT
The DNA here is from genome assembly GCA_029852735.1 of Persea americana. NCBI lineage: Eukaryota > Viridiplantae > Streptophyta > Magnoliopsida > Laurales > Lauraceae > Persea > Persea americana. The sequence goes on along the minus strand of CM056818.1, from coordinate 26,307,187 downwards.
TTCAAGATTTGTAAACTGTTTTAAATTCAGTATATGGTTTCTTATAAATTTTAAATGATTCATACTTATGCTTAAATTGATCACCTGCCAGACCGTCGTGTCTGACCTTGCTTGTTTTGTGCCTTAGGTAGCAGGTTCTCGTCATGGGCTAGTACGTGTGCAGATGGCTGTAGAGCCACGAGTTTTGCAGGTTGTTGTTTCAATGATGTCATACAGACGTCGTGCTTGACTCCGGAGATACATTATACACCTGGGTAGTATTTGTCCTTAGCTTGTTATTTTGTAAGGCTTTTGTTAACCTTTTCTTTTGGGATTGTAATTAATGCACTTGTTAAATTATAATTTGAATATGCTTGGGTAATGATAAGCCTGTCACTGTCAGCTCTGTATATTTAGATATAATGTTTTGTTCCAGTCTGAATATGATTATGCTATGACAGCTTTATACTGACGGGTTGAGTGCGACACGGAACCCGATGGCCACAGGCTCTTCCGGGTCGCAATGCCACGTAAGCTTCCGCGAAATATTCTGGATGTGTTTGGAAATCTTGCCTTCCTCACACACGCGGATCCCAGGGAGAAATATATTTATCACTTACTTCCCAATTTGTGTCCCCGAGGTCAGACCGCTGCAGGGATCCGGGTTCGGGGGCGCGACAGTCCCCATCAGAGAGGTACAAGTTTTTAAGTTTATTTATTACTTCAGTATATAATTTTGGTTCTTCACTGTGATTGTGATTGTGGTTGTGATTGTTGCTGTGGTGGTTGTTTGCGTGTGAAATCCCCTTGAGGATTCGGCCAGCCCTGTCGCAGTCATTCACGCACCGAGGCTAAATCAATTGGTATTAAAGCAAATGACCCTCTTTACATTGGATTAATCAAGTACTCTTTTGTATTCTTCCCCTCCCCCACGCCCCGCCCCGCCCCCCCCCCCCCCCCCCCCATCTCATTTTATTCCCTGACAAATGCCATCGCCAAATCCCACAGGTTAAATACCCAACCACCAACAAAACCCTAATTGACACCTAAAACCTTACCATCCACTCTAGTGCAAAAACCCCTCAAGAAACCCCAACCTAATCAAAACCCTAGAATCATTTTTGAATTCAAACTTCACCCCAATTGTAGACCCCTGTTACAAATAATGATGCAAATCCTAGGGTTGGGATTTGGATCGTAAGTGCCGCAGCACAATGATGGGTTTCCGTCAAGCATAAAAAAAAAAAGCGGAATAGGGACTTGACTCTGCCAGGGTCGAGTCCAAGTTGACTCGATTGACTCGGACGAGTTGCAAGGGACTCGGCCGAGTCAAGTTCGGCTCCATGTTGTGCTCAGGGAAAAAAAAGGGAACCCAACCAAGTGATAAAGAAAAGAAGAGAGGAAGAGAGAAAGAAGGAGGGGAGGAGAGATAAATGAAGAAAAGAGGTGAGTTCGGAGTGGGTGGAAAAGAGAGGGGGAGGTGGGTTGTCTGGGCAAAGGAAATAAAAGAAAAAAAAAAGGAAAAATGAGAGCATACCAGGGACCTAAGCTAGCAACAGCCAAGCATCAGGACAACAGTCAACAAGGCAACAAAAGCAGTCTGCAGCAGATAGTAGCAGCAGTAACAGTAGGCAATAGGAGTAGCAATACGTAGTAGTAGCACTGCAGCAGGCTAGCGGCAACAGCAGTCAACAGTAGCAGGAGCACACCACATCACTGGAGAGAACGCAGGTATACCTTTGCCCCTTTTTTAAAACGACTCTCTCTCTCTCTCTCTCTCTCCAATCCAACTGTCCACATTTTCCTCCTATACTCCCCCTTTCCTTCCTTCTTTCTTTTTTTCCCTCCTCCAATGATGCTGGCCTCCCCCTTACTTTCCTTCCCTGCCCCCCAAAATGATACAGGCAAGTTGAGTCCCGTTGGCATGAGACAGTCCGATTTTTAAACAATGGTTTATATAGAAACAATCACACGATGAAGACAACTCTCCAACTATAAAATCCCACGGGAAAATTATATTCCACTCAAACTCTGAGATTATGATCTCTATAATGCCCATGTAATAGTAAAAGAAACTTAGGGGCTAATACTCTTACCACTAATCAAACTGGAAACAAAACTGGAAACCTACATAAATTAGAAAGCCTTCCTAATTGTAAGTCTACAATTAAAATAGAAACTAATAAAATAAGAAAATCTCTAGACTTCCAAGTGTCCCACATGTGGCCCATGAGTTTGTCTCTCGTGAGATATTGGTGTTGTTGCATCATTCCCCTAGGTTGGAAAAGAGTTCAACCTCAAACTCGGTATTTCCTGACATTGTTTATGTAGACATTGTGTACTTGAAGCGCTTTGATACGGAAGCGGGGTACTAGGTGCTGGGCAATTAAAGATGGAGGGTAGAACGGATAGGTAAAGCTTTTACAGGAAAAATTGGCTTCACACCAAACTTCCCTTCACAGGTGAAAAGATCTCATATCGTAGGAGAGAAGACGAGAGCAGAGTCCATTGGACACCTGTTTTTCTTTTTTCTTTTTTCTTTTTTTATTTTTTATTTTTTTGTTAATCTAAGTTCTAAGTCTATCTAAGCCAAGAAGCTTTACATCACTTATATAGGAAAATAATAAAAGCTAAAACAAATCTGGACCATTCAAACACATTAATGGCTAGGATTAAAACATCTAACATAAACCATAAAATAGCATAAAATAAAATTCTAATGAGCTAAAACATGAAAATAGATGGGCCGGGCCCAAGGAGCTTGGTTGAGATAGATGGGCTAGGCCCAATAGTGGGTCGACAGATGGGGACCAAGGGTCTATCCTACATCAACTCTCCCACTTTTGGAGAGAATTCGACCTCGAGTTCTGTAGAAGTCCTCTGGGATCGAAAATCCAATGTATGAACTTCTGATTTGTCATTTAATCTTTGTTTTCTTTACATGACTTGTTGGCTTGACTCTTATCTTTTCATCCATGTAGAAGGAGAATTGAGGAGTGGCTTCTTTTGATGTCTAAATCTAGCATTGGCTTGTGAGTTGGTTGTCAGATGCATCAGTTGTTGGTGACATATTAATCGATCACAATCTTTGAACATCAGTAGTCTATCCCTGAAGATGAAATCAATATGGGAAATACCAATGGCTTGTTCTTCGTCTTCCTTTGCTTCTTGCACCTTTTCATCCATGCTGTCAAAAGAATTAGTTTCCTTATCTTCCAATGCATCTGAAACATGACCATCTTTGTGAGTTGTGCATGTTACTTCCACCGATGTCGTCGTGGGATTTTATGTTTCCTCTTCAAGATTCTCAATGTTGGTGTAAGACCCCTCCCCGAGAGTTTTTGATTAGTACTAATTAAGCCATGCTTTAGTTATAAGTAAGATTAGTGGATTTTGGTTAAGTTGGGACTAGAATAGCTTTTATATAGCTTTAGTATATTTTGGGAACTTGCCTTCATTAGTGGGACCCTTTGGGGGTTCCTTTATTGTGTTTTGCGTGACTTTGGGGTTTATCTGATAATTCTGGAAATTCTTACTTTTGTTCCTTTTGATTTATTTTATTATTCTCTACAACTTTTGTATTTACTCCGTTTTCGTTCGAAACCTCGAGACCCGACTTTCATCATGTTAGGGGCAAAACAGTCTTTTTGCACAAAATCCGGACACTATTTTCAATATCTTCGAAACCCGCGAAATATAAACTTTTTAAAAACTAGAAATTTCGACGAACATTTCTTCCTTCTTCATCAAACTCATCCGAAGCCCGGAAGTCGATGCTTTAAGCCCCACAAGATTTCTAAGTGGTGGGACCCACCCCCACTTTCTATATAAGGAGTCCCCTTCATTCTTCCTTTTCTTGCAACTTTTCTTTGGAAAAGAGAGCTGCCTAGGGTTTCTTCCCTTATGTTCTCCTCCTTCTTGTTTTTCATCTCTAAGATCCACACCAAGATATTGCTAGAAAGAAAATGGGCTTCACCATCTTCTTCCTCCATATGCTAGCTTCCTATTGATACCATTTTTAGAAGATTCCATCCATCCCAAGGTCCTCTTTGAGCAAGCTTTGGCTATTTGAAACACCTCAATGTAAGTTTTCCTCCTAATCTCTTAGATTTACATTCTTCTAGTCATAGAGATGCTTCACCTCAATTATTGGAAGTTATCTCTTCCTATTTCTATGGTTTGACTATTTTAGGGTTTGTGATGGGTTTGTTTTTTTGGGGTTTTTCTGTAGATTGGTGATTTGAGCTTGTAGAGTGTGACTAGAGCTTGGTTAGCTAATTTTGGAGCTAAGGCAAGTGGATGGATAGATTATTTGAATGGTTTCTTATTTTATGGAAAAATATGGGTTTTATTATTTACTTCTCTCTTATGTTTTCCATGGTTTATAATGTTTTAGAAATGAGCATATGAATGAGCTTTTGCTCTCTTCAGATTTTGTGTATTAGAGTTTGTGTTTTGTCATTTATGGTTCTTCTTTAATGATGGTTGTGTCTTGCATTAAATGAGGTTGGAATTAATGTGGATGATGTTTTTGGTGGATGGTTGTTGGAGGAGTAATGATAGTAAGGAGGGGCAAGGTAGTGCCATAAATGTTGTTAATTGGTTGCTTCAAAGGAAGTTAAAAGAGAAAAGAAGATGAGGCCCGGAATGCTTCCCGGACAGCTTTCTGAAGTAGTTCGCTCGAGCGAACCCCTCACAAAAGCTAGTTCGCTCGATCTACCTTTCAGTTCGCTCGAACCCTCCTGACTCGATCAAGTTCACTTAAGCGAACCCTAATTTGCTAGAGCGAACCCTTACAGAACCTGGACCGCTCAAGCCAACCTTTCCCTTCGCTCGAGCCTTCCCGACTCGAACTAGTTCGCTCGAGCGAACCCTCCCAGAAAGCCCTTTGCTCGAGCTAACTTCTAATCCGCTCGAGCAAATTGTGCAGAATTCCTGGGTCTTTCCTAGTGTTTTCAAGAAGGGTGTTTTAAGGTCCAGTTGGATTGATGTGATGTCTTAACGTCTTGGGAAGACCTAGGGGATGATATAAGGAGTTTGATTTAGAAAGTATCCCGTTCCGGAAATGTATTGAGTATTTTGGGACTTATCAATTGTATCGGGATCTCGGAATGTCTCCAAATCTTAAGGAGTACCAAGTGAATGACCAAACCAACATACAAGACCCTTATACATATTGTTCAAATCCTGAAACCTCGATACATGGTCCGGATTTACGCAAAGATCCATTGTGTTAGTTTTTATTTGAATTTCATTTTTTTTAGACAGATGTCTTGTGTTCATGCAAGTGCCACTTTTGACTACTGAAATTCGTATTCTGAACTTTTGATCAGCCTGGCGTATTTCGATAAGATATTATTGCAATGATTGTGCTCACGAGCCCTTTTGTTCCGTCGGTCTTGGGTGTTATACACCTTTTTAGATATGTATATGTTTTGAATGTGTTTTGACCTATGAGTTGGCACCACTAAGCTTGGACGACCTTGTCGGTTTGATCCACCGACTCGGGATCCCCCTTTAGTTTCTGTCAGCTGCAATCTAAATCATGTCTTGTTCCGTCAACCGGTCCCGCAGCCGTGGTTTTGCTTAGTATATGTATATAGTTGTTTCTCGTCACTTCGTGTGTCCGAGACCAACGCCCTTAGTGTGCTCTCATCACATTAGTGATGGAGGATTTAGCTTACGTGTGGTTGCCATCTTGTTAGTTTCTGTTCCTTGATTACCCCACATATTTTATATTGCATATGTGTTTTAAACAAAAAATGCATCATGTTTCATGGGAAATTATTACTTTGACAGATTTTCAATATGTTCTAAAATATGCTTTTTACTTTCTTTATTGGTATATTTATTCACCCACTTGCTAGACCGTCGTGTCTGACCTACTCTTTTGGTACTCAGGTCCAGACCTCGTTGTCTTTAAGGAGGAACCGGAGGAGGCGGCTGGTGAGCCCTAACGCTTAGTTGAATGGCAAGCTGACAATGTCATCTAGACATTGGGTTGAGCTTTGAGATGCATACATTTTGGGAGTCTTAGATTGACATATTTTAGAGAATATTCTTTGGTTGTACTGACTTTTGTTGGTCATTATTTTTGGGGATGTTTAATGAACTTACATTTTGTATAAACTGTTAACTTTAAATTTTGGGAATGCTAAAGGAATCATTGCTCACTCTGACGTCATGTTATCTTTATATGTTTTATCAGTTTAGAAATGGTGGAACGGTTCACGAATTTGGTTTGCTACACGCTTCCGCACTAACCTGTATGGTCAGTGAGTGTGTGTGAAATCCTCACCGCAGAAACCTGTGGGAAATTAAATGTGTGTATAATTGTAATCATCATACAATCATCACCTAATCATCGTGGGCCTGGATTAGGTGTCTTAACCTGGTCCGGGGTCATGACAGTTGGACTTCATATTCTCTGCCGCAGGTTCCACAACATGGGCCCCGTATTCAACACGGACTGCTTCTTGATATCCTTCAAAAATGTCTTTGCAATCTCTCTTATTTTTCACAATGTTTGATCGTAAACCTCTGAGCAAGCAATCAAAGTTAGAGTTCTCGCTCTTCAGTTTACAACCACATTGTAGCCATGAGAATTCTTCAATACATTCATCCACAATCAATTTTTCTTGCCTCAAATTAAGGAATTGGTCAAAGTAAACTCTATTCTTAGAAAATCATGTTCCATATTTAATGGCATACTCAAGCCTTTTTAGTTGATCATTGAGGCTACTAATTTCAAATTTCATATTGATTTGGATGAGAAAGGGTTGTAAAACTTAATGCTCTTCAAAATTAAATCAACCTACCTGATGTGAACATCTCACTGATTGGAATAAGAGGGTGAAGACAGATCATTGATCAGACTTCAGATAATGCAAATATCGCAACGCAAAGATCATTGGCTGAAATCACTTAATTTCAGGGCCACTTATAGTCTACTGCTTGATCCGTTCTTTATAGGACTTTGAAATTAGGAGTGGTTCAACCTGTTGGGCTCTACTCACGGGTCAAGCTCAACCTGACGTGACCTACTATCCTGTTGGTAATGGAATCAGCAAATGGGTCGGGTTTAACTTCAGCTCAGGCCCAACAAGACTATGGCCAAGCATGTGTCAAAGGCGCAGACACGTGATCGAAACAAAAGGCCTTTCAAACCCTTTTTGATGCTACACTTTAACTTACACGATCAGGGTGGGCGAAGGTGAATGGTGAGAGGGAGTGATGCTAGTCGTCAACGAATGCGAGGAAGGTTATAGGTGCGACAAAGGTTATGTGGCCCATTGATGGCGCTAACGAGGAAAGGTAGTGCAATGGCGGCAATGGAGGCAGAAAAGCTCTCTGTCATTGACGAGAGGTGCTGCTTGACAAAGACAAAGGTGACGACAAGGGGGTTGTTGCTAATGATGAGTGGCTTGCAACTGAATGGGATTTGGGTATGTGATGGATTATGGGTTTGGTGAAAGCCAGGGTTAGGTTTTGGTGGGTTCAGCCAATGTTATAACAATGTTGGCCAACTATCCACATGATATTGTCCGCTTTGGCTCATGGAATTTCAACCCAATCTTACCATGGGGTTTTAAAAGGACTAATGCAGAGTTAAGGCTAGGACGCACTTAAATGCCCAAGGTCAGGATCTGAATATTTCCGATGTGGGACTTAGTGTAGTCCAAGCCCCCAACGAGACAAGCAAGCCAACAAACTAGATAAGCAAGCCTAGGCAGGTAGGATCTCACACACTCCCCTACCATAGAATAGAGTCATCCTCGGCTGTGATACCATTCTGTGATGACCCGAGCCCACTATCCATATGATATTGTCCACTCTGGCTCATGGGATTCCAATCCAATCTTGCCACATGGTTTCAAAAGGCCTCCAGTGGGGTTAAGGTCAGGCCACACACATATATACCCAAGAACAGGACTTGTGTGTTTCCAATGTGGGACTAATGCACCACTACATACCCAGTCCTCTAGAGTTTCCCCCACCCTCTCTCTCTCTAGGCAAATGCTCGCCGGACCCAATGTCCTTCTATAGAGGGACCACAGGCGTAACATACTCCCCCACCGGAAAACAAAGCCATCCTTTAATCCGATACCATCTGTAACAACCCGGGCCCACTATCCACATGATATTGTTCGTTTTGGCTCATGGGATTTCAACCAAATCTTGTCGCGTAGTTTTAAAAGGCCTCTTGTGAGGTTAAGGCTAGGATGCACTTATATGCCCAAGGTCAGAACGTGAATATTTCTTATGTGAGACTATGTAGTCCATGCCCCCTGGGAGACAAGCAACCTAACAAACCAGACAGGCAAGCCTAGGAAGGTAGCATCTCATAAATGTGGATTGGCCTTGGAGGTAGATCGGTAGAGATTGGAAGGGGTTGAGGCAGATCGGTAGAGATTGGAAGGGGTTGTTAGGGTTTGATATGGAACGGAGTTGATAGTGAAGGTCTGACATTGAAGGGCTTAGGATTCGGTCTCTGACACGAGATGATGTGGTGGTGATGAACAAGGATGAACATAGCGATAGTGTCGAGTGTAGTGGCCCGCCGCCAAAACGCTACAAAGCGGGCGCTACGTAGCATAGCCGTGCCATTTAAAAAAAAATCGTCAAACAAATCTGAAAAAATTTCAAAAAATTCTGAATATTGGAAAATGATAGATTTTTTTTTCTTTTTGAAAAAGTAACTAAGATAAGAAAGCGTAGCAACCTCCTCATTATGAGGTCCTGTATCACTCTTCGAATAGAAAATGGTAGTAACGATCATTTTTTTTCCACATATATTCATGCTTGTAATCAAACAATGTCATCAAAATATTATCACCATCGTTGCTTAGAATATCACATTTCTGAGTTGTATTTGGAAATGTATATATATATATAGTTTAAAAATTTCTGTTAAAGAAAAACTTGATCAGGGCCCTAGGTTGAGCCACTATTTCTTATTAGAGTGTAATTTGGTTAGGGTCCTATTTCCTATTAAAATGAAATTTGGTTGAGCCCAATTTTCCATTAGAGTAAAATTTTGCTAGAGCCTTTCTTCAATTAGTGTGAAATTTGACTAGACTTTTATTTTCAATTAGTGTGAAAGTTGGCTATGGCTCTATTTCCACTTAGAGTAAAATTTGATGGAACTTTATTTCTAATTAGAGAAAGTTTTGGCTAAGCCCCTAATTTTTATTTATTTGGCCAAGCCATGATTTTTTCTATTTTAATACTTGAGGGGCTCATTTGATTTTTATCTATACCTTTCATAAGGTGGGTCACTGTGGAGCCCATTTAATCTTTATTTATATCTTTCATAAGGTGAGCCCAACATCAAGCCCATAGTTACCCTACTAGTAAATATTGGAGGGACAAAAAGTGGGGCTTTTGCTGCCCTAATTCTTTTCCCAGAACAAAAGGCTCAAGAATTCTAGGGAAAAGAAAAAACAAGGCCTGAGAGAGATTAGAGAAGAGGGGAAGGAAAAGAGGAAGAAAGAAAAGAAAATGAAAATGAAGAAGAAGAAGAGAAAAGGAGGAGACGGTGCTGCCTAACGGTGATGTTGTCGTTGCTCCGCTGGTTTTGCATGGCGCTGCTACTCCACTGGTGCCTCTTGCTGCTAGTGCGTGATGCTGCTATTTCTACTGCTTCCAGGTATGTTTATGTAGCTGCTGTCTTTTTCTTTTTCTTTTTTTTTTCGTTATTCCTCCTTCTCTTCATCTACCTGAGCTGACAAAGGTTTTTTTTTTATTATTATAGTTCACTGCTTGTAGCGGACGATACGTAAGGTATTGGTGCATATCGGCCGCTACGGATGTGAGCGCCGATAAATAGCCACCGCTACGCCCGATTTAGCGTAGCGGCCGATTTTTTCATCGTTGGTGATGAAATCAAATGAAATACTGATGGTTAATGGAATGGAAGCGAGAACAGTCGAATAATCATGTTTAGAAGGCTCTGATACCAAATGATGTGAAGCAAGGCACTAGGTGCGGGGTGGGTAAAGATGAAGGGTGGAAGGGATAGGTCAAGCTTTCACCAGAAAAATTAGCTTCGTACCAAACTCCCCTTCACGAGGGAGAAGATCTCTCGTCGCAAACTCGACATTTTTATTTTCCTTTTAGTTAATCCATGTCTGTCTAAGCTAAGAAGCTTTACATCACTTATATAAGAAAATAATAAAACCTAAAACTAATTTGGATCGATGGTCAGGATCAAAACATCTAACATACATCATAAAATGAAACTCTAATGAGCTAAAACATGAAAATAGATGGGTTGGGCCCAAAGATCTTGGTCAAGGCCAATTGGCAAGTCATCATGATTCCTTGGTGATACAGTTGATCCTTTCTTTAGTAGTTCTGGCTCATAGGATGGACGGTGATATGCTTTCCATTATGAGCAAAGGTGTATGTGTTATCCTGCATGCCATGAGTTCTGCTCTTGTCATACATCCATTGATCCACAAACATCCCAACAATACATCACCACTCTCCATTGGTAGCACATTGCACCAAACTGTATTTTTTTAGTCCTCACCAATGGCAAAAGCAACTGGACATCCATATCGCACTTGCAATTCATCACCTGTCATTAGCTTTCTAGCAAAATAAGGATGATAATGCTTTCGAACCCTCAGCTTCAAACCATCCACAAGAGCTTGAGAAATGATGTTCTCGCAAGTGGCTCCATCAATCACAACCGTGCTTGTGTGTCCATTCACAATGCCGTTTGAGAGAAAAAGATTATTTCACAATCGTTTCTTCTCAACAATAGGTGTATTTTTTTTAAGGACCATGAGAGCTTCAAGGCCATCCACGGGACCTACTTCCCGTGTCTCTTTACCCTTAAGATCATGTGGAGTATCTTTTTCATCACCTTCGCCTTCAATGAGGTTTATGCATTTTGAATATTCAAATGATCGATGGGCGTATTGTTTACAATGAAAGTAGGTGATCCTATTTTGACCTTCGGGCTTGGAGAAAACCTTTTCTAAGAAACTTCCACTTTGAGTAGAATCCGATTTTGATGGGATCGTTTTATGCAGCCCATTTAGATGTGCTAAATTTTCTGGTTTGATAATTTGCACTATCTTCGGCCTTGAAGACATGTTGGACGATTTCATCTACATTATCAAAATTCTTTAATGCAAGGATATGTTGTATATCAATTCTCAACCCATGAAAATATCTAACACATCATTAGCCTCATTTAAAGCACGGCGAGCTGTCATTTGTCATGAATTCTTTAGAGTACTCAACAACCATCCTGGATCCTTATTTCAAGTCCACCATATCGCTATATAATTGTGAAATCGAGTTATTACTAGAGTAACTTTATGGTCCTCTGGCATTGGCTTATGTGCAAAAATATTCTCCACGCATACTAACCAATCCATAAATTCATCTCGCTTTAATTGTGTATTATATTTGGGGATCACGAGTTTAATTCCTAGATCTCGATCAGCATTATGTACAAGTTGATCTCGTTGATTCCAAATACTTCATCATCTCGATGATTATCCGCACCCCGATTAGTTTCTAAATTGGCTAATCTAGCTTCCATTCTTGCAAGAGTTACTTGCATTTGGGTAATCATTGTGGACAATTCTGTAACTAGTTTAGTGTCTGATTAATTGTAATTTGATGCCTAATGCTTCTTTTGTATGATGATGCAATTGGTTCGGTAGATTACTGGGGTTTTGACCCAAGCCTGGGTAGTGTTACGGCTTTCTAGTAATTTTGGGTTTTTGGTATTTGGTTTTGTCGAGTGTATTTTCAATTTTGAGAGTCTTGGGTGCATTGAGTAGAGCATGATATTGTCTTCGACTGACTTGTTTTGACACGACCCATTCAAACCCATTAAGGCCCAAATCCAGCCCAAAAGCCCTTTTTTCCATAAACCATTAAACCAGCTAGACTTGCATGCAAAATAAAGCAAAGTTCAACTAAAATCCCTATCTTCTCATTTCAAACAATTGTTTTCATCTCTTGTGCTGGAACTTCTCCTCTTCCCCTTTCTTTATCTTCTTGCTCTCAATCCGTCGGAGAAGGCCTTGTATGTGGAGTGTGGAGCCTCCAAAGCCAACATCTTCTTCCCTTCCTTCATCTTCAAGCCCTCACTTGTTTCTTCTTTTCAAAAGAGGATACTATGTTGGTGAATACTTGGAGGAGCAAGAAGAACTAGTGCTAGACCAAGACCAGCATTTGAGAAGTTGATAGAGGAATTGGTTAGGGATAGGCCTGAGCCAATGAGAGCCTCAAAAAGGGTAGAAGAAATAAACTTGACAATGCAACAGGGGCACACACCTGATACAAGTGAGCCAAGGGAAAATAAGGTGGACTTGGAGAGTAAGTCGAGTACTTTTACTTCTTCATCATCAGCAGGAATTCCACCTGACTCTCCAGGGGACGGTAGTCATTATGGAGATGATGAGCCTGTCACTTATGAGACAATTGAGGATTTCCCTGGTACTACCAATTTAGATCCTCGCCGTGGCTATGTCAGACATGTTAGACTAACCGAGGCAGGGAGTAGTAGTGGCGCCGCTGGGGCAACGAGTGGGGGAAAGTACTCATGGTCATCATGGGGGTTATGTTGGCCAATAAGGTGCCATGTATGGATAGCATAGAGGTTATTCTTATGACCCTAATTGGGTACCCCATTCACCGACACCGATACTTTCCATCGAACAGATATTAATTGAGTAAGGGAGGCTTATCCCCCCACCATATTCCGAACGACCTTTTCATGCCCCTCAAACCTATTTCATGCCATTTGAATACAACCGGCCATCTCAATCTACAGGGAATCAAGATAGTTCATCATCTTATCAAGAACAATCTGAATATGGTCATGGGTATGGTAGTGTAACGCAATAGTATGGAGCATATCTTTTTAACTAATAACGAAGAAATGATGATGATGATGATATCAAGCATGGACGGCACTCCACTCGGAATTAGGCTGTCAATTGTCATACTCATCAATCTCTCTCTAGTCTCTACTCTCTACTCCCCCCTAATTTCAGATAAACCATGAACCTTTTGATCCCCAAGTTCTTTATTATTTATCTATCTCACTATCATGTTTTAGATTTTAATACATTATCTTCATGGTCTTGAATTTCACAACTTATTTGATGATTGAGTTAGTATTAAATGATAATTGATATATTATCTTTATTTTTTTATATTTAACACTAATAAATTGATCATGAGCCAAAATAATGTTGCATTATATGAAATACTGGAGAAGACAGTGAACTGTGACACAAACATGACTCATAACTTAAGGAGATCGATATTTTGATTTATCGTTGTTACTAATGGAAATTTTTTTTGTTTTCTAGCATTTTTCTAATATTCTAGATTTTTTGGAAATTTTTGCAGATTTTTTTTATTAAAAATAATTTACACTGCGACGACCACGACGAACCGATAACTGCGACAAATACCTATATCATATCGGTTTTTCGGCCCGGCCGATACCGTGACCGAAACTGTGATTTTAAACCATGGTTTGAACAAATGGCAACTATGCCTACGAAGAAATTCTTCAAATCTTCGTGCATGACAGAAGTCTTCTTTGAACCCGGATTCTTAGCCTTGGCTTCCCAGGTTATGCCGTCAGAAGACTCCCTGCTGTCAAAGAAGTTAGGAGACAGCGAGCTAAAACTCCTCCAACTGCTGGACCTGATTTTCAAGCCCTCCTTCTCCTTCAAAAAATCATAGAGGGCAACGAGCTGAAAGTATAGAAGCAGGAACTCCTCAGACTGTTCCTCGAGGACACTATTGATAGGCATGAACTCCTCATAGAGTTTGTCGAGGATAGACAACCTAGTGATGGCACTCAGTTCCTTCAAAGAGAAACAAATCTCACCATTCGTGACAACGAAGGTGTTGGTTTGTGGGAGGAATGACTCCAACATGGCCATGAAGCCCTTGTTGGAAAAGATCACGGTCTCCCTATAAGCACGGATTGCATCAATGATCTCAGCTTCCTTAAAGATGGCACCATCAATCTGCAGGACTTGATCAGTCCATGACTTCCAATCTAAGTCAGCACTGAAACGGCAGCGAAGCTTTCAGGTTTCACCTAATTGCTGATGTCACCTCTGAAAATGCCAAGGCCCACTAGTCTTAAATCGACCGATGGATAATCAGAACCCTGCTAGCCACTGGCCGGCATTAGCATGTCCATACGGGCTGGCAACTTCTCCATATATCCAGAGGGACCACCAACAAAAATCCCGGTCTTGATCACATTGGTCATTTTCACTCAGCTTGAAAGATCTTCTCTCTTAGAGCATGTGGGAGAAAGGCTCATTATCGAGATTGTACGATCAAAAGTCGATCGGGTAGCAACAGTCCTCTCCTCACTATCCACTGTGTAAGAGAACTAGAAGCATCTCCTCTGCTATGTAAAGTTATCAGCGACTGCATCGCCGAAGAAAAAGGAAGGCTTTTGCACAATGCTTTGATCATCCATGACCCAAGGACTATTGCTTACTATGATCTTATAAAATTCCTCATCATTGAGGGAGATCAATTGCTGCCTCATCTCATCCCTATTGAGAGAGTCACACTCTTCCAAATTTCACTCCATATACTGGACCTTCTCCCAGTCCTACTACACAGCCGCATTGGAAGATCTAGCAGATCGATGGCGTATGTCAGTGATAGGCCCCTTACCCTTGCTCGTTCTGGAGGAACCACCTACAAAGGTTGGAAAACAAAAGATCAATCACCAAGATGGTAGAATTTCGCAAGAAAAAAAAAATCCTAACGAAATTTCGGCATGGTTCCGGGGCAATTCCGAAGAAAAGGTAAACACCCCAAAAAAGATGGGAAGCCTGAAGAAGAACTCAACATCACTGCGAGCTCATATTCAATAGAAGATTCTCAAAGAAAGCTTAGACTCAAACAGTGCTATGAGATCAAGCAAACTCTTCTCAAATCCTCGCAAGATTGGAAAGGGACTCAACATTGCTGTGATCTCTAAACTCCAAAACTTGCAAAACTTTCCAGGTATGCATTATCATGCCATTCTTCCAATTCAATTTACGAAAACCATGCATAGAAAAAAAAAATTGTCATGCATTAGATGCTAGGAAACCCTTGATCAAAGTTTGAACAATTCCAACCCAACTTGTTCAAAACAAATCAAACTTTATCCTAGTCAAAAATCAGGATTGGCTTGACCTAGAAACCCTAGCCTTTTATTTGATGCATCAAAAAGAAAAATAAGAAAAAATGCATGAATATATTGACTTGCATAAACCTTATTAACATAGTGAGCAAAAAAAGAAGAGCAAAAAAAAAAAAGAGAAAAGAAAAAAGAAAGAAACCTCTTCAAAAGAAGGGGGAGGGGGAGAAAGAGGAAAAAATAGAAAAATGGGGTGGCCCACTGCCACGTGGCCCTACGGACAGAACCACACGGACTTGTCCATTGGTCACAAAGAAAAAAAATGAGAAAAAAACTTGAAAAACGGAATGGAAGAAAACAAAGAGAGAAAAAAATAGAAAAAGAGAAAGAAAAGAAAAGAAAGAAAGAAGAAAAAGAAAAGAAAAGAAGTTTTTTCCCTACTTCTACATGGAGTTTCTTGTTGGAAAAGAAAACTTACTTGAAGCTATTGATGGAGAAAGGAAGAACTTGAAGATCCTTGAGAAGAAAAGCTCTTGGTCTTGAAGCGCTCTTGAAATCTTTGCAAAAGAAAGCAATAAGAGCAAGGGATCTAATCTCCCTTTGCTTTTATAGAAGAGATCAAACCAAAGAAGGAAACAAGGAGAAAAGCAAGGAGGTAAGTGCTACAAATTAGCAACCTTCCCAAAAGAAATATATTTTGAGAGATTCTCTCCCAAAAGAAAGGAAATTTAAGAAATTCTCTCCCAAAAGAAAGGGAATTTGAGAGATTCTCTCCAAGAAAGGATATTTTAAGATATTCTCTACCCAAGCAAGATATTTTGAGATATTCTCTACAAAGTGACACCACATGAGACCGAAGCCATCATTAAAGGCTTAAGGTCCCATGGTTTAGCCCATATGAGCCAAGTTTGACCACCTAGGCACTAAAAGGGGCTTCCTACCAATTGAACCCCATCCAAAATTTTGGAAATCCTTTTCCATCAAAAAGCCCTCTTACTGAGAGCATAAAAAATGGTTCCATGCCTCTTTTGAGTTGATTGAACCACAAAAAATCCAAGCCTTATGAGCATTCAAAATTCAAACCATCCAACCTCATGCACCAAATTAAGTGAAAACATTGAAATTAACATTCTACAAAAATCCAAACTACTCTAATAGACCAAAATAGTCCCAAAGAGTGACCAAAAATCTTAATCCCAACCCCCCTAACCTTCCACATATAGCTTGTTAGTTAAAAGCAAAAAACTCCAAAACCAAAAACCCCTCTTGACCGCCTAATGCGCCACATAAAGCCTTTAGGTTCACAAGGTCAAAATGAAAATTCAAAATCCGAAAACCCAAATCCAAATCCCTCATGTCGTTTTCAAAAAAGTTTGCCTTAAGATGGTATGTGACCCCTCTCACTGCCATGAGATTCCCTTGAAAACTCAAAAGGCTACTCTACCAAAAGGAGATTTCTCAAGACTCATGGTCAAGTCAAAAGCTTTCCTTCAAAGTTCTCTTCGAGGTACATCGACTACAAAAGTTATGCAACTCGTCGCTGTACCTCAATGGGGCATTTGTTGACACCAAAAATGTCACTTTGCCTCTTTATAAACTTTCAAGATCAAGAAACTACATGAAGTTGCATCCTACCACAACAGGCAATGTTACTTCAAGCATCAAATCTTGTCAGAATCATCCAAAAACTGCAAGATCCTTCAAAACAGCCATAAGAAGAGTACACATGAAGTTTCGGGCCATTTTGACATTACTTGGCCCAACTTCACTCTTCCAGCAGCTGAACAAGAGTTCCCTGCTGTGGTGAAACTGGAGACCCTAATTCACAAAACAGAGCACACGGTTGACCTAAAAAATGCCACTAAAAGTCTCTACATCAAGTTTTAGGCCATTTTGTCACCGTTTGGCCCAAAAAGCAAACACCTGCGGCAAAGTCAACTCCCCCGGTGGCGACAACGTTGGAGACATCAAATCGTCAATCAAAGCCTATGGATGGTCTAAAAATACTTCTAAGATGCTCTACGTCACGTTTCAGGTCGAACCAACAACGTTTGACCCTATATCAACACTCAAACAATAAAACCAAGCCTCTTGGCGGCGGGAACCACCGAGGTCATCACTCATCAAACAAAGCACATGGGTGATTTAGAAATATTTATAAGGGGATACATGTCAAGTTTCAGGTCATTTCGACAACATTTGACCAGACTTTGACTCCCGAAAGCTAAATCAGGCCTCCTAGCAGTAGAGCCCCTCGAGACCATGATTTCCAAATTAGAGCTAATGGATCATTTTAAAAAGTCTGGTTCTCTGCCTAATTTTAGGTCAATCGAATGTCGGTTGACCGTATATCAAAGCCCGACATCTTTTCACGACAAAATCAAGTCTACTGGTGATAGGGCCCCACACAGCCTCAAAACTCAAACAAAAGCCTGTGGTTAGTCTTATTTATTGCCACGAGGCTTCACCTCAAATTTCAAGTAATTCTGACATCGTTGGACCTAGTTTTGACTTCTGACGGTAAATCGACAACTCTACGCGACAAAGTCTTCGACTTTCCCGGAAAATCAAGAACTTTGCCCTTTGATCTGCACGGCTTCTTATCAACTTTTCTATAGGAAAATCATGCCAAAATATGTACAACAATACCAAGAAAAATGTCAAAGAAGGAAAATTAGAAAAAACCAGAAAACTGCCGAAAAAGGCGTCCAAAAAGGGCAAAAATGCCCCATGGTCGTCGGTGACCCTAGGTGCATGGTCGCATGCGACTCTGGCAATTTTGGTCATCGGTTTTTCACCGAAAACCCATTTTTGGGTCCCTTTTACGTTTTAAGATGTTTGACCTCTGTGAATTTTCCAAAAATCTGATTTTCAAAGCACGAAATCCGTCGATCTTCGACAACATCATGGATTCACGATCGAAATCATGGGCTCATCACCGGATGCTTTTCTAAATCGCCAACTAGCCGACCAAGAAAGCACACTTTCTGTTCGACCTATCTAGAAATCGACAGAACAGATGGTACCGGCCCACTGGTAGCAATTAATGTTTGAAATTTCATGATCATCTGACAACAATCGGCGTGAAAATCCTTTGGATATCAAGGCTTCCAACGTCATGGGTAGAATTCCAAAAGAAGCGAAGCAGCCCTCAACTCTTCAAATCCTTTGGCAGCCACTTAATGTAGTTAATGATCTACTTTATGACAAATTAATGTGGTCAATTACTTATTATTGTGGATGGCTTAATCAGAAGCCAAGAAATGGGAGTTACAAGTCAAGTATAATCATGGCATTAGACCATGTAACTCCTCCCACCAGGGAGTTTAAAGGCAATTAAAAGCCTATTATTTTCCAACAGCTAATCAAAATCCAATAAAAAGAGTTACAAAAATACAAATTTAAAAAGTTGGAACTCCTCCCATCATGGAGCATTAATGCAATTAATGCATTTAAAGCGCATAAACTCCCCCTCATGGCCACCAAAAGTCTATAAAAAGAGGTCATTTCCACCATTTGGAAGAGACGGTATAAGACACGCAAATCCTAGAGAAAAGAAAAACTCTGCAAAGCTGCTACTACGCTCCAACAAAAATCTCTCCACCATTGAAGAAGCCCTGCAGCAACCACCACTGCAAGGTGACAAAAGTCCCCCCCGCCCCCCCCCCCCCCCCCCAAGGTTTTCTCCTTCTGTCTCCATGGGTTAGACGTGGCTTTTTTAGTCCATCTACTTAGGTTTTTATTGGATATAGGACCTCATCTTGGTCCTTATTCTCTAAAAATATGAGGTTCAAGTCGAACCAAGAGAATCAAAAGCATCCTCTGTTATCATCTTAAGGATAACGGCAAAGTCCAAACATGACTTGTAACTGTCAATCTGAACGAGTCTCCGCAATCTCCTGAGAAGTCATATTTAATTTTCTTACATTTCATTGTATTTTGTATTTTTAAAAGAGACATAAAAATCACAACTCTTGTCTTCTCTTTTTTAAAAGAATTGTAAATCGCCTTTCACTGCAAAAAAACATCGCCTTTCACTATAAAAACACCACCTTTCACAGCAAAAAAGCATCGCATTTTACGGCAAACACTTGAAAATTGCCTTTCACATCATTCAAATCAAATCATGTCTCTTTTCTTAACACTTGTGCAATGAAAGTTAGAAAAAGGTTAATTTTCTTTTCTACTTGTGAAGGTGGATTTACAGACCACCACTTGTAAATTCCAAGTAGAGTAGAAAATTTGGCATACCCATACACAAAAAGTTGATGTTCACTTTGTCTCTGGTCACAAAAGGGTTGGGCCCTACGGACTCTCACGTCCGCTAACCCCGGTAATCCCGCGAACAAAAAAAGCAAGCCGATCAAGGATTTGAAAAGAATGAAAATTAGGAAAGAACTATGGTTACAAGAATCGGATGGAAGAACCATTAAACCGAAGTCACCATTTACTCTAAGTCGTAAGGAGAAAGAATTGTTCTGTCGTACTTTACACAACATGAAGGTTCCAGAAGGGTATAGTTCGAGCTTGAAACATCTTGTAAACCTACAAAAGCTTGAGATAAAAGGGCTTAAGTCACATGATTATTATGTCATAATGCAACGGTTATAACCTATTTTGATAAAACAAGCCTTCACTGAGCATAAGACGATGAAGGTTGCCATTCAGTAAAATTGCAGCTGTAAACAGAAAAACTATGGTTTGATGTGAAACATGATGCAGGAGTTAGCATGAGTTAGAAAATAATATGCATTATGAGATAAAAGAGACAATGAAATCTACGTGGTTCGGCATTGCCTACATCCATGACCAGAAGGAGGGACCTTCTGGTAATATTTTCATTGATGAATAGATGAAGTAGTACATATACAGTGGTATAAGTGGGGATTCTGGGCTAACACTAAGCTTCCGGTCGATTAGAGACTAATCACTGAGCCCCTTTTATAAAGAGAACCAAGAAACTAAAAGACTAAGGCCGGGGCTCCAATGGATGCTTGTCGACCTCTGTCTCCTCCCTTTTTCCTCCTCCCCTTTCTAGCCTAGGGAATGGTGATATATATAGACTTCTTGGTGTAGTCCCCACTATTACAGCACAAACTATCTCCAGCTGGTAGGGGTCTTCCGTGACTAACAAGTAACAAGTAATGAGACCCTCATTCGTAAGTGACTATTGCCTTCGTGCGTTCCTTGGTGGAGGTAGTGGGTGCCTCCTTCTTTCGTTGGGTAAGTCTCAAGTTTCAATGGGTCTTGTAGGCTAGTCACATGATCTCCAAGTCTTGCCACGTTCATGCCTACAAGAGGTCACCTTCGTGAAGGTCGCCTCCGAAGGGCCATCTTCATGAGGGCCTCTTTTATGATGGTTGCCTCTTTGTGAGGACCTGCTTCCATGGGGGTAGATTAATCTTTGGTAGTATATGACATGCCTCCGTGGTAGTGGGGTGCCAATGGACCCTTTTTTCATGGAAGTGTCCTATCCATGGAGGCAATGCGTCATTGGACATTCCTCCATGAAGTGACTCCTTTATAGAAATGAGTGCTTATGGACCCTTTTTCCATGGAAGTGTCCCATCCATGGAGGCAATGTGTCATTGGACATGCCTCTATGGAAGTGACTCCTTTATGAAAATGGGTGCTTATAGGCCCTTTTTCCATAGAAGTGTCCCATCCATGGAGGCAATGTGTCATTGGACATGCCTCCATGGAAGTGACTCCTTTATTGAAATGGGTGCCTATGGACACTTTTTTCATCAAAGTGTCCCATCCATGGAGGCAACGTGCCATTGGACATGCCTCCATGGAAGTGGCTCCTTTATGGAAATGGGTGCTTATGGATACTTTTTTTTATGGAAGCGTCCCATCCATGGAGGCAAGGTGCCATTGGACATGCCTCCATGGAAGTGACTCCTTTATGGAAGTGAGTGCTTTTACATGTTATTGACATTGATGGGATGGTGGTAGAATGTTCTTTGGTGGTGTAAGGCATGCCTCTGTGGAAGTGAGGTGCTTATGGACATGCCTCCATGGGAGTGGTTCCTTCATGGAGGTAGGATATAACTCTTCATCCAACCATCAGATTATGACATGCCATATATTGTTAGAAAGGTCTTCTCAAGTAGATTAATATAATGCATAGCTTTGACCCAATCTAAGTAGTAATCATCTTTCAATCTTAACTTAACTCCTTTGATGGCCTATGATGTCTCTTTTATGTGTCTACATATGCTAACACACCCCCCGCCCCCTCAAGTGTTCATAAGTTTTAAGGAAGGCGGTTTCCTCTTATAAATTCATGAAACTTGAGGTTATTCTTCATTCTCTTAGTTCTTGCCTCTATTCTTTCTCTTTCCTTCGTGTGTCATCTTCCTATTTACAGTTTCCATAGTTTTTTCGACGCCTTGGTTAAATTAAGGGTTTTTTTCTCTAACGTGCGCATACTCCTCCCTTATAGATAGCAGCTTCCCAGGACATGGTACAGATGATGTTTTGATTTATTCCGCCATTAAGCTCCGCTTTACCCCAATTGGATTCAAAGTGTCAAAGGTCTTCTCCTATAATGTTGAGCTTGTCTAAGTGTCGAATAAACCATCTTTAGAAGTGAACGGATAGCTTGTTCCGGTCAAAAGGCTAAGGAAGAGGCTAAACACTTCGAGGCTCGCGGGGACACAATAAGCCTTGGCCCTCCCTCGGAGTCGATTGGCAAGGAGGCGGAAGCCAAGAAAGTAGAACTTCAGGCCGCTAAAAGAATGGAGGAAGACCTTTGGACTCAATTTAGCATAATTACGCACTTGTCGCGAGGTAGGTACGTTGGCCAAGAGATTAGAGGAGGAAGAACAATCTTTTCAGAGGGTCTTCTCCAATGTTTAAGGATCTTTGCCGCCTGATAGGCTCCCGTGATCTTGATGTACAACGGTTTTCTACTGATGCCCAATTTTGTGAGGAACAGGGGGATAAGAATTTGGCTTCCATGGGGACCGAGGCCAAGGATTGCATCAAGAGCACCCAGTCCCTTATTTATAGGTTTACTTTGCACTGTCAAGGCAAATAGACTTTCTTCTTGCCCCACTTTCTCCTCTTTCACTTATTTATTTTTTTTGTAAGACTTCTTTTGAAGTGAGTTTTGCCTTCTTTTTTTTTTTTTTTTTTTTGTCAAATGCATTATAGAGTAATATTTACTTGAAGCCATTATATTCTTTGACTGCTAAGAGAGGCAGGCCTATGGGTTAGTTTGCGATTTTGACCCATTGCCCCCCTTTCCTTTCTTCAGCCGTCTTCAGGGGGATGTTGGTTTATGGAGTAGTTGTTCTCATGAGGGTATTCTCTGCTTCAGCTTTTCAAGGTGCCTTCCTTTGCGAAGATGGGATTTTCACAAAAAGGGTCCTTAATTCAACAAACTTAGTGAATATTGATGAAGGGATATGCCTGTTTCGTCCTTGCCTGTACATCTCGGGCATTAGTCACGGTAATGGTTCATGTTGCTATCCATAGGAATAACCTTTTCACTGTGCTAACTTTATCTTGTGAAACAACAAAATGCGTAATATGGACATAATTATATCGATTTCAAAAAGAGCTCGTCATCTTTCTGCAATATCCACATCTTAGTATTGATATTGATTTAGTGTTATCTACCTCGCAGTATTTTCCACCATATTAGTGTTATCCAAATTACAGTATTATAGCATATTTAAACTGATCAGTGTTATCCATATCACAGAACTTATGCTAATTAGTGTTATCCCTGTTACAGTGGTTTTTTTTTTCTACCGTGTCAGTGTTATCCACATCATAATGTTTCATACTACTTAGTTTATCCATATTGTGGTATTTCTCACCGTGTAAATGGTATCCACGTTATAGTTTGTAATTTCATATTTAAATTGATCAATGTTATCTACATGATATATTGATTAGTGTTACACACATCATAGTGTTTTTTAACTGATTTAGTGTTATCCACGTCACAGTATTTTTTACTGATTTAGTGTTATCCACATCACAACATTTATACTGATTTAGTGTTATCCACACCACAACAGCATTTATACTGATTTAGTGTTATCCACGTCACAGCATTTACATTGATTTAGTGTTATCCACGTCACAGTGTTTCATACTACTTAGTGTTATCCACTTTGTAGTACTTTTCACTGATTTAGTGTTATCCAGGTCACAATGTTTCATACTACTTGTTGCTATCCACGTTGTAGTACTTTTCATCGTGTTAGTGTTTTCCACACTATGGTTTTATTGTTGCAGTGAAAGAGCCGTGTCACAATCTCATTGTTATAGTTTTACACACTTCATGACCTTGTCAATCTAGTGCAAATGTTACTGGAGAATTCCTTACCTAGTGTCTTGTTGGTCTCGAACTATAATGTGCCACGATTTTCTTTTGGCAGTGTTGGGGAGGAATTTTGTTTTTTTTCTTATTTAACAAGTTGGTAGGGTGTAAACACATTCTTCATGGAGAGACCGTAATTTTGAAGGAGATTTTGAGTGCACTTGTGATATTTTGATTGCTTTGTAAAGAATCAAACGTTACTAGTAAGAATTAATGCCCCCAATTGGGAGGATAGACTTGCTTTATTACTTCAAGTTCGTATGCATCAAGTGATCTAGAAGACATTGTTGGATTTGTTCTCGTGTTTGATATATGTGGTTGTGGCGTTCCCCATAACTTTGATCCTGTATGAGTAGTGATCATGTATCAAACCAAAGAACGCCTTTTGCACTTGCACCAAGCCCTAAGTCTTTTGATGGTCTATAATAACACTTTCAATGCCTATAGATATGGATATGCCCCCCAAAGAATTGGGTTCATTTAGACCTCTCAAATGGACCTAATTATTTGAGCTGGTAATGAGGTTGCTTTTCTCTCTCCCGTATTCGATAAGTCTTTAATAAATATTGGGCGGGGAGGTTTCCTTAAAAGAAATCTTTCATTCCTCTTGAAGATCCATCTTCCATTCTTTTGTACCTCACAAATGAAAGGAAGAACTCATGAAAACCCTAAAAAGGCAAATTCGAAAGGTACGTCATCCATTCTTTTCAACTATATGAATTTTTTTTTACGTGGTCATGTATGCTAATCTTGCATATGATACATAGTTGTGATTGATTTGTTATGAGGTTGTGTTGTGAAACCAAATGAGGTCTTTTTGTTTTTTAATGAAAGAAGAGCTTTGTATTTCGCTATAAATGGATCATAGGAGGTATAAAAACTCGATCAATCATAACTATGTAGATTCATTAATCAAAGGGCTTTTAACTATTCTTTGAAAAGTTCTTTTTAAGAAATATGCAAAATAGTAAGTGATGCAAGGGCAGATGAATATATTACTGTAACGAAACGAAAGGTTATTTTGACCCAATTTGTCTATTTAGTTGTTGATATTGAGGGGACTCACAATGTCCCAGTGCCTTTTCAAGAAGTGTGAGTGTTTATCAAAATCATATATATACATATATATATTAGGAAACAATAAGAGGAATCCTTAAGGATAGGTAAATATGAAATTAATCTAAGTATGCAAGAGTCGAGAAAAGTGCATATCTGGATGGTAATTTATCCCCTGATATGGCTCAACATTCGCAGACCACTCATGCGTCGTTAGCCCTTCATTTGTGTTTGTGAAGCATTGATGCAAGGTTGGTGGGGCCGGACATCTTCCATTGATTCGGGTCCCGTCAGCAGTGGGTCCCAAGGCCACATGATTTTGGGGGATCCATCGCCAACGAATCCAAACTTGTTTCTTCTGGAATCTTCTGCTCGAGGTCATCTTATCAATCTCCACCACGTTTAAGAAATGGGTTGCCACGTTCTATGAGAAGGGCTGGGTCACTTCCCTACTCTGATCATTTAGGTGACCCAATTTTCCCGCTTGCCCCCAGGCTCTCTCA
Source organism: Persea americana (assembly GCA_029852735.1). NCBI lineage: Eukaryota > Viridiplantae > Streptophyta > Magnoliopsida > Laurales > Lauraceae > Persea > Persea americana. The sequence goes on along the minus strand of CM056818.1, from coordinate 26,282,166 downwards.
AAACAATCCCCGACAATTTCCTTTTTTTATTCAGGGCATGGTGCCCTTCCTCTGTCGCTGGTCACCTTACTAGTCATATCAAGAAGGTCCCCTGATAAGGTCATGCTGCCTTGGAAGGGTATCGGGACCCGTTCCATCTCAAAATGGTGCCGGTGCCGACCTTTTGTGCATGCTCTTTTCCTTCGAATGTTAGGTTTCCATTATCAAGTAAATCCTAGACGGTACGTATCCCTTAATGTGTAACATTCATTGGTAGGGTGGCTAACGATTCGATGGTAGTGACAAGACCTTGAATCGTCCACTCGGCCCATCTCCTTCGGTCGCCTGGATACCTAGGGCTGAATCTTTCCATAGCTTAACAGTTTTTTATAGATTTTTTCCATTTCCTCCATTTTGAAATCATAGTTTCTAATAATCTGAGTGAATAGTGTCTTTTTTTCATTTCGAACCTGATTTATGGGAGCCAAGGTCCTTTTCTTCCTTCCCTGGTTGGGGAAGGGGATAGCCGACGCCTCTCTCCGCTTTCTCATCCTTGCAGGGACTTCCTGGTATAAGGTTTGATGATTGTCCTTTCTTTGCTGCCCCTTATCATTGTTGCTTCATTATTTACTATCTCCTCAATTTGTGCGAAGGAGGTAGGCTTCATTGTGAAAAGGCACCTCTAGAACCCTGTCCTGACATTTCGTAGACAGGCGTCGAACATGATCCGCAGGTTCACTTCATAATATCGCATAAAAAGGTTATGTCGTTGACTTACATAGCATTTTAAGGGCTCATATTCTCTTTGATGCATTTCCGTCTGAACCTTGGTTGTCATAGGGGATGCCTCCGTTTGGAACCATTGAATGAACATCGTTTGCAGGTCATTGAAGCTATGGATGGAGGCACTGGGTAGCTCCTGAAACCACTTGAAAGCATCTCCGACTAGACTGTTTTCAAACAAGACTATCCTTTTTGGGCCTTTGTCTATCAACTCCTCTGTTTTTATAGAGAAGAGTCACACGTGAAGTGTGACTGTACCCGTCCCATCAAAGTTGGGTTGCCTGGAAGTTTCAGGGAGTGGTACTTGTCTCTCCTTTCTAGGACAAGGTTTGCTCACAATTGGATGGTGACCTCCTACTCCATCGATTTGGGGTTCCATCTCTGGTGCCCAAGGTTTCCCCTCCCCTTTAGCCAAACAGATGGATTGGTGCCATCTCTCCACAACCCAGTACTTTTTTACTCTACAGACTCTTGGATCCTCCAGTTTGTTATCTTCTTCTTTAAAGGAAGGCTCTTCTAATCCGCCACCTCCTTTATCAACAAACCTTGCCAATTCTTTTTCCAAGTGTGCCTCCTCCATGATTGTATTTAGCTTGTCCTTCATTTCAAAGACCATCTTCTCTAATGCCAAGATCTGTTCATCTTGCCTTCTCAAATGCACCTGGAGGTAATCCTCCAACACATATTCTTCCACTGTTGCATCAATCATTAATGCCATGACGATGCGGGATTCTGAGGAGGTCACCGTGTCTTGGTCGATGCTTGGTTCTTTCATTATGAGAGGAGATGTCTCTCTTATGCTTTCAAACTTTTTGCCTAGCTCTTGCTCTTCATAATCTTGAATGTGGTCTTGGAGATAACCTCTCGACTCATCCCCTTTTCCGCTTATTTCTGCCATGGGAGTTGGTATAGCGTAGGACTTCGAAAATAAGGTCATATCACACCTCCATGAACCTCCCTCCAAGGAGGTATGCCCCTTTCATTGTTTTGCTTCTTTTCTTTTAGTGAGGTGAGTCGTTAATGTTATGATATGCCCATCATCTCCTTCAAGACGGACTTGGAGAAAGTCTCCAAACCTATCCACCTTTGGGCCCACTCCATAGTCTGGTGAGGTGGAGGGGCTCTTTTTCACATTGTTAGGCTTCTTTGAGTTATCAATCTTTTCTTTCACGCAGGCAACTACTCTTCCTGTTCCTGAGGGGAGCGTGCCTTCCTAGTCCCGGAGCTACGTGAGATGATATCTTCCGCCCCTTTTACCCACTGGTTATTGTGCCATTGACGGGACCTCTATCGTCGTAGGGGACGACGTGGCCGAGTTTGTTCTTCTGAGTACTTTCTTCCTCGTCCATCATGGTTTGAGTGGTTGTCCTTTCTAGGCTCTTTATGAGCTTCCCCAAGGGCTCAAAAGGGTCTGCCAGAGAGGGACCACATTTTTGCTTCAGCCAGGACCATAGAGACATTTTCTGATAGGAGCGGCTGTGGTCGGGGTGGTGTGGAGAAATCCTTTTCCAGTCCTTTTCTGTGTTCCTATCTCTTTTTTTTTATCTTTTATCCTCATCGGGCAACCCCTGATGAGACTGCAGTCCTTGTGGGGCCTGACATCCCCTTTTGGTAGACCACCTAGTGGGTTGTATGATCGTGCTTTTCTTAGGGAGTTTTCTTATTTCTTTGCTCCTTTTTGCTTTGCTTTTCCTATTGGACAATCGTGCTTCTGAGCTTCTTTTTGTGGCTCGAAAGCATTGTCCAAGGGAGGACCTTCCTGCCACCGCAATCGAGACCGTACAAATCTTCCCTTTCGGGAGTTTACAGTTTGGGTCATGTGGCTGGGATCACTTCTATCTTTCTTTTGGGTTTCCTTTACTCATCTTTTGTTCATCTCTTTTGGTCATGACCTCAAGGTTCTCCATGGGTTTCTGGCTTCCATAGGATCTTACCCTTAATATATTTTCATCCACCTCCAAACAGCCATTCTCCGAGACGAGGAGGGGTATTGGGGCAGCCAAACATAGGCCTCCATCTAGCATGAGGTTATCGGTGGCCGTCGTGCTTCGGGAGTCATGGACTCTCTCTTTTGGTCCATTGATTTCTAGAAATGGCACTATAAACAATTGTTACAACAGTCTATTCCTCAAATAAACCCCTTTTAGTAGTTGTCGTTTCATCACTTAGGGGTCCTTCAGGATCAAATACTCGACTCATGCAATCTTTGTTACTTACATCAAACATCTGCGGGTCGGGTGATCCCTTCTCATGGGTGACTCCGACCAAAGTCTCTTTGTTTAATGGTATTTCTACTAGTTTCGCAGAGGCCACTGAGCGGAGTACATCCTAAGAGTGGGCTTGATGGAGGGTTGTGCCCGACTCTCTCTCTCTCTCTCAAAGGATTTTGAAGGAGGGGAGGTGCGCAAACTATAAAATTCCCTCTCATGACAAACTCCAATCGAAGTCACTTTATTGTTTGGCATTTTTGCCAGTTTCTAAGAGGCCACTGAGCGGCGTAATGCCTGATATCGGGCTTTATTTAAGACTATCACTAACTTCCTTCTGGAGGGACTTGGAGGAGAAGGAGATATTGAACTCAAACTAATGAGTTCCTAGTTCTTTTTGCTATGTTAGACTAAATAGGTGATTCGCCCCGAATCCCCAAAGGAGTCGCCAAAATATGTAAAAAAAAAAAATGACGGTTTGATGTGAAATGTGATGCAGGAGTTGGCATGGGTTAGAAGTTAGTATGCATTATGAGATAAAGGAGACAATGAGATCTACGTGGTTCATCACTGCCTACATCCACGACCTGAAGGAGGGACCTTCCGGTAAGATTTTCATTGATGAATAGATGAACCAGTACATATAGAGTGGTATAAGTAGGGATTATGGGCTAACACTAAGCTCCCAGTCGATTAGAGACTAATCGCCGGCGCCACTTTTACAAAGAGAACCAAGAAACTAAAAGACTAGGGCCGGGGCTCCAATGGGTGCTTGTCGACCTCTCTCTCCTCCCTTTTTCCTCCTCCCCTTTCTTGCCTAGGGAATGGTGATATTTATAGACTTCTTGGTGTGGTCCCTACTGTTGCAGCACAAACTATCTCCAGTTGGCAGGGGTGTTTCATAACTAACATGTAATAAGTAATGAGACCCTTATTCGTAAGTGACTATTGCCTTCATGAGTTCCAGGCGGGAGGCCCCCTTCGGTGGAGGTAGTGGGTGCCTCCTTCCTTCGTCGGGTAAGTCTTGGGTTTCAGTGGGCCTTGTAGGCTAGTTAGGTGATCTCCAAGTCTTGCCACGTTCATGCCTACAAGAGGTCACCTTCGTGAAGGTCGCTTCTGGAGGGCCATCTTCATGAGGGCCTCTTTTATGATGGTTTCCTCTTTGTGAGGACTTGCTTCCGTGGGGGTTGATTAATCTTTGGTAGTATATGACATGCCTCCGTGGAAGAGGGGTACCAATGAACCCTTTTTTCATGGCAGTGTCCTATCCATAGTGGCAAGGTCATTGGACATGCCTCCATGAAGTGACTTCTTTATAGAAATGGGTGCTTATGGACCTTTTTTCCATGGAAGTGTCCCATCCATGGAGGCAAGGTGTCATTGGACATGCCTCCATGGAAGTAACTCCTCTATTGAAATGGGTGCTTATGGACCCTTTTTATATCGAAGTGTCTCATCCACGGATGCAAGGTGCCATTGGACATGCGTCGCGACTCCGGACCGGGGGTCCGGGCCCGCGAGTGAGTGGATGATGGTTTAACCACCTTTAACTACGATCGTACATCCACTTAATTTCCCACAGGTTTCCGCGGTGAGGATTTCACACACACTCACAAAACATATACATTGGTGCGGAAGCGTATAGCAAATCAATTCATACTCCATTCCACGATACAAGGCTGATAAATACATACAAGTGACATGATGTTAGAATGAGCAATGATTTCCTTGGCATTCCCAAAATGTAAAGTTATAAGTTTAACAAAAGATTAGTTAAATTAACATTTCCCAAAAATAATAGCCAACAAAGGCCAGTACAACCCAAAAGTATAACTCAAAACATTCTATAGATTTCCCCCAAAATGTTTCGCAACTCGAAGCTCAAACCAATATCTACATGACATTGTCAGCTTGCCATTCCACTAATCGCTGTGGTTCACCGACCGCCTCCTCATGCTCCTCCTCATAAGCAATGACGGGAACTGGACCTGAGTACCACAAAAATGGGTCAGACACGACAGTCTGACAGGTGGGTGAATAGATAATACAATAAGAGAAATTGAAAGATAATATTTAAAAGACATTGAAATCTATCCACACATGTGCTTTCATAGACAAGATAGATCATTTGTCACAATGTATATATGAAGTAAAACATATAGGATATCAAGAACAGGGAACTATCAAGATGGCAACCACACTAAAGCTAAATCCTCTCCATCACTAAAGTGATGAGAGCACATTTAGTGAATTGGGCTCAAACATGCGAAGTGACGAAAACCAATAATATATACATATACATATAGCTAGACAAGACCACGGCTGCGGAACCGGGTAACGGGACAGAACAGGATCCAAGTTGCAACTGGCGGGAGCACGAAGGGGAGGCCCAAGTCAGTTGATCAGACTGACAGGGACGTCCAAGTTTAGTGGTGCCGACTCATAGGTTACATGAGAAATCAAAACATTTAACAAAACAATATCGGTATAAAACACTCAAGTAGACGGGACATGTTGCTCATAGGCACACATTTCATATCACTATCTTTTCATGTAAAAAGGGGACTGGCAGGACATGTCAGGTGCATAAATCATAGTTTGAGATAAAACTAGTGATATCGGTAGAATCGGGTTAAGACAGGTATAATCCGAATAAAACAGTGCAATGAGTCCTTATACGATTACGGACTATGTATTGGGACTTCCGTATTCACACAACATGTATAAAGACCTTATATGTCTATTATTGCCCTTGGCATGGTACTCGAATGATGATAGACATCCCAAGATTCCTTGTACAGTTTGGTAAATACACAATTCTTAATACATTTCCGAAGTGGTATTTCTTTCCAGGTAAATCTCCTTATATCATCCCCTAGGTCTTCCCAAGGTGGTAGGGCATCAAAACAACCCATCCTAGCCTTAGAACATCATGTATAGAAACAATAGAAAAGACCCAGGAATTCTATACAGTTCACTCGAGCGGACAAGAGGTTCGCTCGAGCGGACTGGTTCAGTTCAGGAGAGCTCAAGCGAAGAATGGGGAGGCTCGAGCGAACATAGTTCTGTAAGGGGTTCGCTCGAGCGAATTACTCTGAGTCAGGAAGGGTCGAGCGAAGAACTAGAGTGGCTCAAGCGAACAACTCTCTGGAAGGGGTTCGCTCGAGCGGATATGAGTTCGCTCGAGTGAACTACTTCGAATTAGGAAGGGTCGAGCGAAGAAAGGTGGAGGCTCGAGCGAACAATGTTCTGTGAGGGGTTCGCTCGAGCGAGTATAAGTTCATTCTAACGAACTGCTCCGGAGCCGGAAGGCTCGAGCGAAGGAATGGGTTGGCTCAAGCGATGGAGGTTCTGTGAAGGGTTCGATCGAGTGAACTACTTCATTAAAACTCCGCTTCAGCAGTCCGAAACTCAACTTCTCTTCCACTCAAAACTCCATTCAAGCCACTCCCTTGGCAATACATTTATGGCATTTTCATCTACTCCATTCACCATTTACTTCTCCAACAACCATACATTCACAACCATGAAAATCATAATGATTACCAACTCCCTTCAATGCCAAGAATGGCCATCATAATGAGAATGTAAAGATTGACAAAACCAACTCAATGTACAAAATTTCAAGAGAGCAATTAAGAGAAAAGAAAGCTCATTAACATGCATGCTTCCAAAAATCAATGAAAGGTATAAACATAGGAATGAGCCAACATTATAAAAATCCATATTTCTTTACAAAATCACAAATCATAAAACAAACTCATTCATCCACTTGCCTTGGTCTCCAATTAAGCTAATAAGTTCCTAATCACCCTTTCTCAAGCCAAAATCACAATCTACACAAAAATCCCCAAAATGACATTAATCATAAACCCTAGAATCACAAAACAAGAAAGAGAGAGATAGCTTCCAATAATGAAAATGAAGACTCTCTAGAGCTAGTAGAAGCACAATCTAGAAGATGAGAGGGAGGGCTTACATGGAAGGCCTTCAAATTCCCAAAGCTTGCTTAAAAAGGACCTTGGAATGGAGAGCTTCTTCTAAAAATGGTACCAATGGAGAGCCTAGAAGGAGAGGAAGAAGATTGGAGCACTCATTTCTCCTTTGGCAATAGCTTGAGAGTGATTGAGAGGTGGAGAAGCAGGAAGGAACAAAAAGAACCTAGGGCTGGAACTCTTTTTGCTCTCAATGGGAAAGTTGTAAGAAAAGGGGAAGAAGAAAGGGCTCCTCCTTATATAGAGAATGGGGGTGGGTCCCACAACTTAAAAATCCAATTGGGCTAAAACATCGCTCTACGGGCTTCGAACGGATTCGACGAAGAAGGAAGAATTGATCGTCGACATTTCTAGTTTCCAAAAAGTATATATTTCACTGGTTTCGCAGACATTGAAATTAGTGTCCAGATTTCATGCAAAAAGACTGATTTACCCCTATCATTAACGCAGTACAATCTAGGGGTCTCGAATGGAAACGGAGCAAATACAAAAGTTGTCGGGAACGATAAAATACGTTAAATGGGGCAAAATATAGATTTTCAGAATTAATAAATAAATCCCAAGACCAATCAAAACCCAAATAAAGAAACCCCTAAAGGGCCCCACTAAATCAAAAGAGTTTTCCAAATTAATCCAAAGCTGTAAAAAAAGCTATTCTAATCCAAACTTAACTAAAACTCACTAATCACACTTATAGCTAAAGCACGTCTTAATCAACACTAATCGGAAACTCTCAGGGCGGGGTCTTACAACATGCCTTCATGGAAGTGACTCCTTTATGGAAATAGGTGCTTATGGACACTTTTTTTTTTATGGAAGTGTCCCATCCATGGAGGCAAGGTGTCATTGGACTTGCCTCCATGGAAGTTACTCCTTTATGGAAGTGGGTGCTTTTACAAGTTATTGACATTGATGGGATGGTGGCAGAATGTTCTTTGGTGGTGTAAGGCATGCCACCCTGGAAGTGAGGTGCTTATGGGAGTGGCTCCTTCATGGAGGCAGGATATACCTCTTCATCCAACCATCAGATTATGATACGCCATATATCGTTGGAAAGGTCTTCTCAAGCAGATTGATACAATGCATAGTTTTGACTTAGTCTAAGTAGTAATCATCTGTCAATCTTAACTTAACTCCTTTGATTGCTTATGATGACTCTTTTATGTGTCTATAGCAATTGCTTTACTGTATTGTGCTCAAAGACAATTAGTGCAGATAGTATCATCGCTGTCAAAGAGCATCTTGTCATAGCAATGTGTGTTTTGGGAAAGTTCTTTCCACCTACTTTTTTTTTTTTTTTTTGTAATCATTCAAATATGATAAATCGAAGCGGTGTAAAGTGTTCCTCACTCCTATTTTCAAAACGGATAAAAACCGTTCTCATTATTTGATTTTTGGATTAGATATTACTCGTTCTTACTTCAGATTTTAGGAACAGTTAAAATTCGTTCCTGCAAATTAGGGACACCTTAAACAAGAACGGATTTTAACCATTAGAAGTTTCATTTGGAATGGTTATAAACCGTTCCAAATTACAATTTTTGGTGTAGTGCGAAAGCATTACAAACATTCAACAGCTTGGTATCAATTCATGATCAGTCTAGATTAAAATTTTCAATTTTATACAAAAGATATATACAATAGTTACAAAAGTTTGGATTATAAAGAAAAACACACCCCACATCACTATACAAAAGTATGTTCAAAAGCATAATCAGTGTCTACCAAATGTGACCCACACAACAAGAAGTAGTCAACAACTATGGGTGTCAACTATAATATCTACAAGTAGCTTTCAAAAGGTATTCGACATCGCTCTCCATAACAGTGACTATACAGGGCCGTCAGCCGCCCATTCCTCTAATTTTGGAGGAATCTCTTGGGTTTCCTCCTCTCCTTCTTGGGCCTCCTTAGGATCAAAAGTTGCACCTGCGACTACTACACCAAAGGACAATATCGTGAATACGATAATTCAACAAGTATAGGCAATAATAGTGCGTCACATGTTATATCAAATCCGAATTTATGACAAGTGATTAAAAGACGTCAATGTCAAGTAAAACTAGGCAATTGTCCAGTAACAAATAAATCATGCTTATTGAATCAACTGATGAATAGACATACTAATTGGCTACTACATTGAGCTCATCCTCTCCGATAGAGAGCGGATCTAGTTGGGATGTCACCAGTGGCCCAGCTAAAGGCTCTCCTGGCTATCTGGTTTTGGAGTTCCGACGCTTTAAACAACTTACTATAGTAGTCATTAATGACTAAACCGAATTTAACTCCATCAGGTATCACAAGGTCGAAGCCAAGTAGTGCCAGACCAATCGAATCAAATAATAATTTGGAAGTGAACAAGGTTCCCATTTTACTTCATCTCAAATCAAATAATAGTTATTCATATACATCATACACATGTTTACTTAATGAATATCTCACTTGGGATATAATAAGAGTTGGAAAGCAACTGTATCAACGACTTGAAGATAACATATTTTAAGGGGAGCTGTATAATTTATGCAATTCGTTAGTCCACCAAACTTGGGGTCAATTATGAAAATCCACTTCAATATGAAATGCAGTTGATTTAGAGAATCAAGATAAATTACTAGCCAACCCTAATCTATCCATTCGTTGTCCATCACTATCCAATTCGATATCGTTTTAGAAGATTAATGTATTACTGCCATGGTTTAAAATATCAGCCAATACCGGTTTGTATCGTATCGGCCCCAACCGCGGTGATATCTCGCTGTTATACCAATCTCAGCATCGTCACAAGCAATATTGCCATCTTATCGGTTAAATATCGGTCATATCGGTCGCAATGGTCGATACAGGACCAATATGGACCGATACAAACAAATTTTGGGGGCAAAATGGGGAAGAAATGGAAGATGAAGGAGATGATAGAGAAAAAGAAAGAAGGAAAAAGAAACAGATGCCACTTTATCTTCTTTTCCCCTCCTTTTTTCTCTTTTCCTTTCCTTTTTCTTATTCCTCTTCTCCTTCCGTCCTTTTCTCTTTTCCTCTCATTCTTCTTCCCCCTCTCCTTCTCTTATTTCCCTTTCTTCCTCTCTTTCTCTGTTTCCTTCTCCCCGCTCCCATTTTTGTCAGCACAAATCAGTGAAATCAAAAAAATGACCAAACCCTTTTTAGGGTTTTTGGTCTTTGTTTGACTCCCAAGTCCCATGGCCGTGTGACTCTTCCACTACTCCACATAATAAGCCCCTCTTAAATGACTCACATTCCATTTATATCGCTCACATTTTTAACTATAAACATGCCTTTTAAATGGTCCTTATAAATTTTATAATTTAAGAATCAAAACCATTGCTGACCTCTCTTAAAGCCAAACTATTAAATGCCCCTTTTTAATTGCTCCACTCAAAATAAATCCCCCTCTTACATGGTCCTTAAATAAATTTTAATTAACTAATAGTTTGGCCCAAGTCACATTGATTACTCATAAACATCAAAATAAAATATTTAAAAATTCAAGTAAACATCCAGCCCTTTTTATTCTACTAGTACCCTTCTAATACGATATATTAATGAACATTTTTAAATCATTGAAAATAAATGCCCTTCTCTTAAATCTAAAAAGATTTTTTAAGTGATTGGATTTGGGGCCTTTTCTTCTTTTTTTTTTCTTTTTTTCTTACTTTGCTCAGTGGCCAAGTTGGAGAGGAGTAAAGCCACCCACTAGGGATCGATCCCTGGTGGGTGGGATAGGAGTGGGTGCCTTTGCCACTAGGTCATCCCTAAGGTCCCTGGATCTGGGGCTTTAGTTGAGAAATACATGATGGATTTATAAACTAGAATGATATACCAAGCATAAAATATTAAAATTAATATATTCATCGGTTTAAAAAAAAAAAACAATGATACAGGATGCCGTGACTTAGGGGGATCGATATTTTGTTTTATTATTATTACTAATAGAAAAAGATACTATTTTCCATAATCTTATAATATTTTGAAGTTTTTGGATATTTTTGTAAATTTGTTTGGACTAAAAAAAATTCATACCGCAATGACCCCGACGGACCAATAACCGCGACTGATACTCATACCATATCGGTTTTTTTGCCCGACCGATACCGCAACCGATACCTTAACTTTGAACCATGATTACTACCCTAAATTTGTGCCACATAATATAATTAGATACATTAGGTTTTCTAAACCAACACCCATGGTATGGTGTTATACTACCGGATGATACACATGAGACTATCCTAGCCTTAAAGATATCTCATGTCATTGTGAATTTTCATTGGGCATATGAAAGGTTACGATAGCAGGTTATAGCCCTCTAAGGTCCCCCAACTCAATTTTTATTAGTTTAAATTTTGGGTAAACATTCTGTCTAAATTCAGTCGGCTGACCTCAGAAATTCGGTCGACCAAATTCGCCAATTCGGTCCGCCAAATTTCTGATCGAGAGTTGACCGAATTTTTCTAGAATGTTGCGGGAAAATTATGCTTCAGGTTTTGCAACTCCTTCTCCCATTTATGATCCTTCCTTCACTTCCATAACTCTTTATGAGGCTTTTCAAGGCCACGTTCCTACATGCTATTAGAGCCTACATGCTCTTCCAACATCCATTCATCCCATGATTTAACAATTTCATCTTCTAATTCAATTCAAACACAATGCCCATTTCAATTTTAAGAATTAATACACATAAGAGGCTGATATTCTATAGAACTTGAATATGAATATAAAATCACATGAGAAAACAACATGCGTTGCATTTCATAACTTATAGTTGCCTTAAAATGAGAATGCACAACTCTTCTCCCAAGCTCTTGGCTCACTTGTAAGAAATCCTCAATTACTAACCCTGAAAATGAAATTCATGCCAAGAGATGATGAGAATGCATGCAAGCAATGAAAATGAGTCCCATAACTCCATTTGTAATCAATTCAAGAAATGAGTCTTTCAAATCTCACCTTTGATGATGAATGGAGGTTTCTTGGAGGTTGATCTTGTCAAAGAAAAGGGATGGAAAGGTAGAGGAGGAAAGGAAGAAGCCAAATCCTCCCTCAAATTACACATGCAGGTCTCCACTAGAAGAATTTAAGAAGATAGAAGATGAACTGGAAGAAAGAAGCTGGAGGAAGGTTTCTCTCAATAACCAGCATGAACAGATCGTTGGTAATGAAGGGAATGTATTGGACTACAGCTCACAGGATCAATGCTAATTAGCACCTAAACATAATTAAATTAAATAAAATGAAATTAATTAAGGCTAAACACAATTAAATTGACTCGATGTGTAACACAGGTTCTCATTTGAACAGGCATGTTGCTTTCACTACTAGTCACTGGGAAGAAGTTTGAAATTACTCAAGAGTGAGTCCAGTAGCATGATCAAACTCGGTCAAGTTAATCATCTTGATCCTTATTGAGTCACTTGAGCGAGTCAATTTTAGAACTATTGTTTCAAACAACAAATGCAGAGAAGACTTCCATTTTATGAACCAACAATGAGTTTTGAGAAGGGACAATATCTTTAGTAAGGAAAACTACGATTAGAAGATACATAATGGTCTGGTGGGGCTTTTCATAATCCAACTTTAGGTAAAACCAAATTGCAAGTTGATTTTCGTATCTACCAATCCTCAACTGCAAATTCCCACCCAAGTGCAAGTTGATTTCAGTTGGGTTGATAGGTTGGATACCCAAACTTCTGTTAAATTTGTGGGCCCATCTATATGCCATGACCAATTTATTCTCATTGTGGATTCTAAATTAAGTGTAGAGTAAATATCTTCTTGGGCCATATTGGAGCATTAATAAATATGTGGGATTCACATGTGTGAATGTAGGGAAAGTCAAAGTCACATATTACCCTCTCTCTCTCTCTCTCTCTCTCTCTCTCTCTCTCTTCCTCATATAAGCTAATAAAGTAATAAGAAAGTTGGAAAAAAAAAGGTTTGGAGAGAAGCCCAGAAGACAAATAGTAAGTTCCCCTTTGTTAATAGTGAGTGACAAAATAAGAGACATCAAGGGAAACTTGAGAAGAAAATTTGTAAATCCTATTCTTTGGTTAGTATAGATGGCAGGGCGCTCCGGAGTTTTTTTTTTTTTTTCTTAATATCTTATAGGGTTTTTCGTGTAAATTGGTCTATGATTTTCTCTTACTCTTTGTTGTATGATTTTCTCTTATTCTGCGCTCTTTTTATGTTCTTCCATAGTTTTCGCATCCCCCATCAGCTTCTGGATTCTTAAGTGTAACTAAATAAAAAAGTTTTTGTACTTCAAAAATACTATAATTTGTTATGTACTATATACTTCAGATACATATGCTCATATATAAGTTGGATGCTTGGATCAAATTCGAATACATGAAATCCAAACTTGGGCCTATCCGGGATTTTATTTGGACTTGAGAATCTAAACTCCAACCGGTTCGAATCCTACATGAGTTTTACTTTTAGTAAGGTCAAGTAGAGTTGTAAACGAGCTGTGTAGAGACAAACTTTTTTTTTTTTTTTTTTGAATGGTAATTTGTATTGAGAGAAAGATTAGCAGTACAAAAGGATTATACTAAGACCAAGAGGGAAAGAACCCCCAAAAGCTACAAATTACTCCACACAAAAAGGAACAGATAAAAAAAACACCACCTTTGGGACAATAAAAAAGAGGGCTTGGAAAAGATATAGCCCAAGCTATAAGGTGGCCACCTCCCTTAAATTATGAACAATGGAGTCCGTGGATATACCATAAAACTTGGGAAATGGGAAGACCTAGATAGCTACGCTTAACTTGATCTTTGAGAAGATTTCTTCAACAGTGGCAACTTTTCCTTCAAAGCATCCTTGATTCATTTCTTTCCACATGACCCAAATTGTTGCAAGAAAAGAGAGACGCCATAAAATCCTTCCTTTTGGAGATCCTACAGCGAACATCCAAGCATTGGGGTAGCTAGACTTTGCACAGCTAGAACACAAGGTCTCAATTGCCTGATTCATAGTTTGGTCAAGCTTTTAAGTGAAGCTTGAGGGGAAGATGTATGAGTTCCTCATTGGGCTTAACATCCACCTCAAAGTCAATCTCACAGGTCTAATGAACTTGCTTTGCTTTTTTCTCTTGTTTCCAGAAAGAAATGAATGCATTCTCTCATGTGTGATCAATCTGACAGTTAAGCCATTGAGTTTGGCTTTAAAAATTTAGATACAATAAATATGATGGGTGTTAGGGCCGTCACCGATTTATATTTTGCAAAAGGAGAGCCCCGCTATGCATTTAAGAAGGACAACTTACTATATTATAATGCAGAAGCATTGCATTGTAGATATTCCTTGTAGTAAATAGAGTTTGAATGTTATGGAATTTGAGTATAGCACTTTTCGTGCATTAGTTACATTTCTTAAAACTTGGTATAGTTTAGGTTCATTGGGTCATTTTCTTTTTTGTTTAATTTTTTAATGCAGATGCAAAAGGGTTCCTTCATCATTTTTCTTGTTCCTACATTACTCTTATCTGTAAAATGCATTTCGCTGTAGCATTACTACCCTATTATGGGTAATCTGATATTTCTAAATTGATGTTAATGATTTAGTACATTTAGATTTCCAAACATTTAAATTTTCAGACGACTATTAAATATGAATTTCAAGATTTTAAAGAGAAAAATTAAAGGGCACTCTCACGATCCATAGATACATCAAATTTAAAATTAGACTTAGATTGAAAAATAAATAAATTGACATTAACAATACAACAACAAAGCATGACTACCATGAAAGAGCAAGCGGTTCTAATGTTCACCCAAGGCCCCGTTCCATGAAGAAAAGAGGTACATCTTTTATTATATATTTCTCACTAATTCATGCTACCAAAACATCGAGTTGTTAGTAAATGCATCATAAGTACTTTTCAATACTTAGCCCTCTAATTTTAGTTGTTTAATAAAGTGAAATGACCATCAAATTTAGAGAGGTGATATTGTAGGTCTCCAAACATAGTTTCACATTGATTTCATTCAGTATGCCATGTGAGCCCCACAGGGTTAAGAACAGCCTGGAGATTTGGTGGTCCAAGTGCTTGTCAAATTATCAACCAAAAGTAACGTTCGTTATCACTTATTCTCATCTTTCCAGGTACAAGAGACATGCCGCCGACAAACAGACTCATGTCTTGTGCCGTTCCTTACAGAAGGACACCTTTTCTCCCGCGATCCGACGTGGGAGCGACCATCATGGCACATGGGCACGTGCCTTGGACCATGGACCAATGTTAGTAGTAACACGTCAAATTATTCCATCTTAATATCTTACTTATATTAGACTCATGAAAAGTGGAAATAAAATGAAGTATTTAACACAATAGAAGTCCAACGCCCTCTTTGCATCTATTTTATTTTAGCCTGTCATTGTTATTATTATTATTATTATTATTTCTTTGCTAAATTGGGCTATTGCTCAAGGGTGATATTTTCAACTACCTATTGCTCAAGGATTGATTCTCGGACATGTGTGTAATACTAAGTGCCAACATCACTCAACGGAGAGTGTCTTGGCCTCATTTGTTGTCATTATTGAATATTTTCTTGGCTGAGTTGGAGAAAATATCGGTACATTTTTAAAATTGGGTTTTTTTTATATCAATAGAAAACAAATTATTTCTCGATTAAAATATATAAATATCTTGTAAGGAATACTCACTTGGATTTTTCCAAATTCTCTTGTTCTCTTATTTTCTCATGGCATTTTTAATTTTTAGTAATACTTTATTTATATCACAACATTATCTTAAAAGTATCATTTGGTGACAATATCACTTTAATCTCCGATAGTATGGCGACGGTGGCGATGGTTTAAAACATGGCATGGAAGGGTTTTTTGTATAAGCTAATATCTTATCATTAGTAACGGATGACGGTTTTTTTTTTTTATAAGAAAACTATTAAGAATATGGTGCTTTTCTAAATTTTGAAAAATAGTTTTTGTTAGGATTTTTAAGATTAAAACAACATGCTTTTCGAATTTAAAAATGTCCACACCTAAGGGTCGCAAAATTTGACCCGACCCGTTACCCATATTCGACTTGCATAACTCGACTCGTGATATTGGGTCAATATAAAGTTGGCCCACATGACCCATATGTTTTTAGGATTTTTTATGAAAAAAATAACCTTAGGGCTTGATTAAATAGATAAGTAAAGAAAAACATAAAAATAACGCCAGACTGTTATTCTATGCATTTTTTTTTTTACAAAAATACCCACAATAGTGCTATT
Source organism: Persea americana (assembly GCA_029852735.1). Taxonomy (NCBI): domain Eukaryota; kingdom Viridiplantae; phylum Streptophyta; class Magnoliopsida; order Laurales; family Lauraceae; genus Persea; species Persea americana. The sequence goes on along the minus strand of CM056818.1, from coordinate 26,265,945 downwards.
GCCAAATAATGATAGCCCACGCAATTATTTGTAATTCTTTTAATCACGATACTTTCTTCTTTCCCACATTCGGAAATCCACCTCTGAGAGGTATGAGTTCTCTTCCAAAACCTACAAAATATCAAAGAGTAGCAAATGACCATGACCATTTATTTAAGAGCTCAAAGTTTTAATGATTCATTAAAATATCCAATTCAATTGAAACTCACTAATTGACATGAAACGGGGTGGGGGGTTGGTTTATTAAAGTTGCACAATCTATTTAGGTCCAAACATTATGTGGATAACCTCAAGCATGCGTAGTTAGCTTATTAAAAATGTACTGATATCTTCTCCACAGAATGTGTAGTTAGCTTATTATGTCCCTAAAATTAGCTTATTTAGGGCCAAACATTCTGTGGACAACCTCATCTATCATACATTTTTAAAATTGGGCTATGATAATTTGTCCTTTTTTTTCTTTCTTTCTTTGGTAAAAAGAGTCATGCGTAGTTAGCTTATTATGTGACCGAGTTTTGAAGATTCAAATTAAGTTAATTCATCCATGTCATACTACATTGATGTATATTTTAGGCAATTTCATTGAGAGTTCATCCAGCTTACTCTCACTTTTCAAAATGGAGTAGGCTGTGGTTTTTGGGAGCATTTAGTGGTTTAGCTCATGCAATGGGCCTTGGGATTGCATGGATGATATTGTTTTTCTTTTATTTAATCTTTTTAGCCTTTTCCTTTAAGTTTCTACGCTTTTTGCAAGTTGAAGAAAAGGAAGAGGAGGAAGAAGAAAGGGTCACAGGTGTGTATTTATTTATGTATTTTTGTTATGCTTGTTGTTGGCATGAAAATGTCACTTTATAAAGACGCAAACTCCAATGTTTTCGCAAGCGTTAGAAAGCGGATCTAAGTTGTTTAGCTTACATTTCATCATTTATGAGCTATGAATCATTGGGCCGCCCCTCAAAAAGTTAATCAAGTCGAGATACATGGTTTACTAAAGTTTTGAAGCCCCATAAACCTGCCTAAGACTTAAAAATTGCGAGTAACCTAGAAGAAGAAATGAAGCCACTTAGACCCCAAGCTCATTGAGGAAGGTCCATTCAACATACAAATCACCTTTTAAGCTGTATTGAAGATCTCTTATATGAGTTTATAGCCTTCAAGTGACAACTCCAACTGTTTAGATTTTATAGTACTGAAAGCCAAAAACAACTAATGAACTCCAAATCCCTCCAAAATTTTGCCCATGATTCCCCTTACCGAGGCCTATTAGTGAACTCTCCCTTTAAAATTAGGGTCATTCAAATGTCAGCTCATGAACCTTAATGTTCTTGGTCATCGAAATTGATGTTTGTCAAGTCTAAATCCTATCCAAATGACCTAATTAGCCCATAAAAGCCCACCGTTGACCTATTGGAGGGGGTGACTCCTCAAATCTGAGTAATTTTGTTGTCATTTAATGACCTTTATTCTTCTAGGTTACATAAATTAATATCGGCTCTTTGGATATAAATCATATGCAAATGACCTACTTAGCCCATAAATATCTTGTTTTGACCTATAAGAAGACACTCCTTTGATTTCGGGTATGTCGTTTTAGGCCTTTTAGCCTCTAATACACTCGGACTGGTTCGAGTTTATTGGGCAAAAAACCTAATTGGCACAGAACACTTGGGACATGGTTGGCCTTATTTCCCTCAAGACTCAAGTGGGGATAATGGGGAACAGAGGACAATTAGAATTGAACTTTGTGGTGGGGCCGTTATATTTAGGTTTTTTTTTGTTTTTACCAAAAGAAGAAGGGTTTCTTTTTTTGGTGCACATGTTCCAATTAGAGAAGTTCTTAACATCAATTATCTTTTTAAATTAGGAACCTATCTCCCTGATCAATATAAGAATTCAATTAGAAGAGATCTCTTCCTCAATCCAGATACTACATATGAGTCCTCCCTCCTCACCATCCCCTTTTTCTAAAAGGTAAGGACCATGATAAGGGAGATGATTAAGTGACCTTCTGTAGAGGATTTTATGCAAGATCTTGGACGAGCCTTGAAGAAAAAAAGTTATAATGCAATGTCATGTTAATTGACAACCAAAATCAGGAAGGAGAAAATTTCCATGAAATCTTTGAAATTTCCTCTTTCTCATCCCTCACTATTGACATTATTTTGTGATTTGAGTGTGTAGTCAACCAACAATAATCCCAACAATTGAAACTAGATGGGGGACTAAGGCCATGTTTGGTATCTCTACTCTTCTTCTGATAGACCCAGTAAAAATAGAGCCATTAAAAAAAGAGTCATACAAAGAAGAGGCTGAAATAAAATAACATAAAAGAATGAAAAAGAATGGAACAAAAGGGATTTTGTTTAAAGGACAGACGGTGTCAATAAAGCACCGTTTGAGGGCAGTTTTGCCATAAAAAAGAAGAACCGCCTCTGTATTTTAAAGAGCCAAAAGCTCTATTTCTCATTTACCCACTTTTTTAGCATTTTGATTTTAGAGTGTTTGCCTCTAAATGTCTAAAACGGACAAAGGCCAGAATCTTGTGCCAAACGCTCTAATTTTCCTCATCTCTATCCAACTTAGACATTTAGAGAACTAGAGGCATAAAATAGAGATGCCAAACATGGGCTAAGTTCCATAGATCTCCTTGCTCAAGCTTCTCAATTATGCTTTTGTGGTCCAATGTTTGTAGTGGAGCATCTTTTAGATCCGGATCCTCCCATAGATCCGGCCCAAATTCTTGCATAACTCCATCTTTCTCTCATGATCCTCAGCAAGTGGAGAATACTATTGCATCTATACTATGTGTAAGCCCACATTATAAATGGTTCCATGGTAACCTCTAAATTGAATAGGAAACCACTAAAAATGAATATGCTAATGGACCTAGGTGTGGGGTGGGGGTGGCCACGGCCCCCACAAAATTTCAGAATGCCCTTTAAAACTTGAGAAAATATAATGACGTTTTACGTTTCCCCGCAAGAATTTCTTTATTACATAATGGTCCCCCTAAGGAAAATTTCATGGTTTGCCCTAATGCTAATGCTAATGGAAGTTGTAGATCGTTTAAGAGGAAGAAACTTAGAAAAGTACCTACTCAAGGTTTTATGGTTGATTGATCTTCTAATTAATATGCTAATATACTCAACAATCTGTTAGAAAAAAATAATAATAAAAATGATAATAGGCTTTGATTGGATGGATTGCCTGAGTCGGGGTTCACGCTCTCCTTAAGGCAATAAATGCTCCCACACCAGATAGATGTCTGCAAATAGGTTACTAGCAAATTTGCCTCCAAAATAAAACCTGTCCAGATCCTTTGAATGTTGGACTATAGTTTGCAGTACCCAAACCAGCCTATTGATCACCAATGGTCCACCCAAAACACTTGAAGATTAATGGCTAGATGGGTGGATGAGATCACCCAGAATAATTGAATATTAATTGTTAGATGGAGTGGATGAGATAATTGGAAGTATTAGATGGGCTAGATAATTCAAGTACAGCCGGTTCCCGTCTATAATGTAAAGCATAGTCTATGGTCTTTTTCAAATAACCAAAGACCCTTTGAATAGCATTCCAATGCATGTGTCCTTGATTACTTGTAAATCGGCTCAATACCCCCACAACATAAGAAATGTCAGGACGAGTGCAATGCATCGCATACATTAAATTAGCAACTACACTAGCATATTCCAATTGAGAAATGGATCTATCATCATTCTTTACCAATTTAATGCTAGGATCTATTGGTGTAGAGGCCAACTTTGAATTACCGCTATCATATTTATTAAGAATATTTTTTATATACTGAGATTGAGTAAGAGAAATACCATTTTCTCCTCTCAAAATCTTTATGCCCAAAATAAGATTGGCATCCCCCAAGTCTTTCATGTTAAAGCATGATGATAACAATTCTTTGGTTTCTAAAACAATAGCATGATCAGTACCAAAAATAAGCAGGTCATCAAATATATGCACATAATGACACCTCTATCATGTGAAAATTTATAATAAACACATTTATCCTCTTCATTTACTCGAAAACCATTGGAAATAATGATACTATCAAATTTCCCATGCCATTATTTTGGTGCTTGTTTGAAGCCATAAAGGGATTTCATGAGCTTGCATACTTTATGTTCTTGACCTGTCATAACAAATCCCTCGGGTTGATGCATATATATTTCCTCATCTATATCACCATGCAAAAATGCGGTTTTAACATCCATTTGATGTATTACAAGGTTATATATAGAGGCAATAGCAATAAGAACTTTAATAGTAGATAATCTTGCAACAGGAGCATATGTATCAAAATAATATATACCTTCCTTTTGGCAAAACCCCTTAGCTACTAATCGGGCTTTGAACTTTTCAACTGACCCATCAGATCTTGACTTGCGTTTAAAAATCTATTTACATTCAATGGGTTTTGACCTTGGTGGTAAGTCTACTAATTTCCATGTATTATTAGCCATAATAGCATCCATTTCATCATTGATAGCCTATTTCCAAAGTGAAGCATCTCTAGAGCTCGGAGCTTGTTGCCTCATTAAAGGTTAAGGGGTCATTAGCAACATTTGATATCAAAAAAGAATTCTTCAATGTGACCTATCTCCTTCTACAAGATATAAATAAAAATCAGATCCAAACTTATATGAAGGATCTTTCTTGGCCCATTTACTCCGCCTAGGTATAATTTCAATTTGGGATTCATGGTCCTCATCAATATTTATATCATTATTATTATTATGTTCATTATAAGAAGATGTACTAGGTCCAACAAAGTTTGAAAGGTCAACAGGTAAGTTTCTTTTGAAAGAATTTTCATAAAATTCTGCATCACGAGACTCAATAATAACATTTTTATCTATGCCACCTACACTTTTTGATGTTATGAATCTGTAGGTCTTACTATTTAAAGCATATCCAATAAAAACACATTCAATAGCCTTTGGTCCAATTTTAGAAATCTTTGGATCCGGTAATATAACTAGAGCCCTACAACCCCAAACTCTAAAAAATGAAAGATTTGGTGACCTTCCCTTCCATATCTCAAATGGGGTGAGACTAGTATTTTTATGTGGTATTCGATTTAATATATAACATGCAGTTAATAGGGTCTCTCCCCATAAAATTTTATTTAGGCCGAACTAATTAACATAGAATTTACCATTTCAACTAAAGTTCGATTTTTCCGTTTGGCTAAACCATTTTGTTGGAGAGAATAAGGGGCTGTAGTCTCATGTCTAATACCTTTGGATCCACATAATTCATCAAATTCCTTAGTGTAACGCCCCAATTCTGAATACCGAAGATAACGCAAAGGTACCCGAACTTGGAGCGCTACTTCCCGGAAAATCCGAGAACTTCCAAGATCGTAGTCCGCGGTGAGGTCAAAATTTTAAAAATTTTTAAACAATACCTTAATCAACAGTTGTAATGCGGAAGCGTAACAAAAGATAGCGGAAGCAATAGTATCATATAAATAAATCAGATGTAACAATGCGGAAGTCTAATATAAATCCCAAGTGTAATTATCAAAGTGTTTATACAAATCATACTATCTACCCATCTCACTACAAAGATCCTCTCAAAATCCAAAACAAGCTGTACTCAATCCCCCTTTGAAGGCGCTCCGTCTTCCGGCTCGACCTCCTGGTCGGCCGGCCCCCACCCGTAGTCACCAACTACAGGTGCCTCGTAGAACGTGTCGTCTGCGGGATTATGGTCGGGACCTAAGCACCAAAGATGGGTCAGATCCAAGGATCTAGCAAGGCACCATATGCAGATAACACAGGATGTATACAACAAAAGGGAATAGAGACATGTATGTAATCATAAGAATAACAAGGTACATGATCTAGGCAATTAAGCAGTAATAAACAGTTTAGAATCAGGAATGTAAAGTACCTAATCTAATCAAACAACAAATGGCACATTCACACAAGCTAGATACACCACGGGATATTATGCCGCGGCCCTCCCATACTGTAAACGTCCCATACCATAAACAGTTTGCTGTAGGGAAAGGGTAATAACCATGTAAGGGATAACAACCCTGCTAATAATAACATACATAAATATAACATCGATTACAGCCCTTTATCGCACTGATCACACCCCCTTATCGCACCGATCACACCCCTTTATCAGATTAACCCGGACCCGGTATCACACCGTCTGTCTAATCACAGCTCATCATGATAGCTCTAAGTAACCAATATAGCCCCTACCAGTGATGATCAGTCAACTGGCTGAGCTTAGGACAACTGAGTGAATGTTTAGTGCCGACTCAGGAAACAAGTACAGGTCTGTGTCTGTCTAGGCTTATCTTACGTGAGCAAGGTCCTAACCAAGTCTCTAAGAGGTTAAGGTACAACAACATGGAACACAGTCCAATATCCAAGTCCAAGTCCAACATCATTGGATCCACTCCAAGGCTCACAACCGTGGCCTGAGACAACACAAGTACAATACCATGTTCATTCCATAAGTAATCATCCCATGCTCATACATAATGAGCCATCAAACCATTTAATCTAACCTCTTCATGCTATGTTTCACATCCCCAACCTTAAGCCGTATGAGGGCCAGCCTAGCCACAGACACGGGTTCTCCAAACACCTCTTAGGGTCACCTCTAAGTAATCCTAGGTTCAGGTCCTCCAATTTTCATTAATTAACAGGTTTAAGACAACAATAAGGATAAGAGAGAAAAATAACACGTGAAATCCTCAAAAACATGGAATCAAGTGGAAATAGACAAAGGACCAATCCTAGGTAGTGGTCTACTCTTGGTTCAGGCCTCATCATGTGATTGGATCCCTAACTGTAACCTCAAGTGTCAAAGATGATAAATCTGGTGCTCCTGAAGTTGTGGACACCATGGACTACAATTAAGGGTCGAATCATTGACGATTCAAATCCCAAAACCTCAATTGGTGGACCCCACGAGTCAAGGCTGAGCCATGCCATTGATTCGTGTGTGGTACACTCGATGGAAGCCTATTTGGATGGTCAATGGATCCCACAATCGATCACACATAAAAAACGCAGGAATCTGGAAACCCACTGTTCACAGCTTGCCCGGTCGACATCATCATTAGGGATGTCGACCGGGTGAACTGGATGTTGACCTCCCAGGTCGACATCCTGCAATGTCCCCGGTCGACATCATGGCCGTGATGTCGATCGGGTCCACTGGGATCTAAAGCCAAACAGCTGGGGGGTTCTGCATGAGACACTGTGTATCCGGTCGACATTATGGCCGTGATGTCGACCGGGTACACAGAGTTTCTGTTCTGTCTAAAAAGTCCAGGTCTCAGCTATTTCCTGTAGGTTCCTGTGTGCCCGGTTGACCGAGACAGGGTCCGGTCGACCGGGTACACTGTCTGTGCAACATTTCAGGAAAAATAACTGGGACTTGGTTTTCCACCAATTTCAGTGTGCCCGGTCGACCGAGACAGGGTCCGGTCGACCGAGTACATGCAGATAGTTGAATTCCAGATTTCTGGAATTTTTCCCTTTTCAATCCAATTCTCATTCAATTCATCCCAAATCACCTCCATACATCACATATACACAGATAAACCATAAAACACTTCAATAATCTCCATCCACCATCCAACCGGGCCATTGATCTTCCAAATGGGTGAACCCATCCATCTAATGGTCATTTTCCATAAAAACAAGCTCAAAAGAAGATCTAAACAAGCATAATCATCTAATCGAATTGAGATTATAGAAACAAGGAAAGAAAGCATGCATCTAGTGAAATTGCATAGGGTACTTGCCTTTTGTGTAGAATAAAAGGAAAATTGAAATGCAAGAAGAGATCCAATAGGGGTGTTGTAGCAAACCGGGCTGGTCTCCTAGCCTCCTTGTGCTTGAACTTAGGGAAATTAGTGTAACGCTCCAAGATCCGGGCGCCTCGAATCTCGGGGTACTACGAGAAAGTACCTAAGAGATGCGGAAAATCCAGTAATATAATCAAGTTTAGATCTTAAATGAGCATATAGATGGACAGAGTCCTAAATTTTTATTTCACTTTAAAGGATTACAAGGTACTTTCTATAATTAAGCTAACTATTCAATCCTATGCCGACACGGCCAACTACAATAAAAGGAAAGAATAGAGATCTATCTGATAGACGCCTCTCGGTGCACCAACTGCACCACTCTCTGAACTCTGCGGCAACGGATCAGCCGCCAAGCAGTTCTACCAATCAAAGAAAGCGGAAGAGAATATACCTGAAAACACTAAGGATTGGGTCAGGCTCGATGAGCCAGGCAAATAGGCATGTTTAGATGGCAACACATTATATTAACAGATAGGGACAAAGACCATACCTGATCCCAACGGAACTTACGTGATTAGTACCTTAATAATGATATAGGATATCAGAGTGCAACATAAACAGTGTGGAGTGTAGGGCATGAACGATAATCGAGATAATAATATAACAGATGTAACCAGAGGAAGTAACCCTACCATCTCCACAATCATCGTATCTGAATCCAACCGTAACAACGTCGACAGTCAAAGATACTAAGCAACGACATCCTGAATACGTAATAGTAATACATCCAATATACATCCATGAGAACACACAAGGTACGTCCACAGTTGAAGTACAAGGGACGTGGGAGGTCAGAGCCAACTCGTCGTCGTCGTCCCGACAACTGTCGACGGACGTCAACCATGGGGGTCATAGCCACCCATCGCTATTGTCTCATCGAATAGGAGCATACAAGAGTCCATCAATACCCATAGCCATAGCCAAGTCCCAGCTATTGGTCTTACGTGCTAGATCAACATCACTGTCCATCCACACCCGGTCCGAACGCCGGCGGTCTCAGTACCCCTCCCCCACTGGTACCTACTGTGTCAACCAACAATGTCTTCACCCGGTCCGAGCGCCGGCGGTCACAGTACCCCTTCCCCACTGGTACCTACTGTGTCGACCAACAATATCTCAATATCAAAGTCCATGCCGGCATCATAACCCTCGGTAGACCAATCGTACATCCACAAATCCTACAAACCACTAGGTGGGGGTACTCCGAACTAGATAGCCTTATCATAATTAATATGAGACGATGTTAGTCAAGGGCATGAGGCACGGAGTTCAGGCATAAGTAATCTATCCTCACGATCATCAACAGTTAATAATGCATATCCTTATGAACTCCGCTTCTCGATACGCTTAATTAACATTATCTCATTATACAGTCCGTCCGTCAATATCTACTGTTAAGTTCCTAATATTACAGGTCAGGACTCCAAGTGCCATGTCCTGACATCTTATCCAATACAGACCGTGATTATGGATCAAAGCCTAAGTGCAATACTCTGATTATAGTCCCTCTCAAGGCCAACATCCAAGATTCGGACCTACCAGCCAGCCTCGGTGTCCGTTTCATCAATACAAGTACCATATGTCACAAATCCATAGATGATCACTGCCCCTCCATTCAGGTCTAGGGCCCCACTTCACTTAAGACAGTGATCACGGAGTCCTAGATGCTTATTATGTATCATTGGTGTTCCTGAAGGTATTTAGCATCATAGGACATCCATAACCATTGAATTAGGTTCCGTTTACAACCCTAGACCCTACTTAGGTGGCTACACGGGTCAGGGTTAAGCCCAGACCTTGACTTGTGTCTAACGTATCCCAAACAGTCCAAATGAAAGGTCAACGAGGCCCACACATGATCGGATCATAGAAGGGAACTAAATCTGAGAAATCACTATTTACAGTGTACCGAGTCGACATCATGGGTCCACGGGTCGACCTAGTACACTGCGAGCATTTCCACAAACAACTGGCAGGTGGGGCAAGGTATATAATTTAACAAAGTTAAGGTACACTAGTTGCATCATCATTCTCCTAATTTATTCCTATAAAAGTAAATCAAGCCGCACACACAAAACCCACTCTAAAAGTCAATGGGCTTAATAATATTCTAATATCACTAAGTTATATCACAAAGTCACATGGGATGCCACACTCCCACACGCTCTCACAGTCCACTGAACCACACACACTCATCTCATCCTCCATTATTCCCTCACACACGCCACCTCATCTTCTCTTATTCTTTTTCATTCTTATTCTATTCGAACTGAGGTATAGGTCCCAAACACATGTCATCTCCATTTCCTATTCTTTTTTTTTCACTCTTATTCCCATACACCCCCAGACCACTGGACTACACTCATCTCTTTCCTCTCTTTCCTTATCGACAGAACACGTTCTGTACTCAAAACTCTCCAAACCAGAACAGTGGTCTTGCCTGGGATGTGAGGACTGCAAAAATTGCGAGCCCCACTGATCAAAGCCCATGATCAAGCTACACCATCAAAATCGCCCCACCTTGTACGGCCATTGGAGCGGACGAGATTGCTATCAATCATTCAATGGGCCCCGCCACGGTCTGATGTTAAAAACGAAAACCCCTCAAACACAACTCACGCCTCCGAGATTTGTAGACACAAGATGGTGGGTCAAACGGGACCCATTGCACATGGGTCCACCACCCCTGAGGTCGCCCATGGGTCCACACCCTGATCTATGGACCCGATCTATCCTCAGGTGGGCCATGTGGTCCCACAACCGCAGACGACCCAAATGGGTTTTTGACGATCTGAAATTGGGAATTTCCCATTCTGATTCGGATTTCTCACTGATTGTATAAAATCAAGATGAGAATAGTACCTAAAGCTCATATCTATATTACTACAGAGATTTGCAAGGACCCAAGCTCTAGGTGAAGATGTCGAGCCCCATATTTGATACATACTATAGCAGATATTTGAATGCTAAGAAATCAACGAACATCATCATCTACATCCTTAGCATCTGTAACCACTTCCAATCCACATATTTCTTCACATAAACATACAGGATAAAAATAAGAAAGAAAAACACTTCAATGCCCAACCAACCATCAACAGTCATACTAAACATCCATCAAACACAGTAATCATCAATCTAAGCACATTAATCGATTAAACTAAAGCATCTAAACATGTCCACTTGCCTCTATTGAAAATTGGTGATGGAGTTGAGAGAGAGATATGTGAATTCCAAGCTTCTAAGGAGTTGATTGAGCAATTGTGGTGGTCTCCTAACTTCTCCTTGGGTTGGGTTTTGGGGGATTAGGGTTTGCTTGGGGAGGAAGATAGGGTAAATGAGAGATGAGAGCAATTTAGGGTTTTGAGCTAAAGTTTGCAATAGTTTACTTTTATAGCTTAGGATTTGGGAATATTACTAAAAGGGTAACTTAGTTTAAAATGGGAAAGGGATGGGGCCATGGGTAAATAGGTCATTAGGTGGGTTTCTAGAAGGTTCTTAACTCTCAAGGTCCTTCCTATTAGTTCTAATATCAATTAAGTCTTAATCTAATCAAGACCTATTAAATTAACAATAAACACCCAATATTTATTAAGAATTATATATATACAAGCTAGTTCTAAACTTAGGATCATTAGCCATCTATTCCATTAATTCCTATTAATTAGCATATTAAAGTAGGAATTACCATATATGGTTAGGATTACAACTTAGGCTTTTAATTGGAAAAATTAATTATAGGAAATTACTATCAATCTCACAAGGGTCTTAATCTCATAGTTTAAGCTAAATTAATGAGAATTACCAACTACTCGTGCTAATAACTTATTAAATAGGAAATCAAGGATTTGACTTGGTCAAATTGGGTCCCACTAGGTATTTCTAGGAACGGGTCCTCACAATTAGGGTTTTCTTGGGGAGGAAGATAGGGTAATTGAGAGATGAGTGGTAATTAGGGTTTAGCCTAATGTTTGCAATAGCTAGGCTTTATAGCTTAGGGTGTAGGCTAATTACTAAAAGGGCAACTTGGTTGTAAATGAAAATGGAATGGGGCCACGGGTAGTTAGGTCATTATGTGAGTTTCTAGAATGTTCTAACCCTTAATAGCCCTCCTATTAGTTCTAATGATAATTAAGTCCTAATCTAATCAACATCTATTAAAATTAACAAAAAGGCACCTAATATCTATTGATAATTATATAAAAGCTAATTCTAAAACTTAGGAACATTAGAAACTATACTACTAATTCCTAATAATTAGCATATTAAAGTAGAAAATACCATATTACTAATTATTTAATTCAAACTGAGGGCCCACAGGGGGTGGGACCTCACACTTAGAGGTATATTCACCTCCCCTATCACTTCTTAAGGTTTGGACCTTTAAAGCTAATTGATTATCAACTTTATTTACATAAGATTTACATTTAGATAAAGCTTCATCTTTAGTATGCATTAAATAAACATAAGTAAACCTTGAGTTGTCATCTATAAAAGTGATAAAATACCGCTTTCCTCCTCTGGTTATGATTCCATTTAACTCACATATATCAGAATGGATAAGTCCTAATTTTTGTGAGTGTCTTTCTACTGAAGGAAAGGGTTTTCGAGTAGCTAAATATCACATTTATCACTTTTATTATGATCACATTTTGGAATTAATCCTAAATAAATCAAAGATCTTATAGAATTAACATTCACATGACCTAACCTAGCATGCCAAATATCAAAAGACACAATCAAATGAGCAGAGGGAGAATATTCATTATTGATATTAATTTTGAACATTCCATTGGTGGCATAACCCATGCCTATATATATCCCATTTTACATCAAAATAAACTTATCTGCCTCAAAAACCAATTTGAAACCATGTTTAACTAAAAGGCTAGCACAAATTAGATTTTTTTCGAATTTCGGGCGCATACAGGACTTCATTCAAGGTGAGAAGTTTGCCAGAGGACAAGTTAAGGTCCACCCTTCCATACCCACCCACTTTAGGAATGGACGAATTTCCCATGTACAATTCATGGACATCTCCTTCATGAACAAATGTTTTGAATAATGTCTTATCATAGGAGACATGACGAGTAGCCCCAATGTCAATCCACCATTCGTTATCATTTCCCACCATATTAACTTCAGAAATGACTGCTACAAAATGTTCTTCAGTCATATGTGCTTGATCTTTAGTATTTTTTTTTTAGATTTAACATGTTTCTCTCGTTTGAGAATCCGACAATCCCATTTAAAATGACCTGGTTTGCCACAACGGAAACATTCACCCTTCTTAGGCTTAGATTTCTTAACATCTGCCTCAAACTTCTTGTTAGTGTCAACGATTTTCTTCTTTTTCTGCTCATTTTTAGAATGAAAATTTGATTCCAATATATTGGCTTTTGCTACAATTTCAAAATGTTCCTCTTTCAAATCGCAAATTCTAGATTCCTCCTCAATTCTGAGAATTTGTAACAAATCTTGCATCGACATAGAATCCTTATGCTTTAGATTTTTACGGTGATCTTTCCAACTGGGAGGTAATTTTGCAATCACTGTTGAAACAAGGAAATCTTCATCGAAATTGCAACCTTGAGCCAATAAATGGTTGATGATAATTTGAAGATCATGGACCTGATCAAGGACTAGTTTACCATCAACCATTTTGAAATAAAAAAATTCACTCACCAAATATTTACGATTACCGGCATCCTTGGAGTGATATTTTTGCACCAAAGCGTCCCATAGCTCCTTTGAAGTCTTGGTTGTCCGATAAACATCATAAAGAGTGTCCAAGATTGCATTTAAGATGTTGTTCCGAGAAATGTAATTATGCCAATGCCAAAGATTGAAGTTATTGATCTGTTCTTCACTGTCATTTGCATATCTAACCGGGGGATCCTCTGTTAAAACATGTACCACTCCCAAAGTTGCCAGAAGAAAATGAATCTTTTGCTGCCATCGATGAAAATTGCGACCATCAAATCGTTCAAGCCGCCCAAAATCTTGATGGATGAGATCACCCAAAATAATTAAATATTAATTGTTAGATGGGCTGGATGAGATAATTGGAAGTATGAAATGGGCTAGATGAGATGATTAGAAGAATACCAATGAGTGGGGATGCTTCTTAAATGAGATGCATCTGCAATGATGAGACCATCCGAAAAGTTGTGAAAGTATGAAGGGCAGTTAAAACTAGATTGTTGTCCAATCAAACATTGGGCCCAAAAGAAGCCCAACTCATCTCGGAATTGGATTGGGTCAACCCAAGTTTGGCCCAATAAAGGCCAAAATAAAGACCCATAAAATAGCTCCAAACCTAAGCCTAGGTCCAAACCCTTTTTACTAAGACAAAAAGGTAATCAAAAGAATCATATATAAATAACATCCTCTTTATAACCATATCCGATGTGGGATGGAGGATATCTTGCTAATAGGCTACAAAAAGATTTTGAAAATTTCCTACACAATCTTCGTTCCTTACATTTCCTCCTAACTGCTTGGCCTGAAGTAAGTAACTAGTTCTTTTGGTCAATCAATTACGCTTCCAATATGCTAAGTAGGTATTTTGTTCACTTCTTTAGGCATCAATACCACAACTTTCAACCTAAATGGTTTCAATTTGATAAATTAATAGTTGGCAGTCAAGGTCGTTTCCTTTGACGCTTGGGCTGATGTTGTCAAGCATGATAAGCATGTTATGGAAGTTAGTCATGAACATAGTAAGTTAGTCATGAACGTAGTGCTCACAACTTCCCTCGAGGTCAGTGTTATTATCAATTGGTCTTACATCATATATTTGTGCTATCCTTGCTATGGAAATTATGCATGAATGTAATGTTCATAACTTCCCCTAGAGGCTGTGAAGGTTCCATGTACAAATGTTCAATACTTCTGTCTGAAAGCACGAGTCCAGAGTCCTCGGTTCAATAGTGAACTTCTTGATACAACAAGTAGTTTGGTATTGATCCATTTGATTCAGGGGTGAACCCTACTGGGATCCATTCAGCTCCTTGATTAAGCCTCTTAACTGCATGAAATTTTTAGTGGAGTATCATCTAGGATAGATGATACCTAAATACCTAATAACCTAATGCTTACAGCAAAGAAACATTTGGGTTATTTTTTTGAACCTACATACTTTGGAAAGATCCATGGGTCTCTTAAACTCTTTAAAGTTTGCATCATCTAGATTTGGACATATACACTAAAAAAATTAGATTGGTAGGAATCAGACCTATGACCTAGAGGCAAAGCAACAACTCAACCACTTAAGCTCCATTCATTTTCTACTTAATGTTAACTAAACTCAAATAAAAAATATTCAACTGATTACTAAAATATGTTATATAGCATATAATATCTATAGATATCACTTGGCTAATCCGGATCCGGTATGGACCCTACAGGAGCTCAGTCGGACCATATCATCATTTGGGTCCAAGAAGAGGGTCCATACCCTAATTCTTTGGACCATTGACGTCCTTAATTGCATGGCCAAGTAGTTTTTTTTTTACTTTTTATTTTTAAAATATGATTTTCTAATGCATGTGGGTGGGATTATTATTGCATTAGAACCCATAATTTCGCTGGTTTATCTAAAAATGAAATACATACTAGAATGGTTGGTGGAGCCTTACTTTTAAAAGGATTGGCACACAGCACAAATCAATGGTAATCTACAACACTTTGACAAAAAACGACATGACCCAACCAAATGGTAAACCACTAGTTAATGACATGTTAGCTTTAACCAACAAAATGCCTTAAATACCTAAAAGTGGCACAATTATCTTTTTAAGAGCCATTTGTTTGCATGGAATGGAATTCATGGAATTCTAACATATGTAATATTAAAAGAGACTAAAATCAAAGTAACAAAGGTAAATAACTAAAGACCCCTAACTGACCATCGAATAATTTACTCTTCGATGAAATATGAATAATGGGGAGATTGAAAAATAAATACCCAATCGCTACCCTAATAAATTAAATCCAAGAAAGGTTCTATCCGCATTTTCACCTTATGTACTTTTGCCCCACACTTTTAAAAAATATCCTTTGAGGGAACCCATTTTACCATGATTTTCTAGGAACTTAATTTCATACTAACAAACAGGCACAAAATACTTAAAATTATGCAATTCCCCCATTTTCTAGTTCTGCTAGCGGTGCTCATGGACCAAGCCAATTGGAGCCTAACCAAAGGTCAACCCATGTTGGGTTGGATTTGGGCTATGTTTTAGGCCATGAGCCATACTCGGCCCTACTTTTGTGCGGCAATTGTTAAATGAGATTTAGAAAGCCCTAGTCTCCGCTAGACATATCTAACACCATGGGCCATATACTTTTGCAAATGGGTTGTGGCTTGGATTATGCCCAATAACTAAATGGTATAGGCTTGACAAACCTCATCCTAAACCAACCCCAGCCCACGAACACCCATACCAACCATCACCACCTCGTCTAACTAGGGTTGCAAATGGGTATTCGATTCTCTGATTACTCAAAAGTTCTGACCCGAAAAAAACTAGGCTTGGAACTTATTTTAGATTCTAATTCATAAATGGGTCCAGGTTTGGAACCTAATTTAGGTTCCGATTGATAAATGGGTCCGATTCTGGGTCTATATAGGTTCCAACTTGTGGACTCGGGACTCGACATATGAGTATTTGATATTGCAAATTGTACTATAAAAATAATTTTGTTTTTTGACATTTTTATGTATAATGCTAGCGATAATAGATTTGATGCACTATTATAGGTTGAATGATTACTTATTTTAAGAAAAAAATAAAAAGAATGAAGGGGAGTTGGAACCAATTTTGCAACTAGATCTAGCCCTTTAGGTGGACTCAGTTTGAGAACTGGATCGGGATTTGAAACTTATAAAACAAGTTTTGAGTTAAGACCGGATCTGGAACCAGAATCGTTATATAGAAAATTGCTCTGGGTCCAGGTCTAGTATGGTTTCAACCTGGAACTGATCCGTTTGCATCCCTACGTCTCGTTATAATAATTAAGTAAAAACACGAGGACCTGCACTCCAATTTCACAAAAAAACAAAGGGCTCATTTATATTTACTAGAAAATTTAGGGGTCCATTAGAAAAACTCTAACAGAATATTAACCTTTCGAGAGAAAATTAGCTAAAAGGACAAGCCGTGAAAAAAGACGTTTCTCGGAGGAAACTATTTTTCCCATCTCTGCTGTCTCCTTCTCTGCTTTTCTAACTCTCATTTCTTCATCTCTCTCCATTTCCTCTGTTTGCTTTTGCAATTTCCCAATTTCCTCCTCCTCCTCCTCCTCCTCTTCTTCTCGATCTCTTTCAATTAGATTTCTTTCATTTCCACATTTCTGTTTGGGGGAGAAAGGAAAATATCAGCAACTCCATTGGGGTTTCAGATCTGTGGAATTTCAGTCATTTCTGCAGATGAAGACTTCATCTAGAACCTTCTAGAAGGGTCGAGAATAAGCCATGGAATCGATTCTCGCTCGTGCATTGGAGTACACGCTCAAGTACTGGTTGAAATCCTTCTCCAGAGACCAGTTCAAGTTGCAGGGTCGAGTCGTTCAGCTCTCCAATCTCGGTAACCCTAGAAAAAAAAATTACAGTTTTGGGGTACCCATTTTGGAACTCTAGAAGAAAACCCATGATTTTATTTTATTTTATTTTTTTTGTTGAAGATTTTGAGTTTGTGTTTTTGGATTTGTGTTAGATATAAATGGAGATGCTTTGCATGCGAGCGTGGGATTGCCACCGGCGTTGAATGTCACTAAAGCAAGAGTGGGGAAATTAGAGATCAAGGTAATTTTTAGAGTTGCTGCTTTGATATGATTTCGTTGGATATTTGATTAGGTAGAGAAGGAATTGTGCCAAGTGTGGAGAGTATTCTATGGAAATGTGGTGATGGGTTTCTGTTTTGGTTGTGGGTTTCAGCTTCCTTACGTATCGAATGTACAAACGGAACCGATTGTGGTTCAGATCGATAAACTTGATCTGGTTTTGGAAGAGAATTCAGATTCTCATATGAACAGGAGCTCAAGCAGGTAATGTTTGATTTCTCTATGATTCAAAAGCTTGGGATCTGTTTGATTGATAAGTGGAATGGAAATGGTTTTGCACAACTGTGAGTGGCAGAATTTCATGGGAGGACTTCAAATTTTACTGCCTTGGAATTTCTCCGCTTGCAAATTGAGTATAAATTGCATCAGGTTTCTAACTGTGGTTTTATACTCTGAATTCACTCTTTTGGTGCTCCATTAATGCTGCCTAATCACATTCTGCCCAAAACCCATCAACCTTAGATATCGAAATAAGGGCCATTGTGATATGAGGGGACTAATATTTTACAAAACTCTAAATGTTTATATATATTTGAACCATCAACGAAACTCTAAAAACATTGCAACCCTAGAATGGAGGTGTTCCTTTTGTTGGAATTCTGTTGTTTGGTTAATGGTGGAGAGTTCTGTGGAAGTGTTTTAGATCCTTGGCATAATCTAAAATCCTTGGAATGAGCAAATTCCACTTTTTACAAGAAAGAGAGAGTTCCGTGCAAGGGTATATCTCTATTATTCGATGATCTGTTTCTTGAATTTCCATTTTGTTCAAGTTCAAAGATTTTGTCAGATTCTTTCCCTTGAGTTCTAGGGTTTTAGACTGCTAGTAGGATACTTACTTTGGACGTCACTAATGGGTCCTTCCGTTATTTTCTGCTCAACAGCAACCAATCATCAACAAGCTCAAAGGGCAGTGGTTATGGATTTGCTGATAAGGTAAGGCATTGGTAAATATATGAATACTAATTCTCACCTTTCATCCTATACTATATTTTTTGAAAATGGGCAGTGCCTTGTTCTTTTATCATGCACGTAGAGCATTTGGCCTGCTGTTAAATTGCTACAAGTTTTTAGTTCTGTATGAATAAAAAAAAATGTAGAAAGAAGTTATAACGAGCATATTTGCAGTCCCCCCTTGGCCATCATTGAATCAGTAATTATCTTAGGGCTTGTTCCTTTACTGGAATCTCTGGAATTCATGTCCGCTGGAATTTGCAAAATATGAGATGCTGGAATTCTGAAATGCTGCTGTATTCTGGCATTCCTGAATTCCCTCTTTCTTTCATGCCAGAATTGCTACTTGAAAATTTCATGAAACCTGAATTCCACAAATTCCCTGTTCATAACTACTTGAATTTCTAAGTGAAAATTTACATGTTTATGCATTATCGGGATACATATTCAATGCTAAAATAGTCATGAATATACTATTTTGTAAATACTTGGGTCTCACACCCACTCAATGACAAAGTTCAAGACTCAAACTTTATGGGTCCCATATTTGAAACATAAATGAGTGGTGGAAACTGATAACACCCACCAAATCCACTCATATTCATCTACATAAAGATTGCATAGCCAATGCTCAACAAATATGTAACACCATGGAACAAGTGGAACTACATGATATGCTCATAAAAAGAAGATGCATTATTATCTATAATCAAGATAACAAAGGCAAGCAATCACACTAAAAATTACATGTCCACATGAATTTCTTTTGCAAAAAAAAAAAAAAAAAAAGAAAAAAAAAGAAGGTTGTTCTGATGATATGAAATATCAAACAAAAGAAAACACCCAAAATAGAGATGTGGGTATTGATGAATATGGGCTATTCACAGTCAATGCCAAATCTACTAGCTCCACAAGCTACTACTAATAGCAACCCAAATAACGAAATCAAATATCAACGCCAACATTAAAAAGTCCAAAGTAGAACATTATTCTGGTATTGTTTGATCAAATCCATGTTCCTTAAACCAAATATTTGGGTAAGTTTATTAGCATGTGCGATTCATTTTTTCTACTTTCTCATAAATTTCCACTGAAACAAAGTGAACTAGGAAAACTGGCAAACCTCTAAACCAAATGTGTTCTAAGTCAGGGTAGTTACGGCCATTCAGAGAAATCAGAATATGATTTAATCTAATATGTGAATAAACATTCACAGATCAGACAAAGATAATTTTGCACAATCAAAATGGTATTTTTGTAAAGTAAAAAAAATACATCAGGTATAAACTAAGAAGGCTTTATCCCATAACTAACAATACAAACCTGCTTTGTTGGAATATAAATCAAAGAAATTGACAAAAGCAAGTTCCTCCGAATGTTTTTCCTTTTTGATGGGATTTGCGAACACCATTCAAAAAAAAAAAAAAAAAAAGGGATTTGCTAACCTAAATCCCAAACCTCTTCAACAAAACCTCAATTTCTAGGTAGTAATTTACATTCTACATTCTCAATTGGAGGGACTTATATTCTACTAAAATGTCTAGTTCCATATTTTAAATGCAGGGCAAAACACAGATGGGATTTGCTAACCAAACCATTGATGGATAGTGTGTCTAAAAGATACAAATTCTCATTCCAAATAACACCAGAATTTCTCTATTACCCCAGAGCCAATATGTGACTGTGTTTGTACTTTGTTCCCTAACCAGAACATAACTTCAAAGAAAAGAGAAAATTATTAGAGGGAAGAAGAAGAGCCGGAATCCAAATGCTCAATATTAACACTGCAAAACCCCATCCAGTGAAGAGGGACCCATTGAAGATGAACCTCATGGAACACATTGATGAAAAAATAAAGTAAAATCTGAAACCCATTGATAAGATGGATTTGTGCAGAGATGGAAAGAACCAATGCCATCCAAACCCATTTTCCAAGGAACAAGTGAGAAAACAGAAAAAAGAAAAAAAAAATCAGAGGGAAGAAGAAGAGCCGGAATCCAAATGCTCAAAATCAACACTGCAAAAACCCATCTAGTGAAGAGGGACCCATTGAAGATGTGAAACCTATTGAAGATGGACCCATGGAACCTAGTGAAGAAAAATTATCTCGAAACCCATTGAGAAGATGGAGTTGCAGAGATGGAACGAACCGATGCCATTCAATCCCATTTGCCAAGGAAAACAAGTACAAGAATAGAAAAAAGGAAAAAAAAAAAAAAGCTAGAGAGATGAAGAAGAGGTAGAAAGGAACAAGTGAATTATCTTCCGAGTTGTTGCCTTGGTCGGAAAAACAATATTGGAGATGACCGTTGGGAGATGCCGGAGTTCTACCACTCACCTTCAATGCTTCCCGTGACGCCCCGGAGTCCCACATCGATTATAGAGAGGAAAGTGAATGGGATTATATGTAGAGTTTACACCCTTACCTTGGATGAGTCCTTTTGGTGGGTTGAGGCCCACCAAAAACAAAACTGTGAGGCTCGTGGGCCAAAGCAGACAATATCATGCATGCGTGTAGGGCGGGGCGTTACAATTTGTATCAGAGCCGACTCTCGACTAGTTCGATTGTGGTCCCCTGCCGTGGTTTGGTGCAAGTGGGCGGGTCTCCATATGGGCAAGCCAAGAGAGCTGGCAGGCTACAGAGACTGGCAGGTTACTGCATAGGGATATGCAGTCCTAAGAGGAGTGGATTGTGACGCCCTAGAGTCCCACATCGACTATAGAGAGGAAAGTGAATGGGATTATATGTAGAGCTCACACCCTTTCCTTGCATGAGGCCTTTTGGTGGGTTGAGGCCCATTAGAAACAAAACCGTGAGGCCCGTGGGCCAAAACAGATAATATCATGCATGCGTGTAGGGCGAGGCGTTACACTTCCTCTTTCAATAGAAGGCAGGGGTTGGCATTTCCAAATGCCGAGTTTTTGGCATTTGGGAATGTGGGAATCTCGAAAATCGTCAAATTCCACCAAAGAAACAGGGGATTTCTAACATGAATTATGGAATTC
The DNA here is from genome assembly GCA_029852735.1 of Persea americana. Classification (NCBI taxonomy): domain Eukaryota; kingdom Viridiplantae; phylum Streptophyta; class Magnoliopsida; order Laurales; family Lauraceae; genus Persea; species Persea americana. Next base: position 26,244,278 of record CM056818.1, on the reverse strand, counting down.
CCGGACAGCTGGGATACTTGTCGGAAATGCTTGCAAAGAAATAGGACCTTAGTGTTGGTTTACGTTATTGCAAACTCCGAAATTGGATGGTGGATGTGTTAAACCATGAAATCTGAGTCTAATAGTATTTTTTTGTGAAGTTATCCAATATGTATAAGAGATGAGATAGGTCAGACCTATTTTTCGTTTCACTCATGAATTAGCCGCTGCAATTGGGCTGCCACCAATTGCACGAGAGTTTTAACACCAGTAAACAACCTTTAGAATTTGCATTATCTTGGTTGTCACATGCTTGTTGGGATTAGAATTCCAAGGGGCAAGTGCTATTTATTTTTAGCTTCTTTTGACACCAATTAATCCGAGATGCTGCTTCTGATACCATGTGTCGTGGATAATAAATTGTCTATCTGTATATAACTCGTCATCAAATCTTACAATTTATGATTTGAATCTTGTGATTGAAATTGAATTTTATCCTTGAATCCTTTTCCTTTTAAGAGTTGCACAACTTTTTAGCGACTCTTATGAGTTGTGATAGTGAAACACTTTCTCACAGTGCTATGTGCTCTTGTCATATCAATAATGGCAAGTTCCCCCTACCCCACCTCATCAATGATTATCATGCATCAAGGTGTGCCCCATAGCCAGAATCACACCTGTGTAGGTGCGAACGGCATTTAGCAGTTCGTTGCCCTGTATATATTGATGCCTTTTTAAAAGGTATCATCTATCATCATAGTGGGTGGATTGGATTCCTTTACTAAGTCTTATTTAGAGGACTGTCAACAGCTGTTCTGAGGGAATTTGAATATAGTTGGGGGGGCGGGTGGGGCTGGTTGGGGTGGTGGCGGGTGGAGGGCTGGTTTGGATACTCTAGTTTGATTGGTGTCCAAAACTCAGTGGTGTTTGATTGGTAGGTTCCTTTTGAGTGGCCTACATTTTCTTTCTAGGGTGTGAGCATTATTGATAGAAGGAACTTGGGTAATTGTAGCTTGCTTGGCATTTGAGGATTTTGTGTGGCTTGGAGGGTGCTCTCTCTCTCTCTCTCTGAATGGTTACTTTGATTAATAAAAGCAAACAGTAAACGAGATGAGTACTGACAAGGAAAAGCAGGAGAGCAGGAAAACAAAATAATAACAAGAACCCAAAACCAACCACCTAAGGCCCTGCTTAAGAGAAGGCCGGCTCTTTTCATTGATATACTATTTGATCTATGGAGTACCCTTTAAAAGATGGGTTGATGGACACCTAAAGAGCCACTAAAAACTTGGTTTTCTCCCCCAAACTACTTTCGCTGGATGATATCCTTCAAAACATCTTGAGCTCTTTTCTTTCCATATCGTCTAGATTACCGCTAGAAATGTCAACCTCCACAGCTCCTTGCCTCTAGGATACCTGAGTGGAGCCTTCTAGGCCTGGAAGAGCTTGATGAGAGAATTATGGAGGACCCAGCTACAGTCAAACCACCCGGCCACTGTCATCCAAATAGATTGAGCTGTTTTGCAATTCAGCATGAGATGGTCCACGGATTCCTAGTACCTCAAGCACAAAGAGCAGCCATTTACTATAGTCATCCCTCGCCTCCTTAAAATATCCTTAGTAGGAATTCTTTTCCAGAGGGCCAGCCACCCAAAGACGATCACCCTCGGGGGAGACTTCAGCTTCCATATGCTGTACACTACATTCTTCTCCCTTGGATTGTTAAGAATAGTCTTGAAGAAAGAGGAAACTGAAAAGGTCCTGTCTTTTGAGGCTTCCCACACCCTAGCGTCTTCCTCACTATCCGGGATGTTTATATGATTCATGAAGTTTAGGAGTGATATAAATTGGGTTTCTTGATAGTCCTTCAGGTTCCTTCTATAAGTAGGACACCAAACCACTTGCCCTCCAATCCTATTCATAGTTCATACAAGAATTGACCTTTACTTCCTTATCCTAAGCACACCTAAACAGATCCGGGAATTGAGTACTCAGCCCTTTCTCCAGCCCACCGATCTTTCCGAAAGAGGATCCTCTCCCATGATCCTACTTGGTATCTAATGTTCTCCATGAAGAGCTTCTTTATCGAGAGAATTCCTTTCCAAATCGCAGACGAGTTCATTGGGGCCTCCTGGACTTCCCATCCATGTCTCGGAAGCTTATATTTACTTTCCAGCACCTATTTCCGGAGACCATCTGTACCATCTCATATCCTCCACAACCATTTGCCCAATAGGGCTTGATTCATCTGGCTAAGTGGTCTGATTCCCAAACCTCCTTCTTCCTTTGGTTTACAGATGGAAGCCCAATCCACTAGGTGAGGCTTCTTCTAGGTACTATTTCTGTACTATAAGAATTCTCTTTACAACCTTTCCAATCTCTTTATAACTGATGCCGGGTATTTAAAAACTGGAGAAGTAATAGAATGGCAGATTCGATAATATTGATTTGATTAGGATGACCCTTCCTCCGATAGACAAATAATTTGCTTTCCAAGTAGGCAAATTCCTCTCAACCCTTTCCACTACTGGGTTCCACAAAGATTTAGTTACCAGCCCTGAGCACAAAGGCATGCCTAAATGCATAGCTACAAGCTTCCCAACTTTACATCCCAATATTTCTGAATATTTAAGAAGCATCGATTGCTCCATTCTTATCCCAATCACCTCACTCTTGAAGAAGTTGACTTTTAGACCTGATACCGCTTCAAAACATAGGATCATGGCTTTGACATTTTTAACCTTGTCTTTTTTAGCTCCACAGAAAATGAGGGTGTCATCTGCAAACTGCAAGTGGTTGATTGCAAGGGAATTTCTAGCCACTTTAAAGCCTTCAAACAAACCTTCACTCCCTGCCTCTTTAATCATTCTACCCAGCGCTTCTACCACTATTAGAAAGAGAATGGGAGAGAGGGTCCCTTTGTCTTAGCCCCCTTCCAGCTGGAAAGAAGCCCTTTGGAGACCCGTTCACCAAAATAGAGAACTACGCTGACGAGACACACTCCTGGATCCACTTCCTCCATTTTTCCCTAAACCCTATTCTTTTAAGCATGTATTAAAGGAATTTCCAATCCACTCTATCATAGGCCTTCTCTGAGTCTAGCTTGCATATGAGCCTCGACAACCTCTCCTTGAGCCTAGAGTGCACACATTCATTGGCAACTAGGATGTCATCCAAGATTTACCTCCCCTTAGCAAAAGCTCCTTGCTCATTGGATATTATTTTCGGCAGCACCTTTTGAATTCTCCCTGTTAGGACTTTGGTTAGTATTTTGTAGAGGCTTCCAAGAAGACTAATGGTCCTGTAGTCCTTGATGCCAAGTTCTCCTACCTTCTTCGGGACTAGCGCAATAAAAGAAGCCCCCATGCCTTTGGACAGCTTGCCCCTCTGGTAGAATTCCTCCATAAAATCTAAGATATCCTTCTTTTGCATTTTCCAGAAGCGTTGAAAGAAAGCCATTGGAAACCCGTCTGGGCTTGAAGCCTTGTCACCTGCAAGAGATCAGAGACCACTTGAGTCTTGACTGAGTTCCTACTCATCAAACTTCCTTTCTAGCCACTGAGCCTCCTGCTCTCCAAAGACCTCAAAGGCTAGGTTTCCAAGAGATGGTCTCTCCCAACCCTCATCAGCATAAAGAGAGTAAAAATAGTCTTTTATATGGTTTATTATCTCCTCTTTCTTCTCCAACCTTTTTCCCCCATCCATAATGTTGAAATCCCAATAACCCTTCTTCTCGAAGATGCCATTCCATGGAAGAACTGGGTATCTTTATCCCCTTCCTTCAGCCTACTGCATCTCGATCTCTGTTTCCACCTTTTCTCCTCCTCTCTTGGCTTTCTATGGGACTCGTCTTTTAGATGTAGCCTTTTCTTTTTCTTCTTCAAGGGTCAAATTATCACTCTCCTCCTTTCTATCTAATGCTTGAATCTCTGCTAGAATTTTTGGCCTTTGAAGCATCAGATCCCCAAAGTACTCCTTAGCCCACTCCTTCATTTTGTTTTTCAGCAACTTTAGTTTTGTAGGCAACCTTTGACCTGCCCAACCCTCCACTCTGATGTCCTCCCACCACTCTTGAATTAGGCTAGGAAATTACTTTTCTTCTAATCACATTAACTCAAAGTGAAAAGGTGACGGTCCCCATCTTTCATAGTCTGAGTCAATCATGATTGGGCAATGATCAGACACGAGTTTGGGTAAAGCAACCTGAATGACCTTTGGGTAAGCTTCCAGCCAATCTGTGGATACCAAAAATCTATCCAGCCTGGACATGGCGGGATGGCTCTGGTGATTAGTCCACGTGAAAGAAGCTCCACTTAGTGGCAAGTCCACCAAAGAATGTGAGTTGATCCAGTCTGAGTAGCCCCCATTTCTGCTGTAAGTTTACTTCAGCCCAGCTTTTCACTAGGGAACCTTATAATATTCCAATCCCCTCCAATACACCAAGCTCCATTCCATCTTCACTGTCGCATGTCCAGTTCTTTCCAGAATTCTTCCATCCGCTGGCTGCTATTTGGACCATAAACTGAAGTGAGAAGCCACTTTGTATTGTTCGTCAAATCCTCCACCAAAATTGAAAGGGAGAAAACATCCTTTCAACTTTTGACCATTGACACTGACCGAGTGTTCCATAGCATCAATAACCTACCAGCAGCTCCCACTGCGTCAACAGCCACCCACTTTATATTTCTCCTTCCCCAAATCTCCTTCACAAACCTTTTAGAAACTCCTTTCAATTTAGATCCTTGCAGCATAGCTATTTGAGCCTTTTGACTTCTCACCATCTCTTTCACCGCCAGCCTACGAGAGGCTCCCCCCAGCCCACAGACATTCCATGAGAGCACTTTCATTTAGGACTTGAGAAAGTGCCCTGAATTTTCCCCATGTTCTTTTGATTACGCATCACCTCAGGATCCTTTGCCTTAAGCTTTTTGTCATAATTGATTGAACAGCTTAAATTGTTTAGTTCTCTTACCCCTTTCCTATTGGATTTGCTACCCCTTTTCTCTTCTTGGTTCTACCTCTCTTTTCTCTAAACAAACTCCACCAGAGAATTCCGCCCTTCTCTTGAGCCCTCCAATGTAACACCAATTGCCTTGGCACAATTAACAATCCTATGTGGCGACCAGCCAACCACTGCATCTCCCCGACCTCAGATCCCCCTAAGGAACTACCTTCTTGACTGTGTAAATGCTCCCCTTCCCCCAACACCCCTTCTATCGTGCGTACCTGGGTCTGTTCCGTCAGCAACCCCTCCTACTGTACTGGAGGTGGATCCCCATTCCTCGTCCCTGGCATTTGTGGCTTGCAGCAACTTGGATCTTCGACCTTGAGGCGGAGCAAAACTGGAGCACCACTTCGCTGGGAGGATCTGGCAATCTCTTCGGCTCTAGTGGACGGAGATCCACCCTTGAGAGTCTCTCAGAGGGGGTCTGTTTGGGTCTCTGTCGTTTTCTCCCATCCCCAAAAGCCACTGGAGTTGATCGGGGGTCGTCATCCCTGCCGTCAGCTACATCCCCATCGTCACAGTTTCCTTTCACTATACCTTTCCCAAAAGTAGACCTTGACTTCGTGGCCCTCCCATCTGATCCCTCGCCCTCCAGCGAGCATTTAAGTACTTCCATGACCATTGTATCCTTTCCTCTTCGCTTGCTGTCGTCACCAGCGAGAAAGATTCCCCTGCTGCTTATCGAATCTGTATCTGACGACATATCCTCTTCCGGCTTAGTCGCTTGCATATGGGGGCTATTCGTTCTTCTGCAAAGCTGGAGCTGTTCGTTCGCGTCGTCTTTTTCTTCTCCACTCTCTCCTTTTGTTACAGCATCCAAGAACCTCGAAAAGAGACCTAGCCTTTTATTCCTTCTTTCTTTCGTTTCGGATCTCTTGGCCCATCACGACCCGATCCACTTCCTTTAAGTGACTGGCGGCCCAGAAGCCCAGTTTGACCCAAATTTTCCAGATTCACCATTGACCCATTCCTTTTCCACATTAGGGCGCTCAATTTGAAATTTGAGCCTGGGGTGATGACGTCATTGTCTTCCTCCCTCATCCACTTTTGGTTCCTGCATCTGCAACTTCTTGCTTCCTTATGCTCCCTGATCCTCATACCTCTCTCTCCCTTCCCTTTCCTAGAGTGTTTGATATCTCCCTCTTCTGCCTCCAGAGTCACTATAAATTTCAGGTCCTTCACCCATACCGGCACCGATAGAGGCATGGTGACTAAACTGTTAAGCAACACCTTCACTCTGCCTCCCTTGAGGAACTCCTTCTGGGTTCTAACATCGACCTCCACTATTCTACCCACAGTCCCCTATGAGCCTGAAAACACCTTCGTGCCACGCCTGGAGGGGCATCCCTTTAACTTTTACCCAGGTGGGGATTGGTGGAGAGCCTAAGACTTCCATCCATCTTTTGATCAGTGAGAAGGGGGATGAGCAGCCCCTAGATGCTATTTCGAAAAGTACCTCTTCAACCTCACCAGAGGAGGAAAATTGCAGCCAAATCACCTGTTTATCTAGTTTCTGAATGTTGAGAGGCATTTGTCCACAGCTTGTCAGAAGCCATTGTTCAATCTGCTCAAGGCCAACTGATTCTGATTTCAGAAAACCCACAAGACTTTTATAGAGAGACTTCTTCTGCTCCTTGACTACCCAGGGCGCTACCCTGACTGAATTGCCTGTGTTTTCTTCCACTAGCGACCCAGCTGCTATTGAGCACAGTCCGTCGTTTTTACCTTCTGCACCTTGCGATCTCGCCTGATCTGAGACTACTTCTGTCGAAGGATCACCTGACTGAAAAGAAGATTGCATGAAGGCGTTCCAGCCCCACTTTGACCTCTCCTTTTCCTTTCTCGCCCTACTGTTGGCGCTGAACTTAGCCAGGTTGGCCTGGATTTTCCTTTCTCCCCAAAATCTGCCTTCTGCTATTCCTACTGCCTTCTCTGCTTCTCTAAGGGTTGCAAATCTGACAAATGCAAAACCCCTAGTGCTGTTGTTCCTCTTATCTTTTGGAATGAACACATCGATTAGCCTCCCTGCTCTCCAGAAGATTGCCTCTGTCTCAGCTTTGGAAATCTGTTGAGGGAGATTTGATATGAAGATTGAGAAAGTTTCCTCCCGCATCTTCCAGATCTGTGCTGGGAGGGGGTCCTTGTAGAGCTGGCGCCTTCCTGGATCGTAGTCACTAGCAGCCATCAGCGTACAGCACTCTCAACACACAATCAGCAATCAGCAAGCGAGAAAATGGAGAAAACCCCCACAGATCGGCAAGCGTACAGCTTCCAACATTTCATCCAAACAAAGTACCAAAAACCGATATTTTATTGCGATTTTCTGACACCTCGCTATCAGTACACATCCTCCATGATCCATCCTTCTTTGGAGTCATATGGGCCAGCATGGCACACGAGCTCATACTCTCTCTCTCTCTCTCTCTCTCTCTGAGAAAATTAGAGATATTGTTTGGCAGATAGTTTGCTCTGTCTCACCTCGTGACGTTATTGCCAAGGTAGGTATTCTTGCAAAGCGAGGACCACCGTGTCAACAATGAGATGTGCTTTTTGTATGGCATTTTCATTTTTATCCTTGTTTATTAAATATTTTCTTCTGTGGCCAAAAAACTGAGAAATTTGCATTACTCAATTTCGGTTTGTCTTATTGAGGCTTAGCTGTAAATACAAAATAAAGTTTCCTAGTTTTACCATCATTGATGAATTGGCAAAACTTAGTACTGTGAAGCATTATTCAATTTTTCTGAATTCTTAATCTAAACTTGAGGCATAATTTGCTGATTTTGTCTGACATTGTAGATTGCAGATGGAATGACTTTGGAAGTGGGTATTGTGAATCTAATGCTTGAAACCCGTGGAGGAGCTCGGAGCCAAGGAGGCGCCACATGGTAAAAGTTGTTGCATCACCGCATTATTAATTGGATGATGTTCTTAATTTTATTGTAATTTCCCTATATGTTATAGTTGTATCCTTTTAACAATATGGCATGATCAATAGCAAATGCTAAGCTTTCTTATCATCTGTTATTTAATCTATTTTATTCCTTAAGTTGTAACCAATCGATTTACAAAGTTAGATCTTTGTGGTCAAAAGAGTATGTTAGAGATAACTAGGCAATAAATGGGGCATAAATATAATACAGCTAAATCGAATTCCCCATGATTGGGGTAAAATGTATAGGCAGGAATTGATGTGAGTACTTATTCTGGTACAAACATATTCTTATCTCTTCACTTCCTCAAATTGATGTGGAGGAGTCCGAAGAATAATGTTCTCTCTTGTGCACATGCTATGTGGGAGGTCCCATCTGGACCCCAACCCCCACAACAAAACCCCCACCCACCCCCCCTCACCCCCAACCAGGCCTGTGATGAGGGGCACTGACCCTTTTTCCCATTGCATGCAGGAGTGCAGGGGAATATCTTTCCGAGTCTGCAATATCAATTTGCTTTTCAGAAAGTGTGTGATCTTTTGTGATGGCTTTAGTGAAGAGATCAACCAAGTGATATTGGCTGGAGACAATATGGTTCTAGTTTATAAATGGCCAATATGTTAAAAAAAAGTGATGTTAAAAAAAAAAATGGTAGCATCAAATGATGCAAATTTTTTTTTTCCATAGAAAAAGTGTTATGTTTTTCTTTCTTTCTTTCTTTCTTCTCCTTTTTTTTTTTTTTTTTGTGGTGTATTAGTGGAGATTCATATGTATTAGTGTACTGTATACAGTTACACAGCTGTGTGATGCTTCCATTACATGGATAAAAAACCTATAGCAGCCAGCGATGTTGAAGATTGATAGATTTTTACGCAGTCACAGAAGCAAGACAGTTCTAAACTGTGTAAAGATTACTGTATAACTGTTACGCAATCACTGCACTGTCTCCTTTTTTTTTTTTTTTTAATAACGGAGGGTGTCCTAGCCCTTTGGGCCAGACTAATCCCTTTTTGCACATGGATGACCAAATAAAAGTGATAGACAATATCACACCAAGAGAAAAAGGAACGTTGAACAAAGGGCTTCCACAGTGTTGTAAAATCAAAGAACAACTCACTGTTATTCTCATAAAGTGTCTACTGTGCAAAAACTGTCTGAAACATTCGACCCTTCAACTCCATATATAAAAAAATTCTGTCAAACCCTAACGATCTTACTCCAATCAATTCCCTACTACAACTAGAAATCCTATCTGTTGTTCCCTCACCAAAATATTCAAGAATTAGTAAGAAATCTAAACAAAAGCTGAAAATTTCTAATAACTAGTCAATCCAGACTTCTTAAACAATAAGTCCTGTGGGACCCACGTGTCCCACCCTTTGACTTGCCGAACTGTAAGATCCTGAAAGGGAGCCTTGGGAGACCCTGGTGAGGTGATCTTTGTGTGGGTTGGGTCCAGTTGGACCCACTAAAACTGCTGCCCAGAATCCAGTGATGTCCAGGCTCTTTTCATGTTCTGGAATTCTTTTTTAATTTCATAAAATACTTATGCTTCTTTATTTTCTCCAAACAGTCCCTGGAGTCCAATGTTAAGCTGAAATATGAACTGCTTGGAGCCCATATTTTATTTTTCTATAATGGTAAAATTTATTAATCCAAATAGAAGCACCAAAAGAAGGCTAAACAAACTAGCCAACCCAAAAACCACCCAAAAAACAACAAACGCCATTACTAAAAGAAACTAAACATCAAAGGATATGGAAGAATGAAGAACTCCTTTACCAAGACCTTTTTCCATAACATTAGCTTCTCTTACAACATGATGAAAAAGACCACCCAAGCGACCCGATATCTCCTGCACCTCCTCCACCCAGTGAGTCAAACGCCAAGGATAAGACGATTTCCCCAAAACCAGAACCCATTGAATTGTAGCAAAGGAGTGACCTTCCAGAATAGCATTATAACCTCACAATCTACTCAACTCACGACAACCAACTAGAAGAGCAAAAACTTCAGCTTCATTACTGTCCAAAGACTCCACAGGCCTGGAAAAGCCTCTAACAATATTACCATTCCCTCCAATTCCTCCTCTTCTTATAGATTGTACAAAACTACTAACAAAATTGAGCTTAAGGACTCCTCCAGAGCTCTTCTCACAAAAGTTGCACGCCAACCCACCTTTAAAGAAGCTGCCCATGACCTGTTAATTCCAATTCCTCCTCTTCTTATAGATTGTACAAAACCACTATCAAAATTGAGCTTAAGGACATCCGCAGAAGGACTCCTCCATAGAACTATTTTCACAGAAGTTGCACGCCAGCCCCCCTTTAAAGAAGCTGCCCATGATCTGTTAGGGCGTGTTTGGATGTATTGTGAATTGAAGTAAAGTGAGGTAAAGCCTCCATTATCCAGACAACATAGGACAAGGGGTCATATCAAAAGTACACAAATTCAAAACCACGGGTATTTAAGAGCTGAAATCAGATGAACCTTATTCGGGTTTTTTTTATTTTTTTGGGTGTTTGGGCATTTGGGGGGGGGGGGGGGGGGGGTGGTGCTTATTAAGTATGGACTGATACTGGTATGTATCAGCCGATATATATACTTTTGGATAATGGTAAAATTTATTGCTCAAAAAGGAAAGAGAACAAAAGATTACAAGAAGAAACAAAACAAACCAAAAAAATCAATTAAACATAAAAAAGAATAGAAGTATGGAAAACTCCCTCTTTTGCAAGAGCATCCGCCGTGACATTAGCCTCTCGAAAGATGTGGTGAAAAGAAGCACCCAAATGACTAGAGATAGCTTGCACCTCCTCCACCCAATCCAACAACATCCATGGAATAGAAGCTTCCCCAGAACCCCATTGATTAGCCGAGTAAGAATCCCCTTCAATAACAGCATGGATGCTTTCCAAAGTTAACAACTCACGACAACCAATAAGAAGAGCATAAACTTCTGCATCATTAGCACTTAGAGAATCCATAGGCCCCTAGAAATTTCTTAACACATTACCTTTTCAATCTCTGATAACTCCTCCAATACCACCCCTTTGTGAAGAGTGAAGAAAACTTCTATCAAAGTTTAATTTTAAAACACCATTGGGAGGAGTTGTCCAAAGATTTTTTTGAACAAAATTAACCTGCGACCCCCTTAAAAAAAAACTGGCCAAGATCTAGAAAGATCTTCCAAATAGTCTCCTAAGAACTCCTTCCGCTTCACCAGCCATTTCGAGACAGACCAGACAATCGATTCAACTGCCTCTTTTACTGATTTACTAGTATTTTGAAAAACTCTCTTATTTCTTTCCAACCAAAGCTTCCAAATGGTACCATACAAAGCTGCTATCCATAAAATCCTTCCACGAAAGAATTTACATGCATACCGCCACTGACTGAAAAGGTCCTCAACAGTTCTAGGCGTAACCCAATTTATTTCAAACATGTTAATGATAGCAGACCAAACACCATGAGCAAAAGGACAATGAATCAACAAATGACGGACCGTTTCCTCATCATTCAAGCAGAAAGGACAACCATTAACAATAATATGGTTCCTTTTCCTCAACTGGTCAATAGTAAGGATTTTATGATTTCTAGCAGTCCAACAAAAAACAAGAACTCGAGATGGAATGGAGCTGATCCAAAAGTTTTTCCAACCTCCCACCCTTGCATTGTTATCTACTAACACATTATAAAAAGATTTGACAGAGAAATGACCTTTAACATCAGAATTCCATAATCTGACATCTGATTTTCCATGAGAAAAATAAACCTTCTCAAGGATACCTAGCATCAAAGCGAAATCAGCAACCTCAATGTCCATCATTTCTCCAAAAAGAAAAATCCTATACTAATCTACCACCCAAACGGCAAAAACAATCAGAAACTAATGCATGTTGCCTTCGATCTAACAGGAACAAATTAGAGAATTGAGAAGCCAGAGAACTGTGCCCACACCGTTCATCTTGCCAAAATCTGATGCGAACCCAATTATGAGCCTTGTACCGAATCCACTGAAAAAACTCTAACTTTACGGAAAGAATAGATTTCCAAAAACCAGAGAGCTTGGAAAACTGGTTAGGCACATACCAACCATCATTGGTAAGCTTATATTTGCAAATTAAAATTTGCTTCGACAAGCCATGGCCCAACTCCCCCACCCTCCATAACCACTTACCTAACAAAGCTTTATTCATTTTCACAGTAGAATGAATCCCCAAACCACCTTGAGCTAATGGTTTACAAACTGTCGTCCAATGGACTAGATGATACTTCTTTTTCTCTATAGTCATTCCACAGAAAGTCTCGTTGAAGTTTTTCAATTCTATCCACAACACTTTTTGGACACCTGAAGCAGGATAAATAATAAACAAAAATACTTGAAACAACTAATTTAATTAAAGCCAGTCGCCCCCCACAAAGATAAATAGCGACCTTTCCAAGAACTTAACCTCTTGTCTATCCGCTCCACCACAGCATCCCATAAATGTTTTTTTGGTAACCCCAAACATTGAGGCAATCCCAAATACTTGGAAGGAAGCTTACCGGCTCTACACCCCAAAGCATTTGCCAAAGAAACCACATGACTGTCTGTAAGCTGAACACCAATCAACTCACACTTACCATAATTGATTTTCTAGGCCGAAAGCCATTCAAACCATTTCGAAATAAATTTCAACGTTTCCACCTGATTCAAAGAAGCATCACAAAAGATTATAGTATCGTCCGCAAATTGAAGATGAGTTACCTCAAGAAAACTGCCTTCAATGGCAAAGCCTAAAATTAACTGCATTTGTTTGGCCCGCTCCAATAAAGTGTTCAACGCTTCTGCAACTATAACAAAAGGCATAGGAGATAAAGGATTGCCTTGTCGAAGACCACGAGAACTTTTGAAATAGCCTTTCGATGACCCGTTCAACAAGATAGAAAAATGAGCTGAAGACACACAACACTTGATCCATTGCCACCACCTCTTCCCAAACCCCATTCTTTCCATCATGTATTGAAGAAAACCCCAATCAACCATATCATAAGGTTTTGCAAAATCCAATTTACAAATTAAACCAGGATGCTGTTGCTTATGTCTAGAATCCACACATTCATGGGCTATAAGCACACTATTGAGGATTTGACGCCCTTCAACAAAAGCACCTTGGACATCAGAAATAATTTCAGGAAGCACCTTCCTTAGGCTGTGTTTGGTTCGGTTTATATAAAGTCAAACGTTCTTTTTTAAAAGTCATTTTAAAAGAGCTACTTCTTTGAAGTAACTTTTTAAGAGAAATAACTGTTTGGTCAGCTCAACTTTCATACCAACTTTTTAACAGCGAAAGTGTTCTATGTTGTGTGGTGAGCGTTATAGAAAGAAACTTTTAATATAAAATTATCAAATAAATCATATATTTATTTTAGAAGAACATACATAATTTGTTGGTGCCATGTTGGTAAATAAAATCATAGATGTATCATTCTCTATGTGCCCCAACTAAAAAACCACTTGGTTTTGGCCTTATCTACAAAATAAATTTTTTAATAAAAATCAACATTTTAATATTTATCATATTGAACTCTCTTAAGTAAACTAACATTTTTTTTGGAAAAAAATACTCAGTATATTTCGAAAAAGAATGTAACTAAAAATGATGTATGGGAGAAATTATGGTGATTGTGGTTAAAGGCATCTTAGGGGTCGTTCATCTTTGAAGTATATTTTTCGTAAATATAATTTATATACTTAATTGTTGAATATGCAATTGCTGAGAATGTAAGCTTTATGCATGCGTTAATAGTTATAAATTTTTTTTGCTATCATCATTTGCGCATGTTCTTCGTTCTATCATGTTTCTCTAAACTATGATAAACTCATTTTTGGAAATTATATTCAAATAAACTTAAATAAAGCCTAGATAAAATTACACATATGAAGTTAACAATTCAAATATTGAATAAATCCCAAATAAGATTCTATCGTCATCTAGAAAATTATTGATCGATATTCCTTTTACCATATGAACTGTACTAGTTTATAAATCATAGTCTCCTAGTACTAGTTTATAAATCATAGTCTCCTACAATATATATCACAAAGTGTATTTATATCAAAAGCATATACCCAAACAAGAGACATCGAATTCAACCCACAAAAAGAGTCCAAACAACAGAATTTTGTTATCGAAACATAAAATGCCAGACAATCTCCACATTTACAATCTGAAGCCTCCATCTATTCCAAAATACCACAAATGAATCAATCACTTTATTCAAAAATTGTCTGAAAAGATCAAAATCAGTAGACATCCCTCTTTCATAAAGGACAGCACATTCAGATTATATACCCATTTATTGTAGTCAGACAAAGGATAGAGAGGAGCAGAGAAGGGGAGAGGATTTATCTCCAGAGAAACACATATCGAGACACGTGACTTGGGAGGCGCAAAGAGAAATCTCGTCAAAAGAGAGCGAACTAGTGGAAAAAAACCCAAATAAATTGGGGGAGAGGGGATTCGAACCCAAATCCATTCAAGACGGTAATTTCCTTCCGCCCTTTTTGGCTTCCCGCAAAATGAAGGAAGCCACATCTCCAGCATGAAGTGGTCCCCTTCCTACTTAATGGTAAAGCCATATAATAGCTTTTACTTTTCTAAAGGCCTCCTAAAATCTTGTTAGCCAAACACATTTTTTAGCAGTTTTGAGCTTTGAAAAACCAAAAGCCCTAAAAGGGCTCTTACTCAGTTGAACCAAACACACCCTTAAGCGGTTGGCCAGAAGTTTGGCCAGAATCTTGTAAAGGCTTCCAATCAAACTAATGGGCCTATAATCCTTAATCAAACTTGCTCCATCCTTCTTGGGAATCAAAGATATAAAAGTGGCACCCAATTCTCCTGCTATAACACCATTCTCATGAAAGTGGTTGAAAAAAATTAGCAAGTCAGCTTCTAACATATCCCAAAAATGCTGAAAAAAAAATGATTGGAAAGCCATCGGAACCTGGAGCACGATAATCACCTAACCCAAACACAGCATACTTTATCTCCTCTAAAGTAAAATGAGCTTCAAGAGAACCAGCTTTCTGATTACAAAGACATGTAAAAGAAACACCATCCATAATTGGTCTGGATCTATTATCACCTGTATAAAGATTTTGGAAGAATTGAACAATTTCTCGTTCTATATCAAATTTAGAGTCCCAAACCTTTTCTCTAGCAGATATTGCAGTTATACGATTGACACGACTCCGGGCACTAGCAACTGCATGGAAAAACTTTGTATTCTGATCACCGGCTTCTAACCGTCTATTTCTAGACCGTTGTTTCCATTTAAGCTCCTCTTGAAAAATCAAACGACTGAATTCTTCGTGAAGTTGAGATCTACGAACATGGTCTTCCTGTATCAGCCGATATTTAAAACCATGGGTATTAGAGAACTGAAATCAGATGACAAATCCAAATTAAAAGAAGGGGGGCGGTTGGGGGGGGCTTAAATCTTATTTGGTATGGACCGATACTGGTATGTATCTGCTGATATTTAAAACCATGGGTATTAAAAAACTGAAATTAGATGACAAAACCAATTTCTTACTTGTATTTTGACTTGGATATTTGCTCTTACATCACACTGATTTGACCTGCCACCTTGTTTGACATACTGAATTTTGGTTGTGTCTAACATGAAGATGTTTCTTTCCTGTAATTGTCATATTTTTTTTCCCGACCTATTCTATTGAGTTATACCCATAGATGAAAATAGCGGCCGCTACGTAGCGTAGCGGCCGCTATATCGTCCGTAGCGGCCGCCACCGCTACGCTACGGCCGATTTATCGGCCGCCGCACCCATAGCGGCCGCTACGTCCGCTACGGGGCCGCTACAGGCCCGCTACGACCGCTACGGGGCCGCTACGGGGTGAGAAAAATTTCTACTTTTCAATTTTTTTTAAAATACATAATAAGAATTATTTCTTTTCTTCTTCTCTTCAAATAACATTTCTACACAACTCTTCTACCCTTTTATGTTTAAAAGAACACCAAAAAGCACATGATTTCGCCGAATTACAGTCGATACAGAGAGTTCTTCTCTAAGTACATCCTATTAGACACCCCCTTTGGTAGATGTATTTTTTTCTCTAGGTACTCTTAAGTCTTGATTTCATGATATAGTTTTTTTCTTTTCTGAGCCTTTCATTAGTTTCTAAGTTAGCATAATCAAGCAACATGAACACATGTGAAAAAAATGATCATTACTATTATTTTCTATTTATATAGCGATACAGGACCTCATATAGTGAGGGGACCGCTACGCCCCCTTACCTTAGTTACTTTTGCAAAAAAAATACATTTTCTCTCATTTTCCAATATTCTAGATTTTCTAGAATTTTTTCATATTTTTTTGACGATTTTTCCAAATCGCACCGCTACGCCGCTACGTAGCGCCACTACGCTACGTATCGCCCGCTACGTAGCGTTTTGGCGGCAGGCCGCTATGCCCGCCGCTACCGCTATTTTCATCCTTGAGTTATACCTTTGTTTCAATTTTGTAGTGCATTTTCTGCTAATGGTTTTGGTGCCTACATTTTTTAGAGCATAGTCATCTCTCAATTTTGTATGTAATCAGGGCGTCACCGCTAGCATCTATAACAATCCGCAACCTTTTGCTCTATACCACAAATGAGAACTGGCAGGTATTTATTCTGATCTGTATATCATAATTTGATCTTCTGTTCCATTTTGATTGCATTTTAGTTGACTTGTTTTATTTTCTGCTAACAGGTTGTCAACCTTAAAGAAGCGAGAGACTTCTCCAATAATAAAAAGTGCATTTATGTCTTCAAAGTAATCATACCAACTACTCTGTTCAATATGGAGTCTCCATTTTGTTTATTGTCTTTTAGAGTAAACATTTTGAACTCTTTTTCTTTTTGGAGGAGCAGGAGGGAAGGAGAGGAGAAGGGGGAGGGAGAATGGGGGGGGGGGGGGGATTGGCTTGTGTTACATAAAAGCGGAATAGGTCATCTTTCCATTTGTGGATTTTAACATTTGAAAATACGTTTATTTCTTCAGAAACTGGAATGGGGCTCATTATCTGTTGACTTGTTACCTCATCCTGATATGTTCGCTGATGCCCGTTTGACTAGCCCCAACAGCCGAGAGAACAAGCTTGATGAAGATGGGGCAAAGCGACTGTTTTTTGGTGGTGAGAGGTTTCTTGAAGGGATATCAGGACAGGCTTATGTAATGCCAATATACTTGTGGAACCATGACTTTCAGATTTGATATGAACCGTCATATTCATCTTACTTTTTCCTAATCATTCATTCATGTTTAGATCACCGTGCAAAGGACAGACCAGAATAGTCCACTGGGGCTCGAGGTTCAGTTGCATGTTACAGAAGCTGTTTGTCCTGCTTTGAGTGAACCAGGTAATCAATCGGTAATAGAGATGCATCCTTTTGCTTGTGTGTTAGGGCCCTCTAGGTTTGCACTTCTTCAGCGATATAACTTTTTAAATGAGAAATCATGTCAATATCTGGGCAGGTCTGCGAGCACTTCTCCGGTTTATGACAGGTTTGTATGTATGCTTGAATAGAGGAGATGTGGACCCAAAGTCGCAACAGGTTTATTGTTTTCGTAGTACATATTTTTTTTTCTGTACTTGTTATAGTTCAGAAGAAGAACATCAATGAACTAAATATTCTTTTATATGGGATCCTTGGCAGCGGTGTACAGAGGCAGCTGGATGTTCTCTCGTGTCCATTATTGTTGACCACATATTTCTATGCATTAAAGATGCTGGTCAGTTAAATTGTTTTTTGAAAAAAAAAAGAACTGTTCCTTTTTCTTGAGCTCTCATATTCACTTTTCGTGGAGATTTCTGTATATATACTTATGTTTCTTGTAAAACAGTCCTCGGGATTTTAATTTCCAATTAAGTTTTCCTGACTGACTGAATGCTATAATTTATGCAGAGTTCCAGCTTGAGCTTTTGATGCAGTCTCTCTTCTTTTCTCGGGTAATGATCCATTTATATTTAGTTTTCTTTGTCTCTCCAGTTGAAAGCAACCCATACATGCCGGAATCTATCATTTCATGCCATATTATGTTATGCCATAGAATGTAGGGCTATATTCTGCTAAGAGACAGAATGTTGGGGTCTCTTTCTTTTTGTTCTGTCCTTCTTGTGCTTCTGTTTGAGCAAGTCAGTATTATTTACTTGTACTGTTTGCTCCATTAATGACAGTAACCATTTCAAAAAATAAAAAAAAAAAAAAAAAAAATCTGCTAATACCTCTCATGGATTGGCATGATAGGTAACCTTTTTACCACTGCATGGGACACCCCATGACAAGACTCCTCCACATTCACTTATCTCCCATGAATTAGCATTCACACCAATTTGGCACTAATCTAAATAATAGCTGTCAGATTAAATTTCGTGAAAAATGGAACGTAAGAATGTATTGGAATTTAATTTGATGTTGATTATTAGTCAGATTAGTGCCAAATTGGTGTGAGCGCTAATTCATGGGGGGTTAGTGAGTGCGAAGCGGTTGGATTTTCATGGGTGTCCCAAGCAGTGGTAAAATGGTTACCTCAGAGGCAAATCCATGAGAGGTGCCTCTTAGCATAACAGAGTCCATGCTATGTTATGTTGTTGTTACTGGGATCTAAAACCGACCAACATCTTCTACAGTAGGTCAACTTCTATTCTGGAGTGAACAATTGTACAAATGTTTACGGGGCCATTTTTGTACTCTACTTACGGCAAGAGTAGGCATTTTGTACTTCATGTGGTCTTTAATCTTCTCCTCTCTGGGGGACATGTACATTTCGTATATATAGTTACATAGGTCTATCTGTATATCATTCCATTGTTGGTCTGGCTTGGTACGGATTCTTTTTTTTTTGAATTCCATCACTTATCTTTTTATCTTTTTCCTTTTTCAAGTGTTAGATTATGGTATTTTCAGTTTTCTGCCCTGTCATTCTTGGCTGGATTTTTTTTTAGGCGAGCGTATCGAATGGAGAAAACACTAAAAACTTGTCTCGCATTACGGTTGCTGGATTTTTTTTGAGGTAAGCTCCTATGTTCTCATCATCTTGTGTCTTTATTGAGTTAGAATGTGTAAGGTATTGCATTCTACTTAAAGAGTCTGATTTATTTCTCAAATTTTTAGATATGTTATTGCCATTTGGGAAATTATCATGCAGGTCACAGCTAACATTCACCACACTCACATGGATTGCAGCTGTCGATTCTCTACTTTTTCATGTATATCATTGCTTTTAACAGGCTGTTGATACTTGCCATCTCTGCATTAAAAAAATATTTATAATTATAATTAGCCAAGATTAGAAAATAACGGCGTTGAATAATAATGGATCTCGCCATCTTTTCAATTTCCAGACCAGTGATCTTGTGGGGGATGGCTTCTTAGAATGTCACTGAGGTATTGTTTATGTTGGATAGAAATTTGATTGATGACTAGTGTTGACTGGATCCTTTTTTCTTGATGGTATTCCCTTCATGTTGGTCTAAGCTGATTTTGTATTCTACTAAAGTTGGGAAAATGGACCAATTATGTGTAGGAGGTCGAGTTTTTTCTTCTAGTGGATGGTAATGCCTAGTTTTTTGGGTTTGGTTGGCCATCATGAGCTTGCATAAGGTTGTTGGATCGAATTTGTGCCTACTTATAACAAAAGGAGACTCTTTGTGTGCGCTTGGCTGTGCAACAGGTACAGTTGGCCCAAAGGATACTGGCCAGTACCATAGATGTAGGTGAAGGATTTTTTGTGTAATTTCCAAGCCTCATCCATTCCTGTCAACTTAGAAGAGTTAATGGTGTACTGAGATGGGTGCTATGTCCCCCTTGATGTTCAAGAATGAAGTCGTTCGGCCGATTAGTTGGTTTGTTTGTTTTTTTGGGTGTACTTTTGGTGCCTTTGCACCCTTCTATTTGTTTTATTCTGTTGGTATCGAAGAAGGCTGGCGCTGTCATGTTAAGGGAGTTCTATGTGGTTAACCTCATTAGGAGCATATACAAAGTTTTGATGGAAGTCCTGTGACACAACATGGGTACGGGAAGAATAGCCAAGGACTATTCTCCAAGTCAAAGGCTGATCAAGTCTCACACCAAAGACTGAAAAATCACTCGATAGAGGGAAAACTCGAATTCTTATTTAATATACAATGATTGACTAAGATAGATTGTCTAGGTCTCACATCAATGACAGGAAAATCGCTCGATAGATGGAAAACTCAATTTCTTATTCAATATGCAATGATTGACTGAGTGGGGATTGCAACTCCTTACAAAGACTACATACCAATCTAATTTTGGAAACAACTCAAGATAAACTCTGACAAACTTTTTAATTTAAATTCATAAACATCTCTAAATAGTTGCTATTACTTAAAATTAGGAAATTGAGGAAATCTTATAGAACCTTGAGAAATTAGAAAGTGCAGCTAGGACACGTGATGGGAAATTTTCTCTTCATGGCCTTGTTGGACTTGGAGCTTTGGGTATAGACCTTTGGACGGGGCCCATTAGTCTGACCTGCATCAAACTCTCCCCAGTTTGGAGAAACTCGACTCCGGCGAGTTAATAGCTTGGTGTTTGTTATATAAATTTGGATTGAGCCGTTGAACATCTGTCACGTTGATCCATCCAACATTGGTGCAAGGTCTTCCTTTCCACTTAAACTAAAAACCTTTGATATGCAAGGTCTTCCTTTCCACTTAACTAAAAACCTTTGATATCCACCGTTTCTTGTTGACACCAGGTGATCATTGAAGACATTTTCAATTTCTTCGCGGGAAGGTGGAACTATGAGAAGCTTGATATCTTCTTCTTCAAATGATTCATCCTGATAATTCCCATGATAAATCATGGTTTAAAAAATCGGCCGAGTCTGAGTCGACTCGGACTCGGCACATACCGAGCCGGGTCGCATGGGACTCGGACTTGAATCATGTGACTCGGCCGAGTCGCAAGGGACTCGGCTGAGTCTCATGTGACTTGGCCGAGTCCTAATGCGACTCGGATTAGGACTCGGCCTCGGTCATGCGACTCAGCGGAGTCCCATGCGACTCGGCCGAGTCGACTAGGACTCGGCCATGAACGAGTTGGGTCCTGAGTCCGGTTTTTTAAACCTTGTGATAAATTGTGAGATCTTCGACATTAAAATGTGGAACTAATATTCATCTTTGATGGAAGATTGATGATAGAAGCATTGGAGCTTATTTTTTCAGAATCTTGAACGGACCTGCGCTCCTTGGGTGTATCTTCTTGTCAGTACATGTTAGAAACCATTCGGGCTTCATTCAAACCATTACTATATCTCCTTCATTGAATTCAACATGGCGTCTTCAAGAGTTCGCATGCTGTTTATAATTTTCATTACTTTTGGCTATTTGTTTGCAAACCTTATCATGAACATCCTTCATATGCTGTGCAAAGTCTTCAGCTTCTTGACTAGGTCTGGCTTCAATGGGTAAATGACTCAAATTAATAGGAAGATGTGGCTTAACTACTGAATGGTGATCTCCCTGTTGTTTTGTTCATGGAGTTATTGTAGGCAAATTCCGCCATGGGCAAAATAAGATCTCAAGTAGAGATGTGTTCTCCTATGAGACATTGAAGAAGATTTCCCAAGCTTCAGTTGACGACCTCAATTTGGCCATTTGTTTGTGGATGATAGGTACTTGAATATTGAAGCTTAGTCTGCATCATGTGCCATAAAGTCTTTGAGAAAAAGCCTCATGAATTTTGTATCCCTGTCAGATACTATAGTATTGTGAAGGCCATGTAGACGAACAATCTCTTTGAAGAAAATAGTGGCAATCTTCTTTGCAACTGCTATTGTAGAACACATGATAAAGTGTGTCATCTTGGAAAATCTATCCACCACAATAAAAATGGAATGCACTTTCCGTGTTGTTTTTGGCATGCCTAAGACCAAATCCATGCTAAGATCCTGCCAAGGCTCATGTGGAATAGGAAGGGGCTGATATAATCCGGAGTTCTTCTTTTGGCCTTTCTCAAGTTGGCATACCTAGCACAATTCACAAATTCTTTTCACATCTGTCTTTAGGCGTGGCCAAAAGAAGCAGTCTTCAATGATAGACAAGGTACAGTCACGACCTAAATGTCCACTGCATTTGCCTCTATGTAGCTCTCTTAAGACTTGTTTGAGGATAGATGTAGCGGGTAAGCATAATTGATTTCTGTGAAAGAGGTAACCAACATATATGCTAAACTTCGGATGTTTAGTTAACTCCATGGATGAAAATAGCAGCTGCGGCATCTACGCTACGGCTGATTTATCGACCGCCGCACCCGTAGCAGCCGCTACGGGGTTGCTACGGCCGCTACAAGCCCGCTACGGACCGCTACGGGGCCGCTACGGGGTGAGAAAAATTCCTACTTTTCAATTTTTTTTAAAATGCATAATAAGACTTATTTCTTTTCTTCTTCTCTTCAAATAACATTTCTACACAACTCTTCTACCCTTTTATGTTTAAAAAAACACCAAAAAGCACATGATCTTGCCGAATTACAGTCGATACATGGAGTTCTTCTCTAAGTACATCCTATTAGACACCCCCTTTGGTAGATGTATTTTTTTCTCTAGGTACTCTTAAGTCTTAATTTCATGACATAGTTTTTTCTTTTCTGAGCCTTTCATTAGTTTCTAAGTTAGCATAACCAAGCAACATGAAAACATGTGAAAAAAATGATCATTACTATTATTTTCTATTTATACAGCGATACAGGACCTCATATAGTGAGGGGACCGCTACGCCCCCTTACCTTAGTTACTTTTGCAAAAAAAATACATTTTCTCTCATTTTCCAATATTCTAGATTTTCTAAAATTTTTTCATATTTTTTTGACGATTTTTCCAAATCGCACCGCTACGCTACGTATCACCCGCTACGTAGCGTTTTGGCGGCAGGCCGCTACGCCCACCGCTACCGCTATTTTCATCCTTTGTTAACTCAACATTGAGAATATCTCTGTAAATGCATCCAAAGTCATGATCATTAGGATATTCTTTCCAAATTTCTTCAAAACTTGGAACTATGACGGAATTGTTGTGAGAAGGTGAAATCGGCGACTATAGGCATCTACTACCTTATTTTTCACGCCTGACTTATGACGTAGAACAAGCATGAATTTCTGTAGGATGTGCTACATTTGACACGGTTGGAGCTCATCTTCTTTTGTGAGTTAGAATGCTGCAAAGCTTCTTGATTGGAGTACAACACAAATTCCTTACCGATTAGATAGTGATGCCAATGACGAAGAGCTTGTACCACTTCATAAAATTCCATGTCACATGGCGAAAACATTTTTTCGGGCATCATTCAATTTTTCACTAAAATAGGTGACTGGGTGTCCTACTTGACTTAAGACTACGCCAATACTTACTTGTGAAGCATCACAGTTGACTTCAAAGACTTTTTCAAAGTTCGGAAGTTTTAAAATAGGTGCCTCGGTCATTTTCTATTTGATTTGTTCAAATGCTTGAGTGGCTGGATTGGTCCCACTTGAACTCTCCTTTCTTCATGCAATCTGTTATACGAGTAATAATGGTGCTGAAATTGCGCTCAGATCTCCTATTAGAAAGTGGTCAATCCGTGAAAAATCCATACTTCATGGATAATTTTGGGAAGAGGCCAAATAATGATTTCTTTGATCTTGTCTGGATCGGCTTCTATACCTTGGGCGACACAACAGATCCCAAGAAAATAACTTTGGGACTTAAAAATGTAATCTTCTTTAAATTAATGTAAAATTTTTCCTTGCAAGGTGCGCACATCACATACCTCCGATGATCAAGATGTGCCTCCTTTGATTTACTAAAAATCAAGATGTCGTCGAAATACACAACGATGAATTTCCCCAGGAATGGTTGGAAAAGTTGTGTCATCACCCTCATGAAAGTGTTTGGAGCATTGGATAATCCAAATGGCATGACCAACCATTCGTATAATCCATCTTTTGTGTTGAACACTGTCTTCCATTCATCGGCGGGGCGAATATGGATTTGGTGATATTTGTTCTAAGGTCAATCTTTGGAAAGATAGAGGATATTTGGGACTTAAAAATGTAAACTTCCTTCAAATAATATAAAATTTTTCTTTGCGAAGTGCGTGCATCACATACCTCAGATGATCAAGATGTGCCTCCTTCAATTTTCTGAAATCAAGATGTTGAAATACACAACTATGAATTTCCCAAGGAATGGGAGCAAAAGTTGTGTCATCACCCCTCATGAAAGTGTTGGGATCGTTGGATAATCTGAATGGCACGACCAACCATTCGTATAATCCATCTTTTGTCTTAAGCGCCGTCTTCCATTCATCGTCAGGGCGAATAATGATTTGGTGATATCTGCTTCTAATGTCAATCTTTGGAAAGATAGAGGATCTTGTCATCATATTGAGCATGTCATCCACCCGAGGTATTGAAAATCGATACTTGATGGTGATTTTGTTGATTTCTCAGCTGTCCACACGCACTTGCCCAGAACCATTTTTCTTTACTGTTAAAAGGGTGGGTACTGCACAAGAACTCATGCTTTCTCAAATACAACCCTTCCGGAGATCTTCAACTTGTCTTCTCAGCTCTGCATGTTTAGCATTGCTCATTTGGTAAGCAGGTAGCTTTGGAAGTGAGAAACCGGGGAGTAGATCAATGGCATGTTGGATGTCCCTCATAGGTGGCAGCTCGTTTGGAAGCTCATCTGGAATCAAGTACTTAAAATCATGATGCAAAGACTTGATCTTTGTTGGTGGGGAAACTTCCTTCTTACTGCATGTCTCTTTGAATTCTTTTGGAACAAGGGCATATACAACTCCTTGTTCTTTGCTTTCTTCTTCAAATTTCCAGATGGGGGAGAATGCAAGAGTCTGACTTTGATAATGCTTGTTTTGTTGGGATAATTGGTGGTTTGAGTGGTAGAAGAGTAACTCTCCGGCCCTTATACTTGAAAATGTGAGTATTAGCTTCTTCATCACTTTGGGTCTTGTTATTGAAGAACCAAGTCCTTCCCAATAAAATGTGAGTAACATTCATGGGAATGAAATCAACTAAATTGAATCTTCATAACTACCGATTCTGAATGTTATTGTCACACCCTGAAACCCGAAAATCCGAGCTCCGCAGCGTGAACGTGAATCATCAAGCCAATACTATGTCAATAACATCAAAATATTACATTTAAGACAACAATGTAACATTTAGATCAAATCTGATAATGGTAAGTGGAAATACCTTTCATTGATTCACCACCTTATAATGCCAGGGTCAGGATTTTGATTGCCATTTAACTAAATAAGGTTACTAGATCAAAGTCCTACTAAAAGGATAATGTTCAACTACATTACATCAGTTTCTCAACTAATATGTTGGGGTCGGCTACATGAATTCCATTTCTCCATTCCGATCTATCCTGAGCTAAATCCTCAGATTGTAATGAGTTTTAATTATCTCATACATTGCTTAAATAAGTAGGTGGGCAGCCACATTGGTGTAACATATTTGTCTCATTCATTCCATTCTGTTGGATACTTGAATCACTAGTTATTTGGTTCTAATTGCATGGATTCAAAAGATTTGAAGAAAATTAGTAAAAAAAAGAAAGGAAAAAGGAGAAGAAGTAGAGAGAGTTGGAGGGAAAGACACACAAGGTCGTCCTAGTTAGGATTGCATGAACCTCTCCCTATACTAGTTTACTTGTCTGAAATTACAGAAACCCATAGTAGTTTTCATATTTACTAAACAGTCCATAAATTCCTGAAAATTAGTAATCAGTCCTTTTCTGTCTCTCCGCACATCTATACCCTCTTTCTTCCTGTCTCTTGTCCTGTCTTCTTTTATGCGATGTCAGAGCCTCTAGGCTGCTGAATACTATCCATTTTGGCTTGGTTCCTTGGCTCTCTTCCATCTTCATCTCATCCAATCTCATCTCTCTCTCTCTCTCTCTCTCTCTCTCTCTCTCTACTTCTGATCAGAATCTTTTGTGGGGTTATAAGAATTTTCACGAGCTTTTCATAGAGATTTTAAGTTCTCTTGATGGTGTTTATTTATTTCTCAGAGAAGATTCTGGAAATTTCAGAAATTCATATACTGACAAATTGCAGCACAATTTTCTTTTGATTTCTTTAGGTTGCAAAACATTTCAGTGGCGAGTAATTGCAACTTAATTGATTTTTTAGTAGTCCGTGTGCAATATTGATTGTTAATTCATAATTGAATGCTGTCTATATTAAGCAGAAACAAACTTATGAAAAAGAAAAAAACTATTAAACTTATATCTTTCTATAGCCTCAACATGCCTATATATCCTACTAATAAAATGTGATGATTTAACTGCACCTGAAATCCCACTATAAGCAATTTTTATTGCAGTACATTTTTCTTTGATTGGTTAAATGGGGATGCATTTCAGTGGCTAGTGCTTTGTAACTTCTGGTTCGTTGGTATTCAGTTTGCAATATTGGCTGCACATTCTTAATTTTGTGCTATCTATATTTAATGAACTTTGGACAAGAGAAATTATTGTGTTCGAAATTCAAATTATTCTACATCCTTGATATGCCTATGTATCTTCATAATAATAATAAAAAATAATGCCACTTTATTTGTGAACTCATTTTGTTCTTTTACTGGGCCGCATATAACTGGGATTTTATTGGTAAACTGTTTCTCCTGTGCAGAGACACCTTCTCTCATCCTCCATGCACCTTAGTGCAACCGTCAATGCAGGCTGCTGCCAAAGAATTTCCCCATGTTCCAGAGTTTGGTATATCTTTTGTTCTTCCCCTCCAAACTTTAATATGATTTTATTGAGTAAGTGTTGGCCTTAAGATTTCTGAAATTGATTTTGTTCATGCGCTTTTATGTGTAGGCAAGAACTTTTGTCCCGCAATCTATCCATTAGGAGACCAGATGTGGAAACAGAATGAGTTTACTCCTCTAATTTGCCTTCATTCTCTCCAGATGAAGCCTTCGCCTGCCCCACCATCTTTTGCTTCACAAACTGTTATTGACTGCCAGCCGCTTATGGTACATAAGGAAACATGAGAAATACACATTGTTTGATAATCATTTTCACAGCTCAACCACTTGTTAATGTTGAGCTGGGGACTCGATATTTGGTGATCTGAAATGTTCACAATGATGGGCCCTATTGTGGATGGGAATCCCAAATGTCCTACCCCATAAGATGAACTTATGATCTGTTGCCCCTTGTTTTTTATGGACCACTGGATGTGTCTCCACTTGGAAGCCATCAGTTGGGACACCTGTCACATGATTGTTTAGATACTGAAAGATGGCCTCACATATATTATTTGAAGAAAATAGGTTGCCATTTGAGCATCATATAATTTCTCCGAACAATCATTGGCCTTTCAAATCTTTGATGATGATGATGATGAATCGTTGGCCTTTCAAATCCTTTTTCCATCCATTTATCCTATTCTTTTTTGTCCAGATTAATCTTCAGGAAGAGTCTTGTCTTAGGATTGCTTCTTTCTTGGCTGATGGGGTTGTGGTCAATCCTGGTGCTGTTTTACCGGATTTTTCAATCAGCTCCCTCATAGTCACTCTCAAAGAGTTTGATCTCACCGTTCCTTTGGATGCAAGAAAGTTAGATAATTTTGCTGAAAGTGGAGGAACTCCTTTCGAGAACTACTTTTCTGGAGCAAGGCTTCATGTTGAAGATCTCTTCATATCTCATTCACCCAGATTAAAATTTAGGGTACTGAACCTGGACAAGGATCCTGCCTGCTTCTCTCTATGGGAAGATCAGCCGGTTGATGCCAGCCAGAAGAAGTGGACTACTGGGGCTTCACTTTTAAGTCTCTCCCTTGAAACAAGCAGCAAAATGATGGAGACCAAGAGCCTTCCCAACTGGTTTGATGACTTGTGGAAGTGTGTTGAACTGCATGATGCCTGCTTTGAGGCAGCTATGGTGACAGCTGATGGAAGTCCCTTGATTACTTTGCCTCCGCCAGGAGGTATTGTTAGAATCGGGGTCGCTTGCCAACAATACGTGTCCAACACTTCCATCGATCAGCTGTTTTTTGTTTTAGATCTTTATGCCTACTTTGGTAGAGTTAGTGAAGAGATATCAAAAGTTGGGAAGAGTAAAACAAAGAGTAATAAGGAATCCTTGGGTGGTAGTCTTATGGAAAAGGCTCCTAGCGATACGGCTGTGAGTTTAGCAGTTAACTACCTACAGCTTAAGTTTATGGAGTCGTCATCTTTCAATATTCAAGGAATGCCTTTAGTTCAGTTTCTTGGAGAAGATCTCTTTGTTCATGTTTCTCATAGAACCCTAGGTGGTGCTATTGCGGTTTCGTCAGGCTTATGTTGGCAGAGTGTTCAGGTAGACTGTGTGGAAGCAGAGGGAACCTTTGTACATGAGAATGGTATACAGAATGGGTATCCTCAAATGAGAACTGTCTTTTGGATCGATAACAGAAGCAAGCGCCAGTCAAATGGAGCAGCTGTTTCATTACCGTTTCTCGATATAAGCGCAGAGCACATGATACCATATCGTGCACAAGATATGGAGTGCAATAGTTTGAATGTGTCTGCCAAGGTTGCAGGAGTACGTCTTGGTGGTGGAATGAATTACTCTGAAGCTCTGCTGCATCAGTTTGGTATACTTGGGCCAGATGGTGGTCCAGGGGTGGGATTGACAAAAGGATTGAAGCACCTATCTGCTGGCCCACTGTCGAAGCTATTTAGAGCATCACCTCTTACAGAGGATGATGAGGAAGAGAGTATGAATAACTTTGTGATGTTTCTCATTTGTTACCCTATTCATGTTGTTGTTGGCAAATAGTAATAGTACTTGTGGGGCTTCTCAATTAATTATATGTGGCTTGCATGTAGAATGTGCTTTGCTTGGGTCCTTATTTTGCATAAGTGGGGCCCATGGTCCAGTTACCTAAACCATTGAGATGTGAATAACAATTTTTCAGTGCTCTTTTCCTCTTTTGATGGGGGGAGATATGAGCTTTACTGTGGATGGTCCATGTACAAAATCCCCCAGGTTGAAGATTCTGTTACTCTTGATTTTATTTATCTGGACGATTTCTGTATTCTCTTCCTCACCTGTCCGTTTGCTGGTTTTGGTGCATGGGCCATTCATGTTTTCACACATCTGTCAATAGTTTAGATTTACTGAACTCTGGGTCCCCTTATGCTGAATGATTCAAAATCCAAGTAAACTATAGTCACATGTTTTGGTATTTGCGGTTGGTTCATCTTCAATATTTTATATTCTGAATATGCATGTAGAATTTCTAGAAACACTGGTAATGAACAGGATTTCTAGAAACAGCCATAGTTATTTAACTTGAGAATATAGAATGCCTACATGTCAATTGTTGTGTGTGCAGTGCTATATTCAGAGTTATCCTCAGTACTGTTGCTAATCATTCTGACAAAATTGTTTAGAGGTATTTCCAACAAAATTGTGTCAACAGGTTTGGATCCAGGCAGCGTCCAACTAGATTTACCCTGCTACATGGACAGCCTTTACATCTATTTGAGTGCAATAGGCTGGACCTGGATCCATAAACATGGGAGGCTATGTGGGAATTTGGCCTGGGCTTGAGTGTTTGTGGACTCTACTAAGTCTGTCAAGAAAATCTACAGTTTGGCCTGGGCTTGAGTGTTTGTGGACTCTACTAAGTCTCAAGAAATTCTACAAGTCACACTTCTGACCCATCTCTCTCTCTCTCTCTCTCTCACACACACACACACACACGCACACGCACAATTTCACGCGTACTTTGAAAAACAGGACTGAGTGTTTTGAGTTTGGTATAGAGAATAGGATTAGTGTGGACAGGAGGCATGCAGGTGGAGTGCTATGTGATCGTCAATTATTAGTTTGATTTAAAGGGCCATTCTGTAATGATTGCACTTTCTCTACCAGATGGTGCTAAATGTTGGGCATTTGAAGTTGAGATAAAAAGTTAGAAATACATGTGGCTGAAATGAGTATGCTGAGCTGGATGTGCAGAGCTATATGAAGGATCAAACTAGGATAGTGTAAGATCCTGTGGGATCATAAATTGGTATGCCATATTTCGCCCTGTGAGTCCGCAAAGAAGGTGCGCAGGAATGCATGAGTCCCGCCTTGGAGCAGATAAGCTCAGAGCCTAGGCTTAAGTACCCATGGTTACCTCCACTTCATTAGCTAGCTCTTGCAGTGGGCCCTTGGTGTTACAGCTAGGTTACATGAGAAGTACATGAGGATAGTTGCAATCAAAGAGAATTAGGAAATCTCTAATGAGATGGTTTGGGCACGCGTGAGAGAGAGAGAGAGAGAGAGAGAGAGAGAGAGAGAGAGAGAGAGAGAGAGAGAGAGCTCTTAAAAAGTCAAGGGTTATAACGATCAGATGGGAGCTAAATTTAGCTCACATTTAATCCAAATAGTGATGTTCCTATCCTGCTCTCCCCCAAACGTTGACTAGGCTACCGTAGATAATTTCCTATATAAAGGAGAAAATTTCCAGAGGGATCTTTGATAATGATAATCTACCGAGGATTTTGCTGTATACAATTTATTGAAAATTTGTTTCTTGAGCAAGTCATTTGTTTTCCTTGATTTTTTTGATATTTACTTCCAGTAAGTTTCATTGATATGTTTCCTTTTCATTTTTATTTCTGATCTCAGATGGGATTTCTGATGATGGCGATGGTAATGGATTTTTGGAGTTTGGAAGGCCAGGTGATATGGATTTATCTCTAGAACTGAAAGATTGGCTGTTTGCACTTGAGGGTGCAGAGGATGTGGCAGGAGGTTGGTCTTACTACAGCACAGATGTTAGCAGAGAAGAAAGATGTTGGCATACTACGTTCCAAAGTTTGCAAGTGAAAGCGAAAACTACTCCAAAGTGGATTGTTAATAGCACAGGAAGCATATGCAGGACCCAAAAGTACCCCATTGAACTAGTCATAGTGAGTATGTCATTTCAATTCTACTAGAATGCTAAATATTATGTAGAAGTCGTTTCCTCCTGATTGGGTCCACGAAGTGAATGCTGTTAATCAGCTGAACATAAATACCCACAGAGACTTATTTGTGGCTTCTTGAGTTGTAATGGTTCTTGCATGCATATATGTGAAATGATTTTCTTTCTGCAAACAGTATATAATTCTATTCATTGATTTATTTATTCCAGTCATAAGGATGTCAATGGTAACATGATGCACCTTTTCTGGTGTTAAGGCCCTTCATTCAGTTTTAGACCTTTGATCCGATGAATTACACCATGGGTAGAAATTGTGTAAAAGTGTTTCTGATTGAATTTTCTTACCCATCTGGTCGACATGGTCAAAAGAAAAACACACTGCACCACTCAAGAATAGTGAAATGTATGAAGAATGGATGGCTATGATTTTCCAGTCTGGATATTATGATCTAGATAAGAAACCCATGTACCATGATTGTACAGTGATTGAATCATGGTACTTAAAACATCACCCAGTCCAGCAGAAAACTATTTTATTCGTTAAAAGAGAGAGGAATAGGAAATGATATGCCTTATAAAAATATTGAGGGAAAGGATATTGTACCACCAAAAGTTAGCATCACTAATAACATGTGTGCGTTTCATAAAGCAATCAGAATTATTCTGTGCGTCTCATATATTTGCAATGTCAAGACAACAAATCATGAGCGATGTACTGTGCCCTGTGACTAAATGCCGAATGGAGGATTTTCCATTTGAATGTCAAGTTGTCAACCAATGGTTTAATTCTCCTGCAGCTAATGGCTAGGATTCTCACCTTTTTTTTTATTTTCATTATTTATTTTTATTAGTACTACTACTACTAGCAGTAGCACACAGGCAAATGTTCTTGTGCATCCACCTTGCATGGCGCTTGCTGTGCGAGGTAGCATGTGTGACCCACTTGATCTCCGATCCGAATGGATGATCCAAACCCTATTCCCCTACCCAACACACACCCTCTCCCACACACTTATGCATACACACGTCACTCGATCCCATGGGTTTGCACCATCCGTTGTGATTTGATAGTTGAATTGAGGGTCTGAAATATATATTGTATGTATATTTTTATATAAAGTCGTTAAACTTGTGGGCCACGGATCAGGGGGTTATGGGCATCAGATTGACTTGAAATTTGATATACGGGGCGGTCCCGCATGGATCTTTTCGTCCTCCCAATCCCACAATCAGTGGGGCCCCAACAAAATCCACCTCACGATACCATCGAGGTTGATGCACAGGAATGTATCTCATATATATATGGAGCATCTTCCTGTGAGCATGATGCTCATTGTCTTATAGTGATTGCAACATAGTGGGGCCCATCTTATGACCAACCGTCTGCACATAGGGGAACTCTCCCTCTCCCCTTTGAATTACACCAAATTCCATGGGTTTGCTCCCATTTGAATGGACTGGACTGTTGGATCGATGGTAAAATATTTTTGCTTTATATAATATTGTTAAACTTGTGGCCCAGGGATCAAGGGTTTAAAGGCACAAGCTTGGATCTTACCCATTTTGATAATTCTATCCCTCCATCCCATGATCTGTGGTGATCTGTGGGGCTCTAGATATGCCCCATTAGGTAGTGTGCATGATAAGCCCATCAACACCTTGTTTGCAGGAATATATATATATATATTTACATATGGGAAATATATATATGTGTGTATTGGGACCCCTCTCCTACACTGATTTACTCCCATGTGGAAACGCTTGTGGGCCCCACCTGGAACCCCACTTAGGGATGGGACTGGGGGATTGAAAGATGCCCCCATCCATCCCAGCTACTTGTGTACGACAAATTCTCGGATGATGATCCTAACCACATGATTAATGCCCAAGATTGGGATTTTCCGGCGATATTTGAAATTTTCCGGTTACATTTGGGGTTTTATTTTAGCTTCCTACTTCTCATTTCTTCTTCTTCACTCTTATTTCGTTTTCCCTCCTCTTTCCCTTTTCTTCTTTGTCCCCCTTCCCTCCCTCTTTCTTGTTGCTCCCTCCCCCTTTCTTCATCCCTTTTTTCTTTTTCTCTCTATGTGCTACAAGTGGCATAGCCGGCAGCCATGGCATGCTGCCGGCATCTACTTCATGTGGCCAATAGCCATGGCGTGCTGTGGAAAACCACGCCAGGCAACGCCACTCCATGCGAGGGAAGAAGAAGGAAGAGGAAAGAGGAGGGAAGAAGAAGAGAGAGGAAGGGAGGAAGAAGAAAAAAAAAAGATGAAAGAAGAAGAAAGATTAAGGGAGGGAGCTCAAATCTCATTGAAAAACCCCAAATGTCGCTGAAAAATCCCAAACTTTGCAGGATGCCCTCATTTGAAATGAAAATGAAAAACTTAAACCCTATTTTGAAAATTTCCCTTTTTTCAAAATTTTATACCACCTTTTCGACACACCACTACGTATCACCTGCTACACGGAATTTTGGTCATTTGGCTGCTACACCCATCGCAACCGCAATTTTGATTCAGGGTCTCTACCACTTCCATTCATGCCCTCTTTAGCCCCTACCTCTTTTCCTCGAGGGGCCATCAACTTGCATAGGATAACTTTTCCTGACCAGCCCGATTGTTATCTTGTATTGTACATGTCCAAGTCATCTCAAATGAGTCTCGCTTAATTATCGCCTATTAATTGTACCCATTATGGATGAAAATAGCGGCTGATATGTAGCGTATCGGCTGCTAAATTGGACCACCGCCAGCTTTTTGATACTTATCGTCGCTCATAGGTGTAGCGGCCTGTAGTGGCCACTACATTAACATAGCACCACTACGTAGCGGACGAAACTAAAAAAAAAAAAATCCCTACCCCTGTAGTCGTCCAACCTAAGTGCAAGAAGAAGAAAGAAAGAACAGAAGAAGAAAGAAAAAAAAGAATAGCAGCTGCAAGAAGGATACATACCTGGAGAGCAGGAGCACTAGCAGCAGCACCAGCTAGCACTAAGAGCAGCCACCAAGGCAGCAGCAGTGTGGAATTGCATCAGCCTGAAATCACAGTAGCACCAGCAGCTAGGAATAGCAGCAAGAGCTCTTCCCTCATTTTCCGTCTTTTCCTTTACCATCTCGGTCTCTCGACACCTCTGTTTTGGCGAAAACAAAAGGGCAGCGAATGCCCTAATCGATTACGCCCTCCATATTTGGTAAAGGGTATCATATGGACCCCAATTTGGCCCACGGCCCGCCTAATGGTAGGTTCAAATAAAAAATTAAATGGGCCCCAGCAAA
This sequence comes from Persea americana, assembly GCA_029852735.1. NCBI lineage: Eukaryota > Viridiplantae > Streptophyta > Magnoliopsida > Laurales > Lauraceae > Persea > Persea americana. Next base: position 26,210,078 of record CM056818.1, on the reverse strand, counting down.
AAGAAAAAGGCACAATCTTAATGGTGGGTTCCACAATGACGCCCAAGTATTAAAATAAAAAAGTCACTCCCTAACCAAATCTTAGTTAATTGAAATTAAGTCCTTAGCCAACCTTCATTCTAATTGTAAATAGGCCCCAATTAAAATTCACTCTAATTGGAAATAGGCCCCAACCAAATTTCACTCCAATTGAAAATAGAATCACAGCGAAATCTCGTATTAACAAGAAATAGGGCCCAGGCAAATGTCACTTTAATTAGAAATAGAGCCCAAACAAGTTTCACTCTAATAGGACATAGGACCTAGGGAATTTTAACTCTAATAGGAAATAGGGCCCTGATCAAATTTCACTTACACTGAAGATTTTAACTCTAATTGACTGTTCACTAAACTTCATTGGATATTGTTTGCTATTGAATCTCTAGGACCTAACTCTTAAGTCTTATGCCTTTATTTCATGTTCGATTTTTTTTATTTTTTATTTTTTAATTATGAGCTTTTCATTACTTTCTAAATTAGCATGACTAAGAAACATGAATGCATGTGAAAAAACTAACCATTACTATTATTTTCTATTTATACAATGATACAAGACTTCATATATTGAAGGCACTGCTACGCCCCCTTATCGTAGTTACTTTTGTAAAAGAAACACATTTTCTTTCATTTTACAATTTTCTGGATTTTCTGTAATTTTTTCAGATTTTTGGACACTTTTTTCAAATCGCACTGCTACGTAGCGGTTTGGCAGCTGGCCGCTACGCTTGCCGCTACCGCTATTTTCATCCTTGGTACCCATAGATACTCCCGAATGAACTCATCTTTTATTATATCATTCCTTGTTTTACCACATCCTTCTCAACATTCTCATATTTTCTACACTCATTTTTTGCATGTATTGCTTCATCATTGCCCAACATTTGCTCCATAGGCCAAACTAGTCTAATTGTTGTCTAATAAAATCTTTTCCTTAAATATTTTGATATTTGTTGATCACAAAGCACTCAAGAAGGTAATGTCCACTTTAGCCATTCAGGTCTTATCCTATGCTCGACATTTTCCTCAGTCTCTCCATCCATACTAATTATAAAGGCAAGGTATTGAAAGGAATTCCTTTGTCATATCTCTTGAGCTTAAGTTCTCACAGGAATTTCATCTCTTTGCACATCCACTCCGAGGTTGCAGACTTGCAATTCATGTACTCTATCTTTGTATGGTTTATTTTTAATGGCCATGGATTCAAAAGACTCCTGCTGTCTTTCAAGTTCGCAATCATGCTATTCTTGATTCATCCACCAATACTATTTCATCTGTAAACAACATACACCAAGGTTTCTTCTGTTGAATATTTGCAGATAACTCGTCCATTAGCCGTGCAAAATGTAAGGTCTTAAAGCTCGCCATTGATGCAAACCTATCGCCATTGGAAACTCTCTTGTCTCACCATAGGTGGCTTTCATACTAGTTAGTACACCCTCATATATGTCCTTATTGATGTCAATATTAGCTTTGGTCACTTGTTTTTAATCTAAAACCCATCAAATCTATCTCTAGGTACCCTATTGTAGGCTTTCTCTAGATCGATGATGACCATATGGAGGTTTTTTTCTCCTCTTAGAATCCTTTTATTAATTGTCCAAGTGAGAGCATAGATTCTATAGTTGATCTCCATTGCATGAAATGAAATTGAGTTTTTGATATTGGTCTTTTGTCTATGCCTTTGCTCCTTCCTCTCTCCAAATTTCATCGTGTGACTCATAAGTTTAATTTAATGATAATTGGTACTGCTTTGTATATCTTCTCTGTTCTTGTATATAGGTGCTTGCTACACCACTTTTCCATTCATCTGACATTTGCTTTGTCCTTGATACCTTGTACTCCTCACCTTTTTCTTTTTGTCATTTAGTCCCCTTAAGAGTACCTTTTTTGTCATCTAGTACTTTTTGAGGGTAGCGTTTTGTCATTTCGTGCCTTTACTTTCAACTCCTTCCTCTTACTTTTTCTCTTAAATTGACCACTTGATTTTATTTCATTTCACCCCTCGTGCAAACAAACAGACCCTTATAAGGACAAGACTCCTAAGCCATGATTTACGTCCGTCCTTATGCTTTTCATATCCTAGCAAGCTTGATAACACCTCTCTCCTTCTCTTATTCTCAATTTATTTCATAGGTCTTATATGCTTTGAGCTCTACATCACTTATTAATTTCTTAATTTCTTTCTTTGCCTTGTACATTTCACAATTTCCCATATTGCTAGTCCCATGCCAAGCATTTTACCGACTTGCATGATTTCCTGAACCTCTACACTCCACAATCGGGTTTCTTTTTCTAAGCATCTTTTCCCTTTTGGAATCTCTACACTCCTTTTGCGACCCTTCTATTGCAATATTCATTTGGTTCCACATACCCGTATTTTCTCCTTTCAAATTTTGTTTTCCTCCCTTGATCACCTTATACTCACTGTTATTGCCATTTTCCTTTCAAATTCCCCTCACCTTTTCCTTACCACCCTCTCTTTATGTTTCTCATTCAAACATCTAAAATTATGATCCTATGTTGTGTGGTCAAACTCTCTCTAGGAATAACCTTGCAGTCTTTACTTTGTAGTGGGTTATGTTTTCCGAGTAGAGAAAAATCTACCTGACTCTTATTAGTTCAACTCTTCTTGGTTGTTAAATATTCTATCTTTTCAAAGTGGGTGTTTGCTTTTACAAGGTCAAATGCCAACTCAAATTCCAGATAGCGTCTTCAAACTGATCCTGTGCCCCACTATACAAAATAAAGGTTACAAAGGGCTTAAGTAGATTGATATCCTATCCACAGCCAACGGAATCTCTTTTGTTTTTTTTTTTTTTTTTAATTCAAATCTTTTATTTTCTCTCCCGTTGACGTCTCCTCCAAAGACTTGTAAATAATAGTAATTGTAAAGGATCCTTTATTCTTGTGTTATTAACATCCAGATGCCTCCCTCTTATTGGATGTAATAGTGGCAAAAAGGCTCCTTTTCAGAGGGACAGTTTGTAAAATATCTCTCCATATATCATGTATCTTAAAAGCGGTTTGTGGCCTTGTAACCATGATGAGAGAACCATTAGAAAAAAGAAGTATAACCGATCAGCCTCATTAAATGTTGCTAGCCTTCCAATCAGTGGTAGTGATGGCCTCCAGATGTAAGGTGATTTGGACTTCGCACTTTTTTTTTTCTTCTTTTTTCAGTAAGTAATCATGGTGAATATTGGTTGCTCTCTCCTTTTGTGCATGCACTGAGTTCTTTTTCGTTTTTCTCTTTTGTACTGTGCTTGAAACTTGAATTCTCTGATTAATTAATGTTTCATATTTTATGGTAAGTGTGCTATTATTATGCCCAGTTCTATTTTTGTATCCTTCCCTGTTCATTTTTTTTTTTCCTGGTCTTATTGAAGGTTGGTTCAGTAACCTGATTTTATGAAAAATGTTATCTTAGGGAGTAACTTGATGGATATCGAAGGAAAGAGATTAAAGAATCAATGAGGCCAAGTGGTACCCAAGTAGGTCTTTGGTGTGATGATAAAAGTTAGGTTATTCAGTGGGGTATACATGCTGAGTTTATGTCTCTTTTTCTGGACCTTAAAAGAGAATTGGAAGTAGTGATTAAAACCCATTTACCATCAATGAGAATGGAGGTATGTAGATTGTAGAGTATCATTGAAACTTGGTAGATGGAATCTCTTTATGGACAGAAGTGCCACTGAATGCATGGTCTATCGGGTACTGTGGAAAACAAATGAAAACAATGAAGGGGATGATATCAACTTTTCTCAAGACTTGTTGGAATAGGTGATTCCAATTGAGCAAAGGTTATTACCTATGATGTGCAGATATGGCACGCATATCTTGGAACAAAGACAGATTTTACACTCAAAAAGGGATATCAGATACGACACGACAATATATATGTTGCCTATTTTATAGTATCCAGGGAGCATAGGCTATCAAATTTGAAGAAGGGGTTGATTTAAAAACCACAGTTGGGCTCATTGTTAACTGGTGAATTCTTTTGATGCATTAAGATGGGCTTGGGGAAGGACTTGTTTACTGGAAATTAGCTTCAGTTGCTACTGAGACTAGAATGATGCCTCTTTTGAATTTATTTAATGAGAAACTTGTTTGGGGGGCGGGGTTGTGTTTCTGAAACCAAAATGGTGATTTTTAACAGAATATTTACAGCTTATATTTGTTTGTTCCTTTTGGCTGCAGTTTGTTGTCTTTATAAACTGTTATTTTGCTAAATACTATCCTCAATGTTGCTTAAGCGAAAAGATAATTTCTTTTATATTGTTTACTTGGGGTAAGCCTGATTATCTTCATTTTTATGTTGATGGAAATGCTTCTAGGTGGGTGTGGATGGCTTGAAGGTGTTGAAGCCACACGCTAGAAATGGCATTCTTCTGTCTGGTGTTTCTCCCAGAGGTATTAATCAGGGAAGCAGTTATCCTAGTATGACCAAAGGCACTGTGGAGAACTTTGGAGGGGTTAACATTGAGTTACGCATGGTGCTCTTAGAGGATGATGAGAGCATGGAAATGGTTAAGTGGGTAGTAGAGAACTTGAAATTTTCAGTTAAACAGCCGGTAACAAAATCTTAACTTGGGTGTTTTATTCTTACCTTGATGAAGTGCCTGAAACCTGAGTGTCAGTTTTAATTGAATTCTTGCAGATTGAGGCAGTCGCAACGAAAGGGGAACTGGAACACCTCGCATTTCTGTGCAGGTCTGAAATTGACTCAATGGGTAGAATTACTGCCGGTATTCTTCGGGTACTTAAGCTTGATCGGTCTATTGGCCAGGCCGCAATTGATCAGCTCAGCAACCTTGGTATGGTGTACAATACTTTGGTAGTCACCAAATTCTTCTTCTTTCTTTCTTTTTCCTTCTACATTTATAAATTTCAAAGTAACAGATGCTGCATAGCTTAAAGTGCGGCAATTTTATGTCCATTGAATGGGGTTTGCATGCTATCCTTGAGCCTTATATTCAATCAAGTGCTCCATGGTTTTGTGATTCAGACCATTGGAGACCTTGATCTGGTGAGAATTATGGTAGATAGACACCTATTCCAATGCAAATTTCTTTCTTTACACCCTCTAAATCAATATTCACACAGTTAGATTCAGTATAAAAGGGACAATAGTGAATAGCTATTAATTTTCAACCTGGATTTGTTTTGGGGAGAATATCTGTGATGGGAACTACTAGTTCCAGTGGTCCGAATCACCAAACCTCAGGTTTTATATGAACAGACTCTATGCTCAAGGATTCTGGGAAGAATCTTGGATGACCTCCATACAATTCTATCTATCAAATATGGACCTAGTGTTCCACATATCATTAGCTTCACCTTTGACGTAAAGAGGAAGAACATGATGGGCCACCTTAAGACGCTTACAATTTGCTCAAGTTTTCATTTTGTACAATGCTGCCCACATTCAATAATTTTAAGTTACGCAGTGATGGATCTAATTGAGGATGTTCCATGCACCCATAGTTTCCCAGATTTTAGAATCCTGATCCTTAAAGTGGTTACTCTCAAGTTTTCATCTACTCAATCAAAAGCTACTTTCATGATTCGTTCACCGAATGGTAAATAACTGAAGTAAAATCTTAGAGTACCTGACAGGATTGAAACTAATTTCAAAATATATTAATAATTTCAAAAAACTTTATTTTCTAATCAAATTAAATCCTAGACAAATTGGAACAGGTGCGCTGGCTGGAAATATGCCGGTGTTTGTGCCTGGGCTTCTATCAAGGATCTCCTTGTGGTCCGTATAAGTTGCAATATGTTCTAACATGTCTTTCTCGACTACTTCACTCTAGGTCCTTGATGTCTCCCCCTTCCAATTCTTTACAACCTTACTGGTGTTGTTTCTGGTCTTCTGCGTGCATGTCTAAAAATCTCAAAATGATATTCTTGATTTTTTTATCCCTTCAATTCTAGCTATTGTAGGATTCCTCTTATTTGGTCAATCGCATCACTTTGACATTCCTTTCTCGTGTAACATTTTGCTCCATGCGGTAAAGCAGATTGAACTGTTGTTATATAAAGATGTCCCTTCAATCAAATTGTCACTCTGCATCACACTTCACCAGCTTGTCCCTGTTTGCCCACCTTGTGATGTCCTTTATCTGCTGTACCTGACTCAACCCTCCTTTTTCTTCCACAGTTGCCCTTCGGTTTTGAAATCTTTTACCTCCTCTTATTACGGCTTAGACTAATAGACTTTATATATTCAGTCTTGGTTCTAGTAATTAACCCATATATAGTGTTCAGCCTTGCCCATTCCCCCCACTGAGCATTAGGGTTTCCAAACTCAGTAGTCGGTATATTATAATATTGTGATGGGAAAGTTGGTTTCATTAATATTATCATCTAGCAATGAAATCCCAAATCTTTCATGTTTGCTTTTGATGGCCATCTGGACTGACTTGAAGAACATGGCTTCATCTGTGTTGATGGGCTAACTGCAGGAAGTGAAGGCTTGGATAGAATTTTGACTCCGGAGAAGTTCAGCAGGCGCAGTAGTGTTAACAGTGTTACATTCAGCCCACTTACAAATGCAAGCCCGAATCGGAACTTGGAGTCCACAGTTGCTTCACTTGAAGCTGCAGTTTCAGATTCGCAGGCGAAGTGTGCTGCACTTATCGTGGATTTGAGTAATCCTGGAAGCTGTGTACATCTTGAGGAAATTAAACAACTAAATCAGAAGCTTGAAAACATGCAGATTCTATTGTCGCGGTTAAGAACTCAAATTTAGCTGGTGAGCCACAAATACATGGTTGGAACCAAGATTTCCTTGACCATTTAATACTCAAATTCTTTTGTGTATATAGTATAATATCAATACATGTTGAGAGAATATGTAACAGTAGGCTGAAATAAGCAGGGCATATGTATCCCTTGGAAATTTTGTGTCATATTATAAATCTTTCAGAGGAAAATACTCAAAGTTGTTTCTTTTATTCACAGGGAACTACTGTTCATAGTTTATGCTCGTGCATTTTTGGATTGTGTAACTAATGTTTACATTGACATTTTCTGTAGCATGAGGATTTACGACAAAGTTTCTCCTAAAAAGGCAAATTGCTAAAATGCAGTCTCGTTCATGAGGCTCACTTAGATACTTGTCTATCTATTGGAAGAGGGCAGATGGGAAGGCAAACTTATCGATCAGCGGAAGTAAAAAAAAAAGGCTCCACCAGATTATCGTAGCCCTTAATTTGACAGCCTTAAAGTTTAATTTTGCATCTCAACCATAGATTTTCTTGAAATTCGATACAACGGTATAGGGTTCAATGAGTATATAATTAGTGCAGATCATGCAATGACAAGCGTATAAAAGGGGTTGCAATGTTCTAAGGTCAGTCCAAGTGGGCCCCATAGAGCTGAACTGCACATTTAGAAGAGTCTCATGAGGATTTATTGATAATTATTGATGGTTATCGTGGGGAGGTACCTTGGTGTATTAATAATTATTGGTCTACTTTTCACAAAGGGCCACCTACATAACACTCATGGGATGGATGGATTCAATGGCTCCCCGTGCAATTAATTCGACCATACATAGTACACAGTTGTTTACGGCTAATCACTCACTTTTTTTTTATTTTTTTTTATTTTTTATTGCCTTTCCGTGTGATAGTCCCATTTGATTCAGTAGGCAAAGTCATACTCTTATTAACCTTCTGAAGTGGCAAAATAAAACCAGATGCATGTTATGGCCATCATTGTTGATATATTGAAATTCCGTTCTTCTGGGCACTCGATTGGCCTGTGCGTAGATCTTATTGATTTTTATTTTTACTTTTGCCTAGATTGGATAAGTGGTACAGTACTCATGTGAAAGTGTGCGTGGAGCTTTTGGAATGTATCCATTAATTTATACATCATATTGACATATTCAAGTAATTATGAATATATACATTTAAAAACAAAGAAAAATTCAAGGGTCGGGCAAGACCTGGTACTATTCAAGCACGTCCCTCAAAATCTGAGGTCCTACAAAATCCTGTTTAAGAAAATTAAATGCACTCATTGTAGGGGCTGTTTGAGGGCCGAGCCGGGGCTGTGCCCCCTTTGTCAAAGGAACAGATTGACAGAGTCATTGGGTGGCTGTGTGAGATGAGACGGCGTTTCCTCTGTTCTAAGTTGGAGGTGTATACGAGGCTTACTTTCCTTTGAATTCAATTTACTAGGCTGATTGTTTGATGAGCTCTGTGGCCCTTGCTTGAAAATTAACGTAGAAAAACTTATTTATCAGGCATTTTGTGAGAGGAAAATCTAGAGAGAGAGAGAGAGAGAAAGAGATAGATAAGGGAGATAGATAGAAATACGAACAGGGATAAGATATTTCAGCTTTCAACAACAAATACACTGATAAAGAGTTGAGTTTCGAAAAACTACAACAAAGATCATTAGCATACACACCCAAGCAAGCAGCAGGAGTAGAAATTGTAAACAAAATAAGGGGACTTTATTTTATCTCATAACCTCGAGCTTCTCCAGGGTGTACTCATGGCAGAATACTAGGTAGCTAGGTCAAAAACAAATAATGGACCACTGCATCCTATACACAAAAATAGAATTGCCATCCACAATAATTTATCTGACAGCACCACGTACATGGCCGTTCCGAGTGCAACCATTGTTGCAGAGCCCGCAACCCATGATAACGAGAAGCTGAATTGCACAATAACAGCCAAGACTTCACGTTTGCTCACCATTGCCCAGACGAGAAGGATCGCTACAAGCAAAGAGCAGCAGAAGGCCAAAATATCTGGCAGTAGAAAGGCCTTTAGGGCAAATCTTGTTATAAAGACAGTTATAAAGACAGGGAGGCCTTCTTCATGGCCATCGTTCTTGTTCCCGCCTGGCACTGTGAAAAGAGCAGCGAAAGTGATTGTTGCCAACAGTCCCGCGACAACTGACAATGTATTGGCCACTGATTTCAAGTCTGCAATGTCACACACACCGTGTTTCATCCTTTCCACCCATGCTAAGCGACCCTTGGTTGCTCCATATTTTTTCAGTATCTTATGGATGAATAACTCCATGCCATGCAAAACTATAATTTATCAGTGACATTCGAAAACCCATAATGAAATCTGTCCATCCCAGCTGCAACTCAGCTGGTCAGGTACATAAAAAATACACATAATGAAATCAACCAACTCTTGTGAAGGCAAACAAAACTTCCAAATTAAAAGAAATTAACTGTCCATGAAAAATATAAAATAACATCATCATCATCATCATCATCCTCATCCTCATCCTCGTCATCACCAAAGACTTATCCTCCAAATCTCGATTCACCTTAAGAGTTTTATAGCCAAGAGCAAAAAACTATAATACGAGCCTCTAAAGATTATGATGTTATAGTCGTGGTGATTAGGTTCCGATGAATTGGAAGATGGAACACATGTAAGTTTGCAAGAGATTTGCTCCATCTAATTCACCCCGAATGATATGGGGGTTGGAAGCATGGTTCAAAATCGCGGTATCAATTGGGCCAAAATACCTATATGGTATCAGTTGTTGGAAATTTATACTAAATGCATATTTTTATGTATTTGTCTTTGACTAATTCATTAATTAGTATATTTTTTCTTTTCATCTAAATGAGATTTTGTATGTGCAAATGGTTGCATTATGTATAATTATACATGTGTGTGTCTTTTATTCTATAAAGTAGACAAGTTGGTGTGTAGAGTTCTACTTATACACGGAAGACATATTTGTTGGTTTTTATAGAATATAAGTTGTTGATCGTAATTTAGATGGATTTGGACAAACCATCGGTACGATTGTAGCATGATGTTTCAGCAGGCTTGTCTTGGTTGTGAGAAACAGCATAGTTTCGACTCATTATGCTAGTACGCTTGGTATATATTGAACATGACCGCTTTTGGGTTTATTGTCTTTATACTGACTATATGCGATGATTAACATCCAAATGGTTATTATGAGTACTTGTACTCTTAATCCCGACATAAATAATAAACACATATATTTAGTGTTTGGCATTTTGATTTACAAAAGAGAGAGATCTTTCATGGGTCAATAATCTCAGTGAATTGGATGACTACACTACATGTATGGTGCATATTAGTTTATTGACGGAATCCACGTCCCGTAATAGGGATTGATGATATCCCCTTGATGAAGCTTTTAAGTTTTGATTATGTCAAACCCTGCAGGTGGACTTTATGTCCAACATATCAAATAAGTTAAGTGTAAGGTCTCAAGGAATTATAAAGATATCAATTAAATATAGATGTCAGTAATTATTTAATCGATAGATATCTGGACTCTTAACGTAGGGAGATTAATAAGCATTTAATAACATGAAGCTCGAAATATTATTTTGAGAATAAGGATAGGAGTACAATTATAATTTCTCTAGTGGACTGAATTGTAATTTATGGAACTAGGATTCTAATTTGGGTCGAATTAGGGTTTCCTGCTTCCATAAGGAGCCTATCCTTATTTACTTCTTAAGGTCCCAATTGTAGCCTATATATATGCGCTATTTCTCTCTATGTTAAGAATAAAAGAAATCTCGTTTTGAAGAGCAGAAAGAATTCACGGCAGAGGCCCACTCCTTGGTGCGAATTCGAGTATAAAGGAATACAATAGAAGATCTTGAGATTTTCGGGTTGCTACAAGTCCGAGATCAAATCAGAAAGACCGAGATCAAATCAGAGAGATCTCGTAGGTATGGTTTTTGATCATCTTCGTCTAAAGTTATTTCCGCATTGATCTGTACATAATATCTAGGGTTCCTGGCAGAAACTCTTTTCTAACAATAGTATCAGTCTTGGTTATCAGTTCATTGCGATCGTCGAGGTGTGAAATCTATTTATTTAAAAACAAATGAGAAAACATCCAAAAAATCTAGAATATGATAAAATGTTGGAAACAATGTCTGTTTTCAATTAGTAACAACAATAAATCAAAATATCGGTCTACCTAAGTCATGACTGAAAGTCCGGGATCCGAACCCTTGAGGGGGGGTGAATAGGGTGAGCTTCAAATTAGTGACAAATTATGACCAATTTTAAATTCTTTAAATTAAATTAGTCACTAGTGATGATTATCAAACTAAATGCGGAAGCTAATAAAAACAATCACCACAACTTAACCACAACTCAAAGATTTATAGTGGTTACATCCACTACCGGCTTGTGATCCTACACCCATCCGGATTTACACTATCTATGTTTTTTAATAGGCTAAGTAATAACTTTTACAAAATGCTTTTCAAGGCTAAGTAATAACCTTACAATATGCTTTCCAAGGCTAAGCAATAACCTCTTGGGTTTTATGGTTCACCCCTAACCATACACTTATGCTTTTCTAAGGCTAAGCAATAACCTATAACCCTAAGATTGGTTGTCTCAAAGAAGTGTCTACACAACACTTAAAGAGATACAAATTTAAGCTCAGTTACAAAGCCTCTAAATTAGGCAGATATAAAAGTGCAAATCTAATTCACACACACACACACACACACACACACACACACTATGAATGCAAATATGAGTGCACAATGTGTATGTATGATGTCCTCAATCAATTTGAAAATAAAGGCTCATAAATGTATGCCAAAGGCTTTTAAAAGTTTTAGTTCATAAAAACATTTATGATTGAGGAAAGAATGCTAATCACATGTTAAAAACAACTTGCAAAAGATATATTTATTCATTCCAAACAAGTTGTGAAATTTTAAGAACAAAACATGTGATGCATGAGGTCTTCAATCAAATTTAATAATGTAGCTCAATACATATATGCTAAAAGCATTTGAAAGTGTAAAACACTAAAAGGTATTTGATTGAAGTGAAGAGACAAATCATATGTATTTAAAAATTCAACTTGAAAATGATATACCTATCAATGCTAAGCAAGTTGTGAAACTTTAAAACAAAAGCACATATGATTTGTGAAGTTGTTGAATCCAAAACATAAGATAGATTTGAAAGTGATTTTCTTATGATGAAAAACAACAACAAAAAATTCAACTAAGTATAGGAATCATGTTACATATAATTTCAAAGATGTTTTCAAAAACATGATTTACTTAGATATACCAATTTGAGTACTACTTGGTTTAAATTAAGGTGATGCATCCAAAACAATATATCAATTCAAAACATATACATGTTAAGGACACAACAAATCATAGTTTATCATGCTAGAAAAGATTTACCAATAATTAAAGCAAAGCATGAAAACATATAATAGGGAAAACTAAGCTTACTTAGATGATTTACTCAAGATTTCAAGCTTTAGCTTCCCCTTATGACCCTCTAGCATTCCTTAGCTCATTCCCCTTTGTTTGGCCTCAAAACACCTTTAGGAGGGCCTCTTGGATCCTTAAATTTGGCCTAGGAATGATTTCTTTATATACAAAAAATTGCCCAACGGTTAGATTGTCGGTTAACCAACTTCAGGTTCGGTTAACCAAACTCCTAACGGTAAAAAAACAGCTAGTTTTGACCATTCTGGAACGCGAACCGAAGTGGGTTTGGTTAACCGACATCTTCAGTTCGGCTGACCGACAACATTGTAGCAAATTTATTGTAGCAATTCACTGTAGCAAATTATTGTAGCATAAAAAAGTTTTTCCTTTTAAAAAAGATTAAGCAAAGAGCTACACCAAAGTAATTTGCTAGTGGGAGTTCTGGGTCATGGAATCATGCTTAGACTCATGTTTCAATCCAAAAATATTTTCCAAAACATGAACCTATCAATGCCTAAGATGATTTTAAACCTCTAGGTCCAAAGGCTTGCATAATTCAAAAATATTCTTTCCAAAACTTAATGCATACAAGTTTAAAATCCAAAACATGCATGTAACATAAGTTCAAAAAGCTTTAAAACAATGCATGTGAAAATCGAAGTTTCAAGTTTCGAATTCAATGCTCATGTGAAAATTCAAATGATGCTAAAATGATAATGCATCCATCATCCTGTATCGGTTTCTTATTCGAAATTATATAAATCTTGCTTGCAATTCAGTAGATTTATTTGTATCTACCAAAATAAGTTAAAATATATATTACAAATTTTATAAAATGTAACCATAATTTTAGCTTCGGATCAATTTATTAGTGTGAAATTTAAGAAAATCAAGCTTGTTCATATATAATAACTAGACCATGCCCCCATCATTCATCACTCATCATATTATATATTAGTATTCAAATATTTAAAAAACCAAAAATTGAAAAATTAAAAAGCACCCTGCATCTTGTATATAAGTAGATCTATGCATTCTACAACAACATATATTGGAATGAATTCATCAAACCAAGTATTTACATACTCATTAGCATTTAGAAAAAGATTTTTATTCTTTTAAAAAACACCAACTATTAAAGAAAATTCTTAGATCTAAATAACCAAATACCATTCAATAAAGAAAATGCTTAGGAGAAGTTGGGGAGATTTGGTTAACTAGAATCTTCAATAAGATGTTAATAACAAACAAAATGGTGAATGAATGGAGACGAAATGTTGTAGTACATATTTATAAGAACAAGGGAGATATACAAAATTGTACCAACTATCATGGGATTAATTAAACTTATGAGTCATACTATGAAATATTTGGAGAGAGTAATGGAGCAAAGTCTTAGATAGAAGACCAATATATCTGAAAATCAATTTGATTTTATGCCAGGGAGGTTAACGATGGAAGCTATCTTCTAACTTTGGCAATTAATGAAAAAATATTGAGCAAAGAGGAAAAATTTGCACTTGGTCTTCATCGATCTAGAAAAGCCTACGACATGGTACCTAGAGATTTAATTTGGTGGTTTTAAATAAAAGGAAGGTTTCAAAATGTTATATTGAAATTATTAAAGACATGTACGAATGAGCAATAACAAGTGTAAGAACTACTTGTGGAGAGACAGGGGAGTTCCTAGTAACTATAGGTTTGCATCAGGGGTCAGCTTTAAGCCCTTATCTCTTTGCACTGATTATGGATGAGGTAATTGCTCATATATAAGAAGAGGTACCTTGGTGCATATTATTTACAGATGCTATTGTGTTGGTAGACGAATCAAGAGATGGTGTGAATGCGAAACTTGAGAGATTGCGGGAGGCTTTAGAACCCAAAAGCTTTAAAATAAGCCATACAAAGACAAAGTATATGGTTAGTAACTTTAATGGGCATATGGAAAAGGTTGAAACTACTGTGAGAATTGAAGGAAAAATTTTACATGACAACGATTAGATCAGCTATAACATATGGAGCAGAATGTTGGCCAATCAAGAAGCATCATATGTACAAAATGGATGTAGTAGAGATGAAAATGTTGAGGTGGATGTGTGGTAAAATGAGGAATGATAGAATTAGAAATGAGCGCTTTCGAGCATTTAGGGGTAGTAATAATAGGGGATAAAATTAGAGAAACTCGTTTGAGATAGCTTGGGAATGTCCAACGTAGGCTGGTAATGGCGCGGGTAAGGAAAAGTTTGACCATGAAGGTTGATGGCCCACCAAGGGAAAGTGGTAGGCCTAAGAGGATGTGGATGGGGGTAGTAAAGATAGATATGAAGAAGTGTAACTTATCTGAGGATTTTGCTCAAGATAGATCGAAATGGAGAAACAGAATTCGTTTAGCCAACCCCAACATAGTTGGGACAAGGCTTTGATGATGATGATTCCATAAATCTATCATCTACACACCATTAATAAGACATAAACATCATAAACACGCTGCCAATAATAATTTCGAGAAAAGGTAAAAGAATTCAACAAAAAAGACCCATTTCTAAAACCCCCAATATATAGATCTAGCATCAAAATGTGTAGATCTAAGAGAATATATAAAACAACCCACAACAAAAAAAAAATGACATGCAATCATCATTTGACTTTCCCTTACCAAATCCGCAAATAAAATGTGTTTTTGATGGCTTGAGAGATGTTAGAAGTGTTGAGAAGGAAGAGAGGTTGCTGGTGTATGGAGGAGATGGGTTGAAATGAGGAAGGGGTGGGTGTGGGTGTGTGTGTGTGTGTGTGTGTTGGGGGGGGGGGGGGGGGGTTTGTATGGTATCGACATTAATACCCCGTATATGATCGGTGCGATATCTACCGATATGAACCGGTGTCGGTTGATATTTTCATCTATGGGTGGGAGAGACACTTTGATTACAGGGAAAAAAAGAAGAAAAAAAGAAACATGAAAGCTCTTGATCTAATAGTCCACCTCCCTCCCTCGCTCTCACTAATTCGAAGTTTTTAGATATAAAAAGAGGCATGTATGGTTTCGTCTTATATTGGAAATCATACCATCTACTAATCTTATTTCCTATATCATAATTTAATTATTTCCCAAACGTTTGAGTCCTTTCGAGTGTGTCTGTGTTGATGGCACATTAGATTAGATTTGTCATTATCTCGTTTAGAAGTTTTGATCATGCAATTTGATGAAGATATCGAGATCCTAATGCTTTGATAAATAAATGGTTGATAGAGGATATTCACTTTTATTGGAAGAGGAAAAGTGATAGTGATAATTGTGGAAGCATGAAGGACAAGACCGAGGCCAGCATGATCACAAGATCACTAGTGGGCCATGGCTCTGATATTATAAAGACTTTCAAAGAAATAAATACATAGAATCATCGTGAGATTCATCCAAGGAAACATCTCAATTTATACGATCGAACAATAATATAAATTTAAACTAATCCCATCTCAAGGTTATAATTGGATGGTTCTGAGTTTTTCTTTATTTCTAAAAAGGGAACTACTATACTCACTTCTAATCATTAGGTATTTTTCTTGCGATCAAAGTTTTATTCAACAATTTGATTAACTAGTAAAAACTAATCTCAATACAACCTAAACATTGGAAGTTATACATCACTACTTCGTTGTAGTAAAGATAGACTTTGCTTCTAGTTTAGAAACTTCCTTGATTACTCCTTGATTTGATTCAAAGTGAATGTTTTATTTCATTTGGATGCCCATCCATCTCCCATCTTCTTAATGGCTGCCCTTCCTTAAGAAAGACACAGTCATTACCCTAATGTTTCAAGTTTTAGTTTCTCTGAATTTGGAAACCTTATAAATCCCCTTCTGATCCCTATAAGAATCTTGTGGTCGATCTGCCGCTGTATAGGCCCACATTGGATAAAGCAATTGGTTGAGTGCAAAGATTTTTTCCCAGTTAAATTCTTAATTTGCAAAATCTTGATTGGGATCAAACTTGATCTAGGAGCATCAAAGTTTGGATCGGCATCAAACTCATGTGGCACCATCAATGAGCAGTTTGAACTTTTGAGTTTCACCACCAATTTACTTTCTGTTTACTAATCTTCTTTCTCCTAGACTCCTCAATTATCCATTTGGTGACATTTAGTACCAAGTCACCATGTCATACAACACTTAATTAGAATTCGTATCTTAAGTCAAGTTTCGTAGACTGTCTTTGAATGTTATTAATATTTACCCTTTTAAATTTCACCACTATAAATTTAGACAATCTTTCAATTTTTCAATCTGTTAAACTGTGCTTAACAAAAATATCTAAAAGAAACAACCAATGTTTCTTCTTTAAGGGAGCTCTTTCCAGAATTTATTTACAATCTTTGCTGGTAGAGCGTGGTCTTTGCTTGGTGGCTAGTCTATTTGTGACCTATTTAGACCACTTAAAATGTCATGATGGTGTAAGCAAGATTCGTGAAAATCAAGATTTAAGATCATAAAATTAAAGATAGCATTGGGTCGAATTAGGAACTGTTTAGACTCAACTGAAACTTATTTTGACTCACCCACGAAGTGTTTATGATTTGTGATACGAACCTGCCTCATTGCAGTCGGATTTGACCCCATTTGTTTTAATTTTTAAATATATAATAAAAAATATATATATATTTTTCCATGTGTGTAAGAGGACTAAAACCCTCTCTCTAGCCACGATTCCTTTTTTTTTTTTTTTCTTTCTTTCTTTAAATGCCCTTGCTATGCACTATTCTACGTAGACTATGCAATATGCAAACTAGGATAATTTTCTACTATAAGCAGACTACATATTGCACATACACAGTGCAGCTTGTAGAGCCCACTTAAAGATCGGCCCCACCAGAATATCATAGCCCTTGACTTAGTATACTTAAAATTTAATGGTGCCTTGATCGCATATTTTTTTATTTAGATTCAATCCAACAGAGTGAAGATTAAATTATTGTAAAACTGGGCATGATGTCAGATTATTGGACGAAAAGAGTATCAAATAAGCCACAGTCATCAATGGCAGGCCCAAGTGCTCCCATTGACTGCACATGCAGTCCACTTATAAGCTAGAAAACATTTTCCATGCATAATGAGATTCATTAAAAACTAGCAAAACACCCGAGTGCTTAGCACGGACAATAGAATTTAAAAAAAAAAAAAACTTTATTTTATGATATAAATAAAAACAAGGGGATTTAACGGGAAAACCCCTCATAAATGGCCATTTCATTAATTTGGGTCCAATAAAAATGGGCAGACAGAAGGGGCCCTGAATTTACGTTTCTCTTTTTTTTTTTTTTTTTTGTCTTTTAGCGCTATCGATATCAACTATCCCTTTGTGTCTACTAAAGACCGAAACCCCTTTATTCCCCATTCGTCTTCTTCCTCTTTTCCTCCTTTTCCCTTTTCCATTTCCTCTTGACTATGTCTACACCCCCCCCTCATCCCCAATCAGTGTTGGTTGAAATTCAATTGGGACATTCTTTTCACAAAATGAGTTAAAGAAGCCAAATCTTGGATTTTTCAGCTTCGAAGAGGAAGACGATTGCTTTTGAAAATAGAGATTGAGTTCTAGAAGAAGAGCTGCTGTTCAGGAAGACGGGATTGGAATTGCAACATGAGGTTTTCGGGGGTGAATGGAAGTTGAAAAGAGGGGATTTTGTTGGGTCTGAATCGAAGAAGGGTAAAAGGTAAGGATTTTTACAGACATTATTTAGAAAGTTGGGTTTTTTGGAGATGGGTTTTCATCTTTTGGGTTGTAGCTGAGTTTGGGCTACTAGTATTTTAAGTTGGGTTATTGAGAATGAAAGGCTCTTGTTTTCGTTCAGAGGCTCGTGGAGATGCATTTTTCCCATTGTAATGAGATGTAAGGAATCAAGTGGAAAGGGGAATGGAATGCAAGCTCGGAGTCCTTAAATCGATCATTTAACTGTATCCATATCAAGCTGGAGGTGTTTTCAAAATAAAGCCCTTGAGAGAGAGAAGTAAGAAATTTAGAGAAGACCTATAAGAGAAATACAGTGAAATCTTGTAAGAGATTTGGAGAAGCAATGAGCCACAAATCTGTGTTGGGGTGGTTTCCATGAAGGTGTTCGATGAAATGACGAAGAGAAAGGAGAATGAAATTTCACGCTCATTTCTTGTATTTTTCTCATGGGAAAGAAGTCTGCTATTGTTGTGGGGTTTGTCATTCCTTGATTTTGCTCACTAGGAGATATTGGAGGAGAGGAATTAGAGAACATGGGTGGGGTTTTTATTCCTTGATTTTTGTAATTTTCAAATAGATTTCATTTATATATTTTTTGAAATGTAAAGTCAAGAGACAATAAACTTGTCATGTTGTGAATGGTTTCCCCCTCTTTGAGATGTTTGAAATGTGTTTGAGATGTTCGAACTCTTAAGCTTTTGAAATGTCTGAGTGAAGGGCCGAAACCTTCCCCACCAAAGCTCTCCACTATGACGCCCAAGGATGAAATTGGTATTGGTTGAATTGGTGGAAGCACTTTTTGGAAGGGAGATGCAAGAGTTAATGTGAACTCCTCTTTGGTTGGTGTTAATATTTGGTGTTAATGTGATAGAAGATGTAGCTGTTTGGATAGTATACAACTTCTACTGAAACATTTTTTGGAAGGGTGATACAAGAGTCAATGTGAACTCCTTTTTGGTTGGTGTTAATATTTGGTGTTAATGTGATAGAAGATGCAGCCATTCTAGACAGTGTACAGTCTACTGAAGCAGTTTTTGGAAGGGGGATGCAAGAATTAATATGAACTTCTCTTTGGTTGGTGTTAAAATTTGGCGCTAATGTGATAGAAGATGCAGCTGTCTGGACAATGTAATCTCCACATGGAAGAGATTTTTTAGAAAGTGGATGCACGTGTTAATGTCATCATGTCCATTTTGATTGGTGTTATTGTGATTGATAGAAGATGTAGCTGTGATGGGCTTGCACATTTTTTTGAAGCATTTCTTGGAAGGGCACAAGTGTTAAACATACTTTTTTCTTTTGTAAGGATCGCCCTTTTTTGGGGTTATATGTTGTTGAAAACTTATCTATGATAATATAATGGTTTTTTTATATTGTCCCATTATTGATGTTTTTATTTTTTCCACTTTTACTTTTGAGAATGATTAGCTAACCCCATCTAGAGCTACACTTAGTAAGTCAATATAGTATTATAACATAGTCGATATGACTGTATTTTTTATGTTTCAGTTAAATAGTCGATACTGACTATGACTGTGTTTTTTATGTTTCAGCTAAATAGTCAATATCGGCTATGATTGTGTTTTTTAGATTTCGGCTAAACAGTCGATATCGATTATGACTGTATTTTTTAGACTTCAGCTAAATAGTTGATATATACTATTAGTCATGTTAAACAAACCAAACAATAGTACTATTGTTTTGAATACATTGGTATATTCCATTCATACATTCAATTAACAACCATACATTAACAAACCATTCAATTTCAAATAATGGTACATGAAGTTCTACAACATAAATCCAACTGTCCAAAACCATAGAAGCTCCACAACCACTGCCCACAAGTTCCACAATTTCAATAACGAAATAAAGAAAGTAAGTATCTATGATTGGCCTCTCCGTCTATTGCCCAAAAAACCTTCTCAAAACTTTTTCTAACTAGCTAAGAAAATTACATCAAACCGGTAGGTTCAACAACTCAAGAAGATTCAACCTATTAGCATTCACTTGCCAACTTTTCTTGAATAACTTAATGACAATTCTGCTACGGAAGTAAGGGATGTCAGATTGTGTAAATGTAATAGGACGGCAGTGACACAATGCTTCGCGAATGCCACAGCGAATACTTCTTTCTCATGAGAAAAATACAAGAAATGAGCGTGAAATTTCATTCTCCTTTCTCTTTGTCATTTCATCGAACACCTTCATGGAAACTACACCAACACAGATTTGTGGCTCATTGCTTCTCCAAATTTCTTATAATATTCCACTGTATTTTTCTTCTAGGTTTTCTCTAAATTTTTTACTTCTCTCTCTCAAGGGCTTTATTTTGAAAACCCCTCCAGCTTGATATGGATATAGTTAAATGATTGGTTTAAGGACTCCAAACTTGCATTCCATTCCTCCTTCCACTTGATTCCTTACATCTCATTGCAATGGGAAAAATGCATCTCCATGAGCCTCTGAAAGAAAATAAGAGCCTTTCATTCTCAATAACCCAGCTTAAAATACTAGTAGCCCAAACTTAGCTACAACCCAAAAGATAAAAACCCATCTGCAAAAAACCCAACTTTCTAAGTAATGTCTATAAAATTCCTTACCTTTTACCCTTCTTCGATTCAAACCTAACAAAATCCCTTCTTTTCGACTTCCATTCACCCCCCAAATTCCCATGTCGCAATTCTAATCATATCTTCCTGAACAGCAGCTCTTCTTTTGGAACCCAATCTCCGTTTTCAAAAGCAATCATCTTTCTCTTCGAAGTTGAAAAATCCAGGATTTGGCTTCTTTAACTCAATTGTGAAAAGAACGTCCTAATTGAATTTCAACCAACACTGATTGGGGATGAGGGGGGTGTAGACAATGACAAGGGAAAATAGAAAAGGGAAAAGGGGGAAACGAGGAAGAAGACGAATGTGGAATAAAAGGGTTTCGGTTTTTAGTAGACACACATGGATAGTCGATATCAACTATAGCGCTAACAGACAAAAAAAAAAAAAAAAAAAAAATAGAAACGTAAAATCAGGGCCCCTTTTGTCTGCCCATTTTTTTTGGGCCCAAATTAATGAAATGACCATTTATGAGGGTTTTTCCCGTTAAATCCCCTAAAAACAATAATCTTGATATAATATGTTTGTATTACATAAAATCTAAAATAGAAATATTTGTCAAAAATAAAAAATTTATCGGCTTAAAGTTATAACCACGGATATGAAGGATGCTATGTCCCGTGTCTCAATCACGAAGTGCATAATAATAGACTTTCTTAAAATGATTTTAAACTTTATACGGAATTTGAAATATGATATTTTTGTATAAATTTTATTGAGATGGGAGAAATTTATAAGAAATGTAAAATAGAAAAACCCTAATTAGAGGCGAATTTGGTAGTGAAATTGTTGGGTTTATGGTAGGTATGAATTTCTAGACTTTGATACAAGTAGAGTTCGGGATGGGCTTTGATACAAGTAGTTTTTCCAGCTTCATCCTCTTATGATCTCTTTTTGTATTTATTTGTGGGGGGGACTTTTTCGTTTTTTATCTTTTAATTTTAATGCTATGATCCTTTTACCCAGTAAGAAGAAAATAAGAAAAATAAAGGAAAATGGGAGCTATTGAGTGTCGGACATTAGCCACGCTACGCCTATGGGTCATTGCTACAAATATCATTATCAAATATAATATTAAACCAAGATAATCTTAATGATAAACGTATAGTTTGGGCCTTATGGAGATGATAATACCATGGTTGGAAAACTCTTCGAGTTGACTCTTAACTGTCCCGAGTCATCACATTTTGACAAATGATCGAGTAAAAAATAAGGGAAGACTAGGCCGAGTCATCTCACTGTAATAAATTTGTTGTATTCTGAACCATTTGATAAGTAAATATATTTTTAAGTAATTAAAATCAATTTATAAGTAATTATGAATGGGGTTAGGAGTTGGCAATTTAAAAAAGATGATTAAAATGTGATTTGGAACTAATATTTCATCTTTTACATTGGATATTTGGACTAATAAATTATGTGATATGCAATATTTTCTCTTTTATTTTCCTTATGGAAGTACTTTTCTTGCATATATAAATTTATTAATTTACATTGACTATTGTGAAAATATGTAAATAAATGTACATTTATATTTTATAAGTAATGATTTATTTTTTAATATTTTTAAAATTATTTAAAAAAATATGACTCTCTCGAGTCTCTGCGTTGACTCCATCAGAGTCAATTTCTTTTTGCATTGGACAAGTTGAGTTTGAGTAAAGAGTTCTCCAACCTTGGATAATATGAAAACTATCAGAGCAGATCCTAGTCTACATTTTTTTTCTTATAAATGTTGGATATTTTTATCAATATTGTCAATTTTTAAATTATATATATAACGATACATCCTAGGTGCTAAAAATGTGTTGGTTGTGTTCTCGTCATCGTATTAGTGATACTATTGTTATAAGATATTTTTCACAAATATTACATTAAAGGACGAAATAAAGAAGAGAAAGAGGAGTTATGGCTCTTGTAAAACAATTGAGAGGAGATAAGGGGACAAATAGTAGGCATGGTTTGGAGGATTTAAATGGGGTCAAAATTAATTTGGTAGTCAAAATCAATTTGGTTGATTTCTTAGTTGGAATGAGCCGCTTTCATATATTATAATGTGTAAATAGGTTATAAAGAGGATGGAGTGAGATGGGCAGCCAAAAACCTGAACCTTGATAGAACCTGACTTGGGTCAAGATCTGTCATTTTCAACCAACAAAAGTACTACCAAACCCACCACTCCACTAATTAGGTTGGGTGTCCTGTTTGGTAACTTCATTATTAAAGTGAACTGTGGTGAAGCCTTCATTTAAGAGATGTTAAAGATGAGGGGGCATATCAAAAGTATAAAAATTCAAAATTCTCATTTTTTTTTCTAAGAAGAATGATAAAAAAGCAACATTCACAAGCCGCTAAAAAAAAAAAAAAAAACAAACACTTACTGTTTACACAAAAAGTCATTTTCTATTCTCTTTTGATTTGAGGCTTCCCCACACTTCACTCTACAAATAAAGTTACCAAACAAGTTAGCCTTTAAACCAAACGGTTGCCATCCTTGTCCAAAAGGAAAAACATTGGTTCCAATACACATCAATGTTGTTAAAGCGAATTGAGTCAATGTTGGAAGAAACTTAAAAAAATACCTGTCTCATGGCAAATCTCTGCCGAGTTAACTCATTCACATCGAGAGCTGTGAGGCCGTCGTCGTTAGTCCGAGTCAGCTCCCATTTGTAGCAAAGTCTTCACGATACCAAAGTCAAAGTTCTTAACTGCAAGAAGTAAGGGCGTGTTTCCATTACAATCAGGTTCGTTTATGAGCACATTGAGCTCCGGCAGTTTTAGCAAGCACTTGAGCATGTCTAGGTTTCCATTCATCACAGCCAGGTGAAGCGCATTTCGGCCCTGGCGGTCTACTTGCTCTGCTGCACATGGGTTGTTATGGAGTATGTCCTCCGCCATCTGAATATGATTATGAAATCGAGAGGCCCGCTTTGCGATAATGTGGAGAGGTGAATTGCCATCTTTGTCAAAAACATAGACAAGAGAAGGAGTTGTTGAAACAAGGGAGACCATGATTTTACCATAGCCCAGAGCTGCCGCGTAGTGAAAGGCTGTCCGGCCAAACCAATCTGCTTTTTTGGGATCTATGCGTTCACACTCCTCCAGAGGAGTTTCCACGATGTCTGAAAATTTACAGATGAAAATAGAAAGAGGACGTCACTAAAAAGAAGTCAATGCCTTTTGGGATTATGAGATATTCATATTCTTTAAAACTAGTTTTTTCAATTTCATGACCGAAATTTAGATAATGTCACTAGAATTATTTAACTCTGGTCAATCTTTTACTTTTTAAAATTTTTTTGTGCCATATCCTATGATATCATGGGATAGTCGTATAATATCATAGGATTTATTAGTTTTGGTATGTATCATATTATTATTGCAACCGGCAAGCGAATTCGTTTTTTTACAAAATACAAAAAATGACATTTTGTGAAAAATAAATACATATATGACCACCATTTGTAGGTTCTATCATTTGGGCTTTTTTTCTTCTAAGATGATACATAAAAGCCAGGACATCATGATGGACAATCCAATGATATCATGGGATTTATCAATTTCTGTGATATACACTATTCTCATGATATCAGGGGAATTGGGGGCAAAAAAGTTAAAAAAAAAGAATAAAATATTGATGAGAGTCAAAGACTCTAGTGATATTATCTAAATTTTGGTAAAAAAAATAAGAAAAACCAGGTTTAAAGAGGACTAATATATCAAAAGTCAAAACCCCTTTTCTTTTCTTTTTTTTGGGGGATTTTGATGGTATAGTTACCCTAAGAACTAATATTTGCCTATCAATGGCGGAAGATAAGAAAATCTCCGTAGAACTATTTGTAAAGTAATAAGGGCTAACAAGGAAGTTATGAATGAAGGGGAAATTGTGCCATATCCTATGGATGCAGGATATTGCACAGTGCCTTATCTAATGGTCATAGGATATTGCACGAATAGCTCTGTCGGAATTTCTCAAACTTCGAATGTTGACAGGCAAATGTTACATCTCAAGGCAGCTACACGGTCAAAATCCCTTATTTTTTAGGCTTGAGGTTCAATACTTCACTACTTAAGCCCAGTTAACTTGAATAATTTCATTAAGTTCTACCACGTCTTTAAATAAGAAAAAAAAAAAAAAAAAAACTCACTAGCCTTACAAGTGATCAAGTTAACAGTGATCATGTCATGTGAAGAGTCAGATCGAGTTTTAAAACAAAGGATTAGTGTGCCCCTCGTATTGAGAATTTAAATTAATCAAATACATGTCCCCCTCTTTTTTGGGACATGGCTAAATTATACTTTATTATGGTTTTGCCCTGCCATGAGATAAAGCCAATAGGGCACACTTGAAAAAATCTAAAAAAAAATTATTTGTTTCAAATACATAAGGGACCACTTTCTTGGACATATAAACTTGGTAAAATCCGGTTCAATCTAAAGCATTGAAACAGTTAGGGGTTCAAGATTTAAAAGACTAAAAGGCACAGTAAAAGTATAAGATGTTAAAAGAAATTATTTTTACACTTTTCCTTTGAAACAATGTATATATATGTCTAACTTAATCCCATATTGAAACTTGACTTTCAATTTGACTATATATTCAATTGCAAACTTGATTTCATGCAGATCACATAATTTAAATTAAAATGTGTCTAGAGATTGGACACAAATATAATTTCTTATTTTTTTAAGCTCAGTTTTCAATCAAAATTAAAATTGATTTTGTTCAAATCACATAACTAAAACTATAGTGGGTCAAAACATTTGACATAAACATCAATTTTCCAATCCCTTTTATTTATGATTATGAATAATTATTACATGTATAAAATGTCTACAGAATGACAAGTATATGCTTATGTTTTATAATAACATCACACCTTCTATTAGTATCGAGTAGAAGAGAATCACACATGGATGAAAGAAAAATTATTGATTAATTTTAAAAAAGTGGAATCAGAAGAACTGAGAAAATCATATTCATCTCCATCATTTGATCCATTTTAATTTGGTTCATGTGATTTGAACAAAAAATCAGCTTTGTAATTGTCATAAGAAACAGATTTTTCTTTTAAATCAAGAATCAAATTCGAATATTACGTTTGATTTGGATATGTTGCATCAACCTAAATAAAAATCATAAAAAACATTAAAAAGTTTCATTGAGAAATTATATTGGGACCCAATATTTGGGCCATCTTAATTCGAGTAATGTGATAAAAAAATAAATTTTTTTTTCTTTTGAATAGAATTATAATTGGATCTATGTAAAAATTGATTTTGAATATTAAGTGATTATTTTTGTTTCACCGAATCGGAGCTCCAGGCTGTGGAATTCGACGGTTGTATGACTCAAAAGGGATTAATTCTTTCACATCTGTCGTTACTCATTACTTGATTACTATGAACTCATATAGGAATTTGAGAATCAGAAGACAGTGAACTAGAAGGATGTAAAAAACATGATACAAAGGTGGGCAAAGCTACCATACAGCGGCGCTTTAAGAAATTCAATCCATTCATTGGTTCTAAAACACCCACCGTGGGATATACATATAAAATATTATTCAAATCAACAATATGCACACAGTTGGATTAACTAAATCCTGAACACATGATTCAACTTTATTTACTTTCTCTCTCTTTCCTTATGGAAGTAGAAGTTGGGCACATATTTAAAATCAACATGTCAATCTAATGGTAGGCTCCACGAAATACACTTTGAAGTTATATACATATATATATATATATATAGGGTAATATTTAGGTGGAAACTGTTCTCACATATTATGTGAGAATTTTTTTGTGAGGCCCAATTGTGGGCCCCATTTGGAGATGAGACCTAGGGGGATGGAAAGATCTATGTGAGACCACCCCAAGTATCAAGTTTGGCCCCAAACTCATGCACCTAACCTTTTCATCCGTGACCCACAAGTTTAATGGCATCATATTCAAAAAAGTATTCAACCCTCGATCCAACGGTTCAGTTCATTCGGATGTGTGTCAATCATTGGGATTAGTGACTATCAAGGGATTCTCTACTGGTTGCTAGGTTTGGATGGGTTGGTAGTTGGGCCCCGCAAAAAAGTTATCATATAGTAGGTGAGAACTAGTTCTCACTTGAATATTTCCCATATATGTTCTCACATATTATATGAAAATTTTTTTGCGGGGCCCAATTGGCAACCCATCCAAACTTAGCAACCAATAGGGAATCCCCTGATAGTCAATAATCCCAAGGATTGGCATACATCCGAATGAACTAAACCGTTGGATTGATGGTTGAATATTTTTTTGAATATGAAGCCATTAAACTCGTTGGCCACGGATGAAGGGGTTAGGGGCATGGGTTTGGAGCCAAATTTTATATTTTGGGTGGTCTCACGTAGATCTTTCTACCCCCTCATGTCCCATCCCCAAATGGGGCCCACAATTGGGCCCCACAAAAAAGTTCTTACATAATATATGAGAACAGTTCTCACCTGATTATTACCCTATATATATATATATTTATAAAGAATAGGATGTGCGTAAAAGTCTATGGATGGATTGGATTATTTAAAGGTGGGCGGGATATTCCAGGAACTGCATCTTAGTAGTATGGTAGCTTTGCCCTAAATGGAGATCCAAACTGATCAATACACCGGAAATGGGTACGTATGTAATTTATATTTAACCACCGACAATCGCTTTTACCGGACTCCTTGTCATTTCTGATTTTCATCATGTAAGATCTGTATTAAGGAAAGGGGGAAGAGCGATACCTAAGTGACCTTTGATGACTGCAATATGCAAGGGAGTCTGGCCATCCGGCCCTTCAACGCCATAATCTTTTCCTGCAATTAGTCTCCGCACAACATGAATTAATAATCCAGCTTCGGCAGCCAAATACACAGGGCTCTCCCCCGCACCATTCACTACATGCCCCAGCTCTTCATGATACGAGTCCAACGGATACAGCACCACTTCTCCATGCCCCTTCTTCAACGCTTCCTGAAGGGCGTTATTGCCTTTCAAGTTTCTCACCTTCCACACCTCGCAAGGTGTCCCTTCCTCCAAGTCCCTGTACTGAGCCCCCGCGGCTTTGACGAGAATCTCTGTGAGTTGGAGATGGCCGGCCTTGGCTGCAATGTGAAGCGGGGTGTCCCCTTCAGAGTTGGTCTGCGAGATGAGAGAGGGCACAATTTTATTACTTCTGTCGCCAACCCCCGTCTGTTGAACCTCGCAGCGATGTGCAGGGCCGTGTTCTTTTGAGGAGTTAGAGTGAGACTCAAGTCGGGTGGGTTGGACTTTTGGAGCCATTCTATGGTGTCGTCGTCTTTCCTTGCATCTTGCTGGTGCCATTGTAATGGGTTTCTTATGCACTGCCCCACTTTAGATGTTAGTATCAGCACACGGATGGGCAACCATTTCAATGCTTTTTTCACATTCCGCACCCATTTCCATGCTAATATCTCCACAAGGAGGTGTATCCATTTTAGAGCTATTTGCGTTTTGTCGCTTTTTTTGGCAGTTCCATGCATAAGGCCGATCATGAAATCCATCGTCTCCCTTCTCTCACTGCTACGCATTGCATCAAGAAGCTTCCTCCACAGTGAAAACCCAACGATCCCTCCTTTAATTTTAAGCACAGATGCCGGAATGTTCCGATCTAAGGATTTGGATGCAGGAGGATTGAATAAAATCTTAAAAGGAATATTGATTTTGAACTAGCCTTGTACCTGACAATTGCCCCTGACGGAATTTAGATTAGAGATCTGCCAATGCCAGCCCCTCGTTCCACATCCTTCTCTCTGTCTAAAATTTCTCGACACATTCTTTTATTCCCAAAATACCCTTCTTCACTCCCAAAATTCCCAAAATTTCCCTATTCTCAGTTCACTCCCCTTCTTCTTCCTCTCCCAGCCGCCGCCCATTGCCCCTCCCTCTCTCCCTCTCTCCTTCTCCCTCCGTTTCTCTCTCTCCCTCTCTTTGCTGCCGCCCTCTCTCCCTATCCCTTTCTCTCCCTCTCCTTGCGGTCGTCCTCCGCCCACCGCCCTCTCCCCCCTCTGGCATTGCTGCCGAAGGGGACGGTGGTGGTTGGGCTAGGGGGTTGGGTTGGGGTGGGGTGGGTGAGTGTAGAAAGAAGGTGGGGAGAGAGATTTTGATAGATGTCCTTTTAGGTAATTTTACACAGGCACATTTTGGTTATGAAAAAAAGGGATGTGGAAGGAGAAGCTTTGGTTATAGCATTAGCAACTCTCTTTAGATAATTCCCACATAGCTGAGACGATGCGATGAAACTGACAATTTTACTCTCAAATTGTGTAATATCTTAGGGCTATAGGATATTTCCCAAAAGTGTAGGATGTCGCATAGAATCTAGATCGAGAAGAAATGCATGTTGCTTCCCACCAAAGAGAGACAAAGAGCCGTAGTCAAAACGATTTGACTAAGACCGGGGTGAATATTGTAAGAGCTTCAACTCAAGAGCCCACAACAAGCAGAAATGATGAAGAGAAGCTAGAGTTCTGAATTCAAAGTGTCATAGTTTTCAATATTGTTTTGGACCCCATTATGTTTTGGCCTACAAAATGAAAAGTTTCAGTTGATTCGGAATTTCAGCGAAACTTTTCAGAATTACATTTCGGAGGTGATATAAAATAATTAAATAAATATAGATTTAATTCAGTTTAGTAAGTCTTTTCAGAATTAAATTTTGAAAAAATATAAGAAATACAAAGTATATATGTGTAAAATATGTAAAATAAATTAATAATGTTTAAATACGCTCTTATTCAAAATTGACCAAAATTCAAACTGAAAAGTTTTGACTGAAATTTGTTTCGGCCACCTAACCAAAATGAAAAACTTTGGTCATTTCGGCCAAAACAGTACAAAATTAATAACTATGGTGTGCATTTTGGATTTGGACAGGAAGGGAAGATTGTGAAATATCTTAGGTTGTGCTGTAACGCCCCAATTCCGAATACCAAAGATAACGCTAAGGTGCCCGAAGTTGGCGTGCTATTTCTCGGAAAAACTGAGAACTTCCAAGATCATAGTCCGCAGCGAGGTCAAAATTTTAAAACTTTTTAAACAACATCATAATTAACAGTTATATGCGAAAGCGAAACAAAAGATAGCGGAAGCAATAGTATCAAGTATATATATCAGATGTAAAAGTGCGAAAGCCTGTTAGTAGTCTCAAAGTGAATTTATCAAATGTTTATAAATATCAACTATCTACCCAAGTCTCACTACAAAATATACTCTCAAAATCCCAAAAGCAACTGCACTCAACCCTCCAGTGCAGGCTCTCCATCCTCCGGCTCGACCACTTGTTCAGCCGGTCCCCATCCGTAGTCCCCGACTACAGGCGCCTCGTGGATCACGTCACCCGCGGGATCAAGGTCTGGACCTAAGCACCAAAGATGGGTTAGATCTAAAGATCTGGTAAAGCACCATATGCAGATAACACCAAATGTATAGACAAAGAGAGTAATGACAGGTACATAATCATAAGAGTAAACAAGGTACATAATCTAGGCAGTTGTGCAGTAATAAGCAGTTTAGAATCAAGAATGTAAAGTACACTAATCTAAACAGACAATAAGAGGCACATTCACACAAGCTAGATACATCACGAGATATTATGCCGCGGCCCTCCCGTACTGTAAACGTCCCATGCCATAAACAGTTTGCGGTGGGGAAAGGGTAATAACCATGCAAGGGATGACAACCCTGATAATAAACATAGCATACAATATACATAACACCGATCACACCCCTTTATCAGACCGATCACACCCCTTTATCTCACCGATCACACCCCTTTATCAGATTAACCCGGACGCGGTATCACACCGTTCGTCTAATCACAGCTCATCATGATAGCTCTAGGTAACCAGAACATAGCCCCTACCAGAGATGATCAGTCAAATGGCTGAGCTTAGAACAACTAAGTGAATGTTCAGTGCCGACTTAGGAAACTAAGTACGGGTTTGTGTCTGTCTAGGCTAATCTTGCATGAGCAAGATCCTACCCAATGTCTCTAAGAGGTTAAGGTACAACATTGTGGAATACAGTCCGATATCCAAGTCCAAGTCCAACAACATTGGATCCACTCCAAGGCTCACTACCGTGGCCTTTGGCAACACAAGTACCATGCCATGACCATTCCACAATTAATCACCCTATGCTCTTACACAGTGAGCTAACTAACCATTTATCCTAAACCTCTACATACTATGGTTCCACATCCACAACCTTAGGCCATATGAGGGCCCGCCTAGACACAGACATGGGTTAATTATCTCCAAACACTACATAGGGTCACCTCTAAGTAATTCTAGGTTCAAGTCCTCCAGTTTCCATTAATTAACATGTTTAAGACAACAACAAGGATAAGAGAAAAGAGCAACTCATGAAATCTTTAAAAACAGGGAGTCAAGTGGAAATAGGCAAAGGACCAGTCCTAGGTAGTAGTCCACACTTGGTTCAGGCCTCATCACATGATTGGATCCCCAACTGTAGCCTCAGGTGTCCAAAATGATAAATCTGGTGCTCCGAGGTTGTGGACACCGTGGACTATAGTTAAGGTTCGAGTCAATGATGATTCAAATCCTCAAACCTCAATTGGTGGACCCCACGATTCAAGGCCGAGCCACGCCATTGATTTGTGTGTGACACACTTGATGGAAGGTCATTTGGATGGTCAATGGACCCCACATGTGATCAAACATCACAAATATTGAAGTATGGAAATCTGCCTGTTCACAGCTTGCCGGGTCGACATGATACCCTGGGATGTCGACCAGGTGAATTGGATGTTGACCTCCCAGGTCGACATCCTGCAGTGTCCCCGGTCGACATCATGGCCGTAATGTTGACCGGGTCCACTAAGACCTGGTGTCAAGCACCTGGGGGGTTCTACAGGAATTCCAGTGTATCCGGTCGACATCATGGCCGTGATGTCGACCGGGTACACTGCATTTTTGCTCTGAATGAGAAATACGTGTTCTAGTTATTCTCTACAGGTCCCTGTGTACCCGGTCGACTGAGACAGGGTCCGGTCGACCGAGTACACTGTCTGTGCGTATTTTAGCTGAAATTAACCGAGACCTATTTTTCTGGCATTTTAGTATTCCCGGGTACACGTAGAAAGCAGAAATCCAGATTTCTAGTATCTTCTCCAATTCAATCCAATTTTCGTCCAAATCATTCCAAATCTCCTCCATACATCACATAGACAAGAATAAACATGAAAACACTTCAATTATCCCATCCCCCCATCAATCCATCAATCCATCCGGGCCATTGATCTTCCAAATGGATAAACCCATCCATCAATGGCCATTTTTCCATTAAAACAAGCTCAATAGTAGATCTAAACATGAATTAACATCTAACAGGATTGAAATTACAGAAACAAGAATGAGAAGCATGCATCTAATGAAATTGCATAAGGTACTTGCCTTAGAGTAGAAGAAATGGAAATTGGGGTGAGAGAGAAGACCCAATAGAGTGTTGATTGCAAGAGGGAAGAGTCTCTAGCCTCCTTGTGTTGGGTTTTTGGGGGAATTAGGGTAGCTTGGGGAAGAATGTAGGCTAATTGAGGAAGATGAGAGGCATTTAGGGTTTAGGGTGGTTTTGCAATAGTTTAGGTTTTATAAATTAGGGTTTTAGGCTAATTGCCTAAAGGGTATTTTGGTTCTAAATGGAAATAACATGGGGCCATGGGCATTTGGGTAATTAGGTGGGTTCTAGAAGGTTCCACTCTCATTAGCCCTTCCCATTAGTGCCAATACTAATTAAACTCTAATTAAATCCAATCTATCAAATTAAATAAAAGCTACACCCTAATACTTAGGAATATTTGAATCTATATCACTAATTTTCTATTAAATAGCATATTAAGGATAGAAATAATCTATTAATTATTATTAAATTCAAACTGAGGGCCCACCAGGGGTGGGGCCTCACATGTGCGATATCGGATGGTATGATATCCTACAACTCTTGGATGTCACACTGTGGGATTTTCTACAACCATAGGGTATCGCAGGGTTTAAGGGTAAAATCACCATTTTTAAAGCATCCTTTTCTGTACAAGAAGCTCCGTAGAAATTATCTAAATTTCAACTATTTTGGGGCAATTGCCTGGTATAATGGCAACCCTACTATCAATATGCCTAAAATTTTAGAAATAGCACGGTCTGCCTGCAATGGAACTTATTACTTACATCAAATCAAGCATTGAATAGTTACCATGAGATCAACTCCCCCTCAATATCCTAATTCATGATCCTTGAAGAGCTTTGATTAGAATGTGATTCTTACTAATGTCTACTATATTTTCCTCCTTTTCTTCGCCAGCATCTTCAAAGTGATCGAGGATAATCGGTGCCCCCACAACAATTGGTTGCATATAGTTGCTGCTGGAGCCATGCATGATTTTAAATGAATGATACTTTGGGTATTTTTAAAAGAAATGAGGAAAAAGTTTCTTAAAAAATTCCTTTAAATGGCCAGAAGTCCTTAATTAAGAACTTACTGAAAACTTAGGGACTAATTTAAAAAGTTTTTTAAACTTCTGTCCTTATTTGAAATATGGTAAAAACTTAAGGTCTTATTTGAATTTTTCTAAAAACTAATTTAGATTTTAGAGACGATCAAAAGAAATCAGCATAAATGATGGATCTAAAAATATCAAACTAACAACGTTATTAACATTAATTCAAGTCTTATAGAATTCAACATCATTTCAAGTGTAGTTTTTAAAAATCAATTCACCATGAACATATCTCCAATTTGTGTGATATTGTGTGGGGTGACAATTCTTAAAAAAGGGGCTAAGGATGGCCGATGAAATTAAACGGGCAACTTGCCCCAGCACGACCATATCAAGGGCAAACTTGGGCAATTAGGCAACTAATTCTAAACACAGGGTAGGAGGAACCTTGGATATCTGGTGATAAAAACTGACGCCTCTTATCACTGGAGTATGAGGATGTTCTTTAGCATGATCAAATTATATATTTTAAACAAGAAGGGCTTCTCTTCTCACTTATGGGTTTTCACATCCTACCAATGTGGGCTCTGTTGAGTCCCAGCCCTATAGGCTATGGTAATTAAAAAGAAAATAAATTAGATATTTGAAAAGGTGAAAGGGGGTTACATCATACCTCTTTGAGTCCTTTTCAATAATTCTTATTTAATGTTTTAGAACTAGATATAAAACTCGATCCATTGCCATCCATAGATGCACCTAATAGAGGGGTGCCTACTTTTACAAGAGATATATATTCCTCTACACAAAACATTTCAATAACTATTAGAAAAAATAAAATTGAGAGCTCAAAGTTTATTTTCGAACGAAAATGCAATGGGTTACAATAGCACAACTGATTTCCAAATTAAAAGAAAAAAAAAATCCCACTAATCTTGAGATCACTTCGATTTTTCAAAAGGGGAGCTGCACATTCGTACGAGGGCATCCTTATTTTCTTTCCTAGTATTGCGATCCATTTTTCATATTAATGTCTATTTCATCTTTTTTTATGGTGACATAGCTCCTAGATTTCAATAACCAAGGTTTTCTTTAAAAAAAATGTGAGCATTTTCTTATGCATGTTTAGTTGTACTCATGCTTAGTTGTACTCGATTTAAATGAATACACGTTGTGAATAATACTAGCAAAAATAGCTCAAGACGTCACAAGGTGGAGCCCACCCTTGATCTTGCATTTTATTGGGCAGTTGTGTAGTGAAACAACTACAACAGCTTGCTCTCTTTTACGAGGGTAGTAGACATAACTTGACATGTATAAGATATTTCTAACATTCTCAAAGAAAGCTCTTCAAAAACTCTAAGAATTCTGTCCCCATAGGCCAAAAAAAGATGAGATATACATTAAAATATGTATTTACATTTGAAAAATCATTATCGTACCTCTTCCAGAAACATACAAATAGATAGGAAAAAAAAAAAAAAAAAAGAGATAAATTTGCTCTGGTATGAATGCGCAATGCTCCTCTAGAAAAATCAAACTGATCACGTGATTCATAAGATTTTTAAAGTAAAAATCAGTTGCAATATCGCAACCCATAGGTACATTTCTGTAAAAAAAAAAAGAAAGAAAAAGCCCCGTAAACTCTCAGTTATCATTTTTTGGCAAAAGGTTGACTTCCTATTATTATTTCTCATTTTATGGAATTTCTTATAATTTCTTTGGTCAAGAATCCTTAATTTTGTTATAATCCTAATCCAATAAACAGTGCTACTTGAGAACTCTATTAATAGAGTCAAGTAAAGTAAAGCCCTCATTTTGCCAAAAAAAAAAAAAAAAATCACATCAAAAGAAATTTAATTCAACTTTCCGCCGTATTAAGAAAAAAAAAAGCAAAAAAACAACCTCCTTTTTCTAGTAAAAGACAAGAAAAACTATACTTCTCTATACAAAAAGTAAAAAAGATTACATAACAAACAACTAAAAATAAAATACCATCATAACCCACTTATATTTTATTCTTTTTTCAAAATAATCTTTATTTCACCCAACCCCATTAGTAAAGCCCCCATACAGCCCCTACGGTATGTAAGGTTGGATATTTTTGTTTTTTTCTTTTCTTTTTATTGTGTTGAAAAGGTGTTAGTAATCTGTATAAGGCTTTTATATCTTTCTCTGTCGCTGGTGCTTTTCTCTCATTCTTTCTTCTCAATAATACTTTTTTTTTTAACAGATAAGATGAAAATAGTTGGATTAACAATGATTGAACCAAAAGGTGTATAACGGAACGTGTTAGGCTGGAATGGCCCATCTGGAGCTCAACCTAGCCCTCCCTGGTCTGTGCCTTGCTGGCCCGTGTATGTCACGGACCGTGCAATGCCGTGCCCTGGATATCATATTGGGAAAGATAATTCTCATTAAGCCCGAACTCATTGATTGGGCCATCGGGCCGGGCCCAGCATGTTGTTTCATGTCGTGCCACTGGTCGTGACCCTCTGGCCCAGCACGGCCTATGCCTGTGATGGGCTGTGCCATGTCAGGCCGTTCAATGTGCCAGGCCAGGCCACAACATGTTGGCCGACATACCGGGCTTGAGTGGCGGGACCCATTTTACACCAATTGAACCCCTTGAAAGCAAAATAAGCTA
The DNA here is from genome assembly GCA_029852735.1 of Persea americana. Classification (NCBI taxonomy): domain Eukaryota; kingdom Viridiplantae; phylum Streptophyta; class Magnoliopsida; order Laurales; family Lauraceae; genus Persea; species Persea americana. The sequence continues at coordinate 26,174,330 of CM056818.1, read as the reverse complement.
TTATTTGCTAATAAGAAAGTGAGAAAAATGACACCAAAGGATTGCTGTGTTGGCTGGCAAACCCCATCGTGAACTAGATGCCAGGGTCAGCCACTCTTTCCCATTGTGGGGGCTTCCTCTTCTCACTTGGGGCTTTTTTGGATCGTGGCTGGTTGGCAAACCCCATTGTCACGAAGCCCTGATTATGCCATTTTTCCCACTGTATGATTTTTTTCTTTTTACTCCAGTGGGCTTCCTCTTTTCACTTATGTGGGGCTCTCTTGGGTCCTGGTCCCCTATGCAAGAGTACCTGAAGAATTTTTTAAAAAAATTTAGAGGATGACACCGATGGACAAACAAAATTATAAAAGCAATTGAGAATGAACGACACTATCATAAAAATGGAAAAATAGACAAAATCGCACGACATAAAAAAACCTCCAAAGATGACAAAATCTATGGAGATTTTATATAATTGATTTGAATTCATTGCAATTTTAACCCATAAAAAAAAAAAAAAAACAAACCACAGATGGGCCCCACCCCCACAAAATGCAGATGTTTTCTTAAGTCTTATTATCTACCCCAAGATTTAAGAAGATGACACCCATGTGCTCCAGCTTCTCTAGCGGCCCCACCATGTGTGCTACTAATGCAAGAGATAAAAGGGGAGTTCTAATGGCACCTCAATTGTTTCTCTTCCTACCAAAATTCTCTCCACACAGATGTATAAAATTTGAATTTTTATAGTTTTACTTTCCGCACCCATCAATATACCCAAACTACCCCGGCCATTTAGACCTCCTCTCCTCTCTCCCTACCATGTTCTTCACCTTCGCAGATTCTACTATGCCACCAAGCTAGCTGACCTGCATTCATTTTGACGATTAGCCAAGTGAAGGGACCCAACCACACAGTCTGCAACGACCTCTTTTGTCATCAAAATCTCCATTTTAATCAAGGGTATGCTCACCTTCCTTCGTCATCGTTCTCATTGTGTTATTTTTGCAAATAGGTCATCATATGCTTTGAGTGCTATCACATAATGATTTTATTTGCTGTGTAGTTGCACTGGTGCGAGTTCTTCAAATTTTTTCTTTTCGCTTCACCACGATATGTTCGATCTTGAAAGTTTGAACAAAAGAGTAATGTTCAAATATTAATTGTCGAACAGCTTGGGAATGCTCAGACTCAGATGTTTGGGTGGTCTATGTACGTTCGGAATCTATTGTTTGAATGTGTTCTGAATGTTCAAACATTATATTCCGATTAATTGAACAATATTCGTGAATTAAAAGCCGTATAGTTCCAGATGCGTTAGAATATACAGCGCCGAACGGTACCCAGTGAATGTATATATACATTTTACACTCTTCTTCCAATGTTTCAGAAATGGATAGGCAAAGTAGTTCCGGAGTAAGATTGACAGCTTCCAACAGGAGGCATCATCAAAGAATTGAAGAGGTTGTAGAAGAAGCAGAGGAACCGGAATATGATTTAGAATAAGGCAATGAAGAAGAAGGAGCCCCTGTTGAACAACTTGATGAAGAAGAAGCTGTTATTGAACAAGAAATAACTATGGGGCCTGAAGATCATTCTTTGTTGCTCAGTTTCAACACACACATAGCTACATACATTTGGCATTCACAGGCATGTATTTTTTATTTTTTTATTATTTTTATTATTTTAATTTTTTTTAGAGGATTTTACTGGAATATACCCAGTATTTGGCCGTCAATCCCATGAGTTCCTCGTAACTAACGCCACACAAACGGGGTCCGTTAGACCCCGTTTGGTTTTTTTTTCAAATATTAAACAAGCGACGCTAGCGCCACTTAGTGTTTTTATTAAAGACGCTAGCGTCACTCTGCGGCATTTCCATAAAACCCTCCCTCCCTTTCGTTTTTGCATTTTTCCTCTCCCCCTCCTTCCTTTGCCCCAGTACATCGACACCGCTATTCCATTTGCGTTCTTCCTTCCCTACTGTGGATCAACCTTGCTCCGATATCGCACATCACCTCTAAGGTATGGGACTTTGATACCGTTTGCACATTTGTGTAGCAGTTCAAACACAATGTCCGTTTGGGGTTTTTATCAAAGAACTGAAAAATCCAGAATGGTTTATGTTCGCGTTTCACATGTTTTCATGGCATCATCTATAGTTCATACTCATGTATCTCATATTGTATTTGCATATGTGATTTTGTAAGTTATGTTGATGTTCAGCTTGATAATACCATCTCACCTTAAATCTTTAAAGTCTTTCGTGTATAACTATCATCAACCAACAAAGAGTGATATACTTAGATGATCTTTTTCACTGTGTATGTGAAAATACATATAAGGGGTTGGTCGTCTAAAGTGAACTCCGCAATGTAGCTCGCCCTTGTTGGTTATTGCTATACAAATGGCACGATATTAATTTTCTTTAATAGTGAGGAATACTCTTGATTTCCTATGAGAAAGCAAGAATGAAGAATACTTATCTTTTGCGGAATGAAAATTTGTTTAGCGTAAAATCTTTTGTGGAGAAATGTTCATGTCTTATTAGCAAGACCATCTTGTCTCTACTCTTGCCACTTACTTTGATTACACTAGGTTCATCTTTGCTTATGTAATGCTATCACATCACATGCCTCTTTATGCATATGGATCTACAAAAATTCCTTCTCAACCAAAATAGATGTGTTCCTTTTGATTTGATCATGTGAGCAAATGTTAGATGAACATTTTTATGAAAAATGGACATTCCATAATATCAATGAATAGCCCGAGATTCCCATGCTGTTGTATAGATGGACAAATTAGTTAGAAAACACTAGAAGAATAGTGGAAAAGCCATCTCTTATTTTCTAACTTTCCATTGCACATATATTTAAAGAAAAAGACAAGATTTTAAAATGCCGTGAGAGGCGATTTTGTTTAGTTTGCCGTGAAAGACAGTTTTGTGCTGTAGAAGGCGATTTTGCCATGGAAGGCGATTTTACAAATCTTATCAATAGTGAAAGACAAGAACTGTGATTTTTTGTCTCTTTAAAAAAAATAAAAAATACAATAGAAAGGGAAGAAAGAGGGGTTTGACTTTTCAAGCGATTGTGGGGACTCGTTTAGATCGACGGTCGCGAGTCATGTATGGACTCCGCCATTGTCCTTCAGATGAGAACACTTGATGCTTTAATTCACTTGGCTTGGCTTGGACCCCAGATTTTTAGAGGACAGAGAGAAGGGAAGGTCCTATATCCAATAAAAAAATGGGTAGACGGGTTGAAAAGCCGCATATAAGCCATGTTGGATAGAAGAAGAGGGTGAAACCTTGTTGGGGGGGGGGGGGGGGGGGGGGGGTGGCCCCTTAAGGGACTTTGATCACCTTGTAGTTCTTGCAGCAATGTTTCTTCAAGGCAGGAGAGCTTCTTTGTGCAGAGAATTCTTCAGGATAGTTTTCATACAGTTTTTCAGGACCCTTTCCCTTTGGAATGACCGCCTATTTATAGGCTTTTGGTGGCCATTAGGAGGGTTTTATGGGCATTAATGATATTAATGCTCCATGATGGGAGGAGTTACAAGATTTAATTTCAGAATTTTGTAACTCCTTTTTCTTGGATTTTGATTGGCCGATGGAGAATAATGGGCATTTAATCTCCATGATGATGGGAGTTTCATGGTTAATTACCATAATTAATCTCCATAATGGTAGGAGTTACATGGTTAATTGTCATGATTAAATGGACTTGTAACTCCCATTTGCTTGCTTCTGATTGGGCTATTAAAAAATAATGAGTTAATGACCCTAATAAGTTGTCATAAAAAGGTCATTTAACTTCATTAATCGGCCGCCGCGTCGCTTGAAGAGTCACGGGCCGCGCCGCGTCTTTTGGAATTATTCTTGCGATGATCATCGATGGATCCGCACGTTGTTTGATGTCGGATGACGAAGCAAATTGTAACACTCTGTCCCGAGTTAATTAAGATTAACTCTAATTAATCGGGATTAATGCTAATTCAACATGTTTTATGGAATTAATGTTGATTAATGGCTAAATGGATAAGAATTTGGCTCAAGTGGTCAAATTGAACTTAATGAAAAGAATAGTGAAAGTTCTGAATGGACTTGAAATGGTTTTAGGCTAAACCATGCAATGTAAGGACTTTTTCGTAAATACGAAATTACACGTATTTCGTCGAATACGGAAACTCTTGATACTCACACGTATATCTCGAGGAGTACGTTAACTTTTATAAATGAGACGATTCCATTCGACGTGAATTGGTTCAAATGACCATTCATTTGACTTAAATTGTAATTAGAGGAATAGGAGGGGGGTAAAATGAAAAAATGGGGATTATAAGATGAGGATGAACTCATTTGAGTTCATTCCTCCAGCACAGTCGATTTCTTCTTCTCTTTCTTTCTCTCCTTCTCTTTCTCTTCTTCTTCTTTCTTCCAATTTCTCTTCCTTGGGTGATGATTGGGAGAGCTAACAAGTGCTTGTGAAGAGGGACTCCATCTTCACCATCCTTTTCTTCATCTCTTTTCCTACTATCTTGGAGTTTAAACTTGAGAAGATCTCAAGATTACCACCAAAGAAGCTACAAGTAAGTGTTGAGTTGAAGTCAGCACTTCCATGGTTTCATTATTGAGTTGTGACTCAAAGAATTCACAAGAATTCTGTTTTGTGGATTGATTTTGGGTTTTAGGTTCAAAAGGAGGTTTGACTTGAGGAATTCAGCTTGGATTCAAGCCAGACAAGGAACTTCTTGCTAAAAAGTTTCCAAACAAGGCAAGTATACTCAATTGTATTGATTTCAATTATTAAGTGAATTGTTAGAACTCAAGGAGTTCAGTTACAGAAAATTCGGTTAAGAATTTTCTGATCTTCTGGGCGCAATTCGGTCAGCCGCCAGGCTGACCGACACCTGACCGAGAGCTGACCGACATAGGTCGGCTAGCCGAATTTGTGAGTTCGGCTAGCCGCAGGTTGACCGCAAGGTGACCGAAAATCTTGTCAGGGTTTTCCATCAGAAGTTTAGCTTCTGGAAAACGAACCGTGAGCTGACCGAAGAAATTCGGCTAACCGAAATTTGAATTTCGGTCAGCCGAGTGGGTGACCGCATAGGTGACCGAATTGGGCAAATTGTCCTGGAAATTTAGAAATTCTGGAAAGCTGACCGAATGTAGTTCGGTCAGCCGAGACCTCTAATGCGGCTAACCGCTAGGTAACCAACGAGGTGACCGAAATTGAGGGAATATCAGAATTGATTTCTGGTAATTTCCTAAACCTTCATGGGTGTTAGCTAAACTTATGTGAATGTAAATTTCACTAAAAAGTGATGTCATCCACAATAACACCTACATTGCATAATGAACGTTTCACCCGAATGTTGTTTTAAGAAATTTACTTGTTTATGACTTGAGTTGGCGTGTCCTCTCTCGTCTATTACTGTTATGCTCCTTGTTGAGCTATCATTGAATAATGTATTGAATTAATACAATGAAATGCAATGAAATGAAATGAAAAGAACTGAAATGAGCAAACACTGTAATGTATGAAAGATTAAGTCTGCTGCAGTAGATGGAGCGTTCCGGAGCTCCGTGGTGATGCCGGTGATCTCTGATCAAGACACTGGTAAATCCCACACATTTGACAAGCCACTTAATGAAGTGAGTACATTTGAAAAGCCACTTAATAAAGTGAGTAATATTGAAATGAAATGAGTCCTTGAAAGGCTGGGTTGTGAATGGTGCGCCTTCCGCCTATGCTAGAGGACAACGAAAAGACACTTGATAAAGTGTATATAAATGAATTGAGTGCTTCCTTCAGGGAAGAACTATATGAGTTGAATTGAATTGAATTGATTTGAATATAATTGTTATACATTGGAACCAAATTACTAACATGTGATTATCATAGAATTGTATATACATTGTTGAACCGTCGTGTTCACAGTGTTATGGATGACATTACAGGCCCAGTTGGCCGTTCCAGTGATTCCGAGACCACGCCGCCAGCGGAGGAGACCAATCCGGTTCCCCCAGGAGGATTGAACGAATGGATATAAATCGGAGGCGACCGGTTTAGAAAATTTTGGGAACATTTTGAAGAGCTTCATTTTGTTGTAAATAGTGATCACATGTATTGTATTTGAATATGCATGGGTGATTTAAATAGGAAATGAGATGTATAAGTCAACGTTACTTTCTGTAAAGAATTTGTATATATTAAAGTTGGATGTCAATGTATGTATATATTTCCGCAAAGCAATGTACATTTGACAGGTATATGTAAGATCCCTTGTGAATCTTGTATTAGCTTCGGCGATGCGAGGTTTACGGGAGTAAGTATGGCATCGCGACTCGGGATTTGGCTGTGGTAACCCTAATCTCGGGCCCGGGTCGTGACACAAATTCAGACATTGGTTGACATCAATGGGCGGGCAACACCTGTCCAGTCAATTTCTTGATTGGTCGGGCAGAAAGTGTACTTTCTTGGTCAGCCGGTTGGCGGTTTTGGAGTGTCCAATGATGATCGAATGATTTCGACGTTGGATCCGTGATGTTGACGAAGATCGACGGATATCATGCTCCAAAAATCAGAATTTGAGAAAATCACAGGGGCCAAACGTCGTGAAACGCGAGAAGGATCGAAAGAAGTGGGTTTCTGGGGAAAATCTAGCGACCCAGATCCCTATGGTCGCCGGCGACCATGGGGCTGGTGAACTTGGGCCATGGTCGCTGGCGACCATGGGGCCGGTGACCTTGGGCCATGGTCGCTGGCGACCCTGGGACAAGGTCACCGGCGACTATGGGGTTTTTGCCCATTTTTCGGTTGCCGTCCGGTCGCCGTTTCTTGGCCATTTCTCGGGCTTTTTGGCTTCTGTTTTCAACTGTATTTTTCTTTGACATTTCTCCTCATTTATTGGCTTTATTCCATTGAAGAAAACCTGTCGAGAAGTCATGCAAATTAGAGCACAAAGTTTCCTATTTTTGGAAAAACCGAAGACTCCGTAGCCGATTTTCCGCCAAGAGTTGAAACTAATTCAAACGATGTTGGGATGACCTGGAATTTGAGGTGAAGCTTCTTGAGCATTATATAGGACTAACCATGGGCTTTTATTTGAGTTTTGAAGCCATTTGGGGCCCCGTCGATGCTTGACTTGATTTCACCGTGCGGAAGATATCGAGCTTTGATGTGCGGTCATCTGATATCCGATTGACCTAAAATTTGACAGGGAGCCTATTGGAGTCATTTTGAGATGATCCATTAGCTCCGATTTGAATTCCATGGTCCCAGGAAGCTTCGCCGCCAGTAGGCTTGATTTTGCTTTGGAGCGTCAGAACCTAGTCAAACGTTATCGGAATGACCTGAAAATTGACGTGCAGCCTTTTGGAAGCATGTAGAAGCTTCTCATGTGTTTTGTTTAATGAGTGGCGGCATCGGAAGTTCTCACCGCCGGGAGGCTTGATTTCGCCGTTCGAGAGTTGATGGAGGGTTAAACGGTGTCAGTTTGACTTGAAATTCGACGTGGAACCTTTTGGAGGTATTTAGAGACCATCCATAGGCTCTGATCGAAGATTTGATGTATTTGACACTGTCGCCGCCGGGAGCTCCCGCTCAGCTGTTGGAGGATTGAAGTTAGGCCAAATGGTGTCGAAATGGCCCGAAACTTCATCTGTACCTCGTTTTTGGCTGTTTTGAAGGATCCTGCAATTTTTATTTGATTTTGACAAGATCTGATGCTTGAAGCAGCTTTGCCTATTTGTAGTAGGATGCGGCTCCGTGTAGCTTTTGATGTTGAGGAGGCAAAGTGACATTTTTTTGTGTCAACAAATGCCCCCTTGAGGTATAGCGATGAATTGGATAGCTTTTGCAGTCGATGTGCCTCGAAGAAAACTTTGAAGGAGAAGTTCTGACTTGACCAAGAGTTTCTGAGCATTTTTCTTGATAGAGTAGCCTTTAGAGTTTCCAAGGGGATTTTATGGCAGTGAGAGAGATCACGTACCATCTCAAGGCAAAATTTTGAAAATGACATTTGGATTGGTTTTGTTTTTTTTTTTTTTTTGGGTTTTGGAATTTTTCTTTTTGACCTTGTGAACCTAAAGGCTATGTGTGGTGCATCAGGCGGTCAAGAAAGGTTTTTGGTTATTGACCTTGTGACCTAGCAAGCTCTATGTGGCAAGTTAGGGGGTCGGAGTTTGGATTTTGATTTTGGTCTTGTGACCTAGCAAGCTGTATGTGGTAAGTTAGGGACCATGGTTTGGATTTTGGTCACTCTTTGGGACAATTTTTGGTCCATTGGAGTGGTTTGGGTTTTTGTGGAATGTCAATTTCACGGTTTTGGCTTAATTTGGTTCATGAGGTGGGATGGTTTGGATTTTTTTTTTTTTAAAACTCATGAGGCTTGGATTTTTTTTTCGTATGGTCCAATCAACTCAAAGGAGGTATGGAACCATTTTTGTATGCTCTTGGTAAGAGGAATTTTGACTAAAAGCCACTTTTAGTGCCTAGGTGGTCAAACCTAGCTCATGTGGGCTAGCCCATGGGACCTTAAGCTTTAAAAATGTCTTAGATCTCATGTGGTGTCATTTTTGTAAAGAATATCTAAAAATATCTGTTTTTGGTAGAGTATATCTAAAAATATTCTTACTTGGAGAGAATCTATCAAGTTTCCTTGATTTTGGGAGAGATTTTCTCAAAGTATCTTTCTTTGGGAGAAAGTTTCTCATAATCCATCTCTTTTTGGAGAGAATTTATCAAAAGATCTCCTCATTGGGAAAGAATATCCCATGATTCCTTTCTTTTAGGAAGTTTGCTAATTTGTAGCACTTACCTCTTTTCTTTTGTCCTCCTTTCCTCTTTTGGTTTGCTCTCTTCTATAAAAGCAAGGGGAGGTTGGATCTCTGGCTCCTATTGCCTTCTTTTTGCAAAAGTCTTCAAGAGTTCTCCAAGATCAAGAATTCTTCTTCTTCTTCAAGGATCTTCAAGCATTTTCTTCTTCTTCTCCATTAATGGCTTCAAGTAAGTTTCCCCTTTTTTTATTTAAGAAACCCCATGTAGGAATAGAAAAAGGTTTTCTTTTTCTCTCTCTCTTTTTTTTTCTTTCCACGTGCATATTTTTTTTCTTCTTCTTTTTTTCACACGTTTTTTTTTCTCTGTTTTTTTCCTTTCTTTCTTTTTTTTTTCTTCTCTTTCTCTCTTTCTTTTGTTTTTCTTCTCTTTCTCTCTTTCTTATTTTTTTCTTCTTTTTCTTACACGGTTTTTTTCCCTGTTTTTTTTTTTTACCGTGTTTTGTTTGTTTTTTTTCTCTTTTTTTTTCTTCTCTATTTTTTTTCTTTTTGTGTGTGGCCGTACGGACAAGACCGTACTGTCATGGCCATACGGCCAAGTGGCCCGTGGGCATTTTTTTTCTCTTTTTTTTTTTTTTGTTGTTTGAAAAAAAAAGAAAATTTTTTCCTCTTTTCTCTCCCTTTTTTTTTTGGAATTCTTGACGCACATGCATGACAACTTTCCTTGTATGCATTTTTTTTCTTTTTAGAAAATAGAATTGGAAGTATGATAGTGCACACCTGGAAATCTTTTTACAAGTCTTGGGATTTGGAGCTCGCAGCAATGTTGAGATCTTTCTTGGTCTTGAGGGACTTTCTGAGGAGCTTTGCAAGTTTTCGATTCTGGAGCTCGTACCAATGTTGAGCCCTTTTCCAGTCTTGCTTGATATTTGAGAAGATTTGGTTTGATCTCGTAGCAATGTTTGAGTTCAAGCCTTCTTCGAAAATTTTCCATTGATTATGAGCTTGCAGCGATGTTGAGCCCATCTTCAAGCTCCTATTTCTTTCGGGGTGTTTCCCTTTTCTTCGGAATTTTCCCGGAACCATGCTAAAATTTCGCTAGAATTTTTTTTTAGCAAAATTCTTTCATTTTGATGATTGATTTTTCTCTCTTTCCATCCTTTGCAGGTAGTTCCTCCAGAACGAATAAGGGTAAGGAGCCCGTCACTGATGCGCCTCTTCGTTCTACTAAATCCTCTAATGTGGCCGTACAACAGGCTTGGGAAGAGGTCCAGTATGTTGAAAGGAACTTGGAAGAGTGTGACTCGCTCAACCGAGATGAAATGAGGCAACGTTTGATTGCCCTCAAGGGTGAGAAGTTTTATAAGATTATGGTAAGCAACCGTCCCTGGGTCACGGTCGATCAGAGCATTTTGCGCAAGCCTACCTTCTTCTTTAGTGATGCCGTCCCTGATGATTCAACATACCAAAGGAGATGTTTTCAGTTCTCTTTCACAATTGATGGTGAGAAGAGAACCGTTTCTACCCGGTCGACCTTCGATCGGACTATCTCGATCATGAGCCTTTCCTCCACATGCTCGAAGAGGGAAGATCCTCCAAGCTGGGTGAAGAGGACAAGTGTGATCAAGACCGGGGTTTTTGTTGGCGGCCCTTCTAGTTATGCAGAGAAGTTGCCTGCCCGCATGGACATTTTGATGCCGGCCAGCGGCTACCAAGTTTCAGACCATCCTTCGGTCGATTTGAGACCGGTGGGCCTTGGCATTTTCAAGGGCGATGGTAGCGATTGGGTGATGCCTTTTCGACTTCGCGGCCGTTTCAGTGCTGATTCGAGCTGGGAGTCGTGGACTGATCACATCCTGCAGGTTGGCGGTGCCATTCTGAAGGAGGCCGAGATTTTTGACGCGGTTCGCCCTTTTCGACAAACCGTGGTTTTCTCCGATGAGGCCTTCATGGCCATGTTGGAGTCGTTCCTTCCACAAACCAACACCTTTGTTGTCACGAACGTTGAGATTGGTTTTTCTTTAAAGGAACTGAGTGCCATCACTAAGCTGCCTATCCTCGGCAATCTCTATGAGGAGTTTATGACTATTGATAGTGTCCTTGAGGAGCAGTCTGAGGAGTTTATGCCTACGACTTTTTGAAGGAGAAGGAGGGCTCGAAAGTCCGGTGTAGTAGTTGGAGGAGTGGTAGCTTTTTGTCTTCCAACTTCTTTGACAACGGGGAGTCTTCTGAGAGTATGACCCAAGAAGCCAGGGCTAAGAACCCGGATTTGAAGAAGATCTCCGTCATGCGAGAGAATTTGAGGGTATTCTTTGCAAGCACAGATGTTATTCATTCTGACATTGCGCTGCAGAGGGATCTAGCTGTCTTCCTCACTTATTGGTTGGGTGAGGCCGTGTTTGCATTTTTCCAGCTTGTCAGATGGTGTTTGGAGAGCGGCTTGCTTTGGTGCCTGCTCTTTACTCCTATTTGTGTACCGAACTGCAGGCTGCTGCTTTTCTGGTTCGGCTTGGGCTTCCCATGAACAGGGTATTTTCAGCCCATATTTTCTATTCGTGGTATGTATACCACTGTCCCAGTTTCCACCGATTGGGTGCTGCTCAGGACGATGACCTTTTCATGATTCGGTTGGCTAGAGGGAAACCTGTTTCCGAATATCTTTTATCTGCCCGCTTGAGAATCCGACGATACTGGGACGTCGAGATGGGACAGTCTTTAGTGAAGCTTTCTCCGGGCTTATGGAAGAAGGCTTTTGATTTTGGTGTCTCTCGTGATTCGACCAGGGCAGGGTCGGGGAGACACTATTCTTTGATAAACGCAGAGAGGAGTTGGCTTTTTAACATACATGTTGGCATGATGGTGTACTGCAGTCATCTTTTCGGAGACATCCAGCCGTATGTTCCTTCACGTTTTGCCATGTAGTTGGGCTTCTCTCTAGGCGTTGTTGAAGTGCCTTCGAGCAAGGTGAAGCGTTTTGGAGGTCTGCAGGACGGGAGAAATGCATGGGCGTTCTATAGCGCGAAAGACATTACTGCCCTGATTTCTTATCTTGAGTTGCCTACTTTCCGGACCGCTGGCTTCACGAAATGGTTCGTAGAGAGCTTTTCAGCATACCGGGGGCTTTCCAAGAAAGAGCTTGATGTAAAGCAGTCTTCCGGGAAGGGCCTTGGGAAGTCAGATGGCGTCCGCCGAGAAGAAGTTCTGGCTTTCCTTTCTGGAGAAAAGTACAGAACAGGTTTTCTAGAGGACTAGGATGTCATCAGATTGGGAGCTGCACAAGAGATACCTGGTGAGGTCTTAGAACAGCTTGCCGAGGAGGAGGCTGAGGTCGCTGCTTGGATACAAGCAGAGCGAGCAAAGGCTTCCATGGAGTCTACTGGCAAGAGCAGGCCATCCAGTGAGGACTCAAGCGAGAGGCCCGATTTCGATGGTGGGGAGGGTGCTTCCAGCAGTTCGTTCCGTAGGAGCAAGAGGAGAAGAGGATAGTGCGGAAGTCAGAGGCGGTATGAAAGCTCTCCTGATCTGGAAATTCCTTCTACCATTGTTGAGGAGGCATCAAGGGATGATGATGAGCCTCCAGAGAAGAGGAGCCGAGGGGGAAGAGACCATTGATGATGGTATGCTTTTCCCTTTTCTCTTTCGGTTTCTTTTCTTTTATAAGAGCTTTTGTTTTGATCCACTGCTTTCTTTCTTTTGGCAGAAGATGATGGTTTGATGATGCTTGAGGTTCCGGCCGATGAGGCGGTGATGGATCCTATCGTGGCATCTAAGGAAGAACTTAGAGATTCTGAAGTAGACCCAGAATCTCCTCTTGGTATGACTTCTTTTCTTCTCTGTTTTTTTTTCCTCTACCGCCGCTTGCTGACATGCATTTTTGTTTCTTGCCAGCTGACTTGCCAGAAGATTCCGATGACTTTAAGCTATCCATGGACACAACCTTTGACGATGCTTCGGACGAGCTCATGGAGGTAGAAAGCATTCCGCCGGTCGTCAAAGAAGGTACTTTGTAGTGATAATCTTGATATTTTGATTTTTTACTAGATCACATTCATAACTTTTTCATCTTTCATTGGCAGGTTGTGAGGTGACAAAAGAAGTTCCTCTGTCTTTTTCAGAACCAGAGTAGGGGGTACCTGTGACCAATCCAAGAGTAGGGGCTTCTTCCACCAGTTTTGAGGAGGCAGAGGCGAGTCTGTCTGCCTACTGATATTCCTTCCCCAGCAGCTCCGGTTGGAAAAAGCTTCTTGATTACTCTTCCAATGGTGCCTGACATGGGCAATCGACCAACGGAGCATGGCGAGTCTTCATCTAAGCCATCCTGTCAGTTTGTGAGGAAGGTGTTGAAGAGAGTCTTGAGCTCATGGGTCAAGACTCTTTCTTTTGGCCATTTGAAGGCTAGTTTCGGCATGGTGAAGCATGTGCAGGACATTCTTGCCGATTACGAAGAAGTCGGTTTGGACATTATAGATGCCAAGGCTTTTGTTGATGAAGTCATCGCTCTAGGTAACAAGTGGACTGAGACCAATAGCTTTCCAAATGATGACTTCTTCAACGAGATGTTTTCGAAGCCTTCCAGCGAGGTCAAATCTGAACTGAATGAGGTCTCGCGGACTCGGAAGCAACTCGTTCGGGAGAGGAACATCACCGAGGCGGCTATTATTGAGCTGACACAGGACCAGCACCGTCTTGATAGGGAGGTCACCGAAGCCAGACAGCACCTTGAGCTATTGGAAGAACAAGCCGCTGTGAAGTGGACTGCCACTTTGAAAGCTCGCGATAGAGAGAGGACTCTCATTTGCCAAGTTGAGGAGGTCGAAAGCAATCTCCGGAAGAATACTTAAGAATATGAACAATGGCAGATTCTTTGGGAAGAGATTCCTCGTGCTGAAGATGGATCGCGACGGCCTACCGCATTTTATGGGAAGATTCTGAAGAAACGTGGCTTGGAAGCTTTGGAGGCTAAGGCCAAGAGTTAAGTCTTTGGCTGAAGACCATGTCGGACTAGTCTCCTGACTTTGTAACAAACTTTTTCTTTTTTTCTTTTGGTACCTCCATGTATAAACATTTTTTGGCACCCTTTTGTTTTTGTATCCCCTCGTTTCACATAAATTCTTTTTTTTTTATTTTTATGAAAGTTAGTGAAAAGTTGGATGGGAATGGTTTGTTTGAAAATTTGATCAAAAGGTTGTCATTTTGTGAAAATCTTTTGTCAAAAGTCTATTTGGGCATGAAAGCCAGATTTTGTGGCAAAAAGCTTGATTTTTTGATGGCTTGAAAGCCGAATTTTAGATAGCGTGAAAGCCAAATTTTGATTGTGGCATAGGAGCCAAATTTTGGTTGGGGCATGGAAGCCGGTTTTAGGCATGAGAGCCGATTTTTGTGGTGTGAAAGCCGAATTTTGGTTTTGTGGCATGAGAGCCAAAAATTTTGTGGCATGGGAGCCAAATTTTGTTTGTGGCATGGAAGCCGGTTTTTGGCATGAGAGCCGATTTTTGTTTGTTTGGCGCGAAAGCCAGATTTTGTGGAATAGAAGCCGAGTTTTTTGAAAACCAAGTTTTGTTTTGTTGGCATGGAAGCTAGATTTTTTATTTTTGGCATAAAAGCCAGGTTTTTGTTCTGTTGGCATGGAAGCCAGATTTTTGGTTTTTGGCATGAAAGCCAGGTTTCGGCATGAAAGCCGGGTTTTGGTGTGAGAGCCATGTTTTTGGCATAAAAGCCGGGTTTCTTGGTTTTCAAAATGCAAGTATCGACTAAGAGTCACCTCCCTGCTGAATGGTATTGCAAGTAGGAATGTCGCTTCCTTGCTCATTCGGTTGCGAGTATCGATGGAATGTCGCTTCCTCGAGGATTTGGGTGCAAGTATCGACTGAAAGTTGCTTCCTTGCTTTTTTCTCAAAAATTTGGTTTTGTGGGTATCGATGGAATGTCGCCTCCCCACGATTTTTGAAATTTGAGGTCTTTTCCAACCTTTGTTTTTGTTTTGAAATTTGGGTTGTGGATATCAACTGAAACGTTGTGTCTCCACGATTTTTGAAATCTTGCAAGTATTGAGGAGGTATTACTTCCTTACGATTTAAGTTTTTGGAAGTATCGAATGGGATTCGCATCATTCCGATTTTTGGGTTTTGTATGAGTATCGACTAAACGTCGCTCCCCACGGTTTTTGAAAAACCATTTTTTTTGTTTAAAGACACGAGGGTCATAAATTTTTGACTCGAAACCATTTTGGCGGTAAAAGTCAAGGTGGACTAGGGTGGAAATCCCTGAGTCCTGATTTTTGTTTCAAACCATGAATTTTGGGTTCAATGATCGAAAGTTTTGGTCAAGTTAGGGAAGAGGCTCCTAAACTTGGATTTTGGGTTTTGTTTTTTTTTTTTTTTGAACAATGAAACATTGAAAGTAAACATTGTTTTAGGTCTTTAGAAATTTTGAACATAGGGATGAAAACTCTAAAAGGGGTGGGCTTGACGAGCAAGTACCTAGGAATAGGCTTTGGCCGTTCAGGCATCGCTCTAATCCGATGTAGAAAGTCTTCAAGGGTAGTACCGCTTTAAGAACTTGCCATTGATGGGCAGCATACATTTGTCACCCTCCATGTTTAGAAGAGCATATGCGCCATTGGAGAAGACTTTGTCGATGACGAAGGGTCCCTCCCATTTTGGTACAAATTTGCCTTTGGATTTGTGAGTAAAAACCATTGGCCTTTCCACCGTAAGAACCAAGTCAACCTTTTTATGGGCGCCTTGCCTAACTTTTTTGTCAAAAGATCCTGCCATGCGTGCTTGGTAAAGCTCAATGCTTTGTAGAGCTTCGAGCCGTCTTTCATCGAGATTATCCAGTCCTTGGAGTCTCAATTTGACGTTGCTTTCTTGCATCATTTCATTTTGTAGAGATACCCTTCAAGAAGGAATTTGTACCTCTAGGGGGACAACTGCTTCACATCCATAGACCAAGGAGAATGATGTGCTATGGGTTGGTCCTCGAACGGTAGTCCGGTAGGCTCATAAAGCTTCAGGCAGTTTGTTGCTCCAGTCTCTTTTGTGACTAGAGACCATTTTCTTGAGAATTTTGCAGAGTGTCTTGTTGAAGGCTTCTGCCAGTCCATTCACTGCCGGGTTATGTGGAGTCGAAGGACAACTTTGGATTTTGTATTTGTCGCAGAACCTGTAGAATCTGTGATCCCGGAATTGTGGTCCGTTATCATGGACAAATCTTTTAGGTATGCCGAAGCGACAAATGATGTTGGTTCGTAAGAATTGAAGGACTGATGACGTCTTCATTTCACTAACGTAAATGCTTCTGACCACTTGGAGAAATAATCCGTAGCGGCGAAGATGAAGCAATGACCTTTGCTTGACGGGGGAGAGATAGGACCTATGATGTCCATACCCCAGGCTTCGAAGGGCAATGAGATCGCTATAAGATGTAGCCATTTTGGAGGCATGTGTACATAATCTCCATGAACTTGGCATTATTGGCAATGTTTAGCAAATTGCACTGCGACAGCTACCATTGTAGGCCAATAGTAACCCAACCTTTTTATCTGATCGTAGAGCTTAGGACCAGCCTGATGGGCTCCGCAAAGACTAGCATGAACTTCTTTTAGAGTTTCTTCCGCCTCCTGTTGTGACAAGCAGCGTAGAAGTACTCCATTGAAAGATTTTCTGTAAAGTATTTTGGAGGGAATATCCAAATGAAAGTTTGGGGCTCGTCTTTGGATACTTACCTGCTCTTTTGGATTTTCAGGTAGGATTCCGAACATATTATAATCAATGAACGGATCCCTCCAATCACCAATCGGAGGTTTAAGAATGTAAATCCAACTTCCGACCACTCGGTGGCATTCAGCAACTGCTTGGTGTGTGTTGAGAGGAGGGAGAATCCTTCTTTGACACTGTAATTTGCATGTTTTCCCCTTCTTGGATTGCCATGGATGCAGCATGTCCAGCCAGGGCATCTGTACGGATGTTTTCACCTCTGTGGATGTGGGTGATGTGACAGATGTCAAACTTTTGATGAAGCGATTGTGCCTTGTTGTAGTAAGGCAACAGATCAGGCTTCCTGATTTCATATTTTTGATTCATCTGGTTGACGATTAGTTGGGAGTACCCAAATGCTTTCAGCATAGTGATGCCGGATTCGAGGGCAAGTTCCAATCCTAAGATCAGGGCTTGGTACTCAGCTGCATTGTTTGAACATGGTTCTGGTAGCGAAAATGCGTGAGGAATCATGTATTTATCGGGGCTAACAAAGAGAATGCCAATTCCTGATATCAACTTTCCTTTTTCATTTGTCCTGGTTGCACCATCAAAGTACATGTTCCAGGAGGCATTTGGTGAGGAAGTCTCCAAGCTGTAGACAGGTTCGTCTGGGAGATCATCCCTAAGTGGAGAATCCTTAGGCAATGGATACTCTGCAAGAAAATCTGCCAGAGCTTGACCTTTGATTGCTTTCTCTAGTACATACCTAATATCAAATTGTGACGGAAGGATGGACCATTTGGCCAGCCGGGCATTGAGAGAACCTGCTTTTGTGACAAGGACTTTTAAGAGATTGATCCTCGATATCAGGTATATTGTGTTTGACAACAAATAGTGACATAGCTTTTGTACGGCGAACATCACTGCCAGGCATTCTTTTTTTATTGGAGAGTAGTGATGCTCCGCACCTACCAACATGCGACTAAGGTAGTATAGAGCAACTTCTTTTCCTCCATCATTTTCTTGTGCAAGTAGAGCGCCCAAAGAATAGTCGAGAGCTCTTGTGTACAAGATGAATGGTTTTCCGGTTGTGGGAGAAGCCAACACCGGAGGTTTGGTCAGGTATGACTCGATGTCTTGAAATGCAGTTTCACATTCAGCATCCCAAACAAAGTCTACACCTTTCTTCATCAGACGAGAAAATGGACGACATTTTCTTGATAGATTGGAAATGAACCGTCGGATGTATGCCAATCTTCCTTGAAGCCCTTTTAGTTCTCTTAGGGTTCTTGGAGATGGCATTTCTAGAATTGCCTTGACTTTGATGGGGTCAAGTTCTATTCCATTTTTCCAAACTATGAATCCGAGGAACTTACCCGATGAGACACTGAAAAAGCATTTGAGGGGATTCATTCGCAGTTTGTGTTTGCGAAGCCGGTGGAAGACTTCTCGAAGATCTTGGAGATGGTCTTCTTTTCTTTTGCTTTTGACAGCGAGGTCTTCAACATAACATTCGACCGTCTTGTGCTGCATATCTTGGAATATCTTCATCATAGCCTTTTGATATGTTGCACCGGCATTTTTCAGACGAAATGGCATGACAGTGTAGCAATACACGCCAAATGGGATCCGAAAGGATGTATGCCTTTCATCTTCGGGATGCATATTTATCTGGTTGTAGCCAGAGAAGCCGTCCATGAAAGTCATTCACTCAAACCCACAGGTGTTGTCAATCATTACCTCCAGTATGGGGAGCGGGAATTCATCTTTAGGGCAAGCATTATTCAGGTCTCTATAGTCAATACATACTCTGATTTGCCCATTTTTCTTTGTCACAGGGACGATGTTGGCCAACCATTCAGGATGCTGTTCCTCGCAGATGAAGCCAACATTTTTTGAGTTTCTGAACTTCTTGTTCAATTTTGTCCGTCACATCAGGACTGAATCTTCTTTGGCCTTGTTTTACAGGCTTGACATTTTCTTACAAGTTGAGTTTTTGAACTGCTATTTTGGGATCTAAGCCAGGCATTTCAGTGTAAGACCATGCAAAACAATCAACAAACTCATGAAGGAAAGAGACATACTCGGGTAACTCATTATCCTTTATATTCTTGCTTATGAATACAGGACGTGGGTTATCTGGTGCTCCCAAGTCTATCTTTTGAACAGAATCTTCTGTTGGAAGGTTTTAAGGTGGTTCCTCCACAATATTTTCGGAGGCTTCCAGCTCAACAAGACCTTGTGGATTTCCAAGGGCATTTTTAGACCATGGCTCCGCTTCTTTCCATAAATCTTTTGATCGGTATTCTTCTCAAGACTTGCTATGAGATGATCCCAATCACCTGCTAAAACTGGGTCAAAGTAAGGCACTTCATTTGGAGAGGATGGCTCTTCTGAAAGACCATGGCTTCGCTTCTATCCATAAATCTTTTGATCGGTATTCTTCTCAAGACTTGCTATGAGATGATCCCAATCACCTGCTGAAACTGGGTCAAAGTAAGGCACTTCTTTTGGAGAGGATGGCTCTTCTGAATCAGAGAACCATGCGTCTGTGTCATCGGACAATTCCTCTTCATCATTAGAGAAATCACACCAATTTGATGAATTTCCTGGGTCCTTGTCGGGTAACTCTTCAAAGAGATATCCAGGAAGATCGATGTCTTCATTAACACGAGATGTTGAGGCCTGGTCGGCAAAATGACTTTGCAGCTTTTGTGTCAGCTGTCTCATTGGAGTGTCAGGATTATACCCCAACCTGTATGAAGACTAGTCTATGCGACGATAGAGTTTCCAATCTTCCAGCCGACTTTTGGTCAGGGTAGGTTCCAATGGTATAAGGATACCACGGCCACCTCCCAAACCAATTGGATTTTGAGCGTCATAGCCCATTTTCTTCATGATAGCTTGTGCACTTGGACTATACAAGGATAGTTGAGGCATACATTCATTTTGGAAAGGCTCAAGTAGGGATTTTGATGAAGAAGCGTCCGATCTATGGAAGAAGATTGGTTTCTCTTTTGCCAATGTTGCCAGAATGATGAAGGTAGCGGACGTAGGATCTTCTACATCAGCAGGTGCCTCCAATGGAACGAGGGCATGCTGAACTTCCTGGGTATCAGCTTGGCTTGGCGATGTATCGTCTTCAGTCTCTGAATCCGAATCCGTGTCTTGTATGATAGACACCAAGGAGACAACAAACTTGCCCCCAGTCTTTTGCTTTGTCTTTTTTGCCTTAGTAGTGATTACCAAGGGTTTGGAAGATTTGAAGGAGACAACAAAGGGAGGCGGATTGCTCTTTCCGGATTTGCCGGAAGGTTTGTTTTCTTCTGATGATTGCTGAGGAGCCTTGCCTTTGTCTTTTTGGAGATTGCTGGCAAATGATGCTATTTTCTCCTCCTCCTTCTCTTTCTCGTCCTTGTATATCTGAGAGTCTGCGAAATTAACTTCTTTCCCTTTAAAGGGCTTTTTGTCTGCAAACACTCGATGTATCAAGCCGTTGTCACGAACAAACTTGATGCACTGATGTAGAGTTGAAGGGATAACACCGTTCTCGTGTATCCAAGGGCGTCCGAGAAGGATGTTATAGCATGAAGGGGTTTTTATTGCATACACGGTGACCTCACAGATAAGATCGCCGATTTGCAACCTAAACCGGATTTTGCCAATGGGCCTTTGAGCACTCCCATCGTATCCAAAGATGGACACAGATGTGTGACTTAGTTTTCTAGGTGGGATACCCAGCTCTTCGAGTGCCGAAGTAGAGATGAGGTTAAGTGCAGAACCCGGGTCGATCTGGACTCTGTGTATCGACATCTCTTTGATGTACCCTGTGAAGTACAAGGGTCAGTTGTGCTTTGTCTCACCCAACAGGAGGTCTTTCGTATTGAAGGCGATGGTAGCACTTGCGGCTTTTTGGACCGAGAGGCATTCAGTGCAAGGTCCTCCGGCTTCTTTCTTTTTCTCCTTTGAAGAGGTTTTTGATTTTTTGACCCTATAATCCATTTCAATTTGTAGGACTTGTGGGGTATGTTTGTCGACATCCATATTCAGCTTTTGCAGTTCTGAAATGAGATTATCACGAGTTTGTAGTGACATTCGTAATAAGTCTAGGATGTGCAATCGTGCAGGTATGCATTTGAAGTGCTCGATCAAGTCATACTTGAAAGCCTCCTTGGGGCCCGCATTTTCATTATTGTTGCCACTTGGGGCATTTACAGCTTGTTTTCCTGAAAGATTTACATAAGAAGAAGAAGAAGGCTGGTTGTAGTTTTTATGGTAATCACGGCCAGAGCGGGTACCTTTCCCAACTTCAAAAGCTTCTAGAGGTGGCTCTTCTTTCGGAAGACCCCCTTCGAGCTCAAGGGCCCAATACTCCCCATTTGCTGAAAACGCTTCTGCAGCAGCATTGCCATCTTCAGTTATTGCGTTGCATGGAGCATTTTCTGGGAACAAGTCCTGAACAACTTCCAACAACTTTTCTTCTTTGTCCAGTATTTCATCGGTCCAGACATCTCCTATGAGGTTGGGTACCTGGGACCAATTGACTGGGTTTTCTTTGAAGACTTCATCAGCCAGAGCTTCGTCCTGGTGATCAGTCGGAAGAGGCTTGAATTCTGATGTCACCGTTTCAGGAGACGACGGCTGAGAAGGTGCTATCTCAGTGGAAGTCACCTGAGAATATGTAGCTCCAGAAGATATGCTGCCGGATGCATTTTGAGAGTCCATGGCTTCAGCAGATGGAGCTTCAGAGGCACTATCATCCTGAGCTATCACATTACGGGCAACTTCGATGGAAGATGCCTCCATAATGGGCCGTTGGGAATCAGACTCATCCTCCGATGTAAAAGGATCATCAATCCAGCAACTTTCTTCATTTTTCGGAGTCACCGGAGGAGATATTTGTAGATTCTCCGGGACTTCCAGTTCTGGATTTTGATGAAGCTAGTTGATGTGATCCTGCTCCTGCTCTATGGAGAGACGCTGCAAGATCTTCGCATATTCTTCGAGATATGGCATAGGAGCTAGATCTTCTTCTTCATCTTCTCCTTGTGGTTCAACCTGGTTGGGATCCACAAGAGCATTTTTTTGTGCCGTGTCAATAGCATTTTGAGCAGCCTCTTGGTCTTCATCATCATCAGACCAGGATCCTTGTGGTTGGAAGGGGTTATACCAGATTACTGGCATAAGGTGGGATTCCAGAATCCATTCTTCATCGGAGAGATATTCTCCAGTTTCAAGGGATTCCTCCCACTCATCCGTGTCACTGGGAGTGTCACTGGACTCGTATCCATTCATGGAGAATCCAACTACAGAGTTACAAGAGTATGATGCCCCCTGCGTAGTCTCATCCCTGAGCCATGGTGGCATGAAATCACTGAGAGTGAATTTCTTATCATTCTTAGAGGTTTTGGGAGGGACTCCTCTGTTGCCCCCAATGAAGCGGTAGAGGAGGTTTGTGTCCTTTTAGGGACCTCTTGTTTTGTTTGAGCCTTCTCCTGCTGTTTGAGCTTGCGGAGTTGTCTCTTGGCTTGCCTTCGCTGTTGAGCGGTCGACTTTGTTTTGACGATCTTCCAATTTTCCTCTTCTAGGAGATTGGGATGCACCCATATGGGCTGTCCTTTTGGTGTTGGGTAAGGCACCAGTTCTTGGGACGTCTGGGTCATTTTCAGCACCTTGAAGGAAGTAGTGACCTTTTCCTTCGGTGATTTGGATGTTTGTCCGTATGACACCATGTTAACGGAGGCAGACCCGTAGTTTTTATTAAAGGTAATGACTTCGTTTTTCCATATCTCGTTAATCTTCTCTTTTACAACGATACATTGGTTGAGAGGATGCGAGACCATTTGGAGGTATGGACAATATCGGGGATCATTGGTTTTGCCAATATCTCCCGGTCTTTTAGGGTTAGGCAAGGTGAGTTTGCCATTTGCCAAGAGAGGCCCAAATATTTCTTCAACATCTTCATCGAACGGGTATTTCTTCTCTACTCATTCTTTGAAGGCATCAGAGAGTTCAGGTCTCTTACCTGCAGCTTTGCTTTCAGCTTTCTTTGGCGGCTGAGGGGTTGACTTGGTTTGCACATTAAGAACCTCCTTTTTCTTTGGCTTGGAGGTCGGAATGGCCGTCGGCTCCTTCTTTGATGACTTCTGACTGTTGAGATCTTTGATCACCGTTTTAGCCTCCACAGATGCTTCTAGGAGTTCTCCCAAGTTCTTTGATTTGTTGCCGATGATCATGGAGTGAATCCTTGTCCTCATGTTGTTTCGGCAAATGTCGACTAGCGACGCTTGTGGCAGCACATCTGAGCATTTGTATGCCATTGCTTTCCACTTGTGAATGAAGTCATATGTCGACTCATTCTCTCCCTGTTTAAGGCTGTAGAGTTGAGCCATAGTAACAGGATGATCCTCACCTTTGAAGTGGGTTAGGAAACGTGTCTCTAGCATGGTCCAATTTTGAATGGAGTCCTCTGGCAAAGTGGAGTGCCAATCAAACGCCGTACCTTTTAGGGTACTTGCAAAGAGACGGATCTTGAGAGCATCTTGATTCGCAATCGTTCTTGTCAGGATCTTAAAGTGGATGACGTGCTGTCTAGCTGAACCTTTCCCCGTATATGTTTGGAGAAGAGGTTGTTTGAATTTTGGGGGGAACAGAACCGAGTCCATCCATAAGGGATAAGGAGGCTTGATCCCATGCTCCTTCAGCGTATCCTCTTCTTTTACTTTGGCGAGGATATTGTCAACGTCCTTCTTAGTAAGGGCGCGTGACTCATCTTTTCCACCATTTGCCTCATCTTGTGGAGGAACTTCCTCATTGTTTGGTGGACGCAGGAGAGTGAGGAGGAGGTTTTCCATAAGAACTTCTATTCTCTGCTGTCCTTGCTCTAGCTGCTGAATGAGTAGAGCCATGTCGTCATGTGGTGGAGGTTGCTCAGAGTTTGTGACCAAGACATTCATCCTTCGTGAGTCGAAAGAGGATATTGTCTTAGTGATTGAGCTGGAGCTCATTCTTCTAGATGAAGAGCACGAGGGATGATCACTCCGGTGTCCTTGGCTCGAAGGAGTGGGAGAGTTTTCCTGATGTCTTCTCGTCCAAGAGACGCTGCGAGTCACCGGTCGCCTGACATGTATTTTTGTTGCTGATTTCTGCCTTCTTTTGGTTTTGCCAACCATGTGGACAACAGCAACTTGGTCGGGTCTTTCATTTTCGACCCATTTTTGGGAGATTTAAAGCTCAGAATGCTGAGTTCTTTGCTTCTCTAATCTCTTTTGTTGATATGCCGCGCGGCGACGTATGCGGCGAGCAATTTGAGATTCGATTTGCTTGGGCTGTGCTCTGGCAATATAGGACGTGGTCCCTCGTGCACAGCAACCGAGCTTGTCTTCCTTGAAGACTGGCATGGACAGGATCTAGACGCGGTCCTTGGCCTGTCACAGCGAAGCTTTAAAATTTTCAAGTTCGGCCCCTACTGAGATGAAGGGTCGAGTTGCAGTAGAGTGGGCCCTGGCAGGTTCTTGTCGAGGCCTTGTGATGCACGACTTGATTTTGGGCTTGTATAAACAAGCCGGCTCACGCTGAGTTGTTTTGGTAGTTCGGTGGACGCTAGGTTTCCCCCCTTTAATGTAGGTGAGAGGATAGAACCTATTCTCTTTGAGAGGTGCCAGGTATGCTGGCTTTGCAGATGTCCGGGACCTTCTTTGTTTTGGCGAAGATCGCAAGGACCAAGTCTTGGGGCAGACCTGGCTTTTTATAGGTTGAGGCTTTGTGGGATTGCCACGGGCCTCAGGTTTCTTGACGAATGCCTTTGGTGTCAGGGCAGCGACACGTTGAGGGGCGGTTTTCTACTTCTTAGCCGGCACCGTCTCTTCTACGGGAAGTGGGAATGGTCCCAGTGACCCGAAGACGATGGTCTGGGGAGTGGAGGTCGACCTAGTGTTTTGGGAGTTGCCGAGCGAGGTGTCGCTTCGGCAGCTGGCGGGGCACTTGAAAGTGCTCTTGCTTTGCTTCTCTTGAAGCATGACTTGGTACTTGTTCTCATCGAAGGTGATGGTCAATGAGGCTGTTATTGTTAGTTTTGGAAAAACTTCTGAAACAAGACCACATCCATTAGTAATCACAAAAATATGGTGATCATAAATGGGCTGTACTATGGTTTTTTTTTTTTTTCAAATCGCTCAGGGGCATGGCCCGTTCTGAGCATAATGAAGAAGGCAAAAAGCCATAGAGGGTACAATTGTTCTGAATGCAAGTATGGTCAGCTCAAAATGAGCGTTCTAGTGACTGCTAGAAGTAATTGTAAACCTTGATTCAAATTACCGAGAAGCGAAGCTCACTCGAGGTAAAATGATATAAGGTTAGAGATACAAATGTGTCGGTCGCGAATACAGTAGACCTGAAAGGGCGTACTAGCACCGCTAGGCACAAATGTTGTAAATCGCATCCTTGAAAAAGGACACGAGATGGGATTTTTTTTTTTTTTGAAATGTCAAGATTGGGTTCACAAAAGAGAGCAAATGGTATTCCAATCCGAATACAGGCTCAAACATTTCTGCAAGCCTAAATAAAAAAAAAGGAAAGAACTAGGATTTCTCAGACTTAAATCCAATACTGACGGGAGTTTTTTTTTTTTTTTTGAAAAGTCAAGATTGAATTCATAAAAGAGAGCGAATGGTATTCTAATCCGAATACAGGCTCAAACATTTCTGCGAGCCTAAATCCGAAAAGGAAATAACCAAAATTCCTCCAATTTGAACACAATAATGACAGAATTTTTTTTTTAAGATTTTTTTTTAAAAGATTTTTCAATTTTTTTTTGAAGAGTGCACATAGGTCTTCCAATTTGGTCTTATGAAACCTTAGTGGATAGATTAGCCCTCAGGTAAGGGTAGGATTACTTGATGAACCCGTTTGAAGGACCCTTACCTCGAACAATCTAGCTGCCTCCACACTCTGGACAAGGCTTTTCTTAGATCCACTTTGGTCAAAGAACCCAATTGGGGCAACCTTAATGCATCTTTTTTAAAAGATCTCTAATGGACCCATCAAAGAGAGGAAAATGGCCCCTCCCAATCCGAACGTTGGCTCAAACATTTCTGCGAGCCATTGTATGGAAAGGAAAGAACCAAAGTTTCTCCAATTTGAATCCGATGAAAGGAATTTGAAAAGTTTTTTTTTAACTTTTTTTTTTTTTTGAAAGAATTCCAATGGACCCATCAAAGAGAGGAAATGGCTCCTCCCAATTCGAACGTTGGCTCAAACATTTCTGCGAGCCATTGTACGAAAAGGAAAGAACCAACGTTTCTCCAATTTGAATCCAAAAGAAAAAAAAAATTTTGGTTAAGAAAAGAAAGAATGGAAATAAGTTCAAAGAAAGAAGTTTCCAAAGAATCCAATCTTATGTTGTTTTTTTAGATACAAGATCCAACAGAGGCCACAAACTAGAAAGGAGCCAAGGATTCTAAGCATCGTGTTCTCAAATGAACAAGGTCCCACCGGGTATGCCAACTTGATGGACCCGTCTTTTTCTTTCTTGCCTTCCTCCGTCCCAGGTCTGCCGGGGTGCAGCGGGGCGAAGAGAAAAAAAGAGCAAGCATCAACATTTTTTTTTGTATGAGTATGCCAGATTTTCTATTCTACTTGGAATTTGAAATGGTGATCCGGAGATTCACCTTCACAAGTAGAAAGGAAATCGAACTTCTTTTCTAACTTTCCATTGCACATATATTTAAAGAAAGAGACAAGATTTTAAAATGCTATGAGAGGAGATTTTGTTTAGTTTTTTGTGAAAGGCAGTTTTGTGCCGAAGAAGGCGATTTTGCCATGGAAGACGATTTTACAAATCTTGTCAATAGTGAAAGACAAGAATTGCGATTTTTTGTCTCTTTAAAAAAATACAAAATACAATAGAAAGGGAAGAAAGAGGGGGTCTGACTTCTCAAGTGATTGCGGGGACTCGTTCAGATCAACGGTCGCGAGTCATGTATGGACTCCGCCATCATCCTTCAGATGAGAACACTTGATGCTTTAGTTCACTTGGCTTGGCTTGGACCACATCCAAGGGAAGGTCCTATATCCAATAAAGACCAAGGGAAGGTCCTATATCCAATAAAAAAAATGGGTAGACGGGCCGAAAAGCCGCATCTAAGCCATGTTGGATAGAAGAAGAGGGTGAAACCTTGTAGGGGTGGCCCCCCAAGGGACTTTGATCACCTTGTAGTTCTTGCAGCAAGGTTTCTTCAAGGCAGGAGAGCTTCTTTGTGCAGAGAATTCCTCATGACAGTTTTCAAACAATTTTTCAGGACCCTTTCCCTTTGGAATGACCGCCTATTTATAGGCTTTTGGTGGCCATTAGGAGGGTTTTATAGGCATTAATGGTATTAATGCTCCATGATGGGAGGCGTTACAAGATTTAATTTCAGAATTTTGTAACTCCTTTTTCTTGGATTTTGATTGGCCGATGGAGAATAATGGGCATTTAATCTCCATGATGATGGGAGTTTCGTGGTTAATTACCATGATTAATCTCCATAATGATAGGATTTACATTGTTAATTGTCATGATCAATTGGACTTGTAACTCCCATTTGCTTGCTTCTGATTGGGCCGTTCAAAATAATGAGTTAATGACCCTAATAAGTTGTCATAAAAAGGTCATTTAACTTTATTAATCGGCCGCCGCATCGCTTGAAGAGTCGTGGGCCGCGCCGCGTCTTTTGAAATTCTTCTTGCGATGATCATCGATAGATCCGCACGTTGTTTGATGTCGGATGACGAAGCGAATTCAGACATTGTTTGACACCAATGGGCCGACAACAGCTGTCCAGTCGATTTCTCGATTGGTCGGGCAGAAAGTGTACTTTCTTGGTCGGCCGGTTGGCGGTTTTGGAGTGTCCAATGATGATCGAATGATTTCGACGTCGGATCCGTGATGTTGACGAAGATCGATGGATATCATGCTCCAAAAATCAGAATTTGAGAAAATCACTAGGGCCAAACGTCGCGAAACGCAAGAAGGATCGAAAAAAGTGGGTTTCCGGGGAAAATCCGGCGACCCGGATCCCTATGGTCGCCGGCGACCATGCACCCATGTGTAGACACCTCATTTGGCCCCTATGATAGCCTTAAATACCTATCATATATAGCGATGCCCCATTTCACCCATAATTGAATGATTAATGACATAATTCAGATTAATTAACGACGATGAAGATGCTTGTTGATAATTTTAGACTTAGTTCGACAATTTCTAGAAATTTGTGAGAGAAAAGCCAAGTCGCGTCAAGACCTTGAGTCCAATTCACTACTCACACAAGGAGTGAACCATGACAACAGTCAAACCCTTTCCGGACCACTTAAGACATGCTTAGGCCAATCCCTCTAAAGACCATACTTAGTCTGCCAAAATGTCACCCGATTAGCCTAAGTTAAGAAATCGAATCCATTGGCCCAGAGATCCCTCATATTTTTCAGCGCCTATTTGTCAAGACATTTAGACCATTGAGTTCCTCACTTTGAGAGCTTTCCAGCGGTATGTAGAACGTCCAAATCCGATAAGCGAGTCAAAAGTTATGAGCTTCTGAAGTTTGTCCTAAGAAGAGATCACCTAGGCACCACCCATGTGGCTCCCACCCTATGGAAAACCATATAGGCGCCCCATGGTGGGTGCCCACACAGCCCAAGGCCACCTAGGCACCCCATGGTGGGCGCCCGGCCTCCAAATTTCACTAGTTAGCCTAAAAGTAGCCCGGGACCACTTAACGTAGGGACCGAACTCCGAAAATGAATCGACTCCACCTAGGCACCACCCATGTGACGCCTACCCTCCTAAGTTCCACATAGGCACCAACCTTGTGGTGCCCGCACTATCTAAGACTGCATAGGCACCACTTCATGGGCGCCCACATTCAAATTCCACTAATTGGCTTGAGATTAGACTGGGACCACTCATACATAGGGACCAAGCATCGAAGACGAACCGAACCACCTAGGCACCACCCCTGTGGCATCCAGCCTTGAAGTTCGCCTAGGCACCACCCCTGTGGCGCCCAGCCTTGAAGTCCATCTGGGCACCACCCATGTGGCGCCAGCCTATTAAGTGCTAATGTGGGTCCCCCCCAGCTGAAGATATATCCGTTCAGTCTCGACTCCAAATGGGACCAAGGACCAAAAGCGAAGCACGAACCAGCTGGGCACCACCCTGTGGGCGCCCACTCTCTCCAGGATCACCTGGGCTCCACCCTGTGGGCGCCCAGACTGCACAGTCACCTGGGCGCCACCCCGTGGGTGCCCATCCTCCCTCCAAACCCTAGTTCACCCTAAAATAACTTAAGCCGCCTAGGGATGCGTGAGACCTTCTAGAAACCCAAAGTAATGAAGCCCTAGCCCTTCTAAACTCGTCCCAAAACCTATATAATCCCTCTTAACTTCATTTACAAGGAGAGGCTACCCAAAAACCCTAAGAAAAGAAACAAAAAGGAGAGAATAGAAAAAAAAAGAAAAAAGGTAGCCACCATTAGAGAAGAACCTCAGATCTAGAGAAGAAGAAGCAGAAAGAGAGGAGGAGACTTCCATATCTTCAACTGGAGCCATGGGTTTTCGCGAAAGCTTCGCTTTAGGAACTTAAGGAACGCGTCATATAACGGTATTCCTAGATCTCTCCTTTCTTTTTCTACATTCCATTACCATTCATGTTTAGAAATATGCTTAGGACCATTTTAGCATCGTATATCTACATTAACTTGTGATAAATCTGATATTAGCATCTCATCATATTAGGAACATGTTTAGGTTTGTTCTAACATAGTAGATTTGCTTTGATTTCGTAGTTCTAATTGCATAGCTAGATTAGATCTCACATTAGCATCATCATTATCATCATTTATGCCAAAGAGGTCGTGAGAAGCCCTTGGCAGAAAGGCTAGGCGCGACCCACTGGGTGCCTGCCCTCTCCGGAACCACCTGGGCGCCACCCACTAGGCGCCTGCCCTCTCGAACCACCTGGGCGCCACCCTTTGGGTGCCTACCCTTCTAAGATAGGGTTCAGGTTCAGCATCTCCGCCCATTGCATCGTTCGCTTGTAGTTTTGTTAGTTGCATCGCTAGTAGTTCGAATTAAGACATTCGTATCAGTTGCTGAATATTGGAAGTTGTGTTGAAAACACTAAGATTCTTGTGCATTCGTTGTGTTCCATTGAAAACCCTGACTGAGCAGGGTAGGCGCCACAGGAGTGGTGCCCAAGTGGATTTCTCCACTTTTGTGCACAACTTTCGATCTTCCGCATTTAGTTTATTTAGAAACTGCGTGATGATGATATGTTTGTTTGTTTGATCAGTTCTGAGCTTTGATTTACCATTTTGTCACACTTCACATCATATCATTTGAATCACACAACCATAGAAAAACCTAACAAAAAATCATAAAAGCATAAAATCCCTTCTTCTCTTTCCTTACTCTCTAGTAAATTAAGGAGAAACCAAAAACAAATTAAAAGATATCTAGAAAACCCAAAAAGATTAATTAGATAGTCTAGATTATTGAATTTAGCGCCTAAGTAGGATAAATCATAAGATTAATTAAAACATCGTAATTAGCTAACTTAAGAAGCATCAAATCATTAAGAGCCCTAAAACCTTAAGACCCTAATTAATTTAGATTTAGAAGTAATTAAGAACTTTAAAACACAAAAACTTAAAACCCTAAAAGACAGCCACCTGGACGCCTGTCGTTCCACAGCCACCTGGGCGCCCATCGTTCCACAGCCAACTGGGCGCCACCCCCTGGGCACCCAACCTGTTCATTCCCTAAGACACCCCTGTTAAATCTTAAGCTAATTAGTTAAGACCTTAAACCAATCCGAATCAGCACAGTAAAACATTTTAATCTTAGAAAAAGTAAACATTAATCAACTTAATCTTTAATTAACTCAAAAACTCAAAACCAACAAAACTCCAAAAAGTCCACCTAGGCGCCACCCCCTAGGTGCCCAACCTGTATTGCCACCTAGGCACCACCCTCTTGGCGCCCATCTTATTCCATCACTAAAGAACCTTAATTAAAACTTCTAATTAATCACAACCCGAATTTAATCCTAGTTAACATAATAAGAAACTTTTAGATTTAAGAAACCCGAAACCTCAATCAATTTAGACTTAAATCGGTCTAAGAACGCAAAATCAACATAAAATTCCAAAACGGTCCACCTGGGCACCACCCCCTGGGCGCCTAGCCTATCTATCCACTTGGGCACCACCCTCCTGGTGCCTATCCTATCCCATTCCCCTAGGAAATTGCCACTTAATTAAACTTAATTGATTTAACCCGAATCAACACCTTAAAATATTGTTAACCTAAAAGACTCGAAATCTTAATCAATTTGGACTCAAACCAACTTAAAAAATACAAAATGAATAAACCACAAAACATCCACTTGGGCACCACCCCCTTGGTGCCTATCCTACCACATCCACTTGGGCGCCACCCCCTTGGTGCCTATCCTACTGCATCCACTTGGGCACCACCCTCTTGGCGCCCATCCTACCCAACCATTAAGAAACCCCCACTTGAAATTAAACCCAAATTCAATCATAATCAACACACCAGAATACCCTTGAAGTTTAAAACAATTGAAACCACGGGCCTGAATTAACTTAAAACATCGAACCAACTCGGACACACAAGACAGACACCTGGGCGCCACCCCCCAGGCGCCCATCCTGTCACATCTACTTGGGCACCACTCTCTGGGTGCCCAGCCTCTCCCGTCACTAAAGCCAAATTAGTTGAAACGGAATTTAATCTTAATCATCGCAATAGAACATTTTCAATTTAAAATACATCAAACCATAAAGCTATACCGCAAATCAACCTAAAGAATACGGAACCGACCCGAACCACAGAATAGTTCACCTGAGCGCCACACCCTTGGCGCCCATCTGTCAAATCCACCTGGGCACCACACCCTGGGCGTCCAGCTTCCCTGTTTTCGGAAAAACCCGATTCACAACTTAACCCAATTAATTGACGTTTAAACAAATCCCAATTGAATACGAATAGCATCCCACATCCAAACACACTAAGTCCTTTAATCAATTTAAACTTAAATCAACCTAAAAGACAGTAAACCGACCCGAAGCACAAAACAATTCATCTGGACGCCACCCCTTGGGCGCCCACCCTCCAAATCCACCTGGGCGCCACACCCTGGGCACCCAGCCTACTTGTTTTCATAAAGAACCCCTAATGAACAACTTAATACAATTAATTAACATTCAAACCAATCCAAATCAACATATTAAAACACTTTTAACTTAAAACGTTTGGAACTTTAATTGATTCGGGCTTAGCATCCAAAGCCCTTACGAATCAACAAACAACCACTTAGGCACCACCCCTGTGGCGCCTAGCCTACACTATAACCTTGGTTCGCAACTTCAATTTAAAACGAGTAATTAAATATCTTATAACTTAAATTAATTGAAACCAGAACCTAAAACAACCCCCGGACCCAAAGACCAATATCAAATCCCATCCGAAACACCTGAAAATCAAGCCATCCACCTGGGCGCCACCCCCTTGGCGCCCATCCTCTCATTTGCACTAAAACGCAAACTCTTGGTTTCGTCTCAAAATCCGGATCCGAATCCCTTTGACATTTGAACACCGGAGAATTAAAACAATTTGAAACATTAAAACTCACCAAGTAAGAACCCCTTTGATTTCGAAAACATACCATCGTCACTAGCCAAACCACCTAGAAACAACCACTTGGGCGCCACTGCCTGGGCGCCCAAGTCACCAGAATATCCTAGGCGCCACCCCCCTTGCGCCCAAGTCCCCTGCAAACCCCGTTTCGCCGCTTTCAACATTATTTCACCCTTTAAATTAAAACCTAAATTCCAGAACCTTAAACCACTTAAACAGAACCCCAAAATACATTTAATCTACTTCTTAATCAATCTTCAACTTAAAACAAACCAAACCAATTGAAAATCACAATTAATAAGTTACTTAGGCGCTGAACCATCAAACTCAGGCTATTCATACCCTAGGATTAGATTGGATTTCCGCGTTTGGTAGCTTAGCGCATTAGGCTTCGCCCCATCACCTTTCCTGTTCCGTTAGGGGACTGGGAGAGCTAATGTGGGCGGTCTAGGACCTTAGGTTAGGGTTATTCCGATGATCAGTAATAAAGCACTAATCATGTAAGTCCAAGTAAAAATCCCCTAGTTAGGCCCTTCTAGCCCAATATTAAAAAGCCATAAAAACTATAAAACCAACAAAATAAGCCCAAAAAGATTTTCCTTTTATTTCCTCCTCCACCTTAGGTGCTAGATATTTAATTGAACTTAATGATAAAAGCGAATAAAGAACTGATTTCTAAAATTGAATAAATGAGAATAACGAGATGAGATGAGTGATTTCGCACACACTTTTAATAATCACGGCCCATTGGCCATCTTAAAACAAACACTAGCCCATCGGCCATTTCCAATCAATCCTGGCCCATCGGCCACCTTCAATCAATTACAGCCCATCGGCCTTTTACTTTTATCACTCGTGTATCGCACACGAAAAACACATAAATCATAAGTCAAAGTCTCATTTGCATCATCATTTTGGTTTGAAAAATCAGCCTTTAAACCCTATTTTGCCAAGGGATCAGAAGGGGGTACCCGGGAACGGGGCCGATCCTCTTCTTAAATATTTGGCACCTCCCCCTCTTTTAGTTTATTTTCTTTATTTTAGTTATTTTATTTTACTTGGATATACTACGATTATGCTATGTGAGGATTAACCTTTATTCGGACTTTAACTCATGACCCTGAATTGACCCAAATTAAAGAGACCCAAAGAGACCCAAATTAATGTGACAGGACAACCGTCGTGTGTTGCCGGCAGCACATTAGACGAGAGGAAGAACCCACCTTATCATTTTTCTCCCCATATTTCTTCGACTTTTGTCAAAGAAAGGTGTTACGGCCGTACCGTAGCTGGCGACCGTGATCCATCGATTTTGAGGGTAGTCGGAATCCTCATTTTCGATGTAAAATTTAAATAGCACATATATATAAATGAATGGGGATTTCCCCAAACCATGCCTCTATTGGAGAGGAAAATGGGGGCGTCGAAATTCACATCCGACACCATGGTCGCCGGCGATCGTGGGGCCGGCGACCCTGGGCCAAGGTCGCCGGCTACCATGGGGTTTTTGCCCATTTTTCAGTCGTCGTCCAGTCGCCGTTTCTTGGCCATTTCTCGGCTTTTTCGATTCTTTTTTCTCCTGTATTTTTCTTCTACATTTCTCCTCATTTATTGGCTTGATTCCACTGAAGAAGACCCGTCGAGAAGTCGTGCAAATCAGAGAACAAAGTTTCTTATTTTTGGAAAAGCCGAAGACTCCAGAGCCGATTTTCCGCCAAGAGTTGAAACTCGGTCAAACGATGTCGGAATGACTTGGAATTTGAGGTAAAACTTATTGAGCATTAAATAGGACCAACCATGGGTTTTTATTTGAGTTTTGAAGCCGTTTGGGGTCCCGTCGATGCTTGATTTGATTTCACCGTGCGGAAGATGTCGAGCTTTGATGTGTGGCCATCTGATGTCCGATTGACTTGAAATTTGACAGGGAGCCTATTGGAGTCATTTTGAGATGATCCATTAGCTCCGATTTGGATGCCATGGTCCCGGGGAGCTTCACCGTCGGTAGGCTTGATTTTGCTTCGGAGCGTCAAAACCTGGTTAAACGTTGTCGGAATGACCTGAAATTTGACGTGCTGCCTTTTGGAAGCATGTAGAAGCTACTCATATGTTTTGTTTGATGAGTGGTGTTATCAGAGGTTCTCGCTGCCGGGAGGCTTGATTTCGTCGTTCGAGAGTTGATGGAGGGCCGAAAGGTGTCGGTTTGACTTGAAATTTGATGTGGAACATTTTGGAGGTATTTTGAGACCATCCATAGGCTCTGATCGAAGATTTGATGTATTTGACACTGTTGCCGTCGAGAGCTCCCGCTTAGCTGTTGGAGGATTGAAGTTAGGCCAAATGGTGTCGAAATGGCCCGAAATTCATGTGTACCTTTTTTTTCGCTATTTTGAAGGATCTTGCAGTTTTTGTTTGATTTTGACAAGATATGATGCTTGAAGCAGCTTTGTCTATTTGTAGTAGGATGCGGCTCCATGTAGCTTTTGATGTTGAGGAAGCAAAGTGACAATTTTTTGGTGTCTACATGGAGGTACCAGAACAAAAAAGGGAAAAGTTTGTTACAAAGTCAGGTGACTAGTCCGACATGGTCTTCAGCTAAAGGCTTAACTCCTCAAGCAAACTCTTGGCCTTAGCCTCCAAAGCTTCTAGGTCGCGTTTCTTCAGGATTTTCCCATAAAATGCAGTAGGCCATCGTGACCCATCTTTAGCACAAGGAAGCTTTTCCCAGAAAATTTGCCATAGTTCATATTCCCAAGTCTTCTTCTGGAGATTGTTTTCAGCCTCCTCAACTTGGTGAATGAGAGTCCTCTCTCTATTGCAGGCTTTCGAAATAGCAATCCACTTATCCACTTGGCAGCAGCTTGTTCTTCCAATAGCTCAAGGCGTTGTCTGGCCTCAATGAACTCCCTATCGAGACGGTGCTGGTCCTGTGTCAGCTCGATAATAGCCAACTCGGTGACGTTCCTCTCCCGAATGAACTGCTTCCGAGTCCGCGAGATCTAATCCAGTTCAAATTTGACCTCGCTAGACGGCTTCAAAAACATCTCGTTGAAGAAGTCACCATTTGGAAAGCTCTTGGTCTCATTCCACTTGTTGCCTAGAGCAATGACTTCATCAACAAAAGCCTTGGCGTCTGTAATGTCCAGACCGACTTCTTTGCTATCGGCAAGAATGTCCTGCACATGCTTAATCATGCCGAAGCCAACCTCCAAATGGCTAGAAGAAAGAGTCTCGACCGATGAGCTCAAGATTCTCTTCAACACTTTCCTCGCAAACTGACGGGATGGCTCAGATTAAGACTCACCATGCTCCGTTGGTCGACTGCCCATGTCAGGCACCGTTGGAAGAGTAATCAAGAAGCTCTTTCCAATCGGAGCCACTGAAGAAGGAATATTAGCATGCGGACGCTCCTCTGCCTCACAACAACTGGTGGAAGAAGCCCCTACTCCTGGATCAGCCGTGGGCACCCCCTGCTCTGACTCTAAGAAGGATAGAGGAACTTCTCCTGTCACCTCACAACCTGCCAATAAAAAATGAAAAAGGTATGAATATGATCTTGTTAAAAATAAATATCAAGACTATTACTATATACCTTCTTCGGCGACCGGTGGAATGCTTTCTGCCTCCATGAACTCATCCGAAGCATCGTCAAAAGTTGCGTCCATGGATGGTTCAAAGTCATCAGAATCCTCTGGCAAGTCAGCTGGTAAGAAACAAAAAAATATGTTAAAAAAAAAAAAAAACCAAAAAGAGAGGCAATCATACCAGGTGGAAATTCTGGGTCTACTTCAGAGTCTCTGGGTTCTTCCTCATATGCCACGACCGGGTTCGTCACCGCCTCATCGGCCGAAGCCTCAGGCATCATCAAATCATTATCTTCTGCCAAAAGAAAGAAAAGCAGTAGATCAAAAACAAAAGCCTCATAAAAAGAAAGAAGCGGAAAAAGAGAGAAGGGTCATACCATCACTACTGATCTTTTCTCTCCTGCTTCTCTTCTCTGGAGGCTTATCATCATCATCCCCTGATGCCTCCTCAGCAATGGTGGAAGGAATCTCTAGATCAGGAGAGTTTTCATGACGTCTCTTACTTCGTCGCTGTCCGTTGGAAATAGGTGGTCCTCTAGAATAGGTTTCAAAAACTTTTGACCAACTTGATGCAGTGATCATGTATCCAGAAGGCTACAAAACCCAATCCAGGATCCATGTCCTCTTTCTGATGAACATGTACAGCAGAAAACTCTATCTAGAAGATAGGAATAGCAGCAAAAAAGCAACCACGAAATCCACAACATACAAGGAAGTAGATTATACTTTTGGAGCTCGGTTGTGCTCTAATGGAGGAGTTGTTCATTTCTTTGATGATGAAACTCTTTCACGTATCAAATAGGAATCTCCAAGACCCAATCGTCTTCCACGCTATGACCCGTCTCAGATCTCTATTCTCAAGAGAGATGGTGGAATCTCCAAGAGAAAGACTAACTAAAATCTCTAAGGAAACTAGAAGGGAACTAGAAGAGACAGAGAGGAAGAGGAGAAAGTGCAACTCTTGCATAATGAAGAGGTGGGCATGAATCTCCAAGGGGAGTAGAGCATGGACGTCCAACGGCCACCTCTCCTCTTCTATATATAGTTTTTGCAACTTCTCTCTTTGTTTATTATTAGAAGTCCAACTTCCATAATAATTAGTAACCCTCTATTCCCATTATTGCTACTGTTAGAAGTCTTACTTCAAATAAAAATAGTAGCTTTCCTTTTTAAGTTCAAATAGAATTAGTAATGATCCAATCTTGGGCTAGCATGGGGACCAACTGTCTCCAACTGGGACTCGCGACCCCACATCTCATGTGCAATTCGGGGCCACAATTAATTGCAAATAACTCCACTATATAAATGCAATTGAACTCCAGTCTTAGGAATAAATTACATGAAGACCCTAAACTTCCCAATGTCCACAAGTAGGCCCCTCCATCAATATCCATGGATCAATTGGACCTGTCTTCCAAACTTAGATCCATCTCTTATTATCCTTGTGCCCCAATTATAATGATCATTTGGTACCGATCCAATTAACTCTTAATTGGAATGGGTGCGCACTTACCAATGATAAATCCATTAATTGGCACAAGGGGATATTAAAAATAGATTCCATCTTGACCATCGAATGTTCCCACAACTCTACTACCACGTACCCAAATCACCGAGGTATTGACCTACAATTGGCCTCATTCATTGGTGACTCAAAGCAAATGAATAGATATAAACTGAAGTTCATTAATGTCTCAGGATTGAGAGTCTATTGCTAGGGAATTACGAGAGCAGACCTTAAAGTAAAGACAATGTTCATAAGGTGTTTCTCATGGTCCTTCAATACATCAAATGTACCAGCACTATGATCCAGAATCTTAGTACCAGCACTATGATCCAGAATCTTAGTACCAGCACTATGATCCAGAATCTTACATTCTAATGATCGAGACAAATCACACTATCTCATAGTAACCAAAGTACTGCAATCCTGTCAGATGAGAGGTCTAGTCTCATCACTGGTTGAGAAGATATTCAAGTATAAAATTTGCTATACATGTCTCCCGTATGTGGATCTCATTCATACACATGTATTTCATCTACTATACTTATGGACTTTGGTTCATCTCATGAACCATCATGCCATTCGTATTAGTTATGTGCAAACATGTAATAAAACACCATTCATCTCATGAAAGGAAAGCATGAATATATTGATAAATAAAGAACTTAATCAATTTATTACATCAATCTTAATGGATTGAGACCATAAAACTAACACTGTCCTCTTCTCCTCTTGCTCCTACGGGACGAATTGCTGGAAGTACCCGCCCCGCCATCGAAATCTGGCCTCTCGATACAGTTCTCACCAGATGGTCTGCTCTTGTCGGTAGACTCCATGGAAGCCTTTGCTCGCTCTGCTAGTATCCCAGCAGCGAACTCAGCCTCCTCCTCTACGAGCTGTTTTAAGACCTCAGCAGGTATCTCTTGTGCACTCCCGATCTGATGACGTCCTGGTCCTCGAGAAAGCCTATTATGTGCTTTTCTCTAGAAAGGAAAGCCAGAACTTCTTCTCGGCGGACAACGTCTTACTTCCCAATACCCTTCCCGGAAGACTAGTTTACATTGAGCTCCTTCTTGGAAAGCCCCCAGTACATTGAAAGGCTCTCCACAAACTATTTCGTGAAGCCAGCAATCCGGAAGGTGGGCGACTCAGGATAAGGAATCATGTTGGTAGTGTCTTCCGCGCTATAAAAATTCCATGCATTCCTCCCATCCTGCAGACCTCCAAAATGCTTCACCTTGCTCGAAGGCGCTCCAACAACGCCTTGGGAGAAGCCCAACTGCAAGGCAAAACGTGAGGGAACATACGACTGGATGTCGACGAAAAGATGTTTGCGGTACACCATCGTGCCAACGCGTATGTTGAAGAGCCAAGCTTTCTCTGCGTTTGACAAAGAATATTGTCTCCCTGACCCTGCCCTGGTGGAATCTTTGGAGACACCAAAATCGAAAGCCTTCTTTCGCAAGCCCGGAGAAAGCTTCACTGAAGACTGCCCCATCTCGACGTCCCAGAATCGTCGGATCCTTAAACGGGCAGTTAAAAGAGATTCGGAAACAGGCTTCCCTCTAGCCAACTG
This sequence comes from Persea americana, assembly GCA_029852735.1. Lineage (NCBI taxonomy): Eukaryota > Viridiplantae > Streptophyta > Magnoliopsida > Laurales > Lauraceae > Persea > Persea americana. The sequence continues at coordinate 26,135,509 of CM056818.1, read as the reverse complement.
AATCACAAAAGGGTCATCATCTTGTGCAGCGCCCAATCGGTGGAAACCGGATAGTGGTATACATACCACGAATAGAAAATATGGGTTGAAAATACCCTGTTCATGGGAAGCCCAAGCCAAACAGGAAAGCAGCAGCCTGCAGTTCGGTACACAAATAGGAGTAAAGATCTGGCACCAAAGCAAGCCGCTCTCCAAACGCCATCTGACAAGCCGGAAAAATGCAATGTGGCCTGATGTGTGTACCATCTCCTCCAGCAAAAACAGCCTCACCAACCAATAAGTGAGGTAAACAGTGAGATCTCTCCGCAACGCAATATCAGAATGAATGGCGTCTGTGTTTGCGAAGAGTTTCTTCAAATTCTCTCGCATGGCGGAGATTTTCTTCTAATCCTGGTTCTTAGCCCTGGCTTCCTGGGTCGTACTCTTAGAAAACTCCCCGCTGTCAAAGAAGTTGGAAGACAAAAAGCTACCACTCCTCCAACTGCTACACTGGACTTTCGAGCCCTCCTTCTCCTTCAAAAAGTCATAGAAGGCGACGAGCTAAAAATACAAAAGCCTGAACTCCTCAGACTGCTCCTCAGGGACTCTGTCGATAGGCATGAACTCCTCATAGAGATTGTAGAGGATAGGCAGCCCGGTGATAGTGCTTAGTCCCTTTAAAGAGAAACCAATCTCACCGTTCGTGACAATGAAGGTGTTGGTATGTGGAAGGAACGACTCCATCATGGCCATGATGGCCTTATCGGAGAAAACCACGGTTTGCCGAAAAGCATGAACCGCATCAAAAATCCCGGCCTCCTTCAGAATGACACTGCCGACCTGCAGGATATGATAAGTCCACGACTCCCAGCTCGAGTCAGAACTGAAACGACCGCGAAGTCGAAAAGGCTTCACCCGATTGCTGCCATCGCCCTTGAAAAGGCCAAGGCCCACCGGTCTCAAATCGACCGAAGGATGGTCTGAACCTTGGTAACCGCTGGCCGGCATAAAAATGTCCATACGGGCAAATGACTTCTTTGCATAACCAGAAGGGCTGCCAACGAAAACCTTGGTCTTGATCACGTTTGTCCTTTTCACCCAACTTGGAGGATCTTCCCTCTTTGACCATGTGGAGGAAAGGCTCATGATCGAGATAGTGCGATCGAAGGTTGACCGGGTGGAAACAACTCTCTTCTCACCATCAACTATGTAAGAGAATTGAAAAGATCTCCTTTGGTATGTTGAATCATCAGGGACTGCATCACCAAAGAAGAAGGTAGGCTTGGGCATAATGCTCTGATTGTCCGTGACCCACGGATGGTTGCTCACCATAATTTTATAAAACTCCCCATCCTTGAGGGCGATCAAACGTTGCCTCATCTCATCTCGGTTGAGCGAGTCACACTCTTCCAAGTTCCTTTCAACATATTGGACCTCCTCCTAGGCCTGCTGTATGGCCACATTAGAAGATCTGGTAGAATAGCGAGGTGCATCAGTGACAAGCTCCTTACCCTTGAATGTTCTGGAGGAACTACCTGCAAAGGATGGAAAGAGAGAAAATCAATATCAAAATAACAGAATTTTGCTAAAAAAAATATTCTAATGAAATTTCAGCATGATTCCGAGGCAATTCTGAAGGAAAGGGAAACATCCCGAAAGAAATAGGGAGTCTGAAGATGGGCTCAACATCGCTGCAAGCTCATAATCAATGGAAAATTCTCGAAGAAGGCTTGAACTCAAACATTGTTGTGAGAGCAAACCAAGACTTCTCAAATATCCGCAAGATTGGAAAAGGGCTCAACATTGCTGCGAGCTCCAGAATCCAAACCTTGCAAAGCTCCTCAAAAATCCCCGCAAGATCAAGAAAGGGCTCAACATTGCTGCGAGCTCCAAATCCCAAGACTTGCAAAAGATTTATAGGTGTGCACTATCATCCTTCTAATTCCATTTTAAAAAAAATGCATAGAAGGAAAGTTATCGTGCATGCTCATCTCGAAATCTGAGAAAGAAAGAAGGAAAAAGGAGATAAGAAAAGAATCTCTTTCAAAAAAAAAAAAAAAGAAAGGGGGACAGGCCACGTGGCCGTACGGCCACACAAAAAAAAAGAGAGAAAAGAAAAAAAAAAGAAAGAAAAAAAGAAGAGAAAAACAAAAACAAACACGGTAAAAAAAAAAAGAGAGAGAGAAACCATGAAAGAAAAAGAAAGAGAGAAAGAGAAGAAAAAAAAAGAAAGAGAAAGGAAAGAAAAAGAAAGAAAGAAAAAAAAACGTGTGAAAAAAAATAGAAAAAGAATGCACGTGAAAAAGAAAGAATGAGAGAGAAAGAAAAAAGGAAAGAAAAAGAAAGAAAGAAAGAACTTTTCTATTTCTAGATGGGCTTCTTAAGGAAAAAGAAGAAACTTACTTGAAGCCATTAATGGAGAAAGAAGAAGAAAAAGCTTGAAGATCCTTGAAGAAGAAGCAAAGTTCTTGATCTTGGAAAGATTTTTGCAAAAAGAGAGCAATAGCAACAAGAGATCCAACCTCCTTGCTTTTATAGAAGAAAGCAAACCAGAAGATGAAAGAAGGAGAAAAGAAAGGAGGTAAGTGCTAAAAATTAGTAAACTTCCTAAAAGAGGAGAAATTTGAGATATTCTCTCCTAAAGAGAAGATTCTTTGAGAAGTTCTCTCCCAAAAGAGAGGGATTATGAGAAACTTTCTCTCAAAGAAAGATATTTTGAGAAAATCTCTCCCAAAATCAAGGAAACTTGAGAGATTCTCTCCAAGTAAAATATTTTTAGATATTCTCTACCAAAAAGAGATATTTTTAGATATTCTTTACAAAAATGACACCACATGAGATCTAAACCATCTTTAAAGCTTAAAAGTCCCGTGGGCTAGCCCACATGAGCCAGGTTTGACTGGCTAGGCACTAAAAGTGGCTTTTAGTCAAAATTCCTCTTACCAAGAGCATACAAAAATTGTTCCATGCCTCTTTTGAGTTGACTCAACCATTCAAAATTCTCGCAAGCCTCATGAGTTTCCAAAAATCCAAACCATCCCACCTCATGAACCAAATTAAGCCAAAACCTTGAAATTGACATTCCAAAAAAACCCAAACCACTTCAATGGACCCAAAATTGTCCCAAAAAGTGATAAAAAACCAAACCATGGTCCCCTAACTTGCCACATACAACTTGTTAGGTCATGAGGCCAAAACCAAAAACCAAATCCCGGTCCCCTAACTTGCCTCATACAGCTTGTTAGGTTACAAGACCAAAATTAAAATTCAAAACCCGACCCCTAACCTGCCACATACAGCTTGTTAGGTCACAAGGTCAAAAACCAAAAACCTTCTTGACCGCCTGATGCGCCACATAACGCCTTTAGGTTCATAAGGTTAAAAAGAAAAATAAAAAACCCAAAAACCCAATCCAAATGTCATTTTCAAAATTTTGCCTTGAGATGGTACGTGATCTCTCTCACTGCCATAAAATTCCTTTGGAAACTGAAAAGGTTACTCTATCAAAAGAAAAATGCTCAGAGACACTTGGTCAACTCAGAAGTTCTCCTTCAAAGTTTTCTTCAAGGCACATCGACTGCAAAAGCTATGCAATTTGTTGCTGTACCTTGAGGTGGCATTTGTTGACACCAAAAATGTCACTTAGCCTCCTCAACATCAAAACTTACATGGAGCCGCATTCTACTACAAATAGGCAAAGCTGCTTCAAGCATCAGAACTTTTCAGAATCAAACAAAAACTGTAAGATCCTTCAAAATAGCCAAAAGAAGCATACACACGAAGTTTCAGGCCATTTCGACACCATTTAGCCTAACTTCAATCCTCCAACGGCTGAGCGGGAGCTCTCAGCGGCGATAGTGTTGAAGATAACAAATCTTTGATCAGAGCCTATGGTTGGTCTCAAACTACCCCCAAAATGCTCCACGCCAAATTTCAAGTCAAACCGACACCGTTTGACCCTCCATCAACTCTCGAAAGGCGAAATCAAGCCTCTCGGCAGCTAGAACCTTCGATGCCGCCACTCATGAAACAAAGTATATGAGGAGCTTCTACATGCTTCCAAAGGGCTGCACATCAAATTTCAAGTCATTCCGATGACGTTTGACCTGGCTTTGACACTCCGAAGCGAAATAAAGTCTACCGGTGGTGGAGCTCCCCAAGACCATGGCACCCAAATCGGAGCTAATGGATCATCATCTCAAAATGACTCCAATAGGCTCCCTGCCAAATTTTAGGTCAATCGGACATCGGTTGACCACACATCAAAGCTCGACATCTTACGCGAGATGAAATCAAGTCTAGCATCGACGTGAACCCAAACAGCTTCAAAACTCAAATAAAAGACCATGGTTGGTCCTATCTAATGCTCAGGAAGCTTCACCTCAAATTTTAGGTCATTCCGACATCGTTTGGCCTAGTTTCAACTCTTGCCGGAAAATCGGCTACAAAGTCTTAGGCTTTTCCAAAAATAGGAAACTTTGTGCTCTGATTTGCACGGCTTCTTTTCAGGTTTTCTTTAGAGGAATCAAGCCAATAAATGAGGAGAAATTTCAAGGAAAATACAGGAGAAAAAAGAAGCAAAAAAGCCCAAAAAAGGGATGAGAAATAGCGACCGAATGGTGACCGAAAACGGGGCAAAAGCCCCATGGTTGCCGGAGACCTTGGCCCATGGTCGCCGGTGACCATAGCCCAAGGTCGCCGGCCCCATGGTCGCCAAAGTCCCGGTCGCCGGATTTCCGCCGGAACTACCATTTTTCCGATTCTTTCCACGTTTCGCAATGTTTGGCCTCTGTGCTTTCTCAAATTCTGATTTTTGAGGCATGATATCTGTTGATCTTCGTCAATATCATGGATTCGCCATCGAAATTATTTGATCATCATCAGACACTCCAAAATAGCCAACCGGCTGACCAAGAAAACACACTTTCTGCCCGACCGATCGTGAAATCAACTGGACAGATGTTGCCGGCCCATTGGTGTTAACCAATGTCTGAATTTGCATCGTCATCAGACATCAAATTACATGTGGATCCATCAATGATCATCGCAAGAAGAATTTCAAAAGATGCGGCATGGCCCACCACTCTTCAATCGACTCGGCGACCAATTAATGAAGTTAAATAACCTTTTTATGACAACTTATTACGGTCATTAACTCATTATTCTGGACGGCTTAATCAGAAGCAAGCAAATGGGAGTTACAAGTCCAATCAATCATGACAATTAACCATGTAACTCCTATCATTATGGAGATTAATCATTGTAATTAATCTTGAAACTCCCATCATTATGGAGATTAAATGTCCATTATTCTCCATCGGCCAATCAGAATCTAAGAAAAAGGAGTTACAAAATTAAGAAATTAATACCTCTAACTCCTCACATCATGGATCATTAATGCAATCAATGCTCATAAACCCTCCTAAATGGCTACCAAAAGCCTATAAATAGGTGTCATTCCAGAGGGAAAGGGTCCGAAAAAATTGTCTCAAGTGGTCCAGAAAAATCATTCGAAGAGTTCTGAAGAATTCTCTGCACAAAGAAGCTCTCCTGCCCTGAAGAAACTCTGCTGCAAACACTTCAAGGTGATTAAAGTCCCTTTGAGGGACACCCCCCAAGGTTTCCTCTCTTCTTCTATCCAACATTGCCTAGATGTGGCTTTTTAGCCCATCTACTCGGTTTTTCATTGGATATAGGACCTTCCCTTGGTCTTTGTCCTCTAAGAATTTGAGGTCCAAGCCAAGCCAAGTGAACTAAAGCATCAAGTGTTTTCATATGAAGGATGATGGCAAAGTCCATACATGACTCGCGACCGTCGATCTGAACGATTCCCCACAATCTCCTGAGAAGTCAGATCCCTCTTTCTTTCTTTTCTATTGTATTTTGTATTTTTAAAGAGACAAAAAATATCATAATTCTTGTCTTTCACTATTGATAAGATTTGTAAATCGCCTTCCACGGCAAAATCGCCTTCTACGGCACAAAACTGCCTTTCACGGCAAATTAAACAAAATCGCCTTTCACAGCATTCTAAATCTGTCTCTTTCGTTAAAATATATGTGCAATGGAAAGTTAGAAAAAAAGTTTGATTTCCTTTCTACTTGTGAAGGCGAGTCTCCTGATCACTATCTCAAATTCCAAGTAGAATAGAAAATCTGGCATACCCGTACAAAATGTTGATGCTCGCTTTTTTTTTTGCCCTGCCGCACCCCGGCGGACCCGGGACAGAGGAAGACAAGAAAAAGCCGGGACCATCAGCTCTATTTTCTTTTCTCTTGGGAGCTTTCAACTCTTTGTTTTCTTTTCCTTCTTTTAATGCAATACTTACCTTTAAAGCAAAAAAAAAAAAAAAAAAAAAGAAGGTAATTTCTTATATATTGTTTACTTGGGGTAATCTGATTTTCTTTATTTTTATGTTGATGGAAATGCTTCTAGGTGGGTGTGGATGGCTTGAAGGTATTGAAGCCACATGCTAGAAATGACATTCTTGTGTATGGTGTTTCTCCTAGAGGTATTAATCAGGGAAGCAGTTATCCTAGTACGACCAAAGGCACTATGGAGAACTTCGGAGGGGTTAACATTGAGTTACGCATGGTGATCTTAGAGGATGATGACTGCATGGAAATGGTTAAGTGGGTAGTAGAGAACTTCAAGTTTTCAGTTAAACAGCTGGTAACAAAATCTTAACTTGGGTGTTTTATTCTTACCTTGATGAAGTGCCTGAAACCTGAGTGTCAGTTCTAATTGAATTCTTACAGATTGAGGAAGTCGCAACAAAAGGGGAACTGGAACACCTCGCATTTCTGTGCAGGTCTGAAATCCACTCAATGGGTAGAATTACTGCCGGTATTCTTTTGGTGCTTAAGCTTGATCGATCTATTGGCCAGGCCGCAATTGATCAACTCGGCAACCTTGGTATGGTGTACAATACTTTGGAAGTCACCAAATTCTTTTTCTTTCTTTCTTTTTCCTTCTGCATTTCTAAATTTCAAAGTAATAGATGCTACGTAGCTTAAAGTGCGGCAACTGTATTTCCATTGATGGGGGTTTGCATGCTATCCTTGAGCCTTATATTCAATCAAGTGCTCCATGTTTTGTGATTTAGACCATTGGTGTCACGTCCCCCAAAATGAGAATCAGGAAAAACATGAAAAATAAATCAAATTCAAATTTCCTTGAGTTTAATACAACACAAACTTCCAAAAGTGGACCCACATACAAATTTCAACCCGTATTGAGTCAAAATAAAATTTATTAAATGCAACGGAAGTTTATTCAATTGGTATTCAAGGTTCATAAATGAAACCTAACACAAAAATCAGATAAAAAAATAATAATTAAAGTTGTAAAATGAATTAAACAATTTGTAAAAGAAGTCTAATCATAGAAAGAAAGTTCATCTAAGCATTCTAAGATGACGCTCGCTCTCATTCGAACTCAGACGGCTCCAAAGCCATCTCCGGCATCCCACTTGGGTTCGTCAGATGGCTCAAACGTTTAAAACATTTGATCCTCCTCCATCTCCTCGCTAAAGTAGGGCTCGGTACCTATGCACCAATGTTAGATCCCAGTCCTGCTTATAATATTTGATTATATTTTAATTAGATGTATTTTAGTTATTTAAGTATGTAGGATTAAGTGGGGCACACGTTAGATTAGATGCGTGCATTGGTAAGGTGGTTTAATGGGTAGATGACCTGACCCGCAATTTGACCCAATGACTTAAGCCCAAAGAATATCCTCTTTTAACCTAATCCCTATTTTAAATAACCGCACGACTTATCCCTCCCCACTTATCTCTGCAACTCCTCCCGGTTATTCTTCCTCTTCTTCCTCTTTCAACTTCCCAAGGCATTGCTGCTTTAGGAACCATTCATCAGAATCGACATCAGAAGATACCATCATTCTTCGCTCAACTTTCTTATCTTAGGTAATCCTTTTCTCAAACCATTAGGAGTAGATCTATATTCTTGGGTTATCTCCTTTTTCTTTCCAATGGTAGATTTGGATAGGAGTACCATAGATTTGTTCATCTGAGCATTTCTTTTCCATCTTCTTTGTCAGATCGATGATAAGATTATTCTTGAGCGTCATGGGAATCTCGGTTTGGGTATTGGTTAGGAACCCTATTGAACTTTTCTTCAACTTCGAATTAAGGCAAGTACTTAATCATAATTTGTAAATTTAATACTGTTTCTATCATTGATATGTGTGAGTATGCATGTAGAAATCCTTTTATGCCTTTTCTTATGATAATTTTGTAATGCAATTTTGTTTTACAATGAGATCGGAGATTTAGAGATGACCCAATTGATTTTCTTGTGTTGATGTTACTGTTGCAAATGGCTATTGCCCGCAGCACTTTTGTTTGGATTTCAAAACCCCCTTTTCAACTTTTGTAGACTTGTGTTTAGGGATGTGAGACCACAATTTCAGGTGACCTTGATGGGCAGGCTGAATCACATAATTCAGGGAGTGGATCTGTAACAAGGGTTTACACAGTTTGGGATTGCCTGTGTTTTTTACCATGGAATCTAGGTGGGGCCATGATCGGGTTCGTGGATTTGTTAGGCGACCCAGGGCCGAACTTGATGGTGGTAGACCCGTGGAGATTGGGTCCCATCTAGCCCCTCATCTAAGGGTTTACACAGTTTGGGGCGTTAATCATCAAAGTGAGTTTTATTTTGGATATCAGGCAGTGATGGGGTCCACTGGGTGATTTGATCACAAATATGCTCGGGGCATCCATGCTTACATGGCTAGGCGACGTTGTTTGTGTGGGTGATCTGGGGTTGTAATCTGTGGGGCCATTATTCTAAGCTTCCATGTTGTCGAAGGCATGGAGCACTTGTTCTGGAATGGGTTATGTGTGTGGCTTTGACTTGCTTGTAAACGAAGGAGATAAGATGGTGATCTGATGACTTGTTGGCATGTTACCTGATAACCTGTCATGTATTGGAATAAAAAAATGAGAATGGGATGACCTGGTTACATGATAAGGATGGGAATAAAGTAGATAGTGTGGTGATGGCATGGTGATGATGCAATCCCATGTGACTTTTAGTGTGGTGAAATTATTTACATTACCCCTTTTGTTTTTGGAAATTAGGAAAAAGGGCCCTGGTTGTTTTATAAACCTAAATTATAACCTTTTATTATCTTTGATGTATTAAAATTATATTTTATCAATTGAATTATTGGATAGAGTAAATACCGACTTAGCACGCGGTATCTTACCGACATGGGGTTTAGTGCCTGGTATAATCTCGAAAAATCCTAGTGGATTTGAGCTAACCCATCTCTATTGGAAAACCGTTAATTGGGCTCACGACCCTAAACCCGATTAGTAATTAAACCAGATCCGGGGTGTGAAATTTAGGACTAGTTAAAACTTTTGCCCTTAATGCCCAAGGATCGAAGTCTGCTATGAGGATTGTGTAGTTGAGCCTCATTAACAAATTAATCAACAGGACTTATCCAGTAAACACAACATTAAACATGTAAAGATATCAAAGCAAGTATGGATTCATTCCCTTATATATATTCAAGTTTCAAAAGATAAAACATATAAAGTTTATAAACATCAGGACTATCCCAAAAACCTAGGTACTAGTACAAAAGATATACAAAAGTATGATATGTCCAAAAGTATAGAAGTCCCTAAAAGATGAAAAGAAGTGGCACAATAAGATATCCCCGTATAACGCGCACTAGCACTACACCAAATATATTAATTAGGAAGATTCTTCCGACACATTTATAAAATGTTCCGAAGTAGGAACATATTGCATCCATTCCTAAATTAAAACACTGTGCCAAACAATTGTATATATGAACGGTTCCACATCATTCCATAAAGATAATTTTGGCACGCATTGAATCATTCCACAAAATAAATTTAGGAACGGTTTCGGCCCGTTCCATAATAATATTCCAGAACGAACACGGAGCGTTCTAAAGTGTTAGGAACACCCCTTTTTAGAACGGATCAAAATTATTCCTTAATCCATTAGAAACGGTTCAAAATCGTTCTTAATAGCGAATTTTGGTGTAGTGTGTGCCAGGAGTGATGACGCTAAGCTATGTCATCAGTGATGGACCCGACTTTTGCCTTCCTTTGCCCTAGGGCTGCCAGGTCCGGCGGACGAAAAAGCGAGCATCAACAATTTTGTATGGGTATGCTAGATTTTCTATTCTACTTGGAACCTGGAAGTGGTGGTCCGGAGATCCACCTTCACAAGTAGAAAAGCAAATCAATCTTTCTTCTAACTTTCCATTGCACATATATCTTAAGAAAAGAGACAAGGTTTTGAATGCTGTAAGAGGTGGTTTTGTACAGTAAAAAGGTGATTTCATTTTGTTTGCCATGAAAGGCGGTTTTCTTGCCATGGAAGGCAATTTACAAATCTCATAAATAATGAAAGATAAGAGTTGTGATTTTTGTCTCTTTAGAAAAATACAAAATACAATAAAAAAGTAAGAAAATGGATTCTAACTTCTCAGGAGATTGTGGGGACTCGTTCAGATCGACGGTCGTGAGTTATGTATGGACTCCGCCATCATTCTTCAGATGAGAACATATGACACTTTGATTTGCTTGGCTTGGCTCAGACCTCAGATTTTTAGAGGATAAAAACCAAGCGGTGGTCTTATATCAAATAAAAAGCCGAGTAGACGGGCAGAAGAGCCACGTCTAGCCATGTCGGATAGAAGGAGAAGGGACTTTGGGGGGGTGACCCCCTAAGGGACTTCGGTCACCTTGTGGTGTTTGTTGCAGTAGAGTTTTCTTTGAAGGAAGTTGTTGTAGAAGTTCTGGATTTTTGGAGATTTTTCCGTGAATTTTCGGGTTCTTGATCGCTTGATTTTTAGACTCTTTCTCCTTGGAATGACTGCCTTTTATAGGCTTTTGGTGGCCATTAAGAGAGTTTATGAGCATTGATTGCATTAATGCTGCATGATGGAAGGAGTTACAAGTTTTTAATTCATGATTTTGTAACTCCTTTTTCTTGGCTTCTGATTGGCCGGTGGAGAATGATGGGCATTTAATCGCCTTTAATCTCCATGATGAAGGGAGTTACATGGTTTAATGCCATGACTGCTTGGACTTGTAACTCCTTTTTCCTTGCTTCGAATTGGGCCGTAAAAAATAATGAGTTAATGAACGCATTAACTTGTCATAAATGTGTCAATTAACGGCATTAAGTGGTTGCCAAGGCGCTCAAAGAGTCGCGAGCCGCGGCGCTTCTTTTGGAATTCTTCCTGCAATGATCGTTGCTGGATCTACATATTGTTTGATGTAGGATGACCATGCAATTTTAGACATTGATTGATACCAATGGGCTGGCAACATCAGTCCTGTCAATTTCACGATCGATTGGGTAGAAAGTGTACTTTCTTGGTCTGTCGGTTGGTGATTTTGAAGCGTCGGATGATAATTCCATGATTTCAGTGGCGGATCCGTGATGTTGATGAAGATTGACGGATTTCATACTCAAAAAAATAGATTTTGGAAAAAACACATGGGCCAGTAATATCGAAACGCAAAAATAACCCGGATTTCTATGGTTGCCAGCGACCATGGGGATTTTTCCCTTTTTGGTCTCCGTCTTTTGGCCGATTTTCGATCTTTTTCGCTTCTTTTTTCTTATGTATTTTTCCTGACATTTTTCCACATTTACTGGCTTGATTTATTTGGAGAAAACTTGACTAGAAGTCGTGGAAATTAGAGCACAAAGTTTCCTATTTTCTAGAAAAACCAAAGACTTTGTTGCCGATTTTCCATCAGAAGCCGAAACTAGGTCAAACGATGTCAGAATGACCTGAAATTTGAGATGGAGGCTCCTAAGCAGTAGATAGGACCAACCATAGGCTTTTCTTTGAGTTTTGAACCCGTTTGGAGTCCCGTCGTCAGTAGACTTGATTTTGTCACGAGGAAGATGCCGCGCTTTGATGTATGATCAATCGATGTCCGATTGACCTGAAATTTGACAGGGAGCTTATTGGAGTCATTTTGAGATGATCCATTAGATCCGATTTAGAAGTCATAGTCCCGAGGAGCTTTGCCGTCGGGAGTCCTGATTTTGCTTATGAGCGTCAAAGTTGGGTCAAATGTTGTCGAAATGACCTAAAACTTGACGAGTGGCCTTTTGGAGGCACGTTGAAGTCACCCATGTGCTTTATTTGATTAGTGATGTCCTCGGTGGTTCTCGCCGCCGAGAGGCTTGATTTTGCTGCTTGGGAGTTGATGGAGGGTCAAACGTTGTTAGTTTGACTTGAAACTTGACATGGAGCCTTTTGGAGGCATTTTGAGACCATTCATGGGCACTAATCGAAGATTTGATATCCTCGACACTGTCGCCACCAGGAGAGCTGACTTTGTTGCAGCTGTTTCCCTTTTGGGCTAAATCCTGTCGGAACAACCTAAACTTTTATGTAGAGCCTCCTAGTGGCATTTTGAGGCCAAATGCTTGCTATGTTCTGTGTGTCAAGGTCTTTGGCTTCAGCACCGTCAGGAGCTCCTATTTAGCTGCTGGAATAGCGAAGTTAGGCCAGATGATATTGAAATGGCTTGAAGCTTCATGTGTACCCTTCTTTTGGCTGGTTTGAAGGATCTTGCAGCTTTTGTTTGATTCTGACAAGATTTGATGCTTGAAGTGGCATCTGCCTATTTATGGTAGGATGCGGCTCCATGTAGCTTTTGATGTTGAAGAGGCAATGTGACTCTTTTTATGTCAACAAATGCCCACTCGAGGTACAACGACGAATTGCATAGGTTTTGTAGTTGATGTGCCTTGAAGAGAATTTTGGAGGAGTGCTTCTTGCTTAACCACGAGTCTTTGAGCAAAAATTTTGATAAAGTAGCCTTTTGAATTTCCGGGGGAATGGCAGTGAGAGAGATCGCGTCCCATCTCAAGGCAATGTTTTGAAAATGACATGAGAGATTTGGTTTTGGGGTTTTGGGTTTTGGATTTTTCTTCTTAACCTTGTGAACCTAAAGGCTTTATGTGGCGCATTAGGTGATCAAGAAGGTTTTTTTAGTTTTTGACCTTATGAGCTAACAAGCTGTATGTGGCAGGTTAAGGGGTCGAGATTTGATTTTCGGTTTTGGTCTTGTGACCTAACAAGCTATATGTGGCAAGTTAGGGAACCGTGATTTGGTTTTTGAGTCACTCTTTGGGACAATTTTAGGTCCATTGGAGTGGTTTGGGTTTTTGTGGACTATCAATTTCAAGATTCAGGCTTAATTTGGTTCATGAGATTGGATGGTTTGGAATTTTGGAAGCTCATGAGGCATTGATTTTTTTTGTGTGGTCCAATCAACTCAAAAGAGGCATGGAACCATTTTTGTATGCTCTTGGTAAGAAGAATTTTTGACTAAAAGCCACTTTTAGTGCCTAGGAGGTCAGACCTGGCTTATATGGGCTAATCCATGGGACCTTAAGCTTTTAAGGATGGCTTAGATCTCATGTGGTGTCATTTTTGTAGGGAATATCTAAAAATATCTCCTTTGAGTAGAGAATATCTAAAATTATCCTTACTTGGAGAGAATCTCAAGTTTCCTTTCTTTTGGGAGAGAATATCTCAAAGTATCTTTCTTTGGTAGAAAGTCTCTCAAAGAATCTTTTTTTTTTTTTTTAAGGTTACTAATTTGTAGCACTTACCTCCTTGGTTTTCTCCATGTTTCCTCTTTTAGTTTGCTCTCTTCTATAAAAGTAAAGGAGGTTGGATCTCTTGCTCTTGTTGCTTTCTTTTTGCAAAAGTCTTCAAGAGTGCTACAAGATCTAGAACCTTTGTTCTTCAAGGATCTTTAAGTTCTCCTTCTTCTTCATCCATGGCTTCAAGTAAGTTTTCTTCTTTCACAAGAAACTCCATGTAGAAGTAGAAAAAAGTTTCTTTCTTTTCTTTTTTCTTTCTCTTTTTTTTTTCTTTTCTTTTCTTTTCCACGTGTTTTCTTCTTCTTGTTTTTTTTTTTTACATGTGCCCCCATTTTTTTCTTTCCTTTTTTTTTTCTCACGGTTTTTCTTCTTTTTTTTTTCTTCACGGTTTTCCTTCTTTTCCTTTTTTTTTTCCAGGTTTTCCTTCTTTTTTTTTTTACTTTTTTTTCGGGAGGTTTCTTTTTTTTTTTTTTTTGGCTCACCATGATAATGAGGTTTATGCAATCCAAGATGTTCATGCATTTTTTTTTTGTTTGATGCATCAAATAAAAGGCAAGGGTTTTCTAGGTCAAGTCAACTTGAATTTTGACTTAAACAAAGTTTGATTGGTTTTGACCAAGTTAGGTTGGAATTGGTCAAACTTTTTGTCAGGGTTTTCCTAGCATCTAATGCATGATAATTTCTTTTTATGCATGATTTTTTGAATTTGAATTGGGAGCATGAAAATGATGCACACCTGGAAATCTCTTGCAAGTTTTGGGATTTGGAGGTCGCAACAATGTTAAGTCCTTTTCCAGTCTTACGGAGTTTTGAGGAGCTCTGCAAGTTTTGGAGTTTGGAGCTCGCGGCAATGTTGAGCCCTTTTCCGATCTTGCGGAGATTTGAGAAGATTTTCTTGATCTTGTAGCGATGTTTGAATTCGAGCCTTCTTTGAGAATCCTTTATTGACAATGAGCTCGCAGTGATGTTGAGCTCATCTTCAAGCTTCCTATCTTCTTCGAAGTGATTTCCTTTTCTTCGGAATTGCACCGGGACCATGCCAGAATCTCGCTAGGATTTTTTTTAGCAAAATTCTGTCATTTTGGTGTTTGATCTTTTCTTTTCCAACCCTTGCAAGTAGTTCCTCTAGAACGAACAAGGGTAAGGGGCCCGTTACTGACGTGCCTCGTCGGTCTGCCAGATCATCCAATGTGACCATACAGCAGGCCTGGGAGAAAGTTTAGTATGTCGAGAGGAATTTGGAAGAGTGCGACTCCCTTAACCGAGATGAGGCGAGACATCAATTGAATGCCGTCAAGGATGAGGAGGTTTACAAGATTATGGCTAGCAACCGTCCTTGGGTCATGGACGATCAGAGCATCGTGCCTAAGCCTACCTTTTTCTTTGGTGATGCAGTCCCTGAAGACTTGACATACCAAAGGAGATGTTTTCAGTTCTCTTACATAGTTGATGGTGACGAGAGAATTGTTGTCACCCAGTCGACTTTCGATCACACCATCTCGATCATGAGTCTTTTCTACCACATACTCTAAGAGAGAAGATCCTCCAAGCCGGGTGAAGAGGACCAACGTGATCAAGATTGGGATTTTTGTTGGCAGCCCTTTCGGATATACAAAGAAGTCGCCTGCCCACATGGACATGCTGATGCCGACCAGTGGTTACCAAGGTTCTGATTATCTATCGGTCGATTTAAGACCGGTGGGCCTCGGTATTTTCCGGGGTGTCGGTTGCAATTTGGTGAAGCCTTTTCGACTTCGTGGTCGTTTCAGTGCTGACTCAAGCTGGGAGTCATGGACTGATCACATCGTGCAGATTGGTGGCTCCATTCTGAAGGAGGCTGAGATCTTTGATGCAGTTCTCGCTTTTTGGCAAACCGTAGTTTTCTTCGATGAAGCGTTCATGGCCATGTTGGAGTCATTCCTTCCACAAACCAACACCTTCATTGTTATGAATGGTGAGATTGGTTTTTCTTTGAAAGAACCGAGCGCCATCACCGGGCTGCCTATCCTCGGTAAATTCTACGAGGAGTTTATGCCTATCGACAGTGTCCTTGAGGAGCAGTAAGAGGAGTTTCGGCTTTTGTACTTTCAGCTTGTCGCCTTCTATGATTTTTTGAAGGAGAAGGAGGGCTTGAAAGTTAGGTCCAACGGTTGGAAGAGTTTCAGTTCTTTGTCTCCCAACTTCTTCGACAGTGAGGAGACTTCTAAGAGCATGACTCAGGAAACCAAGGTTAAGAACCCGGGTTTGAAGAAGATCTCCATCATGCGATAAAATTTGAAGAACTTCCTCATGAGCACAGATGCCATTTGTTCTAACATCGCATTGCGGAGAGATCTCACTGTTTACTTCACTTACTGGCTAAGTGAGGCTATTTTTACTGGAGGAGATGGAACGCACATCAGGCCGCATTGTAGTTTCCCGGCTCGTCAAATGGCATTCGGAGAGTGGCTTGCTTTGGTGCCTGCTCTTTACTCCTATTTATGCACCTAACTACAGGTTGCCGCTTTCTTAGTTCGACTTGGGCTCCCCATGAATAGGGTATTTTCAGCCCATATTTTATATTCGTGGTATGTATACCACTATCCTAGTTTCCATCAATTGGGTGTTGCACATGATGATTACCCTTTTATGATTCAGTTGGCTAGAGGGACAGCCGTTTCCAAATCACTTTTGTCTGCCCGTTTGAGGATCCGACGATTCAGGGATGTCGAGATAGGGTAGTCTTCGGTAAAGCTTTCTTCGGATTTGGGGAAGAAGGCTTTTGATTTTGGTGTCTTCTGTGATTCCACCAGGGCAGGGTCGGGAAGACACTATTCATTGAATAATGCAGAGAACGGGGTGGATTTTTAACATACGTGTTGGTACAATGGTGTACCGTAAACATCTTTTTGTTGACATCTAGTTGTATGTCCCCTCGCGTCTTGCATTGCAATTAGGCTTCTCTTAAGGCGTTGTCGGAGTGCCTTCGAGCATGGTGAAGCACTTCGGAGGTTTGTAGGATGGGAGAAATGCTTGGGCCTTCTATATTGCGGAAGACACTACCGCCATGATTTCCTATCCTGAGTTGCCCACTTTCCAGGCTGCTGGCTTCACGAAATGGTTCGTGGAGAGCTTTTCTGTGTACTGGGGGCTTTCCAGGCTTGATGTAAAGCAGTCTTCTGGGAATAGTCTTGGTAGATCAGATGATGTCCGGCGAGAGGAAGTTTTGGCTTTCCTTTCTGGAGAGAAGCATAGAATGGGCTTTCTCGGTGAACATGACATCATCAAATCCAGAGTTGTTCAAGAGATACCTGGTGAGGTCTTGAAACAGCTGGAGGAGGAGGAAGCTGAGATCGATGCTTGGATGTAAGTGGAAAGGACAAAGGCTTCTATGAAGTCCACTGGCAAGAGCAGACCATCTAGTGAGGGCTCTAGTGAGAGGCCTGATTCTGATAGTAGGGTAGGTTCTTCGAGTAGACTAACCCATAAAGGTAAGAGGAGAAGAGGACGGCGCCGTGACATGAGATGGCATGAAAGTTCTCCTAATTTGGAAATTCCTCTTACCATTGATGAGGAGGTTTCAGGGGATGCTGACGAGCCTTCGGAAAAGAGGAGTCGAGGAGAGGAGACTGCTGATGATGGTATGATTCGCCTTTTTCTCTTTCCACTTCTTTTCTTTTATGGAGATTTTTTGATCTGTTGCATTCTTTCTTTCTAGCAGAAGATAGCGATTTGTTGATGCTTGAGGTTCCGCCCAATGAGGCAGTGACGGATCCGTTCGTGGCATCTGAGGAAGAACCAAGGGACTCTAGAGTGGTTCCAAAACCTTCACATGTTATGGTTTCTTCTGCTTTATGCATTTTTCTTTATGCCATCGTTTGTTGACATATTGTTTGTTTTCTTGCTAGCTGACTTGCCAGAAGATTCTGACGACTTTGAACCATCCATGGATGTAACTTTTGATGAAACTCCAGATGAGTTCATGGAGGCAGAGAGTTCTCCGCCAGTCGTCAAAAAAGGTACTTTGTAGTAATAATCTTGATATATTATTTTTGACAAGATCATATTCATACCTTCTCGTCTTTCATTGACAGGTTGTGACATGGCAGGAGAGATCCCATTGTTTTCTTTAGAACCAGAGCAAGGGGTACCAGAGGTTGCTCCAGAAGTTGGGGCTTTTTTCTACCAGTTTTGACACTGCAGAGGTAAGACCTCGTGGTGACATTCCCTCTCCAACGACGAAAGAGCTTTTTTATTTCTCTTCCTCCGTGGCCTGACATGGGCAGTCGACCAATGGAGAGTGGTGAATCTTCATCTGGGCCATCCCTTCAGTTTGTAAAGAAGTTAGTGAAGAGTGTTTTGAGTTCATGAATTGAGATTCTTTCTTTTGGCCATTTAGATGCTAGCTTCGGCATGATCTAGCACGTGAAGGACATTCTTACTGATGGCAAAGAGGTCGGTTTGAACATTACAGGTGTTGATAGTGGGTGGACCTCTTGGATAGGTTTCAAAAAATTTTCACCAACTAGAAGTGATGAACACCTATCCAAAAGCCATCAAAACCCAATCCAGGATGTATGTCCTCATACTCAGCCATCATGATCAACAAACAAACCTATCAAAAGGATAGAAACAGCACTAAACATGCAACCACGAAATTCCACAACATACAAGGAGTAGAACATACCTATGGAGCTTGGTTGTGCTCTAATGGAGAACTTGATTCAACTCTTTGATGAAGAGCTCTTCTAAGATCAGAATCTCCAATGCCCAATCGTCTTCCACGCTATGACCTGCTTCAGATCTCTTTCCTCAAGAGAGATGGTGGGATCTCCAAGAGCAAGACTATCTAGAATCTCTAAGGAAACTAGAAGGGAACTAGAAGAGAGAGAGGGGAGGGAGAAGAATGCAACTTCTTGCAAACTATGGTGATGGGCGTGAATCCCTCCTTGGAATAGGGCATGGACGTGCAAGGGTGCTCCCTCCTCTTCCTTTTACAGCTTTTCAACCTTCCCTCTTAGTGTATTATTAGAAGTCCAACTTTCATTACACTTAGTAACCCTTTACTCTACTATTACCACTATTAGAAGTCTCACTTCAAATAGAAATAGTAGCTTTCCTTTTTGAGTTCAAATAGCATTAGTAAAGATCCAATCTTGGGCTAGCGTGGGGACCACTAGGGATTCCATAGAAAGCTGGCTCCGACTGGGACACCGCGACCCCACATCTCATGTGCAATCCGGGCCCACAGTTAATTGCAAATAACTCCACTATATAAATGCAATTGA
This sequence comes from Persea americana, assembly GCA_029852735.1. Classification (NCBI taxonomy): domain Eukaryota; kingdom Viridiplantae; phylum Streptophyta; class Magnoliopsida; order Laurales; family Lauraceae; genus Persea; species Persea americana. The sequence goes on along the minus strand of CM056818.1, from coordinate 26,116,608 downwards.
ACTTCAGTCTTAGGAATAAATTACATGAAGACCCTAAATTTCCCAATGTCCACAAGTAGGCCCCTCCATCAATATCCATGGATCAATTGGACCTGTCTTCTAAACTTAGATCCATATCTTATTATCCTTGAGCCCCAATTAATTATAGTAATCATTAGTACAATCCAATTAACTCTTAATTGAGATGGGTGTACACTTACCAATGATAAATCCACTAATTGGCACAAGGGGATAATAGAGATAGATTCCATCTTGACCATTATATGTTCCCACAGTCCTACTACCACGTACGCAAGACACCGAGATGTTGACCTACAGTTGGCCTCACTCATTGGTGACTAAAAGTAAATGAATAGATAGAAACTTGAGTTCATAAATGTCTCAGGATTGAGAGCCTATTGCTAGGGAATTATGAGAGCAGACCTTAAAGTAAAGATAGTGTTCAGAAGGTGCTTCTCATGGTCCTTCAATACATCCGATGTGCCAGCACTATGATCCAGAATCTTACATTCTGATGATTGAGACAAATCACACTATCTCATAGTAATCAAAGTACTGCAACCTTGTCAGATGAGATGTCCAGTCTCATCACTGGTTGCGAAGATATTCAAATATAAGATTTGCTATACATGTCTCCCGTATGTGGATCTCATCCATACACATGTATTGCATCTAGTATACTTATGGACTTCGGTTCATCTCATGAACCATCATGTCATTCGTATTGGTTATGTGCATTTAAGTAATAAACATCATTCATCTCATGAAAGGAAAGCATGAATATATTGATAAATAAAGAAATTAATCAATTTATTACATCAATCTTAGTAGATTGAGACCATAAAACTAACAATCTCCCACTTGGGCACAATGCCATTCAGGGTTGCATCTCATGCTCATCGCATTTACATACTGCACAAAGACTTTGGTGGTCAAAGGCTTAGTAAAGTGATCTCCCAGATTGTATGCAGAGTTTATCTTGGTGATTGCAGTATCACCTTTCTACACAATCTCTCTGACCATGTGTATTTCCCCTTTGTATGCGTTTTTGGCTTTGAGTTCCTTGGACTTAGTGATTGCCCTGCTGTTATCACAGTAAACTGTGAGCGGCTGTTTTGCCGAAAATACTACTCCAAGTTCCATAAGGAATCTTTTAAGCCAAACTGATTCCTTAATTGCTACTCAAGCGGTTGTAGCATAAACACATACCCAGTAGTTGATTTTGTTGGAATCCTTATCTGACATTAAGTCAGTATCTGTGTTACCGACTGGAATCAACTGATCACTGCTACAAATCAACGTGTGATTTCTAGTCCTTCTCAAGTACTAGAGAACACATCTTACAGCTGTCCAATTGTTAGGACCTGGGTTAGACTAATATCTACTGACTAGGCACCCAGCGTGACAGATATCCAGTCTAGTACAAAGCATAGCTAACCTACCAATACCTTATCTATGTACGCATCATGGGACAAGCCTATCATCCTATTTTTACGGTCTTAATGGTAATTGATCCCTAGGATGTAGCTGGCTTCTCCCAAGTCCTTTATATCAAAAATCTTAGCCAACTAAACTTTTCATTGTTGACAACATCCCTATAGCACTCCCTAGGAGAAGGATGTCGTCGACAGGAAAACTACCCTACCTCCTGCAGTTTCATGTACACTCATGACTCCTCCAGATTTTGACAAAAATCAAATGACTTGATTGCCTAGTCAAAATGGATGTTCCAAGTTCGAGATGCCTGCTTCAGTATATAAATGGACTTCTGCATCTTGCAAACTCTTTGCTTTTGGTTGTTAGCCATAAAACCGTCGGCTGCATCATATAGATGTCTTCCTCAAGATGGCCGTTGAGAAAAAGCCGTCTTGACATCCATTTGCCAAATCTCGTAAACGAGATGAACCGCAATGGATAAGAGTATCTGGATTGATTTGAGCATGGCTACCGGCAAGAATGTTTCCTCATATTCGATATCTTCTTTCTGAGTATATCCTTTCGCAATAAACCTAACCTTAAAGGTCTCAACTCATCCATCTGGTCCTCTATTTCTCTTGTAGATTCACTTGCACCCAATAGGTCTAATATTGACAAGCAAGTCCACAAGTGTCCAGACCTGATTAAAGTACATAGACTCCATCTCAGCTTTCATAGCATCTTGCCAACTTCCAGAATCTATGTCATTGATTGCTTCATCATAGTTACAGGGATCTTGTTCTAGTTCTTCTGGGATTGCCTCATAAGACTCTCCCAGAAACCGAGAACCTGTCAGGGGTCCTGACAATGCTCCCACTACGACAAGGCACTGGTGTAATTACTGGGTTAGGTATGGGTGAATTTTCTTCAAGTTCAATCATATTTGGATTTGGAATTGATCTCTTTTTGAATTTCTTCCAAGATAACCTTTTCTAAAGATTTCCAGCCAATCATATAATCTTCCTCCATAAAAAACCGCATTGGTGCTGATAAGCACTTTCTTCTCTCTCTGGGATTATAGAATAACCAACCTTTAAATCCTTTGGGATATTCTATAAAAGTGTATACTTCCGACTTCAATTCCAAATTATCCGTCTTAACCTTCAGCACGAGTGCCGGACAACCCTTATGTTAGACTAGGCTTTTGCCCGGACCACAACTCCCGAGGAGTCTTAGGTACAGACTTAAATGGAATGAGGTTTAGTAAAACATATCCCTATAGGTAACCATGAGAAACTCAAACATAGACCTGATCATATCTAAAAAAGTCTAGTTCTTTATTTCTGCTACTCCATTCTGTTGAGGCATACCAGGAGCATACAACTGGGATGAAATCCCATTTTCTGATAAGTATCCCATAAAATCAGCGGAGAGATGTTCTCTTCCTCGATTTCATCGAAGAGTATTTATACTTTTACCTAAATTCTTTTCCGCTTCCGCTCGAAACTCTTTGAACTTTTCATAAGTCTCAGACTTGTGGTGCATAAGGTATATGTATTCATGTCTTGAGTCATCATCGGTGAAAGTGATGAAAAACTCGTATCAATCTCTCACTTTAAATTTATGGGTCCATACATATCAGTGTACACTAATTCCAATAAATCTTTGGCCCTTCCGCCCTTAGATAAAAAGGGTCTTTTGGTCATTATGCCTTCTAGACAGGATTCGCAGACAGGCGTTGGTTCTACCACCAATAAAGGCAAGATACCATCTTTCACTAGCCTGTCAATCCTATTTAGGTTTATATGACCTAGCCTCTGGTGCCAAAGTTTCATTGGATTAGATGAAAGGGACTTCCTCTTTAATGATAATCTATTATTTTCAGTGTCATGTATCTCATACATTGTGGGAGTTAACAAATAAAAGCCATTGATTACCTTGTCAGAATATATATAAATATCGTATCTCTTTAAGACAGTTTCCGTACCAAAAGTAATAGAATAACTTTTATTCATCATACTAGAAACTGAAATCCAAAATCCGTCTTAAAACGGTACATATAATGTATCTGAAAAAATCAACTTAATATCGGAAAATAACGAAGTTACTACTCCCACTATCACTGCATCTGCCTTGGCTTCCAATCCCAGGTTAGCAATGATTGCTCTACCACTAATCCTTCTGGTTACCTGTAACTCCTGCAATGTATTACATATGTGATTAGTTGCACCGGAGTCTACACACCAGGATTCTGAAGTACCAGTTGCAAAACCAACTTCAGAAATAAGTGACTCAATCATACCTTAGGTCCTTTTCTTAGACAGAAGATCTAGACAATTCATTTTCCAATGTCCTGTCATACCACAGTAGAAACACTTTCCCTTTACTCTCGTACCCTTAGCCTTGGCCATACCACAAGTAGAACCACTCTCCACCTTAGGACCCTTGATGACTGATTTCCTTTTGCTATCTCGGTCTTTGCCTTTCGGCTTGGTCCTAGCAAATGACTTTTCTGTCATGAGGGGATTTTGCTCTTTCTTCATGATTTCCTCAGTCACTATCAGTTGGCGGGACAACTCAGCTATAGGCATTTCCAATTTATTATAATTGATATCGAAATGATTGAAAGAATCCGATAGTGACTGAAGGATCATGTCGATCTGCGATTCTGTATCAATCTTAGCACCCAGTTCATCTAACTCATTCAATGCTAAACTCATTTTCAACAAATGTTTTTGTACTGGGGTTCCCTCAGCCATCTTAGTGTTTATCAGCACCTTCGTAACAGCTTGCCTAGCAGGTCTAACCTGGTCCGCAAACATCTCCTTTAAGTTCGATATAATATCGTATGCTGACTTATAGGGTTGATGTTGGTGTTGTAAAACACTAGACATGGATGCCTGTATAAAACATCCGGCCATCTCATTATCTTTGGTCCACTTGGTATAAAGGTCCTTCTCAAACTGTGGTGCATCAAGCTCAGGCTCAGGAAGGGAGGGTGTGGTAATGACATATTTGCATCCTAAAACTGTCAGGACAATGTCCAGGGTCTTTTTCCAGTCTATAAAGTTGGATTCCATCAACTTATTCCGGTTGAGGATGGTCGTAAGTGGATTGAAAGTATTTGAATTCATGCTGAATTAACTGTAGCACATAACCATTCATTTAATTAAAGAATATTAATGACATTAGGGTTTATTATTTTACCAAATTTATGTGGGAATCCTCATAACCACTAAATTCAAAATACATCGGAATTCCAATCCCTGGGATATGCCTCCTTGGGGAGTGCGAATACCACCTAGATTGGTGCGGATCAAAGTAAGTCAAAATTATAATTAAGACTAATTATCCATGATCCCCTATCATTCATTATTATCTAGGTATCTCATACCAAGTAATGTATGACTCTCGATTTGCTTTGGTTTCTAAAATACATGAGGTAAATCATTGGGGATACTACATCATTATTTTAGTTAAGTGTGACCCACCAAGTAACATTGAATGACAACCGTTGTGGGTAGCCCCTCCTTTGGGAGTGAGCCCTCACCCCGTCTCACCAACACTATCCTTTTGGGAGATCCATATCTAGTAACCAGACAAATAAAAGCCCTCCGTGTGGAACGACCATTCTCAAGATGGCGCGAGGCTAATACTTTCCTTACAATGGACCTATTGTGGAAAACCATGGGGATATGAGATTTAAATGCCCCGCTCCCACTTAATATTTTAGAATTGAGGATTTTCCTTTTAAGGTATTAAGGCCCACATATATAAATATGAACATCAAATCATCTCATGATGTGATCAAAGATTGGTTCCAACTCAAGTTATTTTAAAGAAAGTCCAGTTTCTTAAATTAGTGTTACCAATGTATCCATCTCATGGGTCATCAACACTAATTAGAACTCTTTCCAAAAATTAATTTGATTTGACCAATTTTAGTAACTTGCTATGTTTGGATCAGATTTGGAAACATTCTAAATCAAGCATTCATCCATAAATAGAAAATGCTAAAAATAGTAACTAGTCCTCTCCTCCACATGGCCCAAGCGGAATAGACTTCTTGGACTTCTAGACTTTCGAAAACTTTGGGATTCCACAAACTCTTTGGGCATCTCCAAAACGCCTTTTGGTAATCTTCAAACTCTTTGATTAGGAGTCCAACTTCACTTTCCTTCTTCGTCTCGGACATCGCCGGAATTTATAAATTTAGAAAATTACATAAATTCCTATGTCTCAACAATGAGACTTACATGGTAATCTAAACATGGAAATAAAAGGGCTATAGAGAAACCACCATGCCTTGCCCTTTCACGGGAAACCAAGGAAACCATGATGCCCTTTACACTTAGCCTTAAATAAACCAACAACCATATTAAGAAAGTAAAAGACTTGTGGGCCATATGGAGAGGATAAGATCACCTGCAAATTAGTATCTCATACAACCAAGAAACTCACAAAACCGGGTTACCAAACAATAATGGAAAAACAAGATGCCAAAAGTTGTCATCCTTTTGAAATTATGCACTCCGCAAAGGGGGTCCAGGGGTGTCCCCTGGCAAGGTTCGAGCTGAAAGCTGCCCAGTTCTGTGTCAGTGTACCCAGTCGACCGGGCAGAAGGCTTGGTCGACCGCGTCTACAGTCACCCGGTCGACCGGGCATGGGGCCGGTCGACCGGACCGACGAACACCTGCAACTTTGGGTTTTCTGTTTCGTGTCCAAACGACTCCAAAACACTTTTGAAGTCTCCCAATGGCCTCCTACCATCCTTCTATTATTATTAAACCATTTTGTGACTATCCAAACATGGATTCACCATTAAACAAAGCAAAACCATAAAAACCGATCCATACATAGCCTTCCTCTATCTTCTTCGCATCTCATGCAAAGAATAGAGCAAGCTTGTTATACTATCATGATCAGAGATGAGGTATGGCTCTAATACCAATTGTTGGATGTGGGTGGACCTCTTGGATAGGTTTCAAAATCTTTTCACCAACTAGAAGTGATGAACACCTATCCAAAAGCCATCAAAACCCAATCCAGGATGTATGTCCTCAAACTCAGCCATCATGATCAGCAAACAAACCTATTAAAAGGATAGAAACAACACTAAACATGCAACCACGAAATTCTACAACATACAAGGAGTAGAAAATACCTATGGAGCTTGGTTGTGCTCTAATGGAGAACTTGATTCAATTCTTTGATGGAGAGCTCTTCTAAGATCAAAATCTCCAATGCCCAATCGTCTTCCACGCTATGACCCGCTTCAGATCTCTTTCCAGAAGAGAGATGGTGGAATCTCAAAGAGAAAGACTATCTAAAATGTCCAAGGAAACTAGAAGGTAACTAGAAGAGAGAGAGGGCAAGGAGAAGAAGTGCAACTCTTGCACAAGGGGATGATGTGCGTGAATCCCTAGGAGGAATTGTGCATGGACGTCCAAGGGTGCTCCATTCTCTTCCTTTTGTAGCTTTTCAACCTTCTCTCTTAGTGTATAATTAGAAGTCTAACTTTCATTACACTTAGTAACCCTTTGCTCTACTATTACCACTATTAGAAGTCTCACTTCAAATAGAAATAGTAGCTTTCCCTTTTGAGTTCAAATAGAATTAGTAAAGATCCAATCTTGGGCTAGCGTGGGGACCACTAGGGATTCATAGAAAGCTGGCTCCAACTGGGACACTGCGTCCCCACATCTCATGTACAACCGGGCCCACTGTTAATTGCAAATAACTCCACTTCATTCGTATTGGTTATCTGCAGTTAAATTGTCGCGACCCCGAACCGGGGCCCGGGACCGCGACGGGGGTGGTGTGGATGATGAACCACCCCTTTGCAATAATGATTGTACATTTCTTAATTTCCCACAGGTTTCCGCGGTGAGGATTCCTCATACACTCATAGAACGTTTATATTGGTGCGGAAGCGTGTAGCAAATCCAACTCTTAATCCATTCACAACAATTCGAACTGTTAATACACAGGTATGGCATGATGTCAGAGTGAGCAATGATCTCATTAGCATTCCCAAAATATTAAGTTAAAGTTTAAACAAAAGAACAAGTTAATTAACATTCCCCAAAAATAACTGCCAACAAAGGCCAGTACAACCAAAGACAAAAATCAATAACATCCCAAAATGTTCGCAGCTCAAAGCTCAACCCAATGTCTACATGACATCGTCAGCTTGCCACTCCACTAAACGTTACGGTTCAACAACCGCCTCCTCTGACTCCTCCTCAAAGGCAACAACGGGAGCTGGACCTGAGTACCACAAAAATGGGTCAGACACGACGGTCTGGCAGGTGGGTGAATAGATAATAACACAAAAGAAATCAAAGCATATCATAGTTATAACGAAAACTATCACAAAACAGGATGCATAGTTCATTTAAAGTAAAGATGCAGTACAAATCATGCGGGGTATTCAAGGTACAGGAACTGACTAGGTGGCAACCACACTAAAGCTACATCCTCTCTATCACTAAAGTGATGAGAGCACATTGAGTGCATTGGGCTCGAGCACACGAAGTGACGAGGACCAATATTATATACATATACATATACATATAGCTAGGCAGGACCACGGCCGCGGAACCGGGTAACGGGACAGTACGAGATCCAAGTTGCAACTGGCGGGAGCACAGGGGGAGACCCAAGTCAGTTGATCAGACTGACAAGGATGCCCAAGCTTAGTGGTGCCGACTCTTAGGTTACATGATAAATCAAAACATATACAAAACTGTATCAATATAAAACATACGGGCAAACGGGGCATTGTGCTCGTAGGCACACATGTCATATTATTATCCATACATGCATAAACGGGGCTGGGGAAACATATCGGTGCATAAATCGGGATCTGAGACAAAACCATTAAGATCGGGTAATTACATATATAATTTGAGTAAAGCAAAGCAATAATTTCTTATATCATTAGGGACTAAATATTGAGGCTTCCATATTCAAGCAACATGTATAAGGATCTTGTATGTCCATATTACCCTAATATGGTACTCAAATGATAGAGGACATGCTAAGTTTCCTTATGCGCGTTGATGAATCTAAAAGTCCCAATACCTTTTCCGAAATGGTGTTTCTATCTATGTCAATCTCCTTATGTCATCCCCTGGGTCTTTCCAAGGTGGTAGGGCATCAGAACAACCCATCCAAACCTTTAAATACCATAACTGAAACCAATGGAAAAGACTCAGGAATTCTGGGTAAAACTCGGTCACCTGTCGGTCAGATGGCGGTCAGCCGCCGAGGTGATCGGCGGTTAGCCGCTGGCTGACCGCGGGGCTGACCGCGGTTCCCCTGCTAAAAGGTAGCATTCTGTGTTTCTGACCGCGCATCACGGCTACCTGGCGGTCACTGGGTTCTGCTCAGCGGTTAGCCGCGAGCTGACCGCGCGGCTGACCGCGGTTCGCCTGTCAAAATGCAGCATTCTGTGTTTCTAACCGCATCTGGGTCGGCTAGCCGCCGGTCACCTGTCGGCTAGCCGCCGAGGTGACCGCCCGCTGACCGCCCAGCTGCGGGGACTACTCCTCAGGTGCAGATTTCAGTCCTTTCTTTCCCAAACTAATTCACTTCTACTCCAACCCTTTCCTAGAATGAAATGGGACCATTCCTTCCATTTAACATTTATTCCTTTCCACCAACTACCATTCCACCAATGCATTTAATTCTTCTACCAATACACTTCTCATTCAATGCATGTACCATAACATTTAAGAAGCTTATAATAACCAAAATACACTTTGATGATGAATGCATATATTCACATAAAACTAACTAAGAGGTAAACCATGCAATAAATACCTTTCCAAAAGCCTTATGCAACATCATGAACCAAGTGAAATAGGAATAGTAAAAATTCACATTTTTAACAAAATAAGAACTCAATCAAATCGAATCCATTCATCCACTTGCCTTGGTCTCCAAAGTATGCTAATCAATCTCTAATCCTTCAATCAAGCTCAAAATCTACAATCTACACAAAATCCCCAAAAATACATTCATTACAAGCCCTAAAATGGCAAAACTATGAAATAGAAAGGGATAACTTCCAATAATGGAAATGAAGCATCTCCAAGACTAGAAGAATCCAAATCTAAGAGATGAGAAGAAGAGCTTACATGGAAGTTCTCCAAATACACAAGGCTTGCTCAAAGAGGGTTCTTGAATGGTGGTTTCTCTCTAAAAATGGTACCAAGAAGGAGCTCTCATGGAGGGGAAGAAGATTGTAGCATCCATTTAGCCTATAGCAAGAGATTGGGAGAGGTTGAGAGATGGGGAAGCAAGAAGCAAGAAGACTTGGAGAAAACCTAGGCTGGGCTGGGATTCCTCTTTTCCTCAAGAAGTTGCAAGAAGAGGAAGAAGAAGAAGACCTCTCCTTATATAGCTAAGGCAATGGGTCCCACAACTTAAAAGTCCAAAATGGGCTAGAACCTCGATCTACGGGCTTCGGATGGATTCGACGAAGAAGGAAGAATTGATCGTCGAAATTTCTACTTTCCAAAAAGTATATATTTTACGAGTTTCGGAAATATCGAAAATGGTGTCCAGATTGTGTAAAAAGACTGTTTTACCCCTATCAATGGCAAAGTGGGGTTTAGAGGTCTCGAATGGGAACGGAGCCAATACGAAAGTTGTAGGGAATCATAAAATACATTCAACGGAGCAATTTACCGATTTCCAGAATTATAACTAAATCCCCAAACTAATCAAGACACAAGAAAAGGAACCCCCAAAGGGCCCCACTAGATCCAAAAGAGTTCCCAAAATTATTCAAAGCTATAAAAAGCTATTCTAATCCAGATTTAACCAATTTCCACTAATCTCACTTATAACTAAAACACGTCTTAATTAACACTAAGCGGAAACTCTCGGGGCGGGGTCTTACATCCTCCACCCCTTAGGGCATTTGGTCCACCAAATGAAATAAAATAACTAACCTCGGGTAGTAGATGCGGATACTTCTTCTGAACTTGATCCCGTAATTCCCACGTTGCCTCTTCAGGTCCGTGATTTTCCCAGAGCACTTTCACCCATTGTATAGTCCTTGTCCTCAGTTCTTGTTCCTTCGTATCGATGATCTAAATAGGCTTCTCGACATAAGTGGCATCTTCTCTGATCTCTAAGGGTTCATGACGGAGTACATGTGACGGATCGGGGACGTACTTTTTCAACATAGACACATGGAACACATTGTGTACGCCGGAAAGCTCGGGTGGTAAGGCTAATCTGTAAGCCACATCACCAATCTTGCTCACAATATCATAGGGTCCAATGTATCTCCGAGATAATTTGCCTTTCTGACCGAATCTCAGAGTTCCTCTAGTAGGTGACACCTTCAAGAAAACCTTATCTCCTTCCTTAAAATGTAAGTCCCTTCGATGAGAGTCTGCATAACTCTTCTGTCTACTCCGGGCTACTTTCAGACGTTCTTGGATCAACTTGACTTTGTCACTGGTTTCACTCACCATAGTCGGTCCATGAAAACTGCGAACGCCTACTTCTTCCCAACAAACTGGAGTTCTACACCTCCTACCATACAATGCCTCAAAAGGCGCCATCCCAATGCTCGAATGATAACTGTTGTTGTAGGCAAATTCGCAAAGCGGTAGGGTCTCATCCCATTGAGTCTTGAAATCTAGCACACACGCTCGAAGCATATCTTCAAGGGTCTGAATTGTTCTTTCCGACTGACCATCTGTTTGTGGGTGATACGCTGTGCTGAACTGAAGCTTCGTTCCCATAGACTCATGTAAAGTCTTCTAAAACCTCGAGACGAATCTGCTATCTCTATCTGAAGTAATGGAGACTGGCTGCCCATGACGGCTGACAATCTTGTTGACAAATAACTCCGCGAGAGGTAACATATGCATTTTCTCTCCGGTCTTCATAGGAATAAAATGAGCTGATTTGGTGAGACGGTCCACAATTACCCAAATGGAGTTGTTCCCTTTTCTGGTCCTTGGCAATCCTGAGATGAAACCCATGGTGATATGTTCCCACTTCCATTCTGGGATCTCTAGTGGCTGCAATAACCCTGGAGGTCTCTGATGCTCTGCCTTCACCAACTGACACGTCATACATCGGGAAACGAAAGCTGCTATTTCCCTCTTCATGTTGTTCCACCAAAATCTGCCTTTCAGGTTCTGATACATCTTCGTGCTACCCGGATGCATAGAGTATTTCGTGCTGTGCGCCTCTGTCATAATGTCATTCTTCAAATCTTCAATGTTGGGCACGCATAGACGATCACGATAGAATAAGACTCCATCCACAATACGGAAATCAGGACGTTCTGCTATGTGCTCTGAAATCTTGGCCAACTCTGGATCTTGCAATTGGTCTTCCTTGATCTTCCGAATGAACGAGGGTTCAGACACTGACATGTTGGCTAACATCACTCCCTCTCTTAGGGGTTGAAAATTTACCCCCAACTCTTCAAATTGTTGAAAGAAGCACGTAACTCTTAGGCTTGCCACACTGGCTGACTTCCTACTCAAGGCATCGGCTACTACATTTGCCTTTCCCGGGTGGTATTTGATCGGAAAATCATAATCTTTGATGTATTCCATCCATCTTCTTTGTCTCATATTCAATTCTTTCTGAGAGAACAAATATTGTAGGCTGCGGTGATCGGAGTGGACTTCGAATTTCTCTCCGTAGAGGTAATGTCTCCACATCTTTAGTGCAAAAACGACCGCTGCTAATTCCAGGTCATGCGTTGCATAGTTCTTTTCGTGGTCCTTCAACTGACGGGATCCATAAGCGACGACTTTTCTATCTTGCATCAACACACAACCGAGTCCTATATTCGACGCATCTGTAAAAATGGTGTAACTGCCGCTCCCGGATGGTAAAGTGAGGACGGGTGCTGATGTTAATCTCTTTTTCAACTCTTGGAAGCTGGCCTCGCATTGGTCTGTCCACACATAAGGTGCATTCTTCTTAGTCAACTTTGTCAATGAAGCTGCAATCGACGAAAATCCTTGCACAGATCTTCGATAGTAACCCGCCAATCCAAGAAAACTCCTGATTTCTGACGCGTTCTTCGGTCTTTCCCACTTCACAACTGCATCTATCTTGGCTGGGTCCACTGATAATCCTTCTTTGGAAATGATATGACCTAAAAATGTGACTTCCTCAAGCCAAAAATCGCACTTAGCGAGCTTCGCATACAATTGATTGTCTCTTAGGAGTTGCAATGCTATCCTCAAATGCTCTTCATGTTCTTCTTTAGACTTAGAGTACACCAAAATGTCATCAATAAATACCACTGTGAATTGGTCTAAGTACTCAGCGAATATTTTGTTCATCAAAGCCATGAATACTGCTGGTGCATTCGTCAGTCCAAACGGCATCACTAGAAACTCATAGTGTCCATATCTCGTCCGGAACGCCGTCTTCGATACATCTGAATCTCTAACTCTCAGCTGATGATAACCGGACCTTAGATCGATCTTCGAAAAGTAAGCAGCACCTTGCAATTGGTCAAACAATTCATCTATCCTTGGCAATGGATACTTGTTCTTGATGGTAGCTTGGTTCAATTTCCGGTAATCAATACACATTCTCATGGAACCGTCTTTCTTCTTGACGAATAAAACTGGGGCTCCCCAAGGTGAGACGCTCGGTCTAATAAAACCTTTGTCCAACAATTCTTGCAACTGAATCTTCAACTCTCCTAATTCAGCTGGAGCCATTCTGTATGGTGCGATAGATATCGGAGCGGTCCCTGGTAACAATTCGATGGTGAAGTCAATCTCCCTAACAGGTGGTAAACCTGGGATTTCTTCTGGAAAAATGTCTGGGAATTCGCAAATAATTGGAATCTCCTCCACCCCTTGGGACCGTTTATCCTCCGTGATAAACGCTAAGTAGCATTCACATCCACTTCTCACTAGTCTATCAGCCTTCAATGCTGAGACGAATCTTGGACAAGAATTCTTCTTTTCCCCATGGAACAAAACGCCTGCTGGGGTTTCCTTTAATTTGAACGTGAGGGTCTTGTGGAAACAGTCCATCGTAGCATGGTATCCTGCTAACCAATCCATTCCTAGAATGACATCAAAATCAAACATCTCCAAGAAAATGAAATTCGTCGGTAACACCACATCTCCTATCTTAATAGCACATCTAGGATAGAACTTCCTACACAGAACTTGTTTGCCTACGGGGGTGGACACCGTCAATACATACTCAAGTTCTCTAACAGGCATATCGATCAACTTAGAAAATTTTGGAGACAAGAAGGAGTGCGTAGAGCCAGGGTCAAACAAAATCTTAGCTTCAAATCCACAAACTAGGAGTGTACCTTCCACCACGTTATCTGCTGCCTCTGCATCAGCTTGGTTAATTGCATACACTTGTCCTCGCTGTTGAGGCCTGTTCTGAGCCTGCTGTTGCCTTCCTTGCTGTGCATTCCTATGCTGCTGAGGAGGACGCTGATTCTGATTCTGTCCTTGCTGACGCGCTTGATGCTGCTGTGGAGGTCTATATTGTTGTTGTGGAGCCTGCTGCTGGAGTGGCCTTGGCTGGTTCTGTACGGCTAGTGCGTTCTGAGGTGGTGCCTGGCGCTGAGTTCCTTATTGTTGCTGGTTCTGTCTGTTGTTACCTTGTCCAACTGGTCTTGGGCAGTCTTTGAGCTGGTGTGCCATGGATCCACATCTGAAACATGCTCCCGTAATCGTACGGCATTGAGCACTCTCGTGGTTCTTACCACAATGAACACAAACTAGAGCATTCTGCACGTTTTGTTCATGACTCGGTCGCTTGGTCTGATGATTCCTTGGTGGGTGATTCTGTTGGTGAGCTGGTGCCTTTCCTTGGATCTTGAGGATCTTGTTGTTCAGGTTCTCGAATTTGTAGGCCCTTCTCACAGCCTCTTCAAAGGTGATAGGTGGTACAACGCCCATGGCATCCCTTTCAATGATCGGGTTAAGTCCTTCAAGGAACCGCGTTACCTTCTTCTCCACAGTGTCAATTAACTCGGGGGCATATCGAGACAACCTCTCAAACTTCGTGAGGTACTCTTGCACAGTTGTGTTACCTTGTACGAGCTGCTGGAATTCAATGGCCTTCTGTCTCTTGACATGTGTCGGTACATATTTGTCACTGAATTGTCTCTTGAAACTTGCCCAAGCCTCTGCGTCTGCTATGGTCCTATACTCAGCCTTGATTGTCTTCCACCATATGTCCGCTAGGCCGGTGAACATGGAAGCGGTGAGCTGCACTTGCTGTCTACCGGTACATCTGAATATCTCGAAGATGTTCTCTGTCTGTTCCAACCAGTCGTCTGCAGCTAGTGGGTCCTCATGCCCAGTGAACTCCTTGGGACCCCTCTTCCTAAACTTTTCATACAGCGCATTGGGATCATGTTCCCTATTGTTGATGACGATCTGAGTGCCTGGAGGTTGTGCTGGTGCCGGTTCAGGTCTCCTTTCTAGCACTTCTAACAATTGCCTTTGCATCATAGCCATCTCCCTAGCATGTTCTTCATCCTTCCTGGCCATTTGCTCTTGCAATCTGGCTTGGTTTTCATTGGCTTGACGTTGCTGGTCAAGCATGGCTTGCATCATCTGTTGGAATTGATTCTGCATGTTTGGATCCGGAATACCGTTTCCTAGTGGCCCGGTGTGTTCACTATTGCTTGCGGTGGGATTGTCGGTTACGGGTCTTTTTCGAGGTGGCATACCACTGTAAAACAAATTGTTAGCGCATAAAGTCATATAAGGGTCACACGTTGCTCACACGAGTCTAACTAACGAAAAGTCTAACAAGAAGTCTAACGGATCCTCGCCACGTCCTTAGGATTTCTAGTTTCTTTTAATTGCCTGAAACACGTCTCGCTCTGATACCAGCCTGTCGCGACCCCGAACCGGGGCCCGGGACCGCGACGGGGGTGGTGTGGATGATGAACCACCCCTTTGCAATAATGATTGTACATTTCTTAATTTCCCACAGGTTTCCGCGGTGAGGATTCCTCATACACTCATAGAACGTTTATATTGGTGCGGAAGCGTGTAGCAAATCCAACTCTTAATCCATTCACAACAATTCGAACTGTTAATACACAGGTATGGCATGATGTCAGAGTGAGCAATGATCTCATTAGCATTCCCAAAATATTAAGTTAAAGTTTAAACAAAAGAACAAGTTAATTAACATTCCCCAAAAATAACTGCCAACAAAGGCCAGTACAACCAAAGACAAAAATCAATAACATCCCAAAATGTTCGCAGCTCAAAGCTCAACCCAATGTCTACATGACATCGTCAGCTTGCCACTCCACTAAACGTTACGGTTCAACAACCGCCTCCTCTGACTCCTCCTCAAAGGCAACAACGGGAGCTGGACCTGAGTACCACAAAAATGGGTCAGACACGACGGTCTGGCAGGTGGGTGAATAGATAATAACACAAAAGAAATCAAAGCATATCATAGTTATAACGAAAACTATCACAAAACAGGATGCATAGTTCATTTAAAGTAAAGATGCAGTACAAATCATGCGGGGTATTCAAGGTACAGGAACTGACTAGGTGGCAACCACACTAAAGCTACATCCTCTCTATCACTAAAGTGATGAGAGCACATTGAGTGCATTGGGCTCGAGCACACGAAGTGACGAGGACCAATATTATATACATATACATATACATATAGCTAGGCAGGACCACGGCCGCGGAACCGGGTAACGGGACAGTACGAGATCCAAGTTGCAACTGGCGGGAGCACAGGGGGAGACCCAAGTCAGTTGATCAGACTGACAAGGATGCCCAAGCTTAGTGGTGCCGACTCTTAGGTTACATGATAAATCAAAACATATACAAAACTGTATCAATATAAAACATACGGGCAAACGGGGCATTGTGCTCGTAGGCACACATGTCATATTATTATCCATACATGCATAAACGGGGCTGGGGAAACATATCGGTGCATAAATCGGGATCTGAGACAAAACCATTAAGATCGGGTAATTACATATATAATTTGAGTAAAGCAAAGCAATAATTTCTTATATCATTAGGGACTAAATATTGAGGCTTCCATATTCAAGCAACATGTATAAGGATCTTGTATGTCCATATTACCCTAATATGGTACTCAAATGATAGAGGACATGCTAAGTTTCCTTATGCGCGTTGATGAATCTAAAAGTCCCAATACCTTTTCCGAAATGGTGTTTCTATCTATGTCAATCTCCTTATGTCATCCCCTGGGTCTTTCCAAGGTGGTAGGGCATCAGAACAACCCATCCAAACCTTTAAATACCATAACTGAAACCAATG
This sequence comes from Persea americana, assembly GCA_029852735.1. NCBI lineage: Eukaryota > Viridiplantae > Streptophyta > Magnoliopsida > Laurales > Lauraceae > Persea > Persea americana. Next base: position 26,099,878 of record CM056818.1, on the reverse strand, counting down.
GAAAAGACTCAGGAATTCTGGGTAAAACTCGGTCACCTGTCGGTCAGATGGCGGTCAGCCGCCGAGGTGATCGGCGGTTAGCCGCTGGCTGACCGCGGGGCTGACCGCGGTTCCCCTGCTAAAAGGTAGCATTCTGTGTTTCTGACCGCGCATCACGGCTACCTGGCGGTCACTGGGTTCTGCTCAGCGGTTAGCCGCGAGCTGACCGCGCGGCTGACCGCGGTTCGCCTGTCAAAATGCAGCATTCTGTGTTTCTAACCGCATCTGGGTCGGCTAGCCGCCGGTCACCTGTCGGCTAGCCGCCGAGGTGACCGCCCGCTGACCGCCCAGCTGCGGGGACTACTCCTCAGGTGCAGATTTCAGTCCTTTCTTTCCCAAACTAATTCACTTCTACTCCAACCCTTTCCTAGAATGAAATGGGACCATTCCTTCCATTTAACATTTATTCCTTTCCACCAACTACCATTCCACCAATGCATTTAATTCTTCTACCAATACACTTCTCATTCAATGCATGTACCATAACATTTAAGAAGCTTATAATAACCAAAATACACTTTGATGATGAATGCATATATTCACATAAAACTAACTAAGAGGTAAACCATGCAATAAATACCTTTCCAAAAGCCTTATGCAACATCATGAACCAAGTGAAATAGGAATAGTAAAAATTCACATTTTTAACAAAATAAGAACTCAATCAAATCGAATCCATTCATCCACTTGCCTTGGTCTCCAAAGTATGCTAATCAATCTCTAATCCTTCAATCAAGCTCAAAATCTACAATCTACACAAAATCCCCAAAAATACATTCATTACAAGCCCTAAAATGGCAAAACTATGAAATAGAAAGGGATAACTTCCAATAATGGAAATGAAGCATCTCCAAGACTAGAAGAATCCAAATCTAAGAGATGAGAAGAAGAGTTTACATGGAAGTTCTCCAAATACACAAGGCTTGCTCAAAGAGGGTTCTTGAATGGTGGTTTCTCTCTAAAAATGGTACCAAGAAGGAGCTCTCATGGAGGGGAAGAAGATTGTAGCATCCATTTAGCCTATAGCAAGAGATTGGGAGAGGTTGAGAGATGGGGAAGCAAGAAGCAAGAAGAATTGGAGAAAACCTAGGCTGGGCTGGGATTCCTCTTTTCCTCAAGAAGTTGCAAGAAGAGGAAGAAGAAGAAGACCTCTCCTTATATAGCTAAGGCAATGGGTCCCACAACTTAAAAGTCCAAAATGGGCTAGAACCTCGATCTACGGGCTTCGGATGGATTCGACGAAGAAGGAAGAATTGATCGTCGAAATTTCTACTTTCCAAAAAGTATATATTTTACGAGTTTCGGAAATATCGAAAATGGTGTCCAGATTTTGTGTAAAAAGACTGTTTTACCCCTATCAATGGCAAAGTGGGGTTTAGAGGTCTCGAATGGGAACGGAGCCAATACGAAAGTTGTAGGGAATCATAAAATACATTCAACGGAGCAATTTACCAGTTTCCAGAATTATAACTAAATCCCTAAACTAATCAAGACACAAGAAAAGGAACCCCCAAAGGGCCCCACTAGATCCAAAAGAGTTCCCAAAATTATTCAAAGCTATAAAAAGCTATTCTAATCCAGATTTAACCAATTTCCACTAATCTCACTTATAACTAAAACACGTCTTAATTAACACTAAGCGGAAACTCTCTGGGCGGGGTCTTACATAAATAATAAACACCATTCATCTCATGAAATGATAACATGAATATATTCATAAATAAAGAAATTAATCAATTTATTACATCAATCTTAATGGATTGAGACCATAAAACTAACAACTACCACGTACCCAAGACACCGAGATATTGACCTATAGTTGGCCTCACTCATTGGTGACTCAAAGTAAATGAATAGATAGAAACTTGAGTTCATAAATGTCTCCAGATTGAGAGCCTATTGCTAGGGAATTATGAGAGCAGACCTTAAAGTAAAGACAGTGTTCATAAGGTGCTTCTCATGGTCCTTCAATACATCCAATGTACCAGCACTATGATCCAAAATCTTACATTCTAATGATCGAGACAAATCACACTATCTCATAGTAATTAAAGTACTGCAAGCTTGTCAGATGAGATGTCCAGTCTCATCACTGGTTGTGAACATATTCAAGTATAAGATTTGCTATACATGTCTCCCGTATGTGGATCTCATCCATACACATGTATTGCATCTAGTATACTAATGGACTCTGGTTCATCTCATGAACCATCATGTCATTCGTATTGGTTATGTGCATTTAAGTAATAAACACCATTCTTCTCATGAAAGGAATGCATGAATATATTGATAAATAAAGATATTAATCAATTATTACATCAATCTTAATGGATTGAGACCATAATACTAACAGCAGGTGCCAAGGCCTTTGTTGATGAAGTCATCGCACTGGGCACCAAATGGACTGAAACCAAGAGCTTTCCAAATGGTGACTTCTTTAGTGTGATGTTTTTTAAGCCTTCCAGCAAAGTCAAATTTGAATTGGATGAGATCTTGTGGACTCGGAAGTAGTTCGTTCGGGAGAGGAACGTCACCGAGTTGGCCATCATTGAGCTAACACAGGGCCTGCACTGTCTTGACAAGGAAGTCATCGAGGTCAGATAGCGTCTTGAGCTTTTGGAAGAACAAGCTGTTGCGAAGTCAACTGTCATTATGGAAGCTCGCGCTAGATAGGGAACTCTGATTCGCCAGGTTGAAGAAACCGACAGCAATCTTTAGAGGAAAACTTAGGAATATGAGCAATGACAAATTCTCTGGGAAGAGCTTCCTCGTGCTGAAGATGGGCTGCGGCATTCTGCTACATTTTATGGTAAGATTTTGAAGGAGCGTGGCTTGGAAGCTTTGGAGGCTATGGCTAAGAGTCTGCTTGAGGAGTTGAATCTTTGGTTGAAGACCATGTCAGACTGAGCTCCTGATTTGTAACAAATTCTTTTCTTCTTTTCTTTGGTACCCCCATGTATAAAAATTTTTGGTACCTCTTTTTTTTTTTTTTTTGTATTCCTTTGTTTCACTTAAATTCTTTTATTGAAAATAAGCAAAAGTTGAATGGGAATGTTTGTTTAAAAATTTAATCAAAAGGTTGTCATTTTGTGAAAATCTTTTGTCAAAGGGTTGTTTTCTGCATGAAAGCTAGATTTTGTGGCGAAAAGCCTGGTTTTTTAATGCCTGATGGCCGAATTTTGAGATGGCATAGAAGCCAGATTTTGAGATGGTATGAAAGCTAAATTTTATGGCGTGAAAGCAAAATCTGGGTTTATGGCATGAAAGCCAAAATTTTGTGGCATGGAAGCCGGTTCTGATTTTTGGCGTGAAAGCCGATTTGTTTTTTTTTTTTTGTTTTGTGGCATAAGAGCCAAATTTCTATGGCATGAAAGCTGGTTTTGTGGCATGGGAGCCAAAATTTTGTTTGTGGCATGAGAGCCGAATTTTATTTTCGGCATGAAAGCCAGGTTTCGTTTTGTTGGCATGAAAGCCGAGTTTTTTTAAAACCAAAATTTATTTTGTTGGCATGGAAGCGAGATTTTTTATTTTTGGCGTAAAAGCCGGGTTTTTGGTCTTAAAAAATGCAAGTATCGACTAAGAGTCTCCTCCCTGCTGAATGGCATTAAAAGTATTGATGGAATGTTGCCTCCTTGCTCATTTGGCTGTGAGTATCGATGGAATGTCGCCTCCTCGCGGATTTGGGTGCAAATATCGATTGAACGTCGCCTCCTTGATTTTTCAAAAACTTTTTTTTGTAGGTATTAACTGAATGTTGCTTCCCCGTGATTTTTGAAATTTGGGTTGTCGATATAAACTGGAATTTTGTATCTCCACGATTTTTGAAACCTGAGGATTTTTCGAACCTTCGTGTTCTTCTTTTGAAATTTGAGCTGTGGATATCATCTAAAACGTTGCGTCTCTACGAGTTTTTTTGAAATTTTGCAAGTATCGACAATGTGTCGCTTCCTTATGGTTTTGAGTTTTTGGAAGTATCGAATGGGGTTCGCATCCTTCCAATTTTTGGGTTTTGCGAGTATCGACTGAGTGTCGCTTCCCCATGGATTTTTTAAAAACCATTTTTGTTTAAAGATGCAAGGGTCGTAAATTTTGACTCAAAACCATTTTTGGTGGTAAAAGCTAGAGCGGACTAGGGTGGAAATCCCTAGGTCCTAATTTTTGTTTCAAACCATGAATTTTGGGTTCAAGGATAAAAAATTTTAGTCAAGTCAGGGAAGAGGCTACTAAACTTGGGTTTTGGATTTGATTTTTTTTGAACAATGAAACAATGAAGGTAAGTATTGTTTTGTGTTTTTAGAAATTTCAACGTAAGGATAAAAATCCTAAAAGAAATGGCTTTGATGAGCAGGTACCTAGGAATAGGCTTTGGCCATATTGGCATTGCTCTGACCTAGTGGAGGAAGTCTTCAAGGGTAGTACCGCTTTAAGAACTTGCCATTGATGGGCAGCATACATCTGTCACCCTCCATGTTTAGAAGAGCGTATGCACCGCTGGAGAAGACTTTGTCGATGACGTAGGGTGCCTCCCATCTTGTTTCGAATTTGCCTTCAGATTTGTTGGCGAAGACCATGGGTCTTTTTACTTCCAAAACCAAGTCACCCTTTCTGTGGGTGCATTGCCTGACCTTCTTGTTGAAAGATCATGTCATGCATGCTTGGTAAAGCTTAATGCTTTGTAGAGCTTCGAGCCGTCTTTCATCGAGATTATCCAGTTCTTAGAGTCTCAATTTGACATTGCTTTCTTTAGTCATGTCATTTTGCAGAGATATCCTTAAGGAAGGAATTTGTACTTCCAAATGGACAACAGCTTTGCATCCATAGACCAAGGATAATGGTGTGTTATGGGTTGGTCCTCAAACGGTGGTTCGATAGGCACACAAAGCTTTAGGGAGTTTGTCGCCCCAGTCTCTAGAGACCATTTCCCTGAGGATTTTGCAGAGTGTCTTGTTGAAGGCTTCTGCTACTCCATTCATTGCGGGATTATATGGAGTCGAAGGACAACTTTGGATTTTGTATTTGTCGCAGAACCTGTAGAATCTGTGATCCTGGAATCGTGGTCCGTTATCATGGATGAATCTTTTAGGTATGCCGAAACCACAAATAATGTTGGTGCGCAAGAATTGAACGGCTGATGATGTCTTCATTTCATTGAGTGCAAACGCTTCCGACCATTTAGAGAAATAATCTGTAGCAGCGAAGATGAAGCGATGATCTTTGCTTGATGGGGGAGAAATAGGACCTATGATGTCCATACCCCAAGCTTCAAAAGGCCATGAGATCGCTGTAGGATGTAGCCATTCTGGAGGCGTGTGTACATAATCTCCATGAACTTGGCATTGTTGGCAGTGCTTAGCAAATTGCATTGCATAAGCTACCATGGTAGACCAATAATAACCTAACCTTTTTATCTGATCGTAAAGCTTACGACCGGCTTGATGGGCTCCACAAAGACCAGCATGAACTTCCTTGAATGTTTCTTAGGCCTCTTGTTGTGACAAGTAGCGTAGAAGTACTCTGTTGGAGGATTTTCTGTAAAGCATTTTTTAAGGGACATCCAAATGAAAGTTTGGGGCTAGTCTTTTGATGCTTACCCACTCTTTTGGATCTTCAGGTAGGATTCGGAACATAATGTAATCAATGAATAGATCCCTCCAATCGCCGATCGGAGGTCTAAGGATGGAGATCCAACTTCCATCCACTTAGTGGCATTTAGCAACTGCTTGGTGTGTGTTGAGAGGAGGGAGGATCCTCCTTTTGCACACTGTAATTTGCATGTTTTTCCCTTCTTGGATTGCCATAGATGCAGCAAGTCCAGCCAGGGCATCTGCACGGATGTTTTCACCTCTGCGAATGTGGGTGATATGACAGGCGTCAAACTTTTGACGAAGCGGTTGTGCCTTGTTGCAGTAAGGCAACATATTAGGATTCCTGATTTCATATTTCTGATTCATCTGGTTGATGATCAATTGAGAGTCGCTAATGTAGACACCTCATTTGGCCCCCTATGACAGCATTAAATACCTATCATATATAGCGGTGCCCCCATTTCACCCACAATTGAATGATTAATGACATAATTCAGATTAATTAACGACGATGAAGATGCTTGTTGATAATTTTAGATTTAGTTTGACGATTTCTAGAAATTCGTGAGAAAGAAGCCGAGTCGCGTCAAGATCTTGAGCCCAACCCACCACTTACACAAGTAGTGAACCAAGACACTATTCAAACCTTTTTCGGACCACTTAAGACATGCTTAGGCCAATCCCTACAAAGACTATGATTAGTTTGCCCAAATGTCACCCGATCAGCCTAAGTTAGGAAACCGAATCAATTGATCCAGATATCCCTCACTTTTCTTGACCCCTAATCATCAGGAAATTTGAACCATTAGATTCCTCACTTCAAGAGCTTTCCGATGATATGTAGAACGTCCAAATCTGATAAGTGAATTAAAAGTTATGAGCTTCCGAAGTTTGTCCTAAGAAATGATGAAACTCCATCTGGGCACCACCCATGTGGCGCCCACCCTATTAAAATCCATCTAGGCGCCCCATGCTGGGCGTCCACACAGTCCAAGGCCACCTAGGCACCCCATGGTGGGCGCCCAGCCTCCAAATTCCACTAGTTAGCCTAAAAGTAGCCCGGGACCACTCAACATAGGGACCGAACTTCGAAAACGAATCAACTCCACCTAGGCACCACCCATGTGGCGCCTGCCCTACTGAGTTCCACATAGGCACCAACCCTGTGGCACCCACACAGCCCAAGGCCACCTAGGCACCCCATGGTGGGCGGCCACCTTAAAGTTTACTTGTTTGGTTCGAGATTAGACCGGGACCACTCATACATAAGGACCAAGCATTGAAGACGAACCGAACCACCTGGGCACCACCCATGTGGCGCCCAGCCTTGATGTCCACCTAGGCACCACCCATGTGGCACCCAGCCTTGAAATCTATCTAGGCACCACCCATGTAGCGCCCAGCCTATTAATGGTAATGTAGGTCCCCCAGCTGAAGATATATTCGTTCAATCTCGACTCCAAATGGGACCAAAGTCCAAAAAAGCGAAACACAAACCATCTGGGCACCACCCTGTGGGTGCCCACTCTCCAGGACCACCTGGACGCCACCCTATGGGCGCCCAGACTGCGCAGGACATGTGGGCGCCACCCCATGGGCGTCCATCCTCCCTCCAAACCCTAGTTCACCCTAAAATAACTTAAGCCGCCTAGGGATGCGTGAGACCTTCTAGAAACCAAAAGTAATGAAGCCCTAGCCCTTCTAAACTTGTCCCAAAACCTATATAACCCCTCTTAACTTCATTTACAAGAGGAGGCTACCCAAAAACCCTAAGAAAAGAGACAAAAAGGAGAGAATAGAAAAAGAAAAAGAAAGGTAGCCACCATTAGAGAAGAACTTCAGATCTAGAGAAGAAGGAGGAAGAGAGGAGAAGACTTCCATATCTTCAACTGGAGCCATGGGTCTTTGCGAAAGCTTCAACCTAGGAACTTGAGAAACGTTTCATCATACCGGTATTACTAGATCTCCCTTCTTTTACTACACTCCATTACCATTCACGCTTACAAACATGCTTAGGGTCATTTGAGCATCATAAATGTACATTAACTTGTGATAAATCTGATATTAGCATCTCATCATATTAGGAACATGTGTAGGTTCATTCTAATATAGTAGATTTGCTTTGATTTCGTAGTTCTAATTGCATAGCTAGGTCAGATCTCGCATTAGCATCAACATCATCATCATTTATACCAAAGAGGTCGCAAAAAGCCCTTGGCAGAAAGGCTAGGCGCCACCCATTGGGCACCTGCCCTTTCCGGAACCACCTGGGTGCCACCCACTGGGTGCCTGCCCTCACCCGAATCACCTGGGCCCTACCCCCTGGGCGCCTACCTTTCTGCGATAGGGTCCGGGTTCTAGATCTCCGCCCATTGCATCGTTTGCTCGTAGGTTCGTTAGTTGCATCATTAATAGTTTGAATTAAAACATTCGCATTAGTCGCTGAATATCGGAAGTTGTGTTGAAAACACTAAGATTCTTGTGCATTCGTTGTGTTCCGTTGAAAACTTTGACTGAGCAGGGTAGGCACCACAGGTGTGGCGCCCAAGTGGATTCCTCCACTTTTGTGCACAACTTCCAATCCTCCGCATTTAGTTCATTCAGAAACTGCATGATAATGATATGTTTGGCTGTTTGATCTGTTTTGAGCTTTAAATTACCATTTTTGTCACACTTCACATCATATCATTTGAACCACACATCCATAGAAAATCTCAAAAAAAAAAATCATAAAACATAAAACCCCTTCTTCTCTTTCCTTACTCTCTAGTAAATTAGAGGAAAAACCAAAACCAAATTAAAAGATATCCAAAAAAACCCAAAAAGAATAGTTAGATAGTCTAAGTTATCGAATTTAGTGCCTAAGTAGGATAAATCCTAAGATTAATTAAAACAATATAATTAGTTAACTTAAGAGACATCGAATCATTAAGAGCCCTAAAACATTAAGACCCTAATTAATTCGGATTTAAAAGTAACTAAAAACTATAAAAACACAAAAAACCAAAACCCAAAAAAAAAACAGCCACCTGGGCGCCACTCCCTTGGCGCCCATCCTTCCAGCTCCAAAATAGTCCACCTGGGCGCCACCCCCTGGGTGCCCAGCTTGCCTATATACTTGGGCACCACCCTCCTAGCGCCCATCCTACTCCATCACTAAAGAACCCTTAATTAAAACTTCTAATTAATCACAACCCGAATCTAATCCTAGTTAACATAATAAAACACTTTTAGATTTAAGAAACCCGAAACCTTAATCAATTTAGACTTTAACCGGCCTAAAAACGCAAAATCAACACGAAACCATAAAACAGACACCTGGGCACCACCCCCTGGGCGTCCAGCCTGCCTATACACTTGGGCACCACCCTCCCGTCGCCTATCCTATCCCATTCCCTTAGAAACCACCACTTAATTAAACTTAATTGATTCAACCCGAATTAACACCTTAAAGCATTGTTAACCTAAAAGGCTTGAAACCTTAACCAATTTGGACTCAAACCAATTTAGAAAATACAAAACGAATAAACCACAAAATATCCACTTGGGCGCCACCCCCTTGGTGCCTATCCTTCCGCATCCACTTGGGCACCACCCTCCTGGTGCCCATCCTACCCAATCACTAGGAAACCCCACTTGAAATTAAATTCGAGTTCAATCACAATCAACACACCGGAACACCCTTGAAATCTAAAACAATCGAAATCATATGCCTGAATAGACTTAAAACATCGAACCAGCCCAAACATACAAGACAGACACTTAGGCGCCACCCCCTAGGCGCCCATCTTGTCAAATCCACCTGGGCACCACCCTCTGGGTGCCCAGCCTCCCCAGTCACTAAAGCCTAATTAATCGAAGCGGAATTTAATCTTAATCAACGCAACAGAACACTTTTAATTTAAAATACATTAAATCTCAATTGAATACGAATAGCATCCCACGCCCAAACACACTAAGTCCTTAAATCAATTTAAACTTAAATTGACCTAAAAAAATACCAAACTGACCGAACCTTAGCACAGTCACCTGGGCGCCACCCCTTGGGAGCCCACCTTCCAAATCCACCTGGGCACCACACCCCGGGCGCCCAGCCTACCTGTTTTCATAAAAACCCTAGCGAACAACTTAATACAATTAATTAACATTCAAACCAATCCGAATCAACATATTAAAACACTTTTAACTTAAAACGTTTGAAACTTTAATCGATTCGGGCTTAGCACCCAAAGCCCTTACGAATCGACGAACAACCACTTAGGCACCACCCTTGTAGCGCCTAGCCTACACTATAATCTTGGTTCACAACTTCAAATTAAACATCTTATAACTTAAATTAATTGAAACCAAAACCGAAAACAACCCCCGGACCCAAAGACCAATATCAAGTCCCATCCGAAATACCTGAAAATCTCAAGCCATCCACCTGGGCACCACCCCCTTGGCGCCTATCTTCTCATTTGCACTAAAACACGAACTCTAGATTTTCTTTCAAAATCCGGATCCGAATCCCTTTGACATTCGAACATCAGAGAATTAGAACAATTTGAGACATTAAAACTCACCAAGTAAGAACCCCTTTGATTCCAAAAGTAGAATCGATTCTATCGTCAATAGCCAAACCACCCAGAAACAGCCACTTGGGCGCCACTGTCTGGGTGCCCAAGTCCCCTGCAAACCCCGTTTTGCCGATTTCAACATTATTTCACACTTTAAATTAAACCCTAAATTCCAGAACCTTAAACCACTTAAACAGAACTCCAAAATACATTTAATCCGCTTCTTAATCAATCTTCAACTCAAAACAAACCGAACCAATTAAAAATCACAATTAATAGGTTGCTTAGGCGTTTAACCATCAAACTCAGGCTATTCATTACCCTAGGATTAGGTCGGACTTCCCCATTAGATAGATTAAACCCTATTTTGCCAAGGGATCAGAAGGGGGTACTCGGGAACGGGCCGATGCTCTGCTTAAATATTTGGCACCTCGCCCCTCTTTTATTTTATTTTCTTTTACTTGGATATACTATGATTATGCTATGTGAGGATTAACCTTTAATCGGACTTTAACTCATGACCCTTAATTGACCCAAAATTAAAAAGACCCAAAGAGACCCAAATTAATGTGACAGGACAACCGTCGTGTGTTGCCGGCACCACATTAGACAAGAGGAAGAACCCACTATATTATTTTTCTCCCCATATTTCTTCGATTTTCGTCATAGAACGGTGTTATGGCCGAATCCGTAGCTGGCGATCGTGATCCGCCGATTTTGAGGGTAGTCGGAATCTTCGTTTTCGATGTAAAATTTAAATAGCATATATAGATGACTGGAGATTTCCCCAAACCATGCCTCTCTTGGAGAGGGGGGGGGGGGGTCGAAAATCACGTCCGACACCTAAAGGCTTCCAGCATTATGATGCCGGATTTGAGGGCGAACTCCAATCCTATGATCTGGGCTTGGTATTCAGCTGCATTGTTTGAACATGGTTCCAGTAGCGAGAATGAGTGTGGAATCATGTATTTGTCGGGGCTAACAAAGAGGATGCCGATTCCCGATATCAGCTTTCCTTTTTCATTTGTCCTGATTGCAGCATCAAAGTACATGTCCCATAAAGCATATGATGAGGAAGTCTCCACATTGTAGACAGGTTTGTCTGGGAGATCATCCCTGAGTGGAGAATCTTTAGGCAATGGATGCTCTGCGAGAAAGTCTGCTAGAGTTTGACCTTTGATTGCCTTTTGTGGTACATACCTAATATCAAATTGTGGTAGAAGGATGGACCATTTTGCCAGTCAAGCATTGAGGGAACCTGCTTTTGTGACAAGGACCTTTAAAAGGTTGGTCCTCGAGATCAGGTAGACTGTGTTGGACAACAGATAGTGATGTAGCTTTTGTACAGCAATCATCGCTGCAAGGCATTCCTTTTCGATTGGAGAGTAGCGATGCTCTGCACCAACCAACATGTGGTTGAGGCAATATAAAGCAGCTTCCATTCCTTCGTCATTTTCTTATGCGAGTAGAGTGCCCAAAGAATGATCAAGGGCTTCTTTTGTACAAGATGAATGGCTTTCCAGTTGTGAGGGCAACCAATACTGGAGGTTTGGTGAGGTAAGACTTGATGTCTTAAAATGCAGCTTCACATTCAGCATCCCAAACAAAGTCCACACCTTTCTTCATCAACTGAGAGAATGGAAGACACTTCCCTGATAGGTTGGAGATGAACTGTCTAATGTATGCCAATCTTCCTTGAAGCCCCTTTAATTCTCTTAAGGTTCTTGGAGATGACATTTCTAGGATAGCCTTGACTGTGATGGGGTCAAGCTCTATTCTAGCTTTTCGAACTATGAATCTAAGGAACTTACCTGATGAAACACCGAAGAAGCATTTTAGGGGATTCATTCGTAGTTTGTGTTTGCGTAGTCAGAGGAAGTCTTCTCGAGGGTCTTTGAGATGGTCTTCTTTTCTTTTGCTTTTGACGGCGATGTAATCAACGTAACATTCGACCGTCTTGTGCTGCATATCTTGGAATATCTTCATCATAGCCCTCTAATATGTTGCACTGACATTTCTCAAACCAAATGGCATGACAGTGTAGCAATACATGCCAAATGGGTCCGAACTGATGTGTGTTTTTCATCTTCAGGATGCATCTTTATCTGATTGTAGCTAAAGAAGCCATCCATGAATGTCATTCGCTCAAATCCGCAGGTATTGTCAATCATTACTTCCGGTATAGAGAGCGGGAATCCATCTTTAGGGTATGCATTATTCAGGTTTCTATAGTCAATACAGACCCTAATCTGCCCATTTTTCTTTGTCATGAGGATGGTGTTGGCCAACCATTCAGGATGTTGTTCCTCGCGGATGAAGCCAACGTTTTTTAGTTTTTGAACTTCTTGTTGAGTTTTGTCCATCACTTTAGGACGAAATCTTCTTTGGCCCTGTTTGCTTGGTTGGTATCTTTCTGCAGATTAAGCTTGTGGATTGTTATTTGGGGGTCTAAGCCATGCATTTCAGCATAAGACCATGCAAAACAATCAACAAACTCCCGAAGAAAAGAGATGTACTAGGGTAACTCATCATCCTTTATATTCTTACTATGAATATAGGACGTGGGTTATCTGGTGTTCCCAAGTCTGTCTTTTGAACAGAATCTTCTGTTGGAAGGTTTGAAGGTGGTTCCTTCACAATATTTTCGGAGGCTTCTAACTCACCAAGACCTTCCGGAGTTCCAAGGGCATTTTTAGGCCAAGGTTCTGCTTATGTCCGTGAATCTTCTTGATTGGTGATCTTCTCAAGACTTGCTATGAGATTGTCCCAATCATCTACTGAAACAGGGTCGAAGTAGGGCACTTATTTTGGGGATGATGGTTCTTCGGGGTCAGAAAACTGCACGTCTGTGTCATTGGACAATTCCTCTTCATCATCAGAGAAATCGTACCAATTGGATGAACTTCTTGGATCCTTGACGGGTGGCTCTTCAAAGAGATATCCAAGGAGATCAATGTCTTCATCAATCTGAGATGTTTAAGCTTGGTCGGCAAAACGACTTTGTAGCCTTTGTATTACCTGTCTTGGGGAAGTGTCAGGTTCATACCCCAACCAATGTGAAGACTTCTCTACATGGTGGTGGAGTTTCCAATCCTCTAGTTGATTTTTTGTTAGGGCGGGTTCCAACGGGATGAGAATACCGCTGCCACCTCCCAAACCAATTGGATTATAAGCGTCGTAGACTATTTTCTTCATGATAGCTTGTGCCATCGGACTATTCAGGGATAGTTGATGCATACCTTCATTTTGGAAAGTTTCAAGCAAAGAATTTGATGAAGAAGCTTCCCATCTATGGAAGAAGATTGGTTTTCCTTCTATCGAGGCTGCCGGAATGACGAAGGAAGCAGACGCAGGATCTTCAACATCAACAGGTGTCTCCAATGGAGTGAGAGCGGGCCGAACTTACTGAGTATCAGCTTGGCTTGATGGTGTATCGTCTTCTGGCTCTGAGTCCGAATCCATGTCATGCATGATAGACACGAAGGAGACGACAAACTTACCCCCAGCCTTTCGTTTTGTCTTCTTCGCCTTGGTGGTGATTACCAAAGGCTTTGAAGATTTGAGGGAGACAACAAAGGGAGATTGACTGCTCTCTTCAGGTTTTCCGGAAAGTTTGTTTTCTTCCAGTGATTACTGAAGAGCCTTGCCTTTATCTTTCTGGAGATTTTCGGCAAAGGATTCTATTTCTTCCTCCTTTTCTTTTTGGTCCTTGTACATCTGAGAGTCTGTAAAATGAACTTCTTTTCCTTTGAATGACTTTTTATTTGCAAACACTCGATGTATTAAGCCATTCTTACCAACGAACTTTATGCATTGATGTAGAGTTGAAGGGACGTCACCATTACCGTGTATCCAGGGGCGTCCGAGAAGGATGTTGTAGCATGAAGGAGTATTTATTGCATACACAGTGACTTCAGAGATAAGGTCACCATTTGCAACTTGAACTTGATTTTGTTGATAGGCCTTTGAGTGCTCCCATCGTATCCAAAGATGGATACAGATGTGTGACTCAGCTTGCTAGGTGGGATACCCAGCTCTTCGAGTGTCGAAGTAAAGATGAGGTTGAGTGCCGAACCTAGGTCGATCTGGACTTTGTGTATTGGCATCTCTTTGATGTACCCTGTGAAGTACAGGAGTCGGTTGTGCCTTGTCTAGCCTAGCAAGAGGTCATCCTTATCGAAGGCGATGGTTGCACTTGCTGCTTTTTGAACCGAGAGGCATTCAATGCAAGATCCCTTGGTTTTTTTATGATCTCCTTTCGAGAAAGTATTTGATATTTTGACCCTATAGTCCATTTTAATTTGTAGGACTTGTGGGGCATGTTTATCAATATTCGTATTCATCATTTGCAATTCTGAAATGAGATTATCACAAGTGTATGGAGACATTCGTAATAAATCAAAGATGTGCAGTGGTGCAGGTATGTGTTTGAAGTGCTCAATCAAGTCATACTTGAAAGCCTCCTTAGGGCCTGTATTTTCATTATTGTTGCCACTTGGGGCGTTTACAACTTGTTTTCCCAAAGGATTTACATAAGAAGATGAAGGTTGGTTGTAATTTTTGTGGGAATCACAGCCAGAACGGGTACCTCTACCAACTTCAAGAGATTCCGAAGAAGGTTCTTCGCTCGGAAGATCACCCTCGGGATCAAGAGGTTGATCCTTTTCATTTGCTGAAGACGTTTCTGTGTCAGCATTGCCATCTTCAGTGATCGCGTTGCATGGAGCATTTTCTGGGAACAAGTCCTGAACAGCATCCAGCAAGTTTTCTTCCTTGTCGAGAAATTTATCGATCCAGACATCACTTATGACGACGGGCATCTGGGACCAGTTGACTGGATTCTCTCTGAAGAAAACTTCATCGGCTGGAGCTTCTTTAAGATGATCCATCTGTTGGAAGTGGGTGGACCTCTTGGATAGGTTTCAAAAAACTTTTCACCAACTATAAGTGACGAATACCTATCCAAAAGCCATCAAAACCCAATCCAGGATGCATGTCCTCAAACTCAGACATCATGATCAACAAACAGACCTATCAAAAGGATAGAAACAGCACTAAGCTTGCAACCACGAAATTCGACAATACACAAGGAGTAGAAAATACATATGGAGCTTGGTTGTGCTCTGATGGAGAACTTGATTCAACTCTTTGATGAAGAGCTCTTCTAAGATCAGAATCTCCAATGCCCAATCGTCTTCCACGCTATGACCCGCTTCAGATCTCTTTCCAGAAGAGAGATGGTGGAATCTCCAAGAGAAAGACTATCTAGAATCTCCAAGGAAACTAGAAGGGAACTAGAAGAGAGAGAGGGGAAGGAGAAGAATGCAACTCTTGCACAAGGGGATGATGGGCGTGAATCCCTAGGAGGAATTGTGCATGGACGTCTAAGGCCTCCCTTGTCCCCTTATTTATAGTCTTACAACTCCTCTCTTTCTTAATAATTAGAAGTCCAACTTCTAAATAAATTAGTAAACCTTCATTCCGTTAATACCACTATTATAAGTCTCACTTCAAATAGAAATAGTAGCTTTCTTTTTTGAGTTCAAATAGAATTAATAAAGATCCAATCTTGGGCAAGAGGGGAGACCACTAGGGATTCCATAGAAAGCTGGCTCCAATTAGGACACCCCAATTTAGACTGTCCCACCAATTTAGATCCATGTCTTATTATCCTTGAGCCCCTATTAATTATAGCAATCATCAGTACCATCCAATTAACTCTTAATTGAGATGGGTGTACACTTACGAATGATAAATTCATTAATTGGCACAAGGGGATAATAGAGATAGATTCCATCTTGACCATTAAATGTTCCCACGGTCCTACTACAACGTACCCAAGACACCGAGGTGTTGACCTACAGTTGGCTTCACTCATTGGTGACTCAAAGCAAATGAATAGATAGAAACTTGAGTTCATAAATGTCTAAGGGTTGAGAGCCTATTGCTAGGGAATTATGAGAGCAGACCTTAAAGTGAAGACAGTGTTCTTGAGGTGCTTCTCATTATCCTTCAATACATCCAATGTACCGGCGCTATGATTCAGAATCTTACATTCTGATGATCGAGACAAATCACACTATCTCATAATAATCAAAGTACTACAACCTTGTCAGATTAGATGTCTAGTCTCATAACTGGTTGTGAAGATATTCAAATATAAGATTTGTTATACATGTCTCCCGTATGTGGGTCTCATCCATACACATGTATTGCATCTAGTATACTTATGGACTTCAGTTCATCTCATGAACCATCATGTCATTCGTATTGGTTATGTACATTTAAGTAATAAACACTATTCATCTCATGAAAGGAAAGCATGAATATATTGGTAAATAAAAAAATTAATCAATTTATTACATCAATCTTAATGGATTGAGACCATAAAACTAACAATCTCCCACTTGGGCTCAATGCCAGTCAGGGTTGCATCTCATGCCCATCCCATCCACATGCTTCTCAAAGACTTTGGTAGTCAAAGGCTTAGTTAAGGGATCTGCGAGATTATCCGCAGATGCTATCTTGGTGATGGCAATGTCACCTCTCTGCACAATCTCTCTGACCAAGTGATATTTCCTCTGTACATGTTTTTGGCTTTTATGGCTTCTTGGTTCCTTAGACTGTGCAACTGCCCCACTGCTGTCACAGTGAACTGTGAGCGGCTGTCGCACCAAAGGTACCACTCCAAGTTCCATAAGGAATCTTTTGAGCCAAACTGCTTCCTTAACCGCTTCACAAGCTGCCACATATTCAGCTTCTGAGGTGGAATCAGTGGTACATTCTTGTTTAATACTCCTTTAGCTATTAGCTTCGCCGCCAAGCATAAACACATTCCTAGAAGTTGATTTCCTAGAATCCTTATCTGACATGAAGTTAGAATCTGTGTAACCGACTGGAATCAAATAATCACTGCCATAAATTAACATGTAATATCTAGTCCTTCTCAAGTATTTGGGAATACACTTCACAGTAGTCCAATGGTCATGACTTGGGTTAGACTGATATCTCCTGACTAAGCCCACTGCACGACAGATATCCGGTCTAGTACAAAGCATAGCATACATGAGGCTGACAACAGTTGAGGCATATGGCACTTTTCTCATCTGCTCCTTTTCCTGAGGTGTCTTTGGACACTGATCCTTGGAAAGGTGCACTTCATGCCTGAAAGGTGTGATACCCTTCTTGGAGTCTCGCATTGCAAACCATACTAGTACCTTATCTATGTATGTAGCTTGAGATAAGCCAATCATCCTATTTTTCCGGTCTCGGTGGAGTTTGATCCCTAAGATGTAGCTAGCTTCTTCCAAGTCTTTCATATCAAAAGTCTTAGCTAACCAAACTTTTACTGTAGACAGCATTCCTATGTCTCTTCTGAGTAGAAGAATGTCATCGACATACAATACCAAAAAAACTACCCTGTCTCCTTCACTTTTCATATACACACATGACTCATCCAGATTTTGACAAAAACCAAATGCTTTGATTGCCTGGTCAAAACGGATGTTCCAGCTTCGGGATGCCTGCTTTAATCCATAAATGGACTTCTACTGCTTGCAAACTCTTTGCACTTGGTTTTTAGCCACAAAACCGTCTGGTTGCATCATATAGATGTCTTCCTCAAGATGGACGTTTAGAAACGCCATCTTGACATCCATTTGCTAAATCTCATAATCGAGATGAGCTGCAATGGATAAGAGTATCTGGATAGACTTTAGCATGGCTACCGGTGAGAAGGTTTCCTTATAGTCGATACCTTCTTTCTGAGTATACCCTTTCGCAACAAGCCTGGCCTTAAAGGTCTCAACTCTTCCGTCCGGTACTCTCTTCCTCTTGTAGACCCACTTGCACCCAATAGGTTTAATATTAGCAGGCAAGTCCACAAGTGTCCAGACCTGATTAGAGTACATCGACTCCATCTCAGCTTTCATAGCTTCTTGCCAACATCCGGAGTCTATGTCATTTATTGCTTCATTATAGTTACAGGGATCCTGTTGCAATTCTTCCGAGATTGTCTCGCAAGACTCTCCCAAGAACGAGAACCTGTCAGGGGGTCTGACAATCCTCCCACTACGACGAGGCACTGGTGTAACTACTGGGTTAGGTATGGGCAGATTCTCTTCAAGTTCGGCTATAGTAGGATTTGGAATTGACTTCTCTTAAATCTCTTCTAAGATAACCTTTTTTAAAGATTTCCGGTCAATCATATAATCTTCCTCCAGAAAAACCGCATTGGTGCTGACAAGCACTTTCTGCTCTCTGGGATTATAGAATATCCAACCTTTAGTTTGTTTAGGATATCCTACAAAGGTGCACACTTCCGACTTCGATTCCAACTTATCTATCTTTACCTTCAACACATGTGCTAGACAACCCCAAATATGTAAATGTTGTAGACTAGGCTTTCGCCCATACCACAACTCACGGGGAGTCTTAGGTACAGACTTAGATGGTACGAGGTTTAGTATGTACATTGAAGTATCTAAAGCATATCCCTAAAAGGATATAGGTAATCCTGAGAAACTCATCATATACCTGATCATATCCAAAAGAGTCTGGTTCCTTTTTTCTACCACTCCGTTCTGTTGAGGCATACCAGGAGCAGACAACTGGGATATAATCCCATTTTCTGATAGGTATCCCATAAAATCAGCTGAGAGATATTCCCCTCCTCGATCTGATCGAAGATTCTTGATACTTTTACATGATTGCTTTTCCGCTTCGGCTCGAAACTCTTTGAACTTTTCTAAAGCCTCGGACTTGCGGTGCATAAGGTATATGTATCCATATCTTGAGTAGTCATCTGTGAAAGTGATGAAGTACTCATATCATCCTCTCGCTCTAATATTTATGGGTCCACACACATCAGTATGCACTAATTCCAATAAATCTTTGGCCTTATTGCCTTTAGATGAAAAAGGTCTTTTGGTCATTTTTCCTTCCAGACAAGATTCGCAGACAGGCATTGGTTTTACCACCAGTGAAGGCAAGATACCATCTTTCACTAGCCTATCAATCCTGTTTAGGTTAATGTGACCTAGCCTCAGGTGCCAAAGCTTTGTTGGATTAGATGAAGGTGATTTTCTCTTTAATGATGGTCTATTATTTATCTCAGTATCATGTATCTCATGCATTGTGGGAGTTAACAAATAAAGTCCATTGATTACCTTGCTAGAACATATGAAAGCACCATTCCTCTTTATGACAACTTCAGTACCAAAAGTAATAGAATAACTTTTATTCACCAAACTAGAAACTGAAATTAAATTCCGCCTTAAAGATGGTACATATAAATTGTCTGACAAAATCAATTTATTTTTCTGAAAACATAAAGTAATAACTCCCACTGAAACCGCCTCTGCCTTAGCGTCAGATCCTAGGTTGACAATGATTTCGCAGTCACTGAGCCTCCTAGTTTCCCGTTGCAACGAATTACAGATGTGATTAGTTGCACCGGAGTGAACACACCAGGACTCTGAAGTACCAGTTGCAAAACTAACTTCAGAAACAAGTGACTCAATCATACCAGAGGTCTTTTTCTTAGACAGAAAATCTGGACAATTCCTCTTCCAATGTCCTGTCTTACCACAGCGGAAACACTTTCCTATAGTCCCTGAACCCTTAGCCTTTACCACACCACCATTAGGACCATTTTTCGCCTTAGGACCCTTGGGCACGGATTTCTTTTTGCCTTTCCGGCCTTTGCCTTTCGGCTTGGGCCTGGCATTTGACTTTTCTGTCATCAGGGCAGTTGGCCTTTTCTTCATAATTCCTTCAGTTGCTACCAGCTAGCTAGACAGCTTTGCTAGGGTCAGATTCATTTTATTCATATTATAATTGATCTTAAAATGGTTGAATGAATTTGGTAGCGACTCGAGGATTATGTCAACCTGCGATTCTGCATCAATTGCGGTACCCAGTACATCTAACTCATTCAAAGAGTCCATCATCTTCAACATGTGGTCCTGTACTGGTGTACCCTCAGCCATCTTGGTGCTTATGAGCACCATCATAGCAGCCTGCTTGGCAGGTCTGCCCTGGTCCGCAAACATCTCCCTTAAGTTCGATATAATATCATATGCAGTCTTATAGAATTGATGTTGGTGTTGCAAAACACTAGACATGGATGCCTGTATATAACATCTGGCCATCTCATTGTCTTTTGCCCATTTAGCATGATGGTCTTTATCTTCCTGTGGTGCATTTGGCACAGGCTCATCAAAGGAGCGCTTGGTAAGGACATATTTGTATCCTGATGCAGTCAGGACAATATCCAGGTTCCGTTTCTAGTTTACATAATTGGATCCCATCAACTTATTCTGGTTGAGAATGATTGCAAGTGGATTGAAAGTACTGGAATTCATGTTGAATAAACTGTAGCACATAACCATACATTCAATTAATGAATATTAATGACATTAGGGTTCAGCATTCTACCAAATTTATGTGGTAATCCTCATAACCACTAAAATTTAAAATACTTCGGAATTCCAATCCCCGGTATATGCCTCCTTGGGGAGTGCAAATATCACCTAGATTGGTGCGGATCAATGTAAGTCAAAATTTGGATAGAGACTAACTATCCATGATCCCCTATCATTCATTATTATCTAGGTATCTCATACCAAGTAATGTATGACTCCCGATTTGCTTTGGTTTCTAAAATACATGAGGTAAATCCTTAGGGATACTGCATCATTATTTTAGTTAAGTGTGACCCACCAAGTAACATTGAATGACAATCATTGTGGGCAGCCCCTCCTTGTGGAGTGGCCCCCCACCCCGTTTCACCAACACTATCCTTTTGGGAGATCCATATCTAGTATCCAGACAAATAAAAGCCCTCCGTGGGGAACGGCCATTCTCAAGATGGCGGGAGGCTAATACTTTCCTTACAATGGACCTATGGTGGAAAACCATGGGGATTTCTCAATATAATGCCCCGCTCCCACTTAATATTTTAGGATTGAGGATTTTCTTTTTAAGGTATTAGAGCCCACATATATACACATATGAAACATCAAATCCTCTCAAGACATGATCAAATATTGATTCCAAGTCAAGTTATTTTAAGGAAAGTCTAGTTTCTTAAATTAGAGTTACCAATGTGCCCATCTCATGGGTCATCAACACTAATTAGAAATCTTTCCAAAAATTAATTTGATTTGACCAATTTTAGTAACTTGCTATGTTTGGATCAGATTTAGAAACATTCTAAATTAAGCATTCATCCATAAATAGAAAAAGCTAAAATTAGTAACTAGTCCTCTCCTCCATATGGCCCAAGCGGAATAGACTTCTTGGACTTCTAGACTTTCGAAAACTTTGGGATTCCACAAACTCTTTGGGCATCTCCAAAATACCTTTTGGTAATCTTCAAACTCTTTGATTAGGAGTCCAACTTCACTTTCCTTCTTCGTCTCGGACATCTCCAGAATTTACAAATTTAGAAAATTGCATAAATTCCTATGTCTCAACAATGAGACTTCCATGGTAATCTAAAACATGGAAATAAAAGGGCTATAGGAAAACCACCATGCCTTGCCCTTTCACGGGAAACCAAGGAAACCATGATGCCCTTTACACTTAGCCTTAAATAAACCAACAACCATATTAAGAAAGTAAAAGACTTGTGGGCCATATGGAGAGAACAAGATCACCTGCAAGTTAGTATCTTATACAACCAAGCAACTCACAAAACCGGGTTACCAAACAACAATGGAAAAACAAGATGCCAAAAGTTGTCATCCCTTTGAAATTATGCACTCCGCAAAGGGGGTTCGGGGGTGTCCCCCGGCGGGGGTCGAGCTGCCTGGTCAGCTCGCGAGGGCTCAAGGGGCAGCGCCCCCTGAAAAAAAAAAAGAAAACAGAACATACTCGAAGTTGAAACTGCCCAGTTCTGTGTCAGTGTACCCGATTGACCGAGCAGAAGGCTCGGTTGACCGCGTCTACAGTCACCAGATCGATCGGGCACGAGGACGGTCGACCGGACTGACGAACACCTGCAACTTTGGGTTTTCTGTTTCATGTCCAAACGACTTCAAAACACTTCTAAAGTTTCCCAAAGGCTTCCCACCATCCTTCCATCATTATCAAACCCTTTTGTGACTATCCAAACGTGGATCACCATTAAACAAAGCAAAACCATAAAAACCGATCCATACATAGCCCTTCCTCTATCTTCTTCACATCTCATGCAGAGAACAGGGCAAGCCTGCTGCTCCTACATGATCAGAGATGAGGTATGGCTTTGATACCAATTGTTGGAAGTGGGTGGACCTCTTGGATAGGTTTCAAAAACTTTTCACCAACTAGAGGTGATGAACGCCTATCCAAAAGCCATCAAAACCCAATCCAGGATGCATGTCCTCAAACTCAGACATCATGATCAACAAACAAACCTATCGAAAGGATAGAAACAGCACTAAGCTTGCAACCACGAAATTCCACAACACACAAGGAGTAGAAAATACATATGGAGCTTGGTTGTGCTCTGATGGAGAACTTGATTCAACTCTTTGATGAAGAGCTCTTCTAAGATCAGAATCTCCAATCTCCAATCGTCTTTCACGCTATGACCCGCTTCAGATCTCTTTCCAGAAGAGAGATGGTGGATTCTCCAAGAGAAAAACTATCTAGAATCTCCAAGGAAACTAGAAGGGAACTAGAAGAGAGAGAGGGGAAGGAGAAGAATGCAACTCTTGCACAAGGGGATGATGGGCGTGAATCCCTAGGAGGAATTGTGCATGGACGTCCAAGGCCTCCCTTGTCCCCTTATTTATAGTCTTGCAACTCCTCTCTTTCTTAATAATTAGTCCAACTTCTAAATAAATTAGTAAACCTTCATTCCACTATTACCACTATTATAAGTCTCACTTCAAATAGAAATAGTAGCTTTCCTTTTTGAGTTCAAATAGAATTAATAAAGATCCAATCTTGGGCAAGAGGGGAGACCACTAGGGATTCCATAGAAAGCTGGCTCCAAGTGGGACACCCCAACCCCACATCTCATGTGCAATCCGGGCCCACAGTTAATTGCAAATAACTCTACTATATAAATGCAATTGAACTCAAGTCTTAGGAATAAATTACATGAAGACCCTAAACTTCCCTATCGCTACAAGTGGGCCCCTCTATCACTATCCATGGATCAATTGGACAGACTGTCCCACCAATTTAGATCCATATCTTATTATCCTTGAGCCCAAATTAATTATAGCAATCATCAGTACCATCCAATTAACTCTTAATTGAAATGGGTGTACACTTACCAATGATAAATTCATTAATTGGCACAAGGGGATAATAGAGATAGATTTCATCTTGACCATTAAATGTTCCCACTGTCCTACTACCACGTACCGAAGACACTGAGGTGTTGACCTACAGTTGGCCTTACTCATTGGTGACTCAAAGCAAATGAATAGATAGAAACTTGAGTTCATAAGTGTCTAAGGGTTGAGAGCCTATTGTTAGGGAATTATGAGAGCAGACCTTAAAGTAAAAACAGTGTTCTTGAGGTGCTTCTCATGTTCCTTCAATACATCTAATGTACCAGCACTATGATCCAGAATTTTACATTCTGATGATCGAGATAAATCACACTATCTCATAGTAATCAAAGTACTACAACCTTGTCAGATGAGATGTCTAGTCTCATAACTGGTTGTGAAGATATTCAAATATAAGATTTGTTATACATGTCTCCCGTACGTGGATCTCATTCATACACATGTATTGCATCTAGTATACTAATGGACTCCAGTTCATCTCATGAACCATCATGTCATTCGTATTGGTTATGTGCATTTAAGTAATAAACACCATTCATCTCATGAAAGGAAAGCATGAATATATTGGTAAATAAAGAAATTAATCAATTTATTATATCAATCTTAATGGATTGAGACCATAAAACTGACACCGTAGGAAGAGGCTTGAGTTCCGATGTCACAGTTTCAGGAGATGAAGCCTGAGAAGGTGATACCTCAGTGGAAGTCACTTAGGAAGATGTAGCCCAGGAAGATATACTACCAGATGTGGTTTGAGACTTTGTGTCTTCGGCAGATGAGGCCTTAGGGGAACTGTCGTCCCGAACTATCGCATTGCGAGCAACTCTAATAGGAGATGCCCCCAGAATAAACTGTTGGGATTTAGACTTGTCCTCATATGTAAGTGGATCATCAACCTAGCAGCTTTCTACATTTCTTGGAGTTACCGGAGGAGATGCCTGTAAATTTTTCGGGTTTTCCGATAGATTGCTTCGAAGCTGATTGATGCAATCCTGCTCTTGCTCTATTGCAAGACGCTGCAAGATCCTTGCATATTCTTAGAGATCGGGCATAGGAGCGAAATCTTCTTCTTTGTCTACTCCTTGTGGTTCAATATTGTTAGGTTCCACTAGAGCATTGGCAGGTGCTGGATCAACAGCATCTTCTTGAACAGCATCTTGGGCTTCTTCATCATTGGACAAGGATCCCTGTGGCTGTAAGGGGTTTTACCAGATTACTGGCATAAGGTGAGATTTGGGAATCCATTCTTCATCAGAGAGGTATTCTCCTGTTCAAGGGATTCCTCCCATTCGTAGGTGTCACTGGACTCGTATTCATCCATGGAGAACCCAACTATTGAGTTGCAAGAGTATGATGCCCCCTGGTTGTTTCATTTCTAAGCTGTGGTGGCATGAAATCACCTAGGGCGAATTTTCTTGCCGCGTTCGAAGTCTTATGGAGGGATTCTTCTGTTGCCCCTAGTGAAGTGGTAGAGAAGGTCTCTGCCTTTTCAACGACTTTTTGTTTTTTCTGAGCTTTCTCCTGCTGTTTGAGTTTGCGGAGTTGTCTCCTAGTTTGCCTTCGCTGTTGAGCAGTCAGCTTTGTTTTGACATCCTCCCAGTTTTCATCTTCTAGGAGATCGGGATGCACCCATATGGATTGTCCGTTTGGTGTTGGGTAAGGAACCAACTCTTGGGATGTTTGAGTCATTTTGATGACCTTGAAGGAAGTAGTAATTTTCTCCTTTGGTGACTTTGATGTTTGTCCATATGACACCACGTTGACGGAGGCAGACCCGTAGTTTTTGTCAAAGGTGATGACTCCGGTTTTCCACATCTCGTTAATGTTCTCTATCACAACGAAGTGTTGATTGAGAGGATGCGAGATCAGTTGGTGGTATGGATAATACCGAGGATCGTTGGTTTTGCCAACATCTCCTGTTCTTTTGGGTTAGGCAAGCTGAGTTTGCCATTTGCTAAGAAAGCCCCAAAAATTTCTTCAACGTCTTCTTCGAATGGGTATTTCTTTTCTACTCATTCTTTGAAGGCATCAAAGAGTTCTCTTACCCGCAGCTTTGTTTTAAGGTTTCTTTGGCAGCTGTGGAGCTGACTTGGTTTGCGCATTGAGAACCTCCTTTTTCTTTGGCTTTGAGGTTGCAATGGCAGTCAGCTTTTTCTTTGATGATTTCTGAGTATTGAGGTCTTTGATCACCGTTTCACCCTCCATGGCTGCTTCTAGGAGTTCACCTAGATTCTTTGATTTATTACCAATGATCATGGAGCGGATTCTTGCTCTCATGTTGTTTCGACAAATGTCAACTAGCGACGCTTATGGAAGTACGTCTGAGCATTTGTACGGCATCGCCTTCCACTTGTGAATGAAGTCGTATGTGAACTTATTCTCTCCCAGTTTTAGGCTGCAAAGTTGAGCCATGGTAATAGGATGATCCTCACCTTTGAAGTGGGTCAGGAAGCGTGTCTCTAGCATGGTCCAGTTTTGAATGGAGTCCTCCGGCAGAGTGGAGTACCAATCAAATGCTGTACCTTTTAGGTTACTTGCAAAGAGACGGATCTTCAGGGCATCTTGATTCGCGATTGGTCCTGTTAGGATCTTAAAGTGGATGACGTGTTGTCTGGCTGAACCTTTCCCCGTATATGTTTGGAGAATAGGTTGTTTGAATTTTGCTGGGAACGGAACCGAGTCCATTCATAAGGGATATAGTGACTTGATTCTACGCCCCTTTAGTGTATCCTCTTATTTTCCTTTGGTGAGGATATCGTCAACGTCCTTTTTAGTAAGGGGGCATGACTCATTGTTTTCTCCATTTGACTCGTCATGTTGATGACTAGGACGAGTTTTATTGTTTGGTGGACGCTGGAAAGTGAGAAAGATGTTTTCCATCGGAGCCTCAGTTCTTTGCAGTCCTTGCTTCAACTGCCGGATGCTTGTAGCCACGTCATCATGCGGCGGAGGTTGCTCAGAGTTTGTAATCAGAACGTTCACCCTTCGAGAATCGAATGAGGATATCGTCTTGGTGACTGAGCTGGAACTCATTCTTTTAGGTGAAGAGCTCGATGAGTGGTTACTCCGATGTCCTTGGCTTGAAAGAGCAGGAGAATCTTCATGATGTCTTCATGTCCGGGAGATGCCGCGAGTCACCAACCGTCTGACATGAATTTTAGTTGTTGACTTCTGGTGTCCTTTGGTTTTTCCAACCATATGGACAGCATCGAATTGGTCGGGTCTTTCTTTTTCGGCCCATTTTTTAGAGACCTAAGCGTAGAATGCTAGGTTCTTTGCTTCTCTAGTCTCTTTAGTTGATCTGTCGGGCAGCGACGTATACGACGAGCAATTTGAGCTTCAGTTAGCACTGGATAGGCTCTAATAATAAAGGATGTAGTCATTCATGTGCAGCAGCCGAGCCTATCTTCTTTGAAGCTTGGCATGGACAGGATTTGGACGCGGTTTTCAGCCTGTCACAGTGAGGCTTTGAATTTTACGAGTTCGACCCCTGTTGAGATGAAGGGTCGACTCGCAGGTGTGTAAGACTTGGCAGGTTCCTGCAGAGGCCTCGTGATGCACGATTTGATTTTGGGCTCGTTGGAGCAAGCCAGCTTGTGCTGAGTTGATTTATTTATTTGACGGAAGGCGGGTCTCTCCTCTTTCATGTAGGTGAGAGGATATAATTGGTTCTCCTTGAGAGGGGCCAGGTATACTGGCTTTGTAGATTTTCGGGACCGCCTTTGTTTTGGTGAAGGTCTTGGGGGCCGGGTCTTGGGGTAGACCTGGTTTTTTGCAGGTTGAGGCTTCGTGGGATTGCCGTGGGCTTTAGGCCTCTTGATGGTTGCCCTTCGTGTCGAGGCAGTGAGACGTTCAGGGGCGGTTTTATGCTTTTTGGCAGGTGCGGTTTCTTCTATGAGGAGTGGGAATGGTCCCAGTGACTGGAAGACAATGGTCCTGGAAGTTGAGGTCGACCCGGTGTTTTGAGAGTTGCCGAGAGAGGTGACGCTTCGACACTTAGCAGGGAGCTTATGAGTACGCTTGTTTTGCTTCTCCTAAAGCATGACTTGGTACTTGTTCTGATTAAAGGTGATGGTCAATGAAGCTGCCATTGTTAGTTTTTGGAAAAACTTCTGAAACAAGACCACATCCATTATTAATCACAAGAATATGATGATTATAAATGGAAAAAGAACTATGGTTTTGTCTTTTCAAATCGCTCGGGGGACATGGCCTGCCCAAGCGAAGTGAAGAAGGTAAAAAAAGCCATAGAGGGTACAATTATTCTGAATGCAAATATGGTAGTCTCAGAATGATCGCTCTAGTGATTGCTAGAAGCAATTGTAAACCTTAATTCAAATTACCGAGAAGTGAGGCTCACTTAAGGTAAGATGATATAAGGTTGGAGATACAAATATGTCGGTCACGAATGTAGTAAACCCGAAAGGGCGTACTAGCACCGCTAGGCACATAGAGGCAAATCAGTTGAAAGTAGTCACAAATTGCCCAAGTGCACTGAACATTCAAACGTATGAAGGCAACGTTCGAACTTTTGATGCCTCGGGTTTTCGGCTCAGGAGCGAGAGAAGTCAAACGTTCGAATGTTCATGAGGCACGTTCGAACGTTTGATGCCTCTGCCCTTTGGCCTAAATGAGCCTAAATTTGAACGTTTAAACGTTCATGTGCAACATTCGAACATTCAACGTCCAGAACGTTGGCCGAGTTCGTGCATTCACAAAAATTGGGGTTTTTCCCTTTTTCATTCATTCTTCCTACCTGTACCAAAAGAGAATCCAATTCAACTAAAATCCACACAAATCTATATAAATCATATTTAATCCAAAAAGGGAGGAAATCCACAATTCCATTCCTAAACACCAAATCACTCAAAACCCAAAGAGGAACCCTAATATACCATTACCATTTAAAAAAGGGCGATTAAACAAACCTATATGCATAATGACAAGAATGAAAGATTAAACACATATTTAATAACAAATCATGATAATGTACTTGCCTTTTATTGAGATTGCAGAAAATGCAACAAACCTTAACCAATACCTAATCAGAGATTACCATGATGCTTGATCACGATCCTAACACCAATCTGACATAAGAAATGGGAAAGAAATGCCCAGGTAATCAGATGTATGGTAATCCTATCCAAAAACTAGCTTTGGAAAGAATAAAAAGATAACCTAAGAGTATAAATCTACCCCTAATGGTATGAGAAGAAGGTTGCATGTTAGAAGAAAGTGGAACCAAGAATGATGGTATCATCTGATCTTGATTCTGATGGCTGGATCCTAAAGCCGCCTTAGCTTGGAAAGTTGAAAGAGGAAGAAGACAAAGAATAACCGGAAGGAGTTGCAGAAGAAAGTGGGGAGAGATAAGAACGTACGATTATTTGAAACTAGGGATTAGGTTAAAAGAATATTATCTACGTTTAAGTTATTGGGTCAAACTGCGGGTTAGTTCATCTACCCATTAAACCAACTTACCAATCCACGCATCTAATCTAACGTGTGCCCCATTAGTCATACCCACCTAAATAACTAAGACATTTAATTAAAATAATAGTAATATTCTAATTAAAATATAATAAAATATTATAAGCGGGACCGGGATCTTACAATTGGAGACCTTGATCTGGTCAGAATCATGGTAGATAGATAACTATTCCAATTCAAATTTCTTTCTTTACAACCTCTAAATCAATATTCACACAGTTAGATTCAGTATAAAAGGGACAATTGTAAACAGCTATTAATTTTCAACCTGGATTGTTTTGGGGAGAATATCTGTGATGGGAACTACTAGTTCCAGTCGTCCGAATCACCAAAACTCAGGTTTTATATGAACAGACTCTATGCTCAAGGATTCTGGGAAGAATCTTGGATGACCTCCATACAATTCTCTCTATCAAATATGGACCTAGTGTTCCACATATCATGAGCTTCACCTTTGATGTAAAGAAGAAGAACATGATGGGCCACCTTAAGACGCTTACAATTTGCTCAAGTTTTCATTTTGTACAATCCTGGCCAGATTCAATGATTTTAAGTTCTGCAGTGATGGATCTAATTGAGAATGTTCCATGCACCCATAGTTTCCCAGATTTTAGAATCCTGATCCTTAAATTGATTACTCTCAATTTTTCATCTACTCAATCAAAAGCTACTTTCATGATTCATTCACCGAATGGTAAAAAAACTGAACTAAAATCTTAGAGTACCTGACAGGATTGAAACTAATTTCAAAATATATTAATAATTTCAAAAAATGATATTTTCTAATCAAATTAAATCCTAGACAAATTGGAACAGGTGCACTGGCTCGAAATATGCTGGTGTTTGTGCTTGGGCCTCTATTAAGGATCTCCTTCTGGTCCGTATAAGTTGCAATATGTTCTAACATGTCTTTCTCGACTACTTCACTCTAGGTCCTTAATGTCTCCCCCTTCCAATTCTTTACAACCTTACTGGTGTTGTTTTTGGTCTCCTGTGTGCATGTCTAAACATCTCAAAATTATATTCTTGACTTTCTTTTAGATATTTTTACCATATAAGTGTTCCTAAACATGTATACACCGTTTTTAATAAAAAAATTCACAAAAATGTCCAACTTAGTGTTTGTACGATGGTTTTGGACGACTTTACCCACACGTGAGCTGAACGACATCATTCACCTCACTCACCCATTTCGTTCTACTTTCTTCCCCTCACTTTTTCCTCTCCCTCCATTTTCTCTCTTTCCCCTCTGCTCCTTGCTCTCTTTCCCTCTCCATGCGTTGCGGCTACTGCTCTCTCTTCCCCTCTCCCTCTCCTTTCCCTTCTCCCTCTTTCCCTCTCCCTCTCTGCTCGCTACTATCTCTTTCCCTCTCTCGGACGTCCCTACTCTAGCTCTCCCCTTCCACTCATTGCTCTCTAACCAATTGCAAAAAAAACCTCCGTTAGAACTCTAGACGACTACTCTAACGTCATCTTCCAATTTAGATTCAGCGAAGGTGATTTTTTTGTTTCTTCTCTCTTCCACATCTCTATTTTCTTGTTTTCTTTTCATTTTCAGTTTCTATAACTGTTTTAATTGTGGGGTTCTGGAGAGGGGATCTTGTTTAGGGTATTTGCAGACAAATGGTTGTCTGGAATTTGTCTGGAAGTTGCAGCCAAGGGGAAAACCCATAGGATATTTGCAAACAAATGGTTGTCTGGAATTTGCCTGGAAGTTACAGCCAAGGAGAAAACCCATGGGGTATTTGCAGACAAATGGTTGTTTGGAAGTTGCAGCCAAGGAGAAAACCCATGGGGTATTTGCATACAAATGGTTGTTTGGAATTTGTCTGGAAGTTACAGCCAAGGAGAAAACCCAAATTTGAAGAAACAATCTTGTCAGTATTATTGTTTATTTGATGAACTGATGAGTAGGGTCTGCAAAAATGGTATTTGATCATGTGGGCTCTTGTTAGATGCTTACTGAATGATGAATGATGCATTTGACAACATTTGTAGTACATCTGGAGGCAGGGATAGGAAATAGAGTAGCTAAGAAGTTGATATTACACATATGAGGAAGGCTTGGCAGTAGCGTGCCTCATGGTCATCAATAGCCTTGGAGATGGAACTTCTCTGGTAGTAGTATGTGGAAGAAAAGCAACCACTAATATGTTGCTTTAGAACTTGCAAATCAGTTGGTATGCCTTGGCATAGACTCATGTTGGCTCTTTTCTCTTTTTCATTCAACTAGGTTGTAGTGTTCTTGATTTTTGTTTTGCTGCTTCATTCGGTCTTTCATTAGATTTTCTTATGGTGGGGGTTCTTAGTGTAATTTGATTATCTCTTATGGGTTTTATTTCCCTTACCTTTTTTTTTTTTTTTCGTCTTTATTCCTTTTCTAACTTTTCATTCGTTTTTGTTTTGCTTCCATGCTTTTCGCTTGGGAATTGGCTGCTTGGGTTTTTTGCCTTGTATAGTAATTGTGAATGTGGTTTTGGTTCTTTTATGTGATGGGCTTTCCTAGAATTTGAAATACCCATTAGGCTTCCCTGTTCTTGGGCTAGTTGGATGTAGAGTTCAACAACATGGTGGGCTCTTGTATTACACATGTACAACTATTTAGCTCTTGAAACCTTCTGCTTCTAAGAGCCCATTTGTGTTTGGGGGATTCTTTGTTTTGAGTCTAATAGGGAGGTTATATCATCTAACTTTCTTAAATATGTAGAAACCTATTATAGTTTGAAAAACTGATTGGTGCATTTGGAAGTTTCAAATTTACATAGGCGGATATCAAGAATGAAAAAATCTCTGAAAAGTTGTTCTGCTTCCATTTTGCAAAGAAGAAGTAGTTGTTAATGCAATTACAAAACTAAAACACCCCAATTTCTGCTTTTGAATTTTATAGATTGCTTGGTAATTGGAATTTTTTGCAAAATTCAATGAAGTTTATTTTCCGCTATGGATTTTCAATCAAGTGGTGAAAGCATGAAACGGGAAAAGGAAGAACAACGGCCAATCCCATCAAAATTGCGGGAGAGAAGATGTGTGTCAATGATGATTACATTTTGAATAAGATGTTTTTGAATAAGAGGTTCTTCCATTTTCTAAATGGCATTTACAAAAACTTTGTATTATTTATCTGAACAATGAAATTATTTAAACTAATGAGCATACGTGATACAAACATGTTTAAGATCCATCCATTTATGAGCACCACGTTCTCAAATTTGTTGTTTTCCGTCATGGGTTTGGGAGGTGAAAGCAGTAGATTTAAGTATCAGTCATGTTCATCGTGCTGATCCTGCGTGGAGAAGGGTAGAAAGATCTGCAGATGTCCCAAGGTTGTGCAAAATATGGAGTCACGAATTTGTGGCAATATTATCCACCCGTTTCCTGCTCAGATGAGCAACCACGATGGAAATCATAATTCAGATTTGGAAGTCTTTTTCCAATAAAACAATGACCATTGGATGAAAATTGTGTAACAAACTGTAAGCGATTTATGTTGTGTTGTGGCTTAAAACAGTAGTGTGACTTCCTAGCAATAATTGGGGATGTAATGTAATTTTTTTCTTGATTGTGTTCTCATTCTGGGTGTTGTAATCATCTCAATAAATGAATTTTTTTTCTTATTGGGTTCTCTTTTTGGGTGTTGTAATCAGCAATTTTGAGTCCATATAGTGTAATAGTTCTCTGAATCCCAGGTGTTACAGTGGGTGCTGATTTATAGTGAGTTTTGCATGCTCTCTCAAATTCCATGGATAGGTTCCTTTTGGGAAACTAAGATGTACACAAGCTAAAATGTAGCGTGATGGAATCCAATTCCTCCGAATAAATCAGTGCTTCTATTTATAATAAGGTTCGAACTCTCCAAAGGAGAGTTCGAACCTTTGGTTTCGTTGGAAGATGGCATATCCGCGTGCACTTACAAGAAGGCTTGTTATTGGAATATTTGCAATTTGGTATTTTTGGTAACCTCCATGAGCCTTCTTCATTGTTTATGTATCTCAATATATAGTTAGAGCTAGTCTCGTAGTTGGACAAAAAATTGAAAGAAAAAGCTCCAAAGGATCGTAATGATATCGTTATAAAAAAAAACGATATCGTTACAATCCTTTAGACTTTTTTATTTCGTTTTTCACTCTCCAGTAACGAGATTGGCCCTAACTATATATTAGGCTCACGGAGGTTACCAAGAATACAAATTTACAAATATTCCTACAACGAAATCGTTACCGTCCTTTAGAGTTTTCAGTCTCAAATTTGTTATTCGGCAACTTGACAGCCTCCATTTTAATGTGATCTTTAAACAATGGGAATGGCTCATGGATGTTGCTCAGATTCATATGTCGGTATATTCATGTAAAGAAAGAAAAATATAATATGCACTTACAAGAAGGTTCGAACTCTCCTCTTGAGAGTTCGAACCTTTGGGCTCCCTGGAAAATGGCTCAGCAAGTGCAGGACTCGAAGGTTCGAACCCTCATCTTGAGGGTTCGAACCTTTGGTCTGTCTGGAAAATGGCTCAGCAAGTGCAGGACTCGAAGGTTCGAACCCTCATCTTGAGGGTTCAAACCTTTGGTCTGTTTGGAAAAAGGCTCAGCAAGTGTAGGACTCGAAGGTTCAAATCCTCATCTTGAGGGTTCGAACCTTTGGTCTGTCTGGAAAATGGCACAGCAAGTGCGGGACTCGAAGGTTCGAACCCTCATCTTGAGGGTTCGAACCTTTGGTCTGTCTGGAAAATGGCTCAGCAAGTACAAGACTCGAAGGTTCGAACCCTCATCTTGAGGGTTCAAACCTTTGGTCTGTCTAGAAAATGGCTCAGCAAGTGCAAGACTCGAAGGTTCAAACCCTCATCTTAAGGGTTCGAAGCTTTGGTCTGTCTGGAAAATGGCTCAGCTTGTACAGGACTCGAAGGTTCGAGCCCTCATCTTGAGGGTTCGAACCTTTGGGCTTTCTGGAAACTAGCCCCACAAGTGCAGGCCTTGAAGGTTCGAACTCTCTTCCTGAGAGTTCAAACCTTTGGGTTGTTTGGAAAATGGCTCAACAAGTAAACTATATGCTTAATCCACAAAAGAAGGGTATTGCTCCTTGATGTAGGCCCTATGATATTAGCAATAATTGAATTTTGTGGCTGAAACTATAAGTAGTGTCCAATTTTAGACGGCAAGATTCCCAATTTTCAGGTCTGAACTAGAGCATGCTTCCCAATAATTAAGCATCTGTGAAGATGGTGATTCTTCTGTAGAGGACTTAAGTAAACTGTATGCTTCTTTTGCTAAAATATATTGAGGAAACCATTTGACCATTTGTGGATGCATTTAAAAGGCTTATCTTATAAAAAAAAAAGGGCATATTTTTCCAGAATCTTCAGTACATTTGTTGACTGGAAATTTAACCAAAATGGAATGTTTCATTTGACTTCTGCTTGGAATGTATGCTGTTAAATCGCAGTATTTGACCCTTAAATCAGAGGAATGTTCTGTAACGCTGTCTTAACCATCTATTTGTAGGCCAAAGACTTGGATGGCTGAGATCTAATTAGGAAATCTTTTATCAGTTATGAAATGCGAGCCAAAAGATCTTTGGTCCAGATCATGGAACCATGGTGCAAGAGGATCCTGTATGTCCTGTATTACTCAAATTTCCTACTTGCTTGTAGGTTGGAGAAATGACTTATATGCTTGCAAATGTGTTTAGTTTACTTTATTTCAAAGGATTTGGTGCATATGAAAGGAAAAAGGCCATTGTTGGTTGCAAAGATTGCTAAATTGTGAATTCGAACCTTTGGACTCCCTAGAAAATGGCTCAGCGGGTGCACTTACAGGAAGGTTCGAACTCTCCTCTTGAGAGTTCGAACCTTTGGGCTCTCTGGAAAAAGGCTCGGCTTTTCTTGTAAAGTTTTTTATAACGATATCATTACGCTCTTTAGAGTTTTATGTCCCTTTTGCTGCTATCTAGCAACGAGATTGGCCTTGACTATATATTGAGATACATAAACGATGAAAAAGTCTTACAAAGGTTACCAAGAATACTAAATTGTAAATATTCCAACAACGAAATCGTTACCGTCCTTTAGATATTTCAATCTCAAATTTGTTATCCAGCAATTTGATGGCCTTGATTATAAAATGTGATCTTTAAATAATGGGAAAGACTCATGGATGTTGCTCAGATTGATATGTCGGATCTTTAAACAATGGGCACAAGCTGACTTGAAATTGAGAAAAAAAGCAGGGTGACTAAGTTTGAAGTTGGAGTTAATGCTTCTCAGTGTATATGGAATTCTCTTTTTGGAGAGCTCATGATCATGTCTACGGATATAATTAGTAGGAAGTTGGGTCATACAATGTTTGTCACACTATCTGTATTTTCCAACCACATCTTCATGCCATTGTTCAAACCAAAAATCATTAACCCTCAATACAGTTTAGAGTTTGGACTCAATCTGGCGAAAAAATAAAAAAAGACATGGCCCATTCTGTCATGATCATACATTCTTGTCAAAACACAACTATAAGATTCCAATGCAACAAATAAAAAGAATTCAGATTTTACACATAACACATGTAATACACACGGGAACAAAGCTAAAACGAACAGAATATATGGCGTGGGGATAATCAACTCTAAAACTTCACTAAACACCGACCAAAAATAAAGCTAAGAATAGAACATAGATTTTTGCTTTGATGTTTGGTCATTAGCTTCTTGTCTATGACTGTATCCCAATTCAACAACCTTATTCAGGACAGGCTATACCATGCATGCAGACCGCCTCCCTCTTTCTAAAGAATACCCTTTACGATCGTCTTCCACTTTGTATCTCTTCCACTTATCAAAATCAGAAGGAAGTGGCTATATTCCTTGCAAATTAGCTTCAGGTACAAACTCATGTGGGCGCTTCTTGTCATCCATTTTCCTGAAGCTCATCTCACCTATAAGAGTAAGGTATGAAGTAGTAGTACATATAGCTCATAATTCAATGCATCTTCCTTATGAGAGTAACATGTAAAGGAGAACTTAGTGAGTCAATGAGCAAGAAACTAATCTCCCTTAAAAGAGAAACAAAACAAAGTAATATAACAAACGTAGGCAACATGAACTTACCGTAGATGCAGAGATGCTGAAAGTAGCTGGCTTGCCTCTCACCACTGGATCTGGAGATATCTTGACTGCCTGACCTCAACGTCACAGTCATCTCCCCTCTCTGCAATCATCATAAAATCAGAGAACACAATCATTGAACCCACTAACTGTTAACTAGTCATCGAAATGGATCAAAACTAGACCTTACATTTAAGCATTTTTTTAAAATATTAATACCTATACATCATTTAGGAAATCTGAATCTCTTATAAGAAACACGATCAGAAATATTGTTAAAAGAATGATAATGATGATGATAACCATGAACTTCTTAATTATCAACAGAGGAGTAATATTATCAGCAAAATGAAATCCATAGGTTTTTTTTATACAATTGCAATATAATAGAACTTAAGCTAATGACCAAAGCCCAAAATAAAAAAAAGGAATCAACATTATATGCAATACTTTGAAAACTTGAATGTTTTGTTATTCTATCCAAGTATTGCTAGAATTCATCACCCATCATGATCACAATCATCAAAGCCTTATTCCACCTATCTAGGACCAGTTTTAGTTCCATTCTTCCACTCAGCCCTCAAAAGCAGGTTCATCATATTTCTCCACAATCTATCATGCCATTCCCCACTACTTCATTCAAAGACAATGAAGCAAAAAGGCATTCATTGTTTAACCTCTTAAGGTGTGTACAACATTTGGTTGACCATCTTAGCAAGATTTTGGGCTGTACAAAGAATATAATGCTTATGTGTAGGAGAAAAAAGGAAGTTAATGACCAAATGCTGCTCAAAACAGGGGCTGGATTCTCATAGAATTTTTCCTCACACTTGCTGGTTTTTGATGTGCTGAATTGCCATATCCAACATCTATGTTGTGTTCATTTGCTGTAAAATCCTAATCAAAAGGATAAAAGTATGATCTTCAACCATGCATAAAACTCAGACACAAAAATCAAGCACTTCATTCAGCAATATTGTTGCCAACTAATAGATCTTCACTAGAAACTAAATGGAAGCATATGCAAGTGAAGATGTGAGTATCACCTCAAAATGAAATATACCTTCATGGGCAGCCACCTCGAGCAAGTTTTTTGCATTTGCTCCCTACATTATAATCAGGGTCAGTGAATTCAATAATTAGGCCATGCTTTACAATCTACAACATTGACAATGATGGATTATTTCAAATAATAACAACAGTAACAGTAGTGGTAGCAATAAAAAATAATAATAATAAAAGAACCAATTCATCAAACATCTGGAGATAAGCATGAAAATTCAGAAAGCGAAACATCCCCATTAACCATACAATTCATTCAACAATCAAACTACTTGATCTTTTTTTAAGGCAGACTCTTTTCGTAAAAACCCCTACTTTTTTTCCTTTCTTTCTCAAAGGTAGAATTACAAAAACCTGCAGACTCATGTTGAAGCAATATATAAACTTAATCAAACCCAACTCATTTATATCCCTATTCCCTGCTAAAGTCTATTGGAGTCAATTTGTTGATACAACATGATTAACATCAACCCTTATTTAACTCCACTATCCTACAAAATTTATTTAGGAGCCAAGTTACTGATTTTATATTGTTCAATGAGACTTTCCTACTCGTGCAAATTGTAGATATACATCTTGGAATTCTACTTCCTTCAATTGTGTCAGTGGGAGTTGGAAGAGGCATGGATTCCCCCCAGTGGCCCAAAGACGGTTTATACTATGTACTTATATACACCATTTATGGGAAAATGGCAAGAGAGGACCGAGACATAGGATCTCACCCACCTTTCACAAGTAAAAGAGTAAAGGGAGAAAAAGGTTAAAACTAGTTTTAAATCACATAAAAAGGCATTGGGTAGGAATCTTTAGTTCAGTAATTTTGACTAAGAAATTACCTTATTCTACCAAAAACTTGTCATGTTGGGTTGAATCATTGTTGGATAAGTAAACAATTGAAATCTAAATTCAATTACTGATTTGAAATTAGCTAAATTAGCACAGAGAGTAGTGGGCAGATAAAATAATAAATTACTGCATGCATAAAAGAATTCCTGCATCAATGCATGTTTTCATTTCTCACAATATCTATGCTGTAAAAGATAAAAAAAAAAAAAAAA
Organism: Persea americana; assembly: GCA_029852735.1. Lineage (NCBI taxonomy): Eukaryota > Viridiplantae > Streptophyta > Magnoliopsida > Laurales > Lauraceae > Persea > Persea americana. Next base: position 26,061,704 of record CM056818.1, on the reverse strand, counting down.
ATAGAACATATAAAAATTCTATGGGATCAACAGCAATAGAGAAAAAGGCTAGTTATACACGTATCATTAAGCCAATGCCTAGATTTGGATGCATCAAAACATGTTTGATAATATGAAGGATGATACTAATCAAGGGTGAAACACTAGAGATACAACCTTAGCAGCATGACATCTAGATGTGTTTCCTATACAATTCTCTTTCTCTTTCTCGTGCCTTCAGCAAAATCATGTTACCCCTAAGAATCCCAACACAAAGACCACACACACCAAAGATATCAAAACATAAAAACAAAATCCACCAACCAATGTAGCAACATCACCGCCTACTTCCATTTCCTTCCCCATATGGGCCACCATGGAAGAGGGAGCATCATAAGATCACCACCACCATTCCATTTTCTTGCCCATTTGGGTCAAAGATTCAAAGACTAAGATCATCCCAGTGCATAGAGCAGGAAGAGGATCCATTAGAGGAAGTGGATGATCTAGTGAGTGGTAACCATTTATGGAAGATCACCCATCTCAAGATGATCAACCACCAACACATTTCCATATCCATTTGGTCAGGAAACCGACGGCCAGGATCATCCCAGACCACCCATCTAAGAGAGAGAGAGAGAGAGAGAGAGAGAGAGGAGGAGGAGGAGGAGGAGGAGGAAGTGACGAGGAAAGAAGATCGACAGGAAGATGCCCTCAATGAGGTTTGGTAAGTGAGGACACAGTTACCAACGACACTCGATCCTCCTGACCCAATCGTAATTGATGATCATAGTGCTTTTCCTTGGATCAGATTTCAGAGACCTTTATTTGAGGAGAGATGGAAGAAGATAGTGTGTTCTGCAAAAGAGGAGCTTCGAAGAATAAAGAGGTGTTTGGGTTATAATTCCATGACGACGTCGTTCGCAAAATGAGGGGTAAAAGTGTCCAAAATGCATGTACGAACACCAATATGGGTGTTTCCATGTATTCTAGGCTAAAATGGGCGTATATCTGTTTTGGAACACTTTTTTGGTAAAAATCCCTTTTTTAATCCCTTCAATTCTAGCTAATGCAGGATTCCCCTTATTTGGTCAATCGCATCACTTTGACATTCCTTTCTCCCGTAACATTTAGCTCCATGCGATAAAGCATATTGAACTGTTGTTATATAAAGATGTCCCTTCAATCAAAGTGTCACTCGGCATCACGCGTCACCAGCTTGTCCCTATTTGCCCACCATGTGATGTCCTTTATCTGTTGTACCTGACTCAAGCCTCCTTTTTGTTCCACAGTTGCCCCTCGGTATTGGAATCTTTTACCTCCTCTTGTTATGGCTTAGACTAACAGACTTCATATATTCAGTCTTGGTTCTAGTAATTAACCCATTTATAGTGTTCAGCCTTGCCCATTCCCCCCACTGAGCATTAGGGTTTCCAAACTCAGTGGTTAGTATATTATAATATTATGATGGGAAAGTTAGTTTCATTAATATTATCATCTAGCAATGAAATCCCAAATCTTTCATGTTTGCTTTTGATGGCCATCTGTGATGAATCTATTTTGCACACGCCTGGAGATGAATGCCGCTGGGCTAGTGATCGCCGACGATATGGTTTCTGACACAACCCCTTCTATTGTGTGTTTAATTCCTTGTGTCTCATATAGAGTCTTTCATGCCATATTAATAGCATTTCAAGGAGGGGCGGATATCACCATTAACGCAGGAGAAACGTCTCCGGATTATGCTAAATGTGTGCTTGATTCAAGGGATTTGCTTTGACCTTATCTTTAAGGCTTATGGGCAAATTGTGTTGGGCCCATTAGGCCCACACGGTCCAACATCTCCCACTTGACCATAAAGCCAAAAATAATCTAAAGCTTTTACTCCCACTATTAATGGATTCAACCATTTGCCATTGTACATAGAGTCAAAAAACTCAAAATCACATTATGGTTATTTTACCATTGACGATTAACCATAGGGCAGAGAAAAAAAAAAACAAAAACAAATGTCATGGTTATTTAACCATTGACGATTGACCATGGAGACGAAAACATGTCAAGGTTATTTTACCATTGACAATCAACATATATGTTGTAAGCTTGAACTCCCACTATTGTGATTTTCACCGTTTCTTGACACAGAATTATCATGAGATTTTTCACGCCTTTTACGGATATATTACTCATGATAAACTTTAGAAAATTTTATGACTTATGAGTCCCTAAGTCCCATCAGGCTTACATGCTTTGTAATGCATTCTGCACTTACTTCCTTTGTTAAGGGGTCAGCTACCATATCAGCTGAAGGCAAGAAACTTACTGTTACTTTATTTCTTTCAACAATATCTTGAATATAATGGTAGTCCACATCTATGTATTTGCCCTTTGAACTATTGGGCCCACTTTTTATTAATGTAATCGTGGACTGATTGTCAGAATACATGTGGATAGGCCCGTTGGCTATATCAAGCTTTAAATCTTTTATGAAGCGTTTTATCCAAACGGCAAAAGTTGTTGCAACACTACATGCTACATAGTATGCTTCTTGAGTATAGAGGGTAATGCAACTCTGTTTTTTACTTGACCAAGAAATGATTGCACCTCCAAAGAGGAAAACATGACCTGAGGTGGACTTACAATCGTCCCTATCCCCAGCAAAATTTTAATCTGAAAAACCTATAACTTAAACCCTATTAGCTTGGAAGCATAATTTCAAGTGTTTTGTCCCCTTGATATATCTAAATATTCTTTTCACTGCTTGCCAGTGTTTGATACCTGGATTATTTTGGTATCTACTGACTATGCCAAGAGCATAACTAATGTCAGGCCTGGTGCATAACATTGCATATATAAGACTACCAATAGCCTGAGCATAAGGTGCTTCTAATTTATCTTGATCATCTCTTGGACAATTTCCTTTAGATAATTTTAATCCTTTTTCAACAGGAGTAGAAACTGGTTTGCTGTTTTCCATTCTAAAACGTTTGAGACTAGTGTCAAGATATCTTTCTTGACTTAAACATAATTTTCTGCATTTTCTATTTCTCATTATCTTAATCCCCAATACATATGATGCGTCTCCATGTCTTTTATTTCAAATTTAGAATTTAGCCATGACTTTATACCTTGTATCATATCTAAATCATTACTAGCTAATAATTTATCATCAACATACAGAGACAAGATGGTAAAGCTACTCCCACTTTTCATAATATACAGACAATGATCTAATCTATTTACTACAAAACCAAATTCAATCATTGCTAAATGAAAAGTTCTATACCATTGACATGATGATTGTTTCAAACCATATAAGGACCTTTTTAACTTATATACTTCATTTTCTTGTCCTTAATTATGAAACCTTCTGGTTGTTTCATATATATATATATATATATAGCCTCATTGAGCTCTCCATTTAAGAAAGCAATTTTTACATCTAATTGAAAAAGTTCTAAATCAAAATAGGCTACTATAGCAAGAATAATTCTTATGGATATAAATTTAGCAACAGGAGAGTAAGTATGAACATAATCAATTCCTTCAATTTGAGTAAAGCCTTTTGCCACTAATTTGGCTTTATATTTATCTATGGAGCCATCTAAATTCAATTTTCTTTTAAATACCCATTTGCAACCAATAGCTTTTCTATCTTCGGGCAAATCACTAAGTTTCCAAACATCATTTTTTACAATAGATTCAATTTCTTCATCCATGGCTTTAAGCCATTCAGCAGATTCATTTGACTTTAAAGCATCATCATAATTTAATGGATCTTCAAACTCCTCCAGAATATTAGATATGCAACTTTCAAAATAATTCGTAGGATCTATAATATCTTCAAACACATTAGACATCAAAGTATAATAATCCTCAAAGAAACTGGGAGGTTTTTGTTCAAATAAATTAGACATTAAAGAAAAATAATCTTTTAAATAATTAGAACATCTTTCTCTGTGAATTCTTGATATGGTGTTATATTTTGGTACATCAACTACCTCTTTTAAGATTTTATTAGTACAACTCTTATCTTTTTCTTTTTCAGATAATTTTGCCAATTTCTTTGGGTTTCTAGTGTCTATTTGTTCTTCTAGAAAATGAGCATCTCTACTTTCTATAACATTGACACTAGCATCAGAATGATGCCTTATGAATCTATATCCTTTTGAGTTCTCTGAATATCCTATAAAAGTACATTTTATTGATTTGTCATCTAGTTTTCTCCTAAGTTGATTGGGGATCAAGACCTGAGTAGATGAGCTCCAAACTTTCAATTCACTTAGGTTTGGTTTTCGACCAGTCCAAAGTTCATATGGTGTTGTATTAGTTGTTTTTGTGGGAACTCAATTTAAAATATAAGTTGCAACAGCTAGATCCTCTCCCCAATAATTGGTTCCTAAGTTAGAATGAGATAACATTGATCTAACCATATCAAGTAGAGTTCGATTTCTTCTTTCTGACACTCCATTTTGTTGGGGGTGTAACTCATTGTTACTTGATGTATTATGGAATTTCGTTTGCAATAGTTTTCAAATAATTCTGAGGTATAGTCACCCCCTCTATCACTTCTAAGAATTTTTACGTCTCTACCCAATTTTTTTTCCAACCAAATTCTTATATTCTTTAAATAATTCTAACACTTTTGATTTTTTCTACATTAAATAAATAGAGCCAGATCTAGAATAGTCATCAGTAAAAGTGACAAAATACTCCATTCCTCTATGTGTTTTGACATTTAGAGGCCCACATACATCTGAGTGTATTATAGCTAACAATTCAGTTGATCTTTGTCCATTTAGAAATGGTAACCTAGTCATTTTTCCCGATAAACAAGGTTCACATGTGGGGAATTCAACATCTAAATTAGGTATTAATCCACTTTTGGACATTTTTTTCATTTTATCTTTATTTATGTCCTAATCTAAGATGCCATATATAAGGATTGTCAACAAACATAGAAACATCAATATAAGAAGAAGAGCTAGCTGTAGGTTTATTACCAGAAAAATTGAGTTTATACAAGCTATCAACTTTTATTACCTAAAATAAAATACGACTATGTTTTCCAACTGATACTTTTCCAGAACGGAAACGAACTTCAAAACCTTTTTCATCCAAGCGTGGCACAGAAATCAGATTTATTCACATTGAAGGAGCATATTGTGTCTCAGTCAGCAAGATGTTATTTTCACCAGGCAAGGAAATACGAACTGTTCCAATTCCCATCACATCGCAGTAAGTGTTATTACCCATATACAAGCGATGATTGCCGGTTTTAACTTCCTTCAATTCTATAAAATCTTCTCGAGATTTGGCCACATGTCGAGATGAACCAGAATCTATCCACCATGCATTAGTATCTCAATCCGCAAGTAAAGACTCAGAAACCACACAAATCAGGTCCCTTTTCTGATTATTGGGCCCATTATTACTATTGTTTTGATTGTTATTTTTGACCCTACAATCTTTCTTTTGGTGACTTGGTTTTCCACAATTATAGCAGTTTCCAGAAAATCTCTTCCTTTTCATTCCTTTCTTTTGAGTCCACTTGTGTTTATTTTTGCTAAAATTAGCATGGGATTGTTTTGGTTCCTCAATCATTTTTTTGGTTGAAGTGTTTCCAATCATCAATGCTTCAGACTATTTCTTTTTATTTCTTCTTTCATATTCCAGAGTTAAAAGCATGGGAAGATTTTTCATAGTAATACCAGTTAATGACATATTTAAAGAAATAACTACTTGTTCCCAAAAATCAGGCAAACTACTTAAAGTCGTAGAAACTGCATTCTTTCAGGAATTGTATTCCTTAGAGTTGCAAGCTCTTTAGCAATTACTGTCATTTTATTTATATGGTCAACCACAAATTTAGAGTCCAACATCTTACTGGAATTGTATTTTTCAATTAGCATTTGCACATAGATTTCTGATGCACTTGAATAAGTTGCAGAAATAGCATCAAACATTTCTTTTGCTGTTTTATGTTCTTCAAATAATATTTCAATATCAAGTTCCATAAAAGTTAACATATCATCTCTAACAAGCTTATCATCATCAATGAATTTTTGGTATATTCTTTTATTTTGCAGCATTAGAATTAGGGTCAGGATCATCAGGCATAGGGGTCTTAAGAGTATATTCAACTTTGTCTTGAAATAAAACATATGCCTGATTCTACGCTTCCTAGTAGAGAAATTTGTACCATTTAATTTTTCAGTTTTACTTAATTCGGTATTTACTGCTCTAATACCCATTTGATTGAATGATAAGAATTTAAAATAAAATAAATGGGTTAGATTACTAACCAGAAGACATTGTTACCGAATTTGCGTGGATTCTTCTATCTTTTTTTTTTGTCTTGATGAATCGCCCATAGAAACTCGGTGCAGATTAAACTTTTATGCCTTGGGATAGAGATCACGTGGCAAGTTGCTCGTCACTGAGCAATTTTGCCATAGGACTTGTTGTAAAAAGATGACGTGAACTTCTGGAGAGAAACGTTCTTTGAGAGAAAGAAAAAAAAAAAAAAACTCATGTCTTTTGTCCTTTGTGCCTGCTTTTCAAGTATTCCTCGAGAATGTGGAAGAGGATCCCCTGTTTGGTCCAAACAGGAAAATCCTGTTTGGACCAACCAGGGGATGACACATGGGGCCCATCTCCCCCTTAAAAAAAAAAAAAAAAAATCCCCCCCCCCCCCCCCCCCCCCCCATGTGTCACCCCCTGGTTGGTCCAAACAGGGTTCCCCCGTTTGGACCAAACAGGGGATCCGCTTCCCGAGAATGTGTATGTGAGAACTTGCTGGGTGACGACCTAGAAAAATAGTCCTTTTGGTACACTAAAAATGGCGGTCCCTAATTTCACCAAGGAGGAACTTTGTCCCTCCTGATTGGCTTCTCTACCTTTCCGCAAAAAGGTCGCAGAGAGCAAAGAAACCAAAAACGATGAAGAGTGATGAGCCCATAACTTCTCTAAATGAAAAGCTCTTACACCAGTGATGAATCTGTTTTGTGCACCCTCGGAAATGAATGCCACTGGGCTAGTGATAGCAGGCGATATGGTTTCTCACACAACCCCTTCTACTGTGTATTTAATTCCTCGTGTCTCACATAGAGTCTTCCATACCGTATAAATATCATTTCAAGGAGGGGCAGACTTCAGCGTTAACACAGGAGAAACTTCTCCGGATTATGCTAAACGTGTGCTTGATTCAAGGGATTTGCTTTGACCTTATCTTTAAGGCTTATGGGCAAATTGTGTTGCGCCTATCAGGCCCACACGGTCCAACAATCTCGACTGACTTGAAGAACATGGCTTCATCTCTGTTGATGGGCTAACTGCAGGAAGTGAAGGCTTGGACAGAACTAGACTCCAGGAGAAGTTCAGCAGGCGCAGTAGCGTTAACAGTGTTACATTCAGCCCACTTACAAATGCAAGCCCAAATCGGAACTTGGAGTGAAACAGGCGAAGTGCACGGCACTTATCACGGATTTGCGTAATCCCGAAAGCTGTGTACATCTTGAGGAAATTAAACAGCTAAATCAGAAGCTTGGAAACATGCAGATTCTATTGTCGTAGTTAAGAACTCAAATTTAGCTGGTGAGCCACAAATACATGGTTGGAACCAATATTTCCTAGACCATTTAATACTCAAATTCTTTTGTCTATATAGTATAATATCAATACATGTTGAGAGAATATGTAACAATTGGCTGAAATAAGCAGGGCATTTGTATCCCTTGGAAATTTTGTGTCATACTATAAATCTTTCAGAGGAAAATACTCACAGTTGTTTCTTTTATTCACAGAGCACTACTGTTCATTGTTTATGCTCGTGCATTTTTGGATTGTGTAACTAATGTTTACGTTGACATTTTCTGTAGCATGAGGATTTACGACAAAGTTTCTGCTAAAAGGCATGTTGCTAAAATGCAGTCCCACTCGTGAGGCTCACTTAAATACTTATCTATCAATCGGAAGAGGGCAGATGGGAAGGCAAATTTATCTATAAGGGGAAGCGCCACCTCCCCCCCGCCCCCCCCCGAGAAAAAAACTCCACCTGTTGTAACCCTTAATTTGACAGTCTTAAAGTTCAATTGCATCTCAACCATAGATTTTCTTAAGATTGGATACAATGGTGAGTTACGGTTCAATGAGTACAAAATTGGTGCCGATCATGTAATATGACAAGCGTATAAAAGGGGTTGCAATGATCTAAGGTCAATCCTAGAGCGCCCCATAGAGCCGAACTACACATTTTGAACATTGTTGTGAGGATTTATTGATGGTTATCAAGGGGAGTACCTTGGTGTATTGATAATTATTGGTCTCAAGAGGCAAAATAAAACCAGATACATATAGGGGTGTACATGGATCGGATTGGTGCGGATTGGGCCAAATCCTCCACCAATCCGTTACCTACGGATTGACGGATTCCAAATCCGTCACCAATTCATAGCTACTAAAATTCGATCTGATCCAATCCGTGGAGGAGTGGATTGGATCGGATTAATTCGTTCAATCCGTCCCTGTACATTATATGGAAAAATAAAGAGGAAAAAACCCATGAATTCTGAAGCGACTGAATTAAAAGGGCATAAATTGAGAGCTATATGCCTATCCTATCCTCTTCTATTCATAAGTTTACATATTGACACTTACATTTTTTTTCTTATTTTATATATATTTATTTATATTTAATGACAACGGATTTGATTAGATTCGCGGATTAGGGAGAAATCGGCCACTGATCCGTTGCCAACGGATTATACAATTTCCAATCCATCGCCAATCCGTTGGCTTTCGGATCGGATTGGATCGACAGATATTTTGTACACCCCTAGATACATGTTATGGCCATCACTGTTGACATAGTGAAATTTCGCTCTGCTGGACACCCAATTGGCCGGTGCCAGATTGAGTCATTCGTACAGTATTCATGTGAAAGTGTGCGTGGGGCTTTTGGAATGTATCCATTAATTTATACATCATATTGACCTATTCAAGTAATTATGAATATATACACTTCAAAACTAGGAAAAATTCAAGGGTCGAGCAAGACCTGGTACTATCGGAGCACGGCCCTCAAAATTTGTGGGCCTACGAAATTCTGTTTAATAAAAATAAAAGCCCACATTGTAAGGGCTGTTCGAGGTCTGCTTGACGATAATCTATTATCAAAGGGGAAAGTATTTCATGGCTCTGTGGTTCTTGCTTGAAAATGAACGAAGAAACGCTTGTTTATCAGGCATTTTGTGAGAGGAAAATCTAGAGAGAGAGATGAGGGAGATAGAAAGAAATACGAACAGGGTTAAGATATTTCAGCCTTCAACAGCAAATACACTGATAAAGAGTTGAGTTTCGAACAACTACAATAAAGATCATAAGCATACACAAATAAGCAAGCGAGCAGAAGGAGTAGAAATTGTAAACAAAATAAAGGGACTTTATTTTCTCTCATAACCTCAAGCTTCTCGAGGGCATAGTCATGGCAGCATATGAAGTAGATAGGTAAACAACAAATGGACTACTGCATCCTAAAAAGAATACTACAATTGCCAACCACAATAATTTATCCGACAGCACCGTGTATATGCCCGCTCCGAGTGCAACCATTGTTGCAGAGCCCGCAACCCATGATAGCGAGAAGCTCAATTGCAAAATAACAGCCAAGACATCACGTTCGACCATCATTGCCCAGATGAGAAGGGTCGCCACAATCAAAGAGCAGCAGAGGGCCACAGTATCGGACAGCAGAAAGGCCTTTAGGGCAAATCTTGTTATAAAGACTGGGAGGCCTTCCTCTGGGCCATCGTTCTTGTACCCGCCTGGCACTGTGAAAAGAGCAGCGAAAGTGACTGTTGCCAACAGTGCCGCAACAACTGACAATGTGTTGGCCACTGATTTCAAGTCTGCGATGTTACTCACACCATGTTTTTTCATCCTCTCCACCCATGCTAAGCGACCCTTGGTTGCTCCATATGATTTCAGTGTCGTGTGGATGAATAACTGCATGCCATGCAAAACTATAATTTATCAGTGACATTAGAAAGCCCATAATGAAATCCATCCGTCCCAGCAGCTCAGCTGGTCAGGTACATCAAATGTGCCTTTTATGGGGGCAAGAGTGCACAAGTATGAGCCCTCCCAGTAAAAGGAAAAAACTAAAGTAAAAAGACACATAATGAAATCAAGCAAGTCTTGTGTGAAGGCCAATAAAACTTCAACTTACATCATCATCATCCTCCTCCTCATCATCAAAGTCTTATCCTGAATCTTGGTTTGCCTAAAGAGTTTTATAGCTAAGAAGACAAAACTATATTATGAATAGGAGATCTTTCTCTTGTTAGCCTCCAAAGATTCTGATGTTATAGTCGTGGCGATTAGGTTGCGATGAACTGGAAGATGAAACTAGCTAGCCGCATGTCCGCAAGATATCAACTCGGTCTGATTCACCGCGCATGATATGGTGGGTGAGAGCATGGTTCAAAATCGTGGTATCAATCGAGGTATTGGTTGTCCCTAAAAACTTTTATAGAATTGGTATTAGTTTGTCGCGGTTGTCGTGGTGTGAAAGTTTTTTAATTTGAAATTTACAAAAAAATCCAAAAAAATTTACAATATTATAAAATGCTGGAAAACAATGTCATTTTCCATTAGTAACAACAGTAAATCAAAATATTGGTTCCCATAAGTTATGACATTCTGTATCAATTTCTAATCCAGAATATTATAAATTTTGCTTATAACTAAATAGATTTAGATTTATATACCAAAATAAGTTAGAATATCACATAAAATGCAACCATTATTTTGGCTTGGGATCTATTTATTAGTGTGAAATTTAAGAAAACCAAGATTATTTGTATGTAGTAAGTATACTATACCCCAATCATCCATCACTCATCATATAATATATTAGCATTCAAATATTTAAAAATCCAAAAATTAAAAAGTATAGAAAAAAAACCCCACATCTTGTATATGAGTAGATTTATGCATTCTACAACAACATATATTAGAATGAATTCATCAAACCAAGTATCTACATACTAATTAGCATTTAGAAAAAGATTTTTATTCTTTTAAAAAACTCCAAATATTAAATAAATAATTCTTAGATCTAAATTACCAAAAACCAATCAATAAATCTATCATCTACATACCATTAATAAGCCATAAGCATAAAAAACACACTACCTATAATTATTTTCAAAAAAGGTAAACGATTAAAAAAAACATTTCTAAAACCCCCAATATATACATATCTAGCATCAAAATGTGTAGATCTAAGAGAAAAAAACAATCCACTACCAAAAATGATATGCAATCATCATTTGATTCATTTCTAAGATTTTCATAAAAAAATCTAAAAAAACACAAAATAGTAAGTATGGTGGAGTTGTATTTGATTTCCCCTTACCAAATCCGCAAATAAAATGCATTTTTGATGGCTTGAGAGGTGTTGGATGTGTTGAGAAGGATGAGACGCTGCTAGTGTATGGAGGAGATGGGTTGAAATGAGGTTACTGAGGCCGATACCCCTTATATTATCGATGCAGTATCTATCGACGAGAACCGGCATAGGTTGATATTTTCATCAATGGGTGGGAGAGACACTCTGATTACCGAAGAAAAAGAAGAAAAGAAACCAGAAGGTCCTAATCTAATTAGAAGTTTTCGGATGTAAATGAGGCATGTATGGTTTCGTCTTATATTGAAAATCACCCCATCTACTAATCTCATTCCTATATTCTAATTTAATTAAGAAATTTAAGTTTTCCCCAAACTTTTTGGGTCCTTTCGAGTTTGTCCGTGCTGATGGCCCATTAGATCAAATTTGTCATTATATCGTCCGGATGTTTTCATCATGCAATTGATGAAGATATATCGAGATCCTAATGCTTTGATAAATGGATAGTTGATAGAGAATGTTCACCTTTATTGGAAGAGGAAAAGTGACAATGTTTATTATGGGAGGATGAAGGACAAGACCGTGACCGGCATGATCATAAGATATTCTAAAGACTTTCAAAGAAATAAATGCATAGAATCTTCGTGAGATTCATCCAAGGAATTATCTCAATTTATATGATCAAATAATAATATAAATTTAAACTAATCCTATCCCAAGGTTGTAATTGGATGGTTCTGAATTTTTTTTCTTTATTTTTAATGAAGGGAACTACTATAGTTACTGTCTAATCATTAGGCACTTTTCTTGTGATCAAAATTTTATTCAGCAATTTGGTTAAGTTTTCAACACTAATCATGCTACAACCCAAACATTGGAAGGTATACCATCACTTCTTCATTCTAGCAAAGATAGACTTTGCTTCTAGTTTAGAAATTGCGTTGATTGCTCCCTGACTTGGTTCAAAATGAATGTTTTATTTCACTTGGATGCCCATCTATCTCTCATCTTTTTAAGGAGCGTTTGGCCGGAGGTCCCTCAATATTGGTTTTTATTGTAAATGGTCTACAAATTAATTTCGTAGAGGCAAATGTCCTTTCCACCGTTTTATACAGTTGAAAGGACAATAATGCCCTCATAATCTCTTATATCTTTATTAAAAAACTCTAAGCCTAGAAGGAACAAAAGCGAAAAATTAGGGATTTTAAACATCGGGTGTAAGCAGAAAGATGGAAACTGAATATAGGAAGCAGATTACCTTACAGAGCCGCAAGCATTCGTAACTTCTTCGAAGAAATGGCTTCATTGTCCATTTAGTGGTTGTAGAAGTGGTTCGTTTGATTTCGAACCCTAAAAGATATAGAATCTAGACTAGTCTAGGCATCTCCTCATACGAACTATTAACATTTGTTCACTCCAAAATAAATAAGTTAAATATTTTCTCATTTGCGAACCTTCATCATGCTGGAACCCTATCTTTCTGTCTATCGCAAATTTAGATAAATTGTTCCGGAACTCAGATAAATTTGTCCAAGAACTCAAATAAATTTGTGAAGAACTTTGCTAAATTTGTCCAGAACTCAAATAATTGTTTTCCAGAACCCAGATAAATTTGTGCAAAACTCAGATAAATTTGTTAAAAAACTCAAATAAATTTATGACACTGCATTGTAAGAAGCTCTTCTTTCGTTGAAATACAAGAAATCTCAACAGAACTTCTCCTTGTTCATCCAGATTGAAAAAACAAGAAGAAAGAAGATTGTGGGATATATATCTAAATCTAAATCATCTTAACCCTATTTATTTGAATCTAAAATCTAAGAATCTCACTCTCGATTGCCATTACGATTTCAAATTCAAAACATGATCTATAAGGAATTACAGGGGCAAATCAGTCATAAATGATCGTTCTTATAAGCTTAAATTGCGTAATATATTATGTCGGTTATGTGTGATGAATTGAGGCAATTACAGGGGTAAATTAGTTATGACAATGTGTGATCTAGGGTATTTAGGGACCTCTGGCTGAAATATGTCCAACTACATGGACTACAGGCCTTAAACGAAATTCTTGTGGAAAGCTTTTAAATGACAAAGTTAAGGGATCTTTTGTTAATTTATCCCTTTTCTTTAAGGCCTCCCCTCCCTCGACAAAGACACGGTCTTTACCCTACTGTCTCAAGTTTTACTTTCTCTGAATTTGGAAACCTTATAAATCCCCTTCTTCCCTATAATAATCTTGTGCTCTGGGCCCCACATAGGCCCACATTGGTTTAAGCAATTGGTTGAGTGCTAAGATTGTCTCCCAGTTAAATTCTTAATTTGAAAAATCTTGATTGGGATCAAACTCTAGGAGCATCAAAGTTTGGATCGGCATCAAACTCTTGTGGCACCATCAATGAGCAGTTTGAACTTTTGAGTTTCACCACCAATTTACTTTCTGTTTACTACTTTTCTTTCTCCTAGACTCCTTAATTATCCATTTGCTGAAATATTTAGTACCAAGTCACCATGTTATACAACAGTTAATTAGAATTCGTATCTTACCTCAAGTTTCGAAGACTGTGTCTTTGAATGTTTTTAATATTTACCCTTTCAGATTTCACCACTATATATTTAGACAATCTTTCAATTTTTCAATTTGTTGCACTGTGCTTAACAAAAAAATCTAAAAGAAATCAAAAAGTAAAAAAAAAACTCTTATCAAGTCACTAAAGACAAAATTCCATCACATTATGATTAGACCCCCTCCTCATATTTTATTATCTTTTGATTTGAGGCTTCTCCTCACTTCACTCTACGAGTAAAGTTAGGAAACAAGCTGGGCTTTAAACCAAACGGTTTCATCCTTGTCCTAAAGGGAAAACATTGGTTCCAAATACCCATCAATGTTCTTAAAGGGGATTGAGTCAATGTTGGAAGAAATTAAAAAGAATACCTGTCTCAAGGCAAATCTGTTCCAATTTAACTCATTCACATCGAGAGCTGTGAGGCCGTCGTTGTTAGTGACACCCGAGTCAGCTCCCATTTGTAGCAAAGTCTTCACGATGCCAAAGTCAATGTTCTTAACTGCAAGATGTAAGGGCGTGTTTCCATTACCATCAGGTTCGTTTATGAGCACCTTGAGCTCTGGTTGTTTTAGCAAGCACTTGAGCATGCCTAGGTTTCCCTTCATCACAGCCAGGTGAAGCGCATTTCGGCCCTCGCGGTCTACTTGCTCTGCTGCACATGGGTAGTTATGGAGTATGTCTACCGCCATCTGAATATGATCATGAAATCGAGAGGCCCGCTTTGCGATAATGTGGAGAGGTGAATTGCCATCATTGTCAAAAACATAGACAAGAGAAGGAGTTGTTGAAACAAGGGAGACCGTGATTTTACCATAGCCCAGAGCTGCCGCGTAGTGTAAAGCTGTCTGGCCAAACCGATCTGCTTTTTTGGGATCTATGCATTCACACTTCTCCAAAAGAGTTTCCACGATGTCTGAAAATTTACAGATGAAAATAGAAAGAGGACGTCACTAAAAAGGAGCCATTGTTTCCAGTTGTGGACTGAGGATATTTATTTGGGAGGAGCGGATCATGGTCAATTAAAAAATCGAAAATGTCAAAATCAACGCCAACTACCAATAATATCCACTTATTGCATGGTTTATAGACATTGCTTTTTTTTTTTTATTTTTTTGGCAAACTAAGTATAACTGGTACTCGTATCCCTCTGCTAACACTCAATTCCTACATAAGACGTTTAACTATAATAGTCATTTCCTAAAAAAATTAGCCTTTTTATTTATTTTTTTGCTAAAGGGCAAATTGTATTAAGAGAAAAGGAAAAGGAGAACAGAGGCAGGAAACCCTCAAAAGAAAGGCACTGGTAGCCATAAAACAAGAGAAGAAGAGGAACAAGAAAACAGAGACCAAGACAACATGCGAGGTCTAAGGATTAGCAAAAAAAAAAAATTTACAAAAGTTTTGAAAAGGTCTACCAGAAACAGGTTTGGCTATACGCTTGAGAGAGACAGAAAGAAGCTCAGTCAAGTATAATATAACCTTCGCCTGGGATGCTCTAGGGTTAGAAAAAATGATGTCATTTCTGCAATTCCAAATTGCAAAAGCTGTGGAGAAGAAGATGGCAGCAGCTCCTTTGCAAGCCAATTTGTCACTTTGAAGGGAGAGGGCGTGCCAGGTCATAGAAGGATAAGGAAGACCAACAATAACTATACCAGCGGAGGTAAGGATCTAGTTCCAGATAGCAGATGAGAAAGAACATAGGAAGAAAAGATGGAGAGTTGAGTCCTAATCTTGGTTGCATAGGCTACACCTTGAGGCGAGGCTGAAGCCACAGTGCTGAGCCAAGCTTGGGTGGGAGTCTTTCCGTGTAGCAATCTCCAAGCAAAGAAAGAGACCCGAGGCTGCTAAATGTAATTCCAGACCAGAGGAGCCCAGTTTGACCATTCAACCGAGTGTCTGCGGGTTCTGATAATTTCCCAAGCTTCTTGGAGAGAGAGGTCATGGGCCTGGAGGGAGTGCCATATGAGCCTGTCTTTGGAGAGCATATCCAAGGAGAGATGATCTGTGGCATTTCGCAGGGTGGCAATAGCAGCTTCAGGAATAGCAGGAGGAGTTAGCCAATTTGGTCCATCCTATAGGGAGTGAAGTTTCTGATTTGTAGGAAAATTGAGGGAGGGATACAGAGAAGCCATGCTGCCAGATTGCATCCAATTATCATACCAGAAGTAGATATGTTTGCCATCCCCAACAATCCACTTACTACCAGATTGGATGTGATGAGCCAGCTTTTTGATTTTTCGCTAAATACAGGACCCTATTTTGGAGGTGGAAGAGTGCCAGATAGAAGAGTTAGGGAAATACCTACCAGCCATCCAGTTGGACCATAAATAATTTGAAATCATTGCAGTCCATCCCATTTTTATGAAGGAGGCTTCATTTTGTTCACTAATTCGCCTTATTCCCAAGCCTCCCTCTTTGAAGGGCAAGGTGACCGTCTCCCAGTTGATTTGATTTCTTTTTTGCCTGACTGCTCCCCCTGACCAAAGGAAATTCCTCATTATAGCCTCCATTTGGTTTGACACAGACTTTGGGATGGGAAGAATTAGGGCTATATGAGTAGGTAAGTTGCTTAACACATGCCTCACCAAAGTCCTGCAGCCTGCAAAAGAAAGGAGCTTGGATTTCCAGCCTGAAAGTTTGAGAAGAAATCTGTCCAACAGGGGGGTAAAGTGCTGCCTTTTGGGTGTGCCAATGGTTAAAGAAGATCCAAGATAGTAAGAATGGAGAGGTCTTTCCTGAATATTAGTGATATTCAAGATTTGTCTTCTCTTGCTCCGGTTGCATTTGCCAATGAACAGTTTGCTCTTCTCCAAATTAATGGACTGACTAGCACTGCATTGATGGCTTGAGATGACCTCTTTCCAAGCTAGAAGGCTCCTTTTCTGGGCTTTGAGAAACAGTAAGATATCATCCGCATATAGTAAATGGCAAGGGATATTGGGAGCTGAGGAAAGGGGAGCGATTTTCTATGAGAGACCAAATTATGGATGTTGAGGCTTAAAATTTCTTTAACAAGGAAAAAGAGGTAGGGGGAAAGAGTGTCCCCTTGCCTTAAGCCACAAGAGGAGGGGAAGAAACCATAGGGAGTTCTATTGATAAGGACAGGCCCTTTAGCAGTACAAACATATTCACGAATCAGGCTGATCCATCTAGCAGAGAAACCAAAGAAATGGAGGGACTTGAAAAGGAACGTCCAGCTAAGCTTATCAAAAGCCTTGAAGATGTCCAATTGCATACACAGAGTGCCCCCTTTCAGCTTGGTGTGGAGTTTTTGAAACAACTCATGGTCTAAGGCTATATGTTGGTGTATGGATCTGCCTTGAACAAAAGCAGCATGTTTTGGAGAGACAAGGTGGGTAATGGTCTTGTAGAGTCTGGAAGCCAAGATTTTTGCAATGATTTTGTAGGTAAAGTTGAGGAGACTGATTGGCCAATAGTCAGCAAAAAGAGGAAGGAGAATTGGATTTGGGGATCAAAGTAAGGAAATAAGATGCAGAGAATTGGATTTGCGGATCAAAGTAAGGAAATAGGATGTGGAGAATTGGATTTGGGAATCAAAGTAAGTAAAGTTGAGGAGACTGATTGGACTACAACCTTTTTATTCAAGTCAATGGGATGCAAATTAATTAAACTTAACAACCACACTACAACAATATATAATAAAGAAACTATAGAGAACTCCAAAGAAGTAAAATCATTATCATACCAAGACAATACCTCTTTTATTGTTTCCTTAAGCTCCTAAAAGTTCCTCTATGATATGAATCCAAATGAGACCAACATAATCATAAACATCATACTGTGATTCAAGAGAATCTAACAAGACAGCAAAATAAAATAAAATAAAATAACTAAAATACAAGACCCAACAATAAATCAAATAAAATCCAAAACAAGATGTTTTAGTTAGAAAATAGAGTATTGGGTGATTGTCATTGAGGAAAAAAAAAATAGCAAAACATAAATTACATAGAGCAAAGAAGGTAAAACACAAAAATAATATATAAATCATAAACCAAACTCCATTAACACAAACATCATATTAGAAAAAGCTAAAAGAATAAAAAAGACCAATAACATTATACAAACCAAATACCCCGATAACAAGAATGAGCTATATAACCAAATTGCAACTGAACTAACAAAATGATTGAGTTGCATATAAATCGTTTCAATATATGTAGTGTGAGTTTGTATGAGATAGCGACTTTGCCTATGTAGGAAAAGTGACATACATTTTCAAGAAAAAAAACAAAAATAAGATATTCCATTCATTGAATCCATTTGCAAGAAGGCATTTTGCCCATATCTATTTGATTCAAAAGTAGAAATCTCATCGTTGTCCCTTATTTGTATAGAGAGAGAGAGATAGTGGTGTTTTTGGTGAATCTAGGTGTGGAGGAAGAAAGAGATGAGAGAATCATAAAAGAAAGAAGATATCGAGAGAGAAAGAAGGTGGACTTTATTCTATACTATTGTGTAGAAGCCGAACTGTCTGAGGTTGAAGTGGAAGAAGGAGAACAATTTAGCGAAGGGTTCCAAGGTTTCGTTCAGGAGATCTTTGAGACCGAGAGCAAAAAATTATTAGTGTTTTTTGAGACATGAGGTGGAGCAAATGACCCATGTAACTTTTCACCATTTTTGGATCAGACCTGGGGCGACCGCCCCAAGTTTGATTAATGTAGGTCCACCACTGATTGTTTTTATTTGTTTCGATTTTGACGGGACCGCTCCCTAAACCTAATATTCCATGTCAATGGTTGAAGTTGAAAAAATTTCCACAGAGCTCTTCGTAAAACAACGTGGGGATAGCAAGTTATGAATGAAAGGGAAATTGTGCGATATCCTATGGATTTATGGGGATTTCTTAAACTTCCAACATTGATGGGAAAATGTTACATCTTAAGGCAACTGTACGGTCAAAATCCCAAATTTTTTTAGGCTGTCAACACTCCACTACTTAATTAAAACCCTGTCGACTGGAGTAATTTCACTGAATTTGACCATGCCTTTAAATAAAAAAAGTCAAACTCACCGACCTTTCAAGTCAAATTAATAGTGACCAAGTCATGTTAGAGTCTCGTCCAGTTTTAAAACAAAGTACTAGAAGGAATCTATGTGCTTATCATCTGAGGACAAAGGCCTACTGTTAAGTCCATTTTCATAGGGGTGATGCAGTACCTCCTTTCTTAAAATTCAAAACCATTGCCAGCCCTAACCTTCACTCATTGTATTCTCAATTAGAATCCAGTTCACTTCATTATATATAATTGATCACTTGATTTTACACATGAGAGCCTCCCTCCCTTTCTATTTGAAAAGAAAGGTAAAGTCACACTACACCAAAAACTAGAATTTGGAACGGTTTGGGAACGGTTTAACGGATTAGGAACGGTAATCCGTTCTAATTTCCTGTTTTCCGCTCCTAATCTATTAATCCGTTCCAAAAATAGGAAATTGGAATGGTTTGGGAACAGTTTAACAGATTAGGAATGGCCGGATTAGGAACGGTAATTTGTTCCAATTCCCCATTTTTGGTGTAGTGTCAGTTCATCATCTTTTCAAGATTTAGTGGGTAATTAGTATATGTGAATAGTTTGAATTTTCAAAAGTGGACTCCACCATGTTTCAAAAGAATTTTGCATTATTGGATGATTTTCTCCTATACAGTTCACACTGCAAATTAATGTTCTCAATTACATGCGACATAGTGAGATTCAGGGAATTCCACCTTTTGTGGCAGTCTAGATGCCCATGCACAAGAGAAGTATTTTCCTCTACTAAAATGCAGCCACATTGCATTGTATTTTTATTTGGGTAAAAATAGTAGTAGACCATTATAAAGTTGCAAGCCAAGAGAAGGTATAGTGGAAGGAAGGAAGAAGAATTGATAGAATACACAATGTGCTGGGTGGCTACTCCCTCACATGGGGACACTCCTGACATAAATCATGAAATTTCATTAGGAGACAATTATATATATATATATATATATTAAAGTAAAGGAGGAGGTGGGCTGTGAGGGGTGCCACCTCACCCCTGAAAAATCTCTCCTTTCAGAGAAATGCAAAAGAAAAAATGAAATTGTCTGGCTTCGATGAACGGTGAGATGGTTGCTACGTCATCGCTCCAATAATCGCCACCTCAACTTTCTTTCTTCCAACTTTCCATTTAAATTGATTTCCATCCCCTAAAATCTCTCTCCTTTAATTTCCTCATTACTATCCCTAAAAACTCTCATCTAAGAAGAGTTATTTTGTTTAATTATACAAATAAGTGATCTAAATTGGTTCATTTATATGTGATCTTTTAGGGTTGTCCTTTAATGGTGAGGATTCATCGCATCAGTCATCTGGGTCACATCAAGCGGGACCCACACATGATTTGTGAAATCAAATTGGTGTTGATTTTTCGTAGGCTCAAGACCTTGATTTTATTAAGGAACCCAGACAAAGGGAAGTCACTTACTTAGACCTAATCAAGGTGCCCACTTGAATAATTGGCCGCACATTTATCCAGCTTTAACTACTGTGGGGCCCACACTCTCCACTAATGTGAACCAGGTGGGATGAAATTGAATAGACAAAGGGGCAGGAAGAGGAAGGTACTAATTTTTTTTTTTTTTTTAATTTTTTTGAACTTACCATTTTAATCTTGTCCCTAAAATCTATCCCATCATTAGTCTTTCTTTATCTCTAACCACCATTATCCCTTTAACAAAGAATCTTTTTACATGTTGTTCTCTTGTTATATGCTTTGTTTGTATACTACTAATGATCTAATTTCTTTTATGTTGATCAATAGGCTCTGAAGCACATAAATTCTCTCACAGACCAAATGTCAATGCTCTTGGTAGTCTGAAGTGTATACTTACGTACATGCTATCCATCTTCACAAGTGCGTATACGGGTTTCTCTTTAATTGTGGTTTCCTTATTTCTTTGCAAGGTGTGTAAATTTGTTTTATTACTTTATATGCTAGATCAGTGCCATCTTTAGGAAGTGATGCCGGACATTTGTAATGGAATACATAAAGTGCGAAATGAGTTCTTGCGTGGATATAAAATGTCTCGATAATTGATTTTGTTGGAGAAGTATCCTATCAAAGAAGTAATATTTTTGGGATATCTAAATGAAATTTTAATAAAGATTGAGCAATATTCTTGCAATTGCTTTTCAAGACGAGGACAACTAAAACCATATTAATGCATTGCCTTGCTTATTCAAGAACAATGTTATAGAAGATGCCTGAAAATGTCATTTTATCTAGATGTGTTGTTGTTGTTCCTTTTTTTTTTATATATATTTTGTTTTGTTTTTTTTTTATAACGTATGGTTTCTAAAGTTGGAGACTTTTATTCTCTGTTTCAGGTAATCAAGCAGCTTCAAGGACGAAGGTTGTTGTTGCATTGTTTTATATTATGAAAAAGAAGCTTCCCAGTTAATTTTGGTAGTCTATTGCGTGCGTATTTGTAACAAATTCTAGAGATGCATTTATTGTGATCTTTTTCTTTTTGGACATTTGACATGGAGGAATGACGTTTGTATGATATCTTCATTTTTTTCTCCATTGTTTTTTCCTAAGTAGGATCTTTTCTAATCATCATCATCGCTCTCTTTTTTGTAATTCCTTCGTAGCAATTTCAAAGCTAAATAGCATAAGTATTTCAATCTAATTAATATAAAATAAATTAGCTTGACAAATAATATATTTATCCATTTTAAATTTATTTTTATTGATAATATTTTAGAAAATAGTAAACTTAAATAGATTATTATTATTATTATTGGCCTGGGCTCAGCACGGGCCTTTGTTGCTAGTTATATATATTAAAGCAAAGGGAAATGTGGGCTGTGAGGGATGCCACGTCATCCCTAGAAAGTCTCTCCTTGCAAAGAAATACAAAATGAAACATGAGGGCTTTGCATTGGAGGAATGGTGAGATTTGTGTGAGGTTTTTGCCCCTTCTCAATCTCCTACAATCTCTCTCTCTCTCTCTTCAATTAAGAGATAACGATCGATCAATTTGAGTCCTAAAAAATCTCTAATTTCAATTACCAAACCATTCAGTTTCACGCCAATCTTTCATCCCTCCGTCTCTACGCAGAACCCATCTCCCTGCATCACTGTTACGCTCACACCACTCCCATCATCCTGCACGGACCCATCTCCATCGCCTCCCATCAGCGCTCAACCCCTCTCCTTCCCATGGCGTCCACCCACAATCTTCATCTCCCTGCCAGTCTCACGCAGCAGCAGCCCCTTGCATCGCCATCAACCACCCATCAAGTACGCTCTCTCCCCTGCATCCTTCCTGCATCACCGTCTGTCCTGCAGCAAAACCCACCGTTCCTTTCCTCCTCTTCCACTTCTTCCCCTGCACGCCCACCAGCCTGTACACCTTTTTCTTCCTTCTTCTTTTCTGTTTTTTTTTCTCTATTTCCCTGCACCCCCGCCCGCCTGCACACCTTATTCTACCTTCTCCTTTTTTTATGTTTTTTGTTTTCTCTTTCCCTGCACCCCCACCCGCCTGCACACCTTCTTCATCCTTCTCCTTCTTTTCTTTTTTTTTTTTTCCTCTTTATTCTCTTCCTCTTCTCCCCCATCTTCTTCTGCCTCGCTTCACTGTTGCACCCACCTCCTGCATACCCTCTCTCTTCCTCCATCACTTCATTCCATCTCCCTGCAGCTTCCCCTTCTTCTTCCTTCTCCTTTTCTGTTTTTTTTTTTCTCTTTCCCTGCACCCCCACCCGCCTACACACCTTCTTCTTCCTTCTCCTTCTGCACCCCCACCTGCCTGCACACCATCTTCTTCATTCTCCTTCTTTTTTGTTTTTTTTTTTTCTCTTTCCCCTGCACACCTTCTTCTTCCTTCTCCTTCCTTTCTTTTTTTTTTTTTTTTCTCTTTCTTCTCTTCCTCTTCTCCCCCATCTTCTTCTGCCTCGCTTCACTGTTGCACCCACCTATTGCATACCCTCTCTCTTCCTCCATCACTTCACTCCATCTCCCTGCACACAACCCATCTACAACACCCAACACTGCTTCTTTCCCTTCTCTCACTACACTCCGCCACCTGCTGGTCCAATGCACCTCTCCTTTTCTTTCTTTTTTATTTCTTCTCGTCCTCTTCTTCCCCATCTTCTCCTCCCTCACCTACACGCAGCAGCACAGCACCCACCATGTACGCTCTCTCCCCTGTCTCCTCCCTGCATCACCGTCTGTCCTGCACCATCATTCTTCTCTCCACCTGCAGCACCCATCTCCACTTGCAGCGCCACCCACCTTCTCTTCCTCCGTTCCTTTCCTCATCTTCCTCTTCTTCCCCTACACCCCCACCCGCCTGCACACCTTATTCTTCTTCCTTCTCCTTCTTTTTTTTTCTCTTTATTTTCTTCCTCTTCTCCCCCATCTTCTTCTGCCTCGCTTCACTGTTGCACCCACCTGCAGCAACAACAATGTCGGCCCTCTCTCGCCCAACTGGTCCCCCACAACCTAATAAAAACCCAATCACACACCACCACTCTTGCCCAAATCAGTACTTGGCAGACCCTGTACATCTCTTTCTCTCCCTACCATTTCTCTGTGAGCGGCCAATCTGTCAATCTGAATCTTTTTTCGTGTCATATGTTTTCCTCTGTTTGTGAAGGAGGAGGTCAGAAAGAAGAAAAGGATTCTGGCCTTTTCTATAGTCGGTGTGTTCATTAGTTTGATATATTTTATATTTATAAATATATTTCTTAGTTGTCATCCATATGCTTGCTAATGGGCTGATAAAGTATTATATTAATTAATAAATTTATAATGGTAAATTCACCCTGCTTATTAGTGGGGCCTACTTCTTGGAAATCTAAATTGGTCAAAAATAATTGATCCATTTGGATGGCCCCCATTGTCAAATTGATCATGTATAAATCAATGAGTTTATATAATTTCTTATTCATGTTTATTATATTTAACAATTCTTATGGTGAGCCAAAAACATTTGAAATTGAATTCTTATCATTTCCCACCAAAAATAGAGGCTCTTTTTATGAACCATTCTGATCTTGAGTACCGGGCCACAAAGCTTATGGTACGATTAGGTGTGTTATTTTCAGTGGGAAATTCTTTTAAAAAGGAGGAGAATAGAAGAAAAGAAAAACCCAGTGTAGACCCCATACAGGTCAAATCAAACGGTCACCAAATGGCACTATAATACTAGATAGTATTATATTTTTTTTATACTGTGCTGGGCTGATTAAGTATTATATTAATTAATAAATTTAAAGCAACATTCATTATTTATTATTTTGGATAAACATACTTATTTCATAAACTTTTAGTTTATAGATTTTTTCATATTCAAGTATAATGTTATGACAGCTATATGCAACTTTACTTGTGCACCGGTGTCTATATGATACTCTTCATTTCAATTAAATAATATTTTTTCTTACTTTAATTCTAAATATATTCTTAGTTTTGGGCCCGGGCTAAGCACGGGCCTTTGTTGCTAGTTTATATATAAAAGTAAATGGGGAGGTAGGATGTGGAGGGCGCCACGTCAGCACCCATTATTTCTCCTTTCAGAAAAATACTAATAAAAACACACATAGCTTTGGATTTAATATGGGCCACTACACCTCCCAAATCTCCTCCCTAAATCTCTCCATTTAAATTAAGATTATATTTCATAAACCTACATTTCTAATGGAATTTCATTAGGAGACAATTATATATATTAAAGCAAATAGGGAGGTGGGCTGTGGAGGGTGCCACGTCAACATCAAATGAATTCTCCTTTTAAATAAATATACACAAAAAACTTACAGTGATTTAACAAGCCATGTCATCACATTCCACTATTTTCTCTCCAAAAGTATTGCTATCTATATCTTTTATCTCATAAAGTCTCTCAATCAATATCCCTTAAAATCATTTTCAATTTCAATAAAATCTCCTCCCCATCCACAAACCGAATTCTCTCCCCTAATCTTACTCTAAATCCGCTCTCATTTAAAATCTCTTCCAACTGCCATAAAATCTCTTTCAACTATGGATACAAAGAGACCCGCTGATTGGGTTCAATGACATAATCTAAAATGGAATCTTCTGTCTTCTATAGCCCACGCGTAGTGGCTAAGAAAGACACACCAATGTAAAATGTAAGTACAGTGAGGATCTCCAATCAACCATTGGACCAACCACATCAGCTTTGTGGTTCACTAGAACTTGACAGAGTCATTTGTTCAGTGGGCCATTACTTAGCAACGCAATGGACCAAGGTCATGGTTAATTAGATACAAATATCAGTCGATCCAGCCCATCAAAATGTGGTCCCAACATGGTTTGGGCTCTATTGAGTGACCTATATATTAATCACCTATTTAGCTTCCCATACATGTCTAAATTTGCCACACCACTTTTGGGCCCATCCCTAGACTACTAAACTAGAAAGTTATTCAAAAACTCAAAAAAATTCATTTGAATCCACTAAATTACTTTTATAAAAACGAATCACGCCCTTCCATGCCACCCTCTGGTTTCCAATCATACCAAAATATTTTTCTACAAATCTCCATCATCTCCTAATATCTATCCATCCACCTTGCTACAAATTTTTTTTTTTCATTCAAGTAATATCTTCAACGATTTTGTGGATCAAATCCAAACCGTTAAATTCAAAAAATTCCGATCAATCTCATCTAAGAAAAAAGAATCTGAGCAATTTGATCTAATTGATAGGAATGAAAATTAAAATCAAATATCTCCCATTAATACCTATAATCTCTCTATTGTAAATAAAACCAAATCTTCCCTACAATCTCTCTCCCTCAATTCAAATATTTTCCCTAAAGTCTCACACATGCCATTTCTCTACTCATCACAAATATGTGTTCTTCAAAGACACTCGACACAGTATTTAGATTTGATAATTCAATATATTACCTATGTCAAACTTATTGCACATGCTTGCAAGGAGGTTAGTTTTGATGCTTAAACATTCATGTAAAATCCAAAGCCTCAACATTGTTCAAAGCAATTAAATTGCTCTCTCTATCTCAGTTGATATTATCATCAAACAATTCAATTTGATTTTTTTTACAATCAATTATTATCTTTGCTCTGTTAAGTTTTTTTTTCCATTTCTTTGCTTTTCTCCTTGGATCTGTTTTTTTTTTTTATATATATATTAAATAAATATAGGACATTGATGTAGAATAAAAGGATTCTACACGTCTGTTTCTCTTAAGTGTTCGGTTGGATGTGGATTTGATTTGCGGGTTCAAGCAGGTGTGTTCTAATGGTAAGTAGGCTCAAAACGAGTGGGTAGTGTTTTAGGGCATTAGTGTGAGTTTGGTGAGTGAGAAAAGAGCCTACAAGTTTGCTTTGACAAAATCTTATGATAGAATTGATTAGACTTTTTTGTGGAAGTTAGTCTACTGGTATGTAAGTTACCTTGTGTTCAAGATCCATGGTTTGGATATACATGAGAATGGTAATATATTTTTCTTTTTCTTAATTTCTGGATTAATTCATCTACACTGAGATGCTCCAAAGAATGATGGCATCTTTGGTTTGATTTGTACCTTATTTCTTTACAGGAAAGTCAAAAATAATTAAAGGATTGATTTCCTTTATTTATTTATTTTACTTCAATATTTTTCTTTTTTTTCAAGGGACTCATCTTAGCCACACTCACACTCCACATGATGTACCTAACAGATTGAGCCCCGGCTGGATATTGATATGTCTGTAGGAAAATTGACGCATTTTTTTTCTTTTCTCATTTTTTTTCCTTCTTTGAATGGTATCATTTTTTCTTTTTGCTTCCATCCAAAATTTTCTCCTTTTTAGTGGGGACTTTCAACCCATATATTTTCTCAATTTACAAAGATTTTATAGGTGTGATATTAGAAGATTCTCATTATTATTTTTCACAATAATTTCTTTCTTTCACCATAAAATCTTAAGATCTTTTTCCACTTTATTTTCTTCTAAAAATTCTTAAAAATAATAATAGTGGATTCTACTCTTATAGTTTTAATTATTATAATAATTTACTATATCTTTGTTTTGGCCCGGGCTCAGCACGGGCGTTTGTTGCTAGTAAAGAATATAAAGCAAGCGATGAAGGACTGGGATTGGCTGTCTAGTTGCTTTTTAATGAGACAAAGTTGGAAATTTGGGAGACTAAAAAAGGAGTTTTTGCCAAAATTACCCTCTTATTCTCTAGATTTCCAATTATTGTCCTTTTTCTTCTCTCTTTCTAAAGTGAAAATCTATGGTGGGCCCTTCCTATTGAAAATCTTAATTAATCAAGTACGTGTACTCTTTTTTGGAACATGGCTAAATTATACTTTAGTATAGGGGCAAAGAGATTAAGCCTACAGGGAACACATGAATAAAATTTAAAAAAAAAATTACTTATTTCAAATACATTTAAGGGACCACTTTCTTGGAATATATAAACATGGTATAATTTAGTTCAATCTAAAGCATAGAAGCAGTTGGGGGTTCAAAATTTAAAAGAATAAAAGGCACAATCAAGTAAAAATATAAGATGTTAAATGAAATTACTTTTACACTTTTCATTTTAAACAATCTTATATATATAAATATATATATATATATATATATAATCTCCTTTGAGAGCATCTCTCACCATGAGATATAGGGTGGGGGCATAGTAAGGTGAGAGATGCTCTCATAGGAGCATATTATATATATATATATATATATGTATATATATATTATAAAACTTCCATTCAAGTCTTGGAGCCAACTTAACCCTACATTGAAACTTGACTTTCACTTTGACTATATTCAAATGCAAACTTATTTCATGTAGATCACATAATTTAAATTAAAATGGGTCAATAAACATCAATTTTTTTAATCCCTTATGTTTATGATTAAGAATAATTATTCTTTTCTTTAAGCGAACACATGTATGAAATATTTTGCAGAATGACAATTATACGCTTATATTTTATGCTAAAATCACACCATCTATTAGTATTGTGCAGTAGAAAATCACAAATGGATGAAAGAAAAATTATTGGTTAATTCCGAAAAAGTGGAATCGGAAGAATGGAGAAAATCATATTCATCTCTAACATTTGATCCATTTTAATTTGGTTTATGTGATTTGAATAAAAAATCATCTTTTTGATTTTCATAAGAAATATATTTTTCTTTAAATTAAGAATCAAATTCGAGTAATATGTTTGATTTGGATATGTTGCACCAACCTAAATAAAAATCATAGAAACTGTTGTTTAAGTAGTAGGGAGAAACGATGGCCTTGAATATATATTTAAAGAACTTTAATTGAGAAATTATATTTGGACCCAATATATGGGTCATCTTAATTCGAGTAATATGATCCAAAAAAAATAAAATTACATTTGAATATAATTGATATTGGATCTATGTAAAAATTGGTTTTGAATATTTTAAGTGATTATTTTCTTTTCACCGAATTGGAGCTCCAGGCTATAGAACTCGACGGTTGTATGACTCAGAAGGGATTAATTCTTTCACATCTGTCGTTACTTGAAAACTATGAACTCGTATAGGAATTTGAGAATCAGTAGACAGTGAACCAGAAGTATATGATGTAAAGGTAGTAAAAATGGAGATCCAGACTGATCAATACACCGGAAATTGTTACATCAGTCTTGCTCAAAACTTAATAATTTATATATTGGATTAGAGAACTGGGTTTGGGATGAGTAATTTTAAAGACCAATATGGTTTAACCACCAGGCAACAGTCACTTTTACTGGACTCCTTGTCATTTCTCATTTTCATGATTTTAGATGTAAGATCTATCATGATTAAGGAAAGGGGAAGAGAGATACCCAAGTGACCTTTGATGACTGCAATATGCAAGGGAGTCTGGCCATCCGGCCCTTGAACGCTATAGTCTTTTCTCTTAATTAGTTCCTCCACAACACCAATCAATCCAGCTTCAGCAGCCAAATACAGAGGACTCTCCCCCGCTTCATTCCCAAGACACCCCAGCTCTTCATGATATGATTTCAACAGATACAGCGCCACTTCTCCATGCCCCTTCTTCAACGCCTCCTGAAGGGCGTTATTGCCTTTCAAGTTTCTCACCTTCCACACCTCGCAAGGTGTCCCTTCCTCCAAGTCCCTGTACTCAGCTCCCGGGGCTTCGATGAGAATCTCTGTGAGTTGGTGATGGCCGGCCTTGGCTGCAATGTGAAGCGGGGTGTCCCCTTCGGAGTTGGCCTGAGAGATGAGAGAAGGGCACAATTTTATTACTTCTGTAGCCAACCCGTGTTTGTCAAACCTCGCAGCAATGTGCAGGGCCGTGTTCTTTTGAGGAGTTAGAGTGAGACTCAAGTCGAGTGGGTTGGACTTTTGGAGCCATTCTATGTTGTCGTCGTATTTC
Source organism: Persea americana (assembly GCA_029852735.1). Taxonomy (NCBI): domain Eukaryota; kingdom Viridiplantae; phylum Streptophyta; class Magnoliopsida; order Laurales; family Lauraceae; genus Persea; species Persea americana. The sequence continues at coordinate 26,032,342 of CM056818.1, read as the reverse complement.
CTTGCATGTTGCTGGAGCCATTGTAATGGTTTTCTCATGCACTGCCCCACTTTAGATGTTAGTATCAGGACACGGAGGGGCAACCAATCCATGTTTTTTAACATGCATTTTAGAGCTGTTATCTCGTGCGTTTTGTGGTTTTTCCCCGCAGCTCTGCGCACAAGGCCGTTCATGAAATCCATCCTATCTGTCATTGATACAAAAAGAAACTGTAGTAAATGAAGAAAAGGGAAACGAACAGAAATGGCGCACAGGTCCTCATGTAGCAAGAAAAGTAGAAATAGAAATGGAGATGATCCTCGTTCAAATTTTACTAACCAGGTCATGCGCCCTCGTACATTCAAATAACTAGTACTCGGAGCTCTCCGAGCAGTTGCCCATTTATAAACAAACATAGGTGATTGATTCCTTTCCAGCTATAACAGATAAATGAATGAGTAAAGGGAGAAACTACCATAAAAAAGTTGCGCTTTTACTGTTGAAAGAATAATTCCTTTCTTGGAGGAAGAGAAAGGAATATAATCATGTTACGTGACTTCCCGAAAATAATTATGAACAACGTCTTACTAAGGACCTTTTCGTGCAGTGGAAGTGGAAATTGGACCGCGATTCTGTTATAAACCGTATCGAGTTAATTAAGATTAACTTTAATTGATTGAGATTAACGCTAACTAACCGTGTTTAGTTGAGCTAATTGTGGGTAACGACCAAGATTAGATAAATTAGTCTCAAGTGACTGAATTAAGCTTAAGGAAGTGAGTTTGAATGAAATTGAGTTGGTTAAGTTGAGTTTAGACTCAAACAAGGAATAACAAGCACTTTTCCGTAAAATACGACTTTTCATGTATTTTGTCGAATATGGTGACTCTTGATACCAATGCGTGTATCTCAAAGAGTACGTTAACTTCCGTAATAGACTTAAATCCATTTGACTTGAAATGGATCAAATGCACTTTCATTTGACTTTAATTGTAAATAGAGAAGGTGAATGAGGACTTGGATGTCAAAGATGCTTATAAGAGGCTATGATGAACTCAAATAAGTTCATTCACTAATTTTCAGCCTAAGTGTTAGAGAGTAAAGACCTAGAATCTATTCCTTCTTTCCTTCTTCCATTTTCCCTATCAATTGTCAAGGTTTGGGAGGAATTCAAGTGGTTTAAGAAGTGTTTCATCCTCTACATCTTCTTCCTCAAGTTGTCTTCCATTTTTGGAGTGTTTAGAATTTGAGAAAAGCCTCAAAGTTCCAGTTACAAGTAAGTAATTAGTGCTTTTGCAAAGCTTTCAAGTCCTATTGGATGGTTTGGAGAGATTTCTAGCACAAATCGCATATGGAACTCTCTCTTGGATGTTTTCATGGGATTTGGGTTTGAATTGAAGGGTTCCATCTAAAAAAAAAGCTATTCAAATAAGGGTTTCTTGTCAATTGGCTTTAAGAAAGGCAAGTATACTCATCTCTTGTGATTTATGATGCTAAGAAAGAAGCAGGAACTCATTGAGTTCAATCAGAATTTTTCTGAAGCACTGGACATTGTTCGCCGAATGGTGGCTGAATTTTTCTGTACTAAATTTTGCAGAAACTAGAAACTACTACAAAGCTTACCAAACTAGGTTCGGCCAGCCGAAGGGTGGCTGAACGTGATTGTGTTCCATTTCTAAAAAAGATGGTGTTAGGGTTTTCATTTGCTTGCAATTTGATTGGATGCATTCATTTTTATTTAGCTTGACCTCTCATGCACTCATACCTTTTAGAATCTTGGAGTCTTCATGCATTATCGGTTTTTAATCATAGCATCAAAAGATTTGGTAAAGGCTTGCTCAAACATATTTTTATTTACATTTTAAAAACTCATTTCTTCGAACATATTATCCTCTAGTTAAGCCTAGCTCTCCAAGACCAAGTTTCCCTTTAAAAATTCATTTTTCAAGTCTTTAAAAATAGGGAAAGTTTGGCCAACCGAACTGGGTTCGGTGAGCTGTCGGTTCTGGGTACAGAATGTAAAAAGTTTATCAATGAAGTTTGGACAAGCCGTCGGTCGACTGAACTTATGTCTGTTCCGGTTCCAAAATGTAAAAACAGTTTTATCGAGGAAGTTTGGTCAGCTGTCGGCTCAATGTCGATCAGCTGTCGGTCAACCAAACTTCAGTTCGGTGAACCGACATGCTAGTTTCGGTCTGCAAATTTTCAAAAATATGACCGTTGGAGGTCGGTCAACCGAACCCTATGTGTCTGCTGACCGACAATCACTATGTCAAAAAGCCAAAAATACCACCCCAACACGTTGGTTTTACTGACTGCCCAGAGCAGTCATATTTTATTGACTGATTTTTAGCATTCGTGACTGCCCATAGCAGTCATTTTTCTGAAATGAAAAAACACAACATAAAACCTAAAACCCCTCTCATTACCGACTCCTCCCAAGCCCTAGCACCTCGACGAGATCTTTCCCCCAATACCTCATCTGCTGCTGCACATCGACGAGCTCTATTTCTCCCTTCTACCTGATCTGCTGCTGCACATCGCCATTCCAGTCTCTCGTCAGCCCCCTCCATCTCCTTCCCCATCGTCTGCACATCGGCAAACAGACGCCTCTCCCCGCCAAACGAACGCGACAGCCCGGAACCCCAGCACCGCCGACCGTCTTTTTCCCCTGCAAGCAGCACCTTCCTCCTCTTCCTCGCAGCACCCTCCCCCCACTGCACCAGGTACACTCTTCCTTCCTCCTGCAGCACTACCGCACCCACCTGCACCCCCCTCCCTCTGCGAGGAAGAGGAGGAAGACCCATAACCACATGGGTGGGAACTTCAGCTACAATTCTGTTTTATATATCCCATTTTATCTCTTTTTTGATCTTGTGGCATGGAGATTTAGGAGTGAGAAGCTTGTTGCTTGGACATGAGAACCCAGGTTTGGACATGTGGAGTTGATTTCAAGCACAGCTTTTGGGTTTGGTCCCCTTGACTTGTGCTGAAATGCCAAAGTAGTTGCTATGTATTCTATCATTTTTGTGCTATTGTGTATACCTTGACGAAACTAATCAATATTTGGCATCGATGTGGAGGTAGTTTTTAACATGAATATTTTATGATGTATAGGAAAATGAAAACTAGTGTATAAATTATAGGGATTAGAACTACAGATATTTGCAGAAAAAAAATAAAGCTCTAGCCATGATACAGGTTAGCAGAAACATTACCTCTAGAATTTCTTGAGAAGAACTTCAGTATCTCATCAATTATAATAACCTATAGAACATGTACATTATTTATGAATTAAGTGCACGATTTCTAAATTAAGTCTAAAACAGAACTTAGAACAGAAGCACGGCATCACAAATAGAAGTCCTCAATAAAACTGAGATAAATGCAAAAATAGAAACGAAGGACCGGGGACCATCCTTAATTTTACAAGAATTTATTTCTAAAAATCTTCATGATGATGTATGCACTTTTGCATAATGAAGTCATAAATCAGATTATGTAATCGTAAATATCAAACAAAGAGACGCAATAGATCTAATAATCCTTCATACATAACACCAACCAGACATTGGTTGGATCGACCTTGGCTCTGCCCTTTCAAAGGGTTGAGGGGCGTTTGAAATTCTTAACCATGGGGAAGACTTCTCACGAGATTGAAAAGTGCAGAAGATTAAGTTCCCACAATTTCAAGTCCCTTCATGATTAGTGCAGGTTTCTTCAACTAAGGACTTCAATTTTAAATTGTCTTCTTGTTTTGAAAGAGATTGGTTTAGGAAGAATCCAAGTGCAAGTAGGATTTTAGTGATTAGATTTTATTCCTTCAGATTAGTATCAATGGGTTCCTAATCAAAGAAAAAAGGAGGATTAGTATCAAAGAAAGAAGAAAGGATTAGTATCAAGGGGTTAGTTATAGCTGCAGTATGTTATTCTGTTGGGACAATGAACTCTTTAATAAGTAGGGTTGCTACCCAAATGAAAAACATGTACATTTAATAAAAGATTTTGAAAGAAAAAAAGCAGAGATTGCATTTGAATAGGGTCCCATCCAACCCGCCTACATAATTAATAGGCATTTGAATCAAAATTCATGAGTTCAAGAACTTGAGAAATTAATATGATCTTATAGCATGAAGATGGATAGTTACCAATTAATGAAGTGTGAGTCTTCTTCCTTTTTGAACTAGTCTTCTTAACCAGTAAAAGAGCAACAATAATGGAGAGGATGACTGCACCAGCAATTGTTGGAACCATAATAGCAATGAGTTTCGATGAACTACCCCCTGTTCCTGTATAAATTAGAAACAGTTAATTAATAATGTCCAAGTTTTTGTTAGAATAAAATAATAGCCAAGACAATTACCAAATAGAAGTAAGAGTTCAACTGTGTCAAAACAATGTTATTTTAATTTTAAAATGATCTTATTCAGAGGTTCCCGTTGGGGTACAGAGGAGAGTGTATAGGAGTAAATTAGCTCTTCAAGTGTATTATAATTACAGTAGAGTGTATGTCTTTGTGATAGCTGTCATATACTCATGATTTGGATTACAGAGCATGGGAGTTTCCATCCATTTGACCCGCATCATCCCATTTTTACTTGAGCCTGCTAAATGTCATGGTTCCCTCAGCATGAGATCATCTGCATTCCATCCATCATGTAAAAAAATATTTGTTTGGGTTTGTTGTTATTGTTGAGGACAGAGTTAGTTTCTGTTTCTGTATCAGTTTTGGGTTCCATAAATGGGGCGAAACCGTTTATGGGAGAGTGGTATGTCTTGGAATCCATTCCTAGGTGACATTGGAAGTTGCCAACCAAATGAATAACCCCATGTTACCAATCGAGCTAACTTGAGCTTGTCCTTATTAGCATGCGGGTGTTTCTGGAGCTCAAGCCAAGGGCTCACAGTTACAGACATCCCTACTATTTCACAGAAACTCAATTCTGCCAGCAACTTGTCAAAGGAGCCCCTTGGTTTGATGTGCTTCCCTTTCATTACGCTAGAGTTACGTAGCTAACTCTTTTGAGGTTTAAGGGTTCCATAAGATTATAACAGTTTTTTGTCACTAGATAAGGGTTGGGTCCATCACTTTATTCTATCTATTGACTTCTGACTGTTCTTTTTTACTTAAAAACAGGTGTGGCAGGGCCATCTAACATGTGGGAAGTGCTTTTGTTTCCATCTCTTTAAGTAAATCTGATTAGAGGCTAAGCTTTATTAAATTCATCAATTAAAGTGTCAATTTTCTTGGATGTGTCAAAAGTGCCACCTTTAACCTCAAGTGCAGAAAAGAAAGAATTGAGGAATTCTAGGAATATCTTGCTACAGATATGCACTGATATACATACACATAAGATCTTTATAGGAGATACTCCTGTGGAACTTTCTCAGACAAACAGAAAATAGTTTCTCAGTGTTGCAATTTATTTTCTTGGATGTAGAGATTTTACAACTTCTTTAGTTGTTTTATTGAGAATGTATGTGTGACCTGTGTTTGTGCTAGTGTGAGTTATATTCCTTGATCAATCCGTTTTTGGGTGTGAACTGTGAAGTACTGGCAATGGACAAGCAAAACTTGGAAAATCACATGGTGGGCTCTTTTTAAATATATCAATTTTCTACCCTTCCTAGAAAGGGACTTGTTTCAAGGGCACAACAGTGGAAAAGGACTTGATTATTGGCAGTGGGCCATTCATGTTACATGCTAAATCACATATAACAATCTCATTAATGTACAACAGAGAAAGGGAGATGAATGGTGGAAGGGAACTTGTAGTGGTGAATGACTAATGATATAGTGGTGAATGACTTTGTAGTGTGTTGGGGCATTGGGTTGTTTATATGAAGTTTTTTTTTTTTTTTTTTTTTTTTTTTTGTTATGTACAGGTACTTAGCAGGTTGTAAAAAAAAATTAAATGTCACACGTACAGGGGAGACTATGCCGAAATTTTGAAAAATCTTTTACATTAGAAGTTTTTCTTAGGAACATTTTTATGAAGTATATGTTAATGGTTGCCAAAATGTGTTTATGCTTCTTATTTATCATTTTTTATTACTGTAGGATGATGTTATTATTGCATGTGAATCTGACAGCTCGGTGGCGCAATGTGATTTAGACCATGATGCAGTTACAAAGGTATCTTTTTATTGCTTGTTGATTATAATATCTTTTAATGTTAGTAATTTTTTATTTTGTGGGTTTTATGGTATACTCGGTTTTTTTTTTCATTAGTCTTTGGTCGTAATGGCCGAGGACGCGTACGTGGCTTAGGAACTGTTTCAAAAACGGCCTTAAAACATTCAGCTCCTTATAAAAGAGCCTTGGAGGATGAGCATGAATGCAATACACATCTTCAAACTGAGGTGAAAAGGTTGAAGGAGGGTCAGATGGGCATACGAAGGGAAATGGATGAGCTGAAACAAGCTCTAACCCAAGGTGGGACACAAGTGCGACCTTCAACTTATCATGGTAGTTCATCTCAGGTACAATATTGTTTATTTTTTCTTACATGATTGATTCGATAAATTAATTAATTATCTTCATTGATGAAATAATAACACAATGCATTTGTAATATTATTGTAGGCTCAGGATGATTCCTCATGTCAACTAGCATGTACAAATCAACCGAACACTAATACACGCCAAGGTCCATGTAGGCTGTTGCATTACGTGCGAAAAGAGATTACCGTTGCCCTTGGACGCTTTCTCGGTTTGTCAACTGAAGAGGAAGGATGCTATAGGATCGTTGTAGATGAGATCTTGAAGTTTGACGTAGAATTGTTGGGTGGAGAAAAGACTTTTGGGGATCTCACCGTGGGTGATATCATTTCATGGCCCACATTTAGAACCGTGTGTTAGTTTCAAAGCCCACATGATTTACTGTAAAATGACTTTATTTGTGGTATTTACTTTGATGTGTGTGATCGTGAACGTGAACGTGATTTTTGTTAAATTTCTACCATTTAATGTAGCTACTTTGATGGTTTGAATTTTAAGTGGATGGATGATTTCTTAGCTTATTTGAGTTATTTATTTGATGGACAATGGATATTTGTATGGTTGATGTTAATTTACAGTTTTGAGAATTACAGGATTTTTATTAGAAAAATATAAATTTTAAAAATTAATTATGAAATATTTTTTTTGAAAAACCCTCTAAAAAAACGACTGCTCTGGGCCGTCGTTAATTGAATGATAAGTCTTTTTTTAATATAATTTTTGAAAAAATGACACAATATTTTCGACTGCCGAAGTCCGTTGTTAAAAATATGACTGCCATGGGCAGTCGAAAATCTACCTAATTTGTGACTGCTAGCAGCAGTCGTTTTTCAAAAACGACTGCGATTTTAACGACTGCTCGTTCGACTGCCCTTAGCAGTCGTTTTTTCAAAAAAAAGACTGTCGTCGACAGTCATTTTTCGGCCTTTTTGACGTAGTGAATAGATCTGTTGGAGAGAGTTTTTCTTATAAAAGCAACACTTCCTTGGGATTTGTGCCAACACTTTTGAGACATTTGAGGGCCAAGGAAGGTGGGACATCCATGCTAAGCAAGAGGGAAGCAAGGAGGGCAAATCAATCATGTCAAACCTTTAATTTCTTCAATGGGTTTGCCTTCCTAACTTATTTTATTTATGCTTGTCTTTAATCTTTGATTTTCTTAAACGGCATGATTAAAAGTGTTCAATATGTTCAAATATTGATTGTTTAAACATGCTTTGATTTTAAAATATGTTTATCTCTTAAACCTCATCATTTGAATAGTATTTCACATGTTAAAACATTTAATGTTAGTTTTTCAAAAAAATGTGTGAATATCTTCTACCTCACATTTGCATCATTTATGAGCATTGATTTTCAAAAGAGGTAGATGAAGTTTTTAAGGCATATGTATTTCACATACATCTTTGCATTCATTATGCATATGACTTAGATATGTTTTCAATTTCATTATCAGCCTATGTTAAGAGGCATCAACATGTATTCATTTACATCTCATCTTATGCATGTTTAGGCATAGTTTATTGAGATAAAGATCTGATGTTGTAAATGTTAATGTTCAGCCTATTGAAAAACATATAAGATTGTAATAGGTTATTACTGAGCCTTGTGTAAAAGCATGTGTTTGTAAGGTTGGAAGTTAGCCTAAACCTCAAGTTGATAGTGGAAATACCGGTAGGGAAATCGGGAGTGGACGTAGGCTTGTTTTGGCCGAACCATTGTAAATCTGCTTGTTGTGGTGATTGATTGTGGATGTTATACTTATGTTTCATGATTTCTTTCAAATGTCTATCTTAAATGTTTAGTTGGATGCTTTACTTGTTATTAGAACTCCTTCTTATAAACAAGATGATAAACCTCAAAGCATAATTACATATGTTTTAAAAAGAAGTGGTTTAGTTTTTAGAGCTCACCCTATTCACCGCCCCCCCCCCCCCCCCCCCCCCCTTCCTCTAGGGTTCAATTCTGGTCTTTCAATTGGTATCAGGGCTTAGGTGCTCTTGTGTTAGGTCTAACAAACCTTGAGTTAGAATCCTAAAGAGTGCTTTCATTAGTTGCCATTATACAAACTCATTTGGGAGAAAGCAATGCTACCAATAGACCTCAACTGTTTAATGGAACACATTATCATTATTGGAAAATTAGAATGCAAGTGTTCTTGGAATCCCAAAGTCTAGATGTGTGGAATATCATAGAGGAAGGTTATCATCCACCCACTATCATTGAACAAGATTCGGAAGGATATGTGATATCTATAAAACTCAAGCCCAAGAAAGAGTGGACTCAAGAAGAAAAAGATAGGGCAAATCTGAATGCTAAGGCAAAGAACTCTCTATATTGTGCCTTATCTCAAGAAGAATTCAATAGGGTAGTAAATTGCAATACGGCTAAGAAAGTTTGGGATACCTTCAAAACCACACATGAGGGAACGGATCAAGTGAAAATTGCTAAAATCCAAATGTCAACTTCTAAGTTTGAATATGTCAATCTATTAAGATTGATGTAATGAATTGATTAATTTCTTTATTTATCAATATATTCATGTTTTCCTTTCATAAGATGAATAGTGTGTTATTACTTAAATGCACATAACCAATACAAATGACATACTGGCTCATGAGATGAACCGAAGTCCATAAGTGTATTAGATGTAACACATGTGTGGATGAAATCCACAAATAAGAGACATGTGTCATAAATCTTATACTTAAATTGATTCACAACCAGTGATGAGCTTGGGCATCTCATTTGACAAGGTTGCAGTATTATGATCATTATGAAATAGTGTGATCTGTCTCGATCATAGGAATGTAAGATTCTAGATCATTATATTGGTACATTGGACGTATTGAAGGACCATGAGAAGCACCTCAAGAACATTGTCTTTACTTTAAGGTCTACTCTCATAATTCCCTAGCAATGGGCTCTCAATCCTGAGACACTGATGAACTCAAGCTTCTATCTATTCATTTGCTTTGAGTCACCAATGAGTGAGGCCAACTGTAGGTCAACATCTCGGTGTCTTGGGTACGTGGTAGTAGGACTGTGAGTACATTTAATAGTCAAGATGGAATCTATCCTATCCCCTTGTGGAATCTATCCTATCCCCTTGTGCCAATTAATGGATTTATCATTGGTAAGTGTATACCCATCTCAATTAAGAGTTAATTGGATGGTACTGATGATTACTATAATTAATTGGGTCCCATGGATAATAAGATATGGATTTAAAATGGTGGGACAGTTTGTCCAATTGATTCATAGATATTGATGGAAGGGCCTACTTGTAGTGATAGGGAAGTTTAGGGTCTTCATGTAATTTATTCCTAAGACTGGAGTTCAATTGCATTTATTTAGTGGAGTTATTTGCAATTAACTGTGGGCCCAGATTGCACATGAGATGTGGGGTCACTGTGTCCCAGTTGGAGCCAGCTTTCTATGGAATCCCTAGTGGTCCCCACTCTAGCCCAAGATTAGATCTTTACTAATTCTATTCGAACTCAAAAAGAAAAGCTACTATTTCTATTTGAAGTGAGACTTTTAATAGTGGTAATAGTGGGAATAAAGGGTTACTCATTTTTATGGAAGTTGGACTTCCAATAAAAAACAAAGAGAGAAGTTGCAAAAACTATAAATGAGAGACAAGAGGAGGCGTTGGACGTTCATGCTCTTATTCCCTTGGAGTTGACACCCACCTCCCTCTTTTGTGCAAGAGTTGCACTCCTCCTTCCTTTCTCTCTCTTCTAGTTCCCTTCTAGTTTCTTTAGATATTCTAGTTAGTTTTTCTTTTGGAGATTCCACCATCTCTCTTGAAAAAAGAGATCTGAAGCGGGACATAGCGTGGAAGACAATTGGGCATTAGAGATTCTGATTTACTAAGTGAAAAAGCTCTTCATCAAAGAGTTGAATCAAATTCTCCATTAGAGCACAACCAAGCTCCATAGGTATTTTCTACTCCTTGTATGTTGTAGAATTTCGTGGTTGCTTGTTAGGTGTTGTTTTTATCTTCTTGATAGGTTTATTTGTTGATCATGATGGCTGAGATTGAGGACATGCATCCTGGATTGGGTTTATTAGCTTTTAAATAGGTGTTCACTACTTCTATTTGGTGAAAAGTTTTGAAACCTATCCTAGAGGCCCACCCACTTCCAACACCACCCACTATCACAGAGCAAGAATCGGAAGGATATGTCATATGTATAAAACTCAAGCCCAAGAAAGAGTGGACTCAAGAAGAAAAAGATAGGGCAAATCTGAATGCTAAGGCAAAGAACTCTCTATATTGTACCTTATCTCAAGAAGAATTCAATAGGGTACTTAATTGCAATACGGCTAAGGAAGTTTGGGATACCTTCGAAACCACACATGAGGGAACGGATCAAGTGAAAATTGGTAAAATCTAAATTTTAACTTCCAAGTTTGAAGATATCAAAATGCTTGAAGAAGATACCTTGGATGAATTCTATTCAAAATTTATGGAGATTGTCAACTCTCTCATAGGTCTAGGAGAGAAGATGGATGAATCCAAAGCTGTTAGGAAAATCTTAAGGTCTCTTCCCAAAAGGTTCAATGAAACCCAAGATTGTAGCTATTGCTTAAACCAAAGATGTTGACAAAATTAAAATTGAAGAGTTAAGAGGAAATCTCCTTACCTATGAATTGGACTTAGAAGTTTCTATCAATAAGAAAGGAGTAGCCTTTTCCTCTCAATTGAATGAAAGTGATGTCGAGAGTGATGATGACAATGTCTTGTTTGTATGCAAAGCTCAATAAGTGCGAATTTTCGCTTGAACAAGTCGCATTTTTGGGACACATCATCTCCAAAGAAGGGTTGTCAATGGATCCAGCCAAGATTGAGGTAGTTGTGAATTGGGAAAGATCGAAGAACGCATAAAAAATAAGTTCTCTTAGATTAGTAGGTTACTACCGGAGGTTTGTGCAAGGATTTTCGTCGATTGCGGCATCATTGATGAAGTTGACCAAGAAAAATGCGCCATATGTATGGATAGATCAGTGTGAGGCTAGTTTCTAAGAGCTAAAAATGAGATTAACTACAGCACCAGTCCTTACCTCGCCATCCGGAAACGGCGGTTTCACTATTTTTACCGATGCTTCGAATGTAGGACTTGGGTGCGTATTGATCCAAGATGGAAAATTCGTTGCTTATGGATCCCAGAAGTTGAAAAATCAAGAGAAAAACTATGCAACGCATGACCTTGAGTTAGCAGCGGTTGTTTTTGCATTAAAAAATGTGGAGACTTTATTTCTATAAAGAGAAATTCGAAGTCCACTCCGATCACCGTAGCTTACAGTATCTATTTTCTCAGAAGGAGTTGAACATGAGGTACAGAAAACGGATGGAATATATCAAGGATTATGACTTTCCAATCAAGTACCACCCAGGAAAGGTGAATGTAGTTGCTAATGTTGACACCAAAAATGTCACTTTACCTCCTCAACATCAAAAGCCACATGGAGCCACATCCAACTACAAATAGGCAAAGCCACTCCAAGCATCAGATCTTGTCAGAATCAAACAAAAACTATAAGATCCTTCAAAATAGCCAAAAGTAGGGTACACATGAAGTTTCGGGGCATTGCGACACTATTTGGACTAACTTCAATCGTCCAACGACTAACAAGGAGCTCCCGGCGGCGATAGTGTCGGAGATAACAAATCTTCGATCAGAGCCTATAGATGGTCTCAAAATACCTCCAAAAAGGCTCCACGTCAAATTTCAAGTCAAACCGACACCATTTGACCCTCCATAAACTCTCGAACGGTGAAATCAAGCCTCTCAGCGACGAGAACCACCGATGCTACCACCCATCAAACAAAGCACATGGGTAGCTTCTACATGTTTCCAAAGGGCCGCACATCAAATTTCAAGTCATTCCGACGACATTTGACCCGGCATTGACGCTTGGAAACAAAATCAAGCCTACCAGCGGCGGAGCTCCCTGAGACCATCGCATCCAAATCGGAGCTAATGGATCATCCCAAAGTGACTCCAATAGGCTCCCAGTCAAATTTCAGGTCAATCGGACATCGGTTGACCGTACATCAAAGCTCGACATATTTCGCACAGTGAAATCAAATCCAGCATTGACGGGACCCAAAATGGCTTCAAAACTCAAATAAAAGCCCATGGTTAGTCTTATCTATTACTCAAGAAGCTTCACATCAAATTTCAGGTCATTCCGACATCGTTTGACCTAGTTTCAACTCTTGGCGGAAAATCGGTTACAAAGTCTTCGACTTTTTCAAAAATAGGAAACTTTGTGCTCTGATTTGCACGGTTTCTCGACAGTTTTTCTTCAGAGAAATCAAGCCAATAAATGGGGAGAAATGTCAAGAAAAAAACAGGAGAAAAAAGAAGCAAAAAAGCCCGAAAAATGGCCGAGAAACGGTGACCGAAAAAGGGACAAAAGTGCCATGGTCGCCAGCGACCATGAACCAAGGTCGCCGGCCTCATGGTCACCGACAACCATGGGTGCATGGTCGCCAGCGATCCTGGAAGTCCTGGTCGCCGGATTTCCGCCGGAACGATCGTTTTTCCTATCCTTTTTACATTTCGCGATGTTTGGCCCCTGTGATTTTCTCAAATTCTGATTTTTACGGCATGATATCCGTCGATCTTCGTCAACATCATGGATCCGCTGTCAAAATCATTCGATCATCATCGAACACTCCAAAATCACCAACTGGCCGACCAAGAAAGCACACTTTCTGCCCAATCGATCGTGAAATCGACTAGACAGATGTTGCTGGCCCATTGGTACCAATCAATGTTTGAAATTTGATGGTCATCCGATATCGATCAAGATTGAAATCCATTGATGATCATCGCCAAAAGAATTTCAAGAGGCGCAGCGCGGCCCGCTACTCTTCAAGCAACTTGGCGACCAGTTAATGCTGTTAATTGACCCGTTTATGACAACTTATTACAGTCATTAACTCATTATTTTGGGTGGCCCAATCAGAAGCAAGCAAATGGGAGTTATAAGTCCAATTAATCATGGCAAGTAACCATGTAACTCCTATCATTATGGAGTTTAATCATGGTAATTAATCATGAAACTCCCATCATCATGGAGATTAAATGCCCATTATTCTCCATCGGCCAATCAAATTCAAGGAAAAAGGAGTTACAAAATTAAGAATTAAATGTTTGTAACTCCTCCCATTATGGAGCATCAATGCCATTAATGCCCATAAATCCTCCTAAATGGCTACCAAAAGCCTATAAATAGGCGGTCATTCCAAGGAGAAAGGGTCCGAAAAAATCATTCGAAGTGTCCTGGAAAATTGTCTTGAAAAATCTCTGCGTAAAGAAGCTCTCCTGCTCTAAAGAAACTATGCTGCAAACACTACAAGGTAATTGAAGTCCCTTGGGTGGCCACCCCCCAAGGTTTCCCCTATTCTTCTATCCAACATGGCCTAGATGTGGCTTTTCAGCCCGTCTACCTGGTTTTTTTTATGGGATATAGGACCTTCCCTTGGTCTTTGTCCTCTAAAAAATCGGAGGTCCAAGCCAAGCCAACTGAATCAAAAGCATCAAGTGTTCTCATCTGAAGGACAACTATGGAGCCTATACATGACTTGCGACCGTCGATCTGAACGAGTCCCCACAATCTCCTGAGAAATCAGATTCCTCTTTCTTACTTTTCTATTATATTCTGCATTTTTTCAAAAAGACAAAAAAACAGAATTCTTGTCTTTCATTATTGATAAGATTTGTAAATCGCCTTTCTTGGCAAAATTGCCTTCTACGGCACAAAACCGCCTCTCATGGCAAACTAAAGAAAACCGCCTTTCACGGCAAACTAAAGAAAATTGCCTCTCACGGCATTCTAAATCTGTCTCTTTTCTTAAAATATATGTGCAATGAAAAGGTAGAAAAAAAGTTGGTTTTCCTTTTCTACTTGTGAAGGTGAATCTCAAAATCACCATTTCAAATTCCAAGTAGAATAGAAAATCAGGTATAACCGTACAAAATGTTGATGCTCAACTTTTCTTTTTTTTCACCCCACCGCACCCCGACGGACCCGGGGCAGAGGTAGGCGACAGAGAAAGCCGGGTCCATCAGCTGATGCATTGAGTAGGAAATCAGCAGGCTTGGCAAGTCTAAGGGGTACTTATATCTTTGAGCAATTGGAAGAATTGAGTGTAGACTTACAGCCACTAAGGAAGGGCGTGATGTTAGCCAACATGTCAATATCTGAGCCCTCCTTCATTCAGAAGATTATAGATAACCAATTGCAAGATCCAGAGTTGGCCTAAATTTCAAAGCATATAGCAGAACGTCCAGACTTCCGCATTGTGGATGGAGTCTTGTACTATCGTGACCGTCTATGCGTTCCTAACAATGAAGATTTGAGGAATGACATCATGACAGAGGCTTAAAGTACGAAGTACTCTATGCATCCGAGTCGTACAAAGATGTATCAAAACTTGAAGGGCAGATTTTGGTAGAATAACATAAAGAGAGAAATTACAGCATTTGTCTCCCGATGCATGACATGTCAGTTGGTGAAGGCAGAGAATCAGAAGCCTCCAGGGTTATTGCAATCGCTAGAGACCCCTGAATGGAAGTGGGAACATATTAGCATGGATTTTATTTCGGGACTATCCAGAACCAAAGGAGGCAAAAATGCCATATGGATCATCGTGGACCGACTCGCCATGTCAGCCCATTTTGTCCCCATGAAGACCGGAGAGAAGATACACATGTTACCTCTCGTGGAGTTATTTGTCAATGAGATTGTCAGTTGCCATGGGTAGCCAGTCTCCATCACTTCAGACAGGGACAGCAAATTCGTTTCAAGATTTTAAAAGATATTGCATGAGTTTATGGGTACAAAACTACAGTTTAGCACGGCTTATCACCCACAAACAGATGGTCAGTCAGAGAGGACGATTTAGACTCTTGAGGATATGCTTCGAACTTGTGTGTTAGACTTCAAGACCCAATGGGATGAGACCCTACCACTATGTGAGTTCGCCTACAATAACAGTTATCATTCGAGCGTTGGAATGGTGCCTTTTGAGGCATTGTATGCAGAAGATGTAGGACTCCGGTTTGTTAAGAAGAAGTAGGTGTTCGTACTTTCCATGGACCGACCATAGTTAGTGAAACTAGTGATAAGATTAAATTGATTTAAGAATGTTTAAAGGTAGCCCAGAGTAGATAGAAAAGCTATGCAGACTCTCACAGAAGGGGTTCCCAGTTTAAAGAAGAAGATAAGGTTGTCTTGAAGGTGTCGCCTACTAGAGGAGCCTTAAGATTTGGACAGAAGGGCAAGCTATCACGGAGATACATTGGACTTTATGACATAGTAAGCAAGATTGGTGATGTGGCTTATAGACTAGCCTTACCGCCTGAGCTCTTCAGCGTACACAATGTATTCCATTTGTCTATATTGAAAAAGTACATCCTCGATCCATTGCTTATACTCCGTCATGAACCATTGGAAATCAGAGAAGATGCGACCTATGTAGAGAAGCCCATTCAGATCATTGATACAAAGGAGCAAGAGTTGAGGACACGGACTATTCACTGGGTGAAAGTGCTTTGGGAAAATCAGGGACCAGAAGAAGCAACGTGGGAATTACGGGATCAGGTCCAGAAGAAGTATCACAACTACTACCTGAGGTTAGTTGTTAATTTCCATTTGGAGAACCAAATGCCCTAAGGGGTGAGGATATAAAACCCCGCACCGAGAGATTCCGATTAGTACTAATTAAGTCGTGTATTGGCTCTATGTGAAATTAGTGGATTTTGGTTAAGTTTGGATTAGAGTAGCTTTTATATAGCTTTAAAATATTTTGGAAAACTTTTTAATTAGTGGGACCCTTTGAGGGTTCCTTTGTAGTGTTTTTGTGTGACTTTGGTGATTACCGGTTACTCCAAAAAACTTTGTGTTTTAGTTCCGTTTGATTTGTTTTATCGTTCTCTACAACTTTTGTATTTACTCCGTTTCCATTCGAGACCTCAAAAACCCCACTTTCCTCATGTTAGGGGCAAAACAGTCTTTTTACACAAAATTCGGACACAATTTTCAATGTCTCCGAAACCTGTGAAATATTTACTTTTTGGAAATTAGAACTTTTGATGAACATTTCTTCCTTCTTCGTCCAACTCATCCGAGGCCCGGAAATCCATGTTCTAAGCCCATTTAGTGTGTTAAGTAGTGGGACCCAACCCCACTTCCTATATATAGTGAACCCATCCTCCTTTCCCCTTTTCTTGCAACTTTTCTTTGTGAAAAAGAAGGAGTTCCAGCTGCCTAGGGTTTCTTCCCTTCTTCTTCTTGCTTTTTCTGCTCCAACTCACTCCCAAGCTCTTGCTAAAAGAAAAATGGAGGTCATCTTCTTCTTCCTCTCCATGAAGGCTCTCTATTGATACAATTTTTAGAAGAAACCATCCATTCCAAGGTCCTTGTTGAGCAAGCTTTGTCAATTTGAGAACCTTCCAAGTAAGTGATCATTTCCATCTTTTAGATTAATGTTCTTCTAGTCCTAGAGAAGCTCCATCTCCATTATTGGGAGCTCTCTCCTACTATTTATTGGTTTAGCCATTTTAGGGTTTATAATGGGTTGCTTTTGGGGGCTTTTGTGTAGATTGGTGATTTGGCTTGAGAGAAGTGATCAGGAGCTTGATCAGCTAATTTGGTGCCAAGACAAGTGGCTGAACGGATTGAGTTAATGATTTCATGTTTATGGAAATTTGGATTTTTATTTAATTGCTTTCACCATATTGTCTCTATGAATTTTTAATGATTTTGAAATATGCATAATGATGATCTTTTCTCCTTTTAATTATTCTCTTGAGAATGTGTGCATTAAAGCGTGTGTTTGTCAATTTTGGATTATCATTAATGGAGGTTGTTCAAGTATTGAATGAGGTGGGAATTATTGTGCTTTGAGAGTTTTTGGTGGAAGGTTGATGGAGGAATTAATGGTGGTTTAAGTAGGTGGAAGTGCCATAAACCAAAATGGTAGCTTCAAAGAGGTTTAGAAGAGAAGAGAAGATGAGGCCCGAAGTGTTGTAACGGGTGACTTCTGAAGCAGTTCGCTCAAGCAAACCCACATTCGCTCGAGCGAGCCGCTTCAGAAACTAGTTAGCTAGAGCCAACCTTCAGGGTCGCTCGGGGCAACCCTCTCAGAGGCCCGTTTGCTCAAGCAGACCCACATTCGCTCGAGCGAACCCCATCCAAAAACCAGTTCGCTCGAACCAACCTTCAGGTTCACTCGAGCCTTCCTGACTCGGACCAATTCGCTCGAGAACATGAAAACTCTTTTGAGAATTCTTTTGAAATGATTTTGAGATTGTTTTTGAGAAATGGAATACTTATCTTCCTGCATTGTATTTGAATGTGCAGATGTTAGACAAAAGTTCGGAAATGATATGACTATACATGTATAAAGAACTTTACATTTGTAAAGAACTCTTGAATTTGTAAAGTGATATTGTTGAATATATTTCCACAAAATTGTATGTTTGATAAGAGCGAAAGTATGTTTATCCCTTGTGAATTTCGTATTAACTTCGGTTAATTCAGAGTTTATGGGAATAAGTACGGTCGTGACTCGAGGTTAGCTCGGAGATAGGCAATTCTTGGGCCTGGGTTGTGACATACTTATTGTATGGTATTGGAGCCAGTTTTAAACGAAAAGATTTAAAAGACTTAGAAATGTAAGGACATGTGGGGAACATTAAGTTGCATACAAATCCACTCATGGATTTGTGAATTTCTGTTTTCCCTATATGTGGATTTATGTAATGGAAGGTGTAAAGATATGAATCTTACCTTCTGTATTGTTTTCAGAATGGCATCTGGATTAGGAACATGTGACAATGATAATCCTGATATGAGTGGGACGCCACCTACTCCAATGTTAGATACTAGGATGACTGCTAGTTTGGAGCAGTTAGTGTCACATTCCTCGAACCTGATTAGAGAATAGACCGGATCCGGGGAGTGGAATCTAGGGCTAATTAACAATTTTACCCTTTAGGCCCAAGGATCGTAAGTCCACTGTGAGGATATTACATTTCAAACCTCAATTAATGTAAAAACTGCAGAATTCATACAATTTGAGGCATATTCGGATATCAAACAATGAACAATAAATCTCATTAATATTTAAAGTTAGATAAATAAATGAATAAAAATAATCAAGTAGTTAAATTATTAACAATGACCATCTCAATACCCAATGCCATTAAATACATAAAGTCAATAAAGTGGAAGGTCCAACGAGGAATAATTAATAAAAGAATAAAAATCTAGTGAAGTCCCATATGTGTCTCTCATGTGTCGGGTATGATGACGCTACTCTACGTCATCGGCATGCCACTCTCGCTCCTCCTTTGTTGGTTGGAGATCCTCTTGTTAGTTTTATGGTCCCAATCCATTAAGATTGATGAAATAAATAAATTAGTTTCTTTATTTATCAATATATTCATGCTTTCCCTACATGAGATGAATGGTGTTTTATTACTTGTTTGCACATAACTAATACAAATGACATGATGGTTCATTAGATGAACCGGAGTCCATAAGTATACTAGATGCAATACATGTGTATGGATGAGATCTACATACGGGAGGCATGTATAACAAATCTTATACTTGAATATCTTCACAACCAGTGATGAGACTGGACATCTCATCTGACAAGGTTGCAGTACTTTGATTACTATGAGATAGTGTGATTTGTCTCGATCATCAGAATGTAAGATTCTGGATCATAGTGCTGGTACATTGGATGTATTGAAGCACCATGAGAAGCACCTTATGAACACTGTATTTACTTTAAAGGTTTGCTCTCATTTCCCTAGCAAGAGGCTCTCAATCCTGAGACATTAATGAACTAAAGTTTCTATCTATTCATTTGCTTTGAGTCACCAATGAGTGAGGCCAATTGTAGGTCAACACCTCGGTGATTTTAGTACGTGGTAGTGGAGCTGTGGGAACATTCGATGGTCAAGATGGAATCTATCTTTAGTATCCCCTTCTGCCAATTAATGGATTTATCATTGGTAAGTGCGCACCCATTTTAATTAAGAGTTAATTGGATCGATACCAAATGATCATTATAATTAATTGGGGCATAAGGATAATAAGATATGGATCTAAGTTTGGAAGACAGGTCCAATTGATCCATAGATATTGATGAAGGGGCCTACTTGTTGACATTGGAAAGTTTAGGGTCTTCATGTAATTTATTCCTAAGACTGGAGTTCAATTGCATTTATATAGTGGAGTTATTTGCAATTAACTGCGGCCCCGATTGCACATGAGATGTGGGGTCGCAGTGTCCTAGTTGGAGCCAGCTTTCTATGGAATCCCTAGTGGTCCCCACGCCAGCCCAAGTTTGGATCTTTACTAATTCTATTTGAACTCGAAAAGGAAATCTATTATTTCTATTTGAAGTGAGACTTCTAATAGTGGTAATAGTATGAACAAAGGGTTACTAATTATTATAGAAGTTGGACTTCTAATAATAAAGAAAGAGAGAAGTTGCAAAACTATATAAAGGAGAGGAGAGAAAGCCTTGGACGTCCATGCTCAAGAATCCCTCGGGGATTCACGCCCATCCTCTTGTGTGCAAGTGTTGCACATTTTCTTCTTCCCCTCTCTCTTCTAGTTCCCTTCTAGTTTCCTTGGAGATTCTAGTTAGTCTTTCTCTTGGAGATTCCACCATCTATCTTGAGGAAAGAGATCTGAAACGTGTCATAGCGTGGAAGACGATTGGGTTTTAGAGATTCTAATTTTGGAAGAGCTCTTCATCAAAGAGTTGAATCAAGTTCTCCATTAGAGCACAACCGAGCTCCATAGGTATTTTCTACTCCTTGTATGTTGTGGAATTTCGTGGTTGCATGTTTGCTGCTGTTTCTATCTTCTAAATAGAGTTTTCTACTGTACATGATCATGAGAAAAAGGACATGGATCCTGGATTGGGTTTTGTAGCCTTCTGGATAGTTGATCCTTGAGTCAAGTGGGTCAAAAGTTTTGAAAATCTATCCTAGAGGCCCACCTAATTCCAACAGCTTCGGCAGCTGGCAGGGCACTTGTAGGTGCGCTTGCTTTGCTTCTCTTGAAGCATGAGCTGGTACTTGTTCTCGTCAAAGGTGATGATCAATGAAGCTGCCATTGTTAGTTTTTGGAAAACTTCTGAAACAAGACCACATTCAATAGTAATCACAAAAATATGGTGATCATAAATGGAAAATACTATGGTTTTGTCTTTTCAAATCGCTCAACGGGCATGGCCCATTTTGAGCGTAATGAAGGAGGCAAAAGGCCATAGAGGGTACAGTTGTTTTGAACACAAGTATGGTCAGCTCAAAATGAGCATTCCAGTGACTGCTAGAAGCAATTGTAAACCTTAATTCAAGTTACCGAGAAGCGAAGCTCACTCGAGGGAAAATGATATAAGGTTGGAGATACAAATGTGTCGGTTGCAAATACAGTAGACCCGAAAGGGCGTACTAGCACCACTAGGCCCAAATGTTGTAAATCACATCCTTGAAAAGGACACGATATGGGATTTTTTTGAAAGGTCAAGATCGAATTCACAAAAGAGATCAAATGGTATTCCAATCCGAATACAGGCTCAACGATTTCCACAAGCGCTAAATCCGAAAAGGAAGGAACCAGGATTTCTCATATTTGAATTCAATAATGACGGAAGTTTTTTTTTTTTTTTTGGAAAAGTCAAGATTGAATTCATAAAAGAGAGCAAATGGTATTCCAATCCGAATACAGGCTAAAACATTTCTACGAGCACTAAATTCAAAAAGGAAGGAACCAAATTTTCTCGAATCTAAACACAATAGTGACAGAAGTTTTTTTTTTTTTTTTTTTTGAAGAGAGTTTTTTTAAGAGTGCACACAGGTCTTCCAATTCGGTCTTATGAAACCTTAGTGGATAGATCATTCCCCAGGTAAGGGTAGGTGGTCGTAGCCCCAAGTGCAAGGCCGCGATTGTAGTAACCGGTGAAACCGGATCGATCCACGGAGAGTTTATTTATCGCAAAACATGTCCGAATAAAAAAAAACTAGTTCTAGCCTAAAAAAAAACTATACAAATCAAATTTTCTAATTGAATTAAAAATTAATTGCAAATCTGAAATATTAATTACAACCCAAGAAAATTAAAATCCTAATCTAGAAACCTAATCTAACCACTGCATCACCATAAGATTTATTAGACAACCAATTGCAATAATTGTTAAGGTGCAAAAAATAAAATAAAATAAAATAAAATAAAATCAGAGAATAAAGAAATTATATTTTAATTCTAAAACTTTGCAATAATTACTTTGCTTAATGCCATCAAGAAAAATCAAGACCACCGCACCAAGTGCGCATTGTCACTACGCACAAAAATTCAATGTTGACTCATTGGTGAAGACCAAGACCCCATAAACTTGATTTATTAATGAAAGACCCATTACAAGCAAATAACCATTACAAAATTCTTTTAATAAAAATAAAGTGCATCCAACCTTACCATAGACACAAGAAACACTAAACGGAGGAGAGGGACTCGCGGTCTTGAACGGCGATCCAACCGGCTCTCGTTTCGCGATCTGAAATCCAAGTAAGGGAAGATGATTTCAAGGATGATCCGATGGTGGAGTGACGATAGCAACAGCGGCGGCGCGATGGCGTAGGAATCCAAGTGGTAGTGTGCCTTAGGGAAGGCCTTGGATGAAATATTGATGGAAGGAGGAGAGATGAAGAAAAATTAATGGAAAAGGGGGAATAATTGTTGCTGGTCGTCCAAGAGGAGTGGGGGGTATGGTATGCACGTCCAGCCCTCTTTGTGTCTCTTCTTATATATTTTTGATAGCTTTTGTTGCAAGGTTTTTGATTTGGGTAAGAATTAGTAGTGTGTGGTCCAAGTTGGATTAGGATTAGGAGAGTTTTTGAGAGATTTTCTAGGGGTTGGCTCACAATCCTAGTAAAAATAGGATTGTTCTTATCTCATTCAACTCCCTCTCTTGGGTCCCACTTGGATTAAGGATCAATTCAAATCTGAATTTCAGATTTGATGTGCAATTCTTGAATGCATGTGGACCCCACTTGGATGTAGACAACATGGAACGTCCCATGCCTTGGCTTGACTTTTTTTTGCAATGTTTTCTCTTCTTTGTTTGGCTTGAATTGAATCTTAGCCATCCATCTTGACATGTAAGCAATATTTGTTGGAGAGTAGATATGACACCTCATCATCTCATGGCCCACAAATTCGGAACTTATCTTCAAGAGATTGAATCTGATTTTTTTCTTGCATATGAGAGCGGACCCTACCATGGCTGCCCCTACCTTAGATTCCATGCCAAAGGAAGGTGGGTCCATGGTGCATTTGATTCATCAATTCTCTTCCGTGGGCCCCGATTTCTGAAATTCCCTACAAAAATAAAAGCAAAGATCAAAGAATAATCTAATCATATAGGTAAGGAATTATGCAAGATGCGGGCCCAATTCACACCAAATAAATGCATAAAATGTCACCATTTTATCAAGTTTTCTTCAATTAAATTAAAGGTGCAAAGAAAATTCATCATTTCATGTGTGATTAAAAAGTTATGAGAAATTTTTGACTTTCAATGCCAAAAATAGAGAAATTCATGATTTTATGTGAAAATGCAATTTTTGAATGAATTTTGACTCGAATTTAGACTTTGATGCTCAAAACATAAAGTCGTAATTTTTTTACTAAAATGGTCCATGATTTGATGATTAAGTCCTTAATTACTCTAAAATGATAAGAACACATTACATTTTTAAGGACTTATCACACCCCCCAACCAGCTTTTTGCTAGTCCCGAGCAAAATATGCAAACTATGGTAGGGCTTCTGGCCTAATCTAATCTAAACTAAATGCAAAGACAAAAAGAAAAATGCCACTTTCGCTGGCACTCTCGGCTGCATTTAGCGTATGCAACAAGCCCTTAAACCCCTAGGTTACCCCTAGTGGACGAGTTGTGCCTCGTGAGGGTTTGCAGTGAATATGCCCACAAAATTCATTTACCTAAAAGTGAAAGAAATTCAATGGAAGGTTTTTCAAAAGAATATTGAGTCAAATCGGATGCCTCGAATCCTCGAATAATCAAGATTTCAGACTTTTCAAAATCTGGTTCACGTTTTTTTTTTTTTTTTTTTTTTTTTTTTTAAATTATACCAAAACTTTGAGTGCCTTGTGCAAATGTATACATCAAAACAAAAATTTTAAATGTTCTACGATAATGCCATGAAAACAGAATTCTCCCTCGGAATTTCCAACTTTCCTAGATTCGGGCAAAATACAAGTCTCCTCTCAAGGCTACTATGATGGCTTTCGCACTGCTGTTTTTTCAAAGGCCGCGAGATGCATCCTTTTTTTGTTTTTTTTTTTTTTCCACCACACACATGTGACTGTGCAATGCCTAGGTCCCTTAAGCTTTCTAATTAACCCATATAATGAGCATTAGGCCAATGACTCCCAAAACAGATGTCTTTAGGGCACTAGGTATATAAATACCCCTACGGGCTTACTGGCTCGGGTTAAAAAGGCTACGAACCCAAACTAGTCACATAACTTTTTATTCTTTTCAAGAGTTATAACTAAACTCTTTTTTTTTTTTAACACTTATTTGTGCATCACTTGGCAATTTTTTTCTTTTTAAACGGTCCCCAACAATAGGCAGCCCTTTTCAATTCACCCGAATTAATTCACTGGTTTTGGTTGGCCTAACCATACCGATGAACCAGGAGAACTCATATGGCCAAATTTCATAAAGTCGTCTCTTTTTCTCTCTTGAAAGAACTCTGAAAATGACACTTAAATTTTTTTTGTCCAAAACTTTTGAAATGATGTACGCGTGGTACTGTGAAAAACAAAGTTCGGTATTCTTTTTATTTTTTAGAAAATAATGAACCTTCATTTTACTTCCTTCCAAAAAATTCTGAAATTCCAGATTTCTAAGCATCTTCGAATCGTCAAGTTCTTTTGAAAACCCCCTTTTTTTTTTCTTTTTTTTTTTTAAAAGAACGGCTACGCAGAAACGAAAAAAAAAAATTGTCTAAAATTGGACAAGTGTGCTTGTTCCCACCCCCCAACCTAAACTAAACAACGTCCTCGATGTCATACATGAAATGCAAAATGAAATGTAACATGAGGTGAAAATGTAAAAGGAGGAAAAAGGGTAGAAAGCACCTCGAGTAATAAAGCTTTTGTGTAGAAACCTGTCCAATGTAAGACAAATAACACACAAAGAAAATAGAAAATATATGCATAATATACAAAGGTATGGGCCACTATCAGATCCGGTGCCCATCAATCCTGATAGATAGGATCGATCAGAGGAATTACATTTTCCTCTGGAGGAATAGTCTCCAAGAATGGTTTTAAACGTTGTCCATTGACTTTAAAAGAGGTACCATTCGATGGATCAATGAGGGTCACTGCCCCAAATGGAAATACTTCTTGAACAATGTAGGGGCCTGTCCAACGAGATCTTAACTTTCCAGGGAAAAGATGAAGTCGAGAATTGTACAAGAGGACTTTTTGAGACGGATGGAATGATTTTCTTAATATCCGTTTATCATGAAAGGCCTTAGTCCTGTCCTTGTAAATTCTTGAGTTCATATAAGCCTCGTTTCTCAATTCTTCTAATTCATTTAGATCAAGGGCTCTTTTCTCCCCATCCTTGTCTAAGTCAAAGTTCAGTTGTTTTATGGCCCAATAAGCTTTATGTTCCAGCTCCACCGGAAGGTGGCAAGCTTTCCCATATATAAGCCGGTATGGAGACATCCCAATTGGGGTCTTATACGCAGTGCGATAGGCCCACAATGCATCATTTAACCACATAGACCAATCCTTACGATTCGGTTTTACCGTGGTCTCCAAAATTCTTTTAATTTCGCTATTTGAGACCTCTACCTGCCCACTTGTTTGAGGATGATAGGGGGTAGCCACTTTATGTGTAACACCATAATTTTGAAACAAACTCTCAATAATGCGGTTACAAAAGTGAGTGCCCCCATCACTAATGATGGCACGCGGAGTTCCAAAACGGGAAAAGATACTGTCCAAGATAAACTTTTTTACCGTTTTAGCATCATTGTTCCTACATGGGATTGCTTCAATCCATTTGGAAACATAATCAACTGCAACGAGGATATAATGAAAACCAAAGGTCGAGGGAAATGGTCCCATAAAGTCTATACCCCATACATCGAATAACTCGACGACCAAAATTGGGTTTAAAGGCATCATGTTTCTTTTGGAAATTGAACCCAATTTTTGGCACCGCTCACATACTTTACAGAAATCATATGCATCTTTAAATATAGTGGGCCAGTAAAATCCAGATTGCAAAATTTTGTGAGCGGTCTTTTTAGAGAAAAATGGCCACCACAAGCTTGAGAATGGCAAAATGATATAACACTGTTCATTTCATGGTCTGGAATGCATCTCCTAATGATTTGGTCTGGGCAGTATTTGAAAAGGTATGGGTCATCCCAGAAAAACTGTTTCACCTCAGTGAAAAACTTGTTTTTATTTTGTTGGGTCCATTCTTTTGAAATTTCACCCGAAGCTAGATAATTAGCAATGTCAGCATACCATGGAGAATGGGAAAATGTGGCAAACAAGTGCTCGTCAGGGAAAGTGTCCTGGATTGGCAAAGGTTCTAAAGCGTTGGAAAGGACAATCCTAGAAAGTTGATCAGCCACCACATTTTCTACTCCATTCTTATCCTTGATTTCGATATTGAACTCTTGGAGTAAAAGGATCCATCTGATCAGTCTGGGCTTGGCATCTTTCTTAGAAAGCAAGTACTTCAGCGCAGAATGGTCAGTAAAGGTCACAATTTTGGATCCAATTAAGTAGGAACGGAATTTATCCAGTGCATAGACCACAGCCAATAGTTCTTTTTCTGTTGTAGAATAATTAATCTGTGCACTATTTAAAGTTCTGCTAGCATAGTAAATTACATATGGCTTTTTGTCCCTACGTTGCCCAAGAACTGCCCCAACTGCATAATCGCTAGCATCGCACATGATTTCAAAGGGTAGGCTCCAATCTGGAGGTTGCATAATTGGAGCAGTCGTCAACATGTCCTTAAGCTTGGTAAAAGCCACTTGACATGCCTCCGTCCACTCAAATTCTGCTTCCTTTAGCAGAAGGTTGCATAATGGTCGAGAAATGACACTAAAATCTTTTATAAACCTTCTGTAGAATCCAGCATGCCCTAAGAAAGATCTTACATCTCTTACGGTTTTTGGGGCGGGCAAATTGGAAATTAGATCTATTTTGGCTTTGTCCACTTCCAATCCTTTAGCTGATACGATGTGGCCAAGGACAATCCCTTGTCGTACCATAAAATGACATTTTTCCCAATTCAGTACTAAGTTCTTTTCTTCACACCTAGAGAGGACCTTAGTTAAGTTGCTCAAACAATCTTGGAAAGAATCTCTAAAAACGGAGAAATCGTCCATGAAGACTTCGAGAAAACGTTCCACCATATCACTAAAAATACTCAGCATGCACTTTGAAAGGTTGCAGGAGCATTACACAGCCCAAAGGGCATCCGTCGGTAAGCAAAGGTGCCAAAGGGGCATGTGAAAGTTGTTTTCTCTTGGTCTTCCAGGGCGATCTTTATTTGATTGTATCCAGAATATCCATCCAAGAAACAATAATACTCGTGGCCAGCTACCCGTTCTAAAATTTGGTCCAAGAAGGGTAGGGGGAAATGATCCTTTCGTGTGACAGCATTTAACTTTCTGTAGTCGATACAAACTCGCCAACCTGTGGGTATGCGGGTTGGGATGAGCTCATCGTTAGCATTACGGACTACAGTTACACCGGCCTTTTTAGGTACAACTTGGGTAGGGCTGACCCATTGGCTATCCGAAATTGGATAAATGATACCCACATCTAGAAGTTTCAAAACTTCCGCCCTAACCACTTCCTGCATGGTGGGGTTTAACCGGCGTTGCATCTGACGAGATGGTTTTGCATTCTCCTCCAAATAGATATGATGTGTACACACGAGGGGATTAATTCCCTTAACGTCAGCCACGGTCCAAGCAATTGCACCTTTGTGCAGTTTGAGTACTTCTAAGAGTTGGACTTCTTGGTCCTTGTCAAGGTGTGCAGAAATCACTACAGGAAATGTTTCATTTTCTCCAAGGTGTGCATATTTCAGGTGAGAGGGCAAGGGTTTCAACTCAGGTTTGGGCGGCCTCACCTGAGATGGAAGAGACAGAGTACCAGTTGGTAATAGCTCTTCAAAAGAGGGTTTGCCTATAGTGTTGACCATTTCAACAGTGTTATCAAGTGTTTCTTCACAGAGGGTCAGGCCCTCAATTGACTCAATGGAATCAGAGATTGTTTTTGTAAAAGTTTCTGCTGTAAGAACACTGATCAAATCTACTTCTTCAAGGTCAATGTTATCATCCCGTGGTTGTTTGCAAAGGTCAAAAACATTTAGCTCTAATGTCATGTTACCAAAAGATAGCGTCATTTTTCCATTCCGGCAATTGATCAATGCATTGGATGTGGCTAAAAATGGTCTCCCCAAAATTACCGGAATCTGAGCATGAGGATCTGCCACAGGATGAGTGTCTAGCACAATGAAGTCTACTGGAAAGTAGAACTTGTCAACTTGCACAAGCACATCCTCTACTATCCCTCTCGGTCTTTTGACTGATCGGTCTGCGAGCTGCAAAGTAATCTGGGTGGGTTTGAGTTCGCCTAACCCCAATTTTACATAGACCGAGTAGGGTAGTAAGTTGACACTCGCCTCAAGATCAAGCAGCGCTTGTTCAATTTGACAATTTCCAATAATGCACGAAATCGTGGGGCATCCTGGATCTTTGAATTTAGGGGGAGCGTCATGCTTTAAAATTGCACTAGCTTGCTCAGTGAGGAACGCTTTCTTTTGTACATGTATCTTACGCTTCAACGTACACAAGTCCTTAAGAAACTTTGCGTAAGATGGGACTTGTTTGATTGCGTCTAACAACGGGATGTTAATTTTAACCTCTTTAAGTACATCAAAGATTTCCTGGTTCTGTATAGATGGCTTGGCAAGAGCTAATCGGTTGGGAAAAGGCGGTAAGGGCTTGAATCCTGGAGGAACTTGGCTTTTTTCCTTGATAGGAGGGACTTCATTTTCTTTCCCTTCCGGATCTGAGGATGCAGGTTGTTTATTTTTTTCCAGATCAGGCTTTGCAATCTCTTTACCACTACGTAGAGTAGTAACAGCTTGAACCTGCTCCTTTGAATTTGACTGACCGCCTTGATGAACCTCAAATTGCCCTTTTGGATTGGGCTGTGGTTGGGCTGGAAAAGCCCCCTTATTTTGTGATTCAATCAATTTGCAGAGGTTCTGCATGGTGTTCTGTAAATTCTCAAAGTTCTGATCATGTTTTTTATTGATGGACTCTTGATTCACCATAAACTTAGCCACAAGTTCATCCCAAGGTGTCGTTTGTGTTGTAGGGGGTACCATTTGCTGTGTGTTTTGAGCATATGTACTAGGAGTACCCCCAAATGGATTTGACATTTGGTTGAAATTGGGCTGAGTAGCATTTGGGCCATTCCTCCAACTAAAGTTGGGGTGATTCCTCCAATTAGGGTTGTATGTGTTACCCAAAGAATTGTTAAACTGCCGGTTGTATGTGTTAGTGGCATTTGCTTGCTCGTGAAACGCTTCTTGAAAAGCAAGGAGTGTTGGGCACTCCGAAGAAATGTGTTTATCACTAGCGCAGATGCCACAAACTATAGCAGGTTCCTTATTCTTCACAAATTTCAAGGACTCAACTTCTCTTGTAAGATAGGCAATTTTTGCTTGAAGATCATCGCTTTCTTTTAATACATATAACCCCCCTCCTTTGGCCTGACTCGATTGCTTTACGGGGTCTATACCTTCAGATGTGTCCCAATTTTGTGCACTATCTGCCAAAAACTGAAGGTAGGTCCATGCTTGATTTGGGTTTTTCGCCATGAACTCCCCATTGCACATCATCTCCACGAATTGACGTGTTTCTGGACTAAGTCCATCATAGAAGTGACCAATTGTATTGTGCAATTCAAATCCGTGGTGGGGACATGCAAGGAGTAGTTCATTAAAGCGTTCCCAACACCTATAATAAGACTCCTTGTCTTTTTGTTTAAAATTCATAATATTTCTCCGTAAGGTGTTGGTCTTATGTAATGGGAAAAATTTCTTTAAAAATTCCCGAACCATGTCGGACCATAGAGCAATCGAATTGGGTTGTAAGGAGTGAAGCCATGCCTTAGCCTTATCTTTGAGGGAAAATGGAAATAAACAAAATTTGATAAGGTATTCCCTCACATTATTGAAGTGTAGTGTTGCACACACTTCTTCAAACTCTTTAATGTACAAATATGCACTTTCTGATTCAAGTCCATTAAATTTGGGGAGAAGTTGGATTACTCCCGGTTTGATATCAAATTGACCCGCACCTGCGGGTATAACCATGCACGACGGTGTGGCTTGTCGTGTAGGGTGAAGGTAATCATGTAAACTCCTAAGAGGTTGATTCACCTCCCCATTATTATTGGGTCCATTCCCATTACCGTTCTCCTCGTTATCACTCTGCTCATCAGCCATATTGGAAATCCTAAGAGAACCAGGAGATCTAGATTCGTAGAATTTAATCAAGCTCTTGACAAGTGATTCCTTCCTTACTAACCGATTTGAGGAGTCCCTCTGCCAAGAAGATGGGGGTTTTTCCTTTTTTTTTGAAATTTTGAAAAGTTTTTATTTGTTATTATTTTTTTTTATTTTATTTTTATAAAGAAACCTAGAAAGAAAAACTACCTAAGGTCCGTTCTTAGATTTAAAAGAAGATTCTCAAATTCTTGCAAAGTCCTAATCTTAGAGAGTTTAATATCTCTAAGGAAAGTTCCCAAACTCAAATCTATGAAACTGGCCCGACCAGGTAAGTTCCCAGATCAGTGGTGGGGTCACGATGCGTTGCAAGGGTCCCGCTTAAAAACCACTTTCTAGAACAAGAGACTTGTCTCCCTTATCTATTGGGACAAGACTTGCCTAGACATTGAACCAATTAAGAAAGGCAGTTTGTTCGGCTTCCCAAAGAAATAACTAACCTTCTTAAAAAAAAATTCCAGCAAGTTTTTAAGAGTCCTTTTAAATTTAAAAACAACTATAAAACTGAGTTTCTAATGAAAGTTCTGAAATTTTCAGATTTTTGCAAGTTTGGTGGCCAAAAAGCCGAATTTGTGCGATCTACGACTTGCCTTTGTGAGGGAAAGTTCCAAAATTTTTTTGGAAACTTTGAAAACCTAAAAATATGAAAAATAACTGAATTTAACAGACCCTAATTAATCCTAACCAGCAACAAAAAAAAAACAAAAATAAATGACCTAAACTAGTCCAAATTAGAACAAATAAATTAGGCAATTTTCAGAAATTGGATGTGACTTTTGAAAAATCAGAAAAAATAATTTTTTCAGATCTGAAATAGTTCCAATTTTATCAAAAATCAGAGATTAAAAATCCACTTTTTAATGCAATAGGGCTGGTCCAAACATTCCATGCATGCTATCCTTAAATCTAGAATGATTGCGGAATAGTAAAGGCACACCGACAAAGCAATTAAAAAGATAGGTTGGAAAAAATACCTTAATTGAAGAAAAACTCCCCGGCAACGGCGCCAAAAACTTGGTCGTAGCCCCAAGTGCAAGGCCGCGATTGTAGTAATAACCGGTGAAACCGGATCGATCCACGGAGAGTTTATTTATCGCAAAACCTGTCCTAATAAAAAAAAACTAGTTCTAGCCTAAAAAAAAACTATACAAATCAAATTTTCTAATTGAATTAAAAATTAATTGCAAATCTGAAATATTAATTACAACCCAAGAAAGTTAAAATCCTAATCTAGAAACCTAATCTAACCACTGCATCACCATAAAATTTATTAGACAACCAATTGCAATAATTGTTAAGGTGCAAAAAATAAAATAAAATAAAATAAAATAAAATCAGAGAATAAAGAAATTATATTTTAATTCTAAAACTTTGCAATAATTACTTTGCTTAATGCCATCAAGAAAAATCAAGACCACCGCACCAAGTGCGCATTGTCACTACGCACAAAAATTCAATGTTGACTCATTGGTGAAGACCAAGACTCCATAAACTTGATTTATTAATGAAAGACCCATTATAAGAAAATAACCATTACAAAATTCTTTTAATAAAAATAAAGTGCATCCAACCTTACCATAGACACAAGAAACACTAAACGGAGGAGAGGGACTCGCGGTCTTGAACGGCGATCCAACCGGCTCTCGTTTCGCTATCTGAAATCCAAGCAAGGGAAGATGATTTCAAGGATGATCCGATGGTGGAGTGACGATAGCAACAGCGGCGGCGCGATGGCGTAGGAATCCAAGTGGTAGTGTGCCTTAGGGAAGGCCTTGGATGAAATATTGATGGAAGGAGGAGAGATGAAGAAAAATTAATGGAAAAGGGGGAATAATTGTTGTTGGTCCTCCAAGAGGAGTGGGGGGTATGGTATGCACGTCCAGCCCTCTTTGTGTCTCTTTTTATATATTTTTGATAGCTTTCGTTGTAAGGTTTTTGATTTGGGTAAGAATTAGTAGTGTGTGGTCCAAGTTGGATTAGGATTAGGAGAGTTTTTGAGAGATTTTCTAGGGGTTGGCTCACAATCCTAGTAAAAATAGGATTGTTCTTATCTCATGCAACTCCCTCTCTTGGGTCCCACTTGGATTAAGGATCAATTCAAATCTGAATTTCAGATTTGATGTGCAATTCTTGAATGCATGTGGACCCCACTTGGATGTAGACAACATGGAACGTCCCATGCCTTGGCTTGACTTTTTTTTGCAATGTTTTCTCTTCTTTGTTTGGCTTGAATTGAATCTTAGCCATCCATCTTGACATGTAAGCAATATTTGTTGGAGAGTAGATATGACACTTCATCATCTCATGGCTTACAAATTTGGAACTTATCTTCAAGAGATTGAATCTGATTTTTTTATTGCATATGAGAGCGGACCCTACCATGGCCGCCCCTACCTTAGATTCCATGCCAAAGGAAGGTGGGTCCATGGTGCATTTGATTCATCAATTCTCTTCCGTGGGCCCCGATTTCTGAAATTCCCTACAAAAATAAAAGCAAAGATCAAAGAATAATCTAATCATATAGGTAAGGAATTATGCAAGATGCGGGCCCAATTCACACCAAATAAATGCATAAAATGTCACCATTTTATCAAGTTTTCTTCAATTAAATTAAAGGTGCAAAGAAAATTCATCATTTCATGTGTGATTAAAAAGTTATGAGAAATTTTTGACTTTCAATGCCAAAAATAGAGAAATTCATGATTTTATGTGAAAATGCAATTTTTGAATGAATTTTGACTCGAATTTAGACTTTGATGCTCAAAACATAAAGTCATAATTTTTTTACTAAAATGGTCCATGATTTGATGATTAAGTCCTTAATTACTCTAAAATGATAAGAGCACATTACATTTTTAAGGACTTATCAGTAGGATTACTTAATGAACGCGTTTGAAGGACCCCTGCCTCGAACAGTCTAGTTGCCTCCATACTCTGGACAAGGCTTTTCTTAAATTCACTTTGGTCAAAGAACGCAATTGGTGCACCCTTAATGTTTTTTTTTTTTTAAAGATCACTGATTGTAACACCCCGTCCCGAGTTAATTAAGATTAACTCTAATTAATTGGGATTAGTGCTAAGTGAATATGTTTTAAGGAATTAATGTGGCTTAAGAGCCACATTGAATTGAAATTGTCTCAAATGAGCAATTGAGCTTAATGAGAAGGTAATGAATGAATTGGGATGGTTTTAGGCTTAGATTAAGGGATACGAGGACTTTTTCGTAAATACGAATTTCCGCGTATTTCGTCGAATACAGAAACTCTTGATACCCGCACGTGTATCTCGAGGAGTACGTTAGTTTTCGTAACTGTAGCGATTCCATTCGGCATGAATTGGTTCAAATGACCCTTCATTTGACTTGATTTGTAAATATTGGAATGGAGAGGGGCTTAAATGAAAGATGTGGCTTATAAGGTTGAGATGAACTCCTTTGAGTTCATTATCATTTCCAGCACAGCTCTCTCTCTCTCTCTCTCTCTCTCTTGTTCTTTTTCATTCTCTCTGCCGTTTGCTATCAAGAGTGGAGATTTTTGGGGGATTTTGAAGGATTCTTCATCTTCATCATCTTCTCTATCTCCTTCCCTTGGTTTCTTGAAGTTGGAAGCTTGAGAAAAGGTCCAAGAATTTCCTTAAAGACTACAAGTAAGTGATTTAGATTGCTTGTAGAGTTTCTCAACTCTTCTTAGTGATTTGGAATGGTTTCTAGTGCAAAGAACTCATTGGAGTTCCATTTATGGATTGAATTGATTCTAGGTGCAAAAGAGGGTTTCAATTGAGGTTTTCATCTCAAATTCAAGTTAAGCAAGGAGATTCTTGTGAATTAATCTCCAAACAAGGCAAGTGTACTCAATTTTAATGATTTCATATGCTAATAGACTTGTTTGAACTCAAGGAGTTCAATCCCAGAATTTTTTTTTCCAGTTCAGAAATTCTGAACTTCTGGTAGCAACTCGGTCAGCCGACATGTTGACCGACAACCTGACTGAAGTTTTCTGCATTGAACCTCGCAGGAAATGCAGTTTCTATAAAGCTGACCGAACTCAACCGACACTGAAGGCTCGGTCGATCGACAGTCGACCGAACCACCTAACCGAGTTCTCTGAGATAACTTTTGAGCTCTCTGGAATGGGAACCGAGGGGCAGTCGAACCCAGTTCTGTTAGCCGACACTGTAGGTCCGGTCAACCGACACCTGACTGACGAGGTAACCGAGTTTCCTTAAGAGAAATGTCAGAATTGTTTCAGGAGATTGAGCTACTGGAAAGCCGACCGACAAAGTTCGGTTAGCCGAAAGCCAGAGCTCGGTTAGCCGACAGGCGACCGACAAGGTGACCGACGTTGTAGAAGTTTCAGAATTTATTCTGAAATTTTCCTAAACCTTCATGGGTGTTAGCTAAATTTATGCGAATGTAAATCTCACTAAAAAGTGATGTCATCTAGAATAACACATACATTGCATAATGAACGTTTCACTCGAATGTTAGTTTAGGAAAATTTATTTGTTTACTTATTTGATTGTTTAATTGTTTCTTACTTGAGTTTGCTTGTCCTCTCACGTCTAGCATTGTTATGTTCCTTGTTGAGCTACCATTGAATAATGTATCGAATTAATAAAATGAAATGAAATGAAAGGAAATGAACTGAAATGAACAAACCACTGTAAGGAATGAAAGAATAAGTTTGCTGCAGCAGATGGAGTATTCCGGAACTCCGGGGGACCGGTGATCTCTGATCAAGACACTGGTGCACCCACACATTTGATAAGCCACTTAATCACTTAATAAAGTGTATAACATGAAATTGAATGAGTCCCTCTTAAGGCTGGATCATGAATAGTGCGCCCTTCCACCTATGCCATAGAGGACAATGAATGATACTGACTGCTTCCTTTTTGGAAGAATTAAACGACACTGAATGCTTCCTTCAGGGAAGAACTACATGAATGTAATTGTTAATGGATTTGATACTGTTTAGAAATGCTAAACAAATTGTTATCATAGAATTGTGTATGCATTATTGAACCATCGTGTTCAAAGTGTTATTGATAACATTACAGACCAACTTGTCCTTCCCAATAATGCAGAGACCGCGCCGCCAGCGGAGGAGGCCAATCCGGTTCCTCCAGGAGGATTAAATGAGTGGACGTAACTCATAGGGCATTGTGTAGAACATTTTAAGACATTTTGGAATATAGATTCATTTGTGGGTATGCAGTAGTCACCTGCATTGTATTTGAATATACAAGGTTGACTTGAACTTAACTAGGAAATGACATATGTAATTAACTTTACTTTGATGTAAAGAACTTGTATGGTTTAAATTGATGTCAATGTATATATGTATTTCCGCAACTTGTACATTGGTAGGTAATTGTAAGATCCCTTGTAAATTTTGTATTGGCTTCGGTGATACGAGGTTTACGGGAGTAAGTATGATGATCGCAACTCGGGCTTGGCCGTGGTAATCCTAATCTCGGGCCCGGGTCGTGACACTAATGGACCCATCAAAGAGAGGAAAGTAGCCCTTCCCAATCCGAACACTGGCTCAGCGATTTCCCCGAGCCATTATACGAAAAGGAAAGAACCAAAGTTTCTCCAATTTGAATCTGAAAGAGAGAAATTTGAAAACTTTTATTTTTTTTTTTAAGTTAAGACTGGATTCACAAAAGAGAAGAAATGGTATCCTAATCCGAACAAAGGCTCAACGATTTCCGCGAGCAATAAATCTGAAAGGGAAGAAACCAGAATTTCCCAAATCTGAACCCAATGATAAAGAAAACTTCTTTTTTTTGTTTGAGAAGAGAACGAATGGAAACAAGTTCAAAGAAAGAAATTTCAAGAGAATCCCATCTCATGTTTTCTTTAGATGCAAAATCCAACATAGGCCACCAACTACAAAGGAGTCAAGGAGTTTAAGCATCATGTTCTCAAATGAAAGAGTCCCACTGGGTATGCCAACTTGATGGACCCGTCTTTTCTCGCCTTCCTTCACCCCGGGTCCGCCGGGGTGCCGTAGGGCGAAAAAAAAGCAAGCATCAACATTTTGTACGGGATTTTCTATTCTACTTGGAATTTGAAATGATGATCTAGAGATTCACCTTCACAAGTAGAAAGGAAATCAAACTTTTTTTCTAGCTTTCCATTGCACATATATTTTAAAGAAAGAGACAGATTTAGAATGTCGTGAAAGGCTATTTTGTGTCGTAGAAGGCAAATTTGCCATGAAAGGCGGTTTACAAATCTTATCAATAATGAAAGACAAGAATTGTGATTTTTTTATCTCTTTGAAAAATACATGATACAATAGAAAAGGAAGAAAGAGGGATCTGACTTCTCAGGAGATTGTGGGGACTCGTTCAGATCGAAGGTCGCGAGTCATGTGTGGGCTCCGCCATCGTCCTTCAGATGAGAACACTTGATGCTTTAGACCACTTGGCTTGGCTTGGACCTCAAATTTTTAGAAGACAAAGACCAAGGGAAGGTCCTATATCTAATAAAAAACCGGGTAGACGAGCTAAAAAGCCACATCTAGGCCATGTTGGATAGAAGAAGAGGGGAAACCTTGGGGGGTGGCCCCCCAAGGGACTTCAATCACCTCTTAGAGTTTACAACAGAGTTTCTTTAGGGCCAGAGAGCTTCTTTGTGCATAGATTTTTAGGACAATTCTTCAGAACTCTTTGGATGATTTTTTCGGACCACTTCAGACAGTTTTTTCGAACCCTTTCCCTTTGGAATGACCACCTATTTATAGGCTTTTGGTAGCCATTAGGAAGGTTTATGGGCATTAATGGCATTAACGCTCCATGATGGGAGGAGTTACAAGATTTAATTTCATAA
Organism: Persea americana; assembly: GCA_029852735.1. NCBI lineage: Eukaryota > Viridiplantae > Streptophyta > Magnoliopsida > Laurales > Lauraceae > Persea > Persea americana. The sequence continues at coordinate 25,995,320 of CM056818.1, read as the reverse complement.
TCTTGTAACTCATTTTTCCTTGAGTCTGATTGGTCGATGGAGAATAATGGGCATTTAATATTCATGATGATGGAGGTTTCATGATTAATTACTATGATTAAACTCCATAATGATAGGAGTTACATGGTTAATTGCCATGATTAATTGGACTTATAACTCCCGTTTGCTTGCTTCTGATTGGGCCGTCCAAAATAATGAGTTAATGACCATATTAATTTGTTATAAACTGGTCAATTAATAGCATTAATTGGTCGTGAAGCCGCTTGAAGAGTCACGGGCCGCGCCGCGTCTTTTGGAATTCTTTTTGCGATGATCATCGATGGATCCGCATGTTGTTTGATGTCGGATGACGATACAATTTCAGACATTGATTGACGCCAATGGGCCGGCAACATCTGTCCAGTCGATTTCTCGATTGGTTGGGCAGAAAGTGTGCTTTCTTGGTTGGTTGGTTAGCGATTTCGGAGTGTCCAATGATGATCGAATGATTTCGGTGGAGGATCCGTAATATTGACGTAGATTGACGGATATCATGCCTCAAAAATCAAAATTTAAAAAAATCACAGGGGCCAAACATCACGAAACACGAAAAGGATAGGAAAAAGTGGGTTTCCAGGGAAAATCCGGCAACTCGGATCCCTATGGTCTCCGGCGACCTTGTTCATGGTCGCCGGCGACCATGGGCCAAGGTCGCCGGCGACCATGGGATTTTTTCCCATTTTTTGGTCGCCGTTCGGTCGCCGTTTCTTTGCCGTTTTTCGGGCTTTTTTGCGTCTTTTTTCTCCTGTATTTTTCTTGAAATTTCTCTTCATTTATTGGCTTGATTCCACTGAAGAAAACCTATCGAGAAGCAGTGCAAATCAGGGCACAAAGTTTCCTATTTTTGGAAAAGCCGAAGACTTTGTAGCTGATTTTCCGCCAAGAGTTGAAACTAGGTCAAACGATGTCGGAATGACCTAAAATTTGAGGTGAAGCTTCCTGAGCATTAGATAGGACCAACCATGGGCTTTTATTTGAGTTTTGAAGCCGTTTGGGGTCCCGTCAATGCTAGGCTTGATTTCACCACGTGGAAGATGTCGAGCTTCGATGTACGGTCATCCGATGTCCGATTGACCTGAAATTTGATAGGGAGCCTATTGGAGTCATTTTGAGACTATCCATTAGCTCTGATTTGGATGCCATGGTCCTGGGGAGCTCCGTCGCCGATAGGCTTGATTTTGTTACCGAGCGTCAAAGTTAGGTCAAATGTTGTCGGAATGACCTGAAATTTGACATGTAGCCCTTTGGAAGCATGTAGAAGCTATCCACGTGCTTTGTTTGATGAGTGGCGGAATGGGTGGTTCTTGCTGTCGAGAGGCGTGATTTCGCCGTTCGAGAGTTGATGGAGGGTCGAACAGTGTTGGTTTGACTTGAAATTTGACGTGAAGCCTTTTGGAGGTATTTTGAGACCATCCATAGGCTCTAATCGAAGATTTGATGTCTTTGACATTGTCGCCGCCAGGAGCTCCTGTTCAGCCATTGGAGGATTGAAGTTAGGCCAAACGATGCTGAAATGGCCCGAAACTTCATGTGTACCCTTCTTTTGGCTATTTTGAAAGATCTAACAGTTTTTGTTTGATTCTGACAAGATCTGATACTTGAAGCGGCTTTGTCTATTTGTAGTAGGATGCGGCTCCATATAGTTTTTTTTATATTGAGGAGGCAAAGTGACATTTTTGGTGTCCCCAAATGCCCCCTCGAGGTACAGCGACGAATTGGACAGCTTTTGCAGTCGATGTGCCTCGAAGAAAACTTGGAAAGAGAGCTTCTGACTTGACCAAGAGTCTTTGAGCATTTTTCTTTTGATAGAGTAGCCCTTGATCAGAACCTCTATTCTCTACTGTCCTTGCTCCAGCTGCTGGATGCGTAGAGCCACGTCATTGTGGGGCAGAGGTTGCTCAGAGTTTGTAACCAGGACATTCACCCTTTGAGAATCGAATGAGGATACCATCTTGGTGACAGAGCTGGAGCTCATTCTTTTGGATGCTCCTTTGTCCTGGACTTAAAGGAGTGGGAGAGTCCTCCTGATGTCTTCGTGTCCGGGAGACACTGCAAGTCACCGGCCGTCTGACATGAATTTTGGTTGTTGACTTATGGCGTCTTTTGGTTTTGCCAACCAAATGGACAGCAGTAACTCGGTCGGGTCTTTCTTTTTCAACCCATTTTTTAGAGACTTGAAGGGCGTAATGCTGGATTCTTTGCTTCTCTAGTCTCTTTTGTCGATATGCCGCGCGGCGACATATGCGACGAACAATTTGAGCTTCAGTTAGCTCTGGCTGTGCTCTAGCAATAAAGGACGTAGTCCCTCGTGCGCAGCAGTAGAGCTTATCTTCTTTGAAGACCGACATGGACAGGATCTGGATGCGGTCCTTTACCTGTCGTAGTGAAGCTTTAAATTTTTCGAACTCGACCCCTGTTGAGATGAAGGGTCGAGTTGCAGGAGAGCAAGCCCTGACAAATTCTTGTAGAGGCCTGATGATGCATGATTTGATTTTGGGCTTGTAGGAGCAAGGCGGCTCATGCTAAGTTGATTTTGTTTGACGGAGGGTAGGTTTCTCCTCTTTCATGTAAGAGAGAGGGTAGAATCGGTTCTCCTTGAGAGGGGTCAGGTATGCTGGCTTTGTAGATGCTCGGGACCTTCTTTATTTTGGTGAAACTCTCGGTGACCAAGTCTTGGGCCAGACCTGGTTTTTTGCAGGCTGAGGCTTTGTGGGGTTGCCACGTGCTTCAGGCTTTTTGGTGATTGCCCTTGGTGTCATGGCAGTGACACGTTCAGGGGCGGTCTTTTGCTTCTTGGCAGGTGCAGTTTCTTCTACGAGAAGTGGGAATGGTCCCAGCAACCTAAAGACAATAGTTCGGGGAGTGGAGGTCCACCCTGCGTTTTGTGAGTTGCCAAGGGAGATGACGCTTCAGTAGCTGGCAGGGCGCTTGTGAGTGTACTTGTTTTCCTTCTCTTGAAGCATGAGTTGGTGCTTGTTCTCATCAAAGGTGATGGTTAATGAAGCTGCCATTGTTAGTTTGGAAAACTTCTAAAACAAGACACGTCCATTAGTAATCACAAGAATATGGTGATCATAAATGGAAAATACTATGATTTTGTCTTTTCAAATCGCTCAGAGGGCATGGCCCGTCCTGAGAGTAATGAAGAAGGCAAAAAGCTATAGAGGGTACAATTGTTCTATACGCAAGTATGGTCGGCTTAGAATGAGCGTTCCAATGACTGCTAGAAGCAATTGTAAACCCTAAATTCAAATTACCGAGAAGCGAGGCTCACTCGAGGTAAAATAATATAGGGTTGGAGTTACAAATGTGTCGGTCGTGAATACAATAGACCCAAAACGGCGTACTAGCACCGCTAGGCACAAATGTTGCAAATCGCATCCTTGGAAGGGACACGAGATGGGATTTTTTTTTAAAGGCAAAGATAAGGATTCATAGAAGAGAGCAAATGGTATTCCAATCCGAATATAGGCTCAAACATTTATGAGAGCGCTAGATCCAAAAGGGAAGGAACCAAAATCTCTCAAATGTGAACCCAAAGCTGGCGGAAGTTTTTTTTTTGTTTTTGAAAGGGTCAAAATTAAGTTCATTGAAGAAAGCAAATGGTATTTCAATCCAAATACAGGCTCAAACATTTCTGTGAGCACTAGATCCGAATGGGAAGGAACCAGGATTTCTCGAATCTGAACTCAAAATTGATAGAAGTTTTTCTTTTTTTTTTTTTGTTTTGAAGAAAAAATCTTGAAGATTTTTTTTTTATACATATAGGTCTCCAATTCGGTCTTATGAAACCTTAGCAGATAGATCAACCCCCAGGTAAAGGTAGGATTACTTAATGAACCCGTTTGAAGGACTCTTGCCTTGAACAGTCTAGCTACCTCCACACTCTGGACAAGCCTTTTCATAGATCCACTTTGGTCAAAGAACGAAATTGGTGCAACCTTAGTATTTTTTTTTAACCCCTTTTCTTTTTGAAAGATCACTAATGAATCTATCAAAGAGAGAAAATGGCCCCTCCCAATCCGAACGTCAGCTCAGCGATTTCCGCGAGCTATTGTCCGAAATGGAAAGAACCAAAGTTTCTCCAATTTGAATCCAAAATAGAGAAATCTTTTTTTTTTCAAAATCTGAAAATTTTGAAATCAGATTTTCTTTTTAAATCCCTATTGGACGCATCAAAGAGAAAAGATGGCCCATCCCCCAATATGAACAATAGTTACAAACATTTCTGCGAGCTATCAAGTTCAAAGGGGAATGGATCAAAGTTTCTCAAAGTTGAATCCAAAAATGTGAAATCTGAAATTTTTGCTTTTTTTTTTTAATGATCACTAATGGACCCATCAAAGAGAGGAAATTGCCCCTCCCAATCCGAACGTCAGCTCAGCGATTTCAGCGAGCTATTATCCGAAATGGAAAGAACCAAAGCTTCTCCAATTTGAATCGAAAAGAGGGATATCTTTTGTTTTTTTTCAAAATCTGAAAAGTTTGAAATCAGATTTTTTTTTTTTTAAGATCCCTATTGGACTCATCAAAGAGAAAGATGGCCCATCCCCCAATATGAACAATAGTTACAAACATTTCTGCGAGCTATCAAGTTCAAAGGGGAAAGGATCAAAGTTTCTCAAAGTTGAATCCAAAAATGAGAAATCTGAAAAAAAAAAAATTTTTTGAAAGATCAGTAGTGGACCCATCAAAGAGAGGAAATGGCCCCGCTAATCCGAACATTAGCTCAGCGATTTCTGACAGCTATTGTCCGAAATGGAAAGAACCTAAGTTTCTCCAATTTGAGTACAAAAGAGAGAAATCTTTGTTTTTTTCAAAATTCGAAAAGTTTGAAATCAGATTTTTTTTTTAAGATCCCCATTGGACTCATCAAAGAGAAAAGATGGCCCATCCCCCAATATGAGCAATAGTTACAAATATTTCTACGAGCTACCAAGTTCAAAGTGGAAAAGGATCAAAGTTTCTCAAAGTTGAATCCAAAAAATGAGAAATCTGAATGTTGTTTTTTTTTTTTTTGAAAGATCACTAATGGACCCATCAAAGAGAGGAAATGGACCCTCCCAATCCGAACATCAGCTTAGTGTCTTCCGCAAGCTATTGTCCGAAATGGAAAGAGCCAAAGTTTCTCCAATTTGAATCCAAAAGAGAGAAATCTTTTTTTTTCAAAATATTAAAAGTTTGAAATCAGATTTTTTTTTTAAGATCCATATTGGACTCATCAAAGAGGAAAGATGGCCCATCCCCCAATATGAACGATGGCTATAAACATTTCTGAGAGCTATCAAGTTCGAAGAGGAAATGATCAAAGTTTCTCAAAGTTGAATCCAAAATATGAGAAATCTGAAATATTTTATTTTTTTGGCACGAGAAAGACTGGAAATAAACTTAAAGAAAGAAATTTCCCAAAAAAAAATCCCATCTCATTTTTTTTAGATGCAAGATCCAATATACGCCACCAACGCGAAAGGAGCCAAAGAATCTAAAACATAAAGTTCTCAAATGAACGGGTCCCACCGGGTATGACAACTTGATGGACCCGACTTCTTGCCTTCCTCAGCCCCGGGTCTGCTAGGGTACGGCGGGGCGAAAAGCAAGCATTAACATTTTTTGTACAGGTATGCCAGATTTTCTATTCTACTTGGAATTTAGAAATGGTGATCCAAAGATCCACCTTCACAAGTAGAAAGGAAATCAAACTTTTTTCTAACTTTCCATTGTACATATATTTTTTTAAGAAAAGAGACAGATTTTTTAATGCCGTGAAAGGCGGTTTTCTTTTATTTGTCGTGAAAGGCAATTTTGTGCCATAGGAGGCAATTTACAAATCTCATCAATGAAGGAAGAAAAGAGTTGTGATTTTTTTGTTTCTTCAAAAAAAATACAAAATACAATAGAAAAAAGTAAGAAAAGGGATCTAACTTCTCAGGAGATTATGGGGACTCGTTCAGATTGACGGTCGCGAGTCATGTATGGACTCCGCCATCGTCCTTCAGATGAGAACATTTGATGCTTTAATTCATTTGGCTTGGCTTGGACCTCAGATTTTTAGAGGATAATGACCAAGGGAAGGTCCTATATCCAATAAAAAACCGAGTAGACGGGCTGAAGAGCAACATCTAGCCATGTTGGATAGAAGGAGAGGGGACCTTGGGGGGATGGCCCCCCCAAGGGACTTTGATCACCTTGTGGTGTTTTCTTACAGCAGAGTTTCTTCAGAGTAGCCAAGCTTCTTTGCGCAAAGATTTCTCCGAGAATTTTCTAGCAATTTTTCCGGGGGTTTTTCAGGACCCTTTCTCCTTGGAATGACCGCCTTTTATAGGCTTTTAGTGGCCATTAGATGAGTTTATGGGCATTGATTACATTAATGCTCCATGATGGGAGGAGTTACAAGTATTTAATTCTTGATTTTGTAACTCTTTTTTCTTGGCTTTTGATTGGCCGATGGAGAATGATGGGCATTTAATTGCCTTTAATCTCCATGATAAGGGGAGTTACATGGTTTAATGCCATGACTGCTTGGATTTGTAACTCCTTTTTCCTTGCTTCTGATTGGGCTGTCCAAAATAATGAGTTAATGACCGCATTAACTTGTCATAAATGTGTCAATTAACAGCATTAAGTGGTCGCCATGTCTTTTGAAGAGTCGCGGACCGCGCCACTTCTTTTGGAATTCTTCTTACGATGATTGCCGATGGATCCACATGTTATTTGATGTCGGATGGTGATGTAATTTCAGACATTGGTTGACAGCAATGGGCCGGTAACATCTGTCCAGTCATTTTCTCGATCGATTGGGCAAAAAGTGTTCTTTCTTGGTCGGCTGGTTGGCTATTCCGAAGCGTCGGATGATGATTTCATGATTTTGACGGCGGATCCGTGATGTTGACAAAGATCGACAAATTTCATGCACCAGAAATCAGATTCTAGAAAAATAATAAGGGCCAATCAACTCGAAACTAAAAAAGGGACCAAAAAAGTGGGTTTCGGGTGAAATCCGGCGACCCAGATTCTTATGATTGCCAGCAACCATGGGACTTTTGTCCCTTTTCGATCGCCGCTCGATCGCCGTTTTTCCGTCTTTTTCAATTCTTCTTTCTCCTGTATTTTTCTTGAAATCCTTCCTCACTTATTGACTTAATTTTCCTGAGGAAAACCTGATGAGAAGCCGTGCAAATCAGAACACAAAGTTTCCTATTTTTTGAAAAGCCGAAGACTTTGTATCCGATTTTCCGTCAAGAGTCGAAACTAGGTCAAATAATGTCGGAATGACCTGAAATTTGAGGTGAAGCTTCTTGAGCTGTAGATGGGACCAACCATGGGCTTTTGTTCAAGTTTTGAAGCCGTTTGGGGTCCCGTCGATGCTAGACTTGATTTCACTGCGAGGAAGATGTCGAGCTTTGATGTACGGTCAACCGATGCCCGATTGACCTGAAATTTGACAGGGAGCTTATTGGAGTCATTTTGAGACGATCCATTAGCTCCGATTTGGATGTCATGGTCCCGGGGAGCTCCGCCACCGGTAGGCTTGATTTTGTTTCCGAGCGTCAAAGTTGGGTCAAATGCCGTCAGAATGACTTAAAATTTGACGTGCAGCCCTTAGGAAGCATGTAGAAGCTACTTATGTTCTTTGTTTAATGAGTGATGGCCTCGGTAGTTCTCGCCGCTGAGAGGCTTGATTTTGTTACTCGAGAGTTGATGGAGGGTCAAACGGTGTCAGTTTGACTTAAAATTTGTCCTGGAGCCTTTTGGAGGTATTTTGAGACCATCCATCCATAGGCTCTAATTGAAGAATTGATGTCTTCGTCACTATTGCCTCCAGGAGTGCTGACTTTGCTGCGGCTATTTCCTTTTTGGGCCAAACGATGTCGGAATGGCCTAAAACTTGATGTAGAGTCTCCTAGTGGCGTTTTGAGGCCAGCTATGTGCTCTATTTTGTGTGTCAGGGTCTATGGCTTCACCGCGGCCGGGAGCTCCTGCTTAGCTGTTGGAGGAGTGAAATGAGGCCAAATGGTGTTAAAATGGCCCGAAACTTCATGTGTACCCCTTTTTTGGCTATTTTGAAGGATCTTGCAGTTTTTGTCTGATTGTGACAAGATCTGATGCTTGAAGCGGCATTTGCCTATTTGTGGTAGGATGCAGCTCTATGTAGCTTTTGATGTTGAGGAGGCAAAATGACATTTTTGGTGTCAACACCATCCAATTATCTCTTAAATGTGATGGGTGTACACTTACCAATGATAAATCCATTAATTGACACAAGGGGATAATTAGGATAGATTTCATCTTGATCATTAAATGTTCTCACAGTCCTACTACCACGTACCCAAGACATCGAAGTATTGACCTACAGTTTGCCTCACTCATTGGTGACTCAAAGCAAATGAATAGATAAAAACTTAAGTTTATCAATGTCTCAGAATTAAAAGCTTATTGCTAGGGAATTATGAGACCAGACCTTAAAGTAAAGATGGTGTTCATAAGGTGCTTCTCATGGTCCTTCAATACATCCAATGTACCAGTATGATGATCCAGAATCTTACATTCTAATGATCGAGACAGATCACACTATCTCATAGTGATCATAATACTGCAACCTTGTCAGATGAGATGCCCAATCTCATCACCGGTGATGAATCAATTTAAGTATAATATTTGTGACACATGTCTCCTGTATGTGAATCTCATCCACACACATGTATTACTTCTAATACACTTGTGGACTCCAGTTCATCTAATAAACCATCATGTCATTCATATTGGTTATGTGCAACTAAGTAAATAAAACATCATTCATCTCATGAAAGGAAAATATGAATATATTGATAAATAAAGAAATTAATCAATTTATTACATCAATCTTAATGGATTGAGACCATAAAACTAACACCGATAAGGTTTTTAGAATGAGAATGGGAGAAGATAGGTTCAATGACCGAACAATGCTCCAAACTAGAGAAGGGATTGGATAAGTCAACAACCGGAGCTGGGATTCCTCCAGTGCATTGTAGATGATATCCATCGGAAGGGATAGTAGGGAATTTTCCTGCTAGGATTCCAAGGTAGCCATGGACACATTGCCAGCAAATACACACACTTCTGAAAAGGGAGCAGAGGACAAACCTGGAATTCCTTCCTTCTCACTATTGACATCACTTGCAGCCACTGTGGTTACAGTGGCCTCACTTGAATCGGTAGGATTAACCAAAGCGTCCGAGGGAAGAATTGGAAGTTGGCCAGGCTCTCCATTTATTGCTTTGGTAGAAACTTCATCCCTAGCATTGCCTGGCATCTTAATGGAAACAGGGGCAGGCGCCCTTAGGATACCCTATTGAAATGCGAATGGGCATTTGGCTGTCAGATGCCCTGCTAATAGGCATTCTGAGCAAAGAATGTTCTCATATAGCACTTCAACCTCCACCTTAGCATCTCCCTCCAGATCTAAAGAAATGGAATAAGGGTAGGGATTTGACACATCCAGGTTCACCATGACCCTAGCATAAGAGAGAATTTGTTGAGATGTTGTGGTTTCATCTAGACGAAGGGGATTTCCAATGTAGCTAGCTATTGATAGAAGGATGTCACTACTTCAACAATGCTATGGAATTCCTCTGAGGCGGATCCAGATGGGAGAAACTGCCGGCCAAGAGTCTTTGCTTTGACCTGGGGGCCAAGATTGCATTAGGAATTTTTTTCTCTACTGTCCATAAGAAGAGGACTTTGGCTAACCATGGAGGCTAAGTCTACCTTGGAGTTGAACCTGAACAACAAATGACCCTTTTCTATCAAGGAGATGAGACAAGGTCTAGATAGGCTCCTGGAGGCAAGCATCCACTGTTCTAATATTTCCAGGGATGGTATTCTGCCAACGAATCTTCCAATTGCAGAGAATGTGAAAGATTCCTTACTATTAGAGACCATGAGCTGAGGGATTTTGATGCTAAGGTTGCCCTCTATCCATTCCGAAGGAGACAGAGAAAGGGGGAGAGGGACAACCATCAGGGGGAAAAAGCTAGCATAGCTCTTTGGGGGGTGTAAAAGACTTTGTTAGGGGTAAGGAAAGTAGCGATTATATATATGTTTTTCCAATTAAATGGAAAAGGAAGGTTATCAAATTGTTACTGCAAGAATGACGATCATTTGAAAAAGAATTGCAAGAAGCAGAAGGAGCACATGGAGAGAAAAATGTATGAATCGGAATTGGAAAATACTTTCGGATGACAAGAAATCGCTTTCAGTCACTACAAGTATGGATCGAATAAATGACTCATGACTTTTGGATTTTGGTTCTGCCTATCACAGTTGTATGGGTGGAAATTTGTTTGATACATATAAATCCCATGCCGGTGGATCTAATCTTATAGGAGACAATGGAAGATTAGCGAGGGTTGGGAAATGAATGATAAAGCTCCGGTTGTTTAATGGAATAGTTCGAGCCATAACGAATGTGATGCTTCTAAGTTTGCAAAGAATTTTGATTTCTCTAGATGCATTAGATTCTAAGGGTTGTAAGTGCAGGTGGAGCTGTAAAGTGGTAAAGGGAGCATTGGTTAACATGAAGAGTGAGATGGTCAAAATCTTCTATAGGTTGAGGGGGACGCAGTTCTAGGTGGAGCAGTTAAGGAGACATCAAATAACTCTGGGAGGAAACACATTGTTCATGTGGAGTAAGATGTAGCGAGATCATCAGAAGACTGATTGACGAGGTCTAAGAAGATATCATTTAGCAAATCTCTATAGGTTGATAGGGGACGCAATTCCAGTTGGGTCAGTGAAAGAGACATCAAATAACTCTGGGAGGAAACCTATCGTTCAGGTAGAGTTAGATGTGACAAAATCATCAGAAGACTAGCTAATTAATGAGGACTTTGAAGATATCATTTAGCAGGAATCTAGAAAGACCTAAACGGAGATGATTTCGTCATAAACAGAAGGACAATTGGGTTCCAACTTGTCAGGAGCAAAGGACAAAAAGGTCATTGTCGGAAAGACAACAGTTGTAGGTTGAACGGAAAGAACATTGGGGTGGAGGCAAAGAAGGAAGGGTTCACAATGCGTCAGTGAGATCCTAATTCAGGAACGTCTCTTTTATCTTGACGGTTGGAAGTAAAGATTCACTGTGTTGCATGGATGCATGTAATGATGGCAACAAATGGAGTGCACTTTGGAAGATCAAGATGGGAGTGTTCGGGTTAGAGGAAACAATTGTAGGAAAGATCAAGTCCCACTCAGACTTGATCGATACCAAACAATGCTAAGATTGTTAATACACTTGGGGCTAGGGGGTGCAGGGGTTGGGCTCGATTGTAGCGGGTTTGAGGGCATACCATGTTAGGAAGGTACATGGATAGAGTGAAGATTGCCTGGTATCTTCGAGGTGGTTAGAGGATTAACAGAAAATCAAGTCAAGGTGAAGATTCTTCTATTATTGTCTTGTATTCTGGGTTAGCCGGATTAGTCAATTTGGGTGTATCTGGCTGTAGCTGGGTTTAGGGTATTTTGGTAATTGAACTGAGATTCTCTTGGGACCTTTGTCGGGGGCCAAGAAAGGGGAAATTATATATATGATGTAATCTGTAACCTTAACCCATGACTAAGAGAGTGGAGGGATTTCTTTCTGAGGATGTAAATAGCCATTGCCGAACGACGTAAATCATTCTGTGTTTTGTGTGTGTTTGATTGCTTCATGATGGTGTTTGTTTGGGCATCGTGAGACCATCAATGGCGGTTATTTTCCACTCTGCCACCCCAACACCTAGCAAGAGGAGAAACGAAAAGGGAAAAAATAAATAGAATAAAATTAAGCAACTGCCGGTAGCAAGCCATAGCATCTTTATCAGTTTTACCATCGTGCCGCCCTTTTCAAAAAGTCACATCTCTCAATCTGCCTATTGGAATTGAATTTTGAGATCAACAAACCATTGGAAATCTTTCAATGAGTAGATAACAATAGTAAATGGGTCTAAAACATTTGAAGACTTGGGAAAGATTTGAATCTCTAAGGGGATCTATGCTTCCATTACTTTCCAAAAATCATAGTTTGAGATCCGGTCGTTGAATCTTCAAGATCTAAACCCCATTAGAAACCTCCCAATGAGTACAACATCTTGGAATAAGATTCAGCCCAAAATAATGCCGGGGTGTGGGCGTCCATCCCCAAAATATGACCTAAAATGACGCAATTATCATAAATATGCATAAGGATGGGACTAGCCTTTGATTTTAAATTATTTTCCTAAAATTGTTTGAATGGTTGGAAATTTGGCCATAAATAATATAGTTACTAGAATTTTCCCATGGGGTTGTCAAAATGAGATGTCTACAATTAGATTATGCAACTTTTGGGAGGTTGTTTGAAGACGACTCTGTCCACCATTTGGAGTTTTCAAGTTCAATAGATGGAGTACCAAGGGGAAAAAGCATTGGAGGTATTGGGGTTGGTGCTTGATATGGTTCTCTTGTACCAGTACACCTATGAGAGGAGTTTTATGTATGCTTTTATCTAAGTTGTATTTATTTTTTTATTAATAAAATATATTTTTTCTTAATTTGTTATACTATGCTTAACTTCAATCGCTAAAAGCAACATCCTATGTTAATTGAAGGGAGCTCCTTCTAGAATTTGTCTACAATCTTTGGTTAGTGACTAGTCTATATCTGACCTACTTGGACCACTTAAAATATCATGAGGGTGTAAGCAAGATTGGTGAAATCAAGATCTAAGATCATGAAAATCAAAGATGGCAGCAGGTCCAATTAGGAACAGGCCAGGCTAAATCGAAACCTACCGAGGCTCACACCTACCTTGTATCATACGTAATCTGATACATTCCAAAAAGTGTTTATGATTTGTGATACGAAACTGCGCCCTTGCATGCAATCGGATTTGATACCATTAGTTTTAATTTTAAAAAAAAATTGTGTAAGAGGACTTAGACCCACCCTCTCACCATAATTCTTTTCTTTCTTCTCTCTTTACAATGCCCTTTATGCACTATTCTATGTAGACTATGCATACTGTAGACATATGAAATCCATCTTGTGGAGCCCACTTGAAAGATTGTCTATCAATGGTAGGATGACTGATGGAAAGGTCTCCTTATGGACAATAGAGGGGAAATAAATCTGCCTTGCCAAATTATCTTAGCCCTTGATTTAGCAAGCTTAAAGTTCAATGGTATCTTAATTAATCATAGATTCTTTTTAGATTCAATCCATTGGTGAGCGAAGGTGCAATTAGTGTAGAGTTGGGTATGATACCAGATTATAGGATGATAGGAGTATCAAACACACAGCTGTCATCAAAGAAGGGTCCAAAAGCACCTTAAATTTCCTTAGCTAGCCATTCTTTTCAAAAACTCGAAGGTGTTACTTGAGCTTGAATCGCTCCTTGACACTCCATCTCAGGTAGAACTCGGTCTGTGAACTTTTGGCAGTTGGCATTTTTTCCGCCAAATAGTTCCTCCTTGGATTCAAACTCGCAATAGGTTGACTCTGATACAATCTTAAATTTCTTCAGCTAGGCATTAATTCCTACCAAAAGCAGTGTTATAAGAGGCTGCATAAATACTTTTCAGTACTCCCCCTCGGGTGGAGCCTACTCCTCAATAAAGCGCTCCATGCTACTGGACTACACATGTCCACTTACATTAGAACATTTCCATGCATATTAAGGTTCATTAAAAATGTGTAAATTGGTAAAAAAAACAGGATGAGGAGAGAAGGGCAACCATTCTGAACCCAACAAAAGTACTACCAAATCTTGCCAGTCCACTAATTAATCTGGCTTGTCCTTTAAACTAAAATTGTTGCCATCCGTGTCCAAAAGGAAAAAAATTATTGGTACCCTCCTTATGGTCAATTGAGCACCCATGGATGTTCTTAGAGCGGATTGGGGATTGAATGAGTATTGAAAGAAACTAAAAGGAGCAAAACAAAAAAGAAAATAAAAGAAAGTACCTTTTTGATGGACAATCCCCGGTAAAAGTCATTCATATCAAGAGCTGTGATGCCCTCCTTGTTAGTGACACCCGCGTCGGCTCCCATGTTTAGGAAAATCATCACAATGCCAAAGTCATGGATGTTAACTGCAAGATGTAAGTGCGTGTTCCCATCATCATCAAGTTTGTTTATCAACACATTGAGCTCCGGCTGTTTCAGTAAGCACTTGAGAATAGACGGATTTCCATTCATCGCAGCAAGGTGAAGTGCATTTCGGCCCTTACGGTCCACTTGCTCCGTTGCATAGGGATTGGTATAGAGTATTGATAAAAGCCTAAAATGTACCATTTAGGCCCCTCAATTTAGACTTTGGTATATCTTTTGATGAGTATAATTAGTTCAATTATGTTATTTTTATGTTTACAGGTGCCCTAGAAGCATTGAGAAGAAATTGGCACAAAACGAAGAAAATGGCGAAAAATCAGAAAAACCGAAATTGACCCGGAGGTTCTGCCTCCAGGCGTCCGGACGTCAGCTTCATGGCGTCCAGACGCTTGGCCACATATTCAACCCGGAACCTACTGTTTCCGGGTGTCCGGACGCCCAATACTTGGCGTCCGGACGCCCGGACCGTTTGAGGTCCGTCTCCAGCGCATTTTGACGAGGTTTTTTGTCCCAAAACCTATAAATAAAAGTCCAAACTCGTTTTAGCATTCATTCACGTCTTGGGAGAAGATAGAGAGCGAGGTTTTGGAGTTTTGGAAGAGCGTCAATGAGGATTTCGTCAGAGATTCTTCGTCAACCTCTCGCCATGAGTAACTAAATCTTTATCTTAGGGTTGCAATGAAGCCCTAATCACGTATTTATGGTGATGTATAGGTTTTAGGGTTTTTCTATAAACGCTTTTGGTTATATGACATGATGTTTTCCATTTATTGGATTTGATTTCTTTAATGCAATATCTCTTTCTTTGGTATTTTAATCTTGTAGATTTGCATACTAAGTCATATAACGGTGCTTGAATGAATCTGATGTTAGATCCTAGATAATCTATGCCTTAAAGATAGGTTATGCCTTGATCTACACCCACATCCCTTATTTGTGGACTTTGTTTAGGTTTGTAACCAAAATGAGTCTGGTTAGCATTGATAGCAAAACCCTAGGTCTATACTTGCCATTGTGCGAGGTTAGAGTGGATTCATACCCTGAGATCTTTTCTCTGATTGAATTAAAACATTGTCTTTTAATTTGTTAATTTAGGAATCAAACCCATCAAACCAACACTTCGTTTTCTCATAGAATTAGTTTAGAAATCAATACCTTGTTTTCTATTAGGATTAGTTTAGGAATTAAGAAACCAACACAACTTAGCTTTTTGTCTCAGTGGATACGACACCCGGTTAACATCGGGATAATTTATATTTGTAAACCCTGTTCTAGGATGGGTCAAATTTTGGCACCGTTCCCGGGGATAATTAGCACGGTTGTTTGTTTCTTTTAATTCTTATATTAGTTTGCTTTTTCTAGTTCTTTTTATTTTATTTTACTTTTTCATCTTTACTCACATCGTTTACTATCCTTACTGCAGGATATTGATTCTAATACAGAATCTTAGAATTTGTTCAGGGATCCAAGAGAGTTCGCAAAGGACAAAGTTTTACTCAAAAGAAATCTCTCTTCTCTTCCCAAGCCAAGGTAAGTCCTTGACTTTCTGATTCTGTTTACATAATTGCAGTAAATTTCGTGTGTGCATGCTTGGTCATCGCTCTTGTCATCCATATTTGGTATCTCTAGATCAAAATTTAGAGCGAGTCCTTAGGAAAGTTAGATCATCTAAGCACTCTACTGATCCCTCACATACAAATTCACAAATGGAAAAGAAAGAAAATGAAGAGGAGACCCCACCCGGTACACCTCCTCCTCCACCTCTTCGCCCCTTGAAGAAGCACTATACTCCTTCGGAATACGCATCCCCATCGTGTATTCAGTTGCCTACGGTGCATGCAGCTCATTATGAAATCAAGCCTAGTACAATAAACTTCCTTCTTTCTATGGCTTGAACAATGAAGATCCATACAATCACATTGATGATTTTCTAGCTACTTGCTCCACTGCGAGGATAAACAACTTCAGTAGTGAGGCCCTTAAGATGTTTCTTTTCCCATTTTCGCTAAAGGACAAAGCTAAGTATTGGCTGGGTACTTTACTTGCTACTTCCATCACAACTTGGGCCCAACTGCAACAAACAATTTTAGATAAATATTTCTCTGTGGGCAAAACAAATCAGTGCAGGAGATCTATCACATCCTTCGCCCAAACTGACAATGAACAATTTCATAAGGCGTGGGATAGATTCAAGGATCTCATTAGGAAGTGTCCTCATCACCAAATTGCCAAGTGGCAAGTGGTACAATTCTTTTATAATAGATTGTCCCCTGAATAGTAAAATATGGTAGTCACCGCCAGTGGGGGATCAATTATGTTGAAAAATGAGGTTGAGGCATGGGAGCTTTTTGAGAACATGACTGAGACTTTTCAGCACCATGCCTCCACTTCTAGATTGGAGTGGCCGGCAGCCTCCACCTTGCAAAAACCTAGAGGGGTGTTTGAAATTCAACCCCCTAATGAACTTACCACTCAGTGGCTGCCTTGACCCAAAAGTTAGATCAGCTATTATCTATGGGTCAAACTCTCCAATCCTCACCCTCTCAAAGTGTTTGTTTGTGCTTTGTGCTCTAGTCCCGCTCATTTTGTGAGCAATTGCCTTGCAGCCTCACAATTCCTTGAATTTGTGCAAGAACAAGTGAATGCTGCATAGGGGTTCTCCAAACCGGGTAAAGATCCATTTTCAAATACTTTCAACCCGGGATTGCGAAATCAGCCTAACTTCTCTTGGAAGTCGCCCGGTCAAGGCACTTCATAATCTCAACCAGGAAATGGGCCTAATCTTCCTTTCAATCCTGCGGCCTATCGTTCCCAACAGTCCTACTAGCATCCCAACCCTCAACCACCTCAACAAACTCCATCTTTTGAGGAGACAGTGCTGCAAGAGCTTAAAGAGCTTAAAGCATGCACTCCACTGGTCCATTCCCACTCTCAGTCCATAGCTATGCTCGAAACCCAGGTGGGGCAAATAACTCATGCTCTTAACAGAAGAGAGGAGGGACGCTTGCCTAGCCAACCCACGGTTAACCCTAAAAATACTTTTGACGTGGGTAGTGGCTCGCAGCCTAAGGATATCTATCATAAGCAAGCGAACATAGTTGTCACGTAACGAAATGGACATGAGATTGAAACTAGGTTGAGAAAGCCCACACCCATCCCCAGGGCTCAAGGGCTGAACTGATTTCTAATGGCATGGAGGTCACCCCTCCAAATTCCTCATCTGACCTGGCCGTGGCACCCCCATATGTGCCTAAAGACCCTTTTCCCACTAGTCTTGACGCACCATCTCCCTTTAGTAAAAAGAAAGCAACCATGGATGAGATGTTAGATGTGTTCAAGCAAGTCAAGATCAATCTACCTTTGCTAGATGCGATCAAGCAGGTGCCTTCTTGTCGCGACCCCGGACTGGGATCCGGGCCCGCAAATGGTGATACAATGATGATAAACATTTAACAATGAACATTTGGATATACACTCACTTAATTTCCCACAGGTTTCCACGGTGAGGATTTCACACACACTCACAAAACATTTACATTGGTGCAGAAGCGTGTAGCAAATTAAATTCTTAAACCATTCCCAACACAGGACTGATAAATACAAGTAACAGACATGATGTCAAAGTGAGCAATGATATCATTAGCATTCGAAAAATGTAAAGTTAGAAGTTTAAACAAAAGATCAGTTAATAAATATTCCCCAAAAAAAATGGCCAACAAAGGCCAGCACAACCAAAGTATATAAATCAAAGTCATTCTATAAACTCCCCAAAATGTTACGCAACTCAAAGCTAAACCCAATGTCCAAATGACATTGTCAACTTGCCACTCTACTAAGCACGGCAGTTCACCGACCGCCTTCTCTGGCTCCTCCTCAAAGGCAATAACAGCGGCTGGACCTGAGTACCACAAAAATGGGTCAAACATGACAGTCTGGCAGGTGGCGAATAGATATCACAATAAGAGAAATCAAAAGATAAATTGAAAAGACATTGAAATCTGTCCAAACATTTATTTCCATAAAACAGGTTATATCATTTGTCAAAATACATAAATAAGAAAAAAAATGCAGGATATCAAGAACAGGGAACTAGCAAGATGGCAACCACACTAAAGATAAATCCTCTCTATCACTAATGTGATGAAAGCACATTCAGTACGTTGGGCTCGAACACGCGATGTGACGAGAACCAACATTATATACATATACATATAGCTAGACAAGACCACGGCCGCGAAACCGGGTAACGGGGCAGGACAGGATCCAAGTTGCAACTGGCGGGAGCACGAGGGGGAGGCCCAAGTCAGTTGATCAAACTAACAAGGATGTCCAAGCTTTGTGGTGCCGACTCATAGCTTACATGAGAAATCAAAACATGTACAAAACTATCTCGGTGTAAAACACTCAAGCAGGCAGGGCATGGTGCTCATAGGCACACATTTCACATCATTATCTTTTCATGTATAAACAGGGTTGGCAGGACATGTCAGGTGCACAAATCATAGTTTGAGATAAAACCAGTGATATCGTGAGAAATCGGGTTAAGACAAGTATAATCTGAGTAAAACAGTACAACGAATACTTATACAGTTACGGACAATGTATTGGGACTTCCGTATTCACACAATATGTATAAAGACCTTGTATGTTTATTATTGTTCTTGGCATGGTACTCGAATGATGATAGACATCCCTAGTTTCCTCATACAATTTGAGAAATCCACAATTCCTAATGCATTTTCCGAAGTGGGGTTTCTTTCCAAGTTAATCTCCTTATGCCATCCCCTAAGTCTTTCCAAGGTGGTAGGGCATCAAAACAACCCATTCAGACCTTAAAATACCATATCTGAAAACAATAGAAATGACCGAGGGATTCTATACAGTTCGTTCGAGCGGACTGGTTCAAGTCAGGAGGGCTCAAGCGAAGAAGGAGGAAGCTCGAGCGATCAAGGTTCTGTGAGGGGTTCGTTCGAGCGAGGTTGAGTTCGTGCTCGAGCGAACTACTCCGAGTCAGGAAAGGTTGAGTGAAGCAGCATGGAGGCTTGAGCGACCAAGGTTCTGTTAGGGGTTCGCTTGAGCAAGGTTGAGTTCGCTCGAGCGAACTACTCCGGATCAGGAAGGCTCAAATGAAGCATGTGGTTAGCTCTAGCGATTAAAGTTCTGTGAAGGGTTCGCTCGAGCGAACTGCTCCAGAAACTTGCAGAACCTGCAGTTCGAGTCCTTTTCTTCTTACATTTCTCAACACTAATGAAACCAGCACTTAACACACATTTATGGTCCTCTTTCCACCTACTTCAACCGCATTCAAGTCCTCCAACAACCATGCATTAAAACCCAAAATCACATCCATTCTTCTATCAATTCCCATTCAATGCACAACCACCAAATGAGAGGTCATACATATCAAAATACAACATTAATGTACAACATTTAAGAGAACATTTAAATGAGAAAGAAACTCATGATTATGTACATTTCTAACAATAAATTGGATTATAAACACATGCAAGATGAATAGTGAAAAATCCATAACTCCATTAAAACATGAAATCATTTAAAGAAAACCCATTCATCCACTTGCCTTGGCTTCAAATAGCTAATCAAGCTCCAAGCACTTCTCTCAAGCCCAAATTCCACAATCTACACAAAACCACCAAAATGACACCCATCACAAACCCTAGAATGTCAAAATCAAGAAATAGAAAGAGATAACTTCCAATAATGGAAATGAAGACTCTCTAAGGCTAGTAGAAGCATAATCTAGAAGATGGGAAGGATTACTTACATGGAAGGCCCTTTAATGGCAAGAGCTTGTTCAAAGTGAATCTTGGAGTGGAGGGCTTCTTCTAAAAATAATACCAATAGAGCCTTGATGGAGAGGATGGAGAAGGTGAGCTCCATTTTTCCTTTAGCAATGGCTTGAGAGAGCTTGAAGATGAAGAAGCAAGGAGAAGCAAGAAGAACCCTAGGGCAGAAACTCCTTCTCTAACTCAATGGAAATTGCAAGAAGAGGAAGAAGAAAGAGGACTCCTCCTTATATAGAGAATGAGGGTGGGTCCCACAACTTAACCCACTAATTGGGCTTAAAACATCATCTTCCGGGCCTCGGATGGATTCGACGAAGATGGAAGAATTATTCGTCAAAATTTCTAGTTTCCAAAAAGTATATATTTCATGGGTTTTGGAGACATTGAAAATAGTGTCTAGATTTTGTGCAAAAGATTGTTTTACCCCTATCATTAGCAAAGTAAGGTCTAGATGTCTCGAATGGAAACGGGGCAAATACGAAAGTTGTCGGGAATAATAAAATAAATTAAATGAGGCAAAAATACAAATTTCTCCGATTATCAATTAAATCCCAAAATCACACAAAACATGATAAAGGAACCCCCAAAGGGCCCCACTAATTCAAAAGAGTTCCCAAACTAAACCAAAGCTATATAAAAGCAATTCTATTCCACACCTAATCAAATTTCACTAATCTCACTTATAACTAAAGCACGCCTTAATTAGCACTAATCGGAAACTCTTGGGGCGGGGTCTTACATCCTCACCCCTTAGGGCATTTGTTCCTCCAAATGAAACATAATAACTAACCTCAGGTAGTAGATGTGGATACTTCTTCTAAATTTAATCCCGTAATTCCCACGTTGCCTCTTCAGGTCTGTGATTTTCCCAAAGCACCTTCACCCAGTGTATTGTCCGTGTCCTCAATTCTTATTCCTTTGTATCAATGATCTGAATAGGCTTCTCAACATAGGTGGCATCTTCTCTGATCTCCAACGGTTCATGGCGGAGTACATGTAACGGGTCTGGGACATGCTTCTTCAGCATAGATACATGGAATACACTGTGTATGCCAGAGAGCTCAGGTGATAAGGCTAATCTATATGCTACGTCACCAATCTTGCTTACAATATCATAAGGTCCAATGTACCTCCGTGACAGCTTACCTTTTTGCTCGAATCTCAAGGTTCCCCTAGTAGGTGACACTTTCAAGAATACTTTATCTCCTTCCTTGAACTGTAAGTCTTTTCGGTGAAAGTCTGTATAACTCTTTTGTCTACTCCGGGCTACCTTCAAATGTTCTTGGATCAACTTGACCTTGTCACTAGTCTCACTTACTACAGTCGGTCCATGAAAATTGCGAACACCTACTTCTTCCCAACAAACTGGAGTTCTACACTTCCTGCCATACAATGCCTCAAAAGGCGTCATTCCAATGCTTGAATGGTAATTGTTGTTGTAGGCGAACTTGCAAAGCGGTAGGGTCTCATCCCATTGAGTCTTGAAATATAACACACAAGCTCAAAGCATATCCTCAAGGGTTTGAATTGTCCTTTCTGACTGACCATCTGTTTGTGGGTGATACGCTGTGCTGAACTATAGCTTCGTACCCATAGACTCATGCAATGCCTTCCCAAAACTTGAGACGAATCTGCTATCTTTGTCCGAAGTAATGGAGATTGGCTGTCCGTGATGGTTGACTATCTCATTGACAAACAACTCCGCGAGAGGTAACATGTGCATTTTCTCTCCAGTCTTCATGGGAATAAAATGGGCTGATTTGGTAAGTCGATCCACTATGACCCATATGGCATTATTCCATTTTATGGTTCTTGGTAATCCCAAGATAAAATCCATGGTAATATGTTTCCACTTCCATTCCAAGATCTCTAACGATTGCAACAACCCTGGAGGTCTCTGATGCTCTGCCTTCACCAACTGGCATGTCATACGTCGAGAAACAAAAGCTATTATTCCCCTCTTCATGTTACTCCACCAAAATCTGCCTTTCAAGTTTTGATACATCTTCGTGCTACCCGGATGCATAGAATACTCCGTACTGTGAGCCTGTCATGATGTCATTCTTCAAGTCTTCAATGTTGGGCACGCATAGACAATCACGATAGTATAAGATTCCATCCACTATACGAAAATCAGGGCGTTCTGCCATATGCTCTAAAATCTTGGCCAACTCTGGATCTTGCAATTAGTCATCCTTGATCTTCCGAATGAATGAGGGCTCGGACACTGACATGTTGGCTAACATTACTCCCTTCCTTAGAGGTTGAAACTCTACACCCAACTCTTCAAACTGCTGAAAGATGCAGGTAACCCTTAGACTTGCCACGCTTGCTGACTTCCTACTCAAGGCATCAACTACTACATTTTCCTTCCCTGAGCGGTACTTGATCGGAAAATCATAGTCTTTGATATATTCCATCCATCTTCTCTGCCACATGTTTAATTCCTTATGAGAAAACAAGTACTGTAAGCTGTGGTGGTCGGAGTGGACTTCGAACTTCTCCCCGTAGAGGTAATGTCTTCACATCTTTAGAGCAAAAACAACCGCTGCTAACTCAAGGTCATGCGTTGCATAGTTCTTCTCGTGGTCCTTCAACTGCGGGGATCCATAAGCAACAACTTTTCTATCTTGCATCAACACACAACCAAGTCCTATATTCGAAGCAACGGTAAAAATGGTGTAACCGCCACTTCCAGATGGTAAGGTGAGGACTAGTGCTGAAGTCAGTCTCATTTTCTGCTCTTGGAAATTGGCTTCACACTGATATGTCCACACATATGGTGCATTCTTCTTGGTCAACTTCGTCAATGATGCTGCAATCGACGAAAATCTTTGCACAAACCTCCGGTAGTAACCTGCCAATCCTAGAAAACTTCTGATTTCTGATGCATTCTTCAGTCTTTCCCACTTCACAACTACATCAATCTTAGATGGATCCATTGACAATCCTTCTTTGGAGATGATGTGTCCCAAAAATGCAACTTAGTCAAGCCAAAATTCGCACTTACTGAGCTTCGCATACAATTGATTGTCTCTTAGAAGTTGCAGTGCTATCCTCAAATGTTCTTCATGTTCTTCTGGACTTGGAGTATACCAAAATGTCATTAATAAACACTGTTGTGAACTGGCCTAAGTACTCCACGAAGATTTTGATCATCAAAGCCATGAATACTGCCGGTGTATTCGTCAATCCAAATGGCATCACTAGGAACTCATAGTGCCCATATCTTGTCCGGAAAGCCGTCTTCGATACATCTGAATCTTTAACTCTCAGCTGATGTTAACCGGACCTTAAATCAGTCTTCGAAAAGTAGGCAGCACCTTGCAATTGATCAAACATTTCACTTATCCTTGGCAATGGATACTTGTTCTTGATGGTAGCTTAGTTCAATTTCCGGTAATCAATACACATCCTCATCGAGCCATCTTTCTTCTTGACAAATAAAACTGGAGCTCCCCATGGTGAAATGCTAGGTCTCACAAAGCCTTTGTCCAACAATTCTTGCAATTGTATCTTTAATTCTCCTAATTTTGCTGGAGCCATTCTGTATGGTGCAATAGATATCGGAGCAGTCCCCGATAACAACTCAATGGTGAAGTTAATTTCTCTAACAGGTGGTAAACCTGGGATCTCTTCTGAAAAAATGTTTGGAAACTCATAAAACAATTGGGATCCCCTCCACCCTTTTGGACCGTCTATCCTCTGTGATAAACGCTAAATATTCTTCACATCTACTTCTCACAAGTCTATTAGCCTTCAACGCTGAAATAAAGTTTGGACAAGGATTCTTCCTCTCTCCTTGAAATACCACTCATGCTGGTGTCTCCTCTAACTTAAAAGTTATGGTCTTATGGAAACAATCATAGTGGCATGGTACCTTGCTAACCAATCCATCCCTAGGATGATATCAAAATCATACATCTCCAATAGAATGAGATTTGCTGGTAAGATGACTTCTTCTATCTTAATTGCACATCTAGGATGATATTTTTTACACACAACTTGTTTGCCTACTGGGGTGGACACAGTCAAAACAAACTCAAGTTCTCTAGCAGGCATATCAATCAACTTAGAAAAATTTAGAGACATGAAAGAGTGTGTAGAGCCAGGGTTCAACAATATCTTAGCTTCAATTCCACAAACAAGGAGTGTACCTTCCACCAAGTTATCTGCAGCCTCTCAATCAGCTTGGTTGATTGCATACACTTGTCCTCGCTGTTGTGGTCTGTTTTGAGCTTGTTGTTACCTTCCTTGTTGTGCATTCCTATTCTGCTGAGGAGGACGCTGATTCTGATTCTGACCTTGCTGACTGGCTTGTTGCTGCTGCTGTTGAGGTCTATACTGTTGTTGAGGGGCTTGTTGCTGAAGTGGCCTTGGCAGGTTCTGAACAACTAATGCATTCTAAGGTGGTGCTGGACGCTGTGCTCCTTCTTGTTGTTAATGCTGCCTATTGCCTTGTCCAACAAGCCTTGGACAATCCTTGAGCTGGTGCGCCATAGAACCACATCTAAAACATACTCCCGTAATCATACGGCATTGAGCACCCTCATGATTCTAACCACAATGAACGCAAACTAGTGTATTTTGCACATTTTGTTCTTGCCTCGGTCGCTTGTTCTATTGGTTCCTTGGTTGGTGATTCTGTTGAGGAGCTTGTGCCTTTCCTTGGACTTTGAGGATCTTGTTGTTCAAGTTCTCAAACTTGTATGCCCTTCTCACAGCCTCTTCAAAGGTGGCAGGTGGCACAACACCTGTGGCATCCATCTCAATGATTGGGTTAAGTCCCTCAAGGAGCTTCGCTATCTTGATCTCCACGATGTTGGTCAATTCGAAGGCATATCGAGACAACCTCTCGAACTTCGTGAGGTACTCTTGGACAGTCATGCTGCCTTGCACAAGCTGCTGAAATTCGACGGCCTTTTGCCTCTACACATGTGTCGGTACATACTTATCACCGAATTGCCTCTTGAAGTTCCCCCAAGCCTCTGCATCTGCCATGGTCCTATATTCTGCCCTTACCGTCTTCCACCATATATCTACTAGACCGGTGAACATGGAAGCAGTGTGTTGAACTTGCTGCCTTCTCGTACATCTGAATACTTCAAAGATGTTCTCCGTGTACGCTAACCAATCATCTGCAGTCA
Organism: Persea americana; assembly: GCA_029852735.1. NCBI lineage: Eukaryota > Viridiplantae > Streptophyta > Magnoliopsida > Laurales > Lauraceae > Persea > Persea americana. The sequence continues at coordinate 25,970,221 of CM056818.1, read as the reverse complement.
ATGGGTCCTCATGCCCAGTGAACTCTTTTGGACCCCTTTTTATGAGCCGCTCAAACAATGCATTGGGGTCGTTCTCCCTATTGTTGGCGACGATTTGGGGGCCTGGTGGTTGAGCTGGTGCTGGTTCAGGCCTTCTCTTTAGCGCCTCTAACAGCTGTGTTTGCATCTGTGCCATTTCTCTAGCATGGTCTTCATCCTTCTTAGCCATTTGCTCTTGCAATCTGGCTCGGTTCTCATTAGCCTAACGCTGCTGGTCTAGCATAGCCTGCATCATCTGCTGAAATTGATTCTGCATGGTTGGATCAAGAGTACCGTTCTCAAGTGGCCTGGTATGCTCACTATTGCTTACGGTGGGATTGTCGATTACGGTTCTTTTACGAGGTGGCATATCACCGCAAAACAAGTTGTTAGCACATGGAATCAAACAAGGGTCACACATTGCTCACACAAGTCTAACGAACAGAAAGTCTAATAAATCCTCGCCACGTTCTTAGGATTTCTAGTTTCTTTTAATTGCCTAAAACATGTCTCGCTCTGATACCAGTCTGTCGCGACCCCAGACCAGGATCCGGGCCCGCGAATGGTGATACAATGATGATAAACATTTAACAATGAACATGTGGATATACACTCACTTAATTTCCCACAAGTTTCCGCAGTGAGGATTTCACACACACTCACAAAACATTTACATTGGTGCGGAAGCGTGTAGCAAATTAAATTCTTAAACCATTCCCAACACAAGACTGATAAATACATGTAACTGACATTATGTCAAAGTGACCAACGATCTGCTTAGCATTCCCAAAATGTAAAGTTAGAGGTTTAAACAAAAGATCAGTTAATTAATATTCCCCAAAAAAAAAAAAAGGTCAACAAAGGCCAGTACAACCAAAGTATATAAATCAAAGTCATTTTATAAACTCCCTAAAATGTTACGTAGCTCAAAGCTGAACCCAATGTCCAAACGACATTATCAGCTTGCCACTCTACTAAGTGTTGCGATTCACCAACCGCCTCCTCTGGCTCCTCCTCAAAGGCAATAACAGGGGCTGGATGTCGCGACCCTGGACCGTGGCCCGCGACTGTAAAGACGTTATCCAATCAACTATCTGTGATTAACCCACAGGTTTCCGCGGTGAAGATTCCTAAACCAACCTGGAATTTATCCCACACGAACAATGATTTGCAGAAGTGTGCAAGTAATCTTCTTTATACAATACAAGTGATATAACATCCACGCATATAAGTAAAATCATCATCAAGACAAATATTCAAAGGAGAAAACATAAGCATGGCATTCCCAAGAATTAGTTCAAGTTTCAAAATAACAAAAGTAAGTTAGAGTTAACTTTACACAACCCAAAGTATCAAAGGGCCAACAAAGGCCTTACAACCCAAAACAAAACAACAACCATTCCCATCATGTATCGTGCTCAAGACCCCACCCGACGTCTAGAGGACGTCGTGGGGTTGCCACTCACGGGGTAGGGGTGGCCCGAAAGCCTCCTCCGGACGCTCCTCCATAGGGGCAACGGCTCCTGCATCCAAACACCAATGCAAAAAAAGTCAGACCCGATGGTCTGGTAGGTGATCAATTTAGACATGAAACAAATCGATTAATATTTGGAATGATTAGTACTTAAAACTTGACATGAGTTCAGAGTAACACATATATACTGTGCAAAGTAAAACTAACATGATTTCAAGGAAATATCATGATTCATGAATCCACATTGAGATCATCCTTTCTCTGTCATACTTGATGACAAGAGCAAGCAAAACGAAGCAAAATGAAATGAAACGAAACGAAAGCCCAGGCCATACAAGGTGGGCGGGAAAAACCGGCCGTGGAACCAAACAAAACAAAAATGTGTATAATTACACGACTAATCTGTAGATTGTCCTTATGTTTAAGGACCCCCTAACTAGTGGATCAGACTGAGAGGGCAGTCCAAGCTCAACGGTATTCCATGATATTCATGTGTGCACAAAACATGTCAATACTTGTACGAAACTTATAGAAAATGGGGAAATACGCTTATCAAGGCAAAATGAAGCAGAATTTGCAAAGATAGCATAAGCTATATTTTCATGAACTGAAGAGGTGACTTCCATTTTTCCTTCTTTAAATAATTCGAAGCAAAACTAAACTTGTAAAGCAAAACTACTGTGAAATAATACTCATAGTGACAAAATTGAGATTTTTAAACAATTTAATTCGAGTCCATGCTAAGAACCTTAGTTTGATCTTCGTGCACTTGAAATTCAAATATCAGTGTTTAAAATAGTTTGGTGTCCTGATGTTATTAGATATTATAAGTTTCAATAGCACAATATCAAGTTAAGCCGCTTGACATGATCAAGTTTTCTTCCTTCTAACAATCCTCTCAATCCCCTCCTTTTCCTCATTCAAATTCAAAAAAATCAGACAGCATCAGGTCCGCTTGAGTGAAGATAAGTCTGCTCGAGCGAACACATCCATAACTTCCTTTGCTCGAGCATCCACAAAGTTCGCTCGAGCGATCGCAACCAGCGACTTGTTCGCTCGAGCTCACCCATTGCTTGCTCAAGCGGATAGGTTTCTGGGAGCGTCCCTCGCAGACCAAAGCTCACTCGCTCGAGCGACCTAGAGTTTCGCTTGAGCGGACAGGCTTCTAGCAGCGTTCCTTCTAGACAGAAGCTTGCTCACTCAAGCGAGCCAGGGCTCCGCTCGAGTGAACAGTTTTCTGGCTAACTCGCCCAGTACAGAAAACCCATTCTCCTTTGAAAATTTCCGCTACCCTCTTTCCTCCAATTCTCCTTCCCAGGAGAACCTGCATATTCATGATCTTCCAAGCTTTTTCATACAACCATTCATCACCCTCAACCCATCCATTCTCCAAACCACATTAACCATCAATCAATTCATTCAAAAACATTAGCTTAAACTAAAACAGAAATCAAACTTAACCAAATGCACATATTAAGAACCATACTAAAACTTATGCAAGATAGTATAGAAGGCATTACCCTTAATCCCATGCATATTTATGTAATAGGAGAGAAAACTAAGCACGGAAAATCAACCATTAGAGATCAATATAATGTCTAAATTCAACATGCATTAGAAGAGTCTAAAAAGATCACTTGCCTTCACCAAAGTGCTATCCAAAATCTCTCAAACTCCTATCCAAAGGAGAGCCACGAAATCTACATGGAAGCCCAAAAAAAAACACTCCAAAAATCACCATTTTGACCAACCAAAACCCCCATTTCGAAAATGGGTTTGCCTGTATGAAATTAGTGTCCTAAGGAGCTCAAAAGATCAAAATGAAAGGAAGAAGAAGATCCCATTACCTGGAGCTTGCTAGACAAGGAGGAGAGGAGAAGATCCCATTTTGAGATTTCGAACTTTGGGTCCAGATTTGGTGTGAAATCACTGTTTTACCCTTTTGAGCCAAAACTTGGGTTTCCAGGCCTCAAACACAGACAGGCTGAAAAAAGAAGTCGAATAATAAAATAAAACCATTTAAAATAAATCAAAATCACAATAAAATCGAGAAATCTAGAATTTCCTCCCGAACTCACGCATAACTAAATAGCATAAAACGCTCTCAAAATTCTCCATAGTTAATTCCAACTAAATCGAACCAATTTCTAATCCCACGAACACTAAACCCACATTATAATTAAACACGCACTTAATCACCACTAATCGCGCTAATCCTAGGTCGGGGTTTAACATCGGACCTGAGTACCACAAATATGGGTCAGACACGACGACCTGGCAGGAGGGCGAATAGATATCACAATAAGAGAAATCGAAATATAAATTGAAAAGACATTGAAATCTGTCCAAACATTTATTTTCATAAAAAAAGTTATATCATTTGTCAAAATGCACAAATAAAATAAAACATGCAAGATATCAAGAACATGGAACTAGCAAGATGGCAACCACACTAAAGTTAAATCCTCTCTATCACTAATGTGATGAGAGCACATTTAGTGCGTTGGGCTCGAACACGCGATGTGATGAGAACCAACATTATATACATATACATATGGCTAGACAAGACCACGGCCGCGGAACCGAGTAATGGGGCAGGATAGGATCCAAGTTGCAACTAGCGGGAGCACGAGGAGGAGGCCCAAGTTATTTGATCAGACTGACAAGGATGTCCAAGCTTTGTGGTGCCAACTCATAGGTTACATGAGAAATCAAAACATGTACAAAACTATCTCAATGTAAAACACTCAGGCAGGCGGGGCATGGTGGTCATAGGCACACATTTCACATCATTATCTTTTCATGTATAAACAGGGCTGGCAGGACATGTCAGGTGCACAAATCATAGTTTGAGATAAAACCAATGATATCGAAAGAAATCGGGTTAAGACAAGTATAATATGAGTAAAACAGTACAATGAATACTTATACAGTTACGGACTATGTATTGGACTTCCGTATTCACACAATATGCATAAAGACCTTGTATGTCTATTATTGCTCTTGGCATGGTACTCGAATGATGATAGACATCCTAAGTTTCCTTATACAGTTTGATATATCCATAATTCCCAACGCATTTTTCGAAGTGCGGTTTCTTTCCAAGTCAATCTCCTTATGCCATCCCATAGGTCTTTCCAAGGTGGTAGGGCATCAAAACAACCCATTTAGACCTTAAAATGTCATATCTGAAAATAATAGAAAAAACCCAGGAATTCTGTACAGTTCGATCGAGCGGACTGGGAGTTCTAGCAATTGAAGTTCTGTGAAGGGTTCGCTTGAGCGAGGTTGAGTTTGCTCGAGCGAACTGCTCCAGAAACTTGCAGAACCTGCAGTCCAAGTCCTTTTCTTCTTACATTTCTCAACACTAATGAAGCCAGCACTTAACACACATTTATGGTGCTCTTTCCACCTACTTCAACCACATTCAAGTCCTCCAACAACCATGCATTAAAACCCAAAATCACATCCATTCTTCTATCAATTCCCATTCAATGCACAACCACCAAATGAGAGGTCATACATATCAAAATACAACATTAATGTACAACATTTAAGAGAACATTTAAATGAGAAAGAAGCTCATGATTATGTACATTTCTAACAATAAATTGGATTATAAACACATGCAAGATGAATAGTGAAAAATTCATAACTCCATTAAAACATGAAATCATTTAAAGAAAACCCATTCATCCACTTGCCTTGGCTTCAAATAGCTAATCAAGCTCTAAGCACTTCTCTCAAGCCCAAATTCCACAATCTACACAAAACCACCAAAATGACACCCATCACAAACCCTAGAATGTCAAAATCAAGAAATAGAAAGAGATAACTTCCAATAATAGAAATGAAGACTCTCTAAGGCTAGTAGAAGCATAATCTAGAAGATGGGAAGGATTACTTACATGGAAGGCCCTTTAATGGCAAGAGCTTGTTCAAAGTGAATCTTGGAGTGGAGGGCTTCTTCTAAAAATAATACCAATAGAGCCTTGATGGAGAGGAAGGAGAAGGTGAGCTCCATTTTTCCTTTAGCAATGGCTTGAGAGAGCTTGGAGATGAAGAAGCAAGGAGAAGCAAGAAGAACCCTAGGGCTGAAACTCCTTCTCTAACTCAATGGAAATTGCAAGAAGAGGAAGAAGAAAGAGGACTCCTCCTTATATTGAGAATGAAGGTGGGTTCTACAACTTAACCAACTAATTGAGCTTAAAACATCATCTTCCGGGCTTCGATGAAGAAGGAAGAATTGTTCGTCAAAATTTCTAGTTTCCAAAAAGTATATATTTCACGGGTTTCAGAGACATTGAAAATAGTGTCCAGATTTTGTGCAAAAGATTGTTTTACCCCTATCATTAGCAAGGCAAAGCCTAGAGGTCTCAGATGGAAACGGGGCAAATACGAAAGTTGTCAGGAATAATAAAATAGATTAAATGGGGCAAAAATAAAGATTTCTACGAGTATCAATTAAATCCCAAAATCACACAAAACATTATAAAGGAACCCCCAAAGGGCCCCACTAATTCAAAAGAGTTCTCAAACTAAACCAAAGCTATATAAAAGCTATTCTAATCCACACCTAATCAAATTCCACTAATCTCACTTATAACTAAAGCACGTCTTAATTAGCACTAATCAGAAACTCTCAGGGTGGGGTCTTACACTTCTTATGCGAAATTTCTTAAAGATTTGTGCACTCAAAAGCGTAAATCTAAATCTCTTGTGCCAAAGAAGGTGTTGCTTACCAAGAGAGTGAGCTCGATTATCCATAATGACACTCCTCCCAAGCTGAAAGATCTGGGCACTCCTACGATTCCTTGTACGATTGGGAGTCACGTTATTAATCATGCATTATTAGATCAAGGAGCAAGTGTCAATCTCTTGCCTTACTCGGTGTATGAGCAGATTGGGCTTGAGGAATTGAAGCCCACCCAAATTACACTGCAACTTGCTGATAGATTTGTCAGGGTACCCTAGGGTATAATAGAGAATGTTCTAGTCAAGGTCGACAAGTTCTTTTTCCCTATCGATTTCATCGTCCTTGACATTGTACTAGTGTAGAATTCACAGAAACATACTCCTGTCATTCTTGGTCGGCCCTTTTTGGCCACGACCAATGCGAACATTAATTGCAGCACTAGAGTTATGGATGTTTCCTTCGGGAATATGAAGGTGCGGCTGAATGCTTTTAGGGCCTCTCATCAACCTCCAGACCAGGATGAATGCTTTGCCGTGGATGTTGTTAATGAGCTTGTGGAAAAAGATCTTCACCCTGAGGATACCTTATCGATTATCATTTCTCCTAATCTATCTAATGGTCAGGAAACTCAAATTCTTGAGGTTTGGCAGAAGCATAAGAGCGCACTTGGAAGTTCAATTGCCGATTTGAAAGACATTAATCCTTCCATCTGCATACCCCATATTCCTTGCATTGATGATTTTCCACTTTCTCGGGAAATGCAGCAGTTTTTAGTTCCTAACCTCGAGGAGGTAGACATGAATGAAGTGCTGAGTCATGTCTTTTTGCAAGTTTGGTTTGAGTTTTGTAGGTTTCTTTGTTGTTGTTAATTATGCTTGCCGCTAACATTCCGCAGGTACTTTAGTCTGAATTGGGGGCTGTCCTCCCCGTTTTCCTCCATTCCACCTTTTGTTAAGCGGTACCTAGGTGATATCCTTCCTTTTCCTTTACGTTCCTTGTCCTTTATCTTTTATATTGTGCTTCTCATTGTGGACAATGTTATGTTTAGTTGGGAGGTGGGGTATCAACCTTTGGGGCTTGTCTTAGTAGTTTTTGTTTAATAGTGTTAGGTTTAGTTCTTTGTTTAGTTCTTTTCCTTGAGTTAAAAAAAGATTTAGGGGATTTCTAAAAGGACTTTTATGAAATGAAGATACCTTGATTTTTGGAACTTTTTGTGAGGAAAAAGAGGAAAATGGTTCACTATCTTGTTTTAGGAAAGATTTTTTGAGAAATTGTTGAATGATTGATCCATCACTTAACACCTATTTTATAGAATTCTCTTTGAAATGTGAAGCTATGAGTTCCACTCTTGTGAGAGCTCAGAACAATTATGATGGAAAGCCGACCCACGGTCATACAATGTCCTGGTTCAACTGAGTGGATTTATCCACAAATCGGTGAATTAATTCGGGCATATGGAAAGGGCTACCTATTGTTGGGGACCAAGTTTAATCTTAAAAAAAATAAAAAAAAAAACGTTTTCTGACTAGTTTGGGTTCGTAGCCTTTCTTACTCAAGCCAGTAAGCCCATAGGGGTATTGCCATACCTAGTGCCCTAAAGACATCTGTTTTGGGAGTCATTGGCTGACTGCTCGTTACATGGGTTGATTAGAAAGCTTAAGGGACATAGGCATTGCACAGTCACATGCGTTATAAAAAAAATCTATAAAAATAGTATTGTTACGGCCTTTGAAAAACAATAGTGCGAAAGCCACCATAAATGCCTTAAGAGGAATCATGTTATCTTTTACTGAGGTTAGGTGGCCCAGAATCTGAAAAGAAAAAAAAATAGGTGTTTTCACGGGAATTCGTAGTGGATCTTTTTATGCTTTCATATTTCTATATATACACAATTTTCACCATGCACGATCAATTTTTCCAGCATAATCTTGAGGATTTCCGGCCGACAGTTAGCATTTGTGAACCAAATTTGAGAGATGTATTGAAAACTCCATAATCAAGAATATCCGGTGTTTGTAGATTTCATTTTGGAGAAGACCCCCTATTATTTTGGTTTTAGGAATTTTATGGGTAGATTCACTGCAAACCCTCACGAGACTATAACTCGTCCTCTAGGGGAAACTTAGAGGTTTAAAGGCTTGCTGCACATGCTAAGTGCAGCCGTGCTCCCTACGAAAGTGGCCTTAGTTAGTCTTTCTTTGTGTCTTAGCTTTGCTTGAGGTCTAGCAAAGTATAATGGGGGTGTGACGAGAGCCTAAAATGTACCATTTAGGGCCTCAATTTAGACTTTGGTATACCTTTTGATGAGTATAATTAGTTCAATTATATTATTTCTATATTTACAGGCGCCCTAGAAGCACTGAGAAGAAATTGGCGCAAAACGAAGAAAATGGCGAAAAATCAGAAAAACTAGAATTGACCTGGAGATTCTGGCTTCGGGCGTTCGGACGCCAGTTTAATGGCATTCGGACGCCCGGCCACATATTCAACCCGGAACCTACTGTTTCCGGGTGTTCGGACGCCTAGTACCTGGCGTCCGGACGCCCGGACCGTCTGAGGTCCGTCTCCAGCGCATTTTGACGAGGTTTTTTGTCCCAAAACCTATATTTAAAAGTCCAAACTCGTTTTAGCATTCATTCACGTCTTGGGAGAAGATCGGGAGCGAGGTTTTGGAGCTTTGGAAGAGCGTCAATGAGGATTTCGTCAGAGATTCTTCGTCAACCTCTCGCCATGAGTAACTAAATCTTTATCTTAGGGTTGCAATGAAGCCCTAATCGCGTATTTATGGTGATGTATAGGTTTTAGGGTTTTTCTATAAACGCTTTTGGTTATATGACATGATGTTTTCCATTTATTGGATTTGATTTCTTTAATGCAATATCTCTTTCTTTGGTATTTTAATCTTGTAGATTTGCATACTAAGTCATATAACGGTGCTTGAATGAATCTGATGTTAGATCCCAGATAATCTATGCCTTAGAGATAGGTTATGCCTTGATCTACACCCACATCCCTTATTTGTGGACTTTGTTTAGGTTTGTAACCAAAATGAGTCTGGTTAGCATTGATAGCAAAACCCTAGGTCTATACTTGCCATTGTGCGAGGTTAGAGTGGATTCATACCCTGAGATATTTTCTCTGATTGAATTAAAACATTGTCTTTTAATTTGTTAATTTAGGAATCAAACCCATCAAACCAACACTTCGTTTTCTCATAGGATTAGTTTAGAAATCAATACCTTGTTTTCTATTAGGATTAGTTTAGGAATTAAGGAACCAACACAACTTAGCCTTTTTGTCCTAGTGGATACGACACCTGGTTAACATCGGGATAATTTATATTTGTAAACCCTGTTCTAGGACGGGTCAAGTATATATTCCACCATTAGTATACGTAATCGGGAGCCTCACTTTGCCATAATTTGCAGAGGTGAATTGCTGTTATTGTCAATAACTTAAACAAGAGAAGGAGTTGCTGATACAAGGTTGACTATGATTTCACCGTAGCTGAGAGCTGCCGCATAGTGTAAAGCTGTATTTCCCAACCAGTCTACTTGTTCAGCATCTATGCATCCACAATTTTGAAGAAGGTCCACGGTTTCTGACATGTAACAAATGAGAAAGGGAAGTGGTCATCACTAATCCATAATAGGAGCCATTGATTTGAGCCTTCTTGAGTCAAGTTACTTCATTGAGTTTTTTTACCATGTCTTTAAATAAATAATGGAGTTTGCCTCTACAGCTTTCCTAATGCTTAACATTCACCTATCAATAGTTGAAATTTAACAAATGCCTGCAGAGTTGTTTGTGTAATCATAAGTTTATGTGATATCACACATATCGCACTATGCGATATCACATATATGACACTATGCAATATCCATGGGCCATGCGATATCGCACATATTGCACTTTGAGATATCCTACACCCATAGGATATTGAATGTTTATTGTACGAATAGCTTTACAAGAAATACTTAAACTTTGACTATTTATGGGTAAATTTTGGTCCAGGGGCAGCCCTTTGATGTTTTGGAATATTTATATAAATTATTTATTATTATTATTATTATTGATTGTATTTTAGTTAAATAGGTATTATTATGAGTGGAGACGATGTTAGGTTAGGTTTGGTGAGTTGGGCTTGTTGGATAGGTGACTTGACCCATATTTAACACAGGCCCAGTCTAGTGGGTGTAGTTCTTTTGTAACCCAAACACTTCTTTCTTTAGAACCCATACTCTTTTCTCTTTAGAACTTAAGTTCTATTCCAACTTCTATTTGATTCTCTATTTATACAACACCACCGCACTCTTTTCTTCTCTCTACACCCCCCCCCCCTACCCCCTCCCCCTCCCCCTCCCCCAACCACCCCAAATTTCTTTAGATTTTGCAACCTTACAAAATCCAGCCATTTGATCTCCGATCAAAGACGATCATCTTCTTCCTCGCGAAACTCTCTTCGCCGGGATAGCGCTTTAGACTTTCGCAATAGGAGTTCCAGTTCATCTCCTCCAACCACGAACCTAAGGCAAGTACCTAATCATAACTTATGAGTCGGAATGCTTGTTTGCCTCTTTGATTCATGTTTTCTGCGTATAGAATCCATTGATTTGCCCTTCTTCTAAATGGTGATGTTAGAATAGGGCTTCTCTCTTTTTTTTTGGGATTTTTGGATGTTTAGATGTTGATGGATTGGTTTCCCCTAGTGTGGGAAGGTGCTTCGGTGGTGAGGATGATGTTATGATCGTTGCATTGGTGAAGGATGGGGAAGAATTTGGCATTAATTAGACTAGTCGAGACTTCTATACAAGGCCTGATCTATCAGGTGCTCTGTTCAATCAATCGGATGTGGCGTAGAGTCCAAAAACCCGACGAGGCTCGATCCATCGGGTGCTCTGTCCGATCGATCAAATCTGTGTCAAGCTTTCGAGAAGATTGGTTTTTCGGGTCTGTTTAATAACCAATTCCTCTCTAATGCTTTTACTGATTTTAAGGAGTTATTGTGGGGTATTTTAGATTCTCAGTTTGAGATTAGATTATTGTTTGGACTTATGTAAATATCATTTAGGCACACGGTATCTTACAAAAGTAGGTTTCAATACCTAGTATGACCCTCAATGAATTCTACTGAATTAGAGTTCAACCTATCTCTAATAGAAAACCCTTAATTGGGTCTATGCACTGTAAATTATAAGGAGATGTGTTGACCTTTTATCCACTAGAGGCTCTTGTGGTGTTGTTGGCTTCTGGACTGTATGTTTGACCTAAGGATTGGTTTGTTGTTATTCTTTGACCTTCAGGTTTGTGGACCTTCAGGTTTTCCATCCCAATTACACCCTAAAATTAGTTCCTTGGCTTCATCAATGCATACTGATGAGTATTTTCCCACAAGTATATGGTTGTCTCAAGTAATATAGACTATGGAAGTCCGAATATCGTTCCCACGAGGATTGTTACAAGAAAAATAACAATGATCTAGGAAAAAGAGTATCAACTCTAATATAGCTAACAAATGCAAATGAAAATAACAATGGAAACAAGAAACTATATAATAACAAGGAAAATAAAAAATGAAAACTAAAAAAAAACTAGAACTAGATAACAAAGAGAAGTTAGTAAAAAAAAATGAGAACCAACCAAGAGCAATGTTGGTAACAAGTTAGTAACAAAGTTAATGACAAAAGAAAAATAATAAGGTTAATAAGAAAATAACAAGTGAAAGATGGAAAATGAGTGGATGGAGATAAAGAAATGTGCTAAAGTATTTTAAAATCAAAGGTGGAATTTATGGTGTAAATAGAGAAATGAGTGTGAGAATTAAAACAAGTGAATAAGTGTGTGAGAATGTGAATATAATCAAATTAAAGTAAGTAAAACAAGAAAAAACAATACTAATGGATGATTGAATCATCTAGAATCCACTAACTGACACCAATCCAACACTAATGCTCTTCTCTTTCCCCAAAAAAAGAATACTCAAATCTAATTACAAATCAATGCTTAGATTTGGAAAATATAACTTTAAAGCTCTAAGGCATAAATTAACAATCTAATAGCTAAGATTTTCTTCCTTTCATAAAAGAAAAGATTCCTAATGACTATCTTTCAAAAGTAAGCATAAACCATCAAAAGATATTAACTCCTAAGCATGATTTATCAAACCTAAGCATATATAGTAAAAAGAATGCTAAAATAGAAACTAAGCATGAAAGGTTGCACAATGCAATGAAGAAAAATCTACTCTAACATATTAAGCACATAAACAAGGGAATTAAAATAAAGAGCATAAGTAAAAGGAATATGATCAACATAGCTTCACCTTGAAGATCCAATCAAAGGGATTAGCCACCCATTGGAGAAGATAAAGCTTTTAATTCCACTCCAAATCTTTAATTTTTACAAGGCTTTCCTCACTTTCTCTCTACAATTGCTCTCAATTACATGAAAAGCTTAACTATTGAGGAGGAGGTTCTCCTTGCTTGTGAATCTAATGCCTAGAGCTTCCTTCCTTATATAGAAACATTTGTCTTGCTCTCTTTTGGTTTCTTTCCTATGTCGGACTTCACAAGAATGAAAATGTGAACATATGTATGTGATTCCCGTGTTAGAAAATAGTCCCTGTACTGATGTACGATTTTAAGCCCCGAAACATTCGAATTGGAAAAAATATTTTAAAATATGATTTGTAGATCTTTGAACAAGTTTTCCAATGCTTCTAAGATCACCTCAATCAGACATCTGAGTAAAAGGATATGATCAAAATACCAACCCAGGTCTATCATGTTCCTTCTTATTATTGGCCTAACTTTGTCATTTCTTCATTCAATTGCCTTCCAAACTTATCCTTACTCTCTTTAACTCTTGAATCTCAAGTTTAATCTTCAAATTAATCTTCGATTAACACCTACGAAGAGAAATTAATATAATTAAGAGTATGGAAGCCATTGGAACTCGTAATAAATGCAGACAAGTGGCCATCTATAATGGAAAGATATGAGCAAAGATGATGGGGAGGAACTTTATGATTTTTATGCCAAAAATAGTGTTTTGAGTTCTTTTATCTTTGAAAACTCATAAAATAATGCTATAAAAGTGTATCTTTTGTGAACTCATTACACCCCCAAACCGATATTTTGCTAGTCCCGAGCAAAATAAAAAAACTAACTATATGCAGAAAATAATAAAAAGTCCTAACTCACTTTCACAGGAATCACGGCGGCACTTAGCCCATGCAACAAGCCATTTAAACCCTAAGTTTCCCTTAGTGGACGAGTTTTTTCTCGTGAGGGTTTTCAGCGAATAAATCCCACAAAATTCCTTTTATTGATATCCTCGGGTTTTTAGCAAGCTAATAAAAATGAGAGCAAGTTTAGAACACCATCCAATTGCTAAAGATCTTTTAATGATGCTCAAGTCCTAGAGTGTATTTGAGTGGGTTTAGCTAATACTTGCATAGTTTTGGGTTCTGAGAAAACACAATGTGAGCCCCCAACCCCTAAATTCCGGGGTTAGTGAGGATTTAATTATGGATTAGTTTTCTAAGAGGGATTAGTGGTTGTTTGGATAAATTTGTGAGTTAGAATGACTTTTCATTAGTTTTGGGGAGTTTTCAGAGCCAGTGAACCTGGTTAGTGACTGTAGGGTCATATTTGTTTTGCGTGGCCAGCATGGGGAGGTTCTTTGTGAATCCGAAAAATTCTCATTTTGGCTCTTTTTGAGTAATCTCGTCATTCCCTACAATTTTCGTGTTCATTTTGTACCCATTCGAAGCTCCAAAAACCAATTTTTCCAGCCCTGGGGGCAAATCGGTCATTTCACATTGTATTTGGACCCAAATTTCGAGATCCCAAAATCATGCCAAAATTATACTTTTTGAAAAATAGATTTTATGAGAAACATTTTCCTCTTCTTCGTCAATCACATCCGGGGCCCAGAAATTGATGTTTTAATCCCGACAAGTTTAAGTGATGGTGGGACCCACACCCACACTTTTACTTCCCCCATTTGTTCCAGCAGAATGAGAGGGAGAGGAGCTCCAGCCCCCTAGGGTTTTTCCCCTTTTCTCTTCTTCATCTTGTTTCCTCTCAAATCCCTCTCCAAACCTTGCCCAAATGGAGATTTGAGCTCAACTTCTTCTTCTCCATCCATTTAGCTCTCCATGGATATAATTTTCGTACAAAACCAGGATGGGCAGCCCCTTCTTCAAGCTTCTTCTTGTTGAGTGATGGTCTTGTCGGTAAGAGCTTCCTTCTCATCTTCTATTTTGTGTAATGGCAACCCCTTAGGTCCTATTTCTTAAGCTTTGTTTGAGCCTATTCCTTGTCTTTCTTGATTTGCCATTTTAGTGTTCTAAGATGGGTTCATTTTGGGGATTTTTGTATAGATTGGAGATTTGTGGCTTGGGAGGGTGATTAGGAGCTTGATTGGCTACATTGGAAACCAAGGCAAGTGGATGAATGAATTCTTTTAAATGGTTTCTTGTTTGATTTTGAGGAATATGAATTTATTGAAGGGTTTTCCATCTATGCTTCTCTTATGGTTTATAATGAGTTTTAGAAATGTGCATATTGATTAGTTTTCTCCTCTTAATTGATCTAATAAGAATGTATGATATGTTACTCTACTAAAGTTTGTTTTTGGTTAAATGTGGATTTCCATGGTTAGTGGCTGGTCATTTATTGAATGTGGTGGAAATCAATGAGAATTTATGATTTTTGGTAGAGGGGTTGTTGGAGGTTGTCGGAGGACTAATTATTGTTTTGAGAAGGCAAAGAGACTCACATTGTTGTGACAAAATGATGGCTCAAAGGAGATTTGGAAGAAGATGAAGAAACAGGCTGTTATTCGGACGTCTGGGGAGGGTTTTCTGCCTCATGGCGTCCGGACGCCCGGAACCCTAGGCTGCAGGTGAATAAAACGTCAATCTTCCGGAAGCCATAACTTTTGACCCGTTTGTCAAAAATTGGAGTTCTATATACCGTTGGAAAGCTGTTGAAGCGTAGGATCCAATGGTATACTTATCTTAATGATAAGAGTTTGGAAAAGAAAGTGAGGATTGGATCAATGAACCAAGCCTTTATCTCTTTCGAAAAAGGGATTCTAAACCTAGTTTGAACCCTAGGTTGGAACCTATTGACCCTACCCTTGCATGGCCAATTAGGATATGAAAAGGGCCTGTTTGAGGCTCCACTTCAATGGGCGACCATGGCAGTGATGTATGGAGATTGATAGAGAAAGAAACCCCATTTCTGGAGAATTATTGAGGATGTTGGACCTACCAATCTGTATAGGGAACTTGGAATGTCTCCAGTCTTCCGGAGTACCAAGTCATGAGCAAAATCCGACATAAGAAATCCTAATACACATTGTTTAAATCCTATAGCCTCAATGCATGTCCTGAATTATGTGGAGATCTATTGTTTTAGTTTTTACTTGGATTTTCATATGTTTCAGACAGTTTTCGTGTGCTAATACAAGTGTCGTTTTAAACTACTACAATCTGTAGTCTTAATATTTGGTCAGCCTTGTGTACTTTTATAAGATATTATTGCAATAAATGTGCTCACGAGCCTTCTGTTCAACCTGTTTTGGGTGTCATACACCTATTAGATATGTATATGCTCTGATTTCGTTTTGACCTATGAGTCGGCACCACTAAGCTTGGACAACCTTGTTGGTTTGATCCGCCGACTTAGAGTCCTCGTTTTAGCTTCTGTCAACTGCAGTCGGAATTCAATTCTGTTCTGTCACCCGGTTCCGCTGTCGTGGTTTTGCTCAATATATGTATATATGTATATAGTTGTTTCTCGTCACCTCGAGTGTCTGAGACCAACGCATTTAGTGTGCTCTCATCACATTAGTGATGGAGGATTTAGCTTACGTGTGGTTGCCGTCTGTCCTCACGATTGTGGCTCCCCTGAAGAAGGGCAATTTGCAAGGTCCGCCTATGGACTGGGTTTGCAATGTGAGGAATACATATTTTGCCAGATATCCATGTTTTTCATTTGTTTTAGATGAATACCTGTTTTGGCAGATATCCATGTTTTATGTTTGTTTTAAATGAATACATGTTTTGCCAGATATCCATGTTTTAAACATGCTTTAAATGAATACATATTTTGTTAGATATCTACATTTTACACAGGTTTTAAATCTATGTGACTTTTGATCAAATACTATGATTTATCATATGTTTTATTATTCAAAATATTGTTTATATCTTTTCACCCACCTGCCAGACCGTCGTGTCTGACCCACTCTTTCGGTACTCAGGTCTAGACTTCTTCTCCCCGAACCGAGCATTTGTGCTGCCTGTGGAGCCATAAGTTTGTAGATTTTTGTGTCGGCTATGTCTTGTAGACATTTAGCTTGACATCGGAGCTACGTTACATGTGGGGTAGTGCTTATTTAGCTTGTTATTTGTATGGCTTTTATTAGCCTCTTCTTTGGGATTTTAATTAATACACAATGATATTTGTTACTTGAATACATATGTGGGAATGAAATGTCCTGTTACTATCAGCTCTATATTTTATTGTGAATGTTTGTTCCAGTCTGATATGATCCTTGATATGATAGCTATATGCTAGCGGTCGAGTGCGACAAGGAATCCGATGGCCACGGAATCCGAGTTGCAACGCCACGTAAGCTTCTGCAAAATATTCATAGTGTGTTGGAATTGTCAGCCTCACACACGTGGATCCTGGGAGAAATATAATTGTACTTAATCCCAAATTTGCGCCCCCGAGGTCGGGCCGCTGCAGGATCCGGGTTTGGGGTTTTGACAGACTGGTATCAGAGCGGGCAGGTTTCTAGAAAATAAAACACTCTAGGAACCTTAAGTCGTGCGGCGAGGACTCGTTAGACCGTGTGAGTTTTCTTTTGGCTAGCCATGGTTTCTGTGAGTTCAAGTTTGTTTTTCTTCTAGTGGGGGACACTCACTTTTTCTCCTTATTGTTAGGAAATTTGGAGGACAAAATTCTTTTCTAGTGGGGCAGGATTTAATGTCTCCGCACCCACATTTAGTACCTTTTTCTTGTTTTTACGTCAGAGAGTCAGAGTTTTGTGGACTTAGCATGTGGTTCTCGAAGGTCTTTGGCAGAATTTCCAGGTTTTCGATGTCACGGATGGAGTTAGTGAAGGAATTTGTGAGCAATTATTAAGTCAGCAAAGAATATGAAGGAATTTGTGTGCAGTTATTAAGTCAGCAATGAATGCGAACAGCATATTGAGACCCAATTACAGTTGATTGTGTACCATTAGATAGTGTGTCAGGCAAGTAAGTGTGGATTTTTGGATAAACTTGGAGTATTTTCCTAAGTCAAAAGACTCCAGAAACCAGACAAATGGTGGATTTCAAGAAGTTTGAGGTGATTTCAAGTTGATAGAGCTGCAAGTGGACGCCAAAAGCTAGAAATTTCTCAAATTGGATAAACTTTTGTCAAAAAAGTGTTAGGGGATTTTCAACAATTCAAGAATGATGGTGAAGTCAACTCAGCAGGATGCATCAATGTGTGGTTAAAATCATAGAAAGTAAGCTTTTCGGTGGTGATATAAAGAGCTGTATACAGAATGGATGGTTGCCTAGTCTTATGATAGACGAGATTTTGCGGACTTTACTGACTTTTGGAATATCAGTTTAGACACTGTGCAAATGCAAACTGGAGAATCATAACCTATGGACGAGGCCAGTTGAAAGATCCAGAGAAGAATGACACACGTGCATGACTTGAGGATGATGAACCTGAGATAGAGATACAACCTACAGAGTTGTGAACCTTGTGATTTCAACGAGTAGATGGAGATTGGTGAAGTATCCAAAAGACCGTCCAAACATTTTATTGAGTCAGCTTAGCATATAAAGAAGTGATAGATTTGCAAGTTATTCACCTCAAAGATTGTGTATTGACAAGTGACCTGATTTCGACAACTTTGATAGAGATTGTTTCTATTTGAGTCCGTCCATGATAATAGCTTTCATGCAAGCATTGAATGACACTATGCGCAGTGTTTTATGACAAAGATAGTGTTACATTACATCGGAATGAGTCAGGACTTTCATTCTCTTGGACCGACATTGATGGAGAAGATAAGCAGCAGATTCAAGGTTATGTAAGAAAACCTGATGGGTGTCAGGGGTTTGATGGAAGGAGTTTTCGAATATTGATTGTGTCAGAGGAACAAATTGCCGAGTAAAAACCTTGGACCATTTGAGATCTCTAACCGAATCAAAGACCGAGACCACAAACTCATCTCACCGCCATTTTTGACCGGGGACAATGCAGCTGTATAGGAGCAGTGCAAATCATCAATGTTTAGAGACAATTTTTAGTTGGTAAAACTCCAAGGAGATATCCAGAGTTAAAGATTTCTAGAATTTGATGAACTTTGTCAGAAAATTATTTAGGAATTTTCAACAAGTGCAACCATGTAGAGGAGTGAAACCAGCAGAATGTTAGAAGCATTTAAAGTCAAATTTCAACAACCAGTGAAGGAGTCGATTGCAGAAAGGATTTCTACTTGATCGCCTGACAACGAAGACTTTTACGAATTTTATCGACGTGAGGAACATCGGATTTCAATGTACAGACACATGGAGCAGGAAGTCAACTCTTTTTTATTTTTCAGAGGGAAGCAGATTTCGTAGAACAGTTGCAAGAGCGAGTGTAGAGCTTCAAATGTTGGAGAATGCTGAAAGGACAAGCATGCTAGTGTCAGAAACCAACTGTTGTGTAGAGGAGATCAAGAGCAATGAGCAGAAAAGAGTTAGAGCTAGCATGTGTTCACCTTGAAGATTGTGCATTTGATATGAGACCCTAGCTTCGACAGTTGTGATGAAGTCGACAGAATTGTTCCAGGAATTTTCTTTATCAAGGTGGCTAGAAGCTAGATACTTGGTGGAACTAAGAGCGAGTCAGAGTTGGTAAAATTCTTGAGCAGTCAAGATGATAGGACAGTAACAGATTCAAGCCGGTGGAAGAATGTTTGATGATTATTGATAGTTGACTGAAGAGTTCTACAGCGAGGATGACCCAGCGAGTTCAGGCGCTCCCAAGAGGACCGATTTGGAGCATCTATTTGAGGTTTTACATTCAAAGTGTGGGATCTATATCCCCATTTATTTTTGGGTTTTGTTTAGTTCATTTGGAGGACCAAATGTTCTAAGGGGGGGAGGATGTGAGACCCCAACCCTTAATTTCCGGGGTCAGTGAGGATTTAATTATGGATTAGTTTTCTAAGAGGGATTAGTGGTTGTTTGGTTGAGTTTGTGAGTTGGAATGACTTTTCATTAGTTTTGGAGAGTTTTGAGAGCTAGTGAACCTAGTTAGTGACTATAGGGTCATATTTGTTTTGCGTGGTTAGCATGGGGAGGTTCTTTGAAAATCCCAAAAATTCTCATTTTTGCTCTTTTTGACTAATCTCATCATTCCCTACAACTTTTGTGTTCATTCCATAACCATTCGAAGCTTCGAAAACCAGTTGTTCCAGCCCTGGGGGCAAATCAGTCTTTTCACATTGAATCTGGACCCAAATTTCGAGATCTCAGAACCATGCCAAAATTATACTTTTTGAAACATAGATTTTATGAGAAACATTTTCCTCTTCTTCATCAATCGTATCCGGGACCCAGAAATTGATGTTTTAATCCCGACAAGTTTAAGTGATGGTGGGACCCACACCCACCCATTTATAAAAGGGCTAGCCCTCTCCTTCTTCCCCCCATTTGTTCCAGTAGAATAAGAGGGAGAGGAGCTCCAGCCCCTTAGGTTTTTCCCCTTTTCTCTTCTTCATCTTGTTTCCTCTCAAATCCCTCTCCAAACCTTGCCCAAATGGAGATTTGAGCTCAACTTCTTCTTCTCCATCCATTTAGCTCTCCATGGATATAATTTTCATACAAAACCAGGATGGGCAGCCCCTTCTTCAAGCTTCTTCTTGTTGAGTGATGGTCTTGTCGGTAAGAGCTTCCTTCTCATCTTCTATTTTGTGTAATGGCAACCCCTTAGGTCCTATTTCTTAAGCTTTGTTTGAGCCTATTCCTTGTCTTTCTTGATTTGCCATTTTAGTGTTCTAAGATGGGTTCATTTTGGGGATTTTTGTATAGATTGGAGATTTGTGTCTTGGGAGGGTGATTAGGAGCTTGATTGGCTACATTGGAAACCAAGGCAAGTGGATGAATGAATTCTTTTAAATGGTTTCTTGTTTGATTTTGAGGAATATGAATTTATTGAAGGGTTTTTCATCTATGCTTCTCTTATGGTTTATAATGAGTTTTGGAAATGTGCATATTGATTAGTTTTCTCCTCTTAATTGATCTCATGAGAATGTATGATATTTTACTCTACTAAAGTTTGTTTTTGGTTAAATGTGGATTTCCATGATTAGTGGTTGTTCATGTATTGAATGAGGTGGAAATCAATGAGAATTTATGATTTTTGGTAGAGGGGTTGCTGGAGGTTGTTGGAGGACTAATTATTGTTTTGAAAAGGCAAAGAGACTCACATTGTTGTGACAAAATGATGGCTCAAAGGAGATTTGGAAGAAGATGAAGAAACAGGCTATTATTCGGACGTCTAGGGAGGGTTTTCCGCCTCATGGCGTCCGGACGCTAGGGTTCGGGCATCCAGACGCCGGGAACCCAAGGCTGCAGGTGAATAAAACGCCAATCTTTCGGAAGCCATAACTTTTGACCGGTTTGTCAAAAATTGGAGTTCTATATACCGTTGGAAAGTTGTTGAAGCGTAGGATCCAATGGTATACTTATCTTAATGACCAGAGTTTGGAAAAGAAAGTGAGTATTGGATCAATGAACCAAGCCTTTATCTCTTTCAAAAAAGGGATTCTAAACCTAGTTTGGACCCTAGGTTGGAACCTATTGACCCTACCCTTGCATGACCAATTGGGATATGAAAAGGGCCTGTTTGAGGCCCCACTTCAATGGCCGACCTAGGGATTGATGTATGGAGATTGCTAGAGAAAGAAACCCCATTTCCAGAGAATTATTGAGGATGTTGGACCTACCAATCTGTATAGGGAACTTGGAATGTCTCCAATCTTCCGGAGTACCAAGTCATGAGCTAAAACCGACATACGAGATCCTGATACACATTGTTTAAATCCTATAGCCTCAATGCATGTCCGGAATTATGTGGAGATCTATTGTTTTAGTTTTTACTTGGATTTTCATATGTTTCAGACGGTTTTCGTGTGCTAATACAAGTGTCATTTTTGTTAGTGTCACATTCCTATGTGTACTATGTTTGGTTTGTCAATTCTGTGTCATTGTATCCCGAAGACATTTCATCTCGTTGTGTGTCAAGGAAGGTCTACTTCAAGAAACTGTTCAAGCTTTTGGAAGACCCGGATGTGTCAAAGAAGACTCCCCTTGTGTGCAAATCATCTTAGGTATTTTGGACCCAAAACCGTTACCTACCTGGACCCTAGGATCCTTGCTTACCTTAGCCTATATTAAGTGTTTCATCTAATATTCCCTCCATTATGTTCTATCCCGAAATAGGGGGTTCGGTGACCTTTCGGTCACTTGGCGGCTAGCCTCTTTGCAAAAAGAGGCTAACCGTTAGGTAGCCGAAATACCACGGTTACATTTCCAGAATACTGTTCTCTGTCAAAAGTGATTCGGCCACCTTGCGGTCAGAATTCGGCTAACCACAGTGTGGACTGGCTGTGGCTAACCGCCAGGTAACCGAGGTTCATGGTTACATTTTCAGAATACAAACTTCTCAACTGTTGTGGATGTTCGGTCACCTCGCGGTTACCCTTCGGCTAACTGCCATATGGGTTGGCGGCTAACCTCCATGTAATTGAAATCCCACGGTTAGCTTTCCAGAACGCTACAGGTTTTGAGATACAGATTCGGTCACCCTGCGGTCACCTCACGGCTTGCCGCGAGGTCTACCGTCGGCTAACCGTGAGCTGACCAAATTAGAAAAACTAGCTGTTACCATAGAGAAATTAAAATAAGGCTAGCTGAACTACCAAGAGACTAGCCGCCAAAACTAGCCGTTGGGAACTTCTCTATATATATCTGGAGCCAGTTTTACACTGTAGAGAGGATATTTTTTTAAGAGCTTACTTTCCTACTTTTTCCCATCTTTTCTAAGCCTTCAAACCATCTTCCAAATACACTATTAACCCAATCTAGAAAATGGATGAGATATTTTAGTCTCTAGAAAAGTGTGTTTGGAAAAAGGTTTCTAGTTTGATTTTCAAATGATATATATTTAGGAAAATCTAGAACCCAACCTCTTGACCCTTGATTGTGCATTACAATGGAGCATCTCTATCAACATCAAGCATGCATCAAGAGGATAAAGCTTCAACTTCGGTTAGAGCTTCAATAAACACTTCCGACTACTTCAAAGGCAAGTGTTTGGTGTCTCATCATCTTTTAAATCTTGTGTATATAGTGATAGTGGTTTGAATATGTGTGATTCAACCACTCTAAAATGTATGTGGGGGATTAGATCTATGTGATCGAACCTCGTTACCAAAATTGTGATGTTCAAGTGATTGAAATCATTACTTGTGTAGTTTTGATTCATCATAGTGGAACCAAGGGACTGTGTGAACCTTGTGAGTGGATGTAGGATATATGGTCTGAACCACTATAAATCTCTGTGCATTTATTTATGTTATTTCTCTAAATGTTTTGATCTAGTTTACATGCCTTCTTTACCATTGAACATTGCTTGATAATCACACTTGGTCTACATATCAATTGCTCTCTTATAAATCTTGATTAATAGGTTAAAAATGGATTTAAAGTTTGATAAACCTATTCACCCCCCCTCCCCTCTAGGATGAGAACATCAGCCCTAGGTGAACTTTCAGTTTTAAACTGCTAAAATCTGTAGTCTTAATATATGGTCAGCCTTGTGTACTTTTATAAGATATTATTGCAATAAATGTGCTCACGAACCTTCTGTTCAGCCTGTTTCGGGTGTCATACACCTCTTTAGATATGTATATGCTCTGATTTCGTTTTGACCTATGAGTCGGCACTACTAAGCTTGGACAACCTTGTCGGTTTGATCCGCCGACTTGGAGTCCTCCTTTTAGCTTCTGTCAGCTGCAGTCTAAATTCAGTTATGTTCTGTCACCCGGTTCCACGGCCATGGTTTTGCTCAATATATGTATATATGTATATAGTTGTTTCTCATCACCTCGAGTATCTGAGACCAACTCATTTAGTGTGCTCTCATCATATTAGTGATGGAGGATTTAGCTTACGTGTGGTTGTCATCTGTCCTCACGATTGTGGCTCCCCTGAAGAAGGGCGATTTGCAGGGTCCGCCTATGGATTGGGTTTGCAATGTGAGCAATACCTGTTTTGCCAAATATCCATGTTTTACAATTGTTTCAAATGAATACCTGTTTTGCCAAATATCCATGTTTTATATTTGTTTTAAATGAATATATGTTTTGCAAGATATCCATAATTTACACATGCTAAAAATGAATACATGTTTTGCCAAATATCCATGTTTTACACATACTTTAAATGAATACATATTTTTTCAGATATCCACATTTTACATAGGTTTTAAATATATGCAACTTTTGATCAAATACCATGATTTATCATATCTTTTATTAGTCAGAATATTGTTTATATTTTTTTCACCCACCTGCCAGACCGTCGTGTCTGACCCACTCTTTCGGTACTCGGGTCTAGACTTCTTCTCCCCGAACCGAGCGTTTGTGTTGCCTGTGGAGCCATAAGTTTGCAGATTTTTGTGTCGGCTATGTCTTGTAGACATTTAGCTTGACATCGGAGCTACGTCACATGTGGGGTAGTGCTTATTTAGCTTGTTATTTGTATGGCTTTTATTAGCCTTTTCTTTGGGATTTTAATTAATACACAATGATATTTGTTACTTGAATACATATGTGGGAATGAAATGTCCTGTTACTGTCAGCTCTATATTTTATTGTGAATGTTTGTTCCAGTCTGATATGATCCTTGATATGATAGATATATGCTAGCGGTCGAGTGCGACAAGGAATCCGATGGCCACGGAATCCGAGTTGCAACGCCACGTAAGCTTCCGCAAAATATTCATAGTGTGTTGGAATTGTCAGCCTCACACACGTGGATCCTGGGAGAAATATAATTGTACTTAATCCCAAATTCGGGCCCCCGAGGTCGGGCCGCTGCAGGGTCCGGGTTTGGGGTCGTGACACACAACTTTGATCACCTTCTAAATCCATTCGTTTTGACTTCAACCTCACAGTCATACTCTTGGAAATAAAATCGCTTAGATTTTCTGACTTATCACTCTTATATTTGAGTATTGGTAAGGCAAAAGGACTCACATATCTTTTGAGAACGAAGAATTTTTGGAGAATTTATCTCATGGAAAAAACAATCATTTAACTGAGGGTGAAAATGCGTACTCAACTTCTCACTTGTTTAACTTCCTAACTTTTCCTGAAATCCAAAAGGTCTTTTATTGGTTGTAATGGGGTTAGGGGAAAGGGTTTGGTAAAAATATGGAAAATGAGGTTTTAGGGTTTCTAAGAAGGTAAGGTCATAAGTTTTCTTTCAAGATTTTTCTTTGATTCGTCTTCACCCCCATTTGTTTTCCTTTTCTTTTTCTTTTTCTTTTTCTTTTTTTCTTTTTTTTTTCTTTTTTGTCTTCTTGTGAATTTCAACTTTCCTCTTCTTCTTCTTCGTTTTTTTTT
Organism: Persea americana; assembly: GCA_029852735.1. Classification (NCBI taxonomy): domain Eukaryota; kingdom Viridiplantae; phylum Streptophyta; class Magnoliopsida; order Laurales; family Lauraceae; genus Persea; species Persea americana. Next base: position 25,945,328 of record CM056818.1, on the reverse strand, counting down.
TTTTTTTTTTTTTTTTTTGGAGAACTTTTTCCTTGGATTCTCATATGAAGTATCAACAATGCACACTTCCTTCTTTCTTCATCTTTTCCTTACAATTCTCAAAAACAATGGGTCGAAGGCTTTTTATTTGGGTGGAGAGGCTTTGGGGATTTTTAAGGAAAAATGCATAAAGGATAAAGGTTCAAAAAGGGTTACTATGGAAATATTTTTATGGGTAGGTTTTTTATTGGCCATGGGGTTTTAATTTTAGATTGCCTATTATCACTTTACCAGATCTAGAAAGGTGCTCACAAGCTACAAGTCAAGGTTAGTTCGCAATTTTGATGATACCCTCAATGGTTGGAAAGAAATAGGCACTAATGAGATAAAAGAAATGTGACGAAAACTACGAGTTCGAGTAGCTCTTCATTATACTCGGAATTAGCGCAGAAGAGTCCTTGCCCTGGAGGAATAAAAATGCTCAACACTCAATTGGTTTAGTCTCCACTAGTGATTTGTCAGGGTCACTCAGAAGTGCCCACTCTTCACTTGGACTAGACTCGTGTAGCTAAATGTGCAAGAATTCTTCCAAGACTTGACTTTGTGACACTCCTTTTAGGATTTGGATAGTATGCTAAACTAAGATTTCAAAACTTATTAACAAGCTAAAATCCTATGGAAAATTTTGGATTTTTTTTTTTTTGGAAAAAATTTTGAATTTTTTTTAACTAAATATTTACAAGCAAATATGTGTGCAATGCAGTGCCACACCCCCAAACCTAAACCAAACATTGTCCTCAATGATATGCAATGTGAAATGTGAAATGATAAATGGACAAGGAGAGAAAAAAAATCGAAACGCCTTACCATGGAGTGATGCCAAAAATCAATATTAGGTTGCCTACCAACCAGCACTAAGTTTCACGTTGTGAGCCCGATGTGACCCTGAAAATTAGTTATGCAACATTCATTGGGTCCTGAAGAAAGGTCTTTTCGACATCCTTGCCCTTAAGCTCCAGAAAAGGTTTCAACCTCTGGCCATTGACTTTAAAAGAATCCCCATTCTTGGGGTTCTCAATCTCGACTGCCTCATGAAAATAGACAGTGCGCACAATGAAGAGTCCAGTCCAGCGGGATCTCAGTTTTCCTGGAAAGAGATGCAAGCGAGAATTATACAGAAGAACTTTCATGCATGGTTCAAAGGATTTCCTCAAAATAGTTTGATCATGGTTTTTCTTCATCCAATCCTTTTAAATCTTGGCATTCTCATAGGCGTCATTTCTAAGTTCCTCCAACTCATTGAGATGTAACTTGCGTATTGAACATTGTGATGGCCCAGTAAGCATTATGCTCCAATTCTACAGGCAGATGACAAGCTTTCCCAAAGACCAATCGATTGGAGACATTCCAATTGGAGTCTTATAGGCAGTCCGATAAGCCCATAAAGCATCTGTCAATCTTAAAGACCAATCTTTCCGAGTAGGATTGACTGTCTTTTCCAAAATTTTCTTTATTTGCTTATTGGACACTTCCACCTGTCCGCTAGTCTGTGGGTGATACGGAGTAGCAACCTTATGAGTGATATAATATTTTTTTCATGAGATTCTCGAATGTGCTATTACAAAAATGACTCCCACCATCACTGATAATTGCCCTTGGGGTACCAAATCTAGAAAAGATGTTTTCTTTAATAAATTTGATAACCATGTGATAATCATTCGTTCTGGTTGGAATCGTCTCTATCCATTTTGAGACATAATCTATAGCAAGCAAAATGTATAAGTTGCCGAAGGAACTGAGAAATGGACCCATGAAGTCTATGCCCCAAACATAAAAAATTTCCACAATAAGCATCGGGTTCAAAGGTATCATGTTCCTCCATGTAATTCTTCCTAATTTCTGGCAACGCTCACAAAGTGTGACAATCCTTGAAAAGGGTGGGCCAATAAAGTCCACCCTGCAATACCTTTGCTGCGGTCTTCTTATAACTAAAATGCCCACCACAGGCATGGTCATGGCAGAAGGATATCACACTTAAATAGTCCTCCTCTGGAATGTATCTCCTAATGATCTAGTCCAGACAATACTTGAACAAGTATGGGTCATCAAAGAAGAAATGCTTAACCTCAAAAAAAAACTTAGACTTATCCTGTTTGGACCAGTGATCGGGCATCTGTCTAGTGACCAAATAGTTAATGACATCCACAAACCAAGGGAAATGGGAGAACTCAACAACTATTCATCCGGAAAACTCTCACTCAATGGGATGCTCTCATGCTCGGGGTCAGTAGGTCATCGGGAGAGATGGTCAGCTACAACATTTCAGAACCTTTCTTGTCCCGAATATCAAGGTCAAACTCTTGTAACAATAGAATCCACCTAATCAGATGGGCTTTTGCATCTTTTTTCATCAACAGGTACCTCAGGGCCGCACGATCGGTGTAAACTATGACCTTAGACCCAATTAAGTAGGGTCTAAACTTCTCCAAGGCAAAGACGACAGCTAACAGCTCTTTCTCTGTGGTTGCGTAATTTAGCTGAGCGTCATTCAAGGTCCTACTGGCATAATATATGACATGGGGCAATTTGTTCACTCTTTGTCCTAGCACAGCCCCAAGAGCATGGTCAGAAGCGTCACACATGAGTTCGAAGGGAATTGTCCAATCAGGTTTATTATTGAAGTAGAGGTCAACTCCTTTTTCAATTGTTCAAATGCTTATAGGCAAGGTTCATTGAAGACAAAAGGCACATCCTTAGATAGCAGATTGCACAAGGGTGCAACTATCTTGCTAAAATTCTTAATGAACGGTCTATAAAAACCTGCATGACCTAAGAAAGATCTGATATTCTTCACCATTTTTGGCGGTGGCAGGTTGGAAATGAGATCAATTTCGGCCTTGTCAACCTCGATGCCGTTCTCAAAAATAACATGGCCCAGGACAATTCCTCTTTTCCCCATGAAATGACACTTCTCCCAATTCAAAACTAGATTCTTTTCTTAACATCTCACTAAAACAAGGTTCGGGTGATGCAAATATTCTTGGAAACTACTCCCGTGGACCAAAAAATTGTCCATAAACACCTCTAAGAATCGCTTAATCATTTCTGAAAATAAGCTCAACATGCACCTTTGAAATGTCGTAGGTGCATTGCATAGCCCAAAAGGCATACGCCAGTAGGCGAATGTACCAAAACGACATGTAAAAGTTGTCATGTCCTGGTCCTCGGGTGCTATGGGTATCTAATTATAGTCAGAGTATCCGTCAAGGAAATAATAAAATGCATGATCGGCCAGTCTCTCAAGCATCTGGTCCATAAATGGGAGGGGAAAATGGTCTTTATGGGTGGCCGAGCTCAACTTCCTATAGTCAATGCACACTCGCAAGCCCGTCTGGGTCCTTGTGGGCACTAACTCGTTCCTCTCATTCTTCACGACAGTTATCCCGGACTTCTTCGGTACAACATGGACTGGGCTCACCCATGAGCTGTCTGAAATTGCGTAAATGATACTTGAATCCAACAATTTCAGAACCTCCACTCTTACGACATCCTTCATTGATGGATTAAGACGCCTCTGTGGTTCTCTGGAAGTTTTTGCATCTTCTTCCAAATGGATTAGATGTTGAACCACAGATGGGCTTATTCCTTTTATATCTGCAATTGTCCAGCCTATAGCCTCTTTGTGATCCTTCAGGATCTCAATCAATTGTTGTTCCTGGACTTTTTCCAAGTCCGAGGCTATAATGACAAGGAGGGTCTTAGCTGGGCCGAAAAACACATACTTGAGGGTGTCAAGTAGTGGTTTTCGGTCGAGATTGGGCAATTCCTCAATTGATGGAACAGGTGGGGAAGCCGATGGACTCAAGATCTCTGGCTTGGGTTGCCATTGACTCTTCTTAAAAGCAGGGGCAGAATCCAATAATGCATTGACTTCTTTAATGCCATTCTCAACATCAATGTTACCTTCAAAATGTGCAAGACAAGGCTCTAGTGGGTCCTCACAATCCATGATCCTACACTCTCAATAAGCTCCTCTATGTAACTCACCTCACAAATTTCATAATCACTCTCATCTCTGGGTTGCTTACCAATGTTGAAAATGTTTATCTGGACAGTCATATTCCCAAACGATAGGTGCATCACACCATTTCAGCAATTAATCAAGGCATTAGAAGTGGCAAGGAATGGTCGCCCTAAAATTACCGAGATCTTCACAACATTTCCAATTGGTGGTCGGGTGTGAAGGACTACAAAGTCCACCGGGAAAACAAACTCACCTACCTTGATCAAAACATCCTCAACAACACCTTTGGGGTACCTAACTGAAGCATTAACTAGTTGTAAGGTTACCTTTGTCGATTTCAGCTCCCCCAAACCTAACTCCTCGTATATCAAATACGGGAGCAGGTTGACACTCGCACCTAAGTCCAGCAAAGCCTATTCTATGTGATGATCCCCTATTTGACAAGAAATTGTAGGACACCCAGGGTCCTTGTATTTTATTGGGGTCGAAGTTGTAATGATGGAACTACATTGCTAGGCTAGAAATGCCTTTTTAGGTACATTGGTTATTCTTTTGAATGTGCACAAATCTTTGAGAACTTTGGCATAAGTCAGGATCTGTTGGATGGCTTCTAGCAGTGGGATGTTAATTCTCACTTGCTTGAACACTTCAAGGATCTTATCCAACTGGACATTATTTTTCACTTGACCTAGCCTCTGAGGGTATGGGGCCTTGGGAACGATGGTTCTAGGAGGGAGCTCACTCGGTGAGGTAGCTCCTATTGGTTTCTCAGGTTCCTTAGTGGGCTCTGGGTCCTTCTTTGGTTCCTCGGGTTCTTCTTCCAAAACTACATGCTCCCTCCTCACTTGGGTCTGCTCACATTGCCTAAGGTCCTCTTATGGTGTGTCATCCTCCCTTGCAGCCATTCTACGGGTGGTAACTGCATTGACTGCATTGACCTGCTCATGGATTTTGCCCTTGTCATCATGGGCAACAAATTGGCCCGTTGAAGTTTGGCCTTTAGGGTTGGCTTCGGGCTGACTTGGAAAGCTACCCATGTCTCGTTGAGCTATTGACCTGGCTAGCTAGCTGACAGTGTATTCCAGCTTGGCAATGGATTGGGTATTGGCATTTAAATTCTGAGTAGTGCTTTACTAGAATTGGAGGATATTTTGGGCCAACATTTTCATTGTGTCCTCTAGAGAACTTATCCGCTGATTCTGGGGATTAAGATTTTGATACCCTTGGATCATGGGTGGTCCCTATGATACTTGGGGTATTTAAGGCTTTTGGTATCCAGGAGGTGGCATATGTTAAGCCATTGACTGAGAAAGGTTTCCTTGGTGTTGTCCTTTGGTCCATGAAAAATTAGGATTTTCCTTCCAACCAAGATTGTATGTATTTGAATACAGATCATATTTCGGCCGCTCATATCTGGTATTATGATAAAGTGCACTCACCTCCTCCATACTCTCACTCTGACTTTGACCAAAAAATGCCCTGCATTGGGATCCAGGATGGGTAAAATCTCCACAATTGGTGCAGAGTGGGGTAGTAGGGTCACTAACTTCTTGGCTTATCTTTAATGATTCCAGGGTCTTTGGGGTGGTCTACTGACAGATCTGGTTCATTTCAAGGGCTTCTAATCTCCTTCTCAGCATGGCCAACTTGGCCTCAGCCTCGAATTTGGGTTCCACTCTATGCATGCCCCTTCTTTCTGCAACAATGGGTCTTTTGGGATCCTCTCTAATAGGTTCCCATTGGAGAGTGTTCTTATCGACCTCCTCAAGGTATGCTCAGGCATGGTCAGCTGTCTTTTGAGTTAATACTCCGTTGCAGAAAGACTCCACCATGGTCTTGGTGTGATAGTCCAGTCCTTCAGAAAGGATTTGAACTAGCCGGATCTTTTCGAATCCGTGATTCTTGCATTGTAACAGTAAGTCTTTGAACCTTTCCATGTACTCATACATGGTTTCTCCCTCCAGTAGGTGGAAGTTGTTCAGGGTATGTCTAATGATGGCCATTTTCTGTTTTGAATAAAACTTTTTATAAAAGGCCTCAACTAGTCCCTCCGATGTGTTTATGGAATTAGCCTGTAGGGCGTAAAGCCATGCTTCCGCCTTCTCTTTCAGCAAGAACGGGAATAACCTAAGCTTGAGGGCCTCTTCAGACATATGGTTGTACTTCATGGTCCCACAGATTTCGTCAAACTCTCTCACATGCTGATATGGGTTCTCATTTTCCACCCCTCGGAAAATTGGTAACATCTGGATTAGGCCGAATTTCAGCTCAAATGAGGCATTTGTGGTGGGTATGACGATGCATGAGGGCTAGGTTGATTGGGTTGGATACATGTACTCCCTAAGAGTCATGGGTTAGGTTAGAGGGTTCCGTTACCATTTCCTCAATGGAAATAGGGTCCGCAAAATTCTCGACAGGGATATCGAATAAATCGAAGCTCTCTAAACGACCCTGCACATGTAACCAATTACGCATACACTGCCACTCAACTCTGAAAGTGATGGTCCGCTCAAGTGATGACGAAAGAGGATTAATGCTTAAACGCAAACAAGCAAAACAAAAATGATTTTGAAAAACAAACCAAACTATGCTTAACTAAGGCAACCTAAGACTAAACTAGATAGCTCCTTACTGTGAAGAGTAAGTACACCTCGGCCTCCACTCCGGTCCTATGAAACATAGTCGACCAAGCCAGCCCCCAGGGGATTGGTGGGATCACGATGCCAGTGGCAAAGGTTCCGCTTAAATACCAAACTCCTAGAATAGTTGACCCGTCTCCCTTAAGGGACAAAGCTATTATAGGCACCGATTTCCGTCAAGGAGCGCAAATGGTAAAACCTTTGATGGTCTTCTCCTAATGAGCTCGTGTCCTAAGGTCACGTTTCTACTCAAATTTTATTAAAGGCTAAGGATTCCTAAGTAGTGAGAAAAAATGAGTTCCTATGGGCAAGGCAATCGTTATGAAATCCAATCCTTATCTTCTTGGGGCTATGATTGCCCTTACTAAGTGTGTGCATTCCAAATTACTTTGTGTATTTTAAAATGATTAAGCACTACAAAGCAATTAAACAATTAAACAACCAACAAAATTGACCCACTAACTGGGGATGCGTGGTGTATCGAAATACGCACCTCCCATACTAAATTAGGGCAAGATCAGTTGAAGTCAACCTAAGCCACCGACACAAAATTCGTTGTACGAACATGGGGGGGCTGCGACGATATCATCCAACGTCCTCCTTTCTTAATTATTACAATGCTTTGACAACTTAAATGAACTTAAAAATTATTACAATGCTTTGGAAATTTAAATGAACTTAAAAATTATTACAAACTTGAAATGAATCCTAATACAAGATTTTCTAAGAAAGCAAATTAAATTCCTAAGTTAGAGTTCTTTGGTTGCACTTTTCCTCTTTCCTTGCTCCAACCGTGAAATTCCTAAAAATACAAACAAGGAAAATGTGTAGAATCCACAATGAAAACTAAAAGAAAGAATAAAAATGCAACTAAGCCATATGAGAGTTAAAAATCCTTAAGATCAAGGAATCATATGTACGCCGATCCTCGGCAACGGCGCCAAAAACATGATGCGTATTTTCATACAAGTATACGGTTCTCTCAAGTAATATAGACTATAGGAGTCTGAATATTGTTCCCACGAGGATCGTTACAAGGAAAATAACAATGATCTATGAAAAGGAGTATCAACTCAAATATAGTTAACAAATCCAAATGAAAATAACAATGGAAACAAGAAACTAGATAATAACAAGGAAAATAAAACATGCAAACTAAAAGAAAACTAGAACTAGATAACAAAGAGAAGTTAGTAAAAAAAATGAGAACCAACCAAGAGCAATGTTAGTAACAACTTAGTAACAAAGTTAATGACAAAAGAAAAATAACAAGGTTAATAAGAAAATTACAAGTAAAAGATGGAAAATGAGTGGATGGAGATAAATAAATGTGCTAAAGTATTTTAAAATCAAAGGTGGAATTTATGGTGTAAATAGAGAAATGGAGTGTGAAAATTAAAACAAGTGAATAAGTGTGTGAGAATGTGAATAGAATCAAACTAAAGTAGTAAAACAAGAAACAAGCAATACTAATGGATGATTGAATCATCTGGAATCCACTAAATGACACTAATCCAACACTAATGCTCTTCTCTTTTCCCAAAAAAGAATACTCAAATCACAAATCAATGCTTAGATTTGGAACTTTAAAGCTCTAAGATAGAAATTAATAATCTAGTAGCTAAGATTTTCTTCCCTTCATAAAAGAAAAGATTCCTAATGACTATCTATCAAAAGTAAGTATAAACCATCAAAAGATATTAACTCCTAAGCATGATTTATCAAACCTAAGCATAGATAGTAAAAAGAATGCTAATATAGAAACTAAGCATGCAAGGTTGCACAATGCAATGAAGAAAAATCTACTATAACATATTAAGCACATAAATAAGGGAATTAAAATAAAGAGCACAAGCAAAAGGAATAGGATCAACTTAGCTTCACCTAGAAGATCCAGTCAAAAGGATTAGCGACCCATTGGAGAAGAGAAAGCCTTTAATTACATTCCAAATCTTTAATTTTTACAAGGCTCTCCTTACTTTCTCTCTACAATTGCTCTCAATTACATGAATAGCTTAAATAAAGAGGAGGAGCTTCTCCTTGCCTGTGAATCTAATTCCTAAAGCTCCCTTCCTTATATAGAAACATTTGTCTTGCTATCTTTTGGTTTCTTTCCTATATCGGACTTCACAAGAATGAAAATATGAACATATGTATGTGATTCCCGCGTTAGAAAACTGTCCCTAGATTGATGTATGATTTTGACTCCCAAAACATCCGAATTGGAAAAAATATTGTGAAATATGATTTGTAGATCTTTGAACAGGCTTTCCAATGCTTCTGAGATCACCTCAATCGTACACCTGAGTAAAAAGATATGGTTAAAATACCAACCTAGGTCTATCATGTTCCTTTTTATTATTGGCCTAACTCTGTCATTTCTTCATTCAATTGCCTTCCAAACTTATCCTTACTCTCTTTAACTGTTGAATCTCAAGTTTAATCTTCAAATTAATCTTTGATTAACACCTACAAAGAGAAATTAATATAATTGAGAGTATGGAAGCCATTGGAACTCATAATAAATGCATACAAATGGTCATCTATAATGGAAAGATATGAGCGAAGATGATGGAGAGGAACTTTATGATTTTTATGCTAAAAATAGTGTTTTGAGTTCTTTCATCTTTGAAAACTCATAAAATAATGCTATAAAAGTGTATCTTTTGTGAACTCATCGCATCCTGCTATTTTTAGGACCATAAGTTATTTTTTGAAAGTTTGTCATTTTGGTGCATCATTAGGCAAGTAGGGTCCCATGCATGTTTCATATTTTTTTTTTCTTACAAATGATTAATGTTAAATTTGCCTTTCAACTTGTAGGATAAATCAAGAAAGTGGGGCCCACTCATTGATGGAATTTGAGAGAAAAGTAAAGCCAAGATTTCAAGAAGCAAGAAAAGAAAGAAGAAAAATAAAGAAAAGAAAAGGAAGTATCCACGAATATCCAGCCATATGATGGGACGTCCAAGCCATGGTGCTACTTGACATAACATTCCCATGTGGGGTCCACCATTCATCCAAGATAGTGTGAGATGTTGCATACACCAACCAGCCATGTGGGCTCCATTAAAACAACATTACACGTCCAAAAGTGGCTTAGTTTATGTAAGTGGTTTAGTTTTTGATTTCTAGTTCTTTTATGTATTTTAATTGGAGACAATATTTCATATGATTAAACCTAGGATTTTGAAAATAAAAAATTAAATTAAAAGTCGAGAGACATCACATGATCACTTGCATTTTTCTTACTCTGAGAAGAGAGGAGAAGGACTACATAATTGTATTTTCAATGCTTGTATGAACGTCTAATTATCAGATCTTTGATACATATTTTTCGCTTTTTTTTCCAAGTTTGTTCTTTTTACGTTCAGTCAACTTTCTAATTAATTTTACAGCATTTTTTCTAATTTAAAAACTTCTAATTGCATCTTTTATTAAGTTTGGAAACTTTCTATTTTCAGCCTTTGCATAATCTATGGTTAGAGAGTACTAATTGCATGCATTAGAAGTAGGAATTTCATTTAAACATGTTTTTAGTTGCTGGGAATCAAGGATTAATTGCAGATTTAGAACGCCAAATTCGTACTTGGTATGGTTTATTAAGCTGAAAGTTGAACAAGACGGCATTGTTTATGAAAGATTCAGTATGACTATGTTCCAAAAGTACACGCTGTAAAAATCATGCAACCGAAGGAATTTTCCCTTGAAATTCGGTAGAACTAATATTTGGGGACATTTCTTTGGAACCCCAGAATTTCAAAGAAAAATAAGTTTGGAAAGTGCAGTAAACATTGGCCTAAACAGGGGTACACAGCAAGCCTTTATTAGATTTTAGCAGCAGTGTATGTTCAACTAGGCATTTTTCAAATAGTCATGACTTTCTCGTTTTAAATATTTTTTTCTCTTTCTTTTTCCTTTTTTTTTTTTTTTTTTTGTTAGATTCATGCATCAACAAGATTTGAATTCCAGTCATTATATTTAGGTTTATATCATCTTAAGTAATGATGTGATCAATTTCAACCATAAAATACCGCAAATGCACGGGTGTCTAGATGAGACAGTGGCAAGAACAGGTCAAATCTACAGGGAGCCAATTAAAGAAACTTTTAAATTAAGAAAACTAATTAACTAACAATTAAGGAAAGTTTTGAGTATTTAGAAATAAAAGAAAGCAACCAATTTAGAAAGATGAAAAACTACCAATTAATTAAAGTGATTAGAGCATAGGAATCCAATAAGCATCCGCCAATTATTTATCAAGTAACAATAACTTGTTCCAATTTCTACTTCAAATCAAAGAAAAATTAATGTTTTTAATTTGGAAAATCTAACTTTAAAAGCTCTTTTTTCAATTATAAAATTCAAAATCCTAGACTTCCTTCACCTCATAAAAGAATAAAAATAATATAAGCACTACCCATCAAAAGTAAGCATAAACCATCAAAAGATCTAAGTCCTAGGCATGGCCTATCAAACCTAAGCATGGATAGTCAAAAATAAATTTTTATTTTTAGAAATCAAGAATGGAAATATGCCTAGGGCATGAAGACAAGTCTATTAATTATTTAGAACATAACATATGGAACTAAATTAGAATAACTAAATAAATAAAAAACAATCACTTATCTTCATCAATCGCTCTAATCAAAATTAGCCCGCCATTGCAAAGAAGACTTCTTGATTTGTCATTAAAAATTGCATCTTTACAACTTCTCCTTCAAGTACTTGCTTAGACAACGCCCAAAGCCACCCAAAATAGAAAATATGGAGAACTAGAACTAGAACTAGAAGAGGGAAAAGAATAAGAAAGAGAATGGAGAGAGAGAATGGCTTGGCCACTTTTTGAAGGAGAATAGGGTCTTTTTTTGTTATAGCCCTCTTGATGCTCCTTTTATACTTTTTGGCCTCTTGATTTGCAAGGAATTATTTCCTTCTATGACTTGATTCTTGGTTTAGCTTCCAAGCAAAGCTTCTCACTTAGGCAACAATTTGAATTGGAGAGGATTTGTTACTAAGTGTGATCTCTTGGGCTTCAAGTCTTGGAAAATTGAACTCCTCAAAGATCTCTAATGTTGCCAATTTTGAAAACGTTTTTCAATTCCCGCGTATAATTATAACAGGTAACTTCCCGAGGTCATATATCCCTCAATATTGCTTCGATTTATGAAATCTTGGGCTCTACGGATATCTACTCGAAAGGAACTTTCTAATGATAGGTAGATTGCATCAATCAAACACTCAGGTTGAAATTTATGACCATTTCAATTTGCTGCCCCTGAAAAATCCGAGAATAATGGTGCAATTAAAGGAACTTCTATGTTTGGCGTGCAATGGGATGTGTGGTTGGACTTCCAAGGCATACTTGGACTCTTTCTTTGCTTTTTTATTTTATTCTTTTTCCATTTTTGGCCCACGTCCTCACTTGCAACTTTGACTAGCCAACTCCCCTTGCAAAGCTTCTAATTTGCTCTCTCTTTCTTGATTTTGGTTTTCAAATTTAGCAAGTCAACACCATCTTTCCAAATCTGAGTTTCTTCTTTCCTTTTTGAGAATTTTCAAGCTTTCCAACTCCACGAAGATGCCAACATACGTGGGCCCACCATGAAGGGTGTCCCGCCTTTGATCTCTCTCAAATTTCACCAATGCAAGTCCTACTCTTGATTTCTCCTACATAAATAAATTAAAAAATGTCAATAATAATCAAGTGTGAGGAATCTAAATGAACTATGCATGGGACCCTACATGCCTACTTAATACACCTAAAATACCCAACTCTCCAAAAATAACACATGGTGTCAAAATTAGCTGGTATGCATTAGTGAAGCCAAAAGAACTAATTTTTGGGTGATGAATGAGATGAAAATCCCTAATTTCGAAAAAGTCATTGTCGCGACCCCGGACCGAGGCCCGGGCCCGCGAACGATGTTTATGGTGTTGATACAATCTCTTAATTTTTCACAAGTTTCCGCGGTGAGGATTTCTCACACACTGACAAAATATTTACATTGGTGTGGAAGCGTGTAGCAATCATAATCTATTCCACAATACAAGACTGATAAATACAAATATAGTACATGATGTCAAAGTGAGCAATGATCTCATTAGCATTCCCAAAATGTAAGATTATAAGTTTAAACAAAAGATCGGTTAATTAACATTCCCCAAAAATAATGGCCAACAAAAGCTAGTACAACCAAAAGTATAATTCAAGAGTAAACCAATAATTCCCCTAAAATGTGTTCGTAACTTGAAGCTCAAACCAATGTCTACATGACATTGTCAGCCTGCCACTCTACTAAGCGTTGCGGTTCACCGACCGCCTCCTCCTGCTCCTCCTCAAAGGCAATAACGGGGACTGGACCTGAGTAACACAAAAATGGGTCAGACACGACGGTCTGGCAGGCGGGTGAATAGATAATATAATAGGAGAAATCGAAAGATAACATTTAAAAGATATTGAAATCAGTCCAAACATGTATTTCCAGAAAACAAGATATATCATTTACCAAAATGCATATATATAAGATAAAACATGCAGGATATCAAAGAACAGGGAACTAGCAAGATGGCAACCACATTAAAGCTAAATCATTTCCATCACTAAAGTGATGAGAGCACATTCGGTGCATTGGGCTCGAACACGTAAGGTGACGAGAACCAATAATATATACATATACATATAGCTAGACAAGACCATGGCCGCGGAACTGGGTAATGGGACAGGACAAGATCCAAGTTGTAACTAGCGGGAGCACGAGTGGGAGGCCTAAGTCAGTTGATCAGACTAACAAGGATGTCCAAGCTTAGTGGTGCCGACTCATAGGTTACATGAGAAATCAAAACATTTACCAAAACTATATCGGTATAAAACACTCAAGCAGGCAGGGCATGTTGCTCGCAGGCACACGTTTCATATCATTGTCTTTTCATGTATAAACAGAGCTGACAGGACATGTCAGGTGCATAAATCATAGTCTGCGATGAAACCAGTGACATCGGGAGAAGTCGTGTTAAGATAAGTATAATCTGAGTAAAATAGTGCAATGATTCCTTATACAATTACGGACAATGTATTGGGACTTCCGTATTCACACAATATGTATAAGGACCTTGTATGTCTATTATTGCTTTTGACATGGTACTCGAATGATGATAGACATCCCAAGTTTCCTTGTACAGTTTAATAAATCCACAATTCTTAATACATATCCGAAGTAATATTTCTTTACGAGAAGATCTCCTTATGTCATCCCCTAGGTCTTTCCAAGGTGGTAGTGCATCAAAACAACCCATCCAAGCCTTAAAATATCATATTTGAAAACAATGGAAAAGACCCATAAATTCTGCACAGTTCGCTCAAGCGGATAGGAAGTTCGCTTGAGCGGACTGGTTCCAGTCAGGAGGGCTCAAGCGAAGAATGGGGAGGCTCGAGCGAACATAGTTCTATGAGGGGTTCGCTCAAGCGAGTATGAGTTCACTCGAGCGAACTACTCTGAATCAGGAGAGGTTGAGCGAAGAAGGAGGGAGGCTCAAGCGACCAAGGTTCTGTGAGGGGTTCGCTCGAGCGATGATGAAGTCGCTCGAGCGAACTGCTCCGGAACAGGAATGCTCGAGCAAAGAAAGAGGTTGGCTCAAACGATAGAGGTTCTGTGAAGGGTTCGCTCGAGCGAATCGAGGGTCACTCGAGCGAACTGCTTCACAAAATCTCCGTTTCAGTAGTCCGAACCTCATCTTCTTTTCTCTTTAAAACTGCATTCAAGCCAACACTTACCCAATATTTATGGTTCTCTACCTACCAACTTCCATCTCATTCAAGTCCTCTAACAACCATTCATTTGAAACCAAAATCACATCCATCTCCTTACAAATCTCATTCAATGCAAAATCTCCTAAATTAATGGCAAATCACATATGATCCAACAACCAACTTTTACAAACGTAATGCATATACATTCTTCAAAAGTTCCAATAATGGGAAATAACTTAACAAGATGCACAAATCAAAATCATTTTCAACCATGGTACATAAGAGAAGATGAATAGTGAAAAATCCATAAAATCTTATTAAAACATGAAATCGTTCAAGAAAGCTATTCATCCACTTGCCTTGGTCTCCAATTAAGCTAATCAAGCTCTAAGCACACTCTCAAGCCCAAAATCCACAATCTACACAAAAATCCCCAAAATGACACTAATCACAAACCCTAGCATGTCAAAACAAGAAATAGAAAGAGATAGCTTCCTATAATCAAGATGAAGCATCTCAAGGACTAGAAGAACAGAAACCCAAGAGATGATAAGAAGCGCTTACAAGGAAGATCGCCAAACACACAAGGCTTGCTCAAAGAGGATCTTTGAATGGTGGGTTCTCTCTAAAAATGGTACCAAGAAGGAGCTCTCATGGAGGGGAAGAAGATGGAAACCTTCATTTATCCTTTAGCAATAACTTGAGAGAGATTGAGAGATGGAGAAGCAAGAAAAGGGCAAGAAGAAACCCTACGCTGGACTCACTTCTATCTCAAAGGAAAGTTGCAAGAAACGGGGGAAGAGAATAAGACTCTTCCTTATATAGAAAACATGAATGGGTCCCACAACTTAACTAACTACTTGGGCTTAAAACATCATCTCATGGGCTTCGGATGTATTTGACGAAGAAGGAAGAATTGTTCGTCGAAATTTCTAGTTTCCAAAAAATATATATTTCACGGGTTTTGGAGACATCGAAAATAGTGCCCAGATTTTGTGCAAAAAGACTGATTTACCCCTATCATTAGCAAAGTAGGGTCTAGAGGTCTCGAATGGTAACGGGGCAAATACGAAAGTTGTCGGGAATCATAAAATACATTAAACGAAGCAAATTATAGATTTCCAAAATTATTAAATAAATCTCAAAGCTAATCAAAACACAATTAAGGAACCCCCAAAGGGCCCCACTAAATCAAAAGAGTTTCCAAAATATTCCAAAGCTATAAAAAGCTATTCTAATCCACACTTAACCCAATTCTACTAATCTCACTTATAACTAAAGCATGTCTTAATTAACACTAATCGGGAACTCTCGGAGCGGGGTCTTACATCCTCCACCTCTTAGGGCATTTGGTCCTCAAAATGAAATATAATAACTAACCTCGGGTAGTAGATGCCGATACTTCCTTTGAACTTGATCCCATAATTCCCACGTTGCCTCTTCAGGTCTATGATTCTCTCAAAGCACTTTCACCCAGTGAATAGTCCTTGTTCTCAACTATTGTTCTTTCGTATCAATGATCTAAATCGGCTTTTCAACATAGGTGGCATCTTCTCTGATCTCCAACGGTTCATGCCGAAGTACATGTGACGGATCGAGGACGTACTTCTTCAACATAGACACATGGAATACATTGTGTACACCAGAAAGCTCAGGTGGTAAGGCTAATATATAAGTCACGTCACCAATCTTGCTCACAATATCATATGGTCCAATGTATCTTCGTGATAGCTTGCCTTTCTGCCCAAATCTCAAAGTTCCTTTAGTAGGTGACACTTTTAGGAAAACCTTATCTCCTTCCTTGAACTATAAATCTCTTCGGTGAGAGCCCGCATAACTTTTCTGTCTACTCCGGGCTATCTTCAGATGTTCCTGGATCAACTTGACCTTGTCACTAGTCTCACTCACTATAGTCGGTCCTTGAAAACTGCGAACACCTACTTCTTCCCAACAAACTGGAGTTCTACACCTTCTGCCATACAATGCCTCAAAAGGCGCCATCCCAATGCTCGAATGATAACTGTTGTTGTAGGCGAACTCGCAAGACGGTAGGGTCTCATCCCATTGAGTCTTGACATCTAACACGTAAGCTCGAAGCATATCCTCAAGAGTCTGAATTGTCCTTTCTGAATGACCATCTGTTTGTGGGTGATACGCTGTGCTGAATTGTAGCTTCGTACCCATAGACTCATGAAGTGTCTTCCAAAATCTTAAGACGAATCTGCTATCTCTGTCTGAAGTAATGGAAACTGGCTGCCCATGACGGCTGACAATCTCGTTAACAAATAACTCCGCGAGAGGTAACATGTGCATCTTCTCTCCGGTCTTCAGAGGGATAAAGTGCGCTGATTTGGTAAGGTGGTCCACAATGACCCATATGGCGTTATTCCCTTTTCTGGTCCTTGGTAATCCCGAGATAAAATCCATGGTGATATGTTCCCACTTGCATTCTAGGATCTCTAATGGTTGCGACAACCCTGGAGATCTCTGAGCTCTGCCTTTACCAACTGACAAGTCATACAACGAGAAACGAAAGCTGCTATTTCCTTCTTCATGTTGTTCCACCAGAATCTGCCCTTCAAGTTCCGGTACATCTTCGTGCTACCCGGATGCATAGAATACTTCGTACTGTGCGTCTCTATCATGATGTCATTCTTTAAATCTTCGATGTTTGGCACGCAAAGACGATAATGATAGTACAAAATTCCATCTACAATACGAAAATCAGGACATTCCGCTATATGCTCTAAAATCTTGGCCAACTCTGGATCATGTAATTGGTCATCCTTGATCTTCCGAATGAATGAGGGCTCAGACACTGACATGTTAGCTAACATTACTCCCTTGCTTAAGGGTTGAAACTCCACACCCAACTCTTCAAATTGCTGAAAGATGCACGTAACTCTTAGGCTTGCCACACTTGCTGACTTCCTACTTAAGGCATCAGCTACTACATTTGCCTTCCCCGGGTGGTACTTGATTGGAAAATCATAGTCCTTAATATATTCCATCCATCTTCTTTGCCTCATGTTTAACTCTTTCTGAGAGAACAAGTATTGTAAGCTGCAGTGGTCGGAGTGGACTTCAAACTTCTCTCCGTAGAGGTAATGTCTCCACATCTTTAATGCAAAAACGACCACTACTAACTCAAGATCATACGTTGCATAGTTCTTCTCGTGGTCCTTCAACTGCCGGGATCCGTAGGCAACGACTTTTCCATCTTGCATCAACACGCAACTGAGTCCTATATTCGAAGCATCGGTAAAAATGGTGTAACCGTCGCTTCCAGATGGTAAGGTGAGGACTGGTGCTGAAGTCAATCTCTTTTTCAGCTCTTGGAAACTGGCCTCACACTGATCTGTCCACACATATGGTGCATTCTTCTTGGTCAACTTCGTCAAAGACGCTGCAATCGACGAAAACCCTTGCACAAATCTCTGGTAATAACCTGCCAATCCAAGAAAACTTCTGATTTCTGACGCATTCTTCGGTCTTTCCCACTTCACAACTGCATCTATCTTAGCCGGATCCACTGATAATCCTTCTTTGGAGATAATATGTCCCAAAAATGCGACTTCTTCAAGCCAAAATTCACACTTACTGAGCTTCGCATACAATTAATTGTCTCTTAGAAGTTGCAGTGCTATCCTCAAATGCTC
Source organism: Persea americana (assembly GCA_029852735.1). Classification (NCBI taxonomy): domain Eukaryota; kingdom Viridiplantae; phylum Streptophyta; class Magnoliopsida; order Laurales; family Lauraceae; genus Persea; species Persea americana. The sequence goes on along the minus strand of CM056818.1, from coordinate 25,927,277 downwards.
TTCATGCTCTTCTCTAGACTTAGAGTACACCAAAATGTCATCAATAAATACTACTGTAAACTGGTCTAAGTACTCCTCGAATATTTTGTTTATCAAGGCCATGAATACTGCCGGTGCATTTGTCAGTCCAAATGGCATCACTAGGAACTCATAGTGTCCATATCTTGTCCGGAACATTGTCTTCGATACATCTGAATCTCTAACTCTCAGTTGATGGTAACCGGACCTTAGATCTATCTTCGAAAAGTAGGCGGCACCTTGCAATTGGTCAAACAATTCATCTATCATTGGCAATGGATACTTGTTCTTGATGGTAGCTTGGTTCAATCTCCGGTAGTCAATACACATTCTCATAAAACCATCATTCTTCTTGACGAATAAAACTGGAGCTCCCCACGGTGAAACGCTAGGTCTAACAAAACCTTTGTCCAACAATTCTTGCAATTGTATCTTTAATTCTCCTAATTCTGTTGGAGCCATTCTGTATGGTGCAATAGAAATCGGAGCCGTCCCCAGTAACAACTTAATAGTGAAGTCAATCTCCCTAACAGGTGGTAAACCTGGAATCACTTCTGAAAAAATGTCTGGAAACTCACAAACAGTTGGGATCTCCTCCACCCCTTGGGACCATTAATCCCCCGTGATAAACGCTAAATAGCCTTCACAACCACTTCTCACTAATCTATCAACCTTCAATGCTGAAATAAACCTTGGATAAGAATTCCTTCTCTCTCCTTGAAATAATACTCCTGCTGGTGTCTCCTCTAACTTGAACATGAGAGTCTTATGAAAACAGTCCATAGTAGCATGGTACCCTGCTAACCAATCCATCCCTAGGATGATGTCAAAATCATACATCTCCAACAAAATAAGATTCGCTGGTAACACCACATCTCCTATCTTAATAGCACATCAAGGATAATATTTTCTACACACAACTTGTTTGCCTACTAGGGTGGACACCGTCAAAATAATCTCAAGTTCACTAGCAGGCCTATCAATCAACTTAGAAAATTTTGGAGACATGAAAGAGTGTGTAGAGCCAGGGTCAAACAATATTTTAGCTTCAAATCCACAAACAAGGAGTGTACCTTCCACCACGTTATCTGCCGCCTCTGCATCAGCTTGGTTGATTGCATACACTTGCCCTCGCTTCTGTTGCCTGTTAGGACCTTGCTGCTGCCTTCCTTGCTATGCATTCCTATTCTGTTGAGGACGGTTTTGCCCTTGCTGACGGGCTTGTTGCTACTGCTAAGGTCTATACTGCTGCTGAGGAGCCTGCTGCTGGAGTGGCCTTGGCTGGTTCTGTAAGCTAGTGCATTCTAAGGTGGTGCTGGACGCTGAGCTCCTTGTTGTTGTTGATTCTGTCTGTTGTCTTGTCCAACGAGCCTTGGGCAATCCTTGAGCTGGTGCGCCATAGAGCCATATCTGAAACATGCTCTCGTAATCGTACGGCATTTAGCACTCTCATGATTCTTACCACAATGAACGCAAACTAGTGTATTTTGCACATTTTGTTCTTGCCTCGGTCGCTTGTTCTATTGGTTCCTTGGTGGGTGATTCTGTTGGTAAGCTGGTGCCTTTCCTTGGATCCTAAGGATCTTGTTGTTTAAATTTTCAAACTTGTATGCCCTTCTTATAGCCTCTTCAAAGGTGACAGGTGGCAGAACACCTGTGGCATCCCTCTCAATGATCGGGTTAAGTCCCTCAAGGAACTTTGCTATTTTCTTTTCCACGGTGTTGATCAATTCGGGGGCGTATCGAAACAACCTCTCAAACTTTGTGAGGTACTCTTGAACAGTCATGCTACCTTGCACAAGTTGCTAGAACTTGATGGCCTTTTGCCTCTTGACATGAGTAAGCACGTATTTGTCACTAAACTGGGTCTTGAAATTACCCCAAGCTTCTGCATCTGGCATAGTCCTATATCCTGCCTTAACCGTCTTCCACCATATGTCAACTAGACCGGTGAACATAGATGCTACAAGATATACTCGTTGCTTACCGATGCATTGAAATATCTTATAGATGTTCTCCGTTTACTCGAGCCAATCATCTACAGCTAGAGGGTCCTTTTGTCCAGTAAATTCCTTTGGACCTCTCTTCCGGAATCTCTCATATAAATCATTAGGGTCATGCCCTCTGTTGTTGAAGACGAATTGTGCAGGTTGAGCTACCGGTGCGGGTCTCTTCTCTAAGACTTCCAACAATTGTCTTTGCATTTGTGCTATCTCCCTAGCATGCTCTTCATCCTTCCTGGCCATTTGCTCTTGCAATCTGGCTTGATTCTCGTTAGCCTAACGCTGTTGGTCTAGCATGGCATGCATCACCTGTTGAAACTGATTCTACATGGTTGGATCTGGGGTACTGTTCTCTAGTGACTCGGTATGTGCACTATTGCTCGCTGTGGGATTGTCGAGTACGGGTCTTTTACGAGGTGGCATATCACTGCAAAACAGATTGTTAGCACATAAAAATCAAATAAGATCACACATTGCTCACACAAGTCTAACTAATGAAAAGTCTAACGAATCCTCGCCACGTCTTTAGGATTTATAGTTTCTTTTAATTGCCTGAAACACGTCTCGCTCTGATACCAGTCTGTCGCGACCTAGGACCGAGGCCCGGGCCTGCGAACGATGTTTATGGTGTTGATACAATCTGTTAATTTCCCACAAGTTTCCGCGGTGAGGATTTCTCACACACTCACAAAACATTTACAATGATGCGGAAGCGTGTAGCAAACAAAATTCGTAATCTATTCCACAATACAAGACTGATAAATACAGATATAGTACATGAAGTCAAAGTGAGCAATGATCTCATTAGCATTCCCAAAATGTAAGGTTATAAGTTTAAACAAAAGATCAGTTAATTAACATTCCCCAAAAATAATGGCCAACAAAAGCCAGTACAACCAAAAGTATAATTCAAGAGTAAACCAATAATTCCCCCAAAATGTGTTCGTAACTTGAAGCTCAAACCAATGTCTACATGACATTGTCAGCCTGCCACTCTACTAAGCATTGCGGTTCACCGACCGCCTCCTCCTGCTCCTCCTCAAAGGCAATAAAGGGGACTGGACCTGAGTACCACAAAAACAGGTCAGACACAACCGCCTGGCAGGTGGGTGAATAGATAATATAATAGGAGAAATCGAAAGATAACATTTAAAAGATATTGAAATCAGTCCAAACATGTATTTCCAGAAAACAAGATATATCATTTGCCAAAATGCATATATATAAGATAAAACATGCAGGATATCAAAGAACATGGAACTAGCAAGATTGCAACCACACTAAAGCTAAATCCTCTCCATCACTAAAGTGATGAGAGCACATTCGGTGCATTGGGCTAGAACATGCAAGGTGACGAGAACCAATAATATATAGATATACATATAACTAGACAAGACCACGGCCATGGAACCGGGCAACGCGATAGGACAGAATCCAAGTTGCAACTGGCAGGAGGACGAGTAGGAGGCCCAAGTCAGTTGATCAGACTGACAAGAACGTCTAAGCTTAGTGGTGCAGACTCATAGGTTACATGAGAAATCAAAATATCTACCAAAACTATATCGGTATAAAACACTTAAGCAGGCAGGGCATGTTGCTCGTAGGCACACGTTTCATATCATTGTCTTTTCATATATAAACGGAGCTGGCAGGACATGTCAGGTGCATAAATCATAGTTTGCGATGAAACCAGTGACATCGGGAGAAATCGGGTTAAGACAAGTATAATCTGAGTAAAACAATGCAATGATTCCTTATACAATTATGGACTATGTATTGGGACTTCCGTATTCACACAATATGTATAAGGACCTTGTATGTCTATTATTGCTCTTGACATGGTACTCAAATGATGATAGACATCCCAAGTTTCCTTATACAGTTTGTTAAATCCACAATTCTCAATACATATTTGAAGTAATATCTCTTTACGAGAAAATCTCCTTATGTCATCCCCTAGGTCTTTCCAAGGTGGGAGGGCATCAAAACAACCCATCCAAGCCTTAAAATATCATATCTGAAAACAATGGGAAAGACCCAGGAATTCTGCACAGCTCGCTCGAGCGGACAGGAAGTTCGCTCGAGCGGACTGGTTCCAGTCAGGAGGGCTCAAGCGAAGAGTGGGGAGGCTCGAGCGAACATAGTTCTGTGAGGGGTTCACTCGAGCGAACTACTCTGAATCAGGAGAGGTTGAGCGAAGAAGGAGGGAGGCTCAAGCGACCAAGGTTCTGTGAGGGGTTCGCTCGAGCGATGATGAAGTCGCTCGAGCGAACTGCTCCGGAACAGGAATGCTCGAGCAAAGAAAGAGGTTGGCTCAAACGATAGAGGTTCTGTGAAGGGTTCGCTCGAGCGAATCGAGGGTCACTCGAGCGAACTGCTTCAAAAACTCTCCGTTTCAGTAGTCCGAACCTCATCTTCTTTTCTCTTTAAAACTGCATTCAAGCCAACACTTACCCAATATTTATGGTTCTCTACCTACCAACTTCCATCTCATTCAAGTCCTCTAACAACCATTCATTTGAAACCAAAATCACATCCATCTCCTTACAAATCTCATTCAATGCAAAATCTCCTAAATTAATGGCAAATCACATATGATCCAACAACCAACTTTTACAAACGTAATGCATATACATTCTTCAAAAGTTCCAATAATGGGAAATAACTTAACAAGATGCACAAATCAAAATCATTTTCAACCATGGTACATAAGAGAAGATGAATAGTGAAAAATCCATAAAATCTTATTAAAACATGAAATCGTTCAAGAAAGCTATTCATCCACTTGCCTTGGTCTCCAATTAAGCTAATCAAGCTCTAAGCACACTCTCAAGCCCAAAATCCACAATCTACACAAAAATCCCCAAAATGACACTAATCACAAACCCTAGCATGTCAAAACAAGAAATAGAAAGAGATAGCTTCCTATAATCAAGATGAAGCATCTCAAGGACTAGAAGAACAGAAACCCAAGAGATGATAAGAAGCGCTTACAAGGAAGATCGCCAAACACACAAGGCTTGCTCAAAGAGGATCTTTGAATGGTGGGTTCTCTCTAAAAATGGTACCAAGAAGGAGCTCTCATGGAGGGGAAGAAGATGGAAACCTTCATTTATCCTTTAGCAATAACTTGAGAGAGATTGAGAGATGGAGAAGCAAGAAAAGGGCAAGAAGAAACCCTACGCTGGACTCACTTCTATCTCAAAGGAAAGTTGCAAGAAACGGGGGAAGAGAATAAGACTCTTCCTTATATAGAAAACATGAATGGGTCCCACAACTTAACTAACTACTTGGGCTTAAAACATCATCTCATGGGCTTCGGATGTATTTGACGAAGAAGGAAGAATTGTTCGTCGAAATTTCTAGTTTCCAAAAAATATATATTTCACGGGTTTTGGAGACATCGAAATTCGAGCCCAGATTTTGTGCAAAAAGACTGATTTACCCATATCATTAGCAAAGTAGGGTCTAGAGGCCTCGAATGGGAATGGGGCAAATACGAAAGTTGTCGGGAATCATAAACTGCATTAAACGAAGTAAACTACAGATTTCCAGAATTACTAAGTAAATCCCAAATCTAGTCAAAACACAATTAAGGAACCCCCAAAGGACCCCACTAAATCAAAAGAGTTTCCAAAATAATCCAAAGCTATAAAAAGTTATTCTAATCCATGCTTAACCCAATTCTACTAATCTCACTTATAACTAAAGCATATCTTAAATAACACTAATCGGGAACTCTCGGGGCGGGGTCTTACAGTCATGCAATGTAATGAATTTTGAAAATTTTGACTAAAATTCCAACTTTGATGCTGAGATGTATAAAATCATGAAATTAAGTGTAATTCTATGTAATTAACCTAATTAAGTCCACAAATGCATATAAAATGATGAATGAAAGCTACAATTTTGTGGACTTATCAGGTAAGTCATACAGTCCAGTGAAAACAGGCCTATGCACAAGTTTTCCATACTTGGGATTTTTCAGCATTCATTAGGTTTTTAGAAACTTGCATAAAACTGCATTGATAGCATTTAGGTCCTCATAATTCATCCATATTTCAATAAAATTGATGTTTGGAAAGTAGATTTGGATTTTTACTTTATTTATTATGTTAAGTTGGTTGTTTTGATGAGTGTGTTAAGTTTGTAGGTTCTAGTTATTTTAGGGTTTTCTAGCCTATGTTTCTTTTATTAGATTCGGGTTCTATTTTTGGAAAGACTGTATTTCAACTATTCAATTTCAGTTATTTTAGCAAAGTTGATGTAATTTGATTATTTTTCATTTAGGCCAGATTTAGGATTTTTTTAGGACAGGTTAAAGTTGGAAAGTTTCTTAAAAAGCATTGTTCCATGTGGATCGACCTGGACTCACCAAATTATTACTACATCGTGGCCCTACACTTGGGGTCCAATCAGTTTATTAGTTGCATACCTTATATTGATTGGATACGGACCGTGATGTGGCTTGGCACTAGATTGGGTTTATGTGGAGGATTGTTTGGATAATGGTTTGAGGTTTCAGCATATGATCGTGGATTGTTGTATAGCCAAGCCATCACTTTGATTTAAGTTTTTTTGTTCGAGCATTACTTGTCACTAGGTCTATTCTACTATTTTATGTATATGTATGTATATCTATTAGGGTCATATTAGAACAACTGCAGTTGTATTTGGAAGGCTGACCACCAATTTGTGTGGACACTTCTATCCGATTCGTTTGTTTGACCGGTATTCCAGAATATTCGATTGGTTTATGACCACCGACGTGACTAAAGGTTTTTCCCAAATAGTTAGGGTTGACCAACCAAAACAGTGGCATCGCTTCTGTGTTGACTATGATATTTCTCATTCGATAGATTTAGACTTATGTTGCATGTTCTTTTCTATCCTCAATATATTGTCATACTCTTATTGTCTTATCTGTCTTTACTCATTCTTGTTCTTGTGTTTCATTTGCAAATTATGTTTTAGTACTTTTTGTTTACTTTGTATTTGTGGTGCATAAATACCGATTCCTACCCTACCGAGGAGACGAAGAAGGGTAAAACGTTTTAAGCGTTTGAACCAGTCAATGAACCTGAGTAAAGTGCCGGAAATGGCATCAAAGCCATATGAGTCTGCACAGGAGAGATCAACATCGATCATAGACTTCTTAGTTGTTTATATTTCATAATACATTTTATTTAGTTGATTTGAGAATAAGTTAGCAAACTTTAACATTAATGTTTAGTTGGTCATGTGTTGGTTTTGGTTATGGATATTTGATACCAACTGGACAATGCTTCCACAGATTTAATTTATGATTTATTTTGACTCACCACGGTTTGAAATTCTGTGGGCCAATATTTGGAAGCTTGTATTGCATATTAAACACGGGAAAATTTATATTTGTTCTTATTTTTCACATTATCCCCTGATTGTATTTTGGGGGACGTAACAAGCCGTATAGTCGAAGTCTGAATAGATAAAGTCAAACTCTCTGACCTTTTTAGGTCAAATTAAGTGATCATGTCATGGCGGAGTCCGGTCGATTTTTAATATCAGAGTCTAGCTGAGTTTCAAAACAAAGGACTATAAGGTATCTGTTTGCTCATCATCTAGGGACAAGGCTTACTGTTAAGAGGATTAATGTAATCCACTACAAAAAAAAAAGTGACTTTTAGCAGCGGGAAAAAAGGCCTTAACCAATTGCTAAAAGTCACATGTTGTGGTGTTCCACCCCTAAAAATTCGTTTTTAGGTCCCTTGCCTTCTAAGATATTCCACCTATTTTAGTGGCAGAAAGAAATTTTCACTACTAAAACTCAACATATGTAACTTTTAGCGGCGGAAAAAAAAGGGTCCCTAAAGACATTTTTTTCTGCCGCTAAGTCACTTTTTTTATACTTTTCACAGGGCTGTTGTGATAATCTCCTTCTTAAGTGCATCGTTGGGCCTCACTTTCAAAATGGAAACTGATAGCATGTCCTAACTGTCACGACCCCGAACTGAGGTCCCCGATCCGGGCCCGCGACTGTGGTGTTGTGTCCAATCAACTATCTGTGATTAGCCCACATGTTTCCACGATGAGGATTCCCAAAACAAGCATGGAATTTATCTCACATGAACAATGGTTTGCAGAAGCATGCAAGTAATCTTATCTATGCATAACATGAGATATACATCCACTTACATAACTCAAATAATCATCAATACAACATTCAGGAAAAGGAAATATAACATAGCATTGTATGATTAGTTCAAGTTTCAAGACTACAAAAGTATGTTAGGTTTAAGATTACATATCCCATCAATCAAAAGAGCCAACAAAGGCTTTACAATCCCAAGACTACAAAATGCTACACCCAACCATGTACACAACTCATGACCCCGCCCGAAGCCTAGAACGTCGTAGGGCTGCCACTTACGTGCTGGGGGCAGCTCAACAGCCTCCTCCTGACGCTCCTCCTCAAAGGCAACGTCAGCGGTACCTGGTCACCAAAATAAACGGGTCAGACACGACGGTCTGGTAGGTGATCAATTTAGACAAAAATGTAAATCATTTAAATCAAGAATTAGTTTAGTATTTAAATCCATGCATGAATGCGAAACAGTGCTGAAACAGTATACGAGATGAATAAAGCAACCATGTGAAAATATATATCATGATTAGTGAGAAAAACCACCATGAGTTCATCCTTTCTCTGCCATACATGATGAGTGGAGCAAGCAGAACAGAACATGATTTATATATAAAACAGGACAGAACAGAATCCCAAGCTACACTAGGTAGGTGGGGTCCGGCCGCTGAACCAGAAGCAGGACAAGAAGGTGTATATATGAATATACGACTAATCTGCAAATTGTCCAGGGTTTAAGGACCTCCCAAACAGTGGATCAGACTGAGAGGGTGGTCCAAGCTCAATGGTATTCACCTAAAATCATGTATGTACGAAAACAGGATAATAAATATACAATCTGACCAAAATAGGGGAAATTTACTCATCAAAACAGAACAAGGCAGAACATATCAGGGATAATGTGTGCTATAGCATGATAAAAATAGAAATAGTAACCCCCTTTTATAGTTTCTTGAAACATGTCAAAATTCAAACCAATACTTGCAAAACGAGACAAGTCCTACCAAAAATCATCGCTTCAGAAATTGCGATTCGAAAACATGCTAAACAGTCCACATTAAGACCTCACATTCACCTTTGTGTATTTGAAACCCAATTGTCGATTTTAATTTATTTTTGGTGCCCCATAAGGTAATGGACAATTCAGGCTCCAAATGCACAATCTCAAATTAGAAGTTCTTAAGTGTATTCTGGTTTTTCGTCCTTCTAAAAATTCCCACAAAAGTCCTTTTTCTCTTTCAAATTCAAACTGCAAGCATCATCAAGTTCGATCGAGAGATGAGAAGTTCGCTCGAGCGGACCCATCCAGAACTTTGTTCGCTCGAGCCTCCACAGGGTTCACTAGAGCGAACACATCCAGAAGTTGGTTCGCTCAAGCTCACTTAATATCCGCTCAAGCAGACTGGCTTCAGGAGCGTTTCCCTTCTAACAAAAGTTTGCTCGCTCGAGCGAGCCAGGGCTCCACTTGAGCGAACAGCCTTCTGGCTGACTCGCTCAATGCGGAAAACCCATTCTCCTTTGCAATTTCTGCTACCCTCTTTCCTCCAATTATCCCTCTCAAGAGAACCTGCATATTCATGATCTTCCAAGCTTTTTCACACAACCATTCATCACCCTCAACCCATCCATTCTCCAAACCACATTAACCATTAATCAATTCATTCAAAAACAATTAGCTTACAACCAAAACAGAAATCAAACTTAACCAAATGCACAAAGTAAGAACCATACTAAAACTTATGCAAGATAGTATAGAAGGCATTTCACTTAATCCCATGCATGTTAATGTAATAGGAGAAAAAACTAAGCATGGAAAATCAACCCTTAAAGATCAAAATAATGTCTAAATTAAACGTGCATTAGAAGAGTCTAAAAAAGATCACTTACCTTGACAATAGGTACACCAAAATCTCCCAAGAATCCTACCCAAAGGTGAGCCACGAATTTCTACAAGAACCCTATGACAAGAACGTCAAAACCCACTAAAATGGTGAAAACAAAGACCCATTTCGAAATGGGTGTTGCATGTATGAAAAATAGCGTCCTAAGGAGCTCAAAAAACCCAAATGAAAGGAAGAAGAAGGTCCCATTACCTAGAGCTTGCTAAACAAGGAAAAGGAAGATGAAGGCTCAACTCAGCAAGAAATTCCAAGCAAATGGTGCCAATAAAGAGCTTGGGAAGAGAGGAAGAGGAGGGTGGTTTCAGATTTTAAGTTGAAGATCTCTAGGTAGGGCGTGCAAAGAGAGAAAGGGGAGAAGGTGAAGGAGCTCATCTCAGCTGGGTTGAAGGAGCTGCAGAAATGGGCTGGAACGTGAGTGAGGCGAGGGAGAAGAGGGACTTAAGTCAAATGGACTTGTGGGCCCCACTATGTTCATACTTGTGACCGTTGAAACCTTAATTTACGGGCCCCGGATGGAAACGACGAAGAAGACAAAAATAATCTTCGAAAAATCTAGTTTCCAAAAAGTATAACTTTGGCATAGTTTTGAGATTTCTAAATTTAGGTCCAGATTTGGTGTGAAATGACTGTTTTACCCTTTTGGGCCAAAACTTGGGTTTCTGGGCCTCAAATACAGACAGGCTGAACACAAAAGTTGAATAATAAAATAAAACCATTCAAAATAAATCAAAATCATAATAAAAATCGAGAAATTAGAATTTCTTCTCAAGCTTACGCATAAACTCAAGGCACCCTTAAGTGTGACTGAATAGTATAAAACGCTCTCAAAATTCCCCAAAGCTGATTCCAGACTAAATTGAACCAGTTTCTAACCCACGATCACTAAACCCACAAAATAAGTAAACACGCACTTAACTGACACTAATCGTGCTAATCTTGGGTCAGGGTTTGACACTAACACTATCATTCATTCTATTCAATAGATACGAAACTTGATTTTACACATGCTATTCCAAAAGTAAGGTAAACTTAGTTAAGTGGTGCACCAGGAGTTTTTCGTTACTTAGGATTACTTTGTAAATAGGAGGTTGTATGACCCAGAAGGGATTCATTCACATCTAACATTACTTGCTTTCGTAGAACTTGCATACAAATTTGATAATTAGAAGATAATGAACTAGAAGGATATTTGGGTTCTCTTGGGGCATCCCAAGCTGTAGATCAGCTAGTTGGGAGTTGGGATACCGGTGTGTGGGTAGGGGTGGGTGTGATGGAGTCTCCTATGTTGTAGGAAACAAAAAGGCCATAGACAGAGGACCCAAATTTGGAACATAACAGTTGTGCTCAAACTTTTATATATTAGGTGATAGGAGTGGGTATCAGATGAGTTTTAAGACACGGTTTAACCACCAACCATCACTTTTACAGGACTCTGTCATTTCTTATCTTCATGTTTCAGATATAAAAACATCATGATAAGGAGAGGGTAATAGAGATACCTGAGTGACCTTTGATGACTGCAATATGCAAGGGAGTCTGGCCATCCGGCCCTTCAACGCTATAATGTTTTCCTGCAATTAGTCTCCGCACAACATGAATCAATCCAGCTTTGGCAGGCAAATACAGAGGGCTCTCCCCCACACCATTCACTACATCCCCCAGCTCTTCATACAAGTCCAACAGATACATCGCTACTCCTCCATTCCTATTTTTCAGCACCTCATGGAAGACAGTATTGCCCTCCAAGTTCCTGATTTTCAGCTCTTCCACAGCCGGGTTCAATGGAGTCCCTTCCTCCAAGCCTCTGGCAACCGGTGCCGCACCCACAAGAAGCTGCATGAGGATTAGATGTCCGGCTTTGGCTGCAATGTGAAAAGAGTTGTCCCCTTTGGAGTTGCACTGAGAGAGAAGACAAGGGCACAACTTTAGTATCTGTGTGGGTAAAACACCGTAATGACGAGATAAGGGAGGATCACGGTAGGAGTACTAGCTATCCACCTCGGCCTCGATACTCACAGCCCAGCAGTTTGGCGGCTCGGTAAGAAGCGCCGACTCAAGAGACCTCCACCGCGCAGCTTGGCAGCTCGGTTAGGAGTGCCAGCACAACAGGGTCAGCTCAGCATCTCGGTTAGGAGTGTCAGCACAACGAGTCAGCTTGGCAGCTCGGCGTGAGTGCCAGCTCAGCACAGTGCCCGGCGCGGCCAGGCCATTCTTAGTCGCGGTAGAAACGCTGAAGGCAGAGTGGGCCGTCACCTTCCTCTGAGAAGTACGGGCGCGCCCTGACAGATAGGAGCACTCATTTATGGCGATAGGATCATTCATTTTTTACGATAGGATTGCTCATTTACGGCGATAAGAAGTTGGCTTTATCATCCCTTAACATTAACTGACCAAAAGCATGGAAGGTTCTGATGGGATGTTCCCTTTTTACCTACCGCTGAATGTCAAGGTGAGGATCGATGGGACCTCACCCTACCTACTCCCACTCACAGAGAGAATGAACGAGGAATGTCTACATATATACACGTGGGATCAGCCCCATGAAGGTACGCAACACACAATACACAATATACTGTCCCTCATTCTCCTCTCCCTCCTCCTGCTTAGTTTCCTCATAACTAACTCAGGCATCGGAGCGCCTTCGGCTCACAGCAGCCAGGGGCTCTAACCCAAGACATTTTCCTTCCCTTTTCAGGTTCTTGGCGTTCGATATTCCCTGATCTACAAAGTTCATCTCAATCTAAGTGGGTGCCGTGTTTTCACAGCCTACAGTTTGGCGCCGTCTGTGGGAATCACTGAACAAAAAGATTTCAAACACCATGCCTCTAAAAACCAGAAATGGTTAAGGACCCTCCAAGGGCAAGGGACCATCCATGCAACCTGTGATGGTACAAGTTCCACCCCCTCGACAGAGAAGGTCGAGAGTAAGGTCCCTTATAGTCCAATCGGTATCGCAGTCCAGGGGGCTGACAATGCCTTCCCTTCACAATGTTCCGCCTCCAGAGCAGTCCAGTCATAGCAATGAGCACGCCAGGCGAGGTGACAAATCAATCACCAAGCTGCGTGAAAAATCAGCACGGGCTGGATCTCAATCCCACCATCAAGTCAACCTTGACAAAGACGAAGACCCTCACCTGGATGAGGTCAAAGCTCAGAACCGCCTCATTCAGGAGCAGGACAAGCTTATCCTGCGACTCAAACAGCAGCTCTAGGAGAAGAGAAGGGCTCAGAGTCCACCTCCCAGTCGTAGCCATGCCTTCGGTCCTCCACCCAGGCACAGCCAGGCTCCTCCGGCCCACGAGCGAGACCTGAGGCACGTCCTCGATAATAAGAGGCATGATCGGGTCCATAGAGAAGAAGACTCCAGCAGCAGCCACGAGCATGAAGGGCCGAAGAAGCAGCGGAGGATACCAGAAGACGAGGAGGAGCTCAAGCAATGGATCGACCGGCAGGTCAAGCAGACGAACTAGAATATGGAGACTGCTGGTATCGCCCGAGACCAGTGCAGCGCCTTTAAAGCTGAGGACACAGGCGCATCTCCTTTCTCCAAGGAAATCAGAAAATACTCACTCCCCGAGAAGTTCAACGTCCCGAGGTTCACTCTGTATGATGGAACCTTGGACCATGCAGCTCACCTCCGACATTACATCCAGAGGACATCGGTTTGGGGGGATGACGACTTCCTAAATTGTCGAGTCTTTTCCTCAAGTTTGGGAGATCTCCCCCTGTGATGGTTCTGTTCACTCCCTGGAGGCTCCATCTCCAATTGGCGGCAGCTCCGGACGTCCTTCCTAGAGAAGTTCCAGGCTCATCGCGTCATCCCAAAGACCGATGCTGATCTAATGGCCTTCCGAATGTGAGAAGACGAGAACGTCATCAAGTTCGCCCGTTGCTTCTAGACTGTTAATAGCCAGATTGAGTGCGCTTCTGAGGAGATAGCGGTGAAATCCTTTCAGCTGGCCCTACACTCGGGCATCCAGCTTCGGGCGCAGTTGGTCATGTACCCCGTGGCCACCATGAAAGAACTGATGACCCGGGCAAACCGGTTCATCCAGGCAGAAAAAGATAAGGTCCGAGGATAGGAGAACTTTGGCCTCACCCAGAAGGACCGACCATCCAAAGGAGACAACAAGTCCTCCAGGAGGGAGGACCGTCGCAGAGACCCATCCCCGGATCGGCATAGGGCCCGGTCTTCAGATCGTCAACGGGACCCCTCCACCTCGGCCGCAGCCTCGGGGAACAGCAGGAGGACCAGGCACGATGCTACCAACTTCAAGGCGGTAAACACGATCTTCAAGGAGCCCATCTATAAGCACCTCAACAAAATAAAGGCGCAGCCCTTCTTCAAGTGGCCGCAGCCGATGAAGAGTGACCCCTCCTCCCAGGACCAGGGCAAGTTCTATGCTTATCACAAGTAGAGAGGGCACAAAACTGATGAGTGCAAAAGCTTCAAGTCCCACCTGGAGAACCTTATGAGGGAGGGGCACCTGAGGGACTACATCAAGGAGGAAGGCTGGGAAAGCAGCCGACCTCTGCGCCAAGATGATGGCGACCAGGATAGTGAATTGGAGGGCATCATCAATGTCATCCACCTCACTCCTCCGCCTAAGGGGAGCTCCTAGGCCCGTGTCGAGGCCAGAAGAGCCTCCCACCAAAAGCAAGTGTTGACTGCGGTGCCAGAACCAGCTGCAAAGAAAGCCAAGACGGAGGGGCCCAGAATATGGTTCTCCGACAGGGATCTAAAGGACGTCAAACTCCCACATAACTACCCTCTAGTACTCACCTTGAAGCTACAGAACTTCTTGGTTCAGAGAGTCCTTGTCGACCCAGGCAGCTCGTTTGAGATCCTGTACTATGATTGCTTTTAGAAGTTGAAACTCAAGGACGAGGACCACTAGACTGCCCGAACCTCTCTTGTCGGCTTCAACTCCAAGCCGATGTACCCAAAGGGAAAGATCTCCCTCAGAGTCCAAGTAGGAGGCACCTCCAGGCAGGTTGACTTCCTAGTCGTCGACGTTCCCTCCCCATATAATGTCATAATGGGAAGGACATGGCTGCATGGCATGGAGGCTGTGCCCTCCACCCGTCATCAAAAGCTCAAGTTCCCCCTAGAGAACTAGTCTGGCTGGACCGACGTGATCACTATAAGAGGCGACTAGCGCATGGCTAAACAATGCTTGATGGCCGTGCTGCCTGGAGAAGCCAAATCATCCCAAGTCCATGTAGCCGAGCTGGACAGAGAAGCCGAACTTGGGGATGTTGGCAGGACCCTGGCGTAGAAGAGCATTGAGGACCTCACCGAGGTCAGGATCGACCCTGCCGACCCGGACAGATTTTTCCTGATTGGAAGCCTGTTCCCCGAGCCTGAGAAGACAAAGCTACGGGACCTCCTCCTCAAGAATAAAAAGGTCTTTGCGTGGACACCCTATGAGATGCCCGGCATCGACCCAGCAGTCATGTGCCACAAGCTGAATGTGGACCCTAACCATAAGCCCGTAATCCAAAAAGCACGCCGAACCGGGGTCCCACAAACTGAGGTCGTGAATGAAGAGGTTCAGAAGCCGCTTGAGGCGCAAGCAATAAAAGAGGTCCACTATCCGCAGTGGCTAGCCAACACAGTAGTGGTCAAAAAGAAGACAGGGAAGTGGAGGGTCTGCGTGGACTTCACTAACCTCAATACAGCCTGTCCCAAGAACGGCTTCCCTCTTCCGAAGATCGACCAGCTCATCGACACCACTGCCGGACACGACTGTATAAGTTTCCTCGACGCTTACTGAGGATACCACCAGATACCTCTGTTCGTACCTGACCAAGAGAAGATAGCCTTCATCACACCCTGGGGCACCTATTGTTATAGGGTGATGCCCTTCGGGCTGAAGAATGCAGGGGCGACATACCAGCGGCTAGTGACCAAGATGTTCCAGGCGCAACTCGAAAAGACAGTGGAGGTCTACATCGACGATATGGTCATCAAATCCAAAGAATCGCAGGACCACTTGGCCGACCTCCGCCAGATTCTCGGCATCCTCTGCCAGTTCCAGTTAAAGCTAAATGCATCTAAATGCGCCTTTGGTGTCGGTTCCGAGAAGTTCTTGGGGAGCCTGGTCACAAGAACAGGGACTGAAGCAAACCCTGACCAGATCACGGCAATCCAGGAGCTCCAAAGCCTGACCTCGGCTAAACAAGTTCAGAGGCTGACCGGCATGGCTGCCGCACTCAATCGCTTCATCGGCCGAGCTTCCGACAAATGCAGGCCTTTCTTCCAGCTCTTATACAAAGGCTCCAAGTTCCAATGGACGCCGGACTGCGATCAAGCCCTGCAATAGCTCAAGCGCTACCTTTCTTCACCTCCGCTACTGTCAACCCCAACTCATGGAGAAGCATTGTACTTGTGCCTGGCGGTCTCGGACCACGCAATGAGCTCAATACTCATCAGAGAAGAAGACGGCCAGCAGAGGCCTATCTATTACACCAGCAAGATCCTGCTCGACGCCGAGACCCGGTACTTACAGCTTGAAAAGCTTGCCCTGGCGCTTGTCAGCGCCTCGCGAAAGCTCCCCCATTACTTCCAAACCTTCATTATAGTGGTCGTGACAAAACACCCACTAAAGGCTCTTTTCCGGAAGGCAAACTTCTTTGGTCGAATCTCCAAATGAGCTATCGAACTAAGGCAATATGATATCAAGTATCAACCCAGAACGGCCATCAAAGCCCAAGTTCTAGCAGACTTCATTGTGGAGCTCACTTCTCAGAGTTCGACGCCGACCCTGCTCGACACCGAACTGGGGGCCAATAAGGATACAGAGGCAGTCACCAAAACGGAGGAAGAGTAGTCCTGGAAAGTCTTTGTCGACAAATCCTCAACGTCCAAGACGGCTAGCGCTGGCATAGTCCTCCAGTCTCCGGAGGGCCTTGTCATCGAGCAAGCTCTAACACTCGGCTTCAAGGCATCCAATAATAAGGCCGACTATGAAGTACTCATCGCCGGGCTGAACAGTGGCAAGATCTTGGAAGCTCGACGCATAGTGGTTTTCAGTGATTCTCATTTGGTGACGAACCAGCTCAGTGGAGACTACCAAGCTCGGGACGACAGGATGGCGGCCTACTTAGCTCACACGAAGGAACTTCTCTCCCAGTTCGAAAAGGCAGAGGTCCGGCAGGTTGGCAGAGAGTCCAATTCCCATGCCGACGCCCTTGCCCGCCTCGCCTCAACTGTCGAAGCCGGTAATAGAAGAACTGTTGAAGTGGAGACGCTACAAGAGCCCAGCATCGAACTGCAGCGACCTCGGCAACTCACGTGTGTCGACCTCGGGCCGAGCTGGATGGATCCAGTCATCGCATACCTAAAGGACAACCTGCTGCCCGAAGACAGGAAGGAAGCGCAGAAGATAAGGCTGAAAGCAGCCCGGTTTTGGCTTCCCCAGATGGCAGGCTCTACAGGAAGTCGTTCACCGGACCCTACCTCCAATGCGTCCACCCGAGCAAAGTCGATGATTTCCTATACGAAATTCATGAAGGGATCTGCGGCAGCCACATCGAAGGTCAGTCGCTTGCCTACCGAGCAATCAGCCGAGGGTATCGATGGCCATATATGTAAAAGGACGCCCAAATCTATGCTAGAAAATGTGAAAAGTGCCAGAAGTACTCAACACTCTCTCCACCAGCCAGCGCTGGACCTAAGCCCTCTATCCAGCCCGTGGCCCTTCGCTCAGTGGGGTCTTGACATCGTAGGCCCGCTCCACCGAACTCCAGGGAACAAAAGGTGGCTGATAATAGCCACGGACTACTTCACAAAATGGGTTGAAGCAGAGCCTCTGTCCTCCATCACCGAGCAAGACACGAAGAACTTTGTATGGAAGAACATCATCACGAGATCTGGAATCCCTCGAACTCTCATCTCCGACAATGGGACCCAGTTCGATTCCAACTTCTTCAAAAGCTTCTGCCAGGAGTATCTCATCCGAAATATCTACTCCACTCCGACATACCCACAAAGCAATGGCCAGGCTGAGATCTCAAACAAAGTGATCCTTGACGGACTCAAGAAGAGACTCGACCAAGCCAAAGGGAGGTGGGCAGAAGAGCTTCCAAGTGTTCTATGGGCTTACAGGACGACTCCAAGGCATTCTACCTTAGTTACACCTTTCTCCCTTGCCTACGGCATGGAAGCAGTTATTCCCCTCGATGTCAGCCTTCCGACGTTGAGGCCGGAACTCTATGACCAAGGGCTGAACGACTTGAATGTAGCCCAAGAGCTGGATTTCACCGAAGAACGAAGAGAGGCAACAACTATCTGCATGGCTGCCTATCAACAGCAGTTAGCCAGGGGATACAACCAGAAGGTCAAAGCAAGAAGATTCACGGTGGGAGAACTAGTCCTGAAGAAAACACTTCCCTGGCGACCGAAATCCTGACGAAGGCAAACTGGCAGGGGCCGTTTAAAGTGCTATCAACAGCAGGAAGAGCCGCGTACAAGCTCGAGGACATGGAAGGCAAGGAGCTGCCACGACCGTGGAATGCAATGCACCTCAAAAAGTTTTACTTCTGAAAACATGTATTTAAGGATTCAAACAACAATAAGAAAAGAACATTCTTCTAGAACGGATCTTTCTTTCAAATTGCTTCCAAGTTACGCAGCTCGGCAGTAATGCCAGCTTCATCAGGGTTCGGTGACAGCACCACCCCCAAGCTCGGCAGCAATGCTAGCTTAATCAAGGTTCGGTGACGGCACCACCTCCAAGCTCGGCAGCAATGCTAGCTTCATCAGGGTTCGGTGACGGCACCACCCCCTGAAAGTCCTGGATCGAACCCTAGAGGGGGGGTGAATAGGGTGAGCTCAAAGAACTAGACCAATTTTAAAAGTCTATAACCAATTATGCTTTGGTAAATGTCATTTAATATGAATACATGTGATGACTCTAAGAAGTACATAAGCATGTGATCTAAACATCAAGCATGTGAACCATAAGCATAGATTATGAGCATCAACCATACACATGTGATCATCATTCACAGACATAAACATCAACTATAACACAAGATTTTATAGTGGTTCGGCCAACGTGCCTACATCCACTCCCGGCTTTCCCTACCGGATTTTCCACTATCTCAATATGAGGTTTGGGTTCACCTCTACCTTACAAAACACCACTATGCTTTTCTAGGCTTAGCATTAACCTTTACAACCACTCTTTATGCTTTTAAGGCTAAGCAATAACCTTTACAACATGAGATTTTTTCTCTCAAATTTATGCCTAAGTATGCATTTGGAAGAGAATAATTAAGTACAATTTAATGCCTCTAATTAGGCTGATTTGAAAAAGAAATCTCAACTTCTATGTAAGTGCATGATGATTGAAAGTTCCTAACAATGATGCATATACATAAAACTTTCTATCTCTTAAAAATGAATGCACATAAATGATGCTAAGATGAAAAGTATGTATGTGAGATAGAAGTTAATGAGCCACACATGTTTTTCAAGATTAACAAATTAGTTTTTGAAAGTTGTTAATTAATCACTAGCTATCTTGTTTTAGAAAACATGAAACTAAACATATGGAACTCAAACAAATGTTGAAGACATAAAGCTAATCATGTTTAAAGTTCTAAGCATGTTATGAAGACAACATTTGAACAAGTTAAACAAACATTTGATCATGCTATTAAATGAAACAATGATTTTAAAACAAAGCATGAATTAATCTTGGGACAAAGGAAGCACACCCATTTGAAGAATCAAAGGTTGAAATAATGGATTAGCCCTCCTAATCTCCCATTAGCCTAGCTTGGATTGCTCCTCCTTCCTTGGTCTTCAAAGGACTCAAAAGTCACTTTAAAAAGCCAAAGGAAGCACTATATATAAAGAAAAAGAAGGCTCCAATGGCTAGTTAACGGTCATATTTATTTTTGAAAAACAACTTTTAGCGAGGGCCAGGGCCGCCGGTAAAAGTGGTATGCTGGCCGCCGGTAAAAGTCTATTTTCCCCAAAATATATTTTTCAAAGAATTTTTCTTGTGGGGACTTTGGGCCATGGAATCATACCTGATTTCATGTTTTAAATCATTCTAAAGGAGTTTTAAAAACATGAGCCTAAAATGCTTAAGATGATTTGAAACTTTTAAAACCATTGGCTTACATGATTCAAAAATTTTCTTTTCAAAAATTAATACATCCAAGATTAAGAACAAAACATGCATGATACAGAAATTCTGAAAGATTTAAAACAATGCATATTGCAATTTAAAACTTAAGATATGAATGAATGAGAGATCAAGCAACGATGAAAATGAATGTGTCTAATCAAATTGCAACAACTAAAAATCTTAACACCCCCAAGCTCGGCAGTAATGCCAGCTTCATCAGGGTTCGATGACAGCACCACCCCCGGCTCGGCAGCTCAGTCAGAGTGCCAACTGCCCCTAGCTCGGTGCCAGCACCAGCTACGGTGGTAAAGCCAGTTTCATCAGGGTTCGGTGACAGCACCAACCCCCGGCTCGGCAGTTCAGTCAGAGTGTTAGCCGTCCTAGCTCGGTGCCAGCACCAGCGACGGCGGTAAAGCCAAAAATGTCCAAGACACTGACTTCAGAGCTTAGGGACACCTCGAGTTGTTAAACCAAGGAGGATCCTTTCGTCAGTCAATACCGGCAGCCTCCGCTCTCAAGGGTTATGGGTGCCGATTGGGACCACGGTTCATGGACCGAAGCTCGGTCAACGACAGACATCCAATTTTAAGGCTTACGAGGAGTTCGGTTACCTAGACCAACTACTTAGCGACTATAGCGTAGCAAGATAAACGTCGTCCACACACCCATTTCATCAGAGAAAAGGAAAAAGAAAGCCAAAGAATGCAAAGAAAGTTGTTGTTTCATTAATAAAGATCCTGATTACAAAATAGATAAGAGGAATACAATGAAAGAAAGAAAAGATACAAAAGGGGCTCAGAGGGCTGCAGCTTCCACATTGTAGTCAATCTCTGGAGCAACCTCGGCCATGACCGCACTGGCCTCAGGAGCGGTCGAGGTGGCTTCAGAGACGACCGCGCTAGCTTCAGGAACGGTGGCCTCAGGAGCAGCGGCTTCGAGAGGGTCCTGGACGACCTCGGGCGCGGGGGAGGCTTCAAGCTCGGCATTGGCCGTTGGAGGAGCCTCCGGAGGCACCTCGGGGGCGGCGCTCACCTCTGGGCAGGCTTGCGAAGGTAGGCAGGGGGAAGGCAGAGATATGGCGATGAGTTCCGAGTCCGAGCGAGGGAACTTGGGGGGATTCCTAAGGAAAGGGCTATCCCCAGGAACCCCAGCCTTCTTCAAGGCTGCCTTCCATCCGAGCTCCCAGGCTCGGTCCCGAATCCCTGGCAATTGAGCCTTGTAATCTGCTGTCAGTTTGCCAACCTCCTCTTCCATGGTGGCGTTATGCTCAGCCAAGAACTCCTCCTTGAGCTTGGCTTCCTGCCTCGCTAGAGCAGACTCAAGCTCGGCCACTTTCCCCTTCAAGGCCACCTCTAGTTTGCCTTTCGCCATGTACCGCTGGGAGAGGAGCCTCTTGTTTGTCCCGTTGGCGATTCGCAAGTCTTCTTCCTGTCGCGCCACCACAGTCCGGAGATCATCAAGCTCAGAGGCAAGGTGGGCGTTCTGAGTCTCCTCCTCCTTTAGCTATTCCCTAAGATGCTCCACCAGGACCTGAGCCTCTTCGAAGTCGGCAACGAGCCCAGCATTCCTACCCGCCTCTTCTATCAGCATCGCCTCCTTAGCCGCCAAAGACGCCTGCAGCTCCTCCCTCTCGGCCGCCCAACCAGCCGCTCTAGCTTCGGTTACATCCAACCTCTCTATGCCTATCTGGCATTTCTGCAATAGCTGCAGAACAAAACCAAGCAACAATAAAAGAATACCGAAGTAAAGGCTTCGAAGAAATGCTGCACTTACCGCTACCAGCAAGCACATTGACGAGAGCAGGAGCGACTCGTTGTCCATCTCCGCCAACCTCGCCATATCCTGGGGAAGGGCGCAGGCTCGCCCCAACGCGGCAACCACTTGAGGATTGACCGCGCGGTATATCTCGGCCAGCTGCCTCCCCAGCACTTCCTCAATGGCTGGCCTCCAAGGAGCCAGCGGAGTGGGCGAGACCGTTCCACCGGCTGGCGGAGGTGACGAGGGGCCAGGCGGGACCTCAACCCTTGCCCTCTTCTTGGGTCGGCTCCCCTTAACGACCTCGGCGGAGCGAGCCCGACCTCCAACCCTTGTAGCATGGTCTGGGGGCGAGTCGTCGACAACGATAGTCACTAGAGGCAGAGCTTAGGCGACCTCGACGCGGTGGGGTGAGTGGCCTCAGTCGCCGCTGCACGGTCCATCTCGACAACTGGGACAATAGGAGTTCCGCCCGCAGCGGCCGTAGGCGTCGCAGCCAAAGCAACGATGACGGCCTGAGGGGGATCCAAGGCCTCCCCCCTGATGTCCCCGAAGGCCGCGACAGACAGGTCCTCTGCTGCGTAGCGTTGGCCGCGCTGGCGTAGCATCTCTTCCTCTTCCTCTTCCTCTTCTTCTGAGCTAGAAGATGCCTAGCTCTCAGACGTGCTGGAAGCTACTAGTCTCTTCCTCCGCGAAGGCCCGACCTCGGCTCCCGAGGTCTCGACGGGCTCTGGGTCTGGGAGAGGAGCTGAAGCTTGGTTTCCGGACTGCACCAGACGCCCAGTGGGTATTGCGACTGTCACTGCCTCTGAGCTGGGCACCACAATCGTCGCTGGCTCTGAGCTGGCACCCTCTCCGCGCAGCACGGAGTCTATCACGGACACCCTTCTCAAGGTGTTGAAGGATCTGTAGTAGGGCGTGTACCTGGACCGTGGTGCTAGGCTCTGCTTCGCCGAACTCCCATCCTCCTCTGACGAATACTTTGTCTTCGCCCGCGTATTTGTTGGAGTCCTCCAGGCGTTTACAAAGCCAACCCGACGAACCCTTAGCCGGAGGTAATGGGTGTTCCCTTTTGCGGATTTGTAGAGGTCGTACGTGTCCTCAATGTACGGGACACCGAGGTCGATCCCCAAGATCTCGTTCAGCTGCACTACTCCCATGATAATTTTGTATCCATTAGGTAGTAGTTGGCAGGGGCACAACCTCCACTCCCGAAGGCAGTCCCTAACAAGCAGATGAAGGGGGAAGTGGACCCCTCCCTCCACAAGGGAGACCAGCCAAAACAGCATCCAGCCATCGCTATAGGCGAGGCCATCATCAGGGCCGTCTGGTCTGACCTCCACATTGGCAAGGATCTTGTACATGTCCCTAAAGAAGGCCATGGAAGCTGAGTCTCCTAACAGGTGTATGTAAATCCCCATTCTCTACCCAAACGAAAATCTACCTAGAAGAAAGGAAAAGAGAGAAGCAAGGAGAAGCCCTACGAGGGGAACTGCGCAGACGAGATTGCCAGCAACTTACAGGCGACGAGGAAGCTCTCTAGCAGTGTGCAATGGAAATTTTGAAAGAGTAAAAGAAAGTGAAGACGAAGGAGAAGCCCTGATTTATGAGGGTCGGAGACGCCGTTTCAGCTTTCGAGAAGTGCCTTTAATGAGGCGTCGCCTCGGTCAGCCCTAACGTCGCATCTCGCAACCCTAACGTCTTTTCGAAGTAATTGTGTGGCAGCCAAAGAGGCGACACATGCCACAATCGGTGCAATCTCTGAGGACTATTAAATGCCCTGGACAAGCGAAGAGACATCTTGAAAGGCACTGCACGTCAGCAACAGTCATCAGGCTCAGGAGAGACCCCCTCTGATTCGAAACTCCTCCATCTCGGTAACCCCTTCCCACACTTCGGTGACCCTCTCTCGAGCTCGGTAGCGGTGCCGACTAGACAGAGTCACTTAACTTCCGACCTCCTCGAGCTGGAGAACTCTTAGAGGTCAAAAGCTAGGGGGTAATTGTGTGGGTAAAACACCGTAATGACGAGATTAAGGGAGGATCACATTAGGAGTACTAGCTATCCACCTCGGCTTCGATAATCACAGCCCAGCAGTTCGGTGGCTCGGTAAAAAGCGCCGACTCAAGAGACCTCCACTACACAGCTCGGCAGCTCGGTTAGGAGTGCCAGCACAACGGGGTCAACTCGGCGGCTCGGTTAGGAGTGCCAGCACAACGGGGTCAGCTCGGCAGCTCGGTTAGGAGTGCCAGCACAATGGGTCAGCTCGGCAGCTCGGCGTGAGTGCCAGCTCAACATAGTGCCCAGCACGGCCAGGCCATTCCTGGTCGCGGTAGAAATGCTGAAGGCAGAGTGGGCCGTCACCTTCCTCTAAGAAGTACGGGCGCGCCCTGACAGATAGAAGCACTCATTTATGGCGATAAGATCGTTCATTTATGACGATAGGATTGCTCATTTATGGCGATAAGAAGTTGGCTTTATCATCCCTTAACATCAACTGACCAAAAGCATGGAAGGTTCTGATGGGATGTTCCCTTTTACCTACCGCCGAATGTCAGGGTGAGGATCGATGGAACCTCACCCCACCTACCCCCACTCACAGAGAGAATGAACGAGGAATGTCTACATATATACACGTGGGATCAGTCCCATGAAGGTACGCAACACACAATACACAATATACTGTCCCTCATTCTCCTCTCCCTCCTCCTGCTTAGTTTCCTCAGAACTAACTCAGGCATCGGAACGCCTTCGGCTGACGGCAGCCAGGGGCTCTAACCCAAATCATTTTCCTTTCCTTTTCAGGTTCTTGGCGTTCGGTATTCCCTGATCTACAAAGTTCATCTCAATCTAAATGGGTGTTGTATTTTCACCGCCTACAATATCTCTCTCGCCAACTCCTATTGGTTGAACCTCACGGCGATGTGCAAGGCCGTGTTCTTTTGAGGAGTCAGAGTAAGACTCAAGTCGAGTGGGTTCGACTGCTGGAGCCATTCTAATGATTTTGTCACGTACTCCTCGTCTTCTTTCCTTGCATCTCGTTTGAGCCATTCTAATGTTTTTATCACGTAGTGAACCACTTTCCATTGTAATCTGTGAAGCAGGCGGTGGAGGCAATCTAGTGTTTTTATCGTGTACTGTACCCCATTCTATGCTAGTATCTGCGGAAGGATGTGGAGCCATTCTAGAGCTGTTCTCTTATTTGCCTTTTCTCTTCTTGCAGATCTGTGCATAAGGCTATTCAGCTAGCGCATCCTCTCTCTCTCTCTCTCTCACTCTGTTTTGTGTGTGGAAGGATTTGACTATATACATAGGAATCGGGAATCCGGATCCTGTCACGGAAAAGCTTGGGGCATTCTCTAATCCTTCATCGAGAATGGAACACTTTTTTTGGTAAAGCAGTCGAGTGTCATGAGAGTAGCAGGAATTTTCTGAAGGTCCCTCACTCTCTACGCATCGCATCAAGAAATTTCTTCCACAACACAAACCCAACGATCCCTTCCACATCCTCATTAAGTATTTATATCCGTTATAGTTCTCTTTCTTTTTATACTAATATTGTCCCCCACATGACAAATTTTTGGTTCCCGCCCTGTCCGAAGCGTGAGCCAAGCTTGAGCTTAAGCTATGCCCCTAAGGGCATACTTGTTTGCACGAGGGCTAGAATGAAATAAAATGAAGGGTCAGGCCAAGAGAAAAAAAAAAGTTATAAAAGGGAGCTGAGAGTAAAAGCACAAAATGACAAAAAAGTATGGCTTAAAATCAGCCTAGTGCAGATTGGGCTTGGGTTCAGATGGGCTTGGGTTCCGATCTGTTTCCTTGAAATTCCCTAATGAAATTAAAATAGTTCCATGATGCTAAAGGTGTGTTATTGAAACAAGAGGATTTCGCTCTCGATGGATTTCCATTTCCACTGGAGAAGGTATCTTGCATTCCTACTCCTTAATTAGGAAAATGGAATCCTCGTATTGTTTCCTTTCCCGTGAAGAAAATGCATCGTATCAAACAACCCAAAAAAGGAGCTACATAAAAAAAATCTAGACAATTCTCGTCTCTACTATGGATTTTTCTTATCGCAAGCACACCTAAAAGGATCCGAATAGGAAAACTCGTCGCATATCTATTAATCGGACCAATTCACAATTTTAACTGCGGATCTGAGAATATTCCGACTGAAGGATTTAGATCGAGGAAGATTACATTCACTCTTAAAAAATACATAACTTCTCCTTTAAACAGTCTCGATACATCGTCAATCAATTCTGCTTTAGCGGCTTAATATGGTAAACTCTCCCCCGCGTCAATGATAGCAGACCCAAACTCTTCAAAGTCCAACAGGTACAGCGGCATAACTGCATATATGCGGGAGGAGATGGCTGAGTCCCCTAACTCGCCTAACTCGGACTCAACTAGGATAAAGAGTAACGACTTCTTTGATAGGGAGAAAGACAACTCCAATGTTTTCAGCTGACGACTGGAATGGGAATGTATGACTGCATTTATGTCTTATTTTGGTAGTTTACTTGTAGAGTGAAGTAAAGAGAATTGTCAAATTAAGAAAAAATAAAAGAAGATTAGGTAAAAGGAAGTGCTAAATGTACCCAAAATCCCTTTCATGGATTTTTCTCATTTAGTAGCTTGGAAGGCGGTCTTTTTGTAAAAGGAGGATGGCTTTAATTTTGTTATTGAGTGGCATGAGAAGGTATCTGTTTGACCAATTTTTCCTTAAAATAGAAAAGGTGATTTTTGAAATTTGGTACTTTTTAATTTGGCACCTCGTATTTTCTTTTTCTCTAAAAATCATCATTCACTTCACTTCACTAAACAAATGAATTGCCCAAATAGCTTCCCACAGTCTATTACATATAGCTTCCCACGAGTGGGATGTATGGAACTCACTATGGAGCCCACTTACTAATGATCCTATATTAAAATTGAATGTCATCTCTTCCATTAGCATATCATAAAGTTTTACTTTGATATGATTTGTTCCCAAATATATGATTGATAACATAATTAGCAAAATATTATGCATTAATTACATTATCAATCATTTCCAATCTTATGGTACAACTAAATCCGATCAAAAAATTTTCCCAAGGATAATCTGCAAAGTGGATGGAATTCAGTCTTAATGGTTTGGGTCATCTATACCCATGGGGAGTTTCAAATGGCCTAGATAGTTGAATCAATTGCACACTCTATTCGAATGGATTGAGCTTGTAGGCCCGGATAACAAGGCTAGAATGATTGGATGGGGCTGATTTTTCACAAAGAGGAAAGGCCCAATGTAGATATTCAAATCCCCCTAACCCCACAACTAGTGGCAGAGAAAAGATTTTTGTTTTGGGGGGAGAAGCATTAATGGGCAATCGATGATATTTCAAGTTTATTAAGTTATTATTAATTATTTAAATTCTAATATATTTTAATTTTTTTTGGATAATATGAATCATTTAGGGTACCCTAAATTTAAAAATATCTCAACATTCTTTTAGAATGACTCAGAACTTTGTGAGGATGGTTAAGATAAGAAAAATATTATGGCTCATAATGAAGTGTTCAGACCAATCAAGATAATCATTTCCTCCTTTTTTTTAATCTTTGAGTGTTGTACTTCAATCCAATTGTAGTAGGACGTAGGCATGTTGAAGGACCAAGTAATGTAAAAGCCAATGACAGGTTCACCGTCGTCGTCATCGTCAAAGCATTGCCTCAACAATATTAGGGTCAGCTACATAAATTCTATTTCTCCATTCCAATCTATCTTAAGTCGAATCATTAGATAAGTTGCATGTCCTCGAATTTATTTTTACTACCTTTGTCGACATCCTCTTTGGTCTACCCTTTCCCCTATATGGGCTATCAATCTGCATACAATGACAGGCCCACCATTAAAACAGATTCATATGGGATTTGTAGTCTTTCCTAAACAACACAAAATTCGCACTTTGTAGCCTCTAATTGATTTTAATTAAAATTCTAAATTTAAGGCTTCAACTCCAACATTAATCCACGCCATCCTCCTCTATTTTGTGGATCTAGTGGCCTTATACCTCATGTAAACGTTTGACAACTTGATATTATAGTAAAACAAACCTAAGAGCCAGGCTTGGAACGAAGTACTAACATCAAGAGTCTGATGTTGATTCACAAGGAACGTCAAAGGAACATCGGAGGAGCTAACATACATGGCCAGCATCTGCGAATCCAAACATGTTCACACAATTGTCTATTTATCGTGATTTTCTTTTCTTATTATTATATTCTATTTTGTGTTGAAAGGAGATAAAAATCACTAAACTTGTCTTTTTATACCTTAGATGTAAATCGCCTTTTACGGCTAAAATATCGCCTTTCACAGCACACAAATGAAATTCGCCTTCCACGGCGCTAAAAATTCAAATTATCTATTTCTTTCAACACATGTGCAAAGAAATTTGGGAATCTTTTTTATTTTCATTTCTATGCCAATCTTTTTATTTTCATTTCTATGCTTAAAAGTAGATTGTAGGGATCATTTTTTTTTCTTCTTCTTTGAGAAGAATAAGAAATTTGGCATATCCGCGCAACAAATAACAAATTAAAGGAACCCGACTATTCCATCCGCCCAGGTCCCGAAAGGATTGGATCCGCGGATCTTCACATCCACCGAGACCAGTAGGCTCCTGTTGTCTTGGATGCCGAACACAAGCCTCACGTTCTCTTTAGACTAGAAAATTAGCCTTCCATTGAGTACATCTTCATCTTATCCTTCTCAAAAGAATATTACAATAATGCTCTTCAAAGAAGAAAGAAAAGGTATGGAGAGAGAGAGAGAGAGAGAGAGAGAGGAGAAGAAGAGAAAGTGGGATTGTTTCAAGATACTTACAAATGGAATTGTTTGAACCCCTTTATAATAAGATTTTGAATTTTTTTTACAAAAGGAGCCCTATATTCTCAAGAAATCTCATAAAAAACTATATTTTGTATTTTTACCCAAGCATCCCTTGATCGACCATCAAGAATAGAAAAGTAAATAAGAATACAAAAGGACCACAGTAATTTTTGCTCTCCACACACTTCATTTTTTTATGACCAATATACCCTTGTGTTAAATTACCTGAAAGGACATCTCTCCCTTCACAACTTCCTTCTACACCCACGCACCCTCATTTTCACATCCACCCCCAGCCACCACCGCAAGAGGGGGAGGGAACGAGAGAGAGAGAGAGAGGGAGGGAGAGAGACATGGAGTGGGAGAAAGAGATAGGGAGAGTGAGAAAGAGGGAAAGGGCGGGAGGGAGGGCAGGCAGAGGGCTGACAGGGAGAGGGGGAGAGATAGGGTGACGGTGATAGAGAAAGAGGAGAGGGAGAGAGACCAAGATAGGGCGGTGGCGGGAGGTGGCGAGTAGGAGAGAGGGAAATGGGGGGGAGGGAGGGAGGGAGAGCGGCGGCCGGCAGGAGCAGAGAGAGGGAGGTAGAGGGAGTGTAGAGAGAAGTTGAGAGATGGTAGTTTAGGAAAAATGGGTTCTGTAGGGAGGGATTTTATTAATTTTTCAACTTAAGTAGTGGGTGTAGAGAAGCAGCGTGTGGAGAGCAAAAATTAGTGTGCATTTAGCAGCTCTCAAAGTAAATTGGCAGTTCCCATTGCTCACCCTTTTGTCTTTATGACCATTTTACTCTTTCTGTTCAGTGGAAAGTTGAAAATACATGCTTACCCTTGATTATCTATGGCTGGCATTTAGCCATTCACCCAAACTTGGGGTAAGGGCCCACCAAATGGAAATATAGTTGATTAATGACTGGATAGGAATATTAACTCATCATATTCATCATGTATCCAATTGAGCCCCACCAAAAGGGAGTATTCTTTAATAAATGAAAAATAGAAAAAAATGCTTGGCGACTCTTTAGATTGATTGTCTTGGTCATCATGCATCCAAATGGGCTCCACTAAGAGTTGTTGTACATTAGATTGATACTCTCAAGCATATATGGTACATGTAATTAGAGTTGTACATGTACTGTTTCGAATCTTGTATGAGTTCAGCCCATTTAAATACCAGATATTCTCTAATAGATCCAAATCCAATCGATCAATGGGCTTGAAAGTCAGGACTAAACTCATCCATTTTGCAAATGCAAGAAGTACCCAATGCTTTGTTGGATCATAGATTAGAACTTTAATTGACTCGGCTCGACCTTACAGTTTTGACTCGAACCGATGGGAAAAGCATTCAAAATGGTTGATCATAGTAAATGGATCATAGACTTAAAGAGGCCCTTTCTATTTTTGGTGTATCATGGCTGTAACTGTCTTTGATCTTTTAATAAATTTATCGTCATCCATAAAAAAAGGGGTGTAGATTGTTCATGCATATTCTTTCTATCTCTTTTATTCAATTGAGAAAATGAGGGTCGACACTATGAACACTCCTATTTATAAAAAGAGGGTGAGAATTATTGTATATTATATAGATTGATATTATTTTAAAAAGTAATATATATATAAAGAGAGACACTTTGATGTTTAATATTTCCATCAAATTATCAATCAACCACATGTCCTATTGGTGGGCCCTTATCCCAAGTTTTGGAGAAGTGAATTGGAATGCAAACCATTAATAATAAAAGGTAAATATGTCATTTTGACCTTTCACTAACTGGAGGGGATAAAATGGCCAAAAAAGGAAAATGAGAAGAGTGAGAACGGCGAAGTTACATTTTCCAACGTTGGCTATCAGTCAAGGGATTGTTTAGTAAAAACATTAAATATAGGGGCTTTTTTGAGTTTTTTTTCAAAACAATGGCCATTTTGTAAAATCGGCGTGTATGTTTTAACTATAGAGAGCTCCTAAATGCACGCTGGTGTTTGCTCTTCACACACTGCACTTTTTATGACCATATATATATCCCTATGTAAGATTTCCTAAAAGGACATCTCTCCCTCCCTACTTCTTTCTACACCCTCATCTCCACCAACACCCCCACCCTAGCCAAGACTGGCTACATATCATGATGCTGCCAGTTGCTTGATGAAAATGAAAAGTTGCTTGCTCCTCCATTTGATGACATCTTACGTAAGACGTCTGCAGCACGATTAAACTTGATTTTCTTAAAGATATCTAATAATCAAAACTAAATAGCAAACTCTGCCAGTGTCCTATTTTATGTGAAGCCTCCGGATGCAAAAAGCCCAAGCAGATAAGGTTCCTTAGAAAAGGGTTTTGTGCATTTTGATATCTAGGAAAATTGGGCATTCCTTAAGCATAAGTAATAATGGAGAAATCATTACAGTATGCATAACATGGACATAAGTTATTTAAGGGTTTTACGCATTTTGATATCTAGACAAATTGGGCATTGCTTAAGAAGAATTAATAATGTAGAAATCATTACAATATGCATAACATGACCATAGGTTACAACATCTTATGAGTCACATCAAATTAAGACATCCATATAGTGCAGGTCTACAGTGCGATTGATCTTCGGAACCAACAATAGACACTGTTGCTGAATCTAAACCGTTTTGGATAACATCCATGTTAGTTGTAAAGTAGGTATTTGTTTGCTATTTATAAAGGCACCCTATTAATAGGATTGCAAATGGTATCTAATTATCCAAAGACTCCAGTTAAGCAAGTATGGGACCTATTTTTGAGTCCGGAAAGAATAGGTTCCGAATTCTGGATCCGAATCCTTGCATATAAGATTTGTAGCATTCGAATCCAAAACCAAATCATTGTATATTATAACCTAAGGATCTCTAGATCAAAGATTATTACATTCACACAAAAGTACATAAAGGTTATAAGGGTCTAAATAGCCGCGGTTACATTCGTAGAGTCTACTTGGATTTAATCATTTAGCATTTAAAAGTTCCATGTGTATTTTATTTATTCATTTCAAAACCTTTTTACCCAATTATAGTAAGGAAAAATTAGCCAGAGGTCCTTAGTATGATAGAAATTGAAGGCGAAGTCCACGAGATTTTCGTCGAAGGCCTGTAGTCCCTTGTGGCTAGATTTATTTTAGGCCGAGGTTTTTAATGAGGCCAGCTCATCTTTTTCATGCCTGACTTGCCCTTCTAACCGCCTGAAGCCGTCTCATGCCTTTTGTTTCTAGTTTTTAGTGCTCGTGATTGATTTTCCCTTCTAACCGTCTCAAGTCGTGTCGCGCCTTTTGCTCCTAGTTTGTAGCTCAGTTCCATTTATTAGCTCATTTATCATTACTGCTTTTTCCTTACTTCATGTTCCTTTACAAGCAAATTTTGAAATTCAAATAGGAGGGAATGGAAATTGATAGATTTCCCGCTACATAATCCCCTTTCTTATCTAACTGGCTTGTATTGTTTCCTTCACAAAATCAAATAAAGTCATCTATTTGCTTCGTTTCTTATATTTAGTAGTAAAGTCAGATAATATCATCTGAGTTAATTCAAAAAATCAAATGATATTATGAGTTGGTGGATTTTATCTGTTTTTCCACAATATCTTTATGTTTCTGATTTTATCTGTTCCTTTCATCTTCCAGTCTTCTCAATGTCACAATCGATTATTCTTCTTTCCAAGTTTGGTATGTTCACCACCGTCATTCCTTCTGTTGAGAAGATAAGATACGATGACTTGGTTAAGCAACTTTGTATCAAGTGGAAGAACTTGTTGCTCGACACGGTGTGTTTAACCTATGCGTTGCGGGGCACCCAAAGTACATGATGGATAGCAACCCAGACTTGTTGAGCTTGTCCTTGCTGGCACCTTCAATCGGAATGGATTGAGTTAATGTTTTTGTATCAAAATTCTCAAAATTTGACGACAAGGACAAAGAGGATACCAGGGATGATTTGGGTGAAGACCCCATGGCATAATATGTTTTGATTTTTGCCAATGATTTCTCCATCGTTCAACCAGTTTTCACTCTCTTTTCCTTCTCCTCAAATTTGTTGATATGGGAAGACAAAGTTTTTCTAGAGACAATTGCTCAACTAGAGCCTTTTTAATTTAGGGGCGCACAAAATATATATAGGGAGGGCGTTTTGGGCATTTTAAGTGCTTAGATTTGAAAAAAAAAAAGACCTATATCTCTATAAAAAAATAGTGGACCTTCCGTTATAAAGTGGAATGCTGAGGGACTCATCGCCGAAATCCCCTTATAGGCATTCTCAATCTTATTTCATAACCGGAACCAATGCCCTTTTTATAAGCTGATACAGAATCAGGATACAACTCATGGGGTTGTGTGCCATCTGGAATAGCATGCATTGAATTTAGTGTAGCAATTTGAGAACCATTCACTCGCTAAAACATGTAGATTTGCATTGGAATCTCAATTTTTTTATCAGAAGGAAAAGAGGCCGTGGTATTAGTGACGGGACGTATTAAATCATCTGTTAAAGGCCCGAATTCCTAAAGTGATGCCCTTTCTCAAGTAGCCAGGGCTGTAAAAGACTATTCGTGTGAGAGGCCCGTAAAACCATAAAAAAAGATTTGCTGGAGGACAAAGATTTGGATCGTTTAGATGGATCTATAATATAGTACTGGCCTAGTGGCAAGAATAAAAAAAAAACATAACAACACTAAGTTATACAAAGTCATATTAAAATATTAATTTAATTAAAATCAAATTAATGATGGAGAACATACCAATCGTTACAGAAATTATTGTATTTAACAATCTAAGATAATAACACTAAAACTATAACATAAAATTAAATTAGTATATTTAACTACAAAATCTAATGTTATTTTAATTTTAATTTTAATATTAATAATAATGTTAAGTAAAAATTAATTGAAAATATTAATATAAAAATTTCAACAATAATTTACATTGCATCTTATATCATGTTTATTTCATGTTCTCCAGCCATGAATCATCAATCGATTGCATACCGTATCATAAATAAGGGAGTGGGCTTATATTGAGCAGGTATATATTATTCAATTCAAACTATGTGGCCACGAATCATCATCATTTTTAATTTTTTTTTAACGGACGGTGTCCCAGCCCTTTGGGCCACGGATCATCATAAATAAGAGATTATACAAAATCTTAAGGATATATTAAAACAAACGCACTTTCATTTGTATAAATTAATAAAGATGTTCGAAAGAGAAGATCGTCTCATCTATCATCTTTCCCTACATCCCATACATGTGGTAAGAAGACAACATATAAGAAGATTTGATTACACTAGCAGGACCATCTAAGTATGATGTAGAAGATAAATACCTCATATGAATAGTCTTTTTCCAGACTTAGGTGTTGTGGCTCGCCCCTCTCTACTTAGATTATTGAAGCGATGACTCTCACAATGCAAATTCACGTGGAAGAGAAGGGACTAAAAGAGTATGCAAATCTTCATGGAAGAGGAGAATCTTCTATGAAAGTCTAGATGCAGAAAGACTTTTTAAATTTTAACCAAGAATAAAAATTTTAAATTCTTCAATTAGGAGTTCGGATGTGGGAAGAACTTATATGGAATAGGAGAATCTTCAATTGAAATTGTTATTAGATTCGGCCAGGTATTAGGAGTGTATCAACGCTCTAAAATTTTGAAAAGTGGGACCCAGTTGTGTCTTTTATGAGGACCCTTATATCAACAATAAATCCGTCAAATCAACATTCTGGATCACCAAACACTATGCCCCACAATTGAATAGAGGGAAAAAAAGTTCCAGCACTTGGATGACTCCTCACCGCCAGATTAGTAAAGGGCCCTTTGAGCAGCAAAATAGATAGATTATACATGCCCTTTGAAATCAATAGATTCTCCATCATATCTAGAAGATGTTAAAAACATGTGGCGGTTTTCAATAGTGAATATGGAGTCCGAATGTTGCAAGATGTTTTAAATCTTAAATGAGAATAAAATTTTAACTTGTTCAAATTAGAAAGAAATATTAGGGATGGTAAAGAATGATATAAAAATATCCTAAGATAAAGGGAAACTGGGGATTTAATCTGGAGAGATAACAGGGATGGGTGTTGGTTGGTCAAATAAAGCTTGAAATTTGATGGAGATAACTAAGGGTAGTTTTAGAAAGAATTTGAATGGGTTATGAGTTATCTATAAAGAGGGTATGCCACATGTCACCGCCAAAGCCTAAGAGGAAGCGCCACATGTCACTCTCCCGCGAAGGGGACTACTACTTTAATATATATACATAATGGAGAGACCCCACCCAAATGGCCAATCTTGCTTCCTTCCTTTATTAGAAAGGTTATTCTCTGCTTTCTTTTGGCCCTTGTATTAGGTTATGCTATTGTTCTTCATTTTTTATACAATTTGCCCTTTGGTAATTAAAAACAAGACCACTTACATTTTTTTTTAGTGAAATAAGAACTGTCGATATTGACCTCTTGAAATAGGACAGGTCCCTCTGGTAACTTTAAAACCCAAAAACTCTAGTTTCTTTCCTATTTTCCTCCTCTCTTCTCCAAACGGTGATTGCGGCGCTCAAGGCTCTCTCCCTCGGACAACCGTGGTCCCAGGTGATCCTACACCTTTCATTGTTGATTGTAACTACTTCATTTTCAACTTTTGATGCAAGGTAAGGTATTTTGTTGTCATCTTCTTCCTTGTTGCGCCCCATGTAGATTTCTTTTCTTTCTTTTTTTTTTTTTTGTTTTCTTTCTCTTCCACCACCCCTCATGGGATATCAAAATGGAAAAAGGTTAAGCTTGTTATTGACTAGTATAGCACACTCATTTAGTTTTTAAAACCAACATTGTGATTTTACTCTTTTGTGCATTGCGATGGGTTCGACTGTGTATAAGTTGTAAAATTTCAAATTTACGTTTGATTGCAATCCTCTCTTGATATAGAGAGAGGATAGAAAAATGTGAATCACATTTTGTTTGTGAAGTTAGAATACATGTTGAAATTGGAGAGAAAATCTCATTTGGTCATGTGAAGATCTTTTGGTGTTTGTCGATTTCGTTATACATTAGTTTCCCCTAACTTCATTTGAGTAGTTTATTTTCAAATACATGGTTGTAATATATTATCTCCATGCATGTTATAATGTTTCAATGTAGCATACCTAATGTATTTAAGTTGGTATTATCTGAGACAGTGTTGGGTTGGATTGAGAATACAGTGTATGGTTTGTGCTCCAATGCGGTATACATTTTGCTATTTGCAATATATGGTCATCATCTCATACATTGTTAAGGTACTTTTCAAATGTTTGAAGACCGCAACGTTAGCTTGAGAGATACCTCATCTTTTGCCTTTCACCCTTATATTGATGATGAATGATATCAAATTCAAACACACCATCATAGTGAAAGATGTTTAAAACCTCGACGCCTGACATGCTATTACATCATTAAACCTATTTAAATTGTATTAGCAACATAATCAATGGATTTACATAAAACTTAGTGAATTGTTAAGCAATTCCACAAGCAATTGCAATATGCATGTCTGTGGGTAAACACTCATTTCTATATTAATTAAGAGCGATGTGATCCAATATCATCTTTCTACACCATTGGAGGAATCAAAATAGCTCACATCTACAAGGTGTAAATGTATGCAAGAAAGTTAGGTTAATGGAGTCCCATTTCTACTAACCAAATAAAATGTTTACCATATCTCTGGTATATGCATCAAAGTTAGGTTAGTGGAGTCCCATTACTAGTAATAAAGAAAAAAGTATCTATGCATTTGACAACAATAATATGGAAGAAAATTAAAATTGGGGACTCATGTTCTGGGGTAAACAAAACTAAACAGCAAAGGTGATGTCTCTATCTCTTTAATGGAGTCCACCAAACAATAGAATATATCCTTAAGTGTGGTAGAATGCCAAGGTGAGGTATGAACAATGCAATAAAGTGAATGGCAGAGGAAAGAAATGGAGAAACGCGATGGGAAAGAAAGCAGAATCAAGTATATATGCTGAAAAGGAGGGTTGATATTGACTCTAACTATAATATACCAACATCGATATCGACGCTCGGAAAAACTGGTAGAAAAATCAACTTCTTTGGCAGGAAGATCACTTTCATGGGAGGAAAACTAAGAGGACCTTTTTGGCACAGCGCGCATCTAAGGTGATTTTTATGGTAAAATCCTCTTTAAAAATCTATACAACAAAATGCAAGATAGATTTTTTGATAAATTATGCACGTGCTAAAAATTATTTTGAATAAAAATAATGTGACAATTATTGTGCAAATAACAAGTGCAACTCCCATTAATACTTTAGATTTATAAAACAAAATTGGAATAGAATTTTTTTCAATACATTTAAATTGACTAGCTTAGCTTGTGGCTTTGATTTGAAGATAAAATCAATTGACATAAAAAAAGAACCACATACCATCAATCTAATAGACTCACACACACACACACACACACACAAAATACATGAATAGGCAGTCACCCATATTTGACAATTATCTAAATTACTCTTTCATAACTGCAAATAAGGAACCGTAAAACTTTAAGGCTTTAATCAATGAATTTTTTCTTTTAATGGAGAAATGTAAATTAATGATTGTAATGATCTATTTGGCATGCATCCTAATAGGCATATGTTTTCACTTATCAGAGAAATAGAGAGGGACACCTCAGTGAGAATTTCTCACAGCCTGCAGGAGAGGTAAAAATCTAAACACCTTGTGGGACCCACTTGGATGCATTTTAATTTTACCACTAGAAAAGATTAATTAACCATTTTAAGCATCTGACCACTTGATACAATAGAAAGAGAAGAACTATTAATGCTATAAAGCATCCTTGGTGACTATCTACACAGTTGGAGCCATATTAGTACATACATGATATTTTCTTATTTTTTTCGCAAGATGTCACTGTATCTTTGGTTTAATATTATGCTAATTCTAAAGTTTAGCCACAGGTAGAAAATATCATGACATCATAAGTTAATTTGCAATATTTTAATGATTTTCAATACATCAGCAATGTTAGTGACGCGGCTTATTTTATTTTGTATTGAAGATTTTCCCCTCTGTCAGGGTTCCACCAAAGAAATCAAGCATAGTTGGCTGGACAGATAAGACCACTCTGTTTTTCGATAAATGACAGGTGAGACCACTTATGTTCAATCTAACTACATACAAAACGATAGCAATCGTAACAGCAAGGGCATCCTCATCCACTTTCCCATAAAGCCTGGTTCAATTTTCCGTTTTCTACAAGTTGAATCATGAGGGGGAAACGAAAAGAAAACTTAGTTCAATTATAGAGAATATGCCAAAAAAAATTTCCTCAAACATTACCTAATTTAGGTCATGTTTAGGTCCTGCCGACCTTGTGACTGCACCCCAATTTTGTCAACATAATCAGAGGCTGTTTCAACAAAATATTACCTTACTGTAGGCAAATCCACGCTGTAAACCCAAAAGCGCAGTTGCTTGAATTGTTAAAAATATGTCCTTTTAAGAAGGTAGAATAAACCCCTTGACCGGCCGTTTGGTATAATCTTACAGCACTCTTAACCAGGCTTTAGATAAAATACTGTAATTGTGGCACTTTAGGTTCCATTCAGGAAATGACTGCATCCCACCGCCAAATAGTACCATCTTCACAGCAGCTGAGTATAGTACTGAACAGACAAGGCATAAAACCACAAAGCCATAAATGTATTAGATAGAACTGCAATTTGTGAATAAGCTAATTCACTACTTCTCAGCATGCATCAGATTACATATTCATAGCACACTACTTATCAGATTTCATTGGTTTAGATTTCCATAGTAGTCGCAATTTGAGGGACTGTAATATTATATGATACAGAAGACGAGATATAGTGTCCGTTGAGTTTGTATAAGTCAGCCCATGGCCTAGTGATCCAAACTGTTCACAAGGAGGAGCTGACTGTGTTCAAGCATGAATAAGAATTAACATTAAGACAAAGTGAAGAAGATATTAAGCAGACATTAGATCCTCATTTGAACTTCCCTGTAGAATATGGAGCACAATCTACACCATCTTAACTGTCTACTTATAGCCAGTTCATTGAACAATATCTTAGCTAATCCAATCAACTTCTGGCCAACACTGTTCAAAGTCAAGGACATAAGATCAACAGTCTGGATGACTAAACATTAGTGACGCAATATGAAAGCAAGTGGCCCAAGGAAAAGTCCTGATCCAACAATTCATACTTTTGCACAAGGGACGCTTCAAGAAAGTATATGGACAAACAAATCTGAGAATATGGTCTTGTCAGATCACTAAAGTAGTGACCACACGGTAAAGAAACCCAAACGTCTACCCCATGGTCAATCCAAACTGGAAATTTGGCCACACCTTAAATATGAACTATTTGTTATAATCATAATTTCTAGAGGATTGTGAAGATCATCTAGTGGGGGGTGTCTCAAAATGTAGTCCAATCCATGAAGAGTCCCCCCCTGGACCAACTTCCTGAGTTTCCGAAAGGCAGAGATTGGCAGGAAAAATTAGTGCACTGACTTTTTTTTTTCTTTCTATTACGGTAAAAATTTATCAAGGCAAGACGCACCAAAAGAAAAACCATCAAAATACATGGTTGCCTAAAAGAAACTAAACATCAAAAGAAATAGAAGAACGTATATGAAAACATCAAATTGGTGAACTGAGTTTGATTTGAACAAGAATAATAAAATACCTCCCCTCATATACTTTTGGAAACAAAACTTTGAATAGTAGCTGATGCATGTATATTTAAACAGAGGGCCAAACCAGTCGCTCATACCTTCCATCAAAGGACATGGCTGTCTGTCTGATTGCTAATTTACATTGGACATGAGAGAGCCTGAAATGAAGGACGCATACCAAAAGAGAATTACTGAATACATAGATACTGAAAAGACAATTAGATAAGAGAAAATTAATAAACAAAACAGTACAACATGCAAAGAGATGGACCTTGCTATGAGTACAGGCGGACTGGATTGGAGTTCCCAGACAAAAATCTTGCCTTCCCTGTTCCCTGTTAAAGACAATGGTATTTAACCAAGACTCAGTGAAATATGGTCAACTTCACGAAGCCCTTGTTTTTAGGTGAAGTTACATAGGCTTCTTCTTGCTTTGTTATTGTTAGATAAATTCAACTGAATTCTCGTGAACCAAACAACTCATAGCTTTAGTTTCCTCCATCAATGGAGGCAACTAAAATATATGACATCAGTCTGCTATACAATCTTTTATTTGACAATTTAAGATTCAAGTTAATGAGGGCAACGTAAAGGCAATACTATTTCTCAATCAACAGTTAGAAATTCTTATATTCTGACTTTTGGATTTTGA
Source organism: Persea americana (assembly GCA_029852735.1). Taxonomy (NCBI): domain Eukaryota; kingdom Viridiplantae; phylum Streptophyta; class Magnoliopsida; order Laurales; family Lauraceae; genus Persea; species Persea americana. The sequence continues at coordinate 25,887,081 of CM056818.1, read as the reverse complement.
ACTCAATTAAATGTTCAATATGTTCGACAGTCCTGGAAAAATAGAACTATGCTCAGATGGTTTCTTGTAAATAATGACCAATGCTGAAACCTAGGCTTAAAAATTCAACTAAGTGTTCAGAGTTCCGCAATCTTTTTATAAATTACCAAATCTGAGTTCAATTTGAGTTTCCATCACTGTCCAAAAGACCAGTCGTATCCCCTGAGAAACTCAACTGAGTATTGATATTAATTTTATGATTGAAAAACAGCATAGATAATGAAGAATACAAAGTAACAAAGCGATAGTACCTATTGCAGCTGCATTATAATGAAAATCACATGAAAACTTGATAAACCATATGTCACATTCTGGCACAGGGTATTTCTGAAGAATATCAACCACGCCCTAAATAAAATAGAAGATGGACAGTGTGAGCTATTCTTAAAATATCTTTTGGGCCCCAAAAATGTAATGTAAATCTGTGTAAAGAAAAAAAAAAAAAAAAAAAAAAAAAAAAAAAAACACTAAAGCAAACAAGCACTTGCACTGCTAAAGAGAAGAAAAGGAAACAAAAGTTTTCACCTCTCCAGGACTCTGTTCCTTGGTCTTTGGCTCCCAGAGAACAATTTCATTGTCAACACTCTGTAAATTTCAACAAAACCACTGAAATTAAAAAAGATACACCTAGCAATTTCCCACTGGGAACAATTTCAATTGATTGAAATTGATTCCCCACTGCAACAATACCACAGAGCAAGGCCAACTTATTTCCACTTTTTTCCCCAAATAGTAACATGGGTCGAACTCCCAACCTTGGGTTCCAACACTGAGCACCGTCCAACAGTACCACAAGCTGTCGTCCAATTGATTTCCTACTTGGGCAGGAACCATCAGAGGAGTTGCACTGTGACCTTCTCGTGCTGTAGATGCGCCTAGGAATCACACCCAGGGTTTTCCTCGAAGTTGCAGCAAGGGCCGCATGGAGTCACACAACATCAAAATGGAGGTCTTCACATTCTAGCAAATCAAATTTGCAAAAATAGACTCCATTTAGATTTGTGGAATATTTAAAAAGTTGAAGTTTGGAAATCCAATCACAATAATGTTAGGCCACCTCTAGAGGATGACTAGCAATCTATAAACCAAAATGGACTTCTAATTTCTCATTCCTGAATAGAACTCTGACAACAACTAAGGTTTAAAACTACAAAGGACTTCTAACTTAACACAAAAGAAATACGGGAATACCAACTCACAACATCCATGCAATTGGGATATTTTCAAAAGATTTTCCTTTTGAAGACGACTTTGTGGTCAAGACACTCAGTTCTTGCACATACACCCAGCAACTCAATATAACGTCACAGCTGCCATGGAACTTGATCCAGATACATCTCACCACTGCTCTTTCAATGAGGCTTTGCAGGTGGACAAATCTCTGATGTCCGTCATGACACGACTGCAATTTGGCATCAGGTACCTGCCTACAGCTGTGCCAATGGACTCCAAGCTCCTTGTTATAGAGATCACATCTCCCCACTAGAAGCAAAATTCTGACAAAATCAGACTTCGCAGAAAACTGTTGTACCCTCATCAAGGGAGAGCCCTTATTTACATTAATGTTCACAAAGTGCTATTACATGAATACCCTTTTAGAAGGATTTAAAGAGAGAATATAAACATGAGCAATCTGGGAAGAACAAATTAACTAGTTATGTGGAGGGACACAGATTTGTAGTGATATCCTGCTCCGCCAGTGTAGCAAAAGCAGTACTCTCTTCACACTCCCCCTCAAATTGATGCAGATAGTCAAGAAGCATCAATTTGTACACCAATTTACAAGTAGTTATCTGGAGGGACACAGATTTGTAGTGATATCATGCTCCGCCAGTGAAGCGGAAGCAGTACTATCTTCACACTCACCATCAAATTGATGCAGATAGTCAGGAAGCATCAATTTGGACACCAAGAACTTATGACGATCTCAAGACATGGCTTTATTAAACAGATAAGTAATTTGCAGTTGAGATGATGGGATATATGGATCATGATGGTGTCATCTTCATAGAGTTCACAAATGAAATGCTAGACAACAACGATAGATTTAGCTCGTTAGTAGAGCTCTTAATTTCCCACGAGTATTATAGTACTTTTGATGTCAGCATAAAGAGTACTAGGATCTTAGAAAGAAACATTAAGTTCCTTGAGTAAATGTCGAAGCCAAATGATTTCAGAGCGCGGAGGAGACATGGATCAATATTCAGCTTCTATAAATGACTTCAGGACGTTGTCCCCCATTTCTTACATTTCCAGGTCCGATCAAGAAACCCTAAAATGAGAGGGCCGAGATGGAGCTCACGAGACATGGAGAAGCAGCCGAGATGTCAACAGCAAACTCCACGACTTGATCAAGAGGGAAGGAATCCCAAACCCTAGATCTTAGTGCTCTAATACCATGACAATACTAAAATTGGCATCAAACCATTGTACCCTCATAGAGGGAAAGCCATGTATTTATATTAATGTTCACAAAGTGCAATTACATGAATACCCTTTTAAAAAGAAATTGAAGAGAGGATATATACAAGGTTAATCTGGGAAAAACTAAGTTACAAGTAGTTATCTAGAGGAACTCAGATTTGTAGAGATCTCATGCTCTGCCGATATACCGGAATTGGTACTCTATTTACAATCGCCAACTCCACCACCTCTCAATTTTTGGGGCAGTTCCAAGACAAAGTTGCTCCAACTAAACTCTTGGTGCACAGCTGCTATAACGCTGTGGAAGCTGCAGGGAACCCAAGAGCTCCAGGAGCTTTATAACTGGTCTCATCATCTTCACTTTCCATGATTCACAAGATCTGGACAGGATGAGTGCTGGGTCGCCAAAGACAGTCACCAGACAAGTGCTACCCATAACAAATTGGTTCGCTAAATTTGTTCCATCCACTGCCTACATCACCTCTTCTCCTTACTTGGATCTACCCCCAGATCTCCCCACTGAATACTGGTTTCATTTTGGACTAGTAATGACTTTCATCTGTAATGTTGATAGTTTTGGACTACTATATTAGTTTTGATATTCACATGTTGATCTCGGACATATCTGGGTTCGATTTAGTTAATTTTTTTTAATGTCATTAGTTTTGATTAATGGATTAAGAATGAATATGTTAGACAGTGCTCTGTTAGCATGCGATAAAGAAAAATAAAAATAAATTCGACTATAATGATTTGACTCATTCTCAAATTTGATGAGCTCACGTGGAATTCGGGTGTATATGCAAGGGTGACTGTCCCACCCATGGATTAAAATCGCGGTATTGGTCACGGTATCAGCCAGCCCAAAAAATCGATACAATATCGGTATCGGTTGCGGTTCGATGTCAGTTACAGTCATCGTGACGTGAATTTTTTTTTTTACTCGAGAATTTTTGAAAAAAATATCCAAAATATTGGAAAATGCTAGAAAAAAATATTTTTTTCCCATTAGTACACTATAAACCAAAATATCGATCCCCTAAAAGTCATAGCAAATTGTATTACTATTTAATCTGTAGTGATTAAATATGACAAGTTTAACATTAGTGCTTGTCTTATAATTTATAAATCCATTAATGTAGCCCATATTTGAAATCTAAATCATTCAAAAGAGCTATCACCTCTTATATTAACTTTCTAAAAAATCTCACTCCAATTAAAGTTACGCCCATAACTAAATCGGTCAAGTTCCATTATTACAATAATTCATAGTTAGCCTATTGATATATAGTCTAGGGGTGTACACGGAATGGATTGGGCCAAATCCGTCACCAATCCGTTACCTATGGATTGACGGATTTGGAATCCGTCACCAATCCGTGGCTGTTAAAATCCGATCCGATCCGATCCGTGGAGGACCAGATCAGATCGGGTTAATCCGTTCAATTCGTTCAGTCTAATGTTAAAAAAATATATATCAAACATGTTGTAAAAAATTCAACATACAAGCTAACAATCCACAAAAAATACAAATTACCAATTGATCAATACAAAGAGTTGTTTTTATCTATATTACAACCAAAAGAGACCTAATCAACAAAATAGTGCAAGAACATGGAGCAAAATAGTGCAAGAACATGGGTTTGGGAGATGGAGCCACGAATGGGGGTAGGATTTTGGGGATAAAGGTTCGTAGGGAACTACATTTTGCCCCCTTAATTTTTTTTTTAATTTTATATTTAGACATCTTAATTTATATTTAGACCCCTTATATAGGATCAGATTAAACCCGCGGATTGAGGGTGAAATCCGCCACCGATCCGTTGCTAACGGATTACAAAATTTTCAATCCGTCACCAATCCGTTTACATTCGGATCGGATAAAAATCCGCGGACTGGATCGGATCGGATCGGATTTACAGATCAGCGGATTTTTTGTGCACCCCTAATATATACAACTTCATGATCTAGTCATCTACAAAAGTCACAAAAAAAATAGATTTCAACAGGGGCATTTGTTTTATAGAGTAGTTTAGATTTTCTAAGTGGGCCTTATTAATAAGGTACAATTAAAAAAAGCATTAAAAAAAGCAAAAGGATATCTTAAAATGTTTTTAGGCTTCATACTTTATAGAGAGCCCAACCTACACAAGAATTAAATTGCTCAAAATAATTGCCATCTTCCTATATGCATTTTGGCCAAATTCCATTTTAATTGGAGATGTGGTACTATTTAGATTGATTTTTTTTTAATAATTGATCAATTTGATGGTGGGCCAATCTCTTATTAGAGTGATACTTGTCCAGAACCCACATAAAAGAGGGACATTTCTTTGAGTGGCTTTGATTTTCTATAAGCGGGCCTCACTGTGGAGCCCATGGATTAGCAAAATTTTTAAGTTACATCAATGTTGTAACTTGTAACTTATACAATTAAAATAAAATAAGAGACAAAAGGGGCTTTTGCCCTAAGTCTCGTCTATTTTCATCCTTACAAAAAGGGAAGGGGGTGGAGTGGGGGTGGACTTGGGATGCATGGCAAAAGGAGAAAAAAAACAGAAGAAAGGAAAGGGGAAAGGAAACGGAAAGGAAAAGGAAGAGGAGGAAGATGGAGGAGGCCGGGTGTCGCAACTCTGATTCCTAGCCCCGACAAATGCAACTCCGGCTCCCAGCTTCGGCGAATGCAACTCTAGCCTCCAGGTACACTCCCTTCTCTCCTCCCTCCCTATGTCTTTCCGGCCGAAGAACAGTGCCCTCTTGCCCTCTTCTCCAATCTCTACACACAGAGGGTTGAAAAGGATAAAAAGAAAATAAGGAAAAAAAAAAAAAAGATGAAGAAAGAGATCGAGAGGAAGGAGAGAAGGGAGTGTACCTAGAGGCCGGAGTTGCAGCAAGCAACCGGAATCTGTCCAACTGATATATCAGTTGGCCTGATATTGTCGCATATCGACCGATATTTTCTGATATTTTGGCGATTGTCTCCGATACCGTGACCGACACTAAGTCCCATGCGATTATCGGAACAGTGATGGCCGATACCATGGTCTCACCAAACCCTTAGACATTTTTTACTGTATGCAAACATTCTAAATGGATAAGGATGCAGCATTGCTAAGGACTTTATCTTAAGCAACATCCAATAGAAAGCAACGGTCAAAAGTCAAGAAGACTAAGAGTTTAAGAAAATCTTTCTAGTCATGAAACTAAATCCTGGTTTTGGTGGCTGACTTGCTCACACACCTAAACACATAACGACTTACCTTGTTACATGCAACTCATACAAACTCAGTAAGCACGATTATTAAGTTGACTCAAATGAGTGGTCTCACTACCACTGATGTTTGACTCACTGTAGGGGCTTCCTTGGTAAAACTACCTACAAGATTCATTGAACTGACAGAAGAGGTTCCCAAGTATTTTTCATCCATAAGCATATCCCTATCCCCCTTGAACAAACATCCCCATCAAACCTCTATTTTAGGTTTATAAAGCGATCTACCTTCTCATAATTAGATTCAGTCTCAAAGATAGGAACCACACATCAAATGACTCATTTGAATTGTGCCACTAAAATGTGTATCAAACCAAATGGATAACAAAGTAGATTGGAAACTTGGGCAACGGCATCTTCATCCACTATTCTAAAGTCATTCATTGACAACATGATGTCACATACCCCTACTGCTTGATCCCACATTCTGTTTCTGTTTTGTTTATTTAGGGAAATTGTGATCTGTTTGTGTTACAGAGTTGTGTGAGCTGTCAATGTTTGTGTTTTTGTGCAGTTATTAGTGGGTGAGTTGTTTGGCCTGTTACCAAAATATTAGCAACCACAGTTACTGGTGCCTGGTGGTGTGAAGAGTAATGGGTTGTTGCCAAGTTGTAGGAAGTGATGGACAGTGTATTTAATGTCTGTTTTTGAATAGATAATAGAATCTGTTTTTCCTTGTGTTATTCAAACTGATCAAGGAGGTTGGTTACCCTCGAAGTAGTCACTGTCTGCCAAAATTGCAACAAAGCTGTCATGTAACATCGGTATCAAAGCCATCAGTTCTGCCATGGCCAAAGGAACAAGGAATGCTAAGCTTGATGAGATGATGGGCTTATTGAAGAAGACCGCTGAGATGGATGGGAAAATACTTCATGATTTGATGGAGAGGATTCTAACAATGGATTCCAAAATTGAACAACTCTCCAATGGTAAAACTAATGAGAAAGTGGAATGGAAAATCAATCCTGATCAGAGGCGTATTTGCCGTCGACATGGATCGAACCATCCAAACCAGAATTACGCGTCTTGACTTTCCACGGTTTGATGGGTTTGATCCATCTGGGTGGTTGTATCGAGCCGAACAGTTCTTTGTGCATCAACAAGCTCCCACTTCTCAGAAATTACTCATGGCATCCTTTCACATGTAAGGAAAAGCTCTTCAGTGGTTCCAATGGATGGAGAGATGGGGCGCAATTGCAAGTGGGGAAGAATTTTCTAAATCTCTCCTAGTGAGATTTCAACCATCACAATATGAAGACCCCACATCCCTATTATCAAAGTTAGGTCAAACCTCAACTGTGGAGCACTACCAAACACAGTTTGAAGAACTCAACAATCGACCGAATGGCCTTAACGAATCGTTCATGGTGAGCTGTTTTGTGGGAGGATTGAAGGAAGAAATCCGGTTAAATGTCCCGATGCTAAAGCCGGTGACACTCATGGATGCCACTAGCTTGGCATGCGTAGAAGAAGAAAAAGTGGGGATTTGAAGGCGACAATTTCAGCCAGAGAGTAGTCAATTCATATCTTCTACAACAGTAGGGACAGGCAAATTATCAACACCGCCCATTAAGAGGTTAAAGCCAATTAAAGCTAAGGAGAGGCGTGACAAGGGATTTATGTTACAATTGTGATGAGAAGTTCATGCCCAGAAATAAATGCAAGTTGTAGAAGTTGTTACTCATGGAAGGTAACTGGCCCAAAGATGCTTTTAAGTTCTAACGGAGACAATGACGATATTATCAAGGCAGAAAGTGATGAGGTAAGTGACAATTATCACATAAATTCACCTGAAGTTTCTTTACATGCTATTGTTGGCACCTACACCTCAAAAAATGAAAATCACAGGTCGCTTGAGCAAGCTAGCCGTTGTGGTATTAGTGGATTCCAGGAGTACTCGTAATTTCCTGGACCCTAATACTGCACATAAGGCTGGTCTATCGGTAATCAAAGAAGGCCGATTTGAAGTGGCCGTTGAAAATGGAGAAAGGATTCCTTACTTGGGGCGTTGTGATAATGTGAAAGTTAAATCTTCAAAGAGTCCCAATCTTGGCTGACTTATATTTACTTAAGCTAGGAGGTGTGACGCAGTTTTGGGGAACCAATGGTCGCAGAAATTACGACCAATCACATGGGGCTTTAACGATTCTCACAATGGAATTCAATGTCAATGGGGGGAGCCTTGCAAATTTGTAGGAGAAATTGTGAAGGATATGAAATTCTTAGAAAGCAAGGATGTTAAGAAAACTAGTCTAGCAGGGAAGTACAATTTTCTCCTACAGATTTGTAGCATTGATGGGTATGTTTAGACTTTAGACTGTCCCTTCTCCTACAGACTTTTATTTACTTAAGCTAGGAGAGTGTGAGTGTGATGCAGTTTTGGGGTCCCAATGGTCGTAGAAATTAGGACCAATCACATAGGCCTTTAAGAATCTCACAATCGAATTCAATGTCAATGGGGAACCTTGCAAATTTGTAGGAGAATTTGTGAAGGAGATGAAATTCTTAGAAAGCAAGGATGTTAAGAAACCTAGTCTAACAGGGAAGTATAATTTTCTCCCACAGATTTGTAGCATTGATGGGTAAGTCTAGACTGTCCCTTCCCACCCAAAAATTAAAGAGATTTTAAGGGAATTTATAGATGTCTTTGAAGAAATGTGTGGTCTTCCTCCTAGACAACATGACCACCACATTCCTTACTACCTGGTACCAAACCCGTAAGTGTGCAACCCAGCCGGTACCCACAATACTAGAAAAATGAGATTGAAAATTTTGTTCAAGAAATGTTGAAGACCGGGATCATTGGTTCGCCCAAGCCAAAGCCCATTTTCTTCACCAGTATTATTAGTTCGAACATTATGTAACTTCGAGAATGTGTGTCGATTACAGAGCCTTAAATCAGGAAACCATCAAGGATAAGTTCCCAATATCCGTAATTGATGAACTCTTGGATGAATTATATGGTGCCAGAATTTTCTCAAAACTGGACCTTAGGTGCAGTTACCACCAGATCAGGCTGTGCCCAGAGGACACTCGCACAACAGCTTTCAGAACTCATTAAGGACACAGAGTTCCTCGTGATGCCCTTGGGTCAACCAACACACCCCCCAGCTTTCAAAGCATCCTGCATGAAATATTTCATCCTATCCTAAGGAGGTCCGTCTTGGTTTTATTTGACGACATTCTCATTTACAACAAGTCATGGAAAGACCACATCCAACATCTCTCCACTATATTGAGTGTACTTCATACTAAAAAGTTGAATGCCAAAGACTCAAAAGTGAAGGTTTGGATGTTCTAAGGTCGAATACCTTGGGCATGTTATCTTTGAACATGGAGTGACCGCAGATCTAAGCAAAATTTCAACTATGCACGACTGGCATACGCCAAAGACTGTTAAATCCTAGCGGGGATTTTTAGGACTTACAAGATGCTGTCAAAATTTTGTGAAAATTTATGGGCTGATAGCAAGGCCTCTCATTTCTATGCTAAAAACAGATTCTTTTAGGTGGACTGATCAGTCCAAGGAGGCCTTTATCAGAATGAAACAGACCATGGCCAACCCACCAGTACTATCCCTTCCAGATTTCAACAAGCAATTTAATATTGAATGTGATGCTTCCAGGTCAGGTATTGGTGCAGTCTTAACCATGGTTTGAAAAATCGGCCGAATCCGAGTCGAGTCCATAGCAGCTCGGACTCGGTTCAGAAGTCATGTTGAACTTGAAGTAAAAAATGAAAAAAAATAAAACAAGAGGGGTCTTTTGTAAAAAAATTCTTTAAATAGAGGGGGAAGGGGAGAGAAACAATTATAAAAGTGAAAAGGGAGAAGACTTTTGGCAGTTTTTTTTTTGGGGGGGCGGGGGGGGAGGGAGGAGAGAGAAAGGCAACAGGTCGGAGAAGGGAGGACTAGAAGAGAGAGAGGACAGTTGTTGATGTGCTGTTGCTCTGTTCTGGCTGGCTGGCTGGCTGCTTTTTGCTGCTGCTGCTGCCTTCCTTTTAGTTTTTACCTCCTGCTGCTCAGTAGCTGGCTGCTACCACCAGCAACACTGCTGCTCTGCTGACTGTTGGTATACCTTTTCTTTGGTTTTTTTCTTTGTTTTTTCTGCTTCAAACCTTTATTAGACCCATGCAGCAGCAGCAGCAACTTCTTCTTCCTCTTCTTCTTTTATTTCCCTTTTTGAGCACTGCATAGGGACTCGGACTCGGCCCTAGGCGAGTCGGGTCCCGAGTTTGTTCTTTTAAACCATGGTCTTAACTCAAGATGGGATTGGGAAAGACACTTTTCCTTTCAACTTACGAGAAAGAATTGTTGGCGTTGGTTATGGCAGTGAAGGAATGGCGGCCTTATATTTTTGGAAGAAGATTCATTGTCAAAACAGATCAGCAAAGCTTGAAATTTCTCCTTGAACAACGAATTGGGACACCATCTCAACAACATTGGGTGTCAAAACTCCTTGGATATGGTTTCCAGGTTAACTACAGAAGTGGTAAATCCAATGTTGTTGATGATGCACTCTCCCGCAAGGTCGAGGATGGGGACATTACAGCTATCTCGAGCCTGTTCGCCACATGGATCAATGAAGTTAAAGTCAAACATCATCAAGATAAGGATGTCCAAGATAAGCTTCAGCGGCTCAAAGGTAGGTCACTGGACCCCACTCGCTCTACCCAAGCACAATGGACTCTTATTTTATAAGGGCGGACTTTTTCTCAGTCCCACCTCTTTCTTTAAAGATGAGATAATTCATCAATGTCATGATAGCCCAATGGGTGGCCATTCTGGGTACCCAAGACTTTTGAAAGATTAAAAGATGATTTTTATTGGTACAACATGAAAGGGGATGTGCGAAAATATGTGCGGGAGTGTGACAATTGCCAATGTCATGAGGCAAAAAACACAACCCCTGTGGTTTTGCGTCAACCTCTTCCAATTCCAAACCACACATGGACTGAAATATCCATGGATTTCATTAAAGGGCTACCTTCCTCTCAAGGGAGAAATGAGGTAATGGTGGTTGTGGGTCAACTAACAAAATATGCACACTTCAATCCCCTCTCGCATCCTCATACAGCTGCTATGGTTGCAAGGCTCTTCCTTGATCACATATTCAGGCTACACGGCATGCCTACCTCTATAGTTAGAGATTGAGACCCAACTTTCACTAGTGCATTTTCGGTGGAATTCTTCAAGTTGCAATGTACTAATCTGTGCAAGGCCAAACAAAAAGTCAACAGGTGCCTTGAAAATTATTCACAGAGCTTTTGTAGTGCTCGACTCAATGGAACGGACCAGATGGGTCTCATTTGGCTGAATATTTGCATGATACCAATACCACTCAGCCACAGGTCTTGCTCCCTTCGAAGTAATATAAGGGGTCCCTCCCCTTCGTCTATTATCTTATGTTAAGGGCACTACTACAGTACAGGCACTGGACCAAGTCTTGAAGAGTAGGGATCAGATTTTGCAGCTACTCAAAGAAAACCTTCACTATGCACAACATTGGATGAAGCAAATAGCTGATCGGCATCACAGAGCATTCCTTTGAAGTTGGTGATTGGGTGTTCCTTTGACTACAACTTTACCACCAACAATCAGTGACTATGCGCATAACTCTCAAATTAACTCCATGATATTATGAGCCTTTCCAAATCCTTCAGAAAATTGAGGAGGTTGCTTATCGTTTACAGGTACCTGATAGCACAAAAATATACCCCCATTTTTCATGTATCCTGTTTGAAAAGGAAATTAGGGGGTAAAATCTAGCCACAATCTACTTTGCCAATGATGGACACTGATGGAATCGTTCAACCTGAGCCTGAGGCAATTCTTGACCATCAGATCGTCACGAAAGGACGTCGAGCTGTTAGCGAAGTCTTAGTTAAATGGCAAGGACACGAAGCTGATGGTGCCACAGGTGAATCGTACCATCAGTTGCATGAAAGATTTCCAGGTTCAAATCTTGGGGATAAGTTTTGGGGAGGGAATGTTACATATCCCTACTGCTTGATCCCATGTTCTGTTTCTATTCTCTTGGTTTAGGAAAGTTGCGTTCTGTTTGTGTTATGGAGTTATGATGTGAGTTGTCAATGTCTGTGTTCCTGCAGTTATTAGCGAGTGAGTTGTTTGGCCTATTACCAACAATATCAGCTACCGCAGTTACCGATGGTGTGAAGATTCATGGGTTGTTAGCTGCTGCTAACTTGTAGAAAGTAATGTCTGTTTTTTAATAGATAATGGAATTGGTCTTTCCTTGTGTTATGCAAGCTGATTAAGGAGGTTGGTTACCCTCCAAAGTAGCCATTGGCTACCAAAATTGCAAAGAAGAAGCTGTCACGTAACACATGAAGAGCTAATTTTAAAAGCAAACTATCAGTTAGCACTTTATCCACCCAAGGTGTAATATGCAATGTATCTGTGAGGTCAATGCACATCAGCTATATGCACATGTCATCAAAAAGAACCTGGCTGATATGCGATGTGTTAGCAGACAATACACTATGTACTGACCACTTTGTTGAACCATTCCTTGGACAGGTTGGTAAAGTCTTTTACATGACCCAATCCAAGCTGACTTATGAAAATAATGACAATGGCCTGGACTGAGTTTCAAGCCAAAAACTAAACAAACGGAGTCTTGATCTAAATATTATACAGATAAATAGTCAAGTCACTAGTGTTTCCAAAAAAATGAACTGCACATGGAAATAAATTTACCTTTGAGAGTATGAAATCCCCAAGCCACCTATTGCAGTCGACATAGTTAGAATGAACAGAAGCAGTAAAAACCTGAAAACAGTAATAATTATATTGGCAAAAATCAAAATAATAGGAACACAATAACTGTCAATAGAGGGGGGTTTTTACCAAAAAATAAAAATAAAAAAGAAAGTTTTACAAAATAAATAAAAATGTATGGCCGATACTTACAGGAAACTGTACATATTTTGTGGGGAATTTGGATGGAAGGTCAGTCCATGTAAATGACTTCTCAACATATGTCCAGAACTCTGTACATGTTTTCAGACGTCATAGACCCATACCAAAGAGCAATTGTCACAAGATTCACAGCATAATCCACCATGCAACAATTAATGAATTTCTATAACAAGACCAATGTGAAAGAAACTATTAACATGAGTTGCCTTTTCCCTTTAAGAATAACAAAAGCTATCAGCAGGTGTTGCATACCTTTCATTGACCAGATCTTTACAGTGTTATCCATACCGCAACTGGCAATTCGGTACATGTCTGAGGGATGGAAGTCCTATGGTAACACAAGTTCCCTTTTTATAGTTATCATATTACCATAAATCTTCCATTATAACTTAGAATAGAAAACCTTTATGGAGTGAATGAAGGGTGCATGTCTCTCAAAACCTACCACGCTCAAAACTTCATTGCGATGGCCACCAGCTCCAGCAAATATCAAAATGCAGATGCCAGTATGTACATTCCATAGCCTAACTGATTCATCCTGTTAGAATACCCACCCAAACATCAGAACTAACAAACCTAAGGGCATGCATCTCATGATCATTGAAAGTCGATGGAAAAACCTTGCTAGCAGAAACTACAAGCGAAGGTTTCAAAGCCTGAGTCCTTATTTCATTTATCGATTCCCCATGTCCAACGAAACTCTGCACAATATAAGCATTTTGAATGAATCCATGTTTCAACAATATATGTACCATATTGCAAGATTTGTATCAAAATGAATATCCATTTAAAATTTATAACATGAAAAAATAAGGGAAAAAAAAAAATGAAAAGAAATGGATCAAAGTTCTCAAAGAGTTCTTTTCATAATAGTAGAAATAGATTTTGTAAGTGCTTTTACATCTCACACAGATGATGGATATCACCAATTCAATATGGATAAATTCTTTGTCATGTTTAGTTGCAAGTGAGGAATCTTGAGTGCCCCCTCACAAGAGATTTGGATCAGAAAGGATTCCTCGCATTCCATGTTTCTCTGGTACTGTTAGAATCAATGAGGATTTATTCAATCCGCATCAGGTAACAAACACAAAAATCCCGCAGAAAATAAACAGCCCTTATAACATTAAACCTAGCATTATTAGCCTTTCCCCAAACTTGTGAGGGTAAGAAGTGAGGCCCGCTTCACAATATTGATCGACCTAAACTCTATCAACACAATTAGTATGAAAAAATATAAAAAGAAAATCAGCAAATATTCAAAATGAATTAGTGATGAAAGACGTGTTAGACTTCGGAGTTACAAAGAGCATGACTTCTAATAAGCATGAGTGGAGAAGGAAAATTCAAAAAGGCGATCAAAAATAGATAAGACTACAATGATAGTGAAGATTGTGAATTAGATGATCTCTTGATTGAGAAATACTATTTTGAGGGGGTTTTTTTTTTTCTAATGGAAACACGAATCGAACCGTCAACCTGGTGTTTGTGATAATGAGCACCATCTGACTGTGCTACAGGCTCTTGCCTAGTTTGAGGGTATCATCAGCAGTGCTTAATATAGACTAGTCCAAGGGTAGGATGTTTAGAATTTAATAAATATTAGATAGAGACGTACATAGCTCTTACACACTGATTCACATAAATACGTGCACATAACACATGGATAGATGGGAAGAGAGAGATTTTAACTGAGAGCAAACTCACTTTTTTGCACCTTAGAAAATTTTGGATATAAGAAGAGATAGCTTTGTCTCTACTTATATAGAAGAACCATTTAAAATGATTCCAAATTGATGGGATGTGGTGGTGACACTAATGATGAGAGTTAAGCGAGAGGGAGACCTCACTTCATTTTAAATAAGAGTAAAGTCACTTTTTTGCCCCTATAAAATTTTAGGATATAAGAGGACAGTTTTAAAAATAAAAAAATAAAAAAGGACGACAGTTTTTTGCCCAGTTATAAAGAAGAACTCTTTAAGCCAATTCCAAATTGATGGGATACAGCTAAGATTATGACAATGATGGTGACGGAAATGGTGGTACTGATGATGAGGGAGAGGGAAGGAGGGGCGGATGGTTTCTATTTTTTTTTTAATTTTCCTCATTACTTCCTCACACAATCTTTTCCAAGTCATTGCTTTCCTCTATGGACAGCAGCTTCCAAAGTCATCCTCAGATTCCTAATCCCACAAACAAAGGGAACACAATGAGGGATGAGTAAACCGAAGCGCATATGACCATATGAATAATAGGACAAATGGGAAAGCAAGATTGAATTCACACCTACACAAGGCAACTCTATCATCTCTCATTTATGATGCCCCAATAGGGGATTGATACAACACAGATGCGCCATGGACAGCAGGGAGATGGATTTTACACGTAAAACATGAGTATCAGTTACAGTATGACACATTGCTTATTTTGAAGTATCCAGGTATCACAGTCCCATTCCAATAGAAATACAAGATAACCGTACTTATCTTCCTGATTGGCAGCACAAAGAAAAATTGGAAGGTAAAGTTATAGTAGTTTTCGTTTAAACAAGGGATAGCTATAAGCTCTCCAGCATATAAATCAAGAAACCCACGACATAGGGTGTGGATTGAATCCAATTTGATTTGAAAAAAAGAAAAAAGATTTAACATTGATTTCTCCTTCCCCTACCCTATCCAACATCACCCCTTATATAAAGTGTGGCTCATGTAAGAAACGGTAAGAGAAGTGTATCATAGGCATCTCCCAGTGTAAACACACACTATGTAATACCTTATGTATATTTTCACTGCCAGCATCAATGACACGGATAATACCATTGTATCCACCCGCAACTAAAAACGGCGTCCCATCGAGATTGCATGCCCAACTCAAAGTATAGAAAGACTCCTCCTTCTGAACTATAGAAGAACATGCAAAAGATTACTAATCATTAGAAAGAACAATAAAGAGAAACTAAATGAAGCCAAGATCACTTATTCAATGGAGGGAAGCTCTCACTTACGTCTTCATCAACATATGCTTGTAGAACAGCAATAACACCTCCTTCAAGGCATTGGTAAATAGTCACCTAAGAAAACATCATGCCATTTCAATGTAGTTGATTAAATTCATCAATGGATTATGAATCACAACCCGGCTATACTCAGTATGAACTGAGTAGACTGAGTAGGCCCAACTCCGCCTAATGTTCTAGTGACCCAGTTTGACTTGTGGATCAACTTGAATACTCAACTAGTTTAATGGTTATTCTGAATTACGGTGACCAGTATAATTCTCCCTTAAGAGCTTGGTTGGATGGGAAGAAAGGTAGAAGAAGTGTACAAATTTTAACTGCAGACATATTCACCACCTTTATTCCTCATCCAAACCAAGCTTTGAATGTAGGGAAAAGCTGTTGCCTATGGCCAGTCTATATCTTCATAAACCAAGTACAAGTAACTCAGTTTACATGTAGAAGGCTCATGCATCTGATAACCCAAGTTACCTGTAAGTGTGAGTTGCTCTATTCTTATTATAACAAATTGCAGATAATTAGATTTACTGGTAAAGTGAGCTCAGAAAACAAAATTCTGAGATCCAAATGGATACAAGGGAATTCTCTTCACCCAGTTTGACTGCATTTTTTGTGGGGGAAAAGTGAACCACTTAGTGTAGTTTTCTCCACTTGATTGGGAAAGCAGAATAGCACACCAACGAGTACAGAAACCATAATTCCCCTGCATTAGCTATTGGACAATCCCTTCATCACTAGCTTTCTCTAGTGAACACCAAACACGACTAGAGGGGAAAGTGGGGCTTCTCCACCTCCAAGTTTCTCCTTGACTTCTCCACCAAGCTGCATGAACCACCTAAGTCCCCTTGTGGATGTGGAGAAAGCAGTTTCCCAAGAGAATTTCCTTTGCCCTAGTTTGGAGTTAAAGTATGGAGGGACCAGTTGCTGTAGTTTCTCCCCCTTGCAGAAAGCAAAAATCCCACCAAGAAATAGGGAAAAGAATGAGTTTTCCTACTTAAATCATTGGATACTCCCTCCACCTCCAGTTTTCTATGATAAAACCACAAAATACAAAGGTAAAGTGATGTGGGGTTTTTTTTCAAATATAAACTGATGAGATACATAAAAGGAGCTCAATGTACAAAAAGAAAAGGAATCATCCCACCAAACCCAAAAGACCAAGATCAAATCAAAACTACACAACAAAAACTCCCAACTTCCCTCCCAACATCTGCAAATTTGACATCCCAAAACACCCAAAAAGTTTTTGTTTTCTTATTCAACTTCCACCCAAGAGATAACCTTTTTGCTCCAAGTTGGGCTTCTTCCACCTTCTCCACATCCAAACACCACTGAAGAGAAAGCCCAGATGAATTGGAATGTAGAGGAAGACGGAACCCCATAAATTACCAGAACTCCAACCCAAATCAATCAAATAGCAATCAAACAGATGAAAAAGAAGAGATGGGTAGTGATCTTTAAAGTGTTAAATACTGACCCGATTGCCTCCAACAGTGGCAAAGACGTTGTAGTAACGAGCATCGACGAAATTGAAGGCAATGGCGTAGAGAGGTCGCTTGCCTTCTTGGACCCTGTTGGAGACCTTGTACTCCCTCTTCTTCGATGGAGTCAAAGACCCAACTACCGGTTCACACCCCAGAGCCGTCTTCACCATCCTCTTCCTTCCTTCTCTGCAACTGCAATGGTAAATGGCCTCAGAGAGACAGAGCAAGTGCGATGGTAGAGAGAATAATAGTTTTATTGGTAGGATGAGAATGGGTCGGGTTCGGGTCGCCTCGACGATAACCGTGGCTGAATTTATTTATAATTCTGTGAGTCCGGTTGGGTTGGGTTGGAAATTGGATCAGGTCGAGATCCAACAGAGTTGTATGTTGATAAAACCCAACTGACTGACTCGACCTGAATGAAACTTGAAGTTGGCTGACCTGAAATCGACAAGGTTTGTACAATTCCAACCCGAGTACAATGTGGGTTTGGCCAGGTTGACGCGGTTGGGCCAGGAACCCAAACTTTGTGCTTTGGTTTTACTGTATATATTTTGTATCATATTATTGGAGAGTTGGGTCAGGTTTAGATATCACAAGCCCAGATGTGATCTGAATTTCATGCAAGTTTCAAATCCAATCCCAACCCGATTTTCAATTTTGACTGGTAGGGCCATGTGGGAACGTTCGGGTTTAACATAACCCAAGTTGCCACCCTGCCCAAAACGGGATTGAAATTTATGTTAACTAGAACATAAAAGGAGCTAATGTGTCAGCCCAAATTGAGAAGCGCATAATTTTATACTAATGCCATATATTTTATAATCTATACCAATATATAAAAACAGCAGGTCTATCTGCTTTCTCCGGACCTCCATTTCTCAATTGGTGGGCCCACTTAGATTTTATCCCCTTGCTTGGGCCAGATGTCCTCTTCAGCTGCCATCCACTTGTAGGCCCCACTTAGATGTTATCCCCTTGCTTAGGACAGATGTCCTCTTTAGTTGCCATCAATCTCTCCACCACTTTCTACGTATTCCGATTTCTCTTCCTCACGCTTCTTCTCTTCCTCTGTTGCGATTATTTCTCAAAGCTCTGGAGAAAATTTTCAGAGGTGCTTCTTCTCTCTTCTTTCTCTTCTTCTTCATCTTCCTCCACCTCCTCTTCCCTCTCCTTTTCTTTTCTCTGTGTTCTTTACCATGTGCAAGTGCTTCTTGTTCTCTCTTCTCTCTCTTCTTTTTCTTCTTTATCCACCTCCTCTTCCCTCTCCTTTTGTTTTCTCTGTTTTCTTTCCTCTGTCATTTTTTCCCCTCATATATAGTGTATATGTAACTGATGCAGGATTGTTTCTTAAAGCTCATGGACCTCTATCTTCCATCTCCTCTCTCGACTGCAGCTGTCTCATCAATTTCTTCTCTTTGACTGAGCATGTGCTTCTTCTGCTTTTTTATGGGTTTTTTTTTTTTTTTTTTTTTTTTTTCTCCATGCTGACTGTGTCTTGTTCTCAAACTTTACATTGCCAAAGTTTTTTAGGGGAAGTTTTGAAGTCAGCACACTAGCTTGCCAAGATATACTTGCTTTAAGTTTGTTAGGTTTTTTTGTTGTTTTTCTCTTAAATGGTGTTTTGTATTTGTACTTGTGCTTGTGATTGTGTTGCAACTCACTTCCAACTGATCCTGGCCTTCTATTAATACTGTATATGGGTTCAAGAGAGACAAGTTTGTGTGAATGGAGAGAGTTTTATGGGAATGGCCCAGTGGGCCAATGGTCAAGCCCAGACCCTACAAATATATTATCTAATTTATATTTCAACGTTGGAACTTGGATGTCCATACCTACCTATGAAGTGGGTAGGGTCATCAACTGAAGTGGTTTTCTGTTGGGCAAAGTTCAAGAGCAACACATTTGTGTGAATGGAGAGAGTTTTATGGGAATGGCACACTGGGCCAATGGTCAAGTCTAGGCCCTACAAATTTATTATCTAATTTATATTTCAACTGTTGGAACTTGGATGCCCATACCTACCTATGAAGTGGGCAGGGTCATCAACTGAAGTGATTTTCTGTTGGGGAGAGTAAACTATTATAGTGGGTGCACAACAATGAGTTCGTATAGGTATGCAAAACAGAATTTAATTATATGTGGGCTAAACTATATAGAGGAAACAATTGGATTGACAAATGCTCAAAGCATGCTTTAGAATACTAAAAGCTGGCCAAGAACTCGGATAATTCCTATAAGCTAAAAATAACTTAATTCATAATGTAGGTTTTTTCAAATCCCACAAACTATCAGGGAAATCTCAAATGGTGGAGGGACAGCTACTCACAAGTTATCAGCTTGAAGCTCATTCAAGAATTCTTGCAAATAAATGCCCTCTATATATTTTCAGGGAAAAAATCAAAAGTGTACAGAAAATTTATTTGAGACGGGGTCTTATGATTTGGGGTATGCTCTTGTTGTGGAGTTTGATGTTTTCTTTTGATTTTGTAGCTTTTGTTTTTTCGGTTCTTTGTTGTTATTTGGTGTTTTCTGCTACTTTTGTAACAAAATTACCCGTCTAAAAAAAATAAAATAAAATGCCCTCTAACCGTAGAACTTCCTCTATTGTTAAACTACTCAAACATCCATTTTACATTAATAATATGGATTTTTTAAAATCTAAATCTGATTTAAATCAAAATTAACAATACTGACTTAAATTCCTAATTAAATGAACAAAGATTTTCCAATGACTTGGCCCCTCAAGTGTCATGACTGAGTCAATCATGATTTCTACTGGACCAAATAAGCAAAGACAAGGTTGCATTCAATGGTGGACCTATACATGGACAACTAGTGGTGGGTGCCTCGTGTTGATTTTGAAATTGACAGAAATTTAAATGGCCTGACCTGTTCCACATATATTTAATAAACAGTCGCCCCACGTCTAAACTTTGTATTGCCCCATGTTACAAAACCTTGATGATCGAGAGTACTAGATCCTATTCACACCATTCTCTTTCGACATCTTCTTTCTAAAGAGAGTTCGAGACCCTCTTTGCGCCGATTGAGCTCCTCGTCATCGGTCCTCTTATAGTTTGTCTCTTTCTCACCAAATAACCCTAAATAAAGCAATATCCCTCCTTCCTTAGATGTAGTACAATCATAATCACTCTATACCTAAATTTGAGTCATTAATCTCCATGTCCTAATTTCAAACCTTTAATCCTAAATAATAATCCAAATCCTAAGCCCTAAATCACCTAATCTAAGCACATCTACAAGTCCGAAGATGACCAAATCACCATTGGTTACACTTTAATCTTCAATTCACAAATAAATCAAGTCTTAGGGTTTACATGTTTTGATAACTTAAGTTACATTTAAGTGGTAATTTTTCTTCTTTGCCTAGAGCCCATGACCAACTCTATAGAAATATTTTTAGAGATAGGGGCAGGCAACCAAATTTCTTATATCGAAATAGAACCCCTTTGGGAACCCAAATTGAGTAATTGGGTGGTCACCAGAATCACCGTTTCAAGGTATCCTAGCACCTAGGATCAAATGAAATGTTATCTTAGCTGTTTTGATAAAAATGAATTGATGATCACTTAAATTTGGGAAAGGAAGTAGAAAGACCCTTCAATCAAGCAAGAGATCTAAGCATCGAAAAAAGTTTTGTGTCTATTTAAATGCAATATATTTTCTCGTTTGATGTATTTTATGTGAAAAAAGTTAGTAACGTTGAGCAAAAATTTAGCCCCATTCAAACAAAAATCCTTGCTCGTTAGAGCATCTTGTCTTCTTCTTTCTTTTCCCCTACTCCCTCACTCCATCTTTAATAGACATTTTAGGTTTATCACTATTAATCACTGCACACATGTAGTTGTGAATCTAAATAGACAATCTTCTTCTCCTTCTTGTATTCTTTTCATGGTTGTGAAAGTCTTCCTCCTCCTCCTTTTTTATGGAATCCTTCCAGTGACCCAATGGGTAAATCCAGGAGAGTGTTATGGCTATTGGACCTACATCCCAAACCTCTCATCTCATTTCAACGTTGATCTGCTGGTCCACTGCTCTGACTACCCCATCTACCGCGATTTATGCCCTTACATCACAAATCATGGCCTGGGCCCCAGGACCTTCAATGGGTCCCACTAGTTGGTACCGGACCCACCCCATATGCTTGAGCTCATTTTTCATTGTTAGATGCTCAAATAACCCTATTTCACAGCAGACTGCTGCTTCGCCAACGCCATTTTCCTCCCTTACTAGGCTGGCATAATATTCCTTGTGAGTTGATACCCAAAAAGCATTTTCCCACCCAGCGTGAGACGCACACACTATACAAAGTACACACCCTTCACTCTTCCCTCTCTAAAATCGCAGGCGGTTCCTTTGCTACCAATTACTCAGCACATTTCTCATTTCTTTTTCTAGCTCTTCGCCTTCCACCTTAATTTTGTTTCCATTTTTTTTCTTCAGTCAATCTAAACGTGTGCATTTCTCCTTCTCCTTTATCGAGGATACCCATCTACTGAAGGGTCCATTAGGAGGAATAGGAGAAGGAGAGGAAGAAGAAGATATTAATGGAGGAGATGGAGAAATAAGAGGAGGAGAGGAGGAAAAAGAAAACATTAGGAGATGCTCTGACGAGCAACGCTAGACATTACGAGATGCTCTGACGAGCGACGCATGGGCGATGCTAGCGTCGCACTCGTCAAACACCAGCGTCGCTCCTATCAAAGTTGAAAAAAAAAAAAAAAAAAGGCCCGACGAACCTTGTTAGTACTACACAATATTTGGGGACCCTTTTCGAGGAATGTCCAAATTTCAAAAAAATTTCCGTAAAATCCTCTTGTTTTTACATTGCATACCCATGCGTGACACATACCACACAGCCAGGTCACGGACCCTAATTTTGTTTGAGTGGGACAGAAGATATTTAATTGAAAACGTTAAAATCATCATAAACTACCAATCATTAATGCCAACGATAAATAATCTCCTCCAACAGCATGATTTCAAGAGATAATCTTTTATTCTTATAATTTTTATCAAATTAAATATAAAGAACTCAATTCCTATAAAAGTATTTTAACTGCAGCAACCTTTTCACTAAGTTGGATGGGTTCACATCCAATGATAATTTGGATGGGTTCACATCAGATGTAAACCCGCAACTTTTTGTTATCTAGATGGCTTTGATCAAAGTGATCTCTCCTAAAAAAATTTATATGATTAAATGTAGGGCTTAAGTCCTATTTATAGAGAGATTTAGAGAGTGAATTATTTAATTCGATCATACCAACGGATTATCCTCAAGCTAGTTGAAAGAATAATTTTAACACAATGGTTTCACTAAGTTGAAACTTGCCATGCATAGGCTCCATAGTTGCATGAAGGACCACACTAATTTAAAAAATCAAGGCACAGAAAACTGTCCATAGTGTGTGATATAGAAGATTTTCAACTTATTTTTCTCTCCTTCAGCAGGGAAGGGGGATGGTGGGGGCGAGAGAGGGGGGAGAGAGAGAGAGAGAGAGAGAGAGAATTATCTTCATCTAAGAGGACCCTGAAGACCTACTACATATGCTTAGTGATGAGGAGTGGATTCCACCACCTGAAAGGGGGTATTGAAAAGTATTTATGCTACCTCTACTAAAGTCTTGAGGTTTTGATATGAATGGTTAGTTGAAGAAACTTAATATAAAAAACCATCAAGGTTGGCCTTTCTGACTTTCAAATATGTAGTGGACTGGATCCAGTCTGTCCCATGAACGCCCCTACTGTAGGTGGAAATGTGGTTGGTCTAATCAAGGTAAGCAAATATATACTTCGGGGTTAGCACATTCATCCCTCATCGTCCCACGTTCTAACCTCTATATAGGTGCAACCCACATGTCATCATATAACCTCTATATAGTGCAACCCACATGTCACCATATCTACTTGTCCAAAAGTTGCCTATATAAATCCTTTGCAGCTGCCAGCTCTTGTCAAAAATAGAGAGCATGTGTACTAGAACAAGCTGGAGACTTTCTTCTACATCTACAAGAAAGATCAGCACCATTAATGAGTATGAGGAAAAGAGGTCTATGGTTACAAAGCAGGTAGACACTACAGCAATTTTTACTTTTAGTGGCGGTCAAAAACCGCCGCTAAAAGCTGATTTTCTGCCTCTAAAAGTTATAGCGTCGGAAAATGCCTGCCGCTAAATATATGCGTCACTGTTTAGTTTTGTAGCTGATAAAAACCGTCACAAATGGAACATTAGCGGCCTTTTCTTTTATCCGCTGCTAAAATCTCTTTTTTTTTTACAAAAAATGTATTTAATTTGATTTTGAAGCTTTGGTTTTGCATTTGTTTTTTTTCCAGTGAAATGGTTGGCAGCTGTTAATGCATATAGGAAAATACAATCCGATCAAGAATCCAATCAGGTTGGATGAGACGCCAAATGGTTACCCCACCTCTGTAGATTGTTAAGACCCACATTCTCTTTTTTATAAGTTCAGTGAAATTCGTTCTTTTTGCTATCATTTGTGTTATTAAGCATTTGTTGAAAATATGTGACTTTGCAACTGATACTTGTGTTGCTTGCTGTTAGTAGGTAAAAATGCAAATGTGAAGTAGAAAACCTTTGGAGTCTGGCCATGTGGATATATCACAACAGTATCTATCTGCAGAACCCTTTTTCCCTATACGTGCATAAGATCAGCAAAATGCATATTAAGTCTAAAGATACATCTAAGTGCATATTAAATAGGTCTAAATATACATCTACCTTTCGCAAGCATAAATTTATTCTGTCTTTGTTTTGATCTGTTAGCATAATAAATTTTTGTGCTCCCAACTTTCAAATAAATTTGTTCTGTTTAACTGTTTTCTCAAATGAAGAGGATATCACCAACCACTTTGCTTTTCAATACTTAAAATGTTATGAAGTACAAACACCAACGGCCTGAATCTCACTTTCCATTGAGGGATTATGAAATATCACATATCTTAGTTGATCATCATCATGCAGATTTTACTATAATTTCTCAGGAAGCCATCGATCCAAGAGTTTGAAGTAGTTTTGTTACGTTGCTTCCGCATAGGATCCACTGCTCAAACAAGTGCATTGTCAAGTAGGCTTTTAGGCAAAAGCAATGGTGAGATGCTGTCTCAGGGATGAAGAGAACATCTACAACTTACATTGTTATCTGACTGAATCAGTAGTTTGCCTATGAACTGGTAGATGGATCCTATGCAGAAGTTGATGCCTCTCAAGTGCTGGAATCTTCAGGCTGACACTAGCATCAACAAGGATGGCAATGGCAGTCTCTGCATCATATCCTTGTAGCCTGCATACCATCAGCAAGATGATGGAGTATTCTGGAACATCCCATGCTTGGAAAATTTTCCACTGCTCCCTCTTCAATGTCTGCAAAATATTCACAAAAGGCAAATAATAAAACGTCTCATGGTATTATGACTTTTACAAAAAAATATTCATGGCATGATCAGAACTATTAAAACAAACTTATAAGATCATGAGTAAAATATATACCTATCTTTTCAACACAACTAATCCAACTTTGTACCCAACTCTGGCTTGGACAGGTTCTTAGGCCACTGATCATTTATCAATCATGTTGAAAATCTAAACACCAACCCTGAACTAGAAGCAGTGTTCAGCTTCTGTTGACAGGTCAACCCATGGAATGTCAACCCAAACTATGAATTACTAGGCTGAGCTGGGGTCAATACTGCCACTTAACATGATCGTAACGGCTCCTTTTTCGATACATTCTTTTTGGGCTCCTTGAAATTGCAATTACATGTATTACAACTGTGTGGCTTGCAGCCAAATGTCCTTGGCAAAAGCAAGAAGACATCAATTACGTCGATTGTTTTTAAAAAATTGGCAAAGGGCATATGGTTTGCTGTTCATTCCTAACTAATTATTCCCTTTATTTGGTAGGTTTCTTAGTTCACGGAGTAGTAGCTTCAATCTTTAATAAATATGATTAAGTTACCAAACATATCTAAAGGGCTTGTCTTTCAGCTTCGCTTACTATCACTCAAGCATTATAGGTGGGATGGGACTCCAGTAAAAGCATTCATCTTTGTAAGTGTAAAATGAGGCCCTCAGGAATCAAGAGGTGGAACCCAAATAAGGAATTCACAACAAAATCTCACAACACATCTTATGTAGTAAATAGTAATCACAGCGGAAACTCACATTATTCACAATGAAAACTCAGAAATTATTCATACCAAAAACTCACAGCAATATTCACATGGTACATTGTTCACAATAGAAACTCAAATTGAATATAACATACAAATAAAAAAAAGCAGAGAGAGATTAAAAGAGAGAGGAATGATACTTGTGTTGTGCTGCTGGAGAGGGAGAGATTGGGCCCAACAATACAAATTACGGAACCTTCAGCCAAATCTACTCCAATGGAATAGAGTAAACTCCGTTTCAGTAGAATGATAAAAACCAATATATGCCCCAATAGAACAAGCCGATTATATGTTGTGCAATACAAAGTCCAAAAGCGAAGAACCAAAAGGCAAAACTATATTCAATAAATAATTAAAGAAACAAAGAATGAAATAAACCCACTTTGCCTGAACAAGGAAAACCCATTAAAGACACGGCCATGAAAATGAAATAACCATCATATTACATACATGACAAAAGAATCAGCCCATCACATTACAATCAAGAAAAAGGAAACAATCAAATTAGGCAAAATGATATAAAAAGAATTCAAATCTCAATCAAATCCAAGCCCAATATAAGAAAATTAAAAAGTACCAGCTCATCTCATTAAAAAAGATAGCACGCTACAAGTCACAGCACACTACAAGTCACTTCACCCATTCACTCATTACACTCTTATTACTTGCATTCCACCTGCTACCCACCCACTCACTTGTACATCACTCACCACACACATGCACTCCTTACCTACAGTCTCTAACTCACATTTATGACTTGGGACTCTACTTATGCACCATGCACCCTTCACTTGTCACTCACTTGTACTCACTGCACTTGTCACTCACTTGTTTGCTGTTACCCTCAAATGACTCATAGCACTCATATTTATAGTGCTTTCGTCCAAGTCGGTGGAGAGGTAGCAATAGCTAAGGAAAATGAAAGGTGGCCTAGTGCATTAAATTACCATCAAACTGTCCAGTCCATTCCAGAGAGAAAGGAAGGTAAAAGAAAAGATACACAATGCATTTAATTACCATCCCATATCCCAAAGAAGAAAAGTAAAATAACCAATGGAAACTTATTTTTAATCATCTTCTTCACTCAAAGACTCGAACAAATTGCATCGAACCACAGATGGCGAATCAATCGAATGGGACAGTGGATTCTTCAATTCAAATAGTACAAGATTTTGGGGCACATGAAACGAATTAGATAACTATTAAATCTACTCCTTCAACTGATCACTACTTGCTGGATGATTGTATACCTTAAATACCACGCGCATGTAATCCCACATCATACATGTTGATAGAAGCCCAATTATTCAGAACATCGAGCATAGGTATAAATATCCAAGTATCGAAACATACTGGAACATTAGTAGACATCAGCAGTTTCATGGAATGCCAGTAGTTGTCAGAAGCATCTAAGGAAGATTACAAATATCAATCTCAGTAATATCAACTGGGCACCTCTTGAAGAGGCTGGAGTAGACCCCCATTGAGGATAGAGTCATATGGACTCTATATGGCGAACGACCACGCAGGGAATCATTAACATTTACATTTGTGATTTAGTTCTGCAGTGGTTCTGTTAGATGCTTATACGGTACTAGCTGGGAGATTTAAATCCACCCATCATCAAAGTAACCAACTTACAAGGGGATGATTCTGAGCAATTTGCAACCGGCAGTGTAAGATCACAAATCCCAAATCACTAAAAATTGCAGAAAGACACAAGAATCACAAGCCAATAGATGAAATGACTACAACAAATCACAGAAACAAGCAAATGAAAAATGTAGAAAAGAGAAAACGGAGCAGAAATGAATCGAAACCCTAGCAGAGGAAACCCCAGCAAGTAGTAATCCTAAATATGTTAACCAAAAACTAAATAAATAAATGCCCAACACTCCAAATCTAATGCAAAGAAGAAAAAAAATCGATCATCACTGGCTGCTTGGAACTACACACTTCGCTTGATACAAATCCAAACAAAAAGAAACCAACTAGGAGAATCAAGGGAAAAAAAAAAAAAACCCTAAAAACCCTAAAAATCAAAATCAGGTTGTTCCACATTCAAACGACAGATCTAGAACAAAAGGAAGAGGAAGTGAGACCAAAAACACGAAATTGATTAATTCATTGAAAGAACTAGACTATGGGAAGCTAAAATTACAGATCCAACAACAGATATCAAACAGAAAACACAATATATTACAGAATTCTCTCCTGAATTAGAGAAAGTTGAAGAGATTTGGGGCAGATTTCAAGAGATCTAGCGGAAGAGATGGAATTAATGCAGATCTAGGGTTTGCAGACATACCAGATGTGAGAGATTTCGCCCAAGTCCCCTGCAGGATAATCAAAGAGTCCAACGAAACCCGAATGTATAGAAAACTGCGTTTTTAAGTGACCTGTACCCAAAAATCCAAATATCTTTCTCAGATTTCCTCCACGGATCAACTCCGAAGCTAAAACTCTCACGTCTCAGTAGATTTCCTCCTCTTTCTCGCTCTTTCTCTCCTCAAATCGTTCGAAAACCCTTTTCTCAGCAAATCTGCTGAAGCAAATCACTCTTTCTCTGTACCAAATCATGAAAAAAAAAACAGAGAGAGAGAGAAGGTATTAGGGCTATTCCAATACACTTCAAGTTTTGCAGATCGAAGAAGCAGCAGCAGATTTTCGGTGTGAAGAAGAACATTTTTGCTTTGTCGTCAGTTGAAGAAGTGTTTAGGGTTTTCGGTGGGGAAATGGACCGCCATTCAAATAAGTGGGGACAGGGGGCGAAAATTTGAACTTTCAACGGCGGAAACTAGCGTCCGCCGCTGATACGTAACTCTTTTTTACCATTTGTGGCGGACTGCTATATCGGTCGATGACCATACCCATTTAGCGGCTGATAATTAAAACAACCGCTGTTTAAGTGTCACTAAAAGTGACTTTTTTTGTAGTGAGATAAGTGGTTTATTTCATGCAATATTAACATGGATTATTGATATGATATGCTAGTGTTTAGAAGATATAGATTTGAATGTTTGTGTTTATAACAATGGGAAAATAAAAAAATTGACGGATTTTATCGTCTAAGTGGCGGTTTGGCATCATTTTCATGTTGAGAATATATTCTATACCAAGATAAGTTGTGCGGAGAATGGTTCTTTTTTGAAAAAAAATGATGGGAGAGGCGAGAGATCGTGTTGAATTTGTTTGGCATCGTTATGTTAGGATTGGTGCCTCCAATCATTTTTCTTGATTTTTGAGTAAAAACGATGAGAGAGGAAAAAAGAGTGCAAGACTCTTTATCCACTACATGAAAAGTGATTTTTAATGGTGTAAAAACCCGCATTTACCGGTAATTTTTTCCCAAATTTGTCAACGTGGAATAAATTAACATTCCACAAAATGATGCAAAATAGGTATGAAAAAAGGTCAAATTGGTCGAGGTGGTTCAAACTAATGGCTTTGACCCTTTTTTTTTTCCTTCTCTAAATCCACGTGTGCCTACATTCTTCCCCAACACCTGTGAATGGGCATGGACCCTGGGAGTCTCCATGTGCACTGAGTGTCCTCATGTTTTACTAGACGCTTCCCATTTTATTACGAATATGATTATTGTGGACGATTAATATGCACCTTGGAGCGTCTCCCTCGTGCTTCCCGTGAATGGAAGGAACAAACTCCACAGTGGGGGCATACTTAATGAAAATCTGACCAACGCACTCTCTAGGCACTGAAGTACTCAATGTTCTTTCAAATTTTATCCCACCAAGAGTCAAACTCCCCGTGAGATTGAACATATGATTAATAATGTGATTACTACATATGATTAATATGCATAAGATTGTCTAATCATGTACTTAATTATAGGTAATTATATTTATATTGAAATCAATTATACGTAAGTATATACTAAATCTTACAGTGAGACTAATTCCTTTTGGGATAAATTTTAATAACATTCATGACACAAAGAGGACATTCATTTTGAGCACCTTAGATTTTCAAGAAGTGGGTTTCACCATGGGGTCCCACTCCTTCCACTCTCTGGAAGTGTGAAGGAGATGCTTGTGATCCGGACACGTACCCAGGCGGACTCCATTCAGAGCACAGAATATGACTCTATACGTCTGAGCTATCATATCATGTTAAGTAGAGGTGCCAAAATATGACCCGACCCGCCAAACCGACCCAACCCGACCCGTGTATTACTCTCTTAACCCAACTCGTTTGATAAGCGGGTCGGTCACGGGTTAAGAATTCATGACCAGCAATTAAGCGGGTCGGGTTAGGGTTGGCCCGCTTGACCTGCAGAACCTGCATTAATTCTTGTCTTTAAGTCTGTTTAAGATTACCAAAACTTAATTAGAATGTACGTGGGGGTTGGCAATTGGCATTAACTCTAACTCTAGGGACTAGGGTTCTTTGGTTCTTCCTCCTCATGGCTGTTCCACTTCCACATTCATTGCCTTCTTGGCTTCTTTCTTCCATGCCCTCTGGTCTCCACAGTCCATGCTCTCATATTTCTTGCATGTGGAGCATTGCACCTGTGTCACAAACTGGTTTTCTTATTTTTAGTTTTGCAAGCAATGAAGGATGCTTCTTGTGACTCCTATCCCGTATTTCCATTTGCTTTCTGCTTAGCCAATACCTGCCTGACCCTACAGGTCATTTTTTTGGAATGGCCAGAACATATTTAGCACAAAAATGGTATTGGTGGGACACATCTCAAAGCATGATAATCATTGGGCTTTTACCAATCAACTTATGAAAACCATCCGACGGGGGAAAAAGGAGAGATACTCTGCTCAAGGCTTAAAAGTTGTACAATTCCAAACTCTTGGATTATGTGGAATGAGCGCAGAAATTTACTTGAGCCCAGATTTCATAGTTCATCCCAAGTTTTGCTTGTAATCTATCCAAACAAAAACATACCCAGATTTGAAAAAGTAAGAATAGAAAATTACTAGTTTTGGTCAGGCAGGGAATCATGGTTTAGTCAATCGATTCATAAGATAGATGTAGGTTATGCTAGTCGACCTGACCTGTATAACCCACAATGCTTATGCGGGTTTAAGTGGGTCGGGTTGGGTTGACCCGTGGTGGGTGCGGGTTAGGGGTTTCCGACCCATTTAACAAACAGGTCGGATGCGGGTTAGGCTTGTCTAACCCATTTAATAAACGGGTCCGGCCCATTTAGCACAGCCTGACCCGATTGCCACCTCTAATTTTAACCAGAGGTGTGCCGTATAGTAATCTCAACCTTAGATCCATACATGTTGGGTCTACATGGAATTTTTACAGCCTTCTTGGAACCACATCTCCATATGAGAAATATAAAACGCTTGACACGAGAGTAGTATAGTTTATCTTTCTTTTTTTTTTTTTTTTTTTTTCCGGTATCCAGCTTAGGTTGCCCCGTAGCCCTTTGATGAGGGAGTCCTAGGGTGAGGGGAGTAAATCTTGGGTGAGGTTGGGAAACCCAGAGGTCACAAGGAGTTGACCTCTGGTGAGATAGCACAACCTTGGGTGTAGAAATGTGCCTATCCAAGTTCGAATCCTGAATAGGTAAGAAGTGACATCTCATAAGGCAAGGACCATACTTGAGTAGTAAAATTTATGTACAGCCACATCTGAACTTTTCAATGACTAAAAAGCATTTATAAGCGTTCACTACTCTTTATCAAAAAAAAAAAAAAAAAAAGTGTTCACTACTGTGGGTGCTGCAACTGCCACTCACACATATGGCAAGGACTATATGCAGCTAGAAATCATTCAAAAAGAAAGAAAAGAGTTGTTCGAGTGTACAAGTGTACCGGAGACTGTCAATGGACCCATGTCCGGCCCAATCGGCCTGTAGCTAGAAATCGTTCAAAAAAAGAAAGAAAGAGATATTCGAGTGTACAAGTGTACCAGAGACTATTAATGGACCCATATCCGGCCCAGGCCTGCGTCCAATAATTGAGGAATCGGACTGTCCGGTAGGTCCAGCAGGCCAGACCCGTATCCAGGTTTAATGTCATGCTCAAGTGAACTTGACAAAGCCCAAAAATTGTGAATTTCTACAATATTTCTTTAAGACAAGTACTTGGAATGAATGAGATATTTATGCTAAGAGTAGATTTCCATTTATCTAATTTGCAGTTTAGTTTAATTACACTGATTAAAGTACTTTCCTCTTTTTTATCAGGTTGCTTCTAATGATGGGTAGAGTTCAAAGATTCTCTACAATGACATGAAAGCCAATGGAACACTCATTTGAGCAAAAGACCTAGAGTTATAAGGCCTCAGCCTCGGAATAACTTAATACATTTATAGCTGAGGCAATATACAATGCAGATGATATTTTAATCAATGGTTGACCAAAAACTATCAAGTTCGCATCTATATTTTTGGCAATCTTAATCTACTCTCATAAGCTAGCTATAGAGGAGTGTGTGGGAGAGAAACAACTGTCCACAGGCATAGGAAAGTGGAAATATTTAGTTGTATAACTTGCTTGTGGAGTGTGAGTTATGGAATTAAATTATCATGTAGATGTCAATTATTCATTTACTTTTTGGCAACCAATAATTCAAATATATTCATATAGTGTGCTTGGAGCTTATCTTGAACAAGAACACCAACAATATTGCAGCAAGCAACTGATTTTACTTTTTCTTCTTTTAATTCTCTTTTTGTTTTTGAGCGAACTAAATTTTATTCAGTGCAACTATACTTGGAAGACACCCACGCCAAACCTATCAATGTAATAGTTGGATCTAATCAGAGTGGTAGAAAGCATCGATCAAGATGTAGGTATTCATCAACAATATTGATAAAATAAAATAATCTAAGAAATATGTGTAGCCATGAAGGAACAATTAGATGGAAGGTCTGGTTTTAAGAGAGAGAGAATTTTAGAAGGTGATAAGGGCATTTTTGTCTCCATCTTTTTCAAAACACAGGAGAACACAATTCATATCCCTCATCTTTCTCCTCAAAATTATCTTACCTGCTAGCTATTCGGCCTTTCAAATAGAAATTCTATATTTCAAGCAACTCCTTTTTCTCCCCATTCCGTTCCTTTTTCTCACATGAGTCCTTCATCAGATTCTTATATAGGACCCAACTAGGAAAAATGAAAATAGACTTTGAATGTGGATCCTTTAGGACTGATTCTCATGAGTGGGACCACTTGAAAAAGAAATATTAACCATAAGAATTTAACGAGGGCTATTTTAGGACGTTATTTTTTAATAATTTAAATATTTTATAAGTGGGCCCATTATCATAGAGCTTTTGTATCGTTCTTTATTTTCTCTTCAAGTTTTTCCCATCTCTATTATGCAGATAACATCAGTAGGCCTTGAAATTATTGGTAGACCGAAAAACAATTGCCCTCCTTTTTGTGAGAAATTTCACTCCAAAACAATATAGGCCCACTACCAAGTTGATCTACAAAAAGTATTTGTAGTTTTTAAAAAAATTTGAGGATTTTACGGGAAAAATCTCGGAATTGACATACCTTGGAAAGGGTCCCCAAATATGGTATTGTACTAACGAGGTCCATCAGGCCTTATTTCATTTTTTTTTCAACTTTCATGAGTGACGCTAGTGTCACTCGTGTCTGACAAGAGAGACGCTAGCGTCGCTCATCTGAGCATTTCCTATGAGTGCAAAAGAACACTGTTCGAAACGCAGGCAAACGTGATTGTAATTAAGTGAAAAATAGCAGATTATAAGTTCATAATATGGTCTTCGAAAGCCCCAAATATCAACCAAAAAACCCCTTGGAAAGTGGTCTAAAAAGTGCCCTAAACAGGGGTACTCAGTAAGGTGTCTGTAGATTTTCTTAACCGAGTTGCAAAAGTGCACAGTTTGAGACACAGGCAAACGTGATTGTAATTAAGTAAAAAATAGAAGATTATAAGTTCATAATATGGTCTTCGAAAGCCCCAAATATCAGCAAAAAAAAAAACCCTAGGGAAGTGGTTTAAAAAGTGCCCTAAACAGGGGTACTCAGTAAGGTATCTGCAGATTTTCTTAACCGAGTTGCAAAAGTTCACGATTTGAAACGCAGGCAAGCGTGATTGTAATTAAGTGAAAAATAAAAGATTATAAGTTCATAATATGGTCTTCAAAAGCCCCAAATCTCAGCCAAAAAAACCCTCGGGACGTTAACTAAAAAATATCCTAAACAGGGGTACTCAGCAAAGTGTCTGCAGATTTTATTAACCAAGTAGCAAAAGTGCACGGTTTGAAATGCAGGCAAACATGATTGTAATTAAGTGAAAAATAAAAGATTATAAGTTCATAATATGGTATTTGAAAGCCCCAAATCTCAGCAAAAAAAACCCTTAGGAAGTCGGCTAAAAAATGTCCTAAATAGGGGTACTCAGCAAGGTGTCTGCAGATTTTCTTAACCAAGTTGCAAAAGTGCACTGTTTGAAACGTAGGCAAACGTGATTGTAATTAAGTGGAAAATAGAAGATTATAAGTTCATATTATGGTCTTCAAAAATCCCAAATCTTAGCCAAAAAAGTCATCGGAAAGTTGGCTAAAAAATGTCCTAAACAGGGGTACTCAATAAGGTGTCTGCAGATTTTCTTAACTAAGTTGCAAAAGTGCACGGTTTGAAACATAGGCAAACGTGATTGTAATTAAGTGAAAAATAGAAGATTATAATTTCATAATATGGTCTTCGAAAGCCCCAAATCTTAGCCAAAAAAACCCTCGGGAAGTTGGCTAAAAAATGTCCTAAACACGGGTACTCAGCAAGGTGTTTGACGAGTGACGCTAGAGTCGCCCATGGGTGACGCTATCGTCGCTTAGAAAAAAGTATAAAAAAATAAAAAAATTTGGAGGGAAGACCTCAATAGTAATACACAATATTTGAGAACCCTTTCCGAGGAATGTCCAAATTTCGGGACTTTTCGCGTAAAATCCTTTTAAAATTTTATTTAAGTGTTTAAGTTATTATTGTAATTGTGGACTATTAATGTAATTTCTTGTGAAAATCATGAGGAAAGGGACATTTTTTGGATGAGTTACACATATCATAAGTAGGGGCCACTAATTTATTGGTTGATCATC
This sequence comes from Persea americana, assembly GCA_029852735.1. Classification (NCBI taxonomy): domain Eukaryota; kingdom Viridiplantae; phylum Streptophyta; class Magnoliopsida; order Laurales; family Lauraceae; genus Persea; species Persea americana. The sequence continues at coordinate 25,852,633 of CM056818.1, read as the reverse complement.
CTTGTCCGCTTTGAAAAAAAACCCTGCCTCCGCCATGGGCGGCAACAGTTGCTCATGCTATTTCTTTCCTCGCAAGTCAAAAGCTATTTTAGGTAGCATGACATCACCATGAAAGGAAATCAACACCTTGTTCTCCTTGATTTTCATGACTAGAAGGGGAGATTGGCTTCGGTACTCTTCTTCCAATTCGTCTTAGTTGCAAAAAGGAAGAAGCCAAGAGCCAGAGAGAAGACGAAACGATAGATCTCACACGGTCCACAACCCTATCACAAGGTTTGAATCGTCAAACGCACATAGATCCGGCCTCGATATGGATTGAAAGAATTGTTGATCCCCGATGGTATTGAAACAGAATTCGTCGAGAACCTTTGTGCTTTTTGATGTGAGATATATAGATCTTGCGAACTTACTACAAATGCTCTCAGATCTTCTAAATGTTCAATGTGTTCCAAATTCTATGTTTGCTGTCAGAGTTTTCCACTTCAGTCTAGGTGTATTTGCATTTCTTAGTTCCCAAGCCTCTTAAATATTTAAGTTTAAAAGCAATTTGAGGCCAAGAGCTATAAAAAAAATTAAAAGGTCAAAGGGACAAGAGAGTGTGACAAGATAGACAACATTATTGATCAAATACAAAGGTTATATTTATATAACAGTGGATCCGATGAAAGTTAAAGCACGGAATCGGTGGATCGATTTGTGGTTTTTCATGTGAACTCCATAACATAAGTTGAATCATTTAATTCATGAAAATGTAACCCGGAAATTGGGAGCATTTATAAATATGGAATAAATATTTTGTGATGCGTTCAAGAAATGACATGAGTCTCAATTTCATTAGACTCTGAGAATTCCTATATTTGGCACATGCTCAAATAATTTTCATTATGATATGAGTAAATTTGGTCCATCAATTGGTGTGTGTATATATATATATATATCTTCTAGATTTAGTTATTCTATATGTATTGAATGTGTATTTTGGCACACCTATGGTATTGAAAATAGGACACGTCAACAAGACAGAATAAATAGACTAGTTGGGATGCGCACTATGTGTAAACCATCTCTAATTGGGAAATGACTGAGTAACCTTTTTCTTGGAATTTCTAGAAGTGTGAAGTTAAATGATGATCCACTTCGGAATATGTTGACAGTTTTATGTGTCCGAATCTAAATTAGAGGGAGTGATCTATTATCCGATCGATGACTTCAACAAATACAATTAAATTTATCTAAGGTTGTGTGGTTTGTTGGGTTGTGTGAGAGAGAGAGAGAATGTGTATTGCTGGTAAGAAATAACATTGCCAAACAAGGCCAGGCATGCATTAGTTGGAGAGAAGAGATGAAATAGAGGAAGAGCTTTACTTAAGAAGAGGTGTTGAGGAAGATGAAGGGCCAAAAAATAAAAGACCAAGATCTTCCGTTATGCATCTTAAATAAGTCTATAATAACATTTGTTCCACTAGCAATTTCAAATATTAAGGCAGCATGAGATCATAACAATTAGCAAAATTTTAACCATTCAAATTGAAGATGTAAGAAAAAGTAAAAGGCTATGTCATCAAATTTAGATAAATTTATTCTAAATTTTAATTTATATACCAAATAGAAGTGAAAAGACTCATAAATATAATATTTGCGAAATTTGCTAGATTATTCAAATTTAGATCTTCAGCAACTGAGAGAAAAACAACAGGTCTATGTCTCAATCTTCTTAGATCCTAATCTAGTCTCATTCTACTCTTCAACACTCATTCTGCAAGACAAAAAGCTTCAAGCTGAGATTGTGGTGGTCGCAGGCTCCTCTTCCATTTCAAGCTCCTGGACGTTAGACTTGCACAAAACCAATAACATCGAGCTAAAAAATTCCTATACCACCCAATCTGGCTACAATTTAGAAAAATAAATTAATAAATAATTTTCTAATCTCTCACAAAAACAATAAGAGAATATTCAAATGCAGAACAATGATATAATCAATAGTGGAAATTTGAGTTCAACTTAAAGAGTCTCTAATTAAGTTTTTTTTTTTTTTATTTATAAATAAGTAGATTTCATTACCAATAGAGCACAAACAAAAGTATAGGACCACAAACCAGACAAAAGCTTGACAGGCACAAAAGACCAAACCAACAAGACACTAACATTTACAAAAACACACAGACTAGGTTGAGTTTATGTAGCCGTAGTCACCACAGAAAGGGGAGACGGCACCACAAACCTCCCTCTGATCTCTATCATCCCTTTCAATCCCTACCCGCACAGTCCTTTCTTTTTAATCAGTCCCTAAGCAATCACCAACCCATATTGGACACTAATCCTATTATATCTCCTGTGCCTCATCTCATTTTAATATAATCAGCCTTTCTGAGGAGGAAGAAAAATAAAACCAAAAACCAAGCATTTAATTAACCTAACCCTATCATGCAATAAAGGAAGTAAGAAATTGAGATCCTTACTTAAAAGACTTATCTCCAACAATCAGCAGAGCTTGGAAGTGATCCACCGGTTCAGGACATCCTCCAAAGAACCTCCGCTTTAGTCCAAAGTGACCGTTATGAAGAGTAGTTGAAAAAGAAACTGCAGATGCCATTAGAATCTGTAACACCCTGTCCTGAGTTAATTAATATTAACTCTAATTAATCGGGATTAATACTAATTAGGCATGTTTCATTGAATTAATGTTGGTTAATGACCAAATTGAGTTGAAATTATCTCAAATGATCAATTTGAGCTTAATAAGAAGGTAATGAATGTTATTGAATGAATTGAAGTGGTTTTAGACTTAGATTGAGGAATATAAGGACTTTTTCGTAAATATGAATTTCCGCGTATTTCTTCGAATAAGGAAACTCTTGATACTTGTGCGTATATTTCGAAAAGTACGTTAACTTTCGTAGTAGACTTGAGTACATTCGACAAGAATTGAATCAAATGACCCTCCATTTGACTCAAAATGTAATTAATGGAATTAAATGGGGGTTAATTGCAAAGATGGGTTTATTTCGGTTGAAATGAACTCAAATGAGTTGAGTTCATTTCCCTCATCTCCCAGCACAGCCTACCCGGCCCTTTCTCTTCTTCTTCTTTCTTCCAATTTCTCTCCATCAAGTGTGGTTTAGATGCTTAACAAGTGAATTGAAGAAGATACTTTATCTTCACCATCTTCTCCATTTTCTTCTTCGGTTTGTTAGACTTGAAGCTTGAGAAAAAGCTCAAAGTTCTTTTCTATAGAGCTACAATTAATTATTTTGATCAGTTACAGATCTTCCAAGTCCTTTTAATTGCTTTAGAGTGTTTTCTATTGCAAAGAACTCATATGAGTTCTATTTTATGGATTGATTGATTTTTAGGATCATAGAGGGTTTCAATTTGGAGATTTTCATCTCAAACTTAAACTAAGTAAGGAGGTTTTTTTATAATTAATCTCCAAATAAGGCAAGTATACTCAACTCTAGTGATTAAGGGTGTTAATAGTCTTGTTTGAACTCAAAGAGTTCAATTCCAGAAATTTCAGTTCATAATTTTCTGAACTTCTGGGCCAGCGACACCTGACCGACCCTTTCTGTGCTGAATCTTTCAAGAGATTTCAGGTTCTGGAAAGCTGACCGAACTGAGTTCGGTCAGCCAAAGTGGCAACTCGGTCGACCGACAATCGACCGAACTACCTGACCAAACTTATCTGAGCTCTCAACTGAGCTATCTGGAATTAGAACCGAGGGGTAACCGAACCGAGTTCTGTTAACGGACACTGTAGCTTCGGTCGACCGACAAAGTGACCGGATTCCCTTGGAAGAATGTCGGAAATTTTATCGGGAAACTTAGCTTCTGAAAAGCTGACCGATAGAGTTTGGTTACCCGAAATCCAGAGTTCGGTTAGCTGACAGGTGACCGACAAGGTGACCGAACTTGAGGAAATTTCAGATTTGGATTCTGATTTCTCTGAGTAGAAGCCTATTGGTTAAGGCTAGTGGCAGTGACATTTTCCTAAACCTTCATTGTGTTAGCTAAGGTTTTGCTAATGTAACTTTCACTAAAAGTGATGTCATCAAGAATAATGCATACATTAAATAACGAACGTTTCACCCAAATGTTTGGTTTAGGAAAATTTAATTGGATTTATTGCTTTGAATTGACTTATTCTTCCGAGTCTAACACTGTATTATATTTGTTACGCTCTTTGTTGAGTTGAAATGAATAATGAATCGAATTAATGAAAAGAAATGAATAATTAAATGAAATAAATGAATAATGAACAATCCTACTGCAGTAGATGATATAGAGCGTTCCGGAGCTCCGTGGTGATGCCAGTGATCTCTGATCAAGACACTGGTAAATCTCACACATTTGAAAACTCACTTAATAAAGTGTATAATATGGAAATGGAATGAGTCATTTCTTAAGGCTGGGTCATGAAGCCCTTCCGCCCCTATGTGAATGAGGACAATGATAAGCCACTTAATAAAGTGCACTCACTGATATTGCATGCTTCCTTTAGGGAAGAACTAAATGAATGAATAAGTGAATGTAAATGTTATTGATTTGAATTGTTTAGAATTGATAGACAAATTATTAGTATAGAATTGTGTATACATTGTTGAACCATAGTATTCACAGTGTTATTGATGACATTATTGGCCAAATTACCAGTTGCGATATTGCAGAGGCCGCACCACCAACGGAGGAGGCCAATCAGATTCCTTTAGGAGGACTGAATGAATGGACTTATATCGGAGGGCAATCATATTGGAATGTTTTAGAGATATTTTGAGAAATACATGTATATTCATTTTTAATGTAAATAGTAGTCACCTGCATTGTATTTTGAATATGCAGTGTTTGACTTAAACATTAGATGGAGTGTGTATAATGAACTTTACTTTTTTGTAAAAAAATTGTACGGTTTAAATTAATTATCAATGTATATATAATTTCCGTAAAAATGTACATTTGACAGGTATGAATTTATGATATCCCTTGTGAATTTCATATTGACTTCGGTTAATGCGGGGTTTCTAGGAGTAAGTATGGAGATTGCAAGTCGGGGTTTAGCCGTGGTAATCCTAATCTCTGGCCCGGATCGTGACATACTTATTGTTTGGTATTAGAGCTAAGTTAAAGAAATGCTTAAAAGACTTAGCAAATTGTAGGAACGAAGTGAGGAACGTTACGTTTCGTGCCAAATCCAATCTTGGATTTGTGATTTAATGCTTTCACTATATGTGATATATATGTGATGGAAGGGTAGAGATATATATCTTACCTTCCGTATGGTTTAATCCAGGAAATGATGACTCTGAAGTTGTCACACCTTCTCCTCCTATATCCGATGCTGATGCCAGAATGACTGCTATTCTCGAACAGTTAGTGAGGAGTAATGAAACTCAAGTTACTATGCAAGCACAGCATAGAGAGGCATAGCTGACTATGCAAGCACAGCATATGGAACAAATGGCCAAGAGCCATGAAGCACAGATGGGTATGCAAGCCCAAATTACCTCCCTATTGCAAGTGCAGAGCCAAATATAGGTTCAAATGCAGGCTCCACCAGCACCAACAGTCCAACCGCTTGTTAATGTTGGAACACAGGTGGTGGTGCAATCGAAGGAAAAAGATCCTAATATCCTGTACGAACAGTTCAGGAAAAGAGAAGCCACTGAATTCTGTGGTATTGAAGATGTTTTGAAAGCTGATGAGTGGCTAAAACACATCAAAGATGTGTTTGGTACAGTTACTTGCACTCAAAAGCAGAGAGTTATGCTAACCTCCTCCATGTTACGGGAAGTAGCAAAAACGTGGTGGAAGAGCGTTAGTGATGCACTCTTGAGACTGCCAGAAGCAAATCTTTGGGAGACTTTCAAGCAACAATTCCAAAGAAAGTTCGTCCCAGAACATGTGAGACAGAAGAAGGAAGCAGAGTTTCTACATCTGAAACAAGGTCAACTGGTCGTATCTGCTTATGTCCACACCTTCCTGCAGCTGTCCAAGTATGCTACTGATCTGGTAGATACAGAGGACAAGAAAGTGAAGAGATTTTTCAAAGGCTTAAACCCAACATATAAGAAGATGGTACTAGCATCAAATAAGCCTACTACCTTCGATGATGCAGTTGATAGAGCCTATACCGCGGAATAAGTGCATAGAGAAGAAACAACTGAGAAGAAGAGTACAAAGAGGAGTAGTAGTGGAACTACAGGCTCCTAGTTTAAGAAAGGAGGACAATTCAAGAATAAGAATAAGAAGCAGAAATACACTGCAAAGACTAAGAATAAGCCAGTCTGTGAGACTAGTGGAAAAGCTCATAGGACTGAGTTGTGTTGGAGGACTACATGAGCTTGTCTCATCTGTGGTTCTTTAGAACATAAGATTACGCAGTATCCAAAGGCAAGGAGAGATGACAGAGCTCCATATCAGCAGCCTGCTCAATGACAAGCAGCACTCCCTGCTCCTCCACAGCAATTAGCATTGCCAGCTCCTCCTAGGCAACAGAAACAACAGCCTCAACGTCAAGGCCAACAAGGCCAACAGCGTCAATGGCAGAGGCAACAGCCTAGACAGCAGCAGCATAGCCCATAGATGGCTGGAAGGGCTTATGCTCTTAACCGAGAGCAAGCTGATGTTGCAGCCAACGTGGTTGAAGGTACAATACTTGTAGATAATAGACCTGCAATTGTATTATTTGATCCAGGCTCTATGCATTCATTTGTAGCACCTGTATTTGTTTGTGATATGCAAGACCGGATAATGCAATCGCCATATGATTTTACTGTAGTTACTCCATTAGGAAAAGGAGTAATATGTGAATTGTATATTCCCCAGTGTAATGTTCGAATCGGGGAAGTGTTAATGCCAGCTGATCTGGTTGTATTAGCAATGAATGATTTTGATATAATTTTTGGCATGGATTGGCTTGCGAAGTACAGGGCTTGTTTAGACTATTTTCACAAAATCATCACTTTTATGGTTGATGAAGTCAGTGCCAGTGTACTCTTTGAAGGAGCTCAAAAGAAATTCGATACAAGGCTTATTTCAGCACTCAAGGCTGAACGAATGATACGTGGTGGTTGTGAGGGCTACATCGCATTCATTTATGAAAAGGAGCTAGTACAGAAATTAGGGAATATTCTTGTCATCTGTGAATTTCCAGACGTGTTTTCCGATGAAGTACCAGGCCTACCTCCAGCAAGGGAAGTGGACTTTACGATCGAACTTGTGCCCGGTACTGCACCGATATCTAAGGCACCATATCGAATGGCATCGTCAAAGTTGTATGAGTTGAAGTTTCAGATACAGGATTTGTTAGACAAAAGTTTTATTAAACCAAGTGTCTCACCGTGGGGAGCACCTGTACTATTTGTGAAGAAGAAGGATGACACCTTTAGGATGTGTATTGATTATAGGTAGATAAATCAAGTGACGATTAAAAACAAATATCCACTGCCTAGAATCAATGAGTTGTTTGATCAACTCCAGGGTGCAGCATACTTTTCTAAAATTGATCTTCGGTCTGGATATCATCAGATACAAGTTAGAGATCAAGATGTACAGAAGACTACATTCAGGACTCGTTATGGACACTATGAATTTTTATTGATGCCTTTTGGTCTAACTAATGCACCTGCAGTTTTTATCGCTCTAATGAATAGAGTGTTTGCCTCGTATCTAGACCAGTTTGTTGTGATATTTATTGATGATATTCTGGTATACTCAAAGTCAGAATGTGGGCATTCACATCATCTGAGAACAACCTTGTAGATACTGAGAGAGAATCAGTTGTATGCAAAATTCGATAAGTGCGACTTTTGGTTGTAGCAGGTTGCATTTCTGGATCATATAATTACCAGAGATGGATTAGCTGTTGATTCAGTTAGGATTGAAGCGGTTACCAATTGGCAGAGTCCGAAGAATGTACCAGAAGTTCGCAGCTTCTTAGGGTTGGCAGGCTATTACAGGAGGTTCATAAAGGACTTCTCCAAGATAGCAGTTCCGTTAACGAAACTGACTCGAAAGGACATTCCATTCCAATGGAATGATGTGTGTGAGTCTAGTTTCCAAACTCTGAAGCAAAAATTAATATCAGCCCCGATCTTGGCTTTGCCTGAAGGAAGATGAGGATTTGAGATCTACTCAAATGCCTCAGGTATTGGATTGGGATGTGTGTTGATGCAGAGGGGTAGGGTAATTGCCTACGGCTCGCGTCAATTAAAGGAGCATGAGAAGAACTATGCTACACATGATTTAGAGCCCCCGACTGTTGTATTCGCTTTGAAGCAATGGAGACACTATATGTACGGAGAGACTTTTGAAGTCCATTGTAATCATAGAAGTCTCCAATACTTGTTTACTCAGAAGGATATCAATCTGAGGCAACGCCGATGGTTAGAGCTCATTAAGGATTATGATTTTCCATTCACATACGTATCTGGAAAAGGTAACGTTGTAGCTGATGCTTTGAGTCAGAAATCTGCTGACTTGGCGTCATTGGTGGGTGAATGTACTTTGATTGAAAAATTCAGAGATTGGGGTTTGTCCATTGAGTTAGTGGACAACCGAACAATGCTTGCAGCAATGTCAGTGTTCGAACCGTTACTGATACAACAAATAAAGGATAGGCAGTTAGATGATCTTGGATTAATAAGAATTCGGGATAACATTGCAGGTAGGCCAGACTTCGTGTCGGTAGAAGGAGTTCTCTATTTCAGAGACGGATTGTGTATACCAGCACAAGATGATTTGAAGCAGGCAGTAATGTTTGAAGCTCATCACACTAGATATTCTATGCATCCAGGAAGTACGAAGATGTATAGAAATCTTAAGGATAGATTTTGGTGGAATAACATGAAGCGGGAGATAGCAGGTTATGTGTCTTCCTGCTTGACTTGTCAGCGTGTGAAATTTGAGTACAGAAAACCACCTGGATTACTTCATCCATTGCACATTCCTAAATGGAAGTGGGAGCATCTCACAATGGACTTTGTGTCTGGCTTACCGAGGACGCAGAGACAACATGATACCGTTTGTGTGATTGTGGATCGTCTTACTAAGTCCGCGCATTTCCTTCCATTTAGAAAGGATATGGGATTCAGTGACATGTCCAAGCTGTTTGTCAAGGAAATTACTCGATTGCATGGGCCACTGGTCACGATTGTTTCTGATTGAGATAGTCGGTTTGTTTCCACATTTTAGCAGTCATTTCAGAATTCTATGGGTACTAGACTCCGGTTTAGTACTGCATATCATCCACAGACGGATAGACAGTCAGATAGGACTATTCAAACTCAAGAAGATTTGCTTCGTGCCAGTGTTACGGATTTTGGGAGTGATTGGGATGAGCATCTAGCTTTGTGCGAATTTGCGTACAACAATAGCTATCACTCCAGCGTTGAAATGGCACCGTTTGAAGCACTGTACGGTCGAAGATGTAGGACTCCAGTTAGCTGGGAAGAGGTTGGAACTAGAAGTTTCTACGATCCTACGATCATTGCTGAAACAGCAAAAAAGGTTCAGAGGGTGCAAGATCGGCTGAGAATTGCTAGATCAAGGCAGAAGAGCTATGCTGACAATCGTCGGCGTGATCTGGAATTCGTCGTTGATGATTTAGTCTTTTTAAAGACTTCTCCAATGAAAGGCACCATCAGATTTGAACAAAAGGGTAAACTTTCTCCAAGATTCATCAGACCCTTTAAGATCCAAAGTAGAATTGGAAATGTGGCTTATCGCATAGACCTTCCAGCAGAACTCTCCGGTATTCATAATGTCTTTCATGTTTCGCTACTTCGGAAGTATTTGGTAAATCCTTTACATGTTATTCGTCATGAAGAGATCCAAGTGTTACCAGACACCACATATGTTGAGAAGCCAATTCAGATAATTGATACCAAAGCGGTCGTTCTGCGTACCAAGACAATCAAATGGGTCAAAGTGCTTCGGGCACATCATGGACCAAGCGAAGTTACATAGAAACTTGAGGAGCAAATGGCTCAAAAGTATCCAGAGCTATTCGTTAAGGTAACTTTCATTTTGAATTGTTTAATTTATTTATATTGCATTCAAAAGGCCGAATGGTTCTAAAAGTTTAGGGGAATGTAACACCCTGTCCCGAGTTAATCAAGATTAACTCTAATTAATCGGGATTAATGCTAATTATACATGTTTCATTGAATTAATGTTGGTTAATGACCAAATTGAGTTGAAATTGTCTCAAATGATCAATTTGATCTTAATAAGAAGGTAATGAATGTTATTGAATGAATTGAAGTGGTTTTAGACTTAGATTGAGGAATACAAGGACTTTTTCGTAAATACGAATTTCCGTGTATTTCGTCAAATGCGGAAACTCTTGATACCCACGAGTGTATCTCGAAGAGTACGTTAACTTTCGTAAGACTTGAGTTCATTCGACGAGAATTGAATCAAATGACCCTCCATTTGACTCAAAACGTAATTAATGGAATTAAATGGGGGTTAATTGCAAAGATGAGTTCATTTAGGTTGAAATGAACTCAAGTTCATTTCCCTCATCTCCCAGCACAGCCAACCTGGCCCTTTCTCTTCTTCTTCTTTCTTCCAATTTCTCTCCATCAAGTGTGGTTTGGAAGCTTAACAAGTGAATTGAAGAGGATATTTCATCTTCATCATCTTCTCCATTTTCTTCTTTTGTTTGTTGGAGCTGAAGGTTGAGAAAAAGCTCAAAGTTCTTTTCTATAGAGCTACAAGTAAGTATTTTGATCAGTTACAAAACTTCCAAGTCCTCTTGATTGCTTTAGAGTGTTTTCTATTGCAAAGAACTCATATGAGTTCAATTTTGTGGATTGGTTGATTTTTAAGATGAAAGAGGGTTTCAATTTGGAGATTTTCATCTTAAACTCAAGCTAAGCAAGGAGGTTTTTGCTAATTAATCTCCAAATAAGGCAAGTATACTCAACTCTAGTGATTAAGGATGTTAATAGACTTGTTTGAACTCAAAGAGTTCAATTCCAGAAATTTCAGTTCAGAATTTTCTGAACTTCTGGGCGCAGTTCAGTAAGCCGACAGGCTGACCGACACTTGACCAACCCTTTCTGGGCTGAATTTCGTAAGAGATTCCAGGTTCTGGAAAGCTGACCGAACTGAGTTCAGTCAGCCGAAGTTGCAACTCGGTCGACCGACAATCGACTGAACTACCTGACCGAGCTTATCTGAGCTCTCAGCTGAGTTCTCTGGAATTGGAACCGAGGGGTAACCGAACTGAATTCGGTTAACCATCACTGAAGCTTCGGTCGACTGACAAGGTGACCGGATTCCCTTGGAAGAATGTCGGAAATTGGATCAGGAAACTGAGCTTCTGAAAAGCTGACTGATAGAGTCTGGTCAACCAAAATCCAGAGTTCGGTTAGCCGACAGGTGACCGACAAGGTGACCGAACTTAAGAAAATCTCAGATTTGGTTTCTGATTTCTCTGAGTAGAAGCCTATTGGTTAAGGCTAGTGGCAGTGGCATTTTCCTAAACCTTCATGGGTGTTAGCTAAGGTTTTGCTAATGTAATTTCACTAAAAGTGATGTCATAAAAAATAACACATACATTAAATAACGAACGTTTCACCCGAATGTTTGGTTTAGGAAAATTTAATTGTATTTATTGCTTTGAATTGACTTATTCTTCCGAGTCTAACACTGTATTGTATTTGTTACGCTCTTTGTTGAGCTGAAATGAATAATGAATCAAATTAATGAAAAAAAAGGAATAATGAAATGAAATGAAATAAATAATGAACATGTAAGGTCTGCGACCTTACTGGGTCAATTGGGCCCAATATTAGGCCCGTTGACCCATTTATTTTGTTATTATTATAATTAATTGCATTGCTAGATAATTAGGTGGGCTTAGATCATGAGCGAGTTTCTTTTAGTGATAGAACGGAGTCTGCGAAGTTTCGTACAATTTTGAGTTCGTTTGATCATAGCAGGGGGTAGTTTGCAATTTAGGAAAAATTGAGTGTTTTTCCAAAAAAACTCCAATCGCCATATTTTGGATTCGTTGGAAAGGTCTCATCGCGCTGATCATTTTTGTCTCTTGGCTTGTCACGATCCGACGATTAGAAACCCTTCAAGTGGTCTATTCTTTCACCGGATCCACTTCAGGGCAAATTAGTCATTTTTCCTCTCTTCTTCTCCTTAAGAGAAAGTTAACCCTAATTCCATTTCAATTCCTGCAACGAGAACTCTGTAGCCTCCTCTTCTTCTTCTTCGTTTCTTAAGCTCCAGAACTCCCTCCGGAAGAGACTACCTCCATGATCCGAACCGCACATCTTCATCCTCTTGACTCCCTCTTTCATTTGATACCAGTTAGGGCGAGTTTTTCTGATCTTCATATTTTCTACCATTTCCCTTTTAGTTAGATTTAGGTTGTTCTTGATCTTTTTCCTTTCCTTTTGGTTAGATTTAGGTTATTCTAGGTTACTTTTGATCGGATTAGATTCGTGGGTTTCGTGGTAGAAGGCTTCTCCTCGAATTTTTCCTAATTTCTACCATCTTCTTGGTTGAGGCAAGTAGATATGCAATTTACAATTGAACATGGATGCTTAGTTTTATTGATTGATTTTGATCAAATGATAGAATACCCAAATGCCAAGTTGTTTTGAGATTTGATTTGTAAAATAACATGTTAGATTAGGTTTGAAAATGGTTTGGTTGAATCTGAAATTGGATAATCTTGGAAGTTTAAGGAATGGATGGATTGTGGATTGTTGGGAGAGCATGGTGGCTCATGTTCGTGCAAGTATAACCATTTGTAAAGTTTGGAATGATTTAGATCGGAAGAAGAGTAGAATTGGGTTTTCTGCATCCGAACGTTCGAACGTTCCTTTGAACGTTTGAACGTTGAGACTCGTAGATGAATGGAGGGGTACGAACAGTCGAACGTTCTTTCGAGACGTTCGGATGTTGAAGCATGCTGGTGATTGGCGTGGGGCAGTGCAGAGTTCGAATGTTCATTCTGAACGTTCGAACGTTGTGGACTTCGGGCGTTGGGAGTGAGATGTCAAATGTTTCGAACGTTCCTCTCATACATTCGAACGTTTGACAACGCGGGTGATGTTGGCCTGGAGGGCGAGAGTTCGAACTCTCCCTCCAAGAGTTCAAACTCTCGGCATTTGACTCATGTTTAGGCAGGTTTCCAAGGCCATAACTTTTGAACTGTTCGTCGGATTTTCGCGAGCCATATACAGTTGGAAAGCTCATTGAATGTAGAATCCAATGGTATATGTTTCGCTATGATCGGAGATCAAGAAATGAGGTAATGACTGAGATCAATAATTCAGACTATGTTTTGTTGGAAACAAGACTGTTAACCTAGGTTTGGGCCTTAGATGTTGGAAACCCTTAACCCACTTTCATGTGACCATTACTAGAATTGAAATCAAAGCATGTGGCTTGGTTTGATGGGTTGTCTAGGTATTCCGTATTAAACATGGGGTAACCGAATGTGTATGGAACTAAATCAATAGATGCTTCACATAATTGTACACCAAGGGATTTCATTAAAAGCATCATTGATCTAATTCCACACGTACTCCGTTAGAACATGTAGAATACAGGGATGACACCACTTGCCTAGGTTTGGTTAGTAATTCCTCCTTGATTTATGGATTGTATCCATTGTTACTGTTTCCTTGTACACTTTCTTGGCATCAAACACTTAACAACTTATGAAATATAATTCCTTGTAGAATTAGGACTTGGACCTGACTTAGAGTGTACTTTAGGAACCTGTGTCAAGTATTGATAAACATGACTGGCTAGTTGTAAGGGATTATCAGGTGTGCTTGACTTGTCTTGTATTGTTTTGAAAGAGATAATCCCTATGATCATGTCTCGTTTGTTAAACTAGTCAGGCTTGCTTGTCTTGGTTTTCCCTCATGTCAGCACCACTTTATTATTATTTATACATCATAGCCAACTGCAGTTTGGGGTTTTATCGATGGGCCGGTTACTCGGTGATTGAGGTGGGCAGTCGGCTTTAGACGGCGTCCATGGCATTGAATAGTTAAGAGCGGGCTTAGACCATGCTACTATTCTTAGGACCGGACGCTTGGATCCCCCTGGAGCCGGACTTTGGTATCAGTAGTCTGGATTGGGATTGTTACTGGTATCCCGTGAGGTGACTTGGACATCATCGGAGTCTCCTTCTTGATTCTTGCATTGCATTGTTTGGATAGTGGTGATTGCCAGATGATGCTAGATTTATTATTATTGATTCCGATGATTATTACTCATGCTGTATACCTAGTATCGTTTTCTTGTATTCTTATGATCTTGTACTTGTCTCTACTCTTACACTTGATGCATGTTATGCTTTATTGTACTTTGCTTATTGCTCAACATGTCGTTGACTCTGTTCCTTGGTGTGCAGACACCCCAGGTGACTACTATGAGGAGCAGGCAAGTAAGGAGATCCTTAGCTAAGGAGGAGCGAGAGTGGCGTGCCGATAATGTAGAGTAGCGTCATCCTACCCAGCACGAGAGTGACTCACCGTGGGACATTTATTAGTTTTTTTTTATTATTCTTTCATTGATTATCATCAATGGATTTTTCTGTCATTGACTTCATTTTGTTTAATGGCCTTAGTTGTTGGGATGACCATTGTAATTAAATCAACTTCTCTTTTAGTTTAACTATTTCCTTGAAACTTTAAATTAATAAATGAGATTTGTCATTTATTGTCTTAATACTTAATACGCCTCGAATTGTATGATTTCCGCAGTTTATATATATTACTTAAGGTTTGAAATACAATATCCTCACAGCGGACTTATGATCCTTGGGCCTAAAGGGCAAAATTTTTAATTAGCCCTAAATTTCACTCCCCGGATCCGGTTTATTCTCTAATCGGGTTCGGGGGATGTAATAGAACAATCCTACTGCAGTAGATGGTATGGAGCGTTCCAGAGCTCCGTGGTGATGCCCGTGATCTCTGATCAAGACACTGGTAAATCTCACATATTTGAAAAGTCACTTAATAAAGTGTATAATATGGAAATAGAATGAGTCCTTTCTTAAGGCTTGGTCATGGAGGGTGTGCCCTTTCGCCCTATGCCAATTAGGACAATGATAAGCCACTTAATAAAGTGCACTCATTGATATTGAATGCTTCCTTTAGGGAAGAACTAGATGAATGAATAAGTGAATGTAAATATTACTGATTTGAATTGTTTAGAATTGATAGATAAATTATTAGTATGGAATTGTGTATACATTGTTGAACCGTCATGTTCACAGTGTTATTGATGACATTACAGGCCAAGTTACCCGTCCCGATAATGAAGAGGCCGCACCGCCAGCGGAGGAGGCCAAACACGTTCCTCTAGGAGGACTAAACAAATGGACTTATATCAGAGGGCAATCATATTAGAATGTTTTAGAAATATTTTGAGAAATACGTGTATATTCATTTTGAATGTAAATAGTAGTCACCTGCATTGTATTTTGAATATGCTGTGTTTGACTTAAGCATTAGATGGAGTGTGTATGATGAACTTTACTTTTATGTAAATAACTTGTACGGTTTAAATTAATTTCCAATGTATATAAAATTTCCACAAAAATGTACATTTGACAGGTATGAATGTATGATATCCCTTGTGAATTTTGTATTGACTTCAGTTAATGCGGGGTTTACGGGAGTAAGTATGGAGATCGCGACTCGGGGTTTAAAGTATGGAGATCGCGACTCGGGGTTTAGCCGTGGTAATCCTAATCTCGGGCTCGGGTCGTGACAGAACCTCCAAGGATTCGGACAGATCCGTCGGATTCTTCTTTTTAGAGGAGAGCAAAAGGAAGCAGAGGATTCTAGCTTTTAGACTTTGGAGGAGGGAGAGGTCATGGAACGACCGTTATATACAGCATAGCTTATGATATACACCGTTGAATCTTTGCAGGAATCAACGTCCGAGAGGCTGTGTGGGAGGAACGGTCAACAATCTGCTCAGCTGAGAATGGACCAGTGAGGGGACTAATAGAATTTCTTGTCATTCCAAGATGTTGAGTATAAACAAATAATACGTATATGTAAATAATAAATATGAGATATGATAAGAGTTATACCTGAATCCATAACTCTTCCTTGTTTCCTATGCCAACAGAAGGTTGGCCTAGGTGAGGGGTTTACAACTTTCTTGAAGCCTTTTCGTTTGCTTTCTCTCACAAGTGATGGAACCAAGAAAATAACCGGTAGCCAAGAAAGTAACCCAAGGGTTTCTTTTATAGAGAGACTTTCCCTCCCATCAAGCAAAGATTTTGAAAACCTCCCTAATATGTCCCCATAATTAGCATACTTAAGAATGGCAACTAAATTCATAAAAATTTTATCAAGAAGAATGCCTTATTTAGACCCATAATTGGGCTAACCTATGTGGTCATATTGGACCACAAAATAAATAGTCCAACATTCTCCCACTTGGTCTAATTGACCACATAAGTCCAGCATTCTCCCACTTGGTCAATTGACCACATCCTAACTTAAAAAAAAAAATAAAAATAAAAAAAAATCAAAACTACATAAATATATTTATCAATATAAGGATTTTTGAGAACTTAAGAAATATGAATCCAAATTGATGACTCTAACTAGTGTGCATTGCTTTCATTATTAGTTGCCGGTAAGACCATAATGCTAATCATTTTTTGTGATCAAGTTAGTTTATTGATGCGAACTATAGCAGTCTCGCAACCTTTGGATGTTGTGCTTCCTTCTATAATTACCTCATCAACATGTTCACTTAACCAAGTCTTTTGCGGGGTTTAAATAGGATATTTTCATGGCAATCCTATTTAGTGTGTCTATTATACGACTTACTTTAATATCCTCACTTTATCCATTTTACACACATGCAATATATGATAAAGTCAGAAATACGAAATCATTACTTTAATGTATATGGCCAATGTGTCCATCATATCCTAACAAGGTAGTTCCTTTAAGCCCATATTTTTTACATGCTCGTTGTAGGCCTTTGGAGCTAACGCCTTCATTAAAAGATCTGCTAACATTAAGCTCATTGGAGATCCAATTATGGACACTAATTGATCTTGTACGTTTTCCTTTAACACAATGTATTTAACTTCTAGAGATTTAGATTTGCTTGTCACTCTGTTATTTAGCGAAAATCTTCTAGTTGAGTCATTGTCACAATAAAGTTTTAGAGGTTTACAAATTGTATACATTATTTATAATCCTAAAATAAATTCAAGCATCCATAAGGCATGTCACATGGCTTCAAACATGCCACATAATCCAAGTCAAATGTAGTTGGAGTAACTAGGGTTTGTTTTGCACTTCTCCAAGAAACTGCCCCACCATCTAAAAGAAAAACATAAACAGAGGTCGACCTTCTTGGGCTGAGGCATTTAGCGAAGTCCGCATTAGAATAGCTGATTACTTCTAAGTGATCGATTTTTCTATATGTGAGCATGTGATTCCTAGTTCCACTCAAATATCTTAGGACCTTCTTTTTTCCTACCCAATGGTTCATGCTCGGATCAATTTGATATCTACCGAGCATGCCTATTGCAAAACTAATATCGATCTTAGTACATGCTTGTGCATACATTAAGATGTCGATTGCAGCGTTGTATGGACAATTATCCATTTTCTTTCGTTCCAATTCATTTCTTGGACATTGATCCTTGCTATATTTATCACCTTTAGTCATGGGTGTGGATTGAGCTTTACATCCTTCCATACGAAATCCCTTATAGCTAGATAGTTTTGATATAGGCTTCTTATGACAACCCAAGAATTCCTTGCGATCGATCTGAATTATTTACTTGGACTTCAGGTAAGAACCGTCTTTGAGCATACGGTATCTTTTTTACGTAGGATTCAAGTACCTTGTATGACCTTTATGAACTATAACGAGAAAGAATTCAATACATCTCTATTTGGGAACCCTTTATTGGGACTATGCATCGTGAATTCAAAGGGATGTGCTGACCCTAGCTCGCTAGTGTTTCTTGTTATGTGTTGTTAGGCACGTGAATATGCTTCTAACTTTAGGTTGGTTCGTAGTTATGTCTTGGCCTTCGAATTTGGATGCATGTATTTGTTTAGGTTATGTATTCATATAAATGCATACCCTATTGTGCCGTTTATGGACTATGTTGTGGCTTGGCATCTGATGGGACATGTAAACGGATGATTACCTGAATTATGTTACGAAATAGGTGGATTGTGAATATGAAATGGCCAGCCCTTCATTATGACTTAGGTTTCTTGGGTCAGAGCATCACTAGTCGGGTCATATATATATATATATATTTATTTATATGTATATGTATATTTGGGTCATTTATTAGCGACAATTACAGATCAATATATGGACGGTTGATCACCGATGTGACTAGATCACTTATATCTGGTTTTTTACTATGGGTAGGTTATCCTGATGCTTCGATCGGTTCATGACAACTGACATTGTGGACGGGCTTCCCGAATTAGTTAGGGTTGACCACCCACAACGAGGGCATTTACTACTGTGTGACTAATGTATTGCTCACATGTGTTATTGGATTTAGGTTATACGTTCATTCTTGTTATTGTTATATCATTGTTTCCATATAATCTCATCTATCTATACTCACTTTGATACCGTATTTTAGTTGCAAATTATGATTATGTACTTGCTATTTATTTTGTAATATTTGGTGCATAGGTGCCGAGCCTTTCTTTACCGAGGAGACAGATGATGGTCAAGCGTTTCAAACGTTTGAGCTAATTGACGAACCCGGGTGGAGTGCCGAAGATGGCTTTAGAGCCGTCTGATTCACCACAAGAGTGACCGTCATCATAGAAATCCTTAGATGAACTTTCTTTTAATGTTGAGACTTCCTTTAGAAATTATTTAATTTATTTCTCAAATTTAACCATTAATGTTTATCTGGTTATGTGCTTGGTCTCATTGATGAATCTTGAATACCAATTGAATAAAGCTTCCGCTGGTTTAAATGAAATTTATTTTGACTCACCATGGGTTGAAATCTAGTGTGGGTCCACTTTTGGAAGCTCGTGTTTTATTAAACATAGAAAATTTGAATTTTATTTATTTTTTCACATTTTCCCGAATCCTTATTTCGGGGGATGTGACAATGTCACCATCTTCATCTTTCCTACCGTCCCATTTCCATTAAAATAGAGATTCAAACCCTTACTCAAGAAGGTTACCAGCCTCCACCAAAGTCTCATGTGTGGTGCATATGGTCACCATCAAAATGGAGACTCGGATACTTGTTGAAAGGTTTCTACCCTCCACTCAAATGAACATCCAAATCCTTATGTTACAAACGGATTTGTTCTTCAAAACTTCTCCAAACTATGATCAATTAAAGCCTCATATGGTTGCAAGAATTCTTCTCACAGATATGCTCAAATTTGATCATGATAGGAGAGAATTCAAGTCATGAACTCGGATTTCCATCCACAACAGTAAACAAAGTCTCTTGTTAATGGGCTGGGAATTCCTTCTTCCTAAATGAACAAATGCTTTTAGTCGGGCTAATGTTGGTGTTGTACATCACACTAGACATTGGAAATTTCTTTATTGTTTCTGGATCTCTACATGTGTGGTTGATTCCATGAATATGATAATTTAGTTGGGTTGCTATATATGGGACTTTTCAAAACAAGCCATAAGTTCTGCCAAAGAGATCTACTAGAGCAAACCACCTGGAGGAATCATTTGAATCTATGTAAATAGGTTGCCTTGTCTTCGTACCAACGAATCTGAAGTAGGGTCATGACACAAGCAAGCCGAGCTATGACCTACCAAAAAAAAAACCATTGACGGTAGAGGACAACTAATGGCACATTTAGAACTCAAAACATTGATCCTCATAGCGGCACAATCAGTCTGGTGTGCAAACATTTGGGTCATATTTATATCCATAAAACTAATGAAGTACCTTCATCCAATCTTCTCACAATGAATATCAGCAACATAGCAACCAAATGTTGAACATGTTGATTTGAGTACATATAGAAATAGTTCAGTATTTAGGAAACAGATTTGCACAATAATAAAGAAGTAGAGCAACAGTAAAATAGAATTACAGAATGTAATCTAGAAATATAAATCCACTTACTGTTTGAAGGCATGAAAACAGTACTCCGTTGTTGAAGTTATGAATCTTAGAAATTCGTAGAAGAAAGTTGATCAGTGTTAGTGTTTAACACTACGTCCTTAAGACAAATTTTGCCTCCGCAACGGTGCTAACGGGCCTTCAGTGGCGTTTATCTCCTAAGATACAATGATCATACACACAGTAGCAGCACTACAAACTGTGTGACAGTCGAACCAAAAGTGCAACAGAACTCTCTCTTCTTGACTCTGAATGATGACTCAGATGCAATGCAGCAGCAGTGAATGGGATTAGCCAAAAATGCATGGACAAGATGACATATTTATAGCCTGCTTCAAGACTCTTTCATAGGGTTGCATCTGTTCAGTGAACAGATGCTTATCTTTGGACACACCTCTTGGGTGTTGGACACACCCTTTCATATGCAAATGGATACACCTCTTGGATTGGACGCACCCTTTCATATGCGAATGGACACACCGCTTTGGACACATCCCTTTGGAAAAAAGAAATTTCTCCAAAAATATATAAATGGGTAATGGGCCGAGACAGGCCCAAATCGCACGTGAAGCCCAAGCCCAAGCCCAGGCCCGAGTCAAGTAGTGGTGTTTAGGAAACAATTTCTAATTCACTCCTTAATGGATTGGAGCAAACCAATACATGTCCTTAATCTACTCATGGAGTAGATTACATTCCCATGTATTCCCACCTAAAAGGATAAGTGGGTCCCACTTTTATTCTGGCTAAAAAAATAATGGTTCTCTATCCATTTTTTCCAATAGAACACTACTGGGTCATCTACAAGTAGAAACAAAAATTAGTCAGTTCACGGCACCAATCCATGATGGGGTTGCAAACTGGGTTGTTAGTCCCAAAACCCCAGAGCCAACTAGTTGAATTCCATTGAATTCACTCAACCAAACACCCTACAAACAAGCTGAGTCCACCTAAATAAACAGCGAAAATTCTCTTAAACAAACAGCCCATATATTGGCTGCAAATGGGTAAAAGATTCAATTTAGATGATGGCTCCAAATTGGTCAGGAGACGACCCAATATTGGCTGAAAGTGGGTTTAAAATGGCTGCAAATGGGTAAGATTCAATTTAGATTATGGCTCCAAATTGGTCAGGAGAGGACCCGAATATTGGCTGGAAGTGCGTTGAAAATAAAATCAACCCGAAACTCAATCAAAGCTTCCATATAGTGGCTGGAATTGGGATGAGATACGACCTAAAAGTGGCTGGAATTGGGTTCTAAATGGCACAAACAACTTATGTAAACGGGCCCAAAATAGTACAAACAAAGGACCCATTTCATGAGGTTTTCCTATGTATGAATTTATTTCATGAAATTACCTCCATCTATGAACCCTTCCATGAAATTATCCAAAGGTGATCCCCTCTAAGAAATGAGCCTATTTCAAGAACCCGGCTCATAAAACTGAGTCCAGGTCTCAATCCATTTTAAAAAAAGAACTTGGCCTGAATCATTTGCAAACTCATTTAAATTTGCATGAGACATGGGCTGCAAATATCCCAAACAGGGGCTGTTATGATCCTGACGTAAGGGCTACTATGACCCTGAAATGCGTCCCGCATTGCTTTAAAACATGGATTCCCACAACCAAATGAGTTGAACTCTTGCAAATGAACAGCCCAAATCCACTCAAACAAAGAGCCTACAAACACTCTGCATCCACCCAAACAAATCGACAGAATTTTCTTGAACAAACAGTTCTGGCAATAGGTTCTGAATGTGTCAGGAGACAGCCCAGACAATGAGGGGAATTGGGTTGGGTTTAACCCAGATACATGCTGAATTGAGCTGAGTTTCAGCCCAAATGTTAACTAAAATTGGGCTGAGTTACAGGCCAAATGTTGGCTAAAATTGGGCTGAACTGTGGCCCAAACAATTGTCAGAATCAGACCACTTTATTAGAGTATCAGTGACTGTAAAATGGGTCTCAACGAGC
Source organism: Persea americana (assembly GCA_029852735.1). Taxonomy (NCBI): domain Eukaryota; kingdom Viridiplantae; phylum Streptophyta; class Magnoliopsida; order Laurales; family Lauraceae; genus Persea; species Persea americana. The sequence goes on along the minus strand of CM056818.1, from coordinate 25,830,549 downwards.
CACTACAATGTCTATATCCAGTCAGAAAATAGGTCCATAACTCAGCCTATTTTCGGGTTACGAATGTGTTGTAACATAATTGGGATTGGGTTGGAAACCACTTTGTAAAGGGACTGAAAATAACAATTACAAATGGGCCTTAACTCAGTCCATGTGAGGGATGTAAATGGGTTTGAAGTAGGCCGACTTTGTCTCAAAATACGCATAAAATAGGTCCTGGTGCAATTTTCAAATAGGTTATGTATGGATTGTAAATGAGTCCAACGAAATTCCCTAACTCTTTTAAGAGACAAATTGTGGTCTTATCCCATTTTATAAAAGTGAATCCATGAAATGAAGTTTGACCCAAATCTTATCACTAAAAATGTCTAAATTGGCCTTAGACATGGGTTAGTTAATGTCTTGCATGGTGGGCTGTTATAAGCATGCATAGGGGCTGCTGGGCCATTTATGTGACCAATTGACATGTGGGCTATGATTTTATGAGCCTGACACGTGAACTGCTATAGGTTTAGGAGGTGGGCTAAATGAACTTGGACTAAAATGTGGTTACGAGCCCGATGTATGAGCCACTTGCGCTAGGCTTGTTATGAGCTTGACATGTGAGCTGTGGGACTATGATAGAAACATCATAGATTGCACGCCAATCCAACGATGGGACATGTGTTGTTGAAGAGATATCAAACACAAGATGTCATGATTGCCAATTAACTTGTATTTTTTATTTTGAGCATTGTAATCCATCCCAAAAAGAATAAAAGGGTATTTCCTTATAATATTGATTTAATGATATTCAATGCAAGAGTTTGTCTTTGTTTTTTTCATACAATGTCAAGCTTCATAACTTTTATGAAATGTTTTAGCATTGCAACATGCTCCGCTCCTTTAGTATAATAGGTAACACAACTCTATTTCTTACTTTACTGTTGTATTATGAAATTTTATATTGTCATAAAAGGAAATTTCACTTAGGTTGTTATAATAGGAATGACACAAATACTAACGTAGTTCATCGTATTGCCTACATCCACCACAAGGTTTTTGCACACCGGATTGGTGGGTGCTCTTCTCTATTTATAGATAGCTTTGATGCATAACGGTCAGAATCTCTAGGATCGAACTGAGAAATAATAGTGCTTATGATTAAGGATATTGAGAAGAAGATGCTTGTAATTGAGAGAGATTGATGGAGGAAGAATAATTATCTTTGACTAGAATCCAAGATGAGAAATCATGAGCTGTAGTGTATATATATATTAAATATAAATATTCATGTGAAAGCTTCCGTGGGAACTATTGGTAGGGCCCACCTAGAAACACATCCAATCCATGCACAAATAGGGACCCCCCCCCCCCCCCCCCCCCGCCCGAAAGTCAATGATCCCAAGGATTGGCACACATCCGAATGAACTGAACCGTTTGATCGATGGTTGAATCATTTTTATTTTTTTTAATATGAAGCCATTAAACTTGTGGGCCATGGATGAAGGGGTTAGGGGCATGAGGTTGGGGTCAAACTTGATACTTAGGGTGGTCTCACATAGATCTTTCAATCCCCACTAGTCCCATCCCTAACTAGGACCCACAGTTGGGGCCTACTGAAAGTTCTCATATAATAGGTGAGAACTAGTTCTCACTTGAATATTTTCGATATATATAAATATATATATATAGGGGCAGCTCTCCTAAGCTCAAGCTTAGGACAAGGTAAGCTTAAGTATGTGGTGGGGCCCACATAGGGGTGCGGATAGGGGGGCTTTAAAAGACTCCCTTGAACCCTCCTCTCTGTAAAAAATTAACCCCAACCATGATTTCTATGATCTCCATCTGAGCCCCAAAAATTTAATGGTCAATGGTCTATTTGGATCGGTACACGGTCGATCCAACCGTCCAGTAAATTCAGATATGACCGAAAGTTAGTGAACATTTGCAATTTAGGAAGGTCGTATGTTTGGCCAATTTGGATGAACCTAGGGTGGGCCCCAAAAACGTGAGCTTACAGAATGTTATCTTAAGCTTGAGCTTAGGAGAGCCTTGCCTTATATATATATGAGAGCGCCACACAGCGCTTGGGTGTTTTTTTCTCAAAAATGCCCCTCGTAATTTGGCCCATTAGGATTCATGATGATCATGGAAGTTTATTAGATGGAAAGATCCATATGAGGCATACCTACACAAAATCTTAAGTCTATAAGATCTTCCTAACCTTTCGATCCATGACCTTAAAATTTAACGATTTAGCGGCATCATTTTATTATGATTTCAATCCAACGGTGAGAAAAAGTTGGATGAATGTCAAACTTGGATATGACCATAGCAAGGACCTATTTGTAATTTGAGTTAAGATTTGGGGGTTATATATAAATATGATGTTTCCATGGTTTCATTGGTTTGAGAACATTGTTTTGAACATACGGTATTCTTGAACCCCAGTATTTTGGAGTGTTATTTGATAAAAAATGATGTGTTTTCATTTCCAAGGACTTACTTGTAATTTCGAGTTTTGTGAAAGTTTGTAATGGTAGAATAATTCGATGATTTTGGATTCATTGAAAAATGGATCAAGTTCTTAGTAACTTTTGTTCTTGCCCAATTTCATTTGAAGTCGTTTAGAACCCCTTTCCAGTTGAATTTGATTACCTGATAAATCGGGCATTTTCGAGATTTTTACAAATGTAGTTTTTCAAAATCCCGAGAAATCTAGGAAATTCTCAGTTTTTCGTTGGTCTTATGCACTATTCATGTTCTTTCTTTTTCTCTCATTTTCTAGCAACTACAGCAAAACCTCAGCCCTCTCAGCTCCCGTTCATCTTTTCTTCAGCCATGACCGTACTTCTCTTCATTCTCCTCCTGCCTGTGATTCTTCTTCTTCTATTTCTCATCATCCATCATTACCTTCTTTTGCTGGATATTTTTTTGAAGTCTTCAAGGTAAGGGCGTTGACTAATTGGTAGAATTTAGTGGCAAGTAAACGGAAGTTTACAACTGTATTATTCCAGAGAATCCATGAATTTCAGTTTTATTTCTATTAAGCTTCAAGTTCTAGTTCATATTTTGACTCTATTGATTATTTCATGAATTTCCAAGTTTTGCTGGATTAAATTATATTTAGATGTGTTTCCAAATAGTTAGAGTGGTACTTCAAATTTTGGGATGAAAAGTAGTTGTAATGAACATTTTACAGAAGAACCTGGAGAAATGGAATCAGGATGCAGGTTTCTACGACTCATTAGTCGACCGTGGACACTCTATGGCTAGCCGTAAAGCTAACAATGGAGCTAATCGAAAAAACAACCTATCAGTCGAAAATTCTCAACCTGAGAGTTGGCAGTTTCACCTCTGTACTCACGACTAGTCATAAGCTAACCATGAAGCTGACCGTAAGTCTGTATTTTTACTATTTAAACTCTCTTGCCCTCCATTATTCCTTTAATTCAAATTTTACTCTTTAGCAAAAAAAATTATTTAAATTCTAAATTTGGATTTTTAATTTGAAAAAGTATCTCACGTCAATTCAATGATCTTGAAACATTAGTGGGTTATTGTCCCTGATACTAGACACTCAATAAATTTTGTATTTAAACATTATTAATGTTTCAAGATCATTCGTATTCTACTTAAATTTTGTATAAATATTATTAATTATTCATGTGTAGATTTAAATGCTTATATATTGTAATTATGTTACGACGTTAATTTGATTATCCCTGAAATATACGTTGTGCTCAATAATTATTTCCGAAATGTCATGGATTATTAATAAACTTCTGATTTCTGAATTAGGTTATATTTTAATCATTATGTTTCTGAAATTTAGATAACCTGGAATTATTCATGTTTAGCTTAGATTTTTTGAAGAAAAGCCTATTGTTATGAAATGTATCAATTACATATGATCATTCTAAATTGGCACCACTTAGCTTCGGTCCCTCTGTAAGTAGATGCGGTGAAAGCTGGATTGTATATATTGTGTACTAGATGCAACTTAGTTCTGATATCTAGTAAAGTATTTTATACTCATGGTACCTCTGTTCTAATTAGTGGCCATACTTTGATATGACATGGCACCGTCTGTTATTCTGTTTACTCTGATCACCTCTCTGTTGAGAATATTAGCTAACGTGGTGGTTATGCTATCCTATTATTTCTGTAGTATACATTATCATGGTTTTATTTCTGTAAAATTATCGGTTTTAATATGTTATTTTTATTTATTATATCAGCTTATTTGCTCATTTTATCTGATAATGTAACGTTTGACGTTTGAGGAGATTCCACCTTTACGGCTATCCAGGAGACCGAAGCGGTCAATGACATTGTTAAGGGGATTGGTGAGTGGTCTTCGGAGAAAATCGTATAATGTGCTGGAAGTGTTTAGAGGTGGGAATTTCAGGGAAAATCCTGATGGTGATGCGATTAGTGGAAAGACCTTTGTATTAAAACTTATGTCTATAAATTATAAAGAGTGCTCAGTTGTAAATTATTTTGAGACTCATATGTTTTGTTAATCACATGTGTTATATATATATATATAGAAAAAAGGTGATGTTACTGTTTATATGCTTCCGCAGGAAAAGGTTTGAAAAGTTCAGATTTAACTCATACGTGATATCATGTGGGTTTAGTGTGGGGTTAAATACCTATTAATTCAAAATGAACTAAATCCCCCCACTAGTTGCATTATGAAATTGGAACTATTAAGGATACCCACTTTTAAGACATGTGACAGAATTCTTGCATGTAAAATAATATTTATGCTCTTTATAGTTATTGACTAGATATTACCATGGCTGAAAAACTCTCTGAGTTGACTTTTGACTCTTCCGAGTCGTCCCATTTTGACAACGGACCGAGTTGAAAATAGGGGAGGCTTGGCCGAGTCATTTCATTTTTATAAGTTGTTTGCATCCTGAACCTTTTAATAGGCAAATCTAATTTTAAACAACTAAAATTTACTTATAAGTAATTATGCATTAGGTTTGGGGTCAATAATTTAAAAATAATGACTGAAATGTAATTTAAAACTTAAATTTGGTCTTTTAAATTTGATATTTCGACTTACAAATTATGTAATATGCAATATTTTTTTCTTTTATTCTCTTTATTGTTGTACTTTTCCTGCATATATAAACTTATTAATTTTAACTGATTATTATGAATGAATACATATAAATAAATAATTTTAATATTTTATAAGTAATGGATTCACTTTTAGATACTTTTAAGATTATTTTAAAAAAAAACATGACTCAGTTTCCTCGTTGACTCTATCCAAGTAATTAAATTTTTTTACATTGGACTAATCGAGTTCGAGTCACGAGTTTTCCAACCTTGGATATTACATATCCTTGTAAAAAAATCAACTCACATCATATTAGGAAAATCTCTTTAATTCTAAGATATAGGATTAATCTCAACTTATCTGGGGTGTTTGTAGGATATACTCAACTCAAAAAACTTGGAAGGCCAAAAGGTTAAACACAATACTATATTATAGGCAATTTTGGGAACATGGCGTGAGACTAGTGATCGCTGCCATCCAAGATTTGTCTAGGACCTGTTGCCATATCTTCTTCATCTCCTGTAGCAATGGCTTGAGTCTTTTGCACAATTATCAGGCTTATCTCTCTCACTCAACTTTTTTCAAAGTTTTACTCCCAAAAATATATTTAAATTTGCAAGCATGACAAAATGCTTTTCATCTCTATTTCTTTTCAAATGTCATGATATAAAATGAAATGCTCCAGCAAATAATATCTACCCAAACATTTAAATCAATAAAAGGAATAAACTATTAATGAATGACAATCATTCATATGGCAATCAATCAAAATGGCCAGAATAATACCTGTACAAGCAGATCATGGCCACATGTGCAAATTATCTCCCCACTTGGCCATTGAGGCCGCATGTGCATTTTTTCTGATTTTAATTTTGCACAAATGACGTACTTTTGCCATGAGGTTTTATATCCTCCAATATTTGGTTTTTCCCATCTACTGTCAAAAACTAAATTCATGTGCCATTCTAAAAATATAAAAGGTAATTTGAGTGAGTGAATACAATTGGTGACCGTTTGTTGTTTTAGTCAGTGGATAGCTAATTTTTAGCGGCTCAGCTTGTTTCAATGGGCCACACATGAGATATTTCATGAGAGCTTTTGGCCCTTTTCAATTTAAAGATATTTTCTCAACAACAACATTTCTACATTCATTTTGTTCCAAAGGTACTAGCTACTGTTGGTAGGTCTCACCAATCCACAGTACTTATGCTTCTCAATCAGGTCTAGCATATTAGAACATCAAACTTTGCAGTAAGTAATGAAGACGAGTCTCATATCTAGACCTAAGCCTGACATGGTCCATTACGTACCCTACAATGGACTTTACCATTTTAATTATTATCAAATGAAAATATGGCTACTTATGGCCTCAATCATAGTGATACGCTATAATTACTATACTAATTGGCCTATGTCAACCAACAATACAAAAAGAAAGGGGAGCTATACAATATATTCTTAGATGTTTTGTAACAAATCCTTGTTTTTGCTTAACACTACTTGTTGAAAAGCGTAAGAAATCGTGTGGCCCGCATGCCACAGGTTCCACATTAGATCAAGCAGGGCGGATGCCAACAGAGAATATAATCTCACTTAAAGTAAGACTTGATATGATCCCACCAATAGGACTCCCAATAGGATTAGTGGATGTGAGTTTTTTGGCGAAAAAGTCTCCAATAAGTGTGACTCTTTGATACTTGTCCGTATAAAGATAAGGGAGACCTAGGGTTGGGACTCATTCCATCATGTAGGAGAGTCAAGAGACGAAGAGATCCACGGAGCTTCTCAATCGTCGGAACGCACGTAGATCTTCAGCCGCTTGTTGAAGTCTCTAAATCCAAATCCGTCAACTGATATTAGAGCTTGGTACTGTGCGATTCGACGGTTTGGATCTTGCATTTTAGTTCAAGATCATGCAGATCTAGGGTTTCTTTCCAAAGCCCTAGTTCTCGTTGTTGATTTTATGTAACTCAGGGTTCAGAACGAAGAAGAGGTTTTGAGTCTTCTCTTGATGGGGCACAAAGAACGAGGCAAGCTAATCAAAAGTAAAAAGTAACAAAGCAAAAAACTTTTGTTCCATTTTTTCTGCATGAAAGAAAAAGGTCCTCTTTGGCCTAGGGGTGTAAAAAAAATCGGAAAACCGTCCAACCGACCGAACTGATCCGAACTGGCGGTTAATAACCGTGTTTCATGGTTCGGTTACGGTTTTCAGTCTTGACTCACGCTTATTAACTGAACCAAACCGTAAAATACAGTTTTTTTAACCGTTTTCCCAAAACACACGGTTAACCGAACTGTTGCACTAAAAAAAATAAAAATAAATGGCTTAAATGTATTGCATTATAGATGTTTTGTAGTATCATTTTAGACTTTTAGTTGTGTTTATTTTTGTGTAAAATGATAGTGTTGTTCTGCATGCAGAGTCAAAGGGCAAAGATAGATTTTTTTAAGTGACAATTAACCGTAACTGAACCGTCTAATACGGTTAACTGCGGTTCAGTTTTTTATGATTTTTAAGGTACGGTTACAGTTACTATTACGGTTTTTAAAAACTGAAAAATCACAAAATACAGTTCGGTTAACAATTTTTCCAAAGCAAACAGTTAATTGAACTGTTACACCCCTACTTTGGCCAAAAAGAGAAAAAGGCTTTTTTGAGCCAAGCCATCTGAGTCTAGCTACAGGACAAACAAAAGAATGGTATAGAAATTTTCTATATGCCTTTTTAAAGGAATTGATTGCCGATGCACTCACAAAGGCTTTGCCTACAGAGGCTTTTGTAAAGCATGTGATGCGCATGGGATCGAGATATGTTTGATGTACGTGACATTCGTGCAAGTGGAAAATTATAGGAAATCGTAAGGCCCGCAAGCCACAGGTCCCACGTCAGCTCAAGAAGGGTTGATGTCAACAAAGAATGCAATCTCACTTAAAATAAGACTTGATATGGTCCCACCAATAAGACTCCCAATAGGATTAGTGGATGCGAGTTTCTTGGCAAATAAGTCTACAGTAAGTGTGAGTCTTTGTAACTTATCTATATAAAATAAGGGAGCCCTAGGATTGGAATTCATTCCATCTCGTAGCAGAGGCAAAGAGATCCGCGGAGCTTCGCAATCGCCGGAACGCACATAGATCTCTAGCCGCGTGTCAGAGTCTCCACATCTAAATCCATAAAAAAACACTACCTATAAAATGGGCATAAAATCTATGATGAGTAACAATGGACTTAAGTGACCTGATCTTAGGTCCATTTTTTCAACTTCTTTCTTCTAAGTGGATGTAAAAGAATATCTAATATTAGTATATATATTGTCCTTATTTTTGCATTGGGCCTTCCTTTTGACCTTGAGATAATTCTCTTTTTTTAAAATAGAACTAGAGAAAATTCTAAAAAATAACCTTTATAGTTGATTTATCTCTTTTTTGAACCATAGGGTTATCTTTCTTTTGCGTTCTAGAGATTATCACCCTTTTTAGATGCGTTGGACTATATTTCCATTTTTATCAATGAAATTTAGGCACAATTGAAAAAAGATCATGATTTTGAGTATTGGTGGCAAAGTCTCTCAGGTATGCCATATCAAAGTTTGAATGGCTAATATGCTCCCTGCGCCCACGTCAGCATTTGCGTCACTATCATTGTGGTCCGTACTTACCTCAATCTGGATGGGTCAGAGTTCAAGTTGAGTCCCCTGACCCGACCCGACCCACAAAAAAAACCCCTTGGCGGGATTTTGTCCTTTTTCCCTACTACACATCCGCCGACGTCAATGCAAGCTTGGCTAGGGGGGGCTCGAGTTGAGTTGGCTCGGCTCAAGTCCTCGCTATTTTCCTCGCTTCATTGCAAAGAAGAAGAATAGATATTGCATATCCCACGGCTCGGGCTCGGGCTCGGGCTCGGGCTCGACTCTGCCCTTTCACCGTCTCCTGTTGTCCTCAGATGACCTCAAATTTTAAATTTACGTTCACTCTATGCATTTTGTTGGCATCTCAAATGCTCATGAAGAGGAATGATTTGAAATTTCAACTAAAGGAGATAATTTTTGGAGAATTTGAAATCACTCCAAATAAAATAATAAAATAATAAAATAATAAAAAATAAAAAAATAAAAAATAAAACAGGTCATATGGCTGAGAAGAAAACCCTAAATCTACGTTGATCTGAATCTCTATTATAAAAAAATGTACACATGGCCTGAAGTTCTTAAAAGCCCTACACATCCACATCTGCACAATTCGAAGACTGGCACGGGGCTGGTAATCATTGGCCAGAGATAGCTTTCTACAAGCACTCTTGTACCATGGATTTTCTTTCTATGCCATGTAGATCTTGATGCCATAAAAGATAACATTTCAAGGAGATTTCACCATTATTGTCAGAGAAACGACTCTGGATTATGAGGAAATGTGATCATAATCAAGTGCACTAATAGGTACTTAAAACCCAAAACCCTCCCCCCTCCCCCTTTTCTTGTACCGCTACTTTTTACGATATCACAATACCTTTTACAATATCACAAAATTTTAATTGAATCATGTGACATCACATAAAACCAGGGGCAGAACCAGGAATTTTTTTTTTTTTTTTTTTTTTGGGGGGGGGGCAGGGGGGGGGCAAAGAAAAAAACCTTTAAACAAAATTACAAAATTTAGTAATAAAATACACAATAATCAAATTATTAAAGTTGTGCTCGAAGTACTTTCGTGTTGAGTCGAAGTCTTCAATAATGATTTTTCCTGTAATTTTTTAAAATATATATAATTAAAGAATTTATAAGAAATCCATCATTCATTTTGTTGTGAAGTGCGGTTTTAACAAACTTCGTTCATCTTCCATATTCATTTGAGAACGGCTCTTTACCTGAGTGGGTGGTAAAGAGCGACAATTCTCACCTGATTGCCCTAGGTTCGAACACTGGGTACGCCACATCTTCCTGCTCTTGTGAGCTCATTTCTCACTTGAGTGGGTTGTCTTTCCCCGTATGCGGGCTCTCTCGTGGGTTTCGACCCCCTTATCTAGGGTACCAAAAAAAGAGTTAAAAGAAGTCTCAAAATGGGTACAAGGTCCGGTTCTTTCGTACAGACGTAACTCTTAAGTTACAACTTAAGACTTTATTATTTAAAAACTCTAAGAAAAGTAGTAATAAGATCCGATATCTAAAATCTAAATCATTCAAATGCATGGTTCTACCAAATTTTATCTCCTTAAATAACTTTCTTTAACCGAATTATTCTGAAATGGATAATAAGAATCAAAATAAAAAAATATAACTATATTCCTTTATCCACGATGGATTATCTGATTGCCCCTAAAATTAATATAATAATAGGACACAAATAGACGTTGATTTTAAGCGGATTAGATTTCAATGAAAGCCAATGACATGTAGTAAAATCAGTACATTTATACAATGTAAAAAAAAAAAAAAAAAAACATCTATAAAAGAGAAAGTGGATTTGTTGTTGTTCTTCTTCATACCTCCAAGTCTCTGCAAGTTTGCAATGTACAACTATTTTTAAGATCTCCAACAAGATGACGTACATTCTCCTCTTCCTCTCTTGGATCAAAGATTTAGGGCAAGTGTAGATAGATTAATTTGAAGATTGATAAATCTCCTCTCCAATCTACATCAAGCCTTCCTTATTTGTTCCCCTTTCATTTATTTCCTTTCCTTTCTTTTTCTTTTTCTTTTTTTTTTTCATTTAAAAATTTCCCCAAAATCAAGAATATTTTTGTTTCCTTTTTTAAGAGTCAAAATCATATTAAAAAAAGTCCAAAACAATTGAGGAGCAAGCGAGGGTTGCCGATGAACTGGTAATCATAATTTATGAATTTTCTTATTTTCTCCATATTTCAACATTATTTTTATGTAATCGGGACATTTGCTACTAACATTTTTCAGCAGCGAAAATATCCTGACAAGGAGATCACGCGTACGAATGTCTAGCTCAAAAATCATACAAAGAAGGATGGTTCTGCTTCCTACAAAGAAGCGGTAAGAAAAACCTAATTCCAATTTACTGCATTGGCACTAAGTTTAGTTAAGGGATTATCACATTTGCAAGTCACCAAATTGATTTTTTTAAGATATATAAGAATTCTCATTCTTAAATTCATTATTTAAGTACTATGTGATGTAATAATATGGATTGTTGATATTGGAGTTTTGAGGGGCATTGGAGTTATATATATGAAGTGTTTTAAGTACTACTATGAGATGTGATGATGTGGATTGTTGATATTGGAGTTTTGAGGGGTATTGGAGTTATATATATATATATATATATGAGATGCTCCTATGAGAGACACTCTCACCAAGTTTATGAGAGATGGGTGGGGGCGCTCACTTCGATATCCACTCTCACCAACTTAAATGCAAGGACCCTAAATATGGAAGTAAGGGCCCCCACCCATCTCTCATAAACTTGGTGAGAGTGTCTCTCATAGGAGCACCTCCTTATATATATATATATATATATGAAGTGTTTTAAGTACTATGTGATTTGATGATATGGCTTGTTGATATTGGAGTTTTGAGGGGCATTAGAGTTATATATATGAAGTGCTTTATTAACAAGTAATACAGGTGTGCATCCAAGATATTTTTCGGGGTCCGAAAGGCAGGTGAAACGCTGCCGAAACTTTTCTAAAGTTATAACTTCTATTTTTTCTAGTTTATTTAATGCATAATGGTTGGAAACTTGGTCATGGAATTCATTATTGTTGTGTTTTTTGTTTAACCATGTTTAAGTTGCTGGAAAATCAAGTTTGATCTTTTTATGATCTTTAATTATGTGGATGGTTGTCACTTATGAGAAGCTGAGTAAAGCAGTAATGGGTCACTGATCCATGGCATGGATAGCTGAAGGTGAAGAAGAAAAGAAAATTTTATGACCAGTGCTTTTCATTGGTTATGTATTGTTTTTCATGTTTTCCTCGGTTTGCATTTAACTTTATAGCTAATGTGTTTCGTACTTGCCACTTGGTAAAATAGATGGTGAGGGAAGTACTTTTAGGGATGGGTTGAGTCTATGGAATGATATTTTTAAACTGGGGGATGGAACAGGGATCAAACATGATGGGCAAGATCATAATTCCTTTTTCATTTTCGTTTTTTTGGGTTCAAGCATCATTTTGGTACAAAGCAGACTTGTTCATAGTCTAAAACCTTATTATTGTTCAAAGTTTAAAACCTAATTATGTTTTTCATTGTACAGGAAAGAGTTCGCATAATGCATGAGAATAACCCTTCCTTTGCACAAGGACATCTGGATCAAGACCCGGTGGCACGGGTATGTTGTCGTGATACTCGTGGCCATGTGAAGGGCATGTGTTCAGGAATTTCTAAATATGTCATTTCACATTCAGCTCCTTATAAGAGAGCATTAGAATGGGAGAAGAAGTCGAATGTCATCCTTCATACTGAGGTCAAGCAGCTGAAAGAGCAGATGAGAGAAATGCAGCAAATTCTTGCATCTCATGGTGGGGGATAGATGCGATTTTCGAGTAATCATGGGAGTTCATCTCAGGTACTTTATTTATTTTAGATTAATAATATATTCCCTAAGATAATTAAATATCCTATTGATGAATTACTCACTTTTCCTAATATATAATATATGTAAGTAAGGCAAGATTCCTCACGTTAGGAGGCACAATCCAACCAGGCAACCACTGATCAATCAAGTTCACCTTTGCTAAAATTGTTGCATTTGACAAAAAATACATGTGTAGCATATGGAAGACATTCAAATGAGTTTGCTGAAGAATCAAGTTGGAAAATGATCATTTTAAACAAGATCGCTGACGGGAATGTTGACTTAATAAACAGACAAGGCAAGATGGAAGATCTCACATTAGGCGATGCCATAGATTGGCCTGAATTTAGGATCATCTCCATTTAACATTTTCAATTGAATATTCTGAGACACTAAATTTAGTGATGGATGGCTACATTGTTAATTATGTTAATGTTTTAGTTGATAGATGGTTGATATTACTGTATGGTGGTTTGAAATAATGTTGGATGTTTTGTTATTATATACATGTTTGGGGTTGATGTTTTGGAAAAACCATTTAGTTTATTGTTATGGAAGACGCATTTAGTTTATTGTTATTGGTATAAAATAGGTGTATTTTTTATTTTTTTTATTTTTAAAATATTTTTAAAATGAAAATAAAAAAAACCTCGGCCATTGGCAGTGGTTTTTTTTTTTAAAAAAGGTCAAAACAACCACGGTTTTGTGTGTGATTTTATTTTATCATTATCCACATGTAATGGATGTGGTAATTTTTAAATTCTCCACAGGTTCGAGCTGTGGCTTTTGAAATACTACACTATTCTTCGCCACGGCAATTACCACGGTCATATCTGTGGCAAAAAGGGAAAAACCATGGCCTTTGGCTGTAGTTTTTTAGCGTTTTTAACGTAGTGAGTGACCGTCATCGTAGAAGTCCTTAGATGAACTTTCTTTTTATATTGAGACTTCATTTAGAAATTATTTAATTTATTTCTCAAATTTAACCACTAATGTTTATCTGGTTATGTTCTTGGTCTCATTTATGAACCTTGAGTACCAATTGAATAAAGCTTCCATTGGTTTAAATGAAATTTATTTTGACTCATGACGGATTGAAATCTTGTGTGGGTCCACTTTTGGAAGCTCGTGTCGTATTAAACATAGAAATTTGAATTTTATTTATTTTCTCATGTTTTCCCCAATCCTTATTTCTGGGGACATGACAATGTCACCATCTTCATCTTTCCTACCGCCCCATTTCCATTAAAACAGAGATTCAGAGCCTTACTCAAGAAGGTTACTGCCCTCCACCAAACTCTCCTGTGTGGCACATATGGTCACCATCAAAATGGAGACTCGGATCCTTGTTCAAAGGTTTCTGCCCTCCACTCAAATGAAGACCCAAATCCTTATGTTACAAACGAATTTGTTCTTTAAAACTTCTCCAAACTATGATCAATTAAAGCCTCATATGGTTGCAAGAATTCTTCTCACAGATATGCTCAAATTTGATCAGGATAGGAGAGGATTCAAGTCATGAACTCGGATTTCCATCCACAACAGTAAACAAAGTCTTTTGTTAATGGGCTGGGAATTCCTTATTCCTAAATGAACAGATGCTTTTAGTCGGGCTAATGTTGGTGTTGTACATCACACTAGACATTGGAAATTTCTTTATTGTTTCTGGATCTCTAGATGTGTGGTTGATTCCATGAAGAAGATAATTTAGTCGGGTTGCTATGGGACTTCGCAAAACAAGCCATAAGATCTCTGCCAAAGAAATCTACTAGAGCAAACCTCTGGTAGGAAGGGGCTCTACTAGAACAAATCTCTCAACTTTTATAATGAGATGTGGATTTCCAAAGCAAATGGTGACCACACCCATAAATCTCACTGTTAGATTGTGTGGTCTCAATCCAGTAGATGATGTAATAAATTGATTTGTTTCAATATAATCATGTTTTCTTTTCATGAGATGAATGATATTTTATTACTTGTTTGCACATAACTAATACAAATGACATGATGATTCATGAGATTAACCAGAACCCACGAGAATATTAGAGGTGATACATGTGTATGAATGAGATCCACATGCGGGAGACATATATAACAAATCTTATACTTAAATTATCTCACAACCGGTGATGAGATGGCAATGTTGCAGCATTATGATCACTATGAGATAGTGTAATTTGTCTCAACATCAGAATGTAAGACTCTAGATCATCATGCTGGTATATTAGATATATTGAAGGACCATGAGATGCACCTTATGGAACACTGTCTTTAATATAAGGTATGCTTTCATAATTCTCTAACAATAGGTTTTTAATCTTGAGACATTAATGAACTCAAGTTTCCATCTATTCATTTACTTTAAGTCACCAATGAGTGAGGCTATAGGTTAACACCTCGGTGTCTTGGGTACGTGGTAGTAGGACTGTAGGAACATTCAATGGTCAAGATAGAGTCGATTCTCATTATCCCATTGTGCCAATTAATAGATTTATCATTAGTAAGTGCACACCCACCTTAATTAAGAGTTAGTTGGATGATATTGATGATCACTGTGATTGATTGAGTCTCAAGGATAATAAGATGTTGATCTAAATTAGTTAGATATGTTTAATCCAATTGATCCATGGATATGGATAGAAGGGTCTATTTGTGGTCATAATGAAGTTTATGGTCTTCTTGTAATATACTCATAAGACTGGAGTACAGTTACATTTAGATAGTGGAGTTATTTGCAATTAACTGTGGGCCCGAATTGCATATGAGATGTGGGGTCAGGTTGTCCCAGTTGGAGCCATCTTTCTATGGAATCCTTAGTAGTCCCACACTAGCCCAATTATTAGATCATTGTTAATTCTACTTAACCTCAAAATGGAAAGGACTCGAAAGTTACTAATTGTTTATGGAAGTGAGACTTCTATTAATTAGTAAGAAGAGGATGTTACCAAAAGCTATAAATAAGAGAGAGTAGCCTTGGACATCTTATGCACTATTCTTCATTGATTCATGCCCATCTCTCTCTCCTCTCTCTTCTAGTTTCTCTTATGGTTTCCTTTTGAAGTTCTAGTTGGTTTTCTGTTAGAGATCCCACCATTCTCCTTGAGAAAAAAGATCTGAAGCAGGTCATTGTGTGGAAAACAACCAGGTCTTGAAGATCTTAATTTGCCACAAAAGAAAGAGCTCTTCATCAAGCAAGTTGTCTACATCTCTTGGTGCACAGACAAGCCTCCAAGGTATGATCTACTCATTGTATGTTGTGAATTTTGTGGATGATTTTGTTGCTGCTTTTTTCTAGCTTAGAGATAGTGTTTTACTGATCTTGATCACGAGTTTGAGGTTTTGGATCCTGGATGTGGTTTCTGGCCTCATGGGTTCTTAATCCCTGAGTCAAGTAGGTCAAAAGTTTTGAAAACCTATCTACGAGGCCCACCTACTTCCAATATGCCTTGCCCTTTCACGGGAAATCAAGGAAACCATGATGCCTTTTACACTTAGCCTCAAATAAACCAATAACCATAAAAGGAAGGAGAAAGACTTGTGGGCCATATGGAGATGACAAGATCACCTGCAAGTTAGTATCTCATACAATCATACAACTCACAAAACTAGGTTGCCAAGCCATAGTAGAAAGACAGGATGTCAAATGAAAATTTTGGATCTAAAAAACACAACAAATCTGCCTGGACTCAGCTAGCCGACCTGTCCAGTTCGGACGGCCGAGCTGACGAACCCAAAATTTGGAGTTTTTTTAGATTGACTTCCTACTGGTCCCAAATTCGTTTCTAATGATCCCAAATAGCCTCCAATGGCTTCCTACCATCCTTCGATCATAGTAAAACCCTTTTATGATATTCCAAGCATGGATTTACTACAAAAAGTAAGCAAACCCAATCCAAACTGATCCTTACATAGCCCTAGGTCTATCATCTTCGCATCTCATGCAAAGATTTGATCTAGAAAACTGATCTAACATGATTAGAGATGAGACATGGCTCTGATACCAATTTTGGTAACTACTATGTTTGGATCAGATTTGAAAACATTCTATAATAAGCAATCATCCATAAATAGAAAGTGCTAAAAATAGAAACTAGTCCTCTCCTCCAGATGGCCCAAGTGGAATAAACTTATTTGAGTATACCATTTAGCAAAAAGCATGGCCTTAAAGGTCTCAACTCTTCCATCTCGTTCTCTTTTTCTCTTGTAGGCTCACTTGCACCCAATAGGTTTAATATTGGCAGGCAAGTCCACAAGTGTCCAGACCTGATTGGAGTACATGGACTCCATCTCAGCTTTCATAGCTTCTTACCAACGTCTCAAATCTATGTCATTGATTGCTTCATTATAGTTACAGGGATCCTGTTCGAGTTCTTCCGGGATTGCCTCATAGGACTCTCCCAAAAACGAGAACCTGTTAGGGGGCCTAACAATTCTCCCACTACGACATGGCATTGGTGTAACTACCTGGTCAAGTATTGGCGGATTTTCTTTAAGTTCGGTTATTCTTGGATTTTGAATTGATTGCTCTCGAATTTCTTCCAGGATAACATTTTCTAAAGTTTTCCGATCAATCATATAATCTTCCTCCAGAAAAACAGCATTGGTGCTAACAAGCACTTTTTTCTCTTTGGGATTATAGAATAACCAACATTTAGTTTCTTTAGGATGTCCTACAAAAGTGCATACTTTCGATTTCAATTTCAACTTATCTGTCTTAACCTTCAGCACGTATGCCGGACAACCCCAAATATGTAAATGTTGTAGACTAGGCTTTCGCCCGGACCTAAACCATAATTCCTGGGGAGTTTTAGGTCCAAACTTAGATGGTACGAGGTTTAATATGTACGTTGCACTATCCAAAGCATATCCCCAAAAGGATATTGGTAATCCTGAGGAACTCCACATAGACTTGATCATATTTAAAAGAGTCTGGTTCTTTCTTTCTGCTACTCCGTTCTGTTGAAGCATACCAAGAGCAGACAACAGGGATAGAATATCATTCTCTGATAAGTATCCCATAAAATAAGCAAAGAGATATTCGCCTTCTCAATCTGATCGAAGAGTCTTGATACTTTTACCTAATTGCTTTTTCGCTTCCGCTCCAAACTCTTTGAACTTTTAAAAGCCTTGGACCGTAGTTATCAATTTCATGTCATTTCTGCCGAAAAGGCCGATATTTTTCGTTTCGGTCAGTTGGCCGAAACGAAATGCAGCATGTAACTTTTCGTTCAAAATCTCCCCTATCTCAGCCGAAATCCTAGATTTCAGTCGAAAAGCATGTATTTCAGCCTAGATGGCCAAAATCTATATTTTCTTTTTTTCCCTTGTTGCAGAAAAAAAAATCTAACCTAGCAGTAAGGGGAAAAAGAAAAAAAAAAAGAGGTAGAATGGGAAGAAGAAGAGAGCCATCTGCCTTGCCTGACTACGTCGCCCGCCATCGCCATGCTGTGCCGATCCGCCTCCCCCGCTTCCCCACCGCCCCCCCAACCCCCCACCCACCACCTGCCATCCTTTCCTCTACAAAGGCTCGTTCCTCAAAAACTCCACAAGATCTCATTGTTCCCATCTTTTCCTCTGCAAAGTCTCGTTACTCAAAAACTCCACAAGATCTCATTGTTTCAATGAATATTTTTCCTTTGCATCGAGATGTGTCTTGGAATTGACTCGATGGGACTATCTGGTGGACAGCTGGAGTCTACCAAAACAACAGTTGGGCCTCAAGTTGGGTACTGTAGGGCTTTGGTTATTGGGTTGGGCTAGCTTGGTTTATTTTGGGACAAGGCCTACTTTGGGGCAGGTTTTATAAAAGCCCTTAAGGCTGAGCCTGGTGCCATCTTTATTATGACGGTATTTCTTTTAATTGTATATATTTTATATATTTTTATTTTTCATAAATAGAACTCCAAAATATTTCACCAAAATTCCGAAATGACCGAAATCTTTCTGTTTGAAGGCTAGACCGATATGGTGTCCGAAACGAAATTAACAACTATGCATTGGACTTGCGGTGCATAACGTATATATATATATATATATATCCATATCTTGAGTAATCATTTGTGAAAGTGATGATGTACTCATATCCTCCTCTTGCTCTAACATTTATGGGTCCACACACATCAGTATGCACTAATTTCAATAAATCTTTGGCCTTATTGCCCTTGTATGAAAATGGTCTTTTGGTCATTTTGCCTTTCAGACAGGACTCGTAGACAGGCATTGGTTCTAACACTAATGAAGGTAAGATACCATCTTTCACTAGCCTGTCAATCCTATTTAGGTTAATATAACGTAGCTTCGGGTGCCTAAGTTTTGTTGGATTAGATGAAGGTAACTTTCTCTTTAATGATGGCCTATTGATTATTTCGGTGTCATGTGTCCCATACATTGTGGGAGTTAACAAATAAAGAACGTTAATTACGTTGCCAAAACATATAAAAGTACCGTTCCTCTTTATGATAACTTCAGTATCAAAAGTAATAGAATAACTTTTATTCACCAAACTAGAAACTGAAATTAAATTCCGCCTTAAAGACGATACATATAAAGTATCTGACAAGACGAACTTAATATCTGAAAACAATAAAGTTACTACTCCCACTGACACCGCTTCTACCTTGACATCCGATCTCGGGTTGACAATAATTTCTCCGTCAGTAAGCCTCCTGGTTTCACGAAACCCTTACAACGAATCACAAATGTGATTAGTTGCACCGGAGTCAACACACCAGGATTCTGAAATACTAGTTGCAAAACTAACTTCAGAAATAAGTGACTCAATTATACATGCGGTCTTCTTCTTAGACAGATAATCATGACAATTCCTCTTCCAATGTTTTGTCTTACCACAGTGGAAACACTTTCCTTTACTTCCCTTCCCCTTAGCCTTAGCCACACCACCATCGAGACCATTCTCGACCTTAAGGCCCTTGGAGACCGATTTCTTTTTGCCTTTCGACTTAAACCTGGCAACTGACTTTTCTGTCATAAAGGCACTAGGCTTCTTGATAATGCCTTCAGTCGCTACCAGTTGTCACAAGGGTTCATCTTGTTCATGTTACAATTGACCTTGAAGTTGTTGAATGAATCTGACAGCGACTCAAGGATCATATCAATCAATGATTCTGCATTAATCGCAGCACCTAGTACATCTAACTCATTCAATGAATCCATCATTTTTAGAATGCAGTCCTATGCTGGGGTTCCCTCAACCATCTTAGTGCTCATGAAAATCCTCATAGCTGCTTGTCTTGCAGGCCTTCCTTGGTTCCCAAACATCTCCTTTAAATTCATAATAATGTCTGATGCAGTTTTAAAGGATCGACGTTGGTGTTGTAAAACACCAGACATAGATGCCTGCATATAGCATCTGGCCATCTCCAAGTTTCATAAGGAATCATTTGAACCATACTGCTTCTCTAGCTGCTTCACAAGCCGCGATATATTTAGCCTCTGAGGCCGAATCAGCGATACATTCCTATTTAATACTCCTCCGGTTGACAGCTCCATCCCCAAGCATAAACACATACTCAGAGGTTGATTTTCTGCAATCCTTATCTGACATGAAGTCAGAATCTGTGTATCCGACTGGAATTAACTCATCATTGTCGTAAATCAATATATAATCTTTAGTCCTTCTCAAGTATTTGAGAATACACTTCACAGCAGTCCAGCATTCCAATGGTCAAGAACTAGACTAGACTGATATCTGCTGATTAGGACTGCTTGACAGATATCCGGTCTAGTACAAATCATAGCATACATGATACTACCAACAGCCGAAGTATATGGTGCCGCTCTCATCTTCTCCTTTTCCTCAGGTGTCTTAGGACACTGGTCCTTAGAAATTTACACTCCATGCATAAAAAGGTGTAATACTCTTTTTGAAATTTTACATTACAAACCATACTAATATTTTACGTATGTAAATAACTTCAGATAAGTCGATCATCATTTTTTTTTTATCTCAATAAAGACTATTACATAGGATGTATCTAGCTTCTCCCGGTAACAAACAAAAAAAAAAACAAGAAGAAGAAAGGCCTGCAGTGCCAGCAACAAGGACGAGGACACGGGACTGGCCAACTGCGAACCTTAGCAAAATATAAAGGGACATGACAGCCGGTGATTTGTACCAATGAAAAGACTTGTCTATACATCTACCAATTACACGGTACAAGTTGAGGCCTTTTGATCAAGCATCGTCCTGTCAACAATGACGTGAAAGAAATGGGATCACATGTAGAATTGATATTTTTGTTATAGCATTGTGATGAGAAAAATGACACGTTAGTCTCCGTATCTTGTATGAAACACATCTTTCCAGCAACACCAATTCGCCAAAATGTACCTTTCTTTGTCTTTACACTGCGTACCCACCTATAACGGTTACCACACAATTTTTTGTCATCTAGATGGCTTTGATGAAAGTGATCTCTTGTACCCACGGATTATCCTCACGCTAGTTGAAAGAATAATTTTAATACAATGATTTCACTTAGTTGGAACTTACCATGCATAGGCTCCATGGTTGCATGAAGGACCACGCTGCTTAAAAAAAATCAAGGCACAGAAAACTGTCCATAGTGTGTGTGATATAGCAAGTTTTTTAACTTATTTTTCTCTCCTTGGGGGGTGGGGGTGTTAATTCTCTCCATCTAAAGGGTGGAGGAGTGGGTTCCACCACCTGAGCGCAAGTATTGAAAAGTGTTTAATTCTCTCCATCTAAACGGTCGAGGAGTGGGCTCCACCACCTGAGCGCAAGTATTGAAAAGTGTTTTTACTACCTCTACTAAAGTTCTAAGGTTTTGATATGAACGGTTAGCCGAAGAAACTTTTAAAATAAAGAACCATCAGGGTTGGGCCTAATTCTGGGCCCTATTGTAGATAGAAAAATGGTGGTCGGCTTAATCAAGGTAGGAAAAAAAAAATTGGTAGTTAAATATATAGGTGGTGGTTAGCACATTTATCCCCCATCTTCCCACGTTCTAACCTCTATATAGGTGCAGCCCACGTGTCAACATATCTACATGTCCAAAAGTTGCCTATATAAATCCTATGCAGTTGTCAAAAATAGAGAGCATGTAACAAGCTGGAGACTTTCATCTACATCTACAAGAAAGATCAGCACCATAAGAAGTATGAGGAAAAGAGGCCTATGGTTACAAAGAAGGTAGAGAAGTGGTTTTTTTTCATGCAATATTAACATAGATTATTGATATGATCTGCTAGTGTTTAGAAGATATAGATTTGGATGTTTGTGTTTATAAGAATGAGAAAATAAAAAAAATGACAGATTTTATGATCTAAGTGGCGGTTTGGGATCATTTTCATGTTGAGAATATATTATATACCAAGATCGAGTCGTGTGGAGAATGTTTCTTTTTTGAAAAAAACTGATGAGCGAGGAGAGGGGTCGTGCTCAATTTGTTTGGCAACGTTCTGTTAGAATTGTTGCCACCTATCATTTTCTTGATTTTTGAGAAAAAACGATGAGAAAGAGGAAAAAAAAGTGCAAGACTCTTTATCCACTACACGAAAAGGTGACTTTTAGCGATGTAAAAAACCGCAATTACTGGTGGTTTTTTCCGCCGCCATAAGTGTTTTACTGAGCCATTAATTTCTCTACTGCTAAAATAAAATGAATCCTCTAGACAATCTGTTTCAAGTTTTTTGCGACACATTTTGTTGTGGAAAGAAAAAAAAACAACTGCTAAAAGCAGTTTTGTCCACTGTTAGAAGCCCCATTTTATTATAGTAATCTCACGTCAAAAGATCTTTAATTGTTCCTAAATTCTTATTTAGAGGGAGTGATATTTGAGGTAACAATAAAAAAATGCAATCAATTGTATTCCCAAAATTTTCAACGTGGAAGAAATCAACATTCCACAACAAGGTCAAATTGGTCGGGGTGGTGGCATGGACCCCGGGAGTCTCCATGTGCACAAAGTGTCCTTAGATTTTACTTCAATAGGATCTGAACACTTCCCATTTTATTAACAACATGATTATTGTGTGCCATTAATATCCACCTTGGAGTGTCTCCCTCGTACTTCCTATGAATGGAAGGAGCAAACTCCACAGTTGTGCCAACTTAATGAAAATTTGACCAACGCACTCTCTAGGCACCGAAGTACTGAATTTTTCTCAAATTTTACCCCAATAAGGGTCAAACTCGTCATGAGATTGAGCATATAATTAAGAATGTGATTACAATATATGGTTAATATGCATAAGATTGTCTAATCGTGTCCTTAATTTTAGGTAATTATATTTATACAAAAAACAGTTATATGTAAGTATATATTCAATCTTACGGTGAGACCAATTTCTATTGGGATAAATTTTAATGACTTTCATGACACAGAGGATATTCATTTTGAGCTGCTTGAATTTTCAAAATGTAGGCTTTACTGTGAAGTCCCACTCCTTCCACTCTCTAGAACTGTGAAGGACATGCTCGTGATCCGGATACGTACCCAGGCGGACTCCACATTCAGAGCACAGAATATGATTCTATACGTATAAGCTATCATATCATGTTAACCAGAGGTGTGCCGTATAGTGAGCTCAACTTAGATCCATACATGTTGGGTCTACATGGAAATTCTACAGCCTTCTTGGAACCACATCTTCATATGAGAAATATAAAATGGCTTGACATGAGAGAAGTATAGTTTTTCTTTTTCTTGTTTCTGGTATCCCAGCTTAGGGGGCAGCCCCCCCTAGCCCTCTGGTGAGGGAGCTCTAGGGCGACGGGAGTAAACCTCGGGTGAGGTGGGGGAACTCTCGGATGAGGAAAGTTGACCTCTGGTAAGGTAGCATAGCCTTAGGTGTGGAAATGTGCCTATCCAGACTCGAACCCTGGGCAGGCAGATAAAAACTAAGACCTCTTACAATTAAGGGAAGAGGCCGTTCTCGAGTAGTAAAGTTTACGCAGGGCTGCATCCAAACTTTTCAATGACTAAAAAGCATTTATAAGCGCTCACTACACTTTAGCCAAAAAAAAAAGTGCTCACTACTGTGGGTGCTGCAACTGCCACCCACACATATGGCAAGGACCATATGTAGCTAGAAATCATTCAAAAAAGAAAGAAAAGAGATGTTCAAGTGTACGAGTGTACCAGAGACTGTCAATGGACCCATTTCCGGCCCAATCGGCCCAGGCCTGCGTCCAATAATTGAGGAATCGGACTGTCCGATAGGTCCAGCAGGCCACACACGTATCCAGGTTTAATGTCATGCTCAAGTGAAACTTGATGAAGCCCAAAAATTGTGAATTTCTACAATATTTCTTTAAGAAAAGCCCTTGGAATGAATGATATATTTATGATAAGAGTAGATTTCGATTTATCCAATTCAGTTTAGTTTAATTACACTGATTAAAGTACTTTCCTCTTTTTTATCAGGTTGCTTCTAATGATGGGTAGAGTTCAAAGATTCTCTACAATGATATGAAAGCCAATGGAACACTCATTTGAGCAAAAGACCTAGAGTTATAAGGCCTCAGCCTCGGAATAACTAAATACATTTATAGCTGAAGCAATAGACCATGTATACGATATTTCAATTAATGGTTGACCAAGAGCTATCAAGTTCGCATCTATATTTTTAGACAATCTTAATCTACTTTCTTAAGCTAGCTATAGAAAAGTGCATGTGTGGGAGAGAAACAACTGTCCAAAGGCATAGGAAAGTGGAAATATTTAGTTGTATAACTTGCTTGTGGAGTGTGACTTATGGAATTAAATTGTAATGTGGATCTCAATTATTTATTTATTTTTTGGAAACCAATAATTCAAATATATTCATAAAGTGTGCTTGGAGCTTATCTTGAACAAGAACACCAACATTGCAGCAAGCAACTGATTTCTCTTTTTCTTTTTTGAGTGGGGACTAATTTTTATGCAGTACAAATATACATCTTTTCCTGATCTAGTTTTTACGAAACTAGAATGCATGTCCCGATCTCTAGATTTACTCCAACAATTTGATGCATAGTATCCATACTTATTGCAATTGTAGCATTGAACACCTTTTGAATTTCCATGAGCACGAGTGGTTTTGCATTGGCTTGCTCCTCTTCCGCATTTATTGGTGTTTCTCCATTGATATTTTGTCTGGCTTTGATAATTAGCTTGCCTTCTAGCTCTTCCACGATTGTTGTTGGTATTGCCACTTTGTTCCGAATTTTCATAACCAGGCTTCTACATACTTAGAGTCAATTGAGTGCATTCTTCTCCTCTGCAGTGTAGGCAACTTCTTACTCGTCAGTGAGCTCTATATACCCATCAGTAACAATCTCTCATAAATCTTGTGACACGAACAGTGCTTTCATCTAAATGCGCCAACTTTCATAATTTTTCTTCATCAATTTCGGAATCTAGGGTTGCTCGAGGTCATCCCCGCTATTGAATGATAGGAACTTACCACTTGTCGGAATTGGGTGGACCCAAACTCAATATAAACTCATAATGAGAAACACACTACAATGAAAATAAAAAAATTTCACTTACAAGTGAGTAATAAAAATGGAGCACTCTTCACTTCATTCATCTCACTTTCCACCAAGGTTTGAAAAAAAAAAAAAAAACAATTGTTACCGTTTCATAACAGTCATTATGAAACGGTAGCGGCTTATATCATTACATTATTTACGATAAAACGGTCATAACAATCATGGTATAAGAAAAACAGTGAAAAAAATATTGCACAACAGTCATAACGGTCAATATAACGACTGATATTTTGAAAATAAACAGTCAAAATATCGGTTGACAATGATTTTTTTTTTTTAGTTTCTTTCTCCTTTTTTTTTTCATTTCTTTCATTTGCAAACCATTTGTGGATCTTCTTAAGACTATGCTAAAGCTTCCCAAACCTCTTTTTTCAACAAAACTTAAGTGATTTGCAAGATTTAGGTGGATTCTCAGATGATGCCTTCTTCCTTCCTCAACCACAATACCCTTATGCTCACTCTCCATTGTTTTCACTAATTAATCAATCTTGATGTAGTAGTAAATGTCACATGAAAAAAGAGGTTCACTCTCAATTTACTTGGTGATTGAATAATATTTGAGTACTGTACATCCTTAGTACTACTAGTAGTTTCTTAACGTTAAGTGTTTAACACTAATGATTAGTTCAAAATTATGGTTACAATGCATGCTGTAAAATTCATGAAATTTAAACTTATTTTAATAGATATATGTAAATCCATTTAATTTAGAACAGACTTTATAAGTTTCAGATAAGACAACATTACATGATGTAATGATTTAAAGGGACCGATATTTTGCATTAAAGTGTTTACTGATGGCAAAAATATTGTTTTCTCGTATTTTATAATGTTCAAAAATTTTTGAATAGTTTTTCGAATTTGTTTGAGGTCAAATAAAAATTCGCACTATGACAGCCGCAAATCAGGACACTATAGCCGCAAACTACGATACGACGCAATAGCAACCATGACTGCAATTTTGAATCATGATAGTCTCCAGTTTTTTTTTTTTTTTTTATTTATAGATACATATATTTATATGAGCCATATTCATAGGCAGTAAATAAAAACTATGGCACTAGAGTGGGCCACATTGCCTTAACATTCATCATATATCAAGGCGTTTTGATATTGCAATGGTGTAAATGACGTGAGTGCTTTTCAACCCATGTGATGAAGTCGGTTTAGAGTCCGGATCCTTTGAGGATTTTCCGCAGGATGATCCTGAGTGGACAGATGCTGTCCACACTCCACCGTAATATGATGTGACGAACCATGATTGATCCACTCACGTATTATGGGAAAATCCTTAGATGATCCTAATTCGCGGCTTGATATTGCGTTGGTTTAAATGACGTGGCTGCTTTTCAAGCATGAAGTGGGCTACAAGAATTTGAAAACAAGAGCGATACGTTGTGACACGTGGTGCTTTGGATGCCACTTGATGAAGGTTGGCTTGGAGAACACATGATAACTAGAAGAGACGTAGAGGGCTGTCAAAGGGCCAGCCCAAGCAGGGCCTGGGGTTGTCGTAGCTCTACCCTCAATAAATGTAGGGTCGGGCCTGAGAGGGCCAAAGCCCTCGGAGAGCTTGCACTATCTAGGCCCTTACCCTACCCTCGAGGGCTAAGGTCGAGTTAGGACAAGTCTTAGGGGGTCAAAACAAGAAGACTAAATTTTTTTTTTCTTTTTTTTACATTGTTACTAAGAATAGGAGTGTCGATCGAGCGTTATCTTGTCTAACTTCAATTGCAAAGAAACTATTAAGAAAACATAGGGAGAATATAAGTTGTCTCTAAAAACTTTCTTTGAAAAATGGTTAAAGAGTATAATCTATTTCACACCCTTCATATGAGTTCCCATGTATGAAGTCATTCCAACAATGTCTTATCTTAGAGAGTTTTAAACGATTTACACTCACATACCTTTTATCAATTGACATTATTTTTAATTAAACATCGATTTGACTATTACTCATTATTGGATTTCAGTCACAAAAATAACAGTCACAAAAATAAATACTATTAGTTTAGACTTTTAAAAATTGAGAGTTATAATTATCTAATTAAAAGGATATTTAGATCACCCCATGTCCTTAAAGTTCCATGCAAATACAAACTACCTCTATGAATTGCTTGACTTCCCAAGCAACTCTGTAGAGGAAAAAGTGTATTGTTATTAATAGGAAGGATTACACTCCGCCTTTTCCACTAACAAGGATTTATAAGAATTATATAAAAGGCCTAAATAAGAAGCAATAAAACTAAAAGAAAGGGATTAGAAGCAACCGTGCAACACTTATTGATTATGTATTAAGTACAATACATAACTTAGATAATTAAATATGATGAAATGAACCAAGTATGCATGTATGGATTTTTAGGATATTTTGTAATGGGTAGGTGGGTATGAAATTCCCTTCATATCCCCCCTATTACTACTAAGTGACTATTGTAACGGGCATTTTAGTGTACATTTCTATATATTATAAAATAAATAAAAGTAGGAGGGCCAAGGCTAGGGCTAGGGCTAGGCCGGGCCAATATTGTCCAAGCCCGGCCCTCAAATCTCATGACCTAAAAAAAATTGTCCAAGCCGGCTCTAGGGCTTTTCGTTGGAAACAAAAGCTCTCATTTTAAGGGCTTTTGAAGGTTAGACCAGGCCTGGCCTCCTTCCTTGGGCCAAATTAACAGGCCTACGTGGTGGAGCTGTCAGCTATGGCTGGTGTTGCCAACAAGGAGCACACATAAGAGCCACACAGAGATCAACGAAAATGAATGTGTAAAGAATTTACAGTCTAGCGGTTAATAAAAAAAATATTAAAGCTTGTAGCTAGCTAAAGCCAAAGGGAACCATGCAGAAGGTCCACCTCAATATGTGAAAAACTAAAGATTCCTTTCTATGGAGTGCAATTATTGATAAGAGATGATATAATGACCAAGTTTGAGACGTAAAAACCTTGATATATTTTCAATGGCTGTGCAAAAGCAAAGAACATGGGCGGTCGCCTCCCTTGGACATGGGTCGCTTCTAAGACCCATATGAAGATTTTGGATTCACTTCAAAATCCACATAAAATCCTGGGTCCATCCAAAAATGCCACATGAGAATTATGGGCTTGCACACCAAAACCCCACTACCTGTTTGGATCCACACCTTTCAAATGAAAATTTTGGGTCTCCCACTACATGAGGTCTTTAAATTTTACCCCAAGATGAACATATGATTAAGAATGTGATTATTGTGTATCCTTAAGATGTATAAAATTATCTAAAACCACATCCTTAAATCATTGATTATATTTAATCATGTACTTATTCTTATAAGGGGTTTTTACCAGAAAAACACTTTATGTGGTTAGTATACCGAACAGGGAATACTAGCCAAATATGCACCTAACAGGGAATTCGTACATGATTCCTAATTTTTTTTACCATTTTTTTTTTTTTTTGGTCGTCGAATTCGACCTTCAGTTTCAGCGCTGGAGGTCGAAGTCGACACTGAGATCGACTACACGATATATCAAATCACGTCTTCCCTTCGTGCCCTACCCTTACGAATTGTGTTCTAGAAAATGGAAAGTGCGTTAAATGCATAGCATGTCTGCTTCCACCTCCTTTGGGTATCATCCCTCTGATCTAAGGTACATATGCAATGAATGAGTAAAAATATTAGCATGACTGAACTTCTCATGGATTTTAAATGAATTTATTTGCTGTTTTGGGCATCTTCCCTGTAGGGTTTAGAGGCTGCTTTTCTGCCAAATCCATGGTGTCAACAATTTTCTTAAGTTTCCATGCGAATTCAAGCACTTGTTTATGGACACAATGGTCCCTGAAGCGGTCATAGCTGAAGGAGTAGACAGTTCTATTAGGGAGATGTGGCCGGGTCGTGAGTTTCCCGACCGCGAAGCATTCCGAAAAGGCATAGCCAAGCATGCAATTTACAATAATTTCACATTGAAGCACATAAAGACGAACATAAAGATGGTCACTACATGTTGCAAAGATGATAACTGTCATCGGCGAATACACGGCTCTATAGTGGATTCTGGACCACAATTCAAAGTTCGAAAGTACAATCCGAACCATTCTTGCTCCAAACCAAATGGGGACAACTCACAGGCAAGCATCAGCGCAGTTAATTGCTGAGTTCATTGAAGGGAAGATCCATTGCAATAATGATTTTAGACCAAAAGATATAATCAACGAATATGAAACGGAGTTTGGAACCAAAATCACATACAGGAAAGCACATATGGCAAGGGAGATGGCAGTGCGCAAAATTCGAGGGTCATTTGAGGAGTCATTCTAGATATTACCACTTTTCTGTTTTGAGCTACAAAGGACTAATCATGGCACAGCAACAAACATTGACCTCACCTCGGATGGCCGATTAGGCGGTTCTTCTGGGCCTTCGGGCCTTGCATACGTTCATTTCAAACTTCTTTAAGGCTTTTGATAGCAGTGGATGGTTCACACCTTCGTGGAAAATATCCTAGAGTATTGTTACTCGCTGTTACACACGATGCGAATCATCAGTTGTTTCCAATAGCATTCGCTTTTGCAGAGGCAGAACGCCACCATAGTTGGGAGTGGTTCCTAGCGAACTTATCAATAACATTGGGCGAGCCAAAGAACTTGACAATTGTGCCTGACCGTCAAAAGGGTCCCATTCTTGCATTAAAATCCATGCTCCCAAGCGCCTGTCACTGTTTTTGCCGTCATCACATAGCTGAGAATATCAAAGTATCTTTCAACGATCATGGTATCGTCAGGACGTTCTGGAAAGCCGCCCGGGCATATAGACCAAACGAGTACGATGTTTACATGAACGACATACGATCCGTAGACGAACATGCTTTTCAATACATTGGGGCAATTGGGCATCAGTACTGGGCTACGGCGTATGTCCATGGACGGAGGTACAACATGCTAACGAGTAACGCTGCGGAGTGCACCAATAGTCTTCTAAAGGACATAAGGGTTCTCCCTATCACAAAACAAGTCGAAGAAATCCATCTATAATTGATGGAGTTCTACCAAAAGTGTCGTATTCAAACACAAAACATAACAACACGTCTTACTCCATATGCAGAGAAGTACCTCAACAATGAAATGGAAGAAGCCCGTAGGCTCCATGTTCATGTCGCCGGTTTGGTTGAGTCCCATGCTCAGTTAGCTGAGTACGTGGATGTTGTTGATCTTGAAAAGAAGTAATGCACATGTCGCAAGTGGGAGGTCATCAGCTTGCCATACTGCCATGCTTTGGCTTCAATGAAGGTGCGGAATGTAAATCTGTACGGTTTTTGTGAGCATTGGTACAGTAGGAGCATGTATCAAAGGATATATGATGATATAATTCATGCAACGCATGATATGAAACAGTGGGAGCAAAGATCAATTGAGAATGTACTTCCTCCATTGGCCAACAAGTAGCCGGGAAGGCCTAAGAAAAATAGAATCCGTGTGGAGGATAGGAACCGACAGCGCAGAGTGGTCACTTGCTCCAACTGTAGAGAACGTGGACACAATAAGGGCAGCTGCAAAAACCCACTGGCTCACATTAGAATGTAATTCAACGGAAATCGATGTAATTTGGATGTTTTTTGTTAATGTCATTCTCTATGAATGAATGTAATTCTCATGTTTTTTGTTAATGTAATTCTCCATGAATGGATGTAGATCTCATGTTTTTTTTTTTCTTTTTTTTTTGTTAATGTAATTCTCCATGAATGGATGTAATTCTCATGTTTTTCTTGTTAATATAATTCTCAATGAATGGATGTAATTCTCATGTTTTTTTTTTTTTTTTTTTGTTAATGTAATTCTCCATGAATGGATGCAATTCTCATGTTTTTTTTTTTTTTTTTTTGTTAATGTAATTCTCAATGAATGGATGTAATTCTCTGTTTTTTTTTTTTTTTTGTTAATGTAGTTCTGCATGAATGGATGCAGTTCTCATGTTCTTTTTTAATGTAATGTAATCCATGAATGGATTGAATTGGTTGAGTAAAAAAATTATTATTTTTTAATTTGCGCCCAGCATCGAATTTGACCAAGAAAATACACAAGGAAAGGACAATTGTCCTCCCAGTATAATACTCATGTAAAATTTCCGTCGCATTCGACCTTTAAGGTAAAATTGTACATGAAACTACGTCGAGTTCGACGCTGGGAGTTAATATCAGGTATTGGCTGTTAAAATACTTGCATCGAATTCGACCTCCAGGGCAACTACCGAAAGTCGAATTCGACGGAAATTGTACATGAGTTTTTGTGTCTTTAGATACTGGGACGAAGGTTGTAAAATATTAACTCTCACCTGCACCGAATTCGACTGAAAATCTTACGAAGTTAGGTCAAGTTTGATGCTGCAAGTTAATATCAGGTATAGGCGATTAAAATACTTGCATCGAATTTGACCTCCAGGTCAACTACCGAAGGTCGAAGTCGACGGAAATCGTACATGAGCTTTTTGTGTCTTTAGCTACTGGGATGAGGTTTGTAAAATATTCACTCTCACCTGTGTCGAATTCGACTGAGAATCTTACGAAGTTAGGTCGAGTTCGACGTTGGGAGTTAATATCAGGTGTTGGCGATTAAAATACCTGCATCGAATTTGACCTCCAAGACAACTACCGAGAGTCAAATTCGACGAAAATTGTACATGAGTTTTTGTGTCTTTAGCTACTGGGATGAAGTTTGTAAAATACACCTGCATCGAATTCGACTGAAAATTTTACGAAATTAGGTCGAATTCGAAGCTGGTAGTTAATATCAGGTATTTGCTATTAAAATACTTGCATCAAATTTGACTTCCAGGGCAACTACCGAAGGTTGAATTCGACGGAAATTGTACATGAAACTAGCTATTGGTAGGAAAGTTGTAAAAGTGTAACTGATTCCTGCGTCGAATTCGACCTTAAAGGTAACTACTGAAGATCGAGTTCGACGCTGGAAGTCCAATTCCACAATTTTAAGTTTTTGACCAGCGTCGAATGCGACCTTTCCTTTGTATTTTCTAGGTTGAATTCGACGCTGTGATTAAATCAGTAAAAAAAAAAAAAACTTCCATTCTAATAAAGCTATCAATCAGCATACAGCCATTCCAACTATTCTAAAAACAACAGTAATCCATTCACATGCAACCTTTAAATTACATCCAATGTCAATAAAATTAAAATTCAAAAACTTTACAGACTAACAAATTTCTACTGCTTTCCTGTCAATACAACCATCCCAAAGTTACAGATTTATATCCTATCATCTCAATGTCAATAAAAGTTTCACAACAGCTGCATTGTCACCAAAGGTCAAAGAGATTGAGCCTATTTCCATTTAATTCTCAACTTCGCTTGAATATCTCAATCAAAATTCGATGGCGAAAATATAGCATGTCGGCTTCGGTGAACCGAACTGAGCGGCGGAAAATACAGTGCTCTGTAAATGCACAGGCAAAGACACCGCAGTCGCTTCCATTCTGTTGATGGGGAATGTCCGTCTTCACATCCATCGACCACACCCATGGTTCTGTCCACCCGTACTCGTAAAACCGTTTGGTTAACCACAGTTTTTGCAGAGAAGATGATTCAGTGGGTCAGTTCATTTAAATGAAAGGTAAAGAAATCAATAAGAATTGAATGGATACTCACAAAACCTTCGCAAAGAACTAATCCATATTTATCACTTTATGAGCTATTGTAGAACTCCCATCGGTTCTCATCCATGTACCCAACAGGCAAGGTGAAATGATTATGCTAGTGTAAAATGTATACGAGCATCTTACATTCCTTCGCATCCCACACTCGTGATCCGTTGACCCCAAATGTGCAATCATCACCAGCCTTGTGCTTCTTCTGCCAAAAGCTCTGAAAAGTCAAATTTAACTTGCATTAGTCGTTTCATTTTCAATGAGGAGAGCAACAGCTGAATGCTTTCAAATTACTTACGCAAAGGCTTGGGTATGCTAGATAGGCTTCACCGCAAGCGTTCCTCAAGCATTCAAAGTAGTAGTAGATGACGTTGGTGTCTAACAGTATATCCGATTCCAACAAAGCATAAAGAGTGTCACTGTCAACCAATGAACAAATAACATCAAGCTCATCCTTCCTACAGAACACAGATTGTTTGGGTTAGAACCCAGTAATTGCAAAATTTGGGCTGAGAACATGGTTGGTGGTTGATACCTTGTTTGTGTAGTATTTGTGGAAGCCCTCCAGTATCTCCCTATCTTGCTCTATTAGAACATATTCAGACTGAGGTAATCCAGGCTTGAAGTCCAACAACCTCTCCGACACTCTCTTATTCCTTGGTAGGTGTTTCAGCCTCCACACTAATGATTCAACTATAGCAGGTGAAGGTGCTACAACCATCGCAAGTGGTACGAAAGGGGCTGGAGTCGAGTAAAGATCAGAGCACGGAGAAGTTGAGAATAGGTCTTCTAGCGGAACAAGGTGCGGGTCATCATCAACTGGGATGTGCTGGCCTTCAACATATCCATGCATGCTTGATTCCCCGAATTGATACATAGGCTTTACATCAAACTCCACGTGCACAGGCCCTCTTGGCTTCTCATGTGATTCTTCGTCAACAGGGATGGATAGCTTTGTAGGATTAGCTTCGGTTGGTCCCATCTTTCCTCTCTTCTTTTTCTTAACTGGACTTTTCGAGGCAGGTCTCTTCACATGCACTTTTTTTGGAGTAACAACCTACGAGAAGTCGAGTAACATTGAAAGTCAAATGAAATCGTATGTAATGAAGATGTTAATAAAGGTTGACGGTCCTTACCAACTACTGATCCTATTCGGATTGAGAGTTGTTGCAAGACTCAACGTACTGATCGAATGTAGTCCCAAAGGCAGCGGTGAAGCTCTTCAACTTCCATTTCAATGAGGAGATAAACTTCTCTAAATTGGTACTTTGTTTTCTAAGCACTCAGTCACATGACCGCTCAATGTGATCAATGAAATCTATCGCCTGCAAATGAGCATGAACGAGAATGTTAACCTCAACTTTCTAAGTGCGTTTAACGAAACGAAATGAAACAAGGGGGTAGACGTGACAACCGACCCTTCTCTATGGGATGCTCAGTTCGTATTCTACCGCATGTTCCCAATCCATAGGAAGATGGCCTTCGGCCTCCCTAATGTGGCCAACACGCATTATGGTATTCAAAGAACACCACGCCATATATTCATCAAAGTGTGGCCCACTAGATGATTTCTTCACGCTTATAATATACTACCACCTATCCTCCCACATATTTA
Source organism: Persea americana (assembly GCA_029852735.1). Lineage (NCBI taxonomy): Eukaryota > Viridiplantae > Streptophyta > Magnoliopsida > Laurales > Lauraceae > Persea > Persea americana. The sequence goes on along the minus strand of CM056818.1, from coordinate 25,796,178 downwards.
TCTCCGCCTTAGTTTTTTTCCTGTAGTCAACAATCACTCTTTATTTTCTTTCGGCCCTTAGGAACGGAAGGACAAAAGGTGGGGGCACAACCTGTTGTAGATCGAATTGTTTCATCACTCTTCCGGTATTGTGTCGCTCTGGCAAACAATAGAAGATCAGGGGTGCAAAGAGGACATGAATAGTTCTCGGTCGGCCTTTGGAACAGATCTCAAGAATGCCTTCCCAAGTTTCTTGTATGGCTGCCATTCAAACTGCATGAAACATTAATCGTGTTAAGCTGCAATGATTATTGTAGGATATGTAAAAAGAAAGTTACATCATATAAATGGCAGAATGAAGCGAGTGCAGTGGGTGTGAATGTGCTCACCTCGTTGACGTGATATTGTTAAGACGTTTGTGAGCACGCCTCAACTTTGTCAAGTGGTTTATTCCCTCCACCATATTCCACCATGTGACCATCAAAGGGAACTGAACGTTCTGGTTACTATATTGCGATGGCTTGATCGATTGACCAATGGCCATCCTAGAATACGCCCATACCTATAAAGCATTATCCTAATGACTTTTTAGTTAGAACTATAGGAAAATACGTAAATTACTGAACATACAAAATGCTGAAAGAAACCTATAGTACAATACCTGGAGCAGCTGAAGTGGTCCTGACATAGTCTTGAACATATGTTCAAAAGCATCACTCTCATCTATTGAGTCTAGACATGCACGTATGGTCGCCTCTCCACCCTCAGTATTCTTGATACCGGCCCACTGCACTCCCTTCGTCAGCATCCTGTAAAGAATACCTAGACAAACGGGAGCCCACACATACGGTTTGAACTTCCTGAATAGTTCTAGTAGATAAGTAGGCCCCCTCGATCTAGATGCATTGGCCAATATCTGTCCGGACACCAAGAAGAATAGATACGCCCTTGTGACAGCGACCTCCTCCTCAAATGATAGTTTCTTCTTTTTCTTTTTCTTATCTTTTCCATCTCTAGTAGGCCTGAAGTGTTGGTTTAATCATGTGAGTTTAATGGATATGCCATTAAAGTCAACTCCTTGCACAGGTCTTTTCCCTAACAACTCTTCACAAACATCGGCAACATTTGAATTAGGGAACGTTTTGCCAGTGACAGCGGGCCCATTTATTGGTAGACCATAAATGTAGGCCACGTCCTTAAGAGTCACTATAACCTCGCCAATAGGGAGGTGAAACATGTTTGTCTCTGGGCGCCAGCACTCCGCCAGATCAGTAATCAAGGCATGGTCGATTCGCATCCACATCATCTCTGTCAGTCGGTGTAATCCGGCCTACCTAATATATTCCTGTTGCTTGTCGTTTAGGTCTCACAACCCATAGTCTGGATTAGTTGGTATGCATCTATACGAACCAAGCTCCTGTGGAAATGTTATACAAAAGACCATAAGAAATAAATTGACAACTTAGAATGTAATGCAAAATTTTTATTTGAAAAATTAGAATGTAATCTTTTTTAACAACTTACCAGTCCACATCGTATCGCTGATAAGATGTGGGTTTCCTGATCGTAGAGTAGCGTTGTGGGTACACCTTCGTTAGCGTTGCTGCTTATGGCTTCAGACATCTACGAATTGGTATTTCGTCACATAAAAAAACCTAGCGAAGGGCAAGGGTACTTGACAGCAGTTTGATTAGAATACCATATCAAAATCATTGTAAACATGACAATAACAACTCCAACAAAATAGATATAATAAATAAGTTGCAAACAAAAAATTATCAAAGAATGAATCCTTTATGTTTGGGTGCTGCCATACCAATCACAAGCCAAGTGCACCCCAACCATATAAATATCCTACTCTGCAAGTTTACGGTCAAAGTAAAGCCAATGCTTATGGAGGCAAAATTAAGTATGCTTCTTATCTATCCACTCACCTGGTTGCACTTCAATCTACAAATTTAGTAAAAAAGTAGGGAAACGGAAAATTATAACTAGAATTGGTTGGCATTGTGAAACTTCACAACCACTAAAATTAGATCTTCATGAAGTATCTTTGGTAAAATTGCCAACGTTTAGCACACTTCCTACAGATCCAATAGAATATAACTTTCAATTTAATAATGTAGATCTTCGGAACTCTGAATCCAATTCAAAGGGGATCTCAAATATTAAAACCCTTGATGAGCAACAACACAATGGGGAAAAAAATAACTCCAAAACAGGAACTGATGAAATTTTGGTGATAATGATGGTCCTCTAGGGAAGAATTTAGAGAAAATTAATAAAATAACAGTGTTTGAAATGATTGCATCAAGAAGTAAAAACTATAGTATTATGGTTGGCTAATTGTTCCTCTACCCATAATCAGTATTTTGTACCAGACAAGACTGGATAGTCACACATGGGTCCATCGATATATCCAGGGCCTTTCTAGCCCTCTAACGTAAAATATCCGCCATTTCATAACCGCTCAACACAAGTCAGAATGTGAAAACTACTACAAACCAACTGCCAGATTGGTATGAACTAAAGGTTTTGACCTTCGGTCTATTTTTTTATTTAATTTTACTTTCTTATTGTTTAATATTTACATAATTTTGGCTCACTATTGGAATTTTTTAGATCTATGAATGGGTTGTACTGAACTGTTCATTGCAGTGGTTTGATGCCCATTTTTTAAAAAACAACACATTCATTCAAGCCATTGAAATGTGAAATTAAAACCCAAAATCCAACACATTCATTCAAGCCATTGAAATGTGAAATTAAAATTCAAATGAAAATGACTTGCCCCCGCCAAAATCATCGCCATGGCCTTGTCTGTAAATGTGGTGATCACAGAGTCATTGCCTTGGCCATGTACATGGGTAACTCGATTATTTAGGGCACAAATGGCCACAAAATAATCTGCAACGGCCAAGTATGCCATTCGAAACCTAAATATGTTTAACACTCAACTTTCAAGTGACAAGAAGGAGTAGAGGTGATATCGCAAAGAAGGTGCCAACCACACAAGCGACAACTACACAAGCGACATAAAGTAGAAGATTACAAAAAAAAAAAAAACCAATGACACATGCATGAGGGGACCATGGTGAAACATACCTTTCTTGCGAATCATTGACTTGGAGGGGCCACAGAGGGTGGAAAGGAAACAATCCAATGCCTGGGATGAGAGATGGAGGAAAACCTAGCAGTCGCGGTCGACGGGTTGAAGGTAGAAGAATGGTTACTTTTCTAGAAAAGTGGGTTTTGAAGAGGGTTAAGTGGACAAGTTAGGGTTAAACGCGACCTTCATCCTTAGGCATATAGGTTGAATGAAATGTATTATTTTGAGCCGTTGGACTAGTGTTTACACCATCTGGTCGAATTCGACCTTAAACGCTGAAACTAAAGGTCGATCGAGACGTATTGTTTTTAGTAGAGGGGTACGAAGTTTATGAAAATTCGGCCTTAACACAGGCTCGGGTCCCAATCAACCAATCTCTACTAGATTTCAATAACTGTGATTAAACTAGTAACTAGTCCTATATCCGATTAACAATAAACAACAGGATTTATACGTGGAAAACCCTACTCGGAAAAAAACCACAGGCCTTATCGTCTAGGCCAACAGACAACCAAGCACTATGTAAAGAAAGTTACAAGAAACTAACAACCCTTCCCAATTGAAACTCAACCTAGGAACTGCATGATCTTGCCAACTACTCGCTATGCACATTCACCGTACTTGAACCAAACGCCTCGAAGCCGTCTTCAAGGAGTCTCTACTTCAAAGGAGTAGAATGGAGTATAACCAAAGCTTGTATCTTCAGCACTTCAGATGATAGCCTTGGGGGAAGTTGGATCTCTCAAGTTCTCTCTAAGGTTTTATCTTGATAGAGAGGTGAGGTTGAATAGAGAGATAAAGGCTATATATAGGCCTAGATTCGTGCCTCAAGCATTGTAGTTTCATTAGGGATTAGCATGGCAACTTGAGACAAAGGAGGAGAGAATTTCTGGGCAAGTTTCTATTTTTGCCCCCATGTTCGCTTGAGCAATCATGAGGTTCACTCGAGCGACCATGCTTCTGTCTTTGAAAACTCCAGCTTCAGTTGATGGCTCAAGCGAGCAAATAACTTGGGTCGAGCGAAGGGAGTTCTGTCTCGGGTTCGCTCAAGCGACCAGGAGGGTTCGCTCGAGCGAACTGCTTGCTGTTTTCAGTTAGAAGAATAGCTCGAGCAAAGAATAAGATTGGCTTGAGTGACCAATGTTCTGTGAGCAGTTCACTCGAGCGACCAAGAGGGCTCGCTCGAGCGAACTATATTCTGTCTTTGGCACCGATAGCTAGGTCGAGCAAACAGAAGGGGAGGCTTAAGCGAAGGATCTTCTATGAAGGGTTCGCTGGAGCGAATTGAGGATTGCTCGAGCGACCACAGTCAGTTCCTGATTGAACTAGACTTCTTTAAAACAGATCTTGAGTAGTCCTTTTCTAATCAAACATTCATTGTAAAGAAACTCGATTTTGTCTATAACCCAATGAATTAGCCAACCTAAAATCTAACAGTTTACATCTCGGGGTCGAGTTCGACCTCCAGCGCTTAAACTGAAGGTCGAATTCGACGACAAAAAAAAAATGATAAAAAAAATTGGGAATCTTGTATGGATTCCCTATTAGGTGCATGTTTGGCTAATGTTCCATGTTGGATGTACTAATCACATAAAGTGCTTTTTCCGGTAAAAACCCCTTCTTATAATGGGACCAACTCATTTTGACATAAATTCTGATCGACATCCATAAAAATAAAAATAAAAAGACATCGTTGTGAGCGGTGTATGCTTGGGGCTCATCGTGGAATTGTAGTCCTTCACTCGCGGGAATAGGGGTCTGGACATGGAGGAGCCTGGTGGACTCCACCTCCAAAGAACGGAATTAGACCATACATATGAGTTGTCATATCACGTTCACAGAGGTATACACATTTTGCCACCTTGTTTGAGCCACATCAAGTATAAAATGCTAGCTTCACATAAGAGAGTACAATTTATGTACTGTTGCATCTAAGCTTTCACTGCTGTGGGAGTTGCAAGACCTCAACCCACACCCACACCCACACCCACACCAGCGACACTACACATATGGCAAGGACAATTTGTAGCTGTAAATTATTTAGGACACGTTTGTGTACACACCCTTTTTACGGAAATGAAAATTCATCAAATCAGCAAATTCCATAAAAATAAAAACCTCAGAAAAGGATTCCGCAGAATTTAAAAGTTCATGTTTGGTGTGAAATTTTTTTTTCTCGCTGAATTGGTACTAATGTTGTTTGGCACGCCCATGGATTTGTTAAAGAAACCAAAATTTTCTTGTTGGTGAAACAATGTTTTGAAGAAAAATAACACAACAAGTATATTATTTATTCAACATCAAATAATAATTTATTTTAAAGAAATAAAAAATGAATGAGTGTAGGGTTTTGGGCTGAAATGGAAAAAAGTGAGGAAAAGAGGGAGAAGATTTCCAAGAAAATCAATTTCCCATACTCCCATAGGAAACTCATTTCCAGGATTAACAAGGAAAATGCTAACAAGGCAAGAAAGCGTTTTCGTGCAATTGTAAAAATGCTAACAAGGCAAGAAAGCGTTTTCGTGCAATTGTTCCCCACGAAACGCATGAAAAATAGGTTTTCCATGGAAAGCCGTCCAATTTTCTGCAGAAAAGTGTTACACAAACATCCCCTTTTAGAGAGACAAAAAAAAAAGTTCAAATATACTAGTGCACCAGAGACCCATGTCCGATCTGAATCTGGCCAGGCTGTTAGCGATTAGTATCTTAGATAAGGATTAGTTTGGTTGTTAGAGATTTTAGGTAGTTTGAATTTTAAATAATTATTGATTAGAGTTGCTCTTCATTATAGAAATTGAGATCAATTCTCAATTCAATGTTAAGGAGAAATTTATGGGAAGATAGTGATTCTTAAAATTATATATGGTATCAGAGCGAGGGCCCAGCGATGATCTTGCGGTCAAGCTTGGTACGATCCTGCTTCCGCAATTATCACCGTCAGTTTTTTTTTTATTTCAATAAAGAAAGCCAGCATCTTCTCCCATCAAATCATCGGCTCAAGCCTTATGATCTTCTTCATCTCAATTTGCACGATCAAAACTTCTTGAAGAGATTGTGTCAGATCCAATCTAGTGGACCATTAACATCGACATACTCAACGGGAGCGAGTTGCAGTAGTGATGGATCCACAGATGGACAGTGATCCCCAAGAAGATGATATGATCGCTTTTGCAGAATATTTAGAATTTATATTTTATCTTGAGACCAAGGGATTCTATTTTTAATGTGAACAATCACACAGATCCTTTTGGTGAAAGGATCATGTGATTGAGGGAGAATGTTAGAGATTAGTATCTTAGATAAGGATTAGTTTGGTTGTTAGAGATTTTTGGTAGTTTGAATTTTAAATAATTATTGATTAGAGTTGCTCTTCATTGTATAAATTGAGATCAATTCTCAATTGAATGTTAAGGTTAAATTTATGGGAAGACAGTGATTCTTAAAATTCTATACAGGCCTGATTCTTTAAGGAATGGGACGTACTGTCCCTTAGGCCTAACTGGCCAGACTCCAGATTTTGTGTCTGCATATCCCTATCAAGCCGCACTTGGGTCCTTAGCTAGCTCCAACCAATTTGGACTCTAGTACTTATAGATATATTTTAATGAAAATATACATACTTATGCATTTACAAAATATGTATGATACTTTTCCTAGTAGTTATGTGAACGGTATCAACTATCGAGAGATTTTGACTGAGAATGGGCCTGCCTTGTGCTCAGGCCTTTTTTTTTTTTTTTTTTTTTTCTAACTTGTGCCTTTATAGTGGGGCGACGTGCCTCCTATATTTCTTATTGGGCAGCCACGAACCGGATTTAGGGACCACATTGGACCCAAACCTGGACTTGGACCCTTCAATCGTTGTGGAGTTGTTGGGCCCAAATCAGGCCGAGATAGATCTTGCCTGAATCTGGTCAGCGGAAGACCTGAGTGCGCCACATTGGGAGATGATGAGTGTTTCTAATAACATGTAGTTGAATAGAACCATGCTATGTACGTTGCCAAATACGTTGGTTAATGGCAAGGAGATTTTGGGTCATCCTTGGGGGTCAATGAAACTACAACAGAAAGAGAGTCTCAAATAACATCCTTGGACCTTAGTCATCTTTTCAGCTTAAGAATCACAAGATATTTTTGCAACATAATTTTTTAGTTTTTAACATGTCTCTCAAATATTCAATGAAAACAACAGTCGAGCAATTTTTTGTATATTCTTTTTATTTTTAAGTTAGTGTCATGCTCAAGTGCAACTTGATGAAGCCCCAAAATTGTGAGTTTCTACAATATTTCTTTAAGACAAGAACTTGGCATGAATGATACTTGTGATAGAGTAGATTTCCATTTCTCTAATTTGCATTTAAGATTAAATACATTGAATTAAGCATTTTCCGTTTTTTTCTATCAGGTGGCTTCTAATGATGGGTAGAGTTCAAAGATTCTCAACAATGATATGAAAGCCAATGGAACACTCATTTGAGCAAAAGACCAGTGTTATAAAGCCTCAGCCTCGGAAGAACTTAAGATAATTATAGCTGAGGCAATAAGCAGTGGAAACGATATTTTAACCATTGGTTGACCCAAGAGCTATCAAGCTAGCATCTACGTTTTTGGCAATCTTAATATACTCTCTTTTAAGCTAGCTATAGAGAAGTGTGTGGGAGAGAAACAACTGTCCACAGGCATAGGAAGTGGAAATATTTAGTTGTATAACTTGCTTGTGGAGTGTGAGTTATGGAATTAAATTGTAACGTGGATGTCAATTATTTATTTATTTTTTGGAAACCAATGATTCAGATATATTCATAAAGTGTGCTTGGAGCTTAATTATCTTGAACAAGAACACCAACATTGCAGCAAGCAACTGATTTTACTGTTTCTTTTTATTCTTCTTTTTTTTTTTTTTCTCTTTTGAGTGAGAACTAAATTTTATATAGTACAAATATACTTAGATGGCTATCCAGAGGCCACCCTAGCAAAGGGAGAGAAGACACCAACGCCAAACCAATCAATTTAATAGTTGGATCTATTCAGAGTTGTAGAAAGCAACGACCAAGATATAGGTATTCATCAACATTTAATAAATAAAATAATGGAAGATATACATGTAGCCATGAAGGAACAATGAGATGCGGGGGCTGTTTGGGGGCTTTACTAATGGAGTTGCGACATAAAGATTATTTTGAAGAAAGAATAAAATATAAGCGGGTTATGATGGTATTTTATTTTTGAGGATTTTACTAGAAAAATCCCGAATCTCAGTCATTTATCCCGAAGGGTCCTCACAAAATGTGCAGCACGTCATCGGTCTTCCCGCCAAAATTCCTATTTTTTAAAAATTATTTTTCGTAGTGACGATAGTGTCAGTCATAAAAAAAATTGGCGACGCTATCGTCGCCCTGCGCAGCCTATTTAACGTCGCTTCGTCCCCTGTTTACCACTTTTGTTTGACACTGACTTTTCTCATAATGCATCCTCTGTCTTCAACTTGAGCAGGTACTTTCTATGGCCATGTATACTCACCTTTGTTGCTATTTTTAATTTCATTCTAGTGTTTGTTGGTCTCCATTTAAGAGGTGTCTGTCCATATATGTCTACTTTTGTAGATTTACATTAAAAAATAAATTGAATGTCTCTTTTGAGATGCTTTTCCTTTTACTTTGTTATAAAAGACGTTAGACGAGCTTACAGACATTTATTCTTCTTTTTTTGGAGCGTGAGACTTGGGCTTTGTCTGGCAATCCTTATCTTAATGAAATAGATCTGTTTCAAATGGGCCCATTTGAAATAGATTTTTTAAAAATAGTCTATTTGGTAACACAAAAAACTGATTGAAATATATCTTTTTATAGCAATGGTTGAGAGTTTTTCGTATATATCTCGAGATCCATAAGGAATCAAGTATTGAGATTTGACGCTATAGCCGTATTTAGTCTTACAAAGAGAATTACCGATTTGGATCTTTCATTTGGGGCCCATGGATTTTCAAATATATATATAAAAATGTCTGGGTTTGTTTAATAATATCTCAAAATCCATGATGATCCACCGGCTAAATTTTGGAACATAGTCGTGCCTATTCTACTTAATATATCCAATGGTTTAGATCATGGCTTACAGTCCCAAAACTTATTTAAAAATACAAAAAACCTGATTGCCCGTGGACCATTTCAAAACTCAATCATCGAGTTTTTTTAAACCAACGGTCCATGATGGTTCTTAAATTTCTTGAGATCCGTGAAGAATCAAGTATTAGAATGTAGTGATTGACCTTACAAAGGGAACTAACGGTTCAGATCTGACGTTTGGAGTCCACAAATGTAAAAGAAGTATATCAAAGGTGTTGGCATTTTTTGTAAATATCTCAAATATAGCAACATCAAACGGCTAAAATTTGGATACGTGGCTGTTTTGGACCTTCTGAATATATCTAACGGTCCGGATCATGATTTAGATTCCTAGAAAGTAAAAAATAAAAATAAAAACCAGACTGCCATGGAGGACGTCCGAAGCACTGTTGCTCTATGTGTTTTTCTGCTAAAGACATGTTTCTCTAATTCAAATCTCTTCCTTTTGCTGACAACTTGAAAAAGGCATGTCATGTCTAAATACCATTCCAAAAGGAAACAGTAAAAGCTGTTGCCAAACCCTCTAAAAGTGGATTCAATTGATTTTAAGACAATAAGACCCTCATAGTAGAGATGCCAAACTTCATGCATATACTATATTCTTTCCATATTTTTTGTATATTGTTTCTAATCCTAGGCACTTTTTAATATTTCTTAGTGTAGATTGTTTTATGCCATTGTTTAATGTCTTTAGCCCTATACCCTAGGCATTTTTTAATGTTTCTTAGTGTAGATTGTTTTAGGCCATTGTTTAATGCCATTGGTTAATGAGGTGTTGTTGGTGCTGTAATAATGCCTAAATAAAATGTTGTTTTCATAATTAGGATGCCTAGGGGTGAATTTTAAATGATTCGCCCGGTATACAAAGGTGGAAAACAGAAGATGAGGTTCATTCAACGTGACATAACATTTCGTTCGTTGGTGAACATAGCTCTTGAAGCTTCACATTGGGAGGAAACTTGTGAGAACCTAACCATATAATATTTCCATCACAATGGTCACGTGTTTTCTTTGGCTGCCATAGAAGATGATAGCGACATCAAGTGCATGTTAACACTTGTAAGAGATAATACAAATGGGATATATTTATACATCCATAGAAGAATGATTGGTTCCGCCAAACATATTAGAGAACAACCAAGGTATATAAGTTCATTTTACGGTATTTAAAATAATGCAGAAGAATATTTTATTTAATGTCTAATTTAGTTCTTTCCATGTGTTTTTCTTGAAGGCCATTTGGGATGAACATGCATTTTATACGAGGCAAACAAATTGATCGTTCGGGGAGCAGTCCTAATGTGAAGCGTAAAGTACCTCCAGTTCAAGGTACAGAATATCCTAAAATGAATATATGTGAAGACAACAACATTCATTTTCAAATAGGCAGAACATTGCTAGTGACGAAGTGGCTTAAGAAAGTGATTGCGTTCTCGTTGACCATGTTGACGAAGTGAACAGGGCTAGTGAGAAAGAGGTTGTACCAATTGAACTTTGGGACACGACAACCAATCTTGTAGGGAGTTCAGGAGTAAGAGGCAAAGGTCCTTCGATGTTAAATGTCGAAGAAAGTTCAACCCATACTTGGAAAGTTATATTCAAAGACGACATGGTTCCAGAACAATTTGTTACAGATTTGGAACACAATTCATCTCGGGAGATGTGGCTAGGGCGCGAATTTCCAAATCATGATGATTTTAGGAAGACTTTAGCGAGATTTACAATATACAACAACTTCACTCTTGAGCACTTAAAGACACAACAATTCAAAGTCACTGCACGTTGCAAGGAACGTGACTGCCCGTGGAGCATTCATGCATCCATGATTGAGAGTGGACCACGCTTCAAGGTTCAGACCTACAACCCAATCCATAAATATTCAAAGCCAATGATGGGCACTGCACATAGCCAGGCATCATCAAAATTGATTGCAGCGTACAATTTTGGATGAAGTACGTTTAAATAACAACATTAAGCCAAAGGAAATAATGAATGACTATCAAATGGAGTTTGGTGTCACAATTTCTTACAGGAAGGCAAATATGTCAAAGGACATTACACTACACGTCTGCTCATATGAAGAATCTTTTAAGATCCTCCCTTTGTATTGTGAGGAGTTGAAAATGACGAACCCAGGTACTGTCCCAATATTTATAAGTCAGACAACCACCGATTCAAGAGATTATTTTGAGCACTTGGTTCTTGCATTCGGTCTTTTACATCGTCGCTTATGCCAATGATTGCAATCAATGGATCACATCTCCACGGCAAGTACCCAGGAGTTTAAATGGTGTCTGTAACCCTCGATGCAAACCACAAGCTTTTTCCAATATCTTTTGCCTTTGCGGAGGCGGAGAGGCGCAACTGCTGGGAGTGGTTGCTCACCAATCTTTCAATAGCATTGAGAAGACCTAGAATTTAACAATTGTCTTCGATCTCCAAAAGGGCCTTGTTCTTGCATTGGCAAACATTATTCCAAGTGCAAGTCATTATTACTGTTGTCGCCATCTCGCTGAAAACATTAAATCAAGCTAAAACGATCCGGCAATTGTGATGAAATTCTCCTGTGTCACAAAGGTATATGGGCATGTGAATACGAGGCGTTTATGGAAGATATTAGGGCTGTCAGTCAAGATGCATATAATTATATACATGCATTTGGTCGTCAACATTGGGCAAACGCATTTGTTGAAGGCCGGCGATTTGACATGCTTACAAGTAATGCCGCTGAATGCACCAACAGCATATTGAAAGACACTAGAGTGTTACCGATAGTTAAGCAAGTGGAGGAGATAAGAGCTAGATTGATGGAGTTCTTCCAAAAACGACATGCCGAAAGCCTCAATATTAACAATCATTTGACTCCTTTTGCCAAGAAGATCCTGTGACACGAAACCGAAGAAGCCCGGAGGTTGCATGTACGAGTTGCCGGTCTAGTCGAGTTTCAAGTTCAGTCAGCAAACTATGTTGACATTTTCCATCTTGATCGTCGGACTTACACGTGCCACAAATGGGAAGTCTTGGAGATACCATGCTCACATGCAATCGCATCAATGAGAGTGAGGAAATATAATACCTATGATTTTTGTGACAATTGGAATCAAACAAGTGTACTTCAAGCCACGTACAATGAGGTAATTCACGCTACTCGTGATAGCAAACAGTGGAAGCACCATTTAGATGAAAGAATTATACCTCCTCTTGCCTCTAGATAGCCTAGGAGACCAAAGAAGAATAGAATATGAACTGAGGATTGTTACAGGTCGCGCAGGGTGTTCACTTGCTTCAATTGCAATGAGAGAAGCCACAATCGCCAAAGTTGTCGAAACCCTCTGGCTCAACAAAATGCTTAACATTAATCTTTTGTATTTTTTATATCAAAGAATAGCGCCTGATTTTGGAAGAACTTTTGTGACCCACTTTTTGTAATACGCTTTTCTGAAATTGATATCATAGAGTAGCTCTTTTTTTTATATAAGAAATTGTGTTGAAAATGCTGTAATGTCTGGACAATTTGTTACATTATGTGATTGAACGAAAGCTTTATCACTATTAAAAAAATAAACTAATAACAGCGACGCTAGCGTCATTTGGTGCAAACAGAAACTAAAATCAAATGACGCTAGCGTCATTTGGTGCAGACAAAAGCTAAAATCAAGTGACGCTCGCGTTACTCACATCAGTAAAATTACAGATGGTGGCAACGCTAGCATCGCTCCCTTCAATAATTTTTTTTAAAGACGCCTCTTATCAATTTGATTGAGGACCCATACATATCATAACATACAAAGAGTCATTCACATTCCCACAAGATAAGAGCTTAAATACTGTTGTGCACATAGCCAACAGAAAGATTCACATTTCATAAGTACATAACAAAAACAAACAAGTAGTGATCCGGCCACATTAACATAAAACAAAATCACTTAAAACAAGATGTCCAACTGCCCAAAACAAGATAAATCTACTGCAGTCATTGAGTTAGTAAATCAATGCAAAGACAATGTCATGTTTAAGCTTCCAACTTTTACCATAAATGTCTACAACGATCTTGTTTCAGTAATAAGGTATGTCCGCAGGTGTGAAGGCGATTGGAATACGGGTTGCACAATGGTCTACAAATGCCAGCGCGAAGACCCCGCAATCATAACCATTATCTTGATACGGTATCTTCGTCTTCACAATGAGTGCCCACAAAACAATATCATACCATCCATAGTTAGAGAACCGATAGCCGAAAAACTCAATTTGTACAAAGAAATTAGAAGTAGGCTTAGAGAAAACGATATAATTGTAACCTTATTGCTAACCTAAAATCCATCATGTATTGGGTTAATTGTGCTTACAAAGTCTTTACAAACATTTTATATAGTCCTATTAGACTTCAAGCTGTTGTAAAATTCCCATCCCCTTTCTTCATTATATCCTACAAGCAGCGTGAAGTGCGATTCATGCCACATTAAGAATACTAATAGTCGCTTCTCCTTTGCTTCCCAAACCTTCGTCCCATCCCTACCCCAGATATTATCTTGTAATGCCTTCGTGTTGTTGGATCGCCACCAACTCTATTACAATAAAGAAGGTTTATTCGAATGAATTTCACATGTTACTATATCATTCATAACATTATTAAAGATTACGACAATCTCAACTTACACAAATACTGGGATCGTAGAAATGTACATCTAGGTACCACTCCTTCAGTATTTCAAACCACCATTACATAATATTTGTATCGAACTTTGTTTGTTCATTGAGGACCTTTTTCAACACCTCAGTTGAAACCATTGTGCAGTATATTTCAAGCTCATCCTGCCTATAAAGATCAATGAAACCCAAGCTTAACATCAAAAGATAATTTGAGGAAGTAATTCAAAGAAAAACCCAAAGAAGTAAACTAATGAGAACTTTTTGGTATAGAATCCAAGAAAGCCTTCTAGTAGAGTCAACTCTCCCTCTGTCAGAACATAATCCGACCGCACCAAGTGGTGTTCATAATCTTCAAAATAATGGGGGATCCTCCTCTCGCAATGCAACCTTTTTATCCGTCAAATCAAAATGTTGATGTCTAATCTGGGTGTTTACATCACTATTTGGATATCGAGAGGAGCATTTCTCGGAGTCGTGAAGACCTCATCTATTTTTGGCATGATAGGGAAGCGAAAGTAGCTGCTGCTAGAGAGGATAATGTTGGCAAATCCACGTGCATTGGCTCCTCCAACTTTTGCTCGTTCATTGCAGATTGCTACTCCAACTTTTGCTCGTTCATTGCAGATTGTTGTTCCAAATATTGAAGTTTCCTTACAGCTGGCGAAAAGTTAATCTTTCGGTCCCTCACCTTCTAGACTGTCCTTTTCCGAGACAGTGAAGACGAACATGCACCATCAAAGACTAGATTGGTCTCCAAAAAAGTTTAGTATCCATAATTAGATTGGTCTCCAAAATAGTCAAGCAATACATAATTACCTCCTTATTCTCTAACTGAGAGGTAGAACATGATTCTGCACCAAAGCCTCCAAAAGCGACCGCGAAAGCATCTCTAAAGCTTTTTATCTTCCTCCGCAATCATGTTGTAAAATCTTCCAATTTAATCTTCTTGCAGTATGCACGATAGGATGACCTCTCCAAGTGGTCCAACAAATCATTAACCTGATATAAACATGAGCAAAAAAATAAATCCAAATATTAGTAAATAAACAGATGTTAATCCATTGATGTATGTAATTTTCGGATGCTCACATATTTGGAAGTAGCAACATCCTCCTCATGGTGTGTACCCGCGCTGGACTTTGGACTCTCCTTTGCCACCCTCTCCTTTCTTGTTGCTAGTTGGGATTTCTCCTTTTTTGCTGGTTGACATGTAACCGATGACCGCCGTCCTTCACCATCCGCACTAAAAATAATCTCCATAATGGTATTTAAGCCATAACAACCAAGATAAGAGTCACTATGTTTATCGGAAGAGTCTTTCTTCCCGAATAAAACAGTATTGCTCATTGACTTCCATATTTCGAACATATCATCATGGTTTTGACTATAGTCAATAACCCCTCGTTCTATGCGCTCAGTCCGCTTGAATGGCATGGAGAAAGGTGGCGGGGCTGATTGTTTTAATCCAAATTGCTTCGCTATGCGGTTAATATTGTGCCGCTCGAAAACCCAATAATGGATAAGGGCAGTATTAGACATGAACAATTGCTTGTCTCCTTTTGGCACTGATTGGAAGAGTTTCTTTGGCATTTTGGAGTATGGCTGCCATAAAAACTACATAGTAATAGAACATTAACCACCAACAGAATTAAAATGAATGCATTAAAAAATGTTAAATAACTTTAATCGTCTTAGTACCCCACCTTCTTGAAGATTGTTGATGTTGATGTGCACGCGGATTTCTTTCATATTGGTTAACATCTTTCTATCTTCAAATCTTTTCTCGTAAGTCTTAAACAATGGGAATTCAAGATCCTTCTGCCAACTAGGATCGAGCTTAGGACACCTCCCAATCGCCATCCTCGAATGGGCCCAAATCTGCAAATATGACACAACACAGACAGTTAGTGCAAAATGTATAGTTGTGAATGCTAATAAAATAAATAAATATGAATGGTTAGAATATAATCACCTGTAGCGGCTGAAAAGGTCATGTCAAAGTCTTCAGCAATGTGATTTTTCCTCTTTCGTTTTTCTCCTTAACCTCCCCTTCCTCTTCACTATCCTTTCCACCTCTTATCAACCACGTAGTCCTTGCAAGCATTATGTACAAGCTTGCAATGCACACTAGACCCCATGCATATGGCTTGAACTCCCTAAAGAATTCTAATTGCCAAGCTAGACCTCTTGCACCAGAAGAGTTTGCAAGTGTCTGACCAGACACCAGGAAAAATAGGTATGCTCTAGTCTTGAATACTTCGTTACTCTTCTTAGAGGGCTTGAAATTCTCCTCCAACCATTTGAACTTTATGGTAATGCCAATGGTGTCCAGGACTTGGGGTAAGGCCAAGCAATTCTTTCCAGACTTCTGGTACAAGCGCATAATTGAAGGTTCTTCTCGTAACCGATTCACCATCAATAGGGAGCCCATAAATGTAGGCAACGTCTTTCAAAGTATTCATTGCTTCCCCCGTTGGTAGGTGGAATATATTGGTTTCAAGCCTCCGCCTTTCAACTAACTCAGATATTAGAGCATGGTCTATCCTCATGTAGTCTATCTCTGACAAATGGGATAGACCAACATTTCTCACATGCTCTTTTTGCTTGTCAATTAAGACACATAACTTTTTGTCTGGGTTGGTATTGATGCATCTATAACTTCCTGGTTCTACTCCGCTTAATATGGCTTTTGAAACATGTGAGTCTTGATCGTACAAACCCTCTCCCTCATCATCAGACTTATGGCCTTTCACCATCTGTTCAGATTCACACCATGTAAGATCAAGCGTATACAAGTATGAGTTCACCAACGCATTGGAAATAGATTTTGCTAATTGAATGACTATTCTTGTTTTTTCTAGCAATGTAAACATTTAAGACATATTTTCGTCCAATTCATGATCAAGTATGGTGTTCTTTTCAAGTGATGTGAATTGTAAAGAAAGAAACAAATCAAAACAAAAGAGGGAATTCAAGGTTTCAGCCAATTCAAGTCTTCTAGGTTTACATTTGTTTTACAAATCAATAATACTTATTTCTCTAGGGCTGTTTTGTCCGGCATTATTTACATTTGTTTCAACTTTTCATTTTAGGATTTGTGGAGAAGATGAAGGGTAATGATTGAAATTTCTTGTGATGGCTTTTTAGGGATTTTATTAGAAAGCTTAGTTTACCATTAGAAAGCTTAATGTTTGCCTGTTTGATGAATTTTGTGAGATGGGTTTGTTTGATGTATCTTTTTTCTTCACCATCTTCTTATTGAACATAGATCTTTGTATTGTGATAACTTATGAAACTTAGAGGATGTTTTGCAACATGTTCCCCTATATTCTATTTCGAAAGTGATTCACCCTTTTTGTGTAAAATGAAAATTGAAGGCTTCACTTTCTACAAACACAGTTGGTTACTTGGTATGGTATATAATCCATACATTTTTTTATGACTAATTCATTAATGAATTAAGAAGGGAAAAGGCACACTTGACTTTGGACTGCCCCAAATGAAGTGATGGCAGTCATTGGATCTCCAAGTCTCAATATTGTTTCCAAGTTTTTTTTTCTTTTTTCTTTTTTCTTTTTTTTTTTTTTTTTTTTTTGCACTTGGAACCTATTTATAGTATGTATTCCTTCACTAATGAAAATGGTAGAAGATAGAAAGTCTTTTGCCATGATAATAAAGGAGGACCTCCAATGTGACATTTCATCAAACAAATAGCGTGCGTGAATGCAAACTATGTGAAAATGAGTAAATGAGAGAATAAAATGAACATAATAGGGTATAAAATCATAACAAAGGTAGAAAAGGAACTCCAAACATACATAATGCTGCGAAATTACACAATACACATTTCATACCATACACAATGCATCAAGAACTCCAAACACACATCATACTCCGAAAATAATGTGGAAAAACATAGCCAATGTGTTATACCTTCGCGTAGATGTACGATATCAGAGAAAGGTTGATAAATTATAGAGACTGAAGAAGGTAGATGAAGCGGTGGCATCGCCCTGGAGAAGAGGGAGAAGTTAGAGTCTTCAAAATGGTAAAATGAAACGGGTTTACAGTTATACGGGTTTAGCGAATGACAATGCTAGTCAAAACCCAGTGTCGCTTACCTCATATTTTAGAAAAAGAAAAAAACCAAATAGTTCCTTACGGACCCCATAAGCGCTGCACATTTTGCTAGGACCCTTCAGGATAAATGGCTGAAATTCGGGATTTTTCCAGTAAAATCCTCTTTATTTTTAGTTGTTTGTTATGTAATCTTTTTTATTTTTTATTTAGAAAAATGGAGTTTTTTTTTCTTTTAGTAGAGAAAGGATGTTGCTTTTTTACTCTCTTTTCTTTTAAAATATGGCGGAAATTTTGAATTAAAGTGATTTTGATGTGACTTATTTTTCAAAAATGGGGGCTTTACTTTATTTGACTCTATTGGTATAGTTGCCGAACAAAGGTGTTTGGATGGCGCGGATAAATCAGCTTCAATTATATTCCTCTAGGTGGATGGATGCCTCTTGCCTTTTCTTACGAGGCTAGAGGAAAGACATGCTTATATTAAGTGACCCATTATGTGGATTCAAACTCGAATGACCCAATGATAACGATTGAGTGTCCATGTGGTTGTTGTGGGACCACTTAGTACTACTAACAATTGAGTGTCCATTAAAGAACATTGCTTCCCAAATATTTGTTTGCAAAATACTGAGGAGATGAAGGCTAAAGGCTGCTGTAATATGAAGTAATGAAACAATGTAATTGGCTGTAAGGTTAGTTATTTCAGAGAAAAAGCTAGAGAAATTTTAGGAACGCTAAAATTCAATTTATTTCAAGAGGTGCTAAATGCACACTGATTTTTTCTTTCCACATACTGGTTCTCTCTACACCCACTACTTAAATTTAAAAAGTAACAAAATCACTCTCTACACAACCCGTTTTCCTAAGCTACCCTAACCTATATTCTCTCAACTTCTCTCGCCCCCCCTCCCTCCCTCCCTCTCCCTTCCGGTCGCCGCCCGCCCTCCCATTCCTTCTCTCCCGCCACACGCAGCTGCCCACCCCGCCCCCTCTCCCTCTCCTTCTCCCTTTCTCTCTCCCTCTCCCTCCATCCATCTCTCTCCGTTTCCCTACCCGCCTCCGCCAGCCGCCTGCGTACTCTCCCTTTCCCTTTTTCTCTTTCCCTCTCCTTGCCTGCCAGCCGCTTGCTGACCCCCTCTCCCTCTCCCCTTCAGGCGGTGCTGCCGGAGGGGGGGGATGGTAGCTAGGGTGGGTGAGGGTTGGTGAGTATAGAAAGAAGTTGGGGAGGTAAGAGACTTCGATAGGTATCCATTGTAGGTAACTTACCACATGGGTATATTCGTCATAAAAATTACTGTGTAAAAAAGAAAAAATCAATGTGCATTTAGAAGCTGTCATTTATTTCACGACTGCACCTTTATCTTCTACCTTTCCACCCTTTTCTCTCTTATCCCAGAAAGTAAAAGAAAGAAGAATTTCAAATACGGCCTTAAGTTTTTACCTTATTTCAAAAAAGGACAAAAGTTTCAAAGCTTTTCAAATTAGTCCCTAAGTTTTTCAGTAAGTTTTTAGTTAAAGACATCACTCCATTTAGTGGTACTTTTTATAACATTTTTCCTCTTTTTTTTTTTAAATACCCAAACTATCCTTCATTTAAAGCCCTAACATAGTTCTAGCATCCACTACATTCAGCCAGTCGCCGTGGAGATGCTAGTTGTCTTCGATCGCTGTAAGGATGCCAGTAAGGAAAAAAAAGAAAATATAGAGGAAGTGAACGAGGGTTTTATTTCAATGAAGGGTGATTTGGGTAATTTAGATTTTTTGAGGAAAAAACTTGTTAGGAAATAGCTTTAGAAGGACGAATGTCCTTAATTTAAAACTTCCTGAAAAACTTAGGGACTAATTTAAAGAGTTTTAGAACTTAGGTCAATTTTTGAAATAAATTAAAAACTTAAGGCCTTAATTGAAATTTGTGGTTGGCCATGCAAATTGACAAACAAACAAAAAAAAAAAAAAAAAATTGGTACAACCATCTTGTTGATGTTGCCAACCAATTGACAATTGAAATCTTTCAAAATTCACGCTTCCTATTTGATAGCCATGGCCCATTGTGAGATTCAGCGTTCAGAATATATATACAAACAAAAGGTTAAGAAAAACAATCATGTGTTTATAAAGGCCTACTTTCGTAGACATCTAAATTCGGCATAATCAATTTTTACTCAATGCGCTGAATCGTTGTGGAGTCCATAGTCAAAAGAATGATTGTGTAAAAAGCCAATAAAAAAATAAAAAATAAAAATAAAAAAACAAACTTGCTTTCACTCTATGGTTTAGATTTTCAAATGAAACACTAGAATAGGCCCCTACCGAAGTTAAAAGGACTAAAACTCTATAGTGGGCCCACCTATTAAAAGATTCGATACTAATCAAAAGCACAACCCTATTGTTAGGGAATGTGCCCAATATTTAATCCAACTAATGATTTGGTCCAACCGTAAGATTTAACTCATTGGGTCAACCTACTGTCATATCCAAACAGTACTTTTACTTAAATTCAAGTCTAATTAGGCTATAATACCATCTGTAACAACCCGGAGCCGCTCTCCATATGATATTATCTACTTTGGCCCACATGCCTCACGGTTTGTTTTTTATAGGCCTCAACCCACCAAAAGGCCAAGGTTCTTATGTGGGACTTGTGCACCACTGCATACCTAGTCTGCCTTTACTCTCTAGGCAGATGCTCGCCGGACCCAACGCCCTTTTACAGGGGGCCACAGGCATGACATAGAAGGTTGTGGGTTGATTAAAATAGGGAGATGCTCATATGAGAGATATCTCCTACCTTAAATGAGAGATTGGGTGAGGGTCCTCACATCCATATCCAATGCCAAGAAAAGCCTATATCATTGGACTACATATCCAATCTAAGCCTATATCATTGGACTACAGATCCAAGCTAAATTCATGAGTTCTCTCCCTGGTTCTTAGGGTTGATTCAATTCTAACAAATATACAAGGGATCAATCATAACAAATATATAAGGAATATTGACCGATCGAATGCCCATAGACATGACATTTGCCCCCAAAACAGTCTAAGTTTAAATGTTTTCTGCAAAGCTAGCTGTTCATACATAGCGATGCGAGATATCGCATGGCCCTAAGATATCGTCTAGGGTAATATGTGCGATATTGCACAGTACTAGGATATCGGACAATACAATGTGTGCAGTATCGCACAGCTCTAGGATATCACATGAACAACTTTGTGGAAACTGCTTAAACTTTGACCACCCAGGAGGATGTCAAGTATAAGGGCAACTCTAGGGACAATATCCCAAAATACACCACACACACACTCATGTTGGTCCTAGCTCTTAAGGCACGCAATTTTTGCATGTTGACAAAAGGCATCTATGCGTTGTTGTGCTGATCATGTGGGAGTGTAGTAGCCTAGGGAGGGCCTCTTTTTTAATAAAATGGGATATTGATCGTACGGGTACCCTTATAACTAATAATTCCCATAGAGCTATTCATACTGGAGCATACAGTGTGATATAACAGTGGGGATGACAATGAGATGGGTTGGGGTAAACCCAAATTCGCACCGTCTCAAGTTTGTCTCATCTAGACCTAACTTGCCCCGTGACGGGTTACTGGTATGCGATACCAAACTCGCCTTCGTTACAAGAGTTGGTCAAATTTAAAGCTCACACAACCTTATCTTTTCAAATGCTTTTAGTTAAGACCCCTAACACCACTTGATTCACATGAATTTTACTTATATTTCTTGTAATAAACAAATACTTATTATATATATATATATATATACGGGGCGGGGCGGGTAAGCAAAACCCACACCCGCCCCCTTCCAAGAAAACAATTACCAAACCCACCATGGATAGGAGTAGTGCAGGGCGGGTCCCCGTTTAGACCCAACCCATTGCCATCCCATATTCTGGGAGTGTAGGATCATGTTTGGCTTATATATAAGTAAATATAATAAATAAAAGAAAATAGATGCGTATTATATATGATTGATAGGGTCATGTTTAACTAAGGGGTACTCACGCAATCTATGAGAGGTGAAATTCAAGCCCCTTGTGGGACCCACTTGGTACATACTAATCATGAGAGGATAGTGTGATGGAAAGGTCTCATTGGGAGTATGATTTCGTGCAAAAATCATTTCAATCAAAGCATCACAACTACTGGTTTAGGGACCTTAGACTTTAATGGTTTCTTTTATATATATATATATATATATATTATGAAATTTAATCCAACAATTAGTATAATTTAAATTAGTATCAAATTAAGATGAATGCTTATTTTCCTAAATTTCTTTAACTAACCATTCTTACCAAAACCTCAAGGCGTTAGTAGATACAGCAGAAATACTTTTTAATATTCCTCTTTGGATGGAGCCCATTCTTGAACATATTTATGGGTGGTTATTGAGTGTGAACAGTTTGGATTTTTAGCAGGAGATGCCTTGTAGTGGAAAAGATGTCATCTCTCACATATTGCATGAGACACCTAGTGGAAAATCCCAAACCATGTATCACGGATCCCATGAAGTTTGCAGCATTCCAATTTAACTGGACCATCTAATCGAGAGTAACATAAAACGTAAAAAAAAAATTGCATTTAAAACCGTTAAACTTGTGGGCCACATATCAAAAGGTTAGGACCATTGGATTGACTTGAATTTGATATCTGAGGTGGTAGTGACTGGATCTTTCAATCTCCTCCTCTCGCATGATCCATGGGGCCCCAAGTGGACCTCAGCAGCTGCCAGAGTACGCAACCCATACACATAAAGTCCCAAGTTGGGTTCGATCTTAAGCTTAAGCCCAATATTTATGCGTATAAAAATATTGTAATGAGAGCCGCATTTTGAGTAACAGTTCTCATCAGTGTCAAATTTGTGCCCAAGCACTTCGTACCCTGGGTATCATTTTGATTTTTCCATCTCCCACCTCCCCTGTTAGGCATGTCCCCAAGTGGAGCCCTGCAAGGAAGTTCCCCCAATACTATTGTGCCAATAGTTCTCCCCAAGATAAAACTCTCCAACTCCATGCATGACCCCAAGATAAAACTCTCTATTCATACAGTATATACATACAGCAGAGATAACTTGTTGCATGTAGCTCAATGCAACCACCAGCTATCGATGGAGAAATTATCCTGCGATTGTACCATACACAATGCGTTGCAATGAGAATTGTACTATTTGTCCCACTTAACCCTATGTTTGGGAAGGGGGGAGGGGAGGAAAAATTAATTTTACCTCCTCTTGTTTGGATAGTAAAAAAATAGGAAAAAGAAAAGTGAAAAAGTATGATTTGTTTGTTTGTGAGTTAGAGAGAAAATTACCAATTCACCCTTTGTGAAAAAATGATAAGGGCATTTTAATAAAAGTACAAAGAATCCCCTCTTTCCCTCCTACTTTCCCCCCATTTTTTAGAGGAAAATTTTAAAGTGGGCCCCACAATAATTTATGTTACCCCCATTTTCCGTCCCACTTTCTCAAACACCATCAATTTCCACTTTCCCTCCACTTTCCCCTCTTTATCCCCCTCCCCACCCCCCCCCCCCCCCCCCCCCACAACTCCATTGACACGTGACTAGCTCCTAGTTTCCCGGTATTTCCTAAGTCCCAGGAATCATTTCCTAAAGGTGGGGCAGGGAATTCTAAACTGCTTTTCCATGGAAACAGTGCCCCAAATTGCGGAGTCGATCAACTCATTTTCACCTCATCATCTTAACGAGGGAAAGAAGAAAGAAAGATAAACTTGAATGTCATGAATGAAAAACTCCACCTACAAATCTGCAAATCAACTTCTAAAAGCCCAAGTGGCAATGAACAAACAAATGTAATCCCTACTTCAGACTTCAAATCCCACCCTCAGTAATCACTGACAACCGCAGAAGTAGGAAATTTCTGTAAAAAAATATATATCTATGGGATTTGGAGCAACATGATCCCCAATACATGCAATCAGAATGGAGTTCCCTTTGATTCAGATTATTAATTTCGATACATATTTCACAGCTCATCACACTGTTGTTGATGGTTCTTCAAGCAGACCACAATCACTGTCTGTTAGACGTAAATGAACTTCAACCCAGCCTCGCTTCCCTTCGAAGTACCTGAATACATCAACAGTAATCAGACAAGTTGTGTGGGTCATTTCTTTCTCATAATGTGATTGAAGCTTCAGATGATTCAAAAGGAGAGAACATGGGAAAAAAAGGAGAACCACAGCAACCTGACACCCATCATAAAGCATATATAGAATAATCTTTGATTCAAACCAAGTATAAGAATATGAGAAATGTACTCTGAGAACATTTCTGCTTGCAATGGCAGAAGACATGGCCCCAACTAGTTAAAAGAGTGGAACTTAGCATACTGTTATTAAAGCAACCAATGTGGGGCCAGGGTCGCCCAAGGCAACCATTTGGGAGGAGTGAATCGAGATATACCTATTTCTGTATTTTATTTTCACCAATGGGCATTGTTTTGAAAATCAGAATCTTATTGAAAATCATTCATACCCTTGAATTGAATCGAATCGTAAATCGTATCGTGAATCATAGGATTTTTTAAAGTTCTCTAACAAAAATAAAAAAATATTTTAAAAAAAGGAAAAAAAAAAGTAGCTATTCATAATGCAACCAATTTTCCCATTCACAGTAGTATAAATACAATGACAAATACCTTTATCACACAATCATATCAAGAACATAATGAAAAATTGACATATATTAATAAATAATAAATGATATATGTAAATAGTTAAATAAGTTTAATGTATCAATATATTTATTTTTTTGTTATCTTTAAATCAAAATAAAAATAAAAGTAAAAATAAAATCCAAACCATCAATCTTACACGGTTGGATATCTCTTAGAGTTGAGAAAGTGTTCGTGAAGAAAAAAAGGGAAAAAGATTAAAAAAAAAAAAAGATGATATAGAAAATAACAATACTTACAATCGAGTGCTCAAATCTCATATTTTTTATTTATCTCTAAAACCTACTTAAAGCCGTGGAAATTCTTAAGAGGTTTCATTAACTACTAATTAACAATTTAAAAGTAAAAATGCTAAAAGAAAGAAAGAAAAATATAAAAGATTATTAATATTAACTTATCAGTTGTAGATATTATCGCTCGGTCAAATCACTTGAATTGTAAGATTCGATGAATCAAGAATCGAATCAGAAGATTCACACAGGAATCCTAAGATTCATCCATAAATCGTTTTCCTTAAGATTAGGATGCGAATCATAGAATTCTAATGATGCCAATGGGATCTATACTGCTTGCCCAATAACTGTCAAAAATAAATACCAGCAACCAGTCAGCACAGTCCCCTGTATATTTTGGGGTCCCTCCCTCCAAATCCTCAGTCAGCCAACCCAGTAGGAGGCATTGCTTGGCCACCATGTACCCTCTGTAAGGAAGTAGAGAGGGCATCACTGATAGTAAATAAAACCCTGAGGAATTATGCATCTGCAAAATTCTACAGCTTACATGTGGAACCTCCTCTATGTTGGTTGAGCAAGGCCTTTGGGCCTTCTTGTGTAAACTTCGAGCCCTTGGGCTGCATCGCCAACCCAGCCCTGATTAAGTTTCAGTGGTCAGGTACAGCCCACATTACCAATTGGTTTCATAATGTGGACCAAAGCCAGACCCAATACTCAAATATGTCTAAAATCAGGGTCCATTATCCAGACCCGATAGTCGAATGTCTAAAATCAGGGTCCATTACCATCAGTAGAATGTATCTAAAACACTGGCCCAAGCCCAATTTAATAAACATACATTCACCCGATTGCGTATTTAGGCAAACGGGAGTGGAGCTGACAGAAACCAGACCCGACCTAATTACCTGGTGGGTCCACAGCTTTGGAACCAAATCTGGACCAAT
The DNA here is from genome assembly GCA_029852735.1 of Persea americana. Taxonomy (NCBI): domain Eukaryota; kingdom Viridiplantae; phylum Streptophyta; class Magnoliopsida; order Laurales; family Lauraceae; genus Persea; species Persea americana. The sequence goes on along the minus strand of CM056818.1, from coordinate 25,770,350 downwards.
TAGTCGAGGTACAAAATCAGGGTCCATAACCAATAATTCCGATCAGGTCCTTAATAACACTTGTGGAAAAAAAAAGGCCAATTTCTATCCTTAATTGGAAGAGTGTGACATGCAGAGTAACTGGTTTTCTTAGATCTTTTTTTGTTCTTTTTCCTTCTTTATAATGGAGGGTTTTCTTAGAAGATCTATAAAACCTATTAAGTCTTTTTTTAATAAAAATCTGCATTTAGCGAAACAAGCTATTTCCATTGATCCAATATATTCTGAAAAAAGATATATAGAAATCAGCAAACAGACTACTTGATCCAAATAACTGTAATAATACTGATGCATGCACACACCTGGAAGGGCCTACATGCACCACTTAGGGCTCACTGGAAGGGCATACTAAGAGAAGGAAAAACAACATGGACATATCCTCATGACTTGCCGATTGAGTCTATTGTTGAAAATTTATTATTATTCCTTATTTATGTCGGGAATTTTTTTTACTGGAATTCCTAATTATTCTAGGACAGGTGACTCTATTGACATTGCCGTGAGGTGGTCTTGAGGACTGTCAATCTGGTATGAATCTTGGTTCACCTTCTTTGGCATTTAACTTCAGTTCCTAACAGGTGAATATGCATGTGATATTGCTACAAGATTACCTGATATATGCCACACGATTACCTCCGGTGTTTATTTATTTCTTATTGCTTGTGAGATCTCACGCACCAAAGTTTAGAGCAGCCTTCGTATCACTCTTTGGTTGTTAATATACTACTCTGTAAAAGGTAAAGCCTAATTTGTTTGGCAACCCAACTCAGAATCAAATCCAACAGTGCACTGGATTTGTTTCAGATGATTACCTAACTTAATCTCTTAAACGAGTGCTGGATTTCCCAACTTCCTGGGCTTTCGTGGGCTGGACTTGGCACCCCATAGGATGAGTTTTGGCTTGAATAATCGGTTTAATAGGCTTGAACTTGTTTGTCCTGGTTTACATATAGAATATGATCTCAGTAAAGCAACTTTTCTTGTTGCCTCAACGTATAATAATGATAATAACATAATTTCACATACAATTTTTCGCATATTATGCATATATAGGATATAAATGTGCAGGAATACCAACTTGGACACAAACAAGTGACACTGTTGGAGCTAGACACGAGGAACATAAAATGATTCAGAACAGTTAGGGAAAGACAATTGATCACTAGAGCTAAAAATATATGAAAAACAAACATGAGAGAAGGAATTATAATATATTAAAGACAAGGGTTTTGGATTCAATTTTACCTGGTTCCTTTCAATTTTGACTTTTTTAACTGAGCATTTCTAAAAATGCGAAAAATGTATTGGTCAGGAGATTTGAACTCATGACCTCTTGCCCTTTTAAATAAATAACCTAACCACTACAACACTCAATAATGCGTACTTATTTATCGAAAAATGTCAAAACTAATTAGATGGAGTGTAGACCCTAGACATGTGGGTCATGCCCGTGTGCTATATAAAGCAGAAATAAATTCCAAGAGATGTGAAAAATACTAAAAGCAATAATAAAGTATTTACCTCTTCAGCAAACTTTATCAAGATGGTTGTCCGTGGTCGTTGCTGGCCCTCCATAGGTACAAAATGTGCGGTCACTACAGCTGGGAAACCTGCACTATCCAAGACACCCTGCACAACAATGAGCCATTTTAGCAACCTTAACCACTGGATTACAAGAATAATCAAAACCAATTACATAAACATATTGCACGCTCACCCTGACAATCCCAGCAACAAATGCCCCACAGTTGAATGTTCCCATATCTTTTGGAATGGAAATAAACCTTCAGAAATTAAAGAACAGGGAACCAATAGAAACAAATTGTCAACCTCATCAGACAATGGCTGTAAGTCGAGTAGTCAACATTCACAGCAACAAACTGGAAATAAGCATACCGGTTTACTAGAAGTTCCTTCTCACTGATCATGTACTCATCTTCGTGCTCGGTGCCTTTCTCAAGTGAGTCAGCCACCTGGTGGCATGACCAATAACGAGCACATTAAATGGTTGTCATGCATGCAGAGGGATGCCTAGAATAAATGAGTGGAGAAAGGTTGTATATAATAATTGGCCCCACTATATTTGACAGTTGACACAGGCAGGGGAATACGTGGCAAAAAGTTACAAATCAAATCAAAATTGCAACACGAAGAGTGCCATATAGATATCATGAAGTTTTTTTCAGAAAGATAATAAAGTGTTATTTGGTCAATGGTATAAAAGTTCACCTAAGAATTTTATATGGTACCAGTGGAGATCCACTTGTCAAATATGATCGTGCTTAACAAATCAAGATACTAAATATTGCAATTCATATTTCTATACTACCAAACAGAGACAACTGCCCATCTTTTCACTCATCTCATTGAAAAGTTGAACTGATCGCTTGAGTCAGAACTTGGTTTCAACGGATCTTGTCTGAATTGGGTTTTTCTCAAAAGGAACCTACTCATCTTCATGGTGATAACACTAGTACCATCAGGATAACAAAAAATCCTATCTGTCACAAGAGGACCAAACATATTAAAGAGGATTGTCATTTCATTCACAATGCTTATGGATGCAGGCCAGACTAATGGGCCCTTCCTGAAGGTCTATACCGGAAACCCAAAGCCCACAAGGCCCAGCAGTGAAGGATTCTTCCCCAAGATTCTCCAACGGTAGTTTCTAAATTTTCTATCTTCTAGTAGATTTCTTAGATTCTAATAATAGCTATGATCTAGCAAAATTAGGTAGTTCCTAATTTTATATGGCTTGATTGCTAAGTTAGTGCTTAGACTTTAATTATATAAAGGATGTAATTCCCTCTCTTTGGGGTACATTACATTGAATTGAATAGAAGATTGAGTTTTCTCTATCGTCAGTTTGCTTCTTGTCTTCGGTGTGAGACCAAGACATCTTACCCTAAGCCCTTTGGCTTAGAGTTTAGCCCATTGGCTAATCTCCTCATCCCCATGCTGCATAACTTATGATGATCATACACCATTTCTCTTCCTGTCTCTACTATATTTTAGAATGCTGATATCTTCACCAAAGAAGTGCCGAAGCCTCATCACCAATTTCTTGTGGGCAAATTGCTGCTCATTGATTCCCCCGCATCAATTTGATTTAGTGTGTGTGTGCGTGTCCATGGGCTCACTTGGCTGACTCAGCTTATGACTCATATTCTAGAAGATATGTTAACACTTAACAACCATGAAGATATTCTTTGTATTATTGTGTTTCCGCCTATGTTTTGATATTAGTTGTAAATACCTAATCAAAGGGTAATCATTGATTGTAATCTTTCCAAAGATGGTATACAAAGTTGTTAGTCTAGATCTAAGAAGATCTAGGGAAGGGGAATGCATTAAAAGGTAATGACGTCGCCACCTCCGATTGCTCATCAGAGGGACTCCTCGACATGAGTAAACACAAAAGAATGTGCCGCGCAAGCAGTATGAGACTCTTAGACTCCTAATCCCAAGAGTTGAAAACATTGAAGCAGCCACACGTAAACGAGTGAACGAACAATCCGAACCGAAATAGGGAAGAGGTCAGTACGAACATCATCACACAAGAAGCATTTTGCAAACTCCAATGCGGTCCTCTTGCATTTCTTTTGAAGTTTTTATTCTAGGGCATCAAACAAAAGTGAAGGAGAAAGAAAGGAGAAAAGAGATGGAAAGAGAAAGATTTGAGGAAGTAATAGAAGGATCAATTAACCTACTAGGTTAGACAACCCTTATTATGATGTTATTTCACTTTTTAGAAATTCCAAAAAAAAACCTCAAGTTCCTGGTATTTACAGCAAAGTCCCTAACTCACTCCAAATTATAAATAAGCCATACTCTGACTCATAACAACCACTGCACCCCACCCTCACACCACCCCCCCACCCCCCGCCCAGCCGGCCAAAAAAAAAAAGTCGGTGCACATTACAATGCCCAGCTTGAACAAAACAAAACACAACTTAGCTTTACCTTCTTGAGAAAGTATGCTAATTGATCTTCAATAGGAGCATGTACCAATAACACATCCTCCTTAGTTTTTTCATGGATAAAATGGCAAACCACTTCTACATGCTTTGTTTTCTCATGATAGACAAGATTATTAGCTAGTTTAATCGCTGATGTAATATCAGAGTAGAGAAACATTGGACCATCTTGCTTGAATCCCAACTCATCTAGCAATATGCGCAGCCACAACAATAGCTCGCAACACCCATGAGCTACATAGCTATATTCGGCTTCAACACTAGACTTGGCAGTAACAACTAGTTTTTCGCTTTTCCATGAAACTAGATTTCCTCCAACCATTGGATAATATCTGTTTTTTTGCTTTTCCATGAAACTAGATTTCCTCCAACCATTGTACAATATCATATTGTAGACTTTCTATATGACAAAAGTCCAGCCCCATCAGAATCTGTGAGGGCTATAGCCTTTGCATGTCCATGTGACCTGTAAAGTATTTCTTGACTTGGTGAGCTTTTCAAATATTTGAGAATCAGATTCACTGCTATTAAATGGTCAGCTCTCGGAGTATACATAAATAGACTTACCAAACCAACAGCATATGAAATATCAGGCCTCGTAACAGTGAAATAAATTAGCTTTCCCACTAGTCTCTAATACATCCTTTTATCTTCAAGCAGTTCCCCACTTTCAGTGTAGACTGTAGACCATGGTTCTGTTCTATTTGAGTGTTTGATAGCTTTGCCAAAGTTTCCCTGTTTTTTTCCAAAAAGATAAAGGATATATTTCCTTCGTGATATGACAATTCCTCCTTTTGACCTTGCCACTTCAATGCCTAAGAAATATTTAAGTAATCCTAGGTCTTTAATCTCAAACTCTGTTCTAAGAAAAAATTTTAATATGGAAATTTCATCCTCATCATCTCCTATAACAATTATGTTATCAACATACACCACAAGTATAATGGCCTTCATGTTTTTCCTTTTTACAAATGACAGTATGATCTGAATAATACCTTGTAAATCCAAACTTAATCACAGCTCTAATGAATCTTTCAAACCAAGCCTGATGTGATTGTTTTAGTCCATTTAAAGACTTCTTTAGCAAGCACATTTTATTTTACTACTCTGATAACAAATCCTGGTGGGGAATCTATATAAACCTCTACCTTCAATTCCCCATGGAGAAATGCATTTTTCACATCCAATAGGTCTAAAGACTAATTGAAGTTTGAACTAGAGATAATATCACCCGGATGGAAGTCAATTTTGCCACTGGAGAAAAAGTTTCAAAATAGTAAACTTCATAAGATTGAGTAAACCCCTTAGTAACAAGTTTGGCCTTATACCTATTAATTGTGCCAACTGGATTATACTTAAGTGTATATACCATTTACACCCAACAGTGTGTTTTCCTTTGGGAAGAGTGGTAAGCTCCCATGTATGACTTTTCTCTAGTGAATTCATTTCTTTTATCATTGTTTCTTTCCACTTAGGATGTGATAAGGCCTCAGACACATGTTTAGGAATACTTTTTCTTTATAGGTAAAAATAAAATGCACTGAATGTTTAGGTATACATTCAATGGCTAGGTTAGAGACAAATGCACAAAATACAGGTGATAGGCTATGATATGAAACAAAGTTTTGTATGAAATGGTAAGTGACACAATATATTGCTGCTTTTCTCAAGGCAATGGGAAGATCTAAATCAGAGGAGGAAGTACCTGGATGAGGTATAACCTCTGATTGAGACCGCTGGGTGAGAGAAGATGGAGGATTTGAACTAGAACATCAAATGATATGACAGTACGGATGAGAACATCGGTTTGCCTTTCTTCCTTCTTCTGGAGTATACTTGCAATAGCTCCTTGAACTAATCTATCTCTTCTTGTTCTTCAACACTCAAAACAACTCCGTACCAGTCTCATTTAGTGAGCCTAGATATACTGGAAGGGTGACTAAATCAAGATTAAGTAGATTAATCTCTTCACTTTTCACATATAAAAGTTTTTCAATTGTAGATGAGTAAAAACAAACACCTTCACGAAAACTCACATCCAATGTAACAAAAATTCGGCCTTTTTTCCAAGAGCATAACATTTGTAACCATTCTGATTACTGGGGTACCCCACGCATATGCACTTGATTGCTTTTTTATCTAATTTATCACAGTGGTGTTTTGGGACATGTACAAAGCAAGTACACCCAAACACCGTAAGGGGAACCTGGAACAATGGCATACTAGGACATGGAGTCTCTATTGGACTCTTCTAATGTCTGTGAAGGCATTCTATTTATCAAATATGCTGCAATTAAGACATCATCTGACCAAAAATATTTCGGGACATTCATTTCAAAAAAGAGAGCTCGTGTAACCTGCAAAAGGTGCCTATTCTTACGCTCAGCCACCCCATTTTGTATAGGAGTACATGCACGAGGTTTGTGATTCAATTCCATTTTCTGTCATGCACATCTGAAAATCTTGTGAGAAATATTATCTCCCATTGTCAGATCGGAATACTTTGATCCTCTTATCAAACTTAATTTCCACCATTTTATGAAATGTTTTGAAAATACATAAAACCTCTTTTTTTTATTTCACTAAGTACACCCATGTAACCTAAGTTGGATCAACAATAAATATAATAAAAGAACAACGCCCATGAATAGAAACCACTGGAGAATTCCACACATCAGAATGAACTAACTCAAATGGACTGCTACTTCTTTTATTAAGGTTCACTGAATGCACAGTTCTTTTATTCTTAGCAAATTGACATGCATCACATCTCAAAACAATGTTATTTTTATTTTGAATGTTCAGAAAGGAAAAATTCCTAAGAAGGCCAAGACAACAATGCTACAATAGCACTTTATTCTCATCAACTACATATGTTCGTAACACTTTAGGTTCTGTCCTCTTCAGATACTAGAAAACACAATAAGAAGGATAAAATGTGACACAACAATTGAGAATTTTTTGTGAGAGCACTAACAGACATAAAAGATTAAATAAAGAGAGTTCAGGTGAGACATGGATAGTCCCTTTCCCAGCTAATGGGGCATAAGAACTATCGGCAATTCTCACCCTTCCTTGAGTGGTAGCAGTATATGACAAAAAATCACAATGTATACCTATCACATGGTCTGTAGCCCTTGAATCAATAACCCAAGTCGATGAAGAAGCAGAAGATGCAAATGTCACAGGGTTATGAGAAGAAGTCATACCAACTGACGAATTTGAAGTCACACCTTCTAACGCTGCCGAACTCTGTCGAAGAACTGAAAGTGCATCCTTCCAATGTTGGTTACTTGTCTCTTGCTCTGTTGTATCATTAGGATGCTCCATTTCAACCGGCGTTGCAGGTACATTCTGAGGCTTACCATTCAGACCCCAACAGGTCTCTCCAGCATGATGATACCTTCCACATTGGGTATAGTACAGTTTGTCATGATCGGTGTTTGGCTGCCAACCATAACCACGCCCAACACCAGGAGGTCCACGACCACCAGAATGTCCTCCACAACGGTTTCCCCCAGAATTGAAGACTTTAGGTGTTATCTTAACGTTCAGATTTGTAATGTTGGGAAAGTGGGGTGTAGTTCCAATAGAATCATCACTCTTAGACTCCATTGCAAATTTAACAACTCAATCACAGATCAAATGCAAGATGATCAGTTGAAGAGAATAAAACCAAAACCTGTGTTTGTAGCAAATCTGACCTAGATTTAACAGACGAGTGGTTCACACGACCACTTCACATGTGGCTGTCAAGAATATCACCTAAGTCCCACATAGCAACACACAGAAGAAGCCACCATAGGAAGGAATCAGTCGACTTCATATAGCCGACTGAAGAAACTCACGGTCAACTTCACCAGTAACACAAACAGACATCACTAACCCTACACAAGGCTGCAAAACACAGCAGACTTCACCAATACTGTCACAAACCACAGTTGTACCATCACCAAAGTCTCTTAATAAAAGTCCTTCACTGTCAACACACGGGCTGCACAAAACTGTACAAAAATCTTCACTCCCACTTCAATTTCATCACCATAGCCTCACACAAGGCTGTCGGCCTACAGAAAATGTTTCTTAGAACATTTTGTCACACTATAGATGAAGTCAGGGACATCATGAATGCATTTCCAGCCAACGGAACCTACCCACAGGTTCAGTTGGGGCTACCCTTCAAAAACACTGCTGTTTTCAAATCAAGGCCCTTGAAAGACGTAGTCCTTTGTACATGAGTCTTCTAGCTTTAGGTATGCTCTGATACCAAGTCGTTAGGTCTAGATCTTAGATCTAGGGTTTTATTCTAGGGTATCAAACAAAAGTGTTAAGAGAAAGAAAGGAGAAAAGAGAAGGTCAGAAAAAGAGATTGAGGAAGCAATAAAAGGATTGATTAACCTACTACGTTAGACGACCCTTATTATGATGTTATTTCACTATTTATGGAAATCACAAAAAAGCCCTCAAGTTCCTGGCATTTACATAAAAGTAGCTAACTCACTCCTAATTATAAATAAGTCCTACTCTGAGTCACAACATACAACACTTATAATTAAGGAGGCCTCCAAACTTCCAAAGGGATCTACACTCACTCACTCCATTCATTCATAGTTTCTCAAAATCCCTTATATGTCTTTGATCTATGACTAATAATATCGACAAGTGGCATGCTAATGGGGGCATTGGCCATACAAACATATATCAGGAGTTGATTTAGCACAACTCTCTTCTCCATCATTTAGATCAACTTTTGAACCTCGAACCTCAAAGCCTAAATCTGAGCATTTGACAATCCAAGCCTCGAAAGGCCTAAATCCAATCATTTGCCAATCCAAATTTCCAAAGCCCTCAACATTTTATCCAATAAGCCCCAAGAACACTCAATGATGAGTTGTTTCCTTTCACTATCTTCTCTAGCACCAATCACCCAATGATTCCTCCCCTTTTATTAACTCACTTGCAGTGTTGTCAACTAACTTGAACATTCCTAAGAGTTGTTCTTCATCCCCCATGAGTTAATTCTTAATGCCAAAGGATTTTCAACATTTTCTCCAGGATCTATCATGTGCTTCACCAACATATCAACTCTTTGTGACAACTTACTGAAGGTCTCTTCCATTGTTGAGCCTTTTCTTCAACTAACACAACTCTGGATACATTCTTTAAAGAGGGGGTGAAAAGATCTATGCATGAAAAATAGTTAGAAAGGTTGCTTAATGAGGATGAAGGTTAGTGGTGCATCATTATTATCAATACATATGTAATTATGGCTACGGGTCCAAATGACATTCCGATTGAGGCTTGGAAATGTTTAGGAGAAGTTCGACAGATTTAGTTAACTTGACTCTTCAATAAGATATTAATAACGAAGAAAATGCTGGATGAACGGAGAAGAAGTGTTGCAGTGCCTATATATAAGAACAAGGAAAATATACAAAACTGTACCAACTATATCACGGGATTAAATTTATGAGTCATATTATGAAGCTATGGGAGAGAGTAATGGAGCAAAGACATAGACAGAAGACCAAAATATCTGAAAATCAATTTGGTTTTATGCTAGGGAGGTCAACTATGGAAGCTATTTTCTCACTTAGTCAATTAATGGAAAAATATAGCAAAGAGGAAAAATCTACATATGGTCTTTATCAATCTAGAAAAAGCATGCGACAGAGTACCTAGAGATTTAATTTGGTGGATTTTAAATAAAATGAATATTCCAAGAGGTTATATTGAAATTATTAAAAACATGTATGAAGGAGTGGTAACGAGTGTGGGAACTTGTAGACACACAGGTGAGTTCCCAATGACCATAGGTTTGCATTAGGGGTCAGCCCTAAGCCCTTATTTCTTTGCATTGATTATGAATGAGTTAACTACTCGTATTCAAGAGATACATTGGTGTATGTTATTTACAGATAATATAGTGTTGGTAGATGAATCAAGAGATGGTGCGAATGCAAAACTCGAGAAATGGCGCGAGACTTTAGAATCCAAAGGATTTAAAATAAGTTGTACAGAGACGGAATATATGGATTGTAACTTCAATGGGCATATTGAAAGAGCTAAAACTATTGTGAGAATTTAAGACCATGAGATACCACAAAGGGATTCTTTCCATTACCTTGGCTCTATAATTATTAAGGATGAGGAGATTGGTGAAGATGTCTAACATAGGATAAAAGCAGAATGGTTTAAGTGGAGACATGCTTCTATGGTGTTTTGTGATCGACGAATGCCAACAAGATTGAAGGAAAGATTTTACAGGACAACGAGTAGACCAACTATGACCTATGGAGCAGAATGTTGGCCAATCAAGAAGCAACATATGCATAAAATGGATGTAGCAAAGATGAGAATGATGAGGTGTAAGTGATGCAGTACGGAAGTCCAAAAGAAGCATGTAGGCCCAGCCATCCAACCCAGCACTTTGGGTGCAGCCCACAGGCCCAAATTGGTTGAGAAGCTACTGTGGATACTATTTCTATCCTCGGATTAGTTGATTAGGAATTATTTTTAAATTTATTATTAATTAAAATTACTAGATTTCTGGTGCGAACAGCGGAGGTAGAGATGCAGGAGGTCGATGAAATAGAAAAGATAGGGAAGATGATACTTTTTATTAGAGATGGACTAGTGGGAAAACTTGTGGTTGAGATCTAGCAACAAGGGTCGCAGATCTGATAATTGGGTTCTTAAATGGATATTTACGGTTAGCGCAGGAAGGCTGCTCATAGTAAAAGAAATAGAAAAAGAGAAGAGGATACCTTCGATTGGGCTCTCACCAAACTCCAATCCGGAGGCGTTACATCAGATGAACAAAGTAGGGCTCAAGAGACTCAAAACTTGAGCTCTCACCAAACTCCAATCCATGAGGCATTAGGGATTTCTAGGAGAACTCGAAGAAAAATCATTTTCATTAATCATCAATCATCCATTACCTTAGCCAAAGAGGCTTTACATCATTATGTAGGAAAATAAATAACCCCAAGACTACTCTGGACCATCCAAACACACTGATGGCCAGGACTAAAACATCATAATAAGCAACATAAAACATAATTAAAGGCCTAAATAACATAGAATAAATGAGTTGGGCCCATTGGCAAAGGGGAACCATGGGCCTGTCCTGCATCAATTTCTCCCCTTCTTGGAGAAAACTCGACCTCTAGTTTATAGAAGTCCAGGATCAAATATCAAGCATACGAATCATCGATGTGCTTCTTGGTCTTCAACCTCTTGGCATGACTTGGAGGCTGGAAACAATACTTTCAACTTCAGACATGTCTTCCACAGAGATGTAGAATGGGGAATCCATTGCTTCTGAAATCGGGAACTTGCTTTCGAGTGAGATCTAACCATTAGATGCATCAACTTCTGAATTTCAATTGGGTGAACACAATCTCCATGCATTAATGATCGATCTCCAAAGACGAAATCAATATGTGGAACCTCAATCACTTGATTTTCATTCGCAACCTCTTGATCAATAGATTGCTCTTCTGATGCTTTAGAAGGCTATTTTGGAAGTGTACTTGCTATGGATTCTTCTATCAGAAGCTCAGTTGGCTTGCATACTACTTCCAATTCTTCAATGTGCTGGTCTCCTTCTTGAGTTGCCCGCGCTTGTTGATAAGCACTGTCCAAAGAAGAAATTTCGAAGACAACTGTATTGATGGAAGTTTCTAGATGTTGTTCTTGTACCTCAATGTTCATATTGGCATCATGGTGATCTCCCATATCATCTTGACAAGACCTCTCACTTTTCTCAACGGGTGTAGTGATCATGGATGAAAATATCGGCCACTACGCTATATCGGCCGTAGAGGCTGCCACCGCCACGCTACTGCCGATTTATCGGCCGTCGCACCCGTAGCGGCTGCTACGTCCGCTACGAGGCCGCTACAGGACCGCTACGGGGTGTGAAAAATTCATGCCACTACGGGGTGTGAAAAATTCATACTTTCCAAAAAAAATTTAAATGCATAATAAGACTTATTTTTTTCTTCTCCTCTCCAAATAATATTTCTACACAACTCTTTTACCCTTTTATGTTTAAAAGAGCACCAAAAAGCACATGATCTCGCCGAATTACAGTCGATACTGAGAGTTCTTTTCAATTATTCTTCTCTAAGTACATCCTATTAGACACCCCCTTTGGTAGATGTATTTGTTTCTCTAGGTACTCTTAAGTCTTAAGTCTTGACTTCATGACATAGTTTTTTTCTTTTATGAGCCTTTCATTAGTTTCTAAATTAGCATAACCAAGCAGCATGAACAAATGTGAAAAAAATGATCATTATTATTATTTTCTATTTATACAGCGATACAGGACCTCATACAATGAGGGAACCGCTACGCCCCCTTACCTTAGTTACTTTTGCAAAAAAAAAATACATTTTCTCTCATTTTCCAATATTCTAGATTTTCTACAATTTTTTCATATTTTTTTTATGATTTTTCCAAATCACACCGCTATGTAACGTTTTGGCAGCAAGCCGCTACGCCCGCTGCTACCGCTATTTTCATCCTTCGTAGTGATTGCCTCAGATTGCTCCCGTAAAGCAATCATTTGTGCAAACAAGTCTTGTATTTGTTTGGCAAGTTGATCGAAGGTAGCAGCAACAGCTTGGGCATCAACTTGGGAGGAAACCTGAAATGGCTTCTCAACATCAGTATTGATTTCATTTGCAACAGTCTTCAGAATATGTTTTCTTGTGGATTGTTGAGATTCTCTTGCTATAGGCTTAGATATTTCTATGTAGTACTAATTAAGCTTGCGTTCAACACGAATTGCTTCTCTACGTGCTTCATACAGGGTCATGCAACCTCTCATGTTTTCCAATATGCTTGGTCTCAAACCTGTGAGAAAGTTGAGGCAATAATGTGTATCATCTTCAACTAATCGACATACTTTTCGCAGCCATGAAAATTTATCATAATATTCATCAACTGCCATTTCTCCTTGTTGCAAACTCAAGAATTGCAGAAAATAGACTGTTTTTACAATACCAATTTCCATACTTACGCCTGTACTATACTCTTTGAATTTTATTGAAAGTTTCAATGAAGTCCAACTTCATATTGACTTGAAGGCTCAATAAAAAAAAAAATCTTTTGAACTAACCTTTTTGTTAGGTCTGATTTTCAGAAATTTGCATTTGAAAACAAATCAACGATTGGAGTCCGGATGGCTTCAATATTAGCAAATCAAATTTTAACCGTCCGATTTGATCAAAACAGGCCTTGATTGGGAGATGATGTCATCGATGATGGCTGTTCTCAAGAAGATCTGTGGGTTATGGGTGTTTGAACAAAGGGGCTTTGGGTTCTCTAATTTGGGGCTTTAGAGATTTCTGGTTGTAATCTGAAATGAGATCACATGATTAGGGTTTTGAAGAGGGTACAACTAGGGTTTGGATCTTTTTCAGCAGAAGTGGTTTGGGGTCTGTATGTAGCCTGATCACAGGGAAAGGACTTGGTGGTGGGCTGAATGGGTTGACGGTCCTGGAGTCAAGGGTTTAGGGCTGGATACAGGATCGTGATGAAGGCTCTCTAATGATGGAGGTCTCTGATGATAATGATGAGTAGAATGGAATCATCGAAAATGGTTTGGATTACCTAATTATCTTTGTGCTGATTTTCGATTCCAAGTGGATAGATCTTCGGCTCTGATACCAATTGGTCTACATAACATAATTAAATGCCTAAATAACATAGACTAAATGGGTTAGGCCCATTGGCCAAGGGGGACCATGGACCTGTCCTGCATCACTTTCCATATTAGCAAACATTGTGCTCTTATATACAGAAGAGCCCTATTGTTATTTTTCATGTTTATTCAAATTAATCAAATCAATTGCTTGAGTTGCTCACGTGAGTTTACGGATTATTCCATGGTTATGCTTGTGCCCTAGTGGCTGAAATCCTCTTGGATTCAATCAGTCCTTTGGGAGATTGATCTATCAACCCGATCGCGGATCTTCCCTAGTTATGCCTTTTGGTCTTTCTAATGCTCCTAGCACATTCATGCGTGTTATGAATCAATTGTTGAAACCGTTTATTGGAAAGTTCGTTGCTGTCTACTTCGATGATATCTTGATTTACAGCAAATCCAAACGGGAGCATCTTGATCACTTGAAGAGCATATTTCAACTTCTTCGCTGGGAGTGCTTCTATGCTAATCTGAAGAAGTGTACTTTTATGAGCAATTTTGTGATTTTCCTTGGCTTTGTTGTCTTTTCTAAGGGTATTGCAATGGACCCATCCAAGATTCAAGCTATACTCGATTGGCCTATTCCGCAAACTCTCATTGAAGTTCGTAGTTTTCACGGACTTGCTACTTTCTAGAAAAGGTTCATTCTAGATTTCAACAGTATTATGGCTCCAATCACTAATTGTATGAAACAGGGTGAATTTAAATGGACAAGTGCAGCAACTAGAGCATTTGGAGAAATCAAGCGCAAGATCACGGAAGCCCCTATCCTATGACTTCCAGATTTTAACAAAGTCTTTGAAGTTGCTTGTGATGCTTCTCAGATCAGCATTGGAGGAGTTCTTAGCCAAGGTGGTCACCCAATTGCATTTTTCAGCGAGAAGCACCCTGATGCCAAACGCAGATATTCTATTTATGATCTAGAATTCTACGCCGTTGTGCAAGCGTTACGACACTGGCGTCATTACTTGGTTGGAAACGACTTTGTCCTATATTCCGATCACGAGGCATTGAAGCATATACAGTCCCAACAGCACTGCAGTGATCATCGAATTAAATGGAGCTCTTACCTTCAACAATTCACATTCAGTCTCCATCGTAAAGTTGGCAAAGAAAATCTAGTAGCTGATGCTTTAATTCGTCGGAAACATCTCCTCACTACTATGGTAGTCACTATAATAGGTTTTGAGCAAATAAAGCAGAAGTATACAAATGACAAGGATTTCGGCAGAATCTATGCAGATTTTCTTAACCGCAACAAGGACAAGCACCCTCATTACAGCGTACATGATGGATTCTTATTCCGAGGTAACAAACTTTGCCTCCCTGCTACTCCCATTCGAGAACATGTTGTTCGTGAATTGCATTCAAGAGGTTGTAGTGGTCATTTGGGACGTGACAAGACACTCGCTCCCGTGGATGATCGTTTCTATTGGCCAAGCATGAGAGTTAATGTTATCAGCATATGTGAAAGATGTCACACCTATCAATTGGCTAAAGGTAACAAGAAGAATACAGGTTTATATCAGCCATTGCCTATTCCTAATGCACCATGGGAAAATATCAGCATGGATTTTGTGTTAGGACTTCCAAAGACTGCACGAAAAGTTGATTCCATCTTTCTTGTTGTTGATCGTTTTTCTAAAATGGCACATTTCATTCCATGCAACAACACATCTGATGCTTACAAGGTAGCTCAACTATTCTTCAAAGAAGTTGTCCGTCTTCATGGTCTCCCCAAAACAATCGTTTTAGATCGTGACACTAAATTTATGAGTTACTTTTGGAAGACTTTGTGGATGACAGCTAAAACAAAGCTTCACTTCTCTACTGCTTATCATCCGCAAACTGAAGGACAAACTGAAGTTGTTCATAGAAGCCTTGGACAATTGTTACGATGCCTTGTACATGACCATATCACAACATGAGATCAGATTTTACCTATGGCTGAATTTGCTTACAACAATTCAGTTAATCAGTCCACATGCATCTCACCCTTTGAAGCAGTCACAGGTGTTCGACCGCGCTTGCCTATTGATCTTGTCCCCTTGCCTCTTGATGCACGCCCTTGTGCGGAAGCCGATAACTTCATTAAACACACATGCAACAAATACATGATGAAGTTCGACAACATATTGCTGCTAGCAATGACAGTTATAAGGCTCATGCAGACAAACGTCGCCGTTTCCTAGAGTTTCCTGAAGGAGACATGGTTATGGTCCGTATTCATCCGAAAAGGTTACCGCCAGGCACCAACAAGAAGTTACATTCAAGAAACGCAGGTCCATTCAGAGTGTTGAAGAAGCTCAGTTCGAATGCATATACTCTCGAGTTGCCATCTGATATTGGTATCAGCTCCACATTCAATGTTGCCGATCTCACTCTCTATCGTGGGCATGATAATGAGGACAATTCTGATGAGCAAATCATTACGTTCCCAGCTGCTCCGCCACCGCCTAATAAAATCATTGATGTTCTTAATGATCAAATTGTTTCTACTCATCGCAGAGGATTTCAGAAGTTCCTTGTTCATTGGCAAAACCGGCCCATCTCCGATGCTACCTGGATTACTGCTACCGACTTCCGGCGTCGGAATCCAGATCTTTATGAGCACTATCAAGCAATTAATTCGCCAAAGTCGAGTTCTTTCAAGCCGGAGAGAGTTGATGCAGTATGGAAGTCCAAAAGAGGCTCTGGGCCCACATGATGGGCCCAGCCATCCAACCCAGCACTTTAGGCGTAGCCCACAGGCCCAAATTGGCCGAGAAGCTAATGTGGATACTATTTCTATCCTAGGATTAGTTGATTAGGAATTATTTCTAAATTTATTGTTGATTAGAATTAGTAGCTTTCCTTATTAGCAAACATTATGCTCTATATATACAGAAGAGCCCTATTGTTATTTTTCATGCTTATTCAAATTAATCAAATCAATTGCTTGAGTTGCTCACGTGAGTTTATGGATTATTACATGGTTATGCTTGTGCCCTAGTGGCTGGAATCCTATAGTATTCGATCAATCCTTCAGGAGATTGATCTATCAACCCAATCGCGGATATTCGCTACGTCAAATGACATCCACGGCTTCTGGTCTGTCAGCAATTGGATCCCAAACCGGCATTTTACCCTAAGACCTTAAATCTAACAAGCATATAACACTCTGTAAATCTATCAATAAACTAATACAAGACCCATTTTCATACCTAGCAAATATTTGTAAAAATCCTCCTTAGCAACCATTATTAGAAGTTTTATTGGGAGCACAAGAAACCTCATCATCATCATCAAAACCTTGTCCGAACTATGTTGGGGTCAGCTACACGAATTCTGTTTTTTCATTCCGATCTATCTTCAAGCTACAAAAATAAGTTGCATTTCTTTGAATCTATTTTTGCTACCTCCATCCACATCCTCTTTGGCCTACCCCCTACCCCTTCCCCTTGGTGGGCCATCAACCTTCCATAGCCAAACTTTTCCTTACCAGTGCCTTTACCGGCCTACGTTGGATATGCCAAAACCATCTCAAAAGGTGTAAGACCCCGCCACGAGAGTTTCCTTTTAGTGTTAATTAAGACGTGCTTTAGCTATAAGAGAGATTAGTGGAAATGGGTTAAATCTGGATTAGAATAGCTTTTTATAGCTTTGAATTATTTTGGAAACTCTTTTGATTTAGTGGGGCCCTTTGGGGGTTCCTTTATTGTGTCTTGGTTAGTTTTGGGATTTATTTAATAATTCCGGAAATCTGTAATTTGCTTCGTTTAATGTATTTTATGATTCCCGACAACTTTTGTAATTGCTCCGTTCTCGTTCGAGACCTCTAAACCCTACTTTGCTAATGATAGGGGTAAAACAGTCTTTTTACACAAAATCTGGACACTATTTTCAATGTCTCCGAAACTCGTAAAATGTATACTTTTTGGAAAGTAGAAATTTCGACGATCGATTCTTCCTTCTTTGTCGAATCCGTCCGAAACCCGTAGAGCGATGTTTTAGCCCAATTTGGACTTTTAAGTTGTGGGACCCATTGCCATTGTCTATATAAAGAAGAGTCTTCTTCTCTTCTCCCCTTTTCTTGCAACCTTCATTGAGAAAAGAGAGGTTCCAGCCCTAGGGTTTTTCTACCTTGCTTCTTGCTTCCCCATCTCTCAATCTCTCTCAAATCTCTTGCTAAAGTAAAAATGGAGGTGGTAATCTTCTTCCCCTCCATGAGAGCTTCATCTTGATACCATTTTTAGAGAGAGCCTTCCATTCCAAGCTACACTTTGATCAAGTTCTTGCCATTAGAGGACTTTCCACGTAAGCTCTTCTTCTCATCTCTTGGTTGTGTGTTCTTCTAGTCCTTGAGATGCCCCATCTTGGTTATTGGAAGTTATTCCTTTCTATTTCATAGCTTTGCTATTTTAGGGCTTGATATGTATACTATTTTGGGGGTTTTGTGTAGATTGTGGGATTTGAGCTTGAGAGAAGTGATTAGAGCTTATTAGCTTATTTGGAGACCAAGGCAAGTGAATGAATGGATTCGATTTGAATGAGTTCTTGTTTTAGTAAAAATGTGGATTTTACTATTCATCTTCCTCTAGTTTCCTATGTTTCATAATGCCTTTGGAAATGTAATTATTGATAAGATTTCCTTTCAATTAATTTTATGAGAATGTATGCATTCTTTTACTAAAGCTTATTTTGCCATTATGGATTTTTATAAATGAGATTTGTACTTGCATTGAATGGGGTTTGTGTTGGAAGGAGAATTAATGCCTTGATGGAAGGAGGGTTTGAGGATAGGATTGATGTTGAATGGAAGGGAATAGACCCATTTCATGTTAGGAAAGGGTTGAAGTTGAGGTGAAAGGGTTTGGGAAAGAAAGAGCTGAAATCTGCACCTGATGTGTAGTTCCCGCAGCTGGGCGGTCAGCTGGCGGTCACCTTGGCGGCTAGCC
Organism: Persea americana; assembly: GCA_029852735.1. NCBI lineage: Eukaryota > Viridiplantae > Streptophyta > Magnoliopsida > Laurales > Lauraceae > Persea > Persea americana. Next base: position 25,751,682 of record CM056818.1, on the reverse strand, counting down.
AACAGGTGACCGGCGGCTAGCCGACCCAGATTCGGTTACAAACACAGAATGCTGTGTTTTGACAGGTGAACCGCGGTCAACCCCACGGTCAACTCGCGGCTAACCGCCACCCAAAAACCCTGTGACCGCCAGGTAGCCGAAATGCGCGATCAGAAACACAGAATGCTATATTTTAGCAGGGTGAACCGCAGTCAGCCCCGCGGTCAGCCAGCGGCTAACCGCCGAACACCTCGGCGGCTAACCGACAGGTGACCGAATTTCACCCAAAATTCCTGAGTCTTTTCTATTGTTTTCAGATATGATATTTAAAGGTTTGGATGGGTTGTTCTGATGCCCTACCACCTTGGAAAGACCCAGGGGATGACATAAGGAGATTAACTTAGAAAGAAACTCTATTTCGGAAAAGTATTGGGAATTTTGGATTCATCAACTTGTATAAGGAAACTTGATATGTCCTCTATCATTCGAGTACCATACTAAGGGCAATAATAGACATACAAGATCTTTATACATGTTGTCTGAATACGGAAGCCCCAATATATAGTCCGTAACTGTATAAGAATTTATTTCATGGTTTTAACTCTGATTTATGCACCTGACATGTCCTGCCAGCCCCGTCTATGCATGAAAAGATAATGATATGAAATGTGTGCCTACGAGCACCATGCCCCGCCTGCCCGAGTGTTTTACACCGATATAGTTTTGTACATGTTTTGATTTCTCATGTAACCTATGAGTCGGCACCACTAAGCTTGGACGTCCTTGTCAGTCTGATCAACTGACTTGGGCCTCCCCCTTGTGCTCCCGCCAGTTGCAACTTGGATCCTGTCCTGCCCGTTACCCGGTTCCGCGGCCATGATCTTGCCTAGCTATATGTATATGTATATAATGTTGGTTCTCGTCACTTCGTGTGCTCAAGCCCAACGCACTGAATGTGCTCTCATCACATTAGTGATAGAGAGGATTTAGCTTTAGTGTGGTTACCATCTAGTCAGTTTCTGTACCTTGAATATCCTACATGATTTATATTGCATCTGTACTTTACATGAACCATGCATCCTGTTTTAAGACAGTTATTGTTTTAATAAGATTTCGTTATGTTTAAGATGTGCTTTGATTTCTCTCTTGGTATTATCTATTCATCCACCTGCCAGATCGTCGTGTCTGACCCATTTTTGTGGTACTCAGGTCCAGCCCCCGTTATTGCCTTCGAGGAGGAGCCAAAGGAGGCGGTCGGCGAACCGCAACGATTAGTGGAGTGGCAAGCTGACAATGTCATTTAGACATTTGGTTTAGCTTTAAGCTACGTAACATTTTGGGGGAGTTTATAGAATGATACTTGATTTGCACTTTTGGTTGTACTGGCCTTTGTTGGCCATTATTTTTGGGGAATGTTAATTTAACTTGATCTTTTGTTTAAACTTTAACTTCATATTTTGGGAATGCTAATGAGATCATTGCTCACTCTGACATCATGTCATACTTATGCATAACCAGTCTTATATGATGATGATGGATCAAGAATTTGATTTGCTACACGCTTCCGCACCAATGTAAATGTTTTGTGAGTGTGTGTGAGATCCTCACCGCGGAAACCTGTGGGAGATTAAATGTGTATATTCATATAATCATTCATCCACCACGTCGCGGGCCCGGATCCCGGTCCGGGGTCGCGACAAATGGGTTTCTCTAATTTTGTCCCCTATTGATGCTACCCTTAAATGCTCTCGAAAATGCTCATTTCTAAATTTATCCTTCCTAGTTTACCACCTACTGACGCAGCGAAGATCCCGAATCGGGTTGATAGATTAATCTCCCAAAGGATTGATCGAATCCAGGAGGATTCTAGCCACTAGGGCACAAGCATAACCATGGAATAATCCATGAACTCACGTCAGCAACTCAAGCAATTGATTTGATTAATTTGAATAAGCATGAAAAATAACAATAGGGCTCTTCTGTATATATAGAGCACAATGTTTGTTAATAAAGAAAGCTACTAATTCTAATGAACAATAAATTTAGAAATAACTCTTAATCAACTAATCCTAGGATAGAAATAGTATCCACAGTAGCTTCTCAGCCAATTTGGGCCTGTGGGCTGCACCCAAAGTGCTGGGTTGGATGGCTGGGCCCATCATGTGGGCCCAGAGCCTCTTTTGGACTTCCGTACTGCATCATCATTCCTATCGGAGAAGGAAGTTGATGAGGTGTTAAAGGTGAGCAGATCCGACCCCAACCCTTCTCCTTTAAAATCTCTGGAATAGTAGATAGAGGTGTACTTGATCAAACTCCTCATCCCTCATGGCTAAATGTAAAGGATGCCTAACACCCATGGCATGAAGATCCATTGTCTTCCAGGTGATTGTGTTGGAAGCACCTTGGAAGTAGATCGGAAAACCATTCTAAAGAAATAGAGGAAGTGGAGGAAATAGAAGCCGAAAAGGATGGTGAAGCTCTCATGGTCCTCAATAACACTACACCTAATGTTGAGAAGAAAGGTTGCAAAAAAATATTTTCTGCTCAACAGGTACAGTACATAGGCACACTTGCACAGTTGTGATTGATGGAAGTTGTGAAAACATCATATCTCAATCTCTTATGGATTGCTTGAAGCTAAAGGTTCGAAAGCATTATTGTCCCTATTTTGTCAAATGGCTAACAACAGGTGATAAAGTGCAAGTCTCGCATATATGCCAAGTTACTTTTGCAATTGGTGAAGATTATAAAGATGCAATTTGGTGTGATGTGCTCCCAATGGATAGTGGTGATATACTATTGGGATGACCATGGATGTACGACAAGAATGGAACTCATGGCATGCGCAACAATACATATACGTTTGCTCACAAAGCAAAGTAAGTCACACTACATCCTATGAAGCCGAAACCACCAAATAACGGATCAAGATCTAATGTCACAAAGGAAGCTCTTCAAGTACACCATATCTAAAGAGGCAACATGAAGAAGAAGACCCAAGTTCAAGGTTGAACTCTTCTTTCAACCAAGGGGGAATGATGCAAAATGGATAAAGCCCACTTGGACCACCCAAGATAGCTTAGGAATATTTTTATTTCCCTAATTATTTGTTAGTCCATTTCAAAATATATATATATATATATATATATTATTTGTTAGTAGGTTTTTAATTTTATTAGGATAGTTTCTATTGCTTTCCTAGTTTGATTAGGTTTTCTTAGCCCCAAAGTGGCGCAGCCTCGGATCAACGATTGAAGAATAAATCAATCTCTCAAAGGATTGATCGATTCCAAAAATGGATTCTAGCCCTAAGGCACACTCACAACCATAAAACACACCATAATTGAAGAAAACTCAGGAAATCTTTTATTAACTAGAATAAGCATTGACATTACAATGAGGCCTAACATCCTTATATATAGAGGAGTTGGCTCGATCCCTAAGAAACAATACTTTCTAACATCTGAATAATGCCTAAACAAAACAAGAAACTCACTAATATTAATCCTATTCAAATCAAACTACTTAATAATACTCTTAAATAAATGGATGTCTCGTTGGGCCTATAGAACGAACCCATGGTCTGGCTTGCATCACTAAGTTTGTTTTTCCTGTTCATATGACATTGTAGAGAAGGAATTCTCGACTTAGATTAATAGAATTTGAGTTGGTTTTACCCATCAGAGGTGCGTCCTTGTATTATCGGTGTCTACGGGCACATGCTTAGGCACTTCCACACAAGCTCTAACCCTAGGGCCTGCATCATATAGGTGATTTTTTTTCAAAAGCAAGATGATATAGGTGAAGGTCGATAATTAATTCTCTACCATCTTAACAAAGTTGTCAATTTCATCTCGGTTCTGCCCTGCAAAGGAATGCCCCGAAATTTCAATCAATTACAGTGTTCTGTTCCAAAAAGGACGCAATTGAAAGATGAAAAGATACAAAGAATACCTAAAATTAAAAAAAAAAAAAAAATTGGAGAAAGCTAAAATAATACTAACAATGCATACTTACATCATTTTCTATTAGAGTGAAATTTTTCTATGTGCCTATTTTCTATTAGAATGAAATTTAGCTAGGGCCCTATTTCCTATTAGAGTAAAATTTGGCTAGGGCCTTAATTTCTAGTAGAGTGAGATTTGGATGGGGCCCTATTTTCTACTAGAATGACATTTGGCTAACATGAGGTCCTATGTATTCTGTGCAAATAAACAGACCCTAAGGGCCCGTTTGGTAATTTTATCGTAAAATTAAAGTAAAGTAAAGCATCAAATTAAGAGAGAATAAAATATACGGGGTTATGATGGTCTTTTGCTTTTAGTGGATTGGTAAGGAATCTTTTGACTTTTTCTTTAAAAAGTGAATTATTTTTTTGTCTTTTAGTGGTGTGAAGAGTTTCTTTTTGACTTTTTTTTTTTTTTTTTTTGAAAAAGTAGGGGAGAATTTTGAATTTGCGTACTTTTGATATGACCCATGGGTCTTCTCATGTCTGGAAAATGGAGGCTTTACTATGCCTTTATTTTACAAGTAAATTGACTAACGGGCCCTAAAGGAACTTCATGGCATGAGTATTTTCTGATTTTTGGCAATGCTAGGAGGAATGTTATGGGTTTAGGTCTGAAAAGCCTACTTGTCAATGCTTTTGTATTTTAACCTTCGAGGCTTCTCTATTTATGGACATTCCTTCATTTAATGAAATCCTTTACATTTAGAGGGAGAGAAAGGGATGAACTTCACTCCTGCAAATACTAGAAAATGAAGAAAACACACACCAGAAAAATGCACATTTTCTGACTGTAAAGTTATGCGATCAGGGTTTTGAGAAATGGTTGACCTTTCCAAATAACACCTTCCATACGGTACTATGCACGAAGGATAAAATCCCCAATAACCGTGTCTCCCTCCGGTTTCCCTGTTGCAGCAGATTGGTAAATGTTATAATGGAAAGAAGGCGCATACCACCAACCAAAGTTAATAGAAATTATGATAAGGCTGGATACGAATTTAAATATAAATTTAAAGCAACAGATACAGGTACCATGTTTATTTTATTAACATTCAAATTAGAAAATATAATCCCCAATTGCTATGTCTCCCAACTTTTCCCTGTTCAGCAGATTCAAAAATAGTATAATGGCAATAAGGCTGGTAACACCAAGCAATGTAAACAGAAATTACGGTAGGGCTGGGGGTATGAAAAATATAAATTTAAAGTATCGTATACAGGTGCCTGATTAATTTCTCGGGGATGTTTTAATCTGCAAATATAATCAGTATATATTGTCTATCAGTATTAGTTATTCAGTGAAAAAATTTTGTCAAAAACAGATGCTACAAGTCCCTGCCATTTTCTGTAAAAATTGCAGGATGTTGGTCTAGACATCTCATTTTGGCACGCCCATGCACAATTCTAATATCCATATTATCAATGGCCAATATTGCCCCATTCAGGCTTTTTAGATGAATAAATTAAAATCCGAAGGCCATTGCATCATCATGCACATTTTATGGTAATTACATCATTCGAGGCCTTATTTTCAGGATGGATCTCCCTAAGTCTTGTTTTTTAGTTGAATCTTAGTACACGATGATCTACTCATTGAGGGCATTCCAACGGTGCATACATCTCAACAATCCTACGGTCGGATCTCATGATATGATCAAAAATGTGTGGGTCCACTTGAAAAAATTCAACTCTCATACTTTTCATCGAACGGTCTAGGTCCAAATGTCATCTTAATCTACTCAGCGGCAGCTTTCCAATGTTGTCTAGATCTCCAGTATCCAACGGTTGGATCTCATGTTACAATTTTTCAAATTTTAATGTGCATTTGAAGGTCAGGCCCATCGATTGACTGTGGACTTAGCACAAGGACTTGGGTTGATCGGTATCATTACTTATTGATCACACATTTCCAAGTCAGCCCCTTAAAGCTAAAACCCAATTAAGAAGAAAGGTTTTTCATCAAAGGGCCAAGCAATCAATGTGGCCCACATAACTCTATAAGAACTCTTCACTTAACTATATGCATCACTCGTCCAACCCCCTCAAAACCTTTTTCCTCTTTTTCTTCTTCACAGCACAACTGAACCATAATCAACTCTTACCCACTGCTGACTCTTACTTTTCATTTCCTACCCACTCCTCCCTCTCTTAACTCTTTCCTCTTTTTATCACCATCGCCCATTTCTCTTCCCCCGCCCACTGATCAAGCCCAGCTTTCCTTCTTTCTTTCCATCCTATCACCCACCCTCCGCAGTAATGCCAATGCCCATGTCTATCTTTATTTTCTCTCTTCTCCCTGCCAAGTCAACCCATCTCTCACTCTCCTCTCCACCAACATTCCATTACTCACAATTAAGTCAGACTCCATCTTCTCCTTAAACCCTCTTCATCATCCTCTCCATCTCATTGAAACATTTTTCCTATTTTTCCTCTCCATTACGTAGCCACATTAGCTCACTGCCAAAAAAGTCGTGCCAACCACTTGATGGTGCTTATCTCTCTCTCTCTCTCTCTCTCTCTCTCTCTCTCTCTCTCTCTCAACCCACACACCACCACCAGCATCCTCCAAAACTCCACAGCTGAACCCACACAACAAAAAACCATGTCCAGCCCCTGCCCTTGCACTCAAACAGCCTATCCACCCAACCAAACACTCGGCCAACCTCAGCTACAAGCCTGCAAACACCTACACGAGTACCCCACTTACACACCACAAACCGAACCCAGTCCCTTTCTTAAATCTCTCACGGCAGCCACTAAAGCCATCACCATCCTCATCATATTCACCCATCTTCACGGCCCATTGCACAGCGCATCCACCAAGTCACCTACAGAACCCATTTGGCAAATAAAAAACCCAGACCAGAACCCACCTTAGTACAACACCAACTCACCAACCCGGACCCACCATAATCCAGACATCTAGTCCAGACCACCTGAGCCTACTTGCATCTCACCCCAATCAACAACCCAGTTTGACCAACCCATAGTTGAGCACAGACCTATTGCATCAGCCCACAAACACCCCCTTTAAAAAATCCAGAACCTGTAACTTTGTGACCCACTTGCAACCAACTTGATGCTCACATTCATATCATCTTCCACATACTAATCTAGTCCATTCATCATCATTATCATTTATTCAATAAGAGATATCAGTAAGTGGGCTGACCCATTCACAGGGTCAGTCCATCTATCGCACTAAAATGCCCAAAAGATAAAGCATTAGGATTTTCCATGCATCTTACCCAATTAGGCCCTTCAAGCCCTGTATTTCAAAAATCTACAAAACATCCAAATATTTCAAAAATGCCTGAATATTTTTCACTTTATTTTCTACACACTGCACGGCGTTCTAAAAATTACGGTAGTCTTATTTTTTATGAAAAAATGCTTTTCTTTTAAGACGTGCTTTCGTGACACCACCCCCTCTCTAAACCGGCTTTCTGACTTACTAGGCGATAATTTTATGGCCCCGTCTTTAGACAACCATGGCAACCATCCCCCATGTATTGGATCCGAAATGACTTTCGGACCCATCAAATTTCATATTTTGTGCATTCATGTTAGCACAAAATTTTGAATATCATCATGAGCATTTTTCATGAAAATGAGCCCACCCCTTTCTTTTGGCAAGGGATAAGTGTGGTATCCGGTGAATCAGAATCGATCCCCCTCAACGAAATATTGGAAAATGCCCCCCTTTTATTTATTTATTTATTTATTTACTTTATTACCATTGCCTTTTTTTTTTGGTATAATATTACCATTGCCTTAATATTAATTCTTTCATTCAATTTTTAAATGCATGGAATTTTCTCTTCATTTATCTTTATTATTATTATTAGATGGATTGACCCTAAAATGACCCAAATTGATCTGGATGAGACCATCACATGCTGCCGGTGACATAGTGATGAGTAGACCCCACAATTTCGAAAATCGGAGGCGATCAATCAGTGTTACGGCCACAGTTTTTACCATTCCTTGGAATAGTCGGAAATTCTTGGAATTGGTCAATATTAAACATATCGCTTCTTATAAACAGTGTTTTCCCCTCAAACAGGATCAGAAATCACATCCGACAGTTGGTCAAAAGAAAATTTTCCAAATTCTTTAGTTTGTACATAGATATTGTCGAAACCAAAGTTTTTTGACATTTCAAATTGTTATTTGTCAAACAAAGCTAAGTGATGCCATCCCATTTGCCAAATGTTGCCACCAAGCCACCCAAATACAAGGGCAACGCAAAGAATGTATTATACCTTGCCACAAAAGAATGTATTATACCTTATCTCTATGGCAAAGTAGCTCTAGAACTCTCGCACCAACAGCATAGCCTGCATCCTCTAGCCTGCTCCATCTCTAAGAAAGTTATATTATCTCTACTGCAAAAGATACATTATCTACAGTTCCCTAGAAATATTGGAAATAAGCAAGATCAACAAGAAACAAAGTTCAGCAGTGAATACCTTGATGTGTGGAAAGAGTAAGATGAAACATTGAAACATCACAAACACAAAATTAATTGAGCATATTTTCGTACAGCAAGGGCTTAGTGTAATACCCTGACCCCAATTTGGGGGTTTGAAAATTTTGGCGCCTAGTTATTTTTTATTAATGTGCTTGTCCCTCGAATTTTGGAATAATAGAATCTCTTTTTAATGTACATTGTATGAATATTAATTCTATTAAGAGTTTCAATCCTAATGATTAATTGAATAATATTATCGGGTCCTAAGTTTTAAATTAAAGAGTTATAAAGTCCTTAGTAGGAACCATTGGCTTTAAGTTAATGGGATTGAGTTGGTAAGAGGAATTGTGCACGCAAACCAAGAGGGATTCTCCCTTTGCACGAATTCCCAGACAGCCTTGGTGCCTTGTACGGCCATATAGAACCTGTTCCTCTCTCTCTTTCTTTTATTCTCTTTCCTTGGCAACTCTACTCTTTAGAAAACCCCAAACCTAGAGAGAACTAGAAGGGGAAGAGAAGAACCAGTGGCATCTCTATTTTTAACCTCTACTTATCTAAATGTCTAAAGCAGGTAGAGGTTTAGAAAATAAGAGTGTTTGGCACACATATCTATTCTACCCGCTACCCGCTTTAGAAAAGTAGAGGCAAACCCTCTAAAAACCAACGGCCCCAATTCTGGGCAGTTGAAAAGTAGAGCCAAAAAAGTAAAGGCGGGTGAACAGTGACTTAGGGGCTAGGGTTCAATCGAACCATGGAAATTGGGTGTTGGAGCCATAACTGAAATCTATTTGGGGTTTGTGACTTGTTTGAAGGCCTATTTTGCTGATTTCCTTAGTTTGATGTATTAGGGTTTCATCATGACTATGCTTGACCTAGGTTTAATGGTGATTCTAGGTTTATCAGAAATCTGTACAGACAGCGTCCCTATATAATGAGAATTTGATTATTGCGTATGCTACTTGTGTGAATGTGATCTGTTACATGATTCTACATTGCTTTATAAACTATGTTTGATTTCACAATCACATATCACCTATTGCCTTTGATGAAGATATGTTCTGGCCTTTTATGATTGTGGAAGCATCTCAAACCTATAAAGGGCTACTTATGCAATTGCCTTTACACAATTGAACAGTGCGGAGCATAATAAATCCTGAATTCATGTGACGGGCTGATTTCAAGCTACCTTGTTATAAGTGTTGAGACTTGAGAACAAAAAGGAAATTTGTTAGAATCTGAACTGATTTGTGGATTGTCCCAAATCCCAATCCAGGTAACCAGCACCTAGACATGGAAGAGGAACATGATGATCAAGCAATAGGATTCAATATTTGTGGCTAAGTGACATCAAGACTCACAACCTTTGAAGGATTAGCCTTAGTTGCTTTTAGTTTGTTTTCTTTTGAACAACAAAAACTGTTATGTATTGTTTCATTTAGTATTGTTGAACTGTTTCATTATTATCGGATTTTGACTTTTAATTCAAAGGTTTGATTTATTTAGGTAAATGCTTGAGTTATTATGTGCCAGACTTATGAAGTGAATGCGATTCTTGTTGATCACAATGTGGGATTCGAGGGCCCCGGAGGTCCGATCGTGACACTTATTCTATCATACGAAAAACATATGGGACATGCAAAGAAGGGGCAAAAAAAAAGGCCTACTAAAAAAGGTAGCATCTTCACATAAGTGGAACAAAACAATAACAGATAAATAACCATTTAAAAAAAAAAAACCAGATAAATAATTCAGTAGTCAGTTCCCATATGTTTTCCCCGTGATACTCGTAACCCCTTCCTAACCAAACATAGGATTAAGCTAGCAATTAACTAGAACTCAAACAACAGCAATTAGACTTCCTAATTCTAAGAAAATAGGTACAAACTTTAGCAATAAAACTTCAGAGCCCATTTGTTTGGGTGAAAGTAAATCTTCTCGTGGGAAGCAACCTCTCTTTCACAGTGGCCGCATCAGATTTGTGCCTGCCCTCATTTCTCAAGCATGAAGCAACCCCAAGCACAAACTGACAAGGCAGGTGCTAGACGACCTGCAGACCATTCTTAGAGAAATGTTACTCCTACGAGAATATTTCGTTTTAGGAACAGTATAAAAAAAATTTCCTTTCAGTGTGCAAATCTTAGATTGTTAAATTTGCTTGACCCCAAATCTTAGATTATGGGGACATGACCATTTAACTATGCTTCTAATAGATGTTGCATGTATTATATATGTCTGTGTGCGCCTTCAGGTAGTTTACATTTCTCATTCTTTGTGATCTATGTGTAGTAAAATCTAAATATGGCTATATTTTACAGATAAGTTGATCTTGTATGTTGCCTGCCGAACCAAATTCCTACTTTTAGTTTTAGCGCAAAATAAAAAAAATTGAGCTCATTGTGTTGTGTAGGTTCATATCACAATAGAAGAACGAAGTTTGAGACTTTATTCAAGATGACCAAAGATCATTTGCAAATGCTCAGAAGGACCAGCAGCTAGTAATATTATTGTATTTCATCACCTTCGCTCCAACTCTGCAATATTGTCAACCTGGGTCTGATTATACTGCACAAGCTCCGAGAACAAGAAAGCAAATGCACTTAGACTAACCTGCAACAGAATCAGATATAACCTCTTACAAACTTATACAAGCTACAGACGCTGTCTTGAGAGTGTGTGTGCGCGCGCAAGCGTGAGAGAGAGAGAGAGAGAGACTCATGCATTTGAATACAGTTTCATATGCTAATTGATTTCTTCCAAATATATAGCTTTCATATCTGAAAAGGCACTAGTTGCCTGACTCATCTTCCAACGCAATAAAAAAAATACTGATATTATTACATGGGCATGGGGGAAAATCTTACAAATTACATTTTCTTTTCTCTTCTTTTTTTTTATTTTCAAATGGTAAATGATTCCCTTCTAAAACTGCCCAAAAAAAGATTAAAATGACTACCAAAAATGCAAAAACAAAGCAACAAGCAACATATAAAAAAAAAAAAAAAAATTAAAAACTCATGAGCTAGAAAGGTATTGCATCAAGTTCCAATAATAGCTGAAGGCCTGAAGCAGAAGTTCCAACAAGACTTTGTTTAATAGTCCACGAAATTATCAAAGAGCAGGCCTTAATTACAACACCATAGGTGGAGTCAGGTTTCCATAATTCTGTTTATTTAATCCAGATCTGCCATGAAACAGAGACAAGAATGCAGGCACTCCAAATTATTTAAAAGGTGTCAGACTAATACTAAAAACAGGCAATGCAAAAAAAAATTAGGATAAGCGCGTAGCCAGGGGGGCATGGGCTGGATCAGGTTGGGTGAAGCCGAAGTTATTCAAGCCCCATATTCAGGCTCAATCCAGGCCAGGCCAGGCCCATTTAATATATATAGTAGTCGTCCAGTTCGCGACTCGTGCACTAGAGCTACATGTGCGCTGCGTCTTGGGGCCCACTATGGGCCCCACCTGGGGCTGGGACCTAGGGAGATTTCAAGATCTCCCTAAGCCCCTCATCTCCACAAAAAAATCAGCCCCAACCGATCATCCTATCATCGTCACCTGGGCCCCAAAAGTTTAACAATGTACAGTCCATTCAGCTGGGTGTACAGTCAATCCAACGGTGCAGTCCATTCAAATGGGTACAACTCAGGTGGGAACTATGTAAGAAAATAGGGGGGTTTGGATCCGCCAAATGGACATGTATGTATGTATGTATATGCACCCGTTGAGTTGAATATGTTGGGCCAGGTATTTATGGATATATAGGCCAGGCCAGCCCATTTAATAATTGTTGTACAGACAACAGACCTAAAAACAGAGCCTAAATCCAGCCCAATGTGGGCCGGGCTTGGGTTGGCCCCATCCATGAGCACCCTTACCTGTAGCAGAGTTGCTCATCGTCACCAGCCATGAAGGTTGTGAGCTCAAATTGTATCTCATCCATAAATAAAAATAAAAATAAAAAGTGCAAAAACAAATTAGGGACATCCTTTGCCTGTCACAAACATAAAATGCATGCATTTTACAATATGCAGTTTGCTGTTGCGCCTCAAAAGATAATTTACTGTGAAAATCTTATTCAATACTACCATCCAATGGAACACTAAGACCTTTGGAGGTGACCTGATCTTCCACAAGAAAGCAAAACAATCGGAACCCTTCCCCTTGCTAGTCAAGTAGTCAACTGAACATACGAAAAGAAGAAGATGGTGAGGACTGAGGGTTTCATCTAGGTCCAGCTGCCTCATCATGACCGTCGGAAGAAGAAAGTGAAGATGGTGTTGAGGCCTAAGGGGTTCGTGTTAAATAGGCCCAAAGCCCATCAGAAATCCAAGGCCCAAAGCCCATCAGTAACCAGCCTATTGTTATATCTCACGTGGGATTGAATGGGTCAACTCTGGAGACAGCAGTAGCCTTCTTTATTTAGAATAACAATTGCTGTAATTAGTTTCCTTCTTAACTTAGATTACTGATTGTTGTAATTAGAGAGGTTTCCTTTCTTAGAGCCTAGATTAAAGGCATGTAAATACCTATATATTGATGTATAATCTCTATAGAAAGACACACAAATCAATACATTCTAAAGAGTATTCTAAAACTCTTTTCTGATCATGAGTTTGTCATGGTATCAGAGCAAGGCTCATGAACATCTAGTTTCTTCTCTTCCAAAGCAATCAAGGTCTAGGGAGGAATAAATCTCTCTTGTGCAGTAAATAGATCTTGGCATCTGTTCAAAGCAATTTCAGCGACATCAACTTCTGCGACAGTCTCATCATCTTGGTGGCCCACCCCCGATCATCAGATCAATCTCCACAAACTGCACAGACATGGTCGCCTGATATTTCTAGGATTATTGGGGATTTTTCAAGATTTTTCAGCACCTCCAGGTAGTCTCTCTGATCATTCTCGTGTTCTTTCAAAAAATTCATCAAGTTTCAGTCAAGACCGTCCAATTTCTTGGATACTCAATAGAATAGGTTCAAACATGTTCCTATAGGTGCGAAATTACTGTGCCTTCTTGGATCAACCATCTGATCAGTATTCAGATCCATCTGTGGGGCCCACGTTGGGATTCTGAAGCTTCAGTCTGGGTCGTCTGAGGCCTTTTTTTCACTATTATTGGCCTGACTTGGTTTTCTCTTCTCTGATTGGTTGGATCTTGCCATTTGCACACCCAAACAGTTCTTCAGAGCACTGTTGCTTGATTTGATTACTGTTTGTTACTTATTCAATCAATTTTTTTCAATCTAACATTGAGATGGACAAATCTGAGGTTACTTTGATCAAATTTACTGGACAAAATTACCCTCCGTGGTCTTTCCAATTCCAAACCTACCTCGAAGCTAAGGAATTGTGGGGTTTTGTTTCTGGTGCTGACCCTAAACCCACTGAGGATGAAAAAAAGATCTCCTCTTGGCATACAAAAGATGCCAAAATCAAATCCTGGATTCTGGGATCCGTTGAACCTCATCTGATAATGAATCTCAAGCCTTACCCCACTTCTAAAGCCATGTGGGGGTATTTGAAGAAAGTATACCATCAAGATAACTCTGCGCGACAATTCCATCTTGAATGTGCTATTGCTGAATATTCCCAAGGGACTTTGTCGGTACAAGATTATTATTCAGGTTTCCGTACACTGTGGTCGGAATACGATAGTATTAAGTATGCGGATGTGGCTGACAATGTGTTGGCAGTAATTCAAGACCTTCAGGCATCTAGTCAGCGAGATCAATTTTTGATGAAACTGCGGAATGAATTTGAAAGTGTCCGATCTGCTCTGATGAATCGGACGCCCCTACCTTCATTGGATGTATGCTTGAATGAGCTCTTACGTGAAGAACAGCGCCTTACGACCTCGGCTCATATTGCTCAACAAAAGACTGAAACCTATTCAGTCGCATTCTCGGCAAATAAAACTTCTCAGCCTCCACCTCGGGATTTGAGCAAAACCCAATGCTACAGTTGTCAGAAATTTGGGCATCTTGCATCTCAATGCAAACAGAAAGTCTACAATTACTGTAAAAAGTCGGGATATATCATCTCTGAATGTCACCGCCGTCCACCACGTCAGTCGACACAGTATCAGACTCCACAGTATCCGGTTTCGCAGTATCAGAATCCACAGTCTCAGACTCCGCATGCTTATGTGGCTTCCTCGGTTGTGCCGGTTCCTACATCTGCAACCCCACAGCCTGGGCCCTCCTCATCTCTCACTCCTGAATTGGTTCAACAAATGATTATCAATGCCCTCTCTGCTTTTGGTCTATCAGGTAAGTCACCTTCATCTTCCACTTGGTTCCTTGATTCAGGGGCATCTAATCATATGACATATTCCCACACTCCTCTCTCCAATATGACAAGTTACAATGGCCATCTTCAAATACAAACTGCTGATGGCGGACATGTTCCCATTACTGCCATTGGCGATATCCCTGGTCCCATCCCATTGAAAAATGTTTACCTTTGTCCTAATTTAACTTCCAACCTATTGTCAGTAGGACAACTTGTTGAAAATAATTGTAACATCTCTTTCTCTTCTTCTGGTTGTGTTGTGCAGGACCAGATGTCCGGGAAGGAGATCGCGAGGGGGCCTAAGTGTGGACGCTTGTTTCCGCTGGATTTTTCTAAAATTTCTAGGAATAAAATTGACAATAATGTGTTTTGTTTTTCTCTTAGAGATAATTGCCGGTTGTGGCATAATAGACTCGGACATCCTAATTCTAAGGCTTTGTCCCTTATGTTAAATTCTGGTTTATTAAATAAATCTCTTGATTTATCTTCTTGTGTACCTTTTGATTGTGCTACTTGTAAAATGGGGAAGAGCAAAACTCTTCCGTTTCCTCATTCCACTTCACACACCTCTCAGTGTTTTGATTTAGTTCATAGTGATGTATGGGGAATTGCTCCAGCTCTTTCCCACGCTCACTATAAATATTTTGTGACCTTTATTGATGATTTCAGTCGGTTCACATGGGTCTACTTTCTCCATTCAAAATCTGATGTTTTTACTGTTTTTAAAAATTTTTTGGCTTATGTTGAAAATCACTTTTCCACCTACATTAAAATCTTACGATCTGATTCAGGCGGGGAATATATGTAATCTGCTTTTCAACAGTTTTTGTAAAACAAAGGCATTATTTCTCAAAGATCTTGTCCTTATACTCCCCAGCAGAATGGAATCGCTAAAAGGAAAAATCGACATCTTCTTGATGTCACTCGTTCCCTTCTTCTGGAATCATCGGTTCCTACTCGTTTTTGGGTTGAGGCACTGGCTACAGCAGCTCATCTTATCAATCGTATGCCATCAACCTCCATTGAGAATCAAAGTCCATATTACCGTTTCTACAAGTCCGCTCCATCCTATCAGGATCTTCATGTTTTTGGATCCACTTGTTTTGTGCACTTGCCTCCTTCTGAGAGGACAAAACTCACGGCACAATCAGCTCAGTGTGTGTTTTTAGGTTATGCACCCTTCCAGAAAGGGTTCCTTTGTTATGATCCTCAAATTCGTCGTTTTCGTACCTCTAGGAATGTCGGTTTTTTTTTAACATCAGTATTTTTTTTCAAAAACGCATTGATCTCCTGACTCCTCTTTTGTGTCATTACCTGGTTTTTCTGACGACCCGTCAGTTGTTCGTTTTAATCCTAACTTTGTGTATCACGGACGGAACAGCACAGCGCCTACCAGGGATCCCCCTCCTGATCTTCCTCCGGCATCCGGTCCAACACCGGCAGTTGATCCATCCGGACTTGCCGGACCAACACCGGCAATTGATCCATCCGGACATCCTTCACTGCGTCGCTCCACTCAGATTTCGGTACCACCAGCCCGTTATGGGTTCTCCCATACTTCCTTAATGGCCACTTTATCTTCCTCTTCCATTCCCCAATCCTATTCTCAGGCTGTGCAAGACCCATGTTGGAACAAGGCTATGCAAGATGAACTGGATGCGTTAGCGCAGAATCATACGTGGGATATTGTACCATCTCCTATGGGTGTCAAACCTATTGGCTGTAAGTGGGCCTTTTCTCTCAAATTAAAACCTGATGGCTCTTTAAAGCGATATAAGGCGCGTCTTGTCGCTCTTGGAAATCGGCAGGAATATGGCATTGATTATGATGAGACTTTTGCTCCGGTTGCAAAGATGACCACCGTCCGCACTATTCTTGTTGTTGCTGCATCTCAGTCAAATGGATGTCAAAAATGCGTTTCTCCATGGTGATCTCAAAGAAGTTGTTTATATGCGACTACCTCGGGGTTGTTCATCCGAGACTGGTATGGTTGCCAAACTCCGTCGCTCCCTCTATGGTCTGAAACAAGCTCCTCGCACATGGTTTGAGAAATTTCAGGCTGCTCTTCTCCGCTTGGAATTTCATCCAAGCCCATATGATCCTTCTATGTTTTTACATCGTGCTCCATCCGGGATCACTGTACTCCTTGTCTATGTTGATGACATAGTCATTACTGGTCCTAATGCAACCATGATTCAGAAGCTCCAAGCGTCTCTTCGTGAAACATTTCACATGAAGGATCTCGGCCCCCTACATTATTTCCTCGGTCTGGAAGTTCATCAATCGCCTCAAGGCATAGTTCTCAATCAGCACAAATACACTATTGATCTCATTGCCTTGGCTGGCCTTACTGCTTCAGCTCTTGTTGATACGCCGGTTGAACTGAATGTCAAACTTAGTCGCGAGGAAGGTGATCTTCTCTCCGATCCTACTACTTATCGCCAATTAGTTGGCAGCTTGATCTACCTCACGATCACTCGTCCTGATATCTCTTATGCAGTAAACTTGATGAGTCAGTTCATGGCTGCTCCTCGTCACCTTCATCTAGCTGCTGTTCGCCGCATCATTCGGTACCTTATTCGTACACCGACTCGTGGGTTGTTTTTTCCATCCAACAACCCTCTATCTCTCAAAGCATATTCCGATGCTGATTGGGCTGATTGTCCGGATACTCGCAGATCGACGACTAGCTGGTGCATGTTTTTAGGTAATAGTCTCATTTCTTAGAAATGCAAGAAACATGACAAAGTTTCAAAATCCTCTACTGAGGCCGAGTACTGCACCATGTCAACTGCCTGCTCCGAAATTCTTTGGCTCCGTGGTTTGCTTTCTGACATTGGTTTTCCAGCAGATGGAGCTACCCCACTCTATGCGGATAATACAAGTGCCATTCAGATTACTGAAAATCCGATTTTTCATGAACGCACTAAACATATCGAGGTTGATTGTCACTTCATACGTGATGAGCTTAAACGTGATGTCATCAGTCTCCCACATGTCTCCACTAAACTTCAAATTGCTGATATTCTCACCAAAGGGCTTCCTCGTCCACGTCATCAATTCTTGGTTGACAAATTGATGCTTGTTGATTCTCCCGCATCAATTTGAGGGGGGGTGTTAAATAGGCCCAAAGCCCATCAGTAACCAGCCTATTGTTATATCTCACGTGGGATTGAATGGGTCAACTCTGGAGACAGCAGTAGCCTTCTTTATTTAGAATAACAATTGCTGTAATTAGTTTCCTTCTTAACTTAAATTACTGATTGATGTAATTAGAGAGGTTTCCTTTCTTAGAGCCTAGATTAAAGGCATGTAAATACCTATATATTGATGTATAATCTCTATAGAAAGACACACAAATCAATACATTCTAAAGAGTATTCTAAAACTCTTTTCTGATCGTGAGTTTGTCAGTTCGTCTAGGTCCCGTTGCTTCATCATGCCCGTCGAATCTGCTCAGTGCCCACTGAGCCATTTTCCCTTTCGAGTTATGACCCTTCTGCTCTCTCAATTGTCCAGACTGAACTTTTCAGTAATTCCTTCCACAGATGGGTCAGCTTTTGGGTCTTTAGTTTCTTGAAGTTTCTAGATCTAAAACTCTTGAAATGGGTTTTCCTATTCAGGTAGAGTTCGGATTTGCAATCTTGCAGATTTAGGAAGGAGAGGAACTGCAAGTTTGTCTTTGGTTTCTTGAAGTGCTCTACATTTAAAACTCTTGAAATAGGTTTTTCTGATTGGAGAGGGTTCAGATTTGCAGTCTTATAGATACAAGAAGGAAAGGAACCGCAATTTCTGCTTTTCAGTGAAGGAGTAGAAAGAGGAAAGAGCAGTAGAGTTGATGTCATTGCTGATTGAACTCAAAGCCATCCTAAATACCAATCCCCATAGGACTTTGCTAAGTCCCTTAGGGCGTGTTTGGATGAGTGGTGAATTGAATTGAGGTGAGGTGAAGCATCAAATCAAGAGAGAATAAAATTTAAGAGGGTTATGATGGTCTTTTATTTTTAGTGGATTGATAGATAATTTTTTTGACTTTTGTGTAAAAAGAGAATTTTTTTTGTCATCTAGTGAGGAAAGGAGGTTGCTTTTTGACTTTTTTTTTTTAAAAGGAGGGAATTTTGAATTTGTGTACTTTTGATATAACTGTAGTCTTTTCTTGTTTGGATAATGGAGGCCTTACCTCACCTCAATTCATTTCACCACTCATCCAAACATGCCCTTAAGATGCAACTTGTCCATGATTGAGTCCGAGTCGACTTAGACTCAGCCAAGTTTTAAAACGCCGAATGGGTGGCCTCTCTTAGACTAAGTAAGGAATGTTTCAAAGGAAAGCCCCAGCCACTGATGTAACCACTGTCCACAAACCAGAAGATGCTATGGCACCTTCCACCTACTATTTGCAGGGTTATATTTTTTGATAGGAACAGACTTCCAAAAACCTCCATTTCCCATAACCAAAATGTTGTAGCCATTTTCCCAACATAACTGAATTCACCTATTACATAGATGAAATTTCCAAGCAACTTTCTGTAACCGGTTTGCAAACCATTTTCATCCTATTAGATGGTATCTAAAATCATCTCCACAGTCATTCAACAGAAACTGAGCCAAATTTTCTTAATCCTTTTAACAACACTAATTGGACATCAAAACATAGATAAAAATATATCCATAGGAAGGTTACTATGAGCCGACTTGGTCAATGTGATCCTACCTCTCAAGGATCCATAACAACTGTTCCATGTTGATGACTTCTTCCCAAATTGTTCAACCATGGTTTTTATAAACTTTTTGGAGGTTTAACAATACAAAGAGGGAGACCATAATAAGTGGAAGAAAATTTTCCTATGCAACGTCCAAAAGTAAATGCAAGCAACTTTTTTTTTAATTGAAAATGCAAACAACTTTTTGCAGGACGTAATTGGATATTTCGAAGAGAGAGATGTAGGCAAGAGAGGTCAGCTTCTAAAATATGAAAAGTACAGAAAATGATTTTGTCAAGTGATGTCACCTAGCATATTCCACAAGGATATCAATGGTTCGCTTTATGTCTGGAAAATACATGAAAATAAATTATTTTTCTCACACTGAGAAGGGTGGCAAGTACAGAGGAAAACTAAGGATGCCCAAAGTACAAAACAAAAAATAGAAATTCATTAGTTAATTATTGAGAGTCAATGGCTAATTGAATCAGATGCTGAGAAAGCCAATTGTCCATTTGCAAGATCCCAACATTAATAAAGACAACTTAAAAGAGGAAGAAATTAAGTGGCAGCAAAGATCTAAGTGTAAGCGGTTGAAAAATGGACGTATAACTGTATAAGCACAAAATTCCTTCATGGTGTGGTGTGGATTTGGTGAGACAAAGGTCCAAAAGAATTTCAATTATTGAGGAGGGTAAGAGGTTAGAGGAAAAGGATGACTTTCTGTTAGAAAAAATCAACTTCTACAAGGCGCTCCCTAATGTGAATGACATGACCAAGTTGAACATGGATAAACTGGAGAGCCGGGGTGGACTTATCTAAGGGATTGGAGGAATCCCTTAAATATGCTCTTAAAATTTTGATTTTATTATTTAACTTCTTCACTCAACCATATACCGCACCACAAAACCGAAAATCCTGGGTCCGTCATTGCTGGAGAGTGATAGAAGTGGTGGGGCAAGTTGACTGAATGGAGATAGATTCGAAGATGAGGTCAAACGATCAATCTTGAGTTGAGGGCCAAAATAAAGTTCCAGCCCCGGATCATTTCCCATTGATCGTCTTTCAAGTTATTGGAAGATGTGATAGATTCTACGAGGAAGCTCCAAGAGAATGGAAGGCTATCTAAATGGCTAGATGCAAGCTAGATCCTATTTTTACTTCTTTTCCTTTTTAGGAGAAACATGACTCTAGAGGTATAAGTCAAAGAAACCACTGCTTATCTGCAAGCAAGATCCTTCTCTCCTTTTTTTTCTTTTCTTTTCTTTTAGCAATAACATGACTTGAACCCGCTACCTTGTGGTTGTGACACAGCAGGCCTTTCGACTGGGATACAATCACAGGCGAGCTAGATCTTGAGATGACACATCATATTGGGAGATTGGAATCTCCTTCTATCCTTGCGTGGCTGGGCTTTGGGACCAGATGGTGAGGCTAGATAAAATCATATGTTGAAATGGCTACATTCTCCATCCTAATTAACAGCCCCCTTAAAGATTTGGGTTGTTTCCAATTCAATACTGAGGAAATGCTTGCGACCCATCAATGGAAATCTCAAAAGAAGATGACCCATCACTTGGATTACAAAATCAACCCATCAAATCAGCTCTAGCAATCGAAAATCAAACGAGATTGCATCGATATTACAACTGAAATTGTTGGTCATTCAGAAGGGAAAGGCAAAGGAGAGAAATCAAAGAGAGTTTAGGAGAGAAATGGAAAGAGAGAAAGGATTAAGAAAAGAAGAGGGACCTCTTGTTTTCCTTTGCTGAGGGGTTTGTCGAGGACGGTCGCGTAATGCTTCACCTTCCCCGCTCCTATCATCGTGTTTGATCCTCTCTTTCACCAACAAGAACAAAAATCGCCGGAAATCGAGCTTGGGGATTGCTGGCTTGAGTTTTCTTGAGTGTTGTCTTCTCTATCTTTGCAAAATATAGATGAGTCTTGAGTTTTTAAGAATTGCTGGCTTGAGTTTTAAAAACTCGATGGACGGAGACGGTATCAGTGGAGAGAGACGAGGGTTCGTTTTGGGGGTTTTCGAATGGAATAGATTTCTTCCATTGGGGCTGGGGCGTTGCAGTTATGGGTCTTAATAGGGTGGGGCAGGATGGTCTTTGAAATGGGGCCAAGGGCGAATCTTGTGGGTGCACCATCTCCCTCGTACAGAGCATGGGTCCACCCCTGTTTGATTTTGAGCCGATGGTTGTTGTTTTTACAATAATTTTTAATGCTGAAGA
Source organism: Persea americana (assembly GCA_029852735.1). Taxonomy (NCBI): domain Eukaryota; kingdom Viridiplantae; phylum Streptophyta; class Magnoliopsida; order Laurales; family Lauraceae; genus Persea; species Persea americana. The sequence goes on along the minus strand of CM056818.1, from coordinate 25,729,989 downwards.
TTTTTTCTATTTTTTACATGATGTGGTATCTTGTCCGTTTCATTTATAAGTTTTATGGTTTTTCAAAAATATTTTAAATTTCCGATCACCTTATATTAATAACTCCAGCCCTTTCCGGCCTGTTTCTTTACTCATACGGATTGCAATGGATTGAGTTTAAATGGTGACCCACCGCAACCCGTCCTATTAGGACAGGTTTGTTAGCGTGTTCGTAGGGTTTGGGTCTCGTATAGTTTTTCATGCATTAACTTGAATTGGATTCAGGGTGGGTTTGGGTTTTTGATGCATCAATCTAACTCGACGCGTATATCTTTACTTCATGTATTATTGAGTGCATTTCATTTCATTTGAAAGTATGAATATTCCCTTAGAGATCATGCTTTCAAATCTCCCTTTACACATATTTTTTTCGTACTTTTTGAAATTATTAAATAAATTACATATAGACTCGACCCATGGCCCCCGATCTGCCCATTGCCATCCCTATTTACTAGACTTTTCCGTGTAAGGGTTTTTTGGACATGATGTGACATCTTGTCCCTCGCATTCATATTTCATCACAAGCAATTTCAAAATTTTAGCCACCTAAAAGGCATCAAATTACCGTTGGAATTCTAAGAATTCTGGACCCTTTGAACAATCGGAATGAAGGTGGACAAGTCTTTTGTGATATACATCACTTATTTAAAGGAGGATTTTCTCCTGCAGCCTGCTCTAATCCATTTGGACCAGTGTCGTCATTATGTCATCACCCGCTAAAATAAGGTGTCTTTGCCTTTGCGCTCCAAAGGAGTACCCATGTGGATAATATTTTTCCCGTAAAAAATCTAAACCACTTAAAATAAATATGCTACTTTGATATCTCACCAATGTTCGCACCTCTATAAAATGAAAGATAATTACATATATTAAAGCAGCAGCCTGTTCGTGAGGAAGTGACACGTAGGATTCTCTTTTTGGGATGACACGTGGCACACCCATCTCTTATGCCGTTAGATAACTCACCCAATCTTATCATATATTCTCATAAATAACCCTAAAAGATCTCGCTTTTCAAAAAGTTAAAACAATTATCTTCTCTAGCATAACTTTCTTATAATAGCCCTTATTTTTAAAGGCCTTTTATTATAGGCCTAGGATGCAAAGCCTAAACCTGAAATCCCACAAAATCTAGCTAAGCCCAGGCTATAATCTTTCAATGCCTAGGCAACAACCCTGGAATCATCATTGGCCAAGTTCTATGGGATTTTAATATAGGGCACGAGCCAATTTTGTTAGGAGGCCTTTTATTATATGATAAAAGTCTGTATTTAGGCTTGCAGTTAGGGGCTTTTATCTATAAGGAGACCATTATGAGTATCTTACCCTCAATCATTCATCCACTATTAGTCTAATAAATCATACTATAAATACTTCAAATTTAAATACAGTCGTTAGGTCACTTATCCAAAATGTAATGAAAAACGCCAGGCATTCAATTCACTGCATCCAACCATCAGCAAAGCATCTCATTTGAGAAAAAAATATATAATTGCAGCTTTTTTTCTTTTTAATAGGTTTGATATAAAGAATTTCAAAAGGTTAAATAATATATATTTACTATGGACTTATTTTATTCATAATATTATTTTAAAAAATATTAAATTTTATTTTTTCCCTTTCTGGCCGTGTTGGGCACGAGCGTCTCACACTAATTATATATATTAAAGGAGCAAAGTTTTGTGAGAGATGTTCTCAAAAGCCACGTGAGCAATATTAGAATACTCCATTTAGCTTCGTGGAGTATGAGATCTTTGTAGAGTCAAAAGCAATCCATATAAATGTCGAGTTCAAATTTCGTCGGCCTCATTTTTATGTGTCTTAAAAATGCATATAGTTTATCGGCTTTGTAATATATATATATTTATATGAGGGGGCCTCTCCTTAGCTCAAGCTGAGGAGAATGTACACTTAGCCACATGTGTGCGATGAAAAGGTGTGAAAAAGGTCCAAAAACATAAAGCCCGCCCATTTCAGTTTCCCATCCCAACGAACGAAACCTTATCTCATTGAGGCAAAACCAGAGAGCCTTGCGCCTCGACACCCTCTCTAATCTGTAAACCTTGACGCCCTCTCGGTCCAAACTCATCGCAACAACTCCTGCAGGCGCTCTCCTCGGCGCCTCGATGCCCCTTCTCTTTAAAACGAAACCCTCTCTCTGAAACTGTCATCTCTCAATGAAACCCTTAACGTGCAGAGGTGCTTGTCGGCTACTCTTCCATTTTAAGGGACTGTGCTCGTCAGCTGATCTGCCATTTTGAGGAACTGTGCCCGTCACTGATATCAGCTGCTCCGTGCTCATCTTGTCTCCCTCAATGAAACCCTAAACACCGTTGGCTACTCTATGCACCCCATTCACATTGGTACGTCTGCTTTGCTAAAAGGTAAGATTTCATGCTTTGGAAGGGGTTTTGGAAAGTATTTTCAGAATTTAGAATTTCTTCTAATTTGGAAAGGATTTAGGGATTTCCTAATGCATTCTTCCTTCTTCTATTGGTATATTTCAAATTCTCTTCACGTATAGTTGGGATTTGGTCTGTGGGTATTCCCCATCTTTGGTTTTTTAGGCTTTTCGAAACTATATATATGAGGCCTCTCCTCAGCTCATGTGGAGGGTAAAAAACACTCAAGCATGCGGCTGCACCTGTGACAAAATGGATAAAGCAGTGGCGCCCTTTTTTTTTTTCCTTCCCTAGTAGTGGCGCGCATTTTTCGTCTTCTCTCTCACAAGCAAATAGAAAGAGTGGAAAAACCCCAAATCATTGGGCTTTGTAGAAACCCTCTTCTCCCGCTCATCTTGCCCCTCTGTGACTGGATTCCTCCCTCTCATCACTCGATCCCTCTCTTTAGCTCATTTCCCAAGCTGGGACGCCTAGTGACTTCCCCCTCCCCACCTCTCTCCCTTTCTCCGACATTCATACCGAAATGGATTGGGTTTCCTCCCCTCTGAAACCCTCTCTTCTCTCTACTATGTGGAACCCCCTCTCGCAAACCCTCCTCCCGTGCTGTGACACTCAGAGATTTCCCATTTCCCACTTCTCTCCCTTTCTGCAACGTCTAAATTGGAACAGACAAGGTTTCCTCCCCTCTAAAACCCTCTCTCTTCACTTTCCTCTATGGAACCCCCTCTCCCAAACCCTCCTATCTGCAACCCTCTTTCTTCTCTCTCCTCTTGGAACCCCCTCTCCCAAACCCCTCTCTCGAACCCCATCCGTTCCTGGAGAAAAAGGGATTTCAGATGTTGCCGAGGAACGTCGCGAGCAGGCTGCCTTGGGTGAATCCAGTTCAAACATAATCGAAAGGAAGAAAAAAAAAAGTTTTAGGTTCGTTCCAGGTCAGTTTGCATTTCTCTATATTAGATCTACACATTCATAACCCAATTTTCTCCGACTGTTGTTATTGGACCCACAAAGTAATTGGATAAGTAGTGGATTGGTGATATTGTTCTATTTTTTCCTTTGAATGTTTCTATATAGAATCAAGTAAGTGAATGGAAATAAATAAATAAAAGAAAGATGGAGGATTTTTTTTTTATTGTTTAGACATAGAGGTGAGGGAAATCTAAAATTGGATCATCTATGTTGAATCGTGAAGCATTGTTGTATTTACTTCTTCTTCTTCTTCTTCTTCTTTTTAGTTTCTGAAAAGAAGAAGAAGAAAATATTAATAAAACATGCATCTGATTAGTGTAAGAGAATGGATGGTTAGTTGTTGTACTGCTAGTTTGGGTAGTAAACTTTTTACTAGGGGCATTACATTTGGCTTGGTACTATCCTCATGCTTTTTTTATGGCGGTAACATGCTTCCGGAAATACACATTGGAATGGTTTACAATTTCATCAAATGTTGATTTGTTAATGAATAAAGCTGTCATTGAAATACAAGCAAGTTTACTATTTTTTTTTTTCATGCTGGTTAAAGCAGACAATTAATATGGGAAAATAGTGTTGGCTACCCAAATATCTCCCAATTGGTTACTGTTCCAATCCCTTATCCTTCCCTATATATGGTCCTGACTCTTGAACCATTTTTTTATGCTTTGCTGCTACAGCTGAAAACTGCACTACCAAAACTATAAGTATTCCCATCAATGCTATCGCTGGTGCTGTTTCTAGCCTCGTTGAAACTCATCAAAGCAGTATCCAGTCAGTCCCAGGTGATTGTATCTGAGAAAGCATTATTTTTCAGGTGTGATCTGCCTTTGCACTCCTGAAATTGATACTGAACGCATCAGATTGATCATCCACGCCATTCTTAGTAGAGATAATCAGTTATCATGTCATCTTCAAGCATGTGATTTCAGATTTTTTATTTATTTGTAACATGTAAATCATATGTATGTCAAATATAATGTGAATTAACATGCTAGCTCGAGAATATGTAGGCAGATCATCATTGCTTTCATTATGAAACTTAGAATGGGCTCCAAAGTGCCATTATGGATACGGGTCTGATTCCAAAGACTTCTCGTACAACATCCAACCCTGCAAATTTTGGAGATGCACAGATTTGCATATAAGTAAACATTCCAACATCACCCATTAATGTATTCTTTTGACTACAATATTATTTATATTACAAAGCATTTTATTGTAGGGAGAAAAGGTTATGGTCTTCTAATTTGGATGGATGAACTTACGTTGGAATGGATTCCCAAGTCAAATTCAGGAAGTGGCCAAATTGAAGCAAAAATGGAAGAAATGAAAAGGTCCATTGAAGAAATGAGGCTGGAAATACGGCGTCTAAGAGAAAGTCTAGAGCGCAAAAATAGGGGAAGCAAACGTGAAAATAGAGTTGCCTATATATTTGTCATTGTTCTCTTTTTTGTTGCATATATTTGGTGTGTGAAAAATGGACGTGATGGTCTATTGGAGTTGATGTAGTCTATTGGAGTTGATATTTTGTCTTCTATTTGGCAAGATCTTTGAGGCGTGTTTCATATTGGAAAGTTTTGTTTTGTTTTTAGATTGGTTGATATAAATACTCACTTTTGGATAAATGAGATGGGCAGATTTCTCTTAAAAAAAATATATGTGGAAGCACTAGATTTATTTATTTTTAGTGATGGATGTGGTAGTATGAAGATTCGGCAAAATTGAGACGCTCATTATTGAAAATGAACAATTGAATATATATGCAAGCCTAAGATAACTTTCATTTGGTGTGTTTGACATCTGAAGTTGGTGGGCCACTTGTTATAGAATGTCTTGTACTGTTTGGGCGCTGATCGTTGGAGTTGTTATGGAAAAACTTTAATCTAATAAGCATGAGGAGAGTGACAAACATTGACTATAACACCTAACAACAAGGCATCACCATTCTACAATATTAATCAAGGATTGATCCTTAGTATTAGCACTAACTACTAGTGACCGCAGCAAGGCACCACCATTTTTCTATTTTCCAGCCCCTCTCACCATCCTCAAGGCATGTGACTGGGAAAGAGTGACTGGCTACTCGATTCACCGAGAAACCACCTCTTAGGCCTAGAAAGTGGTCCTTAGGCCCATTATACTTTGATTTTATCAATATCCCTAGACAATTACATCAAAGCACATGACACCCAGATGAAGGCAGCCTTGTTGAGCCAGTCTAACGAAAAGTCTATCCTTGTGAGATTTTCTGGGCTCTGACCTGTTGAGTCCTCCATGTGAGTGGTGGTCACCTTGCACATAAGGTCAAGTTCACCCATATTAAGGCATACAATAATAGCTGGAACCCTTAAAAAGTTCTAAATATTTATTAGGACTCCTAGGAGCTTGGAAATTTTGAGGAATTTGTTTGGACGAAGAACTAGCGTTCTGTAAATGTGGGGCTATAATTCAGTGATCCAAATTTTCATTTGATAGATGCTCAACTTGGAAATCCATCAAAACAAAATGGTCTCAATTGAACAATTCATGTCAACCTTTGCTTACCCACCAAAGAAATCACACCCAAATAGCGATCTAGATCATGAAGCGATGGACTCATTTGCGCAAAATGCTTACCAGAACATAATGTTGAATCCGATGGGTCCGCGTAATGTTGATTCTTTACCAGAACACCCAACCGGACAAACAGATTCTGATGAGAATTATCTGTCATTCATTACCAACTAAGTTAAGATTTAATCAATAACTTTGACCACCATCCTAACAGGGACATGTTTCTACTAAAAGCATCTTTGTTTCATGTTAAAAGAAAAGCAATCTGGGGACATTTAACACATACATCAAACACTCTCATAATAACAAAATAAGAATCCATCAATATAAATTCATGCTAGATTCACCCAAGTCTCATAATGACAAAACAAGAATCTATCAATACAAATCCATGCCAAATTCATTGGTCTCTCAAGTTCATACTACATGGTCATGGGGATCTTCAAAACCTAAAATAAGAATAGTAATTATGAAAGCTTATTCATACTCCAGTATCCTAGTGAGGACATCATCTTCATACTCCCTACAATTGCAGTCAAATAATAGTTTACATTAGAAAAATTGAATGGAATGTCACGGTCCAATTATCATACACAACATCTTGAAAAAAAAAATTAAAAAAAAATAAGACATTTTACCATCCATTTATCATACACAACATCCTGATAAAAACTGTATAATATGGGGACATTTTACCTGCACAATCTAGGGAAGCCATAAAAGTCAAAATTTAGCAAATTGAAATGTAGTAGCGAAACCTAGAGTTCAGAATCCTTTACCATTTTCTTATCCAAGCATTTCAGAATCAAAGCCTTCTAAACTTGAATATCTATTGTCTTGTGTTTAGCTTGGATAATTATAAACCAACATAAAATTATATATCAAAAGCACTATGTTAATATACAAGATGGAAGACAAGAAAAAAAAAGCAAAATATTAAAATCATTGACTGTTTACTTATTCAGTAGCACTGGACAATTTCGCTTGTCATGCGAGGCACCACGTTTGTTGTAACCGCGACAAAGAGGCCCTTTTGTTGCTTTCTCCTTCGATGATTTTAGTCTTTTCGTTTGTCCTTTCGTTACAACATGTAATGGTTCTTGATATTCTACAACATTACTATCTAATCATTTCCATGGGTGCATGCATGCCTCTTATGGGATGTCCAAGTTTAAGTTCTGCAGTTTCATTTGCAAATTGGCATGAGCATTGACCAGAATTTCGAAGCCTTCTTTAGATTGACAACCTTCATTAAATATCAGCATAAAAACACCTAAAATGTAACGAGGTCTAGCCGTGCACGAGTCAGCGCCATAACTTCTAATTTCAACTCTATCCTTATCAATAGAATTTACTTTTGTAACTTCATTCGTCCATCGCTTCAAGATGTAACGTTCTGATAAATATCTTATGCTTAAATGCACCATAACAGACAATGCTTAACGACACGGTATGCCTTCAAACTCAAATTTCTTGCAGGAACAATATGCATGCATCTCTTCTTTCTTCCACAAAATCTTTCTTTTTTTCATTTTCATCCATCAGACTTGTCACAACAAAATTAAAACTAACAACATCTTCATTTACAAGTGTTACACCCATTGACAGGGTAATGAACAACTCATCTTGAAACTTATAAAATAAGCTTCTTTTTGCAGAAATCGGCAATTTGCTTTTCCATTGGTGAGCATATATTTAATTTAGGCCTCCCATTGCTACACTTAAAATCCTCCTTGTCTTCTAGATATTTTAAACGTTCCACCCCAGAGTCAAACCTCGATATGAAATCAATCAATGAATTTTTGTACTCAACATACTGCTTCACAAAAAATTCATACTTTTACTTCTTTGAGTAGTTAACATGCCCACAAAGAAAATTTTCTTTAGATACGCCGGAACCCACATATTGCGGATGTTGAATATATCTTTCAACCAATCGTTGTCCACAAGCTTAACATCTGACATGATTTCATTCCAAGAACTCTCAAAATTGAGAGGAGTATCAGATTTATGAACACAATGTTTAATCTTTTCAACGAAACCCTCATTGTGAATAAAAACCCCTCCCAAATTCGATGGCAGTTTATCCAAAATGTGCCATAGGCAATACCAGTGACATGTGTTCGACATGACTTTTCTTATGACTTTTGTCATTGTGAAATCTTGATCTGTTATAATTCCTCAAGGTGGGCCACAAGACGTGGCTTTAAGCCATTTGTTAAACAACCACTCAAGTGACCAGGCCTTTTCATTCGGTAGGAACCCGCATCCAAACAACATTGTTTGACCATGATGATTGTAACCAACGAATGCACAAAAAGTTAGCCCATAACAGTTTGTCTTATATGTTGTATTAAATGTTACAACATCATCAAAAAATCTGTATGCCGAACGGAACGTTCCGTTCGCCCAAAAAATATGTGTTATCTTTTTCTGATTCTCACTCAATGTTAGAAGTAAATCTATGACCCATTTCCTTGTGATTTTCAAAGAGTTAAAAACCAACTGACCATCCAGCCCCTTACTATTTTCTTTATCATTTTTGCGGTGATTCTCAGCATCTTTATCTATAAACCTAATCTTGTGTAGTCCCCTAGATTGCGAACTGAATGTTTGCATTTGTCGTTTGGTTCAAATATTTGTGGAATCATACGTATTTATTTGTTTTTTTGTTGATTCTGGAACAAACCACTGTGACCTCAACATGAATCGTTTGCAAGGAGTAGTGGGAGGATGGCAATGCCCATGAACAAATTTTGACACTTCATAACCACCTGATTTATCAATTTTCACTTGCATTTGCGCCTTACAATTTACTCGTGTTTTCATGTGACGCCTTTGAACAACATCCTTATCAAGCCAATGCTTCTCATCTATTTTACCCTCTTTTGAACAAAAACATTACTTCCAAACTACCTCTCCATCTTTAGTACGAGTCGCATATTTTCTTACACTAAACCCAGCAGCCTTTGCATAAACATTGTAAAATTCATATGCTTTTGTTAAATCCTCAAAATGCATTTCCAATTTCGGTGTCAAATTCTCATCTACATCCGGATAATGCAAAAATGGTGATGAGGAGGACACATCCATATTCAAAACCCTGCACCAATTCAATAATGGCATTCATCAATTCTCCCCCCTTCCATGAAGACAAAATAAAAATAGCCACTCCAAGCAAAGAAAACGAAAATGTATTATCACATAGAATTCTACACACGCCCAATTCACTAAGCAAAAGATAGCTATCCAAAGTTAAGATCATGTTGGACTGGGATCTTAAGGGTAAGCAGGGCCCTACCTTACCTCTGCCAGATCTTATTACCATCCACACCCCAAAGGAGGAAGAAGAGTACATGATGCCATCAATGAAATAGATGCGCCTGCTTGAAACTAGTTTTGCATTCCAATGAAATATGGTTAGATTTTCTTTCGTTGGAAACTAGTTTTGCATTCCAGTGAAATATGATTAGATTTTCTTTTGTTGACTATGTTTTTAGAATGATTATGCTTGTATGACTTGAATCTGAAACGGTTTATTCCATTTCGGGCTAAGAATTAGCATGAGACAACTGGTTGCTGTTGTTGTTGAATGTAGTGATAATATATAGATAAATTTTTTTCGATTTTAAGGAGTGATGAGTTTTATGGGTCCACTCACTGTGAAAATTTACATTAGTGCTACATGGTGTTTGATCTAAGGCAAAGGCTCAAATCATTTTATCCAAGTGAGGACAATCCAAGCATTTCTTCTGTAGCCATATAAATGTTCAATGGAAAATGGTCGCCAATTTTTCTATCAGAAGAGCATAAGGAATATAATTGTTCATCCAGGGAATTATATTCCGAGATAAGCACATATTAACTTGAAGGAAAGTGTTCACATTTCCCAGTATAACTTTTGTCATTTGCCTGGAAACACTACCAATGTCTAAAGAAGCGCTAGAAACAATGTAATCTTACATGATCACAATAGTGAAACTACTTCATTAATCACATGGTTTACCAACGCAACACAGAGCAATAGATAACTATCCAAACTACCAAAACAACCGTGACAATTCCTATACTACTGGCACAAAATTCAACAAACAACATGGATAAAGCAATTTACACTTCATAAAGACTCACTAGAAGAAATTTCATCATCCAAGTAGTGGAAAACATATAACCAACATTAATCATTATCTAGATACATCAAAGCACAGAGAACCTTTAAAAAGAAAAAAGAAAAGAAAAACCAAATACAACATACAGAAAAAAGCATTCAAACCCAAAAAATAGAAAAAAGACATTGGATTCAAAATTAATCAACCGAAATACGAGAAAGGGGCAAAATGAAAAAGAACCCAAAACGGAAAAAAACTTAACTAATAAAAAAAAACCAAAAAGGAAAAGCCTAATAAACCAAAAATGGGGAAGACCCACAAACCAAATCCCAACTATACATGAAGAAAATCTGAAATATACCAATAGAAGAAGGAAGAATGCAATAGGAAATCCCTAAATCCCTTCCAAATTAGAAGAAACCTCAAATCCCGAAAATACTTTCCAAAATCCATTCCAAAGCATGAAATCTTACCTTTTGCAGAGCAACGTGCCAATGTGAGTGGGTCACACAAAGCATTCGACGATCTTGAGGGTTTCATTGAGGGAGACAAGAAAAGCATAGAGTAGCCGATATTAGTGACAAGCACAGTCCCTCGAAATAGCAGATCAACTGATGAGCACAGTCCCTTGAAATGGAAGAGTAGCTGACGAGCACCTTTGCTTGTTGAGGGTTTCGTTGAGAGATAACGGTTTCAGAGAGAGGGTTTTGTTTCAAAGAGGAGGGTTGTCGAGGTGCCGAGGAGAGCGCCTGCAGCCGTTGCTGCGATAAGGTTGGACTGAAAGGGCGACGGGGTTTGCAGATCGGAGAGGGCGTCAAGGTGCAAGGCTCTCTAGTTTTCCCTCAATGAGATAGGGTTTCATTCGTTGGGATGGGGAAAAGAAATGGGAATGCCTTGAAATGTTCATTTCAGAAATGGGCAGGCTTTAACTTTTTAAACCTTTTTCACACCTTTTCATTGCATGCGCGTGGCTGAGCAGACGTTCTCCTCAGCTCCTCCTATATATATATATATATATATATAGGGAGGGGCTACCCTAAGCCAAAGCTTAGGGGAACCACAGCTGGGCATGCAAAATAACCGTGCGACAGAATGAGGCTAAAAAATTCAAGGCCCGCCCATTTTTCACATTTCCCCCTTTCTAACCAAATGGAGACCTCTCTCGCTTCTCTCCCCTTCCGTCATCTCCTCTCTCCCTCTCTTGCGCGAGACTCTCCTTCTGCCATCTCCTCTCTCATCTACACGTGCGCCCTTCTATAATCTCCTCTCTCCCTCTCTCGAACACCCATCACTTTCCATGAGCCTAGCCCCCTCTCTCTCCCTCCCTCTCTCTTTTAACCTAGCCTCCCAGACCTAATCGAGCGCCTCTGCAAATCACCTCTCGAGCTAGCTGGTTCTCGCCTCTGCAAATCGCCTCTAGAGCTCGCCTCTGCTCCTCTAGATTATGCACGACCCTTCTCTCCTCTCTCGCTCTCGGTATTTCTCCATATCTGTCTTTTCGTAGTCATCATCATTGCCACGGTTCAACCACCGCACCCCACCCCCCACCCCCCGCCATCCCGCGCATAACGCCTTTCTCCTTTGTCACTCTGTCATCATCACCATCAGCCACCATGTACGGGGACTCCACTAAACACATAACAACGCCATATGAGTAGTCCACAAGTCCAACCCATCTTATCTCTGTTACTCTCTTTGATGTCAAAACTACTTTCTTCCTCTCCACTCCACCATCATCAATGCTAGCCGCCACCACCCTTCCTCTGTTTTTCTTTTCCCTCCATTTTCCCCTCTCTTTTTCTTTTTCTTTTTTATCCCTAAATCCATTTCCCTAATCCTAATCACAATTGTCCAAATGGTAGAGACCCATCAAAAACCCTTAAATCTCCAAATCCATAACCCCTAAACTTATGCCATTACCACTAAATCCCTAAATAATCAACACCCAAATCTGATATTACCACTAATGATAATTTGAATGTAATTTCAATTTTAATGATTAAGGTACTCATTTTAGGATAGAAATTTATCTAGGATGAAAATGACTGTAATACATTCTTATGGAAAGATAAAGCGTGAAGAGAAGGAATTTCTGAACACAATTTCAATGATACTAGCTTATGGATGTAGTTTGCATAACTTCGACAGTGGGGGTAGGAAGAAGTGCATACCCTTCTCTCGTATACACATACTTCCTGCAAAATGATTGATTTGAACACACTATAAAAGTGATGAGTCTTTTGGTTTGGGGTTATGAAAGTTGAGGCTTTTAAGAGTAGGAGTTGGAATGTGATTGGGATTATTGAGATTCATAACAATATGCACCTATTTCAAGATAAGTCATCCATTCAAACCTGTATCATTCAAAAAAATGTACATTCAAAGTTGCTTTAATACTCTAATGCCCATCCCACCTTATAACAAACTCCATTGTAATAACGATTCATTCACTTCCATTCCAACATTAAAGCACCACTTCCATTACAATTGTGCAAACACCAACATCCATTACAACTTTAAAACACACACATCAAATACAACATTTAAACACAACAGATTTCCAAAGATAAGTCATCCATTCCTGTAATTATCAAAGTTCCAAAGATGAATGACCCAAATGCAAAATAATAAAATAAAAGAAATGAAATCCACATGTTAGAATTCCAGAGGTGGGTAGCACTCTTCATCAAGAGAAGAAGATAGAACCAGTTCTGTCTACAAAAGATGGGGAATCTTTCTGCCCCATCGTCACAGATGAAGACGACCAATAAATCAAAGGATCCGGTCTCCGTTTGCAGTTTGGCCAGCCATCACTACAGATCGGAGAGGAGAAATCTCAGAAGGAGATCGGCCATCGTAGAACGGAGGAACGATCGGATCAGTGGGCCGTTGTTGCCGGAAACTCGAAGAAGCTGAAAGGATATTGCTGATCAGATCCACTGATCATCGATTGGCCACAACCCAGACACGAAGAGAAGATGGTGAGGAAGAAGACCAGAATCTGGTAGCACAGCAGCAACCAGATTTGAAGAGAACGGGGCCCCTGGTTAGAGAAATAGGGAACCGACAAGGAAGAAGTCTGCAAAGGCTCTTGTACTGGAAAGAAAAAAAGAGAGGAAGTTTTAGAAGATCTGGTTTGTTAGGGAAGACGATCGCAGAGATCAAAGTCTCGGGCTAGTCGCTTCTGGAGAATAGGGGACCAATGCCGCTGTCCATCCATCCCAATTTGCCGTTCGCCGGAGATCAAGGGGCAGCACAGATGGGAGAGCAGGGCGCTGCAGCGGAGAGATGGGGAGGGAAAGAGGAGATGACGTCAGGGAGCTTTGCAGATTACGTCGCGTGAGGGAGAGGCCATGCACGATAGAGGCAGAGATGGTCGCACAGCTTAAGGCATATGACTTCGAGAGGCAGAGATGTTGTGAGGGAGAGCTATAGCGAGAGAGATGATGCCCAGGAGAGATGACGAAAGTTGAGAGGCAGAAAAGAGAGAGGGAGAGCTGTAGGGAGATAGACATTCAGGGAGAGTTGCAACACAAGTTTTCGATAGGTTTAGCTACAGCCGAAAGGGGGAAATGTGAAATTGATGAGTGGGGCCCTAAAGTTTTCATTTTTATTTTTTTTTTGTTTTGCCACACGCGCATTTTGCACATGCTGGCTAAGGTTCCTCTAAGCTGTAACTTAGGGGACCCTCCCTCATAGATATATTTATACGATGGAGCTTAGGGGAGCATAAGCTCAAACGTGTGAAACCAACGTGTAGCGTTACGTGGTTCAGCCCAAAAACTTTCGATGTCCCGCCCTTTCTATTTCATCCCCCCTTCCTTCAATTGAAAAGCCCTAATCGAAGCAAGCGAAGCTCCTGTGCCTTCATCTCTCCCTCTCCAAGCAATCGATTCCCTCCTCTGCCTTTGTCTTCAGCACTCTCCACAGCCAGCCCAGACGTTGCTGGAGAAGACATTAATCTCCCCTCCAGCCCCATCTCTCTTTCCCGCAGAGAAGCCAATCTCTCCCTCTCGCAACTGCGAAGAGAGAAAAGAAACCCTCTAGCCATGTCCGGGCCAGCCCATCCTCCCATCTCTTCGGCGATCGACTACCAGCCGGTAAGTGCGTTGCCATTCTTCCCCATTTCCTTTCAAATATGTTGTTTGTTTTTTTTTCCATTTCACCCATTTCATTTGAAATTTGTGTGTTTTTCTTTTTTTTGAAATCTGATTTCATCTCACCCATTTCCTTTCAAATCTCTTTTTTGCCATTTCATTTCATTTAACCCATTGGATATGACATCTGTGTTGCCATTCTTCCCCATTTCTTTTCAAATCTGTGGTTTTTTTCCATTTCACCCATTTCATTTGATATCTGTGTTTTTTTTTTTAATCTGATTTCATCTCACTCATTCCTTTCAAATTTGTTTTTTTCCATTCCATTTCATTTCACCCATTTGATACGAAATCTGTGTTGCCATTCTTCCCCATTTCCTTTCAAATCTGTGTTTTTTTTTCCATTTCACCCATTTCATTTGAAATCTGTGTTTTTCTTTTTCTTTTTTGAAATCTGATTTCATCTCACCCATTTCCTTTCAAATCTGTTTTTTTTTTTTTTTTCCATTTCATTTCTGTTAGATGGTCCTGTTCTCCGGTCTTGTTCACTTAAGCAATTTTCTAATATCATTTTATTGTCTTTGAAAAAATCTAATATTCATGAGTAAATGTTATGTGTGTCAAGTTAAGGACATCCTTCCAATATTAGCAAGCAAGCTCCAGTGATCGACTCTCCATGGACCGTAATCACATGAAAATACTAATGTTAGAAAATATCATTGTTCCTAACTATTAAAGTAAACTATCATTGGATAGCTATGACCGCTGTCCCGTAATCACATGAAAATACTAATGTTAGAAAATATCATTGTTCCTAACTATTAAAGTAAACTATCACTGGATAACTATGACCGTTGTCAAAGTAGTACAATCCCAGTTAACCCATTGCCCACTTATCCAATGTATAAGAATAAATGGAGGCAGGTGGGCAATGGGTTAGGATATGGATTAGGAATATGCATCATCCAAAATGACATGGGCAATGGGTTAGGATGTGGATTAGGAATATGCATCATCCAAAATGACATGGGCAATGGGTTAGGATGTTGATAAATTCTCAAAATCTATAGACAGTATATGAAATTTGTTTTTGGTTATAAATATTAGATTTCTTAAGATTGATTTTTGTTAGCACATGCTTACAGTTTTCAAGCATTATCATCTTGTAAAGGTTACAAGAACTAAAATTTTTCAATTACTTAGCTCGGTCAAGTGGATATAAATCAAAAGATACTCTTTTTACATGTCGTCCTCAAGTATGTGAATCACATTAAACTCATTAATCTCATAATATTTATATATTTTAGATTCAGTTTTATCTCATTATCTTCTTTTGAGGTCTTAAGTCATGAAAACATAGCTAGGTCGGCATCGTATACATCACGAAGCTTAGAATGGGCTCCAAAGTGCCAATGTGGATGTAGATATGGATACATGATTTTAAAGACTTCTCGTACAACCCATAATCCTGGACGAAGATTATGGAAATGTCCAGATTCACCGTAAGTGTCTATACATTCCATTTTCTTAAGTTAATAAATTCTTCACTCCAATATTAATTTTGCGTTTGCTATGAATTTGTTTGTAGGGAGAAAGAAGTTGTGGGTTGTTCATTTGGATGGATGAAGTTGCACCTGAATATACAGCGGATCAAAATATGGTAAGTGTGCAAACTGAAAGTAGAATGGAAGAAATGAAAACATCACTTGAAGAGATGAAGAGGGAGACTGCATGAAATCCCGATTTTGAGAGAAAGTGTAGAAACTTAGAATGTGCAAAAAACAACGCCCAAATTATCACACCTATATATTAATGATGCTTCTTCTATTTGTTGCATATGTATGGGGAGGAAAATTTACAGTGTAGGGAGAGTTATATTACTTTTTTTTTTAAACATCAAGTGTTTGTAAAATTATAAGAGGGAGTAAAATTTACATGCCTTTTGGATGTTTGTTTATCCCTTTTGGATGTTTCTTTATCTTGAAAGTGAAGAGAAGTTAATTGCATGCCTATTGTTGTGTTGTTCTTCTTTTTTTTTTTTTTTGTAAGAAGACAATTTAGCTGCAAGATATTGACAATGGACCGGCAGGAGAAAATGGGAACATACATACTCTCGTACACATGATGTCCCTAAGCCTCAAAAGGATTTACCATGCATGGATCTTTACTTTTGTTTTTCCTGACCACTTTTAAGAGATTTTCTTAAGATTCATGGGAATTTCATTCCATTCCAATAATCTCGGCCTATTTATTTGCATTGAAATATATAAAAATTCAATATATAAGATTCCCATGAATGTAGCTGAAAATGAAGATTATAGATTAATTTCTAAAAGTGAGCTGATGAAAATAGAATCAAAGGAAGATTGAAAATCAATATGTAGGATTTGGAAATCATGAAAACAGGGGCATTGACCGAGAGTACACATTTAACATATACACAAATGGCCACTTATGGTCGATGGACTGGCCTACTTCGTTTCCAGGCAACTCGATAGAAGTAGGACTCCTGCAGAGTCCATATTTCAAACGAGAACTTCCCCATCAAAGATACTGTAAGCTTCAAGTGCACATGCAGATCAAATTCATCATGCCATCTGTCAGGTCAGGTGGCAATAAGTAAAAATGGTAAACAACATAAAGGCTTCAGAAATCATGTAGCACATATAATTAGTCCACCAACCATAGTCCACAACAAGTAAATGGTAAACAACATAAAGCTTCAGGTCATTGCCATATAATCAAATCCACACCTACACCCACAGTCCACATTCACATACATGTGGCACATCTACATCAGTCCACCAACTAGATTCATTGCCAAATAATCAAATCCACACAACATAAAAGCTTTAGAAATCAATGGACCATTTAAATTCCAATCACACATGAAGTGACAAACAACATAGGATACAATGTAACCAAGCAACCAACCACTGCACTGGTTTGGACATCAAATATATCACACAAGACTGTCACATTTGGTCATTCTCAGTGTACACAAAATATTAAAATATATTACCACCAGAAAGCCACAAAGGCAAAACAACGAGGGGACAAAATGCAGATGAAGGGAGTATCACCCAATCCACATAGAGGTTTGTTGCCACTGAATGTAGAAAATGACGACTAAGATTCTTTGGATCCATATTAGCCCTGGAAATATTGTTATAACTGATAACATAACATTGTTATAACTACTGCTATCAGTTATGAAAAATTGGAAATTTGGTTGATTCTTGAGGATATCTTACTGTGATAAAAAGAAAGAAATGAACAAGCTGATATCAGTGAGTCAACATCCTTCACCATTGAGGCCCTACAAAGAATGATTGAATAATTAGTGAAATTAGCGAAACCAAACAACAAAAGAGAAACTAGTGAAACCAAACAACAAAAGAGAAGAATATAAATCCAAACCCTCCAACCTTAAACTACCTGACCAATCAACTTTAACACATAATCACTGCATTTCAGCATTGTAGCTTTCTAAACTTGCACAATTAGAGTCATTTGAGATACTTGGACCATCAACTAACCTGAAATTTCATGTTATAAGTACCATATTCATATGAAAAATGCGGAAATCACAAAAAAGGCATATTGGATTATTACTTATTCAACAACATATGACAGTTACGCTTGTCGTGTGATACACCACGCTTGCTGCAGCCATGACAAAGACACCCTCTTGTTGCTTTTTCCTTTGATGATTTAAGTCTTTTCGCGTGTCCTTTCGTCACAGCAAGTGTTGGCTTATGATATTCAATCATATTACTGTCCACAATTTCCTTCCCATTATGTATGCTTATCTCTGTTGTGCCGTCTAGCGTCATCTGCAGCAATTTGATTTCCAAATCTCTATGACAATTAGCCGCAACATTGAATCATTCTCTGGATTGACTAGCTATGTCAATAAGCCCCGCGAACATACATGACAACTGACTATGTCTAGCCAAGCAAGAGTTAACACTAACGGTTCTAACTTCAACATCATCAACTAATTAATATTTCTTTTGTAACTCCCTTCATCCATCGCTTCAAAATGTAATGCTTAGGCAAATATGGTATAGATAGATGCCTCAGGATGGAGAATACATAATGACAAGGGATACCTTCAAACTCGAATTTTTTGCATGAACAATATACATGCATCTCCTCTTTTCTCCATAAAACCTGTTTATCAAAATCATTTTCATTGGAAAAATTCTTCACAACAAAGATACAACTGACATCATCCTCTTTTACAAGCTTTTCGCCAAGTGACATGGTGGTGAATAACTCATCTTGAAACTTATAAAATAAGTTTCTTGTGTAGATGTCAGCCATTTGCTTTTCCATTGGTGAACACGTCTTCAATTTAGGCCTCCCATTGCTATTCTCAAAATCCTCTTTTTTTCAAAATATCTTAAACGTTCAACCCCAGCATCAAAACGCAAAATGAAATCAAGTAATGAATTTTTGTATTCTACGTACTGCTTTACAAATGCATTCATACTTTCACTCATTTGAGTAGTTGACATGCCAGCAAAGAAATTATCTTTAAATATGCCGAAACTCACATATTACGAATCCTAAATATATCCGTCAACCAATCGTTATCCATAACCTTATATTCTATTATGATCTAAATCCAAGAACTCCCAAAGCGAGAAGAAGTATCAGCGTTATGAACACACTTTTTTATCTCATCAATTAAGCCTTCATTGTGAATTAGGACCCCTCCAAAGTTCAATGGCAATTTATCCAAGATGTGCCATAGGCGATACCGATGACATGTGTTCGGCATGACATTCTTTATGGCTTTAGTCATTGCCAAATCTTGATCTGTTATAATTCATCTTAGTGGACTAAATGACATGGCTTCAAGCCATTTGTTAAATAACCACTCAAATGACTCGATTTTTTCATTTGGTAAGAACCTACATCCAAATAGAGTTGTTTGACCATGATGGTTGCATCCTATAAATATAGCAAAGATCAATTTATAACAGTTTGTCTTATATGTTGTATCAAATGTTACAACATCACTAAGAATTTTGTATGCCGAACGGAATGCCCCTTTTGCACAAAAAATATGTGTTATCTTTTTATCTACATCTTGCTCAATGATATATGTAAAACTGCTGCCCATTTCTTTGCGGTTTTCAAATAATCGAAATAACAACTGACCATCTAGCCCATTTTTCTTTTCTTTTTCATCCCTATGATGATTCTTAGCATCGGTATCTATAAATTCAAGTTTATCAAGTCCCCCCAATTGCGATGCAAAGACTTTCATTTGTTGTTTGCTTCAAACATTTGTGGATCATATGTATTTATAATTTGTCGCTTTGATTCTGGCACTTCACGATGCGACCTCAATATAAATCTCTTACTATGAGTAGTAAGGGCATGAGAATGTTGACAAACAAAATTGGATATTGCACAACCACCTGATTTAACCATTTTCACTTGCATATGAGCCCTACAATTAGATCTTGTTTCTATGCGACGCCTTTGAACAAAATTTTTTATCAATCTAATGTTTCTCATCTGTTTTTCCCTACTTTGAACAAACAAATCACTTCCAAACTACCTCCCCATCTTCCTTACGAGTTGATTATTTTCTAACGCTAAACCTAGCAAGTTTTCCATAAGCATTGTAAAAGTTATATGCCTCATTTAAATCCTCAAAATGCATGCTTAGTTTTGGTGTCATGCTTTCATCTATAGCCGAATAGTGAACGGATGGTGACTGTGACGATGAGAAGATCATATCCATATGCAATCGGGACCACAAATAATTAAAATGTGTACAATGAATTTGGTTCTACAACCCTAATCAAAATATGTGCAAAGAATATTGGAAATTAAAAAGACCTTTGAAACAGATTTCAAATGAAACCAGTGGGAAATGAGAAAAAAGATACGGATTTCAAAGGTAACACTTCTCCAAAATTCCCTACCTTCACATCATCACATAAAGAAATACATGTGGGTAGCAGTGAAAAGCCCACATGCCAATGGCAACTTTTTGAAACCTTTTTTATTTTGCTAACAGAGGATGGTGATAGAAGGGCATGTAAAATAGATTTCAAATGAATATTGAAAAGAATCTTCATTTGAAACAGATTTCAAATGGAAAAAAAAAAAAAGCTAACAGAATCCAAAATAATAAAAAAATTACATATTTCAAATGACAACTTACAGAGATGAAAGAAAATGACAACTGGGCTGGCCTGATTGATGGACTGCTTGGGTGGACTTTGCCTAGCTATTCTGGCGGATTGCTGGCTATGGAGACGGGGATAGACAAAGGGTTGCTTCGGCTGAAAAAAAAAAAGATTTCTAATCAAATGGGTGAGCCATTTAAAAAGAGCAAAAGAGCATGTCGTTTGAGATGTGGTTGTAAACCCAAGATTGGAAAAAAAAAAAAAAAAGATCTCATATCAAATGGATAAAATGAAATGAAATAGAAAAAAACAGATTTGAAAGGAAATGGTTGAGATGAAATCAGATTAAAAAAAAAAACACAGATTTCAAATGAAATGGGTGAAATGGAAAAAAAAAAAAAAAACATAGACTTGAAAGGAAATGGGGAAGAATGGCAACATAGATTTCATATCAAATGGGTGAAATGAAATGAAACGGAAAAAAACAGATTTGAAAGGAAATGAGTAAGATGAAATCAGATTTCAAAAAAAAAAAAAAAAACCCACAGATTTCAAATGAAATGGGTGAAATGGAAAAAAAAACACACAGATTTGAATGGAAATGGGGAAGAATGGTAACACGGATGTCATATCTAATGGGTGAAATGAAATGAAATGGAAAAAAAAAACAGATTTGAAAGGAAATGGGTGAGCAAATCTCAAACGAAATGGGTGAAATGGAAAAAAAAAAGATTTGGAAGGAAATGGGGAAGAATGGAAATGCACTTACCAGGCTGGCAGTCGATCACCAGAGAGAAGGAGGATGGGCTGGCCCGGATGTGGCTGGAGGGTTTTCTTTTCTCTCTTCACAGTTACGAGAGGGAGAGATCTACTTCTCTGCAGGAGGGAGAGATGGGGCTTGCGGGGAGAGCAACGTCTTCTCCGGCAATGTTTGGGCTGGCTATGGAGAGTGCTGGAGATGAAGGCAGAGGAGGGAATTGATCACCTGGAGAGGGAGAGATGAAGGCAGAGGAACTTCACTTGCTTCGATTAGGGCTTCTCAATTGAATTTGGGGGGGGGGGGGGGGGGGGGGGGGGCGGGAATGAAATAGAAAGGGTGGGCCATCAAAAGTTTTTGGGCTGAGCCACTTAAAGCCACATGTTGGTTTCGCACGCTTGAGCTTATGCTCCCCTAAGCTTAAGCTTAGGGGAGTCATCCTCTTTAAAAATTCCATATGGATGTAAGAAACAAATAATCACATCTTAAGCCCTATTAGTCCTATGAAAATGTTGAATGATTCGAACTATAAGTTGGAGGCTCACAATTGTGAATACATATATATAGAGAGAGCAAGGCTCTCCTAAGCTCGAGCTTAGGATAAGATTTCTTAAGCTCATGCTTGTGGGGACCACCTTTAGTCCAGCCAAATAGACCAAACACATGAACCCCCTAAATTGCACATGTCCACCAACTTTCGGTCAGATCCGAGTTTGTCGGACCGTTGGATCAACTATGTATCAATCCGAATGGACTGTTGGCCATTTTTGGCCCCATGTGGAGATGAAATAAATCACGGTTGGAGCTGATTTTTTACAGAGAGGAGGATCCCAGGAAGTCCTTGAAATCCCCCTATCCCCATCCCCATATGGACCCCACCACACACTTGAGCTTACCTTATCCTAAGCTTGAGCTTACGAGAGTTGGCCCATTTTTTTAAAATATGTTAGAAACACAATAACAACCCAATTCAATTATTTTGATTTTTTTGCATTCTCGTGGCTCGCAATTCATGATCTAGAAATTTTAATATGTATAGGACCTGATCAAACTATTTTAGTAATGACCTAAATCTTTGTGGATTAGCTTCGAGTCAAACTATTTGAAATTTAGAAATCATTCTATCTTTTAATAAGCTATCTAATTGGTGCATCACTGTAAAATTAGTACATCCCTATATTGTTGTTAGAGATTATCTATGATATGTTAAGAAGTTTGTTAGGACGTTAGTGATGTTAGTAGATAATCCTTATGTAAGGTCCGCGACCTTACTGGGTCAGTTGGGCCCAATAGTAGGCCCGTTGACCCGTTTATTTTATTATTATTATAATTAATTATTTTGTTAGATATTTAAGTGGGTTTAAATTGTGAGTGAGTTCCTTTTTGTATTAGAATAGTGTCTGCGAAGTTTCGTTCGATTTCGAGTACGTTTGACTCTAGCAAGGGGGTAGTTTGCAATTTAGGGAAAATTGAGTATTTTTCTGAAAAATTCCAATCGCCATGATTTTTGGGTTCGTTGGAAAGGCCTCATCTCGCTGATCGTTTTGATCTCTTGGCTCATTGAGATTCGACGATCAGAAACCCTTCAAGTGGTCCATTTTTTTACCGGACCCACCTAAGGGCAAATTAGTCCTTTTTCCTCTCTTCTTCTCCTTAAGAGAGAGTTAACCCTAATTTTCATTCTAATCTCTGCAACGAGAACTCTAGCAGCCCATTCTTCTTCCTCACTTCTCTAAAGCTTCAGAACTCTATTCGAAAGAGACCCTCTCGAAGATCTGAACCGTTAATCTTCATCCTTGCGATCTCTTCTTTCATTTGAAATCAGTTTGGGTAAGCTTTTCTCATCTTCGTATTTTCGATTATCTTCTCTTTTGGTTAGATTTAGGTTGTTCTTGATCCTTTCCTTCAATTCCTTCTCCTTTTGCGTTTTAGGTTGCGTTTGGTTGGGTTAGATCGTGATTTCCATGGCATTAGAGCTTCTCCTCTAGTTTTCCCAATTTCTATCTTCTTCTTAGTTGAGGCAAGTAGATATGCAATTTATAATATAACATGAATGCTTGTTTTGTTGATTGATATGGATTAAATGATTAAATACCCCAATGCCAAGCTGTTAGGATTTGATTTGGAATTAAACATGTCTGATTACGTTTTTGCTTGTTTCAATTGGTAATTGGTAACTGATAGATGTTTAATTTACTTGAACGGATGCAAATGATGGATTGTGGATTGTTGGGAGAGCATGATGGCCCATTTTTGTGCAGGTGTACTCATTGGTAGGTTTTGGAATCGAGTGGAATCGATTTGAATGGAAAGAACAGCGAAATGAGTTTTCTGCGTCCGAACGTTCGAACGTTCCTTTGAACGTTCGAACTTTGGGACCTGCAAATGAATGGCTGGGAATGGACGTTTGAACTATTCTGAACGTTCGAACGTTGGAACTTTCGGGTGATTGGCGTGGAGGTGTTGAACCTTTCGGGCAATGGGAGCAAGACATTGAACATTCAAATGCCTCTCCTGGACATTCGAACGTTCGATGTCACTGGTGAATTGGCTTGGAATGCGAGAGTTCGAACTCTCCCTCCAAGAGTTCGAACCCTCGCCATTTGATTGATGTTTGGGTATATTTCCAAGGCCATAACTTTTGAATCGTTCGTTGGATTTTCGCGAGCCATAGACCGTTGGAAAGCTCATTGAATGTAGAATCCAATGGTATGTGTTTTGCGATGATCGGAGATCGGGAAATGAGGTAATGACTGAGATCAATAATTCTAACCACGTTTTGTTGGAAACGAGACGGTTAACCTAGGTTTGGGCCTTAGATGTTGAAAACCCTTAACCCACTTTCATGTGACCATTAATGGGGTATGAAATCGAAGCACGGGGCTTGGTGTGTTTCGATGGGGTGTCTAGGTATTCGTGTATTAAACATGGGATGACCGAATGCGTATGGAACTGAATCAACAAATGCTGACATGATTGTATACCAAGGGATTTCCTTAGAAACATCGTTGATCCAATTCCACACGTACTTCATTAGAACATGTAGGATACAGGGATGACACCACTTGCCTAGGTTTGGTTTGTAATTCCTCCTTGATTTATGGATTGTATCCGTTGCTACTGTTTCCTTGTACACTCTCTTGGCATAAAACACTTAACTAATTATGAAATATAAATCCTTGTAGATTAGGACATGGACCTGACTTAGAGTGTACCTTAGGATCATGTATCAAGTATTGATAAACATGACTGGCTAGTTATAAGGGATTATCATGTGGGCTTGACTTGTCTTGTATTGTCTGGAATGAGATAATCCCTATGATCATGTCTTGACTATTGAACTAGCCAGACTTGCTTGTCTTGCTTTTCTCTCGTATCAGCACCACTTTATTACTATTTGCATGTCATGGCCAACTGCAGTTTGGGAGTTTTATTGATGGGTAAGTTACTCGGACATCTGAGCAGTCGGCTTTGGACGGTGTCCATGGCGTTGATTAGTTGGGAGCGGGCTTGGACCGTGCTACTATTCCCATGACCGAGAGCTTGGATCCCCCTGGAGCCGGACTTTGGTATTAGTAGTCCGGATTGGATTGTTACTGGTACCCCGTGAGGTGGCTTGGACATCCTCGGAGTCTCCCTCTTGATTCTTGCATTACATTGTTTGGATAGTAGTGATTGCTAGATGATGCTAGATCTCTTATTATTGCTTCTGATTATTATTACTCATGCGGTATGCCTACTATTGTTTCCTTGTATTCTTATGATCTTGTACTTGTCTCTACTCTTACACTTGATGCATGTTATGTTTTATTGTACTTTGTTTATCTATTGCTTAACATGTCGTTGACTCTGTTCCTTGGTGTGCAAACACATCAGGTGAATACTACTGTGAAGAGCAGTCAGGTGAGAAGATCCTACCAGCAGAGGAGGCGCGAGAGTGGCGTGTCGATGACGTAGGTAGCGTCATCACTTCCGGCACAAGAGTGACTCATATAGGAACATTCTTAGATTCTATTTATTCATTATTATTCTCTCGTTGGACCTTTCTTTCATTGACCTTATTTCTATTTAATGACCTTAGTTATTGGGATGGCCATTGTAATTAATTTAACTCCTGGAATAGCTTTAATTGTTCTTTTGCAACTTTAAATTAATAAATAAGATTTGTTATTCATCGTTTTTTATATTTAATATGCCTTGAATTGTATGATTTCTGCAAAGTGTCATATTACTTGAGGTTTGAAATGCAATATCTTCACAGCAGACTTACGATCCTTGGGCCTAAGGGGCAAAAATTCTAATTAGCCCTAAATTTCAGTCTCCGGATCCGGTTTATTCTCTAATTGGGTTCGGGGGACGTGACACCTTATCCTCTGGATAAGGTTAGTTCATATTTGCTTATAAATATATTATAAATATCGATCTTTTCATTTAATGGAATTTACTACAAAACTTATAAGAATATTGTGATTATTCAAATTCTATATGGTATCAAAGCCTTGCGCCTGGTGATGATATTATGATCAAGCTAGGCACGGTCCTATCTTCCGCAATAACCATCGTCAATTTTTCAGTTTTTTTTTTAAATTTGTAAATAAAGTCAATTAAATGCCCTCTCTCATTCATTCATCCAGATACCCAATCTCGTTATTTTTATCAAGCTGCAGGATCAAAGCTTTTGAAAGAAATCACGACACATCTGATCCAGTGAGCCACCGACACTAATAGACTCAGAAAGGAGCAAGTTGCGACAGTGATAGATCTACAGATAATACGGTAATAACCAAGAAGACATAAGACCGTTCTATTAAACTATTTTACCATCTATTTTTCAGAGATCAAAGGGTTCTTATTTTTCATGTTCATAATCACAGATACTTTCTCTGGAAGTACCATGTTTGCCTAATTAACTTTAATCTACATTACCAAATTAAGCAAAAGTCTTTCAATTTCATACTTTTGCAATTGCAGTAGCAGGTTTAAGTCATTGTTTTTTTTTTTTTTTAATTTATTTTTTACATGGGATGGTAGGGTGATTTTTTAATTATATAATATTTTTAATTCAAAGTTCTATTTTTCAATTTTTTTTAGTGTTGAACTCGTCAATTTATGAGTAGTGGGTATAGTGAGATAAATTGTTCTAGCATGAGAGAAATCATTTTGGATTGGGAATGTTCGGCCGTGATATATAACTATTTGATTAATTCAGTTTCAATTAAAAATTACTTTGAAATCAAAATACATGCAAATCTATAACTTTAATTTTGAGTTGTAGTCCATGTAAGTTTACTGCACTTATTCTTTTTGATAAACTTTGATGTATAGAATTTGAAGAATGCGTTTTTAATATTATATTTATTTATTTTGTATTTTTTCCTTCCTAGTTATATCTTACGGAAAGCTCACAATTTTTAATAGATTACAACATGAATGAATTACATCATTCTGTCAGTACATTGTATTATTCGTTTCATCTTATAAGAATCTCTAAACTAATAATAAGTTAGTTTAGGCTCAACCAAATGATCAAAATAAATGGCGATTTGCACAAGTTGTTATAGATCCACTTATAAAAAAATTCAATACTATTAAAATAAAAGTCATATTTTTTATGGTACTAAGCGAAATTTCACTTAAATGGGAATTTAGCTCATCATTAAAACATTACTATAGAAAGCTTGGAATTCATAATCTAATGGTGGAAAAGCTTGAAATTCATAATCTAATGGTGGCACAAACTCTTGTTTGAGTGGAGTTTTCCAAGAGCCCAAAAAAGATAAGGTTGCTTATTTTGATCAATTTGGATTATTGGTAAGTCGGCTCCAAGGGAGAGGGTTGCAAACTTTTTATGACTTTCCAATGAAATTGAAAACTGAGAGTTGCGTTCGACCATTTGGCATGAGTTTTACCCTCCGTTTGGGAAGGAGGGAAAGTGTTGGGGGGGGGGGGGGGAGGAAAAAAAAGAGGGGAAAATGGAGGGAAAGTAGAAATTGATGGTGTTTGGGAAGGGGGGAGGGAAAGTGGGGGTAAGATTCTTGTGGGGCCCACCTTAAAATTCTCCCCTCAAAAATGGAGGGAAAGTATGAGGGAAAGAGGGGGAGGAGAGGGAATTTTACTAAAATGCCCTTATCACTTTTTCACTTTTTCAAAAAGTAAGGGTAAATTGGTAATTTTCCATCACCTTACAAACAAACAAAACCCTACTTTGTCACTTTTCTTTCCCTTACTTTTTTACTATCCAAACAAGAGGAGGTAAAATTAATTTTCCATCCCCTCCCCTCCCCTCCATTTTCCTTCCCCCTCAAATTTTCCCTCCCCTCCCCTCCCCCCTTCCCAAACATAGGGTTAAAGCAAGACAGCCAACCCTAATGAGGTGGCACACTTTTGTTGGATACAAAAAGGGTAAAAAGGCCCCCTTTTCCCCCATATTCCCCTCTCCCAATTTCCCTCCCCCCTTCCCAAACACCCTTTGTTAGGGCATTCCCTCCATTTTCCCCTCTATTTTTTCCTCGCCCTCATTTTACCCCCTTCCCAAACAAATGGTTAGTGTTCTAGAATTCTTCCCCCTCTCTGTATATCATACAAGCATATGCCAAGCGCAATATGTGAGCACCTTGCATGAGCATGCCCTTGATGGCTCCGCATGGGGCCCACACCAATCATGGAGGAGATGGTGGATTGAATGATCTAAATAAGACTTAGGGGTATACAAAATAATAGGGCCTCCAATTCCTTTGATCTAGCCTTAAGTTTGAGTGGTTTTAGAATGCATTATTTTATTTTATTTTAATTCAATGGTGAGTAATAGTTGGTTGAATGTCAAATTTAGGCTTCTGTCAATTCATGTGCGGTAGTGAGTGTGAGGGAGTTATATTTATCATAGAGGGTCTCATGTGCTAAAAAAAAGGCCAGTCATGATTGGTGCTCATAGAAGGGTGCTCCATGCTCACTTGAGGATTTCCTATACATATAATTCTTAGGGATTTTTACCAAAAAAACTATAACCAATCACTTTAAATGTTGATTAGTGATAAGTATTCCAAATTTTGTCATAAAAGGATAACCAAATGGCCACAATGTGCAGGGGCGGACATTGGGGGTGGGTGGGGTTGGGGGGCCATACTTAAAAAAAAAAAAAAACCCTAAATCCTCCATAGAGCTTGAGCTCATGAGAACCTCTTGGGGGGCCATAATTAAAAAAAAAAAAAAAAACCCTAAAAGGGTTTTACCTATGGCCCCTCCAAGATTTCTGAGAACCTTTTTATTGCCCCTCCACAATTTCTGAAAACCCAGTTTTTCTTTGGAAGATTTTATAATTTTTTACATATGGACCTCCAACATTTTAAAAAAAGGGACCCCAAAGAATTTTTTATCTTCATAGTGGCCCCCCCAAGAAAGAATTCCTAGGTCTGCCCCTGACAATGTATTTTTCGATGAAACTACCCACAAACCACGAACAGTCGGTCCCCCTTTTCCTTTCCCTAACACATGACCTCTCTTCCTTTTCTTACCTCAAAAACCCTAAATCCCTCTTCCTTTTACCATTTTTCTAGTGTATATGAAACCCTTTTAACCTCCTTTTCTCATTCTTTTCTTCTATTTTCTATTCATTCTACCATTTACAACACATCTCTAGACATTGCAACCCTTTTGAATGCTCCTTCGCCAACGTTGCGGGAAGCATTTCCTTCACTAACATCATGGGAAGAGAGTGCCCTAATGCATGGCCATAGTAAATTAAACCATCATAGTAGGGTTCATTCCTTGCATGGAATTTAATATTTGAATGTCATGTATTCATTTTTTTTTGTTCCCTAGCTAAGGGGGCTGGGACTCAAGAGAGAGCTCGCGCACACACGGGGAAGGCAGTCCACTCCGGTGGGAAAGGAGCCTGCACAAATGAGCAGAAAGCCTACATAAGTGGAAAGAGCTGACGACGTACCCAGGATTTGAACCCCTGGCAACCATGTAATAACTCATGCTCCTTATGAGTCGGGTAAGGAGTTGTTCTTGAATGTCATGTATTCATTTAAATCAAGTACAATGATAACCTAAACATGCCTATGTGGGGGCAGACCCAAGAATTCTTACTTGGAGGGGCCACTATGTAGAAAAAGATTTAGGAGGGCCCTAGATAAAAAAATAAAAAAAAT
The DNA here is from genome assembly GCA_029852735.1 of Persea americana. Classification (NCBI taxonomy): domain Eukaryota; kingdom Viridiplantae; phylum Streptophyta; class Magnoliopsida; order Laurales; family Lauraceae; genus Persea; species Persea americana. The sequence goes on along the minus strand of CM056818.1, from coordinate 25,700,752 downwards.
GAACGTAGTTTTTAAAATATATAGGGGCTTTTCTGAAGTGGGGCCATATGTTTTAGAATTCTATGAGTTGTTTCACAATATAAAAAAAAGAGATGAAATAGACATTAAAATATGCATTTATATATGAAAAAGGATCATCATACTCTTTCTATGAATATAAAAGACAGTTACGAAAGAAGATAAGGATGCTAGTCACGATACCACAATATGGTTATGATATCGCAGCCCATGGGAATTTTTGTCAAGAAAATAAACCTTAAACACTCAGTTATCATTTTTTGGTAAGATTTTGAATCCATCGTAACTATTTGGCATTTAGTGGAATTGCTTATAAATTTTTTGGTAAAAGTCCTTAATTTTTATTAGAATTTATATATTTGCAGTAGAGCTTGAGCTCAGCATGAGTCTCTTGCTACTACTGGCGCATCCTACCTAGAAGAATGCCTATCATTGGACTTTTCACTATCATGGTTTGAAGGAAAATGCCTCAATCCTCTTATCGACTAATTTAATAGCCTCTATTATTATTATATATGAAAGGGATATGGTTCAATTTTACAATTGAGCTCCAGTTTCACAATTGGTTAAGGAATTAAGCTCAATTTCGATTTCAATTTTAACCATATTTTTAACTTGAGGGAGATTTCGGTTTTAGGGATTCGATAGAAATTTTTGACTTTAGCCATCTAAATAAAGAGGTCAATTTAAAAGGAACATCCTTTTAAAGAGTCCAATCTTCCACTGTCTATAATCAATCAATGTATATTTAGATTTTCTTATCTAATACTATAGATAAACAAACCTTATCTAATGCCATATTAAAGAGTCTATTATCTAAAAATTCCATCCCTTATCTCGTGCAATCCTATCATGGTTTTCAATTTTAGAAGGGGATTAACTGGATCTAAACTCTTTAGTCTCCCTTCATTCTTGTAATTCAAATTAACGAGAGTAAGTGAGCCACATAAATTCTCACAACTGCATTTTCAATGATTTTTGCAACATGATAGTGTCATATCTCTTCCCTTTCTTAATTTTTTTTCATTTTTTTATGTATTTTCTAGAGTCTTAATAATTTTTTTCTCTCTTTATCATAGTTATGATTTGTTATTTTTACCTCTTTTGATAGGTTCTTTTAGTTTCCGTGCTGATAGATTTTCATGAATTTATGTTTTTCTTTTATTTTTATTTCCATTCTTATTTTTTAGGCATTGAATTTCTATGGGTTTATTTGTTTCTCCTAAGTCGTTTTTATTATTGGATTGTCTATAGACTTTTGTTTTATGTTCTATTTTTGTGGTGTTTTTATCAATTCTTTTTTATATTATAAGTTCAGGTTATCCTAATCAAAGGTGGCTCTGTATTGAATAAGAGAAACATATTCGGTGCACATATTAAAATATTATAGATAGGCCGGTGTTGATAGACAACCAGAAGGGCTCCACTAAGCATGTCCAAGGTGGGTGATTGAAGGATTCAATCGGCTCAGCCTCATACTCAAAACTTTAAGTCAATCCCATCTTCCTGACCCTTTGCTCTCTAGCCTCAAACTTGAATGTTAAAACACACAATCATATTTTATTTTTTTATGATTTAAACGATTTGTTCCATTCAGATGGATGTAAAATCTAAGATCCATCACGTATACAGGAATAATTTCATGGAACATTGTACTCCTACGAGTAGGCTCCATATGGCCAATATGCACTAAGCTCGTGGGGCCACTTAGATATATGTTTAATCAATTGGAGGAGGATGGATTGAAGGGTCTCTTTGTGTACAAAGTGGTACTTAAAGAATCAGCCCCACCGGATCATCCCAGCCCCTGATTTTGTTGGCTTAAAGTTTAATGCCATCTTAATCATAAATTTTTTCTTGAGATCCAATCCAACGGTGAATGAAGGTTCAATGAGTGTAAAATTGGTCCTTATATCAGATGGTCTGATAATAAGAGTATCAAAGAAACTGCATTGTGTGATCAAAGGTGGGCTCAAGTGGGCCTCATGTACCCTTTTTTTTTTTTTTTTTTTTTTTTTTATAAGGATCATGGGCTCGGATTGATCAAGTAGAACCCCGGGTAGGCCTACTTGCATCCGCACACGAGCACCAGCATTCTCTCTGTGCGGCAAGGATGGCGATGTGCAGGAAACGAGGCGCTCTGCTGCTGCTCTCGAATCTCTTGAAACCCATTGATCAGCGTCCCTTCAATGTCCCACCAAACGTGAGAAATCTCTCTCTCATCAGCAATCACACCGCCAAATGGATGCAGGTACTCTGTCTGTTTTTCGTTGCATTTGGATCTCTTTTCTTGCTTTCCTTTCCTTTCTGAAATCATGGTTTGAACAAGGTTCTTTTCCAATCATAACCCAACAGCTGCTTTCCTTGTTGGGCAGTTATCTTACCCATTTTACTGTTTTCTCAATTTAGTTTCTCTACCGTGCGTTGGGCGTTTTGTTAGCTGTTTGCAGTTGCTCAGTTGTTGGGATAATTTTCTTTGGGAGATTATTTTAGGGATAGCTGTTGGTTTTTGTTCTCTGTCTGGAGTATGGATTGTTGAATGAATCTCTGTTCTATTGAGAGTTTAAGGAGGTCTGGGTTCCTCGAACAAAACCATGTTTTTCCTCTTTTAGTTATCTTTTGAAATTAGTGTTCCGGGTTTGTTCGTTCCATTCTGTTTTTGTATTATTGGCTTCTTTTGATCTACTCTCGGTTCTTTTTTTTTTTTTTTTTTTTCTGTGTGTTTGTACCTTGGCGAACTTTTGGAGCCAAATCCCGGGGTGTTTGGAATGTTGGGATATTAGAGATGCTGGGAATTCTGATATTTCTTGAACCGCTTTGAAGGGACTTTCTGTGTTTTAAGTGCCGTTGGGCCACTGAATTGTTGGGGTTTTGAAATAATGACTTTTGGAATGCATTGTAGGAATCCCACCTTGCGGTGAAATGTTTGGGTTCCAAAGATACCAATTTGGACATCCAAGAACTTTCAAAGATTTCTTTTTTCCATCTTGAAACTAATGGACATTGTGGATATTTGGACTCCTTGCCAAAAAGAAAAAAAAGGGTACTCCCAATTTAAACAACTGTTGGGGAGATGCAGAACTCGTTCCCTCTGCGTGAATCATTTAATAAATTCAACAAACACAAACAATCCACTATCTAATACAAGCAACAACAACAAGTACTATGGAAGTAAAAATAAGGTGGGCAAAGAGCAAAGGAAGTACATACCAATTTACATGGAAAACCTTCTAAAATAAGAGGATAAAACCATGGAGGCGTCGATCAAATCCACCATGCAAATGGGAGTTTACAAGTTTTTTCTTCCTAAGATATTATCTTGAGGATCACCTTCTCATGTGTTGAGGAACCTCCCTTTCACTCTCTTCATCGAAGTGAAAAGAAATTCTCTGTAACTTTCTCCTTCTCACAAAAGAGGAACTCACCTTTGTCTTTTAGGCATATCTTCAATTCTCACTACAACTTTCCTGTTGCTTGTCATGTGAATAAGTGAAGATAATAAGTTTTTTTTTTTTAACTTTCTCTACACTCATACATGTGAGCATGGATCAAAATAGCGGCTGCTACATAGCGTAGTGGTCACTCTATCAGGCATAGTGGTCGCTCTATCAGGCATAGTGGTCTTGATGAAATTTAGCACTCTCATCTGTTACAGCTGCTACAGGTCCACTACGGGTGCTACAGACCGCTACAGCTAGAAAGTTAATTTCCATCATTTTTTTAAACACATAGTAGGGACTTTTTCTTCCCTTCTCTCCAAACAATATTTTTAGGCAAGTTTTCTACCCTTCTATGCTTAAAAGAACACAATAAAACAAAAGATCTTGTTGAATTGATGCTGATACACAAACTTCCTCCCAATGACTCTTCTCTAAATATATCCTGATAGACATCCCTTGGGTATTAGTAGAAGTATTCTTTTCTCAACTTTCAATAAAAGTACATTATTTGTTTTGACGAGAGTTAATATGTCATTTTGTTTGAACTTTAAACTTTATTTAATCATTACTTTATAATTTATATATCCTATGTTATATACATTTGTGCGAAACTGCTTATTTGAATTATGAATTTAGAAATGCATAATAGTTTCTAATGTTATATAGTTAATCTACATGGATACATGTGAAAAAAAACCAATATTATTGTTTTATAATCATTCAGTGATACAGAACCTCTATACACTAAAGGGACCACTTCACCTTCTATCTTAGCTACTGCAGGAGAAAAGCATCAAATTTTAACATAGTTCAATATTCTGGATTTTTTAAAATATTTTTTCAAAAGTTTTTGACAACTTTTCGATTCACACTGCTACGGCGCTACCGCTACATTCGCCCGTTATGTAGTGTTTTGGCCGCTAGCCATTATGCCTACCACAACCGATATTTTGATCCTTGCACGTGAGTTACAAATGCGAGCTTAAGTCTTTAACCAATATGGGCCTTCACATCAGTGTGGGTCCAAAAAGAACCCAACAATCTTCCCCTTTGAAATAAGTCTTACAAAGGATGAATATATATATATTATAACTTTAACGGGGATGTATAGAGAGATGAAATGCCTATGATAATTGAAGTTCATGAGATACCAAAAAGAGATTCATTCCAAATACGTTGGTTCGAAAATTAGTAAGGATGGAGAGATTAAGGAAAATGTCGAATATATGATATAAGTAGGCTGGTGGAAGTAGACATCAACTTTTGTAGTGCTTTCACTGCTTTGTGATCGGTGCATACTAGCAAGATTGAAGGGAGAATTTTACAGGATAGTGATTGGACCAGCTATGATCTATTGAGCAGAATGTTGGCCAGTCAAGAAGCAACACATGCTCAAAATGAATGTAGCGGAGATGAGAATGTTGAGATGGATGTATGGTAAAACTAGAAAAGATAGAATTAGAAATGAGCACATTAAGAAGATTTAGGGGTCGCATCAATAGGTGATAAATTAAGAAAGGCTTGTTTGAGATGGCTTGGACATGTCCAATACAGGCCAACAACGACACCGATGAGGAAAAGTCTTTTTGTGCATGTTGATGGCCTGCCAAGGAAAAGGGGAGGCTGAAGAAGACATGCATAGAAGTAATTAGGTTGGATCTGAAGACTTGCAACCAATTCGAGGACTTGGCCCAGGATATATCGAAATGGAGAATTATAATTCATGTAGCTGACCCCAACATAGTTGCGAGAAGGCTCTAGTGATGATGGCGACGACTATTTTACTTTACCACATGTAAACAAACATCACCCGAAGCTCATGAAACCTCAAGTCTCACCAAGCTTCGAAAAAGCTCAAACTTGTTCTTTGGTAAGGCCTTGGTCATTCTATTTGATTAATTTTTACTTGTGTGATTTCTTTTTCTACTATAACAACTTCGAGTCTAACACGTCTTTTATCCAATGATACCACAAATCATACACTTTATTCTAGAGTGAAATGCTAGATTCTTGATTAAATATATCACTTTGACTATCACAATTAATGGCACACTTTTTTTATTTGATACCCAATTCTTTTATTGTATTATTCATCTGTAATAACTCCTTAAATGCTTCAATAGCTGCAATATACTCGGCTTTGATTGTAGAGAGTGTGACACATTTTTACAAGTTAGATTATCGTGAGATTGCTCCTCAAATGTGTACCCAAAGTCAGAATCTATGAACCATTCGATCTCCAGCAGTCCAGCTTACCATTTTGTAAAGCATAAGCATACTTTGTAAGTACTGCTAAGATACCATAAATCTACTTTACTGCAACTCAATGCTTTTTGCTAGCATTGACAAGAATTAACTCATAATATCAACTATATTTTCTATTTCCAACCTAGCACATGACAAACTCACGATTGAACAGTTTTGAATCCTTGGAGAATGTATATTTCTGTATATTTGCTATGGAGATTGTACATCATTATATAGGAATTACATGCCTTTAATCTAGGCTCTAAGAAAGGAAAAGACTATCTAATTGTATCAATTGAATCTAAGTTAAGAAAGCAATTAATTTACAACAATTTCTATTCTAAGAAAGGAAAGATACAACTGTCTCAAGATTGACCAAATCCACGTGAGATATAACATTGATGGGCTTTTGGGCCTTTGGGCTTTAGGCCTGTTTAACACCTGTTTAACACCACCCCTCAAATTGATGCGGGAGAATCAACAAGCATCAATTTGTCAACCAAGAACTGATGTCGTGGGCGTGGTAGGCCTTTGGTGAGAATATCAGCAAGTTGAAATTCAGTGGAGACATGAGGGAGACTGATGACACCACGTTTAAGCTCATCACGTATGAAGTGACAATCAACCTCGATATGTTTAGTGCGTTCATGAAAAATCGGATTTTCAGTAATCCGAATTGCACTTGTATTATCGGCATAAAGGGGTGTAGCGCCTGCGGCTGGAAAACCAATATCAGTAAGCAAACCACGGAGCCAAAGAATTTCCGAACAGGCAGCAGAAATGGCTCGATACTCTGCTTCAGTAGAAGATTTCGAAACTTTTCCATGTTTCTTGCATTTCCAAGAAAGGAGACTATCACCCAAAAACATGCACCATCCAGTCGTCGATCTGCGAGTATCCGGACAACCAGCCCAATCAGCATCTGAATAAGCTTTGAGAGTCAGAGGATTGTTGGATGGGAAAAACAACCCACGAGATGGAGTGCGAATAAGATACCGAATGATGCGGCGAACAGCAGCCAAATGAAGATGACGAGGATCCGTCATGAACTGACTCATCAGGTTGACCGCATAAGAGATATCGGGTCGAGTGATCGTGAGGTAGATCAGGCTACCAACCAACTGGCGATAGGTGGTAGGATCAGAAAGAAGATCACCTTCGGCGCGACTGAGTTTGACATTCAGTTCGACTGGCGTATCAACAGGAGCAGAAGCAGTCAGACCAGCTAGGGCGATGAGATCAACAGTGTACTTGTGCTGATTGAGAAATATACCTTTAGGCGATTGATGAACTTCAAGACCGAGGAAATAGTGGAGAGGGCCAAGATCCTTCATTTGAAAAGACTCACGAAGAGACGCTTGGAGCTGCTGAATCATTCCGGCATTAGGACCGGTAATGACGATGTCATCAACATAGACAAGGAGAATAGTGATCCCGGATGGAGCATGATGTAAAAACAGAGAAGGATCATACAGGCTCGGACGAAAATCCAAGCGGAGAAGAGCAGCTTGAAATTTCTCAAACCAGGCGCGAGGAGCTTGTTTCAGTCCATAGAGAGAGCGACGAAGTTTAGCAACCATACCGGGGCTAGATGAGCAGCCCTTAGGTAAGTGCATATAAACATCTTCTTGGAGATCACCATGTAGAAACGCATTTTTTACATCCATTTGATAGAGAGGCCACGATTGAGAGGCAGCAACAGCAAGAATAGTGCGGACGGTGGTCATCTTGGCAACCGGAGCAAAAGTCTCATCATAATCAATGCCATATTCCTGCCGATTTCCAAGAGCAACAAGACGTGCCTTATACCGATCTAAGGATCCATCAGATTTTAATTTGAGAGAAAAAACCCACTTACAGCCAATGGGTTTGACACCAACAGGAGATGGTACAATATCCCACGTATGATTTTGCGCTAACGCATCCAATTCCTCTTGCATAGCCTTGTTCCAACACGGATCCTGCACAGCCTGAGAATATGATTGGGGAATGGAAGAAGAAGACAAAGTGGCCATCAAGGAAGTATGTGAGAATCCATAACGGTCTGGCGGTACCGAAATCCGAGTGGAGCGACGCAGTGAAGGATGTCCAGATGGATCAACTGCCGGGGGTGGACCGGATACCGGAGGAAGATCAGGAGGGGGATCCCTGGTAGGCGCTGTGTGGTTCCGTCTGTGATACACAAAATTAGGATTAAAACGCACAACGGACGATTCGTCAGAAAAACCAGGGAAGGACACAAAAGAGGAGTCAGGAGGGTCAATGTGTTTTTGGAAAAAATACTGATGTTCAAAGAAAACGACATTCCTAGAGGTACGGAAACGACGAACGTGAGGATCATAACAAAGGAACCCTTTCTGGAAGGGTGCATATCCTAAGAACACACACTGAGCGGATTGGGCCGTGAGTTTTGTCCGCTCAGATGGAGGCAAGTGTACAAAACAAGTGGAGCCAAAAACATGAAGATCCTCATAGGATGGATGGGTCTGGTACAAACGGTAATATGGGCTTTGATTCTCAATGGAGGTCAAAGGCATACGATTGATAAGATGAGCTGCTGTAGCCAGTGCCTCAACCCAAAAACGCGTAGGAACCGAGGATTCCAGAAGAAGGGAACGAGTGACATCAAGGAGATGTCTATTTTTCCTTTCAGCGACTCCATTCTGCTGTGGAGTATAAGGACAAGTTCTTTGAGAAATAATGCCTTTGTTTTGCAAAAACTGTTGAAAATCAGAGGACATATATTCCCCGCCTGAATCAGATCGCAGGATTTTAATGCATGTGGAAAACTGAGTTTCAACATAAGCCAGAAAAATTTTAAAAACATGGAAAACATCAGATTTGGAATGCAGAAAATAGACCCATGTAAACCGACTGAAATCATCAATAAAAGTCACAAAGTATTTATAGTGGGCATGAGAAAGAGCTGGAGCAATTCCCCATACATCGCTATGAACCAAATCAAAACACTGAGTGCTGTGTGAAGTGGAAATAGGAAAAGGCAGAGATTTGCTCTTTCCCATTTTGCAAGTAGCACAATCAAAAGACACACAAGAAGAAGATAAACCAGTAGTTTTATTTAATTTTCCAGAATTGAACAAAATGGACAAAGTTTTTGAAATTGAAAAGACCAGGCAGGGTAATTCTTTCCAGTAAATTTTATCAGAGTGACCTCAGATTTGTCCATCTCAACTGTATAGAGTGAAACAGTGAAACAACAAGTGATAAACTCAGCAAAAGTATTTGAACTACAGTACTGGAGTGCTGGAGAAGGAACAGGACTGCTCCAAACACCAATCACGCACGCAGGCCAAGCAGAACACCTGACACGTCCTTGAATTTTGTTCTAAACACCTGACGTGGGCCCCACAGAAGTTCCTGGACCCTGATCACGGACTTGATCTATGTAGACACACAAAAGTCGCTCAGATTGGGAGAAGATAGAACTCAATCTGCTGAAGATCAAAAAATCTGTACGGTCTTGATCAAAACTGTTGCCAGTTTTTGAGAAATCACGAGAATGATCAAGAACGTACCTGAGAGTGTCGAAAAAATTCTGAAAAAATCACCAAAATACAGAGAAGACTTGGGCGATCTTGACTGGAAGGATCCTTGATGATGCCGTGATGATCGAAGGTGGGCCACAGTTGATCTGAGCCTATCGCAGGAACAGGATGGATGCCGATTTCTGAAAACAGATCCTCTATCTGTTTTATTTCTTCAAGAGAGAAAGATTTCTCTCTGATTGATTTCTTGAATGAATCTTAATGCTGAAGAGTAGAGCCTTGCTCTGATACCATGACAAACTCACGATTGAACAGTTTTGAATCCTTGGAGAATGTATATTTCTGTATATTTGCTATGGAGATTGTACATCATTATATAGGAATTACATGCCTTTAATCTAGGCTCTAAGAAAGGAAAAGACTATCTAATTGTATCAATTGAATCTAAGTTAAGAAAGCAATTAATTTACAACAATTTCTATTCTAAGAAAGGAAAGATACAACTGTCTCAAGATTGACCAAATCCACGTGAGATATAACATTGATGGGCTTTTGGGCCTTTGGGCTTTAGGCCTGTTTAACACCTGTTTAACAGCACAAGCCATTGCATATCATGCTTTCTACTGCTGATGCATGAGGAGATATTGCCATTTCATTCTTCTCACTCAAAGGGCTACAAGTAGGACTCAATTTGAAATGTTTCGCAAGAGATGTTCCAACTAGCTTTGTATTTTTCATGTTGAATTGATTTAATGAATTCTCAATATACTTCTCTTGCAATGACCAAAGCCTTATAGCAACTTTCTCATGAGAATTGCATTGTCCTAAGCCCATGGTTTTAAATAGCGGTCATGGTCGCCATCGCGGCCATCGCGTCGCGGTCTATCGTGGTGCGAATTTCTATTTTACCCCCAAAATATCTGAGAAATTATCCAAAAAATCCAAAATATTATAAAATGCTAGAAAATAATATATATTTTTCCATTAGGAAACACTTTAAACCAAAATATTGGTCCCCCTAAGTCATAAGTCATAACATCTTGTATCAATGTCTTATTTGAAACTTGTGAAGTCTATTCTGAATTAAATAGATTTGCATGTATATATTAAAATAAGTTGAAAATTTCCAAATTTTACAATATGCATTGCAACCATAATTTTGAACTAACTATTAGTATTTTACACTTCAAGTCAAGAAACTAGTACTAGTAGTGTAGAGTGCAGATGTTCAATACTCAATTGCTCAATCACCAAGTATTTTCACTGGTTTTTTTATACTGTGACTGTTATGACCATTATATGGTAAATACTGTAATAGTATAGGCCGTTGACGGCCGTTATGAAGCAGTAACGATTGTTTTTTAAACCATGCCTAAGCTGTCATAGGAAAAAACTTGCTTTAACTCCTTTTTTAACCTATCATTCATATGCATGTCTTGTCCAACAATTAGCGTGTCATCGACATAGAGACAAAATGATGATTACCTTCGGAAAACTTCTTAGTATATACACGGTGACCTGCCTTTGATTTATGGTAGCCATGTTGTACCATTAATGAGTCGAATTTCTTGTACCAATTCTTTGGTGCTTGCTTTAATTCATATGAATTCTTTCAATTTGAAAATCATGTTCTCTTCTCCTTTCACCTTGAAGCCATCCAATTGCTTCATGTAAATATCCTCTTTTAACTCACCATGGAGGAATGCTGTCTTGACATCTGGTTTTTCTAACTATTGATTCAAGCTTTCCACAGGACCATTACCATATGGATTTACGACATTTTCACTAAAGGAGAAAAGATCACATCAAATCAATTCCTTTTTTCCTGCATATAGCCTTTTAGAACCAAAGCTTGTAACAAAGTTGTCCATTTTCTTCATATTTCAACCTGTAAACCTTTTTTGTCTTTGAAGGTATTTTATCCTTTGACCTTTCACCAAATCATAGATGTTATTGTTATCCAAGGCATCTCTCTCTCTCTCTCTCTCTCTCTCTCTCTCTCAACAGTGGCCATATGTATAAGATAGGTCTGAGACAGGGTCTAAAGTAGAAGCAGTATAAGGAAAACACAACTGTTAACATAAATACAAACCAATAGTATGTGAAGGTAAATATTAACATATAAACAAGCTGATAGAACGTCCCAGAAGGGAGGTTCCAAGGTGCTGTTGATGTTGGTGGTGACTTCTGGTGAGTGAGGTCTTCCTCGAGGCTGGGTGTCCTGATTCTGCTCCCCTGTAGTCAGCTTGATAGATGACCCTGGCTGTGATTCATTCCTGCACACTGCAGAAATATGCATAGGCAAGTCAGAAGTAAATATGGTGATGGTAGGGAACAAGAGATGAGCAAGTAAATGGACTGCTGTATTATTGTGTGGGTTGCTGAAATGGGAATCCCCGTGTGGAATGAGTGTGAGGAGTCTCACTATCTGTTTCCCTATAAACATAATTCGCCGAGGCATTGTTCTTCTGTGGCTTAAAGTATCCATGATTTGTGCATTTTCTCCCTGGATAAGGATTCATTGATAGCCTTCTGTAGATGCAATTTGGAGCCCCATTTTAAGAGCATGAATGATGCGGAGCGGGGTACCAGGTGTGGGGCGGATAGAGGTGGAGAGACGAGAGATGGAGGGTGGAAGGGATATGTCAGGCGTTCTCCTGAAAATTGGCATCACGCCAAACTCCCCATCGCGGGCGAGAAAGAAAAGACAACTTGGGAAGACCCAAAATCACTCGTAAGAAATTTCATTAATCAATAACTAACTTAGCCAAGAGGCTTTACATCACTTATATAGGAAAATAATATTACCTAAAACTAATTTGGACCATCCAAACACATTGATGGTCAGGATTAAAACATCCAACTAAATACAACTCAAAACATAAAAGAGTAAATAAGACTCTAAATAAACTAAGATAAGTGGGCTGGGCCCATTGGTGGGTTGAACCATGGGAACCATGGGTCTGTCCTGCATCAACTCTCCTCTTCTTGGAGAGAACTCGACTACGAGTTCTATAGAAGTCCTCCAGGATCGAAAGTCAAGGGAACAAAGCCTCGATGTTCTTCTTGATCTTCTTTCTCTTTGTATTGCTTGGAGGCGTGACTTAATGCTTTTGATTTCAATATGATCTTCCAGTTAGAGGTTGAAGTGCGGTAATGTTGCTTTAGAAAACGAAAATCTTCTTGGATGTGCTTTCTAACCATTAGATGCTTCAAATTTTGGAGTATCATTTGCTTTGAATCTTCAACTAGTAATGGTCGATCTTCGAAGACGAAATCAATATGTGGAACTTCGATGATGTGATCTTCTTTGACAATCTCCTGATCAATGGTCTTTTCATCTAATGGTTTAATTTGATTTTATATAGGTGGACTAGCAATGGGATCCATTAGATGATTAGACTCCTTGATGTTTTCTTCATTGTTTGTTTCTTCTTGTTCCACGTGCATTACCTGAACAAAACTGTAAGGATGATGAGACTCAGGTTCTTTTTCTTCCGATTCACTTGAGGCATTCTCCATGAGTGGTTCCACTACCGAGATTTCTGTGGTTTGCAGAGACTTCTCTTCTTGCATCTTAGCCTTTTGGAGGTGATAATGCTTTATCAAGCGCTCAACACGGATCGCTTTCCAAAATGCTTCATACATATCTTTGTAGTCCTTCTCCATATTCTTCAATATACTTGGTCGCAAACCTTTCAGAAAGTGAGTGAAATCAAGTGTATCTCCCAATTCACATAAATGATGTAGCCTTTCAAATTCATTGGCATACTCGACAGACAATTTTCCTTGTGTCAAATTAATATACTGCTTAAAGTAGTCTTTATTTGCATAATATCTTTTCCCATTGCATATGTCATCCTTTTAGCCCTTTTGTTGATTTCTTTAAGCTCTTTGCTGGTTTCTTTAAGCCTTCTATTCATTTCAAGAAGTTGCAATTCCATCTTGGCAGACAATTCCATACTAACTTGATGCAAAGACTGAAAATTTTAATGCTCGTCAAAATTAAAATCAAACTGGCCAGATGTGTAGATCTCACTGATTGGAATTTGTTGATGATGATGGATCGACGATCAGAGTCCGGATGGAGAAAATCTTGCTATTTGAAGATGGATGGCTGAAAACTTGATTAAATCTGGGCCCTAATAAATTAATCTGCCCGTTGACAGATTCGCTGTGTGTTTGACTCTCTTGCTGGGCCTTACTTACAGCTTATGGTGGTACTGCTGATGTCAGGGTTGCTGTCACTGTTTTTTTTTTTCTTCATTGTTGTTTGGATTCGGAACTGACTTGGCCCAACCATTCCGACCTGACTGTAAATGGGTCAATGGAATGGGTTGGGTTGTATTGACCTGATCTCCTTGCTGTTATGACCTGCTCCTTGGATTTTGTGCCTGAAGGAGATGAAAAGGCCTAAAAAGGCTCTCTTCTTCGATTGAGATGAGAGAAGAAATGTAGGGGCCTCTCTCTTCGATTTCAACTAGAAGGCAACGATGATGGGGGAGTTCAACGTTGATGAAGGAGGCGATGGAGCATGCTTGGGGAGTCGACGACGATACTAGTGTTTGGCGATGGCGGTGCAGTTGCGGTGGATGTCACTGGTCAGAGACAGGTGCCAGGTACACACCTCTTCTCAGATCTTTTCTTCTCTGTTTTTTTTTTTTTTTTTTTCTTGGCCTCCTCTGTTTCTCCTCTCTCTCTCTTTTTTTTGGCTGGAATGGGGATTTGGGATTGCCGGAGGGCTAGAGGTTAGGGAATGGTTGGATTGTTGGTGGGTGCGGGCCTATGAGACGGCTTGAGGTGCTCCGGGGATGGGTTCGGTTAGTTATGATTTAGGGGTGTTGCATTTCTGAAAGGGCTGGTGGGTTGTGAGGTTGGGGATGGCCTTTGGTTGGGACCTATGGATTCTAAGGTGGGATTTGGATCGGTAATGGGGATAAAATGATGGATGAGTTTTTTTTTTTTGGGATGGTGAAGATCGGATGATTGGCGTGGCGATCGGCACTTGATGATGCAGAATGGAATGTAACGAAGGAAATGGAGCCGAGATGAATACCTTGAAGATGATGGAGTGCCAGATTAGCGGATCTAATATTGCCCAACAGTGATGGTGATGGTGATGGTTCAGCGACAATGGATTGTCAAATCTCGAATCCAGGATAGATCGATCTTCAGCTCTGATACCAATTGATGAGGAGCGGGGTACCAAGTGAGGGGCGGTAGAGGTGGAGAGACGAGAGATGGTGGGTGGAAGGGATATGTCAGGCTTTCGCCTGAAAATTGGCATCACGCCAAACTCTCCATCGCGGGCGAGGAAGAAGTGACAACTTGGGAAGACCCAAAATCACTCGTGAGAACTTTCATTAATCAATAACTAACTAAGCTAAGAGGCTTTCCATCACTTATATAGGAAAATAATATAACCTAAAACTAATCTGGACCATCCAAACACATGGATGGTCAAGATTAAAACATCCAACTAAATACAACTTAAAACATTAAAGAGTAAATAAGACTCTAAATAAACTAAGATAAGTGGGCTGGGCCCATTGGCGGGTTGACCCGTGGGAACCATGGGTTTGTCCTGCATCAATAAAGTAATGCTTAGATTGGAGACTCGGCATGAATTTGTCCGGCATAGGCTATAAGAGGATGCCCCTAATGATCTCTGAAAAAGCCTCCCATTGAGGCTACTCCATCCGTAGGATTAAAACCGCCATCAAAATTGAGTTTGAGTGTTCCAGGTGCTGGCGGTATCCATTGAAGGATTGTTTTAGGAGGTGTTGAGATGGGTATAGTCTGAAGAGTATGAGAGGCCCACCATTGATGCAAGTTGAACATGGATAGGTGAATGATGGACTGTGGATGTAACAGTTTGAGGTTATAAAGATAATCATTGTGAGCCTTCCCTAGGTATCATGAGACAAAAATGCCCTGAATTCTGTCACCCACATCAGGTTTGCAGAACCATTGGTGAAATATTGAAAAATGAATGTGTTGACAAGAGTTCATGTGAATGTGATAAAGCTTTGTCCAAATGAGTTTAGAAAATGTGCAAGAAGTAAAGAGATGTTCTGCTGTCTTTGGAGCATCATGATTACAAATACATAATGGTGACACAATTGGCATAAGGTCATGAAGATAAGAGGCTGTAGCCAATCTGTTATGCAAAATTTTCCATACAAAGAATTTCAGCTTAGATGGGATGTGAAGTGACCAGATTCTATTCCGGGGCAATTGTGGACCCATAAGTATCTTGTACATATATTTGAGTGTGCAAGTTTCTGCCGGTGCATCTGCCCAACAGGGAATATCAGCGCCTGGTATGCACTAAGCAACCTAGAAATAGGCTACTAGTATGCACACAATTAAAACTCGCAAGCGCACAAGATCACTATGTAGTGTAGTGAATTGTAAGTACGAGGTCGATCCCACGAAGACTTGTGATAAAATAATGTAAAAAACAACTAAAAATCAGAATATTAAAAGAACAATTTAAATGATGACAGGTTGAATTAAACTACTAAAAACAGTAAATTAAACTATTAAAAGCTAAATGGAAAATAATCTAAAACACACAACTAGTATTAAAATTGAAAAATAGTAATAATGAATGAACTAGGGTTTCATCTACTCCCCTTACCAACCCTATGCATGTCCCTTATTATCCTTTAATAAAAAATCAGAATTATTAGTGACATCTATCAACCTAGACCATGGCATATGCGTCTAGATTACTGTTCCCCTAAACCTAATTCATGAGTGGCATACTACATGAATTGTTCATTATGATGCAAAAACTAAGCATGGCATATGTCCTAGTCAAAACACACATAATGCATAAAAACAACGGGAATGATAAATGCATGAGTCTAAGCATGGCATATACTTAGATTATTCATGGTTCTAAACCCTAGATGCTTAACATCAAGATCAATCAAAATTAAGTTAGCTACTCTTAAAATTAATTGAACATGGCATGGTTGGCATGGCATATACACAACTCATCAATTGAAAACATGGTTTAGAATCTCAACTAATAAAACTGAAATTTGAATTAAAAGATGCCAAAAGAGACTACATAGAACTAGGCTAGGGTTTCAACTACACCCTAGCCCTAAAAAGTTTAGCTACTCATGTCTAGAATTGAAAACAAAATAGAAAATAGAGCCATAAGAAAAACTCTGAATATTGAAGAAGAAGAAGAAGTTGTCCAGCAGCTTTTTCTCCTTTTCCTAGCTCCAAAAGCTCTCCAAGATGCTCCAAAGAATGCTCCAAAGGTGGCTGTACAGCAACTAGGGGTTTCGGGATGATGATGGATGGTTTTTGTGATGATAGGGTGCTGAAATAGTGGCTGGTATTCTTATGGACGTGGCTAGGGTTTTATATGGGATATATATGCTGGATGACCACCTCTTCTTGTCCTTTTATAAGTCTTGCAACAGCCCCTTTTAGCAAGTAGTTCTCGTGGAAATAGATCTCCAACTTTCTTTACAAGTAGGCTTCTTAATTAGAATGAAATAGGAGTCTTCTTTCTTAATAACAAGACTTTCTAAATCTGATCTTACTTGTATTTTATAGAAAGTTCTTCACATGGACCCACAATTCTGAGATTAATTGCAAGAGATTAAATCTGAACCTTTTATAATAAAGGTGGGCCCATATGATGCATGTACAATGATTGTGGGACCCCCTTCTTGAACTTCTAACTTGGCTTGGACTCTTCCTTTAAACTTTCCTTATTTTTCTCCTTTTCCTTCTCCATTCTTGAGCTCCACTTGTACTTGAAGAAGACTTTCTAATTTCTGAAATTTCACTTTTGCAATGGCTGTGGGCCCCCTTTTTGGCGTATTACCCTAGATTGGGTTTCTTCTTTCTTTTACTTTTCTTCTTTAATTAGAATTGTAAGTTGTCCAAAGAATTAGAAAGTAGTCTTGAAATCTGAAATAACTTGGATGGGACCCACCTTGGCCCTACTTGATGATTTACGCCCATCACTCTTCATGAAATCTTCTCTTTTTGCTCCTTTTTACCTTTGCATACAGATTAACAAAGAATATGTAAAATCAAATAAAATAAACATGACTAGCATAAGATAAATCAAATATTAGGGCTTAGATTGTAAACAATTAAGCACTTATCAAATTCCCCCAAACTCACCTTTTGCTAGTCCTCGAGCAAAACAATAAAGTAAACAAGTAAGAAATTTAAAACAAGAAATTTAAAACACCAAAAAAAATAAAAAAATATGAAACCTATCCTTCCACCATTAGTCTCAGAGATGTCTGATCAATACATGATTCAAAGAAGCATGAGTCTCAACCTGTTCTAAAGATTACCCGAATAATAAGTTAGCTCATATCCACATGCTCAAAGGGTCGTGTGTAAAACAATACCAACATAACTTTCAGTTTAGGCTTTCACGCAACCAAACAATCATTTGCATATTAGTTTAACTTCAATCCTCACCATGGATACACTCACAATAAAACACTCAATAATTGTCTACGAATGAACAGACAATGCTCTCATGAAAAATACCACATGCTTGAAGTGAAATCATACACCATAGGCTCCCATTCCATCTCATCTCCACAATGGGACTACACTTCACCTAGGATCAATTAGGACTTTTACACATGGGTTATCATGGGGCTAGGGTGAAGAGCTAAGAATGAGAGGAAATGGATAACAAGATCTGAGGAATTTGCATGGAATCACACTTCTGGTTCCTTTATACACTTCTGAATTTGGCGGCTAAGGCTTGCATTTTGAATTTTCACCTTGTTGAGTCACACGTGTACCCTCCTTTTTCTTTTTTCTTTTCTTTTTTTTTTTTTTTTTTTTTCTTTCTTTTCTTTTTATTTTTTTTATTTTTTTATATAAAACTGAAACTATGGGGTGGCAGGGTAACAGCAACCTTTCTTTTATTTTCTTTATCTCTTTTTTTTTTTCTCGAGCCTTGCACACATTTTGTAGTGAACCTTGAATCCATCTTTATACTTCCTTAGATAAGGTAAGGCTATACATACGGTAAGGTTACTCCTTCAAACTTCGGAGTTGGTATGGGTGCACGAAACGGCTTAATTAAGGCTCAACATGGATAACTAGTGATAAACATCAAAGGGCATGGATAGAAAAGCACAAACTAGTCAAACATGGCCTAAAATCATATCCTATGGTTCGTGTAGTCGAAATATGCCTCGATCGGAAAAAAATGAGAGTTCTAGCATGTTATTCCATATAAAATCAGAACATGTGATCAAAGAATGATAATGAATTCAATTGCATCGTATAGATCAAGAAATGGAAGATCAAATCACTCAGCATATAACCCTCTCAAGAATAAGCATTTAGGCTCAAAGCTCCCTAGGTTATACAAGTTTCCACCAAAAGCATCTAATCATTCAATTATGCAGAGGCTTTCAACCTCAACCATATCGGCATTGTAATCCACACAGTGATAGTTCAAACATGATTAAACGAGATTTACAGCAATTGAATAATATAAAGAACCAGCATAATTAAGTTCAATGAACCATGCAAGACAAATCATCGTTTCTCATCATTGTGGTAGGAAGGAACTATGACTCAAAGGAAAACAAATAAAAACAAATATTTTTGTGATTTTCTAAATTTTTTAAATTTTTATGCATTTTTGGACTATAATGACTCTATCTTAACTAAGACTCTTCCCCCAAACTTAAAGTAAACATTGTCCCCAATGTTGTAAAATAAAGCAGGAAGGAAACACTAAAAACATAAACAGAAAAGTAATTAGAAAGATAAAGAAAAGGGTAAAAGAACTCAGCTGGATATGGAGTACATCTCCAACTCTCAATCGCCATCTTCACTTTTCTTTGCAAAGATCTGGGCTACCTCCCAGTAGTGCTTGCTTTATAGTCTGCAGCCGGACTGTGCTTCTCTATCGAGCTGAAGGGGAATCTGTGAATGTAAGCACATCCACATCCTTGTCAAAATTCTGCTCCCAATAGGGCTTGAGCCTATGTCCATTGACTTCGAACTTGTTTCCATTTTTTGGATTATAGATCTCAATAGCCCCATGCTCAAATACCTAAGTGACCTCAAAGGGGCCACACCATCTAGACTTTAGCTTCCCTGGAAATAATTTGAGTCTTGAATCGAAGAGTAGTACCTTCTGTGCCACCTCAAACGCTTTTCTCACTAGTTTCTTATCATGGAACACTTTAGTCCTCTCTTTATACAGCTTTGCATTCTCATAAGCATCATATCGTAGCTCCTCAAGCTCGTTCAACTGTAACTTCCTTTTCTCACCTGCCGCTTTCATATCAAAATTAAACTTCTTGATCGCCCAGAATGCCCTGTGCTCTAATTCCACCGGCAGATGACATGCTTTCCCATAGACCAACCGATATGGAGACATGCCTATAGGAGTCTTGTAGGCTGTCCTATATGCCCAAAGTGCATCATTCAATCGTAAATACCAATCTTTCCTGTTGGGCTGCACTGTCTTCTCTAATATCTGCTTGATCTCTCTATTACTCACTTCAACCTGGCCACTTGTCTGAGGATGGTACGGAGTAGCTATCTTGTGAGTTATCTCATATTTCTTCATTAGTGCTTCAAAGGATCTGTTTTTGAAGTGACTGCCGCCATTGCTGATGATTGCTCTGGGTGTCCCAAATCTAACAAATATCATGTTCTTGAAAAATTCCAAAACCACCTCGTGGTTGTTTGTCTTACTCGGGATAGCCTCCACCCACTTGGATACATAGTCGACTCCTACTAGAATGTAGAGATACCCATAGGATGATGGGAATGGTCCCATAAAATAAATCCCCCACACGTCAAATAGCTCCACCTCTTGTATGCCTTTTAGTGGCATCTGATTCCTTGAGGAAATGTTCCCCATTCTTTGGCACCTATCACAACTTAAACAAAAAGCATGTGCATCGTTAAATATAGAGGGCCAAAAGAAACTAGATTGAAGTACCTTAGCAGCTGTCTTCTTCCCCCCAAAGTGTCCTCCACACTCTTTGCTATGGCAATGTGCTAAGATGCTCTGAACTTCTTCTTTTGGTACACATTTTTTGATAATCTGATCTGAACAGTACTTGAACAAAAATGGGTCATCCCAATAATAGAAACGTGCCATGTGCATCATCCTCTTCTTGTCTTGATTAGTAAAATGCATTGGGAACTCACCACAAACCTTGTAATTCACCAAGTCTGCAAACCATGGAAGCTTTGTAATCTGAAATAATTGCTCATCTGGAAAAGATTCATTGAGTGGAATTTCGTCCCCCCTGCTTGCCTCCTCATTTAGCAATCTGGATAAGTGGTCTGCCACTACATTCTCGCTTCCCTTCATATCTTTGATCTCTAGGTCAAATTCTTGTAGTAACAGGACCCAGCTGATTAGCCTTGGCTTTGCATCTTTCTTGCTCAGTAGATACTTCAGTGCTGCATGATCTGTGTAGATTATTACCTTAGACCCAACCAGGTAAGATCTGAATTTTTCTAGTGCAAAAATTACAGTAAGAAGTTCCTTCTCGGTAGTAGAATAGTTCAGCTGTGCATCATTTAGAGTCCTGGATGCGTAGTAAATCACATGCGGAAGCTTTCCAATTCTTTGTCCAAGCACAACCCCTAGAGCATAGTCACTGGCATCACACATGAGCTCAAATGGCAAATTCCAATCAGGTGCCATAATAATAGCGGCTGATGTCAAAAGCTTCTTCAGCAGCTCAAATGCTCGTAAGCAATCCTCATCAAAAACAAATTCCACTTCTTTTTGTAACAAAGCACATAGTGGGCGTGCAATCTTGGAGAAGTCTTTAATGAATCTGCGATAAAATCCTGCATGCCTCAGGAAACTCCGTACTCCTTTCACTGATGTAGGTGGGGGAAGCTTGCCGATCAAGTCTATCTTAGCTTTATCCACCTGTATCCCCTTGCTTGTCACCACATGTCCAAGTACAATGCCATGTTTGACCATGAAGTGGCATTTTTCCCAATTCAACACCAAATTACACTCTACACATCTCTTTAGCACAACCTCCAGATGATACAAACAGTTATCAAATGATGATCCAAAGACAGAGAAATCGTCCATGAATACCTCAATAAAGTGCTCCACCATATCAGAGAATATACTCATCATGCATCTTTGGAAAGTTGCTGGTGCATTGCATAGTCCGAAAGGCATCCTCCTATAAGCAAATGTCCCAAATGGACAAGTAAAAGTGGTCTTCTCTTGGTCCTCTGGAGCAATATGAATCTGATTGTACCCACTGTACCCATCTAGAAAACAATAATGTGAATGCCCAGCTAGCCTCTCTAACATCTGGTCAATGAATGGTAGTGGGAAGTGATCCTTTCTGGTGGCTGTGTTAAGCTTTCGGTAATCTATACATACCCTCCATCCAGTGGTAACTCTAGTAGGAATCAGCTCATCATGTTCGTTCTTTACCACTGTCATACCACTCTTCTTGGGAACAACTTGCACTGGGCTGACCCACTTGCTATCGGAGATTGGGTAGATGATCCCAACGTCTAATAGCTTCAGTATTTCTGCCTTGACAACCTCTTTCATATGTGGGTTGAGTCTCCTCTGTGCTTCTCTTGTAGGTTTAGAATCTTCTTCTAACAAGAGTCGGTGCATACACATGGTTGGACTTATACCTTTGATATCTGCAATGCTCCACCCCAATGCTGTCTTGTGAGCCTTTAACACTTTTAACAACTTGCTCTCCTCATCAGAACTCAAATCACTGGCTATGATACATGGCAAGGTCTCATGCTCTCCCAAATAGGCATACTTGAGATGTTCAGGTAATGGCTTCAATTCTAAATCTGGTGCTTTTATAACCGTAGGAATGGGTGGCTTTGTGGAAGAACCCAGAATTTCATAAGAATTAGAATATTTGCTTGGGATGGAGGGAAGTACTTCTAGTTGATTTACAATCTCCATAAGTGTTGCCTCAAATTCATCACTATCTCTCACGATTTCAGATTTGATAAGGCCTTGCTGAATGCATGTGTCCAACTCCTCCTTGCACCCATATGCACCCATTTGCTCTTGGAAACACCTCTCCTATAGCCTGCTCAATCATTTCAATCTGAAAGCAATCTTCATCTCTTGGCATTTTCATAGCTTCGAACACTTTAAACTCAATCTTCTGCCCATTGACCTTCATTTCAATTGTGCCTTTCTGTACATCTATCTTTGAACCCGCAGTGGCCATGAAAGGTCGGCCCAGTATAATAGAAAGGTGGTGTGGCATTGATACACTCTCCATGTCTAGTACCACAAAGTCAGCAGGTAATATAAACTCTCCTACCTTCACCAAAATGTCCTCCAGAATGCCCCTTGGGTGTTTCACACTCCTGTCCGCCAATTGCAATGTAATTGAAGTTGGTTTGAGCTCTCCCAAACCCAGATACTCATAGACTGAAAATGGCAGCAAATTGATACTAGAACCTAAATCCAGTAAGGCTCTCTCAAACATATGATCTCCTATCTTGCAAGGTATAGTAAAGCTCCCAGGATCCTTAAGTTTGGGAGGAAGCTTTCTTGACAGAACTGCACTAACTTCCTCGGTTAACTTAACCTCTTCATGATCTTTGAATCTCCTTTTGTTTGTACATAATTCCTTGATAAACTTTGCATAAAAGGGCATTTGCTTGATAGCATCAATAAGTGGGATGTTAATCTCTACCTTCCTCAGTGTTTCAAAGATGTCCTGTGTAAACTGACTGTTCTTTTCCTGTCTCAGCCTCTGAGGGTAAGGTGGGACTGGTTTATACACTCTCTCTGTCTCTTTAGAAGTTGTGACCTGAATAGGAATGGCTGCAATGTCTGTGCTTTTCTTGTCACTCTTCCGGTTCACATCAATCTCATTTTGCCCTGCGCTGTCCTGTGGCTCAATGTCTATAGTTTTAGGATTTTCATACGGCCCATTCATGCTGGTGTCTATGACTGTACCATGCTGCCTCATTCTCCTGTAGACCTTCTCTGGCTCTTTAGTGAGAGTAGTTATGGCCTTCAAATGCTCATGATTTTTAGGGTTTATTTCAGTTTGACTTGGGAACTTACCATCCTCCCTCTTGCTCAAGGCATTAGCTATCTGACCCATCTGTGCTTCCAGCTTTGCCAAACTCTGCTGAGTGTTTGTAATTGCTTGACTATGCTGCTGGAAATTAGCCTGAGATGATTGAATAAACTGTGTCACCAAACTTTTGAACTCATCTTCTGGTGGCTTTTGTGCACTGTTCTGAGAAAAGTTATTCTGGGGGTGTTGGTAGTTTTTCTGTTGTCTTTAATACTGCTGCTGATTACCTTGATTGTTTTGATTGTTCTGATTGCTTCCCCAAGAAAAGTTTGGATGGTTCTTCCATCCAGGATTGTAAATATTGCTGTAGGGATTGTTCTGCTTAGGGAATGTGTTACCAACATAATTGGCATGCTCCTGATCTGTAAAAGATGACATGGGACAGCATTCAGTAGTATGGTTAGTGTGAGAACATATAGCACATACTTCTTTTGATGTTTGTCCGAGCATGCTATTGGAAGCCATTGCTTTGATGATCATGTCTATCTTTTTATCCATGGCCGCCATCTGGGTAGTTACATTTCCTTGAGACTGCACCTCATATACTCCTTGCTTCTTACCCATTTGTCTGGTCCTACAAGAGAATTGTTGTGAGTTTTCACTAAGAGTTTCAAAAAGTTCATATGCTTCCTCACTATTTTTCTCCATCAGGGCTCCTCCACATGCTGAGTCTACTATTCCCTTATTTAGCTCATTTAGTCCTTCATAGAAAGCTTGAACCTGATCATCTTTGGTGAGGTTATGATGTGGGCACTTCAATAATAAATCTTTAAAATGCTCCCACGCTTCCCAGAACTGATCTCCATCTTTCTGCTGAAATGCTTGGATTTCTCTTCTTAATTGCCCTGTCTTCTGAGCAGGGAAAAATTTCTTAAGAAACTTGCCAGCTAGCTGCTCCCTAGAGGTGATAGAACCAGCATCCAAGGAGTTTAACCACAATTTAGCTTTATCCTTGAGAGAAAAAGGAAATAAACGTAACCTGATGCCCTCTGGGGTAACTCCTTGTATTTGTTGTGTCGCGCACAGCTCAAAGAATTCCTTAATATGAAGATAAGGATCCTCATTAGGTAACCCATGATAGTGTGGCACTATATTTAGCAGTTGTGTAGTGAGGGTGAAATTGCCAACCGTATTAGGTGGATAAAGGATGGTGGACGGCTGGTCGGTGTGCAAGGGAATGTAAGACTCCTTCATTGGTCTCTTTTGATTGTTCACTACTTCTTCTTCTGCGCCAGCAATCTTTTTTTTAGGACTTTGATTTCCGTTAACAATTATTTCTTTAAGTTTTGAGTTAGAGGATAGCTGTGTATTGGATCTTGCCCTCTCAGCCTGCCTTCGCTGTTGTCTAAAGGTTCGTTCAATTTCTGGATCGTAGACAATGATCGCTAAGTCCTGAGATCGCCTACCTTGCATATACAAACTTTAAGGCTCCAAGAAAACACCTACTAAATAAGCAATGTGTTAAAAGTAAGAAAAGATAGAAAACTGAAAATAAAATAGTTGAATTAAAAGAATACTACGATAAAACAATAAATAACAGCACTTTAAAACTTCAAGCAACTGAACTAAAGACTAAACTAGACTATGACACTACACTAAACTCAAGTTTTGACACTATTCTATGCCAACAAGTCCCCGGCAACGGCGCCAAAAACTTGGTATGCACTAAGCAACCTAGAAATAGGCTACTAGTATGCACACAATTAAAACTCGCAAGCGCACAAGATCACTATGTAGTGTAGTGAATTGTAAGTACGAGGTCGATCCCACGAAGACTTGTGATAAAATAATGTCAAAAACAACTAAAAATCAGAATATTAAAAGAACAATTTAAATGATGACAGGTTGAATTAAACTACTAAAAACAGTAAATTAAACTATTAAAAGCTAAATGGAAAATAATCTAAAACACACAACTAGTATTAAAATTGAAAAATAGTAATAATGAATGAACTAGGGTTTCATCTACTCCCCTTACCAACCCTATGCATGTCCCTTATTATCCTTTAATAAAAAATCAGAATTATTAGTGACATCTATCAACCTAGACCATGGCATATGCGTCTAGATTACTATTCCCCTAAACCTAATTCATGAGTGGCATACTACATGAATTGTTCATTATGATGCAAAAACTAAGCATGGCATATGTCCTAGTCAAAACACACATAATGCATAAAAACAACGGGAATGATAAATGCATGAGTCTAAGCATGGCATATACTTAGATTATTCATGGTTCTAAACCCTAGATGCTTAACATCAAGATCAATCAAAATTAAGTTAGCTACTCTTAAAATTAATTGACCATGGCATGGTTGGCATGGCATATACACAACTCATCAATTGAAAACATGGTTTAGAATCTCAACTAATAAAACTGAAATTTGAATTAAAAGATGCCAAAAGAGACTACATAGAACTAGGCTAGGGTTTCAACTACACCCTAGCCCTAAAAAGTTTAGCTACTCATGTCTAGAATTGAAAACAAAATAGAAAATAGAGCCATAAGAAAAACTCTGAATATTGAAGAAGAAGAAGAAGTTGTCCAGCAGCTTTTTCTCCTTTTCCTAGCTCCAAAAGCTCTCCAAGATGCTCCAAAGAATGCTCCAAAGGTGGCTGTACAACAACTAGGGGTTTCGGGATGATGATGGATGGTTTTTGTGATGATAGGGTGCTGAAATAGTGGCTGGTATTCTTATGGACGTGGCTAGGGTTTTATATGGGATATATATGCTGGATGACCACCTCTTCTTGTCCTTTTATAAGTCTTGCAACAGCCCCTTTTAGCAAGTAGTTCTCGTGTGGAAATAGATCTCCAACTTTCTTTACAAGTAGGCTTCTTAATTAGAATGAAATAGGAGTCTTCTTTCTTAATAACAAGACTTTCTAAATCTGATCTTACTTGTATTTTATAGAAAGTTCTTCACATGGACCCACAATTCTGAGATTAATTGCAAGAGATTAAATCTGAACCTTTTATAATAAAGGTGGGCCCATATGATGCATGTACAATGATTGTGGGACCCCCTTCTTGAACTTCTAACTTGGCTTGGACTCTTCCTTTAAACTTTCCTTATTTTTCTCCTTTTCCTTCTCCATTCTTGAGCTCCACTTGTACTTGAAGAAGACTTTCTAATTTCTGAAATTTCACTTTTGCAATGGCTGTGGGCCCCCTTTTTGGCGTATTACCCTAGATTGGGTTTCTTCTTTCTTTTACTTTTCTTCTTTAATTAGAATTGTAAGTTGTCCAAAGAATTAGAAAGTAGTCTTGAAATCTGAAATAACTTGGATGGGACCCACCTTGGCCCTACTTGATGATTTACGCCCATCACTCTTCATGAAATCTTCTCTTTTTGCTCCTTTTTACCTTTGCATACAGATTAACAAAGAATATGTAAAATCAAATAAAATAAACATGACTAGCATAAGATAAATCAAATATTAGGGCTTAGATTGTAAACAATTAAGCACTTATCAGCGCCTCCAAGAGGAATAACCATGATTGTAGGCAAATAGGAATTTTGCATATATGTGTTCAAATATTCTGTATATTCCAAGATGGTGATGCCTGGGAAGTGTCAATGAGCTCTGAGGTAAAGTGGTGATGTTGGTTGAAATGGTAAAAAACTTTTTAAAGGTGGTTCTCTGGCATCCATCTATCTTCAAACACTTCAATTTGTTCATCATCATCTGCTACCTAGGATAGGTTCTGGAAAAGGGTATCCCTATGTTGTCTGAGAACTTTCCACGTGTGAGAATCTGTGGACTTGGGTTGGTATTGCCTAGGGTTTGTATTTCTCGAGTATTTCATAGTGAGACACCAAGCCCATAATGTTTGAGGGAAACGGAGAAAGCGCCATAAAGTATGGGTAATGGATGGTTATGCTTGGAGATCAGCCCCATGTAAACCCAGTCCACCCCATGTAAACCTGGCCCACCCCATATAAATCCAGCCCACCCCATGAACGGGGTTTTACTCGTCTTCCAACTAATGGGGGCAGTGGTGGAGATATGATTTTCTTCCAGCAGGGGCATGCAATAATTGACTAATAGCTGCAAATCCAATTTTTTTTAGAGGGGTTCAATAATATTTTTATATTTATAATTTTTTTTCCTATCATTTTAAAATATCTTTATTTCATAGTTTTTTGAAAGAAATAAGATCCTATTTGAAAATAACTAAATGCTTTTAAAGACAGAATTTTTCAAAAACTTAAAGGATGGTTAAAATAAAAAAGTAACATGGCTCACCATAATGAATCGAAACTGCTCAAGATAATCATTTACTCATTTAGGTTTAAGAATTGTATCTCACTCGAATTAAAATGGGCCCATGCTAGATTGATCACTTGTAAACAGATCCATCCATCGTTAATTAATAAATTGATTTTCAAAAACTTTAAGGATGGTTAAAATAAAAAAGTGACATGGCTCACCATAATGAATCGAAACTGCTCAAGATAATCATTTACTCATTTAGGTCTAAGAATTGTATCTCACTCTAATTAAAATGGGCCCATGCTAGATTGATCACTTGTAAACAGATCCATCCATCGTTAATTAATAAATTGATTAGTTAGTTATGATCGTTTTATGTGCCACAATGCCTGTTATAGATTTGAATGATTGAAACTACATTGATTGATTGCTTGTAATCTTTTGATGGGCCACGACGCTTGCAATAGTATAGATGATTGAGAACTTACCATTGATAGCCATTTACTAATGTTATAAAAAGATGAATAATGAAGGTGTAATATCCATGCTGCTCCCGTCACCTTAAGTGGTTTTCCCAAATTTTGCTCCAATAAGAGTTAGTCCCACCATAAGATTGAGCACAAAATATTATTAATCATATGCTCAATAAGGTGGGACCAATTCCTATTTGAGTAAAATCTGGAATCAACCAAACTAAGGAGAGCAACTGAATTTTTAACAGCTTGGATTTCTATTGAGATTATCTCGCTAGCCCCTGATTTAATAGCCACACAATTTAGTAGTCCTTTAACCATAGATTTCTTTGTGAGTCAATGGTGGATTAGGGTTTGAAACTCGATCCAAAGAAGAAGCCAAGATAGCCAAATCTATTTGCAATGAAAGACTTCTCCAAAATTGCCGTGAAGGAAAAATGTTTGCGAGGGAAAGAGGGAAGAAAAGATTTAGTTGATTGATTGCAAGTTGCAACCTCTTTAAATTTTGGAGAATGATTTACTTGCTCTCTTGCAACCAAGTGAAAGAAAAAAGTATCCTCAAGCCCTTTTTAAATTGTCTCATTATGTAGAAGAAAAAAGAGATGAGTGGGGGCAAAATTGTAAGGGACCATAAAATTCTTGAAACTACTACCATGGATTCAAATGGCCATCCAAAGTTGAGTGGGGGCGTTGCCCCTACTCGACCTCCCTCTCTCCGCCCCTGAATGGGGGTGAGATGATGGTCCCAACTCCCAAGTAATACGACCAGTCCGAAGAAAATGTTGATTTGACCTGGTCATCAAATTGGACATTTTATTTGTGAGAGGCTGAGTGGAAAACCAATAAGTTGGAATAGACGAAGTGACAGTGAATGAGGACAGTCTCACCAGCTGGTGAAAAATATTTTGTTCCCCATTGATTGAGTTGACTGGTAATATGGTTGAGAAGTCTTTTCCAGATATCTTGTAAGGGATGACCCATGTTGATTGTTGATCCCAGGTATTGAATGGATGTAGTGGAGTTAAAAAATTGAAGCGTATTTTTGGTGTTGTGAATGTCAGTAGGCTTAGTTCCCCTAAACATTTTTTTTTTTTTTTTTTTTTGTTGAGATTTCTACTTATTCATGATTTGTCCCTCCTCATTACCGAAAGACTCTAAAATCTGTGAAAGAGAATTAAGTCTTGGTGGTCGGATGGACAAAAAAGGGAAGATCATCTGCAAATTGGAGAAGTGGAATAGAGAGTCCGTGAGGTGCAATGCGAGTGGCAAGCAGTTATCTCTGAACTTGAAAGAAAGTCACCAATCTGGGTCGTGCCTCCCCACATCGAATGTAGAGATAGGGTGAAAGGGGGTCGCCTTGTCAAATCCCTTTATGTGGTGAAAAGATATATGGGAGGGATCCATTAAGACACTTGGTATTGGAATGATTGGATGCAAATCATGAATTAGTTCATGAAAAGAAGATGGAAACCAAAAACTTGCAAAGCTGAGTGAATGAAAGGCCATTATAAAGTATCGTAGGCTTTGGTAAAATCTAGCTTAATGGCTGCATTAAGTTGCCTACTTCTTGGGTTAACCATCATGTGAACCAGTTCTTTAGCCAAGATAATATTATCAGAGGTTCTTTTACCTTGAACAACTGTAGCTTGAGAGCAATAAATAATTAGTGGCAGCAAAGGCCTAAGGTGATGAACAATGATCCTGCCATTATCTTGTAAGCCACATTGCAAAGGCTAATTGGGCGAAAATGGTACATGCAGGTGGCGTTGTCCTTTTTAGGGTTTAGGATTTAAGACAATGTGAGTGAGACCTAGGGACTGTAGTAACTGATTATGTTGAAAGAAATTCATGATCATGGTACTGACACCTTCCTTGATCATGTCCCCAAAATGGTGAAAAATGCCCCATTGAATCCATCCGGACCAGGTCTTTGTCTGCATGAATGGAGAAAGTTGCCTGTTTTTTTTTTTTTTTTGGCCAAAGGAGGCACAATTAGATCTATGTTTTCCTAAGATGTGATGGTGTTGGAATATAGGAAGTCATGGCCACTGGTGGTTTGGAGGTATTCGAATAGAATGAAGAGAAATATTGAAAACATGTATCCAACATGGTAGTCTGATCTGTGGTAAAAGTACCATTTCCTTGCTCTTGAAAGTGATTTGATTGATCATTAGCGGACAACATACGTGAAAGTAAGAAAACAAAACTCTACTTCTGCCCTTTTACCACTTTAGACAAAAACCTCAAATTAAGAAAGTAAGGTCCCCTTTGACCTTTTTTAGAGGCTGAAGGTTTACTTAGCAAATGAGAAATGCCATTAGAGATTCATCGAACACTGTAAAAACTAAATAAGCTCTAAAAGCATGAAATAAGAGCTAATTTTTTAGAGTTTCCAAATGCCCCCGATAAAAATAAGAATAAAATGTCTAACATGTTCTAATATTTTGAAATTTTTTGATTTTTTTTGGATTTTTTGACCTCAAACAAAATTCATGCCAGCACCCGATATGTCTTGCCACAACCGATTCATATTGCCTAATACATGTTGCTTTGGAGGACTGTTGATATGTCTTCCGCAACCAATTTTTGGGCTTTGATGATCACTATATGTAACTGCCTCACACTATTAAATACAACCTATGAAGACTAATGAGAAAAGGTCTCGAAAAAGAAAGCCTCTTATAAACAAACCCTAACTGATGCAGTACGGTTAAAAAAGAATAGGGCCTGCTGATGGGCCTCACCAGGAAAATCTTCTGCCAACTTGCTGACCTTAATTAGATTCTTAATTTAGTAGATTTTCTTTGATTTAGCGAGAGATTTAAGTAATCAAATGGAGAGATTTTAGTGATTTGATTTGATTTGATTTGATTTGATTGAGAGATTTTAGTGATTATTGTAATGAGTCTATTTCCCTATTTAGATGATTCCTCTATTACATATAGGGAGGAATTCTCAGTTGTATGCATGTTATTCAGAAATAAGAACATATAGTGAGTTATTGTTTGGGTATTCCCTTCCTATTTGCCTTAGGGCTTGAGTCTTGAGGACTCGATCGCATCGCTGGAGGTGTTGATCTTCAATTGATTGTGGTTGGGCTGCAACACTAACCTTGGGAAATAGGTGATTTGAAATGATGAAACTACTTGGCCTTCTTGATGGTGCTAAGAGAAAGTCCATGATGGCCTCTATGTCGGTTGATTTCAAATTTGTTCATACATTTCCACCCTCAGTCATTATTTGGATATCTTGTACGACAAGCAAATTAATGTGCCTAACATAGATGAAAATAGCGGCCGCTACGTAGCGTAGCGGCCGCTATATCGGCCGCCACCGCTACACTACGGCCGATTTATCGGCCGCCACACCCGTAGCGGCCGCTACGTCCGCTACGGGGCCGCTACGGCCCCTACAAGCCCGCTACGGGCCGCTACGACCGCTACGGGGTCGCTACGGGGTGAGAAAAATTCCTACTTTTCAATTTTTTTTAAAATACATAATAAGAATTATTTCTTTTCTTCTTCTCTTTAAATAACATTTCTACACAACTCTTCTACCCTTTTATGTTTAAAAGAACACCAAAAAGCACATGATCTCGCCGAATTAAAGTCGATACAGAGAGTTCTTCTCTAAGTACATCCTATTAGACACCCCCTTTGGTAGATGTATTTTTTTCTCTAGGTACTCTTAAGTCTTGATTTCATGATATAGTTTTTTCTTTTCTGAGCCTTTCATTAGTTTTTAAGTTAGCATAATCAAGCAACATGAACACATGTGAAAAAAATGATCATTACTATTAATTTTCTATTTATACAGCGATACAGGACCTCATATAGTGAGGGGACCACTACGCCCCCTTACCTAAGTTACTTTTGCAAAAAAAAAAATACATTTTCTCTCATTTTCCAATATTCTAGATTTTCTAGAATTTTTTCATATTTTTTTGACGATTTTTCCAAATCGCACCGCTACGCCGCTACGTAGCGCCGCTACGCTACGTATCGCCCGCTACGTAGCGTTTTGGCGGCAGGCCGCTACGCCCGCCGCTACCGCTATTTTCATCCTTGGTGCCTAATACTGTGTACAAGCTCTTTAATGCTTACGTGCCTCCTATATGCCCTTTGTTTTGGTCTATGTTGCACAGATAACAGATTCTTTGAAATGAGTCATCGCTGTAGTTAGGGAAGCACAAATCTTGATTGATGGTGAGGCCACGATACCCGATCTTCATTCAAACCGAAAATCCATTCAAACAAGGAGAAAAATAGAAATTCACTTACCGTTGATCGCATAATCCACCAAAGAGATCTTCAATCCAATGGTAGATGCTCAACCTAGAGGAGAAGAAATAAAAGTGCAACAATGCTACTTTTTTTCAAATTTCATTAAATATATAACCAAGTATCCTTTGAATGTCCCTTACAAGAGTATATGTACTTTTTATTACCCTTAAACCCTCAAATAGATCTCAACCATTCATCACTACTTAAAGATCCGAAGGCATGCACTTAAAGAAAGAAACAATTCAACTCAAAAGAAGGGGAAAAAAAGGACATGAGTAATTTCCTTAGAAGTGAAATGTTATAGGTCTTGTGGATTCCAACTTGGCTTCTTAAGTCTTGGAAAGATCCTCTTTCCATAACTGATCCCTATAATCAATGGATATAATAATAAGGAAATACCTCAAGATAGAAATTGATCCCATTGGATTATCACTCAACAAAAGTAAAGAAAGTGTTGAAAACATCCACAAGAAGCAAGCTGCCCATGATTTGGATGAACTGAATACTACTAGGGGTTGTGGAACTCTAAGTCGTTAGTTTGCTACACCTTTAATGCCTAGGCATTTGGGGTGGATTGGTTAGCAACTTGTGATGGTATCAAAGCCAACACGTCCCAAATTCGAATCCGCCCAGGGCAAAAAAGGCACTATACCGTGTCTTGTGTGTGAGCACATGTGCGCAAGGTAAAAAGGCCCCAATGCCATGTCTTGTATGGGTGTGTGCTTCGAGTCCAAGCGGAACAGGGGGTGTTAAGTAGTTAGTTTGCCACACCTTTAACGCTTAGGCATTTTGGCTGTTTTGGTTAGCAACTTGAGATTTGAATTTGTGATGCCAACTGCTTGGCTTAAACAGGTAATTAGGCTTGGGTGAGTTTGGACCTGGTTGCAGTAGGTTTGGCCCTTGAGGTTTTGCTAGATTAAATCTAGGCGGACTATTTGGCACCATTGCATCTTCTTGGAATTAAAAGATGGTGAATCAAGCGTGATTACAAATTGATTTAGGTCTTCTAAATATGATAAGTCTGATGTAATATGCAATCTTCTAAAGTTTGGCCATTAGCTCCTGCAACAGTCTTGTACCTATGCTAGACACAACACCTTGTCGGATTCTTTAGAATTCTAAAATTTCTATTTTAGATGTTGTTTATATTATTATGCCTTCTTTTGTAGCCTAGGTAAGATATTGATATGATTACTACTTGATTGTCAGAGCAAGATTTGTATATTTTTTTATTAGTTTTATTTTTAATTGTTATTTGTGTTATTCTTCATGCTTGTTCGTGGTTAAAAATAAGCTTTTATTTGAATTTATTATTCAAATATTATGTTGAATCTATGAATCTTATGTTTGTGAGATTTATCGAATGAAACATTCGTACCCCGTACTCATACAACTTAAAGTTTTGATCATGGTTGAACTTCCTTGTCCACACAATCAGTTGAAGGCAGCAACAATGCATCAAAAGAGACACACTCTGTATGTGCGTGTCTTTTCTCCTTTCCCTTCTTTCCTTTTCCTGTTCTCACCTAAATATACCATTCAGTTGGGTGAGGCTGTTGGATCTATGATGATACAGAGGGTCTTACATCTTATTATGAAAGTATACACACCTTCAAATCTCTCTGCTGGGTCACCCAATAATGAGACAACAACTAAACTATTTTTGGAAGAAGCATTATTAAGGGTGGGGTTTGAACTCTTGAGCACGGAATTATCCTTGAGAAACCATCACCAAAAGTTCAAACATTCCATGATCAATCCAGCCCCATGACACTCACTAAAGCCCCATGAATTGGTGCTCACCCTAATTTGACACTAATCCGAACTATGCTTGCAGTTGGATTGAATTTCATGAAAAATGTGATTCAAGGAACTGTGGGAATTCAATCTGATGGTGAGAGGTACCTCATCATCAGTGTCCCTCGCGCTTAGCACCAAAGGTTCCTGGGCTGGGTTGGGTGGGAGATACCTTCCTTGGGTTATCAAAAAAAAGAAGAAAAGTACCTCATCATCAAAGTGTTGTTCTAGTGTCAGCTATGTAATCTTAGTATGATCATGGAACACTATTTTCAAATTATTCATGTTAGGGTTGTCACAGAAGTTTTATGCTGGCTGTCAACCCTCCTTTATCTGGGCTTGGGTTTTCCTTATGGTTTTTCCTTAATGCTTTTCCTGTTTCTTGTTCTGAGTTTTTTGCTTGTTAGTGTATCTCTCTTGTACTGCGAAGCTTTTTGTTAATAATAGTTATCATTAAAAAAATAAAGATATGTTCTCTAGCTATGCAAAGTTGCAGACTATAGTGTTAGTTTTCACTGTACTTGGTTCCAAGTTTGAAATGATCTGGCAGCATCTCACCCTTTAACTGTTTTCAAACTTGTTTACCTGTGAAAAGAAGAGTTCAGGTGAAAATTTGAATGTCATGGTATTAAAGCTCATCTGTAAGAGAAGGGATGATTTCAGGATGTAATTCTGAATGTCTGGAATTAACACCATTTCTATTCAATTTTATATTGTGTGTTCATTTTGTATATCTACTCTAGAAGATTTCTTTTTCTGTGTCTAAAAATCATTGGCTTCATGGTACAGGATACAAGTAAGAAATCTCCAATGGAGTTGATTAATGAAGTTCCGCCCATCAAAGTTGAGGGTAGAATTGTTGCTTGTGAAGGAGGTAGGTTCCTCTGAACTGTTACTACTCGTGACACATTTAGAAAATTGCTTCTTTCAGAGGAATTATAAGATCCTTGTTAGAAGTGAGGCTGGGGCCCATCTGTAAATAATGCTGAAGGGTCTTAAAGGAGTCTACAGCTAGATGGACCTAGCATCCAACCTTGACATTGTTAGATTTTTTTTTCTTTCTTGACCATCTAGTTGTGAGCCACTAATCAGAAGATGAGGGTTTTTTTACAGTCTATAGAATATTTTTGGGACTTCCATATTCCTGGTGGAAAACATCAGATCAACAGTCTGGATCACAGCGGCTGGAACCCAAAAAAAAAAAAAGGAGTCTGGGCGCAGCCAAAATGGATCGGTGTACCAAGACAAGAAATAAATCCTGATGCATCTGGGCCTATAAGCCCTCCTTTTAGTTGATCTCTTCATCACCATTACTCCTTTGACATATCTTTGCTACTATTGATTGCAGACAACAATCCTGCTCTTGGACATCCAATCGAGTTCATATGTCTTGACCTAAAAGAACCTGCCATATGCAAATACTGTGGCCTTCGGTATGTTCAGCACAATCATCACTAAGGGGGCTGTCTTTCTGTTCAAAATGTAAAGCCTGAGAGCCCAGCTTCTTAACTTTCTCAGATAAAAGCTTTACAAAACATACATTTCTCTGTTAGATGTATTGATGGAATCTTGCTTTGTTTTCTGCCAATAAAAATGTAGCTGCTGCATCATTTGTGTAACTATTTTGCCATCTTATAACTATGAATCATTATCATAAAAATATAATTGGGCCAGTCTATTTGCATGGAACTTAATTTCTAAAAATTTAAAGAAACCTATTTTACCAAGAATTCCTAATATTGAAGTAAATTGCTTTTTTTTTTTTTGCATGAAATTGATTTCCTATGAATTCGAAGGAACTCATTTTATCATGAATTCCTCATCTGTTGTCCTTTGGGTTGTTACATTGTCAATTTAGCTCTTATGTACTGCTTGCTCTTCTTTTAACGAAAGTAACCATTCAAAAAAAAAAAGGGAATTCCTCATCTTGAAATATTAGACATGTTTGTATGAATTGAATTGGAAATCAAAGGAATCCACTCTATCATGAATTCCTTGAAAATATAAGAGGGCCGGTTTGTATCATGGAATTGAATTCCGAGCAATTGTTGTAATCATCTTCTCACTTTTTATTAAGAATAATGAAACAAAATCATAAATTGTTGACATGTATAATAATCTACAATAACTGCCAACCAACTTAGTTTAAAATATATTGAATTTTTAGAAATTGCCAATAGTAACAATATTGCAATAATATAATATTAGAATATTTAATTCTATTAGTTTCTAAATCTGTAAATATTATTTTTCCACATATCCAAATGTGCATTTAATTTGATTGATTTAACCATTATGCATCTTTGAATTAATTATAATAAATCTACAAGACATACAGTTACATATATGGGATCTTACAAAGAAATTAAGTTTAAAGTTGCAATTTATGAGGTAGTAAATTTTTTTTAGAAATCATTAGTAGAGTGCTTTGTATAGGCTATAAGTTTGAAAATGCCCTTCTCATGATATACGCAAGTGCAATATCGTCACCCTTCTTCCTTTCCATGAAAATCAAAAACTCTTATTCATTTTTGAGGAAACAATTCCCAACAATGATAAATTTGGGTGTCTGTGGAGCGCCTTCCAGGGATCGGTTCTTGGAGGGGCTGGTTTTTTTTAATATTCCTGGCCGCTGGGCCAACTAAAAAAAATAAAATAATAAATGAATAAATAAATGGTAAATTCGTCGGTTAGCTCTTCCCAATTTATAGCATTCCTCTCTATCGTTTTCTTCTCTTTTATTTTGTCTTTTTCTTCACTTATATATATAGTCAAATTAACCAACCCCTCTTACTCTTTATATTTTATGATCTTTCTCAAGACAATGTTTTTCTGTCCCCTTTGCAATCCTTTTCACTTGTATCTTTTAGGCCAAATTGGTGTGGCACTTCAGAAAATTGGTTTCTTGGACAAACGTTTTTTGCGTTGTGCAAAAAACCAAGTCTAACCCCAAGATTAAAAACAATCTTTGCCGGAAATTGTTGTAAAATTAGTTCATTTTTTCATTATTTAGAGGAAAACAACCACACCAAACATGGAATAGGTCCTACATCTTTGAATTACAACCCCCTAGCATTTCAAAATCCTAAATGAGTCATGAGAATTTTTGGAATTCCATTTGTGGGACAACATTTGAAGAATTCCACAATTCTTGAGATTGCAAAACAATAGTGGATCCAATAGTGTTACCCCCTTGACTTTCATTGTCTCACTCTTGGAGGAGGGGAGTTGTTCTCCATAGAAGAACCTTTTTATTGATTTTCCAAATTGCTTAAAATGGAGGTCATTCCCTTCAATGGATAATCCCCAAGTTTTACTCTTATAAAAGATGGGTCCCACCACAAGATGAAGCATATTGCACTCTTAATCACTTGCTCAACTGTATGGTGGACTAACTTATATTGGGGTAAAATTTAGAAAAAGTCCACCGCAGTGGAATACATTTACTTTGAATGATTTGGATATACGATAGACAGGCTTCATTATTGAGTTTCGCACCCTTCACGAAAAGCATGAGAAATTAAGAGGATTGAGACTCCTACTTTCCGTTAGATATATCATTCACCCCATAATATTTCACCTCATCTTAACTGGGAATAACTTTCATTGTTGTCTTCTCAATCATCCATGTATACTACACCACTTTGGCCTATCAAAATGTTCATAATTAAACAATAGCAAAATTTCATAGATTAATTGTGGGTAAATTTATTTATATCTGACCAATCTGATGCACATCCTACTTTGATTGGAGTGAGATACAACTCTGGGCGTTAGAATAAAGAGAAATATTATCTTAAGGGGTTTGGTTTCATCTTGACAAGCCCCAACATCTCTGTGCTTTAGTTACCCTCATAAACCCTAAACCACCCCATCGTGGCCCATCAAACGTTCGTAATTAAACAATAGCAAAATTCCATTGATTAGTTGTGGGTAAATTGATTTATATTCGAGCAATCCAACATGCATCCTACTTTAATTGGAGTGAGATACAACACCCCATGTTAAAATAAGGAAAAAAAAAAATATTTTAAGAGGTTTGGATTCATTTTGATGAGCACCAACAATTTTGTACCATATAGTTAACTTCATAAAGTTTTGAAAAATTATATCTATGAAAATTGAAAACGTTGGGGGTATTTTCAACTTTTGTATTTTTCTTGATATTATGAAAAAAAATCCAAAAATATAAAAATAAACTGATTTTTTTATTAATTAATAGTAAATTAAAAATAGAAAATATTCTTAGCCGATCTTGGCTTGCAAAAACAAAACCAGGCCCGCAAGAGAACAAGCCTTGAGTGACAAAAGTTCAATCAGGGCGCCTCGTTGTTGCTGTAGAGACCAGAGAGTAGATTCCTGGTTGGTTAAGCTGATACTTCTTAAAACTAAGGTTACAACCATTTGATTTTAGGATTGATGTTGTGCTCAACCCATACCAGACGTCTGAATTTACCCCCTCCTGTGGATCCTGTCGTATGGGTCCCAGGCCCTCACGTGAGGTTCTTGTTCGTCAAGAAAATAGTGCCCATGATCTAAGGAGGATAATCCATTGTGATGTCTTGTCAAGAAGGGAAGAGGGCCCATCGCTTATGAGAAACCAGTCCTGATCTGATCCTTACAATAGCTATTAGATGGGATCATGAAACCAATCTCATCTCATCCTAATTTTATAGGTAGAATGAAGTGAGGTGAAGCATCAAATCAAGAGGGAATAAAATATAAGTGAGTCTCTCAATAATTGCACTGCATAGTCGTATGTTTCATTCACAAGCAGTCTATCTATTACACATTCATGTATAATAAATGCCTCCAACATTGTGAGGCTTAACGGAATTATTGAAGATGAATCCTCTCATCGGATCAATGATATATCCCAAAAAAATCTAATTAAAATTTAAAATGAGTGCATCCCCACCGTCCAACTTAAAATCATGAGAAATGGGGTTTATTGAAGACGAATCCTTCCAAGAATCCTTCAGTGATATATCCTACAACTTTTCAGTTAAAATTTTAAATAAATGGATCACACAGTCCAACTGAAAATCAAGATTAATATTTAATACCTACGTCAGGCTGCAATTCTAGAGTCACATGTATGCGCCGGTGCTCAATCAGTCAGCCCAATAGGACCAATCTTGTTTTTTACTAAAAACGTAAAACTTTTACTTTTGAATCTACGAGTGGATGAGAATGGAATGGGATTCATTCTTTAACTGTGAATCCCCTGCTTCTCAAAAAGTTGGAGGCATTTATTTTACATTACTGTGTTAGAGACAGACTACATGTGAAACAGACAGACGACTATACATTGGATACCGATATTCCACGGACGGCACAAAAGACAGCAAGGTGGGCACGAAAAATAACAATGAAAGGGACAGCCACCAATCCCCGCTATCTTTTCCGAGACTTTCCGTCCAGCTCGCTTTCATTAGGCATTATATATATATAGTGTTTTGTTGCAGTCCCATTGCTCATCATCGAACCCGAGTTGCAGCTGTATTCGCTTTCTTATCTTTAATATTGTTTTGCCACTCAAGATGGGAAAAAAGGGAAAAGCAAAAGAAAAATAACTAATTATTGCAAAGAATATTTTTTTTTAAGATTGGAAAGGACTTGTTCATTGAAATGGCCGTGGAAAGGAAAGACCGACCCCTAGATTAGGTTTTGTGAATCCTCATGCCTGAATGGAAAAGGGATTTGTCATTTTGTATTGAAATATTTAAATTTTCATGTGTTTTTTTAAATATAAGTAAAAAGTTTTATACTTTTTAAAAAAAATATTCCTGTCAGATTTACTAGAGCAAGGAAAATATTTCACACTTTTCACACTTTTCCTGTAGGAAATCATGTACACAAATGTGACTTTTGGTGCCTATTTCTTTACTGGATATTATGGAATCCCTTTATGGAAAGTTTTGAAATTCTCAAACATGATCGGAAATTTCACCTAAAAGCCAAGGGTATGAAATTCCTGGAACCCTAAGGGTCATTTGAGACCTTTAAGGTGACTGAAAATTATAAATGTTACATCACATCCCAAAAGCCTCAATATGACAAGTTTTTGTCAGAAACTCTAGTAAAGAAACAATCCGCTTTAGAGAGAACCTTTCAATAGCGGTGTTTACGCTAATGTTTCATGTGGCCTTTTTTTTTTTTTTTGAACATCTTGGGCATCTTTAAACGTGAGGAGAAATGAGTTAGGTGGGGTTTGTTTAATCCAACAAGTCCAGATCCTTTATCATAGGTGATACACGCTCAACGTGAATAGACTAATCACAGCGTGCCGCATTAACACAAAACTCAAATAATTTTGAGTTTAACTTGAATGAGGAGCAGCTAAATGTGGTTTTGTGTCAACATGGTGCACTGTGAATGGTCCACTCACAATGAACATGTATCAACTGCTATAGATGATTTAGACTCCTAATCCAATCTCATTTAGGGCCCATTTGGATGTTTACAGAATAAAATATTTATAGATTTAAATATTTGAAGAATAAAATAGTATAGAATAGAATAATGTAATATTATAATATTTTTTCTTTTTGGCAATTTTTGATGAATATTATAGATTTTAAATTGAGTTGTTTGGAATATGTTAAGATTAAAGTAAATTACATTATTAGAATAATTTCTTAATAAATATTTTAATTTATATGTAGTTTATCACATCTGGATAAAAAATAGTGTAGTAAAGTAAAGTTCAACTGCCATGTTTTTACTAAAAGTTACTTTTCTTTTGTTACATAAAACTATGGTAAAGTAAAGTCAATACAAAAAATAACTATTTTGCAACTCTATCTCTCACTTTACTTTACCACATACTTCATCTCTCGCTACTTTACCTCATTTTTACAACCATAATATGACATCAATCTTTATTTTACTTTACCACACTTGTAAACAAGTCAATTTTTATTTACTATATGAAATTACAATAAAATGTGATAAAGTAAAAAAAGAAAAAAAGACTTTAGCATTCCTTCCCACTTTACTTCACCTTGTACTTTATACCACTTTTACTTTACACCACTTTTATTGTGCTGTAACATTTACTTTTACTTTACTTTACCATATATGTAAACAAATACATCATGATGGATTTTGTGAACTAAAATCTTTACTTTACTTTACCACTTTGTATCGTCATTTTGAAGGATTCTTATCTTGTAGAAACTTTTATAAAGGGGGGTGTTCTAGGAGAAAATATTGAGCTTTTGAAAGAAAAGAATCTTTTCTTCAAGTTTTTCTTAGGTTACCATACGCACAAGATTTTCTTCTTCAGAAAATGAAAGATTATATTCTATAAAATATTATTTTCTTTTGTTTTCTTGTGCATCCAAACAGGCGTGTTTGTTTGGAAGAATTGTGAGAATTCTTATATGGGAGAATTCCTTTAAAGTAAAATTTCGAATGCTCAACTCCCTCTAGTATTTGGAATGATGAAATTCTGAAAATTTATAAGGCTAAAAGTGTATTTTCATGTGACATGGAATTCTGAGTTCTTGCATCAAACAGAGCATTTGGAATGCTTAGTGGGCAAGATGTCACATTATGTTTGAGATTCCCAACAAGTCTTGTTCCTTGTCAGAAATGCCTTTAATCAAAACCATCGGTAAAGTGAATTCAAGTAGGGAAGGGTTACTTTAACAAATAAAGAAAAGAAGAGGATCATATCAAAAAGTATAAAATTTCAAAAATCACCCATTCCTTTTTAAGAAAAAGTATAAAAACATATGAATCTCTCGGTCCACTAAAAAGGCAAAAAGGCCTTTTTTTTATCCAAAGAAAGTCAAGAAAGTTCCTTCATATACCACAAGATTGTAAAAAGTCTCAAAGGTGGATTTTGAAAATTTTTTATAAGACCCATCTTCTTTTCTTGTCTCTTAAAAATAACCCTTCATTTGAATTCACTTTACGAGTTTATTACCCAAACGGGCCTTTATTTACTGGATAGAGGCAACCCAAACCCAACCCAATACATAAACAATAAATTACCAGATCCGGGCCAAGTTAGGTTGCAGGTGAGAGTACAATGAAGTGCATAGAATTTGAGTTGGATTGGTGGCTCAAAAAAGTATGTACTCAACTCTAATTTAGCATATGTACTCAACTCTAATTTAGCCCATTTATTAATTGGGTTAAAATGTTAACCTAAAGCCAACCTGGAAAAACAAGCCAAACCAAAACTTTGAACATTTTGGTTCTAAGGAGGATAATCCATTGTAATGTCTTGTCAAGAAGGGAAGAGGGCCCATCGCTCATGAGAAACCAATCCTGATATGATCCTAACCTTAAATATTAGATGGGATCCTGAAATCCATCTGATCTGATCCGAACGTTACATGTAAAATGAAGTGAGGTGAAGCATAAAATCAAGATAAAAAAAAATATAAGTGGGTTATAATGTCTTTTGTCGTTAGTGGCTTGATAGGAAATCTTTTTTGCTTTTTATGTAAAAGGTGAATTTTTTTTTCTTTTAGTGGAGAAAGGAGGTTGTTTTTTGACTTTTTTTTTTTTTTTTTTTAAAGAAAGAGGGAATTTTGAATTTGTATACTTTTGATATAACCCTCTAGTCTTTTTTTTTTTTTTTTTCAATGGAGGCTTTACTTCATAGTAAATATCCAAACGGGCTTATCAACTTTAATAGTAAATTCCCAAACTTTGATAAGCCCATTTGAAGATTTACTATTAAAGCTAAGGTGAAGTAAACCCTCCATTTGCAAAAGACTAGAGGGTCATATCAAAAGTATACAAATTCAAAATTTCCTCACTTCTTTTAAAAAAAAAGGGTTTTTTTTTTTTACCAAAAGCACCATCAAATATCGCTGTGCCTCCAAAAGCATCTTCAAATACATGTAATGCCCATAAGCATCTTATGCAACATACTTTGATTTTTTCTGGACCGAATTACCCCTCCAACCCTTTTCTCGCGGCATCAAGACTTGATTTGGCACATTGCAGTACTTTGAGGCTAGTTCAATTCCTTTCCTACGACATTGACACCTGATTTCGCAACATCGAAACTTGATTTAGCAGGGCACATTGAAGTATTTCGAGACTAGTTCAACCGCTTTCTCGAGACATCGAGACTTGATTTCACGACATCGAGATTTGGTTCGGAATATTAAAGTATTTTGAGGCTGGTTTAACCCCTTTCTCGTGATATCGAGATTTAATCTTGCGACATCAAGACTTGGTTTGGTGCATTGAAGTATTTCTAGGCTAGTTTCTGTTTTTCAATTCTCTCGAACTCGTTAATTGATTTCTCCCTCTTTCTCATTAGCCCTTAGATCTGTTATTCAGAAGTCTGCAATTCGAAGATTGGGAGATCTAATGGCTAATGAGAAAAGGAAAATAACCAACTAGGTAGTTCAAGAATTGAACAAAAAAAAACATAGTCTAAAAATACCGCAATGCGCTAAATCGAATCTCAATGACGTGAAATTAAGCTTTGATATCGCAAGAAATGGGTTGAACTAGCCTTAAAATACTTTAATATGCCATACGAAATAAAGTCTCGATTTCGCGAAATCAAGTCTTGATGTTGTGGGAAAGAGGTTGAACTAGCCTCAAAATATTTTAATGTGCCAAATCAAGTTTCGATGTCGCGAGAAAGAGGTTGGAGGGGCAATTTGGTCTGGAAAAGGTTAGAGTATGCTATATAAGTTGCTTTTGGATATTACATGTATTTAAAGATGCTTTTGGAGGTAT
Organism: Persea americana; assembly: GCA_029852735.1. Classification (NCBI taxonomy): domain Eukaryota; kingdom Viridiplantae; phylum Streptophyta; class Magnoliopsida; order Laurales; family Lauraceae; genus Persea; species Persea americana. The sequence continues at coordinate 25,656,951 of CM056818.1, read as the reverse complement.
AAGGATTTTTTAGAATACCTTTTGTAAAAACAGAAAAAAGTTAAAAAAACAACCTTCTTTCTCCACTAAATGACAAAAAAAATCATTTTTTATAAAAAGTAAAAAAGATTTCGTATCATAGCTCACTTATATTTTCTTTTCTTTATTTATTTGATACTTCAAATCACTTCATTCTACGTATAAAGGTAGGATCGGATCAGATGAGCCGGGTCCTCTTCCCTTCTTGACAAAAGACATCACAATGGATTTTCCTCCTCAGATAATGGGTGGCAGTGTACGCCGGCCACTATCTTCTTGACGACCAAGAGCCTCACACGTGGGGCCTGGGGCCCATATGACATGAATCACAGCAGGTAGTAAATTCAGACGTCAATATTTGGTCCCTCAACAATTGTACTATATAATCGTGTGTTTAACATGCAGTTGTATATTACACATTGATGTACAATTAAATGCCTCTGAAACATCCCAACCCATTAACATCCACCGGTAAATTCAACTTTTAGGGCCTATTTATTCACTAGAATTCTAGTTGTTGTGGGGTTTTTGCAAAATGATGTGACATCATTTTTCTAGTATTTGCAAATCCCATATTTCTTGCCTAGCATTCAGGAATTGCGGGGCACATGAAAGGTCCCAAATGACTTTTAGAAATTCAGGAATCCCAACCTCTTTGTATTTTGGTGGAAGTCCTAGATGTTCAAGTCCAAAGGAGCCTCCAGAAATTCCACTAAGGAAATTCTGAAATTCACCGGACAAGAATTCTTTGAATTCTAGAAAAGATATTCTAATCGGCTGATTGATTGATTGATTGAGCACCATCACATAAATGTGACTCTAGAATTGCTGCTGACGTAGGTAATTAATATTAATCATGTGTTTCTGTCATGATCTTTAGTTGTTGGACGGTGGGACCCACTCATTTTAAATTTTAATTGAAAAGTTTTAGGATATATCATTGGATTGGATGAGAGGATTCATCTTCAATAAACCCTACGTCTCATATTTTCAGAGTGACGGTGGGATCCACTCATTTTAGATTTTAATTAAGATTTTTTGGATATATCATTGGACGTCTGGCGAAGTTGGAGGCATTTATCATATATTCCTGTATAATCACACGACTATACAGTACAATTATTGAGAGAAGAAATATTTTTTTCGTGACGGAAAGCAGGAAAAGACAGCAAGGTGAGTACGAAAAAGATAATAATGAAAGGACGCTCACCTAATTCCGCTCTCTTTTCAAGGCCTTTCCGTTCTTCTCTGCTTTCGTTAGCCATTATAGTGTTTTGTTGCAGTCTATGTGGACTACTTGCCCCTCTTTTGTAGTGTTTTGTTGCATCTACGTGGACTATTGCTCATCATCGAACCTCAGCTGCAGAGCTCTTCGCTTTCTCATCATTAATATTCGTTTGGACTCCAAGAGGAAGGAAGCAGATCTCCTGTTTGGTCCAAACAGGGAAAACCTGTTTGGACCAATGGGAGAGTGCTACATGGGGGAGAAGATGTCCAATCATCTACATCCCATCTCCCCCATTGAATAAATTCTTTTTTTCTCCCCCATGTGGCACTCCCCCATTGGTCCAAACAGGTTTTTCCTGTTTGGACCAAACAGGGGATCCGGACTCCAAGAGGAAACAAAAGGAAAATCACATTTTATTAAAGAAAGAAAAACAACAAATTATTGCAAAGGATATATATATATATATATATTTTTTTTAAGATTGAAAAGGGACTTGTTCATTGAGATGGCCGTGGAAAGGAAAGTCCGTCACACGAGTAGGATTTGCGAATCCTCCTGCGCCAGTGGAAAAAGGATTTGTCATTTTTGTTTTGAAATATTTAAATTTTCATGTGCTTTTCTATATTAGAGTCAAAAGTTATATATATATATTTTAAAATATTCATGTGAAATTTATTAAAGCAAGGGAAACATATTTCACCCTTCACACTTTTTTCCGTGAAAACTCGTATGCATAAATGTGACTTTTAGAGCCTATTTATGAAATTCATGAAACTCCTTTCTGGAGAATTTTGAGATTCTTAAACATGGTCGAAATCTTGAATGCTCTCTTGTACTTGAGCATTCAGAAATTTCACCTAAAAGTGAAAGGGCTGAAATTTCTGAAATCCCAAAGGTCATTTGAGACCTTTAAGGTGCATGAAATTTTGAAATGTTTGTCAATAGACATGGCATTTACCAAGGAATAAGATGTTACATCCTGTCTAAAAAACCCCATCAAGGTAAGATTTTATCAGAAATTCTAGCAAAGAACCTTCAATCGCGGTGTTTACTCTAATGTTTCATGTGGCTAGTTTTTCCCTGCATCTCAGGCATCTTTAAACGTGAGGAGAAATTAGTCAAGTGGCCATGAGGGGTTTGTTTAATCCAACAAGTTCGGATCTTGGCACAACGTGAGTAGAACAATTATAGTGTGCATATAAAACCCACATAATTTTGAGTTTAAATTGAATGAGGAGCAGCTGAATGTGGTTTTGTGTCAACATGGCACACCTTGAAGGGTCATGTATGAACTGCTATATATGATTGGGACTCCTAAGTCCTAATCCAATCTAGTTCATTTATTCACTGGATAGAGGCAGCCCAAACCAAACCCAACACATAAACCATAAATTACCAGGTCAGGGCCAAGTTAGGTTGCAGGTGAGAGTACACTGAAGTGCATAGAATTTGAGTTGGATTGGTGGCTCAAACGTACTCAGCTCTAATCTGACCCATTTATTAATTGGGTTAGAAATGTTAACCTAAAGCTAACATGGGAAAACAGGCCGAACCAAAATCCTGAATTCTTGAGCTGAGCAGGGATGCCAACTCGCAATCCACTCACCTTTTTGTTTTTATCTATTTATTTATTTATTTATTTATAGTTAGCCCAGCTAAAGGTACTATGATATAAGAGAGAGACTCACAAATGCAAGAAGAGAGAACCCCTGTGCATATAAAAAAAATTAGAACTCAAATGCTAGGAAACTACTCACCTCTTGTCACCAGCATGATGTATTTTCTAGGAAATTTCCTCACGTCTCTGTACTCTAGTCACTGACTATAAATATCGTAACCCCATCTTCCATGCACTGGCCTGGCGGTTTCGTTCCTGTCGAAATTCAAAGGCCTTTGGAGAAGACAGGTGTAAGGGAGGCCAAACGCTCTTTCCTTCGAAGCTAGAAAGGTCAGATTCTCTCCTCTTAGAGTAGTTCTTTTGCATATTTTGTTAGGAACAGGAGTAAATCCTGAGCTACTGATATAAGAGAACTTGAAACTTAGTCACCACGAATTTAAAGTAGGTATCTCAGGCACTTCCAGCTGTCCCATATAAGGCGATGAAATGGACAGGAGGACATGAGCCCACATACTATGCCACGTGTTATATTTTTAAACAATATAGTTTATTTTTTAGTGCTTCCCTTTCCTCGGCAACTACCAACCTGTGGAGATCGAAATCCGAATCCCTGTCGTGGCTTTTAGATGGGAAATGGTGTAATACATGCCGGGAGCTCCATCTTAGGGCTCCATTAGAGATGATCTGGATGGTCTAAAATGAATTCCATCCCCTCGAAGAATATATACGCGAGTTTCAGTTCAATAGGAGTGGATTTTACCATCCGATTGAACACATGATGGAAACATGATTAAAATCATACCCTAGTAAGCGCCCAATCACGTTTTCAACAATTTATTTAATCATACGGTGGGATCTACTCTGATTAGCACTGTGTAATGGGTAAGGCCCAACGGTTCGAAGCTCGGACCTCCATGTCATTATTGGGCTTTTCAATCACTTGAACAATTTAAGTGTGTGTAGCAATAAATATTCATCTATTATTGGTAGACGACTGATTCACAAACCCTATCTTATGGCGGGGCTTGCAAACACATATCTAAAACTTCTCTACTATTTTACTGTGGATTGTAAATGGTGGCCCACTCCTCTTTTAATCTTATGTTTCGATGCCACAATGGAATCCATCATGATGTTCAGTCCGTGGAATTATGACGCAGCGAGTCACAATATGATCCGCGGGATTTTCCGATTCATTAAATGGTGGCTATCATGGTTTTAAATAGCTGTCCATTAGGCCTGTGAATCTGGCCCTTTGGTGTGTTCAAATTGTGTGTACATTTCCTAATGCACTTAAGAAGTCTCACTTCTAATTCTCTCATGTATCCTACTCTTTATTTCCTTATGAGTTTCTATTGGAATAAAACTTTCTCTTCCTGGGGATCACTAGGAATTCCTTAGATCTGGATCCAATTGAAGCATTTGGACCCCACATCTCATGTGAACTCCGGACCCACAATTAATTGCAAAAAACTTTACTATATAAATGCAATTGTATTCCATTCTTAGAAATTTTATAAGAAGACCGTAAACTTTCCAATTACCGCAAGTAGGCCCCTCCATCAATTATACCCATGAATACATCGGAATTAAACTGTCTAACCAAATTGGATCCACCTCTTATTATCCTTATGACCCAATTAATCACACTGATAATCGATACCATCTAATTAACTCTTAATTAAGATGGGTGCGCACTTATCGACGATACACTCCATTAACCAGCATAAGGGGATATTTCTCTTTTAGATGATAGATTATATCTTGAGAATATATGTTCCCACAGTCCCACTACCATCTACCCAAGATATTAAGGTGTTGACCTATAGTTGGCCTCATTCATTTGTAAGTTAAAGTAAATGCATAGCATAAACTTCAGTCCATTACTCTCTTAGAATTGATATCCTATTGCTTGAAAACTATAAGAGTTTTCCTTAATTAGAGACAGTGTTTAGTTAAAGTGCTACTCATGGTCTTTCAGTACACCCAATATACTAGCACAACCACCCAGAGTCTTCCACTCTGATGGTCGAGATAAACGACACTATATCATAATAATTGTAGTGCTGCAACCTTTTTAGATGAGTTGCTCAGTCTAATTATTGGTTGTGAAATACTTTAAGTATAAGAGTTGTGATTTATGTCTCATGCATGTGAATCTCATTTACACACATGGATCACATTTAATATACTTAAAGGCTCCCGTTCATCGCATGAACAATAATGTCATTTTGTATTAATTATGTGCAACCATAAAATAAAATTACATTCATCTCATGAATGAAGCATGAAATTATAAATCAATTAAAATAATAAATGAATTTATTTACATCATCCATTAGATTGAGGACATACAATCTAACATCTTTATCATATAAAACAATAAAACCATGTAAAGTAAAGTAAACAAAACAAAAAAGGTAATAATTTTACAACTCTCACACTATATATTACTATATACTTTATCTCACATTTACTGTAATGTGACCTACCCCCTTTTACTGAATTTAGATGGAAAAGTAGTATGGTAAAGTAAAGTCTAGCAATAACTTCTTTACCACAATCCACCTTTTCTTTACCACATAAAGTTATAGTAAAGTGTGATAAAGTAAAAAAAAAAAAGCAGCAATTTTACCACTTTGGCACTTTGCTTTCACATTTAGTTTACCTCAACTTTACTATAATGTGAGATCTACCTTTACGTTACCACACACGTAAACAAATATATCACGGTAGATTTGTTGAAGTAAAAGACTTCACCATTATGTAAATCTCATTTTAAAATATTTTTATACCGTAGAAAATTTTATATAGGGAGGAACTATAGGAGAGAATATAGAGCTTTTTGAAAGAAAATGATATTTTCTTCTTATTTTTCTTAGGTCGCCAAACGCAAATGATTTTTTTCTTTAAAAAATAAAAGATTATATTCTCTAATATAATATATTCCTGTGTTTTCTTGTTTATCCAAACATGCCCTACTTTACAAAACTATACTAGCATATTTCAATTATGAGATTCATGACCCATCATCAGTCTTAACTAATTTAATGATTGGCTCAACAAGGGTGGAAGTAAGTTTACAGGATGGTATTATTCTTTTTATATTGTGATTGAGTTAAAACGGAGGTGTTTTCCCTTCTCACTATCTTAATACGAAGAAACTTAATCTGCATTGTCCATGTCTTTCATTTAAAGCATGATGACTGTAGGCGGTAAAAACGACACCTACTTAGATCGAGATGAACTTCTTAGATCAGGGAAGATCGAACGCCGGGAACCTGAAAAGGGAAGGAAAAAGGCTTGGGTCAGAGCCCCTGGCTGCCGTGAGCCGAAGGCACTCCGATGCCTCAGTTAGTTCTGAGAAAAGTAAGCAGGAGGAGGTAGAGGAGAATGAGAGTCTATTTGTGTATTGTCTGTTGCATGCCTCCATGGGGCTGATCTCATGTGTTTATATAGGTGCTCCTCGTTCATTCTCCCTGTCTGTGAGTGGGGGTAGGTGGGATAAGGTCCCATCTGGCCTTGCCCTGACATTTGGCGGTAGGTAAAAAGGACACATCCCATCAGAACGTTCCATGCTTTTGGTCAGTTGACGTTGAGGGATGATAAAGCCAACATCTTATCGCCATAAATGAGCGCCCCTATCTGACAGGGCGCACCGATGCTTTTCAGAGAAGGATGATGGCCCACTGCCTTCAGCGCTTTTACCGGGACCAGGGAGAGGCTAGCTGGCCGTGCTGGCATCGTGCTGAGCAGGCATCAATGCCGAGTGGCCGAGCTGTCGAGCTGCCTCGTTGAGTTGATACTCCGAATGGAGCTGCCGAGCTGGATCATTGAGCCAGCACTCCTAGCCAAGTTGCCGAGCTGCGGGGTGGAGACATTGAGCTGGTGCTCCTTATTGAGCCGCCGAACTGACGGGCTATGCTTAACAAGATCGAGACCAATGGCTAGTGCACCTTACCGTGATTCTCCCTTGATCTTATTTTAGCGGTATTTTACCCACACAATTGCCCCCTAGCTTTTGACCTCTTAAAGTTATCTGACTTGAGGAGGTCGGAAGCTGAGTGGCTTGTATAGCCGGCACCGCTATCGTGCTTAAGAGGAGGTTTCTGCAGTGTGGAGAAGGGTTACTGAGATGGTGGGGTCTCGGTTCAAAGAGAGCTCCTTCTTGTCCTTGTGACCGTTGCTGACGTGTAGTCCTTATCGAGGTGTCTCTTCGCCTGTCGAGGCATTTAATAGCCCTCAGGAAGTGCGCCGCTGGTGCCACGTGTCGCTTCGCAATCGTTGCGATGGGACGTTAGGGCTGCTTGAGGCGACGTTAGGGCTGCTTGAGGTGTTGCCTCATTAAAGGCGTTCCTCGAAATCTGAAACGGCGCCCCTAACCCTTATAAATCAGGGCATCTTCTTCGTCTTGACACTCTTCGCTCTACCAGAACTTCTGCCGCACGCTGCTAGAGAACGTTGTCGCCTGCAACTTGCGAGCATCCCTGTCTGTGCAGTTCCCTTTGTAGGGTTTCTCTCTCCTATTTTCTCTCTTTCTTCTAGGTAGCTTTCCGTCAGGGTAGAAAATGGGGATTTACAGGCATCTGCTGGAAGACCCAGTCTCCATAGGTCTTTTTAGGGAGACGTACAAAATCCCCGCTGATTTAGAAATCAGACTAGACGGGCCCAATGATGGCCTTACATACAGCGACGGCTGGATGCCGTTTTGGCTGGTCTCGGTCGTGGAGGGAGGGGTCCGGTTTCCCCTTCATCCGCTCCTTAGGGATTGCCTCCGTGAGTGGGAGATATGCCCCTGCCAACTACTTCCCAACGGATACAAAATCATCATGGGAGCAGTGCGGCTGAACGAGATCCTGGGTATCAACCTTGGTGTCTCGGACATCGAGGAAACATATGACCTCTGCAAATCCGCCGACGGGGACACCCACTACCTTCGGCTGAGGGTCCGCCGAGCTGGCTTTGTTACCGCGCTGGAGGACTCGAACAAATACGCGGGAGAAGACCGAGTGTTCGTCAAAGGAGGATGGGAGTTCGGTGAAGCAGAGGCCCACACCACAGTCCGGATTCCATGAAGAATAGGGATTCCTCCAAGTGAAGGCCGAAGTCTTCTCGGTTCGTAGTTAACGCTATTTTTATTCTTAGACTAATGCAGCTTTGTTTATGCAGATTTTCGGCAGAGGAGAGAGGTAGCCATAAAGAACCGGTGGAAGGTGAACACCAACTGGCTTGAGAAGGTAAGGAATTACCACGGTCACCACTGCCGAGCTGCGTGGTCGCTTCTGGAGTACATCCCCCACTATAAGTCCTTCAACACTTCGAGGCGGGTGACCGGGATCGACTCGGTGCTGCACGGAGAAGGCATAAGCTCGGAGATAGTACCGGCAGCAGTCCCCAGCTCGGAGGCAGTGACGGTCGCGATCCCCAGCGGGCTTCGGGTAGAATCGGGCGACCAGGCTTCAGACCGTGAACCTGCCAAGACCGCGGGAGCGGAGGCCGGACGCACGCGGCGGAGGAAGAGATTCGTCGCTTCCAGCACATCTCGGAGCTCCTCTAGCTCGGAAGAAGCAGAGGGAGAGATGTTGCGTCGTCGCGGTCAGCGCTGCATGGCCGAGGACCTATTCACCGCAGCTTTCGGGGACATCAGGGGCGAGACCCTGGATCCCTTCCAGGTCGCCAGCGCCGCCCCGGCTTCGACGTCTACTGCTGGTGCGGAGGAAACTCCTACTCCTGCGGCCGAGATGGCTCCTGCAGCCGTGGCTGAAGCAGATTCTGCCGCCGCGGCCGAGGTCGGCTCAGCTACATCTCCGGCCATTACTGTCGATGACTCGCCCCCCGCCTCTGATAGGGGAGTTCCTGCCGAGGTCGTCAAGGAGCGCCGGCCCGAGAAGAGGGCAAGGGTTGAACTCCCGCTCGGTCCTTCGTCACCTCCGCCTATCGGGGGAACGGTCTCGCCCTCGCCGTTTGCCCCCTGGAGGCCGGACATTGAAGGCGTGCTGGGGAGGCAGCTGGCCGAGACGGACCGTGCGGTCAATCCCGAAGTGGTTGCCGCACTGGGACGAGCTTGCGCCCTTCCCCAGGACATGGCCAGGTGGGCGGAGATGGACAATGAGTCGCTGCTGCTCTCCTCAATGTGGTCGCTGGTGGCGGTAAGTATTTTTATTCTTTTGGAGCCTTTATTTTGTTGTGTTCCTTTGTTGACACTCGGTTTCATTCTGCAGCTCTTACAAAAATGCCAGACCGGCATGGAGAGGCTAGATGCAGCCGCGGCCAGTGCAGCTGGCTGGGCGGCTGAGAGGGAGGAGCTGCTGAAGTCCTTGGCGGCCAAGGAAGCGATGCTGGTGGAGGAGGCGGGCAGGAATGCCGGTCTTGTTGCCAACCTCGATGAGGCGCAGGCCTTAGTGGAGCATTTCAGGGAACAGGCAAAAGAGGAGGCGAACCAGAACGCTCACCTCTCCTTTGAGTTAGACGAGGTGCGGCTCGCGCTGTCGCGGCAGGAAGAAGACCTGCAAACCTTGCGGGGGACGAACAGGAGGCTTATCTCCCAGAGAAACATGGCTAAAGGTGAATTGGAGATGGCCCTGAAGGGGAAGGCGGCCGAGCTCGAGTCTGCTCTGGCGAAGCAGGAAGCCAAGCTCAAGGAGGAATTCCTGGCCGAGCATGAGGCTGCAATGAACGAGGAGGTCGGCAAACTAGCGGCTAACTACAAGGGTCAGTTGCCAGGAATCCGGGACCGAGCTTGGGAGCTTGGATGGAAAGCAGACTTGAAGAAGGTTGGGATTCCTGGGGATAGCCCTATCTTTAGGAATCCCCCCAGGTTTCCTCGCTCGGACTCGGAGCTCCACGCTATCGCTTCGCCCCTTCCTTCTATCCTTCAAGCCCGGCCCGAGGCGAACGCTGCCGACGCGGCGCCTCTGGAAGCTCCCCCAACAGCCAACGTTGCGCCCGAAGTTTCCTCCGTTCCTGAAGTCGTTCCAACTACCCTGGTAGTCCCCGAGACCGCCTTGGCTGGCCCTAGTGAGAGCGTTTCCGGGATCGACTGCAACGTGGAAGCCGTAGCCCCTTAAGCCTTGTATAATCCCTTTTTTATTTTTATTTTTATTGTATCTCACACCTTGTAATGAAATTAGCAGTCTCTTGTGTTCTCTGGCTCATGTCTCTCATGTTTGTGATGAAATGGGTGTATGAACAATGTTTTCTTTACAAAGTAGTTGGTTTCGGTAACCGATCTCCTCGTCAGAATTGGACGTTTGTAATTTTCCGGGCTTGGTTAATGAACCGTGGTCCCGGCCTGCACCCACAGCCATTGAGAAGAGACTTGCCAGTCTTGACTTTGGCGAAGGAATCCCCGTTTGTTTAAGATCCCGAGGCATCCCGCATCCCTAAGCGCCAAAGTCAGGGCCTACGACATTTTTGGCTTCGCCGCCGAGGCTGGTGCTAGCACCAAGCAGAGGACGGTTGGCACTCAGGCCGAGCTGCCGAGCCGGGGTTGGTGCTGTCACCGGACCCTTATTATGGCTGTGCCGTCGAAGTTGGTGCTGGCACCGAGCTGACGGTTGGCGCTCTGACCGAGCTGCCGAGCCGGGGTTGGTGGTGTCACCGGACCCATATTGTGGCTGTGCTGTCGAAGCTGGTGCTGGCACCGAGCTGACGGTTGGCACTCTGACTGAGCTGCCGAGCCGGGGTTGGTGCTGTCACCGGACCCTTATTGTGGCTGTGCCGTCGAAGCTGGTGCCGGCACCGAGCTGACGGTTGGCACTCTGACCGAGCTGCCGAGCCGGGGGGGTGTTTGAAGCAGTCTAGAGATCCGTTCCAAAAAACCGCCTTTTATTGATGTTTGGAATTCTTGAATACAATTTTTCAGAAGTAGAACTTTTTGAGGTGCATCGCATTCCATGGTCGTGGCAGCTCCTTTCTTTCCATATCTTCAAGTCGGTATGCGGATCTCCCAGCTGCTGAAAGTACTTTGAATGGCCCCTGCCAGTTGGGCGCCAGCTTGCCGTCGTTTGGTTCTCGGTCGCCAGGAAGTGTTCTCTTCAGGACCAGCTCTCCCACCGCGAACCTTCTTTCTTTGACCTTCTGATGCGTATTTTCCCGCAAGTATGCGGTTGTCTCAAGTAATATAGACTATGGAAGTCCGAATATCGTTCCCACGAGGATCGTTACAAGGAAAATAACAATGATCTTTGAAAAGGAGTATCAACTCAAATATAGCTAACAAATTAATACAAATGAAAATAACAATAGAAACAAGAAACTAGATACTAACAAGGAAAATAAAAAATGCAAACTAAAATAAAACTAGAACTAGATAACAAAGAGAAGTTACTAAAAACATGAGAACAAATCAAGAGCAATGTTAGTAACAAGTTAATAACAAAGTTAATGACCAAAGAAAAATAACAAGGTTAATAAGAAAATAACAAGTGAAAGAAGGAGAATGAGTGGATGGAGATAAAGAAATATGCTAACATATTTTAAAATAAAAGATGGAATTTATGGTGTAAATAGAGAAATGGATTGTGAGAATTAAAACAAGTGAATAAGTATGTGAGAATGTGAATAGAATTAAACTAAAGTAAGTAAAACAAGAAACAAGCAATATTAATGGATGATTGAATCATCTAGAATCCACTAACTGACACTAATCCAACACTTATGCTCTTCTCATTTCCCAAAAAAAAACAATACTCAAATCTAATTGCAAATCAATGCTTAGATTTGGAAAATATAACTTTAAAGCTCTAAGATAGAAATTAACAATCTAATAGCTAAGATTTTCTTCCTTTCATAAAAGAAAAGATTCCTAATGACTATCTATCAAAAGTAAGCATAAACCATCAAAAGATATTAACTCCTAAGCATGATTTATCAAACCTAAGCATAGATAGTAAAAAGAATGCTAATAAAGAAACTAAGCACGGAAGGTTGCACAATGCAATGAAGAAAAATCTACTCTAACATATTAAGCACATAAACAAGGGAATTTAAAAGAAAGAGCATAAGCAAAAGGAATAGGATCAACTTAGCTTCACCTAGAAGATCCAATCAAAGGAATTAGCCACCCATTGGAGAAGAAGCTTTCAATTCCATTCCAAATCTTTAATTTTACAAGGCTTTCCTCACTTTCTCTCTACAATTTGCTCTCAATTACATGAATAGCTTAAGTAAAGAGGAGGAGGCTCTCCTTGCTTGTGTCTCTAATGCCTAGAGCTCCCTTCTTTATATAGAAACATTTGTCTTGCTCTCTTTTGGTTTCTTTCCAATGTGGGACTTCACAAGAATGGAAATATGAACATATGTATGTGATTCCCGTATTAGAAAACAGTCTCTGGATTGATGTATGATTTTGACCGCCGAAACGTCCAAATTGGGAAAAATGTTGTGAAATATGATTTGTAGATCTTTAAACAAGCTTTCCAATGCTTCTGAGATCACCTCAATCGGACACCCGAGTAAAAAGATATGGTCAAAATACCAACCCAGGTCTATCATGTTCCTTCTTATTATTGGCCTAACTTTGTCATTTCTTCATCCAATTGCCTTCCAAACTTTTCATAACTCTCTTTAATTCTTGAATCTCAACTTTAATCTTCAAATTAATCTTCAATTAACACCTACAAAGAGAAATTAATATAATTGAGAGTATGGAAGCCATTGGAACTCATATAAATGCATACAAATGACCATCTATAATGGAAAGATATAAGCAAAGATGATGGGGATGAACTTTATGATTTTTATGCTAAAAATAGTGTTTTGAGTTCTTTTATCTTTGAAAACTCATAAAATAATGCTATAAAAGTGTATCTTTCGTGAACTCATCACACCCCCAAACCTAAATTTTGCTAGTCCTGAGCAAAACAAAAGAAAACTAACTATATGCAGAAAATAATAAAAAGTCCTAACTCACTTTCGCAGGAATCGCGGCTGCACTTAGCTCGTGCAACAAGCCATTTAAACCCCTAAGTTTCCCCTAGTGGACGAGTTTTGTCTCGTGAGGGTTTTCAGCGAATAAATCCCACAAAATTCTTTTTATTGATATCCTCAGGTTTTTAGCAAGCTAATAAAAATTAGAGCAAGTTTAGAACACTATCCAATTGCTAAAAATCTTTCAATGATGCTCAAGTCCCGGAGTGTATTTGAGTGAGTTTAGCCAACACTTGCACAGTTTTGGGTTATGAGAAAACACAACTTTGATCACCTTCTCAATCCATTCGTTTTGACTTCAGCCTCACAGTCATACTCTCGGAAATAAAATTGCTTAGATTTTCTGACTTATCACTCTTATATGTGAATATTGGTAAGGCAAAAGGCACTCACATATCTTTTGAGAACGAAGAATTTTTGGAAATTTTATCTCATGGAAAGAACAACCATTTAACTGAGGGTGAAAATGCTCACTCAACTTCTCACTTGTTTAACATCCTAACTTTTCCTGAAATCCAATAGGTCTTTTATTGGTTGTAATGAGGTTAGGGGAAAGGGTTTGATAAAAATATGGAAAATGAGGTTTTAGGGTTTCTGAGAAAGTAAGGTCTTAAGTTTTCTTTGAAGGATTTTTCTTTGATTCGTCTTCAGCCCCTTTTTTTTTCTTTTTTTTCTTTTTCTTCTTTTTTTTTTCTTCTTCTCGTGAATTTAAACTTTCCTCCTTTTTTTTTTTTTTTTTGGAGAACTTTTTCCTTGGATAGATCATGTGAAGTATCAACAATACACACTTCCTTCTTTCTTCATCTTTTCCTAACACTTCTCAAAAACAATGGGCTGAAGGCTTTTTATTTGGGTGTAGAGGCTTTGGGAATTTTTAAGGAAAAATGCATAAAGGATAAAGGTTCAAAAAAAGGTTACTATGGAAATATTTTTATGGGTAGGTTTTTTAATGGCCATGGGGTTTTAATTTTCGATTGCCTATTATCACTTTACCAGGTCCAGAAAGGTGCTCACAAGCTACAAGTCAAGGTTAGTTCACAATTTTGATGATGCCCTCAATGGTTGGAAAAAATGCACTAATGAGATAAAAGAAATGTGTTGAAAACTACGAGTTTGAGTAGCTCTTCATTCTACTCGGAATTAGCGCAGAAGAGTCCTTACCCTGGAGGAATAGAAAGGCTCTACACTCAATTGGTTTAGTCTCCACTAGTGATTTGTCAGGGTCGCTCAGATGTGTCCACTCTTCACTTGGACTATACTCATGTGGCTAAATGTGCAAGAATTTGTCCAAGACTTGACTTTGTGACACTTTTTTTTTTTTTTTTTTTTTATAGGATTTGGATAGTATGCTAAACTAAGATTTCAAAACTTATTAACAAGCTAAAATCCTATGGAAAATTTTGGATTTTTTATTTTTTATTTTTTTTTATTTTGGGTTTTTTTTTTTTTTTTTTGAAAAATTTTTGATTGATTTTTTTTTTTAACTAAATATTTACAGGCAAATACATGTGTGCAATGTAGTGCCACACCCCCAAACCTAAACTAAACATTGTCCTCAATGATATGCAATGCGAAATGTGAAATGACAAATGGACAAGGAAATAAATCGGAATGCCTTACCATGGGGTGATACCAAAAATGAATATTGGGATGCCTACTAATCAGCACTAAGTTTCACCCGATGTGACCCTAAAAATTACCTATGCAACATACACAGGGTCCTGAAGAAGGGTCTCTTCGACATCCTTGCCCTTAAGTTCCAGAAAAGGTTTCAACCTCTGGCCATTGACTTTAAAAACATCCCCATTCTTTGGATTCTCAATCTCAACTGCCCCATGAAAATAGACAGTGCGCACAATGAAGGGTCCAGTCCAACGGGATCTCAATTTTCCTGGAAAGAGATGTAGGCGAGAATTATACAGAAGAACTTTCATGCCTGGTTCAAAGGATTTCCTCAAAATAGTTTGATCATGTTTTTTTTTCATCCGATCCTTATAAATCTTGGCATTCTCATAGGCATCATTTCTAAGTTCCTCCAGCTCATTGAGATGTAACTTGCGTAGGTTACCAGCTTTAGGCAAATCAAAATTGAACATTTTGATGGCCCAGTAAGCATTATGCTCCAATTCTACCGGCAAATGACAAGCTTTCCCAAAGACCAATCGATATGGAGACATTTCAATTGGGGTCTTATAGGCAGTTCGATAAGCCCATAAAGCGTCTGTCAATCTTAAAGACCAATCTTTCCGGGTAGGATTGACTGTCTTTTCCAAAATTTGCTTTATTTGCCTATTGGACACTTCCACCTGTCCGCTAGTCTGTGGGTGATACGGAGTAGCAACCTTATGAGTGATAGAATATTTTTTCATGAGATTCTCGAAGGTGCTATTACAAAAATGACTCCCACCATCACTGATAATTGCCCTGGGGGTACCAAATCTAGAGAAGATGTTTTCTTTAATAAATTTGATAACCACGTGACGATCATTCGTTCTGGTTGGAATCGCCTCTATCCATTTGGAAACATAATCTACAGCAAGCAAAATGTATAAGTTGCCGAAAGAACTGGGAAATGGACCCATGAAGTCTATACCCCAAACATAAAAAATTTCCACAATAAGCATCGGATTCAAAGGCATCATGTTCCTCCGTGTAATTCTGCCTAATTTCTGACAACGCTCACAGTGCAAACAAAAGGTGTGACAATCCTTGAAAAGGGTGGGCCAGTAAAATCCGCACTGCAACACCTTTGCTGCGGTCTTCTTAGAACTAAAATGCCCACCACAGGCGTGGTCATGGCAGAAGGATATCACACTTAAATAGTCATCTTCCGGAATGCATCTCCTAATGATCTGGTCCGGACAGTACTTGAACAGATATGGGTCATCAAAGAAGAAATGCTTAACCTCAGACAAAAACTTAGAGCTATCCTGTTTGGACCAGTGATCGGGCATCTGTCCAGTAACCAAATAGTTAACAATATCCGCAAACCAAGGGAAATGGGAGACACTCAGCAACTGTTCATCCGGAAAACTCTCACTCAATGGGATGCTCTCATGCTCGGGGTCAGTAGGTAATCGGGAGAGATGGTCAGCTACAACATTTTCAGAACCTTTCTTGTCTCGAATCTCAAGGTCAAACTCTTGTAACAATAGAATCCACCTAATCAGACGGGCTTTTGCATCTTTTTTCATCAATAGGTACCTAAGGGCCGAATGATCGGTGTAAACTATGACCTTAGACCCAATCAGGTAGGGTCTAAACTTTTCCAAGGCAAAGACGACAGCTAACAGCTCTTTCTCTGTGGTTGTGTAATTCAGCTGAGCGTCATTCAATGTCCTACTGGCATAATATATGACATGGGGCAATTTGTTCACTCTCTGTCCTAGCACAGCCCCAAGAGCATGGTCTGAAGCATCACACATGAGTTCGAAGGGAATTGTCCAATCAGGTGGCTTTATTATTGGGGTAGAGGTCAACTCCTTTTTCAATTGTTCAAATGCTTGTAGGCAAGGTTCATTGAAGACAAAAGGCACATCCTTTGATAGCAGATTGCACAAGGGTGCAGCTATCTTGCTAAAATTCTTAATGAACCGTCTATAAAAACCTGCATGACCCAAGAAAGATCTGATATTCTTCACTGTTTTTGGCAGTGGCAGGTTGGAAATGAGATCAATTTTAGCCTTGTCGACCTCGATACCGTTCTCAGAAATAACATGGCCCAGGACAATTCCTCTTTTCACCATGAAATGACACTTCTCCCAATTCAAAACAAGATTATTCTCTTGACATCTCATTAAAACAAGGTTCAGGTGATGCAAACATTCTTGGAAACTACTCCCGTGGACCGAAAAATCGTCCATGAACACCTCTAAAAATTGCTCGACCATGTCCGAAAATATGCTCATCATACACCTTTGAAATGTCGCAGGTGCATTGCACAGCCCAAAAGGCATGCGCCGGTAAGCGAATGTCCCGAAAGGACATGTAAAAGTTGTCTTTTCCTGGTCCTCGGGTGCTATGGGTATCTGATTATAGCCGGAGTATCCGTCAAGGAAACAATAAAATGCATGACCGGCTAATCTCTCAAGTATCTGGTCCATAAATGGGAGGGGAAAATGGTCTTTACGGGTGGCCAAGTTCAACTTTCTATAGTCAATGCACACTCGCCAGCCCGTCTGGGTCCTTGTGGGCACTAACTCGTTCTCCTCATTCTTCACAACAGTTATCCCGGACTTCTTTGGCACAACATGGACTGGGCTGACCCATGAGCTGTCTGAAATTGGGTAAATGATACCTGAATCCAACAATTTCAGAACCTCCACTCTTACGACATCCTTCATTGATGGATTAAGACGCCTCTGTGGTTCTCTGGAAGTTTTTGCATTTTCTTCCAAATGGATCCGATGTTGAACCACAGATGGGCTTATTCCTTTTATATCTGCAATTGTCCAACCTATAGCCTCTTTGTGATCCTTCAAGATCTCAATCAATTGCTGTTCTTGGACTTTTTCCAGGTCTGAGGCTATAATGACAGGGAGGGTCTCAGCTGGGCCCAAAAACACATACTTGAGGGTGTCAGGTAGTGGTTTTAGGTCGAGCTTGGGTGGTTCCTCAATTGATGGAACAGGTGGGGCAGCCGATGGACTCAAGATCTCTGGCTTGGGTTGCCATTGACTCCTCTCAAAAGCAGGGGCAGAATCCAATAACGCATTGACTTCTTTAATGCTATTCTCAACATCAATGTTACCTCCAAAATGTGCAAGACAGGCCTCTAGTGGGTCCTCACAAACTAACTGTGGTCCTACACTCTTAATAAGCTCTTCTAGGTAACTCACTTCACAAATTTCATAATCACTCTCATCTCTGGGTTGCTTGCCAATGTTGAAAATGTTTATCTGGACTGTCATATTCCCAAACGATAGGTGCATCACACCATTTCGGCAATTAATCAGGGCATTAGAAGTGGCAAGGAATGGTCGCCCTAAAATTACCGGGATCCTCACAACATTTCCGATTGGTGGTCGGGTATCAAGGACTACAAAGTCCACCGGGAAAACAAATTCACCTACCTTGATCAAAACATCCTCAACAACACCTTTGGGATACCTAACTGAAGCATCAGCTAGTTGTAAGGTTACCTTTGTCGGTTTCAGCTCCCCCAAACCTAACTCCTCGTATATCGAATACGGGAGCAGGTTGACACTTGCACCTAAGTCCAACAAAGCCTGTTCTATATGATGATCCCCTATTTGACAAGAGATTGTAGGACACCCAGGGTCCTTGTATTTTATTGGGGTTGAAGTGGTAATGATGGAACTGCATTGCTGGGCTAGAAAGGCTTTTTTAGGTACATTGGTTGTTCTTTTGAATGTGCACAAATCTTTGAGGACTTTGGCATAAGTCGGGATCTGTTGGATGGCTTCTAACAGTGGGATGTTAATTCTCACTTGCTTGAACACTTCAAGGATCTTATCCAACTGGACATTATTTTTCATTTGACCTAGCCTCTGAGGGTATGGGGCCTTGGGAACAAAGGTTCTAGGAGGGGGCTCACTTGGTGAGGTAGCTCCTATTGGTTTCTCAGGTTCCTTAGTAGGCTCTGGGTCCTTCTTTGGTTCCTTGGGTTCTTCTTCCAAAACTACATGCTCCCTCCTCACTTGGGTTTGCTCAGATTGCCTAAGGTCCTCTTCTAGTGTGTCAGCCTTCCTTGCAGCCATTCTACGGGTGGTAACTGCATTGACCTGCTCATGGACTTTGCTCTTGTCATCATGTACAACAAATTGGCCCGTTGAAGTTTGGCCTTTGGGGTTGGCTTCGGGCTGACTTGGAAAGCTACCCTTGTCTCTTTGAGCTATTGACCTGGCTAGCTGGCTGACAGTGTATTCCAGCTTGGCAATGGACTGGGTATTGGCATTCAAATTTTGAGTAGTGCTTTGCTGGAATTGAAGGGTATTTTGGGCCAACATTTTCATTGTGTCCTCTAGAGAACTTATCTGCTGATTCTGGGGATTAAGATTCTGATAACCTTGGACCATGGGTGGTTCCTGTGACACTTGGGGTACTTGAGGCTTTTGGTATCCAGGAGGTGGCATATGCTGGGCCATTGGCTGAGAAAGGTTTCCTTGGTGTTGTCCTTTGGTCCATGAAAAATTAGGATTATCCTTCCAACCAGGATTGTATGTATTCGAATACGGATCATACTTCGGCCGCTCATATCTGGTATTTTGATAAAGTGCACTCACCTCCTCCATACTCTCACTCTGACTCTGACCAAAGAATGCTCTACATTGGGATCCAGGATGGGTAAAATCTCCACAATTGGTGCAGGGTGGGGTAGTAGGGTCACTAACTGCTTGGCTCATCTTTAATGATTCCAGGGTCTTTGGGGTGGTCTGCTGACAGGTCTGGTTCATTTCAAGCGCTTCTAATCTCTTTGTAAGCGTGGCCAACTTGGCCTCGGCCTCGAATTTGGGTTCCACTCTATGCATGCCCCTTCTTTCTGCAACAATGGGTCTTTTGGGATCCTCTCTGATAGGTTCCCATTGGAGAGTGTTCTCAGCGACCTCCTCAAGGTATGCCCAGGCTTGGTCAGCTGTCTTTTGAGTGAATACTCCGTTGCAGAAAGACTCCACCATGGTCTTGGTGGGATAGTCCAGTCCTTCATAAAGGATTTGGACTAGCCGGATCTTTTCGAATCCATGATGCGGGCATTGTAACAGTAAGTCTTTGAACCTTTCCATGTACTCATACATGGTTTCTCCCTCCAGTTGGTGGAAGCTGTTCAGGGTATGTCTAATGAAGGCCGTTTTCTGTTTTGAATAAAACTTTTTATAAAAGGCCTCGACTAGTCCCTCCCATGTGTTTATGGAATTAGCCTGTATGGCGTAAAGCCATGCTTTCGCCTTCTCTTTCAGCGAGAACGGGAATAACCTAAGCTTGAGGGCCTCTTCAGACATATGGTTATACTTCATGGTCCCACAGATTTCCTCAAACTCTCTCACATGCTGATATGGGTTCTCATTTTCCACCCCTCGGAAAATTGGTAACATCTGGATTAAGCCGGATTTCAGCTCAAATGAGGCATTTGTGGTGGGTATGACGATGCATGAGGGCTGGGTAGATCGGGTAGGGTACATGTACTCCCTAAGGGTCATGGGTTGGGTTTGTAGATTTCCGTCAGCCATTTCCTCAATGGTAATGGGGTCCACAAAGTTCTCAACAGGGATATCGAATAAATCAAAGCTCTCTAAACGACCCTGCACACGTAACCAATTGTGCATACACTACCACTCAACTTCAAAAGTGATGGTCTGCTCAAGTGATGATGAACGAGGATTAATGCTTAAACGCAAACAAGCAAAACAAAATGATTTTGAAAAACAAACCAAACTTTGCTTAACTAAGGCTACCTAAGATTAAACTAGACAGCTCCTAACTGTGAAGAGTACACCTAGGCCTCCACCCCGGTCCTATGAAACGTAGTCGGCCAGGCAAGCCCCCAGGGGATTGGTGGGATCACGATGCACATGGCAAAGGTTCCGCTTAAATACCAAACTCCTAGAACAGATGAACTGTCTCCCTTAAAGGACAAGGCTATTCTAGGCACCGATTTCCGTCAAGGAGCGCAAATGGTACAACCTTTGATGGTCTTCTCCTAATGAGCTCGTGTCCTAAGGTCACGTTTCTACTCAAATTTTATTAAAAGCTAAGGATTCCTAAGTAGTGAGGAAAATGAGTTCCTATGGGCAAGGAAATGGTGATGAAATCCAATCCTTATCTTGTTGGGGGTATGATTGCCCTTACTAAGTGTGTGCTTTCCAAATTACTTTGTGTATTTTAAAATGATTAAGCACTACAAAGCAATTAAACAATCAAACAACCAACAAAATTAACCCACTAACTAGGGATGCGTGGGTGTTATCGAAATACGCACCTCCCAAACTAAATTGGGGGAAGAACGGTTGAAGTCGACCCAAGCCACCAACACCAATTTCGGTGTACGAACTTGGGGGGCCGTGACGTTATCGTCCACCCGTCTTCCTTCCTTAATTATTACAATGCTTTGAAAACTCAAATGAACTAAAAAATTATTACAAACTTGAAATGAATCCTAATACAAGATTTTCTAAGAAAGCAAATTAAATTCCTAAGTTAGAGTTCTTTGGTTGCACTTTTCTTCTTTCCTTGCTTCAACCGCAGAATCCCTGAAAATACAAACAAGGAAAATGTGTAGAATCCGCAATGAAAACTAAAAGAAAGAAAAAATGCAACTAAGCTATATGAGAGTTGAAAATCCTTAAAATCAAGGAATCCTATGTACGCCAATCCCCGGCAACGGCGCCAAAAACTTGATGCGTATTTTCCCGCAAGTATACGGTTGTCTCAAGTAATATAGACTATGGAAGTCCGAATATCGTTCCCACGAGGATCGTTACAAGGAAAATAACAATGATCTTTGAAAAGGAGTATCAACTCAAATATAGCTAACAAATTAATACAAATGAAAATAACAATAGAAACAAGAAACTAGATACTAACAAGGAAAATAAAAAATGCAAACTAAAATAAAACTAGAACTAGATAACAAAGAGAAGTTACTAAAAACATGAGAACAAATCAAGAGCAATGTTAGTAACAAGTTAATAACAAAGTTAATGACCAAAGAAAAATAACAAGGTTAATAAGAAAATAACAAGTGAAAGAAGGAGAATGAGTGGATGGAGATAAAGAAATATGCTAACATATTTTAAAATAAAAGATGGAATTTATGGTGTAAATAGAGAAATGGATTGTGAGAATTAAAACAAGTGAATAAGTATGTGAGAATGTGAATAGAATTAAACTAAAGTAAGTAAAACAAGAAACAAGCAATATTAATGGATGATTGAATCATCTAGAATCCACTAACTGACACTAATCCAACACTTATGCTCTTCTCATTTCCCAAAAAAAAACAATACTCAAATCTAATTGCAAATCAATGCTTAGATTTGGAAAATATAACTTTAAAGCTCTAAGATAGAAATTAACAATCTAATAGCTAAGATTTTCTTCCCTTCATAAAAGAAAAGATTCCTAATGACTATCTATCAAAAGTAAGCATAAACCATCAAAAGATATTAACTCCTAAGCATGATTTATCAAACCTAAGCATAGATAGTAAAAAGAATGCTAATAAAGAAACTAAGCATGGAAGGTTGCACAATGCAATGAAGAAAAATCTACTCTAACATATTAAGCACATAAACAAGGGAATTTAAAAGAAAGAGCATAAGCAAAAGGAATAGGATCAACTTAGCTTCACCTAGAAGATCCAATTAAAGGAATTAGCCACCCATTGGAGAAGAAGCTTTCAATTCCATTCCAAATCTTTAATTTTACAAGGCTTTCCTCACTTTCTCTCTACAATTTGCTCTCAATTACATGAATAGCTTAAGTAAAGAGGAGGAGGCTCTCCTTGCTTGTGTCTCTAATGCCTAGAGCTCCCTTCTTTATATAGAAACATTTGTCTTGCTCTCTTTTGGTTTCTTTCCAATGTGGGACTTCACAAGAATGGAAATATGAACATATGTATGTGATTCCCGTATTAGAAAACAGTCTCTGGATTGATGTATGATTTTGACCGCCGAAACGTCCAAATTGGGAAAAATGTTGTGAAATATGATTTGTAGATCTTTAAACAAGCTTTCCAATGCTTCTGAGATCACCTCAATCGGACACCCGAGTAAAAAGATATGGTCAAAATACCAACCCAGGTCTATCATGTTCCTTCTTATTATTGGCCTAACTTTGTCATTTCTTCATCCAATTGCCTTCCAAACTTTTCATAACTCTCTTTAATTCTTGAATCTCAACTTTAATCTTCAAATTAATCTTCAATTAACACCTACAAAGAGAAATTAATATAATTGAGAGTATGGAATCCATTGGAACTCATATAAATGCATACAAATGACCATCTATAATGGAAAGATATGAGCAAAGATGATGGGGATGAACTTTATGATTTTTATGCTAAAAATAGTGTTTTGAGTTCTTTTATCTTTGAAAACTCATAAAATAATGCTATAAAAGTGTATCTTTCGTGAACTCATCACCTTCATGTTGTATCCCCTGGCCAACTGCTGCTGATAGGCGGCTAGGCAGATAGCTGCCGCCTCTCTTTGTTCTTCGGCGAAGTCCAGCTCTAGGGCCACGTTCAGGTCATTGAGGCCCTGGTCACAGAGTTCCGACCTCAAGGTCGGGAGGCCGACCTCAAGGGGAATAACTGCTTCCATGCATGTGGTAGCCGAGGTGGAACGCCTTGGAGTCGTCCTGTAAGCCCATAAAACACTTGGAAGCTCCTCTGCCCACCTTCCTTTGGCTCGGTCGAGTCTCTTCTTGATCCCGTCAAGGAGTACTTTGTTCGAGATCTCAGCCTGACCATTGCTTTGCAGATATGCCAGGGTGGAGTAGACATTTCGGATGCCATACTCCTGGCAGAAGCTCTTGAAGAAGTTGGAATCGAACTGTGTTCCATTGTCGGAGATGAGAGTTCGGGAGATTCCAAATCTCGTGATGATGTTCTTCCATACAAAGTTTTTCGTGTCTAGCTCGGTGATGGAGGACAGAGGTTCCGCTTCGACCCACTTTGTGAAGTAGTCTGTGGCCACTATCAGCCATCTTTTGCTCCCTGGAGTTCGGTGGAGTGGTCCTACGATGTCCAAGCCCCACTGGGCGAAAGGCCACGGACTAGCGAGAGAGCTTAGGTCCTGGGCTGGTTGGTGGAGAGAGTGAGAGAACTTCTGGCACTTCTCGCACCTTCTGGCTAAAGTTGAGCGTCCTTCTGCATGTACGACCACCAGTAACCTTGGCTAATAGCTCGGTAGGCCAGTGACCGACCTCCAATATGACTGCTGTAGATCCCCTCGTGAATTTCGTAGAGGAAATCGTCGACTTTGCTGGGATGGACGCACTGGAGGTAGGGCCCGGTGAATGACTTCCCGTAGAGCCTGCCGTCTGGGGAGAGCCAGAACCGGGCCGCCTTTAGTCTGATCTTACGAGCTTCGGTCTTGTCTTCGGGTAGCTGGTCGTCCTTCAGGTATGCAACGATGGCGTCCATCCAGCTCGGACCGAGGTCAAGGCACATGAGTTGCCAAGGTCGCTGGAGTTCGATGCTGGGCTCTTGTAGCGTCTCCACTTCAACGGTTCTTTTATTTCCGGCTTCGATAGCCGAGGCGAGGCTGGCAAGGGCGTCTGCATGGGAATTGGACTCTCTGCCGATTTGTCGGACCTCGGCCCTTTCGAACTGGGAGAGGAGTTCCTTGGCGTGGGCTAGGTAGGCTGCCATCCTATTGTCCCGAGCTTGGTAATCTCCGCTGAGCTGGCTCGTCACCAATTGAGAGTCACTGAAGACCACTACGCGTCGAGCCTCCAAGATTCTGGCACTGTTAAGTCCGGCGATGAGTGCTTCATACTCGGCCTCGTTATTAGATGCCTTGAAGCCGAGTGTTAGAGCCTGCTCAATGACAAGGCCCTCCGGAGACTGGAGGACTATGCCAGCGCCAGCCCTTTTGGATGTTAAGGATCCGTCGACAAAGACTTTCCAGGCCGAGTCCAGAAACTTCTTCCAGGACTGTTCTTGCTCCGTCTCGGTGACTGCCTCTGTATCCTTATTGCCCCCCAGTTCGGTGTCGAGCAGGGTCGGCGCCGAACTCTGAGCAGTGAATTCTACAATAAAGTTTGCTAGAACCTGAGCTTTGATGGCTGTTCTGGGCTGATACTTGATATCATATTGCCCCAATTCGACAGCCCATTTGGAGATCCGACCGGAGAAGTCCGCCTTCCGGAGGAGAGCCTTCAGTGGGTGCTCAGTCACGACCACTATTGTGAAGGTTTGGAAGTAATGGGAGAGCTTTCACAAGGCGCTAACGAGCGCCAGGGCGAGCTTTTCGAGCTGCAAGTACCGGGTCTCGGCGTCAAGCAGGGTCTTGCTCGTGTAATATACAAGCCTCTGCTGGCCGTCTTCTTCTCTGATGAGCACCGAGCTTACTGCAAGGCCTGAGACCGCCAGGTACAAGTATAGTGCCTCGCCATTAGTTGGAGTTGATAGCAGCGGCGGAGAAGAAAGGTAGTGTTTGAGCTGTTGCAGCGCCTGATCACAATCCGGTGTCCATTGAAACTTGGGACCTTTTCGCAGGAGCTGGAAGAAAAGCCTGCATTTGTCGGAAGCTCGACTGATAAATCGGTTCAGGGCGGTGGCCATGCCGGTCAGCCGCTGGACTTGTTTTGCCGAGGTCAGACTCTGGAGCTCCTAGATTGCCGTGATCTGGTCAGGGTTTGCCTCAATCCCCCTCCTTGTGACCAGGCTCCCCAAGAACTTGCCGGAACCGACACCGAAGGCGCACTTCGATGCATTCAGCTTCAACTGGAACTGGGGGAGGATGCCGAAAATCTGGCGGAGGTCGGCCAAGTGGTCATGCGACCTTTTAGACTTGGCGACCATATCATCGATATAGACCTCCACCGTCTTGCCGAGCTGCGCCTGGAACATCTTCTTGACCAGCCGCTGGTACGTTGCTCCCGCGTTTTTTAACCCCGAAGGGCATCACCTTGTAGCAATAGGTGCCCCTGGGGGTGATAAAAGTTGTTTTCTCCTGGTCCGCCGCGTACAAGGGAATCTGGTGGTACCCCCGGTAGGCGTCTAGGAAGCTCATTCAGTCGTGTCCGGCAGTGGCGTCAATGAGCTGGTCTATCTTTGGGAGAGGTAAGCTGTCCTTGGGACATGCTGTATTAAGGTCTGTAAAGTCCACGCAGACCCTCCATTTCCCCGTATTCTTTTTTACCACCACTGTGTTGGCCAGCCAAGGATGAAAATAGCGGTAGCGGCAGGCGTAGCGGCCTGCCGCCAAAACGCTACGTAGCGGGCGATACGTAGCGTAGCGGCGATACGTAGCGGCGTAGCGGTGCGATTTGGAAAAATCGTCAAAAAAATATGAAAAAATTCTAGAAAATCTAGAGTATTGGAAAATGAGAGAAAATGTATTTTTTTTGCAAAAGTAACTAAGGTAAGGGGGCTTAGCGGTCCCCTCACTATATGAGGTCCTGTATCGCTGTATAAATAGAAAATAATAGTAATGATCATTTTTTTCACATGTGTTCATGTTGCTTGATTATGCTAACTTAGAAACTAATGAAAGGCTCAGAAAAGAAAAAAACTATATCATGAAATCAAGACTTAAGAGTACCTAGAGAAAAAAATACATCTACCAAAGGGGGTGTCTAATAGGATGTACTTAGAGAAGAACTCTCTGTATCGACTGTAATTCAGCGAGATCATGTGCTTTTTGGTGTTCTTTTAAATATAAAAGGGTAGAAGAGTTGTGTAGAAATGTTATTTGAAGAGAAGAAGAAAAGAAATAATTCTTATTATGTATTTTAAAAAAAATTGAAAAGTAGAAATTTTTCTCACCCCGTAGCGGCCCCGTAGCGGTCGTAGCGGGCCCGTAGCGGCCGTAGCGGCCCCGTAGCGGACGTAGCGGCCGCTACGGGTGCAGCGGCCGATAAATCCGCCGTAGCGTAGCGGTGGCGGCCGCTACGCTACGTAGCGGCCGCTATTTTCATCTATGTGGCCAGCCACTGCGGATAGTGGACCTCTTTTATTGCATCCGCCTCGAGGAGCTTCTGAACTTCCTCAATCACGGCCTTAATTCGAGGGACCCCAGTTCGGCGTGATTTTTGAAGCACGGGCTTGTGGTTAGAATCCACGTTCAACTTGTGGCACATGACTGTCGGGTCGATGCCGGGCATCTCATACGGAGTCCAAGCAAAGACCTCTTTATTTTCCACGAGGAGGTTGAGCAGCTCTGCCTTCTCGAGCTCGAGGAGTTGGCTTCCAATTAGGAAGAATATGTCTAGGTCGGCGGGGTCGATGTTGACCTCGGTGAGGTCCTCGATGCTCTTTTGCGCCGGAGCCTTGCCTACATCCCCGAGCTCGGCCTCTCTGTCCAGCTCGGCCACGTGAACTTGCGATGATTCAGCCTCACCAGGCAGCATGGCCATCAAGCATTGCCTGGCCATGCGCTGGTTGCCTCTACCAGTGATCACATTCGTCCGGCCAGACTGGTTCTCCAAAGGGAATTTGAGCTTTTGATGATGGGTGGAGGGCACAGCCTCCATGCCATGTAGCCACGTCCTCCCCATTATGACATTGTATGGGGAGGGTACATCGACTACTAGGAAGTCGACTTGCCTGCAAGTGCCCCCCACTTGGACTCTGAGGGAGATCTTCCCCTTCGGGTACACCGGCTGGGAGCTGAAGCCAACCAGAGGGGTACGGGCAGTCTGGAGGTTCTCGTCCTTGAGTCGCAACTTCTTGAAGCAATCATAATACAGTATCTCGGACGAACTGCCTGGGTCAACAAGGACTCTTTGAACCAAGAAGTTCTGTAGCTTCAAGGTGAGCACGAGAGGGTTGTTATGTGGGAGTTCGACGTCCTCCAAGTCTTTGTCAGAGAACCATATTCTGGGCCCCTCTGTCTTGGCTTTCTTCGCGACCGGCTCTGGTGCCACGGTCAGCACCTGCTTCTGGTGGGAGGCTCTCCTGGCCTCAGCACGGGCCTGGGAGCTCCCCTTGGACGGAGGAGCGAGGTGGATGACATTAATGACGCCCTCCGGTTCGTTGTCCTGGCCGTCAGTATCTCGATGTGGGGGTACGCTGTCATCTCGGCCTTCCTTCTTGATGTGGTCCCCCAGGTGCCCTTCCCTAACAAGGCTCTCTAGGTGGGACTTGAAGCTCTTGCATTCATCGGTTCTGTGCCCATTCTGCTTATGATATGCACAAAACTTACTCTGGTCCCGGGAGGAGGGGTCACCTTTCATTGGCTACGGCCACTTGAAGAAGGGCTGCGCCTTTATTTTGTTGAGGAGCTTATAGATTGGCTCCTTGAAGATGGTATTTACTGCCTTGTAGGAGGCCGCCTCGTGCCCTGACCTCCTGCCGCTCCCCGATGCTGTTGCCGAGGTGGAGGGGGCCCTGCGCCAATTCGGGGACGGCTCTCTGCGTCGGTCCTCCCTCCTGGAGGACCTGCTGTCTACCTTGGATGGTTGGTCCTTCTGGGTGAGGCCGAAGTTCTCCCGACCTTGTACCTCGTCTTCTTCTGCCCGGATAAACCGATTTGCTCGAGCCATCAGCTCTTTCATGGTTGTCACGGGGTACATGACCAACTGTGCCCGAAGCTGGATGCCTGGTCGCAGAGCCAGCTGAAAGGACTTCACTGCCAACTCCTCAGAAGCGCACTCGATCTGGCTGTAGACAGTCCAGAACCGACGGGCGAACTGGGTGACGTTTTCGTCTTCTCGCATTCGGAGGGCCATCAGGTCAGCATCGGTCTTTGGGATGACGCAATGGGCCTGGAACTTCTCCAGGAAGGAGGTTCCGAGCTGCTGCCAACTGGAGATGGAGCCTTCAGGGAGTGAACAAAACCACCGCAGGGGGAGATCTGCCAAGCTGGAGGAGAAAACTCAACAGTTCAGGGAGTCGTCATCCCCCCAGACCGACATCCTCTGGACGTAGTGTCGGAGGTGAGCCGCAGGGTCCGAGGCTCCGTCATACATGCTGAACCTCGGGACGTTGAACTTCTCGGGGAGGGAGTATTTTCTGATTTCCCTGGAGAAAAGAGACCCGCCTGTGTCGTCAGCTTCAAAGGAGTACTGGTCTCGGGCGATACCAGCAGTCTCCATATTCTGGCGGATGGTCTGCTTGACTTGCCGATCGATCCACTGCTTCAGCTTTTCATCTTTTGGTATCTGGCGCTGCTTCTTCGGTTCTTCATGCACGTGGCTGCTGCTGGAGCCTTCTTCTCCGTGGTCCCGGTTACGCCTCTTATTATTGAGGATGTGCCTTAGGTCTCGTCCGTGGACCGGCGGAGCCTGGCTATGCCTGGGTGGTAGACTTCAAGCCCTTTTTTCCTCGAGCTGCTGTTTGAGCCGCTGGATAAGCTCGTGTTGCTCCTGGATGAGGCGGTTCTGAGCCCTGATATCATTAAGATGAGGGTTTTCATCTTCGTCAAGGCTGGCTTGATGGGGTGACTGAGATCCAGCCCATGCTGATTTTTAGCGCGGCTTGGTGACCGACTTGTCACCTCGCTTGGCGTGCTCGTGGCTACGGCGGGGCTGTTCGGGAGGTGGAACATCGTGAAGGGAAGGTATTGTCAGTCCCCTAGACTGTGATACTGTCTGGACCGTGGGAAACCTTCCTCCGGACCTCCTTTGTTGAGGGGGTGGAGGTGGTAAATTCTACATCAACACAGGCTGCATGGATTGGCCCTTACCCTTGGAGGGTCCTTCGCCATTTCTGTTTTTTGGAGGCATGATGTTTGAAAGCTTTTTGTTCAGTTTCCCACAGACGGCGCCAAACTGTAGGCGGTAAAAACGACACCTACTTAGATCGAGATGAACTTCTTAGATCAGGGAAGACCGAACGCCGGGAACCTGAAAAGGGAAGGAAAAAGGCTTGGGTCAGAGCCCCTGGCTGCCTTGAGCCGAAGGCACTCCGATGCCTGAGTTAGTTCTGAGAAAACTAAGCAAGAGGAGGTAGAGGAGAATGAGAGTCTGTTTGTGTATTGTCTGTTGCATGCCTCCATGGGGCTGATCCCATGTGTTTATATAGGTGCTCCTCGCTCATTCTCCCTGTCTGTGAGTGGGGGTAGGTGGGATAAGGTCCCATCAGGCCTTGCCCTGACATTTGGCGGTAGGTAAAAAGGACACATCCCATCAGAACGTTCCATGCTTTTGGTCAGTTGACGTTAAGGGATGATAAAGCCAACATCTTATCGCCATAAATGAGCGCCCCTATCTGACAGGGCGCGCCTGTGCTTTTTAGAGAAGGATGATGGCTCACTGCCTTCAGCGCTTTTACCGGGACCAGGGAGAGGCTAGCTGGCCGTGCTGGCATCATGCTGAGCTGGCATCAATGCCGTGTGGCCGAGCTGCCGAGCTGCCTCGTTGAGTTGATACTCCGAATGGAGCTGCCGAGCTGGATCATTGAGCCGGCACTCCTAGCCGAGCTGCCGAGCTGCGGGGTGGAGACGTTGAGCCGGTGCTCCTTATCGAGCCGCCGAACTGACGGGCTATGCTTAACAAGATCGGGACCAATGGCTAGTGCACCTTACCGTGATTCTCCCCTGATCTTATTATAGCGGTATTTTACCCACACAATGACAATACTTCCCACTTCATCTTTTATGTAACATATCGTCTACTTGTAAACAAATAATAACACTTTATTCAAAAATTTAGAGTAAACATAAACCATGTTTTGCAATGATATCATCAAATTTGTTAATGCCAATTTTTTTGGCGTATGCTTTAGACCATATAGGAATTTAATGAGTTTATATACTTGTTCCTCTTGTTCGGGGAAAAGAAATCCCTCGTATTGTTTCATTATGGACTCCTTCAATTTCATTTATGGTTCAAAAATGCAATTTTAACATCCATTTGATGCGCAACTATATTGTATATAGAAGCAGTGGCTATTGGGATTCTAATAGTCTAAATTCTAGCAACAGGAGCACCTGTCAAATAAATCAACATCCATGTTTTGTCTGTATAGAACCGTCATCACACCAAATTTACCTTGGAATTTCCATTTACAACCAACTGGTTTACTACCTGATGGTAAATTCACTAATTTCCAGTTGTTGTTGGCCATGATGGTTTCCATTTCATCGTATATAGCCTCCCATTAATAGATAGTATCTTTAGAGGTCATTGACTCTTCAAAGGTTAAGGGGTCTCCAATGTTTAGGATAATCATAGAGAGTTAATTTAGTTCAATCCTTTCACGAGGAACAATAAAAATCAGATTCAAAGTTACAAGTGGGTCTCTCATAGATAATTTTACTTCTAGGTTCTTAATCTACTAGATTATCACGATCCTCTTCACTTTTAAGGTGGTTTGATTTCAAAAAACTGGGCTTGGCTGGTTTGAGATTGATATAGATTTAATTTTCTTTTCAAAGAAAATAAATTATCATAAAGTTCAGCATCATGAGACTCAAAGATAACACTTTTCTAAGGTGAGGAATTTGGAGGCTTCAGGACACATTTAGTTGCCTTTTATCAATTGAAGAAATGAGCATATCATTAACATATAAACAAATAATGACGCCGTTATTATTTGAAAATTTTGAATGAATGCATTTATCAGCTTCATTGACACTAAAACCATGTGGTACAAAATGATACTAAGAAATTTATCATGCCGTTGTTTTGTTGCTTGCTTTATATCACATAGGGATTAAATATGTTAATATGCTTTCATCTTTTGTCTTGGTGTAAAAACTCCTTCAAGTTATTCCATATAGATTTGTTTCTTTATTCAGTTCAAAACGACAGTTGTAACATTCATTTTTTATGCACCACTAAATTAAAAAAAGAAGCAATGCCAATCGGAATTCTGCCTGTAAAAATTATAGCAACGGAAGTATGTGTCAAGTTTATTGAGATTTGAGACCCTCATTTTTTTTTTTTCTAAAACCTTAGCTAGCTGCTATCCCGGCTTTGAACTTTTGTATGGAACCATTACCTTTTTATGTCCTTTGGAATATCCATTCACCACTTATCGATTTACTAGATGGTAGTAAATCCACTAATTTCATGTATTGTTAGACAGGCTGATTTCATTTCATCATTTATAGCCTCCTGGCAATGGGAAGCAACGTCACTCTCCTGAGGTCATTGAAACTTTGAAGGTTCAGGGGCTTCCTTCAGTATTTAGTATCAGCACATGGTTAGTTAATTTAGTTTGATTACCTTTTACTACAAACAAAAAAAAAAGTCATATCCAAAGTTCTAAGGGCGTTCTCTCACTCTCTCAACGACCATAAGGTTTTCATTTAATAAATTGTCATGATTCACATCACTGTGAATCTCACTAGATTTTGAAGAACTGGACTCTGCTCAGTCAGATTCATATAATTTGCACTACTTTTCAAACAAAATCAATTTTCATAAAATTCAGCATCACGAGACTCAATGATAAGAGTTTCATCAATGCATCCTACACATTTTAAGGTAACAAACCAGCAGGCTTTATTGTTTAAGCATACCCAGCAAAAGCTCATTCAATTTTTGTCTTATGTTACAGGTTGTAGGATTGAGTAATCAGAGTGAGGCTCTACAACCATAAATTAACAAATAACTTGGTTTTAGTGTTCTAGTTTTTCATACCAACGTATGGGGTTAATTTTTACTTTTACAGGTATTCAGTTTAGTATATAACGTGTACTTTACAAGGGTTTCCCCACCTCGAATTTTGTGAAATCTGAAGCTAATCACCACAAATTTAATTACCTCTACTGAAGTACGGTTCTTCCTTTCTACTAAAACATTTTGTTGCAGGGAGTAAGGTGTTGTAGTCTCATGCTTTATGCCTTTGGATGCACAGAATTCGTTAAATTCTCTTGAGGTATACATTCTCCTCTAGCCCTCCTTGGAAGCATGAATTTTAAGCTCTAATTGATTTTTAACTTTTATGGCATAGTGGCCAATGCTTCATCTTTGTTATGCATTAAGCATGCATAGGTATATCTAGCAGGGGTGCACAAAAAATCCGTCAATCCGTCAATCCGATCCAATCCGATCCGCGGATTTCAATCCGATCCGAAGGCCAACGGATTGGTGGCGGATTGGATATTGTGTAATCCGTTAGCAATGGATCGGTGGCGGATTTCACTCTCAATCCGTGGATTCAATCCGATCCGATCCGTTGTCATTAAATATAAATAAAAAATATATAAGGGGCCTAAATAAAAATTAGGTGTCTAAATTTAAAATAAGGAAAAAAATTTAGAATATATGTCACAGTGTATTTAAGTGATAATAATTTTTTTTGCAATTTGAATTTTGGCTGTGGACACACTGATGATATTTTAGGAATGATCTAAGAGGATTCCAAAACCCATCAGGTTACTTTCAACGTTCAATTATTTTGCTTATTCTGGTTAGCTTAGTGACAAAAGGTCACCACCACCCTTTGAAAGTCTCTTAACTAGTGTTCTGCTCTTCCACATGCTTACACTTGCATTTTCTTCTCTTTCTGTCTCCCTCATTCCTTCATTTTCCCACTTGAACATTTCTATCTCTTTCAGATCATTTCAAAAGAATATGGCCACCAATCTCATATGGGGTATTATGTACATGTGAGTATTATGTACATTGTGAAACATTTTGATTACATATGCATCCATCTGTCTTGCTTATAGTATTTCTCAATTTCTTATTTTATTCATTGCATTGTTGGAGTATGAGTCTTAGAATGGTTGAGAGTAGAGGAAGAATCTGAATTTTTTCATGGGGTTTTTTTTTTTTTTTTACATGTATTGTACAGTAACGGATTGAATGGATTAATCCGATCCGATCCGCTCGTCCACGGATCGGATCGGATTGGATTTCAACAGTAACGGATTGGTGACGGATTTGGCCCAATCCGAGCCAATCCGATCCATGTACACCCCTAATATCTAGAATGATCTTTAACAAAATTGATAAGATACAGCTTTGCCTTTCTAGTTAAAATTTCACGCAGTTCACATATCAGAAGGGA
This sequence comes from Persea americana, assembly GCA_029852735.1. NCBI lineage: Eukaryota > Viridiplantae > Streptophyta > Magnoliopsida > Laurales > Lauraceae > Persea > Persea americana. The sequence goes on along the minus strand of CM056818.1, from coordinate 25,623,567 downwards.
ATAGCCCTAATTTTTTTAGTATCTTTCTATAGATAGAAAAGTTTCCATGTAGTTTTAGTTTTCACACATGCATTAAATTATATCAGATGCTTGTAGAAAAATAAGGCCTTATTTGTCTACATTGCCGAAATATCACAGTTAGAAACGAAACCTATGTTTATCATGGACTTAATAGAAATACCGTTCACATGACATAATCTAGTATTCCAAGTATCAAAAGACAATCAAATAAGAAGTTTCATCATTTAGAGAGGACTTGAATATCCTATTGGTGGCATACTCCAAGTCCTCACATATAAGAATTCATCGAAGTAAACTTATTAGATTCAAGTACGAATCTAACCCATGTTTAACTAGCAAACTAGCATTGTTTAGATTTTTCAAAATCTCTGGTACACAAAGTACCTGATTCAAGGTGAGAAGCCCTTTGAAGGATGGATGAAGATCCACCTTCTCTTATCTAACCACTTTCGAAGAAGACAATTTCTCATATAGAATAGTAATCATATCAAACATTTGGAAGTTTTCAAAAGTTCCCCATGAAAGAAGATCTATCAAGTAATGTGTCATTCCGCATTCCGCCACCCATCATTTCCCACCATGTTTATTTTAAATTTGACTTTTTAAGTTTTCACTGTTCCCTTCACTGACCGAGCTTGAGCCTTGGAGTAATCCTTGGCCTTAGCCTCTTTCCCCTTCTCGAGAGTCCAGGAGTCATGTTTGAAATGACCCACTTGGCCACAATGGAAGCACTCACCTTTCTTGGGCTTTCCTATTCGGCTTTCCATTCAGACCATTCCGTTTCTTCTTTTTATGCTTATTTTTGTGAACTAGAATAAGATTCTGGCATATAGACTTCAATGACAATTTGACTCAAAACTACTTCAGATCAGGGAGTCAAGATTCTTTCTTTATTTGAAGGTTTAGCAACTTAACTCTTCTATGGATATTTTTTCTTTTTTGTGTTTCAAACAGTGATCCTTCCAACTTGCGGGTAATTTTGCAAATACCATAAAAGCAAGGGAATCTTAATCAAAATCGGACCCTTTGACCAATAAATGGTTTATGATAATTTTTGGATCATGAACCTCATCAAAAATGGATTTATCATCTGCTATCTTGAAATCTAAAAAATTCACTCGCAAGATACTTATTGTTGTTGGCATCATTAGAGTGATATTTCTGCAGTGATGCATCTCACAACTCCTTTGACACATAGTAGAATGAATTACTGTAGCACCGTGCTTGTTTGTGACATATATAATCGTGCCTATTCCAGATGTTCTACTAATGAATCTGGTCTTCGCTGTCAGTGGTGGAACAAGTTAGTGGTTCTTCAGTTACCACAAGCACTGACTGCCCTTTAAGAGTTGCCAGTAGAAAATGAAACTTTTGTTGATAGCAGTGAAAATTTCTTCCATCAAAGCTTTTGAGTTGTCCAAAGCTTGATTCATCATTATCATCAATTATGCCATGGCAAAGTTCATTTCACAATTTCAAGATCTACTGTCATAAGATTGTTGAATTTTTTTTTTTAAGGAGATGGATGTCTGAATCCTGGATCACAGTCATCAAGACAGTAAATGCCGCCTCACAGGTTAGCATTTGCAAAGGGTTGTAGGCAGGTCTGTGTCTAGGATAAATCAAGCTCTGTATTGCTGTCTATTGGACTACAGCTTGCAGGATTGAAGACCAACTTTGGACACTACAGTATGCACTCAAGAGTAGAAGGCGATAGAACTCATAAACATAGACCAAAGAGAGCAAGAGAACTCGAGAATTGCACATCCAAGATGGACCTTTCTCAAAGCCCTCCTGGATGGAGCTTATAGCCCTGTTTATATTGAATACAAATTATGCACCCATAATAGAAGGCTATAGAAATCATAAGCCTAGAGCAACAAGAGCAAAAGGGCTTGAGATTTATACATCCCAAAAGGACTCAGGCCCTGTTTATGTAGACTACAAAGAGCAAGAGGGCTTGCGAATTGTATATCATCAAATTGACCTAGGCAGTATTTATACAGACTGAAAAGAGGGCGACTGGTTTCCATCTAAATAAAGGATTGCAACTAGTGAGGAAACATCAGTTTGAATAAAGGGGCGTCTCTTGGTGGCTAGCTGGGTCTGCTTGTACCTTAGGTGAAATTGCCAGCCCTTGAACATGTGCATGACCCCCACTTGCTTTATCAATCAAGTGCTTAAGTGGAGGAAACTAATACAAGAAACTTCCCTGATTTGAACACGCTATAAACAGCAACAAGGTGGACATTTTCCAAGTCCAACTTTTCTCAAATTACCAACATTTTCTGCTTGATCAGTCATATGGTGAGACAGTGAGTGAACCTTCAATGAGTATCAAATCAAATCAACCTTGATAACAGCGAAGGGTGGAGGGGCTAGGTAGGCCCCCACATTCCCGTTCTAAGATTTTTTACATATACTGGCCATTTTTATGAGAATAACAGTATGAATTAACAAAAACATGACTAGTTGCACAACATAAGAGTGAGTGTTCCATATGTAACTTTCATCGACACATGATTTGTTTCATCAATGAATTCATCCTATCACTTGGCCCCACCTTGAATTTCCCAATTCAATTAGTTGCTTTGATCAAGATGATCAAAGAGATGCTAGCAGAAAGTTGCAATCTGCGATATATTCTTAGGATCATAAACATGGAAGCATCAATCTGCATTGTATTCTTAGGATCATCTAAATTGGTGATTAGACCAATGGCAAATCATGTGAATGGTGCACAAAACAAGTCCCTAGGATGTCTGGTTATTATTGTTGTTATTCTTATTGTTATTTTTGCAACAACCATTCTAAGATGTGCATGTGGTCATTGACAACCCAACATGGTTGTGGTTATAGACCCTTGTATATATCAGGTACTGCTAAATCAATGCAGCAAATCCATGACCTAGTCTTTGTCTGAAAACACTTTGAGACCTTTCAATATTGCCTACAGAATTGGGCATCGGTGTATCTTGTCATGTGCCTTTATAGCATGGTTCAAAATAGTTTTCATGTGTCAGAGATTGACAACCACATTTATCTATTTTCATGTGTTTGTGTAGCACTAAAGAATAGTAGTTACCGATCATTGTTAAAGTTAGATTTTTAATTGAAGACTCTCAATTTTAATTGATTTTTACTTCAATGGTGTGCAGCCATTGAGTTAGTCTCAATGAAACTACGTAGGCGCATTTTCGCAACATCTGAGGCCTTCTTGAGCTGTTCTGTCAAGACAACAGGTGTTTTTCTTTCTACAGTATTTGATTCCCTTTCTAAAGAAATTCCATATACCATACACTCACTTATTTTCTTTCAATTTTTCCTTCTCTGGTTTTCTTCATAAAAACTTCCTGCTTAGAATTGTCCACATTTTCCTCATTGTTCACTCCTTTTGCATCACAGGGATGGAAATTATTGGAGCAGTCATTGGGCTTTTGAGCTGTTTATGTGCAGAAATTGATAAGAAGTACAATAATCTGAAACACAGCAGAAAAAACATGGAGACTTTGAGAAGAAAAATGGAAGAGGTGAGTGGCAAAGAAGATGATGTAAAAACTCAATTACAAAGAGTAGACAAGCAGCAGGGAATGAAACCCAGACGCGAGGTACAAATTTGGCTTGATCAGATAGAGAACTTAAAGAATGAAGTGGGAAGCATAGTACTCAAAGAGAAATTGGGATGCTTGAATGGTGTCTTGTGTTGTTATTACTCAGAACTAAAGCTAGCCAAGCGTGTTGAGGAGCATATCAAAACGGTAATCGAGTTGCAAGAGAAGGGCCAGCTTTTTGATGGATTGTTTATTGATGGAGTGCTGGATACTGGAAAGATCTTACCCATGGCAGAATTAGTCAATACAGCAACCACCAAAAGAACTTTGGACATTATTTGGGATTCCTTGGTGGACACAAAGATCCAAAAGATTGGAGTATATGGAATGGGAGGCATTGGAAAGACTACAATCATGAAGCACATCAATAATCGTCTTAAGGGTGAGAGTATTTTTGACCATGTTATTTGGGTGACAGTATCAAGGGCCACTAGTTTGGAGAGGTTACAAAGTGACATTGCCAAAGAAATTGGGATAGACTTCAAAGAAGATGATGATGAACATCGGAAATCAGAAAAAATATATGCTGCTTTGGTTCGCCGTAAGTTTTTGCTCATTTTAGATGACATCTGGAAGGCATTCCCGTTAGAAGAAATTGGAATTCCTGAACCTAGTGAAGATAACAATTGCAAGGTAATACTGTCAACTCGTGATCTAAAAGTGTGTCAACAAATGGAAACACAGAAACAAATTAAAGTAGAGGTCCTTGCAGAGAAGGAAGCATGGGAATTGTTCACAGACAAAGTTGGTGGCAATATGGTGATAACTTCAAAATTAGAAGAAATTGCAAAGCTTGTGGTCAAAGAATGCGGTGGACTACCACTAGCTATAATCACAGTTGGACGAGCTTTAAGACAAGTTGGAGAATTTAGAGTGTGGAGAAATGCATTGAATGAATTAAAATGCTCAACAACTGAGATCGAAGGTATGGAAGCTAGCGTCTTTGCGCGTCTCAGATTCAGTTATATGCGCCTAAGAAATGATACGTTGCAAGCTTGTTTCTTGTATTGTGTATTATATCCCGAAGATTATGAGATTCCTACTATGGAGTTGGTGCAGTATTGGATTTATGAGGGCTTAATCAGTGAAGCAAGGAATATTGAAGTAGAGATTGACAAGGGGTATGCTATATTGGATGAACTCAAGAATGCTTGTTTGTTAGAAAGCATTGACAATAGATCTGGTGCTGAATGTGTCAAGATGCACGACTTGATAAGAGATATGGCCATCAACATCACAAGAGTAAGTCCTTTGTTCATGGTAGAAGCTGGCGTTGGTTTAAAAGAATTACCTAAGGTGGAGTGGACCGAAGATGTGGAGAGGATCTCATTGATGAACAACAATATTCAAGTGCTTTTAGGTGAGCCCAAATGCCCTAAACTTTCTACTCTCTGGTTACAACATAATTTCCATTTAATAAAAATCTCACCTTCATTTTTTGAGCACATGAAGAGCCTTAGAGTTCTCAACTTGTCTTATACTCGGATTAAATGTTTGCCAGAGTCACTTTCTAACTTGGAGAACCTTTGTGCGCTTCTATTACACTATTGTTATGATTTGAAGACAGTGCCGCCCGTGACAAACCTCAAGTCGCTAAGATTTCTTGACCTCTATTATACCGGCATCGAAGTGTTGCCTCCAGGGATAGAAGGGTTGGTTAACCTTCGACACCTCAATTTATCACACACATTTTCTTTAAACATATTGCCAATTGGTGTAATACACAATCTTTCTCTTCTTGAAGACTTATATATGTACCGAAGTAAATATAGATGGTCTTGGAACTCATTGCAAGTGGAGGGAGGAGCTAGCATGGAAGAGATCATAAACTCTACTCATTTGGCTAACTTAAATGTTCATCTTGTGGACCTACCCAGCTTTGATGTTTATGTGAAATCAGGTCATTGGCAAGAGTTGAGAAGCTTTCATCTAATTGTAGGCCAAGGATCAGGTCTTTTACCACCAGATGGGAAATATATTGTTGAAATTGAAGGTTGTCATATTGTTAATAGTGAAAACCCTCTTGTGCTCCCTTTCAAGACACAACATTTGGCTATTAAGAATTGCAGCGACGTCGTTGGGTTGTCAGAGTTGCAATGCCTGTCACATTTGAATGATTTGAAAGAATGTCGTGTATTCAGATGCAACAAAATAGAATACATTCTGATGGAGGAAAACACCACCTTAACCACTTTAGAGACATTAGATCTTTGGGATTTACCAAAATTAACGTCTATTTGCAAGGGGGTTGTGCAATATGACACTCTTAAATGCCTTAAGATCTTGAAGGTTAATGGATGTCACAGTTTGAAGAATCTTTTCTCTATTGAGTTGTTGCATCACCTCCAAAATATTAAAGAGATTCAAGTCAAGAATTGCATGATGATGGAAGAGTTGATAGCTGGAGCTGAAGAAAATGTAGCCCTCCCAAGGTTGAGCATTTTGGAACTGGAACATCTTCCGAACTTGAAGAGCATTTTTTATGTGGCATTCATGTATGATTCCTTGCAAACAATCTGTATAATGAATTGCCCAAAGTTAAAGGAGCTCCCTTTTCTCATTGGAAGATCGCCTCTAGCTCTAAAAGCTATCAAGGGAAGTAGAAAGTGGTGGAATGCACTCACATGGAGTGACCCTCATAACAAAATCATCCTCGAACAATTTTTCGAAGAAGAGGAAGACGCAGGCGATGATGACAGTAGCAATGACGACAATGATGATGAAATTCACTCTTCGTAAAATAAATACCTCTGTATCATTGTTTCGAATTGTTAAATACATGTCCTTTTAATTTCCATTTTATCAGTGTCATGTTAGCTTTGTTATTTTGAATGCTCAGATCATGCCTAATCATCTATATACCAGGATCTAGCCAAGATTATACTAAAAGCCCAACAAACTCACTGCTCACATGAAGTTTTAACAGCAGAAGCATCAACATAGTTGACTTTTGGCTTGTTCTCATGGTGTAAGAGAGTATGAATTCTGGTTATTTCCTTTTGTGTGATCAAGTTTTGTAACAGATCCATCCAAGTAGCCCCATAATTGTTTTCCTTCCACAACATTGCGAAATAGGAATTCCCACGTAAAATAATTTTTTCCATTGAATTTAACAAACTGGAATACCCCATAACCTCACTATGATCTGCCACTGATAACACATTGACCGAAAACTTGGTGCGAAAAGAAAGCAAAGGCAACAGCTCTCGAAAGAAATCCGAGTGAGAATTCGATTACCTGCCAAATTTACTGAAGAAGCAAGAAATCCAGAAATCCAGAGATCTTAATGGAGACACTTTGGGATGCTGGTACCAACTATGGAAGATGCAATGATGTCCAGAAATCCAAAGTGTCTGCCATTAATATGCATATTGATACATTTAATATTTTCATGGAGGGTGTGAACTGTGGGCCCGCCATTTGGCCATTGCATGAGTGGTCACATGAAATTTAATTATTTTAACTAAATACAATTTATAACATAAAAACTAAATTTATTGTATTACTTTCTATTATGCATTTATCCAATATTATATGGCACTATTCACTTATACATAAAGCATACAATGTGTTCCACAACCTGTTAAATGACGCATGATCATTAATAATAAAGATCACTAATAATAACAATTCCATAAATGGTAATTCACAATAATAAAAACCATAATGATGATAATTTTCAAATTATAATCACCATGATGATGTCAAAATAGGATGAAAGCAAGCAATTCAGTGCAGGGTCCACAAATGTTTACCAAGTTGCATGTCACTATATTATCAATAATAAATATAGAAAAGTCCATTATAAATAGATTATAATAATTTTACTGGTAATCTGGGTTTAGGTCCTCACCAGGGTCCTTTGTTGGGGGGTGGGGGGGCGCGCCCCCTTGATTTTGAAACTCCAGCATTTAAAGGTTCTTTTGGCCCCAAACTGTGGCTCAACTTACAATTGATTTAAACAAAATTAGAATGAAAGAAGATAGAAAAGAAAAGAAATAGAGAAAGGAAAAGAAGGAAGGAAGAATGAACATAAAATGAGGAAGGGCTGGAAAAAGTTTCTAGTATTTACAGATCCCTAATGCCAAGATTTGAGGCTTTTAATTCAGAGAGGCAGAAAGCTATGGTTTACTTTTGCAAAGAATCTGGGATGTTCCAAAGGCGTTGCTTGTATGTGGAAGAAGATCGAACCCACTTGAAGATTTACTTTCAGAGTTTATATTTTCAATAGGTAGAGAGATATATATAATTAGGGTTGCAAATGGGTATCCAACTCTGATTTCTCGGAAGTTTTTGACCCGAGAAAAACTGTGTCTTAGAACTTATTTTAGGTTCCAATTTATAAATGGGTCCAGGTTCGGAGTCCAATTTAGGTTCCAATTGATAAACGAGATTGGTTTTGGGTCTATATAGGTTCCGACCCGTGAATCCGAGACCTGACATATGAGTCTTTGATATTGTAAATTGTACCTCAAAGTTAACTTTGTTTTGGATATTTTTATGTATAATACTGGAAGAAGTAGACTTGATGTTCTGTTATAAATTGAACGATATGTTTATTTTAAGAAAAAATTAAAAAATAAAGAGAAATTAGAACCGATTTTGGAACTAGATCACAATCCTCTTGGTGGACCCGGTTCTAGAATTGGAACCGGGTCTAGAACCAACAAAATGGGTTCCGAGTCAAAACTGGACCCGAAACCGGAACTAGAACCATTATTTAGAAGCGGGTCTGGGTCCTGGTCCAGTATGGTTCAGACCCGGAACCGTTTCATTTGCAACCCTATACACAATACATCATAATGCTTTTCCATCATTAAGGCTCATATTTGAAATCTAAACCAATCAAAATTATTTTTGCTTTATTTTTCTATTAAGAGGAAAACTTTTAATGCAATCAAGGTTTCATCCTCTCTGGATAAAAAATAGTTTCTTTGTTTTTTTTTTTGGTTGTGATTATATATGCCAAAATAAATCTGATTGAGTAAAAACTCTCAAGGTGATAAATACTAGTAAGACTATGCTTTTAAATGGTTTAAATTTTAAATATAAATCTTACTCATACATATATATATAAATATATATATTTTTTATTGATGAGCATACTTAGTTAGGTGTTTAAAAAAAGTACAACATCCACAATATAGTTATTACACCATTAAATTAGGTAGGTTTTTCAGTTGATTACTTGGTTTACACCATTGGATTAGACCACTGGATTGGGTAAGGCTGTATGGGAGGTTTGAAATTTGGGAATTTTGAAAATTAGTTTTATATGGTATTCTGAATGTGGTTGGAGCTATATGGGGTGGGGGTGTTAGATGACCCACTATCAAATTAATCAACAAAATAAAAAAAATTGTAATAGTATTTTGTTCATAAGTTATTTGTAAGTAATATCTCTAAAAGTGGGTTAAATTCCTATTTAAGTGAATTTCGCGATAATGCAAGAGAAAAAAAAATCATTTTGAAATTTTAGATTTTTCATTAGTGGCTCCATCAAAGAGCCTCCTAATTTTTTCATGAGTCCAAAACTTAAATGATTTGGACTATTTTTTTAATAAATTATTCTTGCCCTTCAAAGTTCTACCTCCAAATTTATTAGCCTTGAGCGTTGGATTTCTGGAGTAACAAATGAATATCAGTTTTCTTTCTTACATTTTCATTTTTTATTATCATTTTTAGGATCTTTGTTACTCAATGAAAAAACTTTGAGCAAAGTTTCAAAAAACAAAAAAAAAAAAAAAAAATCTTGCATATGATTAATAAATTTTATAATTTTATTTAAACTTTTTAACTTTGCCCTCCCCACCACCCAAAATAAAATTTATGGTTCTGCCCCTTTGCATTCTCCCCCACTTAAAGAGTTTGGTCGACCAAATTCAACTTAAACCGGTGCTACGAAATGATGTTTGGGTGAGTAATGAAGTATTACATTCTCCCCCACTTATATATGTACAGAAGTAAGGTTTCTTGACAAACATCAAGTCACTAAGGTTTCATGACCTCTACTATATCGGCATCAAAGTGTTACCTCAAGTGATTGAAGGGTATCTCGCACATTTTCTTTGAACATATTGTCAATTGGTGTAATACACAATCTCTCTTCTTGAAGACTTATATATGTGCATAAATAAATATAGATGGAATTGGAACTTGTCACGACCTCGAACCCGATTAGAGAATAAACCAGATCTGGGGTGTAAAGTTTAAGGCTAATTAAAAATTTTGCCCTTAATGCCCAAGGATCGAAGTCCGTTGTGAGGGTTGTGTATTTGAGCCTCATTAACAAAAGAACCCAACGGAACTTATCTAGTAAACACATTCATTAAACCTGTATAATATTAAAGCAAGTATGCATTTCGTCGCATTATATATTTAAGTTTCAAAAGAAAAGACATATAAAGTTTACAACCATCAGAATCATCCCAAACCTAGGTCCTTGTACGAAAGATATACAATGATAAGTTAGATAAGTCCAAAAGATCTAAGAAGCCAAAACATAGGAATGAGGTGGCACGATAGTAGATATCCCCGTGTAACACGCGCTCGTGCCGGGAGTGATGACGCTAAGCTACGTCATCGGCACCCCACTCTCGTACGTCGTCCTCCTCCCCTGGTTGAGGATCCTCTGGGATTGCCTCTGCATCCGGATCTGCATAGTAGTAGTAGGTGTTCTCTACACACCATGGAATAAAGGATCAACAATATATTGGCAACGAGATAAGCAATATACATTATTCATAACATGTTCCAAATGAGATTAAAGACAAGCACATGATTATAAGACAGCAATGTACAAGCTAGGCATCAAGCATGAGTAATACGAGAATCAAGTAGCAATGTAAATCCTAGCAAATTACATAAGATTAACCATCCATGAAATGCAATGCCAAGCAAGAGGAGACTTCGTCGATGTCCGAGCCTTCTCACGGGGGTATAAGTGATGTCCGAGTCGACTACGAATACCCAAAGTCCATCTCTAGGGGGATCCTAGCTCCCGGTACTAAGAATAGCAGTATGGTCCGAGCCCGCTCCCGGCTATTCATGTCATGGACGCAGTCCAAAGTCGACTATCCACCCTAGTGTCCGGTATCCGACCCACTCTGTAATCATCAAACTACAGCTGGTCATGAATGCAAGATGATGATGATGATGGTTTATACGCGACACAAGTTACAAGACAAATACACGTGGATAGATTTTCAAGTACAAGATAACAAGTTGAGGGCTAATCCAAATCAAGCCAAGATACAAGTCAAGTTCCCAAGTTCTACGAGTAGTCCTCTTAACAAGTCTATTCGCACATGTCCATCAAATACAAGATAAAAAGGTACCTAAGGATATACTCTAAGTCCGATCAAATCCTAATTCTGCTAAGTTAAGTTACAAGTTATACAAGCATACAAGATTAAAGTGTACAAGCCAATCCTAGGTCAAGACAAGCTACGTATACATGATTCGCGAGTCAAGAGTGAAGAACAAGCTAATCCTAGGTCAAGAGTTGTCCATCGTGTACTGCACATATTCCCAACGGAGTGTTATGGAGGAATAGTCAACGATGCCATAGTGTGGTGAGCCCTTGGTCTACAAAAGCTATTGGGCACCAATTGGCTAAGTTTCGTATTAATTCGGCCAAGTTACAACCATACACGGAAGCCCCGACAACCGATGAAGTACACCAAGCCAATTGAGCTCCATTTTCATTTCCGCAAGCTGGTCATGCAAGGGTAAGGTCAATGGGTGTCAACCTAGGAGTCCAACTAGGTTTAGAGTCCCTTTCCAAAAGAGATAAGGGCTTGGTTCATTGATCCAAATATCCACTTCCTTACCCAACCTCTGATCATTAGGATGAGTGGACCAATGAATTCTATGCTTCGAGAGCTTTCCATTGATATATAGAACTCCCGAATCCAACATGAGGATCAAAAGTTATGGGCTTTTCAAAGTGGTCAATTTTAATCCACCTTGCAGGTTCCGGTGTCCGGACACCACCCAACAGTAGTATGGACGCCCTGAGATTCTGTCCTCTAATGCCCGGACGCGAGGAGGCAAAAACCTTCCAGGCATCCAGATTGCCCTGTTTTGCTGATCTCATCCCTTCCAAACCATTTCCACTCTTTTCTAAACCATCCCAAGGCTATAACCTGTACAAAATTGAGCCACCATGCTCTCCTCCAGCCACATCTATCCATTCATCAAATCATCCACCCATAATTAAAGTCCATTCAACCCATTTAGCATATATAACCAATTAACCATGACAAGCTTGGAATTAAGGGCTGGCTAGACAATTACATTAACAAGAATTAAAGTAAATATACATGCATGTACAACACATAATGCTATTCTACTTGTCTTCACCAAAGAGAGTGAAATTTGAGAGAAATTGAGAAGATTGAGGAGGAAGAAAGCTCCCACACACACTCTAGCCAAACTAGCTCTCCCAAAGCCCTCTCCTACACTCAAAGAACACAAAGGAAGGAAACGAATGGAATTTAACTAACATACAACCCATTTACAGCAAGAAGGAGGAAATTAGGGAGGAATGGAGAAGATGAAACTTACCAAATTTTGGATCAAGAGATAGAGGAAGAGGAGAGGAAGAAGATGATGTAGTTAGTTTCACTTGGAAGAGTCTCTAAGATCCACATGCAAGAAGGAGGAGCAAGGAAGTGGAGGAGAAGGAGAAGGTTCAGCAGCTGCAACTCTCTTGAAATGGAGTGAAACGGATGAAGTAGCTGATGTGGGTTTAAAATAAAGAATGGATGGGAAAAGTCCATTTTGCCCTTCTAGAGTGAGATGAGAAAAAAGCGATTATTTGAGGGACTTCGGGGCGTCGAATTGTGACGAGTTAAGAACGGGAAATGCGAGCGCGACAGAATCTTTCCAGCGAACCCAAATTCGGCGAAAACTAAATTTTCTGGAAAAATACCCTATTTTCCTATTAATCACAACCTAACCCCCTATTAAGACTAATCGCACTTGGGATCAAATGAAACTTTGGAAACAACTTTATAATGATAAAGAAACCCGCCTAGTCACTAAACCCGCCTAATTAGCTAGAATCACAATTAATTAGGCTAATCACCAATATTAGGAAACTAAACACCCTATTAAGGTTGGGGACCTTACAGAACTCATTGCAAGTGGAGTGAGGAGCTAACATTGAAGAGATCATAAAATCTACTCATTTGACTAACTTGTTCATATTCATCTTGTGGACTAACCCAGCTTTGCTGTTTATGTGAAATCAAAGCAATGGTGAGAGCTAAAAAGCTTTCATCTCATTGTAGGCGAGGCATCATACCTCTTACCACAAGACATTTCTTAGAGCAAATATATAGTTAAAATGGGAGGTTCTCATGTTGTTAATTGTAAAAACTCTCTTGTTCTCCCTTTCAATACACTCTATTTAGCTATTGAGAAATGCAATGATATCGTTGTGTTGTCGAAGTTGCAATGCCTATCACATTTGAATGATTTGAAAGAATGTCATATGTCCAAAAGCAATACTATAGAATACATTGTTGGCGGAAAACAACACCTTAACCACTTTAAGGCATGTTTGGTCAACATCCACCACTTAGTGGATTACTCTCAGTTTTCCTCCATCCCATAGAAAATCAATGTTTGGTATTGGGAGGAATATGGTAGCAAGGATTTCCAATAGCCTTTTTTTCGGTTTTATTGCCAGTCAAACCTCCCCCCATCGAATTTTGAAGACCAAGGAAATGAAGGAAAGTGGAACAAAGCGGAGCTACAATGGTCATGGGTGGTAACTTAGGGGTCGTTTGTTTACTGCAATTTACATATGTAAATGGAGAATATACGTAATATTTATGCATCAGTCATGTTTATCTATAATTATTTACACATCTTATGTGTTAATCAGATGTGTAAATGGTGTGAAAATAGGCTCATTTTCACACCAAGATTTGAACACCCGTTGAGCTGAAAAAATAAAAAATATCAAAATGCGTGAGATTTCAAAGAATACCCATTGGAAGCAGACGGTATCGTATTAGGCATTTCCGTCAAACAAGTTTTGGTTTCGAAGCCCCCCACTGCATGAAAATAGAAGTTCAAGAGTCCTCTCATAAAACGGATAAAACCTCCCCATCCTGCGTCTTCTCCCCACCCTGCGTCTCTCTCCCTGTGTGGCCGCTCGGCAACCCATCTCCTGCGTGCAAAGGTAATATCTCTCTACTAATGAACAAACCTAAGAGCCTATTTCTTCACAAGTATTTTTGACAGGGCATCATGATCTCGAGCACAAATGGGTTCTTGAGCACAAAATAGGCCCTAACTTTTTGAACCCACTTTGATCAGTTTGACCCCACTTTGACCAGCTCAACCCACTTTTACCATTTTGACCCAATTTTAGCCCTATTAATTAGGGATTAATATAAATGGATTTTTATCCCATTTAAACCCATTTATTTTATGCACAAAGAATTGTTCAATGGCGTGAACCTTAACCATAGGGGACTAGTGTTGGGACCAATGACCTAAAAATGACTCATATATGTTGTTTGACTCTCGGGATGCTCTTAGACTCAATTCTTCACCTCGGTAGGTTGTCGGGCAACAAGTAGGAGTACCGAAGACTTGGGGATGCGTACAATTAGAGTTTTAGAAGCCGGTCACACCACTACAACACTGTTAAGCCATTTAACCATTGATTGGACGCTAAGTGTGCACAATGCCAAATCCGACTACCTTGACATGTCGATGGCAACCCTTGCTTTAGTCTTAGTAGTTTGTAATGGTTCCTTGATCGTTATACTAATTACCTCGTCTAAATCATGAGTTAACATGTTCGCGTACATAGCGTATGCATTCCTATGCTTGTATGATTCTTCCTTGATCACAGTGCAAGACTTTCACACAAAACACATGGGACTTGACACTTGCACATGGGTTCTAACGTGCATTTATTTGCCCTGCTTGTAATACAGATTAGGATCTATGGTTATGGTGTTTTGGGATGCGAAGCAAGCATTTAATTGCTTTGCTTTGCCCCCAAACACCCGAATCCACCCCTTTTCCTATCGATTTCAGGTTAGGTTATTCCCCGCAAACCGCGGACCTCGTCCAAATCATGATCGCGCTTTAACATGATATTTCCGTGTTTTCATTAGAATGCAGTCATTTCTAACCTGTGCTTGTATATCATGTCTTGTTTGCTAGTGAGGGTAGTCTATCCAGAGTGTATGATCGTGTGTGTGTAGGCTTACTAAAGAATTACCCCATACTTTACATACTATGTTCATACATGTTCGATAAGTCGTGTTATGATCCCATGAGTCGGCACCACTGATGTTGGACCTTCTTGGCCTAATCAGCCGTATGGATGTCCTTAAACCGTGTTTTCCCTTTGTAGAGTGGTCGTGATTACTTTGCCTGGATCCATGGCCGATGCTATCGCCCTTGAGGCATGTCGTGCTTATATCGCCCCCGAGGCGTATCATGATTATCGTGATCCCTGCACCACGTGTGTAGGAGAGCATATAGCTACATGTGGATTGCCATCTTGCTAGGACAAGTGTATAGTGGTACTATTACTTAATGATTCTTGTTTATGCCATTCAACTGATATACGCATGCTTGTTTATGTCTACCTGTACCACTTTATTGATAATACTCAATCTATTACTTGTCCTTTTTCTATTTCTATAAACATGTTATTGTTATTCACTTTAAACACCTGTCATGTCGTCTTGCCTGATACTTTCCCAACCATGGTGCTGTAGGTTTTACACTGGCTTGTAGGATTGCATACAGAGGCGACATGGACCCGCAACTTTTAAGTAAGATTTATACTACCAATGTCATTTAGACATTGGGTGTTGTACTGAGTGACCGGAACACTGGGGGTATTCTACATGTCTAGTTTGTTTCTCTTAAATTGGCCTTTGTTGGCCTTCTTTTATTTTGCGTTGTAATTAATAAACATTGTTTTATTGTAACTTTTAACACTTGGGTAATGATATATCATGGCCCTGTCTTGCACTATATATTATTGTTCACTGTTTTCCAGTCCGGAGAAGTGTTTATCATGTTGAGTATGAGATAAGCATTGGGGTTGCAACAAGGAATCTGAGGGCCACGGACTTCGGGTCATAAGGCCACCTAAGCTTCCGCGAAATGTTGCTGTTTGTGATGGGGTATTCTCACCCACACGGATCCTAGCGCTAGAAGTGTGCTAATCACCCCATTAATTTCCTAATACAGTGCCCTGGTTTGGGGGTGTCACACAACAGCAGCCGCCTCAACCTTATGCACATTGGGTGACGAGTAACCATCAGAGAGTTAAGTGTCGATGCTTGACAAGAGCATGCTTTGAATGTGACGAGTTTGGGCATCATGCCATACATTGCCCAGTCTGCAGGGATCAGCTCCAGCAGCCCCAACCACGTTAGCTACCAACGCCGTAGCGAGCACTAGTTCAGGCATAGCCTATCTGCCAAGTCGCTCCAGCTCCTCAGCAACAGCAACAACCCAATGCTCCCTAGCAGCCCCAGTAACTAGGGGTGTAACGGTTCGATTAACCGCGGTTTTTGGGAAAACGGTTAACCGAACCGTGTTTCACGGTTTTTGGTTTTTAAAAACCGTAACCGAACCGTGAAAAACCGTTAAAAATCGAACCGCGGTTAACGGTTCGGTTACGGTTAATTGTCACTTAAAAATTTTTATGAAAATTTTGTTGTTTATTAATCAAACTTATTGTGAAAAAAAAATAGTTAGAGAATGGCATAATATGTTACTCTAAAAAAAAATCACATTTAGGCCCTTAAGTTTTTTTCTTATTAGTGAAACGGTTCGGTTAACCGTGTGTTTTGGGAATACGGTTAACCAAACCGTAGTTAACGGTTAACCGCGGTTAATAACCGTGAGTCGAGATAAAAACCGTAACCGAACCGTGAAGCGCAGTTTTTCGATTTCAAAAACCGTAACCGTAACCGAACCGTGAAACACGGTTATTAACTGCGGTTCGGTTCGGTTCGGTTCGATTAGACGGTTTTTCGGTTTTTTTTTACACCCCTACCAGTAACATAGAGGGTAGCCTCAAGAAAGAAGCTTGCTCCCTAGCAACATAGAGGGTAGCCTCAAGAAAGAAGCTAGTAGAATTTGGCATGTAAAAAATCACACATGCATCCCAACAGATCTAATCTGCTAAGGACATGTGTAAATGTTTGCACCATAGACATGAAGTCAATGATGCATTACTCGACTGAATGAAGATTGACAAAAGCTTTAGAAGTTATTGAAAGTCCAAGGAGAAGCTCAACATTGAAAATCAACTCCATGTCTGAGAGTTTCAAAATGCTCAGAGGTGGACCTCAATGAGCTCCTAGACATGGGCCCCAATAACAACTCAGAGGGACCAAATCAAGATGAATCTCACTCTAGGGTCAAGGAGTGGGTCTTCAAGGTCCTCCCAAATGTTTTAGAACAATCTAGGATCATTTAGATAGAAATCCAGCCAAAGGGACTCCAAACCCTAGATCTTAGAAATGGACGGGGACTCCACATTCAATCAACTTCCAAAGGTCAAAAGCTAAGTCAAAGGGTCAAACACAAGTTCAGGATCAAATCAAGACCATTTGAGCTCAGATCCAAGTAGTTCAAATCCAAGCAAGGAACAATTAAAGTCATCTTAAGTCAAATTTGTGCAAACATGCAAGGCTGCAGTCCACTCTCGCCAACTTTCAAAGACTCCATCAAGACAAAATCTATTCCATAGGCTAAGGATGGACTTTAAAGGGGTTTTCCTAAGATTGGAGGGAAGTTGAAATCATTTAGGCCGTTTTTCCACATATTGACCTCCATGTCTTAATGACTTTCAGACATGACCTATTAGGACCTACTTTGACCCATTTCTAGAGGTAAAATCAAGATGAAGTCTTCCATGATGATCCACAAACAAGTCTCAAGAGGGTTTCCCACAATTTCAAGATCAATGGAGATCATTTCGGATCAGGGTGCAAAGTAAAAGGGGCACACAAACATGAACCCCAAAGCCCATTTCAAGAGTTCAAGGGGTGATGAGACCCTCCTCAAAGTCTAAAAATCATCCCAAGGGATTTTCCAGAATTTCAGAGCAATTGGACATCATTTGGACCCACTTCCCATGGAATGGAAATCCATGTCCGTCTCTAGGAAATGACCCCTCTTGGACATAACACCTCTCAGACATGACACCCGGTAAACTATTGGCGTCCAATTTTGAATTCTAACTCCCTGAAACCACTGCAGTTGCATTCCCACTCTATAAATAGAGCCCATAGATGACCATCCATGCACTCTTGGCCTCTCCTAGCCTCGCCAACCTACTCCCACTTCCTCCACACTTCCCCACTTTCCCCAAAATTAGAACTCTCAAGAAAGATTGCTTTCTTTCAGATTTCTATTAAAAAAGGTGAGACTTTGTTTAAAACCTCTACAAAAGAGAACCTTAGCCTCACAAATTCAGGCTTCAACCTCTGGAGATGTCCCTCCAGAGGGGGAGGCTGAATATCCATGACCTTATCAATCCTTTCAACCAAAACTGATTGTTTAGTCTCCCTTCTTTATCTCTCACTCAAAGGAGTAGTATTGTCTTTGTGTGAGAATTAGTTGTGCAAGTCCTTTCCATTGCTTCATTTTTGGTTAGCTATACTGGTATGGCCCGGAATGACACAACTTTAAAACACCTACTGGCACATAAATCAATCACTCCATTGGATTTGCACAAACACAATCCTTGATAAACGAATGATGATTGTCAAAGATTATTGTCAGTCAAAATTGGTTTCTCACTAATCCATACGCTTAGTAATGCCATCCTAAACCCATGAAAGAGACATTGTATAAGTCCGGAGAAGAAAATAGGGGAAGCGTAGAAATCACACACATTACAAGAAAATATACTTTTAGCGGCTAACTTTTAGAGGGAGCAGGCAAAAAGCGCCGCTATAAGTGATCTATAGCGGTGACCAACAATGCCCCCCCCCCCCCCCCCCTCCCCCGCAAAAAGTCAATTTTATTCAACTTTTAGTGGCACCTATAGTAATGGCCGCTGCTATAAACCTCACTCTAATGGCGCCAAAATTTGGCAAGGAAGTTTTAAGGTTTTAGCGTCGACTTGTAGAGGCGGCCAATATATTCGAAGGTAAAAATATGGTTTTAGTCACGGCCACTAATTGGTCTGATGGTAAACCTTACTTTTAGTGGGGGTCATAGGAGCCGCCGCTAAAAGTTTTAGAAAGAAATATTTTTAGTGGTGGTCACAAGAGCCCCAGCTAAAAGTTTTGAAAATTTGGCATTAATCCTTTTAAATAATAAAGGATTCGAGGAGGAAAACCCCTTATTAAGGAACGAAAGCAATCCCATCCACATATCCTGTCTCTCTTTATACCCTCTCTGATTGTCTCTCTTTATATCCTTATTAAGGACCATCTTTGGGTCCAATTTAATGAAGCAGATGGGGGCATGCTTGGCACCGTCGATGGTGTGGGGAAGGTGAACAGTCTGCTATGGTTAGGTCTTTCCAACTGGAGGACAATTTTTTGTTATTTGATCATGATGAGAAGATGTTAGGGTTTATAGTTCCACTTGCTTTCTTTTGTAACCATTATTTGCACGGTGGTCAAATTTATGAAGGAATAGATCTATGTGGTTATACTCGTTGTGGTACTCTAGTTGTGTCTTGGCTTTCTTTTGTAGCAACTTCAATTAAGTCTTAGGTTTGACTTTGTGGGTGGTTGTTATGTGGATTGAGTTTGTAATATGACTATTGTAACTTTTTGGAATCATGTGAGTGCAAGCACGAGAGATTTTTGCTTTTTTTTTTTTTTTTTTTTGTGGTTTTGTTGCAATGATTATTAGGGGTTGTGAATGTGGGCATGTCCCTGCGATGGTAGTCATAGGATAGAGTAGTGAAGCTTATAGATTGAAAGCTGAGATTGTAGATGCAAATAGGGCTTGTTGGGTAGGATATTATCTCAACCCAATCCACACCCATTTTGTACCAAGGTAAACCCAAGCTTGTAATTAAAGTGTATGGAGCGTTTTTCGTATCCTGCAACCTAGCTATAATATACATATTCCAACCAAAAAAACTATATTATTCGAACCAAATAAACAAACAATGTCAAGATAAAACACATTAAAATTCCAAAATATTCAATTTTCTAAAACCAAAACCAAAAAAAGCAAGATAAAAAAAAAAGAAAAGAAAATCCAAAAGGCCCAGATAAAAGAAACCCCCCATAAGAGATTCCCGGATCTAAACCGAAACAAAAGATTACCCAAACAGGAAAAATAAAACCAAAAGGATAGGTTATGTGACATGGGTAATGAAGCAACCATACCAATCTGATTGTCAATGTTATCTCTTTATCTCTTATTGAATTTTTTTATGATCGTTCAAAGAAGAAATCTGGTTGTCAACATGAGTCAGTGATTAGGAAAGAAATGTTTATTAAATTCTTTATTTGAACTCGGAGTATTAGTGGAGCCTTATTCTTTAATCTCAAAATCTCTCTTCCTTTTATAGTTTTATAAGCAATTAAAGTAAATTATGTGATCGACCAGCTACCAAATAGTATATTGATTGCTAAATAGATGTTAGTGATTAAACAACTCCACCCACAAACTCCAAATTAGGAAAGTGAAATCCACCACACCCACCCCCCACCCCCACCAACTCCAAATTAAAATTTATTTTTTTATTCTACTTGTTTGTAATATGTGCTCTTCATCTATTCGGATTTACATTTCCATCTATGAGAGATTTGAAGTTAAATGATAAAATGGCATGGTATGATATCTGAATGATAGTAAAAAAAAATAATTAGAGTAAATATTATTGGAAAAGATATGGAATAAAAATCCAATGGCTTGTGTAACCATGTGCATTTGGTTGATAGGTGACATCGGCTTAGACAGGATATTTTGATGGATAAAAGTTGGATGTAAAAGCCAAGAGTGAGCCTGGAGTATCTAAATGGTGTTAAGGAATTCCTAAATTTTACATTTGACCGTACAACGAATGGGGATAAGATCCTTTGTCCATGTACAAAATGTTGCAACAGGTTCTATAAGAATAAAGAAGATGTGCTTGGTGACTTATTATGGAATGAAATAATGAAAAGATATATCCATTAGATGAGTCATGGGAAGGATATATATATATATATATGTGGACAGGAAGATATTAGCGATGAGTCCACCGAGGGCGATGATATGCATGGACTGTTACGGGATGCATTCGGGATGCTAAACTTGAATGATAGGGATGATAATGCATCTCCAGAAGAAAACACTCCGGATGAGCCTAACAAGGAAGCATAAAGATTTTACGAATTGTTGAAGGATGTCGAGAGTGAACTATACCCTGGCTGCAATAAATTATCGAAACTATCTTTCATTGTTCGGTTATTCCACTTAAAGTGTCTTAACAGTTGGAGTAATGAATCATTCGACATATTACTTGAGCTGTTAAAAGAGGCACTTCTGCTGGTGAAATATCATCCAAGAATCACTATGAATCAAAAAGGATACTTCGAGATCTTGGCTTGCACTACAGGAAGATAGATGCATGCCCGAACAATTGAATATTATATTGGAAGGATTATGAGAATATGAATGAATGTATTGTATGTGGTGAGTTGAGGTCAAAAACATGTCGCTCTACTAAACAAGCGTTAACACCGTCTAAAAAGGACAATAAGTTGGCTATAAAGATTTTGCGTTATTTCCCATTGAAACCAAGGCTTTAAAGATTATTTATGTCTTCAAAAACAGCTGAGCACATGAGATGGCATGCCGAGGGTCGCACAAAAGATGGAGTGTTAAGGCATCCAGCAGACTTTAAGGGGTGGGAAGCTTTGGATGAGATATACCTATCTTTTGATTTTGAACCTCGTAATGTTAGACTTGGATTAGCGAGCGACGACTTTAATCCTTTTAATACCATGAGTATTGTTCACAGTACATGGCCTATCATTATCATCCCATACAACTTTCCACTATGGATATGTATGAAGCAAACATATTTCATGTTATGATTGCTTATTCTTGGCCCTAAGTCTCCTGGGAACGACATTGATGTGTACCTGCAGCCGCTAGTAGAGGAGTTGAAAGAATTGTGGATAGATGGAGTTGAGACATATGATGACTCTTCAAAATAAAATTTTCCAAATGCATGCGGCAATCTTATGGACTATTAGTAACTTTCCTGCATATGCCAACTTGTCTGGATGGAGCACTAAAGGGGAAGGGGCTTGTCCCTTTTGCAACAAGGAGACCCACTCCGTCATATTGAAGAATGGACATAAGTTTTGTTACTTGGGGAGTCGTCGATTTCTACCACCTGATCATAGACTCCGACACAAGAAGAGATCTTTTAACAGCTTTAAGGAATTGAGATGTGCACCAAATGCATTAACTAGTGATGATTAGTCGATCAATTACGTGATTATGAGCAAATCACATTTGGTAAGGCGGATAAGGATAAGACTGGAAAAAAGAGAAAAAGGGGTGATTGCAGATTGCCAAAGAATTGGAAGAAGAATAGTATTTTCTTCTAATTGCCTTATTGGAAAGATCTCCTACTGCGACACAATCTGGATGTTATGCACATTGAAAAGAATGTATGTGACAATGTGGTTGGGACACTGTTGAATATGAAGGAGAAAACAAAAGACAACTTGAAAGCTTGTCTTGATTTGAAATTAATGGGCATTAGGGAATGACTACACCCAAAACAGGTAGGAAATAGACTGTTATTACCCCCTGCATGCTACTCAATGTCTTTGGATGAGAAATTGAAGTTCGTTCAATGCTTGAAGGATGTGAAGGTTCCAGATAATTATTCATCGAACGTCTCATGATGTGTTAACGTGAAACGGTGCAAGATATCGGGGCTGAAGAGTCATGATTGTCATGTTCTTATACAGCAATTGCTTCCACGTGCAATACGCAGAGTCTTACCTATGGATGTGTGTTTAGTTTTGATTCAATTGTCCACTTTCTCAGGCAGTTGTGTTTGAAAGTGTTGAGGGTCTCAGAACTAGAGCTGTTGCAATCCCAGATTGCCCTAACACTTTGTAAATTAGAAATGATCTTTCCACCTTCTTTTTTTTATATTATGGTGCACTTACCTATTTATTTGGCTGATGAGGCCAAATGTGCAGGGCCAGTACAATATCGGTGGATGGATCCAATCGAGAGGTCAGTGTATATATATATATATATACAATATTAATTTATTGGTTGCATTTGGTATTGTCATTAACATCAACACTTGTATTCTCATAGGTACTTGTACAGATTGAAGTCGTATGTGTGTAATAGAAGTCGTCCGGAGGGTTCAATAGCAGAAGGGTATCTTTTAGAAGAATGCTCAACCTTTTGCTCGAGATACTTGCATGATGTTGAGACAAAGTTCAACTGGCCAATTCGAAATTACGATGGTGGTAACGCTGAATTACATGGAAAGCTTTCCATTTTCGCAAGGACTAGTCATACCTTAGGGAAGGCAACCTCGTGCACACTAAATACAGATGAGTGGGAACAAGCTTGTCTATACGTGTTGAGCAATTGTGATGAAGTTACCCCATATGTTCAGTAAGACTACTCATTCAAACATACTTTAATGATAAAAAGATAGTAAACTTGATGTTTTCCTCTCATTTGGTTTACAATTAAATGATTTATTGTGCAGGACACATAAGCAAATGATTAAGGATGCTCATTGTGGGTGCATAAGTGCTAGGGATGTAGACCGCACTCATGTTAAGGAGTTTGGTAATTGGTTTGAACAACATGTGAGTGTTAAATATAATATACTCTTTTTTCAATTTAATTTTAGTCATAATTGTGTGTAATTGAAGAGGATGTGTTAATTAATTTCTGCAATCTAAAATAGGTTTCACAGATGCAAGTAAATGGTGAGCAAGTAAAAGAAGATCTCCAATCATTAGCTATGGGTCCCCTTTGAACAGTGAGGTATTTTAAGGGATGCATTGTAAATGGTTTAAGATTTCACACAAAAGATCGCGAGATGCAAAGGAAGACTCAAAATAGTGGAGTTTTTGTAACTGTAGAGACATCAAGCTTTACAAGCGCCGGAGACCAGAACCCAATGACTGGCAACATCGGCTACTATGGCGTCTTGAATGATGTTATGGAGTTAAAATATATAGGTGGAAATTGAATCATATTATTCAAATGTGATTGGTGGGAAGTAACGAATCATGGTGGTAGTGGAATAAAGCAAGATGCATATGGGCTCACTTGTGTGAATATCACACAGACCTTATATATCAACGAACCTTTTATTCTTGTAAGTCAGGCACAATAAGTTTTTTTATGTCCAAGATACAATTGACTCCAATTGGTGTGTCGTGATAAAAATACAACCCCAAGACTTTTACGATATGGAGCCGGAAATGGAGCCATGCCAACAAATTGAGAGCGGGATGCACAGTGAATTGACAGACACAATAGACACAAATGGTGATGTTATCTTTTGGAATAGACCTGATATCGAAGGGGTGGTTGTTAATGCAAATTTGGTAATTTCTAATCAAAGCCAAGAATATGATAGAGATGATAACTTTATTGATGACGGTGACGGAAATGATATCGCTACTGATGATGGTGATCAAGATTGGTAGTAGGTAATGCAATTGAATCTAATTTTTTATATCATATTAACTATATATAAAAAATATGTATGCTCTAATTTTTTCCGCTTTATTGAATGTCTTTTTTTTTTTTTTATAATATTCATATGCTGACTATTATAGAATTCAAATCTATTTTGTTAATGACACATTTGATTATATAATTTAGAAAATTAATTGGATAGTCATGTTCCGTTGACGCATTCGTATAGTTGGTCCTAGTTCTTTTGTGCAGCCACAAGAGGAGGCAGTTGAAACCCAAAGCCAGCGGGGGGTCTGCCAGCAGCTCTAGTAAGATGTCTTAAATTCTTAAATTAATTTATAAGTGATTAATGATGTGTCTTAATGAGATTGCAATTCTTATGTACTTGCTAATATCTTTTTTATTTTTATTTCAAACTTCGAAAACAGGTTCTTGCAATGGCAAGAAAAGGACTCGAGGGCTCATGTGAGGCATTAAATTACTTAACAGATATTCTGATGATGGTTGTGGATTTCAATACGGATTTCCAGCCAATAGGAAAGAATGCTCTCCACATTATGAGGAATAGTTGTGAGGACTCCTGACATTGTACCATTGCGGGTGAAACAATGGGCTGAAATTCCAGAATAAGCCAAAGAGAAGTTGTTGAAAAACATTCAAATAAATGGTAGTAAATATTATTCTCTTATCTCATATTTTAGTTAAGAATGTGACATGTTCCTTATTTTCTACCTCTCAGGAGTTTGTTGTTGTTGATGAGAAAAGGAAGAAGTGGGTTCTTCAGAATTTAGCGAAGAAATATAGAGACCATAGAAAGGACTTAAAAGATAAATACTAATCTACGTTGAACACAGATGAGGAACGACTTCAACATCCACTACCCGACATCTCGGGTGAGGATTGGGCTTGGCTTGTGCAATACTGGGGCAGGGCAGAGGGCACGGTATGAAGTCATTGTTCAAAAATCCCCCCAGAGGGGCCCTTTTGCTTATATTGTTAACCTATTCTATTGTCATTGAATATATGGGCTATAGCCGAGAAAAATAAGGTCAATCAAAGTCGACAAGCTATTAAGCATATTGGGGGAACAAAGAGTTTTGCTTGTTATAGAGATGAATAGGTATATAAGATTAATATATAACTTATATATTTTGAAATTACTTGACATATAGCTTTATGATGAACTTAAATTTTCACAATGGCAAACTCGAGTTAGGACCGATGGGATTATACCTTCTCAAGCGGATTTCTTCATTCGAACTCATACATAGAAGGATGGGACTCCTGTTGATAGCAGATCAGTGGAAATTATCGTATGCAATATGTCAATTTTATGCATTAAATTTAATCGGAACATGATGCAATTAAATATTTTATTTTTAATGCATATTTAATTTAAAGAGTTGAATGAAACACAGGAGGGAGGACCCTCTAACTCCATAGGTGATGACATCTATTCCCAGGTGATGGGAACAGAGTGGCACGGTCGTGTACGCGGATATGGGTTGGGTCTAATGCCTAGATCAATCTTTGGCTCCACGTCTAGCCAATCAGGGAATAATGTTGAGGAAATGCGTGCAAAACTTAATGCCGTGCATAATTGAATGGAGGAATCGATAAAGCGTGATGAAGATAACAGCGCAAATATGGAAGAGACACAAAGGGAACAGCAGAGGATGCGCATCACTATGGCGAATATGATGCGGCGGTTGTCTGGCCAACAAAATAATTTCTTTGAAGGGGTAAGTCCGCATAGTTATTGTATAATATTATTTATTGTACGCATGTGGTTTGTATGAGGGTATTCCAAATGTTTACCTTTTTTCCTTTTTTTTCCTTTTTTGGAGGGAGCAGATAGAAATGATCACGAAGCAAATGAATGATATAATTAAATTGTTATTAATAAAACTTTTCTTTCATGGTAGCAATAAATATGATTCTACCGATGCAATATTAGTTTAAAGGACTTAGTTTTAATAGAACTCTTGTCCTTTTGAAAAATTGTGGTTGTGATTATAATTTAGATTTCTGATTGGGTTTTGCTTGAATTTAGGTACAAACTTGATCCATATATTTAGTATAGTGTGGTGATTGTGATCATGTAGGGGCAAGTTTGATTGCAAGTGGACTGATATACAATTTATTTTCCACTTGATTGTTTGGTCATTTGTGTATAGTTTGTTTATAATGTCGGATAACAAATTTTAGAATTCTTGAGTTTTTTTTTTCTTATATATACTTACAACGTCATGTAGTGATTTATGTGGACTAGTCTTTTGTGCCATTTGTATGCTAAATAATTGGGAAAAGAAGTTGGCCATCATTGCTACTGATGGAACAAAAGATTATGAGCTTGTAATTATTCATATTGGAGATTGCTTATGGAAGAAGAGACGCGAGGTTTGTCTTTATATGATTTCTTTGTGCTTGAGAATATCCTTATTAGAAGCCACTCAAGTTGTGATTATGTTTTTAGTTTTTATATATGAGCAAGAAAAGTATTTGAATATGTTTTATTGTTATTTTGCAGATTGCACGAGGTGCTAGAAGGTGTAATAAAGTTTCTGTAGGTGCGAGATCTTGCATATCTTACTTGTAAGAGTTCATTTATGGTACCTATTCCTACTTATATTTATTTTCTTTACTTTCTCTATTCTCTAATATTCATTATTTTAAAAGCGTTATTTATTAGTATTATTATCATCGTTTGATCAATTGCGTGGAGCATACGCAGTGATTACTTTTCTATAAATACTGTAGTAATGGAAATTTTGATGCTGTGTTTCAATCAGGTGATGAACTAAACAAGAAACTAAAGTATCTTGGAATTAATGCATTCAGATATCCCATAGAGTTGCCAGATCTTTAGAGTAAGTAACCTTGAAATGTAATTGTCTTCAACTAAATTGATGTCCAAAAATGTATTACCTAATTCAATTCTAACAACTATAATTGCAGATGTTCGGATGTTGTCTAGATGATTGCTAAGAGATGGTGACTAAAAAAAAGGTGAAGGCCATTCAAAATGAAATTGAAGAGTTAAGATGCTGACGATTGTTTTAGAGGGATCCGTTACCACGGTTGTATAGCATGAAATTGTGTAAATGTTTCATGTAGGGTGTTGGTTGTTCAAAGGACTATATTGTGTAAAAACATTAAACATCATTCAAGTAGATTACGAGAAATTGGAGACGAGTCTTATTCAATTTGGTTTTAATATGTGATGTAAAATGTACAATTTAAATTGTATAGAAAAGTAGTTTTTTTTTTAATTCTTGGTATACTTTGTCTGGATTGATATAAACATGTTTATGTACATGAAATGCAATTGATATAAACAGGTTTATGTGTTATTCAGTTTTTTTTTTAATTACCACTTTTAGTGGGGGCCATCAGACCACCGCTAAAACATTTGTTCTTTTTTCCATTTATAGCGACAACGTTATCTTACTTGTATCGGTGGTCAACGACCCCCAATAAAAGTTTTTTCGTCATTTAATCAACCAACAAAACTTTTTACCGACGGCTGTTTCGCCCAAAAGAAATGGAAAGGGAGTGAAAGTCTTGTGAAGAAGCTTTTTTATTCCATCCTTCGAACATTATAGAAAGATGTGAAAATGTCTTGCACGAATGCTTGATCGCACAGGAGGAGTCATTTCCACTTTTATTTAAATGGGTTCTTCTTTGCTTCACCTTCTGAGTGCAGGTTGTTTACAATTTTTATACAACCCCCTCGTCAGGCTTAGGAGATCAAAACAAATGGAAATCTAGATTGAAGGGAGAGGAGAGATGTTTGTTGTCTTTAAAAGTTTGCTAAAGACGAAATTGGAGAAGTCTACAATTTAGCTTCTTCTATCAATCTTTGAAGCTCATCACTACTGTTTGGGAAGAATGAATAATCAAAGAAGTCTGCTTCATAACAACAAAGACAATCTCTGCCCTTACTCCATGGTGAGAGGAACAAAGGTTGACTTTCAGAGGCTATCGCCCAGGTCCAAGGAGAAGCGTTCACTACTGTCTGGTTCTCACCTTGTGGATGAAGAATGAGAGAGTTTTGCAAATGGCAGAGTTTCTGGTCTTCTTTGCGCTTGATTCCAGGATCCCTTCTTACTCTGCCAAGTCTTCATTTTATAGCCTTTGAGGAGCTATAACTATCGTGAATCATGGGAGAGTGGGGGTGGTTTTGAAACTACCATTAATGGGTTGTGTAACTGTTCATTTTTTGTAGGTTCAGCGGCTATCAGGAGAAGCAACTGACCAGGTCATGGGAGATCATGGACGTCGCATAGCTGGGAGAGAAGAAGTTTGGTGGCCAGTGTCTATGACGTCCCGCGGTCATCTTTCGGTCGAGGACAAGCGGCTGCTTCGTTATGCTGAGTGGCTAGTATGCTGAAGTTTGCAGTGGCCAGTGGACCTTGTAGGCAGTAGCCGTTAAGAAGTTCTTTAGTTGTAGCCGACCAGATTCCAGTGGTCATCAATGTCATCATTCTTTAAAATGAGTATTTTGCCTTGGGAAATGTTATGTATGAGCAGATGAATTTTTTGTGTGCCAACAAATGCCCTCCTCGAGGTACAATGATTAAAATGTGTTATAGTAATCATTGTGCCTGGGGAACTTCACAAATCTGTATTTTTGGTGGAGAGATGTAGAAAATTTGTTTTGAAAGCTGTTCATGCGTTGTTTTTCACAGATATCAAGTATTTGCATCTCTGCAGGGATTATGGGAAAAAGCCCAATGAGGGATCCCTGAGGTATAGAACAACTCTTGTTTGAAACTTTTCTCTTTGGAGATAAAAAGGTAGGCTGATTTTGTCAAATATGAATGAAAAGGGTTTAATATTTGTGGCATTGATCTGTGTTTTTGGTGGGATTTGGGTGGTTGGGTAGGTAAATTAACTCTAAATTGAGCATATGACCAGCCTATTCGAAGATGTTCTTGAACGGACTGTTATGATGATGTCAATTTTGAATTTTGGCGGCTCCGCAGATTTTGAAAAGGAGTTGGGAATCCAAACGGCGCCTCCTTGAACTGCGCGCTGATCGGCCAGTTCTTGGTTTTTGCTTGCTTTGGACCCTGACCGTTGAAGTAACTTTGGGATGGCCGTTGGGCGTCGTTTCATTTCTAGAGTGGCCGCTAGGCATCATTCCGCTTCCAAAGTAGTCGTTGAGTGTTTAACTATGCAGCCGGTGCCCTTTGCAAAATTCGAGGTGTCAAGGTATTTATAAGAGAGATTTTCGCCTCTTTCTTCACTTCGCCGTTTCAGACCTTCAGAATTCCAAGACTTATTAGAGCTTTTGAGCCCCAAAGTTTTCTTCCAGTCTTTTCTTCTTCCTCAAGCTTCTTCTGCGACTTCTTCTCTTTTGTTCCGGAGACAATGGCCAGTAAGAGTTTTCTTTTCTTTCTTGCCTCTTTGTTTAAGTCTTTACTGAATCGCATCTTCTTCTTCTTTCTCTCCTTTTTTTTTTTGTTCTGCTGTGTTCTTTCTTCCTTTTACTGTTTTTACATTTAGAAATCTTCGTAGGTATTCTTCTATTTTTTTTTATCATAGTTGTTTAAATCTTAGCCGGGTATTCTTGAAGGAATGTCTATGTCATAAAGGGTTTCAGGTTCAGGATTGACGCGCTCTCCCTTGTCGCAGAGAACCCTTTCACTGCCTTCTTTACTTACCCCCCCCCCCCCCCCCCCCGCGCTTTTTTTGCTTCTCTGTATGTTTGAAGTCTCTGAGTTAGGGTATAGAAGGCTTGATAAACCTTGGTTCAGAGCCTGTGATTTTAGGGTTTTTTGCCCTTTTGGTTTTCATGAAGCAGAGCTTTAACAGGCGTACCATCAGCAGCGGCTAACCAGATGTGGCTATGTTTGAATGGAGATCACTGCCCGCCAGATTTCGGACACTAACTAGAGGAAAATCGCCTTTAGCCGATGAATATCTCGATGATGAGTCAGTTGTCGTAAGGCTATGAAGCAGCAAGGATGTAGCTGCTGAGCCTTGGTAATTCAAGGCTTTTGGCTGCTGGGGACTTTGAAGCTTGATTTTAATCGCTGGGTAGGCAAATGGTAGTGGCCGTTCAGATATCGGTCAATTGATTCTGGTAATTGGGAATCCTTGGCCGCAAGCAGATTCAGGGATTTTCTGCAATTGATTGCCACAGGACTCGGTTTTAGCTGTTCAGTGATGAAGATGAGCGGCCGTCGGGTGGGAAGGCTTTAGCCATTGAAGATTTAGGGATTTGCACTTGACTGCCAAAGAATTTGGCCTTAACCGCTAATGGCCGTCAGCTAAGGGGAGTTTTAGCTTTAGCCGCGGAGCACAAATAAGATAGCGGCCGTTAGGGATTTATAGAATCCAAAAATTGACCGTTGAGTCCTGGATATTAGCTACTGACGAAGTAGCTAAGGTTTAGCCGTTGCGCGTTGAAATGGTGAATTTTTTGCTGCTGAGCCCTGCACTGACAGAACCCTAGCCGCTGGTTGTCCATTGTATGTTCCTGACTATTGTTATTTTCTTTTGCATTCATTCATTTTCCTGCACGTCTCCTTATGGTTTTAGAGCGTATTCAGTTGTCCTGCTTAACCGGAGACCTTGATTTGAAAACCTTTGAGCGCGCACTTTGTTGCCCTGCCGAGGTTGAGAATCAAGTATATTTCTTTCCTCTAGTTTTTTTGCCTGCCTTTAATGTAAGGGAAAATGCTGCCGAATTTTCCACATACTCTTAAATCTAACATCTTTTCTTTTCTTTTATTTCTAACAGATAAGAATGTTGCTTCTTCTTCCTCTGCTACTGATGTTGCTACCATTGCTAAGGGCAAGCAGCTTGCTGTTGAGACTTCGTAAGTTCCCGCGGCTGAAGCTGCGCAAGCTCCTCCTTCTCTTTGCAACGTAATTCGAGAGGGTCGTGTCAAGATGGAGCATATCTCCCAGAATGTAGACAATATTGTCGGGGCTTAGATGGAGAGATTTAGGGCTGATAGATGTCAGTGGCCTTTGGGGAGGCCTAATTATACCATCGGTGGTGACGGTGATTGTGAAGGGTGTCTTCTGGTTGAACACGCTAATTGTGAAGGGTGTCCCCACTGGTTATGCCCATAGAGGAGGTTTTCCTGCTTCACCTCTCAAGTTAAATGTACCAGCTCGGGATGACAGCAAATAAGTGTTCTTGATGTGTAGACGGAACTATAGAAATAGACTGATTGCACTGGGCATATGTGTAGCACAAATTATTAGTCAAAATTTGCAATGCATATACGAAAAATTTATTTTCATCCCACAGGACATAATAATGTGTGGGTTGACTAGTCGTCCACATGCCTGCGTGGATGCCCGGCGGACTTGCATTGCCTTTTGCTAACACAACCCCCATAAAATATGATACGCTGGGGTTTGTGCTCAATCATCCTTCAGAAAGAAAGAAGAAGCTCCTTCATCAAGCTTCACGATGAGTTTGTGCACAAACCAAACCAGTATATTTGTTGATCTCTGGCCAATCTTGTAACACCACGACTACTGCTATAGAAGGGCTAGAATCCTCCCCAGGTGGTGGACGTGTGACATCAGTTTTGAGTGCAGAGATACATTGCAGCAAAGAAGGAGGCATTGAAGAGGCATATAAAGGGTTTTAATGCCAAGTGTCAAGGATTTTATGGCGGCTAGACTGTCTTCCTTCTTTTTCCTAATTTGTCACTCATTGATGTAACTGGATGTGAACATGTAACTTCTTTTGAAAGTATTATCAATGAAAGTGACAATTTTGCATGTCTGTCTTCATGGCTTTCTGGTATGGAATGGATGTATGAACTTGATTTTCAGATTCAATAACTCACTAGTCTTAATTAAAAGAATAGTAAATCGTAATGAAGTGGGATGGAAATAAGCATTGGCTGGTGTAAGGTTCGCGACCTTACTGGGTCAACTAGGCCCAATAACAGGCCCGCTGACCCCGTTTATTTTGTTATTATTATAAATAATTATTTTGTTAGATATTTAAGTGGGTTAGACCTTGAATGAGTTTCTTCTAGGATTAGAATAGTGTCTGCGAAGTTTCGTTCGATTCCGAGTTCGTTTGATCATAGCAGGGGGGTAGTTTGAAATTTAGGGAAAATTGAGTGTTTTTTCAAAAAATTCCAATCACAGTGATTTTGGGTTCCTTGGAAAGGTCTCGTCGCGTTGATCATTTTTGTCTCTTGGCTCGTCACGATCCGACGATCAGAAACCCTTCAAGTAGCCCATTTCTTCACCGAACCCACTTAAGGGCAATTTAGTCCTTTTTCTTCCCTTCTTCTCTTAAGCAGGGATTAGCCCTAATCTTATTACGAAACTTTGCAATGAAGAGCTACAGCAGCCCCTTCTTCTTCCTCTTCATCTTCTCAAGCCCAGAACTTTTGGGAGAGACCTTCTCGAAGATCCGAACCGCTAGTATTCTTCCTCGCAATCTCCTCTTTCCATTGATCTTAGTTTGGTAAGATTTCCCTCACCCTCGTCTTTCAATCATTTTCTCTTTTGGTTAGATTTATGTTTGATCTTGATCTTTTCCTCTCTTTTCTTCTCCTTTGCGTTCTAGGTTGCGTTTGGTTGGGTTAGATTCGTGGATTTCATGATAGAAGGCTTCTCCTCGAATTTTTCCCAATTTCATCTTTTCTTGGTTGAGGAAAGTAGATTTGCAATTTATAATTTAGCATGTGTGTATGTTTCTTTATTGATTGTAATGATTTCTTGTTAGAATACCCAAATTCCAAGCTA
Organism: Persea americana; assembly: GCA_029852735.1. Classification (NCBI taxonomy): domain Eukaryota; kingdom Viridiplantae; phylum Streptophyta; class Magnoliopsida; order Laurales; family Lauraceae; genus Persea; species Persea americana. The sequence goes on along the minus strand of CM056818.1, from coordinate 25,590,538 downwards.
TGGTTATGTATTGATTTGGGATTAACATGCTAGATTAGGTTTTTGGAATGGAATGGATTAATTATTAATTGGTATGTTTAGATGTCTTTAATCTACTATAATACATGGAAATGATGATTGTGATGAATGGGGGAGCATGGTGGCTCATTTTCTGCAGGTTTTCCATGCAATGGCTTGAAGAGGAAGAGGGCAGAACACCCAAATGCGGGGTTCCAGTGCAGTGCCGATCGACCGGACACTCTGTCCGATCGATCGGACAGGGTTTCTGTCTCAGTTAACTGAGACAGTTCACTGTCCGATCGATCGGGCAAACTGTTCGATCGATCGGACAGAAAACATGTTTCAGTTAAGTGCATTCTGACACTGTCCAATAGATCGGACAGCTCTGTCCGATCGATCAGATAGTAAATTTCTGACAGCACTTGGTAACTTCAAACACTTGTAACTTTTAATCCGTCCGTTGGATTTCTACGTATAATATACCGTTGGAAAGCCCTTGAGACGTAAAATCCAATTGTTCTAATTTCGTTACGATCGGAGATCAGGAAGTGATGTAAATACGTGAATTATTGCTTCAGCTCATATTTTATTGGAAATGAGACCGGTAACCTAGTTTTGGGCCTTAGATGTTGGAAACCATGAACCTACTCTCACCAGACCATTAATTGGATTAAAATCGTAGTGCGTAGCTTGGTGTGCTTCGATTTGGGTGTCTAGGTATTCGTGTAATATGCATGGGTTAACCGAATGCGTATGGAATTGTTTCAACAGATGCTTAACATGATTGTACACCAAGGAATTCTCCTAGAAGCATCATTGAATCAATTTTCCCCATGACTCCGCTAAAACAGGTATAATACATGAATCGCACCGCTTGCTTAGGTTTGGTTTGTAATTCCTCATTGACTTATGAATTGTATATGTTATTAATGCTCCTTGTACACTCTTGGCATAATATACCTAATTAATTATGAAACATAAACTCTTGTAGACTTAGGATATGGACCTGACTTAGAGTGTACCTTAGGACCCTGTGTCATGTAATTGATAAACATGACTGGCTAGACTGAAGGGATTATCCTGTGATTAGATTGGTCTTGTATTGGCTTGAATGAGATAATCTCTCTGAGCATGTCTTGTATATTGAGCTAGCCAGATTTGCTTGTCTTGTCTTTCCTTGTGTCAGCACCACTTGGTTGTTGTTTGCATGTCATGGCCAACTGCAGTTTGGGGATTTATTGATGGGCCGGCTACTCGGAGATCGGGGTGGGCAGTCGGCTGTGGACGGCGTCCATGGCGTTGAATAGTTGGGAGCGGGCTTGGACCGTGCTACTAATCCCAGGACCGGGAGCTTGGATCCCCCTGGAGCCGGACTTTGGTATCAGTAGTCCAGATTGGATTGTTACTGGTACCCCGGGAGATGGCTTGGACATCCTCGAAGTCTCCTTCTTGTTACTTGCATTGCATTACTTGTATAGTGGTGATTGTTAGTGTTGCTAGGATTCCTGTTATTGTTTCTGATGGTTATTTATTCATGCATTATGCCTAGCATTGTTCATTGTATTCTCATGACTATTATACCTGCCATTATTCTGATACTTGATGCATGTCATGTTCATTTATATCTTGCTAATCTATTGCTCAACATGGCGTTGACTCTGTTCCTTGGTGTGCAGACACCCTAGGTGACTACTATGACGACCAGGCAGGTGAGGAGATCTCAGAGGATCTCCAACCAACAGAGGAGGAGCGAGAGTAGTGTGCCGATGACGTAGAGTAGCGTCATCATACCTAGCACAAGAGAGCCTCATGGGAACTTCACTAGATTTTGATTTATTCATTTATTGTTTCCTCGTTGAATCTTTATTTTATTGACTTCATTTGTTTAATGGCCTTAGTTATTGGGTTGGCCATTGTAATTAAATTAACTTTTGATTAGCTTTAATTGTTCTTTGCAACTTTATATTAATCAATGAGATTTGTTATTCATTGTTTTGATAATTAAATTATACCTCAAATTGTATGATTCCGCACAGTGTTATATTCTTGAGGTTTGAAATACATTATCCTCACAGCGGACTTATGTTCCTTGGGCTTAAATGGCAAAAATTTTAATTAGCCCTAAATTTCACTCCCCGAATCCGGTTTATTTTTTAATCGGGTTCGGGGGACGTGACAGTTGTTGTCTTGTAGGGACATTAGCCGGGGTTCTGACTTGGTTCCTTTCTTGATGAATCCAATTCCAAAATTAGCCAAGTAGAATGAACATTAGTTGGGGCCTTGCAGGGCCATTAGCCGGGGTTCGGTCTTGGTTGTTCGGAATCAAGGAATTTGGTGTGTATAGGGGTCAAATGGGGTCTTCTTCGTCTTTTGTTTTTTAAGACTTTGGCCAAATGACAAGAGTAGAGTCAAATAGGGTCCATAGAAAGGGGTATTAGCTAAATGACTTGCGTTTTAATCAAGAAGGCGAGAGGTCTATCCTGATATAAATAGTGAGACTGAATCTGAAATTGAATTAGGAATAGTAATGATTGAGAAACTTTCCGTTGATGGGCATCATACATCTTTCACCTTCAACGGATAGAACAGCGTATGCGCCATTTGAATAAACTTTGTCGATGACGTATGGTCCTTTCCACTTGGGTTCAAACTTTCCCTTAGATTTGTGAGTGAGGATCATAGGTCTTTATATTGCGAGGACTAGGCCTCCCTTTTTGAAAGCCCTTTCTCGCACTTTCTTATCGAATGAACCTGCCATCCTAGCTTGATAGATTTCGATACTTTGCCTAGCTGCGAGTCTTCTTTCGTCAAGACTTTTTAATTCTTGAAGTCTCAACTCAGCATTTTGATCATTTGTGATTTTCTCTGCAACTGCCACCCTGAGTGAAGGTAACTAAATTTCTAGAGGTACAACTGCCTCATACCCATAGACAAGAGAAAATGGAGTCGATTTAGTCGGGTCTCTGACTGTGGTTCGGTAAGCCGAGAGAGCTTTGTGGAGTTTTGTTCCCCATGACTTCTTGTTGTTAGACACCATATTCTTCAGGATCTTGCGGATAGTTTTGCTAAAAGCCTTTATTAATCCATTTGTCGCAAGATTGTATGCGGTGGAAGGACAACAATGAATACCATACTTGTCGTAGAATTTGTAGAACTTGTCGTTGCTGAATTGGGGCCCATTATCATGGTATAGGCATTTAGGCACACGAAAACGGTAGATAATATGATTTTTGACAAAGTTGATCACAGTATGAACTTTTACTTCAGCTAATGGAACTCCTTCGAACCATTTAGAGAAATAATCCGTGGCTGCTAGAATAAAATGGTGACCTTCATCCGATGGAGGATGAATTTTCCCGATGAAGTCCATACCCCAAGCTTCAAGAGGCCAAGATATAGTTGTAGGATGCAGATAAGTTAGTGGTTAATGTATATAATCACCATCAATTTCACATTCTCTGCATTTTTTGGCAGATTGCATGGAGTCCGCTATTATTGTAGGCCAGTAATATCCCAACCTCCATATTTGGTCATGTAAATTTCGCCCAGCTTCATGAGCGCCACATAGCCATGCGTGGACTTCTCTTAATGTATCTTCAGCTTCTTTTTTAGATAGGCACCGTAGCAAAACTCCATCGAATGATCTTCGATATTGACTTTTAGACGAAAGATCATAATAAAATCTGAGTGCACGCTTTTGAATACTAGTTCGATCTTTGATGCTGTCGGGTAGAATGCCATGTAGGATGTAGTCGATGAAGAGTTCTCTCCATTCTCTAAATGAAATTTCATAAGAAGGAGCTCTACTTCTTGAGACTAGAAAGCAATCGGCTATAGCTTGCTGAGTATCAAGAGGTGGTATTAATTTTAGTTTCATGACGGTAATTTTCACCATATCATTCTCTGATAAGGCCATCGAAGCAGCTAGTTCTGCTAGAGCATCTGCCTTGACATTCTCACATCTTGGTATATGATGGAATTCTATCAATGTGAACTGATCTTTGAGCTTTTGAGATTTGTTGAAGTAAGGAACCGAGTTTGGCTTTCTTACTTCATATTCGAAATTCATTTTTTTTTTATGATCAGTTGGAAATCTCCAAATACTGCTAATATATCGATGCCAAATTCCAATGCTAATTCCAACCCCATGATTTAAAGCTGTATATTATGTCACATTATTGGAGCATGGTTCTAACAGTGAGAAGGAATGAGGTATGTATATTCTTTATGGATTGCAGAAGATAATTCCCACCCCTGACGCAATCTCTCCAAATTCATTGGTTCATATAGCTTTAACAAAATGCATGATCCAATAGAGATCAGGATCAATAGTATGTTTGATGATCTTTTCAGTGAAGAATATTGGCTCATCTGGAAGGTCATCTTAGAATTCTGAATCTTCATCTGGAGGATGTTCAATAAGAAGATCTACCAGAGCTTGCCCTTTAATTGCTTTTGCCAGCGTGTATCTTACATCATAGCATGATAATAATATGGACCACTTGGCTAGCCTATTGTTCAAAGAACCAGCTTTTGTCATTGATACATTGAGCGGGTTAATCCGGGACACTAAGTATACTGTATTTGACAGTAAATAGTATCGGAGTTTTTGTACCGCGAACATAAGAGCCAAGCATTCCTTTTCAACTAGTTTGTAATTGTGTTCTGCCCCCACCAACATTCGAGATAGGTAGTAAAGGGTTACTTCTTTGCCATCTTCATTATTTTGAGCTAACATCGCGCCCAAATAATGATCTAGAGCCCTTGTATATAGGATGAAATGTTTGTTTGACCTTTGAGTTGCCAGTACAGGTGGGTTGGTTAAATACCTTTTGATGTCTTTGAAGGCTTCATCGAATTCTTTGTCCCAGACAAAATCAACTCTTTTTTTCATCAAGCGAGAAAAGGGTCTGCACTTGCCTAATAAATTAGAGATGAATCTCCTGATATAGGCCACTCCACCCTGTATGCCTCTGAGTTCTTTAAGAGTTTTTTTTGTGGAGGATCTCTAATCTCGCCTTGACTTTGATTTGATCGAGCTCGATCCCTCATTTGCATACTACAAATCCGAGGAATTTTCTTGAAGATACTCTAAAGAAACATTTGAGAGGATTCATAAGCAATTTAAATTTCCACAATCGATCAAAGACTTTGCGTAAATCATCAAAATGAGTGTCCTTGCTTTTAACGGCTAGATCATCTACATAACATTTGACCATCTTATGTTGGATATCTTGAAAGATTTTCATCATGGCTCTTTGATATGTGGCTTCTACATTCTTGAGGCCGAAAGGCATGACTGTATAACAGTATACCCCGAATAGGGTCTTGAATGAGGTGTGCTTTTCATATTCAGAGACATCTTGATTTGGTTATATTCTGAGAATACATCCATGAATGACATTCTTTGATACCCAAATATATTATCAATCATGATTTCAGGGATGGTTTGTGGAAAATCATCTTTAGGACATGCATTATTTAGATCTCGGAAGTCAATACAAACCTGGATTTGTCCATTCTTTTTTGTGACAGGGACAATATTGGCTAACAAGTCTAGGTGTTGTTCTTGCCAGATAAATTAAACATCCCGAAGATTTTGTACTTCTTTTTCATTCTTTTCCAAGATCTCTGCCTTAGCACGCCGTTGATCCTGTTTTACTAGTTTAACATCTTTCGAGATATTAAATTTATGCACAGCTATTTTTGGGTCCAATTCTGGCATTTCTGCATAAGTCCATGCAAAATAATCCATAAATTCACGCAAGAAATACACGAAATCTTCTAGTTCCTTTCCTTTAATATGATCATTTACAAAGGTTGGATGAGGATTGTCCGAGGTTCCCAAATTTACTTCTTGCACTTGGTCCTCAGTTGGAGGATTGGGAGGAGGTTCTTCCACATTATTTTTGGAAGCTTCTAACTCCACAAATCCCTCTTGGGTATCATTCGGAGATTTAAATCAATGCCTGATCCTTTTCCAAGGATTCGGTTTTGAAGGTTCATTGGTTTGTACATTTAGAACCAAATGTTCCCAATAACCAGGCTCGTGTGAATCTTGTTTTCATCAAGCTCCAGCTGCCAATGATCAGTAGCTTGAGATGCTACGTCATCATTATCATTTGCTCCTTCTGGGTACTTGAAGATGGCCCGATCTATTGGATCTTGTATATCTGTTTCCAAAGAATCATCAGAATCATATTCTTTGGTGTATGCCATTGTTTTTGCCCTAAAGTTTTTTGCAACCCGGGGCATTCTTTAGTAGGGAGTGTATCCGATGCCCAACCGAGATTCTTTTATGCAATGATTCCAATTGAATTAATCTGTTTGCTTCTTATTCATAGCGGTATGAGGTACTAGCATCCCTTTGGTCATTCCTAACCTGGTAGGCTTTTTTAGATTGCAACCCATGTTCCTTACCATGTTATGAGATTACTGACTGTACGGTTTGAGGTTCAATTTGCCTTTGCTAATAAAATTCCAGGTGGAGATGAAGTGGAGGCATCTTCCGCTCGATGGAATATCATGTCATGTTTCCAATGTTTCTTTGTGGGTATAACGAAAGTTGACCCTTCAACCTTAAATATTGGATCTGGATCGCAATACAAGTGGAGAGGATGTTCATATCCTGCTATTGGGGGTGGATTTATAAATACGTTGCTAACTTCCTCCAAGTCTGACTCAGAATTAGAGTCTTGAATCAGGGACACCACATTTGCTGCGCGTCTTCTCCTTGTCATATTCCTCAGAGGAAAAATAATATGATCCTCTACAGTCTCCATAAACATAGCTCATGCCTCAAAATTTATGAAATCTTCTCCGATGGTGAGTATTCTGAAATCGTGATGTAAACTATGAAGTCATAATCGGATCCACATATTTCAGGGAGGAGGATCTTCACACCTATGAGCCATTTCCAACCATCGATCTATATAACTGACAACAGACTCACCCAGCCCTTGATGCGTGAGAACCAATTGCCGTAGGGTGATCTTTTCCTCTTCTGCTAAATGGTATGCTTCTAAGATGCGCATTAGATCCAATGAACGCCTTAAAGCGTCACGTCTGGCTAGGACGCGAGTTTTGCTTTCCAGTTGTCTGAATTCTGTTTCCTGCCGACTTCCCCGATTGTGAGACGAGGCCATCAAAGTATGATAGATTCGACGACTTTTCGCCTCACCCATCATTAGTCTATACATCCTTTGAGATACTAGACTATACATAATAGTTTCATGATATCCAACTCCATTGCAATCTTGGGGCGATTGACTATTTGCAATGAGAGCCCAAAACAGGTCAGACCAACGAATTTCTTAATCTAGCTGGTTGACTGGAGAGGCCACATTAACTGACGTAGAAGATTTAATGAAAATGACCAAAGGTTTACTTTTCTTTATGTTGGGTCTCACCTTGATCGTTAAGGGTTCGGGTGTATCTGCAAACCGTACCACTAATTTCTTCTTTTGCTGTTACTCAAAACCTTGGCCAACCCAACTGTGCCTGTTTCCTCCAATAGTGCGCAGTTCCCTGATGTGTTTCCCGATGAGATTCCGAGATTGCCTCCAATTCGAGAGATCGACTTCACCATTGAGATTATGCGTGGTACATAGCCGATATGAAAAGCTCCTTATTGTATGGCTCTAGCAGAGTTGTGTGAGTGGAAAACCCAATTGCAGGAGTTGTTGGACAAAATGATTCATCGGGTCTAGCATGTCTTCATGGGGTGCGCTAGTGCTATTAGTGATGAAGAATGATGATTCTCTAAGGACGTGCATTGAAAAATGACAGTTGAGTCTGGTCATCGTCAAGAACAACTATCCTCTTCTGTGGATTGACGAGCTCTTCGATCAGCTTCAGGACGTGTAATATTTTTCCAAGATAGATATGAGATTGGGCTACAAACTGCAAGATGCTTCCAAGCTAGCTGACATGGGAAGATACCAAGAAGAACATTAAGCCTAAACTGGTGCACACGCATCACATGTGAAAGTGCCTCTTTCTAGAATGGATGCCAGTCCAATAACCAATGCAGCGGAAACAAAACAAAGCAAACTAGCAAATAGATCTACCAATCATACACCACAAGAAGACAGACACAATATTTTAGGTGGAAACCCTATCCAGTGAGACAAACCGCGATTTGAAATCAAACACTATTGAGCAATTATGAGATATACTCACAGCTCTCATTCCCAATCATTCCGTCAACCTAAGGACTGTAGTTGTTCATGCACAACTTCTCCTGTTGTCACGACTTTCCCGCCACGCACCGCTCCTTGTACTTGACCTAGCAACACCTTGAGAATTAAGATGATCAAATCTTCTACAACAGAATAGAGGCAACAAACCTTCTAGAGAAAATCTTCAGCACAAACTCTCAACAATGGCTCTAGAGAACAAGGATTCTCTCTTAGGGTGTTTTCACTTCAAAACAAATAGAGAACAATTTCTAGTCTTACTTAGGGTTGAGAGAAACACCCTTTATATAGCCCAAGAATCATGCAAAAGGTTTCTAGTTTTAATCCAATCAAAATAGCAAGTGAAACCAAACTCTAAATAGCAATTAAGCTCGCACCGGGCTCCTTTTTCAAGTTCGCTATAGCGATTAGGGATCCTCATTATAGCGAGCCCCCATTATGTCTAGAGAGCAAAATCAAAACTCTGTATAGCCCAAGATTCGTCCACGTTCACACCGTGCATGTTCGCTCTAGCGAGCAAAAGCCTCGCTATAGCGAGACTATATTCTGGTAATTTTTCTTTCTTCGCTCCAAAATACTTCAATCTTCGCTTCAGGTCTTCCAGTGACACAACCACAGCCTAGTCTAAAAGAGGTAGAAAATTACAACTTAATGGACCCAGAGTTTTGTCTAACCCATGAATTAGCACACAGGAAAAATATTAACAACATGCAAATAACAAGCACATCACGCTATGATTGATTCCAAGCTAGCTAATACTCAAGGAACCATTATGAGATACCGACCTAGGTCTTAAATTGCCATTAATCAAAGCTGTGTGGCCTCGTATCCCATCAGAATTATGAAGTTAAGCGGGCTTGGGGTGGGAGTAGTACCAAGATGGGTGATAGCTTGGGAAGTCCTTGAACATGTATGTGGGCCAAAAGTATACCATGATTGGGAAATTTTCCAAGTTGACTCTTGATTCTTCTGAGTCATCTCATTTTGATAAAAGGCGAATTAAAAATAGGGTAGACTCGGCTGAGTGATCTAATTTTAATAAGTTGTTTGCATTTCGAACCATTTTATTGGAAAATGTAATTTTAAATAATTAAGAATTATTTATAAGTAATTATGGATGGGGTTTGGAGTGAGTAATTTAAAAATGATAACTGGAATGTAATTTGAAACTTATAGTTGATATTTTGCATTCGATATTTGGACTAAAAAATTATGTAATATGCAATAATTTTCTTTTATTTTCTTTATTGTTATACTTTTCTTGCACATATAAATTTATTAATTTGATCCGATTATCATTAATGCATGTAAATAAATATATTTTTATATTTTATAAGTAATGGAATCATTTTTAAATCTTTAAAACTTTATTTAAAAAAACATGACTTTCCCGAGTCTCCGCATTGACTCTGTGTGAGTCAATTTTTTATTTTTTGCAATGGACAAGTCAAGTCCGAGTTACAAGTTTTCCAACCTTGAAGTAGACAATATCATGCTGAGTCACAACCCTGCCCCAAAACTCGAAGATATTCTTGGAGGGCTGATGTAGGGGTATGACACTAAATCACTATAAGAAATTGCATTTGGATATCGATAATCAATTGCTTTTTAGTCATGGGGAAGACTTGCTAGGACCAAATGAGAAACCTGATGTTGAGGTAAACATTCATTTTCTTTACCCTTCATTTATTTATGTTTATGGAGATTTAATCGGAAAAAACAGATTAGGTGACCACTATATTGAAAATATAATTTTAAGTGCCCTGCACCAAATCAGTGATTTTGTCCGTAAATATAATTTTTTTTTAACATTATCTATTGAGAGTCCTTATCTACCTTCATTTACTATGTTTAAAGGATTTCAACCGGAGCGCCTCACTTTCGAGTTCCACACCTAGTCGGGGTCTCGGAATATCTCCGACTCCAAGCCTTTTGTGAGGTTTAGGCTTCGTATTATCTCGTCAGGAAATGAGTGGCGAGCGGAAGCTTTTGGACCAGAGCAAGAGCAAGGGCATAAACCACACGCCTCTTTTTAAAACAAACTTATATAGGTATATATTTGTATAAAGGTTCCAAACGGCCAAAAGAAATACAACAGCCGCTGCAGCAATGACTCTTCAGGCCTCCTCTCTTTACACGATTGGGGTCCCCAGCTTAACAACACCTCAACCAAGACGCTCCCTTCCTAAAATCCGAGCGACAGGTAAGAAAATCATGACAGACACTATCAGTTTTTGATGTCATTGAGTACCCATCTTACTTTTCCTTCGTTTCCCCTCTGTTTTTATTTCTATAGCAATATCAATGCAATGTCCGATGCCCTCTCTCTCTCTTATTTTCTGTCTTGAGTTTCTCTCCAATTCGGTTCATGTTTTGGGTTTGTATCATTTTTATGAATTGTATTGAATTCTATTGGATGATGGATTTATGAGTGCAGAATTGAGAATGGTAACCCAAAATTAATGTCTAAGGTGGTATTTGAAGGAATTTTGATTCGCCCAGAATTGGTGGCGGTTTGGAAGTGTTTTGAGTGGGGCGGAAACTGGAAATTGAATTAGATGTGGGGTGGGTTTTTGGGTTTTTCTGGACCTAGTTAATGTCCTCGATCATAGCTGTGAAACAACATCAACTTGAGAGCACATGTTGTATTTCTTGAGCAAGTGGAGGTAAAGGAAACCAGATCTTCAAATTCATACAACATTTCTGCACTGACCCATATGCACACGAGGATAGCAGAAAATGATTCTGAATGCATTGGAATGTGCATATCTGAATTTTATTAGTCTCCCTCAAGAAAATCTTCTTAATGATACGCTTTTCATCATCCTTTTTTTCTCTTGAATTTCTTTGATATACATCGGCACACTTTATTCTCCAACAGATGATTTTTCTTTCTTTCTTTTTTTTCCCAATCTCGCAAACAATATTGTCCTTTGGATGAAATGGAAGAAGGCATACATGTGAATTCAGGGGTTTGAACTTTGAACTAGAGAATACGTATAATTTTGTCATTTGATTAAGTCCACCAACCTTATGGATTCACTAAAGCTAGCGCTAGGCTAACTACTCCAACAGATGATTTTACTTTTCATCATCCTTTATTTGTGATCAACAAGTATTTTGGGAATCTCTTTGAGGTTTATGATATATAGGGGCATAAACTGGATTGGCTGATTTTCATTGTCTACCAAATTATTTTTTTGATTGGTATTGGTAGGGATTTTATTATAAAAGGATCTGGAATTAGAGGTAGAGAATGAAGTATTGGAGGCTTATAGTGCCACAATCCAAGCATGACAACTGCATCATTTGACTGACTGAGAACCCAACAACAATGGACCAACATATAGATCCAACCTATCAATGCATCGCTTGGCTAGTGAATAAGAAAAATCATTTGTCTCCCTTGGAAGATGCTTGAACTAAACCTCCAATGAAGAATAATGATAAAACTCATTATATTGAATACAACTGAGGATGGATTCCTGCCTTAGAAGACCCATTTGATGGCATTAGAGAGACCTCTCTCCATTTTCTAAATGATTGAAGAAGGATTCCTTAAAGATGCATAAATCTTCTCTCATGGAGAAAACTTTTGCACCATTGGATACCTCACTGTGACCCGACCTAACATCTCTCATGCAGTCAGATTGTTAGTCAGTTTGTGAGTAATCCTCACACCATCCATCTTGCTGCGGTTCAGCATATCCTTCAATAGCTTCGTGGGACTCTCAACCATGGACTATTCTACTCTTCACAGTCTCAACTTTCCCTTCAAGCATATGCTAATGCTGATTTGGCTGGGTATCCAGATGCTAGAAGATCGACAGCTGGGTGGTGTATGTTCTTAGGAACTTCTCTCATCTCATGGAAATGTAAGAAGCAACCAACAGTTTCCAAATCATCAGCAGAAGCTGTATACAGATCCATGTCATCTGCTAGCAGTGAAATTATTTGGCTTCAGCGTCTTCTTCGTGAACTAGGTGTTTTCCTTCGAGCTCCTACTTGCCTCTTTGTTGACAATACCAGTGCCATTCATATAGCAACTAATCCTGTCTTCCATGAGTGCACTGAACATTGAAGTCGACTGTCATTTCATTTTTCAGCATGTCCTCTCTGGTGCCATTCACTTATCTCATATTGCTTCATATGATTAGTGGCTGACATTTTTACCAAGGCAATGGCCAAGCATCCTCATGATTATCTGAGAAGCAAATTGATGCTTCGGTCAGCTCCACCTCAATTTGAGGGGGACTGTAAAGAGACAGACAGTGACAAGAAAGAGGCCGAGCCCAATAAGTCACAAACCCAGTCCAAGGCTCAATTTCTAGAAGAATAGCTGTAATTATTGTATCAGATCTATAGAATAGCTGTAATTATTGTATCAGATCTATAGGATTAGCCAAACTGTCTATACATAGATTGTATAGTATTTACACCATACTTAGAGATTTTATTTGCTGTAATTTTCCTTAATTTAGGCACTTTTGTTAATTTATATATGGGTCAATATCCACAATGGGGATATGACAATTACCTCAATCTTTCTCTCCTTAATTTTGTTTCTTCATCCTTTTTCATAAAATATCAGTTGGAAGGGCACTCACCTACAACACCAAGGTTAGAAGAAAGGTCAGATCCAAAGGATCTCGCAAGACGATACACATAAAACATAGGATGTACGGATCAAAATAGAATAGGGCGATGAATATGATCAATAGAGTAACAGTGATAAGGAAACCATGCCATTAATGCAAGAATAGAATCATCACATAGAATCAATGCCAAGGATGAAAATAGCAGTAGCGTGTCATGACCTCAAACCCGATTAGTGAATAAACCAGATTCGGGGTGTGAAATTTAGGGATAATTAAATTATTATTATTTTTCCCTTTATGCCTGAAGATCGAAGTCCGCTGTGAGGATTGTATATTTGAGCCTCATTAACCAAATAACTTGCGGGACTTATCCGGTAGACACATTCATTAAACCTATATGAATATCAAATCAAGTATGCATTTCATCCCATATATATTTAAGTTTAAAAAGACAAAAGACATATAAAGTTTATATAGACATCAGGACCATCCCAAAAACCTAGGTCCTAGAACAGAAGATATACAAGGTATGAATAGACAAGTTCAAAAGATCAAAACCCAAAAGATGAAATCTAAGTGGCAAGATAACAGGTGTTCTCATGTATCGCGCACAGATACCGGGAATGATAACGCTAAGCTACGTCATTGGCACTCCGCTCATGTAGCTCATCTTCCTCCCCCGACTGAGGATCCTTGGGGATTGCCTCAAAGTCCAAGTCGACGTAGTAGGTAGTGTCGTCTGCACACTAAGGAATAAAGGATCAACAATATGTTGGCAATAAGATAAGCAGTATGTATTATTCATAACATGTTTCAAAAGAGAATAGAGACGAGTACATGATTGTGAGATACCAAGAGAAGGAGCTAGGCATATAAGCAAGAGTAAATATAAGAATCAAGGAGCAATGTAAATCCTAGTAAGTTATACAAGAATAACCATCCATATGAAATGCAATGCAAAGCAAGAGGAGACTCCGAGGATGTCCTAGCCATCTCTCGGGGGTACCAATGCCGTCCAAGCCGACTACCAATACCCTGAAGTTCGGCTCTAGTGGAGCTACCTAGGTAGGGATAACAACGTCGTCCTAGCCGACTGCCCGCCCTAGTATCCGAGTAACCGGCCCACTCAAGAATCATCAAACTGCAGCTGGCCATGTATGCAAGATGATAATGATAATGATGATGGTTTAGCCCGTGATACTAGATCCAAGACAAGTACACGTGGATAGATTTCAAGTATAAGGCGATAAGTTGAGGGCTACTCCAAGTCAAGCCAAGATAGAAGTCAAGTCTCCAAATTCCACGAGTAGTCCTCTTAACAATAACAAGGTACCTAAGGGTACACTCTAGGTCCGGTCAAACCCTAGTTCTACAAGTTATGTTACAAGTTATACAAGTATTCAAGAGTAGAGCGTACAAGGTACGTCAATCTATGGATACATGATTTACAAGTCAAGAGTGAAGAATAAGTCAATCCTAGGTCAAGGGTCGTACATCGTGTATCACACGTAGTGCTTACGGAAAATGAGTCAACGATGCCATAGTTTGGTGAGCCTTTGGTGTACAGAAGTTATTGGGCACCAATTGACTCAATTCCGTATGCATTCGGCCAAGTTACAACCATACACGGAAGCCCGGACAACCTATGAAGCACACCAAGCCAATTGTGCTCCGTTTTCATTTCCCCAGTTGGTCATGCAAGGGTAAGGTCAATGGGTGACAACCTAGGGGTCCAACTAGGTTCAGAGTCCCTTTCCAAAAGGGACAAGGGCTTGGTTCATTGATCCAAATATCCACTTTCTTTTCCAACCTTTGATCATTAGGATGAGTGGACCAATGAATTCTACGCTTCAAGAGCTTTCCAACGGTATATAGAACTCCAAAATCCGACATACAGATCAAAAGTTATGGTGGCTTTAAAATCTGCCCAATTTCAGCGAAGATTCTATCCAAATGCGGGGGTTGACTGAATTTTGGCAGAAAGTTCTGTGAAATTTCGATTAACTGAATTCGTGACCGAATTGTTGACCGAATTTTGACAAAAACCACGAGGTCTGTGCCTGGAAGTCAATCCTTTGAGTGGTTCCTTCCCCAACCTCTTACAACCTTCAAAACCATTCACCTCAAGTTTATTCCCTTCCTTCTTAAGCCTTTCCAAGGCTATGACCTACACACAAAAAGAGAGCCACACCATGGTCTCCTTCAATCCACATTCCATCCATTCATCAAATCATCCACCCATTCATCAAATCAAACCACAATTAAAGTCCATTCAACCCATGATACACAATTAGCATATATAATCAAATTAACCATGACAAGCTTGGAATTTAGGGAAATCTAAGTAATTGAATTACCAAGAAACAAATAACACACATGCATGCTCTATATATAAAGAAAATCCACTTGCCTTAATCAAAAGAAGAGAAATTTGGGAAAATTGAGGAAGAAAAAGCTCTCACTCTCTCCACCTAGCTCCACCAAGCTCAAACCCTCTTAACCATAGGCTCACCACTACTCCTAGAGCACAAGAGAAGGAAAAGAAAGGAAATTCACTGACATGCAAAGCATCTACAGCAACTAGGAAAGAGTTTGGGGAAGATGAGTTGGAACTTACAAATTTGAGGTCTAGGAGATGAGGAAGATGAGAGGAAGAAAATGGTGGCCAAAGTTCCACTTGAATTGGTCTCTAGATTAACATGCAAGAAGGAAATAACGAAGTAGAAGAAGACTCTCCCAGCAGCTCTGAGATGAAATGGAAATGGAGGTTGTTACAGAATTTGAGTTGAAAAAGGGGGATGAAGGTTGAAATGACTCAAATGCCCTCCTAGAGTGAATTTGGAGGAAAGTGATTATTTGAGGGGCTTCGGGGCGTCGAATCGCGACGAGTCAAGAACGGAAAATGATGAGCGCGACGAGATCTGTCCAACGAGCTGAAATTCGGCAAAAACTGAATTTTCCGGAAAAAATACCAAATTTTCCTAATAATCACAACCTAACCCCCTATTAAGACTAATCGCACTTGGAATCGAATGAAACTTCTCAAATATCTCTCTAATTATAAAAGAAACTTGCTTAAGCACTAAACTCACCTAATTAGCTAAAATCACAGTTAATTAAGCTAATCACCAATATTAAGAAGCTAAACACCCTAATAAGGTCGGGGACCTTACATCGCAACCCGTTATCAAAACGCTACATAGCGGGCGCTACGTAGTGGCTTGTTTTTAAAAAATCGTCAAAAGCACTTCAGAAAATCCAAAATATTGGAAAATGATATAAAATGTTTTTTTTTTAATGCGGAAGTAACTAAGATAAGGGGGCGTAGCGGTCCCCTCATTGTATGAGGTCTTGTATCACTGTATGAATAGAAAATAATAGTAATGATCAGTTTTTTTACATATATTCATGTTGCTTAGTTATGCTAACTAAGGAAATAATGAAACACTCAAGAAAAAAAACTTTATCATGAAGTAAACCCTTAATTCTTAAGGGCTTGTTGGATAGGAAAAAAATAGAGTAAAGTGAAGTTAAATTGGCCCTAACAGTTTAAAATTTCAACTCTACCCTATTTGGATGAGTCTGGCCTAATAAATGAAGTAATGTTGTCAACCACATGCACTCTATTTCACTTCAACTCTAAATACTTACATTTTCTTGAGTAAAAATGGATTCTACTCCAAACCTTGACTTCACAATAAGCATCCAAATAGAGTGAAGTGAAGTACTCTATTTTAACTTCAACCTACTTCTCCTCCACTTCACTAATGTGAAATCCACTTCATTTTACTCCACTCCTCATTTATCCAAACAGGCTCTAAAGAGTTAGGTCTTAGGAATTCGATAGAAAACAATGAACAATGAACAATGAATACTCAACAATCAGCAACAAATGAGAAATAACATAATAATTAATAACTTCATAAAAAAAACAATCTACTATTCTACTTAAAGAGTATCGAGTTAGTGATACCTTGGCTAGTCGGCCCCACTCTAATACCAAAGGGAATGTCTACCAGTATATATGACATCGATGTCCTCTTCCCCATCGGTTTTATCATTTCTACTGCCACTAGTCATAGGCCCACCATATTGAATTTGATATTGGTGGGCATATGGATCCTCGAATGCGAAGGAGGCACCATAGGAACTTGGAGGAGGTGGATATCTATATTGCATTTGACCATAGTCACCATATGAGTAGGACCCTGAAGCCAAAGATTGTTCTTCTTCTTGTTGCCCTTGACGATATTGAAAATATTCTGATGGTCCTTGTGGTCCTATGGATGTGGCCAGGAGTCCGAATGTGGTTCACTCTAACTAGGGCTCCACAATGCCACTAGTTCTCCTCCAACATTACCACACATATTTCCTTGCTCATTACTTGTGTCCAGGTGGTGAGACTCTCCAATGCCGTTGATAAGCACTGTTTGGATACATTCTTGATAGTTCCGGAAACTCCTATACGTCCTATACGGGAGCGACATCTTCATGATGTTGAAAAAATTCACTATTATCACCTGTCCCACTGTCTCCTCCATCTCCCCCATCTCCTCCACCATGGCTACTCGAAGAGACGGTAGAACTACTTTTGTCAGAAGATGACATAATATGAGCAGGTTCTTTCCCTTTAGATTGTGCACTTGTACCTTCTTCTTCAGGTGGTTGGCCTTTTGCCTCATCCATATCTTCATCTATCAAACTTTAAACTTGTTGCTGAAAGCTCGGATCTGAATCTAGCAATGAATCCTCTATCTTTGCTATCCATGGAAGGAAGGGATCATCCTCTTTGAATATGTGATCCAAATTAAAAGGACAATAAGAAGGATCGTCCCTTGCCATTCTCTCTCTAGTTCTATTTCTCAACTTGATTTTAATGGTAGTACACAAGTTTGTTGAGTTCGTGCATGGTTAGCCGATTCTTGGGCTTTGTGTGGATCAAGGAGAAAGTGCTCCAATTTCTTGCACAGTTTGATGAAGTTGTAGTCTAACTAAGGATGCGAATAGCTGCTCTCCTTAGATGTGGAGCATTCTCTCCAAAATTCTCCCACCAATCAGCTGAAATGCAAAATAAACAAAGAAAACTAGATATTTGTACTTCCGCAGACTGCAATCGCGGAGAAATACTTTTAAGACTATTACGTGGGGTTTTTTCTTCATACTAGGTGGACATCTTCCAATCTCCCACTGCACAAGAGGGTCAACAAAAGTTCCTTTCCCATGTATATAAATAGATATCTACAATTTGAAAATTAGATTTAAATCAGTAAACCGTACCTATGTAACTTATCTCAAATATATACATTAGAAATTAACAAAAGCTCATTTCCATAACTACTCACTCACTTACCTCTTGTATAGCAACGATTCGATCATCTTCATTTAAAACTCTTTTCAATACCTCCCTTAATCCTACCTGCAAGTTCGTATCTATTACTTCAGTGTGTTGTTGGACATTAATAGAATTAGGGATTAAAAAAATAACCTACGACATTCATAGAATTAGGGATTAAAAAAATAACCTACATTGAAAACAAGTAGAATGTACAATGAGCCAACAAGGCAATAACTACGTGAGTTATAAAAGAAATAAAAATAAAAATAAAAGCATCAAACAAGTAATTGAAGAATTATATTAATTACCTGCAGCATGCAATGGATGGTGCAACTGATCGTTCCACTGGGCATCAATAATTTTTATGTATTCTTCATGATATCTACAATTTTCCATAATGGCTTGCTTTGCCCGAATCATTGCTTCATATATGAAACCCATCATCGGCTTATCATCACTATCTACAAGCCCCAACACTTTCACTAAAGGCTCATAAATATTTAATATTTTATCTACTTTCTTCCAAAATTTATAATCTCATGAAGTTTGAGACCTCTAACTCCAGACCACTTGTTGCATTGCCCTATTTTGAACAAAGCCATTCTTCTGATGCAAACATCATAATTAACTCTGTTCTAAACCTTAGAAGGCATGGTTATTTGTATATCTCTTCATCAAGCTTAGCAGCCATGAATGATCGTCAATAAATCTTGTAATACCTCTACATGCCTTGATCAATGCAGCCAGTTTTTTCTTCCTTTCAATTTCTTCCATAATGAGGTCTATGCACTATGTTACATATGT
Organism: Persea americana; assembly: GCA_029852735.1. NCBI lineage: Eukaryota > Viridiplantae > Streptophyta > Magnoliopsida > Laurales > Lauraceae > Persea > Persea americana. The sequence continues at coordinate 25,571,603 of CM056818.1, read as the reverse complement.
GGTCCACAATAATTTAGTCCCTTTTCTCCATCAATATTCTACCGGCTACCTTAAAATTGGTGTCATTAGCTGTAACAATCTCTACAATGTTCTCCTCTCCAACACTTTCTACAACTTTATCCATAAGACTATATATATATATGTATCTTTCTGTCCATCTATGTTTAGATGCATCAATGGACTTCACAAAGACAATCCCAGCGATAGAATACACATGTGGCCTTTGAGGTCTATCTTGCATAAGCGAAGTTGAGGGATTTGGTTAACTACTCTTCCATATGATATTAAGGACAAAGAAAATGCCAGATTAATGGAGGTTTTATGCCATGGAGGTCAACTATGGAAGCTATCTTCTCACTTAAGCACTTAATGGAAAAATATCGAGCGAAGAAGAAAAATCTGCATATGGTCTTCATCGATCTAGAAAAAGTTACAATAGGGTACCTAGAGATTTGATTTGATGAGTTTTAAATAGAAGGAATATTCCATGAGGTTATATTGAAATTATTAAAGACATGTATGAAGAAGTGATAACGGGTGTGAAAACTACCTTTGTAGAGACAGGTGAGTTCCTAGCGACCATCGGTTTGCATCAAGGGTCAGCCCTAAGCTCTTATCTCTTTATATTGATTATGGATGAATTAACTGCTCATATTCAAGAGGTACCTTGGTGTATGTTGTTCGCAGATGATATAGTATTGGTGGATGAATCAAGAGATGGTGTGAATGTAAAACTCGAGATATGGTGGGAAGCTTTAGAATCCAAAGGTTTTAAAATAAGCCGTAGAAGACAAAATATATGAATTGCAACTTCAGTGGGCATATAGAAAGAGCTAAAACTACTGTGAGAATTGAAGCCTAAGAGATATCATAAAGAGATTCATTCTGTTACCTTGGCTCGATAATTAGTAAGGATGGGGAGATTGATGAAGATGTTGAACATATGATAAAAACAGGAAGGTTGAAGTGGAGACTTGCTTTTGGAGTGCTTTATCACTGACGAATACCAGCAAGATTGAAGGGAAAATTTTATAGAACAACGATTAGACTAGCTATTACCTATGGAGCAAAATGTAGGCTAATTAAGAAGCAACATATATACAAAATGGATGTAGTAACAGAGGTGAGAATGTTGACTTGGATGTGTGGTAATAGTAGGAACGATAAAATTAGAAATGAGCGCTTTTGAGAGCGTTTAGGGGTAACATTAATAGGGGATAAAATTAGAGAAACCCGTTTGAGATGGTTTGGGCATGTCCAATGCAGGCCGACAATGGTGCCAGTATGGAAAATCTGGCTATCATTATCAAAAAATAAAAATAAAATAAGACTGGCTATGAAAGTTGATGGCCCACCTTGGGGAAGAGATAAGTCGAAGAGGATGTTGGATGGAGGTGGTAAAATTAGATCAAAAGTACAACTTATTTGAGGACTTGGCTCAAGATAGATTGGAGTGGAGAAACAAAATTCATGTAGCGGACCCCAACTTAGTTAGGACAAGGCTTTGATGATGATGATGAAGCACCCTAACTTCATATAAAATCTGCCACTTTCATAGAGAGACTCGAAGATCAACTGCACTTTGATTAATTCAATAGTTTCTTCTTCATACCTCTCCCTATTATTGAAGATTCTGTCTTTTCTTCCCCCTTATAATGCTCGTAAATGACCACAAAAGGTAGCTTCCATGGGATATGATCTTTTTTGTAATGAATGGGGCCATTTCCTAATCTACAGGCCAACTCTTTGTCTAGCTTTAGAGCACCAATTAATGGGGCTAATCCTTCTTTCATATCTCAACTTAGAGAGAGAGAGAGAGAGAGAGTTGCTGGAGTGCAAAATAGTGTCCCAAACCCTAAGAAATGATTGGAAGAGAAATCTCCCTAGGTGGAGTCCATATGTGAGCACTATTATGTTTGCGAAGAAATTTTAAGGTAGATTTACTAAGAACTTATACTCTTGTGGACTTGAACTCCAATAGACTACACACCAAGATGTCCCCCAACCTCTCACAACAATTGCTGACTGAGGACTTAAATCGACACGCATGTGTTTGAGACAGTGGGATCTTTCAGTGCCTGTGTTGTATGAAAGATTTGGAGGCAGGATGACAAGACAAACTGTATGTTTGCCGCTGTTGGGACATCAATAATAGGCGTGCTTATAGCATTGTAACTAATTGAAGCATTCTTTCTTCTTAGTGTTAACTTGTACTCAGAAGTTCTATCCACCTTATTTGTTTGTTTCCAATTTATGTGACAAACCAATTGCTATCATAATAAAAAGGAGTATTACTCTTTTTGTACATCCAAAAGTCCTGATAAAGAACAAAATGAACTTTTGGATGGATTTGGATTTTTGCAAAATGATTGCAGGCAACTGGGTTAACACATAAATCAGGGTTCTTGTGTTTGGATAAACTGAATTGCATTTTTTTTTTATCTGTATACTGAATTACATGTTAAGTGACAATTGTTTTGTTTTTTCACATGATCAATTACAGCTAGTTAGATTAAAATGAAATTAGATTTACAGATAAACCGAGTGTAGAGCTACTGAGTTCCCCCAACCACTCACAACAATTGCTGACTGAGGACTTAAATCGACAAGCATGTATTTCAGACAGCGGGGTCTTACAGTGCCTATGTTGTATGGATGATTTGTTGTCCTGACAAAACAAACTGTATGTTTGCCGCTGTTGGGTCATCAATAATAGGCGTGCTTATAGCATTGTAACTAATTGAATCCTTCTTTCTTCTTAGTGGTAACTTGTACTCTACGGTATAGGCATCATTTTATAACATTGTAACTTCTGTATTTGCTTAGTGGAGCCCACTGAGAAGTCCATTGAGATAATGAGGAAGTTCTCAGAGCAGTATGCTCGTAAATCAGGAACATATTTCTGTGTGGATAAAGGAGTCACCTCTGTTGTTATCAAGGTAAGCACATTGTCTGAATAATTCTATACTCATGTTTGTGATTACTGATTTTCTTAACGTTAACTGTAAATTTATTATTAGCTCTTTAGATTTCATTTGGATGTTTCACATACCCATACCAGGTGGTTTCCCTTACCCACACGAAGTTGTGTTCATAACAGAGCCCACCCATTTGTTTCCATGTTTATTTTCTTGCAAAATCAGTGAGGCTAGTGTGAATTGTTATGTGTTCATTATTTTGCTTCTTCATTGACACATTGCCAATGGTTCTTAATGAAGATGAAACCATGCGCATATTGTACAAATAGGTTGATTTAAGGTGGAGCTCTTCTAATCTAAATTACTGGTTGGCTTTTTTTTTTCTTTTAACCTGTGCTTTGTAATTCCTACCATATGTTTTGTTTTGGCATCAAGATTTCTGAAAATTGGGCAGCTCAACTTGGGTTTCTATACATTTTGTGGCCTATGGGTCCCATTTTCTTCACCTGTGGGGCCAGCTACCTTCTCTAGTTTGTACTCCACCCATGGCAACCTGATTGGGAATGGATGCAGTTTGTTTGGGCCTGGTTTGGGTGAGGTTCAAGTGGGCAATTCCATGGAGCCTAGTCTTTTAATGGTGGACTGTTGGTCCTATATGAGACTAAATGATTCTGCATACTGTATGACACTAAACTAAGCGGCTGATTTGGTTTCCTACCAATTAGGCAATTCTATTTTCAAATTTGATGAAGCACCTAAGTCCATCTTGACCATTCAAATCATGATTTGAGCCCTTTTTCATAATTGTTCCCCGATTGAAATAGATTAGAAGGCCATTTGATCGGCCAAATTGATCCAAGTAATTGAGGGCGTTATCAATTGAACCACATGATCCATTTGTTCTAGCCCATCAACTTCTGTGTCAAACATTTACAATGATTATCTCCTGTTACCAAGGTGATAGGAGATTGAGTACATGTTGGATAATCAATTGATTTCCACACCCAATGGTGGTTACCAGAAATTGTTAGTGAAGTAGAAAGCTCGTTTCTGGTCTGACTGCACCTTCATTACAACTTGATCGCTAACCCCAAGTGCAAGGCTGCGATGCAGTAATAACCCGTGAGTATGGGATCGATCCTCAGGGAGTGTGAAGCACATCAACTTGAACCTGTTCTATAAAAAATCTAAAACTAGCCTAAATTGTGCTGTTTGTTTTTAATGAAATTAACCATTAAATAAAAAGAATCTATACAAAAACCCATTCTACCAAACTGAAAAATTAATTAATTATATATAGTCTTTACACACAAAAAAAAATCCTAAACTATAAAACCTAGACTAAAAACCCTTACTAGTAAACTGCAATCACCATAAGACAAGCAAAAAAAAAAAACTAATTGCATAAAATAAATTAAAAATCAGAAATTAAAATTCAGAAATCAAATTATGGAATTGTACTTTAAGAGCCGGATCCATTGCTCTCTAAGCATTAAAAATACGTACGGTGTAATTCAGTCCCTCCCATAAGGATGAGCCAAGGTGTGGGTTCTAGATTGTTAATTAATGGGGGATATGACACTCATCAAGGCTCCAACAACATATTTTCATTACTAGTGATCCCTAAGCATTCTATATATCCAAAGAAGATATAAAATTAATGAGATGTAGACAATGAAAGTTAAATTAACAACCATAAAAACAACACACCTTTTACTGAATTTGTCCGTCCATAGAATTAATCAAAGATTACAACTTCACCTGCTTCTTGAATTACAATGAGAAAACCACCCCTCCATCTTCATCTTCTTCACTTCAAAATAATAAATTTATGCCCCAAAAGTACAAGAAGAGAGAGGACAGAGGGGGTGGAAGAGAGAGAGAGAGAGAGGGGAGGGTTGGGTGTGTGGAAGGAATATAAGGGGCTGGATGTCCCACTTAGGGGCTTTTTATGGTTGTTGTAATTCCTTTCTTTGCAAGAAATTGAATTATCGGAGTCTTGCTTGGTCTCCAAGTTTGCATGGATTTTGGGAAACTTTTGTGAGAAAATTTTGAAAAATTTAAATTGTTTCCATATTGAGTTGCTTGGTGATCGAGACCTTCTATAATTTGGACTCTCCTTGTAGCTTGAAACTTTCCATGCTTGGGCACACTTTGACTTGAGAATTTTTCCCAAAATCTGAATTTTCAGATTTTTGCAAATCTTTGAATAGAGGTGGGCCCCACTATGGGTGTGCAACTCTTGGTTCCATCCCCCATGGACGTCATTTACATGCTTGGCAACTTTGCTTGATCTTCTTTCTTTCTTTCTTCCCCTTTTCTTCTCTCTTTCCTTCATTATTTTCTTGCTTCCCAAGTCTCACAGTCTCCTTCCTTTCTTGTCTTTGAATTCAAATTTGAAATTCAAAACTCTTCAACAATTAAAGAAGGGCTTTTCTTGAAGTTTGCAACAATGTGGGACGCACCCACGGACGTCTAACTCCTTGGAATTCACACCCCATGGGTTGTGGGTACCAGGGGATCTTCTTTTTTATTTTTTCCTCTTTCCTCTTTTTAATTCTCCTTCAGTTTTTCCATCAAAGCAAGTCCCGAAATTTGAATTGTTCCTGCAAAAAAATGAAGAATAATCAAAGGAATAATATTTCACGTGGAAAAGAATAATGCAATGCATTGGACCCAATTCAACACGTATGCATGCATATGAGTATACCACGATGATCGAAATTTCATGAACTACACAGTGGTGCAAAGAAATCCTGCATGTTTACATGTGAATCAAAAGTTATTCGATGCAATAGTAGGATAATTCAAAAAGAATAATTTCAATAAAATTATGCAATTTAATGAATTTTGACTGATTTTGATTGAAAGCAATTTTGGATGCTCAAATGCTTGATTTTATGAAATTCAATGATATTATCCTACATAAGTCCATAAATCTAAATAAAATGATGCGGATGAAATGCAGTTTTATGGACTTATCACAACTTCTAACTATTAACGGTTTAACCTGGACTTTATGAGGGGTACCACACCTTATATCTCATTGGGGCCAACTCTTCTTAAGCCTGGGAGAGATGATGCAGGTCATGGGCTTTTGTGCTAACAAATATTAAGGGAGGAAAATTTATTTTGTTGCTTTCAATTTTCTTTAGTTGCAAATAATAAAATGGATCATTTTTCAAGTGAATCATGACACACATGCTCTTATAACTGAGCAAATAACAACAAGGAGGCATATTCTGGAATAATTGAAGTGGGGACAGCAAGAAACAGCAGCGATGTGCGTGTTGTTGTTATGGAACTTTTTTTTCTTAAAGGAAATGTAACTGTTGTAAATAACCTTTACAATCTATTTGTAGAGTTCTGAGGTTAGAAGTGTTTCTTGGGGTTTTAGAAATGATCCAGATCCTGTAAACATGGCCTCTGGTCTGCTTTTATAGGCCTCTCTTGGTAATAATCTCAAAACTGACGCTGTAGAGGCAATTCTGGAATAATTACCACAAATTCTGAGTTGAATAGTCCCTCTGGTAGGGCATGGTGCTTGTGGCAGGCTAGGGTTGTGGGTAGATGACTGGTGCCATGGTGGAGGTGCCACCTTCTATAGTTTTTTCATCCATTTAGCCTCACATCTTACTTTGCCCTTCAACACCAAAAAACCTGTTTCAATTCATTCCAACTGAGTTTGACTAATGTGTCAACTAGATTGTCCACAAGGTTTTGAACTCTTTTCATTGTATGTAAGTTGGAGTCTTTAATTTGTATGTGAATGCTATGCGAATTCAAATCAGTGTTCAACAGAGTTGAATTGACTTGGTTTAATATTGACTTCACAAACTTTAAATATGCCTATTGAAACCTTGGTATCATCATGACTGTGGTGCTTCTTTTATGATCATTTTAGCATCTGACTGGATGCATTTTATCTTAGTTGATGCAGTGTACCACCTATTTGATTGGATTATGGATGAGAATTTACTTAAAGTGTTCCACTTAAGGGATGGTACTTTAGAAAATGCATTTTCCCCGTTGCGTGCTGTTTTATGTAGATTTTGTTCATTTGTCTATGTCTTGATTTGTTATGATGTTCTACAGCCTAAGTTTTGAATTGGTCACTTTTTTTTCTTTTTTTTTTTAATTATCTAAAGCATGATCTTGTTTCTTTTGTTTTAAATTGTGTTGAATGATACTTTCAGTTACAAAATATTTTGTTTTACTTTGAAATGGAAATAGGGATTGGCTGACCATAAAGATTCACTAGGAGCTCCACTGTGCCCTTGTAGGTAAATATTCTCTCACATACATCATTTCCACTTATTTTATTTTCCCATTTTATTGTGTTAGAAATAACTGGTTCATCTCATGTGCATACGCAGAGCACTATAATATTTTACTCAGGGATTAGAATGATAACTAATCATGTGTATTCTATTTCTGTACTGTTGGATTAAAATGCAAAGCATGTGCGTTGTTGTGATTCTCATCATATTTTAGCTTTGCCAATGGCAGTTATGTCCCATCACCCATGATTTTGGCATGGAAGCAAATGTGCTGGCAGACTTTATAGCTGAACAAGGGGTTGTGAGGGATTTTACATTTGTGAATGAGTACTGAATCGTTTATATTGACAACGATGGCCATCCTCCCCCCTGTTCTCTTACTTGCATCAGAACTCCTAATCTCACTCTAACTCCACTTTTCCCCACTAGTTTCTAAGCAACATGGGCAATCTAAGCTAACCCATTAGTGATCCATCGTACTATGGTCCCTCTCTTGGTCCCACAACTATACACTAATGCACACTTGGTCGACCCCGTGCATGCATTAACTATTTTTAATTCTTGTAATTAGTTGCATTATTCTAACAGATGCATGATAATTACAATTGGGGCCTCATCCAATCTTAGAATTGCATTTTTAAAATAAATTACAATGATGTCCAAAGGTTATGCACAAGTTGTAAGTAAATCCAGTTTGCATAAATGCAATGCATGTCATTCTAGAATGCATGTAATGACTTAATTGTTTCTAATGCACTAAATGGGGCCCAATGAACACATACATATGCATACAACAACAACAACAACAATAATAATAATATCATCATCATCATTCACCATCATCATTGCCATCTAGGCAAACTGGGTTTCAGACCTTCGGTCTTTACAATGCATTCTTATTGTATCCTTTAAGAGAAGAGCACTATAGTTCTATAGTTATCTAAGAGAGGAATAAGAAAAATGAAAGACAAGAAATCGATAAAATGGCCGCATGGACTCGGGCTGGTTGATTCCCCAATTATTTTGTTCCTATGCCACTTCTTGTTTGAAATTTTCACCTACTATGAGGAATGAAGAAAAATTCTTTCTCCCATTACAGGCATTATGATGACAAGGCTGCTGAGGCAGGACAAGGATTTTGGAACTGTCCGTGCGTTCCAATGAGGGAAAGGTATGTCTACATTCTTCACTTTAATTGGAAGCTCTTCATAGCTCTGAGTTTTTTTTCTTTTTTCTTTATGTTCAACATGTGGTTACCTTCTCAATGGATAATACCAGACAATAAATGTGCTTATGATCTCGTTTTGTTATTATATCAATGTGTTTTGTTTCTTAGAAAAAAAATGATTTGAGATAGTGATTACCAGCCATAACCTGTGGGATGCATGGCCAGGATAAAAGAAAATAAATCAAACTTAAATGTTAATAAAATAAAGTACATGTCAATTTGGATTTGTGAAATTATCTTAAAAACTTAGAAGAAGGTAGAAAAAGTAACAAAAAGAGAGAGAGAGAGAGAGAGAGAGAGAGAGCGAGCGAGCGAGGAAACAACTCTAAATTCTGACGTGATAGAAATTAAGAGTGTCAAAAACTTAAAAGATTAAAGAAAAAGCTTTAGAGGTCCTCAGAATAATTATAAATGAAAATAAAAAAGTATTTAAGTTAAGTATAATAACAAATATAGCTCAAAAGGGTAAAATTATGCTAAACATCCTAGCTCAAAAGTTAGGATCTATGAGTTTAATAATTCGCATGCGATTGACAAGCCACTGAAGTAAAGGAGAAAATCCAGAAAAAAGAGTTAACATAATATGGTTGAAGGAAGTGTTGGCCCGAGAATGCAGTACTTTCATTGAATAGAAAAAAATAAAAAAATAAAAAAAAAAACTGCTGTTAAAAATAAAACATGCAAAGTTTGAATGAGGAGTTGTAGTGACATTGGTGTATGAAATTGCATCTTTCCAATGACTGTATACATCAATACCCAGGTGCATATATTGATAAACAGATGTGTTTCAACTTTCAGTGTGCATTAAACATCAAGCAAGAAGTATGCGAAATTAAACTGAGTTTAGGTTACCAAACTGACTGCTTTTTTTAATCATTTAGGGAGTTGAATCAGAGCAGTGTCATCACTAAAAGAAGTCCAATATGCTGCCACAGCAAAATTGTTTTGGCTTAGTATATATAGGTATTTGGATAGTATTTGTGCGCATTTTCCTGAATGTAAGATTGAAGATAGTGATGTTTGATGTAGTTATGGAAGCTAAAACCTGATCGTTTCCCATTTGATTTATGATCCTAACCCAATTATCTTCAATCAATAGGAATCAAATGATAATCAAGGAGAAAATAGGGATTCGTTTACCATTGACTGCGAAATCCATGGTAGAGATCTTCGATCCAATGGGAGATGCTCAACCAAGAGGAGAAGAAAAAAAAAGTGCAACAATACAACTTTGCCAAATTTCATAAAAATATAATCAAGCATATATTGATCGTCCCTTGCATAGTATTATATAGTGTTTGAAACTCATAAATCCCTTAGATAAATCTAACCATTGGTTTATCCAATAATAAAAATCCTAATATTCTTCAAATAAAAAAGAAGTGGAAAAGATATGGGAATTCCAGCCCTTGTCGACTCCACATTAGATCGTGTATTCCTTCCTGGAAATTCTGGTCACACATGATTGGGTGTTGAAATCTGCCACTTATTTCTTCCTTCTCTATTGGTAAGTTTCCAACATGATGAGTCCTCATCCAGCCTAATAAATAGGAGTTTGCGTTGAAGTCAATCCCATAATTCCTTAAACCCTCTTAATATTACTTTAAGATGGAAAGAAATCAACCCAAAGTCGTGTGGTCTTCTTGTGTAATTTGTACATGTCACCCTTTTTGGAAGCGGGGCCCTATATGTAGGCATTAAATGTTGGTATCGTAATCCATCATAACTTTCCATCTAATTGGCCCATCATATGGCAATTTTGGACCCGTCAATTTCAGCCAAAGTTCTGATTTAAACACCTTTTTAATGCTAGCATCTTCACTATAGATTTGGGATTTATTTTAAACCCATCATGACCGTTCAACGCACAATTTAACACTTTCCTTTTGATTGGGCCCTCATAAAGGTGAATCAAGACCTCATTTGATTGATAAACTTGATCTAAATATTTTAGGGTCTGATTTACTGCAAAATCCAGTAAATCCAAGTGATCCACTCTTGCATTAATGTTCAAACCATTTTTTTTACCAATACACTTCAGCAGGCATATACAAAGAGTTGAAACTACTGTGAGAATTGAAGCTTGTCACGCCCGAAGAATCGGGCATCTTGAGTCCTAGAACGTGAATGTGAAGTATCTCAACCGATCCATAAGTCAAATAGTATGGCCAATTAAAATTTTCCATGAATAATAATAGAGCAATGGCGAATATCATATTTAAGTTGCAATAGTAATTACAACATATTTAGAGTTTAACTAGTACAACCTTAGGCCAAATAGGAGCATAAACAAAATCTATGAAAGTGAAACAACTATCTAAATATATTTGACTCTCTCTTGCACATCTAGAACAAGTAACCTGTGCATTCCCCTTGATATCCTAGCATGCTAAAGGATGAATACAACCTACAAGCACGGAGAGTAGTAGGCTTACAAAGTGACACATGACCAAAAGTTCCAAACATCATGGATCCTTTGTTGGATCGGACCTTGACTTATTTGGACCAATTAGATTCGTCCAATGGCTATTTGATCCATTTAAATTGCGGTCAATCAAAGAAGATCTCAATCTGAATAGGAAGGCAATTTTGAATAAAAGGAAAGTGGTGAGAGTCAGACTCTTTAAAACAGGGAGCACTTCAAGGGATTTGGAAACCAAAGATAAAAACCAGAGAAATTCTCTCTACCATGAGATCCAAGCCAACCCAACTTTCTATTTTCTCTGTTTCTTGATTATCAAGTAAGATGTAATTAGTAAGGACTATTAATATTGATTTTCTTTCCTTAACCATTTAGAAAACTTATAATATTATAAAGTAGATTGGGACTTCTTATCCATTGGAGATTGTAAATACCGTATGTATGGGACGTCCAACACATGTTTGGATGATTTATTTCTTTTAATTAAAAAGATGCATGGTTGCTCCTTTATTCTCTTTTCTTTTGGATTAAGGGTGTGCCTCCAAAAGGATTGAAGATCTAGCATAGATTTTCACAATCAACGGTAAGCAAATCTACTTTTTCCACTTGTTTATTTTGATTTTCTTTTATTGAAGATTTCACCATCAATAGGGATTACTACTTCCCTGAATCCATCAGAGCAAGTCTGTCTCCCTGATCACTCTGCTTGCTAACCCCAAGGAGACCCACAACTCCAAACAGTTAAACTAAGGCCGGGTAAGTCCATGGGTGTGACAGAAAGCATTAGATACTAAAATCTAGGGTGCATGCGCAACACGCGCGGATAACATATACTGATGATTAAAGACCTCTACCAAGCCACAATAACATTCAAGGATCCATTGCTACAATAACCTTGGCCACGGATTACATTTAACATCAAGCACAACAATATTCAACACTATGCGGCATGTGCTGTCAGGGCCCGGATGTCTGGTTTCAATACCCTTGGTCCTTCGGATGGTTGGGGACATATAAGTCCTATGTTCAAATACCCTTGACCAATCACCGTGCTCCACATTGCTCCAAGCAATCCGGAAAGTGTGTGTTAGCTCAAGACACCACTTTCCACAAGTCCTCAATTTAAGTCATTTGGATGTCCACAACTTGTTTCCAAGGTGGACCGCCGATTAGAGAGGGACCGGTCATTCAAATAGCCGATCGGTCATTCAAAAGTCCAAACCGCCAAGAGGCATGATTCAAGGGTAAATGGGTGAAGTCTGGTCACCTTTGAGTCCCACGTAACATGTTTCTAAGGTCTAGCAATTGATGGGAAGGGTTTAGGAATGATACCTAAAGAAAATGTGCCATAACAGTCCCAAACAGGGGGACTGACAAGTGGGCATGGTGGACCGCCGAGCGGCCTAACATGTAGACCACCGATTGGCCTAGCAGGATACCACAGTCGACCGCCGAACCAGCGGATTGCACAACAGTACAGTTGGCGGTTCGGTTTTGGGGGTGATTTTTCCGACTTTTTCCAACTTTTTTTGAGATTTTTTAAGTTTGGGGATTTTTCTAATCTTCCTAAAACAGTAATCACACTTAATTAAGCATGTTAAACACATTATTGAACTTAAGACACTAGTAATCCATCATATGAGAAGTAGAATGCTTGAAAAAGGAAAACACTCCATGCATGCTATGAATTTTAAATTATACACTTCCCTTGGCTTCCAAACACTTCCAATTCATTCCAAAACACTACTAAAACTTGCTGCATCCTCTCCCACAAAAATCCGCAAAATCTACACTCAAAAACATCCTAGAAATAAAATAACTATGCTAGGAATGGAGAGAGCCCGTGCATGTCGGGATATGGGTGGTAAAATGGGCTCCCGAACATGAATAAAATGAAAGGAGAGGATGCGCTCACCTCTAGTAGGTCTAACAAAGAAGAAAAGGCTAGGGGAAGGGGTGCCAAGCGTGGAACTTCATGAAGCAAAGATGAAGGTGCTCAGTCGTGTAGCGGTGACAAAATCTGGGATGGCAGCCTCAATTTGGAGTAATTTCAGGAATAGGTGAAGAGAGAGAGAGAGAGAGAGAGAGAGAAGCAAAGATGAAGGTGCTCAGTCGTGTAGCGGTGACAAAATCTGGGATGGCAGCCTCAATTTGGAGTAATTTCAGGAATAGGTGAAGAGGGGGGAGAGAGAGAGAGGGAGAGAGAGAGAGAGAGAGAGAGAGGTTTCAGTCACTGGAACGAGCTGGAAGAAGAGGAAAGTAGTGGTGGTGGTGGGTGGTCGGATTTTAGAAAAATGGAAATATGAAAAATGATGAACATGGCCTGATTTAAGTGACAACTTGGGTCGATTGAACGGAGACCTTTCGGACCTTGAATGGACTCCGGCCAGGAACTAAAGTTTCTCGAAATTAAATTATCTTCCCAACGAACCAAGAATGGGAATTTTTCAAGGTCTGGAGTGAAAACTCAACTTTTACAAAAATGACGATTATGTCCCTAGGATTTGAAATATGAGGAAATGAAGTGTTTCAAGACTTCAAATGAACACAGGCTGAAACGATAGTTGTTGGGCGTGACAAGATCTATCTTTTGAACCCAAAACGGAAATTCTATGAGATTCCTAAAATACCCATGAATTTCCCCGAAATCCGAACTAGCACCCTTCCAAGTATCGAACTTGGTTTGAAGCCTCTCGAAACTTTCTGAAACCGCCCAAACACTATTCTAACTCGTAGAACTAGTCAATTAATATCTAAACATGCATACTTAGTTCTTAAATATAGTTAATTAACACTAATCGCTGTAATTAGGGATTGGGACCTTTCAGATTTGAAGTAAAGGCTTGGTTTGAGTAGGGTGTAATTGGATGGTTGGATTTGATGGGATGTTGGTTGACTGGTGTGGATCTTAGTATTTGGGTGGTTATTAGGCTGGTGGCTGTTGCAGAGGCTTAGATTGGATTTGGGGTTATAATGATGGTTTGATGAGTTCTAAGGGCTGATGGTTCAGATCTAAACATCTATCTGTTGGATCTTGGTTTGGGCATCAAAGAACTACTAGATTTGAGAGTTTCGGGTTGGCTGATGGGAAAGGTGATGTAGATCTAAAGCTCTTGTGAGAAAAGATAACAAGGAAAAGAAATTAGAAGAAGATAAGAAGAATACTTGACTTCGCCTCTCAGCAAACTCCAATCCAGGAGGCAATATTGAAGGTCTCAACAACACATCAATGGAGACTCATGAAGAACTTGAAAAGTACGGTTTTTTTAGTCATAAGATAGCATAAAGAAGAATAGCTGTGCTTACGACGTACAATTTGGAAAGAAGCAAGCGGAGGGGAACAGATTCCGATCACATTTTCTACCTCAGAAAACAGTCCTACTCCATCTTTGTGACCAGTCTTCCAGAGGAGATCTCTAGGACTGAACTGGAGGTCATGTTTTGCAGAGCTGGTAAAATTATAGACTCCTTGCTGGTGGATGGAACCTCTGGGAAGAAGAGAGGGTTTGGTTTTGTTAGTTCAAATTGGAGGCTGAGGTACCGAAAGGAATAGAGTTAGTTGATGAAGGGTCCTGGAGAGGTAGGAAAATTTCAGCCAAGTTCACCCGGCTACTACCTGACAGATCAGTGAGGCCTCCCACTCATTCTCATGATCCCAAGCCTTCCTCGCCAATGGACCCCTAGTTCTTGGGACGAAACCCTCTCCTAAAAGAATCATTGGTGGAAAAAAGAGGAGGGTGGATTATCAGTTATAGGAAGCAGCCAGCAGTTAGGGTGGCATCTTGGGCAGTGGAGGAGGAAAAACGACTGTTAAATTTCTCCATGGTGGGTTTCTTAAAACTTTATTGCGTCAATGAGGTTGATCTCTCGCTGGACAGAGCTTGGGGCAAGAGGCCAATCAAAACCAAGATGTTGGACAGGGACACCGTTATTATCCAGCTCTCTTCAGTAAAGGAGGTGGGGGAAATTCTGGACTGTGCTCGGTAAGTGTAAGATGGTCGATCAGTTATATATATACACTTGATTATGCGACGGCGCTTGGTTTGATAATGATCAATCATAGATGGGCTCCACAGAAGATCGAAAATGTTATAGATTGATAGACTGATTTTTTTTCCCCAGATCTTTAAACCTTGCCTCTTGAATGTATCATTGCTTACAAACAAACCTTGGAAATGTGGGCTCTGATACCATATCAACACAAGGAGGAAGACAAGTCAATGTAACCTGGAAAATTTAGACTACCTTTCTTACGACAGGGCTACTCTCTTTATAGCATTCAATTTCTCTAATTTATAGCAAGCCAACTTTTTAATCCCCTTAATTGGGTAATTACTAGGCATTACAGTTATATCCCCTAGTTCGGGGTTAATATTGGTCAGAAAACTCTCTTGCACACTCACTGTTGTTGAAGCACGCATCCAAACCGTCACTAAAGGCGGGCCCACCCCCTCCCCCGCCCCCCACAAAAAAAAAAAAAAAAAAAAAATCCCCAGGTCACTGAATTTGTAGTGTGTGGTGCACAAGTTTGAAGGCGAAATCGTCCCATACAACTCAGCTATGATCTAATTTGAATCAGATAAGATATGTCGAAGTGAGCTCTATGATCACACATGCCACTGATGCTTTTCATTCTAACATCATACAGCTTGATAAAAAAAGATGAGATTGAGGGGCTTGTTGAATATGCAGATGGTAGTAGAGAGAGAGTCTCCTTTTTAAACCAATCAATTGTCGTGATTGTCCTTCCAATGCGTAGGTCTCATCTTCACTTGCATATAGTTGAAAATAGATTGACAATGAATTTAGATGAATCTGTAATCTTCAAAATAGCGAAGTGGGCTCAATATGCAGGTCATATGTCGGTTCTGGTTAAATTGGAAATATTCTCTTTTTAATCATTCGCATATATATATTTATATATGAAAGCCCCTTAATCTTGTCTTTTTTTTCTTTTTTTTCTTTTTCTTTTTTTCATGTCTCATGATTTGTACGCATTTGGGTTAATCATGACAAACCTGATCTAGTGGGCCGCAGCACCAACACACTTCGAAAGAGTAGGATAACACATAAATGGACTCTATAGAGACAATGGTGGTCACTGGCAAAACATGATGGACGTTTTGGCAGGACATAAACCAATATCGAAGGGATATATTTATTGTAACTAAGCAAACGATCCTGTCTTGAAAGGACTATGCGATCTCGGGGTAGTAATAGAGAATATTATGAAGAAAGTTGGATATGCTATGGTTAGAATGAGTTTGCCTTGTATTAGTATTAGATTAGGTTTTTGTCATTTTTGGCTAGAGTTATGATGTGATTCGGGTTTCCCATTATTATGTGATTAGGTTTCCTATTGTGAGTGATATTTTCTTGCAAATAGTCATTAACTATTCTAAATGGAATCATCACAAAGATTTGGCAAGATGTGAATCCATTTCATACATAACCACTGAACATGATTTTTAACTCTCTCTTTATTGTTAGTGTTAATATTTGTCTTTATTATTGATTGTATGTGTTTCATACTGAAATCTCATAATTGTAGTAATTCTCTTGACAGGAAGGAATGCCACTGTATGCTTTTCCTCACACCAGATAATGATTTTGCTGGGAGTGAACAGGTTTCCTTATACTCATCTCTGTCTTCATTTTCTAATTATCAGTTTCGATGTGGAAAGCATTGATTAGACTATGTTGTCAGTCCAAAGAACACATACACATATAGACTAGTTATCAGGTGTGTCTGGTGCATTTTGTACACAACCTTAGTGGGGCCCACCTGATTGCCCATCCGAGTTGACCAAAAACACCCCCTATAGTGTGCGCAACCTTAGTGGGTCGCACCGGGTTTACACCCATGTGAATTTTGGAGCCATTTTTTAAAGAGATATTGATGCCTGAGGGTTTAAATGGTCCATTAGCATTGATTAGACTATGTTGTCAGTCCAAAGAACACATACACATATAGACTAGTTATTAGGTGTGCCCGGTGCGCTTTGTATGCAACCTTAGTGGGGTCCACCTGATTGTCCATCGTAGTTGACCAAAAACACTACCTATAGTGTGCGCAACCTTAGTGGTCGCACCGGGTTTACACCCATGTGAATTTTGGAACCATTTTTTAAAGAGATATTGATGCCTGAGGGTTTAAATGGTCCATTAGGGATTGGGGTGCCCAGCTCATGCATCTTCTTCCTTTCATTAAGCAGTATCTAGTTACCATGTTCAGTTGGACACTCCTTTCACCTACAATATATCGATACACTTCAAAGTGGACTACATTTTCATATCATATAGTGCCCTGAAGAAGGTTGTCATATGATATTCCTGCTGTTGGAAGTAGGTGGGCCTCGTGGATAGATATTCAAAACTTTTCGACCCACTTGATGCAGGGATCAAATATCCATAAGGCCAAGAGCCCAAGCCCATGATCGAAAACCCTAATCTCATACATTAAGATCAAAGATCCATCACAAAGATAGAACAAGGAGCAACAAAACCAACTAGATCTACTAATTCAAATAGATGATAGATCTATACCTTTGGAGCTTGATTGTGCTCTAATCGAGAACTTGATCTCTACAAAAACCTTTTTCGCAAACTTTGATCTCCCTTGCCTTTGTGTTCTTCCATGCTATGACCCTCTTAGAGAACAACTTCTAAAGGAGAATGATGGGATCTCCGAGTAGAAAAAAACCATATATTTCTAGTAGGAAAATAGAGGAGAGAGAGGAGGAAGAGAGAAAGGAACTCGAGAGATTATTGTGTGTAGAATCTCTAATCCTCACCTCTTATTTATAGTTTTTGGCACACCTCTTAGACCAAGATTAGAAGTCTCACTTCTATTCTTAGTAAGTATTATACTCATTTTCTTAAGAGTTCTAATGAGATTAGTAACCTTCTTTTATTAGGGATACCATGGGGACCACTAGGGATTCCTTAGAATCTGGCTCCAACTAGGAATCTAGACCCCACATCTCATGTGAACTCCGGACCCACAGTCTTAGAAATAATTACAAGGAGACCCTAAACTTACCAATCACTACAAGTAGGCCCCTCCATCAATTATATCCATGGATCTATTGGAATTAAATTTGTCCAACCAAATTAGATCCATCTCTTATTATCATTGTGACCCAATTAATCACAGTAATCATCAGCATAGTTTTCAAAATCGGAATCGTATCACAAATCGTTCATACCCATGAATCGAATCGAATTGCGAATCGTATCGTGAATCGTAGGATTTTTTATTTTTCTAATAAAAATGAAAAATAATTAAAAATTAAAAGAAAAGGACAAAAGTAATTATTCATCACCATCCATTTTTCCATTTATAGTAGTATAAATATAATAACAAGTAAGTCTATCATACAATCATATCAAGAACATCATGACATATATATATGAAATAAATGAAGTGTAAATAGTTAAATAAGTTTAAATTATCAATATATATTTTTTATTATCTTTAAATCAAAATATAAAAATAAAATAAAATCCAAACCATCAATCTTATACGATAGGATATCTCTTAAAGTTAAGAAAGTGTTCATGAAGAAAAAAAACCAAAATAGATTAAAAAAAAGAAGATGATATAAACAAGCACCATACGTACAGTTGAATGCTTTAGTTAAATGCATGTTTTTTATTCATCTTTAAAACCTTATCAAAGCTGTAAAAAAATTCTTATGAGGTTTCGTTAACTACTAAATAACCTTTTTCAAATACAAGCGATAAAAGAAAGAGAGAATAAAGAAAGAAAAAAGGTAAAAGATTTTTAATATTAGCTTATTGGCTATAGCCATTCTCACTTAGTTGAATCGCTTGAATCGTAAGATTCAATGAAACAAGTATCGAATCGTAGGATTCACACCTGAATCCTAAGATTCATTTGTAAATGGGATTCATTACATAGATACGAATCGTTTTCCTTAAGATTCGGGATACGAGTCATAGGATTCTGATAACTATGATCATCAGTATCATCCAATCAACTCTTAATTGAGATGGGTGCGCACTCACTAATGATAAGATCTATTAATTGGCACAAGGGGATATTTCTGATGATAGATTCCATCTTGAGAATTATATGTTCCCACAGCCCTACTACCACGTACCCAAGATATCGAGGTGTTGACCTATAATTGGCCTCACTCATTGATGACTCAAAGTAAATGTATAGTAGAAACTTGAGTCCATTAATCTCTCAGGATTAAGAGCCTATTGCTTGGGAATTATAAGAGCAATCCTTTAATCAAAGACAGATTTGTTCAGGGTGCTACTCATGGCCTTTAGTACATCCAATGTACCAGCACAATGATCCAGAGTCTTACACTCTGATGATCAAGACATATCACACTATCTCATAGTGATCACAGTGCTGCAACCTTATCCTATGAGATGCCCAATCTCATCACTGGCTGTGAATCAATTTAAGTATAAGATTTGTGATCTATGTCTCTTATATGTGGATCTTATCCAAATACATGGATCACATCTAATATACTTGTGGGCTCCGGTTCATCTCATGAACCATCATGTCATTTTGTATTGGACATGTGCAAACAAAGAATAAAATACCATTCATCTCATGAATAAAGCATGAAAATATAAATTAATTAATGAAATAAATCAATTTATCCATATTATCCACTGAATTGAGGTCATACAATGTAATACCTGCTGTGTCCATCGTGTCCCATACCCATTTTCAATGCTGTATATGGGCCTCATAGCTTTTAACCAATCCTGAGTGCAGCATTTTGACCATGATATTCTGTAGAAGCTGTTTCGTTGGATCAATTATTGAATACGAAGTTCTGATCAATCAAGTTTGAAGGGCATGGTGTGCATGAAGATGACTAGCGAACTAATATATTCTTGACGTTTAGATTAGTTTGAAGGGAACACGTGGCATTTTCCATTGAGTTGAAGGTACATGATGCATATACATTAAGTTACTATCAATTTTTCCCAGTCTGATGGAACAGTTCCTCACTGATAAAAGTTCATCACACTACTAGTGGGAAAAATTGATGGTCGTGACCTTGGCCCTTCAACTTTCTACGTTCTTCAACCCCTCCACTTTCCCATGTAAATAAATCATTGGAAGTTGTAACATGAAGGTGGATGATTCTACTCTTTTCTGCCTATGAAATAATTTTCTTTTATTTCATTTTACAATAATCACAAGAAAAATATAGCGATAAAAAATTAATCACAAGAAAAAGTCCTGGTGAAGTGTGTATAGGAGAGAGTTCAGAGAGTAGTGGTGAGTCATTCAAGTTCCATAACATCAACTGTTAATTGTCGTGATTGAATCCCTCTTTCTTGTCAATGAAAACATAGAGAAGATTGGCACAGATAATATTGCAGAAACAGTGTGACTTTAAAAAATGGGCGCGCGATTGCCCAGTTTACATTTTACTTTACTTTTAGTTCTTTTTCTTTATTTTTCCATTTTTATGATCAGCCTATAGTGGAGTTCCTGAAATTACAGTAGAAATGGACTTGGTTAAGATATCAGACTGACTTGGATTCACATGTCCTTGATGCAGGCCATTTCCTTGGAAGAGATCCGGGAATCGACATCTAATATTTAGCCTTCACACATGCGTACTGTCAGTTTTTTCCATATTTTGGTCACGCCAGCTTGTATCTTTCACTTCTAAATATGAACAGAGTATTGGAAACTTACTTGACTGCTTAACTGTATAAGTAGATCAACATCATATCAATGTTGTGATACAATCGAGGTGAAGTGTGCTTTAAGACAGAAAACAAGGAATAGAAAAATCTATGAATCATGTCAAATCGGTCCTCATATGGTGAGAGTTGGAAACCGTTAACTCAATCTTGGATGGGTACCGGGAGAGGTTGATGTTGCATTCATTTCAGACAACCTTTTAGAGTCTTTGTTTTAATCAACAAAGCACGAGTAAAGCCAAAGGATGACCGCAAATGGATACTACTCGAGCTTCTATCCACACATTCATTGACCTCGTGGAATGCAGGTAATCAGAGACGTCCCTGTTATCATAGATTTTTAGAACTAAAATGAGTTTCAAATTAGAATGCATACCTCTTCATACGGGTTTTGGCCTTTTGGGTGATGTTTCTATTATAGAGTTTTATAATTCAAGTTTGTGTCAAATTTGGAGAGGAATGGATTCATGTGGGTTCAGTGAGTACGAAGGGGTTGGATTGATAATAGTTGGGTCTAATGTGGCGCCATGAACAACCTGTATTCACCTTCCTCCGCACCCACCAATCACCAAAACCAAACCCAAAACCCTCCTGTTTGCTGCAAGCGCAAAGTTAACACTCATCCAAACGTTATCATTGGATTGAAATCTGAAAGTTGATGCTTTCTAAAACCATTGAATTTCATGGGTGGGGGAGTTGGGATGACCTAATGGGTTGATATTTTACACAACCATAAGCCAGATAAAACCCACCATTATGCCATCGCCCAGGTCAGGCAAGGGTGGGATCATCACAACCATTGCACCATAAGCCCATCGGACCTGGTACCCAACCAATCAAGGATAAGTTGAGCATGGAAAGATCCAAATGGTATCATACCATATATGAAATTTTAAGTGTTATCATTCTAGTCCCTTTGATCTTTGGCCTTAAAGTTCAAAATTATTTTTTCTATTTGAATCCCACAGTTCAATCCATTCGAATCGTGCAAAACCCTGCTCCACGACTACCTCTTGTCATTACTAGGTCGGCTTGTTTGTGCAACTTCCTGAATTATAGGACTCTTGACTGGTTATGTTTTGAATAAGCCTTTTAGGTCCCACGTAGGCAGTCTGTTAGAAGCACTAAGGATCATGTGGCCATTTTCTTAGGAGGTTGCTTTCTTGGCTGTTTGGACCGGATTTGCATGATCTTGGACCAATTTGAGCAGATGTTCTTATTCGTTCTTCTTGATCTGGAGCTAAAGTAGTAGATTTTGGGACAGGGTTCTTATATTTTGTTTGATGGAAAACTGATTTTTGAGTTTTTCGGGGCAGGGCTGAGTATTCTGTGTTCAAAGCTAGAGGAGATTCATCCCGGAATTTTTATTTTGTTGTACTGTCCTCCCTGTGTGGAGGAGATTAGGGAGCACCACTATGAGAACTTGATGCTGAAGCCTCCGAGGCTCTAGATCTCCCTTTCCATTGGGATAATCCCTAGCCAACCCAATTGGTTGGGTCTTGTGTAGCGTATGCACGGAAGGCCTTTTTTTTTTTTTTTTTGAAGGAAAAAGCAGAGCATAAGTTAGGGTCTGTTTGTTTGCATTAAAATACATAGGCATTGAATTTTTCCATGCAATTGAATTTCTTGAAATTCAATGAGGTTGCCAAAACTTATGAGCTCTTTGTTTCATGCATGCAATTGAGTTTCTTAAAATTCTAATACAGATTTTTTAAAGTAACTAAAAATGAAGAAAAGGTGAAAATCCGAAAATGACCCTCAAATAATATCCCCTTCAGTAGAAAATATAAAAATAAAAGCTTAAGGGGAGATTGGAAATTAACCCCAGCCATCCCTTAGCTGAACTAGGATTAATGGCTTGGCTTGCCTCGTTTACACATGATTAGAACCCTGGCTGTTGATGGAAGGCTAAATCAAAGTAAAAGGCATGGCCAAGAACTAGTCTACACAGTGAGAAATTCATCTTGGGAAACAGGCAAGCAACTGTCCAGGGGATTATTATGTGGGGGCTACTTGGGGTTGATCCAACCACACCCACCTTCCATGTATTGGCGCTGGTTGGATCAGAATGATTCACAAAAAATAAATAGAATCATGCCAACTTACAAGTTCTGCACCTCTAGAGCCCTTATATTAACAGCAGGTTATTTATCAAGTATCAACGAACAAAGTACAGTTTCTTTTTAGGGAGGCCACATCTGACTTGAGTGACGAGGCCTTTCATCCCTCCACCACATACATATTCAATCATAAGACCTCTTTTATATTTATGTTCTTGACTCACTGAAACTACTTGAATGAGGGGCCAACATTTCAGTGGGCCTATAACAGCTTTCATCCCATAAGCCCCACGTAAGATGGCAAATGCTGCAAAGATAACTTCTCCTGGCTTCTGCTTGCCAAGAAACCATCTATTCACAATGAATGATCAAGGCTTTCTACTCGTTTGCTTAAAAGTAAAGTAAAAAAGAGAGGTCTAACCTTACCATGTTGGAGGGAGTTGGGAGGTCACGGAGGCAACCTTTTCAAATAACTCTTTTGACCTAGTGATAAGATACCTGCAATTCTGATATTGCTGGATATCCAGAAATTTCTAGATTCCAAAGTTTCTTTGTTGTTTGGACAACTGAAAATATATATGGCTGAAAGCTTGAGGATTTCAATTTAAGAGATGAGACCTCATACTTTAATTGGAACAAGAATTAGTCAACCTCGGAGCCCTGAAGTATGTTCAGAGAATAAAAATAATCATTAATTAAAATTGTTTTCTTACAAAATTACAAGCATTTAAAAAAAAATACAGGAGTAGAATTCAGTACAAGCCTTCTTGTTTCAGCTCTCCATTATATCTGTACAAGGATATTTACATGTTATGTACAGTAAGACCCCAAATGAATTGCTCACGAAAAATTGTTCTGATTTTCTATGCAACATACTTTTTTTTTTATGCATTTTTCTCCTTAAAAACGAAATATAAAAAATGACTCTTCTTCAAAGAGAGGATTTTGATTTCTTATGGGTGGGTCAAGAATGTGAGATTCTTCTCTCTCATGGAAATATAAACCAGTGGAGAGTAGAATTCTCAAACCTAACAATCAAGTTTTTTTTTTTTGCAATAAGAGGATTTCTCCCCTCCCAAATTTTTATTTCCATAGACGAGAGGAGCCATCCATTCTTACTCCCTCTAATAGGAAATCAAAATCCATTCTATCAAAACAGTTGCTATGTCAACTTTTAAGCTCAATCTTTAACCTTTATTAAGTTAGCCGGTTTTGGAGGCCATTTCAATTCCAAAAAGACCGCAGCAAAAATTTTGCATTGCAGTTTTTATTGGCCCACAATCTTCAAACATTGTCATGAGTTCTGTCTGCGTTGTAAGAGATGCTAGAATTTAAGAAGGATAAACTGTAGAAACATACTACCATTGAACCCAATCCTCATTGTTGAAATTTTTGATGCATGGGGGATTGACTTTATGGGACCATTTCCGAATTCCTTTGGCTATATTCACATTTTACATGCAGTGGACTATGTTGCCAAATGGGTGGAAGACGTTCCAACAAAGAAAAATGATCGCCATGTGGTGATCAAGTTTGTGAAGGAATATATATATTTTCTCAGTTTGGCACACCTAAAACCATCATCAATGATGGAGGGACCCATTTCTATAAGAGTACATTTGATCATTTCATGAAGAAATACTGTGTTACTCATAAGGATTCTCTGCCCTACCATCCTTAGACAAGTGGTCAAGTTGAGGTTTGAAATCGTCAATTCAAGCAAATCTTGGAAAAGATAGTCAACCCAAATTGGAGATACTAGTCCTTATGATTGTTGGATGCATTATGGGCCTATCGAACTGCATATAAGACTCCTATTTGGATGTCCTCGTATAGGCTAGTCTATGGGAAAGCTTGCAACTTGCCTGTTGAATTGGAACATAGAGCATACTAGGCCATCAAAACTTTCAATTTCAATTTACCATTAGTCGGTAACCACCGTAAGCTTCAACTTAATGAGTTAGAAGAACTAAGGAATGATGGTTATAAAAATGTCAAACTCTATAAGGAACAGATGAAGCGGAACCATGATAGATCCATCCTTAGGAGGACATTCGAACAGAGTATGAAAGTTCTTTAGTATAACTCTAGGTTACATCTTTTTCCATGAAAACTTAGATCTCGCTAGACTAGACCATTCATTCTAAGACCTGTGTATTTTCACAGAGCTGTGGATATTGAGAATTCGGAAATTGGGAAAGTTTTCAAAGTTAATGGTCAAAGGCAGAAATCTTTTCTGAAATTGAAAGAAAAAAATATTGTTGAGATCCTTTTGGAAGATCCTGTCTACCAGGATTAATGGGCCCTGAATCTGAACGTGGCCCACACTCATCATTGGGTGACTTCTTTCCTTTATCCTCTGCCATTTATTTTTCATCATGTTACAATATCATTTTTTGCATTACATGCATCATATCGAGGACGCTGTCTAGTTTAGGTTTGGGGGTAGGAACAAGCACACTTGTCCAAATTTTAGGAATTTTAGACAAATTTCTCATTTTTCATTAAAAAAATAAAAAAAAGAAAGAAAATATTTTCTAGGTTTTCATCCGGCTGAAGACATTAAACTTAGCACTTGTTGGGAGGCAACCCAATGGTTTTCAGTTTTTGTCAGTGTGTTTGGTTTGTGTCCAACCTTGACGTCCCTTCCGACATCAAGTTTATCATCATGATGAAAATAAGGAAGACTTTCGAGCAGGAAATGAAGGTTAAACAATCGTTGTCACTCGATGGAAAGAGCCTCTTCGCCATTAAACTGCAATTCAGTCATGAGAGGAAATGGGAAGCAGTATAATGGGTTGTTTTTGGATTATTGGTTCGGAAACCGCTGAGTAAGACTAAAAAAATATGGTCTACGCCAGTAAAGAGATGAACGAATTCCTGCTAAGACAAAACTAACCACTGCCACGATAAGCAACTAGTTTGGGAATCTAATGTTAAAAGACTCCCATTTCTGTCCGGGGCTGAACTTTTTTTCTGATTTTGAGTTTGTTTTGTTTCTTTAAAAAAAAATAAAAGAGTGTTAAAAAATTGTTTTTTTGAAAGCTTTCAAAGGAATTGATATAATTCAACGATGCTTGGAAACCCAGAATTTCGAAATTTTTGGAAGGAAGTAAAATGAAGGTTTATTCTTTCTAGACTATGTCGAAATTTTATTTTTCACTAAAACACGTATACATCTATCAAGATTTAGGATAGGAAGCGTGAGTGTCAAACTTGGGATTTTTTAGGACAAATAGAATGACTCTCCGAAGTTTAACCTTGTAAGTCTACCTGATTCGTCGGGATGGTAAGGCCAACCAAAATCAGTGGATTAATTTGGATGAATTGAAAATGGTTACCTATTGTTGGGGACCATAGAAAAAGAAAAAGAAAACAAAGAATGATATATAGGGGTATACAAAATAGAACAAGGTGAAAACACATAAGAAGTGGGTTTGGTCCCCATGTCCTATATGACAAACCTAAATTCACCCAAAGGAACCATATGATAAAATATATATATATATATAAAGAGAGAAAAAAAGGGGCAGAAAATAGAGATGCATCTCACGGCCTTTAAAACAACAGTAGTACGAAAGTCGTCACAATAGCCATGAGAGGAAAACTTATGAACTCTTAAACCTAAAAAAGATTGGAATATAGTCAAGGGAGAATTTTGTTTTCAGGGCATTATAGCGGAACATTTGAAAGATTGATTTGGTGTATACACTTGTACAAGGCACACAAAAGTTCTTAAAATTAGAAGGGTGAGCTGGATTTTGAAAAGTCTAAGGTTTTAATTATTCTGGGTTATACAAGTGGCATACGAGATAACTTGATTTCCTTCTTAGAAATTTCTTTTGATTTTGCATTTATGAGTATTTTAAGGGTAAATGAATTTTGTTAGTAGATTCACTACAAACCCTCACGGGGCACAACTCGTCCACTAAGGGGAACCTAGGGGTTTAAGGGCTTACTGCATATGCTAAATGCAGTCAAGAGAGCCAACGAAAGTAGCATTTTTCTATTTATTCTTCACATTTATCATTTATTTTCAGGTTAAAAATTGCTCCTTTAAGCTTCGTTTTGCTCGAGGACTAACAAAAAGCAGGTTTTGGGGTGTTAATAAGTCTACAAAATTGGGTCTAAAAGCCATCATTTCATGTGCATTCGTGGACTTAATTAGGATAAATTGCATCATAATTTCATGATTTCATGGATATAAGCATAAATGTGGACTTTTAGTAAAAACCACTAATTTTACATGAATTTATGAGATTGATAATTTGTATCACCCCTAGGTCCTACCAATTAGATTCTAAGCACTGTGGACCCATTGCATCCATTGTATTAATTCATTTTGCATTAAGTGGGGCCCACGCATTTCATGCATTACATCTTTAGTTAATTCATTTCTAGTGATTTGTTTGTATTATTGTGTAGGAATTGTCATGGCAATGGGGGCCCACATTGAAAGAAATTTGAAGAAGAAAAGAAGGAACAAAAAAAAAATATATAAGAGAAAGAAAAGAAAATGAATAAGGGGACCACACCCCTTGGGCGTGCTTAACTATGCACGCCCAGTAAGGGGTGAGTCCCACCATTCCTGCATAATTCTCTCTCTCTTTCCAAGTTTCCAAGTCTCCAAGACTTCTCTCCTATAAAGATTTGAGTTTCAAAACAAGGAAGGAATATTCTGGAAGAAATCCTTAGTAGAGTTTGAGTTGAAAAGTTTTATCCAAGAAGATCTGTGATACGTTAGAAAAGAGAGCCAGAATTCTATAGAGATAAGAGAATTAAGATAAAAAAAAAGAAGGCGGCAAAAGATTTGTGAAAAAAAAATCCCAAAAGGGATGTGGACGTCCAACACTAGAGCCCACTTCCTCTTGGACGTCCACATCATTCATTCCTCTTTCTCTTCCTCTACTCAATCAACACTATTGATTCTCCTATTCACTACACAAGAAATCTCTGGGGCTGACTACTGGAAGACCTGCAACACCAGGAGATCAAGATTGACAAGGAGATCAGCTTGAGTTTCAAGAAGGAAGTTTCTTTGCTTATGATCAAGCCAAGATAGAGTTCAATTTTGCGAAGAGTTTCAAACCAAAGAAGAAAAAAACTATAAATAGAGCCCTAGGGGGGACGGCCAAAGCATGCTCTCTCTAGGCTTGGACGTCCCCACTTCTCTCTCCCCTCTCTCCTCTCTCCCCTTCCCTTTCTCCCCCATTCTAGATCTAGGGTTTCTCTATTTCTAGATTCTCCACTTTTTATTTTTTTCGTAATAAGGTAGCGTTAGGCCTTGTCCAAGCAAGATGTAGCTTTTGGGAGGAGCGGAAGCTTTGTACTAAAGATATGCAATCAACGAAAATACTATTCTTCTTTTGTGCAATGGCTACTTGATTTTGCGATCGAGGCTACCGATGAAGCTAAGTATTCCTAACCCTTTCTTGATTTTACTATGAGTTTGATTGAGATACCGATGTAATAAGTTAATGCTTTAGTAGGTGTGTCTTCCTACTAGTTGGTACCTTTCATATTGTATTTCTTAATGCTAGAATAGGCTTTTAATTATCCATGCTTATTTTTTATAGAGCATGCTTAGGGCGTTGCTCTGTTTGATAGTCTATGCTTAGATTTCATGGGTAATGCTTAGGTAACTTTAGTAATTTGATAAAGGGAATGAGGTCTTGGGTTTTTGCTAAATTTTATATAAAAATAACTCTCTTTTGAGAAACTGGTTTTTAAAGTTTTATCATCTGGATTTTGGTGCCTTAATTGGATCCAGATCTGAAGTAGAAAACTGATCAAATAAGTATTTTCATTAACAAAGTGGTTTTAGATTGCTTGATGGATTATGAACGTCTTGATCAATTTTATTGGAGCTTTTTGCATATACTCCGCTAAAGTTTGTAGGATTGTAAATAGACCCTTGAGGTTTTAGTATTTTTAAATAGGACCTTGTATTTTCATTTTAATACCTTCTGGGTTCCCAAAATTAGTAGTCTTCTAACCACCATAGGTTTTTAGAGTGAAATGACATTTTTGCCCATCTCTTTCATCCTTATATGCATAATTTCAAAAGCTTAGACTCAACTTTTTACATAAAACATATAACATTAACAATTTACTTGGTGGGAGAGAATAACCCTATATAAATTTATTTATTTTTACAAATACGGGGTTCATTTTATTAAATCCATATTGATCATGACGACAATAACACATGTACTTATAACTAGTTATGGATTTTCAATCCATACATGACCCACCTTTGGATTGATGAAAGTTTTAAAATACATGATTAAGCTTTATGTGTAAGGGGTACAAAAAAATATTGGGTGAATGGGCAAATGTAAAGAAAAAATATTAAATTTTAGAATTTGTGAGGGGGTGGTGTTTGGCTCTATATAAAAGAAATATTGGGGGGAGGGGCAAATGTTAAAAAAAAATATTAATTTTTAGAATGTGCAGGGGGGGGAGGAATCTTAAAGTTTTCTCACAAATAGGTAGGACTTAAGTCCCCAAGCCCTTGTACCTTGGTCCACCCCTAGTCATGTGCATGAGAGGGTTATTATTGAGAGAAACCATTGGGACTTAAGATAAAATAATGGTGTTTTTGCAAATAAAAGTATACTCACTTTTGTTTAATGGATGTATGGGCAAAGCTGTCATTTCTATAAAAATCCAACACAAATCTCACGGTGGATGCTCATTCTTGTTAGAAATATTAATTTTGGGGACATGAAAGGTATTAAGAAGAAAAAGTGGGGGCCTATTTACAAATACTAAAACCTCAGAGATCTATTTACAATTTCTACAAACCCTGGGGGGTCTATACAAAAAGCTCATTTTATTATCATTGTT
Organism: Persea americana; assembly: GCA_029852735.1. NCBI lineage: Eukaryota > Viridiplantae > Streptophyta > Magnoliopsida > Laurales > Lauraceae > Persea > Persea americana. The sequence goes on along the minus strand of CM056818.1, from coordinate 25,542,132 downwards.
ATCTCGTTTTCTCATTACTTTAGTTAATTTTATGCGTTTTAATTATTTGTGACATCATCTTAATTAGATTTTTTTTTCTTTATTTGCTCTCTGCGGATTCAACTTGTGCTTGTCGCTGTCTATTTGTAGACACCCTAGCACTCGTGGTATTTTTATGATTGATTGAGGTCACATCAAGGTACACATCATGTTTTATATGAACATCATGTTTGCTCGCAGCTTTTATTTAAATACCCTGATTTGTTAAGTTATCATGTTATACACTCGTTTCATAGACATGTAACTTTTAATCAAATGCCATGGTTTATTACACGTCAGTTACTTAATATATTGCTAGCATATTTATTATCCATCTTAGTCACCTGCCAGATTGTCATGTCTAACATAATACGTTTGGTGCTTTAGGTAAAAGGTCCTTCTTCCCGAGTTAGAGTGCGTGTTGTGACTATGGAGCCATAGGTTTTGCAAGTTTGTAATGTTAACAATGTCATATAGACGTCGGGCTTGACACTGGAGCTACATCACATTTGGGGGTAGTATTTGTATGCCTTTTATTCACCTTTGTAATTTCTTAAATAGAACAAAAATAGTCATGAACAGGAAATAAACCTTTCGTTCCCATCTCTTTCAGATTGGGTTAGACATTGTAATCCTCATTTTGAGACCATTATTTCCAATTAATGGAATACATTTTATCAAATATGCAACACTTCTCTTATTTGGGCATTTGGATTCTCGGGAGAACCCAGAAAGCCCCAAATTTTCAAAATATAATAAAAAAATATAATCAATTATTTATTGTACCAAAAAACTGTACTCTTATACCAAATGTTAGAATTTTCATAAACCCTAAATGTCATTAAGTAATGAACAAATAATAGGATTAATCTCAAATATAATAAAATCATACATGATTTCATGGCTTTCTGTGATTCTAACACCAAGAGAGGGCAGGAATCAAAGAAAGATTTACAACTTCCTTTAACCTTTTTCCCTTCTCTTTCGCAAAGTGATGGAAGCCCACAAAATTCACCATAGTGAAAGAAGTAGCCTAATACATCCTTTTATAGCGAGAAAATCCTCTTATCAAGGCAAAATTTTAAAATGTCTTCAATCATGTCTTCCTAATTGAGCACCTTCTAAAGGCAAGTTTAAAAATCCTTTCACCCTGAAAAATAATCCTTTATTGGATGTCCTAGAAAGAAGTGTCCACCATGTGATCATGTGGGCTACACTTACTTAGTCCAACATGCACATCACATGTATTTAGAGGTGGGTCCCACCTCTGGGGTGGTCTGAATGCACAATACAAAGGTGATCATTTTTCAGGCATGAGTTGCTAGGATTAGTTAAAGGGAGCAGTGATTCACACTAGGGGTGCACAAAAAAACCGCTACACAAATCTAAACCGGGCGGATCGGATCGGTTTTGTAGTAGATCGATTCAGTCACAGTTTGGATTTCTTTCAAACCATTCAGTTTGGTTTGGTTTCTGGTTTGAATGTGCGGTTAAACCGCTTAAACAAAACCGAACCAAACCAATTATATAAATATATATATATATATATATTTTTTAAATATATATAAAAGAATATATGAAAAATTACATGAAGATGACTCGAACCCTCACTCCGTTACTTGAAGTCCAATGTCTCTGACCAATTGAACTGCCATTTTTTTGTGAGAAAAAGAATTAAATTAAATAAAATAAAAAAACCAAACTGGTTCGGTTCGGGCAAATGGGCGGTTTGGTTTGGTTCGGTTTGGGAAAATAGAAAACCAATGGGTTCAGTTTGATTGATGGTTCCCACTCTAAACCAATCCAAACCGCCCATGTACACCCCCTCAGTCGGACCGTCTCGAAGGCAGGACACTGCCAATTTGATTGCTCTCCTGGGACACGGGCGTTGGAATGGACTACACGCCGTAGAAAATGGTCCTCAGGAGGCTTAACTAAAATAAAGAAATAAAAAGACTGAAAAGATGAAAGACAAATTCTCCAAAATACCTACTTACCAAACATCCCTTCTTCATGTTTTAACAGATGGGCTAAACTATTATCAATCCACTCTCTTTTGACAAAGATTTAAATCATCACCCAACGTTGGATTTAATTATAAGAAGTCTAGTTATACTATATAATATAAAGTTACTGGACTTAGCCCTTAAACTGAGGCCTGGATCATTTGCCTGAGGAGTCTGGACTAGGACTGATATAAACCTCATCCCCATTTCACATGTCCCACATGACATTGTGCATTATAACGATAAGGACGCCCAAAAAAAAAAAGCATCTAAATGGGCCCCACTCCCATGTATTGAATGGCCAATGAAAATGAAAGGACAGCAGAAAAGGCAAGGTGAGTATGGAAGAAGGCGAAAGGAAAGTCGTTTATTGCACCAGTCTTTTTCGAAAGTTCCTGTCGGCCATTTGCTTTCCCTTATTCTACGAAAAACCATTGTAGTTTTATGGGGTTTTGACATATTCAGTATTCTTTAAATTATTTTTTTTAATTTTATGATCGAAATTCTCTCAATGTTATAAGTCAGAGTTAATATTTTTTTTAAAAGTTATTTACCGTAAATCCCATAATATCATGGGAATAGTTTATGTCAAAAACCAGTATCACAAGACTAGTGGCTTCACGCCCAGTTTTTGGGATGGTGGAGTTGTCTTCGGTGGGCCAAACCTATTTGTATATTGGGATATTGCTCATACAACTACTCTTAGATCTGACGTTCACACCTAAGCGATCAAATTAAGTTTAAGTATTTTCCAAAGAGTTGCTCATGCGAGATATCCTAATGGGCCGTGTGATATGCACACAATATACTATGTGATATCTTAGGGTTATACGATATCACACATATCACCCTATGAGATATACAGATAGCTAAGTGGGAAATATTCAAACTTTGACTATTCGGAGGCAAATGTTAGATGTAAGGGTAATCATACGGTCAAGATTCCTTGTATGTTTGATTTTCTAGACTTAGGGGTAGACCATTGACACACTTCCTGTTGGAAAAGGTGTCCCTTTTTTAGCAAGTTTAGCTCAATTTTTTTATGAAATAGAATTTCTTCAGGTGCCAAGCTTACAAATATAAGCTGCTAGAGGTAGTTTCTTTTATGGGTGTACGCAGATCGGATTGGTGCGAAATAGGCCAAATCCAATACCTACGGGTTGATGAATTTGAAATCCATCATCAATCCGTGGCTATTGAAAACCAATCTGATCCGATCTGTGGAGGACAAGGTCGGATCGATTTAATCCAGGTTTGATCGATTTAATCCATTCAATCCGTTGAATCTAATAAAAAAGAAAGAGATTAAACATGTTGTAAAGAATTTCAACATACAGGCTAACAATCAATAAAAAAAAAATACAAATTACAAATATATTTTTTTGTCCCAAAAGCAACCCAATTGATCAATACAGATAGTTGTTTTTATCTACATTACAACCAAAAGAGATCTAATCAACAAATAAAGCCAAACATGTTAAATTCATAGAAATCACACTCCATGTATTAAGATTTGGTCTAGAGTTTCATATGCTATATTTATATATAAAAGCGAATTACATTTTGACGCTTGAAGTTTTTCCTTCTTTTATATTTATACCTCTTAACTTATATCTAGATCCCTGAACTTTTTTTATTATATTTAATGTCAACGAATCGAATCAGATTGAATCCGCGGATTGAGGATGAAATCTGTCACCGATCCATTGGTAACAGATTACAAGATTTTCAATCCGCCACCACTTCATTTTCCTCTGGTTTGGCTGAAAATTTGCGAATCGGATCGGATCGATTTTGCGAATTAACGGATTTTTTGTGCACCCCTAGTTTCTTTATATCATCTATCTTCTTGCGGTGGGATAGTAAAATCACTCAAGCCAAAGCATGCAAATAAAGTTGCATTGCTCATCACGATGCAATCATGCAACACAAAGATCATGAGACAGAGAGCAGGTACATTAAGGATCTAAACAAGTATTCCCTTATCTAATTTAACAGGAGGCTCTAACTCGTAAAAAATCATATTTGAAACCTGTTTTAGGTTCTTATTCATAATCAGGTATGTGTCCATTACCTAATTTAGATTCTGGTTGATAAACATGTTAAGTTTTGGATCCATGAGGATTCAACCTATGGACCCGGGACCCAACTACAGGCCTTTCATATTGTAAATTGTAGCTCATAATTAACTTTCGTTAGTCATTTTTATGTTTAATATTAAAGATAGTAGACTTGATGCATTGTTTTAAGTTAAATGATATTCTTATTTTAAGTAATAATAGAAAATTAAAAACGAAGTTCAAACTAATTTTGGATCGGATCCCAGTCCTTTAGCCAAAACTAATTCCACAACCAAATCTGGGTCTAGAACCAACAAAACAAGTTTTCACTTGAAACCTGATTTCAAGCTGTCATTTAGAAACAATTCCAATTCCCGATCAAGTATAGTATGAGAAGCAACCCATTTACATCCCTAGGTATGTAGCTTACTTGTCTCTTTACATTGATATTTTTTCTTTCTTTCTTTTTTTATTTATTTGCTAGGTTAGGCCACTGGACCACGAAAGATATTGTAACTTTCAAAATATCAATCCTTGTGCATATGTAATAGGAACTTTCAAAATATCAATCCTTGTGCATATGTAATAGGAGGCTCGACCAACACGCGTCAACCATGAATAAGTTGAACATACAAAGGTGTAGCTCGATGAAATGATATTTTGGTAGGGTGTCACCATGGAAGGGCTTGTCGTATACATTCATTAATTAGAGAGGATTGCATGTATCTACTTTGTCTCCTTCTACATTATGAATGATGAGTTGATGTTGCTGTTTGAGATAGACTGTTGTACCATGAGTGGCCCTCGTGAAAATTTAGATTTTCTTTGCATGGTTTTTTTTTTTTTTTTCCATGTTATGCTAAAAGTTACCTTTAGCAGCTTATATTTCTAAAAAGAAAGATGTTGATGGTTATGAGGATTTAGATGATCTTGTCTCAAAATCACAGCCATAACGGGGCTTTTCCACACTATCCCCATATGATTGGAATACATTCCAATAGGTCCCACAAAAAGCCTTGAACTTTTACCTTTCAATTTTCATGCAATTTGTGAGAGGTGCCTATTAATAAAACATAGCCCATGTTTCATAATCCTTGTGTGAACTTGGTTAAAAGATAAATTGCCCAGACATGGAGTAGGAATCCATATACTTAGGGGGCGGTTGTTCAGATAATTGCCCAAACATGGAGTAGGCATCTATAGGTAGTAGATCTACTAAGGGAGCAGGGTAATTTTTTCTCATTTTCTTTTCATTCAACTTCTTTAAGGAAATGTTATTTACGCTCATTTTTTTTTTTAAACCAGCTTTGATCTTCATTTTTAACCACTTATTTAACTCCTATACAAACAAATAGGCATGTTTGTGTAATTCACTTATATAGTAAATAGAAGTAAATGGTCCTTTTTAGATACAACAAAAGAACGGCCATATTAAAAAATATAAAATTTCAAAAACTACCTTCTTGACCTTTTGTAGTATAAGATCAAGGAAACTTCTTTTACACTTTTTGGGACAAAAAGAATAGACCTTTTGTTATTTTGTGGAATGGAGAATAACTTTTTTTAATTATTTTTTTAAAAAAGGAATTTTTGAAATTTTATACATTTGGGCTCATCTTGTCTTTTTAACCATTCACTGTCCAGAATGGAATTGAAGGAAGTAAGGGTGCACAAAAACACCACTAAACCGATCCAGACCTGGCGGTTCGGATCAGTTTTGTAATAAATCGGTTCGGTGACGGTTCGGACTGACTTCAAACCATTCTTTTCAGTTTCGTTTTTGGTTTAAAGGTACGATTAAACCGCTCAAAACAAATCGAACCGAACCAATTATATAAATATATATATATTTTTATAAAATATATAATGGAATATAAAAAATTACTTGAAAAGACTTGAACCCTCACTTTGTTACTTGAAGTCCAATATCTCTCACCTATTAAGCTGCCATTTTTTTGTGGAAAAAAAATCAAAAATCAAAAAACATGAAAATTCGACCTTAACACAGGCTCAGGTTCCAACCAACAAATCTCTAGTAAACTTCAATTACAGTGATTAAACTAATTATTAATCCTAGATCCGATTAAAAATAAACAACACGCACAAAGAAAATGACACATGATTCATACGTGGAAAATCCTCTTCGGGAAAAAACCATGGGCCTTATCTTATCGTCTAGGCCAACAGACAACCAAGCACTATAAATCGAAAGTTACAAAAAAACTCACAACCCTTTCTCAGTTGCTAACTCAACCTAAAGATTACTTTGATCTTGCCGACCGTTCGCCGTGCACCTTCACCGCGCTTGAACCAACCACCTTGAATACCTCTTCAAGATAAATCCACTTCAAAAAAGTAGCAAAAAAAACCTCCAAAGACTTAAACTTCAACGCAGCAACTTGAAGCTTTGAAGAAGAAAGTAATCTCTCTATAGATCTCTAGATTTTTGGATGGGAGAGTGGTCCCCTAAAGTTGAGAGAGGAAAGCAATATAAGCTTTAATTCGTGCCTCAATACTTATAGTGCAAGTATGACTCAAAAAAGTAAGTTGAACCAAATTAGAAGGCAATTTCCTACTCAAAACGGACTTTCTGCGCACTGACCGCTCGAGCAAATAAATGTACGCTCGAGCGGATGGCTTACTGCCTATCATCCGCTCGAGCGACCTCTATTATGTTGTTGCACAAAATCTGAGGCCTTGTCATTCTTGTGTTGCACAAAACCATTCATATATATTCCCATATGATGGTCCACATGTGATGACTATAGAAAACTCTACCGCACAAATCCGGTAACCATCTTCCTTAAGCAATCTCACTAAAATTACAATTATAAATAAATCTCAAGTTTTGTTCAATACCCAATGAATTTGCCAATCTAATTATATTAAGATTATAATCCTTACAAAATAAAAAAACCATAACCGAACCGAACCGAACCAGTTCCTTTCAGTTTGGTTCAGTTTGAGGACATGGGCGATTTAGTTTGGTTTGGGAAAATAAAAACCCAACGAATTTGGTTTTATTGATGGTTTCCCCTTTAAATAGATCCGTACCGCCCATGTGTATCCTTAAAAGAAAGTCAGTGGCTGATGCCCTTTCTTGGAAATTTCCTATCATTTTTATGATCGTTCTTCACTTCGTTTCTTCAGTTTGGTCTCATTTTCACTTCGTTTCTTCAGTTTGGTCTCATTTTCCTCAAGGCCTTCGGAGAGACATCGGGTGCAAGAGAGCAAATGTTAATCTTTCCTCTGAAACTAAAAAGGTTAGATTCTCTTCTCTAGGTCTCTTCTTTTAACATTTTCTGCTTGAAACCGAATTCTGTGGAAGTGTAAAACTACTAAGATGTACTAGCAAAAAGGCCCGGGCTTACTAAACTAAAAATTTTCACGAAGTATACAAATTTTATAAGCTTTACTAAAACAACAGAATAATAGAAACAAAATCTCAAGTTTTCTGAAGTCTTTACACGGATAGTCCTTAATATCATTATATAGTTTTAAATTTGATTAAACTACTAACAAAAGAAAAGATTGAAATCAGGAGATTGCAGGGAGGGATATGGATGAATAGATTTTAGATCCTGGTGGTTGGAACGCATGGTAACTTTAGCAAAATAGAAAGATTTTTTGGGAGATGGATGAACAGGTTTTTGGGAACACATCCGGTGAGATCCACAATTGGACCCACTATAGCTGAACGGTCTTAATTAAAAAAAAGTCCCCCACAATTGGACCCACTATAGTGCATGACAACTATATAATGTCATAGAATAATCTAGATGAAATCTACTTGATTCTCAACTTGATTAGATTATTCTAACATGATGTCTAACCCGAAAGTTAAAATGATCTTAGCAGCATCACTTTCTTGTCGGCAGTGAGTTGATAAGTGTCGAATTTGAGCTTTCTACCGATTAATTGGGGGTAATGTGTAAAATGATTGAATTGGTTCAAGGTGGGCTCCACACCCAAAAAATCATAGGAGAGGAAAGGGGAGTTTTTAAGAATTCCTCTTCATATAATGGATATAAAAGAGGTCGGGAAAATCAGATCAGTGAGATGCTTCTAGCTAGTTTTAAAGGCCGTAGTTAACTGCAGTCACTAATCATTTTTACTGGTGGCCCAGTATAGTTTTTAATCGTATGTTCGGATGCCACAACCGAACATCATAATCGTATGTGCGGCAGCCGGTGGAGGTCAGACCATGGCTTCTTGAAGTTCTTCGAAAACTTGGTAACAATTTTTTCCTTCTTTGTTTTTCACATATGACCCCACGAAATTGGAGTCCGAATCGTCTGAGGATTTTCCCCACAGCCCATGAGTAAACTAATCAAGGTCCACCACGTCACTGTGAGAAAAATCCTCAGAAAATCCCGATTTCACGGAATTGTGGTCTTTACATTTATAACGCCCCCTCAAGAATAATTGGATAAAGTCCTGAGTCTGCTGCTAACTGTTGTCCGCAATACGACCGCATGGACTAATGTATCATTAAATGGTAAATAACATGGTTCTAACTAGAAATCCATAAGAACGACCTCTTATTCTAGTGGTGAAAGGTGTCCGTTCTTACCTGAACCTGGGCAGGCACCTTTCCTCATCTGAGGTTTATATTATGATCCTTCTTTGCGGGGAGGGGGCGCAATATGTAAGGCATGCCCTTGCAATCATAGTAATTAAGGAAAAGAGAAATATGCTACAAATAAAAAAATAAAAAATATTTTAATAAAAAAAAAGGATATAAAAATGCAAATCTACTAAAAAAGAGTCTATATTAATAAAAGAAGTTAGAAACCTTAAATTACAAGAAATAGAAAAGTTTGTTAGTAAAGGTGCAGATTTTTATAAAATTAATGTAGAGAATGGATAAAAAATTTACTGTACATATAAAAATATCAAACCTTGTTAGTGCAAAAGAAAACAATATTATACAAGGATAGTGAATGGGTGTAGATTGATAGAAGAAAATTTGAAGATATTAGATCTTACAATACATTGTTTCCTGTTACAAAGAGAGCCTTTGTTTTATCACAAGGGTTTCCCTGTGGTATATAGAAATTGAAGACATTAAATCTTACAGTACATTGTTTTGCGTCACAATTGATCCTTAACTAATTCTTTTAAACATAAGATTACATTGGGGCATTTTATAAATTGGTGATCTGGAAATGTTATTGTATGAACAGTGTAAAGCATTTTGGTGAATTATTTTAGATCCACTTGGTTCTAGCAATTGGATTAATGTTGTTGATTAACATATTAGATTATTGCTAATACACATCGTCACTGTATAAGCATATGATTAATGATAATATGAAAGAAGAAATATGAAGAAAGAAAAGGAGACCTAAGGGTAGAAAGTGAGCTTACAATCTAATCAAAGAAATATTTTTATGAACGATTAACAAACGCCGTGGAGCAGTTTCACTCTGCTAGCTGTAAGTCAGAATTAAATGAAGTTTCACCGCCATATTAATATAAACTAATATATCTTCTAATGCATTTCCATAAGTATTTATCAGTATTATCAAGCCAACAAAATGTTTATCGCCCTTATCTTTTTGGGTGTCAAATGTCAATCCATAAGGATCGATTTGTGAAATTCATCTATCTAAATATAAGGCTATATTAGAGAGTGGAGTATCATCTTATTCAAATGATATCCACCATCTGATTTCCATCATGGGAAGCTAGCATTTTGTAAACCATCTTAACCTCCTCGATCACTCTTGTTTGAAACCACCAATGCATAAAAATACAGCCATTCATTTTGTGCACATTCACTCTTCTACTTCTCCTACAGGGACCACTAGCATCAAAATGTTAATGGAGCACAATGAGGGGAAGTTTCTCATGTTTTACAATGTGGGGAAGTTCTGACCTAGAGCATGAGAAACGGTGCTTCGCCCTCCCAACTCGCTCTCACTCCTAGTTTCCCCACGCAAATCAGTCAGCCAGCAGCTCCCGTTCTACTCCAGGTGGAAGACTCCCTTCCTCAATCGTCCAGTCAGGCAGTCATCATCCCAAAGCCCTCATCCACCTCTCTGTTCCAGGTGGGGGATTTTCCTCCTCTTTCTTCTAGCCAGGCAGCCATCTCTCCAAATAGAGCTTTGCCCTCATCTTTGAACCACCAGGATAAGGTCTTCATGGCCTCTAGAACTTTGGATCTAGTAACCCGCTTCAAATCCCCTGCTCAGCTCCTCACCACCCCTCAATCATCTACCTCCGGCCTGGGACTGCTCTCAACTTGAACTCCTGCAAAAGCATTTGGCTGGACTTATTCTCGCTACTAGAAGTAAATCTCTAGGTGATAAGGCGATTCCCCCAAATTTAGCGAACCCCATCTCCTCCTTGGCTCTCCCAAATCATTCATCTCCACTACTCCTCTCTAAATCCCGTTTAGACCCCCAGATCCTCCTCCTTCTAAGCCCATCTACTCCACAGTAGAGCAACTAGATCAAATAGGCAGACTATCGTCCCAAACTCACTGTAGCAACCCTCCACTCAAGTTCCAGAAACTGGCTGAATCTTTTTCCTGACTCCAAACCTATCTCACCCTCAGACTACCCTACCTTTTCATTCAAAGGTCAACTAGTCATGAAAATTCCCTCTACCATGATTGAACCCAGTAAAAACTCATTCGCCAATGCTCCCATTGGGAGATTCTCTGGCAAAAGACCTTCAATAGAATGGCTGACCAAACAAGCTAACTCTCATTGGAATCTCTCCAAGCCCTGCCTAATCTCTCTTATGGACAGGGGACATTTCCTTTTCAGGGAAGATAGAGATCAAATTCTCTAACAATCCCCTATCCATCTGCAAAACAAAAGGCTACATCTCTTACCTTGGTCCCCTGGCCAAGGGCCTTTTGAATGGCCATCCTTACATCTTGTCTGGATTAGAATCTCCCAAATTCCCTATCACTGTTGGAGTAGCAACATTCTCCTCTCCATAGCTAGTGCCATTGGTCATCCAATCAAACTAGATGACATCTCACCTTCTCAGAAACTCCTAACCTATGAAAGAATCCTGGTAAACCACGACCTTTCTAAACCTAAGCCTCTAGAGATTGGGGTCGAACTAGAAGGTGAGTCGGAGGTGCTTCCCTCTGTTTCCTATGAGAATCTACCCGGCCCAAAATGCCTCTCGCCGGGCCACTTAGGAAGTCTCTGTAACTCTTGCAAATTTCCACCAAATTCAAACCACATTCCACCAAAAATTCAGGGTCAAGAGGGTATCCTAGGTAAGCCTCCTAACACCCCAGCACACTCAGTCCCTAGTTCTGACAGCCCTCTGGCAACCACACCTTTACTCAACACTATTCACTCTGCTGACCACACCACTCCAGACTCTAGTACCCTGTCCATCTCAGGAGACCAACCCAAGCTGGCTGCAGTAGTCCCAAATGGTTCCAAACCTTCCCCAGTCAGGGACCAGGCAACAATTACTCCCCGGGCTGACCCGACTTTCTCCAAGGCTTGCCTCTCAACTCCTAATCCCACTCCTGTCCAAGATCAAATTCACAACTCTAGACTGGAGGATCTACCACAATAAATTATGTTGGAAATCTTGGAAAAGATACCAGTGACAGCTTTAGACACCTCCAACCCCTTCTCAATTCTGGAAACCTGCTCCCTCATAGATCCTACCTACTCCTTTCTCCAGCCGCCAGAAGGAGAGCATAATTCAAATTCTCCAAAAAAATCCCAGACCCCAAATTCCTCCCACCCAGTTGGTATTTCCTTGGAGATAGACCTCTCTCCCTACTCAGGGAAAAAAAAAAACAAAAAACAGAACAAAACTTGGCCCCCCTTTATCTTCCTCCCGTCCCAAAACCAGGAGCTCAGAAGGAATCATCCCTCCCCTTTCCGGTTCAAAATGATTAAATCTCGAGCTGGATCTTACAAATTACTGGAGTCAATTCACCTATCCCTTTATCTCCCTCCAGGATTTGGTATGATCTATCCCTGCACTGTGATACGCTGGCCTGTAAAAGAGTAGCTTCAATTTTTTTCACCACTATATTTGTAATTTGGAAAACTAAAACTGATCTTACTTACAGAAATTCAAGAGCCTCTTAGACAAAGGTCAAGGTCTCCCTGACAGAGCTCCTTCCCTCCTCTCTCGGGCTTTCGGACAAGCCTTTTTCTGGCAGGTCTCTTACAGCGATATGCAAATTTCTGAATGCTCTTCTCTAGCTAGAGGTCGTCCGTTTACAGGAGGCTAGATTTTTCTGTTTCTCTCTCCTATCTCTTTTGTAAAGTGGCCTGTGGACTCTCTTCCTTGGGGGTTTTCTGCCCTTTGTTTTCTTTCCTTTTCTATAATACAATTGCCATTCAGCAAAAAAAAATACAGGGACCACTAGCTTACAAACATATAAAAAATATATATAACCATGCCAAATGCATAGAATAATTGAAAAATAGGAGTTTATTCATAATAATCGGAAGTCGACTCTTTATTTCCATAGTTATTTTCTAACAAATTTTAAATAAAAAATTTTAGGGATTTTACGAGAGAATTCACCTTAAACATTGATTAAACAATCGATTATCAAAAATACAGAATTGACGGATTAGGGTGCAGCACATTTTTTTGACAAAATTACCTTCGCGGCGATGTCACTACTTGCGTAATGATATCATTATCCACTTGACACCCGTTTTTCAAATAGCCCGCGCAACAAAACCGATATCTTAATTTCTCCATCCAGTTTCAATGAAGATTTTCTAAATATAGAAGACTATACACATGTAGAAGGGATGGACATAACAAATCTGTTTGGATAATACACGTTTAAAAGGTTTTTTTCTCTTCTCTAATTATCTTCTTCTTTGAATACTCTATATTGAGAGGCTACTGTTGCCCAAGTTTGGCCGATGGTGTTGTTGAAACGAGTGGCCTCTCTGCTTTTGTTCTTTTGTTCTATTCATTTTGTGCTTTCTCTTCCTCTGTCTTGCTTTTATGATTTCTCTGTTTTGTTACTATTGTCTCGTTTCTCCATTTCAACTTTGTAATACTCTTCTCTTTTAACTAATGAATCTCTTTCTAGTAAGGGTGCTTGAATGACGAATTAATAGATGGTACTGATAAAAAAGATAAAAGTATATGGAACCCATTTTTTGGATCCTACAAAAACTTGGAGGATATCTACAACCAATATATTAAGACATCTGGATGTCAACATTAGAATATTTAGAGAAGAGAAATGAAGAAATCTTTTAATTGTGTATTATCTCGACAGATTTGATTTGTTCATCCTTACAGGCATGTAATTCTTCTCATAGTCTTTGATATTTGAAGAAACTTCCTTGAAAATGGAGATGGAGAAATTAAAACGTTGGTTTTGTTGTACGAGATGTATGCAAAATGGGTGTTGGGTGGATAACGATATTGTCATGAGAGTAATTTTTCCCAAAGAATATATTGCACCCTATAGCCCTCAATTCTTTATTTTTCATAATTAATTTTCTAATTAATATTTAAGGCTAATTTTTACATAAAAATCCCAGAATCTTATCAAGTTCAAAGGTAGATTGAGTTTGAAAAAGTGAATGGTTATAAGCTTGAAACTTTAGAATGTATATAATTTGGTTTTTGTTATACGATTTCAAATGTCGGGCTCAGGAAGGATGTGTGCTCCACTAAAAGTCAAAATTAAAAGAAAGTGACCAGGATTAAATGCAAAATGCTCTGCTTTAATATATAACTAGCAAGAAATGCCCGTGCTAAGCCCGGGCCCAAAAATAGGAATATATTAAAACTTAAGAGTTGTATGTGAAACATTATTGAAAAGAAAATAAATTAAAAGTAAAACAATACAATCTTTATCATTCTCAAAATTTATTAAGAAAAAAGTGACTTGGTTCAAGAAATGAATGGAAATTATTTAAAATCTATTATAAATTTTTATGACAAAAGCAAATTTTTTGGTAAGTTTTTATCAATCACAATATGCATTTAATTGAAATTTATAGTTCATGAATAAATAAAGATTCTAATTTGTTTAAAGTAAATATCTATTAGTCAGTTAAATTTCATTTCACCTAAATAAAAGAGCTTTATTCATTAATCAACATTTTTTCCTAAAACCTAAATAAATAAAGACAACTACAAAGTAAAAGAAATATAAGTTCACCTAAATGGTGAAAAGTAATTGTAGAAAAGAACTTGAGCTTAAAAATTCAAAAACTTCTTCACAAATAAAATACTTTTTCTAAATAAATTTTAAAATCAACTATAAAATAAAAATGATTAAGCACGAAACGCAGTCAAAAGAATAGTTTAATCTATTCAAACAGTTAAGTACGCATATCAAAGCAAGTTCAAGAATAATCAGATTGGTGAGAATCCACCAAAAACATGGATAGGGCAATGATTGACTTCTTTTAATTAGTATTGGGCATGACACCCTTTGGAGATTGGTATATGTGGAGAAAAGAATATTCATACGAGCAAATCGCTTATTTTACACATATTTCTCCAATGACGCCTATATGTTTGAGCAATATAGAGACCCCCGAAGTTTCAACTATCAAATGCCAAGAATCTTGATCCAAAAAAATCCCCAATCCAATTAACCAAATCTATTGGCAATTTTTTTTTTTAGAAAAAAAAGAGAAACACTTCATCAACAAATATAAAAAAACAATAAAATTTAACCAAAACTCCAATTAAATATTAAAAACAAAGGGAATTACTCAAACCCAAAGAACAAATTACGTACTCAATATCAAATCCAACATCTCAAATGAACCAAAACCTAATCAGAAACATAGGCATTCAAAAAATGGATGAAATCCAAATCTAATTAGTAACAATTGTTTTGCAAACTTTCTTCTCTATTGAGATCAGAGGCCTGGGAATCAAGCATCGTGGCTTCAACGGTTAGATCTGCAGAGTGCTCAACCCAGTAATCTTGTCATTTTCTTTTTCATTCTTTCAAGTCTACCATGTGATTTAGATTTGAGAGTTGCATCCATTGGAAACGGTAGGCAAGAAAGATTTTAGGGAATTATGGCACGTATTGGTGGAGTGTGTTTAAATGCAATATTGAGTTAGGAAAAGAAACTATGTGATATTTTGATTTTAGTGGGAATTGTACATGAAGTTTTAAGGGGAAAAAACCTGTAACATTTTTAGAGACTTTTGGGAAGAGATGGAAACCATGTGGCTGTCAAATGGATGATTATTAGGGTAGGGATTTTAGGAAGAGATAATGAACGAAAAGGAAAATGAAAGGGCTGATACAAAGATTGTTGTGAATTTAAATAGAATTTCATTGGATATTAATTTAGAGAGAAATTCAGAAGTTACAAAACACATTGGAAAGTCAAAATCAATTTGGTCGGTCAAAATGAATTGAGTCTGATTTCTCAATTGAAATCAGTCTCTTTCATATATATATAAATAGAATAAAGCCCATGCGATGCATGGTTTAATCTAATGGAAATTAAAAAATAAAATAAAACTACTACCCAAAGTAAGACATTAATAAAGAACATGCAGACTAAGTGGACAATAAACCCATTTGTGTAAATAATATGAAAGCTAAAGGGAAACCAATGGACAATAAACCCATTGGTTTAATCTAGGGCTGTCAATCGTGTCATGTTAACGAATTCGTGTTAAAATCACCCATACACGACCCGTTAATTTAACGGGTCAACAATCCAACCCGAACACGACCCTTTAATTTAACGGGTTACACGACCCAACCCGTTAACCCGTTAAGTAATTAAGTCATTTCAAAAATTAAAAGAAAATTCATACGAAAATATATAAGGAGAAAATTTTATAAGGCACACAAAACTGTAAGTGAGGATCTCAAGTGGATCCCACCTAAAATGCCACTATAAAGTAATAAATTTCAATTTCTTCTTTATGAATATAAATTAATTCTAGCTACACTTAGGGACCAAAAAAAAATTAATGGGTTAAGCGGGTTGTTAACGGGTTACTAGTTTAATTCATACACGACCCGTTAACTTAACGTGTTAACGAGTTTGACCCATTAACGACCCGAACCCATTAAGAGCCTACCCGAACCCGTTAACATCGTGTGGGTTCGTATCGTGTTAACGGGTCGTGTGGCATTTTGACAGCCCTAGTTTAATCTAATGCAAATTAAAAAAAAAAAAAATTAAAACTACTACCCAAAGTAAGACATTAATAAAGAACATACAGACTAAGTGGACAATAAACCCATTTGTGTAAATAATATGAACGCTAAAGGGAAAATATAGTACTGTGTGAAACATTTTTTCAGTTTTTTGAGAAACAATGTGATGAAATTTATTAAGGAAAAAAGTGTACGTCAGTCATTGTAGTCCACTAAGGATGCAAACGGGTCGGTTCCGGGCCAGAACCATACTAGACCTAGAATCGGAACTGTTTTGTGAAGGCAGTTCCGGTTTTGGATCCGATTCCAAGTTGAAACTTGTTTGCGTGGTTCCAAACCCGGTTTCGATAAAAGAACCAGGTTCAGGTCTGAAACCTGTTCCAACTTCACTTTTTTAATTTTTTCTTAAAATAGAAATATCATTCAACCCAAAAATCAAAATGAAGGATATCATTCAACCTAATAAAAGTGCATCAAGTCTACCTTCCACGACACATAAATCCCCAACATCTTTAAAACCAATATATATAGGTTGTTACATGAAGTTTTTGACATTAGCTCATGCACAGTCAAAATCTATATAGATCTGGGTCAGAATCTGTATAGATGTGCACAGATTCATTAGCAATCAGAACCTAAATTAGGTTCCAGACCCAAACCCACTTATAAATAAGAACCTAAAACGTGTTCAATATCCAGTTTTTCACATGTCAGAACCTTCTAGTAGTTGGAGAATCGGGTATGTGTTTGAATCCCTACCACTGAGGGAATAGATTTCTATATAATACAAAACTACCCAAATAAAGCATTGGAAGCTACAAATCTTGATCTCCCTATTCCATTCTTTTGGAATGCCTGCAAAAGTAAATATTAGCAAATCTTATGCTTTTAATCTCTTTCTTTTATTGATTTTAATGATTTTTTTCAAGAAAAGTGAATGATAATGTTCTATGATTCATATTTGCTTCTTACATTGTAAGGTTTTCTTTTCTTTACTGTATTTTTTTTCTTTTTTGTTCTTTTTAGATTTCAAGTAATCTTTGATGCATTTCTTTTCTATTCTTCTCTCTTTTTTCCTGCAAACATCATTTAGTTTTGATGTTAGATCTCGATCTTATTCGCATTTTTAAATATATAAATTATAACATTTGATCTATAAATTTATATTTTTAATATAATTTAGACTTTTATCATTTTTAAGTATAAATTATATCGCCCATGCTCAGCAAGGGCACATTTTGGCAGTAAAATATTGATAGCTAAATCTCTTATTAGTTCTCAAATCTTAACTACTCTCAAGCTTACAATGTCTTAATACATCCCCTTCCATACAAGAAAGCCTCATGATTTGGTCATCTTGCTGACAATTTGATTAGGTCCCATCTCTCATGTTTCTCATAGAGTAACAAGTGATCGGGCCGGTCGATGATCTCCAGCCCACGGCTTTTTTTTACTCGTTCTTTCTTAGTACAGAGTTCCAATTACATTATAATATAAAGGGAAATTTCCAAAAAAGTAAAAAAAAAAAAAAATTGACTCATTTTCCAAAAATTATATGAAGATTTGACTATTTCAAAAATGATATATAATATTAATTTGTTGAAGTGGGCCCCACTAGATCGATTGGGTTGGACTTGATTATTTTTCTTAAATGACTTCTCAAAGGAAAGTTTGGAAAATGACATAAGGGTATTTTTTTCATTTTTCAAACTTTTTTTCAGGGTGAATACTTGATTGAAAGAAATATGGAAAACTTTTATGCTCTTTTGAAATATTTAAATCATCATGCATTTTTTTGAAAATGAGGCAAAAGTCGTAAACCCTTTTGAAAATTTTCCGAATATAAAAGGGCCCATACAATGAAAAAAATATCCTTGTAAAAAAAAAAAACTACATACAAACCCCGGCTAAACTATGACTCAGACTAAAAGACACACCCCACAAGTTTCAGTCTTACAAGAAATGTAAAGAAGTTTTTTCTTGTTTCCTATAAAGTTTTTTTTTTTTTTTTAATGTGATGGTAATCTTTTTTCTATGTTCAAAACAATACCCTTTTTTTTTATCTCTAGAAAAAAACTGTCATGTAAACTTAATGCTTGTCTATTTATGCACTGCCTTTTATTTTCTTTATTTCCTATAAACTTTTTCTGGTAATCTGGAATAGGCTTAAGTGCTATTTTCGTGTAAATATAGACTTAAGTTCGGGCTGTCCAAAGTTCTTATTTGTCATCATCATCAAGTAGGCCATGGCAAAATTCATTTCAGAACTTATAGATTTACTGGCAAAACATTCGTGAATTCTTTATTTATCGAGAAGGATGTCTGAGTCGTGATCACACTATCATTAAGACAGTAAATGCCCCCACACAGGTTAGTGTTTGCCAAGGATTGTGTTTGCAAAGGATTGTTGGCAGGTCTGGATCTAGGATAAATCTAGCTCTCTGTAATGCTGTCTATTAGACTACGGCCCCGCAGGATTGAAGATCAACATTCAATCCCACAGTATGCACTCAGAGTAGAACCGATAGAACTCATAAGCACAGAGGAAGGGTCAAAGACCTCAGGGATACCCACGTAATTAAAAAAAGAAAAGAAAAAAAAAAAAGCAAAAGGAGCAAGAGGGCTTGAGAATTGTATGTTCTGGATGGACCTTGGCCCTATTTATATGGACTACCAAGTGCCCTGAACAGAAGGCTATAGAAATCATTAAAATACAACAGCCACAAGCAAAAGGGCTTGAGAAATTTGATGTAAGTTTTCAAAATAGTAATTACGAACCCTTTTTAGGGTTCATTACTAGCGTCCCACGTTGGATGTTGGTGAGAAGAAAATGACATTTAGATATATCTTCTTGTTTAATCCTATTAAGATAGCCGGCTTGTGCGCGAGAACATGGGCTTCAGCTTGGAGCTTTAGGAATAATTGAGCATTTCCACTTCATTTTGTAATCTTTTGGGCCCGACTTGGGTTGATCCATTCTTTAATATGTTTGGGTCTATTTGGGCCTAACTCATTTTGACACATTTACTTATTGGATTGGGTTGATTTGCTTCTGTTGTTGTCCAAAGAGATATACTTGTGGAAATTTTCCGACGAGATAGACCTTCCACTGTAGGACTCCTATGGCCTATATATACATTACAAATTCTTCTCGGAAATTCACTTCAAAAACATATATATAAAAAAAAAGGGGGGTTATCAGCTCTAACCATTTAGGCTTTAAGTGTTATGGGTGCAACCATTGGTGTTCAGAGTTGCTCTTCAGTCCTGCAAGCCGAGTTCAATACTCAGAGGATCTGAGCCTGTTTTATCTTGGAGGCGAACTTGCCAGCAACCAATCCGGTGTGGGGGCATTTATTATCTTAAGGAAAGCACCACATGCCCCAGTCGATTCATCCAATCACATCCATCAATTCTATTTCTTCTAACAAATTGTACATCCTAGATGGACTCAAGCCTTGTTTATATAGTAGTACTACAAAGAGTAAGAGGGCTTGAGAATTGCATATCATGGAATGGACCAACAGCCTATTTATAAACTCTGCAAAAGGGAGGAGTGATTGGTTGTCATTTAAATGAAGGATTGCAACTAGTGAGGAAACATCAATCTGAATCAAGGGGTATCTTTAGGTGGTTCGCTCAGTCTGCTTGCACCTAAAGGGAAATTGCACGCTGCCCTCACACATGTGCATGGCCCCCACTTGCTTTATCAATCAAGTGCTTAAGCTGAGCAATCTAATGCAAGCAACTTCCTTGATTTGAATTTAATCAATGCAGGACAGGCAATAAAGGGCAACAAAGTAGAGACTGGCCTAGCCCAATTTTTCTCTAAACAAAAATCCAACATTTTCTGCATGATCAATCCAACCATGAGTAAATCTTCCATGAGTGTCAAATCAGTCTTGAGGGTAGGGTAGCCCACCACAATCCTGGCTATTCGCTGTTCTGGAAAATTTTAAATAAAATGGCTGTTTCTATGAAAATAACAGTTTTGAAGTTACAAAAGCATCATTAGTTGCGCGCGTTCCATATATAATTTTCGTAGACACATGATTTGTTTAATTGAGGGACGGTCCACTTACTGTGATTTCCAATCGTTAATTAGTTGCTTTGATCTAGATGATCATAGAGTAGTGGCGCAAGTCATGTATATGGTGATGGATCAACCTGCATTTTATTCTTAGGATGATCTAAAATGGTGACCATCGCTGGATTCATACAGTATGAAAATGAATTAACTTGAATTTTACCTTCAAGACTTCAACAATGCATGCTAGTGAGCTTGTCCTTGAACATAATTCAAGAAGTTGATCATCTTTCAAGACAATCTATAACTGTGGTGCAATTGGATTGGAATACCTACAAAAGTGCATCAACTAGTTGGCCTTTGAAGTCCAAATAAATTAGCTACTGCAGTTGAGGCCAAAGTAATCATCATGAGTTGATGCACCTAGATGATCTTTGAAGTCCAAATAATCAACCGTAGAATCCAATTTAAACGTGCAGAAAGAAGTCCTTAGGATGTTCTGATTAGTGTCGTTGTTTCATCTTTCATGTTTAGTATTATTATGTTTTATGACGTGGGTATCGCTGAGGTCTTTAACCCAAAGGACTAATCCTTTAGGTCGTTATTGTCGTCATGGTTGTTGTTATTTTTGCAATGACCAATCTAAAGGTGATAACTGACAAGCCAGCATGGTTTATCTACACTTGAATATTTCTGGTACTGCTAAATCTGTGTAGCAAATCTGTGTAGCAAATCCATTACTTGCTCTTAGTCTTTAACACTCTGAAACCCTTCAATATTGCCTAGAAAATATAGTATCCAGGTTCCCTGTCACGTGCTTTTTAGCATGGTTTAAAGTAATTTTCATGTGCCAGAGATTGACCGGCGCATTTATCTATTTTCATGTGTTCATGTAGCACTAAAGAATGGCAGTTACCAATCACTTTTTAATGCTAGAATTTTCATTTAAGATTTTCATTTTTGATTAATTTGTACTTCAATGGCATGCAGCCTGTGAGTTCGTCTCAATGAAATTGCGCATGTGCATTTTCTCAACACCTGAGGTGTTCTTGAGCTATTTCATCTATTAAATTTCATCAGCTAACCATTCATACCAAAACTTCGAGGCATTAGTAGTGGCAACATAAATACTTTTCAATACTCCTCCTCGGGTGGAGCCCACTCCCCAGCATCATCAAGACATCTAGGAGGTTTTCTTTCTAAGGTATTTAATTTCATTTTTAAGGAAGTTCCACATACCATACACTCATTTTGCTTTCCCCTGATTTTCCTCATGAAAACTTCCTGCTTAGAATTGTCTATCTTGCCTTACTGTTATCTCCTTATTGTATCACAGGATGGATGTTTTTGGGGCAATCATTAGTGTCCTGAGCTGTCTGTGTAAAGAAATTGGGAGGAAGCATAATAACTTGAAAAACATCAATAAAGACATTGAGACTTTGAAACGAGAAATGAAATACCTGAGTGGCAAAGAAGATGTAAAATCAAAATTACAAAGGGGAGACCCGCAGCTTGGAATGAAATGCAAGAGGGAGGTAAAAGTGTTGCTTGAGCAGATAGAGAACTTACAGAATGAAGTGGATAGCCTACTAGACAAAGAAAAATTGGGATGCCTGAACAGTGAATTATGTTGCTATTACTCAAGACTAGAGCTATCAGGGCGTGTTAAGGAGAAAATTAAAGAGGCAATCGATATTCAAGAGAAGATTAAGTCTTTTGGTGAATTGTTTATCGAAGGAGTGGTGGATACTGGAAAGACCTTACCCATGGCAGAATTAGTCTGTACAGCAACCGCCGAAAGAACTTTGGAAATTATTTGGGATTCTTTATTGGACACAAATTTTCAAAAGATTGGAGTGTATGGAATGGGAGGCGTTGGAAAGACAATTATGATGAAGCACACCAATAATCGTCTCAAGGAAGATAGTATTTTTGACCATGTTATTTGGGTGACAGTATCAAGGGCCACTAGATTGGAGAGGTTACAAAGTGACATTGCCAAAGAAATTGGGATAGACTTAAAAGAAGATGATGACCAACAACACAGATCAGTAAAAATATACGCCGCTTTGCATCGCCTTAGGTTTGTGCTCATTTTAGATGACATATGGAAGGCATTTCCCTTGGAAGAAATTGGAATTCCTGAACCTAGTGAAGATAACAATTGCAAGATAATACTCTCAACTCGTAATCTAAAAGTGTGTCAACAAATGGAAACACAGAAACTAATTAAAGTAGTGGTTCTTCCAGAGAAGGAGGCATGGGAGTTGTTCAAAGTCAAAGTTGGTGGCAATATGGTGATAACTTCAAAATTAGAAAAAATTGCAAAGCTTGTGGTCAAAGAATGTGGTGGACTACCACTAGCTATAATCACAGTTGGACGAGCTTTAAGACAAGTTGATGACGTCAGGGTGTGGAGAAATGCATTGAATGAATTAAAATTCTCAACAGCTGGGATCGAAGGCATGGAAGCTAGCGTCTTTGCTCGTCTCAGATTCAGTTATATGCACCTAAGAAATGATGAGTTGCGAGCTTGTTTCTTGTACTGTGTATTATATCCAGAAGATCATGAGATTCCTACTATGGAGTTGGTGAAGTATTGGGTTTACGACGGCTTAATCAGTGAAGCGAGGAATAGTGAAGTAGAGATCGACAAGGGGTATGACATATTGAATGAACTCAAGAATGCTTGTTTGTTAGAAAGGATTGACAATAGATCTGGTGCTGAATTTGTCAAGATGCACGACCTGATAAGAGATATGGCCATCATCATCACAAGGGTAAGTCCTCTGTTCATAGTAAAACCTGGGGTTGATTTAGAAGAATTACCTCATATGGAAGAGTCGATGGAAAATGTGGAGAGGATCTCATTGACGAACAACAATATTCAAGTGCTTGCAGGTGAGCCCAAATGCCCAAAACTCTCTACTCTATGGTTACAACATAATCGCTATTTAAAAAACATCTCACCTTCATTTTTTGAGCACATGAAGGGCCTTAGAGTTCTCAACTTGTCTTATACTCGGATTAAATGTTTGCCAGAGTCACTTTCTAACTTGGAGAACCTTCGTGCGCTTCTATTACACTATTGTTTTGATTTAAAGACAATGTCGCCTGTGACAAACCTCAAGTTGCTAAGATTTCTTGACCTCAATTATACCGGCATCGAATTGTTGCCTCAGGGGATGGAAGGGTTGGTTAACCTTCGACACCTCAATTTATCACGCACATTTTCTCTAAACATATTGCCAATTGGTGTAATACGCAATCTTTCTCTTCTTGAAGAGTTATATATGTCCCGAAGTAAATATAGTTGGTCTTTGAACTCATTGCAAGTGGAGGGAGGAGCTAGCATTGAAGAGATCATAAATTCTACTCATTTGACTGACTTACATGTTCATCTTGTGGACCTACCCAGCTTTGATGCTTATGTGAAATCAGAGCAATGGCAAAAGCTAGAAAGCTTTTATCTCATTGTAGGCCGGGTGACAGATCTTTTACCACCAGACACTTCTAAGATGAAATATATTGTTGAAATTGGAGGTTGTCACATTGTTGATTGTGAAAGGCCTCTTGTACTCCCCTCTAACACCCAATATTTGGCTATTGAGAATTGCAACGATATCGTTGGGTTGTCGGAGTTGCCATGCTTATCACATTTGAATGAATTGAAAGAATGTCATATATCCAGGTGCGACGCTCTAAGGTACATTACTGTGGCAGAAAACAACAACACCTTAACCACTTTAGAGACATTGGATCTTTGGGCATTACCAGAATTAACTTCTATTTGCAAGGGAGTTATGCAACATGATACTCTTAAATGCCTCAAGAGAGTAAAAATTGATGGGTGTCATAAATTGAAGAATCTTTTCTCTGTTGACTGGCTACATCACCTCAGAAATATTGAAGAGATCCAAATTAGGAAGTGCACGATGATGGAGGAGATCATTTTTGGAGCTGAAGAAAGTGTAGCTCTCTCAAGGTTGATTAGTTTGGAACTGGAATGTCTTCCAAACTTGAGAAGCATTTTTTTGGGGGTATGCATGTGTGATTCCCTACAAACTATCAATGTAACTAATTGTCCAAAGTTCAAGGAGCTCCCCTCTTCCATTGCAACATTGTCTCCGGCTCTAAAAGCTATCAAGGGAAGTAGAAAGTGGTGGAATGCACTCAAATGGAGTGACCCTGGTGACCAAATCATCCTCGAACGTTTTTTCAAAGAACAAGAAGAAGAAGAAGAAGATGATGATGATGAAGACATTGATGATGACGATGATGAAATTCATTCTCTGTAAAGTAGTTACTAAGATTCTGAATCATCACTGCGTCCGATGGTGTCTGCAAATCCACATGGAAATTGCGCATTTCTCGATCGATTCCCCATCATCTGAAGCATTTCTATCTCAAACGCTAACTTTGGTCGAGATTTCGGAGGTACGCTCGAAATCTTGTATTTCTTGTACTTGAGCTTTTAGGTATTTCTTGGAGTTTGAGCTATTTCATATGAAACTTGGAAATGTTGCAGTTAGAGGTGATTTGCTTGTATAAATGATTCCTGCACTGGGAGGTGTTGGATGAAATTCCTGAAAGTCCCCTTCCCTCTGCTTTTACGCCTCTTTTTCCATTTTTATAGAGTGGCCCCTCTATGTTCAATCTATCACTTCATACTCACTGCCCAACACTAATCCAGCTATTATTAACCCTCACATGAACTCATTGTTCTTATTTGCGTGTGTTATGGTGGGGAAAGTCTGGGAACTCTAGGGCATGTTTGGCACTTTACGAGATTAGTAAAAGTCAAGTAAAGCCTTCATTTTCCACACAAAGAGTCACATGAATAGCACTTTAATTTAAAATTCCTTTATCTTTTCCAAAAAAAAAAAAAAAAAAGTTTAAAAAGCAACCAACTTTTTCTCCACTAAAAGACAAAAAAACTCCAATTTTCTATAAATAAAAAAAAGATTGCATACCAAACAACTAAAAACAAAATACCATCATAACCCCATTATATTTTATTCTCTCTTGATTTTATCCTTTACTATACTTTACTTTACATGTAAAATTACTTTACTTTACTTTAGGGAGAAGTTAAGCTTGTTTACAATTTTGTTTTTACTAAGCTTTTGAAAGGCAATTGATATTTTTACTCATTGTTTCACATGTAAAATCACTTTACTTTAGGGAGAAGTTAAGCTTGTTTACAATTTTGTTTTTACTAAGCTTTTGAAAGGCAATTGATATTTTTACTCATTGTTTCAGGGTGTTGCTGGAGTTGTTGTTCGGTACTTCAGTTACACCCATGGACTTTTTATAGCTGAGTTGTTTTGGGATTTTGTTTATGTAGATGTATGGCAATCTTTGGAATAATCATGGATGAAAATATCGGCCCATACCGTTCCGATATTTTAATGGGAACCAGTATCGACATCAGTCGGGTAAAAAATGGCCAAAATATCGAAGAATATCGGCCCATACATTGAAAATATCGGTCAAATCCGCTATATCGCCCGATACCGACAAAAACCCACCTTCTTCTCCGTTCTTTTTTCCGTCCGAGGTCCCCAGCAGAGTCAAAGTAAGGAGGAAAAAAAAAAAAACAGAAGCAGAGAACATTGAGGTTGCAGGGAAAAAAAGAAGATGAAAGAGAAGAGGGAGGGAAGGAGACTGGAGGAGAAAGGAGTCTGAAGCATACCTGGACTGGGAGTAGTTGCAGCATGTCGTCCGCGTCCTCCTCCATCGCCGCCGGACATGGGTAAGCCCATTGCCCTCTTTCTCCTCCGTCCACCACCTCTTCCTTTCTTCCCTCCCCCATTTTTTTTTCCTTTGTTTTCCCTGTTTGGTCTCTGCCGCCGCCTCCTATTTCCATTGGGGAAAGGCAAAACGAACCCCTCCATTAGGGCAAAACGAACCCTTCCATTAGGGCAAATGCCCTTTAGACACTTACTAATCTGCCCTTGGTAGCCAACTTTGGCAAAAGTCTCTAGTGGAGAATGGTTAAATTAAAATAGGGCTCTACAGTGGGCCCCTCCTATAGAAAATCCAGACCATTCGAAATAATTGGCTCTTCTTTTACAAGCCTGGAAAAAGTTCTATTGTAAAAGGAGTTTGCCTCACTCTAAGCTTGATTAGTTGATCAATTTTCGGAAAAAAAAATGCATGCCAATAATCTCAATGGGCCCTACAGAAATTTTACTCAAAAGTCATGTTGCTAGAATATAGCTAAGAATCAAGTGTGGTCTATCTAACAATGGGCCTGGCCTTGCACTAAATCCTAATGAAGTGCTTGTAATCATGAGTTAATATTAAATAATAATTGATATGTTATCTTTATTTTCTTGTATTTTACACTAATTAATTGATCATGAGCATCGATAATAGTTGCATTATATGAAATACGGGAGTAGACAGCGAACTGCGACACAGACGGGACTCAAAACTCAAGGAGACCGATATTTTGATTTATTGTTGTTATTAATGGAAAAAATATATTATTTTTCAGCATTTTCTAATATTCTAAATTTTTTGGATATTTTTTATCATTTTTTTAGATTAAAAAAAATTCACACCGCGACGACCGCGACGAACCGATAACCGCGACCGATACCAATATTATATCGGTTTTTCGGCCCAGTTAATACCACGACCGAAACTAAGATTTTAAATCATGCTTTGGATGCCAGGGATGTTGCTGATAGTCAGAGGCAAAGAATCACAGTAGCCCTTAGTGAGTCTTCTTTTATGAATAATCTTTGTAACATGTTTGTTTAGGCTTAAACTATGATCACTTCAGGAAAAATAAAAACCAGTAATATTTAACTAAAACTAAATAGGAAATGATATGTTATTAAGAAATCAAAATAATGAGAAATAATGTTATTTCATATTTAAAGAACTGTAAGTAACCTGAAAATATTTCTTCAAGATATTAGAAGTGCAAATAGCATGTGAAGATATATGTATTTGCTGCACAATAGACAAAGAAGCAGTTTTTCCCTTTTGTTTTAGTTATAATTGGTATGAAGAAAATTATAAATTCTAATATACAAGCCGTGTCAATTTTGATTGAGGAATTGCCATATGTCGGTTCCGAGCATCCTCGAGGTGCCACCTAGGCGCTATGCCACGTGGCACTTCCAGGACTTCTCATGTGAGATTCCTGATTTTAATTTTGTATTTATTATGTATATAATCTTACTTATTAGCTAATTAAGTAGTTTTGTGTGTTAGATTATTAACAGAATAGATTTGGTGGGACTTTATCTTAAAAAGCACTTATTTGTAATTTGAGCAAAGGCTAGGAGGTTATTTGTAAATATTAGATTTTCATTTTCTTCACTTCGTTGGTTCGTGGATGTAATTTTGAACATCTTTTGTTGTTGCACCATAATGATTCAATGTGTCATTTGATCAGAAATGATGCATTTCTATCAAAAGGACTTGTATGCATTTTTGAAAAAATTCAACAATTCTCATAAAATCCAGATAATTCTACAATTCTTTGTAGTTTTCTCTCTTCCTTTGCTTTGTTCCAGCTGAGCTAGAGCTCTTCTCCAGCTCTTCGCATCCTTCCCTTCTTTTCCAGATTCTCTGTCAGACATCACCATCATCAAGCTTCATCCTCATCAAGTCAATCATCTTCAGTTAAAGCAAGTAGACAGCATTTTAAGCATTTCATGTCAGTGTAATTCAAGGAATTTGGATGATTTCTAGTTTATTTATGTTAAACTTCAAATTCCAACCCAAACTGTGATTTCTTCCAATATATATCATGAATATTGTTTTGTTTTTTTTTTTTTGGTTGCAATGAGGTTTTAGACATGTTTTTAATTCAAAGGAATCGTATGATTACGATATGAAAGGAATGGAATGGAAAGATACAAGTTTCAAGTTCTGAAACAGAGAATTTCGAAATTGAATTGCATATTCTGAAGTTTTACGGTTAACCATGATGCCTCTCACAGTCAACCATGGAGCTACTCATGGCCAACCGTGGTTTAACTGTGGAGCTAACCGACGTTCAAAAATAAAACAAGAAAACTCAAGAACCTGGAAACTCAGACCTGTGTGCTCACGGTCATGGAGCTAACCGTGGTGCATTCACAGTCAACTGTGAAGCTAACCGTGGAACCTTGTTTCACCCAATTAATTTATAGACCTAGCTCTCTAACTTGGAAAGGTACGCTATGATACCCCCAATGATTCTGATATTCTAGGAGATCATAGTAGATGATGTCTAAAGCATACATTGATCTATAGATTGCCTTTAATTCAATGTGTTATTTAAGGGTCTTGTTTTTCAAATTAATTTCGGTAACGTAAAAAATTGTAACCCTAGAGATACACATTATTGTTTAATGATGATCTTGGGCAAATCAGACTTTATAATGGTCTTTTTTTTTTTTTGTTATTTTTAGTGATTTATGCATTATCATGTTGTTATTGAAAATCCTATAATTAGTTTATGTATTCTTATGTCATGTTTATATGTAATATGTATCATGTTTTCGTTATATGATCTGTTATGATATGCTATCCTATGACACATTACGGTATAATAAGTTAAATATGCTTTTCCAAAAATAAGTTTTCTTTTTTTTGTAGAAACTTGTCCAGTTATGTATTCTTGAATCGGCACCACTTAACTTTTGTCCTCCTGTAACTAGGCACGATGAAAGTTGCATTGTATCTATTAGACTGGCTGCAGCACTATCCCATGTACATTATGGGAGTAATTATACTCTAGATACCGCTTGTTATGTAAAAGATGGGAACACTATGCTATGTTGGGTATCCCTGTTATGTTGCTTATGATTCACACTCTCTTCACTATTACAATTATCATAATATTATAATATATGTATCTTGGGTGGATGCCCACTTCTAATGAGTTAGGATTAGAATTAGGGTTTCCCTCTTGTAGGGTTACTTTGCCTATAAATAGGCATCTCCACCTTTGTATTCATACACAGTTAATAAGATAGAGAAAAACTCTCCCTTCTCCCTCTAATCTTCTTTCTCTCTTAGTCTCTCTCTTTTCTAACACATTATTAGCACGATACTCTTCGGCTACCGTGCATGAAAGAAACAAGGAAAGAGAGAGTTTATTTTCTCTCTGCTCTCGGTTCATGAAAAAAAAAAACAAGGAAAAGACTCCAAAGTCTTCCTCTCGGTTTGCAAACATTGAGAAGAAAAACAAAACACACCAAAGCCTTCCTCCCGGTTTGCATGCGTTGAAAAGGAAAGAAAACCAAAGTCTTCATGCATCAGGAACCATGCAACAAGCCTTTGCTTTAGTCAAACAACTTCTGTTTCAAAACCGCCAAGGAGCCTTCCTCTCTTGCATCGGGTCACGCGCCAGACCTACTCTCCTTTCATTCTGGCTCACGTGCTTTCAGTCTCGGGACATGTGCAAGAGTTCATCTTATTATCAGATCTCGGCCATAACTTTTTCATCCAACCTTTGATCGACAAACGGTTTGGTTCTGTGGATTCGTAGCGACGAGCACTACCTAATAAACGCAACAGATCATCATTTTAACTGTCAGAAATTTTTCTGAACTACCATCACGGTAAGTGGTATCTAAACAATAGTTAGATCCCCCTTTAATAGAATGCATGAAATCAATTTATCATACCTGTTTAGTGTTTGTTTACTGTTAATCCTCTTGCATACTTTTTTTAAAATTTTTTATCAATACTATGAATGGATCACAAAAATAGAACCAGAAGTTCTAAATCTGGACTTGAAGTTCACCGATCCCTAAACCAGAAGTTCTAGAAGTCGGAATACTGATTTGAACCTGCAGATTCATATCAATAAAATTATAAAGCCATGAAATTAGACCTGAAGTTCTTCTGATTAATTATTAGAACCAGAAGTTCTACTTCAAACCTGAAGATTTGACAGAACCTGCAGTTTTTATGAACCTGAAGTTTTACATCAAGCTTGAAGTCTTAACAGAACTAGCAGTTCTGATTCT
Source organism: Persea americana (assembly GCA_029852735.1). Lineage (NCBI taxonomy): Eukaryota > Viridiplantae > Streptophyta > Magnoliopsida > Laurales > Lauraceae > Persea > Persea americana. Next base: position 25,511,917 of record CM056818.1, on the reverse strand, counting down.
CAAAGTTGAGAACCTGATGTTCTAAACTTTTTATTGGCTAATTTTTTTTAGCCATTCCTTAATTTATTTCTAATGTTAAATTTTCATTTTTTTTCTTTTACTTTATTAATTATCTGCATATGGTTAACTTCATTTATATCTTTTATTACAGTTGTTACATGATGTCAAATCTGGCTAAACTTGACTTTAAAGCACTTAACATAAATAGGGACAATTACTTATCTTGGCAATTGGATGTTAAAATCCACTTTCAATCCAAGAAACTAGGAGAGACTATAAAAGAAGGTAACAAGATATCTACAGAGGAAAAGGCTTTAGCCCTCATCTTCTTACGTCATCACATTCATGACGACCTCAAAAATAAATACTTTACTTAAGAAGACCTAGCAGGCCTATGGAAATCCCTGAAGGATAGGTATGATCACCAGAAGATAGTCATACTACCAGCTGCACAGAATGAATGGTTAAACCTGAGGTTACAGGATTATAAAACAGTATCTGAATACAACTCTGCCCTCTTTAATATTGTTTCCAGATTAAGATTATGTGGTGAAAAGGTTTCAGAGGAGCAGATGTTGAACAACCAACCTCTAGATGATAGGGCATTTAACAATCTTTTGGGAGCATTCCCAGGCATGGTCTAGAAGACTTATGATTCTTTGGACATTACTTAATTTTTCTTTAGTTCATTTGAGATGCATGTTTCTTAGATTTTTTCTTTTTGATGGAAAACTTTATTAATGTCCTACTTTATGGTAAATGTTTTAATTATTTCAATTTTTCACCCTGTGGTTGCATGGTTATGTTGTTTTATTAATTTTGTTTAAGGTATGGATCATGGAACTGGGAACAATCTCTGTTTGGTAGATAGTGCCACTACACACACCATTCTGAAAAATTAGAAAGTTTTCTCAGAATTAATGTTTATTTCACAAAAGGTATCCACCATAGCTGAACCTGTGCAGATAATTGAAGGCTCCGGAAGAGCCCATATGATGCTACTTAATGGTACCCATATGATCATTAAAGATGCTCTGTTCTCAAGTAGTTCCCGAAGAAACTTTATTAGTTTCAAAGACATCAAAATGAATGGGTACCACATCGAGACTGTAAGTGAAGGTAACAATGAATACTTATGCATCATTACTAGTATTGAAAGCCAGAAGCACATACTAGAAAAACTAAGTGCACTCTCATCAAGGTTATATCATACGACGATCTCCAATGTTGAATCACATTCGGTTACGAGCAAAACCACAAAGTCAAGCCCGAAGCTTAGTGATCCTATGACTTTACAGCTTTGGCATGATATGTTAAGTCACCCTGGTGCTACTATGTTGAGAAAAATTGTAGATAACTCATTTGGACATTCCTTAGAGAACCATCAATTGACCATCCCTAGTGGGTTCTTATGTCCCCATGTTCACAAGGAAAATTGATCACCCGGCCTTCTTTAACTAAGGTTGCATACGAATCCCCATCCTTTCTACAGATAATACAAGGTGACATTTGTGGACCCATCAATCCCCCTAGTGGACCCTTTAAATATTTTATGGTTTTGATCGATGCCTCCGCCCGTTGGTCGGATGTTTGCCTACTCTCAACTAGGAACGTAGCGTTTGCCCGCCTATCAACTCAAATAATTAAACTGAGAGCTCACTTCCCTGATTATCCCATTAAGTCTATAAGACTTGACAATGCAGGCGAATTTACATCACAGGTTTTTAATTATTTTTGTTCATCTCTAAGGATTGTAGTCAAACATCCTGTCCCCCATGTCCACACCCATAATGGCTTAGCTGAATCCATGATTAAGCGCATCCAACTTATTTCTAGGACTCTGCTGATGCAGTCCAAATTACCCGTTAATGCTTGGGGACATGTTGTGTTACATGCAGCAATGTTAATTCGACTTTGACCAACGGCCTATCATCAATATTCTCCAGCCTAACTTATATCAGGACATCAACCCAATATTTCTCACTTGCGCAAGTTTGGTTGTGCAGTTCAAGTCCCAATATCACCTCCTAAGCGAACTAAGATGGGACCACAACGTAGATTGGGAATCTATGTAGGTTATGACTCTCCTTTGATTATTCGACATCTAGAACCAATGACTGGAGATGTCTTCACTGCTCGTTTTCCCGATTGTCAGTTCGATGAGACAATATTCCCGCCGTTAGGGGGAGATAAGATAATTCCTTCAGAACGTATTGTTCTGGCAGAACAACTTGTTCCTAAAGAATGGCGTGAATTAACATGGAATACCTCCACTCTGTCTCATCTGGATCCACGAACTTCACATTGTGAGAATAAAGTACGGAGAATTGTGCACTTGCAAAAAATTACAAACATATTACCTGATGCATTTAACGATGCAACAAAGGTGACAAAGTCACATGTGCCAGCTATGAATGCACCTGCCATAATTAATGTCCCTGTAGGACAAAGTCAAAACATAGTAGCAAAAGAATCTGCAATACGCCAGAAGCGTGGCAAACTTATAGGTTCAAAGGACCCAACTCCGCGGAAAAGGATAAATGAGCGATCATCATCATGTCCTCCCGAAGAGGCATGTAACCCTCTTGAAGAGGTTCCTCCCGAAGAGACACGTAACGCTCCTGAAGAAGTTATGATAAAATTATGTGGTAGCTACAAAAATCTCCAAGGAAAATGATGATAATGATTGGGACACAGAACCACGTTCTATAAATCGACAAAGAAAGGATTGGGCAAAATGGGAAAGTGCCATCAAAGCAGAGTTATAGTCTCTCAACAAATGTGGTGTGTTCGGACCTATAATACAAACCCCAAAAGATGTTAACCCTGTAGGTTACAAGTGAGTGTTTGTAAGAAAACGAAAGGAAATGAATAAAATTACCAGATATAAGGCACGATTAGTGGCACATAGTTTCTTGCAGAAATCTGGGATTGATTATGAGGAAACATACTCCCCTGTTATGGATATAACAACATTCAGATATTTAATAAATTTAGCAGTTTCTCAAAATCTAGAAATGAGACTCATGAATGTTGTAACTGCTTACTTAAATGGGGACTTAGACACAGAAATTCACATGAAAATCCCGGAAGGATTTCCTTTGCCTGAAGCAAAGCCAAGGAGTACGTACTCAATCCAATTAATGCGATCATTGTACGGCCTGAAGCAATCTGGAAGAATGTGGTACAATCATCTTTATGAATACTTGTATAAAAGGGGGGGTATGAAAACAATCCCATTTGCCCGTGTCTATTTATAAAGAAATTTTTGAAGGGATTTGTAATATTAGCAGTTTATGTGGATGATATAAATTTGATAGAAACTCCAGAAGAGCTCGAAGAATCTATTGACTATTTAAAGAAGGAATTTGAAATGAAAGACCTTGGAAAAGCGAGATTACGTCTCAGATTGCAAATCGAAAGAAATTCTAATGGAATGTTGGTCCATCAATCTAATTATACCGAGAAGGTCTTAAAACAATTTGGCATGGACAAAGCACATCCATTAAGCACCCCCATAGTCGTCCGGTCTCTTGATATAAAGAAAGATTCATACCGTCCTATTGAGGAAAATGAAAAGGTATTGGGTCCCGAAGTACCATATTTAAGTGTTATTAGAGCCCTGATATACTTGGCACAATGCACTAGACCAGATATTGCATTTTCTGTGAATCTACTTACTAGGTATAGCTCCGCCCCAACTCAGAGGCACTGGATCGGTATTAAGCACATCCTACGATATTTGCATGGAACGACTCATTTAGGAATATTTTATTCTTATGATCGTAAAGATTTCGGTTTTGTAGGATATGCAGATTCGGGTTATCTTTCTGATCCTCATAAGGGTTGATCGCAGACATGTTATGTGTTTCTTAATGGTAATGCCGTCATTTCTTGGCGTTCCACTAAACAGACTTTGGTAGCTACTTTCTCGAACCATGCTGAGATCTTGGCCCTTTATGAAGCCAGTAGGGAATGTGTATAGCTAAGATCTTTGATTCAGCATGTTTGTAGTTCTTGTCAATCACCATCTATTGCAGGTATCACAAATATTGTTTATGAAGATAATAAAGCATGCATAAGACAGATTCAAGAAGGTTTCAGTAAAAGAGACAAAACTAAGCATATAGCACCGAAGTTTTTCTTCACTCATGAACTTCAGAAGAACAATGAAATTGAAGTCAAGCAAGTTCATTCAAGTAACAACTTGGCTGACCTGTGTACCAAATCTTTGCCAAAATCAGTATTCCAGAAGCTTGTATATGAGATTTGCATGCGTAGAGTTCATCATCAAATTATGTGAATGGTTGTTATTATTAGGGTGAGTGATTTATGAGAGGGCATCATGAAGTATGCTACCCCGGACATTTGTGCGCTGTACTCTTTTTCCTTTTCTAGGTTTTATCCCACTGAATTTTCCTAGTCAAGGTTTTAATAAGGCAGCATCAAGCACGTCCAACACCAGTTTAAAGATCTTGAATAATGTTGTACTCTTTTTCCTTTCGCTTTGGTTTTTTCTCATTGGGTTTTTCCTTAGCAAGGTTTTTAATGAGGCAACTGTCTTTGAATGGTGGTCGTCCAAGGGGGAGTGTTATAATATATGTATCTTGGGTGGATGCCCACTTCTGATGAGTTAGGTTTAGAATTAGGGTTCCACTCTTGTAGGGTTACTTTGCCTATGAATAGGCCTCTCCACCTTTGTATTCATACACAGTTAATAAGATAGAGAAAAACTCTCCCTTCTCCCTCTAATCTTCTTTCTCCCTTAGTCTCTCTCTTTTCTAACACATAAGAGCATTTAGCTTATTTGGATATGTCCTATGATTTGTTAGAATTCTTGTTACCTTTGTCACCATGACTCACATGTTCATACATTTCATGCATATTTGTTTATTGATCTTTTATTTTTATGATTTTTAATTCTTAATCATATTATTATATCATGATTATGTTCATTATACCAATTTACTTGCTTAGTATTTTGCGTATCCTTAGCCATTACAAGAGATTTCACCTTTGCCTACACCCAGGAGACTGAGGCGGTTGAGGAGACTACATCGGGACTGAGTGAGTGGACTCCTGATGATGTTTCTTGGTCATCTAGATGTGAGAGTTCGTGACAAGGAGAGTGTTCAGTGGTGGATGTATCTTGGAAAGTTTAATGTGGTGGTGTGATGACCTTATGTTGGGATTGTAATAAAACACTTTCCTTTTAGGATGTAAACTTTAAGACTTTTGGGTTGTAAATATTCTGAGACTGTATATGCTTTGTATATCTTCATATATGCTTTAGCAGGAAAATTTTGGAAAATACAGGTTAATCTCACCCATGATATCCTCTGGGTATAGTGAAGGGATTAAGATTTTCATTCAAGTCGAAATGACTTTGAATCCATACACTAGTTACGTCATGAAATTAGAAGCATTAAGACAATCCAATTTTTGGGACACGACATTCGCATACAATCTCTTTAGCTAAGTTTCTATAATCTCTCAATCATGGAATAAAAAATCGGCCAATACCGGTTCATATCGGCCGATATGAATTGGTATCGGCCGATATCGATACAATATATTGCCTGCGATACCGGTTTCGGTATCGCATGCAAAATATCGACGATATCTGCCGATATTTTGAAAATATCAGCAGAACCGATATCTCGGCCGATATTTTGCAAAATATCGGCCGAGATGATATATAATGGAAAAAACTCTACTTTTTTGTTAAAAAATCCTTAATCTTCCTCTTCTTCTCCTCTCCTCTCATCTCCTTACTCCTTAGGGGTTGCAACTACTCTCCATCTTGCATCTTTTCAAATCTCAAATTTATTTCTTAAAGAAATATTATTCAAGCCTCAAGGTAAGAGAAAATCAATTTATACCATTTTATTATGTGTTTTTTGTTTTTTATTTTTAGATGAAGCATAGAAATCATTTGGCTTGTTTCTTTGGTTGTGTTCTCCACTTAGAAGTTAGATCTACATACTTTCATGCTAGATCTACTCATACACATGATTTTTAGATTTTTATTTTAATTATTTTATTTTCGGATTTTTCAATATTTGAATTATAATATATCATTTTTTGGGGATTTCATCATAAATATGTTGTTTTAATGATTCATGATCATTGTGTGGTTTATAAAAGATTGATTTACACACTTTTATGCTAGATCTATATATTTAGTATTTTGAAAATGATTTTGTTAAATTTTGATTTTTCTAAAAATAATTGTTTTTACTTGTTAGAGCATTTATGATACCAAATGCTTATTAATAGTGTGTAGATGATAAATCTACATCTACTCAGTCATAAACATGATTTAGATTTTTATTCTAATTATTTTATTTTCGGATTTTTCAATATTTGAATTATAATGTATCATTTTTTTAGGCTTTCATCATAAATATGTTGTTTTAATGATTCATGATCATTGTGTGGTGTATAAATGATTAATTTACATACTTTTATGCTAGATCTATATATATTTAGGAATTTTAAAATGATTTTATTAAATCTTCTACTTTTTCTAAAAATAATTGTTGTTAAAGTATTACTATTACATGAATTTCTTATTTTATAGGAAGTTAGGAACGATGATGCGTGACTTAGATCCAGCTTGGAGCCGTGGTGAAGCAGTCGGAAGCAAAAACAAAGTAAAATGTAATTATTGTGGACGAGTGCTCAATGGGGGGATTACCCAATTGAAACAACATTTGGCACATGTACCAGGACAGGTGACAAAATGTCATAAAGTGCCACCAAATGTGAGGGCTGAAATGCATGAGCTCCTTGATGCATCTGCAAAAAAAAAAAAAAAAAACAAGTACAAGCAAGAAGAATAAATGAGGAACTTGATGTATGCAGAGAAGAAATATTTGGTTCCTCCGATGATGACGATGAAGACCCAGAAATGAGGAGGGCTAGGAGAGAAAGTGTGAGGTCACTTCAAGAGGAGGAAGAGAGGAGAAGAATGCAATATGAAGCAGCCGCTAGAGGTAGCCAATATGAGCATGGTGGTGGGTCATCTGGACTGGGGGCAGCGAGTTTGCGTCGGGCAGTTAGTCAAAAACAACCCCATGTCCTTGAAGATCCAGACATTGAGGAGGTTGAACCTCCTACACATGCACCTCGTAGGCCAGATGTGGTGTGGCCAACAAACCCATTTGCTTATAGATAACCAACTTCAAAGCAGCCAGGCATTATGAAAGCTCTAAAGGGCAAGTTTGGTAAAGCAAGAGAACATCTAGTAAGGGCTACTGGGAAGTTTTTTTTGCATGGAGGCATCCCACCCAACAAGGCATCTTCTCCTTATTTCACCACCATGTTAGATGCGGCTGCAGAACATGGTACAGGTATAAAGGCACCCACCCCTTATGAGATTGGGTATGTCTGTGTTGAGAAAGAGTATGAGGAATTGCAGGCTTGGGTGCAAACTTTCAAATAGGCATGGAGGGAAAGAGGTTGCACACTAATGTGCGATAGGTGGACGACCATCACACATCGTCCTCTCTTGAATTTTCTAGTCTATTCATCTATGGGCACAGTGTTTATCAAATCAGTTGATGCAACTGATTACATCCAAGATGCAAAATATATTAATAGGTTATTGAATGAGGTGATTGAAGAAATTGAGGCAGATTGTGTAGTTCAGGTTGTTACTGACAATGCTACAAACATGAAGGTTGCAGGAATGTTGCTTATGAAACAAAGGCCAAGGATTTTCTGGTCTCCATGTGCAGCACATTGCCTGGATTTAATGCTTGAAGATATTGCAAAAGGAAAAGTCATGGTGCAAGTGATTAGTAAGATAAAGAAGATTACAAATTTTTTTTTATCAGTCATATAGACTCATTTCTATGATGAAAACGTATACTGACAACCATGAACTACTGCGGCCTGGCATCACTAGATTTGCCACCGACTTCATTGCCATCGAATGTGTTTACAAGTATAGAGATGAACTTCTCCAATTGATAAAATCACAAGAGTTCATGAATTCAAAATGGGGAAAGAGGCCAAGTCCCATTACAAAAGAAGTATGTAAAACAATTGAGTCCAACAAATTTTGGCCTCATGTGAAGGGTGTTTTGAATGTTTTTGATCCCCTAATAAAGGTTCTTCGATTGTTTGATGGCGATGATAAGCCAACAATGGGCTTCTTACATGAGGCCATGGAGAGATCAAAGTTGGCTATTCAAGCAGATTGTAGATATTATAAAAAGTATTGGAAGATTATTGACGATCGATGGGGACGACAATTGAAACATGATTTACACTCTGCTGGTAAGTGAAGGCTATTTCCTTTAATACTTGAATTATTGTATTTAATTTTTCTCATTATATTAATTTATCATTGACTAAAATTCATTAGTTTTACACTTTTATAGGATACTTCTTTAATCCACAATTTACGAATTGGCACATATCTGATGAAATCCGTTTGGGACTAAAAAATGTGATTGAAAGACTAGCAGAGAATACAGATGAAGCAATTTGGGCTACAATCAGGTAGGCAGTAGGCTAATTAAGGGAAAAACCGAAAAAGTATAACATTGTAAGAATGTAAGTTCTCTAATTTATTTCTCTACTTCAACGTCTTCAAATTGACATATACAATGTACGTGCCAGAAGCTTTTGAGCGACGACTGCGTGAAGAGCCATCACACAGACCAATCCCGGTATTGATTGTAAGTTGTAATGTCATCTCTATATTATTCAAGGACTCTAATTATTATTTTATTGACTCTAATATCATTTCTATTTTTATTTTCAGCCGAATGGTGGTTGAATTATGGAGAGAGTGCTCCTACACTAAGGACGATTGCTATTAAAGTCCTTAGTCAAACTACATCATCTTCTAATTGTGAAAGAAATTGGAGCACCTTCTCATTTATCCACACAAGACCAAGAAATAGATTAACAATGCAAAAGCTAAATAAATTGGTCTACATCCACTACAACCTCAAGCTTCGGAGTAGAAATAGAAAGAGAAGACAGTTTGAGGATCAACGAGATTATTTTTGTCCAATTAATTTGGACTACATCTTTTCAAAAGAGGATACAGTGTTAGGTGAATGGTAGGAGGAACAAGAAGAACCAATGTTAGATAAAAACCCAGAGTTTGAGGAGTTGATGGAGGAATTGACTGGGGATAGGCCTGAGCCAGTAAGGGCCTCAGAAAGGATGGAAGAAATAAACTTGACAATGCAACAGGGGCGCGCACCTGATACAAGTCAACCAAGGGGAAAGGAGGTGGACGAGGAGAGTGAGTCAAGTATTTCTACTTCATCATCATCAGCAGGAATTCCACCTGACTCTCACGGGGATGAGGGTCATTATAGAGATAATGAGCATCTCATTTATGAGACAGTTGAGCACTTTCCTGGTGCTACTGAGTTAGATCATCGTCGTGGCTATGTCAGGCATGTTGGAGGGACCAAGGCAGGGAGTAGTAGTGGGACGGGCCCTGCTGGACAAGGAGTGGGGGAAGGTACTCATGGTCATTATGGGGGTTATGTTGGCCAACAAGGTGCTATGTATGGACAGTATGGGGATTATTCATATGACCCTAATTGGGTACCCCCTTCACCAACACCGATACTTTCTATCGAACAGAAATTAATTGAGCAAGGAAGGCTTCCCCCACGACTTCCCCAACGACCTATTCATGCCCCTCATTTTTATTTCATGCCATTGGATTACAACCAGCCATCTCAATTACAGGGGATCAACATAGTTCATCATCTTATCAGGAACAATCTGAATACGGTCATGGGTATGATAGTGCTGCACAACAGTATTGAGCATATCTTTTTAACCAATACCGGAGAAATGATGATGATGATAATGATATCGAGCTTGGGCGACACTCCACTTGGAATTAGGCTATCAATCTGTCAATCTGTCATACACTCATGGTATTGAATTTCTTAACTTATTTGTTGATTGAGTTAGTGTTAAATGATGATTGGTATGTTATCTTTATTTTCTTATATTTTACACTAATAAATTGATCATGAGCATCAATAATGGTTGCATTATATGAAATACTGGAGAAAACAGCGAACTGCGATACAGACATGACTCATAACTTAAGGTAACCGAGATTTTGATTTATTGTTGTTACTAATGGAAAAAAATATTGTTTTCCAGCATTTTCTAATATTCTGGATTTTTTGGATATTTTTGCGAAGTTTTTTGGATTAAAAAAAAAATTCACACCGCGACGATCGCGACGGACCGATATCCGCGACTGATATCGATATCATATCGGTTTTTCGGCCCGGCCGAGACCTCGACCGAAACCGAGATTTTAAGCCATGCTCTCAATCCTCTCACATCCTAAAATTTCTCTATAAACATGGAAAATATCTTACCTATGTTTTCCTAATATGATCTAGACTCATAGATTTTTGTCTAGTTTATCCATATCAAATTCAGCAACTTCATTAAAATGAGTCCTTCTCAAGATCTACCCTAAAAGAATCTCCAAACTTACTAGTAAATACCCCCAATAGTCAAGTTGACGATTTGGACTATTACAAGTTAATCCTACTAGACACTTGGGCAGGCTTCTAAATGCATCCAAATCATGAAGACAAGGAGATTGGAATTGGCTTCGGTTGAGTAAAAAAAGGTTCTATAACATTATGGGTTCAATGGCTTGCTCTATCACCTTGAATTATACTATCTTTGTGAAGAATTCCATATCATGTGGACTAGTGTATTATCTATCATCTTCTATACAAAGAGATGATACCTTTATTTATTAAATCCTAGTAACGTAGAGACCTTCAAGAATTATCTTCAAAGAGGGATTCGTTTGTTGATCATGAACTCTTAAATAGGATTCAGTAGTATATATGAAATCATTAGTTTAAAAATCTTTTTTTTCTCCTCTTCTTGTTACTTTCTTTCATTGCTCTTTGCTTCTACCCTTTGGTGCTTTCAGTTCGATTCAAGCATTCGATGCGGGTCGTTCATTTTAGACACTAATTGTCACGACCCCGGACTGGGGCCGAGCCAGCCAAGGCCCTAATCCGAAGCCGCGGCGTAGTGGGCCGGAAAATTTCGCCCGCTCACGCTGTTCCCCACAGGTTTCTGCGGTGAAGATTCAAGATCCAAGACCTGTCAATCATATAAAAACAGACATATATGCGCGGAAGCATGTAGCAAACACACAATTAAAATCCAATGACATATATAGGTATTCAAGCCTTGTGTCAAAGTGAGAAACATAGTTAGCAAGACCCAAGGTTAATTCAAGGTTTACCACAACACAAAAGTAAGTTTAAAGTTTATAATCCCATCAAAAGAAAGCAACAAAGGCTAGTGACACAAGTTCCCAAAATAATCATCAATCACAAAATGTGATATGTGTCTCATCACCCAACCCGATGTCTAGATGACATCGTCGAGCCGCCACTCTTAAACAATCGGCAGCTCAACTGCCTCCTCCTCACGCTCCTCCTCATGGGCAACGAGGTTGACATCTAGCACCAAACAAACAAGTATCAGACACGACAGTCTAACAAGCGAATAAGGCAAATAAGTGTATGACAAATGTTTACAAATTCATTTATAATCAGAGTAGTGCATTTGGAAGTTAAATATAAGTAATGATGAATTAAAGAAAACAAATACTGAATTCAAAGGATTGGCATTTAGAACATTTTAAAAAAGGTTGAGAACCGAATAAAACAATGGCAACTCACATTGAGCTATATTCTCCTATTATCAAAGTAACAAGAGCAATCAAAATAACCGTCGCCTTATAAAATGGCCGGAACAAACAAATAATACATAAATAGCCCAATATAGATGGGTAACAAACGAAGTCCACCGCGGAATGGATAACAAACGAACAAAGTATCCAAGCTGCAGTTGGCGAAATATTTGAGAATCCCAAGCCGGGTGATTGGCCCAACTAGGCGACCCAAGCTTAATGGTACCGACCAAAATCCGAATCAATACAAATAAAATCACCAAAACACATTTCAAATCGCTAAAAGGACTACTCTAAACAAGGTACAAATGGACAAATACGGAGCAAATCAAACGAGTAGCCTGACCGATATTTTTCCAACATGGCGAACCACTCAAGGCCATTTCAAATCGATTTATAAGAAAAATGTATAAATCTTGGAATGGGGTAAGGTGCAGTGGCTGATTGGCTTACCAAGGGTCGTCTCGTTATACATTTAGTATCCAAATGTCAATTTATGAACAAAGAATTTGGTGCCTCTGAAGGTCTCTGACATTTGAAAATACAAGGTGTATACACTACTATAATTTAGCTTTTTTGCGACGCCAAAAAAGCGTCGTAGATAATACAAAAAGCATCGCAATAAGTAATTACGACGCAAAAAACTGAGTGTCGCAAAAGGGTCGCAAATAATGGGGTAGCAAAAAGATTGGCTACGCTAAAGACTACAGCGTGGCAATAGGAGAAAGTATTTGCGACAGTTTCAAAGCGTTGCTAATTATATATCAATTGTGATGTTTTCCAAGCGTCGCAGATAATGATTTATTTGCAACGGCAAAATTGCGTCACGAATAATTTATATTTGTGACAATTCAAAAAAGTCGTTAATAAATCATTAAGGGCGATGCTCTTATAAAGTTGCAAATAATTTTTTTTTTTGCAACGCTTCTATGGTGCCGTAAATAATCTACATCTTGTTGCATTTGATTACTTGCAACACAATAAAAGTGCCGCAAATAATAATTTTTTGAAAAAGAAAATATTTTTTAATATTTTAAAAAAAATAATATATTTTCTGTTTTGCTACCCTATCAATACAAATATAATCTCATCATCCATTCACAAATCTTTAATGCAAAGTCATCATTAGGTTATCACAATCATATATCTCTAAGTAGCAATGGAGGTATGAAATTAAATATCACTCCATCAATGTAAAAACATAAACTAAATTAATTCATTGAATTTGAGTGCAATGAAACACTTGTCCTCATCATAAATTCTTACTGAAGATATTGATAAAATTATGTTAAACATAAATCTATATAATAGTTGGCCTCAATACAACATGGAAACAATAACTGAAATGCAGTCTTCGATATGTATCACGGAGAGACAACGAACAATTTCCACGATAGAATATAGCATCCTCAAATTGATCTGCGCCATCTAAACGGGTCCAAAAAAATGTTGCTTGTTCTTATTTTCTCTTCATCTCCCATTTCGATCTGTAAAAAATAAAACAAGGTAGATGTTAAAATCTATAAAAAAAATTTGAGACCATTGAGTTCCCCATGCAATGCACAGGTTAATTTTGTGCAAATTTTGAGTTCTTAACCTAAGTTGGCAAGTACTGTAGACAATAAATCAAATGCAATCCTAAAATTATTCATTTCATTATCTATATTCATTCATTTGCATGGATTTCAAAAAATGAAAACGGTCAAGTCATATTCATCAATTTGTCAAGAAAAAGTATGCTATTAGACATGTATTCTTCCATGGAACACCATTGCAACCATTGCTCCTTTAATATATTGACAAGGCTGGAAGGAACCTTTATTCCTTTTGGCACTGAAAAGGCAAGGCCCCTTGCTTAACCAGGTCCATAATAAGGATCCTGATAAAAGAATGCATATTAATTTATTTATTTTATAAAAAAAAGAAAAAAGGAACGCCCGAACTATTGAATTTATCTTCATCGCCTTCTCATCTCTAATTTTTGGAACATCATCTAAACAGAGGAGGTGTGGCATAACCCTTGATCAAAAGAAAGGCATGTTTGTTCAAAGTAGCAATTCAAGAGGTGGGGACCACACTTCGGAGATTTTGACACCATTGTTGATGGAAGGGGATCTTACCACAAAAATATTTCATCCAATGACAGTCCTTAACAGTCAGATTAGTGGGACGACAATGGACGGTTTAGCCATTATAAAAAAAAAATCTTGCCATGATTGGATGGTGAAGAATTCCTATTGGGTGTAAAGCTTCAGGGCAAAACCCATGAAGACACCCATCATATGAACAGAAACTATAGATCACCAAAGGGCAGGGACTGACATACTTGTTCCAAACTGACTGAAAACACATGGAGATTCCTCACAAGTCACAACAGGCATTGTACATTTTCCTCTATAAAAGAGTCCATACAGATTTACAATTGAAAGAAGACATTACCTGACCGAGAATCACCACCTTCACTCTCTCAAACGGCGTCGAATTAAGAGCACACTTCCTCGGGATCACCTGTAGAGTGATTATTTCATCATCGACCTTTTAACTTGCAATTTGCTTCCTTTGAAGAGGGTGTCAAGATGTGCTTCAAATGAGTTCACTAGCTATATAACTTCTACTGTTATGGTTATTATTCTTTTTGGAGTCATTGTTGTTAAATTATAATAATTGAATGTATATTATATCTGATTGATGTTCAAGACAAAGGTTTGATTTTCATGAACTGCCTGTAGATGGTTAATGTGTAATAAATTGCACTTATAGATAAAATGTAAGATATTCAATTGGAGGATTGATTTTTTTTCAGCAGTATGTTGGACAATTCTTAGGAGCAATGAGAAAGGAAAGGGGTTGGCACATTTATCATGATTTTTTCGCTAGGTAAACTTTTCTGCTTCTCTATAAATGTTGAATTTGAAGGTGTTAGGACTTCATCTAGACTGTCTAAAAACTCAAAACAATTGAAATTGACTCAATCATATTCCAAGCAACTCAGGGAGAGCTTGAAATTAATACTCTTCTGCTTATTTTATTTTTATACGTGTTTCATAAATTGAGTTTAACAAAATAATGGTATAACTCATAATGATATGTGGCAAGTTAATGGCTCACTGTAGATCTGATGCATCCTTTTCCTTTATCCAAGTTGGGATAGGCAAATGGGCAATGAATGATACATGACAAATGATGAGAATGATGATTGTATTGAGTTCCTATTACATGAATTGACCATGACTGAATCAACTGTTCAAGTAGACTTGATTTCAATGAACTTTTTATTTAAGTTGCGATTTCAAACTTCTCTTTTTCTTTCTTGCTTTTTCACTTTTTTTTTGGAGTGCCACTTGCTACACTCGTAAGTTTTTTCTTCTATTGCTAGAGATCAAAACCTTGTCTACCCAATGACATAATGGGTGCCTTAGAACTGGTCCAACGGTGGGTTGGTGGGTTTTCAAGCTTGTTTCAAATGCTCTATCAACTCTGTTTTTCAAAGAAATGAAGGGCTGGAATGTTTTTTTTCTAGTAGTTATGCTTTATTGTAAGACTGGTTTTGGGCCTTTAGATTGAGCTTAGACTAGTTGTAAATTCACAAATGCCCCACTTCAAAATGGGCCGGCTTATTGGATTTAATTGGAAAAAGAAAACATCATTACTATAATCAGTTTATTCATGAAATGAGGCTGAGGTTTAGATGAAATAGCCATTGAACACATGTTTCATGGTTAACAAACGAAGAGACCAATTTGCTAGTTAGATGATTCAAGGAAATGCACAATCAGAGAAATTGTAGGTATCCAAGTAGAGGATGTGGAAAACCCTGTTGTCTTTCATAGATACTATGCGAGGGTGTCTTTGACAGGGGCCTTCTGTGAAATTTTTTGTGGATAAAAATAATCTCTATTGAGATCATAAATATATATATATATATACACATATACACATGTGACTTAGCTGCCAATGGGTTTGGCTCCCCTTGATACTTTCACACCAACTGAAAGGCATTAAAGTTAGGGACCTTGGGCCCCCATTGAACTGATGCAACCAAGAAGGATGGAAAGATTGACTAGCAGGTCAACCTCAGAAGTTGAAGCCATCAAATAACACAGCCATAATCACAGATTCAGCAACATTGGTCTTCCACATTTTATGCTTATTTTATAAAATTCTCTTTCGATCTTCATTCTTAACCACTTAAGGTATGAATTCTATGTATTCAATTTCTATGTATGATAATGCAAACAAACATGCCCCCAAGCAATCGGCAACATTAAATGTAGCCGGCCATTAACCAAAGGCAACAATTTTAAAGCAATTGTTCACTGCTTCTTAAACAAGTATGGATTAACTTATTTTTCCTTAGTAACCATAGTCATTGATCAAAAGCTTAGGAATAGAATTTCACTCCAAGAAACAGCCATGACCCATTTCAATTTTAACAAAAGTGAGAGATTGAGAGAAAAAAAAACTTACCACAACTCCCCTGATCTTTAAAAGAGGTCACAGCACCTTCCTTCCTCCAATCCAGCGATGCACGAACTGCAGCAAGAGGAAGAGGGCGAGGGTGGGCGAGCACCTACCTAAAAGTAGTAGATGTTAGTGCGTTGATTCCCAAACAAGTGGCCTTGAACTCATGGTGGGTAAGGTCAGCAAAGACGTTGAGGGAGAGGATCCAAGTCGATTCGACTCAATGGCAACCAAGTTACAATCTGAATTGTGTTCTAAAACCTTGGTTAGCACAGAATCTTGGTTAAACTGGTGTAGGATAAAAAATATAACTAATTTGGAGGATTAAAGGCTATGACAAACCTGTAAAATAAATTGTAGATTCTGCATGAACAAAATAAGGGATTACATGATCCATAGTGATGAGTGTTCACAATCAATATTTAAGGCTACCTCATGCCTCTAACCCCTTCATATTATATTGTACATTATATAATAGAGCTCCAAATATGACGACTTGGTGGGAGAGAGAACTGCAAGTGTTATGGAAAATCTTAGAACGGCCTTCACTTTTCTTGCAAAAACTTAATTCTAAGATGGAACCTCTTTTTTTTTCTATCTCAAGATTCCAACAACATATACATATAAACCCACCAAGAATCTTTCTTGAAAGAAAAATAAGGAAAGTTTAACCCAATTTTTAAAACCCCAAAAGGATTCTTTCTATAATTTCTTTCTCACAAACGAGATTTGGGTTATTAGTCTACTCGTGTTTTTGATTGCTCAAATATAACTAGACCCAGAGAGGATTTTGTTTTTCTTTTTTCTTTTTTTTTTCAAAAAAGTGAAACTTGCCTCTAAAAATCGAGAAAGACAATGAGAAACGCCTTCACTTTTCTATCTGAAACCCAAAGCTAGGAAGGAATCTCTTCATATCCCAAGTTTTCAATCATACAAGAAGGAAACCCACCAAGGATATCTCTCTCAAGTTTGAATAAAAAATTAACAATAGATTGGGCAGAATCCAATCTAAAAAAAAGCCTGAATAAAAAAAGAAGAGATACAAATAAAGATGAAAAACTTCCACTCTTTCTCTCTCTAAATACTATTAAATGCAAAAGGAAAAGAAATCGAGAATGAGTTTTCTTTCTTAATCAGGTGCGTCTATTTGGGTGGGGAGGAAATAGGTAACGCCATGGCAAAAAATAAACTACCCAGCTTTGTCAATGTCTTGAGTCCAAACTCATACTCTTTGCAGCGACATCTAACCCAAGAACAAAATAAAGAGAGGGAGATGAGAGAGTACCAGAGAGAGACGAGTGCAAACCAGAAAGCCAGAACGATTGGAGATAAGGGAAGCCGCAGAGATTGGGACAGAGTGCGGGGAGCGAGAGAGGGAAACGGATAGAGAGAGCGGTACCAACCCTTGAATTCAAATTTGATTTGGATTTAGGGCAGAGAGATAGACAGAAGCGCAGAGACGGATCGAGGCAAACAGACTTGAGTTTATAAAATACTATTAAAAAAAAAGGCGGGGGAGCGATTAAAAAAAAAAAACAAAAGGCGGGAGATGGAACAAAGTGGGAAAATTAGATTTTACGTTTTTTTTCGCAACACTATAAAATAATGTCGCTAATAAGAAGTTATCTACGACGCATTTAAATCCATGTCGCGAATAAACTCATTATTTGCAACGCATCAGGTATATTGTCGCAACTAAATATTATTTGTGACGTCAAAATTGCATCCCAAATAAATATATAATTTTTTTTTCATAATGGCGGCGGAGGGAAGAAATTAGTAGCATTTTTAACTTAAATTTTTTATGACACTATATGATGGAGGTCTCTAATAATAATTATCTGTGACATAAAGACATCAGCGTAGCGAATAAGATATTATGTGCGACCCAAAAAGGAAACTGTTGCAAATAACCTTAACATTTCTATAATATAAAACTATTTGCAACGCAGGGATTGTGTCACAAATAGAGACACTTATTTACGACATATGATTGTGTCGCAAATGTGTATCTAGCGTCGCGAATAATTTTACCGCCATTTGGCGCCAAGGATTTTGTGACGCATTTGTTTGCGACACACAATATTCATTGCTAAAAGTATCTATTTGCGACGCTTGGAGTCTTGTGTTGCAAATACTTAACTTGTTGTGACGGGTCTAGTTTTATGTTGCAAAAAGTCTTTTTTTTGCGACACTTTTGGTTGCGTCACAAATAGTTTCGTCGCTAAAAATCCCATTTGTTGTAGTGATATCGAGGCTTGAAATAATTCCTCGGTAATTTGAATATTTAAACATTCCTCTTATTTCATCTTGGATTTCCATAATACAAAGTGTTTCGAATTCAAAATTGCCATCTATAAGCTTCCATGAATCCTCAGGGGACCCACACATCCAAACAAGAGCAAACAGGGTGTAGGAAACCACCTTGGGACAGAACCTAGATCCGTTTGAGCGAGCATCCATCATCTCAAGCGGACTACCTAGAGGCCCACTCAATCGAGCGAACCTAAGCTCGCTAGAGTGAGAGAGGTTCTGTCAGTCCCAGAAGCTTGCTCACTAGAGCGAGAGGGCTCTCTAGCCTGCTCCTCCCCATGCAGTGGCCTGGTTTGCTCAAGCGGCCCAAGTTTTGCTCGAGCAGACTGGGCTGTTGCCTGAGCCTGTCCATTACAAATTTCTCTGCTCTTTTTCATACATTCAAATCCCTTTTCCCTCCATTAATCTCCACCATCCTTCCTACACCAGTCTGAGCTTCCCTTAGCTTCAATCAACACTCCATTCAACCTCCAAACACCACCACCCATTCCAATCACCAAAACAATTTCAGAAAACATAGCATAATACACAGAAATAGAGTTCTGAAGGGCATTTTCAATACTTAAAGACAACAATTTGACAAGGGAAATCCATGTTGCCATAAAGGACAACTTATAGAAAACATGGGCATAAATCATACACTAAAGTAATTCTAGAAAGACACCCATTTGATTGTAGAGAGAAGCAATCAGTGTCTGAGAATGAAAAATCCAAAATTTTGAGAAACAGTAGACATTTAGGTTCCATGCATTCAATTATCATGTTATTCACTTACCTTGGTTCAAATTGGCTCTAAAACACTCCAAGCACTCCTCTCCTATGGCAAAACCTTCTATCTACAAAACCCCATGGAAGGAAGTTCAAAGACCACAAAATTTGAAAGATGAAGGGGGGTTCTCCAAGAACCTCCTTGCGTGCATGATGAAAAGCCTCCTGAGGGTCAAAAGAACCCATGTCTAAAGGGAGAAGTTAGGGCCTCACCTGAAAGTGCACAATTCAGCAAGAAGAGCTTGAAGAAGAAGGTGGTTCCAACTGGAATCCTTCAAAAACAGTATCCTTGGAAAGCTAAGGAGATGAGGTGAGAAATTGTGCATCCAAATCCCTATTTGGACCAAGAAAACCCAAGCATGCAGAGGAGAGAAGGATGAAGGAGAAAAATTATTTTCTCTTAGGTCTGGGACAACAACAAGAAATGGGGAAGAAGGTTGCAAATCTGGGTTTTAGTTGATTTCAAATGGTCTGTGGGCCCCACTAGCCCCTAGGGTTCAAATGGTCAAAACCCTCATCTGTGGGTCCCGGATGAGATCGACAAAGAAAAGAAAATTGATCGTCGAAAAATCTAGTTTCCAAAAAGTATATTTTCCTCATGTTTTTCAAATATCAAAATTTATGCACAGATTTTGATGTGAAAAGTCTATTTTGCCATTTTTCTCGAAAAACGTGATTTTTGGGGTTCGAACACAGACGAAGTAAACATAAAAGTCATAGAGTTGGATATGACAAATCAAAACAAGTAAAAATCTAAATTTTTTGAAATAAATGATAAATTCCCCACACAGACACGCCTCACACGGGCCACCCCGGGCCATGTCAAACCAAGCTCAACGGCACTCAAAATTCCCCAAAGCTATTCAAAACTCTAGTCTAGCCAAAACCTAAGCTAAACGTCCTCTAATCCCACTTAGAGACTAATTACGGCTTAAACGATGCTCAACACATCAAACTTGGGTTGGGGCCTAACAGTAATGCATTAGAGTTCCTGCTAAATCAACGTCCATTATAAGAAAAGTGTTAAAAAGTGGTAGGCTATTCCTATATTTTCACATAGTTATGTATTTTAGATTGAGTCTAGAAAAATCAGAAATTGGGAAAGCTTTTCTTCTCTTTTAGATCATTTTTATGTATTTTAAATATCTTTTTAGTCAAAATAATAGCATATTTACAAATTTGATCTAACTTTTTGGCAAAACTTATAACTCTTTATTTCAAAAGATTTTATTTATTTTTTCTTTAAGGTATTTTGTTTCATGATAAATTTATTTAAATTTTAATTTTTTTTTTAAAAAACAAGTTTTTACTTACTAAGATATTTACTTTTTACAAATTATGATTCATCTTTAATTAGGAGTTATGAATTTTGAATGCATGGTATGAATAATTTAAAAAATATATTTGAAAATGTTATATAATATTTTAATTTCAGTTTTTCAATTATAGGATATGCATTGTAGCAATGTTGTTATTATTATTTTAAATTCATTTTAATATTTCTATTTTTGAAATTTAAGTACACATGCCTTTTTTTGCTAGTTATATATATAATGAGAGCAGCCCCCATTGTGAAGGAGAGACACGTGGCATTATAAATAGCCCTCCTACAAATACTCTCAAAATAATGTAGTAGAGATAACCATTGTCTAAAATTCTTCTTGGATTTTCAAATTTGAAAATCTTATCCCTTCCATTATTATTTTTTCCCAAAACATAGCATATGATACTAACTTCTCTTTGGTCCTCCCAAACTCATTTTCCTAGATTATATTGACCATTTACCTTTAAAGGCCTACAAATTATTAAACTAACAGAAAAAGAACAAAGGCCATTTTGGCTTTGATAGTGGGTCCTACAGTTTGATAAAAAATATAAAGATCAAGTTGGCTATGATTTTAATGATAAGTGGGTATGTATGTATTAAATTTTATAGCAAATCAATATGTGGGACCCTCATGTCAGGTCCAAGATACAAAAATTTAGGGCCCACTTATATATCATAGTCGGTTTCTTCTTTGTCGTTTTTAATCAATCCGTGGTGCCCACTTTGAAAGCCAATCTTTTCCTTTTTTCTTTTCTTTGTCCCAATCTCAAACAATTTGTGGGCCCCATTATGAAAACCAATTTTTTTTCCTTTCCAAACTCACAGTTTACAAGGGCCATTTTTTAGGGTTGTATTTTGATACTTTTTCTCCTTATTTTCCTTTCAATATTCAGTAAGATTTTTTTATTTATTTTTTGGGTGGGTGGGTGAGGGGGGCGCGGGGCGCATTGTGAAAGCCAATTGATTTCAAAACTCACATTTAATTTTGAAATCGACACTCAATTTATGCTTAAGTACACATATATCAAGGTCCTAAAATATCTACCACTTACTTGATCTTTTCCTAAAGTCTCTTGGTCCCCTAAAAACTTCTCTCACGAGTTTCTATCTTTATCACAACTTTTTTATCATTTATATTTACTAATTTAACTAAATAATAAATATGGAAAATCAAAGAAACAATAACATGTGGCAAATCAATTATATTATTCATTATATATATTGTATTATTCATGATAACTCTTCAACTTTTCCATTTTCTTTGACCCGTTTCTATGTAATTGAGTCATTCTTTCAATATCATTATTAGATAATCCAATTAGATTATTTTACTTATTTTTTCTTTAAAACTTTGATTTTTGAAATTCAATTTTAATTGTGTTTGTATTATGAGTTATATGTTACTATTCATTTATAATTAATATAAATATTTATAAATATCATTAATTAAAATTTTAATTATTCTTTGTCATGGTCTGCGTTGGTGCAGGACTGTTGCACAACAGCCTTTTCACAGGAGTGCGACACGTGGCGCATCTTCAAACTTTTTAAAATGTTACATTCTGGAATTACCCTTCTTATCTCATCTCACAAAACTAACTCAAATTCTCCAATACTCCATTACCTAAAATATCTGAATGCAAATCTAACATATTTTTTTATAAGATATTTATCCCTTCCCTAAGACATAGCATATAATAATAACTTCTCTTTAGTTACCTTCAATGGGCCCCGCATATTGTTAAACTAACCAAAAAAGAATAAAGGCTCTTTGGTTATGATTTTAGTGATAGGTGGACATGTGTGTATTAAATGTTATTGCATATCAATTTGTGGGACCATTATGTCAGATCCAAGTTGTAGAAATTTGGGGCACTTTCGCAAGCGGTATTTTGCTATTTTTTTCCTTATTTTTCTTTCAGTATTCAGTATGGTCAATCCGTGGAGACCATTGTGGAAGCCAATTAATTTTTAAATCCACACTTAATATATAATCATTTATATTTACTAATTTAACCAAATAAGTCTATGAGTACCGTTGTGATAGCCAACTCATTTTTCTTTTCAAACTCACAATTTAAGGGGCCACTTTCATAGGCAGTATTCTGCTACTTTTTTCGCCTTATTTTTCTTTCAATACTGAGTAAGATTAATCTGTCGGGCCCATTGTGGACATTTTTCCCCTTATTTTCCTTGGATATTTGGTATGATTAATTAGTTTGTGGTGCCCATTGTGGAAGCCAATTAATTCCAAAATACACATTTAATTATGAAATGGCACTCAATTTATGGCTAAGCACAGATATAATCAAATCAAGGTCCTAAAATCTTTACTATTTACTTGATATTCCCCTAAAGTTTTCCGGCTGCCTGAATTTTCTTTCATGTGTTTTCATCTTTATCACAAATTTTTTATTCGATATGATTTTAGTGATAGGTGAACATGTTGTCGAATGTGAATTTTTACCCCCCTTTCCAAGAGAGACATGGTTTAGGGAAATCTT
Organism: Persea americana; assembly: GCA_029852735.1. Lineage (NCBI taxonomy): Eukaryota > Viridiplantae > Streptophyta > Magnoliopsida > Laurales > Lauraceae > Persea > Persea americana. The sequence continues at coordinate 25,488,816 of CM056818.1, read as the reverse complement.
TATTCATTTATATATGCTATTTAAATTTTACATCGAAAATGGGGATTTCGACTACCCTCAAAATCGACGAATCATGATCGCCAGCTACGGTACGACCGTAACACCGTTCTTCGACAAAAGTCGAAGAAATATGAGGAGAAAAATGATAAGGTGGGTTCTTCCTCTCGTCTAATGTGCTGCCGGCAATACACGACGGTTGTCCTGTTACATTAATTTGAGTCTCTTTGGGTCTCTTTAATTTTAGGTCAATTCAGGGTCATGAGTTAAAGTTCAAATAAGGGTTAATCTTCACATAGCATAATCATAGTATATCCGAGTAAAATAAACTAACTAAAAAGGAAAATAAAAAGTGGGCGTGCCAAATATTTAAGAAGAGCATCGGCCCCGTTCCCGGGTACCCCCTTCTGATCCCTTGGTAAAATAGGGTTTAAAGGCTGATTTTTCAAATTAAAATGATGATGCAAATGAGACTTTGACTTGTGATTTCTATGTTTTTGGTGTGCAATACACGAGTGATAAAACCGAAAGGCTGATGGGTCATAATTGATTGAAGGTGGCTGATGGGCCAGTTTTTGTTTTAGGGTGGCCAATGGGTCATGATTGTTTCGAAGTGCATGTGAAATCACTCATCTCATCTCGTTATTCTCATTAATTCAATTTTAGAAATCAATTCTTTATTCCTTTTTATCATTGAGTTCGACTAAATATCTGGCACCTGAGGTAGAGGAAGAAATAAAGGAAAATCTTTTTGGGTTTATTTTGTTGGTTTTATAGTTTTATGGCTTTTTGATATGGGGCTAGAAGGGCCTAACTAAGGGACTTTTACTTGGATTTACGTAATTAGTACTTTACTATCATCGGATTAACCTAAGGTCCTAGACCGCCCACATCAGCTCTCCCAATCCCCTAAAGGAACAGGAAAAGTGACGGAACGAAGCCTAATGCTCTAAGCTACCTAACCAGGCAATCCGATCTATACCTAGGGTGTAAATAGCCTAAGTCTGATAGTTCTTGCGCCTAAGCAGTTGGTTGAGGTTTTAATTGATTCGATTGGCTTGTTTTAAGTTGAAGGTTGATTAAGAAGGAGGCTAGAGGTATTTTAAGGTCGTGTTTAAGTTGTTTAAGGTTCTGGAATTTAGGATTTTTAATTCGAGAGGTAAAATAATGTCGAAATCGATGAAACGGGGTTAACAAAGGACTTGGGCGCACAGGCAGTGGCACCCAGGTGACTGATTCAGGGTGGTTTGGCTAGTGGTGATCGTATCGATGTTATTTTCGAAATTCCGAAGGTTCTTACTTGATGAAATTTAATATTTCAAATTGTTTTAATTCTCTGATGTTCAAATGTTAAAGTGGCGCCTAAGTCACTCTTTAGGTCCAGGGATTATCTTAGGTTCTAGTCTTAATTAATTTAAGTGATAAGGTGTTTAGTTATTTGTTTTTAGTTGAGGTGGTGGATTAGGGTCACAGTGTAGGCTAGGCGCCATAGGGGTGGTGCCCAAGTGGTTGTTTGTTGGTTCGTAACGGTTTTGGGTGTTTTAGAGTTATTTTAGATTGAGTCTTTATGGGATTGGATGTCTTTCAATGGGAAATGTTTTTTTGTACTCAATTGGGGTTTGTTCGAATGTTAATTAATTAGGCTAAGTCGTGAATTGAGTTTTTCTAAAAATGGGGAAGCTGGGCTCCCAGGGTGTGGTGCCCAGGGGGATTTGGCAAGTGGGCGCCCAGGTGAACTGTTTTGTGGTTCGGGTCGGTTTCGCGTTTTTTAGGTTGATTTGGGGTAGAACTTTTATGGTTTGATGTATTTTAAATAAAAAATGTTATGTTGCATTGATTAGGATTAAATTCAATTTCAATTAATTATGCTTTAGTGACTGGAGAGGCTGGGCGCCCAGGAGGTGGTGCCCAGGTGTCTGTTTTGTGGTTCAGGTTGGTTCGGTAATCTTTAGGTTAATTCGAGGTCGATTTGATTAGGGCTTCAGGTTTTTTAAATCTAAAAGTGTTTTATTATGTTGATTAGGATTAAATTTGAGTTGTGATTAATTAGAAGTTTTAATTAGGGGTTCCTTATTGATGGGATAGGATGGGCGCCAAGAGGGTGGTGCTTAGGTGGACTTGGCAGGCTGGGCACCCATTTTAGTTTTGGAAAAGGGGCTAGGGAAATGGGAATAGGGATGGGGTGTTGGGGGGGGGGGGGGGGGGGGGGGATCGACAAAAACCTTGGTGGGGGGGGGGTGGGGGGGGGGGGGGGGGGGGCCCATTTTGGTGATGTTAAAGGCTTTTCCAAGGCCGGGGGCGGGGCGGGGGGCCCTATTGTGGTTCCGCCCCTGAACGAGGCATTCACAAACCTTACAAAGTTGAAAAAACTGAGAATCGTTCTTCTTCACGAGCTGAAAAAACGTGAGGATCTTGATTCCTTGAAAATGCTGGACATAGAGAAGACGATGTGCAAAATGATTAAATGAACCGACCTAAAGATGAGAGATTAAAGGAGAAAAGAAAAGAAGAATAAAATGAAAAAGGAAAAGGGTTAGGGTTAGGGCTTGAGAGGTTTCGGAAAAGGGGCTAAGGAAATGGGAATAGGGTTGGGGCGTTGTAAACTGGGGGTGGCGGGGGGGAGGGGGGTGGGGAGGGGCAAGATAGACAAAAGCCGCCGGGGGGGGGCGGGGGGTGGGTTGCATTTTCTTGATGTTAAAGGCTTTTATAAAGCCTAGCCCCCTTGGGCCCTAATGTGGTTCCGCCTCTACATGATACCAAGAGAATGCAATATAACTAAAAAAATAAAAATCAACAACCATATTATTTATCATTTTTAAAATTCTATATAACAAAATCTATTCAAAAGGAGAAAAAGTGCATAAAGTTACATAAACTACAAATCAAATCCGAAGTTATAAATTTATAAATTTTCACATATTTTGATTTTTTTTAATTTTTAGGAAGAAAAAGAGAAAAGAAGCTTGTTAACATAAGTTAGTTGTTGTCTTATCTTTTGATTAATATGTTCTAAGAAGCAAAGTTGATTGATTACACAAGAAACAAAAAGGTGACCAATGGCCTTGCCGTCTAATTGAAATAATATGCTCTCACTGAGTATATAAATTCTCAGATGCATTATTATTATTTAAAAAATAGATATAAAGTGCAAAACTTTAAAAAATTCGAAAATAAAGAAAGAGAAATTTTCCCATATATATATCAATGCAGACATAAAGTATAAATCAAAATCAAAAGTGGATATACTAAAAGCATATAAGCAATCCATGTTCTAAACATTCGACATACAATTAATTGGTTTTGTGGTACTTGGGTGCCATCTATGCTGGTAAGAAATGAATCTCTCATTATAACATCTGGAGTTCCATGGGAAGCACGCTTATCCATAACAAACAAATTTTCTCTAAGTTGTCCATGGATCTTTCAATGGAGAACATATTTAGGGAGCATAGCAGGAATTTTAATCTTCCAAACTTGGGAATGTTTTAGATACTAGTTAATAGAAAACTTATTGGTCCTCACGGCTAGGAACCATATAGTTCTTCTCTTAAAGTAGAAAATACTTATCCATTGGCAGAGATAGGCAAACAAAAAAAAAGACATATAGATCAAACGGAGGACATTATTGTGTATAGTGAATTGCAACATGATTCAAGCAAACATTTACAGGGAAAAAATCAAACAATTATAAAAATTGCACCAAATGTCAAAATCCTTCTCTACGTCATTATCCTTTGCTATAATAAGAAGCTAACATGAAAAAAGCTGCAATTGCAAAACAGAAGCAAAAGAAAAATTAATTTCATAGTTAATTGGATTGCTAAAAAAAATTGTCCCACACCATTTTTGTGAAATGCAATATCAACCGATAAGCTGCAGAGAGAATAGGTGTAAGACTAGATAGAAGAGGAGGGGTTGAAAGCTTACCTGCGGATTGCTTGGATGGATGATCTAGAGACAACTTCAACAGTTGAAAAATAAGAGAAAATAAGGCCTAAATCAATAACCCAAAACCCCCGAATAAAAAGCACAGTCTCACCAACGGAGAGATAGTGTATAGATGAGTACAAATTATCTAACTGCCAATTTCCTTCAGCTGGGAAGAGAGAGGAGGCGTGGTGGAGAGATACAGGCGCTCCTAGGTGGAGGTGACGAGAGAGTAAGAGAAGGGGAAACGTCAAGAGAAGGGCAAGAGCAAGTTTTTGAGGAGTGGAACCTCGAAACGCTTGTAAGAGGTGAGACTGGGAGTGGAAATAGTTTTAGAAGTTATGTTAGGGTTAAAATGGAAACGCCTGTTGGAGGTGGGATTAGGAGTGGAACGGTTTAGAGAAGTTATGTTGGGGTCAAAATAATTGAGCACAATCAAAATTAATTGAAATTACCACCTGATTTCTCAATTGAAATCAGCGGCTTTCATATATAATAATATAATAATAATAACTTGTCTATTCTGAAATTGGTGTGTGATTGCTGAAATTGGTGCGGTTTTATTTATGTCACTGTATATCATTCTGACTAGTGGTTTGGAGTCTTGGCATGTAAAAAGTTGTTTGGTTTGTATTTTAAACATCCTTACAGACCAAGGTGTATCACAAACAAATAAAATCAGGTGGCAATAAAATTTATATTTATTATGTAGTTGAAGAAACAACAAATCTAACCAATGTTTTTCTGATATTGAATTGAAAATGCTTGTTATTTTAAAACCTTAGTTGAACAAGAAGGATATTTTGTTCAAAAATTCAGAATTTCGGCAAACCACAATCAAGTTCTAAATCCTTTACAAAATAGTCCAACATCTCAGATCTAAATTTAATGCACTTGACCAACAGATTTATTGTAAAAAAAAAAAAAACAATGTGAAATATAATCCAAACCTTTGGATCTTTATAAAAATAAGGATAACCAATAGATCTCGTGATTTAGATGCAAAAAACGCAAATAGAATTAGAACGGCGTCATACAATAGAATCAACATTCAACGATGGATACTAAAACCATGTTTGATCTTCTCACATGAGGAAGATACAAAAGGATGAAGGTGTCAACCCCTACCCAACCCTTCTAGTGCTCTCCTCTTTTCTTTCTCATTTCTGTCTCTGGATGTGGAAGTGTGTAGGAGAAAATGGGACTTCCAACCCTTTAAATAGGCTTCAGTTTGGCTTTAAATAGTTCGAAATGCAATGAAACATTTTAATTCTAAAACCAAAAGTTTATTTATAAGTAAATGTGAATGAGGTTTGCAGTCAGTAATTCAAAAATGATGACAGGAATATAATTTGAAACTTATAATAGGTATTTTACATCCGATATTTAGATTAATAAATTACACAATATATATAATATTTTCTTTATTTTCTTTATTGTAGTACTTTTTTTACATATATAAATTTATTAAATTGAATTGATTATTTGGGAGATGCTCCTATGAGAGTGGGTGGGGGCCTTCACCACCCCTTACTCTCATAGTACTGTGAGCGTAATTCTCTCAAGAACATCTCCCATTATGAAGCATGTAAATAAACATATATATATATATATAGATTTTTCAAACAAAGCATTACTCTCCCAAGTCTTTGTGTTGAATCTATTAGAGTCAACACTTTTGCATTAGACGAGTCGGGTCCAAGTCACGGGTTTTTCAAACCTGGCAAAAACTACAGTTAAGTCTATAATTAAAGCATATTAGCAAAATAATTATATTTCAAATAAATATGCAATCCATGGATATTATAATGCATGAATCCAATTTAATAAATTCTTAACTATCAGAATGGGGTCTACATCACATTATTCTCATTAATCTACTATCATATTGATAAAACTGTGGGTTCGGGTCCTTCCATAGCATGTGAAGCTGATCAACTATAATTTATTGAAAATATTAAAATCACGTTATGAGTCACATAGAGCAAGCACATATATCTATATAGCATATACAAGCATAGACATTTATCGTTAAACCAACAAAACAATATACAAAACACAAATGATACAAGAGCATATCTTGAACAAGAAATTAAAGTTCATATAGCAAAGGTCATCAAACACAAGTAATACTAGCATAATAACCAGTGCTCAACATGGATATGGCCAACACTGCAATTTAAATATTTATGCATTAAGAAATTTCTAGATTTTAGAAAGGAAATAAAAGACTAAGAAGGTTATGAGATTACCTGTTTATGCAATCCAATATCTAGTGCCGGAGAGAGAAGAATTTGAGTTGAAAGGGAATGATAGAATTTGGATTGAAATGGAGCTTTTGCCGGAAAAGAGAAGTGGGGAGTGCTTATGAGTGGTTCGATTATAATGAGATAAAGTAGGTAGTTACATAAGTGGGGACAGAAGATTTAAAAACCGATCAAAACTCCAACCGACGGTCAAAATTAAAATCAAAATCTTTCTCTTTAATATAATATAATTCTAACTTAGATGCAAAGTGAACTGTGGTGAATCATACCAAATTAGGACTCATGGTTCATGACCCATCAAACTAACTAGGATGCGCAATTGCCTGTGGCCTATCACAGCACATTAAAATCTCGTGGTCTATTTATATATATATATATGAAGCTCTGGCGATTTAATTAGGAAATTGAGACTTAATTTGGTAATTGATTGCTTAATTGAAATAACAATTTTAAATCAATTTTGATTTTATCTTCTCAAATAAAAAGTGTCTCTAGATTTCTTAATTCTTTTAAAGGAGGGGTGATCATTGGCCAGACCGGCCTGAGTCTGGCTAGGGCTCGCCCACATTGTGCTGAGCTTGAGACTTAGATTTTGGTGTATGGGCCAGCCAAGTCAGATAGGATACACAATTCAAAAATAAATAAATAAATAAATTTCTTCTCCTCAATAGAGATAACTCAAACACATATCCTTTCACACACAAATATGGAATCCAACCAGTTAAGCTACGACTTTAGGTGGTAAGTATAAGGCATTTTATTAATAAAAACATGTTCCACCCGAGCGAGTGCTAAATCTTTTTCAGGCAGGATAAGCTTCGACCAAGCATTTATGTCATGAACATCCGCCCTAACCCAGGCCAATAATATAAAAAAAGGGTCGGGCCTAGATTTAACATAATCTTTCTCACTAGCTCAGCAATGAATCTCCAAATATTAGGTGTTTTGGCATTTTTTAGTATTTTTTAATTATTTAATTTAGTTTAGTAAGCCTTTGTTTTACAATTTAATTTTATTATTTTATGGTCTGAATTTTTAGATTTTTAGGTTCTTTTTTTCTTTTATGAAATTGGGATTATGGTTTTTATTAGGGAGATGATTTTTTGTTTAAAGTCTTTGAGATATTATAGATTTTTGAATAGGTATTTTGAATATGGGGTAAGAAATTTTTGGATTCCTTATTAGGGATTTCATTTTGAGGTTAGGGATTTTTATAATTAGAAAATATTTTGATTTTGGGTTAGTGATTTCTTAATTTCTGATTAGGGATTTTAAATTTGGAGTTAGTGATTTCTGAAATTGAAAAATGGTTTGTTTTTTCCAATTCTGATTAGGAATTTCAATTTAGATTAGGGATATCTGGAGTAGGAATATTTTGATTTTGCGCTTAGGGGTTTCTAGAACTTGGATTTGGGGTTTTAAAATTGGGGTTAGTGTTTTTTGAGATTGGGAATGTGGTTTTTCAGTTGGCAATGTTGGATTTATTTTAATAACGGTTTAATTTAGCACATTTTTTAAATCCCTTTTCTATCTAAAAATCAATGGAGAGTGGAAAATATATGAAATCTCTTTGTACTTTTTATTGTTAATTTTGATTTAAGATTTTATTTCAAGAATGATTAAATTTAGTACATTGTTAAATATGTTTTCTATCTAAAAATTAATAGAAACTCTATTTTGTAATTGTTGTACATGGTGATAGCATCCTCTCTATCAGCGGCTGTATTTAAGCCTACAGATTTATTTTTTTTAAGAAATAATATTGTGTTTTAGATCTCGGATAATCTACACATATGAAATAAAATCAATTTTATTTTTATTAAAAAATTAAATGATAGTCTTTTTTTTGTATGGATTCCTATTGACCATGCTAAGCACTGGCGTATTAATTGATTCAAATAGGGGTGCTCATGGGCCGGCCGGCGCGAGCTCAACCAGGGACCAATTTGCTTTGGGCTGGGCTATAACCTTAGATTTTGCTACACGGACTAAACTTGGATTTAAAATCCATGTAGGTTTAATATACAGACAGAGCTTGGATTCAATAGAAGAGAGGTTGAATCTTGACCCAACCTAAATAAGATATACAATTTAATAAAAAATATCTTTATTAATGGGGTGGAGACTCAAACGCATGTAGTTTCTCACACGCATACACGTCATAGCTAGGGGAGCTACTGCTTGGAGCTGATGGTGGGTTGAGCCTGGGGGTTGAGCCTTACCTTTTCTAGGTGGGTTGAGCTAAACACTATGCAGGTGAATAAAAAAGTCTACCATCATTGATTTCTTTTGCTCGAGTAGTATAATAAAATCTTCGGTATAAAAAGAAACAGCATAAATCTTGGACTTTTATGGCCATTTTGTGTTTTTTATGTGGATTTTTTGCTTATGTTTGGTTGTTAGGAATCTTGGTTAGTTTTAGTTTTAGTGGAACTTGTCAATTATTATCGAGGGGAGAGGATGTAGAATCAACTTACATATTGATTTTCTTTTTCTCATTTGTGTTATGAGTCCTAAAATCTTAAGGACTAGGAAATTGATAAGAAAAAGATTTTTGATTTCTCTCTGCCCATATCTCTTTCTCTTCACCTGACTTATTTAGATTTCATTTATTATATGAATTTACTATATTTTTTTTATAATTACCTGTGTGATTTTTCTCTCTTTTTGTGGTTATCCAATAAATGAATCATATTGTAGATTTTTTTTGCCATGATATATTTTTTTCCTTTTGCCTACTAATTTCGTCATGCTATTGTTAATGTGAAAACGTCTAGCAAAATTTAACCCTACCCAAATGAAAATCCTAGCTCCGTCACTACCCGTGACTGACCCATATAGAGCATGCATCTGGTTATGCGGGTCAAATGGGGTCGGATACCCGTCAAGTTAGCGGGTTGGGTCAGATTTTGCCACCCCTAATTCCCTTTCTGAAAACTAGTGAAAATTTTAGGTTCTTTTCAGAACTTTCCTTTTCTTAAATTAGCCCAAAAGAGAGGGACTAATTTGAAACCTCCCCTTCTTAATAGCATCCTCTTTTGCTAGGGCTAGAGTTTCTATATTGGGTTTCAGAAGAGCTATCATATCACCCTCCTACACCGATCTCGATTGCTTGCAGGAATTTTCCATAGCAGTAATAGTCTTCCGTTCCGGATCTCTTCTTCACTGCTCATTTGTTCATGTAAAGATCTCTCTCTTTCTCTATCATCCACCGCTCGATCCGTTGCTATTTTTCCGATACTATGATGGAACGAAAGCTGTACAAGACAAAGCTCTGCATTCTCTACCAAAGAGGCCACTGCCCTCGCCAGAGCTGTTCCTTCGCCCATGGCGATGCTGAGCTTCGAAGATTTTCGGGCTCTTTCAATGGTAAGAAGAAAACCAAGGCTTTCTATATTGCTTTTTTTTTTTTTTTCTTAGATAGAAGAGAAATATCAGAGTCTGTGTTTATATTTGTTAGAATGTGGTTGTGGTAGTTGGGTATTTGATTGAGTTCTGATTGTTGTTTTGGGGAGATTTGATTCAAATAGTTGGACTCAACTCGAATCGAATCATATGATTTGGATATGGTTTCATTGGAACCATCATGTGCAGATTTATGTTTCCTGCATTGGGGACTTGAACGCGCGCACACTCTCATTCACATACCAATGTCCCTGACTAGCTGAACAGCATGGGACTAATGATTGGATTTAAATCCATTGTTTTGATAGCATGATTGTATTGGCTCTGAACCATTTTTTTGTGAAGATGAACAAATGCAAATTTTAGCGAGGCAATGGGTTTTGAAGGTTATCTATCTCCTTTGAAGTGTGCATAATAGGTTCGATTGGGATAACATTGTTCTATTCGGTACTGTGCGATCTGTACCATGATGTTTCGTTCTTAGGCTACAGTATGAACTTTCTGATAAGGACTCTTTGTAAACTATATGAAGGGAAAAGAAGTGATTGATCTGTCATCTGTGAGATGGAATATGTGGTATGCAACGATCAGTTGGTTTCTAGGAGAGGGAGCATTCCCATATTTGCCTCCAGTTCGTGTTTGGAGTTGATTTGGGGCACGAGCCCACAGAAGTAACAATAAGATAATCAAGTTAAAATAATCAATAAAAGAAGTTTATTTAACCAATAACCTCATTTTCAAAGATTAGCTACATAGATGGTAGTTGCAAACTTGTACTATCTCTTGGAGAGTTTTAATTGAGTAATGAATTATTAAATAAAAGAGTCAACTAAGTCTGGATTACTTACTGTTAATATGCTGTCCAGCTTCAACTTGGTTCACCTTTAATCAGTCTCCCCCTCATACTCAATACCATCTGTGAATTATACAACCTACACTAACCATTGGATCGAACCGCAAAAAAATGTACAGTTATAAAACCTTCTAAGTTGGAGGCCTTCAAAAATCAATAAATATAGGGATATCTGATGGGGCCTGATTTTCTCGTGCAACACTAGTCACCTTTCCAATCCCCTACCCACAATGATTGCCACAGAATTGGACCGCATATGGATAGTGTGTGGTCTGCTTGCAGGAGAAAATTACGCATGAAATGATTAATGGCAAGGAGTCCTCTACTTGGATGATCACTGTGGCTGTGGGCACTTTAATGGTTTAGGTGAGATGAAAAGAAACAGTCTTAACTGTAAGTCAATGCAGCATGATCAATAAATATCATCTATTTGATTGGGGTTGTCAAAACCTAAGGTTCCGACTCCTGCAGTCTTAACAATACACTGTTGCTGGAGCATAATTATCAGGCATATATGCTGGAATTGAATCTGTCAGATTAGTTTGAAATTACTTTTTATTTCAAAGAAACTTTTGATATTAATGGCTTGTTGGGTTAGTTGAATATCTCACTGCATATTCTATAGTGCGGCAAAATGTCAAGCAACTCCTGCAGGCTATTCAGATGCCTGTGAAAGAACTGCTGAATACTACTCAGAAATAAGCATGAGGAAAAAAGGAAGATGTATATAATAAGCATGCAGAATAGGACAGAGACACACAAGAAGAGAAAGGCACAAGCCATGTCACCAGTTGCTATCTAAATTAAGCCTATCATTCTCATCAATTATGCCAAATCATGATAGAATAAATACTTGTTGAAGTTTTATTTTTTATTGTTTAAATGTATTTTTTTTATGCTGGCCTTTTTTCTTTTCATCATTCTGGATCTACCTTGCGATTTCATTTTTGGTGGTTTCGTAGTGTTTCGTCGTTACTCCTGTCCCTACTTTAAGTAATTTGGAACTGATTATCTTTGCAGATGAAAATTTTAGACTCGTATTTCTTCAGCATATATCAGAATCAAAATCCTGCTCAGCTGAAATTTATAGCTGAATATATCTGGAGCACATGATGTTTTATGAATTACTTTTGAAAAGATCGAGTATTTTCATTTAAGCATTAGCTAGTATTATCAGCCATTTGTGTATGAAGTCTATTAGGTGAAGGAGTTATTATTCAAAACTCATCAAAGGACTATGCTGGCTGGTTTGTCTCAAATGGCTAGCCACTGTATGGATTTATCTCCATGCCATGCTCTTCTTTTATTTGTTCGGGTAATGCTTCCTTAATGTGAGGATGGCAGGCATTAGATAATCTTGGAAATTGTTCAAATTAGGCTTGCTACCTTCGGGCTTTCCTAATATGTTAAGTATTTCATTTTCTTAAGATCAAAAGAATGTTCAATTGATATCCAAATTTATTTTGTAGTAAGTTGTGCAGTTGGTATAATGGTGGAGCAAGTGGTAGTCACTTCACCTATGATGTTGTTCTCAAATGATGGTATGGCTAAGGGATTTATGGATGGAGAAATGATGCAGCTTATTCTGGAATATCTGATCAACATTGCAAACCAAATTTATTGATGGGAGTCTTTTTAATTACTACATATAAGTATGGCACCCAAGACCCAGGACATATCTTTGCAGTGCAGGTTACATTGTTTCCCCATTTTTCTCTGGAGGCAGCCGCATCAGCAATCCTCTATAATTGCTTCTTTGACACTCTAAAGCATTTTCTCAGTAATATAAGCTCAAATGTGGGTATAGCTATATCAATTCGATTTTCCGCTGGCGCTAGTTTGCATGGTCCTTTTCAAACTGGCATGGAGGCAATATTTATAGTCATTGTTATGTTTCTCGTATATCTCGGGGTCTGGGTAAGCTAGACTTTTATATGATTTATGGGTTAAACACTTGGCTTCTAATGGTTACTGAGAGAAGGAAAGTAAAACATCTCTTGCTACTGGAACTATTTCCTTTTCTACCACTGCAGGTAGACGGGACCACCGAGGGAGTGATTTGAGGGAAAGGCTTGACAGAAGGCATTCTCCTCAACGTAGGTATTCCCCTGGGAGAGATACAAGAGGTCGACATGCATTTCATGGTCAGAAACTGTCTTCTTATGAAAAGGGTAAATGTTTCCTAAGTGTCTCATTTTATTTATTTATTTATTTTTTGGTTTTACTGCTGATTAGGTGACACTACAATTATTTGTTTTCCTCAAGTGTCTGAATGTCAGTCTTTTATGTTGAGATTTTTCATTACTTCATAACTAGCAAATGACCTGTGCAACGCACAGGCAATGCGCCTCCCCACCCCCACACCCCCCCAAAAAAAAAAAGAAAAGAAAGGAAAAGAAAAGGAAAGAAAAGGAAAAGTAATAATTGTGATAATCATATAAAATGGTGATGATGATAAATATGAAAACACTAAAAAATTAGATAAAAAGTTACAAAAAGATAACTGAAGTATGCAATACCAAGCAAAAATGCAAAATTATTCTTATAGTACTAACTATTGTTTTCAGAATCTGGCCATTGGCTAAACCAGAGGAGGGATAACCACTAGTGCTTCTAAACTGGTCCGCCCACAATTTTTATCAGGCTTGATCATTTGATCTAATATTGACCAGACAAAAGCATAAAAAACACAACTTAAATGATAGGACTAGGCAAGTCGAATAAAGAACTGGGTAATTCAGCAAAAAAAATTAACTGGGTGAAAAGTTCATTTGCAACCTTAAGCAGATAAAATACAATATTTCTCTGGCTATTTATTTAGCAAAGACCTTATAATGCACATGCCTTACAAATAAGAAAAGTGGGGGCATTCTTTACATGTTCCATAAATGTACATACAATTAAAATAGTTGAAATAAATTTAATTTAATGTCTAGCAAGAGATAGCTCTCTTTGAAAATTAGAAAGAAAACAAAAATATATAAAAAACTGAAAAATGTGAATTTAGATACAAATTAAATGACGGAAGAAAACAATATTGAATTTGATATGTAGAATCCCTAGTTTCTAGAGCTCATGCAAAAAGGAAGAGAGAGTGAATTTTATTAGTAAGAGAATGAATGTAAATCAATAAATAAACTGAAACAAAATAAAGCAATAAAAATTGTTATCTTAACACACATTGTTCCCATTGTTATTGTTAAGAAATTATTTCATGCTATTCCGACTTTTATGCTTTGCGAACATAAGTATGGATAATAGTTTTTTTTTTAGTTTTTTTTTTTTTCCTGATAACTAAGCATGGATAATAGTTACTAACTACCACAACAACAACAATAACAATAATGTTAATAAAACAATTAAAAAAAAAACTGCTACATTGATTAATTATATAAATATAATTGGATGAAATAAAATAATGAAAAAAAACAACCATTCTAGCATGAAGAGAAATAGGAAAGAATGATTAGTCAGAGGTTTAATTTGAACTTAATTTTGTAAAAAAGAGAAAATGCTAAAAATCCTTGAGATATTTACAAATATAAGATAAGCATAAAATATAAAAATGAAATGATAAAATAATATAAAAAAGCCACAACAAAAGTGAAAACATGCAAATTTCAACTGTAAGACTTCATGGATTTCTAAAATAGGAATAAAATCATGTAAGTCAAATTTAAATTTTTTGGAAATGGATAGAAATTGTTTATAATGATAAAAAAGATAGTAAAATGTAAAGAAAAATCTATGGTTCTTAGCAAATGGTTTCACTTCTGCAATTAATGATTTATCTAAACATAGATAAATAAATACTGAAAAACTAGGAACCTGCATTTGATTTCAAAATGAGCAAATGTTCCATCTGGGAGACACAATAATGATCAATTCAGACACTCGTACTTTTCCATGTTAATTGACACTCATAATTTATTTGACTGATCCGAGCATTATATATTGTCGGATTAACCACGATAATATATGCTCTTTCAATATCATTGTACTTTCACCATTTTAAAAAGCAAATATCATTGAACTTTGAGGTCCTAAACTCAAGGTTTAGGATGATATTTGGCTGACCCTGAATCTGCAGCATGCCCTTCTCTTCCTTCCTAACCATGTACTGTCAGATGGGCCCCATTGAAATGGGGACATACGTTTGTGAAGCAAATCCTTTTGTTTATTTGAAAGCAAACTTAAATCTTATAGAGACAGCTGTGGAAATTATGGAAGTCATATTTTTTATTCCTTTGATCTCCTTTTTGGAATTGGTGCAGTCTTATGATTCTTTTTTTTTTTTTGTAATTTAGAATTCTTTGAGATTTGAGAACATGCCTATAAATCTATCAGCATGGCCGACTTTTGAAATGCAAACCAATCCTCATTTACATCACACCCTATTTTGACTGGGTCAGATTTCACTCCAAGCCGATTTTGGTCTGCCAACAGATTGAGCAAGTGATTTTTACCCCTTTTCACATATTTTTATCACGTATTTTTATTTGATCAATCTGACATTTGACCTTTTGCCCCAAAAAATCTGACATTTGACCAACTTTGGTTGGAGTGAAATTTGTCCCTATGCTGAAACATGGCGGAAAATTCTGAACAGTTAAGATCTCGTATGTGGACCCCATTGATTTGTATATAGCCTTAGATATTAGTTCATATGGATCTGGACTTTTAGAATGCTTGCTTCTTTTTTAATGAAAGTAACCATTCAAAAAGAAAAAAAGAAAAGAAAACTTCCTTTTAGAATGTCCAGAATTGAATTTGAAGAGAAGAAACGAAGCTCTGATCATAGTGTTTAAATAGTTAACAAGGATATTTTTTTCTGTAACAAATCCCATAGTCAAATGTCATTAACGTCCTGATATTGTATTGTATGCATAATAGATAGTGCCAGGGTTTGACACGCCTATAAATCCACTAGCAAGGCCCACTCATGAAATCCAAACTGCTGATCATTATTTATATTACACCCTGCATTAGAATTTGACCAGATTCCCATCAGATTTGGGCCCACCATCAGATTGATCAAGTGATTTCACTCTCTTCATTTTGTGTATTTTTATCTTGTGTTTTATTTGATCAACTGATATTGGATCAACATAAATTGGAGCAAAATTTGCATACATGGGGGAGAAATGATGGCCGGTTTAGGTTTCAAATGTGGAATCCACTGGTGTACCTATGGACATGGGCTTTTTAGATAATTGACTCATATCAGACTCCCATTTAAAAAATCCAGAAAAAATGCATTGAAGAGAATACTGAAGATCTGAGCAGTAGGAATTTAAATGGTTGGAAGAGTATTTTGTCCATGTGATAAACTCCCAAAATCAACCACGTCATTGAGGTCTTGGCATAATAGACATGATAGATCTGCTTTTTTTTTTTTTTTTCACTAATGATGTAGTAAATAGTTGTTTTGTTTCTGTGCATTTTTTTTTTTTTTTTGCAGGAAATAGCCGTTCAAGATCCCCTGGGAAAAGGAGGTAAACCTGAATTCTTTTTAAATCATGCTAACTTCAGAATTTTAACCTATTTTCTTCTAATGGTCACCTTTTTTTCTTATTAAAAAGATGAGAAGTTTGCATTTTGCAAACTCTTTGATGTTCTTCTGTTAATCTGTAAACTGTGTACCAGATAATTTTGCTTCATATCTTTACCTCTAGTATTATGCTCTTGTTAGAACTGAGTTGAATTATGCACAACCCTGCTGTTATTGAATAGTTAGGAATCAATGATACAAGCCTAGCATCGCTGTTCTACTCATGAGTTTGTATCTTTTAGGGTAGTCTGTTTTTAACAGATGAGACATGTAAATCAAAATTTTTTTTTGAATGGTGGATGTAAATCAAATATGTTTCATGCATATGTAAAATTTACATACATTAACTTTTAAATACTTTTTTTTTTTTTTTTATGGAAATTAAGGATCTAATAATGTATGGTCGCAGGGAGAGGAAGAGGAAGTTATAGTCCCTCAGTTTCTATACAATTTATGGTCTCTATGATACCAAAACTTTTTCAAAGGGGAAACAGTGGGTCCCAAACACAGTGAATGGTTTGGATCATGAATTGTAGGGTCCCACAAGACTGAAAAAAATGGAAAAGTGGGATTAGGCTATATTTGCATCACATTTATCAAAATATGTGATGATCTAAGATATGACACTGCACGCCTTTGGGATTATTGGTACTATGAGAATGTTTAATGGTTTGGATCCTGATTTGGGGTCTTAAAGTAGTGTAGAAAAATCAGAAAAAGGGGATTCGCTGTTTTGTGTTTTTCACATATTTTTCAAAATTTGTTAGGATCTAAGATTTGAAAGGTGTTCACCAGCTACATGAAAATGTTGAGCTGTTTGTATCATGAGTTTGGGGCCACAAGAGGGTAGAAAAAGTATAAAAATGGGTTTAGGCTATTTTTGTGTTTTTCACATTTTTCAAAGCCATGAGGATTTATGAATTGGGAATTTCACATCATGGGGTTATCAATTCTATGAGGATTTTGAAAGGTTTGGATCATGAATTGGCGGCCCACAATAGTGCAAGATATATTCATAAAAATGATATTAGGCTATTTTTGTTTTTTCACCATAGTTAAAAAGTGGGGTGACTTGAACTCGTGCCAGTTTGATGGTAGCACTAAAAAGACCATGTTGGTGCCTTTTTAGGTGTGCAATCAAAACACATCACTTATGCAAATCATTTTTCTTGTGGGGAGGTGAAAAATCTTAGATGAAAATGGACATGTTTATACATCATTCTTCAAAGATTTCATTCTTTTGTATAGGTAAATCTTGTTAAACGAACATACATATGTGATTTTATTACATGAGTGGTGATTACATGTGTTAAATGTTGCAAATAAATAATGCCTTATGTTGTATGCAGTTAGGTGAGTATATATAGAGTGTTAGAGAAAAAACGCCCATCCCAGTGGAGCTTACTATGATGCATGATAGTCATGGAATGTTGTTGGATGGAAAGATCTAGATAAGACCTACCTATGTGCAAAATTTTGACTCCATTAGATCTTCCTATTGATCAATAACCCTAAAGTTTAATAGCTTTAGAGGCATTATTTTCTTAGGATCTCAATCCAACGGTGAGTAAAAGTTGGGTGAGTGTCAAATTTGTGATTTTTTTTCTTTTTGGTTTTGGGGTTGGGGGCGAAAAGACTGGATTAGCTCGAGATGGGCTCCACAACCCAAAAAAAAATAGAGCAAAAAGTGGAGTTTCTGAGAATCTAATATATATATGTATATGTAATTTCATGCCTTATGGTTATTATATACAAGGGAAATGTAGTCACTGGACCCTGCGGTTTGCACCCACCTAATGGACTAGACCATCGGATCTCTAAAGCCGTTAAATTTGTGGGCCATGGATCAAGGGGTTTAAGGCATGAGATTGATCCCATTTTTTGATATTTGGGTGACTGGGTTCATCATGGCTCAATGAGTAGATCTTTCCATCCCTCCCCATAGGATTTTTCTTCTATGTATATATGGTTTATCAGGTGCGTGCAGCTCCGTGTGTACGCACTGTAGGGCCCACTGTTGGGCCATCTCTGGATGGAACCTAGGTGATTTGAACATCTGGGTGGGGCCCTCTTCTGCACAAAAATTCAGTCCATCCGATCATCCTAATCCTATCATCCGGGGCCCACTAGTTCGGTTCATTCGAATGGGGTGTGTAATTGATCCAAAGGTCCAATCCATTCGAATGGATCCAAATTCCAAACCTCTGGGTGTGGGTGGGGGGGAAGGTTTGGTCCACCCGGATGGACCACTAGGTGGGCCCCACTAGGGGTGTGCAAGGCCGCATGTGATAACTCCATATATATATATATATGTATATATTCGGGTGAGTAGGAGCTCAAATCCCTTATGTGCACACAGCCAATAGGAGCGTGAGTTTGCCCCCGTTGAACTTTGTAATTTCTCTCCAGTTTCTAACACTATGGGACCACGTGTCATACGACTCTCTTTGTAGTTTCCTCTTTCTAATTCTTACGTGAAATCCTCTTCCTTCCCTCTTCATCTCTGTGCTACCGAAATTTATTCTGATTCCTTTTTCTTTTTCTGAAATGCACTTGTACGGATGCTAAAGTCTGGAAATTCGTTTGTAAAGGGATTCAACATCTCAATTCTGTTTGAAGTCTTTGACTACAAAATGGAAATAGAGAGGATGGCATCAACTTGTGCTTCAAGTAATTAGTAATGCCCACTCATCCACCACTATC
Organism: Persea americana; assembly: GCA_029852735.1. Lineage (NCBI taxonomy): Eukaryota > Viridiplantae > Streptophyta > Magnoliopsida > Laurales > Lauraceae > Persea > Persea americana. Next base: position 25,470,113 of record CM056818.1, on the reverse strand, counting down.
TACATAGGAATTTGATTACGAATCCCTTGTTAAAACATGTTAAAAAACTATTAGTGGGATTTGTGTTGCATCCTGTTTGGCAAGGGACTGTAAATAGATCTCCATTTGATACACAGAAAGCATTATTGACCCATGTAGTTTGATAGGTTGTTTGATTGAATTAGTAAAGAAAACATTTTCACCATGTCATCCAATTTCATGCCATTTGCAGTAATGAGACTATCAAAGAGAGTTGTCCTTTCTCTAAGCGATTTTACCCCAGGTCATTTTAAGATTCAAAATCCTCAAAACTCAATCAGTACAATCATATGTTTCAACTTCTGGTGAAATGTCCGAATCAACAAGGACGATAATGTGATGAGACAACCATGAAAAGAGTCAACTGCCAGCTGCCGCAACATGATTTTTCTTATATTATTATTATGACACTGTTATTAGCAGCTTTGCCACTTTATGCAGTGAACCAGGTGAGAGTTTTAAACTCCCGATTTTCTTTTGAATGATGAAACTCCTGAATTTCAAACCCCTAACTCCATACTTTCAAGAAAAAAAGATAAAGAAAGAGGTGGTGAATGTGTCACAACCAAGATTTTAAAAATTAGACTCGGGACCCAACTCGGCCAAGGATGAGTCCGAGTCGACTCGCCTGACTCGGGACTTGGCTGAGTTGCATCATTGCCCAGAAAATTTAGAGAAAATATGGAAGAAAATTAAAAGAAGGGAACCCTAGTCTGAGCCCCAGCCCAAGTCGACTACTAACCTCACTTCTAAGCCCCAGCTGACTTGTGAAGTTGGGAAAAAAAAATCCAGCAAAGCAGGTGACGTGGAAAAGCAGAGGAATGAAAAAAGAAGAAAAAAAAGAAAAGAAGAAGAAGGGAAAAGACGAGCATCGAGGAAGAGAAGCAGGTACCTGGCTCATCTGGCAGCCGTAGCAAGAGCAGCAACAACAGCTGTAGGAGCAGGAAAAGCACCAGGCAACAGTTGAAAAGCAGCAGCCCCGGTCAGAGAAGCAGCAACAACACAGCTAATATAAGCAGCATGATGTAGATCAGCAGCTGCCTCTCTCTCTCTCTCTCTCTCTCTCTCTCTTTCTCTCTCTCGCCTCTTTCTACCAAAGGCCCATAACTCTCTTTTTTTTTTTTTTCTTTATACTCTGCTCTCTCCTTCCCTTCTTCTATTTAAAGTAATTTTACAAAAAACCCTTTTTGTTTTATTTTTATTTTTATTTTTATTTTTTTTCTGTTTACTTTATGTTGCATGTAAATGCGAATCGAGTCTGAGTCATTGTAGACCCCGAGTCGACTTGGACTTGACTGATTTCTTAATCCATGGCCGCGACGCAAAACCCGGATTCCCAGAGAAGTATGCCTTCCGAGTCACGAGCTTAGTTTTTCTGCATCCGTGAGATTGGGTCAAGTCAAACTTGGCAGCGGAATATTTATCAATCACCAAATAAAAGACATTTAATAACAGATAGCAAATAATTGTAAATCTATTTTGTTATTATCTTCAATTGTCTGACCAAATATGAACTAAATCCAAAATTCAAAATTCATATAAAATCTTGCCCCAATCTTAGGCCTCTATATAACTTTTCAATATTTAAATAAAATTAAATCAAATCTAAATGTTTCTCTTGAATTGATCTTGACGTCTCTCGACTACATCATCCGTGCTCCATTCTTTATTTTCCCGAGTTTTCCCCTCGTGTGCATCATCCTTAGGGTTCGATTTTACTTCTTCACCTAGAAGTGTTGGGGGAGTGGGTTAGATTTATAAAAGTCCAGCATCCAAACAAGCCTACGTAAACGCCACATGCAATCATGCAAAATAGAATAATGACAAGCAAAAGATTGCATGGGATCAAGGTTAAAATGACAATGCAAGATTGTGCAAGATACAATTATCGAGATTCTACAATAATTATAAGTGCAAGATGGAACTTGAGAGATTCTAGAAACATTGTCAATGCAAGATCACAAGTTATTATACATTCATTAAAGCATATCATTTAAAAACGCACACCACATAGGCCAAGTTATTATAACCAAGGTTCTCCGAAAGGAACAAGAGCCGCTGCAAATAACAAGGTTTTTGGGAGGGAACAAGAGCTGCTGAAAAATAGCAAGAGTGTTTTTTGGAGGGAACTAGAGCTGCCTGAAAACAGTAAGTGGTACCCAAAAATACCTTTTGGTAAACGAGAGCCATGAAAGGGGTTTCCTTTTTGGGAACAAAAGCCATCAAGCGGGGTGCCATTTACATCAGACAAGGCTAGACTGCAGCTAGTTATTACATCTAGGCCAAAAACAACGTAATGGTGTCCAACTTCTTATTATGGGATCAAGATCAAAGTTCCATATTTAACATGTAAGAAATTTTCCTAGTAGTCTATCAACCTTTCAAGTACTCTAGATCTACTATTCCGAGGAGAGTGACCTAGTTCTTATAATGATCTCTAGTATTTTAAGATGACCAAGAATTTACTTATCGGCCAGGGAACGAGGGGTAGAGTTGCTGCCATATTTTTCTATGATTAGGCATAACTCTTGTTTAACCGAGATTTGATCAAGATGTTTAGGATTATAGGTCAACTGCTGACAGTTATAAAAAAAAGGTCAACTGCTGGTGACCATTAGGGCTCATTAGAATGGTGAACACAAGTAATGCTAGATTGATTTCTGATTCATCCTTTAATAACAATTAGATATGGTTGGATCAGTTTACGAATTTCTAGGATCATTTCCACCATACTAGTCCTTCACAATCTCAACTAATGCATAGACACTTCCACATGATTCAACCATATTGCCCTTGTCAACAACACATGTTCGATCCTTAAATCCTTGGTATATAAAGGTCACTGCGCACTGCTGAACCTTGTTTGGCATGTTTACCATTCGGCTAATCCCAGAATCACCCCTTACATCGTGTGGTTAAGGAATGTCAACCCATATCCATGATGGTATTTATGTAGTACTTTGTCAAGGTTATACTACACCTTACCATACCCAATTTAAGTGTTGTTATGATTATACAAACCCATACATCAGCTGGCTTAAGCCTGGGCTACATTGGGTTTAACCAAGTCCTACACACCCCTCTTTGTACACTTTTCAGTTAAGGGCTGCTAAACGGTCCCTTAATTGGCTTTGTCAGATCCCAGTAAAGTTTGTTTGGATACAACTTAATCACAAACTATAACTGGAAGGATCTACACCTCATCCCTCTGGTCTGGTAGAGTCATTCACAAATACCAATACAAACCAGAATGTGAACCAACCACTAATTGTTACCAGCTGAATGCAATCAATCTCAATTCTACATTAGGAATTTCATCATACACCTTATGTGCACCATGTGTCAATCAATTTAAAATCACGAAGGACTATTAACTAAATAGAATCCATTGAAACAACTCAACACTAGAATACCTATATGTTGAAACAAAACCCAAGGTTACCATGCCTGTTGTCAAACGACCCTAGTTCAGCCCCCAAACAGGTACTGCCCATCTGGTTTTAGTAAGGGACCTTGTGGCAGTGCCTAAATAGCCCCTTTATATTTCCAGGTTTATAGAATTCTGTCTCTTCCTGGCCATGTGATGTGAGTTCATGGGTTTCCACTAATAAGATATCAAAATAGGGTGAAATCTAGTTCCAATTCAAACCTATAATCATCATCAGATTTGCAACATGCTAGAACCCAATTTTTGGAACATCAAAAACTTTTAGATTAGGATAAAAAATCAGAAAATAACAAAACCTAGAATGTTTTCATCTCAAAATCCCCCAAATCAAAACTAAAGAAAGGTGCTAGAGATTCAATGTCATGGAAACAAGAAGAGAATCATTTGGTAAGCCAAGAGAGAGCTTCTTCTTTGTTGAGGATCGTTGTCTTCTTCCTCCCTCTCCTTCTAGTTTTCTCCTTTTTAGCTTCTAGTTCAGCGGATAAGATGAATGGGGAGGTCTAGGGTTTAGGAGTTGAGTTTGAGAGAGTGGGAAAATCGAGGGAGGGAGGGAGGGAGGGGAGAATAGGGTCGCACGACCCACCTTGTATTAATTGAGTGGCGTCATCTCTTTGAGTTGTAATAAAACTCTTAGATCTAATTCAATATGGCTTCTAATGTTGAATCCAGACCATTGGTTTGGAGTTCTAATTCTATTCAAAGTCTTCCTCCTAATTTCGTGGGGTCCTATAAAGTTTCAGTTGAAGGAGGAAAAATTCAAGTAAATGTTATTGATTTAGAGAAGTCCTTTGATAGGTTGCGAGAATGGTTTTAAAGCTTGGCTGGGTCCAAGTTAAATTTTGACATAGTACCTAGTGAGCTGCTTATGGTCAACTGATTTTCATGTGTATATGTCAGGCCTTGGTGTGACCAAGGATGAAAATAGCGGGTAGCGGCAGGCGTAGCGGCCTGCCGCCAAAACGCTACGTAGCGGGCGATACGTAGCGTAGCGGCGATACGTAGCGGCGTAGCGGTGCGATTTGGAAAAATCGTCAAAAAAATATGAAAAAATTCTAGAAAATCTAGAATATTGGAAAATGAGAGAAAATGTATTTTTTTTGCAAAAGTAACTAAGGTAAGGGGGCGTAGCGGTCCCCTCACTATATGAGGTCCTGTATCGCTGTATAAATAGAAAATAATAGTAATGATCATTTTTTTCACATGTGTTCATGTTGCTTGATTATGCTAACTTAGAAACTAATGAAAGGCTCAGAAAAGAAAAAAACTATATCATGAAATCAAGACTTAAGAGTACCTAGAGAAAAAAATACATCTACCAAAGGGGGTGTCTAATAGGATGTACTTAGAGAAGAACTCTCTGTATCGACTGTAATTCGGCGAGATCATGTGCTTTTTGGTGTTCTTTTAAACATAAAAGGGTAGAAAAGTTGTGAAGAAATGTTATTTGAAGAGAAGAAGAAAAGAAATAATTCTTATTAAGTATTTTAAAAAAAATTGAAAAGTAGAAAATTTTCTCACCCCGTAGCGGCCCCGTAGCGGTCGTAGCGGTCCCGTAGCGGCCGTAGCGGCCCCGTAGCGGACGTAGCGGCCCCGTAGCGGACGTAGCGGCCGCTACGGGTGCGGCGGCCGATAAATCGGCCGTAGCGTAGCGGTGGCGGCCGCTACGGCCGATATAGCGGCCGCTACGCTACGTAGCGGCCGCTATTTTCATCTATGGGTGTGACTTTGCTGAGTTGTAGTGATCATTTTGTTGGTGACCACAATTGAGAATCAAGCTGGGTTAGTTAATTTGGCGGACATTGATGAAAATCTGCAGATGTGTATCATGTCACAGTAAGAGTGTGAGAATTGTGTGTAGGACTCCTGAGTTCCCATTTGGAGTTGGATTACAATCTAGTTTGCTTTGTACCCCCCTTTTTTATTTGCTTTGTTAGGGGCAACTGAACGACATATATCCAAGATGGAGTTTCTTGGCTTTGTTGTTCACAGACAACGTGTTACTCATTAATCAGACGAGAGAGAAAAAAAAAATGATGAGCTGGAATTTTGGAGAATTATTTTTGAGTCAAATGAAAACCTAACAAGTCAAAGACATTGTATAGAATGCAATTTTATGGATATGAAAGTAGGGAAGCTGAGTTAGTAAAAAACCTTTTAGGAATTTGACTGCATATCTATGAAGGTTTGCTTCTATCTATCATACAATCACATCAAATGTAGAATTTGTACTAATACAAGATTTTTTTTGGGTTAAGGTTCTTGGTTATTGGCATCCAGGGGCGTACCCAGCTGTATTATTTTGGGGGCGCTTGCCCCCGGCGGACCTCGAAAAAGCCCAAAACATTCCAGCCAAAACATGGAGAAAAGCTGATTGCACCACCCCCCCACCCCCCCACTCGCCCCCCCACTCAAATGACAAATTTAGCCCCCCCTCCCCCTCCCTCTCAAATGACAAATTTAGTATTATGACCATTGTCTAACCCCTCGAAAAAAAAAAAAAAACTGGGCCCACCACTGAATGGCATATTTACTGTTGAATTGCAATTGGTGGCTGATGGAATTAGGATCTGATGATGATGGTTGTAGAATTGCAATTCTTATGCTAATTCTTCTTTCTGTCATTCTCTGCATTTTATGGTTTGATCATTACAAGTTGATATTTTCATGATCTTGTATCGTTCACTCTCCAGTGAGAGAAGACATCGGAGGAAGCAGCATTTAAATGGACAAAGTGATGTATCTGGAAGTCTGAAGAACTCAGATGGTGCTGATGATCATATAAAAGAAGGGAAGGTCTCATCTTACGATGAAAAAGATGTTCTTGAAGAGCAGGTTCAATTTAATTTTATCCTTTCAGTTGCCATGCCTAGTATTTGAGCCTGTAGAACAAGATTAGCCTCTTTATTCTTATCTAGAAAGATGTTTCTGAATGATCTTTTTTTTTTTTCACTTATCATGGTGTATTTTTCTTACGTGAATTGCAATTTGACATGAAAACTCAATGCAGTTAAAGCAAGCGCAATTGGATATCGACATGCTTGATGACCATAAGAGTCAACTAGAGGTGGGTGCTAGATTATTTCCTTCCCTGCTCAATGTTTTCAGCAAGCTGTGACGGTTGATTGACCTAACATAAGTTTTGGGTTACTTTGTTCAATTATTATCAGGGAACTTAGATTGTGGTAGTTCTATTTGAGAAAGCATTCCAGTCTTCGCATTTTTTTTTCGTTTATTGCCTTTTATTTTGAGTTGACTATACAGATCAATTAGGCATTGGTCATCCATTTTCCTGTAGCTATATTTAGTCTCTTTGAAATATTGTTGTATTATTTGGTGTTTTTCATCATGACATTCTTGTTTTTTTATGAGTTCAATTCAATTGCTTCACCGGGTTTTTTTATGAGTTCAATTCAATTGCTTCACCGGGGTTTTCATAGTTTTAATGGAACTGAACAATAGCATAATCTTATTCAAGACATCATTTTCACATTTTTTGGTTGCTCATTCAACTAGTCCTTGTTTAATTGCTTAGAGATTTAAAATATAAGGTGGAAATATCTTATCCAGTTGACTTCACAGGGAGGAATTGTCATGAGAAAATATGTGTATTTTTTGTGGAGCAAGAAAAAGAGAAATGGAGAGCAGAGATGGAAGTTCATAGAAAGTGCTAGCAACTAAATGGTTAATGGACAGGAACTGCAGAACCAGTTCTACTTTAATCATATTGTTAAATTTTGTAGCGACAATTATATCTGCTCCGTAATTCGGCAGAGGGAGGTTATTTATAGTGACAACATGTTGAGTTAAGAGGTCTAGTATTTCATAAATGTGGATTTGCCAGCATTGTATCATGCCACCCAAAGATTATATTGTTATCAGCGCTCAGCCAATAGATGATAGCAAGGGAGGTTTTTATCTTAATAGCACATCTGAAGAGATGGAATAATGGAATGATCCATAAATTTCATTAGGTATTTCAAGGCTGCGGTAAAATGGAGTAAAATCTTAAAATCAGATACCCCAATGCCTCCTGCTCTCAGATTCCCTTTAGAAGGCAGTACCATGGTGCAAAAAAGTGACCGATTCTATATGTATCACCCAATCCCATGATTTTTATTTTTTATTTTTTATAACATTGGCGTTCACATATGTATGGGCGCGTATTGGCTGACTGCTGACATGCATCCGTCCCACTTAAATGACACGCATGATTTGCTTTTTGAGAACTAAAAAACCTTCTTTGCTCTTTGTTTTCAACTTAAGAGCTGTTAAGAACAATTCTTCACCCATTTAATGGAGTCATAAAAAAAAAAAACTCTCCAAATCGATGGATTGAAGACAATACACCAGGATATGGACACCAATAACCCTATATTATTATAAAAAAAATAATAATAGTAATTATTTAATTTTTCTGCTAAAGGAAGATACTCTATTAAGCCCGAGGATCATAGGGAAAGCCTGAAGTACTGTAAGAGCTAAAACTATGAACCAAAACAATAACAATCACAAAACAAAAGAAACCATCCCAATGCTACTAACTGTTCCAACAATCGAGGCCCTGATTATCCAATCCACGACTGCTGCTTTATTCATCTTCCATCGTTGCTTGTTCTTGGTCTTGTTACACCTTTCTACCGTATCTTCCATCTGTTGATCACCGCTCCCAATCATGCTTCCTGTGTTTATATGCTGCACCCTCAACATTTTCATCCATTATATACTCCATAAGGGAGATGAAAATCTTTAAAAAGTGTGTGATTAGGGGATAAAATTTCGGTAGAGCAGCCACAATGTTAGTAGTCATACAGGACTGTATATTCAGACCCACCAAATTACCCGCCCTTGATTTAACAGCCTTAAGAAGTATTAACCTTAGATTCTTTTGAGATTCATTCCGATGGCGAGTGAAGGTTCAATGAGTGTAAAATTAGGCCTGTTGCCAGATCATTGGATGAAAAGATTGCCAAAGGGGCTTTACTGATCAAAGATGGGGTCGCCCCCATAGAGTTGGACTGCACATGCAGTCTGCTCTCTGAAGATAATTTTCCTTGCAATAATTCATGAATGATTATACTATGTGATAAATTACTTTTTAGAATTTATAAATGCATAATAGTGATCAAATTTGGTTCAACTTCTTGACCTCCAACATTTTATGAGGTTTTAATTTAATATAATTGAACAGCATGAAAACAAGTGAACGAATACATCAGTAGTATTATTATTTGAAAATCATACGACCATATGAGACTTGTCAATGAAGGGTTGTATACGCGCACTTATTTTAGTTACTAAAGAAAATAAACGATGACTACAACATTTTCCAAAATTTTGGATACTTTGTTATTTTTTTTGTCCTCGTTTTATATTGATGCCAATACCCGCTTGTATTGCGCAACTGATAAGAATCATCCAATGCGGGCAATACATGTCATTTTGGAGCGTGGCTGATATGCCCAACAACCACTTTTTTGATCCTTGCACAGTAGCCCCTCCAGAAGTAAGTTGTCCCATTCTCTTGTAGAGGAGCCAAATTTTATCATGCCATGATTAATTTCCCTACCCAGTAAAATTCTTGCTTAAGGTGACATATGGAAGGTTACATTGGGCTGGTTTCACTGTTGTGGGCCTCTTCCTCAATCCCTACCAGCCTTGTTTGAATATTCGAAAATGGGAGTGGGGTCAAAAAGAGGAAAGACGATGTGGAATCTTTCGTTCTTGGCGGTTTTGTGGTGCATATGGAAAGAAAGAAACAAAAGATGCTTTGAAGGATTATCTTCTACTGATAATCAACTAGGAGAGAGAATTAAACATTTGGTCGCTATTTGGGCTTCTTCATTAACACTCTTTAAAGGTATTGCAGCAAATGCTATCTTTCAAAATTGGATGGAAGTATCATTCTCACATCCACGTGAACCCTGCATAATCTACAAATGGATGACTCCAGCAAATGGTGCGTTGAAACTGAACTTTGACGGAAGTGCAATAGGGAATGCAGGAATGGCAGGTATAGGACGGGTAATTCGCAATGATCAAGGAGTCACCCTGTTATTGTACTCAGGTCCAGCTGGTTTATGCTCATGTAACAAAGCTGAGATATTATATCTAAAAATCGGATTACGAGAAGCAGTGAGATTCAATCCTTAGTTGTTGATTGTGGAAGGGGATTCTTCATGCGCGATAAAGTGGGCTTCTCAAGCTTCTATGGTTCCTTGGTACCTTACAGATGTAGTAGAAGAGGTGGCAGAGATTGCTAAGAATATCAACATTTCATATAACCTCATTAAGCGCTCTGCAAACTCGGAAGCGGACAGACTAGCCAAAGAGGGAGTATCCAGACTGTCTTTGTGTATTGTTACTGATTGTTAATATTTTTTTCCTTGTAGGTTCACGCCTGATTTTTTGGGGGTGGACAACCCTTTCCTTTTGGGGATTTTGGATTTTGCCCTTCGGTTTTTTGGGGCTTTTTGGTTATCAGTATACTACTCTTATACTGTAAAGTTCCCACTTCCATAGTGAAATGAAATGAATTCAGTCATCCTTTCAAAATAAAAAAAAAAAAAATCTTGCTTAAGGTCTTTTGCCGCCTTTTTTTTTCCCGGTGCAATATGGGTCTAGAAGAATCTAAATTGCACCCCAAACACCAAGAAATGAGAAAAACATCAAGAACTGAGAAAAACATATAGTTGGCTGTTGAATTGAAATTGCACCCCAAACGACGAGAGCTGCGAGATATATATAGTTGGCTGTTGAACTGAATTTCATGAGTGGTTTAACCTTTGACCTATTTGAAGGCATATTATTGTTTTGACATCTGCATTTAAAGTCAGATATTATTTGGAAGTTAGGGGGTGCTGTACGTGTGCATATTCTCTCGTCAGATGGTAATATTCTTGTCTTTGTTTCTCACAAGGAACTCCAAATCTCTTTTGGGAGTTTTTTTTACCAAATCTATGCATTTGTGTTTGAGTGGTTCGTTCTCTGACAGTGCTATTTGCACATTTTTCAAGCTTTACCAAATCTTGCTTTTCTCCAAGTTCGAGTCACTTTGTTAAACTACATTTCCCATAAAACTTGTTGCATCTGATACATATTTGCATGTTTCAACATTGGGGTAATCAGTAACTAAATCATCTCTTTATGGACTTATGGAGGGAATTAGAGAATCTATTGGAGAGGGGGTGGCAAAGATGTAGAAGCAGGGCGATTGCCATTGTATTTATATTGTATCATAAGTAGTGGAGAGATAAAATATATTTCTATTTGCTAATTTTTTTTAATGATTTTAATCATAATTTTGTATAGAAGTGTTCATGTCTCTGTTTCTAATAGAATTTTTAATTTAAACATATTATCAAATCCTCTATTCCCTTTTTATGTTTTGAGGTTTTGCCGAATCCAAACAGTTCTACTTAGGGGATGTGTTAAGATGATGACTGTGTTGATCATCTATACCAATACTTGAAACCTTGGTCAAAGCTTGATACTAATGATCCATGGCTTGATGCTGCATGGCCACACACACACACACACGGGGTGATCTCCTGGGCGATGTTGCTCTTGAAGTGATTTAGTCCGCTCTTGGGCCCCTTCGTGTTGCCACTTCCTTCTCTATCATGAAAGTTCTTTCCCTATATGGCCAGGAGATCCACTTTGGGCATTGTGTGGACTAGCCCCATCTTTGGACCTGATATCAATGGAGTTTTTTGACGGTTGATCTTGCATGGCCTGTATCTCAATCATGATAAATCTGTTGGATTGAAAATGCATACCCCCTATTTAAACCTGCATCACTTTGTTGGTATTGGTCGCAGCCCCCAAGGTGAGCCTCTCCGAGTTTCTCGCTGGTTCTCTCCATGGGAAAGACCGTCCAGGGTGTCACAGCCATATTTATTAAGCCGTTCAATAAGAGCCATGGCTTCTCACTGCAACAGTATTATTGGATGATATCATAATACATGCATGTTTTGCCATAGGCACCGTTTTGTTAGTGAAAAATTGTGTTCTTGAGTGTATCTCTGTCCATGAAATAAACATCTGGTACTAGATAACATTCATGTGCTCTAAACGCTTATTTTTATAAAAAGAATAGATATCTAATAAATGATCATAGGATTCCTATAGTTCGATTGGAAAGTGTTGTTTTAGATGTATGTGCTTGTTAATGGTGCATTATGCAAATTTTTGAGCTGTCTCTGACTCGCTATATTGTCGTGCTTCTATTTTCTCACTTCCTTTTTTCTCTGGCATTACTGATGTCTTCACTCTCTCTCTCTATCTCTCTCATTGTTTTATTGATCATCATTATATTAAGGTGGCCTTGGAGGAGAAAGTGCAAGAAGCAGACGGTCTTGCTACCAGAATTCGGGAGCTTGAAACCCAATTGAGCAAAGAGGAAGAAGACTGTAAAAGGTGTCAATTAACATAATTATGCAATTGTCCTATTCTCTTTGCTTATGAAAAATTATAATTTCCATTGGCATTTTTTTCTTCAGGACCCTATCAAAGATTAAGAAGTTCATTAAAGCACATAACCGTCATGTCCGAGCGCAAGAAGAGCTCAAAAAGTAAGTCTCTGTTCTTCAATTTCAGTTGAACCTTTTCCTGAATGTATCTGTTTCTGGAAAAAAAGAGGAGAAATCATCATTTATACCTACGAAACATAGATGCTTGATGGCTGGTATTTTGACATTGGTGTCCTACAATATTTATACTGGTTAGTTGTGGAGCTGCATATGATTCTTCTATAATAAATATGGTTTAATTTTTTCCAAAGAACTAAAATATAATTCTTATGATTTATCCATCATACTAGGTTTTCTTAATTCAAACTTGTAACAATTTTCTCATATGTTTTCTTGTATAGCTTCTAAGAAATATGTCTAATAAATATAATAAGAAAGTCTAGGAAAACTGAGACCTCTAACATATAGTATGCTAGTTAGAATCTTTCATCGGCTTAGATGGTAGATATTTATTATGTTTCAAGAACAAGTCATAAAATTAATTGGAGCATACCCATGTAACATTGGATTTTGGAAAATAGTGACTTGTATTCCCATTTCCCTATTTCTTTGTATCATATCTGTATCTGCATCTCATATTGTTTAACTGCTATAATTTATTGTTTGGCTTCTGGTTCCTCTTAGATTTGCTGGAAGTTATCTTGGGCCTTGTTTTAAGGTTATTCATTCATTTCAAATGAACTAAATTACACAGAACACAAATTCGACTTCAAAGGTTAGGAGATCAGCTCTGTTCCGATATGTCAAGACTGGGAGCAACTGAAGAAGATTCAAGCATAAATATTGTTAGCGATGGAGAGACCAATGGTGATTACCAAATGAGTCCAAGGAATGAGCTGAAGAATCAAATGTCTCCCAGCAAGAAAAGGATGCGAGCTAGCCATGGAATTAGTGAAGAAATGAAACCAGGTATTCTTGAGAATCTTTTTTCTAATTCCACAGGCAGGAATTTTTTAATACAATAACCTCTTAATGTGAATACTTAGGAAGCCTTGCTTTGACTATATGCACAATGTAATGACTAATGAGTGTAGTTTTAACTTTGGTTGACATAAGTTTCAATGCACCCCTCCCATTGGGACCAATCTGGATGCTTGCCTTATGGGTTCCAACTGCGTGCATGTGAAAATATCACTCTAATTAGGTGATCCTAAACTTGAATTTAGATCCTCAAAGTTTGATGGTTCTTTAAATGTGGTCTTTTTTTTTTTTTACCATTCAATTTGACTTTGGATAATAGACATGATGGTATTAAATTGGGGTCGGGGGGTCTGGGGTCTAGGCTTGTGAGGGCATGCATTTATTGTAGGTAGGCCACATATGTCAAATTAAAAGTGCAGTGCATTAAAGCTAGAGTGGTTAGTTTTAGAGACAAACGCACACAGGCACACGGGACTAAAATGGGCAAGAGCCCATGTGGGGCGCACGTATGATCCCAAAACCTTTTAACAGCCAATACAATCTTACTAACCCTTAACACCCACTACCACCCTATGTATTGGCACCAAACTGAATTTGACACTCATCTGGGCTGAATTTACTGTTAGTTTTGGCCCCAAACAAGTTTTAGCGCTTTTTCTTCCTTGATCATTAAGCTTCTATATCTCCAGTGTAGATCTCCATATAAGCTGAATATACCATGCCCTATCCATGCATAAACCTTTCTATCCCTCACCCCCTTCTATTCTCTCCCAGAATATAAGCTGAATATACCATGCCCTATCCATGCATAAACCTTTCTATCCCCCATCCCCTTCTATTCTCTCCCAAAAGGGCCCATATGACTCTTGCCCACTGTCACCTGTTGCAGCTGTCGCCTATACTGATCTCTCAGGTGTTGTAAATGAACTTGTACATGCACGTAAATTATTGGGTGAGCTATGTAGCTCATGATCTCAGCATGAGCTACAATCTGTGGAAGCAACTCCATCTCATACCCCGTACACCCTCAAATTTGCAACAGATCCAATTTGACATTCATTTAGGCTACATCCACCATTTGATTTCTTTTTAAAATTTTTCATTGTTTTTATACTCACTGTATATTATGGTCAATCAGGCTGGTTTTTGGTCCACACCTTATCTAGGCATAATGCTTTTTGTTCTGCCATACTTGATTGGCATGTACCCAAGCGGTCCCCATTTTACCTCAAAATTTCTAAAATTGATGCAATAAGCCTACCTACAATAAATCTAACCTGCTCATACTATGTGCTTACGCCCTCCCCCTCGTTTCCAAAATTAACACATAGAAATTTCAAATTTCACTCCAATCACTGTGCACTTGGCTGTTGGATTGATTACATGTGAATTGTTTTTTATTCCATTGACTCAATCTTGTATGTGATGAATCCAATGATGTTTTCACTCCATTTGTAGTGAGTTTTTGTTATGGTGCCTATGTATTTATGGTTGTGTTATATGAGTAACTTAACTTTGATTCATGAATAGTGGCCCAATATGTCGGTTTTGAAAAAGTGGAGTGCAAGCTATATGGACACATGTTTTTGTGCATTTGGAATATATTTTGCTGTGACGTACCTGTCGTGCCTTTTGTCCTTCTCGTAAGCGAAGATATAAATAGGGATATTTTATATAGATACAGATGCAGATATATGTATGTAATTAAACAAGAGTCGCGACGACCCAATCAGGATGGGTTTTGCTCAAAATCTGATCCATAATGAGTTCTTTCTATCACCGCCATTATCCAATGACTGGCGCATACACCAAGTGGGGTGTACAAGGATCCAAGACCTTTTCCTCTCATGCAAGCTGTGAGAGGTACCACACTCTATAGAAAATTTCTGATGCATACATACATTAATTACCTACATATATCTGTATTTACATCTATATAGTATCCATATTTATACATACACACACTGGTGATCTCCTGGGAGATGTTGTCCTTGAGGTGACAACTTTGTGGGGTTATGATTCACCCCCCACCCTCCATGAAAGATCTCCCCTTGTAGGGCCAGGAAACAAAAATATACTGCAACTTTAACACTGTTATTATAAACATATTTAACTATCCACACTTATCGATTATGATATATTAATATGTCATGATTTTCTTCATTCATTGAATTATAGACTTATTTGTCATTGTATTTAAGCTGCTATGGATGGAAAATAGATGGATTATGAATTGTTGCTTTTTTCATTTTCTTTTTAGTTTTAATTATTTTTTATTTTTATTAGAAAAAGAAAAAAGTCCTACGATTCACAATATGATGTGATTATTGGTATGAATGACTTGCAATATGATTCCGACTTTCAGACAAAATGCATGCAATTATTTTATAGACTTGGGCTTGGCATATATTTTCTATAAAAAAATACAAGAAGACCCATGCTCTTTTTTCTTTTTTTTCCATCTGTTTTTTTTTTTTAAATATAGAAGTACCAGCCAAAATGGACCAAAAGTTCAAAACGGACCAAAATCGTCTGAAACAGACAACAATGTGAAACAATTTCTTTTTTTATTATTTATAAATACGGGTTAATTATTTTGGCCATTTCTGACCAAAATTGACTACTATTGTCATCTCTATTGAATAGTGAAATCAGCACCCGCGCACATAGTTATAAGAATCTTAAGATTTGTATCTTGAATCCCGATTCGTATCCCAAATCCTAAGGAAAGCGATTCATATCTGTGCAATGAATCCCATTTACAGATGAATATTAGGATTCATGTGTGAATCTTTTGGTTCAATATTCATTTCATTGAATCTTACGATTCAAGTGATTTGGCTAAGCGAGAATAGCTACAAGCGATAAGTTAATATTAACAATCTTTATCTTATTTCTTTTTTTGTTCTTTCTTTCTTTTTAGTGTGTTTACTTTTAAAAGGTTATTTAGTAGTTAACGAAATCTCTTAAGAACTTTTGCAGCTTTGGAGAGGTTTGTTCTTTTAATAAAAAAAAAAAAAAGAAGCTTTGGAGAGGTTTTAGAGATGAATAAAGAACATGCATTTAATTAAATCGTTCGATTGTACATATGCTGCTTGTCTATATCTTCTTTTTTTTTTCAATCGTTTTTATTTTTATTTTTATTTTTAATGAACACTTTCTTAAGAATGTAAGATTGATTGTTTGGATTTTATTTTACTTTTATACTTTGATTTAAAGATAACAAAACATAAATGGGAGTGCTACACAGCGCTCGTGCATTTTTTTAGGAGAAAATGCCCATCCTGGTTGGGCCCATTGGGATGCATGATGATTATGGAAGTCCATTGGATGGAAAGATCCATATGAGGCGTACCTATATGCAAAATCTTGAGTCCATAAGATCATCCTAACCTTTTGATCCATGGCCCTAAGATTTAATAGTTTAGAGGCATCATTTTATCATGATTTAAATCCAACAGTGAGAAAAAGTTGGATGAGTGTCAAACTTGGACTTGTGACTATTCATAGGGGGGTAGTGTGTGTGAAAAGATTAGATTGACTCAACATGGGCTCCATGACAAAAAATAAGGGGTGGAAAAAGGGGCGTTTTTAAATTGGGGTGTGTTTTATTATTAAAAAAAAAGTGTGGCGTTTTTTAGAATTTCCCAACATAAATATTATATATTTATATTAATACCTTAAACTTATTTAACTATTTACACATCATTTATTATATATTAATATATTTCATAATGTTCTTGATATAATTGTATGATGGACCTGCTATAAATGGGAAATGGGATGGTTATAAATAACTACTTTCTTATTTTTCCTTTTAATTTTTAATTATTATTCATTTTTATTAGAAAAATAACAAAATCCTACGATTTGCGATACGATTTACGATTCGATTCATGGGTAATGAATGATTTGCGATACGATTCCGATTTTCAAAAGTATGCCCATGCACACATACAAAACTTGTACCAATAATCAGTTGGTGCTGCTCCCAAACCCCTAGGTGGCCCCATAGACTTCTCACTCATGATTTTCACGGGCGATATTCCTTGGGAGATCCCAACCAATGCACCCGCACACACTACCCAAATCGTTCTCCAACAAGCAACAATAGGGTATTGATCCCTGTAGAAGGGGAGATGCCTTACGACTAATTTATCAGTGGTTGGTGATGCGGATGGCCATAATGTGCTATAAAATTATATAGTATGACAGACAATTGCCTACATGGATGATTATCAAACACATGGGGTCCGAACCCCATGTGTGAGATGCCCTAATATGTTTAAGGACCCAAACTGCCCCCGTAAGTAATGAAAATTGCAATTTCAGGGACTGTTTTGACAAAATGGAACACCATGAGGTTTTTGGCAGTAAACAAACTGGGCAGAAATACGATAGTTGAATTGGGTTTTTGGCCTAATTAGACCCAAACCCAGTTGGGTCCAGCACCCACTGGGTCGCCATGGTGGGCTACAAAATGGCATGGTCCACAACCATAGACATCCAGAAATGTCTGGATGTTGCATTCAGTTTGGAAAGCTGATTTGGTTGACTTTTTCTTCCTTATTAGGTTCTCTAATTAGATCAATCAGACATCTAAGAAAGAAATTATTGTAGCAAGATTGGATTGAAAGTTGTGAGAGATTTCTCTATAGAAATAAATCCTTAGGATCTTATATAGTATACAGTTTACTGTACCTTGGGTTGACAGTCGACGGTTATATTATTCTGAATAAAGGTTCTGTGAAACCTCTATTATTGCTTCTTCTCCACATCTTTCTTCTTTCTCCCTATTGTAAGTTGATAGTATGACATTTAAGAGTGGTTATTGTGTGATTTGGATGTCCACAAGTCCAATGTTGTCACCTTAAGGAAGAGTGCAGTCAATTAATCTGCAGTTACAGTAGATTTACTGCAATTGGGTTGCTGTCTATGGACTTCTTTAACACCAGGAGGTATTAGAGCCACCGCTTCTGCCAATTGTTGACACTAGTTCCTTCCGCAGAGGTTGGAATACCTGATTCAGCAATGAATCGCGGAGGGAGAGGCAGAGGTTGCCGCTGCAGAAGTTCAATAAGAAGGCTTACAAGGATACATGGATGCTATTGACACTAGATTCGGAATGATGGAACAACTATGAGCGACCACTCAACAGCTCGCCAATCTATTGGCGAGGAAGGCTCCTACAAATCCAACTGAGGATGGGAAGTTTGCATGGAAGTTATTTGAATCCTTTTAATTGGCGAAACCCACTTGGTGATCACTGTTGACAAGGGAGATTGAACGATTGAGGAGACGATCTAAAAGTCCACGGCAGCCTTGTGGTGATGACTTCATGGAATGGATGGAAGCCTTCGGGGATACCCGAGAGATCCTAGATGAACACAAGGTCAAGCTGGCTGAGCTTTGGCTGGGTGGGAGCAAACAAAGTGATGCAGTACGGAAGTCCAGAAGAGGACCTGGGCCACGTAATGGACCCAACCATCCAACCCAGTCCTTTGGGTTCGGTCCACAGGCCCAAATTTGCTGAGAAAGCTACTGTGGAATTATAAATTATCATAGGATTGATTAGGAATTGTTTCTTGTTTTGTTATTTGATGAGAATTAGCAGTTTTCTATTTTTCTTGGAGTTTACTGTTTTGGTAGCCTTATTACATTATAAATAGAGAAGCCCTCTATTGTAATAGGTATGCTTATTCCAATTAATCAAATCAATTGCTTGAGTTTACCGTGAGTTATGGATTGTTTTATGGTTTCGTTTGTGCCCTAGTGGCTGGAATCTATCTTTGGATTTGATCAATCCTTGGGAGATTGATCCATTGCTCGATCGCGGATCTTGGCTGTGCCACAAAGGCAACAAGAGGAGTGGAAAATGCAACAACTTGGGAAAAGATGAATTCTCTACTCCATGAAGCTCTTCTCCCAGTCGATTATGTGCAGTCCCTGTTCCTACAACTGCAACTTATTCGACATTGGGACTGGTTGTTAGAAGAGCATGTGGAAGAGTTCCATCAATTCGATGTGCATAAGGACCTGAATGAACTTGAGGAGCAGTGGTGACAGTATTCATGGATGGTCTTAGGCTAGCGATCGTTGATTAAATGGGCCTTGGACCCATCTTCACGGTCGCTGAAGCATGTTGACAAGCGATCCTTGCCGAGAAATGTCTTAAGAAGCAGCAATGGTGTGGGTTTTCACTTTCAAGCCCGACCAATCAGCAGAAGGGTAGCAGTTGTTATCCTAAGATGGATCCAATCCAGTCAATTAGTCCTACCCAAGCTCCTGCATCGAAAGTAGTATTGAAGGGACAGTGATGTAGGCTCTAGGATTGGGACTTGCATGAGTCGCTGAAGCACTATACGACATCTCCGTGGAGACTTTAGTCGAGGATGCACCTCTCTCAAAGGAGAACCGAAATCCCATCAATATCATTATTCTTCAAAAGTTTGAGATTATATATCTCTACAATGCATATAAATAGAGAAAGGAAACTTAATCGCTAAGACTCCTAAACAAACTAGGAAAGAAAACTATCCTAATTATAACTCTTTAATAAAATTAAAAAGTAATAAAATCAGAAACAATAATATTCTAAATAATCTTGGGTGGTCCCACACATGGGCCACAAACCTTTTTGCAACGAGCTATTGGTGTTGTTGCAAAAGAGTTAGACCTTGAACTCGGTTTTTCTTGCCGCTGCGTTTGTAGGCATGGTGTACTTGAAGCACTTCCTTTGTCATATGGGCTCTTGATCCTTTATTTGGTGGTTTCGGTTTCATAGGATGGAGTGTGACCTTCCCATCTTGAACAAACGTGTATGTGTTGTCACACGCCATGGGTTCCATTCTTGTCACACACCCACGGTCGTCCCAATAGTATATCACCGCTATCCATTTGTACCACATCACACCAAACCGTATCCTTGTGTAAAAATAGCTTGACATGTATGTCGCACTTGTGCTACATCGCATGTCGTTAACCATCGGACATAATAGGGTGATAATGTTTTCGAACCTTCAACTTCAAGCGATCCACAAGAGCTTGAGATATGATGTTTTCACTACTAAAAAAGGATTCCTAGTTTATGAGGCTCTGGCCATTGCTGGATCTAGGGAGGGTCAGATGTACGCAGCCCTACCCTCGCAAGTGGAGAGGTTGTTTCCGCATTTTGAACTTGTGACGCCCAGGTCGCAATGGAGCAACCTTACCGTTGTGCCAAGGCCCACTCTCCATCAATCACAATTGTGCATGCTTGTCCATTCTCAATACCTGTTGAGCAAAAAATATTATTTCGCAACGATGTCTTCTCAACAATTGGTGTAGTCTCTTTGAGGACTTTAAGATTCTTAAGATTCTCCATAGGACCTACATCCTCCACTTCCTTGGTCTCTTTATCCTTAGGATCATTTGGTGTATTCAGCTCATCGCCTACACCTTCTATGATTTTTCTTCATTTTGGACATTCAAATGATTGATGCCTCTGTTGTTTACAATGAAAACATGTGATCTTACTCGGACCTTCAGGCTTGGAAGGAACATTTGCCTTTGAACTACCACTTGGATCAGGATCCATCTTTGATGGGGTCTTTTGTGCAGCCCATATGATGCACTAAATTTTCGGGCTTGATATTTTGTAATTTCCTTGGCCTTGATGGCATGTTGGATAATCTCATCAATGTTATCAAAATTGTTGAATGAAAGTATATGTTGTATATTGATTCTCTTACATCATCGGTTTCATTTAAAGCACATCAAACTTGCATTATAAAAAACTCTTCAAAATACTCAATAGCTGACATGGATCTATGTTTTAAATCTTGAAAACTTGAAAAAAAAAATCTCTTGAGTAATTGATTGGGAGAAACTTCTGTTTCAAAAGGTTCTTCATTTCAATCCATGTTTCAATAGGATCTATATTTTTTCTTCTCCTTTTCTTTTGCAACTGGGCTCACCACATCCCAGCATAATTGCGAAATCGAGTTGCCACTTAGGCGACTTTATGGCCCTTTGCATTTGCTTGTGTGTGAAAATATTTTCGACACATACTAACCAATCCATAAATTCTTCTGGTTTCAATTTGCCATCATAATCTGGAATCATGAGTTTGATGCCTAATAATGATCATCATTTTTTGCTGATTGACCTTGTTGATTCCGAATATTTTTCACGTCATTTTAGTGATTATCTGCATGCCAATTATTCTCTAAATTGGCTAATCTGGTTTCTTTCCTTGCTAGAGTTGCTTGGACTTGAGTAATTCTTGCGGATAATTGAGTGACGGTTCTAGTTAGTTCCGTAGTGGTTCTAGTCAATTCCTCCATGGATGAAGATGAAGACTCCACTTCTATATGCTTCTTGGGAGGCATCTTAATCAAGGATGAAAATAGCGGTGGCGGCGGGCGTAGCGGCCCGCCGCCAAACCGCTACGAAGCGGGCGATACGTAGCGTAGCGGGGATACGTAGCGGCGTAGCGGTGTGATTTGAAATACTCACCAAAAAAATCTGAAAAAATTCCAGAAAATCCAGAAAATTGTAAAATGAAAGAAAATGTGGTTCTTTTGCAAAAGTAAGTAAGAAAAGGGGGTGTAGCGGTGCCCTCAATATATAAGGTCCTGTATCGCTATATAAATAGAAAATAATAGTAATGATTAGTTTTTTCACATGTATTCATGTTCTTTAGTCATGCTAACTTAGAAAGTAATGAAAAGCTCATTAAAAAAAAAAAAACTAGAACATGAAATAAAGGCATAAGACTTAAGAGTTAGGTCATTAGTGAACATTGAACAATCAATAGTCAATACTTTAAGCCTCAAGGTTAAAGGTTCAAATTCAATCAAGTGAATGAAGTGGTCAACACTCAACAACTCAACATTCAACACTAATTTAGAAATGAAGTGGTCAACACTCGTCCTCTCAAAAGATGACACATCCGATTAAGAGGAAGACTCCAAGGTCAACACATAAATCAATTACATCTCCTGCAAAACAATGATGGAGACCATGGGAACTTAAGAAGTTCCCTCTCGGGCCTCTCCCACTTAGTTATTTAACAATGAGGGTTCTTTTAAAACAGTTAAATTAAGACCAGTTTAAAATTTAGTAGTAATAGGTAACCATATCTATACTACTACACACATTCCAAATATAATAAAACATGCTTAATATCATATATTAACAAATAATGATAATAATAGACATCCAAGCACAACAAAGAAAGACAACCAGTAAAAGAGGCCTAGCTATCATGGTCAAGTAGGATCCTTTTGTTTTCATGATTGCCACTTCTTTAAAACATGCATTTCGCAAAGGGGGTCCGGGGGTATCCCCCGGCGGGGATCGAGCTGCCCGGTCAGCTCGCGGGGGCCCAGGGGGCAGCGCCCCCGGACCAGAAATTTTTTATGAAGTTCTTCCTTCGAAATCGAATTTCTGCTTTCAGAACCTGTGCCCCTCCTTAAAAGTTGTGATTCATAGTAGTTAGAGAGTAATAATCTCAAAAGTTGAAAAAAAGTGAAAAAGTCGTGGGGGGGGGGGGGGGCGGGGGGGGGGGGGTGTTTGTTTAACACTGCCGATATGTATCGGCCGCCACCCGCTATTTTAATCCATGAGTCCTTGATGATGAATCTTCTTTAGATTCCTTAGAATAGTTGAATCTCTTGATTTTGTAGCAACAAATCTTGACAAAATGGAGTTGGGACCACTAGGGGGACACACAAAGGGTTCACAGCAGTAAAAATGGAGAAAAAAGAGGAAGGAAGATGAAAAAAGTTGAAAAGGTAGAACGAAAAGTCGTCAGGGGGGTTTTATTACCCCCCAGCGCCACGTAGCGGCCGCTGCCGCTACGGCCCGTAGCGGCCGCCATGCTTGCGTAGCGGCCGCTACGGGTGCGTTGGCCGCTAAATCCAATTTAGCGTGGCGGCAACTGCCGCCACGGCCGATATATCGGCCGCTACGCTACGTAGCGGCCGATATTTTCATCCCTGATCTTAATGCAATTAAACAAACTCGATTGACTTGATGTGTAGATTTGCGCTTCACAAACGTGCAGGCAAAAACGAATTTGGATTCTGACTTTGTATGAGCCGGATATCGCAGAAATATATCCCAATGTTGATTTTGGTCAAACCAACTCTTTTATTGGCTGATATTCTGTACTAGTGAGCCTCTGAGGTGTAACTGTTGATCTTGCTGCTTCTAGAAACAGTGTGCGTCTACTGTGGCGGGTCAAGTTTGACCCGAGCACAAGCTTGGGCTTTTTGGCACGTGTCGAACTTAAAGACACGTGAGCTTGTTTGAGCAGAAAGGGCAAGACCACCCTTCTTCGTGTTTTGCAACTGAAAGAAGACCAAAAGGGGTTGAAACCCTTCATTTCCTTTTCTCAGGAGTGATGAAGTCGAACTGTCGAAGAGGAGAGGGGCTTCAGCCAAAAGATGAAGACGATGGCGGTGGCTGGTATCAACGATGGTGAAGACACTCAATGGTTGTGGAATGGTGCACGAAACACTTCAACAACAACCCTTCTCCTCCTCTTCCCTCTCTCCCTCTCTCTCTCTATATACTTTTCTGGTTTTGGGGTTTAGTTTCAGTGGTGATGGTTTGGGAGTTTGAATGGGTGTGGGAGTGGATTTAGGGTTTGACCGAGAGGGTTTTGAGGTTTGGTTTTGTTGTTGGGATTGTGGATGTGATGGAGATGGGTTCGTGTGTGTTTTGGGATTTGGTTTTGGGTAGTGGGGATGAAAAGGGGTTTTGTAGTGTGGGAGTTTGAAGGATCGGGGGTCCATGGCTAGGTTTAAGGTTTGGGAAACTCAGGCAATGGAGATGGATTTGGCAGGGATGGTCGTTGACGGGTTTTTGGGATGGTTCGGTGAGGGAATTAGGGACAATGGGTTGAAAGGGAGATGGAACGGATGGAGAGTAATCAAGATGATTACCTGTTCACACCAATCAATCGAGGTTGATTGGGCAATGAAACATTTGTTGCTACAGGTGCAACAAGATTGGCCACATTTCGTTAGAGTGTCACGAGCAACAAAGTGCTGTGGCAGGGACTTCAAAGGGAATGGGCAGCAAGTTGGAACATGAGAGTGAAAAAAAATCTGAAGGAGATGACAAGGTTGTCCTGATGATGACGATCATGAGAATGGGGTAGTTGGGGATGGGGTAGTTGGGGATGGACCAGAAACACG
This sequence comes from Persea americana, assembly GCA_029852735.1. Classification (NCBI taxonomy): domain Eukaryota; kingdom Viridiplantae; phylum Streptophyta; class Magnoliopsida; order Laurales; family Lauraceae; genus Persea; species Persea americana. The sequence goes on along the minus strand of CM056818.1, from coordinate 25,446,012 downwards.
ACTATTAGCAAGAGTTTGTTGGCACCGAAGGAGCCAGAAGAAGACCCTAACTATGAGGATATTGAGCATCTTCAACGGCAACGCAGATGGTGGGCGATCCTTGATGATTCGTCAAAGTCTGTTAGTTCCAGCAGCTATTGATGACAGATCAAGTAGATCAATGGGAAGAATTGTTTGGGGCTGTCTGTTTTAGTTTGTGGAAGACAAACAGAGTTTGTTATTGATAGTGGTAATAGCACCAATTTGGTTGCTCAATGTGTGGTACTGAATTTTAAGCTACAAACCAAAATAATGGCTTATCCATATCAGCTAGCATGGATAAAGAATGCCACAAGGCAAATATTCATGAGCGATGCTTACTTAGTTAATTCTGTTGTCGGAGAGTATTATCATGATTATGTATGGTGTTATGTGATATCCATCATGGGTGTCTATCATCCCCTTTTGGGGAGGCCATCGCAATTTGATTGAGAAGTGATTCACAATGGGTGAGAAACTCTTACATCATCCAAAGCAATAATTTGATTATAACCATATTTTCAAAAATAAGGGACCACCTTGATGAGATAGATCAGGAAACAACTATTGGAAGGAAGTTGAATCAAATTTCAGATGAGATGGAATATGTGAGGAAGTCATGGTTTTGTGGTTCCTCAAAATATCAGACTCAAGCTACATTAATCCTTTCTTGGAGGGGATCCAATGGTAGGGCGAGCGGTGGGTCCAAATCCACACTTATTATCATAACGGTACATCTTGTGAGGAATTCAATCTTGTGACTGTCCATGATCAGGCCCATTGAGACCTAGAGACGCCATAAGCTCCAGCATCAAAGATATAAAGTCTAATCAAAAGAGAAGAAAGTGACGCAAGAAGTGAGGATAGGTCGAGGTTGAGTTCCTGTCAGGTGGAAGAGGATGATGCAGATGGCCATGATGTGTTAGGAAGTGATATAATAGGACAGGACAGACAATGGCCTACATGGTGGCTTACAAACACATGGCAGTCCAAACCCTTGTGTGAGATGCCCCAATGTGTTTTAAGGACCCAAACAACACCCCAAAGTATTGAAAATTGCAATTTTAGGGTCTGTTTTGACCAAACAAAAGACCATAGGGGTTCTGTGAAAATTCAGTAATCAAACTGTACAGAAATAGAGCTGCCAAATGGTATTTTGGGTGTGCCATGTGGGCCCCACAGCCAGAAATATCCAAAAATGTCTACGTCCCAGCCAGTTTGGAAAGCTGATTTGGTTTGCTTTTTCCTCCCGATTAGTTCTCTTATTAGATCAATCGGACATCTAAGAAAATGGAAAGTGTTGTAATAAGATTGCATTGATAGCTGTGAGATATTTTCCTAGAGAAATCCTTGGGATTATTTAAAGTGCCCATGTTCTCATAAAATTAGTAAACCTCATTTTTCTAGCTCTGTTGTCAAAATTCTAGAATTAAGGATAGGAATCCTACGACATGTATTTTCTAGATGGTATTTATGCTAGATCATCTAAGACCTGAGGTCTCTTGATGAAGGGGCAGATGGTATTTCAGATGAGCATGAAATTGTGTGCATTGTGTCCCACCTGATGAACAATCTGGGTCGAATATTTTGGCTAAAGCATCTATATGATGGTACCACCTTCGACATTGCTTGGATCTTGCATATTTCTTCCACCCAAGCAGAAAAAGTTTTTCTTGTTCTCATAATATTAGCAAACTTCATTTATTATCATTATTAAAATCGAGAATTCAGGGTAAGGATCCTTCAACATGTATTGAATCACAAGGAATAAGATTTGTAATAATGCAGCGAACCCTATGTATGGGTAATTCGTAGGATTATAGTGTCTTTTGATTCCATAGATGCTATATCAAATCACATATTCTGGCAATATGTTTTGGTGAGAATAGCAACAAGCGGATGGCTATTTTTAGTGTTTTTTCCCCACTTTTAGTGTTTATTTTTAGGTGGTTGTCTAGTGATAAGAAAACCTCTGAAGTTGGGGATTATAGAGAAAAGTAAGGAACAATCATAGGACTTCTGTGTTTGACTATAGATTCCACCTTAATTTTTCAAGTTTTTTCTCTCTCCTTGTTTTGTTTTTCATGAATAACTTATTTAACTTCATCAAACACATTATTGCGCATGTACTGTTGATGATTTGGATCTTATTTTTTGTTTTTTGGATTTAAAGAGAACAAAAACTGCAGTTGGTCTTATTTTTCATTGTATTAATGTTGCTATGGACTGAAAATGGATGGATTATAGAGAGCCAATGTGTTTTTTTTCCTCTAACTTATGATATTTTCTACCATTTTTACAAAAAAAGCCCCTTGACTCAATATTTGATTTGATTTGACTGCTTGCATGATTGCGATTTTCAGAACGACGTATGTTAGCATCACTTATTCTATTTTCTCATATTCATTTATTTATTTATTTTTGCTTCACGGAGCACTTGGAACTCACACTCTCTCTTAGCACACCTATGTTCATAACCAGCTGAGCTACAGCTGGGGACAGTCTCTATTTTGCTTTGTTATTGGCACTCTATTATGCTTTGTTAGTGGTATTGTCTCACAGTTTTGGCTTATTTTGTGAATCTTCCTGTTCCAGCTCTCGTTACGGATGATAACATAATTTTGTGGTGACACAATTTGTATTGCTGCAGCATCTTCAAAAAACAGAGAGCGACTTTTGGTGAGAACCAACAAATTGGAGAAGCTTGCTAGGTGGGAGGGATCCCTTCAACCAGACAGTAACAGAAAAGAATCTGATGCCCAAAGCAAAACAATTGTTGGAAACAATGTTCATAGGCCCTTGGCAAATGAGAACAAGCACAAACGAGGAAAGAATGATTCTTCTGGCATTTCTTCTTTTGACAAGGTATTTCAGATCCATTCACCATTTACAACATTTGGTTTATGAATTTGTAGAGTAGCATTTTTATTCTGTAGGGTTATCATATTCTGTAAACCATCTTAAGTTAAGGCACGATTGGGTTCCTTGGAAAGCACTGCAGGTAGGTTGCTTGTCCATCCAAATTAGACTGGTTGCATTTCAGGACTTGCTAATTTGGTTCAGTAAAAAGGGAAGAAAGCAAATGCTGCTTAATTTTATTTCTGCTTTCTCATTTTGGTGCTGCCACAAACACATCTTCCACATGTCTAACTGTTGGAAATAGGTGGGCTTCGTGGATATGTTTTCAAAACTTTTGTCCACTTGACTCAGGGATCAAGTACCCACAAGGCCAGAAACCACATCCAGGATCCATAACCCTCAATCTCATGATCAAGATCAGTAATAAACTATTTAGAAGATATAAAAACTTGAACCAAGCATCCATAACAAAACTACAACATACAAGGAGTAGATCTTACCTTGGGAGCTCGGTAGTGCTCTTATGGAGTAGACAATTTGCTATATCGAGAACTCTTTTTTGTAGCAAATTAGGATCTCCAACATCTTGTTGTCTTCCATGCTATGACCCACTTTAGATCTCTTTTATCAAGAAGAATGGTGGAATCTCCAAGAGAAAACCTACTAGAAACTCAAAGGAAAAATCCGGAAGAGAAACTAGAAGAGGAAGGAGAGAAAGAGGTGTGCAACTCTTTTGCACAAAAGGGGCTGGGTGTGAATTCCAAGGTGGAATCTTGCATGGGACGTCTAAAGCCCTTCTCTCCCTTATTTATAGCACTAATGCATCTCCTCTTACTAATAATTATTAGAAGTCCAACTTTCATAAGAATTAGTAATCTTCTCTTCTTACTATTACCACTATTAGAAGTCTCACTTCAAATAGAAATAGTAACTTTCTATTTCCTTTCCTTTTAAGTTCATATAAATGCAATTGAACTCCTGTCTTAAAAATAAATTACAAGAAGACCCTAAACTTCCCTATCACCACAAGTATGCCCCTCTATCAATATCCATGGATTAATTGGATTAAATCTGTCATACCAATTTAGATTCACATTTTATTATCCTTGAGACCCAATTAATCACAGTGATCATCAGCCATCCAATTAACTCTTAATTGAGATGGTTGCGCACTTACTAATGATAAATCTATTAATTGGCACAAGGGGATAATAAAGATAGATTCCATCTTGACCATTGAATGTTCCCCCAGTCCTACTTCCACGTACCCAAGATACCGAGGTGTTGACCTACAATTGACCTCACTCATTGGTGACTTAAAGCAAATGAATAGACAGAAACTTGAGTTAATCAATGTCTTAAGATTGAGAGCTTATTGTTAGGGAATTATGAGAGTAGACCTTAAAGTAAAGACAGTGTTTCGTAAGGTGCTTCTCATGGTCCTTCGATACATTTAATGTACTAGTACAATGATTCAGAGTCTTACACTCCGATGATTGAGATAGATCACACTATCTCATAGTGATTATAATGTTGCAACCTTATCAGATGAGATACCCAATCTCATCACCAGTGGTGAATCAATTTAAGTATAAGATTTGTGACATATGTCTTGTCATTTTGAGAGGGGAAACAGAACATGTAAATATGCTGAAATGCAGTGCCCATCAGGGTCGATTGTTCTCATCTTATATAAGGGCTGAATGCCTTGATTACATGCAATTAGTATCTCATCTTTATCTAGATCCTAAAATGTAGCTTTACAAACTAAGTATGTACAATTGTCTTTTGACTGAGTAAAATATAATGACTGGGCCTAAATGGGCTTGCGAATGTGGGCTTGGATTGACATGTCTCCCGCATGTGAATCTCATCCACACACGTGTCACATCTAATACACTCGTGGGCTCCGGTTCATCTCATGAACCCTTATGTCATTCGTATTGGTTGTGTGTAAACAAGTAACAAAACACCATTCATCTTATGAAAAAGAAGCATGATTATATTGATATGAATCAATTTATTACATCATCTACTGGACTGAGGCCACATAATCTAACACTAACCCTCTTGTAATTTGGGACTCACGTGAGCTTCTCTAGTGGAACTGTGATGTGCAAGTTCATACCAGGGATAAACTCGGACGAGTCCAAGTTGAATCAGAGACTTGATCCAAACTCGGCCCCAACTGAGTAGAATTCCTCTCTGTTTTGACATGAAATACATGATTAGTGGAATGGATTGAGCATTTAATAAATGTGGTGGTTTCTTTCTTAGTCTTTCTAACTCCCTTCTTCAGCTATTGATCCTTTAAATGCCTCCGCCCTCAAAACTAACAGAAAGCATCTTTATAAAGAAGCAAGCGTGCAATTCAAGCTGATAGGCATTTATTACCGAGGATGCGTTCTCACGAGCAGCATCGTACTCCGAGTAGTCTACTGTCTACAGCCATCTCTAATGTCCTTCGTCCTATGATATCATCTTCAGAAAGATAAAAACATCGCTCTTGATTTTCTTCGCTCTTTTGTAGGTTTATGATGACTGGTGCATCGTTGTTCTTGTTCTTCAGATTAATTCTCTCCTGTTAAAAGTGACATTCAAAAAATTAATTCTGCACCTTCTGGATTCATGTGTAAAGGAAATTCTAGGGTTCTGCAAACTATTAAGATTATTGAATGCCCATTACTCTAAAGATAAAGGGAGGAAAAGAAACCTAGAAACCGACAAACTATCGAGCACTATTGCTTGTGTTCTTTTCAAACATCAACTGATGCAGTAGGGAAGGGCCCTGGGCCCAGATGATGGACCTAGCCAAGGATGAAAATAACGCACTGCGTAGCGGTGCGATTTGAAAAAATATCAAAAAAATCTGAAAAAATTTGTAAAAAATCTAGAATATTGGAAAATGAGAGAATGCATTTTTTTTTTTTTTTTTTTTGCAAAAGTAACTAAGATAAGGGGGCGTAGCAATTCCCTCATTGTATGAGGTCCTGTATAAATAGAAAATAATAGTAATAACCATTTTTTTCACATGTATTCATGGTTCTTAGTTATGCTAACTTAGAAACTAATGAAAGGCTTGTAAAAAAAAAAAAAACTATGTCATGAAGTCAAGACTTAAGACTTAAAAGTACCTAGAGAAAAGAATACATCTACCAAAGGGGGTGTCTAATAGGATGTACTTAGAAAAGAACCCCTTTGTATCAATTGTAATTCGGTGAGATTATGTGCTTTTTGGTGTTTTTTTAAACATAAAAGGGTAGAAAAGTTGCGTATAAATGTTATTTGGATAGAAGAAGAAAAGAAATAAGTCTTATTATGCATTTTAAATGTTTTTGGAAAGTAGGAATCTGTCTCACTTTGTAGCGGCTGCTACGGATGTGAACGGCTATAAGTACGAAGACTGCTATGCTACTATTTTGATCCATGGATCCAGCCATCCAACCCAGTACATTGGGTTTAGCCCACAGGCCCAATTGGCTTAGAAGCTATTGTGGCATGCTATTTTTATCTTAAGTTTATTTAATTAGGATTGTTTCTAGTTTATTTAATTAGGATTGTTTCTTGTTTTATTGTTTTTATTAGGATTAGCAACTTTCTATTTTAGAGTTCTTATTGCATTATATATAGAGAAGCCTTCATTGTATTAGGACATGCTTGTTTTCAATCAATTAAAAGACTTCTTTGTGAGGGTGCCCTAGTGGTTGAATCCATCATTGGATTCGATCAATCCTTCGGGAGATTGATCTATCTTCGATCGTGGATCCGGGGCTGTGACAATTTGGTATGAGAGTCGAATTCCGGTCGCCGGGGAGACTTCTTCCTTCTCGGAATTCCCCACCCATCCATCCGTTCCACACTTAGATCCCACTGTTATTCCAATAATCCCAAACCACTCTACTGAACCACTCCACGACAGAATCTCACATCCTTGCCAAATCCACCTCACCTCCCTAGATTTTTAGCCACCGAGACCCCTCAAAACCCAAATCCCCTCGTCCAATCAGAAAACCCCAAACGCACCAAACAGCCCACCCCATCTTCGACCTCCGAGTACCCCTGCCGAAACCCCTCCTCCAATGACACCCTAGCAGCCCCTTTTGTTGAACACCCAACACTGTCCCTGACCTATTACATTAACCAAACCCTATCGAACCCATCTTCCCAAATCTCAAACCAACCCCACCACATCTGACCATCACCCAGCCAATCCTCTTGTCCAGAAACCTAATTCCAACCCTACTACAAACACCCAGCTCACGCCCAAAACCCTATCTCCCATTGGCCGATCCCCTTTGCTCCCAGACCCAAGCAGAAAAAAAGAAAAGAAAAATGAAGATAGAAAAGGCAGCAGAAGAAGAAAGCAGTAGAAGAGCAGAAGGAAAAAAAAAGGAAAAAGAAAAACAGAGCAGAGAAAGAAAAGGCAGTAGAGTAGAGGAAGGAGAGAAATTGAAGGAGTCTGAGTTAGAAGAAGTACCTGACACTCGATAGTCTCCACTGTTCTCGGCACAGCCAGCACCAGCCTTCTGCAACACCATCGCATCCACAGTAGCGTCACTGCTCTAGCCTTCACATTGATCGCCCAGCATGCCTTCCAAACCAGCACCCCCTCTCCCTCTTCGTTTTTGTTATGTGAGTGAAGCAGGTAAGAGGCCATAACCCCTCTTATTTCATTCCCTGCACGAGACCCGAGATAGAACAAAAAGAAAACAAGCTTTCTTCCTCCTCCCACGTGTGTAACACTTGCCGGACTAACGCAGTTTGGGCCTAACCTGATTTCGGGCTTTACCTGAGCCTGAAACCGAATCCAACCCATTAACAGACAACAACCAAAAAAATAAAATAAAATAAAAATAAAAAAAATAAAAAAAAACTGCAGAATTTTGTAGCGTAAGTCAGGCGGGCCTGTTTCCAGGCTGACCCTTTTAGGGTGTCATCGATCCAGCCCATATAGCTAGACAATTGTCCATCTTCAAGCAACAATATATTTTTTATCCATATCAACATGAGACACATTGAAACTGTTATGTATGAGTTCATATATGGAAATCAGTACAATGAGAAAGAGTTCTATTTTGGCCAGCACATTAATTTGAAGCAATGAAAATTAACTGTTGATGAATATACCTCCTGATATCAAGAGTTGGAAATTTTATGTGGCCTATGGGAGAGCGATAAGAATGATGGATCTCGATATATCAAAGGGTTAAGGCCAAGCATAGGAGCGAAAGTAAATTTTTGTGAAACCATTAAGAAGCGTACAAAGAAGCTATTTGTGTGGGGTGCATGCTTCAAAAATCTCACATATGTCAATCTCGATCTCAAGAAAGATTTAAGCAAAGATCAAGAGCCCATACTGTGGAAAGACTTTTTTCAGGAGAAGATAATCCCACTATTGTCATTTGCCGACTCCTTAATACAACTGAGAAGGAAAAAGAAGAATGGAGACAGGTTAAGAAATTCCACACGCTGGTACAAATTTGCTAATTTGATTATTGACAATGGTAGTGCAATGAATTTTGTTGCACAAGAGGTCATTGACGAACTTCATTGGCCAACTGAGAAGCTTCCTAAGCCCTACCAAGTCACATGGTCTAATGGTCATGTCATCCTCGTCACTTATAGATGTTTGGTATCATTCAAGATGGGCCATTATGAGGACAAAATTTGGTGTGATGTGATTCATAAGAATACTTCTCATTATTTTCGGACGTCCATGGCTTTTTGATCGTAAAGTGCACCATGATAAAGAGGCAAACACATATACCCTTTCGTGGAATGGAAAAGGGGTTATGCTCATCCCTATGGCATCGACCACCCCGTCTTTGTCTACATCATCACCTTCAATAGAAGAGCCACAGAAAGAGCAAAAAGTTGAAACAAAAGTCGTGAGTGCACCACAAGTGAAGCCAGCAGACATCAAGGATGACATTGAAGAGCAATTTTATGGAAAAGTTGATTTCGTGGGTACAGACAATATCGATCAAAGCAATGTGAATCAATTGCCTCAAAGGTTTGAGGAAGAACAAGGAGAAGCAACCATTGAAGACTTTGACCGGGTTACCAATTAGTGAACATCCGGTAGATCTTGTTGAAATGCCACTACCAGATAATCCAATTAGGTCATCGTAAACCAGATCAACTGTTTTAGAGGTTTCACAAGAACAACGGAGAAGCAACCAGACCGGGTTACGAAAAAGTGAACATCCGGTAGATCTTGTTGAAATGCCACTGCTAGATAATCCAATTGGGTCATCTTAAACCAGATCAATTGTTTTAGAGGTTTCACAAGAACATCAAGTTGTTGACTTCCCTCTCATTGACTTCATCTTCAGGGATAAACGTTGGCAGCTTGAAGATTGCACTTAGCTATGGCATATCCTATTGTTGCAGTCTCCTCTCATGGGAAGAGCGCACATCCGAGCTAAATGCAGACATCAGAAGAAGCTACACCTCCCATCTACTTCTAAATGGACAAGAAGGCTACATGAAACTTGCAGGTTACGCAAAGCAAATGTAGACCGCAAGAATATTCTGAAGTTTGTGTGATTGATTTTCGACCCCGGAGGACCTTTCCCGAACTTGTGGTCGAATTCTCTCCTGTATTATCAAGCTGTCAACTCGCTGAAGTCGAGTTTTTTTCAAGTGGGGGAGAATTGATGTAGTTCGGAAGGGCCCTGGGCCCACATGATGGACCAAACCATCCAACCCTGTCCATAGGGTTCAGCCCACAGGCCCAATTGGCTGAGAAGCTAATGTGGCATGCTATTTTTATCTTAAGTTTAGTTAATTAGGATTGTTTCTTGTTTTATTGTTTTATTATGAGTAGCAACTTTCTATTTTAGAGTTCTTATTGCATTATATATAGAGAAGCCTTCATTGTATTTGGACATGCTTATTTTCAATCAATTAAAAGATTTCTTAGAGAGTTATATCTTATCGTTATGGTATTTTTCACTCTTGTGAGGGTGCCCTAGTGGCTGAATCCATCATTGGATTCAGTCAATCCTTCGGGAGATTGATCTATCTTCAATCGCGGATTCGGGCTGCGCCAATTTACCTAGGGTTTCAATATCAATGCTTCAAAGACCCATTTTGGTTACAAACCTCCACGGAGTCACCAAATAGATCATGTGGGTTTAGATTTGGGCGTAACCTATCTCTAGGGCATAGATTATCTTATATCTAAACTTCACATACATTCTAGCACCATTACATTCAAGAGTCAAAAGAATATAATGCATGGAAAGGTGTTGCTCTTATACTCTGAGAAATCTTTATCCAAAACAAAAAGAAGTTAAAAGATGCCTACATTAGACAATTACGTCTCATGTCATGCCACTCTTACCCAGCAAACAGCAGTGGCAACATTCTCCTCACTTTTACAGTGGATAGAGGGGCTTTGCGTCAGAAAGTAACAAACCAGTTCTTATAGAAACTGTGCTAAAGGAAAATGAAACAGTGGGTGTGGGACCTGTCACTCCACTTTAGCTACTCAATGCACAAACAAGGTTTCGTTGGTCCCACCAATTTCAGTAAATAGGCTTTCCTAGGCCACATCTCTTCGTGTCATCACTTTGCATTTTTGGTAAAAATGGCATTTTGCATATATCTCTTCTGCATCTCTGGCTGTCTGGGAAGAACTGTAAAAAAACCGAAAAATTGCAATAAACTTACTATGGTTTGCTTAAGGGTCTGTTTGCCTATAAAATGGGCTTTGATGAAGGGACATTAAAGATGTGAGAGATACTGGATGGATGTTACAAAGTGGGATAGGATTTGATTTTTTTTTCTTCCTAGTGGCCAAGGGGGACTACCCAAACCTACCAATGCAGAGAATCAATCCCAGTATATGGTGAGGGCGGGATATTAAATTTTCTTAAAACAGATTCCTAAAACAGGACAATGAACCATTTTTCTCTTTTAGCCCTCAGAATACAAATTCCAACATTCAAGGTATCTTTGTTTTCCTTTTCCAACCTTAGGTTAAGCGGTACCCGAGGTGATATCCCTCCTTTTCCATTACTTTTGATGTCTTTTATATCCCACTTTGATGCTACACACCGTGGACAATGTTAGGTTTAAGTTGGGGGGTGGGGTATTATCAGTTGGGATAGACTTAGAAGTTTGAGTCCTTTTCTTAAAAAAAAAAAAACTACTATTTTTATTGGTTTTTAGAGTCTGTTAGAAAAGGGATTTCTAAAGGATTTTTATGAAACGAAGATACCTTGCATTATGGAATTCTTATTCTGAGGGCAAAAAGAAAAAAATGGTTCATTTTCCTATTTTAGGAAAGGGTTATTGAGAAAGTGCTGAATTATTGATCCCTCACTTTACAAAGTAGTATATAGAAAATTTAAAATGTGAAGCTATGATTTCCGTTCTTTTGATGATTTCAGTAAAAATACGATGGAAAACCGACCCTTAGTCATATAGTTTCCTTGTTCAATTAAGTGGATTTATCCACAAATTGGTGAATTAATTCGGGCACATGGAAAGGGCTGCCTATTGTTGGGGACCATGAAAAAAATAAAAAATAAAAATAAGGGAAAAGTTCCTTGGAAAAAATGTAATGATAAATAACAATAGTGTTGATATGGCCTTGGAAAAAACAATAGTGCAAAAGCCGTCGTAGTTGCCTTGAGTGGAGGACTGTTCTTCTTTACTAAGGTTAGGTGGCCCGGAATTTTGAAAAAAAATAAAATAACAATAATAAAAAAGAGAGTTGTTTTCACGGAAATTTTTGGTGGATCATTTGATGCTCACATGTTTCTATGTATACACATTTTTCACCGTGCATGATCAATTTAGCTTGATTTCGAGGATTTTTGACCAACATATGGGCTTTGTGAACCGAATTTGAGATTTGTTTGTGAAAATTCCGATAATCAAGAATATACGGTGTTTGTAAATATTCTTTTGGAAAAGTCTCCCTTGATTTCATGTGTTTTTCTTGAGTTTCATTAAAAAGAAAAAAAGATTTTGTGGGTAAATTCACTACAAACCCTTACGAGACTATAACTCGTCCTCTAGGGGGAACTTGGGGGTTTAAAGGCTCGCTGCACATGCTAAGTGCAGCCGTGCTCCCTACGGAAGTGGCATTAGTTTAGTCTTTCATTTGGTTTTAGCTTTGCTCGAGGACTAGCAAAGTGTGAGTTGGGGGGGTGTGATGAGAGCCTAAAATGATGACTTTGCTACACCTTGGGATAATACTATGTGGGCTGAATTATGATATTTTCTTGATTGCAGGTATTTTAGATGGAATGAATAGAATTTGAGCTAATTTGGAGAGACATGGCTTGAAGGTAGAGCAATAATGCAACATGCTGCCTTCTGGTGTCCAGACGCATGTCACGCTGTGGCTCCCTTGTAGAAGGGCGTTGGATCCGACAAGGACTGGGTATGTAGTGGTCCATAAGTCCCACATTGGAAACATGCTATTCTAGATCTTGGGTATATGTGTGTGACGTGGCCCTTAACTCCGCATCTGGGCTTTTAAAGCCGTGAGGCAAGATTGGGTTGGACTCCCATGAGCCAAAGCGGACAATATCGTGTGGATGGCGGGCCCGGGTCGTTACAAATAGTATTAGAGCCAGGTTGGCTCTGTTTTCTGGTGGGGGAGTATGTCACTTCTGTGGCTCCCCTGTAGAAGGGCGTTGGGTTCGACATGGACTGGGTATGCAGTGATGCATAAGTCCCACATCGGAAACATGCTTGTCCAGATCTTCGGTTTATGTGTGTGACATGGCCCTTAACTCCGCATGAGGCCTTTTAAGACCGTCAGGCAAGATTGGGTTGGACTCCCATGAGCCAAAGCGGACAATATCATGTGGATGGCGGGCTTGGTTTGGACACCGGCTCCTGCGTAACACAACCCAGCTCGCTGCCTGCTGGTGTTCGGACGCCTGTTACGAATAACTCCGATTCATTCAGCGATTTGAAGAAATTGGGGAAAAAAAAACTATTTAAGAAACCCAAGAACTTGTTTTAGGGTATTCGGTACTTGAGGGAGGCAACCTAAGGCTATGTTTTGGAGGCATTCGAAGGAACTTCGATGGAGGTTTCATCGAGGATTCTCCACCAATCTCTCTCCATGAGTAACTAACTCTCCATCTTAGGGCTATGATGAAGCCCTAGTCATGTGCGTTTAGTGATGTATTGGTTCTAGGGTTTATATTAAATGCTTTGATTACATGATGTGAATGCTATCCATTTTTGGGATTTTTCAATTAATGCTATATTCAGCTTTGGTATTTGATCCTTCTAGTTTTGAATATTGTTCATGTCATGGTGCTTGAATGTATGTGAAGTTTAGATCTAAGATAATCTATGCCCTAGACTTAGGTTATGCCCAAATCTAAACCCACATGATCTATTTGGTGACTCCATGGAGGTTTGTAACCACAATATGTCTTTGAAGCATTGATATTGAAACCCTAGGTCTATACTTGCCATCGTACGAGGCTAGGGTGGATTCATACCCTAAGGCCTTTCTTTAATTGAATCAAAGTTCATTTTTAACTCGATAATTTTAGAATTAAAACCCCAAACCAATCTTTCGTTCTATCTACGGATTAATTTTGGAATTGAATTTGGAATACAACTCAATTTAGCTTTTTTGTCTCAGTGGATACGACACCCAGCTAACATCACTATTCTCACGAGTAGAGATAGTAGCTAGGTTTAATTTACTTTTGCAAACCTTGTTTTTGAGCGAGCAAATGCGATTGAAGATAGATCAATCTCCCGAAGGATTGATCGAATCCAATGATGGATTCAGCCACTAGGGCACCCTCACAAGAGGAGAAAATATCATAATCATAAGAGATAACTCAAAGAAATCTTTTAATTGATTGAAAATAAGCATGTCCTAATACAATGAAGGCTTCTCTATATATAATGCAATAAGAACTCTAAAATAGAAAGTTGCTAATCCTAATAAAACAATAAAACAAGAAACAATCCTAATTAAGTAAATTTAAGATAAAAATAGCATGCCACAGTAGCTTCACTGCCAATTGGGCTTGTGTGCTGAACCCAATTGGCTGGGTCCATCATGTGGGCCTAGGGCCCTTCCGTACTGCCTCATCAACTTCCCACTGTTTGGGTTCACATTCAGTTCAGATTCTAGGGTTTGCAAAGACTCCAAAGTGTGACCTGACCTGACTCGATTCAACTCAATGAGAGACAAGTTGCCCGAGTCTGGTTTTCAAGTCCTTGGTTGGTACAACCTATGATGCCCAAATACGGCAAGGATATGGCATTGACACGCCACGGACATGGCAATGACATGGATTTTACTTGGAAAAAGTGAAGTATCAGATGCAATGTGATGCGATACGTTGCCCATTTTGAAGTATCCATGCATCACCTATGAAATTGTGTTTGTGCAAGTTTATGTAAACCTAGTGAAGTTCACATGGATGCATGCCAATCAGCAGTGGTAGAGGGATGGGAAGGTTCATTATGAAATTGTGTTTGAACCTTTGATTTAGGGGCCTTGGAGTTCATATTTCAGATGAGCACCAAATTAGGGGCTATTTCTCTTTTCTTTTTCTTTTTTTTCTTCCTTTTTTTTTTTTGGTTAGGGGAGGTGGTTGCGGGTGTAAGCCTGTGAGGAGTTGACTGATCATAGGTGGGCCACATGTCTTTCTTTCTTGACTGCCCCCCCAGTCTGCCCCAATCGATCTTCCCCTGTAACCCTCAAATAGCTCTCCTCTCCCTTTATTTTCTTCAGTTGTTGGACTCTTCGCTTCCATCTCTCTTGGCCTGATGACATGTGGTAGCCATGTTAGATTTGCAGTTGGGTCCTTTAGAATCCTATTTTATTTGGGTATCCCATGGACTTTGCTTGAACCCTACTCGTTTACATCTGTGAACCCAATTGTAAGCTTCCCCATTTCCTAACCTTCAAAATGATGAGATCTCATTCTCCAAGACTATATCCCTAGTTTGGGAATCTGAGGCATCTCTAGAGTGTGATGCAAGTTCTCACTTTGGCGGAGTGCAGTTAGAACTTCATTAATAATTGATATCGTGTAAGATCGGCATTGTTGGTCATACAATAAAGTAGCCTGTAAGTTTCATGTCCTATAATTTCTTCTGGTCTTTGCATTGCTATTTAATGGATTTCTTTCTAATTTAACTTGTTGACTGATATAAAGAACTATTATAGAACTGATAATGATGAAAGATTTAATGTCTATTTGCACGTGGAGAAAACGTGGAGAAATGAAGGTAAAGAAAACTGGATAGAAAATTTGCAGTGTTCCACTTCTGTCAATTGTTTTGTCTACCTATTTCCACGTCTGAACAGGCCTTTAGTATGTGTTTCAGTAGCAATGCTTTTATTTATAATTTTCTTTGAGAGAATCTGCACCATGTTGGGTGGGAACAGTTTTCCAAAATGAAAATTCAGAATGTCATTAATTATCTTAAAAGGTCTTGAATGCTGGCTCCCCATGCACATTCACTCGTTCAAATGTTATTCTTTAACTTAAAAAGAAAATTGCCTACTCATGCCTGCCTTTTCTGTCTCTGCATATTGCAACCTAACACCCTAACTCATCTCCTAATATTGCCAAGTTGGAGCATTTTTAGATTTTCACAAATTCCAAAATCAAGTTTTGAGAATACCTAACATCCTCCAACTAACTGCCCTTCATTTCCACTTCTGGGCCGGGTAGGTCACCTACTCTATTGTTTCATTTCCTTTAATTCTACATCTCATCTTATTCAAATTCTTATCAGATATCTTCCATACTCCTCTGTCCTTCTATTTCCTCAGAATCTATGTGATTCTTTCTAATTTTGCAATGACCAGAGTGTAGAAGAATTTTTTGTTTTGTTTTGTTTAATTGTTGGATGTATGCTTTGGTCATAAGTGGATAGAATTTTATGGTTATTTATGTGCCAACAGTTTAGTTTGCTGTATGGTTGGCTTGTTGCTGTGGAAGTCATGGCCACACAATGGATATTAAATTCCAAATCATATCCTATCGCTTGGAAACTTTTCAGAGATCATTGTTGTTGGAAAGAAAGGAAGATGTCTATTAAGATACCTTTATTTTGATGTTCGGTTTGTCTAACCAAGACATGCAGTGATGAGGAGGGAGTTGAGCAGAAGGTAGAAGGTGAAGAGAAAGGACTCGGAGGCACAAGATTCATTTTGCCCTTTGTTTGACAGAGTAGGGTGGCCCCCTTGATATAAGAGTAGTGGGGGCAAGTTACGGACCAAAAAATGATGGAAAGTAGTTTGGAAAAACATCTCTTAGTGCTTTTTATTGTGAAGTGCAGGTGAAGGGCTCTGATATGGGCTATCTATTGCCTCCAACTAGCATGGCTGCTCATGCAGTAGACGATCTCATTGAAGCTATGGACCAAGAGGAGAAACTTGACACAGGGAATGCTGCTACAATTCCCACCATTGGAAGAACAGATGATAAAGCAGGCTTACCTCGTCTGCCACCTCCACCTCCACCTCCACCTCCAGTCCCTCAGAATGCCTACAACCAGGTTCAATCATTACTTTCCGTTCTTGAATTTGTGGTGCGCTATTCTTGATTGAATGGGCGGGCATTCTGTCCCTGATTTTTGCATGCTCTTTCATGGTTGCCTTTATGATATATATATATTTATATATGTGAGCGCTACACAACGCACGGGCATTTTTAGTTGGGCCACTGGGATGCATGATGATCATGGAAGTCCATTAGATGGAAAGATCCATATGAGGCCTACCAATATACAAAAATCTTGAGTCCATAAGATCATCCTAACCTTTTGATCCATGACCCTAAAATGTAAAGGTTTAGAGGCATCATTTTATCATGATTTTAATCCAACATGAGGAAAAGTTGGATGACTGTGGAACTTGGATTTGTGACTATTCCTTTCTTTTCTTTTCTTTTTTTTTTGGGGGGGGGGGGGTGGGTTGAAAGACTAAATCGACTCAACATGGGCCCCATGACCACAAAAAAAAAAGGGGTGGAAAAAGAGGCGTTTTTTAGAATCTCATAATGCTCTTATGAGAGATGTTCTCACCTTATTATGAGAGATAAGGTGGGGGCCCTCACATCCATATCCAATGCCAACAACTTAAATGTGAGGGCCCCTATCTTATCTCTCATAGTAAGGTGAGAGATGCTCTTATAGGAGCATCTCTCTCTCTCTCTCTATATATATATATATATATATATGAGGAATGTTCACATGCATCTTTCCCTCACCATAGGGTGAGGGACACTTCCTTTTGCATATGAAGACAAGAAAGTGCACCTCACCCTATGTACTTAAAAATATCCAAAAAGGTGAGGGAGGGAAATATGCATGTGAACATTATATATATATATATATGGGAGATGCTCCTATGAGAGTAAGCGGTGGGGACCATCGCATTTAGGCTGTTGGCAGTGGATATAGATGTGAAGGCCCCCACCCTTACTCTCAGAGGAGCATCTCCCTACTATATATATATATATATATATATATATATGATTGCATGTGTAATATCCAGGGTTCAAAATCGTGGCCGTTACCTTTACGTTATATTGAATATAACGGCCGCGATGTATAACGGGGGGAAATATCGCCAAAATAACGGATCATAACGGCCAATATTTTGAAAATAACAGCCATACCGTTATGACGGCCGTTATTTTCAATATAACGGCCGTTATTTTCGTTATGATGCCTGACGAATTTTTTTTTTTAAACACCTCATCTGGTCTTCTTTCATTTTGTTTCTTCCCTGAGAGCTTCCTAAGGCTTGCTACAACTTCTAAGGCATGGAGGAGCACCTAAAAGTTTAGATCTAAGCTACTTTTGGGTGGATTTGGATGTGGGGAATTCCAATCAGACTCAAGGGACCTCTTTGATAAGCTTTTTTTTTTTTTTTTTTTTTTGGAGTTCTTTTCACGATTCAACATCAAAATAACTTGGAGATGTTTGAGGTGTGTTAGATCTATATTTTTTGAGCAAAAAACTTCAAGCTTTAGCACTTTTTTTGAATATTTTTTATTTTTTCATTATTTAAATCTGAATTATTTTAGGTTTTTTTTTTTTTTTAAGATTGTTTAATACATGAACCAAATGCTTTATATTTAGTTAGATTTGATGTTACTTACTAATTTTTCTCTAGATCTAGTGTTTTAAGGTGTCGATCTAGATTTTTTTATTTTCAAAATTTGGGGCTTTTCTTGATATTATTTACATTTTTTCACATTAGTGTTCAAATGTATTCATAATGTGTTAGTTTACAATAGATCTACACTTTTGGAACAAAAAAGTGTGAGTTTTATGATTTAAAGTGTAGACTTTAAATGTTTAACACTATTAGTTTGCCCAAAATTATGGATGCAGTATGTCAAATTTATGATATTTCAGCTTCTTTTAGTATATACATTGATACAACAATGATACAGGATGTTATAACTTGAGGGGACCGTTATTTTTCTTTAAACTGTGCACTATTGGAAAAAAAATTAGTTTCTATCATTTTATAATATTCTGGATTTTTTGGATATTTTTTCGGATTTTTGGGGGGTCAAATAAAAATTCACTCCGAGATGGGCCGCGATGACCGCGATCCGCGATTTTAAACCATGGCAATATCCTACACTACACCCTTTTAGTACATAATGGTGGGTTATCATGTTTATGTGATCTGGACCACCCATCTTATGGATCCCCTATTGTAGATTATTCCAAATACGTACCTGATTTGACAGTCCTGGTCCATTTGGCTAAGAGCTTGAAATAACGGCTATGTTTGATGTGGAACTGGCCAATGTTATTTTGATGGATAGGTTTTTTGCGCGAGTGGATTTCCTCATGAAGTGGAATCCCAGCATTACACAAACATGCTCATAATGTTATTTTCTAGTGATCTCGAAATGGGTTTTGACCTAATGCTTGGCTGATCTTTTTTTATATTTTATCGTCACAGTATGAGGGTGAAGACGAGGATGTGGATGTAGGTGACCTTGCCGTGGACATAGGAGATGCAGACTTTAATAGTGAAGTGGAAATCGTGCACATGTAAATAATCTTTTCTTTTTTAATCTGTAAATGACCCAACAAAGATCATGCAAGCTATCGATGTAGACATTTTTGTCCGATATCTCTGGCAATAGTGAATTTAGTTTTGTGGCCTTTAGTTGTGCCACATTTTCAGAATATTCTCTTAATCTCCTTTTATTCTCTTGTATTGTCGGAGGACTTGGAACTAGTGATAAAATGGTCCAGATCTGCCTCATGTATGTGATACTCAGGGATGGATGCTTTAGTAACAAATGCAGGCAGGACAATGCAACTGCAAGCTCTATTCAATTGCCTTGTTAATGTATTACTTGCGTTATTGAATTTGATAATGGAGAAAAAGCATAGCAAACCTTGTACCATTTGATAAGACAGACATTCTCAAAGCTTAAAGCCTTGTAATGTCAAAAAAGTGAGAAATTTTGGGGCCTACTAATATTTGAAATAATTGGGATAGAGCTACAGTAAAACCTATAATTGTGTAAAAAGTGACTCAATTTCTATGAAGAGCTTCCAAAAGTTTGTACAAAAAACTCCAATAAATCCTGTTATTTCTATCAACACATGGTGGTTGCTGCCGCCTCTTCTCTAGTGACTGACCATTTTGTTGTTTTTCTTTATGAATTTAGTGTTGAGTAATATACAATTTACAGGAGTATTGATCTTTTGTGGGCCTGTTTGGATACTTGTAAACTGAAAACAGCCAACTCAAATTCATGTGCAAAACAGCCGTTGGTGCGTCTGTATAAACTGAGCACTGCATCATGAGACTTATCGTTTGCCATGGTGACCTAGTTTTATTCATTATTATAGGTAATAGAAGTTTAGGTAAATTGATTACAGTGCAGCAGGGACCCAAAGAGGCCTCGAATGACTACTTTTCAAGCGAAAGTGCGGTTTCAAGAGCAGTCATGGGGGTGGTTAGAAGTTAAGGTAAATTGATTGCAGTGCAACAGGGATAACAACGAGGCCTCGAATGACAACTTTTTAAGCGAAGGTGGGGTTTCAACTTTCAAGAGCTGTCACAGAAAGCAGTGTGTTTCCCCCTCGGATACCCTGGCCATTTTTTACTGCCAGCTAGCATTGGAAGAGTTGAGGAAAGGTCATTGACGGGATGAATGTGAAGTCAAGTTCTGAGTCTCCCTCTTGGGCACAATTAACTATTCATGGGGCCCAATTTTACTGACTTTTACTCAACAGTAGTTTGAATTTTAGAAGAAATATGTAAGGGGGTGTTTGGAAATAAGATATTTCAAGAGTGCTCGTTAGATTATCTGCTAGTTTAGAATATATAATGTATTCACATAAAAAGGAGGTGTCTTACAATCTCACTTTCTTCCAAAAATGCTCATATTAGATTATTCAAGGATATGCAATACTAAATGATCTTTTATTAAAAAAAAGTCTTTCTTAAATAAAAGTGGAGAGTTTTAGTAAAAACCTTAGAAGAGTTTATGAGCAACCATTAATTATAATGGCCCGATATAAATTTTAACATCAATGATTCTTGTAAGAGTGCAACTATGATTCTCATTATTAGATTGGCCCCACAACGCTTACAAATTTAATGCGGGATTTTATACCCATATCACGATTACATAGCTCTTGTTAATTATTAGGTGGGCCATATAATGTCACACTTGGGGGCTTTCATTGTGATCACCAACATTAGGTGGATCCCGTATTATCAAAATTAGCAGAGTCCCATACTGATTATCAAGATTGAATTGTGCGATTGCAATTATAAGTTTCCCATCATTAAGTGAGGCCTACTATTTGATAGCTCCCATAGTGTTAATATGACTACCAACATTAAATGGCTCCCAGAACGATTTCTAATAGATGAATTCATCAATGATGTCTCACATCAGATAAGGCTTCATTAGAAAAAAACAAGAACCCACACTTGATAGGGCCATTTGTGATAATCCCCATTAGATGTATCATGCTATGGTTACAAATGTTTGGTGGACCCACCTCAATTGAACAATATTACTAGGATCTCATGGTTTTAACATATACTCCTGTGATTTTTTAATAATAGATGAGTCCTACTATGATTATTAACACCTGTGTTATTAGTTTCTGTCTTGTTCTGTGGAACATGTCTTATATAACCATGATGAGGGATCTAAGTTGGTAGTACCAGGAAAATGTTCAAATGTCTCCTACATAACAGGGTCATCATCTACATAATAACCACCATCCCCACGAGAGTCATGTGGAGTTCATGGAATTTCTACTAATGATGAAGATGTAGAAATACTCGACTCACTCTCCTCATCCACCTCCTTTTCCCTTGCCTAAGTAGGATCAGGCATACACATCCATTGCATTGTCTAACGGGTGGGTGGTTAGGACTTGGTTTTCTGTTGCACTTGTTTTCTGCGTGCCGCATGAACATGCCTTAAGACAAAATGACTTTTCAAGTGTATTCAGGATTCCAGCAACAAAATACAGCATTGAAAATGCACTCCATATTCTTGTCAAAAATACCTCCAAAGAAATAGGCCTTCATTGTTGCATTGAGTGCCATGCTCCATCCCTCTCTGAAGCCTGGGTCAATAACAATCTTGCACAATTTCGTTTTTTTTGCAATGCCTACAGATACATCAGTTGATAGGTTCTCAAAATCTTCTTTTTTTTTTCATTCGACAAGGCTGTGCGTGACAGATACTAATACATGCCCAAATTGGGGTTTTTTTTTTATATTTTTTTTCTAGGAATAAGATTTCATTAAACCAAAAAAGAGGAAAACAACTAGAACAAAAAGGAGGAAGAGCAGCCAAAATAAAAACCAAACAAGACCCTTATCCTATCTAGGCTGCAAAAACTCCCCAAGCCTCACATGAGAGCTAGACCCATAAGAGATCTTCGCAAGCTCATGAGCAAAGACATTTACATTTCTAGGAATATGGGCAAATGAGATCAAACTTGTAGCTGGGTTATATAAGAGGAAGGAAATATTTCTTTATTTGTTTGAAAACGGGTAAGAAGTTCTTCCACCTAAAGAACTTATTGAAACCGAATGTATTAGTGGAGTCTCTTGGAGTTAGAAGCTGTGTGTTGGAGTTTTGCTTTTTGAGTAGTTACTAGTTAGGTTTATGTGGGGTGTGTTGTGTGTTAGTGGAGCTATCTTTTAGTAGTTATCTTTGTAGATCAGTGTAACTGTTGGAGTTGGTACCTACGTTTTAGCTGCAATGAAAGGATATCGATTATCCAATTTAAGTTTATGGAAACTCTTCCCTTGGTGCGAGCTCTCATCTGAGATTTATACCCCAGTGAAGATCTATTCTTCAATCATAGCTCAGGGTTTCCAAGAAAATCACATATTAAGCTTCTCCTTCCCCTCCGGACAAGAAGGTGCCCTTTCTTGTAATTTATTTCGTATTTCTTAATTAATGCAAATTTCATTTCGTATCCAATACAGATCTCCCCTTTTGTCCAGTGTTCATCCCACAATATTCTTCCCTTATTTTTTCAAAGAAAAGAAGAAACAACTGTCTGTGTTTGTGTTTGCACAAGTAGTGGAAATGTGGAATAATGGACCGTCTCTCTCTCTCTCTCTATATATATATATCAATATATATCATGATTTCTATTGTGTGATTTTCTTTCTCCATTAACTCTCTCTCTCTCTCTCTATATATATATATATATATCATGATTTATATTGTGTGATTTTCTTTCTCCATTAAAATATGGACTGTTGCAGGCACACCCATGACTGATCATCGTTGAAATAATAAAAAGTACATACAAATCTTGTTTCCTCCTATTTCATGTTTTAATCATTTTCTTTCATCTTAGATCAAAAACTATTGAATACTTAAGTACTCACGAAATCCCCCTTTTTTTTTTTTTTTTACCCCCACATGGTCCTCTTCATCAATTACTAAACCTATAAAAACTAATCCAGTAGCAAGTCATAAACATTACCTGCCCCAACTTACTACACTATCACAGAATTTTAGCGATGAAATATATAGCAATAGTATCACAAAAACCTAATATGGTATTAACCATTTTCCTGATAATGTTGCACTATTTTCAAAATATCACCAGAAGATGAAATTATTGCAAGAGAATGTGGGAAAAATCTATAAAAAATTATGTTAAACCATATTATCTACAAAATTTCTGTTGGGCAATAAAATCTTTCTGCAACAATTTCAAAATATAAAAAAACTATCTCTACATTTTCCCCAGAAAGATAAGCTTCAAAAGAATCTTTTATGGATTTTAGAAGTACACCTTGAGGTTGTGGGCTCAAGTCACATCGCCAATCAAAGGAAAAATATAAAAAAAATATAAAACAGGTACCCTCAAATGCTGAGAAAGGACGATCCTTTAGGAAGATTTTCACATACTGGTTGCATTCCACTGTAAGTTTTCTTGCATGCCTTGATGATCTGCCGGACATGGGGATCATCTTCTGGTATTTTCTTCAGCAACTTTTGTGCAGAATCTCTCATCCCCGAAGCCAAAAGAACTTGGTACATCCTGCAATGATGGAATTCGGTCAGTGTGCAGATCATAGCTGATAATAAATGCATTTGTTGTCGTAACTTTCACAACACCAAGGAACAGTACTTGACTATTTGATTGTCACAACAGAAAGAAAAACATGGCAACAGATAGAACTACAAAAATGAAAAATTTTTTTTTAATAAAAAAAATGAAACTTCTCCATTATTTGGGATTTGCTTACTATATTGACCAAATGTGCTGCTGAAGGATTGATGGTAATTGGTAAATCTCAGATATCATCAAAGGTTAGACAAATTGCCGAGGCTCCAGATTCTTCTTAAGGGCCAAAGAATTGAACCCGCTTAAATTGCATTTGAGAATAAGAGGTTGTATTAAAGTCAAAACAAAGCACACGCTGCATTCAGAAATTGAGTGTGATAAAATACTGAGAGACAGCCATCACCCCCTTCTCTCTCCATTTTCAACTACGCCACTCTTACCACCTTAATACTATCTAGAGAGGGTGAGTAGAAAGCCCCCTTGTTCGGTCCATTTTCAACTCGGACACCTCAATACTTTCGAGAAGAAAATGAAGGGGACGAGTTCATATCCTTTCTTTTATAACCCAGGGTATCTCCCGCCCAGCCCAGCATAAAAGCCTTTGGCACTAAGCCCGAGGGACACCCGATTCTGGACAGCCGAGAACTAATCCTTAGGGGCACATGCAAACCCTCCTATCCACATGCACCGGGTAAAACCACAGGTAAAATAATGAAGGGCTAAAACTAATGAAGGGAGTTCATATCATTTCTTCATAAAGTACAGAAGTTAAATGGTTTGAGGGAAAAGCACCTGCATTACATCTGAAAACTCAGGAAACACAACACTTACTTTTAAACAATATTTAATGTACATCTAAAAACATGCACCTCAGAAAAACTTTATATCTCAATTGGGAAGTTTCAACAGATTGCCATAAGCCAAAATGCCGCAGGCCATACAAATGTGGACAATGAGAATGAGCACTGACTGTATGGCTTAAAAATGTCATTCATACAGTCCATCCCTCCTGACGAAACCACAGTCATAATGGTTTGATTCCAAGATTTTACGTGTGACACAATGAAATAGGAAGAGGATAGATTGATGGAGAAAAGAGAGGAAAAAACTGGAGATACGAAAAGAGGGTGCTTTCAGATTTACACAATATTACAAGCAATTAAAAATTTTACAAGGTTTAAACTCATAACTTTTCAAGAATTACAAAACAACTCCTTGGATTAATGCCCTTACAGGTTGCTCATTTGCACTCATTTACATATGCAAATGATTCACATGTGTAATCATTGTGCATCATCACATTTGTTTGTGCTCATTTATGGGTGTGAAAATGGAGTAAATAAGTCCATTTTCACACCAAAATTTTCACATCCCAAGAGGTAGTAAAGTGTTGCACACCCAGGGTTTAAGAAATCATCCATTAGCGTTTCACAATGGCCGTTATGAAACGGTAACAGCCTGTACCATTACAATATTTATGGAATAATGGTAACTTCATGACTGAGCAAAAAAACGTTCATTACAGTCTCTACTGTTACAATATTTATGGAATGACGATAACGTTATGACTGTAAGCAAAAAAAGGTCAAAATATTGATGCAGCCCAGGACTAGGCCGAACCCGTAGTAGGGATTTTGCCGAATCCAGATGGGTTCAAACAGCCAAGAACGCACGTTCAACAAGCCAAAACACCACTCAAGCCAAACCTCAATTCTTCAATACAATAATAAGAGGTACCGATCCCTAAAGGGGATTTACATAATTTTAGAAAAGAATCAGCAATACTTCCTACCATTAGGATTCTACTTGCTAAACATAGAACTCATAAATAAAGATACCTACTAATCTAAAATACTAAAGCAATTAGGAAAACTACTAAACTAAGATGACTTCCCACAAAAAGTCGGCCATTCCCATTAGGATTTGTGGGCTGATCCAATGGGTTGGGTCAGGTTGACCCGATAGTTCACAGCTGGACCCAGTGGACTTGGCCTGGCTTGACCCGCACCAGTTCTCCCCGCCTTAGAAAAACTCGACTACAACGAGCGTATAGCTTGATAACGCTCATATAGGTCTGGATTGATGCGCTAAAATCAATAGCAGTGATCCATGATGCATCTAAGCGGTAGAGAGAAGATGTGTTCTTCAATGCCTTCATCTGTGTGAAGTCCAGGGTAAGTCCTCCACATTAAAAGTGGAACTGATGCATAACTCTGCAGGCAGTTCAAGAAAACATGACTCTACCAGCCCCGTCTCATCCCACATGCTCCGTAGGAAGACATCAGCATGGACTTTGTTCTGGGTCTACTTTAGACAAGAAGGAAAGTTGATTCTATATTTGTCGTAGTGGATCGATTCTCTAAAATGGTTCATTTCATACCATGCTCCAATTCTTCTGATGCATCCAAAGTTGCACAGTTACTCTTCCCAGAAGTGGTACGTCTTCATGGGCCAAATGATGTAATCATTCTAGTAACTCATCAATGTCCGGTATCTTTCAAGATTGGCAATTATGAAGACAAAATTTGGTGTGATGTTATCCGTATGAATGTCACTCATATTCTTCTTGGAAGACCGTGACTTTTTTATTTGAAGGTGCATACTGAAATAGAGAAGAATATATATTCTTTTCTTTGGAAAGGACAACGGATCGAGCTCGTTCCATTGCCATTGACAACACCTTCTCCATCTACATTTTCAACTCCAATCAAAGAATCAAAGCGTGAGTAGAAGGAAGAAACAGAAGTTGTGATTGTGCCACAAGAGCTACAAACCATGATGAAAGAATCAAGGATGACATTGAAAAGCAAGATCGAGAAACTGCTGATGTCACGACACAGTCAAATGGAATAGCATGCAAAACTTCTACTGTTAATCATATTTCAAAGAGCTAGAAGACAAAGGGACTCAAATTATTCCTATGGACAATGACTACCCAAAAACAAATACTCCAAATCTCAATGGGGAACATGTTAATAAAAATTAAACAAAAACTTAGATGTGGTCAATTCAACAATGGGCTTAGTCGTAGTGGAGTGCTTGTAGATGGCTAGATCCTAAAGTCTATTTAAGTTTGAACAAACTTTACACAATTTTAGATAAGTAAGTGATAAAGGATGTTATGGGTTAGGGGAACCGATACTTCTCTTTATAGTGTTCACTAATGGAAAAAATATTGTTTTCTAGAATATTTAGGATTTTCTGGATAGTTTTTCAGATTTTTTTGAGGTAAGAAAAATTTCACACCGCAATGGACTGCAAACCGCGACACAATGCCGCATCATAACGATTTTCAAGGTCGACTGCGGCCGCGATTTTGAACCATGTGCACACCTCACTGTTACTAGGCGATGGTGCAGCCTGGAATCCCAGACGGGTTATGGGTTCGAACCCCATCAACCATGTTGTTTTTGTTATTATTATTTATTATTATTTTTATGTTTTACTTTTGAGGGCTCCAAATTCATGATGTGAACCATCCATCTTTATAAGGCTAAGAAACCGTAAGATGTTTAATTCTCTATATTAAAATCTTCATGGATTTTGAGAAATTTGTGTAAAGCATCCAAAAATTCCGAACTTGTAGATCTAATTTCTGCACTTGGAAATATTCTAACATCGTTAGAGCAGTCAAACCAAGCTCATACGACCTACTAGCAGTTCATATATCTATCCATGGACTAAACCTACATTTGATTTTGTAATATTTTGTTCACCAATCACTCTGGATTTCTTCATTTCCATGTAAAGATATTTCCTTCATGAGTACGTTCGCATACTCCACCAAATAAAAATCACCTCCATGAGTCTATGGGCCCCCAATCTATGATTTGAACCATTCAATATTCTATTAATGATATGCTCTTTTCTTCGAGCGACATGGGATGTAATGCAGGCTGACTGACTTGATATGCTTTTAGAATTCCATAGTAGGGGAAGGCTGAGTAAGGAACCAATGCTACATTTTTTACTCTTATTCCTAAAAGTTCTAATCCTGTCGAGATTGTAGACTTCAGACCTATTAGTCTAGTGGGTTGTGTTTCTAAGTTGTTGGCAAAAATTTTGGCAAATAGACTGAAAAAGGCTATGCTGGTTATCATTGAACCTTTTCAGGGAACATAGAAGCTCAACAGAAGAACATAGAAGCAATAGAGGATTACAATGGATTCACACCAAATGACTTTGCACCAGCTTCCAATCACTAGAGAGGTCTCAAAAGCTTAACTTTGTTCTTATATTCAGTAACCCAAAAGAAAACATTACAATGGATATATAAAGGATTATTAACCCTAAATCCAATCCAAACCATTAAAACATACCAATGGTTAGGATTAAAACATAACTTAACTAAAGTTTCTAAAATATTCAAGACAACCAAGAAGCATAAACAAACTTGATGCTAGTCCTAAACTGATCGTCCCCACCTATTGGGCTGGACATCCCACTCAAGTTGGACCCAGTGGGCCTAACTTGCTCCAATAGCAGCCCATGTGCATCTTCTCAAGGTGGGATCTTTTTGATGCCATGCATATATGCGAACTTCTGTCTCTAGTCATCCCAGTGTGTGGGGTCTTCAAATAATCATGGGGATATGTTCTATCTTTATCGAGCTATTGATCTATGATAGAATCACGATCCAATGGTGGATCCTCTCTGAAACCTCAAACTAGACCCATATATATATATATATATATATATATGGGAAATCTCACACTACTATGAGAGTATTGGGTGGGGGGCAGCGGCCGGGGGGGGGGGGGGGGCGGGGGCGCTGATATTTAGGCTGTTGGCATTGGATATAGATCCAATGGGTTCCCCCTTACTCTCAAGTAGTGTATGTTACTCTCATGGGAGCATCTCCCTACATATATATATATACACACACACAAACATTTGTACAACAAATAGAACATGATAGAAGGTATATCTATCACCAAATAGAAAACTGAATGAATTGAAAAAAAAAAAAAACCTTAATCTGTTAGTATAGATAGATGATTGAAATCAAATGAAGGTGAAGACTAGAAAGGAGTAAACATCAAAGAGTCATGCTAGCATGACTATCACCAATTTGCGACAATGAGACAGACATTTTCAAATGGGAAATGCACGTAGGTGGGGTCTACAGTTTCCATCTGAAAAATACAAGCCTTGGAATTATGCATCCACAAAAAATCAGCTTCATTTGGCAATTCATTAGTCACCCAACCTAAGCAAATCAAATTGATGAAAGGAACAAAAATCCATGAACTGTTGCCCATAATCATCACCTTATGTAAAACATTTAGCATTTTGCAGCGGGCTAGAGTCAAACTGTGTTTTTACTTTTTAGGCCATTCGCTGGGAATGGCACACCTTCTTCACTTGCAGTCTTGCAACTGACATGGGAAGGGAATTGGCCTTTGCACCTCAAGTCCTCAACAGCCCCTGCACAATCGGGAAGTCCGGTTTTAGGAGGGACGAGACTTGAGGAGTCTAAAGGGAAGGATTAGATCCTCTACAATTGTATAGCAGGATGCTCTCGCTATTGTATTAAATTTTTTTTGTAAAAGGATATGTGGCTGAGATTATGCAGCCCAAGGGTCCCACTAGACACAAGACAGCACTGGATCTATCTTTCTGGAAAAAGTGAGGTCCATTTGTTACTGCGAACCTTCTGATCTAAAGGCCATGAAATGGATGTTCAGAAAATGAAGTGATATATTTCTTTCTAACCATCCATTTCATATCATTAATGGGACAGCTTAGAACAATCAACAGACCTGATTTTTTACAGATGGATATATCTCAAAAACCTCTTGTTCCTATTGACTGACGCTAATGGGCCTACAAACTCTACCAAATGTCCTATTTTAAAAAGCAATAGAGAACATCCTGTTGCAAAGCTGTAAAGATTCTGGGTTGTTGTCGATGAAGCTTAGTTTTACAAGTCCTTTTGTAGGGCTTGATGACCCCACAAGATATAACAAGGTTTCCTAGATTAGCCGTCTACGAGTTGAGTTGAGTTGGATCGGTTGGGAAGTCCTACCTCCCACAAAGCTTAAGCTTTTTGGTTGGTACATGGTTTTTTACATGGTATCAGAGCGGGTTCCGATCCCGTCATTCTTGTGTAACCCACGTGGCTCCTGTCGTTCTTGTGTAGCCCACGTGGCAGGCCCGTCCATGAAATCTATTGGGCCTGCATATGAGGAGGGGGAGTGTTGGGAAGTCCCACATCCCACAAAGCTTAAGCTTTTGGGTTGATACATGGTTTCTTACAGGATCAACTCAGCTGAGTTGCATATGACTTGGTTCAATTGGGTTGAGTCAAGATTTGGGCCGTTTAAAAATCATTAACATTACCCCAAGAGCTACTCCTTTTTTAATAATTTATAAAGTTAGATGTCAATTACATCCTAAGCCCTACCCTAGATTATTAAAAAAAAAAAAAAGGTACTTCCTAGTATTGGTATAAGTAGCAGCTGTTATTTTCTTTTTCTTTATTCATTTGTTTAAATCTGTCAAGTACTTCCTCCCGTACGACAGGTACTTGTAGCCGCTATTTGTTCATTTTTTTTTAATTCATTTTCTTAAAGCTGTCAAGTACTTCCTAATTCCCATACCTTAAAGTAGTAGTCGCTTCTTTTTTAAATTAATTTCTGCATAAACCCATCCAGTAGGCTGGTAGCAATCCGTTGCTTTTATCATTTGGAAATTCCAAATGCTTTTCCTTCCAAATGACAATAGCATCCATTTTCTCTTTCAACTTTTTCCTAGCAACAACAGCAGAGCCGAATTGAAGGGCAACTTGAATCAGGTACATCCAATCCCGAGTTGACTCCAACTCGGCCGATTTTGTTATAGTATGCCTTAAATCAGATGCTTAGAAGAGTCCGACATATAGCTAATACAAGAAACCCTCTTAAATCTGGTGGGGCCAATTGGCCCTACAAACCTAGTGTGTGTCCCAATTTGAAGAAAGGTTTAGAGTAGTCATGTGACACACCGTACACGATCGAAACCCTTGCAACCAAAGCTGAAACTCCGATAGATGCATGCCAAAGGATAAAAGAGGAAAAAATGGTGTGGAGTGGATAACAATTGGCCAAATATCACTTTGATCAGATTATCCAAACTATTGATGTTAAGGCCTTAAAATTTAATGATTCAGCAAATTTATACATGGCGAGATCATTGTCGAAAAGGGGTTGAATGTTTATTCATTCAAGGGTTGGTTTGAATGAGGATCTAGATCAAACAGAGGTGGTCACTAATGCACATGTAAGACTTAAAAGACGATTAATATTTAAGGCCCTTAAACCAAAAGCGGGAGTGAATTTCCGCACAATCCTAATGCATGATGTGAAATTTCCACCCGACTAGCATGTATTTGGGTGAGCCCCACAAAGAGGGAGCACAAAACTTACATCAAATTGAGTTCATGCTATCGTGGGTAATCAGTTTTCACATTTTGGAGCAATAGACCATGATCCAACATTTAGATTGTCAAAATGATGAGCTCCACTTCAATTTTTCATGCTAATATATGCGATAGAATTACTAAAACAAAACAGATTTAACAATTAAGAATCAAACAATGATACAACGCCTAAGGGCCGAGAAAAGCCTAATAGAAGAGTGGTGTGGGGGGGTGTGTGTGTGGTGTGATAATATCCTGAATTTTTGGATATTCTTCTAGATTTTTTGGGGAATAAATGGAAATTCACACTGCAACAGGCTGTAACAGACGCAAAACATGACATATTGCCGCAACGTATTGGTTCTCAGAGCTGTTGTGACTATGATTTTCAACCAAGTTGAGCAACTTCAAGAAATAATGAAAATGCTTGCAACCGCATATAAAATCTTTGGATGGAGGAAATCAAACCCTTGAAACAAAATAAGCCATAATAAATAATTAATTAATTAAAAAAAAATCAAGTGATGAAGAAAATTACGAACCTCAAGTAAGTCATTACGTTGAAGCAAAGGTTTGCTTTCTGATATTCTTCCCAAATCAATTGAGCATGATGAGGATCCCTTGCACTTGCGCAAGTACTCAGCAGGAAATCGAGACTCGTTCTAGAAGGACAAAGGTGAAGCTCTTCCTTGATAGCTTGTAGTAAATACATACCACTTTCTAAATCTGTAGGCTCTGTGTCTGAGATTTGGCTAAAAATCTGTTCCATGATTATAATTAGCAATGACAAGAAAATAGAAAACAAAAATAACATTAAAGATAGCGAAGTAATCACTTAAAAATGTAAATACAAAGATATATTTTTAACAACTTTTAAATACAATTAATAAGTGTGTGGAGTCTTTTCCTTATTCAAACTTATAACTGACCAAGGTCAAGTAGAGATGTTTACATATTGCTCCGGGCATCGGGCAGGTATTCTTCACATCTTAGTCTAACATTTTGTGTTTGTAAATTTGTGAAGGAAATAGGACACAGTAATTCAAATATCAGGAAAAAAAAATGTCTACATGAAAGAGTCGTTATTCACTTCTTATGAGGAGGGAGATTACTTCAATTAAATATGCTGTCAAAAGTTTGCCAATTTGTTGTTTATTGGTACTCCGATGTCCTATGAGTGCGGTAAGAATGTCAGAAAGAATTCAGATGGATTTCTTTTGTAAGGACAAAGATTACAAAACTTCACACTTCGCATTTAGTGGGATGATGAAAGGTGTGCTGGCCTATCAAGGAATGAAAGCTTGACATAACTACCATTGTTACACAATCAAACTGAACAATTTCAATAAGGGCATGAAAAACTTTAGATTAGAGTAAGAACAAAAATAACAGAAAAGAGAATTATGCAGAGTGAATTTAATGGTTGATTATGGAAAACAAAACCATATTGGATCTTCTAATTACAAATTAGTCCTTTGGACTTTTGCAAGTACTTAAAGACCTGTAAAAACTGTCCATTAATTAAATAGCCAGCTTAGGCAATGCATCTGATGACTTCTTTCTTGAAATTGCCTTAGTGAGGATATCTCCAATTGCTAATCTATGTGCACACGTTTCAATTTGAACTCTTTGTTTGCAATCTTGCTCTAATAAAATTCACATCAACTCCAATCTATGATGCCCTGATATAGCATGGATATGGAAAGGACACGCCATGGAAATGGTAGGGACACGGATTTTACATATAAAAAGTGAAGTATCCAATCTGATACGACACGATATGCTGCCCATTTTGAAGTATCCGTGCATCATAGACTCCAATATGTTTCATATGTTCATGGAAGACTTTGTCGCAATCTTTCGTCCTAAAGTACTACCAGAATGTAACACCATAGAACCTTTATGGAAAAATCTCAACTAAAAATTTGTAGCCATAACTCGCATGCTCCATGTGTCATTGCTCAATACTCAGCTTCATCAGACTTGGACTTAGATACCACGGACTATTTCTTGCTTTTCCACAACACTAGGTTTTCGCCTACCTTGGTACAATAGCCAGTTGTTGATCTTATATTTGTCTTTGAACCTGACCAACTTGCATTGCTGTAGGCCTCCACCAGTAAATGACCATGACTAGCATACAAAGTCCATTGATCTAGTGACGTTTTGAGATCCTTCAAAATCTTGTATACAACATTTAAATGCTGTCCTTGGTGCATGCATGAATTGGCTAACTAGACTTACTACATATGAGATCTCTAGATGAGTTATAACTAGACACAATAACATGCCCTACGCGTCTTTGACATAATGTAACATGAAGTAACTCTCCACTTCTGCATACATGATTTTTCTCAATTGGAGTACCAGCTGGTTTTACCCTTAACATTCCAGTTTCTTCCAGCTGATCTAGTGTATACTTGTGCAGACATGTCACAATCCCCTGCTTTGACCTCATAATTTCAATTCCAAGGAAATACCTCAATTCACCGAGATCTATGATTTCAAACTGTGCACCCAAATGTTTCTTTAGCTTTTCTATTTCTACATCATTACCGGTAACAATAACAATCTATATAAACAATCAAAATGGTAACTTATCGTCCATTCTTCTTCACAAACAACGTGGTATCAGCATGAGATTTTAGCTACTTTTACCGTGGCTTGAATAAATATACAAAACCAAGCTCATTGAGACCATTAGAGGCCATATAAAGCCATTTTTAACTGACAAACATTTCCACTTTGCCCTTCTAAACTGCACCTTGCACATATTTCTTCATGGGATCACCTTTTAGTACCACATTCTTTAACATCTGACGGATATAATGACTAATTAAACTTTGCAGCAAATGAAAGGATTACTGTTACAGAATTTAATTGTCATAAGTGAAAATGTCTCAAAATAATTCATACATATCCCACCAACAACCTGTCTTCTTAATATCAGATGGTACAATCTGGGTTGTATTTAACCTATACACCTACTTACATCATACAACATGATTCCCTTCTGGAATATCAATAATTTCTAAAATTCTGTTCTTCTCAAGAGCTTGCATGTCTTCTAACATAGCTGCTTCCCACTTTGTAAAGTACATTACTGCTCCCACATGTGAAAGTATACATTCGGCAGACAATCTTATACAAAAGAACAATATTTCGATGATATATAATGATGTGATACAAAGTTCTGAATTGGTTTGTGTAAAGCAAGACTGTTCCCCCTTATGCGAAGCAATAGGTGGATCAAAATTAGTATCATCCGTAGTAGGAAAACCTCATGGGGAATCTAGACCATATGAACCTTATTTGTGCCAGATCTATAGAGAACAACGATCTTGTTTTTTTCTTTTATTTTGGACTAAACTTTGATTGACTTTTGAAACTTCTATAGCATTTTTTGGAACTTTCTTAGGAGTTTTACTTTTATCCACTTGATTATCTATTGTTCCAGATGCTATTGGATAAGTTAGTAGTGATACATATACAACCCAAAGAGGTGTCTCCCCTATCTATTTGGCTCTTTTATTTCTTAACTCTATGGAGAATAAAAGGAATTTCCCCAAGAATGTTACATCCACACTAGCATATTGCTTTCCATTCGTTCCTGGCAAATAGCATTTATTAACCTTTTATGTGCTTCAATACTCCACAAATATACACTTACCTGCCTTGGATCCAGTTTATCCTGCTGTTATGTCAGAACGTGAACAAAGCTGATACAACCAAATATTTTAGGCATAACTGAAAATAATGGAGCAGAAAGTCATTATACTAAAATTGGTGATTGTCCTTTCCATACTTGAGATGGCATCCAGTTTACAAGGAAAGCCGCAAAAGAACAGCATTTGATCAAAACATCAGGAACATTCATCCATAATAAGAATACACTTGCAACTTTCAGTAAATGCCTGTTTTTATGCTCTGCAACCCCATTTTGTTCAGTGTATATGCATATGAGTTTTGAGACTTTCATTGTCTGCTAAAAATGATTGAAAATCTTTTGATGTATAATCTTCTTCATTACCTGACCTTAGTACTTGAATTTTTGCATTTAACTTCCTGCTGAGCAAAGTCTTCAAATATTGTAGGCACTCATCATGAGACTTTATTAAATACACCCAAGTAGACATTTTTGCATCATCAATGAAGGAAACAAAATATTGAAAGCCAGAAATTGAAACTAAGGGAGCATAGCAAACATCAGAATGTATCACAGGAGAAACTTCATTTTTTTTCACTAGCACTCGCTAGATAATAACTTTTACTTTTTTTCGATAGTTGACAAAACTCACAATCAAGTTGCCCTACGTCAATCTGATATTGAGAACCAGATAGAGCTCCTTCACTACTGGAACTGGCATGTGCCCCAAACATGTATACCATCCTCTATATTAGCTGAAGACTGGAGTGCTATATTCGACTGCATTACTTGATCAATGCAATAATGACTATTGCATTCCCAGCCACTACAAATTGTCCAACCTATCCTCAAATCTAATAAAACAAAATACAATGGATAAAAAATTATATTGAAATCAGTGTTTTGAAAAGTGAGAGGCGCATCAAGGCGCTAAGGTCTCCTAGGGCCTAGGCGCTAAGGCGCGAGGCAAGGCACAGGTTTCATTGAAGCGAGGCGCGCATTGTAGATAAAAAATATATACTTTGGTATAGACAGATAATTCACAAATTAGAACAAAAAAGGCAAGGAATATTAGAAGAATTCTAAAAGTCATAAAGCATCCATCACTCTAAATGCTAAACATTCAACAAAAGTAACAAAATCCATCGAATACCAATACAACTTCAAAGTCAAAGCAACAACGCAGAAGCTCCTAAGGAGGACCTAACAGTCATCCTCAACATCTACACAATGCAGAAAAAATAGATAGGAGCAGCAAAAAAAAAAAAAAAAAAGCATAAGCAGAAAAAGAAGATTTGCAGCAGCACAAGGAGATATAGACAGCAAATAGAATGCAGCAGTAGCTGGAAAAAAAAAAAAAAAAAGAGAAGCAGAAAAAGAAAAGAAAACAAAAAAAAAAAAAAAAACAGCTGCAGAAAAAAAAAGCAGCAGCAGAAACAAGCAGAAGTAGAGGTCAGCAAAAAGCAGAAGCAGCAAGAACACCGTCAAGACTAGCAGCAGAGATCACCAAAACAAAACAAAATAGAATGCAGCAAAAGCTTGAAAAAATTTCAGCAGCGGAACAAAAAGACAAAAGAAAACAGAACATTAGCAGCAAGCCAGCAACAAAAAAAGAAAAAAAGAAAGCAGTGGAAGGGAAAAAAAAGAAGAAAAGAACAATAGCAGCAGAAGAAAAGAAAAAGTAAGAAAATCAGCAACAGAAAGAAAAGAAACAAAAAGAAAGCAGTGAACGTGATGTAACTGCGCAGCGGTGTGAAGAAGCCGGACGCGAGAAGAGCAGCTTCTTCCTCTTCCTCTTCTTCTTCTTTTGCCGTTTCTCTTTTCTTTTCTTTTTTCGTTTCGTTTCTGACTTAGGGCACAAACCAATTTCTTGCTAATATATGCTCTTCTGTGTTGGGCTGGACTCTGTGACTTAAGCACACGAAAAAAAAGACCAGTAGCATATATTTTTTTTTTAAAATTTTAAAATTTAAGTTATAGGCTGCATTGACCGAAGCCCACTAGGCGCGCACCTTTGCGCTCAACCGGCGCCTCTATAAACTCGCCTCACCCCAAGGATGTTGAGGCACAGAATGCTCGCCTCGGTGCACCTTACGCGTGCGCATTTTACAAGCCTGATTGAAATTATGACATCTTGTTAAAGAGCTAATTGATATAAGATTATCTACAGACTTTAGATCATATAACACAGAAGTCAATCAGAAATTTGGCGAAACATTAACTGAATCATCACCTATAACTTGAGTACATTTCCATCAACTACTCAAACATGACCATGAACTGAAGACTTGTCCGACTTAAATTTCAAGCACGTGCAGGTCATATGTTTTGGAGAAATAGAATTCATGTAGCCGACCACAACATAAACAAAGCTTTGATGACGATACAGGTCATATGGTTTGTAGCCCCCAAATCGATTAACAAACAAGTACTAAATAGAGGAGAAAGATGTATGTGTTCATGAGATCTAACCTGTTATGAGTTGACGAGATCAAAATAAGAATCAACAATTAATGAAAAGTACAAATATGCCATTCATGATGCATAACATTGAAAATCAGTTAAACAACAAACCATAGATCCAAGGCAATCTCACAAATCCTACAGTAAAGACCCCTCTGGTATGAGAGGATAGGATCCTAATGGAAGATAGAACTTCCAAACACTTAGGGCTGGTTGGATGATTGGGATCTAATGGACCGGATGAAGGGATCGGGTGGCTGATAGTCTAGATCTAATGGTTAGGAGTTGTTAATGGTGAGAATGGCGGAGATCTAAGGTGTAGAAATCTCGGGTTGGTTTTAGATTTGAGGGAAAGGAAGCTCTTAGGACAAGAAAATGGAAGAGGGAGGAAGATACCTTTTATTAGGCTCTCACCAAACTCTAATCCGGAGGTGTTACGTTCCTGTGAGCAAGGTAGAACTCAAGAGGAAGAAGAAAGCTTATGTTCTTTCATTCAAAAAGTTTCATAACATAGCATGAAAAGAAAAAAAAGACAATACCAAGTCTCTTAATACTAACTCTAAGTGATGACATCATCACACTTAAGAAAAAAAACAAAAGAAACGAAAGGAAGAGAGGGGAGGGCTGCGCACGTCCATGGGATTCGTGCGCAAGGGGATGTGTGCACGAATCCCAAAACCCATTTTTTTCCTTTAAATTGCGGCCGCCCCCCCCCCCCCCCCCCCATCATTTTTCTCTTTAAAGAAAACATGGGGCTCTTTTCTCTTCTACTTTTCTTTAAATGATTTGGGCCCCTCTCAACTTTTAAAACTCTTTTATTTCAACGCATGTGGTACTTCCCAAAGTGGGCCTTGAAGATGAGACATGGGGACTTATCTCCTTCAAAAAATAGATCTAGCAAGATCCAACTGTTGGATGTCATTGTGATGGTAATCCTACGGTGGATTTGTGAAATCTTGGCAATCAAAGTCAGGGTATGCATCATCCATCCATAACGTAGCTTTATTTGCAACCCGACGCTTCCTTCTTTGGTAGATTTTGTGTGTAGTGGGGGAATTAGGCATGATCCATCCATCAAGTCCCCTTAACTGAGAAAATTGCACCTCTAGTGAGATAAAATTATCATATTGCTCAAGAAGGTCAGGGTTGATGCGATGCAATTCATCACGGGTGATCTAGGTGCTATCATGTTGTGGTCTGTCTCCCCATTTCACAAGGAACTTTTGTATGCCCCCTTGTCTGGTGGAAACCAATTGATTGTCCAAAATATCTTCCACAAATTCTTTCCTTTGGAGGTGGAGGTGGAGGTGGGGGAGGGGTAGGTTGTTGAAAAGGGCTTTTGGAGAAAGATGGATCAGAAGTTTGGCTAGGTGAAGCAATAGGAGATGGGATGTTAGGAGGTGTTGTAGGACCTCGAAAAGGAGCTAGGTCCTCCACATTGTATGTAGAACTGATCCCCATATCAGGTGGAAGGTCTAATACATACGCATTAGGACCCAACCTTTTCAATACTTTGAACGGGCCAGTACTACGGGCTCCAATTTCTGGTGGGAATTGCTCTGGCCTTACACGGATCATGACATAATCACCACTTGCAATTCAGTGTATCGCCGGTGTGAATCAGTAGATGATTTATAACTTTCATTTTGCATATTAATTCCTTTTCTGATCTCATTATGCAATGCATGAATGTGTTAATTGAATGCATCAACTGACTCACATGGACGATGAATGGATGACATGGGAATGAGATCTATAGGCATCCTAGGCTTGCAACCAGTGACAACTTCAAAAGGACTCATGCCTGTGGACCTATTTACCGAACTGTTATATGTAAACTCCGCAATCAGTAACACAGACTCCCATGAACGAACCTGCTCACCAACTAGACACTCAAAAGATTCCCGGAATCTTGTACACTACCTCCGTTTGACCATCAATCTGTGGATGGTAGGCAGATGAAAATTACAATTTTGTCACTAAGATTTTCCATAATGTCTTCCAAAAGTAACTAGTGAACTTGACATCTCGATCAGACACAATTATTTTTGGACACCATGAAGACTAACGATGAGCTGCAAGAAAATTTTCGCAACATGCGAAGTATCTGATGTTTTGAAGCAAGGGACAGAGTGGGCAATCTTAGAAAAGCGGTCCACGATAACAAGTATGGAATCATGCTCTTTGTTGATTTTAGGAAGTCCAAGCGCAAAATCCATACTGATATCTCGCCATGGTGCATGAGGCACTGGAAATGGAGTGTACAACCCCGTGTTCTGTTTATGCTGTTTTGCGAGTTGGCAAGTGCGATAGTGTTCAATGATGCGTGCGACGTCTCACTTGAGACTCAGCCAGTACAAATGGTCCTCCACAAGAAAAATGGTTTTGTCACGACCAAAGTGGCCGCCTACTCCACCAGCGTGGAGCTCCCGAATGAGAAACTCATGGAGTTGCGGGGAATGCAAATCTGATTTCCTCAAAAGATGTAGTCATCTTTCAATGTGAATCGATCAATGCTCCGCGGAAGATTATTAGAAAGGGATGCAAACAAATCCCCAAAATCTGGGCATGATGGATAATCATCCCTCAAACGATAGAACCTAGTGACATCAACATTTATGGAATGGATTAAATTGATCCTGCGACTTGACGCATCCGCGGGTTTGTTCTCCACTCTTGCCTTGTGTTTAAAAAAGAAAGTGTATTCTTGTAATAGTTCAACCCACTTTGCATGTTCTCCTTTTAGCTTAGATTGGGAATTCAAGTACCGCAATGCCTAATGATCTAAGTACAAAATAAATTCCTGCGGTAAAAAGTAATGTTGCCAATGTTTCAATGATTGAACTATTGCATATAATTCTCTTTCGTAGTTGGAAATTTCGAATACTTTTTCTGCTTTTCTTCATTCAGTTGCTCACTAAAATAAGCAACTAGGTGTCCTTCCTGACTTAAAACACCTCCTATTCCAATGCAAGATACGTTGCAAGCCACTTCAGAAACCTTAGAAAAGTTAGGCAATAGCATGACAGGTGCTTCTGTCATTTTGGCTTTGATTTCATGAAAGGCTTTTGTAGTAGCCGGGCTTCAATTAAACTCTCCCCTTTTCATGCAATCAGTAATTAGAGACATGATGGTACTAAATCCTTGAATGAACTGATGATAGAACGTGGCCAATCCATGGAAACTATGTATCTCATGAATATTGGATGGAGTTTTCTATTCAACAATTGCTCGCACCTTTTTAGGATCAGCGGACATGCCTGCTGCAGAAACTACAAAACCTAAGAAGACCACACTATCTTTCATGAAGGTGCACTTCTTAAGGTTTGCGTAAGTTGTTCCTTCCGCAAAGTACCACAAACTTGCCACAAATGGTTGAGGTGTTCTTCCTTAGTACTGCTATAGATGAGAATATCATCCAAGTAGACAATTAGGAATTTCCCAATGAATGGCCCTCAACACTTGTGTCATGATGCACGTGACAGTACTTGGCGCATTGGACAACCCAAATGGCATCAATAGCCATTCATAAAACCCGTCCTTTGTCTTAAAGGCGGTCTTCCATCCGTCCCCAAGACGAATATGAATATGATGGTAGCCACTTTTAAGATCTATCATAGAAAAGATGACGGAACCAGCCATCATGTTGAGCATAACATCTAACCTAGGTATCGGGAGCTGATACTTGACAGTGATCTTGTTGATCGCTCGACTGTCAACGCACATTCTCCAAGTTCCATCTTTCTTTGGAGTCTGAAGTGTGAACAATTATACATCCAAGCACTAATACCAAGTTGCAATGTGGAAGAGTAAAAGTGATGAGAAAGAAAGAAAGAAGAGAGGAAGTGACAGAAAAGGAGGGAAATACAGAGAGAAGATAGAAGAACAATGAAAAAGAGCAGATATTTAATCAGCTAATTTGATTAGATTAAGTAATCCTTATTCCATTATAACTTAATGACATTAATAAAAAAGACAAAACTCCCAGTCGGTATAATTAATCACATGGACACCACTAATCACATAAAATATGTGTTATTTTCTAAAAGGGAACCCGCATGTATATTTTGAGATAGTAACATTACTATCAATAACAATAATAATAGAATCACTCTAGAATGTGTTATTGATGATTTTCTGATATTTTGTTGATATCAACCAGGAGGAATAAAAATATATATACATTTAAGAAAATCCATTAGTTTTGGAATAGAAATTCTATATCAAAGAAAAGAGGAAAGAATGAGATAAGAACCTGATCAAAAACTAAGTATGTAACTGCTTCATCTTTCTCCTTAAGCTTCTTGAGTAAGTCGACGGCAGAACTAAATTGAACAAATAAACGAATAATAGTAACTAGAAAATAAGTAATGCAAAAGAACAGCTTAAGTAAACCAAGTATCTAGTAATGAACCTAAGATGCTTGTATCGAACACAGTATAAAACAACTCTGCTGCACCCGTCGAACCAGCTGCCTAACACATTTAACTCCCCAAGCAGCTCAAGCAACTTGTTCAATTCTCCTTCAGATTGAATGTACTCCTGTGACAAATACACAAAAGATAAACATCAGAGGGTTAAGAAGAAGAAGAAAACTCTGTTGCACCATCAAATCAGGTGCTTGATCCTTTCTACTTCCCAAGCAGCTAAAGCAACTATCGTTCAAATTGAATTACTCATGATAAAAAGAACATACAATGAGGCTGATGATGGCTTTGGGCTCCAGATGACATCCAGCTTCCTTGACTTCTTCATAAATATTAAGTGCATCTAATATTTGCCCATTTGATGCAAGAGCTGATACAAGTGCACTCTTAATCTCATTTATGTTCTTAACTGGAATTCCTCCAT
The DNA here is from genome assembly GCA_029852735.1 of Persea americana. Classification (NCBI taxonomy): domain Eukaryota; kingdom Viridiplantae; phylum Streptophyta; class Magnoliopsida; order Laurales; family Lauraceae; genus Persea; species Persea americana. The sequence goes on along the minus strand of CM056818.1, from coordinate 25,404,208 downwards.
CCACAAGCACCTATTTAGAAAAATGCAGCCTTTAGACCTTTAAAATGACTGCATAGAGCAGTAATGAGTGGGAGCACATAGTAAAAATGAGTGGCACACAAAATAATTGCAACAGCAATAGTTGTGTAAAAAAAGTTAAAATAATAATAATACAAAAACATGTGTTGTGGATTGACAATTCTAAGTTTGGTCTTTTGAAAACATCCTGTGGAAGGTGCTCATTGTTGCAACCACAAGGTCTCACTCAATAATAGAGAAAAGAAAAAAAGTTAAATGAAGGCATGAGCTAGATTAAGACTTAAGAGATGTTTGTACAGATGCCATGCAAGCGGAAATGGGGTTTCCACTCAAGCGGCAACATAAATTCTATCCGTTGGGAGGGAACACGAGATTCTTGATGGCGGAGAAAATCTATGCCTTTTTAGCCATTTTCTTCGCCAAATGAGTCTACACCAAACATGTGTTTATATTTCTGTGCAAAGGCATTGTTACCTTTCCGCTCTGCTTCCGCAGAAAAGTGTATTGCACAAATGGCTCCTCAAGGAATCTAAGAAAGAAAAAAGTCAGCAAAACTAGAGGATTCTTCTTTACCATGATAATTACAAGATTGCTAAAAATAATAATTAAATGTTAGAACTGCAATATAGACTGGATTATTTTAGTAATATGAAAAGAATAAAGCATTGACTTTTGCATGTTCTTGGACAGATATCTATATTTTTTTCACAAGTTATCCATTTGTACGGAAATACCAACCAGAAAAGGAGGCACCATTCACATGATTCCAATGTTGAAAATGGAGGACAAGGAAAAGCCAGAGAGCATCAAGAAATGCTGGCGATACATGGATATGCTGCACTCGGTTTTCTAGACCAGAAAGCACCCTTTGAGGCATGGATATCCTCGCACTTGAATTTATCTTCATCGCCGCAGACCCCCAACACTTCTTCAGTGAATTGAGATTTTTTTTATTGAGTTTGCAAGGTCAAAGAAAGGAATTGAGTTATGCCAGTGAAAATATACCCTTGATTTATGCAGTACACATGATTCTGAAATATCTCAACAGGTCACCAGGACAAGGGATTTTACATTCTGTGAACAGATATTTGATGGTGAAGGCATATATTGATGCAGATTGGACAGGTTCAAAGACTGATAGAAGATCTATAACTAACTACCGCACCTTAGTTGGCGGAAATCTAGTATCAAGGAAAAGACTAAAAACAGCATGCAACTTCCAAATCCAGTTTGGAAATAGAATATCAAGCAATGACGCTTGGAACATGTGAATTGATGTGGCTGTGGATTTTACCATATGAGCTAGGATTCATATACAAAGGTCCCATGGTATTACATTTTGATAGCACTTCAGCACGGGAGATTGCTATAAATCCAGAATACCATTCACGTACAAAACACTTTGAAGTTGATGTCCACTTTGTTAGAGAAAAGATCGAAAGCACGGATATCCCAGTGAAGCACATTCACATTGATGATCAATTGGTTGATTTTCTTATTAAGGCTGTTTCAAGAGGAAAATTATCTTACACATTGTCCAAGCTAGGCATAGTAGATATCTTACTAAGGTAGTTTCAAAAGGAAAGTTATCTTATGCATTGTCCAAGTCAGGCATAGTAGATATCTATGCTTTAGTTTGAGGGGGAGTGTCAAGAGTAATAATGGGATATGCATGTAATTATATCTAGAGTGTGGCGGTATTTTTGTAAATATGGTAAATACCGTAATCTATATATTGAGAATGTCGTAAGTCTCCCAATCAGAGAGTTAAAAAGAAAATTCTTCATTCTGGTCTCCTAATTATAGGGTTCTTTATCATGACGCGCGGAAGGCCCAAAGCAAAAGAGGGAGATGCTATCATTTGTTGTACCACTTTAGGGGTTAGGGTCGTGGAAGGAGCAGATTGTACTGATTCAGGAGCAGTAGTAGAGGATGATGCATCACCAGCAGGATGATAACCATGGTTGTTCCAATTCTGGGGATGCTTCCAACATTCATGAATTATATGTCCCGTCTTCTTACAGTAATTTAAAACTTTTGCTTTCACTGATTTGCGATATGCCTGAATTCCTTGAAGCTATAAAATTGTTCTCAAAGCAAATCCTGAATGAGGCTTTGTTTGGCTTGTAAAGGCAATATCAAGAACAGTTGAAGACCCTTTCTGTAGTTCCAAAGTAGATTGGGTTAGACACCACTATTCCTTCCAAAGAAGCTTACTGAAACAAATATCTAACTTTGGTGAAGGATCATGGGACATGAGATTGGAACAAATTGACTCAAACTCTGAAGCTTCACAAGAAACTGGTCCTGTTGACTAGTGGTGTAAAACTTTCTCAAGCAGGTAAGGTGGCTTTAGATTCAGTTGCATATACCAAATCATTGAATTCGGTCCACAGATTTACAAATCTAGAATAATAAGTGCCTGAGTATATTCTAAAATTTCAAATTCAAGTTTGAGATCTCTGGGCTAAATTTTCCTGATGATATATCCTCTTAAGATATTCTCATATTACTTTGGTTGTTTTAAAGGGGTTGAAGATTAAGGACAATTTGGAGACCAACAGAGCTTAAGATCCAACCAATATTTTGAGCATCATGGGTTATCTATTGAACCCTTTTAGTGGAATCTTCAGGCTTTGTGGTGGTCCCATCAATGTGACCCCACAGTTCTTTTGCTTTCACATACGTGGGAAATTGAAATTCCCATCCGAAGTAATTTTTTTACAGTGAATCGGAAAACTATCAGATACATCCATGAGTAATTCCATGAAAATTCAAAAACAAATTACGGTAGAATAGAACTGAAACAGCAAAGAGGCAGAAAAGGAGCGAGAGTCCTCCCAAGTTCAGTAGATCTATGACCAAACAAGAGATCAAGAACACTCGATAAGATGAAATCGCTACCAAATAATATCTTGTTGCAGCATAACAAACAGTCTCTAATCCGAAAAAGGCGAAACACAGCCTTGGCAACTATTCTCGAAAGGGTGACAAAGAACCGGTGTTCTAGAGGGGCGGTCCACAAACACATTCAGATGATTCCAAAACAAAATAAAAAATGAAAACAAAGTCTGATATGAGGTTGATTTCCAGGCAGATATCTTGAAAATGAAGGTTTTTCTCTGGTCTTTATGAAAGACAGTCCAAAAACTAGATCAAATAGAAGATTGAGTAAAAATCCTACCTCTGATCACTTATAAATTCACAAAACATATTCATAAATCTCTTGACCTAGGGTAAACTTGATGGTATGGAACTCCAGGACAATGGACTCCATAAGTAATCAGATGAAGATAGCCTATGTCGTCTGAACTGTTTAGTTCGATCTGCAACAAAAATCTGATTTCTTCAATCAAATACATAGGTCTCCAGATTAGAGCATCTATCCAAAGACTAAACAGATCGACAATGGAAGAGAAGAATAGTTTCCAAACAGTAACCTCAAGACAGCACGATGAAAGTTGGGGCAGCCTTTCCTTCAATCCTTCCTTCCTCTGATACCATAACAAAGATAGAAGAAGAGAGAATTGGAAATAATTGGGTGATGATCCCTTCATGGGCTGCCCCCCTCATACACCTCACTGAAAGAGTAATTACAGTATGTCAAATCCCCTTGACTAGGCAAATTATAATCAATATCCCCTTGATTTGTGGCCCTTCTAATTTATTAAAAAGTTTACATAATTATTACGAAGACAATATCTTCTTCAACGATATCCCACGTGGATAGCTTTATCATTGATGATCATGAAGTTTTGAAATTACGTAAATTCAAGCCCCTAATTAGTGAATGAAAGAGTTTAAAAAAACATACTTCATTTCTTGTTTTCGTGAGGTAAATTTCAGTTGTTAACAAAAAATGAAAAAAATTCAGCAACAAAGTAACAACCACAGAATGCACAATTTATGAGGAAATGGAGAAGAAGAGCACAAAGATTTCAAAGAAGAATATGAAGAATGAAAAGATGAGAATACAAGATAATTGAGCAGTAATGATGTGGCCCACACGATTGCAAACAATAATCTCCACTTGGGTCACGAAGATTCAAAAAAGTTCCACTTGGTAAATTGGACAACTATCTGCTGCTCCAAAGCCTCTGGCCACTGGGGGTCTAGGTATAAGACCTTCAAGGAACATGAATCAAGCTTTGCTGGTTAAATGGCTACGGAGACTAGGAGAAGACTCAGATAGCCTTTGGAGAAGCATCCTTATAGAAAAATACGTGAGGAGAAACGGATGGGACATCTCCACTCCCTCTCGAAGGTGCTCATATTTTTGGAAAGTGATCTGCTCCATCGAAGACTCCTTTGCTCAATCCATCCGATACTGTGTTGGCAATGGAGACAACATATCCTTTTGGCACGATGTCTGGGCTAGCGAGTCCTCCTTAGCGATCCAATTCCCTGCTTTATAAAGATGCGCTAGGAACTGCAATGCTAGGTTAAGAGACTATCTTGACATTAGCCCTAACCTTAATCTGTGGAGCCTGATCTTTAGAAGAAATCTCTCCGAGGTAGAAGAAGCTAACCTGTTCAATCACTTTAAGATCCTAAATGGAATAGAGATCACAAGCGAAGGGCGAGACAGTAGGTTCTGGGCCCCTTCCCGAGACAGCTATTTCTCGGTTTCCTCCTTCTCCTCCATTTCGACTACCCCTACTCCGGTCAGCTCTTTGGAAGATCAAGTCTCCTCCAAGAGCCCTTGCTTTTGCCTGGCTCGCATTTCGAAACATAATTCTCACAATGGATAACCTCTGACATTGAAACATGCTCGTCGTCAATGCTTGCCCCCATTGCTTAGCTAACGAGGAATTGGTCGACCACTTACTCCATTGCGATTAGACAAAAGCACTTTGGTCATCGATTCTGAAGGAGTTCAATTGCAGTTTGGTACCGCCGTAGTCCTTACCAAAGTTGTTCCAACAATGGGTTTGCCTGCCTAGTAACTCCAAAGGGAAGAACATGTGGCGCCTAGCATTTCTGGCTTGTATCTGGATGACATGGAAAGAGAGGAACAGAAGGTGCTTTGAAGGGATCTCCTCCTCCTAGGAAGACTTAATCCTCAAGATGAAATTATGCATTGCCACCTGGGTCTCCTGTCTTCAAGAGTTTTGGGGATTATCTCTCGATGGAACAATGTTCAATTGGAGGGAGGTCATCTCTCAATGATTAGGGTCTCTCTTTTTTCCTTTTTGCTTGAGGCCCCAATGCCCCTTGTATAGTTTCCCATCCTTTTTGGTGGTGGCTGTAATTTTGGGATGCTTCCCAGCCGTTTCTCATTATAGTCCTTTTATACTGTAAAGCTTTTGTTTAATACAAGTTACAATTTAAAAAAAAAAAAAAAAAAAAAAAAACTGACTTAGCTATGGTGAAAATGTCTCTTGATAATCCACTTCGCAAGAGAATTTTGAATAATAAGAACATAATCACACATAAAACTGTGCATTCTTTGGTTATCGGTTTACTGTTGCAGTTTTTTTATTTTTCTTTTTATTTTATTATTATTTTTGATTGTTTGGGAATCACTAATATTTATCTCATGAAAAAAGGACATGATGTTGGATTTATGTCTATAATTTCCATAAACTGATTAGGAACGTACAGCGACTCAATTCCGTGGGTCTGTTCTCCAGTTAAGGGGGGGACCCTGGAGGTTTCAACTCTATTTCAACGAGATCAAGTCTACTTTGTTCTCACTCAGAGTGCAGTTTAATCATGTTAGGCGATTGGCGATTAGTTTTGTACATGCTTTGGTGAAACAGGGGGTGGAGAGAACTTTTTATTTGGTGGCCTAATACAATGTAACTTCTGGTTCATTCGTATGTATCTTTTATACCAACTTCTGACCCTATCTTCGTGATAGTGTTTTAGCGTTGTTATAATCCTCTTTGCTACAATATAATTTATCGTTACCGATAAAAATAAACTGATATCAACATCAAAACTTTTAAGATCGTCAATACAAAGGCTATTTCATATATATTGTTTCTGGAAGTATAAATGTATATTATGCCAAAAATGAATTCGCAATATGGATATTTTAGAGAAATTTGGCTTTCTTCTGTAAATAGATTAGTTACTTGGAGATATTTCAATATATAGTAGCACAGGGCCTTTAATGTAAAAATAATTTTACTTTTCAAAAATAACTTTCAGAAGCTGTAATATATTACCTGTTTTGCCTTCTCAAATTGCCCAAATTTAGCATATGCATTTATAAGTGCCATGTAGACATGCTTTGTAACTTGTACTCCATCACGCTGCAGTTCTTCATAATACTGCAAGTAGTACAATAATCAGCATCATGTGGACTTGGAAGTTGGAACAAATTTATGGGTTCTTAAAATTGCACTAGCGAACATCGCTAACCCTGATACAAAACCATTATTTTACATGAGAAAGTTCATCTAGTTTTGATAATGTGATTGTTGGTAATATGATGATAAAAAGGGTTTTTTGAAACCATTACTCCAGCACGCTGCAGTTCTTCTGATTGTTGGTAATATGATGATAAAAAGGGTTTTTGAGGTCAAACCCTAGTGTCGGATCCCAATTTCAAGGATTGGATGATGGCCAATTGAGAGGAATGAGGTTTGAGGCTTGGCAGAATCCCATATTTGGGATTTCAGCCATGGCCAAACCCCAATTGGGGGCCAAAATTGGAACCCTAGATTTGGGGTTTTCATGCACTAGGGTTTAAAAGTTGGGTTTTTCTTCCAATGTTGTTTCATAATATTGCATGTAGGATTTGTGGTTTTATGTATAAGTGATTTCAGATTTTTGAATTTGAATAAATATGCTAATTTTATGATCATGTCAATGGATATGATGCCGATGGAAGAAAGACTATGATGTAAGGATTCCTAGAGCGAGAATGGATAAGGCCCCATCGAGAATGATCAATTTAACCATGATTACACAATTCAACAAGTTATAAAAAGTGTTGTTTGAACCCCTCTTGGAAACCTAGGCCTGCCAAACCACAACTTGTGGCTTGGTCTTGGGCACCAATGTGTGTACTCTATGCTGAAACCCTACACTATGTAGAATATGATGAACTATGGATATGGGTGTCCTAATTTTTTATTTAAATCAACATGCTCTAGACCTATGATGTCCAGATACGGATATGTAGAATATGATGAACTATGGATACAGAGATTGATACATATTTTACACACGCATTTTCTCCTTTCATCCCATACCAACTTTAGAGCTTCCTGAACTATGCTAGAACTGCTCAAACGTCTCTTTGCACTAAAACTCAACCAATTTGCAAGATTTTGGAGAGTTTCTCTGTGGGAAAACCAACGAACTCGGCTTTATCAGGAATGGAGTGCATTCAATGTAGTTTAGAGAGATCAAGTTTCCACACTTACAAGACGTATTACTAGCATTTCCTTCTATTATGACAATGTAATAGGGCCCTCGAATTGGCCAAGGTTTTGATTAGGTTGAACTTAAATATTGGTTTGACATCGATATTTTTTAATTCAGACTAAAACATTATGCGATGCTCTGTTTTGATGTCTATAGATGATTTTATTTGATACTTATAAAGTTTCCGCTGCAAAAGTTTTGGTTTTGACCTAATCTAAAAGTTGTCAAATTCGAATCAGTTATTCCCGCTTTATTTTGGTATGGTAACGAATCCAAACCGAACATGCTGCTTTAGGGTGTTCGCTTCAAGTTTTAGTTGATTTCGGGCGAAATCGTACGTTTCAATCTAAAATCCCCAAATTTAGACGAACCATAATCGAATCTCTCAATTCGGGTGAATTAAGGTTCGATCATGAAAAGAAGAAAGAAATGATTAGTGCAAGCACTCATTTCAAAAACTCGTTTCCATTGAGGAGTGAAAACTCTTCCCTTGCTGAAGCACGAGATCAAATCTTTGCACTCGCAGGGAACTTTTCGTGGCAGAAAGTTGAGATCCCTCCTCGTTGAAGCTCCTCGTTGCTGCCAAAGCAAGACCCCATTACCAAATCTCTCCCCGGAGGTCCAGGTATGCTCGATTCTCTCCTCCTTTCTCGTCTTCTTCCTTTTTTTTTTCTACCTTTTTTCTTTCGTTTGTTTTTTTTATGTTTCGATTGTGTTCCTTCATATAAGAAAGGGCGTGATGAGATAAAGTTGTGCCCTCTTATTTCAATTGTTGATTACTACTGACATAGTTATCAGAATCCTACAATTCGTATGCCGTATCTTAAGGAAAACGATTTGTATATAAAATCTTAGGATTCAAGTGTGAATCCTACGATTCGATACTCGTTACATTGAATTTTATGATTCAAGCGATTCGGCTAAGTGAGAAAGGCTACAGCCAATAAGTTATATTAATAATCTTTTACCTTTTTTCTTTCTTTATTCTCTCTTTCTTTTATCGCTTGTATTTTCAAAAGTTTATTTAGTAGTTAACGAAACCTCGTAAGAATTTTTTGCGGCTTTGATAAGGTTTTAAAAATAAAGAGCGTGCATTTAACTAAAGCATTCGACTGTAGGTATGGAGCTTGTCTATAACTTCTTCCATTTTTTAATCTATTTTGGTTTGTTTTTTTCTTCATGAACACTTTCTTAACTTTAAGAAATATCCTACTGTGTAAGATTGATGGTTTGGATTTTTTTTTTTATATTTTCATGTAAAGATAATAAAAAAAAAATATTGATACATTAAACTTATTAATGTATATATATTAATGTATTGCTGTTCTTGATATGATTGTATGATACACTTACTTGTTATAATATTTATACTGCTATAAATAGGAAAATGAATGGTTATGAATAATTACTTTTTATTTTTTTAATTTTTAATTATTTTTTTTATTTTTGTTAGAATAATAAAAAATCCTACGATTGGCTATTCGATTCGATTCAAGGGTATGGACGATTTGCAATATGATTCCGATTTTGAAAACTATGATTGCTGATATGATTCGTGACTCGTGACTCGTGAGGCCCACTTATTTTCATGTGGATGAATTCTTCTACTACCAGAATTTAATAGGTGAAGCAAGCACTGTTACTATACCTCTAGGCCCACCCTAATATGATATGTATGGTCATTTTGAATTTATTAGAAACTACTAATCTGAAGTGGGCCACTTAATTTGAGTAAATAATTTAAGTTAAATGAATATTATTCTATGCAAAATTAAATGGTTTTTATTTTTAATAATTGGGCCCACTGAAAATTTTGATGATCAGTTAGCACCATTACTAAAGTTCTTTGCCCACCCTCAGATAATCTAAATGGTGGTATTTGATTTAATTGGAAATTTTATTAAACTATTTTACATCTTATCAATCTGAGGTGGGCCATTTAATTTGATTAAATTAGTAAAGTTAAATTATTACTATTCTAATGTAAAATTAAATGGTATTATATATATATATATATATATATATTGGAAACGAATTTCCAAATGGGAAAGCGAAATGCTCGAATAGGCCGAAATGTGTCATATTTGCGGATAAACTTCTAACTAGTGACTCGAAAGGAAGACCTCTTTGGGAATCCAGTATCAAGTTGTGACTAGTAGTTCCCCGAATTACAAGCAGTTCCCCGAATTGTTATGTACTTATCTATTGTTATGTCTTGTTGGAAACCTTTGACTCTTGATGAGTCTGGACCACTAAGTGTTAAGTACCTACTGTTGACAGGACGATGTTGTGTGAAGGTTCTTGCATTTATTTATAACTAGCTGCAGTTTAGTCTTATTCACTTGGCACCAACCTGACATGTCTTGATGGTCATGACAAATTCCTATGAGGAATCTTGGGTACCAGCATTGTTCCCACAATAAAAAAAATGAGGGCAGATCTGATAATATCGATGGCACTTTTTGTAATATCCTTGGAGGGGTTAGATTTTTTTAACTGATTTTCCTCTTGGCTTATCCTTTGTTGCTTATTTATAATTATTTAATTGATGGTATACCTGTATTTATGATTAGTGATGATTTATAATTCCTAAAGGGTAGGCCCCTTAGCCCTAAGACTTCTTATATATATATATATATATATATAGAAGATGGGACCCAATTCCTAGTTCACGAAGGAGGTGAACATTACTTTAGGAGTGTTATGCTAGGAATAGGACTCCAACTTCTAGTAGGAACCTTGCACGATAGAAATCTTAGAAGTTTAGGAGTAGACGACTATTTATAAAACCTCTCTCTCCCTCTCTCTTTGCACATACCAATAACCAGCCCCTCTAGGAAACCCAATCATAGGATTGGAGACCAGAACAGTTAGAGAATATGGAGAAGGAAGAAAGACTAGTGGATTCAGGCCACCAGGTGACAAGTTCTTATTCACTTGTGTGTGGTTCCAAAATTTCTATTTTGCCTTATTGGATTCCTTTCTACACAATTTCATGATGATTTTCCACGTTTTTACATCATGCTACAGTGACTGTCGACCATAGAATCCTCTGTTTTGAGTTGGAAATCCTCTTTTTAATGCTCAGGAATCTGGTAAACTTATGTAGTAATGTTTATAGGATTGTTAGGCAGGCTTCTCAACTCAAATCCACTAGAAATCTGTAAGAAAACCAATCTGAAAACAAAATTTCATAACCCAGGCAGTTTTTGTGCTGTTTCACATTTTGGGTTGTGGGGCCCATCTGCCCCACTTGATGGGAAATCAGATCCAGCCATATGAAAGGGCACCCCTAGACCACCCTAGGAGTCTAGAACCCATGCTGATTGGGCCCAGTTTGACCCACCATCCAGTTGACACAAATTCAGTACGTGAGATACACTCCTTGTGAATGTCCACTTCTGAGTTGAGTGTCTTGAGGGCTGAATTATACTATTTTGCATATAAACACCGTAGGAATGCAGAAAACTCACATCAGCCCTTCTCCTTTACTTCTTCGAATTCTACAAGGGCATGTTTGTGTAACACGTTTCCGTGGAAAAGTGGACGTTTTCAGCGGAAAACCCATTTTTCCGGTGTTTGGTGCGGAATAATTCCACGGAAACACTTTCATGCCTCGGAAAACTTCTCCCTCTTTTTCTCACTCTTGTCCATTTCAACCCAAAACGCTACAACTCTTTCATTTTTTATTTCTTTAAATAAATTATTCTTTGATGTTGAATAAATAATATACATGTTATGTTATTTTTCTTCAAAAAATTGTTTCACCAAATAAGAAAGTTTGATTTTCTATAAGGAATCCACTGGCACACCAAACAAGATTAGCACCAATTCAATGAGGAAACTTTTTTTTGCACCAAACATGAATTTCTAAATTTTACAGAAATCCTTTTCCAAGGTTTCCATTTCTATGGAATTTGCTGACGTGGCAATTTCCCCTTTCCGCAGAAAGGGTGTATACACAAACATGCCCTAATTGTTCTAAAAATTTAAATTAAGCCCCCGATAATTATAGCAAGTACAACTGGGCCTTTTATGGATTACTCAGTTGAGTTCCAAGATTCTGTAAATTACAAATAAGGGCTTGGTATTATTGTTTTACATAGCTGGACCTGTTTTGACTAATTTGGGACAATTCCTTGAATTCAGACTTTCTGGAATTTCAAATAGATCGCCAGTAATCTACAAATATATATAGCTGAACCTGTTATCTTCTATTTCTTTGCTTTCTAAGTTTGTATATATTGCAATTAAGGACCTGTTTCTCCCTTATTATATCTGAAACTGTTTTAAGTATTTCTTTAGTTCCTGACTTTCTGAATTTACAAATAAGGTGCTGGCGAAACCTGCCCATGTGCCTTTGGGGTTTCCTACACCTCAATCAATGGGATTCTATGGGAATGTTTGAGTAAAGGCAACTTCCATGGAAAGATGAAATTACCACATCAACAAATTCTATGGTTTTAAATACCTCAGAAAAGGTTTTTTGAGTAAGTTAGAAATTTATGTTTGGTGCAAAAAAATATTTCCTCGATGAATTGGCACTAATGTTGTTTGGTGCTGCTGTGGATTCCTTATTGAAAACTACTGTTTAGTGCGGCACTTTTCTTCAAATAATAGCATATTAAAAAAATATGGGTTGGGTCGCTTAGGAAGGAAAAAATTGATGTGGTGAGAAAGTAGTTCCACGGGAAACTGCCGCACCAAACACATGAAAAAGGAGTTTTCCGCAGAAAAATACCTCCTTTTCTGTGGAAATGGGCTACACAAACATGCCCTACATGTGAGTTTTATGGATTTATGCTTTTTATGATGCACCCTATGTATTTGATGAAATTCCCCTATGATATGTTGAATCATGATATGTTCTCATGAGATTGGTGACTGACATTAATCAAAATTGATAAATTTGAATATGTGATTCCTATGCTGAATTTGTGGAATTCGTGACGAAACTTGTAGAATGTGATATCTTCCATGATTCTAAGATCGGTGAGTAATATGAATCCAAACCTATAAGAGGTTAGTTATGTGATTGCCCCTACACAACTGGATACCACTAATGAAATGATGCGGGGCATAACAAAAATCTAGGATTTGTGTAAGGGGCTGATCTAAAACTACCATGATGTAGGTGTTGAGAATGGTAAAGAATTTTGTTAAAGGATGATTCATGCTTATATGATTTCCAAGAATAAAATGTCTTTTATATAACATGATTAACCAGGACTGACCCATTGGACTTACCCTAGAACACTAGCACATACCAAAGCCCTGCCATATATGTTATTCCCTAACTCATAGGTCAAATATGTTATTCCCTGACTAAGAGGTCAGATATACCAAATTCACCGACTCACAGGTCAGATATATTATTCCCTGACTCAAAAGTCAGATATGCTATTCCCTGACTCATAGCTCAGATATGCTATTCCCTGACTCATAGGTCAGATTTATTCCCTGACTTCCAGGTCAGTTATGTTAATCACCTAACTACAGGTCAGCTATTTTCACAGACTGTAGGGTTAGCACTCTGTGCATCATATAAGGCATCCAAGAGGTAAGTTTTAGGAAACCTTGCCTGAACTTTAATAAATGCATTCTTCTTATTATTGCAATATTATTATTCCTGTTCAACCTGAAATTGTGCACACATGCAGATTAGAGTTCTATTCGCTCAGTTTCACTAATTGTTGCTTTACTGCCCTAATCCAGGTACCCAGGATTTAGAATCTCAGGATTACCATGATGATCAAGGGATAGACTGCAGCATGCGTTCTTGAGCAACGGGTTCACATCGAAGTTAAACGATGACGGACTAGTCTTCATTATTTTAATTAGTGGATTCATTCACACACAAAGACTGTTTTGGAAATTGTATAATTTATTTTATTTGACATTGAGATTTGGACTATTTTTATTAAAGATTGAGACTTTGGGAAAAAGCCAGGTTAATTATACTTCAAATGACTTGATTTATGTTACGGTTATGCTACTTCTGGGTCTCGATGTGGAATTCAAAGGGCCTTGGATTTTGGGTCGTTAAACTTTTCTGGCTTGGTAGTGGGGATAGAATACCAATCCTATAGCTCATGTGGATATTACCATTTCGCTTAGAAGTTTGTTATTGTTCAAACATGTTATGATGATTCTTGTTTATGTAATTCTACTCCTGCATTAATATTTCATTTTATATCCTTGTTTTCACCTCATGCTATCATGACCTGTCCTTAATTCAATTTGTTATCGTATGGGATATTTTGAAGGCTTGCTTACTACTAGGTTTTCGTAAACCTGACCCCCTTTGACACTTTAAAGGTGAGTAAGTAGTTAATAATCTTGAGAAGGATAACATGTACAATTGGGAACCTCAGGAAACAGAAGAATGGAATGCGGACAACATAGTCTAGAGACATCAAAGAACACTGCATGACAGCATTTGATTATGCTTAGTTTTATTTAAAGGCTAACAGTAGTAATAAGATCCTAGAATCAGTCAAGATTCACATAGTTGATTTAGTGTATTAATTGGTTAGCCAATTTGGAGTTGGTTAATAGATTAGGATTTATTATTAATAGTGCTCTGTTATGAATGTCTGATGTTTGATAATTTGAGAAAAGGTTTGACGCAGTTCAGTTTGATCAAGGTTTTGGGTCGTGAACCGAAACCCCCGGCTTCCGTTCTAATATTTTTTTCTCCCTCCCTCCTTGCTAAGTCGCAACTATGCTGTAGAGTGTTTTCACACACACACGCGCGCGCGCGCCCGCGCCCACGCCCACGCACACACTATATATATAAAAAATATCTGTTTGTGTACCTTGACAATGTCCTCTTCACATTCACAGTTGAATATTAAATAGCTGAAAGTCTCTGAATTTGGCTTTACATTAGCACGCTTCATTTGCTTAAGAACAAAGAACCCACTGGTAATATTTTTCTGCACATAAACTTTCATCTCAATAAAAGAATAACTTCAGAATATTATAGTAAATTTAGGATATTCTGAAACCAAAAATATTAAGCAAATGAAAGATATAACTTCAGAAATATTTATTAAATAATTTGGACACATGATAATTTAAACTTCAGTGGAGCTTAGAAGAATTAAATTATTAACTGCCTTAGAAGTAATTCTGGATAAAAATCACCCAAACTGACAAAATTCAACAACCGACTCTTCAAAAACCGCACTTTCTCAATGTGAGAAGGATGTGTTAAAGAACAAAGATGGCTCATGAGTAACGAGGTATTCGTATAAACCTCTATATTGAAGATAGTTCCATTATTCCCAAGGAGTCACAAATCAAGAGGGCAGTTGCATAGTAATGGCCAACGGCTATCACCGCCTTTAATAATCCTGCCAGTGCAAACCAGCAGGGCCACAGTCAAAGTTGGGCAAGCATAATGGAAGGCAATGGTGATAATGACAGTGAAGATCAAAGTATTTTGGAAAATAGGAGACAACAGAATTCTTGAAAGTCTATGCAAGACTCATCAATAAGATATCTGAAACTAGCATCTTGAGCTATGGCTTAGGGATTTGTTGTATCCTATTCTTTTCTTTTGTTTCCTTTGTTGTTTCTCAGTGCCTGTGTAATACCCTTGAAATTAAATTAGGGGCTAGAATTTTGTGCTAAATCTAATAATGTTGGATTCTTCATGTAGTTATTTATATATGTGATTGTGGTGTGGGACCCATTGATTGCGTGGACTTAACTTTTCTTTCAGACATTGGTGGGACCTACGGTTATGAGTTCTAATAGGACCCATTGCCTTAAGTGTTAGGAAATTTTGAGACCTTGTTAATTGCTTAGAAGACTTACTAATCACTAGAGAGGGTACCCATGTCTAAGTATTAGAAAGAGAATAGTTTCTATGGAAGATGGGATGCAACCTTTAATATTGACATGCACACAAGACCCTTACCCCAAAAGAAACCTAGCACGTGAAGTTGGGAGGAGTAGTTCATGATTAAGAAGTGAACTTCCTAATAGAAAGAAGTCGAATAGGAGAAGGAGCCGACCATGGGGAGGGAACTTGCACACAAACCCTAGCCTATTTATAGGTATTGCCTCTATTGGAATCACATAATCTCTCCTTTTCTCTAGCTTTCCAACCCAAACCCTAGAGAGAACTAGTTGGATCAAGGTGAAGTGAATAATAGAAGAAGTGGTTAGGAGGTTGTTGGTAGATTTGTCCCAATTTACCTTTTGCCTTGTCAATGAGTGGGACCTTTGGACTTTGGATGTTATTTTAAATTATTGTGTAATTCAATTTAATTTGTTGCTTTATGCACAATTAGATTAGCTTATCTATTCACTCAATTATACTGATATTTCTGTGGATTTGCCCCATTCCAAGTAACCTAAATTTAGAGATTGAGGGATACCGTGTGGATCAAGAGAAGCTTCGGGATGTGCACTTGAGCGACGGAGTCACCTAGAGATAAAAGAGAATTAGATTCATCATTATGATTTGTTCGTTTTTATTGCAGTTATATTGTAGAGGTTTTACTCGAGAATAGTTGGCATTGTTAGTTGATTTATTTGGACCTTCAGGCTTCATATATATATCCAAATTATTTAATAGGTTTTCCCTAAATTCTCATTGTGCTCAATTAATTTGATATATGATGGTGATTGTGATACATTATTAGTCGCAACAGGGCCGCAGATTCCAGGTCATGACAATATGTCTCTTATGATGTTTGGTTTTTAATTCACTTGCATTGCCATTCAAAAAAAGATAGCTGAAACCAAAGATTGCCAATGTTGATTGAGTAAGTGCATGTTTGGTATCTCTATTTTTCACCTCTATTTGTCTATTTGTCTAAATCGGACAGAGGTTAGAAAAATAAGAGCGTTTGGTAGATGACTTTATCACCTTCCTATTTTAGAGAAGTAGAGACAAATTCTCTAAAATTGAAATGCCCACTTTATGGGCATGTGAAAAATAGAGGCATAGGCTCTAAAAAACGTAGAGGCAAATCCTCTAAAATTGAAATGTCCTCTTTTTTTTATAGCTCTTTTTTTAGTGGCTCTATTTTAAATGGTCTATCAGAAAAAGAGTAGAGATGCCAAACATGGCCAAATGATGATGGTGGATGGTTGGACAGATGGTCCAATGGCTGCCAGATCCATAGATTGTGCCTTAGATCCTCAACGGGACATCTGCCATGAATCACTAAACTCAAAGTCCTTGACTTGTCCTAGCCTAGGTGCTTGATAAGGGTTGTATCCAGCAAAACCCCAAGCGCCCCACACGATTTTGGTAACAAGAAATACTCATTATATCATGACCATTATGAGAGGAGAGGGATGACACGTGTCTGTATGCCTTCACACATACATTAATACAATAAAGATAGGGCAAAACCAAAAGCATGTACCACAAACCCTGGCTATTACTCAACTATTATGGGCATATGCTTTCATTACTCGAGAAAGATATATAGGAATTATACGGTGTAGAATCACTATCTCGTATATGTACAAAATGAAGAGAATTGCTATACAAACACCCCCAACAAATCAAAAAAGTGACTCCCACAAAAAACACATTGAAAAAGAAAATATCCATTGAACAAGGAATCTATCTTTGCATCTTGTTCCACCAACTCGCTGCTTCAATCACGCAACTATAATTAAAATAGAAAATTAACTGACATGCACAGTACCAAATCTCATATTTTTGTTATTATATAGGTCAACTTCCATGCTTTTCATCTTGTTCAAAGATCAATTAATAGCATTCTCCATGTACACTGTCACAGTAAGGTAACCTCTTAATGAACCGCGCAATAGCATTCTAATTCATGATAGACTGCTAGAAAATTGACTTCATTTGATTCATTAGTACTAATCAGCCCAGAAAATGCCAAGATGTAACCTAAATTCTCATCAAGAAGCATTCAATACAGGTTAGTAATGGTTTTCTCAATTTAAAAGAGAAAGCATGCAAAAACCAATTTGGAGGTGAATTATTAAAATTCAGAAATTTAGAGACAAGAAGCAAAGTGTAGCATCACAAAAGATTCAAGAGAACAACTTGCCTCCCTAAAGTATCCAGCCATTATAGCATTGTACATGTTTGCAGTTGGTGTCATATTCATTTCTTCCATATCTTTAAGCATGTTGTAGGCACCTTCATACTGCAGTGAATAGGAAGGGGAAACTCAACAGCACGCTTTTGTCATGATAATATGTATATGGAATCACTCAAGTGCAAGAAAACTATCTCAAATAAATAATCATGACATCGACATGATTGATTTGACTGTTAACCCAGAAACAATTCGGTTAGAATGAAAAATAAATAAAACAAATATAAATAGATCTCTCAGGAGAAGAATAGTAAATTCCAAAAGGAAAACATGAAGACATCTTAGTAGCAAATCCAACTAATAGTGGCACTTCCTTTCCTTCAGATACAATAAATGGAAGTTCAACGTCATAGAAACCTTCTTGTTGTAAAGAGGATCTCTAATATACAAATAAAATTTGGAGAACTATCCTCAGCTGTTGCTCAACTTGTTAGAGACATCGTGTTGTGTGCATGGGTATGCATTTTCAAGCCTCTAGTAAACAGTGAAAAAAATTTAAAGAAAAGGCGGAGAGCTACAAACAAATGATAATCATAAATGATAGAAAGCAGTAGTTAATAACAAATATAAATCCATCTTTTCTTAATATTAAAATATAACTTTGATAAGACATGGGATTTGCGGAGTAGTTAATAAGGGAACTCGTGCATGTCCTTTCTTGCACAAGTTTCCTCCTCTCTTCAATTACCTAAAAGTCAGGGTTGGGGAATTTCGCTAACATATTTTAAGACCTTTAGCTATCACTTGCCTTTTAAAGAGTTCTAGTTTGTTAAATTTTTTAATTTAATGAGTTCCAGTTTGTTAAGTTATTTAACTTAAAGAGCCCTAGTTTGTTAAGCTATTTAATTTTAATTTAAGGGAGGATGCCCAAGACTAGCCTTGTAAATCGTAGGAAAACATGCTTTGGCTGAACCCTGTTCGGGAATGGGCCTTGGCCAATTGCATTGGAACTCTTGTTCTGAAGTGGTTTTGGTGTAGTTGGAATTATGTAGTGGTCCTGATTGGTGATTATCTACTTCTTTTTTGTAGTTATGATGGGGACATCAAGCAAAGGAACAAGAAGAAAATAGCGCACATGATCCCATTGTGGATGGATCACCCTTTCTTAGGGTTAATCCGTCAAGATCAGGAGAATCCACCATTAGATCAAAGTTTGGAAGAAGATCTACCATCGGATGTGATGGACGGCTGGTTGAAGACCTCCCATGGCAATCATAAGGAATCATAAGGAAGGCCCCACATTGGGATGGGCCAAGGGGGAAGATATGTTGCTGATTCAAGATGTTCTAAAAGGATTGAGGGGCCCAAGAAGTTTTAAATGAGTTTAAGTTATAAAGAAGGGGCCCAAGGAGTATTGTGTTGAATAAAAGATGTAAAAGTGGGGCCCGTGACTTAAGTTTATCAGGGAGAAGTGCTGGGGATGACTTGCACACGTCTTCCCATGCGCAAGTCCTCCCCAACTCACGACATTCCTCCCTCTTTTGCTGTTTTATTTATTTATTTTATTGTCTTTGGTTCATTATTCTCATCTAAGGACTACTAAGATGTTTTAATCTCAACCCTCCATTGTTAGGGTTGAGTTCTCTTTTCTCTTAAGTCTGCAACTCCATTGTGGAGGCGATTATTGAACTATTAACAAAGAATACTCTTCAATGGAACCTTTCTTGAGTCCTCTCATGCAAGTTTTTCATATTTCCTCGCCCGAGATGGGGAGTTTGGAGTGAGGCCAAGGTTATTGTCATCTCCAACCAGGTATTTCTCCCATCTCTTTCTTCTTCTTTCATTATTTCCTGCAGTTACAACACAACCCTAGATCTAGTTCAACCCATCCATCCAAAATCCTAGATCTAGCCCCAAAACCAACATTAGGCATAAGAACCAGCTCCATAGGACCTGACTGATCATAGATCAGACCCTATATTCACCTGGTTGAACCTGGTCCAGTCCACCTGGGCTAATCAGACCTGGTCCAATCCTCTTACAATTGGGTCAGCCCATTTTTGAAAGCCCAATTTACCATTTTATTGCTGTACAGCCCCTTTAAAGCCTGAACTTCAGATCTAAATGCTTATATTTGGATTATCCCTAGACAAGTTGGAAGTCCTAGCTTCCCATCAGTCCTCTCTTTACTTCCTCCGATTGCAGGACCATAACTCGGTCTCGGATCAAGACATAATCACCCTTTCTAATTTATTGTTAGAAAATGTGATTTGTGCCAATTTTGAGGATGATTATGGTTGCTATTAATTCAATATTTTGATCTCACATTTGCATTTCGTCAATTTAGTAGTAGGTCCTGCATCAAGTTACCAATTTTCAACTTGATTTTACCCCTCTACCGTTGACATTAGACTAGAGTTGTAATCTAAGTCGGAAGCATCTCATGCACCTCACATAATATGCCGTGCATAAACACTAGTTTTTAAATTCTGAATGTTATGGATTCTTGACTGGTCGAACCTTTGATTTGGGCCTTTACTGTGTTGGCCGAACCTCATAGGGATGCAGGGATTGCTGAATGTTCATTCCTTTGTTCCATGTGAATGTTTATGGAGTTTATGATTGAAATATGGATCTTTGCTGTTGAGAACCTACAATATTAAATGCCGAAGGATCTCTATGTAATCATTATTGCTAAATTATGAGTAAGATAAGAGTAAGGTGCATGTCTTGGCTGAATGATGTAGGGACCTGATTCCTGATTTAATACTGTGTTGTTTTACACAAATTCAGACTGATTTTATTTGTATAAATCTGATTTTTGAAGGACATGAGAGATGACTGAATTTTAGATCTATAGTGGGATGGGTCCATGATCACACGCATGCGCATTGGACACCAATACCGAAAAGGATGGCGCCAGATCAAAATCCACAATTTATGCATGGGGTTGATTGCATAATCCAACTTGGTTATAGTCTTATAAATGTGCAGTTGGATAAAGAGTGAAATTTGAATTCAAAGTGCAATTAAAAGATCGTGGAGTGCTCTGTAATATCACCCTAGACCACCATGGTACAAATGCCCTGTGTGAATGATATTGTCAAATCACTCCACTGATAATAGTAAAAAAGTAGGATGGAGCGTCCCAGAGGGCGGAACCTTCACCTCGCCTGGAGAAGCCGTCCACCCACCTCTACCTTCTCCCTCTGTCTCCAATCTACCTCTAGCCATTTCCAAAGCTGAGTTAGAGGCGATGTTCGTCATGGCTGACAAAGTCATAGACTCCTTCATCCCTACAGACCGTTCCTCTGAAAAGCAAAGGGGCTTCGGTTTCGTCAGATTCAAATCGGAAAAGGAAGCTGTCCTAGGTCTTGAGCTAGCCAGCGGCAGGTCCTAGGGAGGTAGGAGAATCCTTGTTGATCTGGCTAGACCTCGCACAGAAAACTCCTCTTCCACTGCGACCGTCCAACACCCTCCCTCCAGTGCAGGGATTCTGGGCCGACCACCTCCCTCCTTCCCAAGGACTCTGGCACCACCTTCAGGCAACGTACATCTAGTTAGCAACCCCTGGAGCCTCCCTCCATCAGGACTCTCCGGCTCTACTGCAGGTTGGATTGTCAGAGACGGCAGCAATAACTTCATTCAAGTGGCACCTTGGGCTGTTGAAATGGAGAAGAACACCATATGTCTTAGCTTGATTGCCTCAAGCAAAATCAAGGTTTAACAGAAGCAGCCCTGTGGACTGAATCCATTTGGGGCAGATCGGCAGCAAGAATCAAACAACTAGAAGGTAACGTCGTCCACATCCAACTCTTGTTAGGCAAGTTCTACATAGCACCGTCGACTCTCCCTCTTCCCCTTTCTTAGCCCTAGACAAATGGATGGAAGTTATCGACTTGCCCCCAATCACCAAATGGATTCGCCTCCATGGAGTTTCGCTCCAAGCCTGGAACGAAGGTGTCTTCCGCCTCCTGGGGGGTTTTATTGGCCATACCATAGAAGTTGACCACCACACTTTGGAGAAGGAAGTACTCGCTTACGGCCGTGTGAAGATCCTCACGAGCAAAATCTGCAAGCTTCCACTCGAGATCCCCCTTTCTGTTGGAGATTTGTTCATCTCAATAAAGGCAGAAGAAGAAGAGGATCCTCCTTTCCTCTCTGCTACGAATATCTCATCTTAATCCTCTAATGGCAACGATCCAGCGATAGATGGAGAAGACTCCTCTTTCCTCGCCCTTGAAAGCTTCCAAAAATGGGCTAGGGCTCACAGTTGGACCAGGTCTCGCAGGCGAGCCAGGTTTCGCGAGTCCAGATTTGCTTCGACCTGAACTATAGATAATGGGTTGAGCCAAAGCTCTTCACTTAAAAACAAATGCTCTCCAGTGACCTAGCCCATAGTTAATGGGCTGAGCCAAAGCCACTCATTTAAACGCTTCTATGGGTCGAACTCTCCAGCCCTAGCCTTCTCCCATCCCCACTACAACCGAAAGTCTGTCTCTCGCCAAAGAATGAGTGTGTCTGTTGCTTCAACGTCGGCTTCCATCTCCGGTTCGACGAACTCGTCAACGGACACGATGGAGAGTCATCCAGGATAGCCTCGACCTATCCTCAATGCAAAGATCTCACCTGCCCTCCCTCACTCTTTGACGGCCTTAGTCGACAGGCGAAGTAGGACTCCCTCTGGCTCCCAGCAAGCTTCTACTCCTCAAACAGCGACACCATCCCCACAGGTACTCCTTGTAACCCGCCCCTCCCTGTCTCCACTCTCAGGGATTCCACCTCCCTTGCTCCCTCACTCAATGATCCCACCACACCTCTCCCTCAACGGACTCCTAATGATGGCTGGACCTTCATCTCAAAGAAGGCCAACTTCAGGGTGCCAAATAACTCTCCGAGTCACTCTAGACAATCTAACACAGTAGACAGAGCCTCTTTGCTAGCCCTTGCCAATGGATCGTCCTCCACCAACTCCTGGCTGCCTAAAAAAATAAGAGAATGCGGAGAAGCCATAGGCCTTTTAATAGAAAACAACAACGGAGGCTGGGACAGCCTAATTTGCCCTCGCGAATGAGAGAGACAACCTTGGCAGATCCGGCTCCTTCAAAAAGTGCATCAAACGGAATGGCGGCAGAGAACTCCAGAACCTAACGTGTGCCATCAACTACAACAACTGCCACCATGGCAGTTCTCCCTCTCTCAAACTGGTCACTAGAGTCAGAGATACCCAAAACTGTTGTCAATGAAAGTCGTCTCTTGGAACGTTCACGGTTTAGGGAGTTCAGTAAAGAGAGCAATAATAAAGGAGGTTATTCACTCTTCCAGAATAGACATTCAGCTCCTTTAGGAAACAGAATTTGGGGTAACAGTCACTGTAACTGGATCTCTCTCGATGCTGATGGATCTTCTAAAGGTATCCTTCTGTGTTGGAATAGCAGGCTTTACTCTATAAAAGATCAATACATCGGTGCCTTCTCTGTCTCAGCTATAATGGAAGACAGAGTGAATGGCTCATCCTGGATCATCTCCTCTGTCTATGGTCCACCAGACCGCAAGCTTACAAACAATTTCTGGAGTGAGCTAGATTTCATTCGTAGCAAATGGGAAGGACCATGGTGCATAGGCGGTGGCTGGAACATCTCTAGATTCCCCTCAGAAAAGTCTGGAGGTGGGAATATTACAGTAGATATGCAATCCTTCCCAGATTGGATCAATTCCCACTTCCTAGTAGACCTTCATCTAGGGGGGGCTAACTTCACATGGTCCAACCATCAGAGCTCTTCGACTACGTTGCATATTGACAGATTATTGGTCACTAGTGATTGGATAGATCTGTATCCTGAAGTCTGCCAAATAGCCCTCCCCAAGCCCACCTCTGATCACTGCCCCATCCTACTAGACTCCAAAAGCTTAAAATGGGGTCCCTCCCCATTCCGCTATGAGCTAATATGGCTGGAGGACAAGCGTTTCAGAGACTCAATTAAGGAGTGGTGGAACAGTTTTGATGTCAATCGTTGGGCGGGTTTCAGATTCACCTCGAACCTAAAGATGCTGAAAATCAAGATTAAAGAATGGACCAAGTGCAATATAGAGCCTGTTGGACCTTTCAATGAAAAAATTCTAGAAGAGCTGCAGTCTATTGATAGAAATGAGGAATCTCAAAGGCTTTTATCCGAAGAGGATTTTGCAAAGAGACTTGAACTTAAAGACCTCTTTGAACGAAAAGTTAGGGAAGAAGAAATCAAATGGAAACGGAGATCGAGGTGTCGGTGGCTAAAAGAAGGAGACAAGAACACCAAGTTTTTCCACAGTTTGGCATCGACTAGAATGAGGGGCAACAGGATAAATCACTTGATGGTCAATGGAAACAGAGTAGAGGATAGAAAAGGGATAACAAATCCCATCATCAATTTCTTTAGCAATCTATTCAGGAAGGATGAAAGAAGCAAGCCTTCTTTAGACAATCTCCAGTTCCCCACCATTAGCGAGGAAAATGCAAAATGGTTGGAAGAAGAGTTCCAAGAAGAAGAAGTAAAAGCAGCTATATTCAGCCTTGCTAGAGAAAAAGCTCCAGGCCCAGATGGCTTCCCAATCTCCTTCTACCAAAATCATTGGGACCTCCTAAGAATAGACTTTATGGCCTACATGAAGGAATTTCACTCTAGACGCAGGCTATCCAAAACCCTTGGTGCATCCTTTCATTGCTCTTGTTCCAAAGCAGTCCGGGGCGGACTGCATAAAAGATTTCAGACCCATTAGCCTCTTAGGCAGCACTTACAAAATCTTGGCTAAAGTGCTCGCAACCAGACTCCAAAAGATCCCTCCTTCCATCATCTCTCCCTCTCAAAGGCTTTCGTCAAAGGTAGACAGATCTTAGATGGGGTTCTCGTCGCAAATGAATGCATACATTCCAGATACAAAGATAAATTTCCCAGTTTAATATGCAAACTAGACTTGGAAAAAGCCTTTGACATGGTGGACTGGAACTTCCTTCTTTATTTGCTGCGCGGGATGGGATTCCGGGAGAAATGGAGGGATTGGATCCGAGAATGCATATCAATTGCTACCTAGTCCATCCTTCTTCCCAGCGGAGAGGGGTCTGCGTCAGGGAGACCCTCTATTTCTGGACCTTTTTGTCATCATCGGAGAGGCTCTTAGTAGGATGCTTTCTAAAGTAGAAGATCGCAATTTGATATGTGGTTTCAAGCCCTCTCATAGTGCTCCATTTGTCTCCCACCTCCTTTATGCGGATGACACTCTCCTATTTTGCGACGCCGAAGAAGATCACATAAAAAATTTGGTTGCCATTCTCAGATGCTTCGAAGCTGTTTTGGGCCTCAAGAATCAAGATTAACTTCTCCAAGAGCGCCATCCTAGGGATCTCAATTGATGAGGACTCTCTTCATCACTATGCAACTATCTTGGGATGCAGAGTTGACTTTTTCCCATCCACTTACGTTGGGCTTCCTTTGTGTCTAGGCAGGGTGCCAAAATCTATTTGGACTCCGGTTCTTAAAAGAATTGAGAAAAAAAATTTTCTTCTTGGAAAGCAAGATACTTATCCCTGGGAGGTAGAATCACATTGATCCAATCTGCACTTGCCAACCTCCCCATCTACTACATGTCTATTCTCAAATGCCTTGTTGCTATCATCAATCGCATTGAGAAGCTTCAACGTGACTTCCTATGGTAGGGTCGCGAGGAATAAAAAAAAAATCCACTTGGTGAATTGGAAATCAGTTTGTTGTCCTAAAATGTCAGGCCGTCTAGGTATAAGACCTTTAAGGAACATGAATCAAGCTTGATTGGGCAAATGGCTTTAGAGACTGAATGGAACTGAAGGTCAATGGAGACATCCTTCTAGCCAAATACAAAGTTAGGAGAAACGGATGGGACATCTCTCCTCCATCTCAAAGGTGTTCAAATTTTTGGAAGGGATTTTTGCTCTACCAAAACTCTTTTGCTCAATCCATCCGCTACCATGTTGGCAATGGAGAGAATATATTTTTTTGGCATGACATTTGGGTCAGTAACACCCCTTTAGCGATTCAATTCCTTGATCTCTACAGATGCGCTAGAAATCGCAAAGCTTGGGTCAGAGATTACCTTGACACGAATGGTAGTCATCATCTGTGGTGCCCCATCTTCAGAAGGAATCTCTCCGAGGCAGAGGAAGCAAACCTCTTCAATCTTTTCGAGATCCTAAACGTTTTGGTCACCAACAAAGAAGTGCAAGACATCATATGTTAGGCCCCTTCCAGCAGCGACTCTTTCTCAGTTTCCTCCTTCTCCGCCCCTTTAATTGAATTATGCTTTATATTTTTATGATGTTCATGTCTACAGCTAGAGTTGTACGTTCATTCACTAAGTTTCAATTGACTCCTAGATTGCCCCTTCCAGGTAACCAGAACTTAGAGACTGAAGAATATAGTGAGGACCAGGAGATAGGCTTTGGCATGCATACTTGAGAGGACGGGATCATCTAGAAGATTGAAGAGAATTAATTTCCTTCTATAGATTTAGTTTAGTTCAGTTACATTACTAAAAGTTCGTAAAGGTTTATTTTAATCAAAGGTAGTAAATTGTTTTGATGAGTAAAAGGTGGATTTTTACTTAAATACTCGTTCAAGTTATTTAGTAGGAAATGCATAATGCGTTATGTGAACCTATTTCATTTATGCATGGTGAATGTTGCCTATTAGTCACCACCCGGAATCCGACAGTGCCCTGGAATTCGGGTCGTGACAGTAAGCAAGGAACTCATTGTGTACCAGCCGTTACACTGTCACAGCCAATATTTTAAACCATGATAAACTATGACTGCATCCCTCTCAATCATTCTTTGTTGACTACAATTCCTTTACTCTCCCCATTTGCTCACATAAAAGACTTGTAAATATGTTTGAAATTGCTTGTACACTCTACAAGATAATGCCTCTTTTATCAAGAAATACACAATTAAAACACTAGTGAGCACACCAATGCAAAATTCCTTTGTCTATTTCGCAACATAGCATTCCGCGAACAGCCTTACTTGAATGCTCCCTCCTAGTACGGTGGGTCATTGCAGAGCTAGCTCTGCAATTAACTATTTAAACCTGGATCTATTCTTCTACGATATAAATTTGAAATTACGATATCAATTCATAAATGTTGCAAATCACAATCCTAAAAGCACATTACCACAGAACCAGACCTACACCACCACCGAAAAAAAAAAGAAAGAAAGAAAGAAAAGAAAAAAAAAATGTATAGTTCATAATTTGAAGACATATATACAATATCCAAATTCTTTTGAGTAATCCAGGAATGTACAGAAAGGATGAACTCAAATATCCAGTTAAACCATTTCCAAATAATACACTTTCATGTTCTTTTTCTTTTTCTTTTTTTTTTTTTTAATTTTTCAGCAGGTAATGTCACTCGAACTCGAACCCAAAACCTCATGGTTGTGACAATAGCGTCTTCCAACTAAGCTGTGGGCTCTTGTCAGGAATATATTTTTAATGGAATAAGGAAAAGCCTAGTCATAAGCCTTTCCATGTCCAGTTTACCTTCATTCATCAAAATACCCAAGTACGCACGGACCTCATTCAAATTTGAAACCATCAAGAAATCGACACTGTAAATGAAACTCATAATTAGGGGGGAAATGAGCCCCAGATGGATGATAAATAAGTACTTGGAATGTTTAAAATAAAATGTATATACCGGAGAGGTGACAATATTATTTAGAAGCAAAAGATAAACATGAGGTTCATATACCACAACATAGCCACCCGTCTTGGGCAAAAGATACATTTGGTAACTCCAATATACATATATATACATCCCATTAAATAAAATTGCACCAAAATTATTTGACATCAAGAACTACAAGCAAAGCTGAAAATTTCATGAGTTGAAATAAACAGAATACAGAGGAGAATATTTACTTAGCCTTCACATAACAGAAAGGAGAGGCAATTTCCAGGGTTTTCTCATATGATAATTTTGATTAATTCTCTACCAAAATAAACAAATATATTTAGTTCCAAAAAAAAAAAAAAAAATGGAATTGGACAAAAGAAATATCTATAGCAAACGGGAAAATTAAAAAGAGAATTAGGGAAACATCATGGTGAGAAGAGACGGAGAGAAACATACATCTTTCATCTTCACAGACAAACTTATCATGCTCTTAAAGGTTTCACCTTCTGGCTTCAAATCAAGTTGACGCATCAATGAATACATAGGACGGACCTTGATTCCAATATACAAGAAGTGAAATCAGAGCACAAATATGTAATCATGATTTTCTAAATATTTGAAAAGGTGATTCTGAATAAGGAAAAAGGAAGGGGAAAAAGAAAAAAGCATTGCTATCATACAAATTATTGAGCAAGTACAGTCCATGGAATTTCAGGACAAGGGTTGAACATTATTGGTGTGAAAGTGACTTCAAAGAAATCATTTCCCATCAATATTCTTAACAGATGATTGATTCAACAAAAAAAAATTAATTATAAGTTCTAACTAGAATGTCAGAATAGTTATCACCGAGAAAGATAATGAAAGGACCACCGTCCGCATTGTTTAGTCACTACAATATGTCATAAGGGTATTCCTGTAACAAGGTATAAAACTTATCATCCTCTTGTAGACACAACACTATTGTCCACAGTTGACATTGCTTTTATATTCTGGAATATTTTCCATATGATGAATGCATCTAAAACATGGTACATCCATAAAATAGCCCAGGTTATTATTTTCCAGGTTCATTAGTTTAGTGAACTTACCTTCCAACTGCACTATGGGATCATTTTAGACTTTTTTTATTTAACAATTTGAAATTAAGATTAGAACATTTTTGGTAGGGGGATATTTATTTGCACAGACTTTCCGAACATATGTAAGTTCTATATGAAGGAGAGCAGAGTGTAGATAAATAAAATAAAGAATTCCATTTTTTGGTGACTAAGAATGCCTCGGCCAAGATCGAGGAGCAGTTAGAAAAAGGCACATAAAAAAAAAGAAAAAAAGAAAAGGAAAGAAAACGAATGGTAAAAGGATATTATTTTTATGGTAACAAGGCTCATTACAATCTCCCTACATTTGCAATTCCTACAGGGGATCAGGCTGTGGAAGAATTCAATGAAGAATTTCATTAGAAGGTGGCCATGAATGAGTTGGGTGAGGCCAAGGAGCGGCTCGCGTTATGGACAGATTACTAGTCATCACCTCATGATGTGATGGCTGCCATAAAAGCTGGTGTCAGAAGCCTGTAATTCAGATCATTCTCTATATACCTATTCTAAATTGAGTTGCCCTAAGCCCCCAACTCAAACATCTTTTGTGGATGTCTACTGTGTACATGAGGACCATGTGATCAGCAGTCCCTCAATAACCAGCGCTCCACAACCCTAAAACTAAAATTCCCCAATGCCACCACCTGTCTTTATGTAGGATGCATTAACCCAAATATATATCCATTCAGACATCCATGTATAAGTAACTGTAACCATGTTTTCTATCTGTGAGATGTCCCTGATTCCAGGTTGCTTGATTAATAGTCACTTGTTCTTACCTAAACGTATGCAACTTGATCCTTGAGTTTAATCCATACATCCTTGTTATGTGCCTCATCGTACTCTTGTCTTGCTTAATCCATTTGTGTATACATAATTGTTAATTCCCATGTGTTGTAGTTGTGTAGGTTGGGTTATTCACAAAGCGTTAGCTCCTATGATACCCAGATACGAATATGGATATGGACACTGATGCACAGATCGGGGATACAACTCCTCACTTTTGAAAATCTAGGACAAGGATACCAATACGGGTGTCCTGATTTTTTCTTTAGATCACTTTTGAATCAATGAAATTATCATTGTTCTCGTTCATTGCTAGCATTTTTTATGGTGAGAAGTATAATTATTAAAAGAACTATATGAAATAACGGACTTCATAAATAGGATATGTTAAACTCAAAGAAGCATGGACATGGACGCGACACGATACGGACACGCTGACACGACATTTCCTAAAAAAGTAGGACACGGACATGTCGGGGACACATTAATATTTATTAATAATAATAATATATCTAATCATATACTAAAAGATAATATCATTTTAACTTTGTAATCAATTTAGCAATCAAATATATAAAAATTCAAGTACCAGTGTACCAATGTATCAACTAACAAATATATCAAATTTTCAAATAGCAATACAAAAATGAAACATAATTCATAATTGTTAAACATGAAATATCCATAGTTCCATAAAATCCATACAAAGAAAAGGGAGGATCATCAATTTTCCCTCCATTCCAAAAATACAAAAAGGAAAAAAGAAGTCAATTTCCATCTAAGGTTTACTCAATTGATGCAACTTCAATTGCCTCATCATCACCATCAATTTGATCATGATCAACATCATCTGTAAAGACCACGGTCTCCAACTCTGGCTCGTCAAGCGAGAGATTAGCAACCTCCAGCACCCCAACATCTACAATCGTCTAAGACAGAATGCAAGAATGGCCTGGCCTCTGCCTTATCTTTTATTTAAGTTAACAAAATTGCATTTAGGCCCTTTCCCTTTTTCTTTTTCTAATTTAAAGCCCTAGCCTCTACCTTATCTACCTTTTTTTTCTTCCAACTAAAAGAGATTTTTTTACCAACGGGCCCCTTTCTCTTTTCTTTATTATAATTTTAGTACTTTTCTCCAACTAAAATAGCCAATGTGTCCCCTAGAGTGTCCCCAGCGTGTCCGGGAAATAAAATATAAAAAATAAGCAGGACACCATTTTTTGCTTGTCGGACACGGACACGCCGGCCCCAGAGAGGTGTCCGCGCTTCTTAGGTTAAACTTGATCCCTAGAAGTATCGGTGCAGTATCAGGTACCAATACAAGTGTCGTATTGGGCCAATACGGATGCATTGGGCTTGTACAAGTATCTGGGTATCATAGGTTAGCTCACTAAACTTAGTTTTACGTTTTACAGATATTGAGGTAAGGGGATGATGCTAAATAATTGCTCAGCCTGGATGTGGGATTGCAATCAAGAGACGATGAATCACTCCAGAGATTTGCTTAGATGTTTAGTTTAATTTGATATCCAGCATCTAGAATGGATTGGATTTTCATTTCCTTGGTTTTGATGGGACTTTTAGATTCTTGATTGTGATTTGTTCAGGAGTTTTGAGTATTCCATAATTGATTTAATAAATTAGACTTATTTAAGCTTCGGTACCATGATGTGAACGATGTTTCCACTGCAAGATTTGACTCATGGTCATTTGAGAATCGCACCCTGAAATTTAAGGTAGTCGGGTTTCAGAGCATGATAACAAGGGACTTGTCAGTTATTGTGGACTAATAATTTGTTAAAGGAGCTAGGGTCAAAGAAATATATTCCAATGATGTTGCATTGTGATAAACACAGCTTTCATATTCCATCTAATCCAATATATCATTAAAAAAAGATTTAGAAAACAAAAAAAAAAAAAAAAAAAAAAAAAACAAAAGCACTTTCATATTCCATCTAGTCCAATATATCATTAAAAAAAGATTAAAAAAAAAGCATATTCAAGTTGATTGTCATTTCATTCATGAAAAGGTAACAAAGAAAGATATCCAATTAAAACATACCGGAAGAGAAAAACAGTAGGTAGATTTCCTCGTTAAAGCAGTCAATAGGGGGAAGTTAACCTATGCTCGTCCAAGATGGAAATTGCAGATGTATATGCACCAGCCGAAGAAATGTTGTGACTTGTGAGAGATGCAAGGGGTTATTTGTAATTTTTGAAATTATGGAAAATTTGTAATTTGAAAATCTTCAGTCAAAAGCGGCGTTTCTGTAATTTTAGAGCTGATCGTAGACAACCAGCGCTTCTTTCTCTCTAATTCATCTTCTTCTCCTAAACCCTAATCTTCTTCTACTTTCTCTCACTTCTTCAATTGCTTGCACTATAATGAGATTTCTTGTGGATTACAAGCTCCAACCATATAAATAAAACCATGAATATTGATAGACTGTTCATAAATACATAGAATATTGATAGACTTTTCACAAATACAAAAGGCTGTACTTGTCTAAACAATCAACTGTTGATAGAATTTCATGTGCTTGCCATACGTGCTCAATGTTTAAACAATCATATGCTTGTCAATAGAATTTCATAGCGTGATGGGGTCAAAGTTAGGGTGGATTCGGAATTGCTGGTCTCTGTTTGTTTCAAATTTATCTCCTTCGGTGACAAGTAAAGTATTGTTCAAAGTTTTCAAAGAAGCAGGGCCAGTTTTCGATGTTTATTTGCATGAGGATAAGGTATCAGGAGTTGGTAGGGGATTCGGTTTTGTTCATTTCGAAACGAAGTGGGATGCTAATTGTGCTATTCAAAGATTGAATGGTAGATTCGTGGTGGGGAGACATTGTAGTTAAGAAAGCACAATATACAAACAGATTTGTGAAAGATTCTGGCCATCAAGTTCCCACTTCGGGAAAAGTAATTTCCTCTCTGCAATCAGGTAATATTCAGTATCTAGATGATGTTCAGAATAAGAATGTTCGCCATCAAGATGATGGCCAGACCTGGATCGAGGAAGAAGGTTATTTGAAGTTGGTAAAGGTTGCAGAATCTCTGTCTTCGGCTTTGAAGAAAGAGATTAGTGATTCTTTTGTTGTGACTGCCAGACACATGGGTGTCAATGGAATGGAAATCCAAAATTGGTTGATTATGGAACAGGGTATCACTGCAGAGGTAAAACAAATCGATTTTTTGTTGCTTTGGATCAGGCCAAAAACGTCGGAGGATTTTTCACGAATGCTCTAGTTGGGATCTGATCCTTATAAACCTCTGTTTTATCGGTTTGATCGGTGAACACAGGTTTTAGGGCCTGTTCTTAAACCTTCTTGGGTTAGATTGGAGGGGGTCCCTTCACATGCATGGGATGTTAAGGTTTTCCATCTCTTGGGAGAAATTTTGGGTGTGGTGCTGGAAATAGATGAAGCAGCAGCAACAAAACAAAGGATTGATAGAGTTCGTATACTCATCTGGAGAGATCCGCAGAGGTTGTTGCCGAAGATAATTGCTTTGGATGTCAACAGGGTACATTTCCAGGTCACAGTCATTGTAAAAGAAAAGCTTTTCTGGCCTCAGAGTTATCGAAGCCTTGTGGTACAGGAGAATAATCGCCAAGCCTTGGAGCTGCCTGATAAGGGCTGTCAGACTTCTTTTTGCTGGATTCTGGCCGTCGATCTGCTGAGTTGACTGAAAAGGGCCATCGAACTTCTGTGTCACGGGATTTTGGCCGTCGACCCTATGAGTTGCAGGAAAACGTTCGTCTCTCTTCGGCGAAAGTTACTCCAGTAACTGGTGGTGAAAATTTTGGAAATTTGAATTTGAATTTACAAGAATTGGTGACGGAGAAGGAAGGTGGAATGATGGAATTACAGGCACAATCAATTTATACCAAATCTTCAGGAGTCGACTAAGGAGTGGAAGGGCTTCCATTGCACACCAGGTAAGGAACGCATATCTAATAGTTGCCCAACTCCTTTCTATCCCTGCAGTACCATTAACTAATGGGCCTCCACAAATCAAGTTGAGTGGGCTTCAGGATCAAAATGTTGTTGTCGTTGATGGGCTTTTGGGAGGAGCCAAAGATGCTGAAACTCGTCAAGAGGATCATCAAGATACTCATTCTGGTTTGCGAAAGAGCCCTGGAAGTCACGAATCTCATCAGGAGGATGAAAAGGGTGATTGCAATGAAGGGGGTCATGATCTTCGCTACAATTGCTCGAAGCGATGGGCTGACTCATCTTCAATTGATGATGATTCGCTGGTGGAAGAAGATCAGAATGATGATAATATTAGTAATCAAAATCGGGCGATGGTGCTGGTGGAAGATACAAATGCGGTTGCTATTCCTAATGAAGATTATTCAGCTTTTGATTGAGAAGAAGAGAATGCTAATAAGATTATTGAAGAAAAGATGTCTGACATAGCCCAGATTTTGGGTATTATGTGGATGGTCGAATAGAAGAAGTTAGGAGTTTCTTTCCTGAGATACTGTTTCAAGAGAAGGGGAATTGTAAGTAACAGGGGTTCAATAAAACTAGAAAAAAAATCGAAGACCCAAACTGAATTAGATAAACTGGCTTCTTCTATTAATTATGATCTAAGGGCAGATCAAAAAGACTTCGGTGTGCAGTTAGTTGGATTATGAAGCTCGTTACTTGGAATGTTCGTGGTATGAATTCTGTTTCAAAGAGAGCTGTTATGAAAGGGGTGATTCGGTCTTGTAAGGGAGAATGTGTGTTTATTCAGGAGACTAAGATGGAGGTTATAGAGAATCAAGTAATTAACTCGTTTTGTCCGTGGTCTAATGGTCAATTTGTGATGGGTCCTTCTATTGGATCGGCGGGTGGAATTTTGTTAGTTTGGAATGCTGCTTTCGGAATAAGATTGATGAATATATTGGGAAAAGTTCAATTTCTGTTCTTTTGAAAGATGTTCGAAGAAATGTTGAGTGGGTAGCTACTTCGGTCTATGGGCCACACAGTGCTAGTGATAGAGCAGAGTTTTGGATGGAACTTACTCAGGTGGCAGGCAAATGGAGTAAACCTTGGGTGCTGGGTGGTGATTTCAATGTTGTTCGTTGTCCTTATGAGAGAAAAGGTGGCCGTTCTATGAATTCAGCTATGAGGGATTTTTTAAGATTGGATTCACCAACAGGATCTTATTGATTTACCTTTGAGAGGGGCTAATTTTACTTGGACTAACAATCAACAAGACCCTATGAAGAGTAGGTTGGATCGTTTCTTAGCGTCTCTGGATTGGTTGGATATTTTTCCAGATTGTATTCAAGGAACTTTAGTTTGTCCGATTTCTGATCATTGCCCAGTTCCGTTGGAATCAGTTATGGAAGATTGGGGTCCTCCTCCTTTTCGATTTGAAATTATGTGGTTACATGAGAAGAACTTTTCCCAATGTGTCAAAGATAGGTGGGGGAAATAAAAGTGGGTGGATGGAAGGGTTTTCAATTGGCCCAAAAGTCAAAATTTTTGAAAGGTAAATAGAAAAGTTGGCATAAGGAGGTTGTTGGCAACATAAATGAGAAGAAAAATCTTTTGCTTAAAGAGATTCAGAGCTTAGATATGAAAGAAGATGGTTGGCATTTAGATTCTAATGAGAGGGAGAAGAGAATTAAGCTTCAGGAGCAACTTTGCAGGTTGATTTTTCAAGAGGAAATTAAATGGAAGAAACACTCAAGGAATAAATGGTTGAAAGAAGGGGATCATAATACTAAAAGTTTTCATGCTACAGCTAGTGCTCGGCGACGTGCTAATCGGACCACTGCTCTTTTTTTCCTTTTCTTTTTTTTCTTTTTTTGAAATGGTAACTTGTATTAATCAAAAGCTTTAGAGTATAAAGGAATTATATTGAGAAGCGGCTGGGGAAGAACCCCAAAAATACAGCTACCACCCAAAAGGAGGGGAAACTATACAAGGGGCACCGTGGCCTCTAGCAAAAAGGAAGAAAGAGAGATCCTAATCATTGAGAGACGACCTCCCTCCAATTAAACATTGTTGCATCGAGAGTTAATCCGCAGAACTCTGGAAGGAAGAATTTGGAAGACTAAATCAGATATAAAAAGGGAGATTATTCACTTTTTTCAACAACTTTATACGAATGAAAGAAGAGTTCGACCTCGGTTGGATGGTGCTACTTTCAAATGTCTCTCTTCTCAGAGTGTGTTGTCTCTCAAAGCCCTGTTCTCTAGAGAAGAAATTAAATCAGCTGTGTTTGGGATGGATGGTGATCACGTGCCAGGCCCAGATGGTTTTCCCATAGTGTCTTTTCAACAGTTTTGGAGTTTGCTAGGGGATGAATTGTTTGCATTCTTCAATGAATTTCATTCTAATGGTACAATAACGAAGGATATAGGTGCTTCGTTCACAGCGTTGATCCCTAAGAAAGAAGGTGCCATCTCGCTTAGGGATTTCAGACATATCAGCTTGATTGTTAACCTGCATGAGATTTTGGCAAGGGTTTGGCTAATCGGCTTAGGAGTTTCAGAGCTTATTTCAAACTTCCAAGGGGCTTTTGTCGATGGTCGCCAGATATTAGATACTGTGCTTATTGCCCATGAATTTGTTGACTCTCGTTTCAAGCAACGTCGTCCAGGTTTGATTTGCAAGTTGGACTTTTAGAAGGCTTACGATATGGTAAACTGGGGCTTTTTATAAGATGTGATGGGCCTGATGGAGTTTGGGAAAAAGTGGAGTGGTCGGATTAATAACTATGTTTCATCTGCCTATTTTTCTATATTGATTAATGGTTCTGCTAAGGATTATTTTAAAAGTTGTCGTGGATTAAGGCAAGGAGATCCTCTTTCTCCTAGGCCTTTTGTTTTAGTAACGGAAGCTTTTAATATTTTAATCAAGAGAGCAAAATTACACAGGATGATTACAGGGTTTTCTACCAGTACTTCTATTCATGAGGTAGCACATTTGCAATTTGCAGATGATACGGTTATATTTTGTGATGCTTCAATAGAGCAGCTTGATGCTATGAAAAATATTTTACGATGGTTCCAGATGTTATTAGGTCTTAAGATTAACTAAGGAAAATGTGAGCTTATTGGAATCTGCATGGAGGACACTCATGTTCAGTTGATGGCTGCTGGTTTTGGATGCAAAGTAGGGTGGCTTCCAACTAAGTATGTGGGCTTGCCTATATGTTTGGGAAAACCGAAGAAACATTTATGGGATCCAGTTGTGGAAAGGCATGAGAAAAGGCTATCTACATGGAAGGGGAGGCACTTATCTTTGGGAGGATGTGTCGCTCTTATCAAGTCAGTTCTTTCTAGCATTTCTATATATTTTTTGTCTTGCTTCAGATGTCCTAAAAGTGTGGTTATAAGAAAGCTTCAGTGGGATTTTCTTTGGAATCATCACATTGATAAGAAAATTTTTCATTTGGTGAAATGGGACGTTGTTTGCAAACCTATCGCTCATGATGGGTTGGGTATTCGATCTATGGAGCATATGAAAAAATCGTTATTTGGTAAATGGCTGTGGAGGTTGGGTAATTCAGTCCAAGGGTTATGGAGACAGATTATTGTGGACAAGTATAAGGTGCAAAGGGAGGGGTGGTATGTTCTAAATCTTCGTTGTTAGGCTTCGGGTATTTGGAAGTCTGTGCCTTTTGTTTAAGGTGATTTTGATCGCTGGGTTAGATATAAGGTTCATGATGGGAGAAGGATCAAATTCTCGCATGATGAATGGTGTGGTCAATCTAGTTTGAAGAATTTGTATCCTTCTCTTTACCTTTTGAATATGTGTCCTTATGCTTTCATAGCTGAGAATTATCAACTCTCAGGAGGTTCTATTGTTTGGGATTTGCATTTTCGCCAAAATTTGCAAGATAAAGAAGTTGTTGAGCTGAGTAATATGCTTACTCTCCTGCAGATGAACTATCTTTCTTTCGATAGAATGGATAAAAGAGTCCGAAAGCCTGATTCTACGGGCAATTTTTCAGTTAAATGGGAGGGTGGAAGGGGCGCACAGTTTTTGGAATTCCCTTGTTTCTTCTAGAGTTTTGATCTTTTGTTGGGTGGCGAGATTGAATAAAATCCTCACCAAGGATGAAAAAAGTGGCTGATACGTAGCATATCGGCCGATATATTGGGTGTAGCGGCCTTGCTTTGAACTTATCAGTGATCACAACTGTGGCAGCCGATACATTCCCGTAGCTGCCGTAGCGGCCGATACGCACCGCTATTTTATGTATCGGCCACAACAGAGGTTCAAAATATTAAAAAAAAAAAAGCAAATACAGAGAAGAAAAATCAATAGCAAAAGCAACATGCAACTGAAAAGGCGACATGCCCTAATACCCTCAGAGAAGAAAGGGCTAAAAAACAGAGAAGAAAGGGCAAAAAAAAAAAGATGCAGAGAACTGAGAAGATGTACCTGGTGTACCTGGTAACAAAGAAGAAGGTAAGCAGCCGTGGGCCTCGTGGCTGATTGCTTTTGTGGCTGGTTTCTCCTCTTAACGTTCTTCTTCCCTTTTTCTGTTTCTTTTTTTCCTTCTTCCTCCTCTGTCCGTCCGATTGCGTCATCCTCCCTCCTCCTCGTCCTAGAAGCCCGCATCCACATGGGGACGGGTAAAGCCCACCGAAGCAGTAGGGAGCATTGAGCAATGGTGGGGATGAGGGCGACTCCGCCCATGGGTTGGACCACACCACAGGCAGAAGACCTTCCATGACAAGAGAAGGGCAGCGTCCTCATTGTCGGACCGGAACAAGAAACGGGAGCTAGTCATTGGAGGGAAGACAAGGCTCGTCCCCTCCTCCTTTTCCCTCTTCCTTTCCCTCCTCTCTTCTTCTCAATTCTTCTATTCATACGATACATATGCATTGCCCTTTCATTAAGTCAGGGCTCAATGTGATTCTTGGCCCTGACCTGGGGCCTATATAACTTTTAAAAAAAAGGGGCCATTGATCAAATTTGCCGGGAACCATTTCTTATTAATAAATCAGATTCAGGTGTGATTCATGGACCCACAAGGAGGCCCACTTAAATTAAAGATGTAACCATTAATCATATGTCCCACATATATATGGGGCCCATCCAACCTTGCCAAATTAAATCTCAAAGATATGAGGCCCATCTGACCCTAACCAAATTTCACTTGAAAATATAGATATGGGCAAGGGGCCTATCCAAATTCCATTCTAGTATGAATAATAGGCCCTAGCTAAATTTCACTCTAATAGAGAATGAGCCCTAATTAATTTAACTTAATAGGAAATAGGGCTCTAATTACATTTCACTTTAATGTGAAATAGGGCCCTACCCAAATCTCAATCTAATACTAAATAGAACCCTAGCCAAATTTTAACTGTAAGTAGAAAATAGGACCTATAGACAAATTTCAATTCAATAGGAAATGGGTTATAGCCATGTTTCACTCTAATAGAAAAATTAAGGACCTAACCAAATTTCGCTATAATAGGGAATAAGGACCTAGCCCTAAAAGGAAATAGGACCCAAGCCAATTTTAACCTAATTGCAATAAGGAATGGGCCATGATCAAATTTCACTACAATGGAAAATTAGGTCCTATTCAAATTAGTGCAAGTAATCAACATGAATACATGTGAAAAAAAATTCATTAAACAAGTATTTTCTATTCATACAGCGATACAGGACCTCATACAATGAGGGGACCGCTACGCCCCCTTATCTTAGTTACTTTTGCAATATATATATATATTTCATCATTTCCCAATATTCTGAATTTTCTGAAATATTTTCATAATTTTTTGACAATTTTTTCAAAACGCACCGCTACGCTATGTAGCGCCCACATTATAGTGTTTTGGCGGCAGGCCGCTACGCCCGCCGCTGCCATTATTTTCATCCTTGATCCTTACTATGGATCAGTTAAGACGAAGACATGTTATCATTGTCAACGATTGCCCGATGAGCTTGTGGGACGAAGAAACGTCCAGTCATTTGTTGATTCATTGTTCCTTCACGTATAAAGTTTGGGCTGCTATTATCAGTAAGTTTGGTATGAGTTGGGTTATGCCTAGAACTATTTGGGCTCTTTTTGTGCAATGGAGGTATAGGGGTAATATGTCCCGTGCAAAAATTTTGTGGTGGTTATCTCTTTACGCCGATATGTGGAAGATTTGGCTAGAAAGGAATAATAAAATTTTCAGAAGTAAAAGTAAATCAGCTGATGAGATTGTTTAATCTATTGTATGGACAGTTTTGAAGTGGGAAAGTAGTGCATCGGATTTTGTTAGGGTTCCTATTGAAGATCTTCACGGATCATCAGCAGCTTGTTTTAATGCAGGAAGACGTTCTAAAATGGCTCATACAGTTAGTTGGCATTCGACTCCAAAAGGTGTTTTGAAGTTGAATTTTGACAGTAGTTTTGTTCATCAAATTTGTATGGGAGAAATTGGTGGTGTTATTCGTGATTGGAATGGGAAGGTTATGAAGAAGTTTTCAGGTCCTATTAATTCGTTAGACACAAACGTTGTTGAAATGTTTGCTTTGCTGGTGGGTTGCCGTGAGTTGCACAAATTGGGAGGTTACAATGCAATTGTTGAAGGAGACTCTTTTTCTGCTATTCAGTGGGGGTCTGGAAAAATCTCTTTTCCTTGGAGATTGGCGGATTGGGTGGAGGAGGTGCAAGCTATTTCTTCTCAAATGAATTTTACTTTTAGTCGAGTCTTGAGAAAAGCAAATGATACGGCGGATGCTCTTGCTAGGGAAGGAGTCTTTCATTTAAACATTTCTTTTCATGTTTAATTTCTTGAGTTGTTTGCTATTTTGTTCATTCCTCCGATGTTTGTTTCTCTTCTTCTGTTGTTTTCTCTCGTATTAATAAAATTTATTGTTATCAAAAAATGTTTCCATTATATATTTTTGTGGGCCTTTCATTTAAGTTAGCATGTACTATTTAATACTGGAGTAAAAAAACATTGAAAGGCAGCCAGGAAATTTTATAGCATCATCACTTTTAAGAATAGGAGAAAAGAAACAATATCACCTACAAGGTGTTGAGATTTACCAAATCAAAATCAAAGCTCCGTTCACTTGCATGTAGTATTGGTTGTAAGGTCTTAATGGACACTGCCAAACCCGACTGCCGCATTAAATCAACTATATCAAGGGCTGCATGCACCTGCCATCATATTATGAAGAATAGGTTCACCATTAACTTGATATAATAAGAACAAAGAAACATAGAAGGCATTGTGCTGTTTGAATGGCCGAAAAGATGATAATTAAATAACGAGAATGCAAAAAATAAAATAGAATCACAGACACTACCATTCAAAAAAATTAATAATAATTATTAAATAGAGAAAGCAACATAGTTTGTTGCTAACTATATGCAACACCATTTGTCAGGCCCAACAAGCTAAATCACTTCCTATATTTAATACATCAAATATACAGCGTGATGATAGCTATATATGATAATAATGAGTAACGACATCCAACTAATTGCAATGAGCTGAATCATATATGCCAAAATAGACAGAATGCATCCACCAAATATTTTCAATTTAATCTTAATTCTCGAAAAGAAAAGGAAAAAATTCTCAACTCAAGTGTTTTCGACATAATAGAACTCCACCTCTTTCAAGTATTTTCCGAGCACAAAAGGCTGCCCAATAAAAACATGAGATATTTCTCATAGAAAAAATATGTTCTTGATCTC
This sequence comes from Persea americana, assembly GCA_029852735.1. NCBI lineage: Eukaryota > Viridiplantae > Streptophyta > Magnoliopsida > Laurales > Lauraceae > Persea > Persea americana. The sequence continues at coordinate 25,363,524 of CM056818.1, read as the reverse complement.
TAGACAGACTGTTCTTGATCTCTAGACAGACATAATGGTGCTAAACAGGACAACCAAACATCTGTAGAAAAGTCAATCATCAGCGTTTCAATTAAAAGTCTGATTATCTCAATGATTCTGGCATCCCATCAAGTTCTCGTTGGATATCATATACAACTATCATGTAAGAACCCGGATTATCCTAATATCATTATTTAGTAATTATAAAATAGACTATAAAATATTGTACATTGTAGACCCCACCTTGAGTAATTTATAATTTTCATTTATACATGCTATATATAGTATTATAGGTCCATTGTAGTATAATTAACATGATAAAAAAGAATCCATACATAGAAGAATAGTTGGGAAACAATTTCAAATGAGAATAACTTGATTTACAAAAGAATAAAATAACATAAATTCTGAATAAAACAACTACAAATAATTAAAATATGATGGTATGGTATGATCCACTAGAAGAGATCATTTTTCTTTTTTTCTTTTTCTTTTTTGGCCAAGGACACCTTCCTGCTTCGGGAGACAAACAATCCTCCAACTATTAAGGTTTCGCTTGCAGGGAAGAGGGCCAGCTGACCGAAGAAAATTCATCATCCATCTCTCCATAGAGTTGATAGCCGAAGAGGCAAGAGGGAGAACAAGCAGCACATGAATTGCTACGCTCTGCAGCACATGCTTAGTTAGGATTAGCCTCCCGGTGAATGAAAGAAAGTTTGATTTCCAACCTACAAGGTGACGCCTGAAAGAATCCATCAAATCCTAAAAATACATGTGCTTAGGAGAACCCATGAAGAGGGTAACACATAGGTATTTAATAGGAAAGGTGGCTTGATTGAATGAACATGGGAAAAAAATTGGAAATCATTGTTTTGAAAGACTTCCTACAATTCCCAAACAGAATTTGTTCTTTTACTAAGTTAAAATGCTGCGACGCTGCCAATTGATAAGATGCAATCAGATTTTTTACTGCAACAACGCTTTTCCTCCCTGGTTTGAAGAAAAGGAGAGTGTCATTCGCAAAGAGAAGGTTACAAATCTGAGGCCTATCAGGATATTTATAGATTGGGGAGGTTAATTTCTCTTTAACAAAAGATCAATATTGAGGCTTAAATTTCTTCCGCTAAGATGAATAAGGAGACAGAGGGTATCCTTGGCACAGGCCTGCTTCGATGGGAAAGAAACCAGCTGGTATTTTGTTGATAAGCACAGACACGAAGCATTTGGGGAATAGTTGTGCATTTCATTTTGGTTGCTGTTTTGCTTTGGCTTCCAAATGAAATATTTCGGCCGATTCAGAAATCTCAGTGAAAATTTTCGGACTTACGTTTTGGAAAAGTATTAAAAATTAGAAATATATAAATATATATATCTTTCAATATAATCCATATATTGTAGGGAAAAAAAAGAAAGAGAAGAGGGGAAGCCCAGGACCCTGTCCCCAGCCCAGGGACTCGGACAGCTGCCTGCTGGCAGGGGAGAAAAAAGGACCAGGCAGTCAGCCCGGGTTCCTAGCCCCAGCCCACTCCCAGGCAGGGCCCAGCCAGCTGCTATTCAGTAAGTCGGGAGAAAAAATAATAATAAAATAATAGCAGGTCAGCTCCCGGCAGCTGCTAGTAGCAGGTCAGCTCCTAGCACCAGCCCTTACTTAAAACTGAGGAGCAGCAGTGGGAAGAGACAGAAAAATAAAAACAACAGCCACTGCATTACTGGAAGGAGAAAAAAAAATCAGCTGGAAGAAGAGAAAAAAGAAAAGAAAAAGAAGACGGAGGAGTACCTGCCATCTGGGAGCTAGAAGAAGCAGCAGCAGCAACACCAGCATTAGCAGCAGGAAGCAGAAGCACCAGAAGCAGACTCAAGCAGCAGCCTCAGTCGAATCAGCACTGCAGCAGCCCCAGTTGAAGCAGCAGCAACAGCAGGTTACGGGTCTTCTTCTTCTTCTTTGTTCACACACACACACACACACACACACACACACACACACACACACACACACACACACACACACACTCACACACACACACACATATATATATAGAGAGAGAGAGAGAGCTCAGTCGAACAAAAGGGGCTTTTTTTTATCACAAGAGGAAAATTTCAGTCAAAATTCTCATTGTGGGCAATTTTGACCAAAATCAGCCGAAATTTGCCTAAAATTTGTACATGGGTATTTCGTTTTGGTTTAAAGACCAAAACAATTTCTTTCAGTAAGTCTGTCCTAGAAGAAACGAAATTCACAACCATGATTTTGGGGTGCAGACGCATTCCTTCATAAGCAAAGACCACTCAGCAGAAAAATTGAAGAAATCAAAGATTGAACAAAAGCTTTTGAAATGTCAAGCTTAAGACAAACACCTTTTCCAGAACACCCAGCATTTAGCTACTGACTTAGCTCACAACCGAGAGCTATATGATCTTGAATTCTTCATTTTTTTTTATTGAAAGCAACTTGGTTTAAACTTTAAAGAGATGAGATCAGGAAGAATGGAAGCAAGAATTTTGGAGATCACCTTGTAACTGAAATTAAGCAAACTGATAGGGTGGAATTCATCAAAAGAGAAGGGAGCTGCCAACATAGAAATAAGAGTGATAAAGAAAGCATCTGAACCTTTCAAATTTCTCCTGGACATGAAAAAATTCCAAACAGTATCAACAACTGAATAGCCCAAAATAGCCAAGCAGTTGCAAAAAGAAAACTCCAGAGAACTCATCAGGACCAGGAGCAATTGATTTCTTAAGGCCAAAAACAGCAGCATGAATCTCATCTCCATTGGGAATTGACACTTGACAGCATAGAGTTTTGGGCAGGAGAAACACAATTTCTAGAAGCTTCGAACAGCTGCTGATCCATTTGGCCTGGAGCTCCCTAAAAAGAATTTGAAAAGAACTCGCATCTTTAATTCTAGGGCGGTCAACCAGAGATTCACCTTTTGAAGTTGAGTTTTTCAATTTTGCTCCTTCAACATTTGATTTTGGCAACAAGATGGAAGAACTTTGTGTTGCGATCTCCATCTTTTAACCAATGAATCCTCGATTTCTGCTTCCAATGGGTCTCTTCAGCTTGGAGCAGATTCTGGAGACTACATTTAGCTTTAGAAAGATTAGCTGGGATAGAGCCACTGGGAGAGAGTTCAAGTAGAGAGGTGAGACTACAGGTGAATGATAGTAGCTTCAGCAGATAGGATGTTGGCTTCTAGTTCTCCACAACCTTCTCTGTTCAAAATCTTTAATTTCTTCTTGAGAATTTTCAACTTCTGATGGAGGGCAAATTGAGGATTTCCAGTAATTGGAGTATCCCAAACCTCCTGAACAAGAGGCAAGGATGGATGCTCAAGGAACATGTCCTCAAACCTTGAAGGAATTGTTCTAGCAATAGGGGGAGGATTGCTAGAGACCAAGATTGGACTGTCATCTGAGCTTTGTCTAATGAGGTGGTGGAGGCTTATGTCTGAGAAGGAGAATGACGAAGAAGTTGATGAGATCCTTGCTGTTGAAATTGACTTTTCTCACTGCAGTATCATGATCTCAACAAGGCCTTTTGATATTGCCCACAATAGAGAAATATAGAAGTAGAAGTTGAAAAGACATAGCAGTCAATGAAACTCAAACAAAGCAGATAGCAACTGAAGATATGCAGACGAAAATCAAAATACCCAAAATTTCCCACAATAGAAAACCCTATCAATTGATCTGAAGATCAATATGGAAGTAAAAAAAAAAAAAAAAATCTTCAAATCTGTCATGGCTCTGATACCATTCCAATTGAGAAAGAGAATAATCAAAGAAAATAGATAGAATGGAGCGGTTTGTTCATATAAACGAGCCTCCCATTTTATATTACCATGCATTCCTTTATAATCACTTTGAATAGGGAATTAGATCAATTACAACAAATAAATTCCCTTGATTAAGGAAACTAAATAATCACTGGTCACTGATCTTATCTATACAGTATGGTACTCCTGTGTTGTATGTAAATGGATGTACATATTGCAATAGATTGAGAGACATAGAAACAACATCTCTTGGCATTTCAAAACTTTGAGACAGTAGATAAGTGGTGCAGCATGCATTAAGAACAGAAGAAATAACCAACCATCAAGCTCGCAAGTTGCCTTATTTTGTACAAACATTCTCATCCAGTCAACCTTATTTTATCTGATAGCTGATGATAGGAGATGAGTCAAGTTTGACATAGGTGTCAAGTTGCCTTCACTATCAGTGGTGACTAAAAAGGTAATGTGCACTGCGATGTAGTGCCAATGGATGGATGGTAGGGATGCTTTACTTGGAAGGTCATGGATATATGACAAGAATGGATTCCATCGGATGAGAGATAATACATATACATATGCTAGGCATGGCAAAGTTGTAACACTCTATCTGATGAAATCGAAACTACCAAAGAAAGGATCAAGGCCAGGTATTCAAAGGAATCACTTGATTTTTATTTATTTATTTATTTATTTATTTATTTATTTATTTTGTAATTAGGATTGGCTTTCTAATTCAAGAGTTTTTTTTTTTTTTTTTACCAGTTTCCTAGTTTAATTAGGAGTCTTGCATTCTAGAGTCTGTTTTCTTATATATTTAGATGTAATGCAGTAGAACGATCTAGAGTAGAAGATTAATAAAAGTTATCCTTCGTGGATTTATATTTCCTTTAAGGTATGATTCCTCTGTGTGAGACTCTTAGAAGACATATTTTCCGTGCTTATGCACTCTCGATCCAAACCCTTTAAGAGCATGTTTTGTTACGGGCGAGGAATCCATAGATCTGATGATTCTTCACTACCACTGGAACAAGGATTCCTCGCTGGAAATTTGTATATTTGAGGATTTAAAATTGATATTATTGTGTATCGATGTATATAGTTGAAAGAAATAGGGTTCGGTGTGCAAATCCACTTAAGTGAGGATTTCTAAATCTTATGGGGGATGGTCAGATCTGAAAATTCTAACAAATAAAGATTTCCATTCGTCCAAATCCTCAAGAATTTACAATTTCCAAACATGGATTTACGATAGCTCTAGGGAACCCGAAAATCTTTTCCCTAAGGATTTGGTTGCCAACGTGACCTTAGAGTATGCATCAACTAGTATCTCCATCTTACAGAGATCATCCTAATCTCCAATAGAGTATAAAGAATGTCGCCAGCAGTCATACATAGAACATATTTTAGAAAAGGACATAACTGGATGAGAGAAAAAAGTACATGCTATGGTTAATATCTTATGAGTTTTCATGGGACAATCCCTAACAATTTCTACATTCCAAAATTCATAATAACAAAGAACAAGTATTAATTACCAAATAGTTTCGTGATAAGGTTTGAAAAGATAGTGATCACACTTTTAGAGCGAATACACACCTTTAGTAAATCACAACAATATGTAATGAGGTTGTCATACGATGCAGATGAGGGTCTCACTTGTAGCTTCTTATGCAAGCTCTTGAACTTGGAAACGACTTCCTCGACCTTCAAAACCCAAATTTAGTAAGTACACTCAAAAATTAATATAATGTTAACTAAATTATTGATACAATAATTAAAATAAGGCATGAAATTCTAAAGATTTAGAAAGAAAGGTACGGCTATAATGGCGAAGTTCTTAAAAGATAAGGAAAAAAGATTAATGTTATAAACATCAATTTCATTAGCAAGGTTATGATGGCCTATGAAACCTGGAATTGGAAACCTCGAGATAAACAATGAATGGTACATAACCAATACTTTATTTTTTTTTTTATTTGTAAAATTTGTATCCCTGCCGAATGCATGGCCTGTCACGGCCATATGCAGCCCATATCCAGGCAACATAGATAACTGCACTAATTAAGAAAAAAATGTAAATGACAATCTCATTTATTTGGAAATGTTGAAAAAAAGAGAAACTAATACTTCATTCTTTTTTTATTTATTCTTTTCTCGATTACTCGAATTTTATTAACTAGAAAGAGGTGACAAGCAGTAAGAAAAAGTAAAGATCCAAAGGATAGGAGCATTGGTGTATAAACATTAAACCAAGTTGCTAAAATAATAATTACCTAATAGAAGCAAACAAAAAGACTATCCTATCAACCCCTTGCTGATAAGGACATCAAAGCATCACAGTTGAAAATAGGTCGGAGGAGGAAGGTCCACGTCCAAATATCTTTAAGGTTGGATGATAATTTTTTGGGCCCATTTCGAGGATTCCAAGAGGATTCACCATTGGTTCATGGTTTCAGAGAGGATCCACTGTTAGATCATGGTTATAGAGATGATCCACCGGTCAATCATGGATTCATGGTTTTAGAGAGGATCCATTGTTGGATCATGATTCTTTCATAGATCAACAGTCCAATCAAGTCAGTTCACATCCCCGTTATCAGTTAAAGACCCCACAGTGGGATGATTAGAGGCAAAAGACCCCAAATGCAAAACATCAGGAAGGCCACACCCTAGGAAGATGCAAATGGGTTGCTAAAGGAGGGACCCATGGGGCCCAACTTAAGTGGGATGTCCAGCACCTTACAGGGGATGACCTCCTATCACCCGTTGCGAAGTTATGAAAGAGAGACTGGAAGATAAGTTCTTGCCTTCTGACTATATTGATTCATTTAATAGCGAGCTTATCAATCTTTAAGGATGAAAAAAGCGGCCGATACATAGTGTATCGGCTGATAAATCAAGTGTAGCGGCCTACTTTGAACTTATCGGCGAGGCTCTATGACCATAGATGAATACACTCATAAGTTCCATGAGCTTTGCATTCGATGCAAGACTAATGAAGATGATCGCCTGATGGTCACCCGTTATCGGGAACGATTGCGCCCAGATATACAGGATAAATTGGCAGTATTTGACTTTGCCACTGTCGATGCAATCTCTAGCAAGGCGCGACGCGTTGAGCAAACACTGCATTAGCACACTGGGCGATGTTTCAGTAACCAAGCCGGGTAGCCCTACAAAAAGGGTCAAGATTCTACTTTCAATCGGGCCCCACAGCAAGGGTTCCTACCACCTTCAAGCCAACCACAGAACCCAATCCAAAGGCAACAACAAGCTCCACAACAGGGTCAACAGAATCCTCAGCCCAATTAGAAGTAGCAAACAAATCAGACAAATGCTAAAGGCACTAGAATAGCCGATAAGCGCGACATTGTCTGTCATTCTTGCAAAAATCGAGGTCATTATGCTAGAGAATGTCCACACAGGAATCTGCATTGTGAAGGTGGACCTTATGATGAGGAAATCAAAATGGAGAAACCTAATGCACAACTTCCAATAGAACCAAAGTCAGCACTTAAGGTATTCACAGCTGATGATGACAGCCCATTACTTTCCTTCACCGGCGCCTAGTGGTTGCAGATGGTACTGAGGACAACGATGAAAACCAAGCTCCAATGTTTAGAACAAGAGTCACTTGTAAAGGAAGAGCTTGCAATGTCATCATTGATGGTGGGAGTGCTATGAGTGTCATATCCAAAGACGCAGTTGATAAACTTCACTTGCCAACTATAAAGCACCCGAGACCTTACATAGCTGCATGGGTAAATGACTATTCGATTCCCGTCAACCGCCAGTGCATTGTTCCCTTGAAGATGGGCTCGCATGAAGATAATGTCAAGTGTGATGTTATTCCGATGAATGTTGCCCACATCTTATTTGGCAGACCTTGGTTGAAACGCTTGAAGGTCATCACTGATCATGCGGACAACACCTACACTTTTAAATGGAATGGGCGCCAAATTCAAGTGAAGCCAGAAGACATCAATGACGACATCAGAGTCAGTTCATGACAAAGATGATTTCGAGAGTACAAACTATATTAATAAAGGCAATGTCAATCAAGAGCTGCAAAAGGTTGAAGATGAACAAGGAGAAGCAAACATTGAATACTCTAATCAAGTTAGTGAGAAGATTGAACATCCGGTGGTTCCAATTGTCATACCACTTCCATAAAATCCAATTGGGCCATCAGAAATCAAGTCCATTGTTCAAGTAGTTTCACAAGCAAATCAAGTAATTGAAGTACCTCACATTGACTTCATTTCCGGCGATCACCAATGGATAGTCAATGTTCATGCTCCGTCGGTACAAAGGCAACAATTGAAGCTTCTATTGGTCAAATCACCCATCCGAACTCAATATAGACATCATCAGAAGCAAAACCTCCAATCTACCTCTCAATGGAGTAAAAGACTGCATCAAACTTCCAAGCCATGTCATGAGAATGCAAAACAAAAGAAGAAACAGACGTTTGTGCAATTGATTTTCGATCTAGGTGGGCATTTTTTCAGAATTTGTGGTCGAATTCTCTCCCTTTTTATCAGGCTATCAACTCGCCGGAGTCGATTTTTTTTCAAGCGGGGGAGAATTGATGCAGGCCAGACAATAGGTCGGCCAACCCATTGGGTCCAGTTCATAGGCCCAAGGGGACATCCATTTAGTTAGGAAATATTATTTAGTAGTTTGGTTTGTTTATGATTAATATTAGTTAGTTTCCTTTATATTTTAGATATGATTCATATATTAAGAAATATTGTTGCTTAGGGATAAAGCCAACTCCTTTATAAAAGGATGTTAGGCCTCATTGTAATAGACATGCTTATTATCAATTAATCTTTTGAGCTATGAGAGTTTTCTCTTCAATTATGGTGTTTTCTCCTCTGGCGAGGTTTGCCCTAGTGGCTGGAATCCATCTTGGATTCAATCGATCCTTCAGGAGATTGATCTATCAACCCGATCGCGGATCTTGGTTGCGTCAGTTTATTTTATGTTTTGGGCTATTATAGAAATTTTAGACACATTCTTTAAGTTGTTAAGTTTAAAGCTTAACCATCAATGTGTTTTAATGGGTAAGATTGGTTCTAGGGTTAGTAGTTCGTTATAAATTCAATGCAATGCCTTCTTTTGGTTACTACTAAATACATGAATACAAACTATGCTTTTGAGATCTCTCCTATGAATAGAAATCTAATGTGAAGCCACTTGCTGCAAGGTATTTCTCTATCAAAATCTTTGTTCTTTGTTGAGGTTAGTGAAAGATTTCTTGTTCTTTCAATTCTCGATCTTATTTAATAACACCCTAAAGCATCCAAACCATAATTGAACTCACCATCGGGCATCCTACGCTAATCAAAACCCACCATTCCCTAGGTCGATCACCACCCAAACCCTAATTTCCTTTGGCAGCCACCTCCATAAACACCAAATCCCTTTCCCTCTTGGTCACCGCTCCCCATAATCCCCAAACCCCATAAACCAAGACCCTTCCTCCCCCCCCCCCCCCCCCCCCAAAACCAAAAAAAAACACTCCCACCCTTAGTTTCTCCCACATAACAGATGTAATGTCCCATATTTTTATTTTTATTTATTTTTATTTTTTTTATTATTATTATTTGAAATGGAAACTTGTATTAATCAAAAGCTTTATAATATAAAAGGACTATACTGAGAAGCGGCTGGGAAAAAACCCAAAAATATAGCCACCACCCAAAAGGAGGCAAAACTATACAAGGGGCACTGAGGCCTCAAGCAAAAAGGAAAAGAGTGACGAAGATCTACACCTCCAATGGTGAGATCGAGTCTTCCGACTCAAACCCTAAGATCACTTAGGCAAAGATAACTCACGAGACTTCTGAAATTTATTAGAATATAGCATGATCATGAAAATAAGGAGCTTCTCTATATATATAGAGAAGCATTGTTCCTAAATAAGCAATAAAGGAAATATCTAATCCTAATCAACATATAAATTAGAAAGGAAATCTTCATAAACAATTAAGCAACCTACTAATCTAGAAATAATTAAATAAAGTAAACTACTAATCTAGAAAACAAGTGGAATATGTGGACCCCATCAGACGGGTCTATCAAGGCTTGCGGGTCTTGTTCTTGGATTGTGAACGGGCTGCATCAACTCTCCCCGGCTTGGAAAAAATCGACTCCGGCGAGCTAATAGCCTGATATCCCTCATAAAGATCGGGACTAAGATGCTGGAAATCGGTAGAGGGAATCCAAGCGGCGTCGGAGATTGGACGATTCTTCCAGCAAACAAGAAACTTTAGAAATCCCCCTGTTAATCAAGTACATCAACAATTTTATTTGCAAGGGCTGGTGAGGGTGGTAGTTGAATCTCCCGTTCCTCTGACGGACTGTATCGGTCATGGACCTTATAGAGTGTAAGATCTTCAACGTAGCATTCAAACCAAGATCTACTGGCAAATCCAACACATGCATTAGGGCCAATTTTCTTGAGAATCTTGGACGGTCCGGAATTACGAGGGTGCGGTTTTTTATTGGCTCCCGGCGGAAGGCGCTCTGGACAATTATGAAGCATAACCATTTCTCCTTCCTCAAACTGAATGAAACGACGGCGCTTGTCTGCATGTTCTTTATAAGAATCATTGCTCGCTGAAATATGGCGTCGAACTTCTTCATGAACCTCCAGCATATGGCGAATAAAATTGTCCGTATCAGCACTTGGTCTTGCTTCTATAGGAAGGGGAACAAGATCAACTGATAGACGTGGTATGGTGCGAGTGACTGCTTCAAGAGGAGAAATTCCTGTTGACCGGTTGACAGAGTTAATTATATGAAAAATCAGCCATAGGCAGAACCTGATCCCATGTAGTAAAGATGGTCACGCACCAAACAACGTAGCAAAATCCCAAGGCTACGGTTGGCGAATTTTGTCTAACCATCAGTTTGTGGTTGATAGGCAGTAAAAAATTTCAGCTTTGTTTTGGACATGCCCCACAATGTCTTCTGGAAGTAGCTAACGAACTTCGTATCCCTGTCGGACACAGATCTTTGGAAGTCCACGCAGACTGACGACTTTCTTAAAGAAGAGTTCTGCAACTTTGTAGGCATCAGCTGTGTTGGTACAAGGAATAAAATGAGCCATTTTCGAGAAACGATCCACAATCACAAATACAGAGTCCACTCTTCTGTGGGTCATAGGCACCCCAAGTACAAAATCCATGCTGATATCCTCCCAAGGGCCCTAGGGAACTGGCAACGGCTGATATAACCCCTCATTCTTCTTGCTTCCTTTGGCCAACAGGCAAGTACGACACCGCTCACAAATACGAGAAACATAGGGTGTCATGTGTGGCCAATAGTATCTGTCTCCAACAAGCACAAAGGTCTGTCTTATCACGACCCAAATGTCCGCTGCATCCTCCGGAATGGAGTTCCCCGATAACATGCTCTCGAATAGAAGTATTTGGCAAACAGAGGTGACTACCATTGAATAAATATCCATCACGAACGCTAAAGTATGGATGCTTGAGATGCTCACCCTGACGGATCTCTTTATAAATGGTACTAAAGTCTTTGTCTGTCTCATATGCCTCTTTGATTCGCTCGAAGCCCGCTACAGAAATAGCCATGGTGGTCTGGAGATGTTTCCGGCAACTGAGAGCATCCAATATCACATTTTCCTTACCAGATTTATGGCAGATGGTAAAGGTAAACTCCTGAATATAAGCGCTCCATTTGGCAAAATTAGCTCCCACTATATGTTGTGAATGAAGGTGCTTAGGAGACTCATGATCAGAATAAAGCACAAATTCTCTACCCATCAAGGAATGCCTCCAATGGCGAAGTGACTGAACAAGAGCATAGAACTCCAAGGCATAAGGAGAGTACCTGCACTTTGAATCTGAAAGTTTCTCACTGTGAAAGGCAATTGGATGTCCCTCTTGGCTAAGGACACCTCCAATTCCAACATTGGACGCATCGCAAGCAACTTCAAACACCTTGTCAAAATCTTGAAGGCGGAGGACAGGAGCTTCTATGATGTGTTGTTTGATCTGCTCAAAAGCTCGAGTTGCAACATTGGTCCATTTGAACCATGGTATAAAAAATCGGCCGAGTCGAGTCCTTTGGACTCAGACTCGAATGAGTGGGACTCGCCCGAGTCCCATGCGACTCGGGCGAGTCGTATGGGACTCGAGCGAGTCCCACCAGTCAACTCAGTGAGAAAACAGGAAAAAACAAAAAAAAAAAAAAAAAAAAAAACAAAAAAAAAAAAAAAAAAGTGGACAAAAGGAAAGGACAGGTTTGTGGATAGAAAAAAGAAAAAAAATTTATGTACAGCTAGCCAGGGTGGGACCGTTCTACTGCTGTAAAGTCAATGTTGCTGTCTTCTCCCAAAAAAAGAGAAAAGAAAAGGTCACTGTTGTCGATGCTAGCTGCTGTTGTAGTGGTGCAGTGCTGTTGCAGTATTGCAGAGTTATTGCAGTGTTGCAGAGTTGCAGTGCTGTGAGGGTTGCTGTTGCAGACTTGCAGTGCTGTCAGCTGTGAGAGTTATTGTTGCAGTGTTGCTGTGACTTGTGAGGGCTGCTGTTGCAGTGTTGCCACTGTTGCTGGCTGATGATGCTTGCAGGTGTGCCTGGTACACTTTTTCTTCTTCCTCTTCTTCTTCTTCTTCTTCTTCTTTTCTGGGCATTCCAGTGGACTAGACCTGAGTCGGGTCCCGAGTCCCATTTTTTTAACCATGATTTGAAATCGCCCTTCTTTAAACATTTTGTAATTGGAGCAGTGATACCGCTGAAATTCCTGATGAATCTCCTATATAAGGTAGCAAGTCCATGAAAACTCCTGACTTCTGTTAATGTGGTGGGAAGTGGCCAATCCAAAACTGCTTTGACTTTCTCTGGATCCATTTTGATGCCTTCCGTCAATATGATGAATCCCAAGAATATAACTGAACTACTCAAGAAGGTGCACTTCTTGAGATTGATGTAAAAGCTTTCTCGACAAAGGAGCTGGCAAATAGTATGGAGATGAGTGAGATGCTCCTTCCTGGTTTTGCTGTAAATAAGGATGTTGTCGAAATAAACAACGATGAATTTCCCGATATAAGGCTGCAGCAGGCGGGTCATAACCCCGCATGAAGGTACTGGGAGTATTTGTTAACCCAAACGGCATGACTAACCATTCATAGAGACCATCTCTGGTTTTGAACGTTGTTTTCCACTCATCACCTGTTCTAATGCGAATCTGATGGTAACCACTTCGCAGAGCAATCTTGGAGAAGATGGCCGAACCTGTCATCATGTCAAACACATCATCTAATCTAGGAATAGGAAATCTATATTTTACCGTGATCTTGTTGATAGCTCGACTGTCGATACACATGTGCCAACTTCCATCCTTCTTGGGAGTAAAAAGGGTCGGTACACCGTAGGGACTGGGACTTTCCCGAATGTACCCCTTTTGTTACAGATCATCCACTAGTATCTTAAGTTCGGCGTGCTCTGCTGGACCCATCCGATATGCGGGTAGATTCGATAGAGAAGAGCCAAGGACTAGATCAATGGCATGTTGTATGTCCCTCATAGGTGGAAGAATGTTTGGTTGCTCATCTGGAATAAGATCAAGAAGTGTTGCAAGAGTGGTTTGACTTCTTCCGAAATGAACTTATATGGAGAGTCATCTGTCACCTGTTGGATAACAAAGGCATTCATCATATCCTGATCTTTGCTTTCCTGTTGAAATTTGCTCATGGTTAATATTTGAGGAGTGGCTGCCTCTTTTGGGGCCTTAGCAGAATGTTGGGGTGGCAGTGGCCATAACCGGGTCTTGTTGCCTTTCCACATGAAAGTATGGGTGTTTGTGTCATTATCTGTGACAACCTTCAGCTTCTTTAGCCAAGGGCGACCAAAGAGTATGTGTGTGACTTTCATTGGTATAACATCACATTTGATCATATCTTCATAAGAACCCAGTTTGAAAGGAACTGTGCACTGCTTGTTAACCGGAATAGTTGAATCATTTACCCATGCTATTTTGTATGGCCTTGGATGCTTTGCTGCAGGCAGCTTTAGCTTTTCCATAGCCTCTTTAGCAATAACGTTCATAGCACTGCCTCCATCAACAATCATATTGCAAGTCCTACCCATGTAGTGAACTCGAGAGCAAAAGATAGGTGCATGATTAGAATCTTGCTCATCCTATTGATCTTCTGCGATCAGAAGATGACGCTCAAGATATACAAGTGTTACACCATCAACAGGAAATTCCTCAAGGCAAGGGCTTTGAGTGTTTGCAGCCTGCAGGTTTTCCCATATCAATGTGCTCATCATACTCTTCGCTATCTTAAGCTTCATCATCTGCATAAAGATTCCTATGAGGACATTCTCTAGCATAATGCCATTTTTGCTAGCAGGTATGGCAGATCACTTCCCTCTTGTCAGCACATCCTGGCGCAAGAGGATCATTTTGTGGTGCCTGTTGTCGCAGATTTTGGGGAAGAACTGGCCGTTGTTGTACCCCTTGGGGCTATTTTTGCTGTGCCTGTGGTGGTCGCGGTCAATTAACCAACTGTTGGGAGTTATTGGGAGTTGTATATTGTACCCCTCAATTGGAAAACTCCTCGGCTTGGTACCTTTCCCGCCTCCGTAACTGTATTTCATGCTGTGATTTGCGGGCTTTACAATAAGCTTTGTTGATATCATTGAAATCCAACGTAGAAATCCGTTGCCAAATATCAAGATGTAAGCTTTCTGTGTATTTATTGACAATGAGCCCATCATTAGCTCGTAGATTGCAATGCACAATATACTCTCGAAATAGATTGGTATACTCATCCAAAGAATAGGCACCTTGTTGCAAACTGAGGTATCCTTTATGCAGGGAATCAATATTGTCAGAAGGAAGAAAATTTTGCTTGAGTCGTCAATTCATTTCTTCCCACTGCAAGATGGGATGCCCAAATGGAAGCTCACTGCTTTCAATACTTCGCCACCAAATGTGTGCAGGACCTTTGAGCTTAACTTTTGTGAATGCTATCTTCTAGGCATCATTCATGTTGTACCAAGAAAAATAGTAGTCAAGAGAATTGAGCCAATCGACGAAGGCCTTGGGATGAAGATCCCCTTAGAAATCACTGATTTCCAATCTCATTTTTTTGGTGACGTCATCTGTATGTGGTGCACCACGTGGCTCGTCACCACCATGTTCAATTAAATGGCGCTGTACCATGTTGTACACGGTCTCGCAACACTGATGCTGAGGACCAGGTGTGACTAGATTCACTTGGGCCCTTATTCCAGATGGCTAGGAAGCGGGGGTTACTGGCTTGGTCTAAGTTCCGGTTCCAGATGTTTGTGGATCCAGCTCTGTGATAGCAGATTTTGTTCTTCCTAAAGCCCGAGTTCCTTGAATTTCAGTAAGAGCAGCTTCAACAATTTCCAATCGCTCAACCACAGCGTCCATGTCATTTCCCAATTTAGTCAATTGCTTATCCCGCTAGCAATTGGTGAAATACCCGTGATATTGACGTCCTCAGGTAGCAATGAAATTTCAAATGCAAATTTTTTTTTTTTTTGGTTAGTGGGCTGGGCTGGGCTTGGATTCGTTTAGATCAAGCCCGAACTTAGGTGAGGCTGAAACAGAATGCTAGGCTTAGCATATGTGGGTTGTTTTCCCTCTCTCTCGGGTTTCGTGTAAGAAGAAGAAAATAAGAGGCCTTTTCAGTCTCTTATGTGTTCGACTCACAAGAAAGAAAAGACAAAGAGCTGCTATTGGCGATGGAGCAGCGACTAGCGATGGTGAGGAAGAAGAGGACGATGGCAGAGCGAGGCGGATGAAGCTTGGATTCCTACTGTTGGCTTACGAGGCTGCTGGACTGTCCAAGGAGCAGCAGAGACGCTTGGAGGTCAAAGACTAACAAGGAAGATGATCGTTGGTGCCTTCAACTGAAAACCTTCTTCAACCTCTCTCCTTCCTTTCTTTTTTTTTTTCCTCTGCTACTGTCTCTTCTCTATTTTGTTTTTTTTTTTTTTTTTGGCACTATGGGTTTTGACGAAGGGGTGCAGAGGGTTCGGTGGTGGAGGTTTCGCAGGGATTTGGACGGGTGGTTCAACAGGGGCAGAGATGGGTGTTGGGAGATGGGCGGAATGGGTTTCGATTGATGTTTTGGGGTTCTGGATTCGGGTAGGGTTAGATTAGGGTTCGGTGATTTGGGATTTTGGGGAAAATTGGTTGGTTGTTATGATGAGGAAGACGATGCAATGGATGGAAAGGAAAGGGGTTCACGGGATACCTTAGATCGGCGATCGAACCGGCGATCTTTGATGGATCGTCGACTCTGATACCAATTGGTGAAGATCTACACCTCCAACGGTCAGATCGAGTCTTCCGACTCAAACCCTAAGATCACTTAGGCAAAGATAACTCACGAGACTTCTGAAATTTATTAGAATATAGCATGATCGTGACAATAAGGAGCTTCTATATAAATATAGAGTAGCATTGTTCCTAAATAAGCAATAAAGGAAATATCTAATCCTAATCAACATATAAATTAGAAAGGAAATCTTCCTAAACAATTAAGCAACCTACTAATCTAGAAATAATTAAATAAAGTAAACTACTAATCTAGAAAACATGTGGAATATGTGGACCCCGTTAGACACGTCCGTCAAGGCTTGCGGGTCATGTTCTTGGATTGTGAACAGGCTGCATCAAAGAGAGAGACCCTAATCATTGAGAGATGACCTCCCTTCAATTGACCATAGTTGCATCAAGAGAAAATCCCCAAAACTCTGGAAGAAAGGAGACCAAGGAGGCAACACAGGATTTCATCTTAAGGATTAAAGCTTCCTAGGAGGAAGAGATCCCTCCAAAGCACCTTCTATTTCTCTCTTTCCATGTCGTCCAAATACAAGCCAGAAATGCTAGGCGCCAAATGGTCTTCCCTTTGGACTTCGTTGGTGGGCAAACCCATTGTTGGAACAACTCAGGTAAGGAATGCGGCTGTACCCAATTGTAGTTGAACTCCTTCAGAATCAATGACAAAAGTGCTTTTGTATGATTGCAATGAAGGAGTAGGTGGTCGACCGATTCCTCGTCAGCTAATCAAAGGAGGCAAGCATTGACAATGAGCATGTTTCGACGTCAGAGGTTATCCATTGTTAGAATTCTGTTTCGAAGAGAGAGCGAGGAAAAAGCAAGCACTCTTGGAGGAGACTTGATCTTCCAAAGAGCTGAGCATCTTCCAGAAGGAGTAGGGGCAGTCGAAATGGAGGAGGAGGAAATCGAGAAATAGCCATCTCAGGAAGGGGCCCAGAGCCTACTATCTCGCCCTTCGCTTGTGATCTCTATCCCATTTAGGATCTCGAAGAGATCGAGCATGTTAGCTTCTTCTGCCTCGGAGAGATTTCTTTTAAAGATCGAGCTCCACAAATATATATATTAAGGTTAGGGCTTCTTTGTTATTCTCACAATTGCAAAACACAAAGATCGAATGAGACTTCTGGAATAACTGATTGTATTAATTTCGTGTCTTCTCTTGGAGAAAGATCACCAATATATAGGAATATACATACCTTAATTAAGTTTCTTACATAGGAAACTAGGTAATTACATGAATCACTAATCTAAAATAGGAAAGCAATCAAATTAGAATATGTACAGCTATCTAAATATTAACCAAATCAAACCCACGTGAGATATAGCTTGCTGGACTGGATTGATGGGCCTTGGGCCCCTTCATGGGTCAACTTAACACCCTCCCTCAAATTGATGCGGGAGAATCAACGAGCATCAATTTGCCAACCAAGAATTGATGCCGTGGTCGAGGAAGACCTTTAGTAAGAATATCAGCAATTTGAAGCTCAGTGGAGACATGCGGAAGGCTGATGACATCACGTTGAAGCTCAATGACAATCAACCTCGATGTGTTTAGTGCGTTCATGAAAAATCGGATTTTCAGCAATCCGAATGGCACTGGTATTATCAGCATAGAGGGGGGTAGCTCCTTCTGCGGGAAATCCAATGTCAGAGAGCAGTCCCCGAAGCCAAAGAATTTCGAAGCACGCAGCAGACATAGCACGGTACTCAGCCTCGGTAGAAGATTTTGAAACTTTGTCATGTTTCTTGCATTTCCAGGAAATCAGACCATTACCCAAAAACATGCACCAGCCTGTCGTTGATCGGCGAGTATCTGGACAACCAGCCCAATCAGCATCTGAATAAGCTTTGAGAGATAGAGGATTGTTGGATGGAAAAAAACAACCCGCAAGTTGGAGTGCGAAGAAGGTACCGAATGATGCGGCGAACAGCAGCCATATGAAGATGACGAGGAGCATTCATGAACTGACTCATGAGGTTAACCGCAAAGGAAATATCAGGACGGGTGATGGTGAGATAGATCAAGCTACCTACCAACTGGCGATATGCGGTAGGATCTGGAAGAAGGTCACCCTCCTCTTTGCTGAGTTTGACATTCAGTTCGATTGGCGTATTGACCGGAGCTGAATCAGCAAGGCCAGCCAAGTCAATGAGGTCAACCGTGTATTTGTGCTGTTTGAGAATTATACCAGTAGGGGATTGATGAACTTCAAGACCGAGGAAATAGTGCAAGGGGCCGAGATCCTTCATTTGAAATGTCTGATGAAGAGAAGCTTGAAGTTCATGAATCATTTGTGCATTTGGACCAGTAATGACAATGTCATCTACGTAGACCAGAAGAACAGTAAGTCCAGATGGAGCATGATGTAAGAACATAGAAGGATCATACTGGCTTGGATGAAAACCCAAGCAGAGAAGAGCATCTTGAAATTTCTCAAACCATGCGCGAGGAGCTTGCTTCAGACCATAAAGAGAGCGACGGAGCTTAGCAACCATGCCCGGCCCAGAGGAAGACCCTGGAGGCAAGGCAGACGCATATAAACGTCTTCTTTGAGATCACCATGAAGAAACGCATTCTTGACATCCATTTGATAGAGAGGCCAAGACTGAGATGCAGCAATAACAACGATTATCCGTACGGTGGTCATCTTAGCGACAGGAGCAAATGTTTCAGCATAATCAATGCCATATTCTTGCCGATTGCCGAGAGCAACGAGGCGCGCCTTCTATCGATCGAGAGTGCCATCTGGTTTTAACTTGAGAGAAAAAATCCACTTGCAGCCAATAGGTTTGACACCCAAAGGAGGGGACAATATCCCATTTATGATTTTTCTCTAAGGCTTCCAACTCATCATTCATAGCCTGGTTCCAACATTTGTCCTGCACAGCCTGAGAATAGGATTAGGGAATGGAAGAAGAGGACAAAGTGGACATTAAGTATGGGAAAACCCATAGCGGTCAAGGGGTACCAAAATGCGTGTGGAGCGACGTAATGGAGGAAGCCCAGAAGGATCAACTGCCGGAGGCTGACCAGATGCTGGAGGAAGATCATGAGGGGGATCCCTGGGAGGCGCGTCTGTATTCCGTCTATGGTACACAAAGTTCGGATTAAAACGAACAACTGAAGTGTTGTCAGAGAAACCAGGTAAAGACACTAAAGAGGAGTTAGGAGGGTCAAGATGCTGTTGAAAAAAATACTGTAGTTAAAAAAAAACATTCCTAGAGGTCCGTAAGCGACAAATGTGAGGGTCGTAGCAGAGGTACCCTTTCTGGAAGGGGGCATACCCTAAAAACACACACTTAGCGGATTGTGCAGTTAATTTGGTTTGTTCAGAAGGAGGTAAGTGCACAAAGCAAACGGAGCCGAAAACATGAAGATCATCATAAGATGGAGAGGTCTGGTACAATCGGTAATATGGGCTCTGATTTTGAAGAGAGGCAGAAGGCGGACGATTTATGAGATGAGCTGCAATAGCCAGAGCCTCAACCCAAAAACGGGTAGGAACTGATGATTCAATAAGTAGGAAGCGAGTGACATCAAGCAGATGTCTACTTTTCCATTCAGCGACTCCATTTTGCTGGGGAGTATAGGGACAAGTTCGCTGAGAAATAATGCCTTTGTGTTGCAAAAACTTTTGAAAATCAGAGGAAACATATTCTCCACCTGAATCGGATCGCAAGATTTTGATGCAGGTGGAAAATTGATTCTCAACATAGGCTAAGAAAATTTTAAAAACAGTGAAAACATCAGATTTGGAATGCAGAAAGTAAATCCATGTGAAATGACTGAAATCATCAATAAAGGTGACAAAATATTTGTAGTGAGCATGAGAAAGAGCTGGAGCAATTCCCCATACACCGCTATGAACTAAATCAAAACACCGAGTGCTGTGTGAAGTGGAAAGATGAAAAGGAAGAGTTTTGCTCTACCCCATTTTACAAGTAGCAGAATCAAAAGGCACACAAGAAGATAAGCCAATAGATTTATTGAATAAACCAGAATTTAACATAAGGGATAAAGCCTTAAAATTAGGGTGTCCGAGTCTTTTATGCCACAATTGGCAGTTATCTCTTATAGAAAAACAAAACACATCATTGGCAATTCTAGTCCTAGGAATTTGAGAAAAATCCAGTGGAAACAGGCGTCCACACTTAGGTCCCCTCGCGATCTCCTTCCCGGACATCTGGTCCTACACAACACAACCAGAAGAAGAGAAAGATATGTGACAATTATTTTCAACAAGTTGCCCAACTGACAATAGATTAGAAGTTAAATTGGGACAAAGGAAGACATTTTTCAAAGGGATGGGACCAGGAATGTCTCCAAGGGTAGTAATGGGAACAGTACCTCCGTTGGTAGTTTGTATTTGAAGATTACCATTGTATTTTTTCACGTTGGAGAGAGGGTTCCGGGAATATGTCATATGATTAGATGCCCCGGAATCAAGAAACCAAGTAGAAGATGGAGGCGAGGTACCTGAAAGACCTAATGCAGAAGGGGCATTGACAATCATTTGTTGAACCAATTCAGGAGTCAGAGAAGATGAGGGCCCAGACTGTGAGGGTGCAGATGTAGGAGCAAGCATATCGGAAGAGGCAACATAAGCATGTGGAGTCAGAGACTAAGTCTGATACTGTGGAGCCTGATGCTGAGGAGTTTGATGTTGTGGGCGACGACGACATTCAGAGATGATATGTCCTGACTTTTTCAGTAATTACATACTTTATGTTTGCATTGAGATGCAAGATGTCCAAAATTTTGACAACTGTAGCATTGTGTTTTGCTCAAGTCCCGAGGTGGAGGCTGAGAAGCCTTATTAGCCGAAAATGCGACTGAATAGGTCTTAGTCTTTTGTTGAGCCAGATGTGCAGAGGTCGAAATACGCGGTTCCTCGCGTAAGAGTTCATTCAGGCAGACATCCAAGGAAGGTAAAGGTGTCCGATTCATTAGGGCAGATCGAATACTTTCATATTCATTCCGTAATTTCATCAAAAATTGATCCCGCTGACTAGAGGCCTGAAGATCGTGAATTACGATCAGAACGTCGACAGCCACATCGGCATACTTAATACTATCATATTTTGACCAAAGCGTTCAGAATCCTGAGTAGTAATCTTGGATTGACAAGTTCCCTTGTGCATATTCAGCAATTGCACATTCCAGATGAAATTGACGTGCGGAGTTATCTTGATGGTACACTTGCTTCAGATACCCCCACATGTCTTTAGAAGTGGGGTAAGGTTTCAGGTTCATTATCAGGTGTGGCTCCACTGAACCTAGTATCCAAGTTTTTATTTTCGCATCTTTAGTAAGCCAAGTGGATATCTTCTTCTCATCTTCTGTGGGTTTAGGATCAGATCCAGAAATATAGCCCCACAATTCCTTGGCTTCAAGGTAAATCTGGAACTGAAACGACCAAGCGGGGTAAATTTTTCCCGTGAATCTGATCAAGGTAACCTCAGATGTTTCCATCTTTAATGAAGATTGTCCAAACACAATGAGTGAAACAGTGAAAAAATAGTAGCAGGTCCAGCAAACAGAGAAGAGATGAAGTTTCAAAGTTGATAACAAACTTATGAGTGTGCAGTACCAAGATCGGACCAACCAGTGAACACAAAACAGAAAATCAGGCAAGAAAACACCCCAGGCGACCAGAAAAATTGATGTTGATCCTTGACGTGGGCCCCACTGGTAGATCTGAACAAAGATCAGATCACTGATCTGAGAACACACAATACTCTGGCTTCTAATGGAAGAAAAATTATCCAATTCTACCACAGATCCAAGATTTTGGACGGTCTAGATGAAAACAATATTAAACATCTGGAAAATCTCTAGAATGAGTAAATCACCAACCTGGAAGGGCTGAAAAATCTGAAAAAAATCTCCAATATTCCTAGAAGATCCAGGCGACCATGACTGGGGAGATTTCTGATGATGGTTTGATGATCAGAGGTGGGCCACCATGAAGATGACAAAGCTTCAGCGTCTGGATTCCTTGAAACAGATCTTTGATCTGTCGATCTTCACAAGAGAGATTTAATTTCTCTCTATTCTTGATGCCTTAATGCTATATGAGATCATAAAACAAGATTTCTTTGAACACGGCTTTGATACCATGTTATTCTCACAATTGCAAAACACAAAGATCGAATGAGACTTCTAGAATAACTGATTGTATTAATTTCGTGTCTTCTCTTGGAGAAAGATCACCAATATATAGGAATATACATGCCTTAATTAAGGCTCTTACATAGGAAACTAGGTAATTACATGAATCACTAATCTAAAATAGGAAAGCAATCAAATTAGAATATGTACAGCTATCTAAATATTGACCAAATCAAACCCACGTGAGATATAGCTTACTGGACTGGATTGATGGGCCTTGGGCCCCTTCATGGGTCAACTTAACATTCTTCTGCCCCGTTCAAGTAATCAGAATGTGGGAGGGCAAGAGTATGGCGATGATCAGCCCCATAGAGTTAGGCATACGGGGCTGAAGAGAGCGTGATCCAAGAATCAAGAGATGGAGGGACTAGCCCTTTAGTTGAAGATTTACTTATTCATTTAAATATTAATTTTTACGACTTAGGGTTTAGAACATGGAAACTCTTATGTGATAGAAACAATTTATTTCTTATTATATGCTTTCGAGATTTTAATTGAAATGTTGAATTGATAAAATGCCTATTGCCTTAATGAATTTATTTTATTTATGTTTGGTAAATGTTGCTAATGAGTCGCAATCCAGAATTTGGGTCGTGACATTCTCTCCATTTCTGTGTTTACAACATGTGAGTTGGTTAAAGGAGGACAACTATTCTTTCAAGGATGACCACTAGAAAACGGACAAGGAGTGGAAGAAGAAAAATTATGAGTTAAAATAGATAGGAGGGGCAAGTGAACAAAAGAAGAGAGAATTTCAACAAAGACCACAAACCCAGACACAAAAGTTCATTTTATAGATGGATCATAACTGAGAAAAACCTTTGTGCTTCACCATAATGAAGCCTCCAAGTACACCTTATACGATTGAGCGGTAAGTTTAAACATTGCATGAGGTGGGAGGAAAAAAACAAACATATACAAGTATGAAACCGGTCATAGACAAGAGAGAACTAGAATGAACAAGAGTTTGGATGGTAATAATCTAAATGTGAAGAAAATTGATTGCAAATAAGATAATTAACAGTACATTAGTCTTGAACCAAAAATCTGGGCCTGTTTGGTTGCACTTGAGTATAGTGGAAGAAGAGTCGAATTGGCCCCAACAGTAGGAAGTTCTACTTCTTAATGTGTTTGAATGGATCTGAGGGGACAAGAGGAGTAAACATGTCGGCTGATGTAGATTCCTCTTTTACTACTCCTCTCTCCCCAGAGTTACTCCCACAATATATAATAAAGTACCTTTTACTCAATTCTCTTCATGTAAAACCTTTTATTTTATTTTTTTTACTTCACACCAACCATCCAAACGAACGCAAAGTATCTGCTCATTTTTTTTTTAACCCAATCCTCATTAACTTTATTTATGATGTGAACCTTACTCCTCTTTTACTCTTCCCCTCATATAAAGAAACAGGCCTTAGGGATAATGGAAACAATAGATAGGTTCAACAATTTCCAGATGTGGCTTTGTTTCCATTTATGACACCCACAATGTGAAAAGAGTGCATCTCAGTATAAAAATAAATGATTGAATGGTTGCTAGGATCAAAGGAGGGTAATATGGTGGGCACATCATAGCTTGAAGTTAGCTCAAGAGAAGAAAGAATCCATTGATGGTTGGAGGTAATGAGAGTTCTACAAAGGTAGCTAAGCAGGAAAATCTTACATTTAAGTGCACATAATAATCATTTTTCAAGAGAATTTCTCACCTCCAAGTTTGGTATGCTTATAGCAATATTATAGATAAAGGATGAAATTTCTTCTTCTTGAGTTTCTGCATTAACCAAAGGAAACGTCGTTGGTAAATAAAATGAAATAATTAAATAATAAATCTGAGCAACTGAGCCTTACAACTCAAACATTTTGACAATTTTAACAGCTTCAAGCTATCATATAGTCAAGTTCTAAGTCCAACTATCTCAAATCCAACTGTATCCAGGTATGGTACGTTTGAATCTGCACCTACAACTTTGATCAACAGAAAGAATGAAGAGGATCCAAGCCAATCCATTTTTTGAAAAAATAAAATAGAAGATATATGAATTCACATATTATTATGGAAACTTAGTTCCTAAAAAGAAGAGAGTGATTCCAAAGACGGTGAGAGACTTCATTGAAGGTTTGATGACCAAAGAAAGTGAGAATGATATTGCCACATTTTGCATAAGGCATTGCGCCTGTGCTCACACAAGTTGGGCTCACTGGGTTAATGATAAGAACAAAGTTTCCCAGAGGATGGACAATAATGAAAGCTTAGGTTGTCGGGATAATGACGGTTTTCATGACGAATGGTTGGACGTTGGAGAACCAAATGATAAACGTTGACAAGGCGCTTGGCAATTCTTGCGGCCATAACAAGGATGACATGAGGGTTTTTTTAAATAAATATTTTGATCAAGAATCAAGATCCTGAGATGTAAAAATATATATATATATATACATACATATTAAAAAATAAAAAGTGAAAGGGAAGAAAAAGTTTATCACTCTCTAAAATTTGATTAATTAATATTGTCCAAGAGATGAGAAGAATAAGAGAGCTTTGGTTGTTGAGTAATGTGAATTGTTTGGCTTTTTAAGCCATTTTGGGAGTAGGAAGGTTTGGGGATTTGCAAATAAAAAATCTATAAAATGCCTCTTGGTATATGCATGTCAATGTTGCTAGCATCCATGTAGAAGGAGAATGAAGGGACATGTCATTGTCGTGTGATGAGGACAGCATTAGGCCCACCAATGGAGGATAGGAGGGACCATGGTGCAAGAATGAGAGCCACTGTCAAAATGACGGGATCACTATCAGAGTTCAATTTTAGGGGGTGTTTGGATAAATGCATAGCATAATATCAACAAATTTAAATATTGTAAGATTTCATTATCATAGAATAAAATTGTGTCATATTGTTATATTGTGTCACTAATGGTGTTTGGAAATTTTCACAGATTTTATTACACCTTTGAAGTGTTTGGCATTTTATAAAAACAACTCACAAGATGACATACCAAACAAGAAATGGAGAGAACGTAATCAATTAACCCAATGTAGGGCCCACTAATTAGTAATCACAGGCGTTAATAATCTTGGTAGGACCCATCTACTGTTAAAAAATTATAACATTAAATGTTAAAATCATGAGATCCAAGTAACGTTGTTTAATTAAGGTGGGTCCACCAAATGTTGGTAACTATACTGTAATACATCTAATGGTTATTGTCACAAATGACTCAATCTAGTATTTTTTTCTTTTTGTAAAACCTTATTTGATGTCGGATATCTCTGATGAATCCATCTATGAGAAATCATTGTGGGACACATTTGATGTTGGTGGTCATATTAACACTAGGGGAGCTATCACATAGTAGGACCCATTTAATGATGGCAAATTGATAATTACAATCACACAATTCAATCTTGGTAATCATAGGACCCGGCTGATTTTGGTAGTATGGGACCCACCTAATGTTGGTTATCACAATGAAAATCCCCAGTGTGACATTTATAGGACCCACCTAATATTGATAATTGACTAGGGCTATGTAATCGTGAAATGGCTATAGGACCCTACATTAAATTTGTAAGCACTGTGGGGCCAATCTACTATAATTAATGGTTGCTCATGAACTCACCAATGGTCTCCATTCGTATTTAGAAAAGATTTTGTAAAGATTATTTTATACATATGGTTTTTACTCAAACTCTCCATTCGTATTTAGAAAAGGTTTTGTAAAGATTATTTTATACAGCACATCCTTGAAAAATGTAATATGAAGGTTTTTGGAAGAAAGTGAGATATCATAAGATACTTTCTAAGTTATCCAAACACCTCCTTTTTAAGAGGATAGATTATATTCTAAACTAGTAGATAATATAGCAAAATCTCTTAAAATATCTCATTTCCAAACACCCCCTTATATATGTATATATATATGTCACCTTTCATGTATCAGACATCCAAATAACATGAAAATGGATCCATTTATTTGGTTCTTCAACATTATCTCCAATGAGTCCATCGATATAGTAGTTGATAGCTTTAGCAGCACTGTCTTGTGAGACTGAGAAAGAGTGTGGTTTTAGTGGTATTTCAATCTTTTGCTCTATCGTTATGATTACATATACACTTTACATGGTTCAGAATGCGTTTACTGCTTCTTTTTATGTAGGAACATATTATAAGCAATAACAAAGGATTGAAAACTTATAGCATTTAGTTGTGTTTTCTTTAATGCCTTGAAAAAAAAACCAAAAGAATTGGAGTAAGGATGTGTACATCCATTTGGGTTGCAATCCAACCTCAATTCTAGTGAGCCTCCACAACCACATGTTTTTTGGCCTATTGTTTCAATTTTACCTATTCAATCAGTATTACAAACTAGGCAGAGAGATTAAGAGCAGTAGAAACTCTAGATCTCTACATATCCAAGTTCCATAGTTTCTGCCAACATCGAGTAGTATCAGAATTGATGAAGATCTACACCTCCAACGGTGAGATTGAGTCTTCCGACTCAAACCCTAAGATCGCTTAGGGAAAATAAGCACAGATAAATCTACGTGACTTCTGAAATTTCTTAAGAATATGGCATGAACATTACAATAAAGAGCTTCTCAATATATAGAGTAGCATTATTCCTAAATAAGCAATAAAGGAAATAGTGAATCCTAATCATCATATAAATTAGAAAGGAAATCTTCCTAAACAATTAAGCAGCCTTCTAATCTAGAAATAATTAAATAAAGTAAACTACTAATCTAGAAAATATGTGAACTATGTGGACCCCATCAGTCGGGTCCCTATTAGACGGGTCCGTCAAAGCTTGCGGGTCTTGTTCTTGGATTGTTAACGGGCTGCATTAACTCTCCCCGGCTTGGAAAAACTCGACTCCGGTGAGTTAATAGCCCGATATCGCTCATAAAAATCAAGATTAAGACGCTGGAAATTGGTAGTTGGAATCCACGTCGCATCGGAGATTGGACGATTCCTCCAGCGAACTAGAAACTTCTGAAATCCCCTTTGTCTAGTGAAGACAATCTGATCATCAAGCACATCAACAATTTGATCTGCAGGGGCTGGTGAGGGTGGTAGCTAAATCTCATGTTCTTCTGACGGACTGTCTTGGTCATGGCGCTTATAGAGTGTGAGATTTTCAACATTGAAGGTAGCATTTAATTCAAGATCTAGTGGAAAATCCAACACATGCATTAGGACCAATTTTCTTGAGAATCTTGAACGGTCCGGAGTTGCGGGGGTGCAACTTTTTGTTAGCGCCCGGTGGAAGGCACTCTGGACGATTACAAAGCATAACCATATCTCCTTCCACAAATTGAATGAAACGACGGAACTTATCTGCATGTTCTTTATAAGAATCATTGCTTGCTGAAATATGGGGTCGAACGTCTTCTTGAACCTGCTGCATATGACGAATAAAACTGTCCGCATCAGCACTTGGTCTTGCTTCTACAGGAAGGGGAACAAGATCAACTGGTAGACGTGGTCTGGTGCCAGTGACTGCTGCAAAAGGAGAAATTAAGGTGGACTGGTTGACGGAGTTATTATAAGCTAAATCAGCCATAGGCTGAACCTAATCCCATGTAGTAAGATGGTCTCGCACTAAACAACGTAGCAAATTCCCAAGGCTACGGTTGACGACTTCTATCTGACCATCAGTCTGTGAATGATAGGCAATAGAAAATTTCAGCTTTGTTTTGGACATGCCCACAATGTCTTCCAGAATGTATCCCTGTTAAACACAATGGTCTCTCGAAGTCCATGCAGACAAATGACTTCCTTAAAGAAGAGTTCTGCAACTTTGTAGGCATCAGCTGTGTTGGTACAAAGAATAAAATGAGCCATTTTCGTGAAACATTCCACAACCACAAATACAGAGTCCACTTTTCTGCGGGTCATAGGCAGCCCAAGTACAAAATCCAAGTTGATATCCTCCTAGGTGATGCAACCTAGGGTTAGGATGCAAGTGCCGGAGCACAATTAGGGTTCCCACAGGAACAATCACGATGAAGAAGACACTCTCCAACGAAACCCACAACGGGGGAAATTTTTTTAACTCAATTCTCCAATCTGAGATCAATGATCTCTACAATGCTTTATTTATAATAAAATACTTACCCTAAAAACAATCCTAATCAAACTAGGAAACAAAATCCTAACCAAATTAGAAACTACTCCTAAATGCAACTTCCTAGATAAAAATTAGAAACTAATAACAATTACTAAAGAATTCCTAAACTTGTTTGGGTCCCACAATTGGACCACGGGACTTGTTCCAACGAACAGATATTGTTGCTGCATCATTCTCCCCGGGTTGGAAAAGAGTTTGACCTTGAACTCCATTCTTCTTCTTGATGTTGCTTTTGTAAATAGGGTGCACTTGAAGCACTTCCTGGATAAGGCAAGAACTGGACCCTTTCTTTGGTGGTGCCAGCTTCATAACCTAGGGTTAGGATGCAAGTGCCGAAGCACAATTAGGGTTCCCACAGGAACAATCACGATGAAGAAGACACTCTCCAACGAAACCCACAACAAGGAAAATTTTATTAACTCAATTCTCCAATCTGAGATCAATGATATCTACAATGCTTTATTTATAATAAAATACTTACCCTAAAAACAATCCTAATCAAACTAGGAAACAAAATCCTAACCAAATTAGAAACTACTCCTAAATGCAACCTCCTAGATAAAAATTAGAAACTAATAACAATTACTAACGAATTCCTAAACTTGCTTGGGTCCCACAATTGGACCACGGGACTTGTTCCAACGAACAGATATTGCTGCTGCATCATTCTCCCCGAGTTGGAAAAGAGTTCGACCTCAAACTCGACTCTTCTTCTTGATGTTGCTTTTGTAAATAGTGTGCACTTGAAGCGCTTCCTAGATGAGGCGAGAACTGGACCCTTTCTTTGGTGGCGCCGGCTTCATAGGACATAGTGTTACTTGCTTTTCACCATGTATGAATGTGTATGTGTTGTAACACATTCATTAGTACCATTATTGTCATACATCCATAGACGACCCAACAAGATATCACAACTATCCATGGGTACCACATTACACCAAATTGTATCTGTATAGTCTTCTCCCACAGAAAAGGCAACGGGACATGCATACCGTACTTGCACTTCATCACCTATCATTAACCACCTAGCAAAATAAGGACGATGATGCTTTCGAACTTTTAGCTGCAATCGATCCACAAGAGCTTGAGAGATAATGTTCTGAGAACTTCCACCATCAATAACTACTGTGCATGCTTGACCCTGACTGTTCCTTTGGAGTGAAAAATAGTTTCTCGCAATCATTTCTTCTCAGTAATTAAGAGAGTGTCAGTAATTACCATGAGAAAATCAATATCCTCCTCGGGCAGAATATCATGCACTTCCTCTGTGTCATTCTCTTTAGGATCATCATCTGGTGCATCTTTCACATCACTTTCATTCTCAATGAGGTGGATGCGTTTTGGATACTTTGTTGCACGATGCCCTTGTTGTTTACAATTATA
Source organism: Persea americana (assembly GCA_029852735.1). Classification (NCBI taxonomy): domain Eukaryota; kingdom Viridiplantae; phylum Streptophyta; class Magnoliopsida; order Laurales; family Lauraceae; genus Persea; species Persea americana. The sequence goes on along the minus strand of CM056818.1, from coordinate 25,333,701 downwards.
GCATGTAATCCTATATTGACTTTCGGGCTTGGTGAAAACTTTCTCCGAGGAATCACTCGGTTTAGACCCTGCAATTGAGGAATTCTTCTGCATAACCCATTTAGATGCATTAAGTTTTCTGGCTTGATGGTTTGCAATCCCCTCAGCCTTGATAGCATGCTGAACAATCTCATCAACATTATCAAAATGTTTGAATGCGAGGATATCTTGTATGTCCGGTGTAAGCCCATTAAAATATCGGCCAACTAAGACATCCTCCTCTTCATCTAAACCACAACGGGCTTGCATGGTCATAAACTCAGAATACTCAACAACTGTCTTAGATCCTTGTTTCAGATATTGAAAACTTGCACACAAATCTTTGGAGTAATTGACTGGGAGGAATTTTTGCTTCAACAGATTTTTCATCTCGGTCCATATTTCAACGGAGTCAATTTGTTGGTTTATTTGCATCCGTTGCAACTCGGCCCACCAGATCGCAGCATATTGCGAAATCGAGTTGCCACAAGTGTAATTTTATGACCATCCGTCATTGGTTTATGTGCAAAAATATTTTCAATACACACTAACCAATCCATGAAGTCATCTGGTTTCAGTTTTCCATTATATTCGGGAATCACGAGTTTAATACCCAAATCACGATCAACATTGACTGCATGTGGATCTCGTTGATTCCGATTATGTCTTCCATCATCTCGATGATTTACCTCATGCTGATTAGTTTCCAAATTGGTTAATCGGGTTTCAATTCTTTCAAGAGACTCTTGCATTTGAGCTTGCATTTGACCCATCATTGCGGATAGTTGATTAACAGTTACCGATAATGCCTCAACGGCACCCCTTAAATCATCATCATTATTGGAAAAAGACTCCACCGTTATATGCTTCTTGGGAGGCATCTTTGGTTAATGCAAATTTAAAATGTCTGACTGACCTGATATGTAGATTTGCTCTTCACGATCACGTTGGCGAAAACGGATCTGAAATTGGACAGTGGATGAGCCCGATATCGTAAGAAGAAATCTCAACCGTTGATCGTGTAGGATGTGCTGTGGATTAGATTTTGTGATGCAGTGATGATGTCAGCGGAATCTGTTGGGCCTCAAGAAGGGTCGGATTGACTAGACTACACCCGGGAACTAAACCTGGCCCAACCCGGGAAAGAAGTGAATTGAACTCAGGTGTGTGTCACACGTGTGACTCACAGTTGACGCTGTCTCATTCTCTGTGCAAGAGCAGGAAGAAAAGGATGAAAAACCTTTTCCTTGCTAGTGTGCTGCGACGAAGACGAGAGGGAGAGGAAGACTCTCGCAGATGCGAGGCGCTGGCGCTGGCGATGGCGACAGCGGCTGAGCGGGCGACGGTGACAGCGGGGCTCCTGCAACTTCGTTAATAGGGAGTGCGGCGGGAGAGTGTTGCGGCGACGTGCGACTTCGTCTAGAGGAAAAGTGCGACGAAGAGCCGGCGAGGTCGAAGGCTGGCAGTGGAGTGGAGCAGCAGCGTCATGGTGCCAGGTACTTCTTCGTTCGTCCTTCTGTTTTGCTTTGTTGTCCCTTTTTTTTTTTGGGTTGGGATTTGGTCGAAGAAGGGGTTTCCGATGGGATGTGGGAGTGGGTTTTGATTGGGGATTCTGGGTGGGGGTTTGGTGTCAAGGGTTTAGGGTATGGACGGTTTCGGTCAGGGACGGTGGGCTGGGCATAGGGTTTCTGGTTAGGATGGATCTGGGCAGCGGTGATGACGATAACGAGATGGGTGGTGATGGATAGATCGGGGTAATCATGCCTACGATCGTGATGATCGTGCGGCTCTAATACCAATTGATGCAACCTAGGGTTAGGATGCAAGTGCCGGAGCACAATTGGAGTTCCCACAGGAACAATCACGATGAAGAAGACACTCTCCAACGAAACCCACAACGGGGGAAATTTTTTTAACTCAATTCTCCAATCTGAGATCAATGATCTCTACAATGCTTTATTTATAATAAAATACTTACCCTAAAAACAATCCTAATCAAACTAGGAAACAAAATCCTAACCAAATTAGAAACTACTCCTAAATGCAACTTCCTAGATAAAAATTAGAAACTAATAACAATTACTAAAGAATTCCTAAACTTGTTTGGGTCCCATAATCGGACCACGGGACTTGTTCCAACGAACAAATATTGCTGCTGCATCACCAGGGGCCCTAGGGAACTTACAAGGGCTGATATAACCCCTCATTCTTCTTGCTTCCTTTGGCCAACATGCAAGTACGACACCGCTCACAGATTCGAGAAACATAGGGTGTCACGTGTGGCCAATAGTATCTGTCTATGACAAGCACGAAGGTCTATTTTATCACAACCCAAATGTCCGCTGCATCCTCCGGAATAGAGTTCCCTGATAACATGCTCTAGGATAGAAGTATTTGGCAAACAGAGGCGACTACCATTGAATAAATATCCATCATGAACGCTAAAGTATGGATGCTTGAGATGCTCACCCTGACGAATCTCTTTATAGATGGTGCCGAAGTCTTTGTCTATCTCGTATGCCTCTTTGATTCGCTCGAAGCCCGGTACAGAAATAGCCATGGTGGTCTGGAGATGTTTCCGGCAACCAAGAGCATCCGCTATCACATTTTCCTTACCAGATTTACGGTGGATGGTAAAGGAAAACTCCTGAATATAAGCGCTCCATTTGGCAAAATTAGCCCCCACTTTATGTTGTGAATGAAGGTGCCTGAGAGACTCATGATCAGAGTAAAGCACAAATTCTCTATCCATCAGGTCATGCCTCCAATGGCGAAGTGACTGAACAAGAGCATAGAACCCCAAGGCATAAGAAGAGTACCTGCACGTTGAATCTGAAAGTTTCTCACTGTGAAAGGCAATTGGATGTCCCTCTTGGCTAAGGACACTTCCAATTCCAACATTGGACACATCGCAAGCAACTTGGAACGCCTTGTCAAAATCTGGAAGGCGGAGGACAGGAGCTTCTGCGATTTGTTGTTTGATCTGCTCAAAAGCTCAAGTTGCGGTATTGGTCCATTTGAACTCGCCCTTCTTTAAACATTCTGTAATTGGAGCAGTCATACCGCTGAAATTCCTGATGAATCTCCTATAGAAGGTAGCAAGTCCATGAAAACTCCTAACTTCTGTTAATGTGGTGGGGAGTGATCCAAAACTGCTTTGACTTGCTCTGGATCCGTTTTGATGCCTTCCGTCAATATGATGAATCCCAAGAATATAACTGAACTGCTCAAGAAGGTGCACTTCTTGAGATTGATGTAAAAGATTTCTCGAAGGAGCTGGCAAATAGTGTGGAGATGAGTGAGAAGCTCCTCCCTGGTTTTGCTGTAAATAAGGATGTCGTCGAAATAAACAACAACGAATTTCCCGATATAAGGCTACAGCAGATGGGTCATAACCCCGCATGAGCATTTGTTAACCCGAACGGCATGACTAACCATTCATAGAGACCATCTCTGGTTTTGAACGTTGTTTTCCACTCATCACCTGCTCTAATGCGGATCTGATGCTAACCACTTCGCAGAGCAATCTTGGAGTAGATGGCCGAACCTGTTATCATGTCAAGCATATCATCTAATCTAGGAATAGGAAATTTGTATTTTACCGTGATCTTGTTGATAGCTCGACTGTCAAAACACATGCGCCAACTTCCATCCTCTTGGGAGTAAGAAGGGCTGTTACACCGCAGGGACTGGGACTTTCCCGAATGTACCCCTTTTGTAACAGATCATCCACCTGTTTCTTGAGTTCGGTGTGCTTTGCTGGACTCATCCGATATGCAGGTAGATTCGGTAGGGAAGAGCCATGGACTAGATCAATGGCATGCTGTATGTCCCTCATAGGTGGAAGATTATTTGGCAACTCAGCTGGAATAAGATCGGAGATGTGTTGCAGGAGTGGTTTGACTTCTTATGGAATGGACTCATGTGGAGAGTCATCTGTCACCTGTCGGATAACCAAGGCATACATCATATCCTAATCTCTGCTTTCTTATTCAAATTTGCTCATGGTTAATATCTATGGAGCGGCTGCCTCTTTTGGGGCCTTAGCAGAATGCTGGGTTGGCAGTGGCCATAATCGGGTCTTGTTGCCTTTCCACATGAAAGTATGGGTGTTTGTGTCATTATTTGTGACAACCTTCAACTTCTTTAGCCAAGGGCGACCAAAGAGTATGTGTGTGACTTTCATTGGTATAACATCACATTTGATTGTATCTTCATAAGAGCCCAGTTTGAAAGGAACTATGCACTGCTTGTCAACCGGAATAGTTGAATCATTTACCCATGCTATTTTGTATGGCCTTGGATGCTTTGTTATAGGCAGCTTTAGCTTATCCACAGCCTCTTTAGCAATAACGTTCATAGCACTACCTCCATCAACAATCATATTGCAAGTTTTGCCCATGCAGTGAACTCGAGTGTGCATGATTAGAATCCTGCTCATCCTACTAATCTTTGCTATGATCAGAAGATGACGCTCAAGATATACGAGTGGTACACCATCAACAAGAAATTCTTCATTGACAAGGCTTTGAGTGTCCGTAGGTTTTTCCATATCAATGTGCTCATCATACTCTTCGTTGTCTTCAGCTTCATCATTGGCATAAAGATTCCTGTGAGGACATTCTCTAGCATAATGCCCTTTCTGCAGGCAAGTATGGTAGATCACTTCCCTTTTGTCAGCACATCCTCGTGCAAAAGGATCATTTTGTGGTGCATGTTGCTGCTGATTTTGGGGAGGAAGTGGCCATTGTTGTACCCCGTGGGGCTGCTTTTGCAGTGCCTGTGGTGGCCTTGGTTGATTAACTGACTGTTGGGAGTTATTGGGAGTAGCATATGTTGGAAATAGGTGGGCCTTGTGGATAGGTTTTCAGAACTTTTTGTCCACTTGACTCAGGGATCCAGTACCCATAAAGCCAGAAACCACATCCAGGATCCATAACCCTCAATCTCATGATCAAGATCAATAATAAACTCTATCTAGAAGATAGAAAGCAAGCACCAAGCATCCACAACAAATCCACAACATACAAGGAGTAGATCATACCTTTGGAGCTTGGTAGTACTCTAATGGAGAAGTAGACAATCTGTTATATCAAGAACTCTTCTTTGTAGCAAATTAGGATCTCCAACACCTTATTGTCTTCCACGCTATGACCCGCTTCAAATCTCTTTTCTTAAGAAGAATGGTGGAATCTCCAAGAGAAAACCAACTAGGAACTCAAAGGCAAACCAGAAGAAAAACTAGAAGAGAGAAGAGGAGAGAGAGGCATGCAACTCTTGCACAAAGGGGTTTGGGCGTGAATTCCAATGCTTGGGACGTCCAAGGGGTAGCTCCTCTATTTATAGCAATAATGCATATCCTCTTACTAATAATTATTAGAAGTCCAACTTCCATAAGAATTAGTAACTTTCTCTTCTTATTATTACTACTATTAGAAGTCTCACTTCAAATAGAAATAGTAAATTTCTATTTCCTTTCCTTTTGAGTTCAACTAGAATTAGTAATGATCTAATTATTGGGCTAGTGTGGAGACCACTTGGGATTCCATAGAAAGCTAGCTCCAATTGGGACACCGCGACCCCACACCTCATGTGCAACCCGGGCCCACAATTAATTGCAAATAACTCCACTATATAAATGCAATTGAACTCCAGTCTTTGGAATAAATTACATAGAAGACCCTAAACTTCCCTATGACCACAAGTAGGCCCTTCCATCAATATCCATGAATCAATTGGATAAAACCTATCCCACCAACTTAGATCCATTTCTTATTATCCTTGAGACCCAATTAATCATAATGATCATCAGTACCATCCAATTAACTCTTAATTGAGATGGGTGCGCACTTACTAATAATAAATCCATTAATTGGCACAAGGGGATAATAAAGATAGATTCCATCTTGACCATTAAATGTTCTCACAATCCTACTACCACCTACCCAAGGCACCGAGGTGTTAACCTACAGTTGGCCTCACTCATTGGTGACTCAAAGCAAATGAATAGATAGAAGCTTGAGTTCATTAATGTCTCAGGATTGAGAGCCTACTGCTAGGGAATTATGAGAGCAGACCTTAAAATATAGACTGTTTCATAAGGTGCTTCTCATGGTCCTTTAATACATTCAATGTACCAGCATAATGATCCAGAGTCTTACACTCTGATAATTGAGACAAATCACACTATCCCATAGTGATCAAAATGCTGCAACCTTCTCACATGAGATGCCAATCTCATCACCGATTGTGAATCAATTTAAGTATAAGATTTGTGGCATATGTCTCCCGCATGTGGATCTCATCCACACACGTGTCACATCTAATATACTTATGGGCTCCGATTCATCTCGTGAACCTTTATGTCATTCGTATTGGTTATGTGCAAACAAGTAATAAAAAACACCATTTATCTCATGAAAAAGAAGCGTGAATCAATTTATTACATCATCTACTGGATTGAGACCACACAATCTAACAGCATACTATACCCCTCAATTGGAAAACTCCCCGGTTCAGTATCTTTCCCGCCTCCTCAATTGGATTTCATGATGTGCTTTGCGGGCTTTACAATAGGCTTCATTGATATCATTGAAATCAAACATAGAAATCCATTGCCGAATATCAAGACGTAAGCTTTCTGTGTATTTGTTGACAATGAGCCCATCATTAGCCCATAGATTGCAGCGCACAATATACTCTCGAAACAGATTGGTATACTCATCCAAAGAATAGGCACCTTGTTGCAAACTGAGGTATCCTTTATGCAGGGAGTCAATATTGTCAGAAGGAAGAACATTTTGCTTGAGTCATCGCCTCATGTCTTCCTACTGCAAGATGGGATGCCCAAAGGCAAGTTCACTGCTTTCAATACTTTGCCACCAAATGCGTGCAGGACCTTTGAGCTTAACTTTTGTGAAGGCTATCTTTTGGGCATCATTTATGATGTACCATGCAAAATAGTCGTCAAGAGAATTGAGCCAGTCGACGAAGGCCTTGGGATGAAGATCCCCTGAAAAATTACTGATTTCCAATTGCACCTTTTTGGTGATGTCATCTGTATGTAGTGCACCGCGGGGCTTGTCATCACCATGTTAAATTAAAAGGCATTGTACCATGTCAAACATGGTCCCGCGATGTTGATGCTGAGGACCAGGTGTGACTAGATTCACTTAGGCCCTTGTTCCGGATGCCTGGGGAGCGGGGGTGACTAGCTTGATCTGAGTTCCAATTCCAGATGTTTACGGATCCAGCTCTATGACAGCAAATTCTATTCTTCTTGTAGCCCGGAGTTCCTTGAAGTTCAGTAAGAGCTACTTCAACAATTTCCAGTCGTTGAACCGCAGCGTCCATGTTAGTTCCCAATTTAGTCAATTACTCATCCCACTGATAATTGGAGAAATACCCATGGTATTGCCGTCCTCAGGTCACCATGGATTTTTTTTTTTTTTTTTTTTTTTACTGAGTGGGCTGGGTCGGGTTCTGACTCAAACCCTAAGAACGCTTAGAGAAAATAAGCACAGATAAATCAAAGAGACTTCTGGGATTTCTTAAGAATAAGGCATGAACATTACAATAAAGAGCTTCTCTATATATAGAGTAGCATTATTCCTAAATAAGCAATAAAGGAAATAGCTAATCCTAATCAACATATAAATTAGATAAGAAATCTTCTGGTGCCAGGTATCCTCTCAACTCAATCTGTCCTACTCTTCTTTCTTCTTCTACTCTCTTTGTTTTTTTTTTTTTTCTTTTGGGTTTGGGGATGGACGATTAGAGAGGGGAGGTGGATGGGAGAGGGATGTGGCTGGGACTAGGCTCGGTGGCTACTAGGAAGAGAGAGATGTGGTGGGTTTTGTGGATTCGGGTAGGGTTAGATTAAGGTTTGGTGATTTGGGATTTTGGGGAAACTTTGTTTAGGGCTGGGGTTTGGTCGGGAGTGGCTAATGGGGTGCCAAGTTAGGGATTTGAGGATTTGGGGTTTTCATGGGTTGGGAATGAATAGGGGTTTGTGGATGGCTGTCAGTGGCTGTGCGAGGTAGGGATGTTGGGATTTGAGGGTTTTGGGCTCGGGAGTGGATGGAAGGGTTTCGGTGGTGGTGGACGTGGGTTGATTGTGTGCAAAGGAGGGGTTGGTGCAAGGTGATGATGATGATGATGATAATGGCTAAAAGGGAACGGGGTTAGCGGGATTCCTCGGATCGGCGATCAAACTAGCAATCTGAGATTGATCGTTGGCTCTGATACCAATTGATGAAGATCTACACCTCCAACGGTGAGATCGAGTCTCTCGACTCAAACCCTAAGATCGCTTAGGGAAAATAAGCACAGATAAATCAACGAGACTTCTGAAATTTCTTAAGATTATGGCATGTACATTACAATAAAAAGCTTCTCTATATATAGAGTAGCATTATTCCTAAATAAGCAATAAAGGAAATAGCTAATCCTAATCAACATATAAGTTAGAAAGGAGATCTTCCTAAACAATTAAGCAGCCTTCTAATCTAGAAATAATTAAATAAAGTAAACTACTAATCTAGAAAATATGCGGACTATGTGGACCCCATCAGACGGGTCCGTCTTATTCTTGGATTGTGAACGGGCTGCATCAAGAATGAAAGATCACACAATGGGAGTGCCAGCAAAGATTCCCATTACCACATTGGAGATGGAAGCAAACATATGCTAGACCAAGGTATCCATAGAAACCAACTCAAAAAGAAAAAAGGAAAAAATCCTCATCTTCATCAAACTTTGGCCAAAATATGGAGTTTCTACCGATTTGGCAGAAATCTCCAAATTTGAAACCAAATCAGGGATCTCCGCCTAACAGGACCTAAATCCCAACTGAAATCTTTCATGTGGGTTGTTCATTTAGTTCGTTGATCAAAATGAAGAAACGAAGCAAAATTACCAACTAGGGTTTAGAGAGAATTCCTCACAAAGAAAATTTGTGCATAGAGTGTAATCATCAAACACAGACTAAAAATAGGTTTTTTATTATAAAAATATAAATAAATAAATAAATAAACCCTCCTAACATGAATTCATCCATGATACTATCCCCAATATAAAGCAGGTATTTTCTGACTTTAAATTATAAAAGTGACTTTCATCATGCATTGTAATCACTAGGATCGAGTAAAAACTATAAATTAGTACATGCCTGCCAGCCTGAATGCCAAAATGAATTTCTCCACATAACTTTCCAATGCTAGACGGCCCAAGGACTTAAATATATCTGTTAAAAACTTCATAGATGAAATTTTTGTAACATCCACCAGCTCCAACAATTGCAAAATCTCCTTCTGCATATCATTCTTGCACAATGCCAACAAATAATTTTCTGTCAAAAGATAATTTTGTAAGAACCCAGCTGTGCAAAGGAATTAATACAAATAAATGAACAACTGATAGACTGTGAAGTAGAATTGCAAAACAAATTTGATATTATTTTTTTCTTTGGAATGGTAACAAAGACAATATTATGAAAGGAACCCAAAAAAAAAAGGTGGTAATACACGTTTGCAAGCAAATCACGCAACAGATAGTGTGGGTATGCATTAATATGTTCGCAATGTTGGAAAAGATTTAAGCAAGTGAAGCCTTAGGGCATGGGCATGTTTCGCAATTTACTAGTAAAGTTAAAACAAAGTAAAGCCTCCATTATCCAGACAAGAAAATACGAGGGGTCATATCAAAAGTACACAATTTCAAAATTCCCTCCATTTTCAAAAAAGAGTCAAACAGCAACCTTCTTTCTCCACAAAATGACCAAAAAAAAAAAAAAATTCTCTTTTTTATAGAAAAAGTCAAAAAGATTCCCTATCAAACAACTAAAAATAAAAGGCCATTGTAATCCCCTATATTTTATTCTCTCTTGATTTGATGCTTCACCTCACTTTACTTCAATTCACCATACATCCAAACACGCCCTAAGTAGAATGGTAAAGATGGCAGGAAGTGAAGGTCTGATTGAAGATTTTAAAGTGGCAGGTTCTTCTCTGGTGATTACTCACTTACAATTTGCTGATGATACCTAGATTTTTTGGGGAGCAAGTGAAGACTAGATTAAGAATGTGAAAGCCATCTTATTTGGCTTTGAGAAAGTGTCTGGTTTGAAAACCAACCTCTTCAAAGGTGAGCTGTTACGAGTAAAAGTGGGGGGAGAGGTGATGTGTAACCTAGCAGATTTCTTGGGGTGTAAGGTGGGATACTTCCCAGCATCCTATTTAGGGCTGCCTTTATGTCTGGGCATCGGTAAAAGGGTGGTTTGGAATTCGGAGGTAGAAAGGATGGAGAAAAAACTTTTTAGTTGGAAAGCCAATTACTTATCCATTGGAGGAAGGGCAACTCTTATTAAGGCAGCCTTGGCAAATCTCCAAGACTCCCAATTTATTACCTTTGTATTTTCTATTCTTAAATGCCCCATTTCTATAATTAATCAGATTGAGAAACTTAAGAGGGATTTCTCACGTCATGGTAGAAGAAAAGAGAGGAAGCTTCATCTAGTTGATTGGGCTTCCATCTGTAGACCAAAGGAAGAGGGGGGCCTGGGTATAAGGCCTCAAAGACAAATGAACCAAGCCTAGCTTGGGAAATGGTTATGGAGAATAGGTGAAGAATCAGACACTCTTTAGCGTTAAATTGTGGATAGGAAGTATGTGGTCTCAAGAGGAGGATGGGATGCTCAAAAGGCTAGCTACAAAGCTTCGGCTATTTGGAGAGGTATCCTCTCCGTCAGAGAGCTTTATGGATCATATCAGATATTGTACTGGATCGGGAGAGAAAGTTCTCTTTTGGCTTGATAAGTGGATTTTTTATTAAGACCACGCACATTCCATATATGGAATGACATTACTGCAGATGTCGAGGAGAGGGGGACTCCCCATGAATAACCACACCCATAGAAGAGGCCGAAGGTAAACCACATTTTTTAATTGCAAACCGTGTTTTGAGCACATTGCATGTAGAGTTATTCAGATGAGAGGTGGAAGAGGGAGTACCAGCTGAAGTTACAATGGCTGTAGTGTGTTGGATTTCATCAATAGGCGTAGCAGAATCACCATCCAGATTTGAGAGGCACTCAAACCTATTTGTTTCAGCTGGTTGATCCTTCTTGTGAGTAGTAGCACTCTTTGATGGATAGGAGACTTGCTATTCTCCCTATCAATTCGAATAAACCCCTCATTTTCATTAGAATCAGTGTCCCTAGGAACAGGTTCAGCAGGACACCTAGTATCAACAACCAATTTTGAAGAAGAATGTTCTGCACTAGGCTTCTGTTTTACCACCCATATCTGTTTCTGATTCTGTTTCAAAGGGCAATAACCTCGCTGTGGTTAAAGGTTCGACAAGCCTTACCTGGAGCAGGCCTCCAGGCATGCTCCACAAGCGGAATAAAGGATACATCGTTATATTCAATAGTGAATTCAGTCGGAAGGACTGAATCAATATTTACCTCTACAAAAACCCTTGCAAAAGCTAGACGGGTTCCATTTGCAGTGGCCTTAATGCCTTATCCATAAATAATGGTTTACCAATTAGACTAGCAATCTCACTTAACCCTGATGGTGATCAATAACAATAGCCCATTGGACCCCTCGAAAACAGAAGAAATCTCACCAATTAGGTTTTTGAAAAATTCCTAAACTCCGTTGTAATCTTCTCATCATGGTCAAATCTCTGGTTTCCTTCCTTCGGGAATTGAATCGCTTGGTCCTTCGCCTTCCCAGAGCTATCTTGGGGTTCAACATGAGCACATTGGTCAGTATATTGGATCAACCCAAGGCCAACCTGATTTATTTATTTTTTATAACGGAGGGTGACCCAACCCATTGGGCCGAACTAATCCCTACAGGCCCAACGGGAGCCGGGTAAATCCCCTGTGGCCCAGTGTGGTAGCACAGTTTCAAACCCTCAACCTTCGGGAGCAAACCCTGGTCCTAGCCCAACCTGATTTGCATGAAGATAAAACCCACAAACCTAAACCCAACCTGAATGAAGCCCAAACATACATCACCTGAACCCAATCTGAACTGCAAATTCCATGCCTGAGTGCAATCTAGGTTGAGTTGGGTCTGGCTCGGGTCAGGACAAGTACCCAGATTTTTAGTGTTTGATTTGCTATATAAAAGGAATAATTAAAAACTGTATATATTTCGTATAAAGCATTAGCATATCTACTATGTACCATTATAGATATATACATATGGTTCCTCAATAGATAAATCAGGTACCATGCCCAATTGTGGATAACCTCAAAACCTAAACCCAAACCCAACCAAAATTGAGTCAAGCAAAACCTCATCCAATATTCGCTCTGATACAAAAATTGAATTCAAACGTCAGAAGAAATAACACCTCCAACTTCCAAGTGGAGATTAAGTCAAGCTTCCAAGCCATGAAAAGAAACTGAAGATCAATAAAATAAGTTCATACGATAGATCCTCAACCTAGGAGAACAATAGCAAAGCTCGAGATCAAGTTTTCTCCAAGAGGGGGTAGAACTAATGCAGGCCAGACCCATTCGTCAGCCAGCCCATTGGACCCAACCCAAAAGCTTACAGCCATAGGTCCAAGGCTGACAAACCCACCAAAAAAAAGAAAAACCCTCCAGATCATGCCTCCAAATCTCTACAGCCTATTTTAGTAATAGCTAATATATAGAGGTTCCTAGCAAGCTTTCTTTTATTTGGTTTAGACCCTTATTTCCTTTAGAGTCTTATATGATTAAACACTTTTATTCTGATTTGGATAGTTTCCAAGAATAGATTAGGGCTTAGAGTCTATACAAGGAGATGTAACCCCTCTCGTTTGGTACTCAATGGATAATAAGATATCTCCCTTGAGTTTTTCTCTCGGTTATGCACATGTGGTGTGAGACCAAGATTGTTTGGGTCCTTATCCCTAAGCATGGCTTGGAGAGTAGTCCTTGGCTACTCTTCCCCTACCAGCGCTATGTCATCTATGCAAAAAAAAAAAAAAATTAATACAAGCCCAAGCCAAATTGACCAGTCAAACCTAACACAGATTTAACTTCCAAACGGGATGGCCATGTGGGTACAAGCTTGCCACGACCCAATTCACACCCCTAATGCTATCCCAAAAAAGAATTTGGCGCACCTATCTTCGTCTTTCAACCACTTATTCCTTGATATATGCCTCCATATTATTTCTTCTTCCTTCAATTTATTTTTGAAAATAGGTTTACATATGTAAAAGAATTTGACACTTCGCATCAACAACATAAATGACATCTCTGTTGGGGGAAATTCTCAAAAACGGCCCACTTTAAAAGGCCCCTTTTTTTACCCCTCTTTTTTTGGTCATGGGACCCATGTTCAGTCAATGTTGTCTTTTCCCACACACTACCCCCTCCCAAAAAAAAAAAAAAAAAAAGAATAGTCACGAGTCCAAGTTTGACACTCATCTAACTTTTCCTCATCGTTGGATTGAAATCATGTGATAAAATGATGCCTCTAAACCATAAAATTTTAGGGCCATTGATGCAGTATGGAAGTCCAAAAGAGGCCATGGCCCACGTGATGGACCCAGCCTTTGGGTTCAATCCACAAGCCCAAATTGGCTGAGAAAGCTACTGTGGCATTCTAAATTTATCTCAAGTTAATTAGGAATGGTTTCTTGTTTTAGTATTTCATTAGGATTGGTAACTTTCTATATTTCTTACAGTTTTCTGTCTTGGAAGCCTTCTTACATTATAATAGAGAAGCCCTCCATTGTATTGGCATGCTTAGCTTCAATCAATAAGAGAATTCTGAGTTCATTGTAAGTTTTATGGAGTGTTTTATGGTCTTGCTTGTGCCCTAGTGGCTGAAATTCTTCTTGGATTCAATCAATCCTCAGGAGGCTGATTTAACGCATCGATCATAGATCTTGGCTGCGCCAATTTGGTATCACTCTCTATCATGGGCATGCTAATGAGGATTGAGGACGATTCTAATGAGCAAATCATTACCTTACCAGCTACTCTGCCACCGCCTGATACAATCATTGATGTTCTTGATTATCAAATTGTTTCTACTCGTCGCAAAGGATTTCAAAAGTTCCTTGTTCGTTGGGAAAACTGGCCCATCTCCGATGCTACATGGATTACTGCTACCGACTTTCAGCGCCTAAATCCTGATATTTATGGATGTTATCAAGCTATTAACTCGCCGGAGTCGAGTTCTTCCAAACCAGAGAGAGTTGATGCAGTATGGAAGTCCAAAAGAGGCCCTGGGCCCATATGATGGCCCAGCCTTTGGGTTCAGTCCACATGCCCAAATTGGTTGAGAAAGCTACTATGGCACTCTAAATTTATCTCAAGTTAATTAGGTATTGTTTCTTGTTTTAGTATTTCATTAGGATTGGTAACTTTCTATTTTTCTTACAGTTTTCTATTTTAGAAACCTTATTACATTATAAGTAGAGAAGCCCTCCATTGTATTCGCATGCTTACCTTCAATCAATAAGAGAATTTTGAGTTCATTGTGAGTTTTATGGAGTATTTTATGGTCTTGCTTGTGCCCTAGTGGCTAGAATTCTTCTTGGATTCGATCAATCCCTTGGGAGGTTGATCTAACACATCGATCGTGGATCTTGGCTGCGCCAGTCACGGATCAAAAGTTTAGTATGATTTTATGGACTCAAGATTTTGCATATAGGTAGGTTTCATATGCATCTTTCCATCAAATGGACTTCCATGATCATCATGCAACCCAGTGGGCATTTTCTCCTAAAAACCGCCTGGGCACTGTGTAGCGCTACCCCTCTTTTGGTCATGAAGAAAAGGTAAATGAGATGTCTATTAGTTTTACATTTTCAAGGACTCGAGAGAATACATCAAGAAGATTACATGATTACATAGAAAGTTCTCAACATGCTCTCTTTTGCTTCTTGCTGGCAATGAGTCAGAGTGCCAACGACATCCAACTAAAATGAAAAACAAATTTATTATGTGAAAGAAAATTCATGTCACCATCTCAAATTTTAGAAAATAAATAAATAAATGCTGTTACTGGTCGCTTTTGTCATAAACAAAGAAAAAATTACAAATTGTTTCTAAGCGGTATCAAAGTTTCTAGAAAGATAGATAATCCATTATGTAAACCCAAGTTTTATGTTTATCTCATTGATAATGCCAACCAATAAGCATAATGCACGAAAGAAATGAAATTCCAAAATATCAAGTTAAGCATTTGTCATGAAATCAATCTTTCAGATAAGAACAGCATTCATCTTTCGTATTTGCTTTCTAGAAGACAGGCTTTCCAATTCTCCTTTTCATGTTCTTTGTAAAGTAACAATGAAAAAGATAACCTAATTAATGGATCTGAGCAGAAAGAGGCATGATATTAAAGATAACATTTTAATTGGCAACCTCATATTAAAGATAAATTATACAATAAAATTACTTGAGCAAAACAAAGAAACTGACACATATGTCATAGCATATACCAGCTAAGGCAAGACTGTGACTGCTGCTATCCAATCCAACTGAGTTGCAGAGCTCCTGAACTTTCTCTTCATCTTTCACTGCTATCCAAAGAAGCATCTCATAGTATGCTAATCTAGAAAAAGAAGATGGGTTCTCATCCTTTACAAATTTACTGAAAAAGTGAAATTCCTGTATCATTCCCATGTCAATTAAGTAGACAAGAAATGGACCATATGTTTCTTCCTCCAAAGGAAACCCCTGTTCTCTCATTGAACTAAAGAGTTGAAATGCCTTATGTATGTGATCTAATGAAATGTCTTCATCATTACCCTCCCTTGCCTTCTCTATACAAAGGTTTATCAAGGCATTGTACTCTTTGACACCAGTTTCTCTTCCAAGTTTACCAAAGACATCAAGAGTAGCTTCTGTGCCTAGTTTTTGCGCAGACATTCTTACTAACTGATCAAAACGATGCATCTGAGTATTCTTGTAAATCCACCTTCCTTTTCTTTCTCGTGAAAGCTCCTTCCTTAGTGGAGATGAACAAGTTATAGACTTATCCGAGCCCCAAGGTATGTTTAATACATTATCAGATGATTTCCTTTCAATAGGTATTTGAGATGAGGAATTGTGTGACTTCAAAGCACTACTACCTGAAAATATAAAATATACATGTCAACAAAGGAAACAAATAATTCTCAAGCTTTCACTGAAACAACAAAGGAGATTTTTAAAACAGCGGTAGACATTGCTTGGAAGTATGATTGAGTATACATGCCAAATATATGAGAGAGGAAAATAAACATGAGGAAAGCAATTAGCAATCCAACCATATTGGTTTTCACCAAGGAAAGAGAACTAAAAGAAGTATCTATATACACTAGAATTTTCTGATGATGATGAAAGGTGGAATTCTTTCGAAAGAAAGTGCCAGCAGCCAACCGAAGAGCAAATTAAGTACGGATTACGGAATGATGCTTTGGAAATCAAAAGGAACACTTTAAAAGAGGTCCTGTATGAATTAAAAACATGAAATATGAATCACGAGATTCAGTCAATTTCAATATAATAAAGAAAATGGATAAAAGTAATAAAAAAAGAAATATCAGATATTTGCAAATAAAGAACAATACTTTAAAAATATAAAGCATAAATCATATGATTCAGTCAACTTCAAAATAATAAAGAAAATGGATAGAATTAATTAAAAAAATAAAATATCATATATTTTTAAAAACAAGAAGAATAGACTACATTCTCAATTCTCAACCAGCAATAATTATTAATTCACACCCCATAACATCCTAGTGTTGAGTGCAGCACCAGCTTTGGGTAGGATATTTATACTAGGATTAAGTGATTTGCAAGTTGAGTTTCAAAACAACAGAAACCACAATTTTTTTTATTTTATATTTATCTCTCTCTCTCTGGTTGGCAAACTGAAACCATATAATTTTGAACAATGAATCACAAACTCTTCAAACTATATAAGGAAAAGGTGATAGTCAACAGCTAAAATTGGCCGGGAAAGAAAAATGGTGACATGGCATTGACCACGACGAGAAAACAGCCGACTCCTAGCAGAAGTTCATGATTCAGGTGCTAATATGAGTCAATACAACGGAAGCGCCAATTGAAGACCCTAAACAATGTGGTGAGTGAAAGACATGATTGACTGTAAATTCATGAAAACATCACTGCAAACTGGATGGAGCATGGCTTTCATGATGATAATGATAAGATTGTCCATTCGATGCGGAGCTTGCAGTATGTGGCCATCCATGATGGGACCCACCCATTAAACTATTTAAGACTGAGTTTCAGAAGAAAATTACACAAACATACGAGTCAATGCAGAGCATCTAGCAATCTCGGGCTTCAAGTCCTAATGCGAGTCAATACAAAGGAACTTCCAATTGAAGACCCCAAACAACGGAGTGGGGAAAGACATGATGGGTTGTTGAATTACTGAAAAACATTGCTCTAAATATAGATGAATTTGATGATGATGATGATGATATGAGATTTGATTCGATGCTGGGAAAATGTGGGCATCCACAATCGGACCCGCCATCAAATTATTTAAAACAAGCCTCCACATTAAAAATGAGATAAAACATAGAAACTTACTGAATATTAAAGAAGACATGTCCTTCAAATACTGTATTGGAGGATCCCCTGCACAAGAACAAACGAATTCAAATAAACATAAAAAGAAGAACAAGAAAAATGCAAATCCGGAAACACCCAATCAATCAACTAACAATGACAAAAAAAAAAAAAAAAGAAAAGGTTACCAGAAGGAGCAGCATTCTTCAAGCCGGGTTTCTTAGATGGAGGTTCCTTGGAAGGATTCTCTGTGGTAGTTAAAGACGTGAGCTTTTTTAGGGTTGCAAGCTTTGAAGAAGAAGAAGAAGAAGAAGTGGATTTGGAGTTCTTGTTTGATGCTTTTTTAACTGCGGAGGCGAAGATGGAGCTTAGGGCTTTCGAATTAGGTTTAGGCATTTGAAGTTGAAATGGAGGAAGCTTTTGAAAGGGTTTTGGACATTTGGAAGGAGAAGCAAGGAGTTGGGTTTTTGAGAGAAACGGTTCGGGGTTTTTTGGTTGTCTTCGACTACGAGGGAAGAAACAGAGAATCGGAATAGGCAGGGGGAGGGGTTTAAGGCATGGGGTTTTTGCCGAGCTTGTCGTGTGGGTCCTAGTCCTCCGTGCAGCTATTGGCGGTGTAACAACAGTCTACCGCGGGGCCCACGTAATAATGGTCAAAATTAAATTTCTAAGATGAATACCTTCTCGTCGGTCTAAAAGTTTTACCTCAATTGTAAGTGGTGTCGGTTCTTGTCCAGGTGTCCAAAGTCTGAGCCTCTGCACCTCACTCCGAGGGCGACCTCACTTGAGGTCTACTTCCTTTGCTTGTAGGCTCCCTCATCTCATCCAATGCCTACATCCCTCATGGTTGGGGCCTAAGCCCCCTAATCTAGGTACCAAAAAATATAAAAAAGAAGTAGCATTAATCATGCGCTCAATCTTATCATGCAGACCACTTCTATTTAACTGAAATTTGATAAGTCAATCATTGGAGGGGATGATAGTCATCTTAAACATCTGAATTATCACTATATGGACCCTTTGATAGGGTTTTGAAGACCACTGAGACAGGCGTGAAGTAACTACCAAGGATCCAGATTCCCAAGTAACGGTTGATTACCGAGCATGGGTGAATGGGAAGGACTCATTCAGCATTTTTTTTTTTATGGAGGAATTGTTCAACTTGACTTCATCTTTTTTATGGAGGTCCTTCATCGGCAAGATAGAGCATCTAATTATCTGTCCTCTTTTTCATGTTATTTGTTGTTGTGTAGAAAGAGGAAAAAGTTGAGTTCTCTTTATTATTGGATCTATATAACATGCGCTTCAAATTAGAGGGATTGGCCCGCTGAGTTAGATAGACAAGAACAAGATTTTAGGCCGAGGGTATTCTAGTAATTGAATCATGCTTTTTTAGGGGTTAAGAAAGTATGTGTTTTAAGTGAGATCTTTGGCCATGATATAGTCACATAACCTAATTCCATAAATCTCTTGTGCGAATTCTCCTATGTCGCCTTTGCAGTCTAATTGTTGACTATAGGTTTATGCTTATGTGCATCCATGCGCAACAATTGTATTAAAGTTGAGGCTGATGTGAGTACAATTGTCTTGCGAGAGGTCTCTTGTCGTTTGTTTGGTATTGCTTGTAGTTGTAGGGAAGATAAAGAGAGAGCATTTGATCATGTTTCTTTACTAGAATCTCTAACAATAACTCGTTGTGTCGGGTTTTTTTAACATGATGCGACATCTTGTTTTCTGGTATTTATAAATATCATATTTCTTCTCAAAACTTTTTAAAATTGTAGTCACCTAAAATGTCTCAAATGATTTTTGGGATTTCAAGAAATTTAGCCTAATTGCTTTTTGGTGGAATTTGTTGATACTCAAGTAGAAGGGAGAATTCAGTAACTCCACCATGTTTGAGAAATTCAAAATTCTACAGACAAGAATTCCATGAATTCGAGTAAAGAAACATGTAGAAACCGATGGTATGTATGGAGTTGTTTGTCTTGTTAGAGAAAGAGTGTAGAAAGAGAGATTTTTGGTTTTCTCTTTGCTAAACATAAGAGAAGAGACTCCCCAACACAGACACCAAAAAGGGTCTCATATGCCAATATATGTCGCGACCCGGACCGGGTTAGTAGGAATCTTGGTTCGTAATTCGGGATCACGGAGGTGCATGTGGGCTGAAATAGAAAATTCCACCTATGTGCATGATTTTCCACAATTTTCCACAGTGAGGATCCCATATGTTTCCACACTTTGCCTCATAACAAGATAGTGTATTTCAGCAGAAGCTTGTAGCAAATCATAACATTAAAGGGCATAAAAAATGAGACATAAATAACAAAGTTCAAACGATTCAAAAGGTGGTATTCCCATTATTCAATTAAAGTTAAGATATTTACACAAAAGCAAAAGTCTGGTTACATCAACCCAAAAATAAAAGGCCAACGCAGCGAGTATGATAAAAACCCAATAGACAACCATTTCACTACCAAAATGTGTATATGGCCACTCCGATGCATAGTCTAATGTCTACATGACATCATTAGTGCACTAAACACCTAAATCATACGGCTCCTCAGCCGACTGTATTAGCTCTTCCTCAAGGGTAGAGAAGGCAATACCTACAACACCAAGGTTAAACAAGTATTAGGAACGAGGACCTGGCAGGTGTTTAATATAAATAATAATAATATATGTGCTGCAAATATGGATACATGATAAGAGATTAAAATGAACTGCAAAATAAAATAACAACTAGGAAAGATATTACAAGAGTATATAACTAAATAATAATAATAAAGATCAATGCAAGACATGTAAGCTATCACATATAGTCTTAGCAATATGGCAATCCACACAAAGCAATATTCTCTCTATTGCACGGCCGTAGCCAAGGAGAGAGCCAAACAAGCAAGAGATCCAGAAACAAGCAAAACCCAGCACCGTGTGCAATACTGACAAGTGTGTGTAACAAGCAAGAATAACATACATGCAGGGGTGAAAATCATAGTAAGTCTAAATTTCATGGCGGTTGGGTCCTACTGCAATGAGACTAAAGCCGAGTGGTGCCGACTCCAAGAATCAAGACTAAGCATGACCAAGTGGGTCCTACCCCCAAAACAATCTCCAAGCAAGTATGCAAAGCAAGCCATGCATGATTTTCCAAGTCAAGTAGTCCTTTATAAGTCAAGATAACTAAGTGGACATGCAACTAGGTAAAGATCGGCAGCGGACTCAAGTATGGACAAGGGCAAGCAAGGCTAGTAGAACGGTATTAAAATGATAATATAGACAAAGCCTAGGGTCTTTAGACAGTTGGATATCATTCCAGCATGAAATGGTCCAAACCGAAATGGGTAGGAAAGTATAAAGTGAAGATCAATAACATGAAATAGAATGGTCCACCTCTTCCTTGGCTTCTTCCTCTCACAACGGTGAAGATCATTAACATGAAACTCATGATGCTCTTGAAGTTGAAGATCATGGCAGGCTAGAATGTCTTTCCCAGGGTGAAGGGCGAAGCTTTCTTTAGTTTTAGAGAGCTACTAATGCCACATCCCGAACTTCTCTAAGCAAATCCCTTTATTTTAAGGCTAATATACCCATATGTGAAATTACCAAAATGGACATCATTCATAGTTTCATGCCTCACACAATTTCTCTCTACACTCATCTACCCCACGCCTACCCCACCACCACCCCCTCCGGTAGCACCACTAGAGGGGGAGAGAGATGAAGTGCTCAAAAATAATTAACTGCAATTGCACAAATTTTTGTTAATTAGATAGTGGCAAGTACAGGTCGATCTATAGAAATTTGTAGAAACAAGATTAAAAATATATTGAAACAAGGGATTTTGAAAACACAATTAATCAAGAAATTAATAACTAAAATACAATCAAAGAAAACTAAAATAAACTGATTAAAGAAAGAGAGATCGGGGTATCAGATTCCACCAAAATATATTTACTCATCCCAAAATTACTTCCTAACCTTATCCTAATAAAACTCAATCCAATGAGCAAGCAATTACCTTGGGTTGGAAGATTTACCTTTGAAAACTCCTTTTCTTAGAAATTCAATTCTCTGCAAAGTACATACGACCCCATTCACTTCAACATGTTGAAACTCTAATAACTATTTATCAAGATTAAGAACAAACAACTAAATGATTTTCACTTAAACATGGTATGTCAAGATTAAGCATAAAAAGTAAAAGATATTTCAAATAACCTTTAAAAAATAAGAAATTAAACAGCATTCATGAAGGAGAACTTATTAAATCATTAAGCATAATGAAGGAAAGACGGATAAAAATAACAAAAAACAATCTCACTGTTTTGGTTTCCTCCTCCACCCTAATTCACGGAGCATTGTGGAACAAGCAAGAACAAAGAAACAAATCTCTATTACTAAAAGCTTACAAAGTTGTTTAATACACCACTCAATCTCCACATTCACCTTCAAGCAAAAATTAAAGCAATAGCTAAAGAACAAGAGAGAGAGAGAGAGAGAGAGAGAGAGAGAGAGCACCTCTCTTTAAAAAGAAAAAAAATAGAAGAAAAGAAGGAAAAATCTTCCAAGTTTGTCATCCCTCACATCCCTCAATTTGACAGCTTATTTTAACTCCTAAAACATCAGAATTAGGAGATCCTCATGAGAAGTGATTTTTTTTCTCTTTTGAATCCTATTTCCAACGCATCCCAAGTTATAAGTCAAAAGTTATGATCGAAATAGTAAAGCTTGCACAAGCTAGGCTAGAATTCCGAAAATCCTCTTTTCTTCAAAATTTGTTTACTTGCTAAATGAATTTGTTTACTTGCTAAATAATAGCACTCTTGTTGCTATTGACAAGATTCCTTGCTTCCAAAGCTTGATCTCAAGACCTCTAACTTCAAATTCCAACTCCCCTCCACCAGGCGTACATGCTCTTTGTGCATTGCTTTTCTCTCTAATGGGCTTTTAGCTTGAAACCTTTTCAAATTAAGCTTAAATATGCTCAAATCTTTCTAACTCCTACACAATAAGAAAAATGCTATAATTAGAATATTTAAGACAAAATAAACAACTAAAAAATTCAAATAAAAGGATAATTATTAATATTATATCATGCATTGCTAAATAGCACTTTTAGCGGGGCCAACCTGATCGCTACTAAAACATTTACTCCTTTTTCATATATATGGCGGCAACTTTATTTTACTTTTATAGACGGTCAATGGCCCCTCACTAAAAGACATTCTCGTCGTTTAATCTAACCCACAAAATGTTTTACTGGCGCCCAAAAAAAATTAATAGCGATAGTCGCTGGCCATCGCTAAAACATGGGCCCATAATTCCTATAGCAGCGACTGGCAGGGGCCAATCTGGCCATTGCTATATGTTTGAGTGGCAGCCACTCAATATTTTAGTGGCGGCCAATTGCGCCGCTAAAACTAGTTTTTTTGGTGGTGTCTTAGGGTGTGATGCATGACGTCATGCTCCACTAACCAGCCGATTCTAACAAAAATCTTAAATCCTCTTTCGACGTCTCTCTGTTTCTGTTGTGTTGCATTTTTGTGCAGCAATTTCGTTGATGGTTGTTTTGGGGACTTTTTAAGTCCATGTTGTTTTCTTTTTCTTCGTAATATAATCTTAAGCAAAAGAAAGTACACAGATAAAAGTAATAGGATTTTATAGGAAAAGTATATGATTTTACAGGAAAAGTTTCGGAATTTGACTATTCCTTGTGAAGGCGCGCACCCTGCAAATTGTGCAGCACAAACGGAGTCCATAAGGACCTCTTCCATTTTTTTTTTAATGCTGAGGGCCGTGTCTGATAGGAGCAACATTAACGTCGCTTTATGCGATTTTCTTAAAACATAGAACTCCCTTTTATTTCTTCTTCCTCTTATGTTTTTCTCTTCTCCCACCTATCTCTCTATCTCCCCCACTCCATTTTGTCCTTGGGAAAATAATATCACAGACTTTATAAAAAGATTACTACTGACTGATATAAAATTTCTTTCTTTCTGCTTTTCATATTCTCCAGATTTAATATGGAAAAAAAAATATAATATGGAAGAATGGTTCTAATAACAATCTTATGCTCGTACATTATCATGTAGAACTTACCCTCAACCCATGAACCCATTCATGAGAAAAAAGGAGAGAAAGGCTATTTGCGAAATTCCAAAATTTTTCCCATAAGATCCTTTAAAAGCAACAAGCTCGCTTGATGTTAAAAAGACTCGAAATAGTAGATGGTAATTTGGCTATTGTTGTTGTCCATGATTAGAAAATGAAAAATAGAAAGAGAAAAAAAAGACTAGCAAAAAAATCGAAGCTCTATCATACTTGGGGGTCATTTTAAGGTTAACCTTTTGCCAGTGGGTGGCCATACCTCCACGCCTTCACCAATTTTTTTGAGTCTCTTGTAAACTTTACATAGCAGGCCCCTCAATTGTTTTAATTTTTATTTACTTCAATTTAGTGGGCCCCTTGAGGAAAAAAGGTTTTCCTCTGTCCTTGAGTCAGTTGAAAGGCTTTTGTACTGAGATGAACTCCAAGCAATTAGCAATCTAAGATTAAAAAACCTGCTGCATATAAACAATGACCCAGATCAAGGCAAGTTCTCCCCCACTATCACATGTACAAAAGTGAAATATTCTGTCTAATAAATGTACATGCTAATAGGATTATCTATCCAGCAATTTCCAACAAAACAAAAGAATAAAAATAACCTCTCATATTGAATATTGAATCAACTTCAAGTGGACCAACTCATACTCCTCAAGTGCACCCAAAACCATGTCCTTCCTCCACCACCCTTCAAAAAGAATTAGCCACAAGAATAGCTTGCCTGCACCTGGCCTTAGCCTGCTCCAACCTCTCATTCAAAGTCTCCTCCTTCACAGCTGCCTTTACCATCTCCAAATCCATCTCCATCAACTTGAGCACCCTAAACAGCTCAGTCACCATCCTCTCTTCCACCTCCCCTTTCTCTTTCAGCACCTCGGCCTCCTCCCTTGCACCCTGTGCGACAATCTCCCCCACCTTTGCCAGAAGCTGCGTCGACCCGTACTCCCTCCTAATGATCAGCCCCTCCAACTTCTCCAAGAAGTCCATGATAATGAACCCCTTGGGCTTCTCCAACTTGATCTCCTTCGTCCGCTTCCACCCGATCTGGAAGTTGGGTGGCTCTGTCTTGTCGAGGGTGGAGGGGGAGTGCGCTTGCCGGAGCATGTCAGACTTTCTCTGCCTCTCAACGTCGAGACTTGTGGGTGGGTTTGGGGTGGTGGGTTCTGGGGTGGGATTTGAATTTGAGGTGCAGCTGATGGCGGGTGAGGTTTTGTGGCGGGAGATATGGAGATGTTGTTTAGATGGGTGGGGAGTCGTGGGGTGTGCGAGAAGAGGGGGTGTTGGAAGTAAGCAGAAATGAGAAGATGTGGAAGAAGCAGCCATTGGGAAAAGATCGATAGATAGGGAGGAGATAAGGTTCTTGTTGTGATGATGGTTGGTGTGTTTTGTAGAATGTTAATGATGTGGAAGGGGCTGGGTCGGGTCATACTCATGTTGAGTTGAGCACGGTGGGTAAGAGGCTATTAAGGGCCCGTTTGTTTCATAGAATTCATGCACGGTATTTGTTTGAAAATTCAAATTCTGGCATTTGAATTGATGAATTCTGAATTCCTGAATTTCCTATTTTATTTAAGGCTTGAATTCCTGCTTGAGAATTTTAAATTCTGTGGCTGCACAAATTTCTTATTTTATAGCTAAAAGAATTTTTAATTGGAATTAGAACTACATCTGTATTAGTACTGTACAAATTCAAGTGTTAATTTACCACCAATATTTATATATAGGTCCCACTTAATTACAAAATTTAACCATCTCAAGAAAAAAAAATTGAGATGCTAACATAATAAATTGGAAAAAATATCAATAGAAAGAAAGTTGGTGCATCTCACAACCACAATTTTATAAATACCATATGTGCCAACAATAGCAAATATCTACTTAAGTCAGGCCCAAATAAACAAGTATAATGGTTATAAGAAATTATGTGCTAACAAAGGATTAAAAATCAAGCAAAAAAAAAAAAAAAATGAAAACGAGCAAAAACTTGCATTGAGTTACAAACACCCAAAGTCCATAAAAAACAAGATCACACTATCAATCTCACACATCCAAAATATGTGAGCCCATCAAAACTTACATAATATGTTTTCTATAGTAATCCATAAGACATAAAGTACTTAAACACCCAAAATATGTTTACTACAATCATCCAAAAGACAGAAAGTACTTAAACATCCCACCACTTAAAATAAATAAGATTAAATAAAGTTCTCCATTCATATGGACTAACTTAATTAGGTCTAATCCTTCAATAAGAAAACACCAAATTAACTACATTGCATCTTGAGTTTCAATCAATCTAACGACAAATGATACTTTAAACTTCAAGAATTATTTTTATAGTGGTCTTAGAGGAGATGAGGTATATAAAGCGGTGCCTTTCTCATTTTAATTGTTGAATCAAGAACTATTTGAAATGTTTACAAATGATACTTTAAACTCTAAATTACATGTATAATCTCAATATCACTTTCTCTGATGGGGCACGCGTACACGTTGTTTATGGTGTGGTAAAAGAACCAGTGCCAAGTGGACCCGGTCCATGGGGTGGTGATGGAGTTAGACTATGGGATAATGGCATATTTTCGGGTATGAAACCAATTTTCGTTACTAGTGGGCAATCGAATATAAATTTTCATTACAAGGGGGCAAGCGATTACTTTGATACAAATGTGAGTATGACCGGATCGGAGTAGGCAATCTATAGTGTACCCAGTACACAGTCCGCGGAGAGAGGCCACACACAGGCCGGGACGGAACTAGGCGCCCCGCCCCCGCCCCCGCCCCCGCCATTTTCTGCTTCTGCCAGTGCATATAGGGTAAGAGATGCTGGATGCTAATTTATCATGTTCTATGATTACTACATCACCATCTTCGATTGTTACTGTGGTGTTCTTTCCGGGTCCAGTTTGAGTACCCAAATGAAGTCCTCAATTTCATCAGTGGTTATTATAGCTCCATTGCAAGCTATGAGATCTCCATAAAAAAACGTACTATGATTTCAACTTTTATTTCCAGTTAGAGACATAGCTCAAGCCTTTCAAAATCTACAGCTAAAGAACCCATTCTCAATCTAAGTAATAATCAAAAGAGGGGGAAAAAAACAACTATCGGGCAACATCCGAATTTTTAGAAACCCACTAACTACATATGTAGAAACCCCCAAATCTGCAAATAACCCACAAATATGTAGGAACTCTCAAAAACTGCAAAAACTCACAAATCTGCAGAAACTCAAAAAAACTGAAACCCTCAATTCTGCAGAACTTCACAAATGAAGAAAGCCCAAATATGCAAAGTAACTGATCAAGATCCAAGCTATTGTCAACAGTCGGAACCCCCAAATCTGAATGTTCATATAAATAGAGAAACGTTAGCAAAAAACTCGGAGATGGAGGATCCCAAAAATCTGCAACTCTACCGCAAAAACCCAGAATCTGAACAAACAAATTTATAGAGCCCCAAATCTGGATGAAAGAAGAAAGAAAGGTTATCAAAAGAAATCCATAGATGGAGAACCAAGAAATCTGCAAGTTTACTGTAGAAACCCACGAATTTTAAACAAACATTTTTAGAGAAGAGAGAGAAAAAATAATGAGATGAATAGAGGAGAACAAGGGAAGAAGAACCATACCTTTTAAGACTTTCGTCGTGTCCCGAGAAGCAAAAACGAAGAAGAGTGTTGGAGAAGATCGGAGACGACAATGACATGCTCGGAATTCCTCTCTCATAGAGTTTTCTCAAATGCTCGATGGTTGAAGAGGATTCCAAAACCCTAACATTTTGGTATTCCAAAATGCCATAATTTGGAAATCCATCAAATTCTTCCAATTGAACAAGGAATTTCTAATGAGATTTCCAAAATTCCTAGACAGATGGAAATCACGTCAGAAATTCTAGGAAAGAATTGGGGCATCTGTTACATCCATAACTTGCCCCCTTTTAAATCTACCACTATTTCAAAATGCCACACCTAAGCTCAACCAGAATGCTAACTAGTCAATGGTCCAATAAGTTGGGCTGGGTCAGATTGGGATGGGTGGACATGTCAAATAGCAAGAATTGTCTAAGTCCAACCCTATGTAGTACCGAACCCTATGTTACCAGGTTGGGTGAGTGAGCTTTGGTTGGCAGAAAAAGAACTTCACCACTTTATAGCTTGGAGTAAACAGTTGCTACAGTTCATTGGATCCAAGTTTTTGGTACATGTATGATACTAAAACCCGAAACACTAAAACTCACTGTTCCCCAGGTAATGACAGGTCAAATACACTCAAAATAAAGTTGGCACGACCTTCAAATTTCAGTCAGTAGAGATGTCATGGGGTAGACTGGGCTGAAGCTTGCCAAGCCTATCTTATTTAGTTTATATAGGACTAATATTTAGGCCACAAACCTGAAAAATAAGTAAGGTTCCAGTCTATCGGTGGAATATTATGCCCCTCTGTATTAGTTACCTAGGACTAAGCCATGTATTTAGGCCCATGATAGTGGCTTAAATTCAGCCTACATATATATTGGGCCATATATGTATGTATCTATGCTTCACAAGCCCAATCTGTAATATAAATCAAAATTCTCCAGATAACCCACGTTTTTAATATCCCTTTTTTCAGTTTTCATACTTTGGGCTCGCCTTTAATCAATCCTTATTTGTTTGAACACACGAGCCCCTTTGAATTGGCATCAATCCAAATTTCACATTGTTTTAGATATTATACCCACTGTTGGGTTTTAATGCAACAAGATTCTATGCTATATAGCAATTAAACTTCAAGGACACAAAATTAAGGGTCAAGATTCTCTGATTGGCCAAATATCTCATATTTCCCTCATCTAGGTCCAAACCTTTCATTCATTGTGCCTCCTTTAATTGTCATACATGCATGTGAACCCCACTTAAAAAGAGGGGCAGTTTTTTTCAGAAAAAAAATGAAGCTCGGGGACTTGAAAAAACCCCCAAATACACACACACACACACACACACACTTGAGGTAGAGTAATACTTGAATAAGAATCATCAATGGTTTTTATGTGCAATCCACCTTATTTTCTAAGACACCTGGACCACCTACGATCAATTTCCCTCCTCACACACATTACACTCATTTGCCACAAGCCCAAATTTATCACTCATCCGAACATTACTTAGATTGAAATCCAAAGAAAGGAAAACAAGGAAGATGCCATTCAAAAACCATTAGACTTTAGGGCCATAGTTCTAGGGGTTAGGACGACCTAATGGGGTTCATATTTCACAGAAGCCTAAGTCACATTTTGATCTTTTTATCTCCCAACTCCCACGATTGGCATGGCCTAAGTTGGCCCCATAGGCAAGTTGGCACTGCACTTTGTGCTAACAATTCTCTCCCTAACTGTGTGCGCGTCTGTATGCATGCATCTAATCCTCAAACTCTTTTTTATACAATCTGTCATTACTGTAGAAAAACATAGCATGGATTTGCCGGGGCTAGCCCTAGGCGATGGACGAATGCAATGTCTTTAGGCTTGTAGTTTAGAATTGGGCATAATTGCAGGACTTATTATTAAAGAGGTCCGTCTCCAATTTATGTATGGTTGAAGGCCCAACCTGACACAACATATCTAGCAAAGGATATGCTAAATGGTTTTGGGTTGAACCTCATTTTCAGGCATGAGCTGGATTAGAGACTGAATATTAGGCTTGTGTAATAGGATTGATAACTAAATGAGCTGGTTGTGTAGTTAGCTTCGGCCTACTACAACCCAGCGTCCCAGCCATGAACTCCCTCCAGATTGTCATCACTCATGGTCCTAAAAGTGCTTTTTTTTTTTTTAAAGTATAGTGAAAGCAACAACAACACACTATGGCTTTCTGTTTAGGGGCGTTTGGCTGTAGGTCCCTCAACATTGCATTTTATTGCAAAAGGTCCACGTTTTTTTCTTTTCTTTTCGTAGAGAGGCAAGGGTCCCTTTTCAAGTTTTAAACAATTAAAAAGTCCAAAATGCCCCTCGTGGATACACTTTCCGCATTATTCAGAAACGCTAAAAATCAGGACGTAAATTTCGTGACAAATAGTCGAATAAATTTATCTGAGTTTGTTTCATTGTTTATAAATTTATCTGAGTTTGTGAAAAAAATTCATATAAATTTATCATAGTTTGTTTCAAAACTTAGGTAAATTCATACCGTTGACACACAAAAAACTCATTTGGCCATGCACAACAATTCCTAAGGCAAAACACTCATTTTAAAAAAAAAAAGAGAGTACATTTTATGATTGCTGGATCTAACCGGCTACAGTGACAGCATCCCAATAGTCACTGTCTACGGAGTTCACCGGCTGCCTCAATCTTCCAGACACTGGCTGCTTCGTGCAATGATGCAGCCGCTAGTCATCATCCAGACGATGACCGTTGAACGCTACAAGTCTTCAAGCATTTGCTGCCTAGCTTCTTCTTTCCTGATTGCCTGTCGCGCACAATCACCCATGATCGTTGGCCAGTTACTTCTTCCGATGGCCGTGGGACCTACAAAAGGGGAATAATTACACTTCCCATTAATGGTAGTTTCAAAAATACTTCCACTCCCCATGATTTCCGACTATTATGGCTCTCTCAAGGCTATAAAATAAAGACTTGGGGAGGGCAGCAAGGTGGCTCAGATCTAGCACAAAGAAGGCCCAGAAACTCTGTCATTTTCCAGACTCTCATCCTTCCATCTGCAAGGTGAGAATCAGGCAGCAGCAAGCACTTCTCCCTGGATTTGGGTGACAGCTTCTGAAAATCCGTCTTTGTTTCTCTCACCATGGAGGAAAGACAAAGATTGTTTCTGTTGTTTTGAAGCAGACTTCTTTGTTAATCATCCTTTCTAAATAATGGCGATGAATTACAAAGACCGACAAAGGAAGCTACGTTGCGGACTTCTCCAATTTCGTTTCCAGTAAACTCCTCAAGGCAGCAGACTTCTCATCTCTTCATTCAATTCAAATTTCCCTTGTTTTGATCTCCTAAGCCTGACGAGGGGATTGTATAAAAATTCGTAAACAACCTGTACTCAGAAGGTGAAGCAAAGAGAACCCATGTAAATAAAATTGGAGATGACTCTTTCTGCACGATCAAGCACACGTGCGAGTCATTTTCACATCTTTCTGTAATGTTCAAAGGATAAATAAAAGCTTCTTCAACAGACTTTCATTTTTCCTCTTTTGGGCGAAACAGAAGATTTGCGTCGTCTGTCGGAATCATTACACATTATCAATAATGCTTCGTTGGTCAAAATACTTAGGAAGAGTTTGAAGATAATTCCTCAGTTGCTACTGTTCTAAAAAAAGAGAAAAAAAGAGAAAGAGCTAATCAGAGGAAAGCTGACAGAGACGGAATGGAGAAGATGTATGAAACCGAAAGGCTAATGCAGAAAGGATCCGGCGGCCATAAAAATTAGTGTTGACCGGTCATTTACGTCTTACTGCGCGCGTCCAGCGGCTGTTATAATGAACGATTCATTCAAAACGGTCAATGTCTCTAAAGTCAGTGCATCCCAAGGAGGCCACAGCGATTGACTAAGTCTCGCGGTCTGTGGACTGCACACTTAAGACATCATGTATTTAACAGCCATGGGGTGCGAAGCCAGCGCGGTTAGCTTGGAGTTCTTTACACTTAGCGGCCAACACCAGTAGCCTTCATCGACTAATACCAGCAACCTCCATCGGCCAATCTACAGGAAAAGTGGCCGCATGATTACATACACTTTTTTTTTTTGGGACGTTCTATCATGAAATTCTAAGCATATGTGCTGATTGAATACTCATTGTATAGCGCCCAGAACTCTCCCAAACATTACTAAATGAAGAATTAAAAAATGGTGACAAAAAATATTAAGTGTTACGCAATAATATGGCCAATGGACTTCTTTTTTTTCTTTTTCTTTTTTTATTTTATAAAGTTGTCTCAATTTATAAGTCCATATTGATCAGTCTATTTTGTCGGATACAAAGTTAGTTTCAATCTATTTTATCGCATACAAAGTTAGTTTCCTTTGGTCGGTAGCGAGCATTTACTGCCCTGTTTATGGCCTACGAAACTTGACGAAATCCTAGTTAATCAGTTCATTGGTGTATGTCGGTCAAAAGCCAAATACATCACCATGAATATGGTTGGATCACAAATAATTTTCTCACCCATTTTGGGGCTATGCTTATTGTACCGAAGTGCCTGTTTAACTGTAGCATGTACATAAAAAATATTAAAGCAAAAAATGAAATAGATTGATGTAGGATTGAGTAAATAAATATGATCTCCTATTACTCATTCATTGTTGGTCTTTTATTATTATTTTATAGATCAAATATGAATTCACTTGTTATTACCTTCGATGAAAGCAAGGAATGCAAGACCTCTAAGGGCTAGAAAAGAGCCCGAAATGAAACTGAACTTCCGATTCGGGTATCCGTTGAACGGATAACTCCTGCTACCCCTGCGATCAGGAATGCTTCAGTTGCGCCTCAATTCGATCATAGTAGGGCCTACACCGTGTCCTCCAAAGATACATGTGAAGCACCTAAAGAAGAAACAACAACATTTTGCCATTAATAATGCTGCGGAACTTGCACAGTTCAAAGACCTTTTGAAAAAGAAGGAGAACAATGAGGTGAACATCCTCACACTACCGGTTCATCATCCAGAAGGGGTGGACCCCATCATTAATCATTTTGTGCCTATGGTAGTAAGTAGGAATGATAAAAAGAAAATTCCAGTTCATTGCCAAAGTTATGGCCAAAGAAGAATTACTTAGCAATGGATAATGAAAGATGATGACCCTGATACTGCTATGGTTTGCATGATCGGGGTTCGACTTGACAGACGTTCTGTTAGAACCATTGTCCGTAGTTTAAACCCCGTCGAAGGCACAACATCAGATAATGCTTCCAAGGGTCATGAAACTCCGGTTACAGATGAGGAAGCACCTTTAATGAATAAAAACACAGGGGGCATGGCATCTCCTATACTTTGGGCCATCGATGATGACGTTTCATTAACCGTTTGGAATCTCGAGAGCAGCTTCTTACCCCTTACTGAACCAGGCAAATACTCTGTCTTCATGGATGAGGAAACTAGTGTCCAGTAAATGCTGAAGAACAAATTGAAGACAGGAATCCGATTGAAAAAATACAAAATTTGGTTAAATAGCAAAATGACAAAATTAACCAAATCGCTACTCAGATGCAATTCCTTATGGAATGAATGACTAGTCCAAACGATCATCCGTCATCGACTCCTTCTTCAAATAGAAGAGATGTATATACATCTGGAGTGAGGATCGACCAGATTTTGACATAAATGCAACAATTTTTACAAAAGTTGTCCAAGCAAAGTGGCCAGTTCTCAAAAAGTGGTCATCAAACAAATATGGAGAAACCTATGGCTTACAAGGATGTGGCAGACATGTTGACCAAAAACTAGGGACGAGGGAAGACTTAGGAAAAAGGGAATCATGCCAAAATATCCACCTGAAATGGATTTCGTTCCCTATCCTCCTAAGTACAAACCTCCGACCTTCCAGTCTTACATGGGCAAAAGTTTTGCTTATCAGCACATAATCCACTTTAAGTCCCAGCTTGGGGGCATGCCTGATATAGATGCCTTGAAGATCAGATCGTTTATAGGCACTTTAAGAGGAACGACCTTTGATTGGTAGAAACAGTTGCTAGAG
The DNA here is from genome assembly GCA_029852735.1 of Persea americana. Lineage (NCBI taxonomy): Eukaryota > Viridiplantae > Streptophyta > Magnoliopsida > Laurales > Lauraceae > Persea > Persea americana. Next base: position 25,300,333 of record CM056818.1, on the reverse strand, counting down.
AATTTCCTCACTTCATGGGCAGTTTTGAAAGAAAAGTTCTCACCGTACTTCTAAGAAGAAGATCAACCAGTCAAGCAAGGAGAAAATGAGTTTGTTCCGGGCTTCATAAACAAATGGAGGGCACTGGTTAGGAACCCATCTCTATGAAAATAGCATTAGATATGTGTAAGTCCAATCTCAAACCTGAGATTAAACAGATGGTAATCAGCATTAAGACTAAATCTATGTTTAAACTGCTGGAGGCAGCCATCGATGCAGAATACTATCATAAGGAACTTGATCATAAAAACAAGTCCAAAAGAATCCAAGCTTCCACACCTTCTGCATTCAAAGGAAAGAAAAAAGAAGAAGTCTTCAATATCCAAACTTCAAAGACTCCTATAAAGGCACAAGATCCTAAGGATGAGGCCGCTAGGAAGGAAGAATATGAAAGGAGAAAAAATGCAAAGTACTCCTTTAATGAAAATATTGAAGATATCTTCAGGACTTTATTAGAACATAGAAAGTTGGAGCTGCCTTCTTCTAAAAGACCCAGCCAGAAAGGACGAATGATCCAAACTACTGCTCTTATCATCAAATGATTTCCCATCTTTTGAAAGAATGCTTCATTTTGAAGGAGAAGATACAAGATATGTTGACCAAAGGAGTTATACAGCTCGATAAAAAATGTGATTCCGCGTTGGGTGAGATGGTAGCATTTGGATCGTTCAAACCTACCAACATTGGGCCTTTCATACCAAAGACGATGGAGTTTTGGCCAATTAATAAAGTCGAAAATGGAGATGATCTTATCTCGGTCACCACGGCATCTGGAGAAGTGATATGGGTGAATCCTAATCTTATATATGATGAGGGTTGGGAAACAGTTGGGTCAAGGTCTACTTCCGAAAAAAGAAGGAAAGCTAAAAAGTTGTTTCGCAACTCTTGCCAAGCTTAAGGTGTAATCTATAAAAGAAACAAATAAGGAAACTGAGCCCGCGCCAAGAAAAATTGCACCAACAGAATCTTCTAAACCAATGAGGAAGTCTATCACTTTGGCAGACTTCCTTCTCCCTCTCACTAAAGAAGAAGATAAGTTGCAAATCTCGAATTGCAATCAAATCTCCAGAGTAGGATGCCTTCCTCTTTCATAATCAAAGGACTTAGAAGATGAAAACTGGGTACTTTCTACAATGCCACCACCTATGGATGATGATAATCAAGACAGTGATCAGGAATCAGATCTTGATGAACAATAATACCCCTCAAACGAGATATTGAATGAGAATGACTTCATCACCGATCCTTTCTTCTATCGAGAGAACATCCCAGAGATAGAAGTTTAAATTTACAATCCAATTCTCTTTGAACCTAGTGACTTGCTAGTAGACCATTCTTCATTCCCTATGCCTCCAGAAATTCATCAGGATCCTCTACCAATCGTGGATGATAGTGAGCATCATCGTCAGCTACCTACAAATGTACCCATAGTCTAAATTGCCAATACCGATGGGATCGGAGAATGGTCAAAATAGTGACTCAAAAAAGGAGTGTCTAACTATCAAACAAGACATCCCTAACAATGCGTCAGTTATTTCCGCTTTCAATGGCCCTTCTATTCCTATGACCTCCACATCAGAAACCGAGGGTGATCAACAGAATACCCCACCAGAGGATGTATTGGTTATTACAATCAGTGGTACGTCCTTAGGATCCAATGGTGATCGTCATGCGAAGTTTGAAGAAGCTCCTGATATTGAGCCGATCAGTTCCTCGGACTCATTCATCAGAGAAATGCACAAGGTTATCACCTTGGAAGATGAGCCAACAGATTCTGGGAGTGAAACCGAGGTGATGTCATGTCACGTGGCCGCTGGCATAAAAGAAGAAACAACTACATCCTCTACATCTGCTGATGTTGAAGACTTAGTCGAAGGAATGAAAAATCTTTTCTCCCAGCAAGAAGAAGTCTTGGCTATTTAAAGAAGCATTGTGAGTGGCTTCAGATCCGAAAGGAATTATAAAGTCAATTATGATAAATCTTCCGCATCTACTCATTCTACTCCCCCTTTTGTTTCTCCTTCACTTGTAGTCCCCATGGGGTAAGATGTAAATACTGGAAATGTAAATGCCGATGTTAATGAAAGGCCAATAAAGCCATTTAAGTATGACCTTGTCGAGCATCTTAAACACATACTTACACGATTGCACATCCTTGATTGTTATAGATATAAAAGGAAACTCGAGACGGTTTCATCAGGGAACTACAAGCACTAGATCCTTATAATCAAGTGCATGTGGCTCAAGTGCATCAAATAGAGAAGAAGCATCATGTAGCTAAGTCTAAAAGACCTCAGAAGCAATGTGAAGAGTGTTGCTCTATTCAGAATGCTTCCAAAGCTATTATTTTTCTCTCTAAGAAAGATATGTTGCTCGGCAATATCAATCATACAAGGCCTTTGTATTTCACAACATATATTAAATAGATGCCAATTCCCAGGGTGCAAGTGGATCCAGGGTCGGCTCTTAATCTTATTACTATTATGGCGTTGCAAGAATCAGGAGTGCCGCCAAACAATCTTACCAGCACCAATATTGCGATTTAAGGGTATGATGGTGAAACTCAAAACTCCATTGGGAAGATTCAAATCAAATTTCACCTTGGGAGCTTGACTTCTCTAGCCACTCTACACGTCATCAAGACTCGAGCTTGCTATAACATCTTGCTTGGAGGAAGATGGTTGTACGATTAAACCATTGAACCATCTACCCTCCATCAGTGTTTCAAATATATTGATGATGGTGGAAAAGTACATCGTGTCTTTGCCGATGAAAAGACTATCAAAGGAAAGGAGGTTTACTTATTGATGTGGCTATGTATGAAGAGAGGATTAAACAACAGAAGTCCAATGTAAATAAGCCTTCGGTGGAAACAAGCACAGCCAAGTCGGCCAAAGTTTTAAATCATCAGCAAAAGAAGAAATTAGTGGTACAGTTTGCGGATACACCCGAACCTTTTACTATCAAGGTGAAACCTGACATGGAAAAGAGTAAACCTTTGATCATTTCCGCTAAGTCTGCCAAGTCAGTTAACGTGGCTTCTCCAGTTAATCGGTCAGATCAAGAAATCTATTCGTCTGAACTATTTAGACTCTCAATGCAAAAGGTCAATCACGCCAAGATCGTAGTAGAATCGGATATCATGAAAGTATGAGATCTAATTTGTATAGTCCAGCTACTCAAAGAATTTTTAGACTAATGATGGTTGATGCAGAAAATCATCGAATCTATCCTACCTTGATAGCCACATCTCACAATCGAGGAAGTCGGCATGAAACATAATTCAGAAGATTGGAAAGAGAAACTCGCGGTTGGGCGCGATGTGACGCATTAAGGCGTTCGTTTGATCTTATGTGCATCTTAGAGACATACCATTCGATGGAGGAAGAAAGGATTACCCTACAGCAATTGGTTCTCACATGTCAAGGGCCCGGTGATTCCGTTGTTTGTTATATAGATTGATGTTTGGAAATGATCTATGGGTGCGAAGATCCTCCTTCTCGGAATATGTGGATCACACTATGCCTTCATAGTTTACATCATGATTTTCGAATACTAGCCATCGGAGAAGATTTCAGGGATTTTAAGGAATTAGCTATGTTCATGGAGACTGTTGAAGATTATGTTCTTTTTCTTCTAAGGAATATGACCAGAAGAACACACATAGAAAATATGGTATCTCTAATTCAAGACTCTGATTTTGAGTCAGACACGGAGGATGTTAGTAGCGTGTTCACAGATCCACCTCCAACAGCTGGATATGAACCTCCTCTCCACATTTATTCAGATTTGTATCCCATATTTAAAGTTAAAGGGTCAACTTTTCTTATACCTGCCAAGAAACCTTGGAAATATGACATGATATTCCATTGGGCGGAAGATGCATCTACTTCATCTCCATCTGGGAATTTTGTCAGAGAAGGCAAGTCGAACTTCAAACCCTATAGTCGTCAATCTCACAACATAATAAGAAATATGTGTTACAATCTCAAAAGACCTTTCGGATTAGGGATGACCAAAGGGATACTGGTACCTTACACTAGTATGACAAAGAAGCAAAAAGAGGAGTTCGATTGGAACCACTGGATAGAAGAATCTCGGTTGGGCATCGGATGCACTCCTTACCAGCGTGTACCCAGGGTTGCAAGAAACTTGAAGGCAAAAACAATGTCATACACCAAAGAATATGATTCTGATGATTCCTTATAAACAGATATATAGGATCCAACATATTAGGCCATCTTCCAACATCTGAAAAAAGCAAGTGATAATGATGACACGGCATCTCAGGCCACCGATCACTAGTAGCCAGAGCTTGATGAAAGCCAAAACCCGCACAATTCTGATTCTTGGGACCATTTGGTTATGAGTGTACAAGCCATTGATCCTTCAAGACCGAATCCTTGGAAAGGGATCAGGCATTGGTTTAAATCTCCAAATGATATCCCAGAGGGATTTGTGGAGTTGGAAGCTTCCGGAAATAATGTGGAAGTGCCTCCTCCCAACCCTCCAACTGAGGAACAAGTGCAAGAAGTAACTTTTGGGAACCTCGGACAATCCTCGTTCTACCTTTGTAAATGCTTATATTAAAGGAAACGAAATAGAGAATTTTGTGTATCTCTAGCATGAGTTTGTAGATTGTTTTGCATGGGCTTATGCAGAAATGTCAGGATTAGACCTGGAAATAGCTGTGCATATACTGAATATCTCGAAAGATGTTAAACCAGTAAAATAATAACAACAGTGTACTAAGCCGAAGATCATGGAAAAGATTGAAAAAGAAGTACAAATGTTTCGATATGTTCAATTTATCCGAGAAGAACAACACCCCGACTGGTTAGCTAATATAGTCCCTATCACAAAAAAAAAAGGACAAATCAGGGTTTGTATTGATTTTCAAGATCTAAATAAGGCATGTCCCAAAGATGATTTTCTGCTGCCCATCCTTGAAATCATGACTAACAATACATTTGGATATGAAAGAATGTCATTCATGGATGGATTCTTAGGATATGACGAAATCAAGATGTCCTCAGAAGATGAAAAACACTACATTCAGGACTCCATTCGGGGTATAGTGTTATACAGTCATGCCTTTTGGCCTCAAGAATGCTAGGGCCACATATCAAAGAGTCATGATGAAGATCTTCTGAGACATCCAGCATAAAACAATCGAATGTTACGTAGATGATCTGGCCGTAAAAAGTAAGAAGAAGAGCACTCATCTTGACGATCTATGCAAAGTCTTTGAACGGTTATGAAAATTCAAACTACGTATGAATCCTCTCAAATGTTTCTTTGGGGTATCTTTAGGAAAATTCCTCGAATTCGTAGTACGTAAAGGAGGAATCAAGCTTAATCCAATCAAAGTTAAGGCAATTATAGAAATGCCTCCATCAAAGACTCTTAAAGAACTCAGAGGCATACATGACAAATTGGCCTACATCAGGAGATTCATTTCTAACTTATCCGGCAAGTGCATACCCTTCTCTCACTTGATGAAGAAAAGTGTTAATTTTTTTTGGAACAAAGAATACGATTAAGCCTTCAAAGACATCAAAAGGTATTTAACCAATCGGCCTGTATTGGCAGCTCCTAGGTCAAACAAACCAATCATCCTGTATACAAGGGCTTTAGATCATTCTTTGGGCACCATGCTAGTTCAAAATAATGATGACAACAAAGAAGTAGCTCTTTACTACCTATCTCGAATGTTAGTGGGGGCAGAACATAATTATAAACTAGTTGAAAAAGAATGCCTAGATCTTATGTTAACAGTACAAAAACTCCGAAACTATTTACTGTCAAATACAGTATATTTGGTGTCCCGAATCAATCCACTTAAGGAATTGATGACAAAAGCTGGTTCTTTGAATGATCAGCTAGCCAAATGGTCTATATTATTATCATGCTATGCTATAAGATACGCGCTGGCAAAAGCAATTAAAGGGCAAGCTTTAGCAGATTTCCTGGTTGAACATCCTTTATCTGAAGATTCAGAGTTCAAAGACGACCTTCCGAATGAGCCAATATTCCTCACCAAAAAGATGATGAAACATACTGTTGATCCTGATCTCCATTGGATTATGCATTTTGACGGAGCTAGTGAGCCAATGAATTTGGAGAAACAGTGTAAGGGGTAGGAATCATCTTCTGTAGACCAGAAAAAGTATACATATCTCATTCCTTCTTATTACTGGAATCGTGCTCCAACAACGCGACATAGTACACAGCTCTAATCATGGGATTGAAATTAGCATTGGAATCTGGTATCAACATATTGGCAGCATATGGAGATTTCCAATTGATCATAAAACAAATGAATCTCGAATATGAAGTGAGGAAGCCAAACTTGGTCCCCTACTTTAACAAAGCTCAAAAGCCAGTTTATATTGATAGAATTCCATCATATACCAAGGCATGGGAATGTCAAATCAGATGCTCTTGCAGGACTAGCTACTTCAATGGCCTTACCGGAAAATGATACGATGAAGGTTACTGTCACATCCTACATGGCATTCTACCCGACAATATCCAAGATCGGACTAGCATTCAAGGTGTGCGCTCAGATATTATTATGATCTTCCATCTAAAACTCTATATCGAAGATCATTTGATGGAGTTTTACTACAGTGTCTGTCCAAAAAAGAAGTTGAAAATACGCTAAAAGAAGTTCACGCAGGGCTACGTGGCGTTCATCAGGATGGGATATTACTGGCCTATAATAATTACGGACTCCATACAGTTTTCCAAAAAATGTAGAGAATGCCAACTTCATAGTGATTACATACATCAACCGCCAACTTATCTGCATTCTGCAACTGTGTCTTGGCCTTTTAAAGCCTGAGATATGAACATCATCAGGAAAATTCATCCTCGATTAGACAAAGGTCATTGTCGGATATGAATTTCGACCCCCCCTTCCTCTCCAAGAGAGGCATGGTTTGGGGAAATCCCCATTCATCTATATATATGCTATTGAAATTTTACATCGAAAATGAGGATTCTGACTACCCTCAAAATCGACGGATCAGGATAGCCAGCTACGGTACGACTGTAACACCGTTTTTCGACAAAAAAGTAGAAGAAATATGGGAAGAAAAATAATAAGGTGGGTCTTTCCTCTCGTCTAATGTGCTGCCGGCAACACACGACGGTTGTCCTGTCACATTAATTTGGGTCTCTTTAATTTGGGTCAATTCAGGGTCATGAGTTAAAGTCCGAATAAAGGTTAATCCTCACATAACATAATCATAATATATCCAAGTAAAACACAATAACTAGAATAAAGAAAAAATAAAATAAAAAAAGGGGGGAGGTGCCAAATATTTAAGAAGAGGATCGGCCCCGTTCCTGGGTACCCCCTTCTGATCCCTTGGCAAAAATAGGGTTTAAAGGCTGATTTTTCAAACCAAAATGATGATGCAAATGAGACTTTGACTTGTGATTTCTGTGTGTTTCGTGTGCGATACATGAGTGATAAAAGTAAAAGGCCGATGGGCCGTAATTGATTGAAGGTGGCCGATGGGCCAGGATTGATTGAAAATGGCCGATGGGCCAGTGTTTGTTTTAGGGTGGCCGATGGGCCGTGATGGATTAAAAGTGTGTGCGAAATCGCTCATCTCATCTCGTTATTCTCATTTATTCAATTTTAGAAAGCGGTTCTTTATTCCCTTTTATCATTAAGTTCGATTAAATATTTGGCACTTAAGGTGGAGGAAGAAACAAAGGAAAAATCTTTTTGAGTTTATTTTGTTGGTTTTATAGTTTTTATGGATTTTTGATATAGGGCTAGAAGGGCCTAACTAAGGGATCTCACTTGGATCTATGTGATTAATGCTTTATTACTAAATATCGGATTAACCCTAACCTAAGGTCCTAGACCACCCACATCAGCTCTCCCAGTCCCCTAAAGGAACAGGAAGAGTGGTGGGGCGAAGCCTAATGCTCTAAGCTACCTAACTAGGTAATCCGATCTAGTCCTAGGGTGTAGGCAACTTAAGCTTGATGGTTTCAGCGCCTAAGCAACTCGTCGGGTGTGACTTTAATTGGTTTAGTTTATTTTAAGCTATGAGTTGATTGAAATTGATTTAGGGATGGATTAGGGGTGTCTTAGAGTTCTAATTAGTGTGTTTTTAAATACTTTAGGGTCCTGGAATTTAAGGTTTGAATTTAAAAGGTGAAATGATGCCGAATTCGGCTGAACGGGACTGACGGAGGACTTGGGTGCACACACAGTGGCGCTTAGGTCACTCTGGTGACTTGGGCGCACCTACAGTGGTGCCCAAGTGTCTGATTCTGTGTGGCTACGCTAGTGACGATGGTATCGATGCTGATTTCGGAATTTGAGGAGTTTCTACTTAGGGTAGGTCTGTGTTCTGATATTGTTTTAGGTTTTGGTGGATTTTATTGTACTGATTTTAAGTTTGGAACTCGAAATGCGACTGAAACTCACAACCTAGGCAAGACAGAGGACTTGGGCGCACTTGTGTGGGCGCCTAAGTGATTCTGTGCACTTGGGCGCACCAGCAGTGGCACCCAAGTCTTGATTTGATGCTTTTCGGTCCTCTGACTTCGGTTCGAGGTTCCGGATGGGTTTAAGTTGATTAAAATTTTAATTCAAAGGCTGCTATTGGTTCTGTAAAGGTTTTGAAATGTTGATTCAGGTTAAGATGTGAAGTGAATAGGGATACAACGGGCCCCAGGGGTAAGATGTGACTTGGCCGCACCTGTGGTGGCGCCTAAGTCCTCCTGGTGTACTTGGGTGCACCTGTGGTGGCGCCCAAGTGTTGGATTCGTGGGTTTTGGTTGTCTTCAGGAATCGTTCACTTGGATTTATAGTTTTAGGTGATCTATGTTAGTAAATTCCGAATCTGGAACTGGTTTAAGTCTCTAGACCTCAAGGGTGATAATGATTGGGGTTGGGTGATCAAAACGCAAACGAAGGGTGTCTTGGGGTTAGACAAAGGAGCTGGGCGCACCTGTGGGGGCGCCCAGGTGAGTGCTGTGACTTGGGCGCACCTGTGGTGGCGCCCAAGTGTCTGTCTACTAGTGTAGCTCCTAGTTTGATGGTTTCTAATGTATTTCTGAGTTGGCTTTGGGTATTTGACTCTGGTTTCAATTAGGAGAGGTTTTTATTTTCGAAATGTGATTGGTTTATTGTTTTAATTAGGTCTTGATTAGGGTTGAAATTAAGAGTTGGTAATTAAGGTTTGATTAAAGTTTGGTTAAGGTTTGAATTTGGGGTTTGTTAATTAGACTTTATTGATTAGGGTCTTAATAGATTAGAGCTTATTGATTAGGTTTGTTGTTTAGGATCTTAATTGGGACTTGTTGATTAGGGTTCTGATTAATTAGGAGTACTTATTTTATTTAATTTTTGTTTAGTTAGGATTTATTAAATTAGGGATTTATTAATTAGGGATTATTGATTAAGTTTTACTAAGTGGGGTTTTGATTAGTTGGAGTTTTATTAGGGATTGTTAATCAAGCTTTAAGGGTTTGATTAATTAAAGTTTAATTAATTAAGTCTATGGATTTTAATTGGATGTTTTTACTTAGGTGTTTTGAATTAAGTATTTTTTTATTAAGGTTGATTAAGTTATTTGGTTTACTTGGGCACGAGTGCAATAACTTAGGATTACCTATTGAACATCTACTCTATTTTTGTGTTTTTATATTTCTTTTATTATTATTTTTTTCTTGTTCTCTTCTCTAATTACTAAAGAGTAAGATGAGAAGGGAAGAGTTTTATGATTTTGTGATTTTTTTTGTTGTTTTATGCAAAAAGTATGCAACCTAGGCTAAAGTGTGATGATTCAGAAATTCAGAGTTCGGAAGTTCAGCAATAATTCGTGTTCATCACAAAGATTTAATAACAAGCTAAATAAAATGCAAAACATGGAAAACGCGACCGGAAGATGAACTGGGGACTTGGGCACACACATAGTTGCTCCCAAGTGTCTCCCTGCAAATTGGAATGCACTTGTAATTTTTGACGATACTCCAATGCGATTTCTAACACTTTATGATCAAATGCAGGGTCCTAATGTTAATTAATGATGTCAGAGACTTCGGACTCAAGGGTGATGACACGAGGATCCAAATTAAAGGGGTGAATCTCCTTGGTAGAGACTTGGGCGCACCCACAGTGGCGCCCAAGTGCACTGTCTATTTTTCTCTTCTTTTCCTTTCCTTTTGGTAATGTACTTGCTTATCTTTTTACAATTTAGAATGTGAATTTGCAGATCCAAGGACTTTGATATCAACTTATATGAAGGTATATCTGTATTTGAGAAGTAGAATGCAACTAATACGAAAGATGGGGTCGAAGTCCAACTCTTGGAACTTGGGCGCACACACAGTGGCGCCCAAGTGCTTTTATGCACTTTTTCCCTTCTTTTCTTCTTTTGTAATATCTTTATGTATTCTTATGATGCCTTTTATGCAATTTAAAACGTGAAGTTACGAATCCGAAGGCCCTAATATCAACTTATATAAAGAAGAACCCGAATCTAAAAGACGAAATATACGTATGACTGAAAGCGGGGTTGAAACCCAGCACTTGAGACTTGGGCGCAACTGTATGTGCGCCAAAGTGCTTTTTGCACTTTTCCTTCTCAAGTTCGGATTTTTCTTAATGAGGATGATATGGATGCAAGATCTAACCTAATCACGAGTTCGGAATGTTATGAATGATGCAAATCTATTACTTATGATTGACCCTAAGCATGTTCCTAATAATGGATAATTACTGAAAATCAGATCTACTGCAAACCTACCATTATTAATGAAGATCTACTATATATGAATGAACCTAAGCATATTTCTAAGCATGCATAGTAATGGAATGCAATAAAAAGGAGAGATCTAGGAATACCGGTGTAGAGAGGTGTTTGTTAGGTTCCTAGAACGAAGCTTTTGTGAAGTTCCATGGCTCTAGTTGAAGATGTGAAAACCTCCTTCTCTATTTCTTCTTCTTCTTCTCTAGAGCTGAAGCTTTCTCTCTCTAATGGTGGCTACCTTTCTTCTTCTTCTTCTTTATTTTCTCTTTTCTCTCCTTTCTTAGGGTTTTTGGGTAGCCTCCTTGCAAATTAAGTTAAGAGATCCTTAAATAAGGGTTTAGGGCGTGCAAGAGGGATTAGGGCTACTATTTGCACGAACTTCTAGAAGGTTTTCGCATCCCAAGGCCGGATTAGGGCTTCTCGGGACTTGGGCGCACCTGTGGTTGCGCCCAAGTGGGTCCCAAGAGTTGGGCGCCCACATGGTGGCGCCCATGTCCAACTTTAAAGCCTAATGGGTATCGGGTTCGATTTCGAGTTGTTTTTGGGTCTGAACTGAGTCGGAACTGCGAAGAGTAGGGTGGGACACACCTAAGTATATACCGAAGTGCATTTTTAACATTACTAGGGACCTGGGCGCACCTGTGTGTGCGCCCAAGTACATGGGCGCACCTGTGGTGGTGCCCTTGTGTATCTTGAGTGGGGTCGTTAGGGCAATCTTCTGAGGGCCATATCTTTTGATCCAATGGTCGAATTTGGACGTTCTATATATCGTCGGAAAGCTCTCGAAGCGAGGAATCCAAAGCTTCAATTGTCTTGCTGATTAGGGGTTAGGAAAAGTAAGGGATATCTGGATCAATGGATTTACTTTCCTAATTTAGGCTAATCGGGTGACATTTTCGCAAACTAAGCACGGTCTTTGTAGGAATTGACCTAAGCATGTCTTAAAAGGTCCAAAAAGAGGTTTGAATAGTATCACGGTTCACTACTTGCGTAGGTAGTGGGTTGGACTCGAGATCTCAATGCTACTTGGCTTTTCTTTCACAATTTTTTAGAAATCATCGAACTAAGTATAGAATTATCAACAAGCATCTTCATCGTCATTAATTAATCTGAATTATGTCATTAATCATTCAATTGTGGGTGAAATGGGGGCACCGCTATATATGATAGGTATTTAAGGCTATCATGGGGGCTAAATGAGATGTCTACAGTCACCATTTCGTTTTGGCGGCCACGGATTATTTCTCTAAGTGGTCCGAGGCGGTTCCATTAGCTAAAGTAAAAGCTGATACCGTGATCAACTTTGTCAAAAACCATATTATTTGTTGTTTTGGCGTGCCTAAACGCCTATCCATGATAATGGACCCAATTCAGCAACGACAAGCTCTGTAGATTCTGCGACAAGTATGGTATTCATTGTTGTCTTTTCATCGCATTCAACTCTGTGGCAAATGGATTAGTAGAGGCTTTCAACAAAACTATCTGCAAAATCTTGAAAAAGATGGTATCTAATAAAAAGAAATCATAGGGAACAAAACTCCATGAATCTCTCTGGGCTTACCGAACCACAATTAGAGGCCCGACTAAATCAACTCTATTTTATCTCGTCTACGGGTGCGAAACAGTAGTACCCCTGGAAACACAGTTGCCTTCACTCAGGGTGGCAATTGAAGAAAAATTACAGATGATCAAAATGCTGAATTAGGACTTCAAGAATTAGAAAGTCTTGATGAAAAAGGCCTACAGCCAAACAAAGCATCAAAATCTATCAAGTTCGTATGGCAGGATCTTTCGATAAAAAAGTGCGAGAAAGGGCTTTAAAAAATGGAGACCTAGTCCTTGTAGTTCGAAGACCTATGATCCTCACCCACAAGTTCAAAGAAAAGTTTGACCCCAAGTGGGAGGACCATTGTTGGAAATACGTGGGCCTCATGGATAAGTTTTCAAAACTTTTTGTCCACTTAACACAGGGATCAAGTACCCATTAGGCCAGAAACTACATCCAGGATCCATAACCCTCAATCTCATGATTAAGATCAGTAATAAACTCTATCTAGAATATAGAATAACTAGCACCAAGCATCCACAATAAATTTACAACATACAAGGAGTAGGTCTTACCTTGGGAGCTCGGTAGTGCTGTAATGGAGAAGTGGACAACTCGCTAAGACTGCCAGCTTTCTATGGAATCCCTAGTGGTTCCCACGCTAGCCCAATAATTAGATCATAACTAATTCTAGTTGAACTTAAAAGGAAATGAAATAGAAAGTTACTATTTCTATTTGAAGTGAGACTTCTAATAGTGGTAATAGTAAGAAGAGAAGGTTACTAATTCTTGTGGAAGTTGGAATTCTAATAATTATTAGTAAGAGGAGATGCATTAGTGCTATAAATAAGGGAGAGAAGGTCTTTGGATGTCCCATCCAAGATTATACCTTGGAATTCACGCCCAGCCCCTTTTGTGCAAGAGTTGCACACCTTTTTCTCTCATTCCTCTTCTAGTTTCTCTTATGGGTTTTTCCTTTAAGTTTCTAGTTGGTTTTCTCTTGGAGATTCCACTATTCTTCTTGAGAAAAGCGATTAGAGTAAAGATTAGTGAATCACTGAATCTGAAAATCAAAATCATGCTTCCCATATCATGAAAAAGAGAGAGAGAGAAAAAAGAGAACTATAGAGGTGAACATACTAAAAATATATCATCATTGATAGTCTTTTACAATCCATTGGTGAACAACAAGGGAGAAGAGAGAAGGAAACAACCTAAGTAGCATTAAAAGCTTGGTACTTAGTTTTAAAATCTTATACATCTGCTTTTTGGTTGTGATGTATCTTTGCACTTGAAGTGCCTCTTCCTGCTGATGCAATCTGCCCCTAACACTCGTCCAGCATAGCCTCGAAGTCCCTTAGCTCCTTCTCGGTAATCAAGAAGCTATACTGACAAGCCTGCATCCTTGAAGATTGATCCTCGAATTTCTGTTGCTGAAACTCATACTGCCGCTCCAAATCAGGAAGCATCGAATGAGTCCCTATCAATGCTCCTTCTCAGTGTCGACAAAGCAGTAAGAGTTTCATCCTGAGTAGTCATAAGAATATCCAGTTCCTGACTTCTGATCTCGACTTGTGCTCGGAGACTAGTCAGTCTTTGTCCGACTTCCTGTCGAAACAAGGCAGTAGGGCCCAAACTGTGAATGTCTTTCAGACTTTCTAGATAAGCGAAAAGCTAATCAAAGATAGCCCTCAAGGGCTTTATATCCAGTGGTGCCAAGTTCATGCCAAAGATGTTTTTCGCGGCACGTCGGCAACTAGCCAAATCTGTAAAATTGCCACTGGTGAGGGTTTTGGGTTATCCCAAGTAGCATTATCTTCAAGGTAGTCTTCTACTCTTTTAACAAAGCCGACGACGGGGTGAGCTCGAAAGATGCATCATCCGGTGTTTGAGGAATAGCAAGAGAATCAGCATCATGAGCACTTCCTTCTATTGTTATAGGGATCGCAAAAGAAGTACCTTCACCAACTATATAAAAATGAGAAAGGAGAAAAGACATACAAAATAACAAACTTTGATATTAGAATGACTGAGGAAAGAATGGACGAAAGAAACGAACGAGGAACAAAATTAAAGGGTGTAATAGATGTATCCATCTCTTTCTCTTCTTTGGAATCATCCATGTGAGGACCCGTTCCTAGAAATACCTAGTGGGACCCAATTTGACCAAGTCAAATACTTGATTATCCTATTTAATATGGTATTTCCTACTTTAATATACTAATTAATAGGAATTAATGAAATAGATGACTAATGTTCTTAAGTTTTAGAACTGGCTTGTATATATATAATTCTTAATAAATATTGAGTGTTTATTGTTAATTTAATAGGTCTTGATTAGATTAAGACTTAATTGATATTAGAAATAATAGGAAGAACTCTAAGAGTTAAAAACCTTCTAGAAACCCACCCAATGACCTATTTACCCATGGCCCTATCTCTTTCCCATTTTAAATTAAGTTACCCTTTTGGTAATTATCTCAAACCCTAAGCTATAAAAACAAACTATTGTAAACATTAGCCCAAAACCCTAATTTACTCTCACCTCTCATTTACCCTATCTTCCTCTCCAAACAAATCCTAATTCCCCAAAATCCCAGCCCAAGGAGAAGCTAGGAGACCACCACAATTGCTCAATCAACACCTTAGGAGCTTGGAATTCACATATCTCTCTCTCAACTCCATCACCAATTTCGAATAGAGGCAAGTGGACATGTTTAGATGCTTTAGTTTAATTGATTAATGTGCTTAGATTGATAATTACTATGTTTGATGGATGTTTAGCATGATTTCTGTCAATGGATGGTTGGGCATTGAAGTGATTTTATTGTCTTGCATGTTTATGTGATGAAATGGGTGGATTGGTACTAGTTAGACATGATATGCATGAAAAATAGATTGAAGGAAGTTACTCTAATAGGTTTCCAAAGGTGAAACCTTGAGGTGCATTTTGTTTGCATCAATACGGGGACCCAGGTGGGCCACCCAATGGCCGATCTGACCCGTGGATCCGGAAGAGGACCCACGGACGACCCACTAGGTGATGGACCCATGCGAGGTGGGCCCTGTTTGGCCCACCATCCAGCACTTGATCAGAGAGGGCGTGAATGAGGGGAAAAACCCAATTTGGGTCGTCTGTGGTTGTGGGACCACATGGCCCACTTGATGATAGATCTGGTCCATAGATCGGGATGTTGACCCATGGGCAACATCAGGGGTGGTGGACCCATGTGTAGTGGGTCCTGATTGACCCACCATCTTGTGTCTATAAGTCTAGGAGGCGTGAGTTGTATCAGAGAGGTTTTCTTTTTTTACATCAGACCGTGGCGGGGCCAATTGAATGATTGATCGCAATCTCGTCCGCTCCAACGGCCGTGCAGGATGGGTCGATTTTGATGGTGTCGCCTGATCGTAGGCTTTTGATCAGTGGAGCCCACGATTTTGGGCAACTTTTTAACCCAGGCTAGGACGTGTTTCTGTTTTGGAGAGGTTGTGTGTACAGAACGTGTTCTGTGGCTAAGAAAAGAGAGGAAAGAGATGAGTGGTGGTCCGGTGTCCTGGGGGTGTATGGGAAACTATGCTCACTACCTTTGTGCTTTTTACTTTTTATGGGTTTTGTGTGGGGCTTGATTGCTTGTATAAGAATAAAATATGAGGGAGAGTGATGACCTGGGATGATGCAACTCTTGTACCTTAACTTTGTTAAATTATATACTTTGCCCCACCTGCCAGTTGTTTGTGGAAATGCTTGCAGTGTACCCTGTCGACCGGGTGGACCATGATGTTGATCGGGGACACTACAGAATGTGATTTATGACTCTCAGTTAGCTGTCCATTTCCACAGAGTGCCAGGTAGACCCGTGGACCCATGACGTCGACCTGGTACACTGTAAATAGTGATTTCTCAGATTTAGTTCCCTTCTATGATCCGATCATGTGTGGGCCCCGTTGACCTTTCATTTGGACCGTTTGAGATATGCTGAACATGAGTCAAAGGCCAGGCTTAACCTTGACCCGCATAGCCACCTAAGTAGGGTCTATGGTTGTAAACGGAACCTGATTCAATGGTTATGGATGTCCTATGATGCTAAATACCTTTAGGAGCACCAAGGATACATAATAAGCAATGAAGAATCCGTGATCACTGTCTTAGGTGAAGTGGGGCCCTGGACCTAAATGGAGGGGCAGCAATCATCTATGGATTTGTGACCTATGGCATGTGTATTAATGAAACGGATACAGAGGCTGGCTGGTAGGCCCGAACCTTGGATGTTGGCCTTGAGAGAAACTATAATCAAGACATTGCACTTAGGCTCTGATCCATGATCACGGCCCTTATTGGATGAGATGTCAGGACATGGTGCTTGGAGTCCTGACCTGTAATATTGGGAACTCAACGGTAGATATTGATGGACGGACTGTATAATGAGATAATGTTAATTAAGTGTATCGAGAAGTGGAGTTTACAAGGATATGCATTATTAACTGTTGAGAATTGCAAGGATGGATTACATATACCCGAACTTCGTGCCTCATGCCCTTGACTAATATCGTCTCATATTAATTATGAAAAGGCTATCCAGTTCGGGGTACCCCACCTAGTGGTCTGTAGGATTTGTGGATGTACGATTGGTCTGCCGAGGGTTATGATGCCGGCATGGACGTTATTATTGAGATATTATTGGATGACACAGTAGGTACTGGTGTGGGAGGGGTACTGAGACCGCCGGCGCTCGGACCGGGTGTGGATGGACGGTGATGTTGATCTAGCACGTAAGACCAATGGCTGGGACTTGGCTGTGGCTATGGGTATTGATGGACTCTTGTATGCTCTTATTCGATGAGACAACAGCGATGGGTGGCTATGACCCCCATGGTTGATGTCCATCGACAGTTGTCGGGACGACGACGACGGGTTGGCTCTGACTCCCATGTCCCTTGTACTTCAACTGTGGACGTACCTTGTGTGCTCTTATGGATGTATATTGGATGTATTAATATTATGTATTCAGGATGTCGTTGCTTAGTGTCTTGACTGTTGACATTGACACGGTTGGGTTCAGATACAATGATTGTGGATATGGTAGGGTTACTTCCTCTTGTTACTTCTGTTACTGGTGACATAGATGTATTGCATGGTTTATACGATATATTGATGATGATGACTTCTCTTGTCTATCTGATATGTTGTATCTAACATCTATTATATTATTATCTCGATTACCGTTCATGCACTACACTCCACACTGTTTATGTTGCACTATGATATTCTATATCATTATTGAGGTACTAATCACGCAGGTTCCGCTGGGATTAGGTATGGTCTTCTTCTCTATCTGTTAATATGATGTATTGCCATTTAAGCATGCCTATTTGCCTGACTCATTGAGCCTGACCCAATCCTTGGTGTTTTCAGGTATATTCTCTTCCGCTTTATTCGATTGCTAGAACTGCTTGGCGGCTGATCCGTTGCCGCAGGGTTCAGAGAATGGTGCAGTTGGTGCACAAAGAGGTTTCTATCAGATGGATCTCTATTCTTTCCTTTTATTGTAGTTGGCCATGTTGGCATACGATTGAATAGACAGCTTAATTATAGAAAGTACCTTGTAATCCCTTAAAGTGAAACAAAATTTTAGGACTCTGTCTATCTATATGCTCATATGAGATTTAAACTTGATTATATTACCGGATTTTCCGCATCTCTTAGGTACTTTATCGTAGCACCCCGAAATTCGAGGCGCCCGGATTTTGAGGCGTTACAATCCATCACTTCTTCGGGTTCTCCTCCAAGAAATCAGGGGCTCTGGTACAAATAACTCGAGCCTCGATAGCAAGAGCTCACGTTATGTCATCGGTTGCAGCCTCTATTCTATACATTGTAGTGGAAGGCTTAGGGACCGCTGGTAACTTAGAAACAATTGTGTTACTTGGATAACCCTCAGCCTCGAATTGTGATGTAGATTCTAGAGGCAATTGATCTGCATAAGTAAACAAAAGTTGCTAAGTCATAGGCAATGGAAAAGAAAGGTGCAACAAAGAAAGCAAAGGAAACTGGTAAAGAAGATTCTGGGTGAAACAAAGAACATTCAAAAGGATTTTGTTACCTTGAACCTCACTAAATTGAACAGGAGGCTCTAAAATCGTCTCTCCGCTATCTACTGCAATTGGACGTTCTTCTATTGAAACTACGTCTTTATTTATAAAGGGATCTATGGTCTCTGCTTGCAATAGTGTATCACGAAGTTCAGTGGACGGAAGCTGGATCGTTTCATCTCCCTCCTGCACTGTCAAGCATGCGTTAAAAGTTTCTTCTAGTTGTAACTGTTGGAAGTGGGTGGGCCTCTAGGATAGGTTTCAAAAACTTTTCAACAACTAGAAGTAGTGAACACCTATCCAAAAGCCAATAAACCCTAATCCAGGATGCATGTCCTCAATCTCAGCCATCATGGCCAGTAAACAAAACTATCAAGAAGATAGAAATAACACCTAACAAGCAACCACGAAATTCCACAACATACAAGGAGTAGAATATACCTATGAAGCTCGGTTGTGCTCTAATGAAGAATTTGATTCAACTCTTTGATGAAGTGCTCTTTCACTAAGTAAATCAGAATCTCCAATGCCCAATCATCTTTCACGCTATGTCCCGCTTCAGATCTCTTTTCTCAAGAGAGATGGTGGAATCTCCAAGAGAAAGATTAATTAGAATCTCTAAGGAAATTAGAAGGGAACTAGAAGAGAGAGAGAGAGGAAGGAGAAGAAGTGCAACTCTTGCACAAAGGGAGGTGGGCGTCAATTCCAAAGGAATAATGGCATGGACGTCCAAGGGGCTCCTCTTGTCTCCTATTTATAGTTTTGCAATCTTCTCTCTTTGTTTATTATTAGAAGTCCAACTTCTATAATAATTAGTAACCCTTTATTCCCACTATTACTACTATTAGAAGTCTTACTTCAAATAGAACTAGTAGCTTTCCTTTTTAAGTTCAAATAGAATTAGTAAATATCCAATAGTGGGTTAGCGTGGAGACCACTAGGGATTCCATAGAAAGTTGGCTCCAACTGGGACACCGCGACCCCACATCTCACGTGCAAATCGGGCCCGTAGTTAATTGCAAATAACTCCACTAATTGAACTCCAGTCTTAGGAATAAATTACATGAAGACCCTAAACTTTCCTGTCACTACAAGTAGGCCCCTCTTTCATTATCCATGGATCAATTGGACAGACTGTCCCACCAATTTAGATCCATATCTTATTATCCTTGAGACCCAATTAATTATAGCAATCATTAGTACTATCCAATTAACTCTTAATTGAGATAGGTGTACACTTACCAATGATAAATCCATTAATTGGTATAAAGGAAAAAGATAGATTCCATCTTGACCATTAAATGTTCCCACAATCCTACTACCACGTACCCAAGACACCGAAGTGTTAACTTACAGTTGGCCTCACTCGTTGGTGACTTAAAGCAAATGAATAGATAGAAGCTTGAGTTCATCAATGTCTTAAGATTGAGAGCCCATTGCTAGGGAATTATGAGAGCAGACCTTAAAGTAAAGACAGTGTTCTTGAGGTGCTTCTTATGGTCCTTCAATACATCCAATGTACCAGTATAATGATCTAGAATCTTTCATTCGTATGATCGAGACAGATCATACTATTTCATAGTGATCATAAATACTGCAACCTTGTCAGATGAGATACCCAATCTCATCACTAATTGTGAATCAATTTAAGTATAAGATTTGTGACACATGTCTCCTGTATGTGAATCTCATCCACACACATGTGTTACATCTAATACACTTGTGGACTCTGATTCATTTCATGAGCCAGTATGTAATTTGTATTGGTCATGTGCATTTAAGTAATAAAACATCATTCATCTCATGAAAGGAAAACATGAATATATTGATAAATAAAGAAATTAATCAATTTATTACATCAATCTTAATGACTTGAGACCATAAAACTAACAGTAACTGCACATTTGCTGGATCATTTGTTGCCTTTGCATCTAACCCTTCCAGTACAACGGGTGGATGTTTTACTATTTGTATGTCTTTTGTAAGCCCCACTGTCTCTGTATGTACAATGGGAATGGGTACGGACTCCACTGGAACGGGCCCTTCTTCAATGCGCTCCGGAACAACAAGAGTCGGGGAAGACACTACTAAACTAACTGTCCCCTCCATTACCATCTGTACAATGTGACGAGGTGAAGGAGGGCGAATATCTTTATCTACAAAGGCCTTCGGCTTTACATTTGCTGGAGAAATGGACCCAATCGATTCAGCTTTACTGTGTATAATAGCTGGATTAGAAGAAGGAACAAAAAGAGAATTTACAGAAGGGATAGAAGGAGGAATTTCATTCGCAACCTCTGTTTGTCCTTGCTGTAATTCTTCTTGCATAGGAGGTAGTGGGGCCCCCGGAATACTGGGTTCACCGACAAAATCGATTTGTCTCGTACAAACCAGAGACGGTGCTGCAACTATTTTACCCTGATCCCCGTATGCATAATCTTCCACCAAGGTGACAACATCTGCAACTGGAGACGAAGGAATTGTAATATGGGAAGGCGGGACAACTTGAGAGCCTGGAGGCTTTTCCCCAGCAGCTGCTCTGTGTGAAGCACCCCATACTTCTTAGAAGTTGGGCTGATAGGGCTTTTCATTTTCTTTTCTCACCTTTACCCTCAAAAGTGGTAGCTCCTTTATCAACTGCCTTAAGAGACTTGACGGTGCCTGAAATGGGTGGTTGCGATCGGGTTTTTTCTGACTGGCCATGGTAGATTTATTCTCAACTTCATACTTATAACCATTGTAAGGAGCATAATAGTTAATACCATCATCATAAAGGTCAATCTTCCACTCATGAGCACCATGGACATAGGTGTCCAAATGATCACCGTCGATGGAACCATCGGCGTTTGACTCTAGGATAACCCCAACTTCAAATAACCCGTCCCTGTAAGCGGATCGAATATAGGTTTGACTAATGGAATACCACTCGGGAAAATCGGAAGTGTAGACCGGAACTTCATACTATGGCAAATGAAAGGAAGCACCAGTGTTAAAGGCAGAGAGGAAAAGCCAAGCATTCAGAGCATCTTGAAGAGTGTCACTTTCAATTATCCCCCTAATTCAGCTTGGATGTCCTAACGTCCCTTGTGAATAGCTGAATTACCTGCTGAATCGTGCCAGGATGTAAGGTTGAATATTAATCGACCCCTCTCTTCAAAAGACCAAATCTGAAGGCCAAAAAGAGACAAGCCATCCCTTTTCCCAGGTGGTCAATGGTAGAATCCAGATCCTCCCTGTCAACAGGAAATTGGCTGATGATGAGATCCGTATACCACAAATCCCACACCACCAACGGTCTTTTGCAAATATCATAGTTCTTGTGATTGGCCATGACTCTCCTAGAGGCATCAAAAGAAAGGTCCATGTTGCTCCCATTTTTGACGGCCCTGTAAAATGGCAAATCTCCTTGCTTCTTCAAATGGTGCAAGCCTCGACAATGCTACACGAACCATGCCTAAAGGAGATGTTCCCTATAGTATCGATTATATGCTTGGCACAACAATGAGGAAACAAATCATCTTCAATCTCGTGCACAAGTAGCTGACCAGAGCTGGAGTTAAAGCATACCTCACTCCAAAAGCCATCTTGTAGGCAGTGTAGATGCAGCCGGTATAGACCTCTTTGCTTGCAATGGGGGAGATGACTTCAGACAACTAGACAATTAAGTGGATAGCCACAAGGTGCCTCCGTTGCAAACTCTCAGAAAAAGTCTTCTCCAAATAAGAGGAAAATTCAAGACAAACCACATAAGAAGTGGTGTACATAGGCTTCTTCCTTCTGGGGCTAGCTGAAGAAGGATCAACAGTTACCACCTTCTTTTTAAAAGTCTTTGGGCTTTCCAAGAAAGTAATCTTTTTACCCGACCCCTTTGGCAGCATGTTCCTTATCTAAGTTCCTACCTTAAACTTGTGGCAATTGTCACGAGATATTTCTGCCAGGGCAAAGACTTGTTGAAACACCGCGCGGAACTCCTCGGTCTCTCTCTAAAATAGAGTTAAGGGGATTAAACTCTTCATAAAATTCCCTGAGTATTGGGAGACCAAAAACGTCGCGCATCTCAATTAGAGAAAACCCTAATTCTGTGTTAGGGCTGTAAGACCCCGCCCCGAGAGTTTCTGATTAGTGTTAATTAAAACGTGCTTTAACTATAAGTGAGATTAGTGGAATTTGGTTAAATCTGGATTAGAATAGCTTTTTATAGCTTTGAATTATTTGGGAACTCTTTTGATTTAGTGGGGCCCTTTGGGGGTTCCTTTATTGTGTTTTGATTAGTTTTGGGATTTATTTAGTAATTCTGGAAATCTGTAATTTGCTTCGTTTAATGTATTTTATTATTTCCGACAACTTTCGTATTTGCCCCGTTTCCATTCGAGAACTCTAAACCCTGCTTTGTTACTTATAGGGGTAAAACAGTCTTTTTGCACAAAATCTGGACACTAATTTCAATGTCTCCGAAACTCGTGAAATATATACTTTTTGGAAACTAGAAATTTTGATGATCAATTTTTATTTCTTCGTCGAATCCGTCTGAAGCCCTTAGAGAGAGGTTTTAGCCCAATTGAATTTTTAAGTTGTGGGGCCCATTCAGATTTTCTATATAAGGAAGAGTTCATTCCTTTTTCCCCTTTTCTTGCAACTTTCCCTTGAGAGCATAGAGAGTTCCAGCCCTAGGTTCTTCTTGTTCCTTCTTGCTTATCCATCTCTCAATCTCTCTCAAATCTATTGCTAAAGGGAAAATGGATGCTCCAACCTTCTTCTCCTCCAAGAATGCTTCCTATTGGTGCCATTTTTAGAGAAAACCCTCCACTCTAAGATCTTCTTTGAGCAAGCCTTGTGTGTTCGAAAGCCTTCCATGTAAGCTCTTCTTCTCATCTCTTAGATTTGGACTCTTCTAGTCTTGAAGATGCTTCATTTCCATTATTGGGAGTTATCCCTTTCTATTTCATAGTTTTGCCATTTTAGGGCTTGTAATGAATGTATTTTGGGGATTTTTGTATAGATAGAGGATTTTGAGCTTGAGAGTGTGATTAGAGCTTATTAGCTTGAGTGGAGGCCAATGCAAGCGGATGAAAAGCTTTCTTGAATGATTTCATTTTTTAATAAGAATTTATGGATTTTTCACTATTCATATTCTCTTATGTACTACGGTTAGTAGTGATTTTTGAAATGTTCATCTTGTTAAGTTATTTCCCATTATTGGAACTTTTGAAGAATGTATATGCATTATATTTGTAAAAGCTTGTTTTTGGGCCATACGTAGTTTGTCATTAATTTGGTGGCTATGCATTGAATGGGATTAGATAGGAGAAATGATGTGATTTTGTTGTTAATGGATGGTTGTTGGAGGACTTGAATGGGATGGAAGTTGGTTGGTTGAGTGTCATAATTATTGTGTTAAGTGTTGGCTGAAATGAAGTTTTGAAGAGAAGGGAAGATGAGGTTCGGACTGCTGAAACAGAGAGTTTCTGAAGCAGTTCGCTCGAGTGAACCCTTCACAGAACCCCTATCGCTTAAGCTAACCTCTTCCTTCGCTTGAGCATTCCTATTCCGGAGCAGTTCGCTCGAGCGAACTTGTACTCGCTCGAGCGAACCCCTCACAGAACCTTGGTCGCTCGAGCCTCCCTCCTTCTTCGCTCGACCTCTCCTGACCCAGAGTAGTTCGCTCAAACGAACTTGTACTTGTTCGAGCAAACCCCTCACAGAACCATGTTCGCTCGAGCCTCCCCATTGTTCGCTTGAGCCCTCCTAATCTGAATCGGTCCTCTCGAGCGAACCTCCTGTCCACTCGAGCGAACTGTACATAATTCCTGGGTCTTTTCCATTGTTTCAGATATGATGTTCT
Source organism: Persea americana (assembly GCA_029852735.1). Classification (NCBI taxonomy): domain Eukaryota; kingdom Viridiplantae; phylum Streptophyta; class Magnoliopsida; order Laurales; family Lauraceae; genus Persea; species Persea americana. The sequence continues at coordinate 25,276,029 of CM056818.1, read as the reverse complement.
AAGGCTTGGATGGGTTGTTTTGATGCCCTACCACCTTGGGAAGGCCTAGGGGATGACATAAGGAGATTGACTTGGAGAGAAACCCTGCTTCGGGAATGTATTGAGAATTGTGAATTTACCAAACTGTACAAGGAATCTTGGGATGTCTATCATCATTCGAGTACCATGCCAAGGGCAATAATAGACATACAAGGTCTTTATACATATTGCGTGAATACGGAAGTCCCAATACATAGTCCGAAATTGTATAAGGAATCATTGCACTGTTTTATGCAAATTATACTTGTCTTAACCCGATTGCTCCCGATATCACTGCTTTTATCTCAAACTATGATTTATGCACTTGACATGTCCTGCCAGTCCGTTATTACATGAAAAGATAATGATATGAAATGTGTGCCCATGAGCAACATGCCCCGTCTGCCTGAGTGTTTTTATACCGACATAGTTTTGATAAATGTTTTAATCTCTCATGTAACCTATGAGTCGGCACCACTAAGCTTGGATGTCATTGTCTGTCTGATCAATTGACTTGGACCTCCCCCTCGTGCTCCCGCCAGTTGCAACTTGGATCCTGTCCTGCCCCGTTACCCGGTTCCACGGCCGTGGTCTTGTCTAGCTATATGTATATGTATATATGATTGGTTCTCGTCACTTCGCGTGTTCGAGCCCAATGCACTGAATGTGCTCTTATCACTTTAATGATGGAGAGGATTTAGCTTTAATGTGGTTGCCATCTTGCTAGTTCCCTGTTCTTTGATATCCGGCATGTTTTACGTTATATATGCATTTTTACAAATGATATATCTTGTTTTATGGAAATACATGTATGGACAGATTTCAATGTTTCTTAAACTTTATCTCTTGATTTCTCTTATTGTATTATCTATTCACCCACCTGCCGGACCGTAGTATCTGACCCATTTTTGTGGTACTCAGGTCCAATCCCCGTTATTGCCTATGAGGAGGAGTCAGAGGAGGCGGTTGGTGAACTGCAGCGATTAGTGGAGTGGCAGGCTGACAATGTCATGTAGACATTGTGTTTAGCTTGGAGTTACGACACATATTTTGGGGGATTATTGGTTTACTTTTGATTTACATTTTGATTGTACTGGCCTTTGTTGGCCATTATTTTTGGGGAATGTTAACTTAACTGATCTTTGTTTAAACCTTGAACTTGATATTTTGGGAATGCTACTATGAACATTGCTCACTCTGACATCATGTCAATTACTGGTAATTATCAGTCTTGTATTGTGAAAGGGATTACCAATTTGATTTACTAAACGCTTCCGCACCAATGTAAATGTTTTGTGAGTGTGTGTGAAATCCTCACCGCAGAAACCTGTGGGAAATTAAGTGAATGTATAATCATTGTTAAGGGTAGTTTATTACCCCATCCACACTCGCGGGCCTGGATCTCGGTCCGCGGTCGCGACAAGGGGTGATGAAGGTGTTCGTGGAAAGAAAAATAATTCCATTATCACCTTGCAAGCTTCCTTGGCTTTAGAGGGTACCCACCAAGATGTCAACCTCACAACATCAAGTACCCCTGCATCCGCAACGATGTCGCTGCATTGTTCCAAAACTTCTTGGCTCCATAATTCCCAATCACGGGAAGGAGTGAACCATCCTTTATGGTTATGCTTATTACAAACCCAGGCGCTGTCATTTCTCGCCAGAAGCCCCAAGCCAATGGTTCTGAGCTGTGGCACGTTGCATCCAACATGAAGAACCATTTTGCATGGAGCCAGCATGTCAAATTTCATTATAGCAGACTCCGTAAAGCCATGTTCATCATGTTGAAAGATGCTGGTCCTGAAAGTCCGTTCGTCGGTTCCCCAAGCGATCTTGCCATCATCCTTGACTGCATGGTCGGCTTGAGTCTCAAAGAGGAACCTCTCTTATAGGTGTGCTCTGTGAAACCGTGATAGTCTCCCCAGTAGAATGAACAAAAGAAAAGGTGATATGTTCGGTAGAATGACGCTCCTCACAATCATCACTGTCATCGAATATATAATGGGGCTTTCTTAATGATCCTTGACACCCATCACTCCAAACAATATTGATCAAGAGATCACAGTATAGCTGTTCAGTCCTAGGAGATGTCAGTTGCCTAGTCCTGAATCTCTCCATTTCAACCTAGGGAATATTTTCCACATTGTGAGAAATGTGCTCCATTTTGGCTCGACCATCTCGCATTATACTGCGAGGAGAATGAGGAGCTTGCGTAGTTTTTACAGTTGGAACTTATGAGGTCTTAACAGCAGGCTGCTCACCCTTAGCATCATCAGCAGCAGAAGAAGAAGAAGCATCGTTCTTGTTTGTTAAAAAGGAAGAAAGAGAAGATATTAAGTTCAAGAATCTAAAAAAAAAAAAAATTGACAGCATCTCCCCTTACTTTAAAGGCGAGCAAAAAAAAAAAAAAAAAAAAAAAAACCAGAGTAAAGAAATATACTTTATTCTCAACTTCAGCAGGGCAACAAAGTGCGCGCTCAAAAGTTTTCAAATCAAGGTCTTCCGTTAAGCAACGCAACTGGATGCGCGTTAAAACCATAAAGAGACATGCATGAGAATGGATGAATGCAGTGATGTACACTTCGCAAAATTTCCATTTCAACGGCCAATGACATACAATGAATAATCGACGACTATATTCTGCCATTTCAGTAGCTATGTTATGCCATTTTAGTACGTAGTGACTAATTCCGGGACGGTTAGCGGCTATGGTTCTGCCATTTCAGCACTCAACGGCTAAGATTTAGATACTTCAGCAATCAGAACCCAGCAACTAACATCCAGGTTTTAGCAGTCAATTTTCGGATTATGTGAAACTCCTAGCGGCCACTATCTTGTTGCGTTGATGCTCGGCGGCTAGAACCAAAATTTCCCACACTCGGCGTTAATTTAGTGCTAAATGGCCAAGACTAAACTCTTCTTTGCTAAGCGGCTAAGGCTAGAATTTAACCTCACTCAGCGGTTAAAATCAGATACTGAAGCGGTCAATTTCTAGACTCCGCAAAACTTTTGACGGCCAAACCCAGTTAGCCTAACTCCTAGCGGCCAAGGAGGAAATTCAACGGCCAATATCCAAGCGAAAGTCATTGAAAAAAAAAAAAACAGCCATACTGATCATCAGTCAGCGGGCACCACTTAAAACGGAAGTAATCATCGGCTGTTGGCTGGAATTTTTCCATTATGGTTCTGCTTCATGGAAATTGAAAGGTAAAAACCCTAAAACTTCTGCTCTTCTGTCCAATATAAGGTGAAGAAAATTGAAAACTTGCCAAGTTCGGAGTTCCAGATGCAGTAAAGTAGCAAGAAAGAATAGAATAGGAGAAACCATAAAAAAAGGAAATTTATGTCCTCATTCAAAAGAAAAAAAGTGAAGAAAGGAAGGACGACTGAAGCCCATTTTGGTTTCACAGAACCTTACACGCAGCAAATGAGAAGATTTCCCTAACCTTTTCATGAAAAGAAACCTTTTCAAACAATGTTTAGCCGAGACCGAGGTCGTTGTGATAGATGTTGAGCAAGAAGCATGCAAACACAGAAGAAAGTGGAAAAGGAAAATAAATTGCATTTTTTAAATGAAGACTCACTAGCCATTGTTCCTAAGAAGAGAAGAGAGAAAGTTTGAAGAAGAAGAGGCCGAGAAAAAACACTCTGGACACAAGAACTTTGGATGCAAAAGCTTAGGATGCCGAAAGCTCTAAAGAAGAAAGCATTCAAGTGAAGAAGAAATAGGCGAAAATCTCTCTTTTATAAATATTTATCGCCTTGATTTTCACAAGAGGCACCGGTTATGGGATTATGCATTGAGCGGCCACTCTGGAAACAAAACGACACTTAGCAGCTATTCCAGGAACACCCCAACGGGCAGGGTCTAATGCAAGTAAAAACCAAGAACTGACCGGTCAGCATGCGGTTCGATAAAGCATCGTTTGGACTTCCAATTGCTTTTCGAAATTCATGAAGCAGCCAAAATTCAAAAGTGACGTCATCATAACGGTCCATTTGAAAATATCTTCGAATAGATTGGTCATATGCCTAATTTGGAGTCAATTTGCCTATCCAGTCACCCAATTCCATCAGAAAAAAAAAATCAATGCCACAAATCTTAACCCTCTTCATTCATTCTTGACAAAATCATCACCAAAGAGAAGATTCTTAAAAAAAAAAAAAAAAGGTTGTTCTACACCTCCGGGATTCTTCCTTGGGCTTTTTCCCATATCCCGTAGATATGCAAATACTTGATATCTGTGAAAAGTAGGGTATGAGCAGCTCTTAAAACGAGTTTTCTGCACCTTCCCATCAAAAGTACAGTTTTGTAAAATTCCTGAGGCACAATGATTACCATGAGATAATTCAATCATTGTACCTAAAGGGGGGCATTTGTTGACACAAAAAAAATTCATTTGGCCATGCACAACAATTTCCAAGGCAAAACACTCATTTTTCATAAAAGAGTACATTTCATGACTGCTGGATTTGATAGGCTATAGTGACAGCATCCCAATAGCCGCTATTTACGGAGTTCACCAGCCGCCTTAATCTTCTAGCATTGGCCACTCAGCCGCTAGTCTTCATCCAAACGATGACTGTTGAACGCTACAAGTTTTCAAGCATTGGCTGCCAAGCTTCTTTTTTCCCGACTGCCTGTCGCCCACGATCACCCATGATCGTTGGCCAGTTACTTCTTCTTATGGCCGCGGGACCTACAGAAGGGAAATAATTACACTTCCCATTAATGGTAGTTTTAAAACTACCTCCACTCGCCATGATTTCCGACGATTATGGCTCTCTCAATGCTATAAAATGAAGACTTGGGGAGGGCAGCAAGGCGGCTTAGATCCAGCATAAAGAAGGCCCATAAACTCTGTCATTTTCCAGACTCACATCCTTCCATCTGCAAGGTGAGAATCAGGCAGCAGCAAGCTCCCTGGATTTGGGTGACAGCTTCTGAAAATCCGTCTTTGTTCCTCTCACCATGGAGGGAAGACAAAGATTGTCTTTGCTGTTTTGAAACAGACTTCTTTGCTAATCATCCTTTCTAACTAATGGTGATGAATTACAAAGACTGACAAAGAATGCTACATTGTAGACTTCTCTAATTTCGTCTCCAACAAACTCCTGAAGGCAGCAGACTTCTCATCTCTTCTTTCAATTCAAATTTCCCTTGTTTTGATCCCTTAAGCCTGATGAGGGGGTTGTATAAAAATTAGTAAACAACATGTACTCAGAAGGTGAAGCAAAGATAACTCATGTAAATAAAAGTGGAGATGACTCTTTTTGCACGATCAAGCACACGTGCGTGTCATTTTCACATCTTTCTATAATGTTCAAAGGATAAATAAAAGCTTCTTCAACAGACTTTCATTTTTCCTTTTTTGGGTGAAACAATACCAAACTCAAATAAATGCACTTCAAACACAGATAAATCCATACCAAACTCAGATAAATTCAGAAAATGGGGCGGTGCTGCCCCTCCCTCTCTCTTGGCGCACAAATGAAGGCAATAGCCAACCTCTATCACACGTTCTCTGCTTGCCTCCTCTTTTGTAAGAGTAAACAAAGGATAGAGAAAAAAATTTGCTCCACTCCTTTTAGTGCACGCCAACCGAGATAAAGAAAAATACACATGACCCATTGACTTTCTTACTCCATGTGCAAGTAGGAGGGCAAAATCAACTCAGCACCCCTTTCCTCGTTATCCATGCCCAAAAGGCAAGGACGAGGTAAGGTCGTCTTCTCCCCTCTCTTCCTTCTGTAAACAAAGCAGAGAACAACAACCTGAGAGAAACTTAAGAAGATGAGAACCACTGAGATCCTCCCGATCCACAACTTTATCGCAAACTCCTAACCGATCTGCTTTGCTTCCGGCTTTTGCAAAACTTCCTCAACAGGTTTTGCAACATTATTCCCTCCCATATTGGAATTTCGAAACTTGATCTGTTCCCTCCCATTTGAATTTCTAAACTTGATCTAAAACTAGGAAATAAAATCCATTAGAGGGGCAAATCAGTCATGAAATACAGTGTTAAGGAGCTTAAAAGTATGGATTAAATTCGTGACATAACTTCAAACGGTTAGAAGGGCAAATTAATCATACAAATATATGATTTGGCATATTTAAGGACCTCAATCTGAAATAAGCCTAGGCACATGGACTAGAGGCTTTAACCGACAATATGAAGGGTCCTCTGGCTAATTTTCCCTTCTTTTTAAATGTATTAGGTAGTAATGAAAATTGAAACCATTAGTATTTGCTAATTTGGTGTACCATCTCTCTCTCTCTCTCTCTCTCTCTCTCTCCCTCTCTCTCTCTCTTTGCTTTTATATGTCAGGTTCATGTGCATTGATCTAATGGGCCTCACCTATGGCTGTAAACAGATTGGAGTTCGCATGGATTTGGCTGTTCATGTTCAATTCTTGACCCTAGTAACATAGTAGTCCATCACTGGGCTTTGTCAGACCCCCGACCCAGGCTTCATATTTTAATGATTATTTTAGTCGTGTTTAGTTAGTAAGTGGGGTTAGAGGACGATTAGCTTGGATTTCTAGCTAGATTAGCATTTTGAATAGCTTTGAGGAATTTTGAGGGCATTGAGTTAGGTTTAGCCGGGCCCGAGGCGGCCCGTGCATCGCATGCTTGTGTGGGAATCCGAATTTTTGATTTTCGAAAATATCGATTTTTGGATCTCTTGGATTTTTATTTTTACTTCAACAACCTTGATAATTACTCCATGTGCATTTGAATCCCGAAACCATGTTTTTTAACAAAAAGGGCAAAACGGTCTTTCCACCTCAAAATCTGTGCATGAATTTCGAAATCCTAAAAATGTGCCAAAGTTATACTTTTTGAAAACTAGACATTTCGAAAATCATTTCGTCCTTCTTCGTCGATCTCATCCGGGACACACAAGAGGGAGTTCTAAACCCTTGAAGTGATATGGCCTAGTGGGGCCCACACCCCACCCAACATAAAATGAAAACCCACGTGTGTGTGATGAGAGACTTGAGAGAAACCAGCCTTCTTCACTAGCTTCTCTCCTCATGCATGTTGGATTTTCTTTGATCTAAATGGAGTTTTGAGTGTGCCAAACCCATTCCCACCTCTCAAGCTTTCTTGTGATACCCTTTTCAAAGAATTCCAGCTGAGTTTATCTTCTCCTTGAGGTTGTTCTCCATTGTTAGAGCTTCTAGAGGTAAGCAATGGCTTCCTTCTTCCAACCATGGTTTTATTGAACCCTTAGGAAGTTTTCTTTCATGCATGCAAGGGTTTTCTTTGAGGACTCCTTTGATTTCGAATTTTGTGGAATTTTGAGTGGTTTTCTTGGGGTCTTCTTGTAGATTGGAGTTCAGCTGAGAGAGTTATGTTATGAGACCTTTCTTGAGTGCTTCTTTTACCCAAGGCAAGTAATTGAATGAGATGTGATTGTGCATGCAATGTCTTTTGGATTTATGGATTAATTTCTTACTCTTAATCTTCTTTGATTAATTTCGTTTTGCATTGATATTTGACTCACTAAATACATGTTTTAAATGCTCATATGTTCTGATTTATATCATGGAATTCTGTTTTCAATTTGTTTCATTCAAGTTGGAAAGTGTGTATTTCAATCATAGGGATGTTATCTTGGAAATTTGATGAAGTTTGGTTGATGAATTTTGGGAGTTGAAATGAATGGTTATTGGATGAAATGGAATGAGCATGTAGGCTCATTTTCGTGCAGGAAAGGAGGGGTTATAAGGCGAACTGATGGAGGAATGAAAGGACTGAAACAGCTTCAGAAATGTATTCCGCAGCTGCTCAGTCAGCTATCGGTCAGTGGTCGGCTAACCGACAGGTGACCGAGCCATCTCTGTTTCATTTCCAGAATGCTGCATTTTCCAAAACTTGGGGGTCTAGGTCGACCGATAGGTGGCCGAACATCCTCGGTTCCAACTCCAGAATACTGTTTTCCTGTCCTGATGGGGTGGTTAGCTGTCGGTCAACACTCGGCTAACCGAACTGTTTAGTGTCGGCTAGCCGACGGCCAACCGACAAGTGACCGACTACATCCAGAATTTTTGAGATGAAGAGAACAGTGAGGTTTTCAATTCCAAATCCTTTTGGAGCATTCCTAGTCGATGTATATACATTGATACTCTAAATGTCATCAAAAAAAAAAAATTGGGCACCATCTAAACGAATGGATGACATGGGACCTCAAAGTATATACTAAATCAACGGTTATGGTCCCAAGGAATTGAGGGGGGTATTGTGTAACTCGGGTATTCTAAAACTTCATTTTGTGATTTAGTGCGTGAACCGTGTTTTATACACATCGTGTCGGGACTATAATTCATAATTCCGTGTGAATCGGCATGTGTTCTTGAAATAGTGTGAGTAGTTCCCGAACTTAAACATAGCAAGCATGATTTCGAAAATTAGCATGTATTTGTTTTCTTGTCGGCACCACTCAACTTGGACGACCTTGTCGGTTTGATCAGCCGCCTTGGGTCCTTAAATATTTCGTGCCAACTGCAGTTTGGATTATCATGCGTGTTAATTAGCCTGTTCTGTGGCGAGACTTGTGAGTGATGCCCAGCTCTACTGGGTTATGTTTTCGTGCTCCCCTTCACCTCGTGTGTCAGAGAATTTATATCGTGAGTGCTTTTGTTACCTCAAGGTCTATTTCAAATGTGTATTGTGATTTAGCACTGACTTTACAAAGGATGTTGCTTGAACTATTTGCTTCATTTGGGTTCTTTCCATCATATTTGTTTTATAAATTACAGAATTTTGATTTATAGCATGATTATACTTGATTCAATTACCTGCCAGACCGTCGCATCTGACCTTTTGTTTTTGGTGCTCAGATTTAGGTAATGTTACCACCGAGGAGGCATGTGAGGAGGTGATAGGCGAGCAGCCCATTGGGCAAGAGTGGCAGCCTAACGATGTCATGTACGCATCGTGTTGGGGCAAGAGGCGTGACATTTTGGGGAATTAGACAATTCTTATTTTGGGACTTTGTATTGGCAAATGTTGGCTTATTTCATTTTGGGAAACTTGTAAAACTTAACCTTGCATTTGGATGTGATGGAAACTTTAATCTAACTATGGGTATGCTAGTGATGTTTTCTCCCTCTGACATGAGTCTATGAATGTATTAAGTTTTCTCTTTCTTGAAAGTGATTTGATTGAGTGTTTGCTACACGCTTCCGCAAATATATTGAATGTGTGTGATTCATGTGGAATCCGCACCGCGGAAACTTGTGGGAAACTAATTAGTGCGTGTGGGGTGGAATTTTCTGGCCCGCCGCACCATGACGCCGAATTAGGACGAGGTCCCGGTTCAGGGTCGTGACAGGCTTCTTCCCATTCAATCCCACGTCTCCATCTGAGTTCTGAAAGATAGGAGAGGCCATAACCATAGATCTTTACAATGCGGAACTTAGCATTTTAATACTTCCACAATCTGAACTGGCTAAGGAATAAAAAGAAAGAAAGAATTAAAGAAAGAAATGATATGGGTGTACAAGGAAAAGAATAGTGGTTGCTTAGTTATGAGAATTTCTAAAAGATTTGAAGTTTGATTTTAGGGCTTTTGATATATTAGTCCTACTTGAACTTAATTTTTTCAATTTCATGACCGAAATTCAAATGACTTTGGTCAGTATTTCTTAAATTCTCTTGCACCATATCACATGATTTCATGGGATTTATGAGCTTCTCTATCATACACTTTTTGCAACCAACAAGAAAATTCATTTTTTTCAGAATAAAAAAATTGGCATTTTGTGAAAAGTAAATATACATCTAATGACCATTTCTCAACTTCTATCATTTAGAAAAAAAAACCTCCCTATGATGTTGCATGAAAGCCATGACATCATGGGACAATCCCATGATATCATGGGATTTATCAGTTTCTGTGACATACAATGATCCTATGATATCATGAGATCTGAGGCAAAAAGATTAAAAAAAAAAAATGACTAAAGTCAAGTGACTCTAGTGATATTATTTGAATTTTGATTATAAAATTGGAAAAATCGGGGTTTAAGGAGGACTAATATGTCAAAACCCCTTAATTTTGGATGAACCTAGATGTTTGCTGCTTATAAGTAGGACATCTCATTTCATGACTACTTTATTAGAAGACATCAAGTCAGAGTGATGATTGTAGTTTTATTCCAGCCCACTTTATGAGACCCACTTTGGCTACCAATGATAAAGAAGGCTTGTAAAGATCAAGTCTATTTTATAGCCTTTGTTTCTTTGCTAGAATCTCCGGCAAGAGGTTGGGGGTGTTGGGGTTTTTTGGATATAATGGCATGGCTTGTCATGTGACATTTGTAAATGTCATATTTCACTACAGCAAAATACGGTTTTGGCCACGCAGTCACTGTGTTTTGAAAAACCAGAATCGCATTATCAAAAGATTTCCCATCGCATTCCAATGCGTCAGCAACAAGCTGTAGGCAGATCCATAGCCAATGCTACTTTAACAGCGTCAGTAGATCCCAATAGAATTCCTAATGCACTATGGCGTCGGCCAATCGTCGGCGAAGATATGTGCGTGTGTATAAAATTCAATTTTCATGATTAGAAAACTATATTTTCCAATGCACTACCAGTTTCGGCAAAATAAAGGTCGACGCTAGTAGTGCATTGGGAATTCATAGTAATGGCAAACGCTGGTAGTGCATTGGGAATTCATAGTAATAGCAGACGCTGGTAGTGCACTGAGAATTCTTGGAAATGGCTGACGATGATTAAGCGTTGGGAATTCATGAAATAACCGACGCTCGTAATGCGTTGGGAATGCATAAAATAGCTGACGCTACTAATGCCTTGAGAATTTATGAAATAGCCGACGCTACTAATGTGTTGAGAATACGCTATATCTTTGGGCCAACGTGTTGGGGAATGCAATTTCGTCGACGCACATATCACGTCCAGAAAGGTTGTAATACTTTTTCTTTTTTGCAACGCAAACTGGTACGTCGGGAAAGATTATTATTATTTTTTCTAAAATTTCATTTCTCCCTGTATACCACAAATAAAAATCTTTATACCTGTTCAAACAAACAAGCTTGATGCACAAACTAATTTAAAATAGGTTTATTATCAATTCCAAAATAAAATCCACAACCAAATATCCTACATCCATAAACCAAAATATACTCACAAATCTCTAACATACACAAATATTGCTACTTGATCATTTCCAAGAATCTCTAACATCCACAAATGTTTTCGATAAAAATAAATAAGGTAATCTCTAAGAGTTCGCAAACAACACGATAAAATCAAAACCAAAAAAGAACACCTTCATAATACAAGTAGTAATAAATTCTTGTCAGGCAAAGCATTCACTCCAAAAAAGATAATGGGATTGGGACTATTAAATTAGCATAATAATTTTGTATAATTACTTTGCAATATCCATATGGAAATAACTAAAAATCACCTAGAGAGTATCCTATCGAAAATCTCCCCACCTTCAACATAACCTAAAACATATGATCATGAGACATCAAGTTCTAAAGCATTAAGCAATCTATCCCAACATTGCAGTCTAGGTCTTCCACTCAATCCATACGCTCTCAAACTAGCATATAGTATGCAGATCATTTCAAAGTACATGAACACGAGCAATCATATTTTATTGATTATAATATAATCTGTATAATCATTCAAAAGGAAAAACTATACACTATAAAGTATGATATTTTGATGAGATAGTATGAACATAGAAGTACGTAAAATGCTAAAAAGATTCCATACTGCAAAATTCCATTATTAGAACACTAGAATGATAGGAGAAACAAGGAATACACATCAGCACAAGTTTCTTCATGTTATTCTATTTGGAGAACTCGCTTTGGCATGATATTGAATGAATTTAATGTAATTCATAAGGATTAATGAATCCTATATTGATCACTTCTTCAAAAGACTTTCAAAATTGTAGCCACTTACAAGGTCTGAAATGCTCTGCCAGAATCTAGAAATTCCAGCGTCTTTGATTTTTGTGAAATTTCTGGATGCCCAATTACAAAGGAAGCATCTAAGAATTCCACTTTAAGAAACTCTCCAAACAAGAATTCTCTAAGTTCTAGTAAAGAAATAATTCCTATGTGTCTATTTGACCTACAATTGGTTCAAATAGATGTTGGAGGGCCTTAAATGATTTGGCAAAGTTTTTTTTATATAAGTTTCTTGTTCGATCAGCTTTAAGTCATTTTGCTTATTTTCAAAATGTAACATGTTTTTTTCAAATATACATGAATGCCTAACTTTTCATTTTAACTTTTGCAAGTTTACCCTTAATATATAACAAATTTGTCTGTACTACTTTTAGCCCCCATTTGACATCTCTATTTTTTTTCCTCTAATTTCTAAATCTCTAAATCGTGTAGAGTTTTTTAAAATAGAGGCTCTACCCACTTTAGAGAAGTAGAGGCAAAAGCATGCATTTGAAAAGTAAAGGTGGATGAACAGTGTTTATGGAACAATAATGCCCCAATTTGTTTTATAGTTTTTTTTTTTAAATCTGAGATAGTAAATAAAGATCAAACTGTTGGAAATGTTCACAAGATCAAACACGACTATGGTACTAAATCTCAATCGTTGAATCATCACCAATCTTGACATATCTGCAAAAAGGTGAGCCATTAGATGGGATTTTCTAGATTCTGTGGGCCCTAAACACAAGATCTAGACCGTTAGACCTCTTTGGAAGGCCGGACACGGTTATGTGGTCAATTTTCAAGGCTTGATACCTTGTGGATATTGAGATATTTACAAAAAATATCAACCATTGATGTCACACGCCCAAATTTTGATTAGTCCACGAGCAATCACATTTTTCTCTTTTGTTTTATTTCTGAGATAGAAAATCACAATCCAAACCGTTGAGAATGTTTAGAAGCTCACACAGGACTATTTCAGTTGTTCGATCATCACCAGCCTCGAGATATGTGCAAAAGTGAGCCATTTGATAGTATTTTTTGGATTATGTTGGCCCCAAACACAAGATCTAAACCATTTGATCTCTTTGGAAGGCTGAAAATGGCTATGGGGTCAATCTCCAAGGCTTGATACCCTGTGGATCTCGAGAAATTTGTGAAAACTTTTCAACCATTGATTCAAAGAAGTCTATTTTAAAATAGCTTATTGCATTACCAATGGCTCCTTTTTTTAATGGCTCTATTTTGATGGGTCTATCCAAAGAAGAGTAGAGATAGCAAACAAGCCATACTATATAATTAGTTTACCGGAGCTACTTTTACTAAATAATGAGTTTAATTACTTGTGCTATGTCTAAAGTAATCATTCACAGAAAAAGAAAAAAAAAGGAAAAAAGTCTAAACTAATCACACGACGTAAGTTTTACCCAATGATAAGTTTGTTTGCACTACTTTTACAATGTTATTGGTATATATGCTTATACTATTGTTACCATATGACAATTATGGATGAGTTTACTCATATAACTTTATTATATGATAAATTTTCTTTTTTGAATTAAATTAGACACTAACCAGCCTACTTGCGAGAGAGTTCATTTGAAACAATATAGGCCCTTAACTTCATTCATAATCGTACTCATCTAATGAGAAAGTCCTCAATGATAAGTGGCTAGAACAATTTCGTGCATGTATTTCTTCCATATCTTAACACATAGGCATAATTCACACGTGTGAGGCGATAGAAACTTACACATGCGGGGAGGTATTAATACAACTCACGCATGTAAGGAGAATAAACACAACTTACACATGTAAGGTAATAAAAACTCACATATACAAAGAGGGAGGAGGCAGGGTTCGAACCAAGGCCTCCCAATGAGAACTAGGACTTCTTACCACTAAGGTAAGGAGCCATTCTCTCTTCCATATGTTCTTTGATTCGAAGGTTAGGAATCAATTATATTAGATTTCAGTCCATATATATTCTACATTATATCATTGTTAACTGCCACTTCATTATGCATACAAAGATTGCGATGGGCCTCATAGGTAGGCTTAACTACTTGTTGGGATCAATCTCCTCCCACTTTATGTGATATGTAAAAAAATAGAAGCTTTTATTTTAAAGGTTTCGACTAGTAGCTTACCTCTAGATATGGATTTTCCCTTTGCCTTCCCAAAAATCCAAAAGTTTCCTAAACCTTCACCATATCAGAGGAAATGACAAAATTCTCCGTATTTGCTTTAAAAGGAAACCACCCCCCCCCCCCCCCCCCCCCCCCCAAAAAAAAAAGACAAAGCGAAAAGGCCAAAAAGGCGCTTTTTGTTCATTCCCTCCCACAATCCTATCCCACTTTCTTCTTTTCGGAGAGAGAAACCAGACCGAGAGACTACTAGTAATGGATAAACATATAAGAATTGGCTGAGTTTATACCTGGATGGCTGGGGTTTTTTTCTGGAAAAAATGAGACAAAAAATATCTATAATCTGTTATCTTTCCAACAAGTATTCACTTGTCAAATCTAGTTTCCAAATGAGGAAATTATAAACAATCTAGTCTAGAGAGATCAAATGCTGAAACTTAGCACAATCAATGTTTTTATGCAAAGTGTAAACATCTAGAAAACAATGTTAGAAAAAATAAATATGATCTATGTTTTGGCATTTTAAAAGTAGGCAACTTTTTATTTACAAAAAAATATGGATCCATCTGATCGGGATTATATCAAAGAAGTAGTGACTCTATGAAATGGACTGCCTTATTGTGAAATTCTACCGCATCAGAATTTTAGGTTTTGGATTCCAATTTTAAGAGGTGGGTTCTATAAGTTAGTAATTTGCTTTTGCCTGCAAACTTTCCAAAACCAAGTAGGGTATTATGAAAATGTAATCCACGAAAGATGAAGTGAAAATCATTTATGAATTAAGAATACTATAGTGGGAAAATAAGTACTCTGTTGTCTAACAAATTTGAAAATAATTACTATATTTTGAGATATAAAACAAACTCTTTTGCAATAAGTTGAACTCAATAATTCCTAATATTTTACTAACATAATCCACTGTTTATGTGCAATATTTTGAGTATTTTCACATTTTGTGCGATCCATATGTATACTAAGTTGTGTATATACATGTTCCTAATTAGAACGTATTCATTGACCAAAATCCTAGACCCATTCCCAAAAATGCATTTTCCCCACAATATGAGCATTTTAGTCCTAAAAAGGCATCATTGTAGTAGTGGGTAAATATTCAGAATTTGGGAAGGGAGAGGGAAAAACCATATCTAAAGGTAAGCTACTAGTCAAAACCTCTTTATTTTTTTATATTATATTTTATTTTTATAGTACTTCATTTAGAAACAACCACCTTAAAGTGCCGCGTCATTATGCTCTCTATGAAGTCCGACGCCACCCTAAATTTCTCTTGTAGTGCCATGTCATTTCAAATCTCTCTAAAATATTTTTCTTCGTAGAATCTGAGCATATTACCTATCTTTAGGAAACATTGAATCCATCTAACTAAATTGGAAGCAAATTGGAATCTTGAAACTCAATCTTTTATTAGTAGTTAAAATTACTAATTGGGTGGGATTAATCATAGGCTTTGTTTTAAGAATTGCATCTCTTCAAGCTTTTTTGGGGGGATTTTGACATATTAGCCCTCTTTAAACCCGGGTTTACTAATTTCATTACTGAAATTTAGATAATGTTATCAGAGTCGCTTGGCTTTGGTCAACATTATCTTAAAATTTTTTTTGCCCCAAATCCCATGATATCATGGGCATAGTGCATGTCACAAAAACTAATAAATCCCATGATATCATAGGACTGTCCCATGATGTCATGACTTTTATGCAACATCTTAGGAATTTTTTTTTTCGAATGATAGAACTTGAGAAATGGTGGTCAGATGTATATTTACTTATCACAAAATGCCATTTTTCTTGTTCTATAAAAATTGAATTTGCTTGCTAGTGGCAAAAGGTACATGATACAGAAACTGATGAATCCCATGATACCATGGGATATGACGCAAAAAAGTTTAAAAATATTGACCAGAGTCAAACAACTTTGGTGACATTATTTGAACTTCAGTCATGAAATTGCTAAAACCGTTTTTAAAGAGATATGTCAAAACCCTTTTTTTTTCTTAAGAAAAATGTCTGTACAACGCTTTTAATTCTTCGGCTTCTAAGACATCAAAATGAAACTTGGATTTCTTTGACAAAGATGCCTTACTATGTCAATGGTGTTGAGTTTGGAACTCTAGGTGTCCAAGACTTAAATAGAACATAGAAGGTACGAGATTGCCATCTCCATTTTCTTGAATGCTTGGGATCTATGGGAGATATCTCTCACCTTATATGAGAGATATGGATGGGAGCCTTCACATTTAAGTTGTTGGCATTAGATATGGATGCGATGGCCCCTACCCAATTTCTCATTTAAGGTGAGAGATATCTTTCATAGGAGCATCTCCCTATATATATAAGATTTTTTTACAAAATGACCCCTAAATTTTTACAGAACCTAAAAAAATCCCTTATATTTTAGGTTTTTACGAAAACCTCACTTAACTAATAGTCAAACCATGAATAAAGTAACTAACTCTCTAGTTCTATGTTTTTGACCAATTTACCATTGGGAAAACACAAAAGGCCACCCTTTGCCATGTACCAATTTGAATCGATCTGACAATTAATTATTTGAATTTAATAGATCCTAAGTGGGCCAGATAGGAGGGAAGTGGTGTTTTCTCTAGAAGTTATAATCATATGCAATTTAATGTGGGCCTCACCCCAAAATATTCAACTTGTTTTCCAAAAATAATGATGATGGGTAGGACTTATTGTGGCACATCCATTAACAAGAACATGTTGGGCCCGCTTTTCATCATGTTATGAAATCAAAATGGTGCAACCAATGATTGAATCAAAAGAGGGCCTACTTATGAATGGAACCAAAGTTTGGCGATAGTGTAGTGAAAACTATGGAGGGGCCCTCTATAGATAAAGTGGGGCCATCCAGGGATGAAAAGTATGGTTATTGCACCCACCCATCGATGGGATCAAGAACAACCAAGTGCCAAGGCATTGCTGAATTTATACTGGGTTCCATGTAAATATGGTAATCAAATGTAGGCCCTCACTATTGATTGAACCCACAATTGGGCTCGCCCACTGATGGAAAACAATATGGCATTCACTTAAATCATGAAATTCCTTTGTGCCCAAATCACCGAAACGAATGGCTCATTCATATTAAATAAAGTTGTGATGAGGTTGATTGCATTAACCAATGCACAGTACCTAAATGATGAAAATCATCTTTGACCTTCAATGAAAGCATGGGTGCACCAAAATTATGAAGTGTATGGCTCATATCATTTTAGAAAAGTACTCTTACTGGCATTCCTAATGTATAACTCCGTAGAGTCAGTAAGCTATACAATGTGAGTCAATCACGCAACGGGGCTTAGTAAACTATTCAGTCGATTCAGCTCATTACATGACAATAGGAGGGGCAAGTTTGTCTTTTATTTTTTATAACTCCAGAAACAACTTACCTTAGTTTTTTTTCAAGGGTAAATCAGTCAAAAATTAAAAAGTGGGATAGTTAGCTACTCTATTTACTGTTTGATTGTTAGTCAAGGGAGGTTTTAGTAAAAACATAAACTATAGGGTCCTTTTTGAGGTTTTATGAAAATAGAGGGGCCATTTTGTAAAAGACCCTATAAATAATGACTTGTATGTAAATATCAGTTATGTAAATATTATACATGTGAAAACACATTGCCATGTTGTTTTAAAATCACCATTTTCAGATGATTGATAAGTTAGGACATGAAATAATTAATACCTCTTGATATTTACCGTCAATAAAAGAATATTGAAACATTCACATGCATCATGGCTTGGTGGCCCATAAAAGTGCAAAAAACTAGATCTACTAATTTGGACTTTTCTCACTACTCACTCAAAATTTATGAAGAATTAAGATAGCTAGCTTCAAGACCCTATAAGCAAATTGAATGGTTTGCCCGTTTGGATTACACATAAGGGCCAAATGTGATTGCCCGTGTAAGGAGAGGAGATCTATTCCTTGGAATCCCTCTCCTTATGGAGTTTTAAAGTTTAATGTGGATGGTGCTTCAAGGGGTAAGTCGGGCCTAGCGGGGATTAGAGGAGTGCTTCACAATAGTAAGGGTGATGTTGTTCTTATTCTCCAAGCATGTTAGTGTGTGCGACTCTAATGAAGACGAGGTGCTAGTAATTTTGGAAGGTCTTAGATTGTTCTCAACAAGATATAGTGGTGCCCGTATATAACCCATGGAAATTTCAATTTCTCTTCAAAGAAATTAGAGAGATTTCAGCTCGCATTAATGTCTTCTTCTGTCATGAGATTAGATCCGCCAACTCAATGGCGGATGTGCTAGCAAAGCAAAGGGTGGATAGGTTAATTCCTTGGGTGGGTGTCATCTTGTAAATGGAGTTGTGGCTAGTGCTTCTCTCTTGCACCTTCCAACTCCTCTTTTCTTTAAGTTTTGATGTACTCTTTTCTTCCTTCTTTTAATGAAATCTTTGTTACCATTTAAAAAAAAAAAACATAGAGGCCAACAGGAATGAAAAGATAAAGGTTTTGATAGAGCTCACAAGAGGAGGAAAAATCACCATATAGAGACTGTATTAATGCCTTTCTGCATTATGAGGTGTGCATCAAGTTCACAATGTTTTAAATGTATAATTAATTTCAAATAAATTTATTCTTTTTCTCCGAATCAACTGAAAAGAAAGGAAGCCCCTTGGCTGGGGTGTAAAAAAAAAAAAAAAAGGAAAACTAAAAAGGATCTCATTTTAAAATTAAAGACTTCATTAAGAATTTCTACTTGGCTTGAGGGGTTTGCCAATTGCCAGTCACTAGAGGCCTAGTTTTGCCATCTCTGTCTAAACCAACAATTCAAAGTGGTGCAAGGTGATCATATCCCAACCTTCTCAGATCGATGGGAAAACATTGGTCACCCCATTGAATTGGGTGGAAGAAAAAAAAGAACACGGCAATTCTTTTGAATTAATCAAACCTTTTGACACTTCACTAGTTTAGTAAAAGTCAAGTAAAACCTCCATTTTTCAGAGAAGGGGTCACATCAAAAGTGCACTTTTCCAAAATTTTACTTAAAAAAAAAAAAAAAAAAAAAAAAAACAACCTTCTTTCTTCACTAAAAGACGAAAAAAAAAAAAAACCCTCAAATTTTCTATACAAAAAGTAAAAAAGATTCTATACCAAACAATTAAAAATAAAATATCATTATAACCCACTTATATTTTATTTTCTTTTGATTTGATATTTTGCTTTATCTTTATTTTTAAGTAAAATTACCAAACAAGTCCTCTAAAGAGTGAAAGAGGATAAAATTGAGTGGATTTTACTTTTTGATAATTCCGATGAACATTTCCCTCTATTTATATCTCATTACTTCTTTCGATATGATCGAGGCCGTTTGGACAGCTACCAAAAACCCCCTCCCACGCCGCGTGCACGTGCGGCATGCGACCGAATCATACATAACCATTTCGCAGAAGGAATACGTAGGAGCGAAAGCAAGGTCTCTGCAAAAGCTCTCTTTCTCTCAATCATGTCGACGCTCAAGTCTTCAAGCTCAGAGATGGAACTGGACCGACCCAACATAGAAGAGTACCTGACCGAATCCATCTACGACACCTCTCACGAGAAGCTCCTTTTGTATCCACCCATCCTTCCATCTTCATTCATTTTCTTTCTGTTTTCTCTTCTGCATTTCTTCGAACAGCTGATGGGCTTTGTTTTTGTGGTTTCTTTTTTTTCAAGGAGCGACCTTCTTGATATCTCGCCGTTGCTAACTGAGGCGGCAGGCGCAATAGTAGACGTGAGTCCACTGGTAGTATAAAGTTTTAATTGCATTCTTTGTAACACAAACACTCCACTTTTTCTCAAATTGTGGTTTTTGAGTAAAAAGTGAGAGGTGCTATGGAGAAGGAAGAGAACCCAGATTTGCTTTGTACAAAAAGCAGACAGCAGGTGGGTGTGGGGGGGGGGGGGGGGGGGGGGGGGAGGGGAGGTGGTGGGGTGGAGAGGGGAGAGGGTGTGTTGTGGAATAGAAGTTTGGGAAATGATATGTTTGTAGTAATATCATATGAGGAGTTGGATTTTAGGACGTGGTTGTCTGTTGGATTTACTAGTGAGCTTGTTTCATCATGTTAAAATTAGTTGTTGGGTAATGGTTGGATTGGTCTCAGATTGAGAGGGATGACAGTTCATGCGAGTACTTGTGTGTTTGAGATGGTTTGGGTTGATCATTAGTGGGTCTTGTTGTATGGGCGTTTTTTCTTTAATTTTTTTTTAAGTTTTTGCTTGCTTCAATTTGTTTGGATTTGAATGGAGAAAGCCACATGGGAGAAAACCATTATATATATATATATATTTTAAGAAAATGATTTGATGGTTAAATTTTATTTTCTGTAATAAAAATTTAGTTTGAGGGTGTTTTCTCTATAATTAGTAAGGATGGGGAGATTGATGAAGATGTCTTAACATAAGATAAAAGACTTTAGCAACATAGGATGGTGAAATTGATGAAGACTCTGTAATTAGTAAGCTGTTTTTTGGAGTGCTTTGTGACTGATGAATGCCAATAATATTGAAGAAAATTTTTTACAAGACAGCGATTAGACCAGTTATGGCCTATAGAGCAGAATGTTGGCCAATCAAGTAACAACATATACACAAAATGGATGTAATAGAGATACGAATATTGAGGTGAATGTGTGTTAAAAATAGGAAGGATAAAATTAAAAATGAGCGCTTTAGAGTGCATTTAGGGGTAGCATTAATAAAAAAAAAAGGTCATCACCCAATGCGGTCCCGCCAAAGTAAAGTCCTGGGAAGGTCCAGATTGGAGACAGACCTAACCTTTGACAATTTTGCACAAAGTAGTTGCTCGCAGGTCTCGAATCTGCATTGTCACGCATGACATGAAAGCAATGACCCTACGGGGATAAGGGATAAAATTAGAGAAATTTGTTTCAGATGGTTTGGGCATTTCCAATGAAGGCCGGCAGTGGCACCGGTAAGGAAAAACTTGGCTATAAAGGATCATGGTCTACAAGGGGAAGGGGTAGGCCAAAGAGGACGTGGATGGAGGCAGTAAAAGTAGATATGAAGAAGTGCTGCTTAGCTAAGGATTTTACTCAAGATAGATCGAAATGGAGAAAACGAATTCGTGTAGCCGACCCCAATATAGTTGGGATAAGGCTTTGATGATGATGTGTCTTGGGCTTATGGCTTCCAAAGGACATCATCAGAGTGGAAATATTATCAAGATTCTAAAAACGGATGCGATAGGCAATGTAATACCCTTGAGTTGAGTTGCTTGAGTGGGACTGAGTCGTACCCTAGATCCCAAAAAACCTTATAAAACATGAAAAATGTTAAACAAGTCTAAAACTTAAAAAAAAGCTTTAAGAATGAAACATTTTAGTACTTATATGTTTTAATTATCAAGAAAAGAATTGAAGTATAAATAAGCTTTCGTGGTTAGTTTTTTCACTTAATCAAATAGACAACACTTTTTGATCTTCGAATGTTTATATCTTCCGTAGCTTGTGGTTTTAATCTTCCAAGATCAATGTAATTGTCTCAAAAGCTTCCCAAAACCTCTCCTAATAGGAAAGCAAGAGGGGAAATGATTTAGGCCTTATCTAAGAGAACTTGGTCTCTCTTTTATATCTTCCGTAGCTTGTGGTTTTAATCTTCCAAGATCAATGTAATTGTCTCAAAAGCTTCCCAAAACCTCTCCTAATAGGAAAGCAAGAGGGGAAATGATTAGGCCTTATCTAAGAGAACTTGGTCTCTCTTAGCCCCAACCCCCGAAACCCCAAATCCTGAATCCACACCTTCCGTTCTCCCAACCCATCTTCCATATCCATATCGCCACCATCGTCTCTGCCCATCCCAGTCGAGCCAACTCAAATCCCAACCATCCTCGTCCACCGCTACCCCAAAATCGAACCCAAACGTGGAACCCTTTCCCTCTTTCTAATAAAAAAGTGAAGAAAAACATAAACCCCTTCTCTACCTTCTATCCTTTCGAACATCAAATCCCTATACTGAGACCCTAACCCTCTTCGAGCCCCAAATATATATAAAAAAAAAATCCGCTACCCTCCACTGTTCCCACAATCACAGCCCACCTACAACTGCACCCCACCTCAGCTTCTCACCCTTCCAAAACCCATCCACAAAAAAAAAAAAAAAAAAAAAAAAAAAAAGGAAGCAAAAGAAGGAAGAGATGTAGGAGAGGAGAGAAAGATGGAAGGTGGAAGATGGGACAGATGGATAGGCTTCGATCGGATCTTGAGGATCAGAACGATGTGGATCTTCTCTCTGATACCAACTAATGCAGAGCTTAGGGTTAGAGCTTGCGTGGAGTGCCGAACACGTAATATGCAGACACCTCAACACGTCTCCATAGAGACTTCAACACGATGACATACCTCTCCGATGGCAGAAGCCTTGATAATTCTATTCTAATAATCAAGGTATGAGATTTTCATCTCTACAATGCCATATAAATAGGAAAACATAACTTAGGGCCTAAGAAATCTAATTAAACTAGGAAACTAAATAAATTGGCAACCTAATCCTAATTACAATTCTTTAAATAAAATTAGAAATCTACTAAATAAAAATAAAATATCCCTTAACTATTTTGCTGTGCCCCACACTTAGGCAATCCGTGCTGCATCATGACTCATTTGGGTTGCTAAGTCTTAAGTCAGATTCTAACTTCTACAATGTTCTTGCTTTCTTGTTTTATTTATTTATTTATTTATATTTATGTTTAGTGCAAAGTGTTTGTTTGTGTTGGCTCTTTTGCATTGCCTACATTGGGGCATTTCAGTATTGTTTAAAGTCTTTTACAACTATGATTTATTTATGATAATTCTCTTTTCTTTCTCATCCTATCTCTTTAATTTTCCATATTGCGTGAACAGGATTCCTTTACTCGTTGCTTCAAATCAAACCCCCCAGAGCCTTGGAACTGGAATGTATATTTATTTCCTCTATGGTGCTTAGGAGTAGTAGTTAGATATGGAATTCTTTTTCCTGCAAGGTAAGATTTCTCTTGTTTGGCTGAATTTTGTTTATTTTCTACCATGACAACAAAAATCAGACATTTGATTTGAGCTTGTTATACCTTTTATTTTCTTCAATTTATCACTGTTTACTTCTGAATCATTGAGTTTTATGTGTTTCCAGTTTTTTGGGCAATAAGGTTTTTATAGTGCTTTACACAAACTTTATGCAATACTTTTCTTCTGTTTGTGCCCTTCTATTTAATGTGTCCATCATGGGCAGAAACATTATCTGATCTTTACTTATTTGAAAGATTAGTTAAAATTATAGAACTGCTAACGTAGCAAGGGCTTTCGAAAGAGGTTGTCGGATAGAATGAAACAGTTTCACCTTAAAATTGATGACTTTTTAGATGGGCACATGCATGATCATCTCTTGTAGGACTTTCTTTAATTCATATGACAAGTTCTCATTAAAGCTTAATGTTGCCTGGTTCTAGGCATATGTATTCACCATATATATGAGAAATGATAAATTAAGGTTGTTGACACCCAATGATGCACATATACGGCATGGATACGGCAAGGACACGCCATAGACACGGTAGGGACACGAATTTTACACATAAAAAATGAAATATCGGATACAATACGACGCGATACATTGCCCATTTTGAAGTATCCGTGCATCATAGTTGACACCATGTAGTCGACTAAGGTGAGATCAAATTCATACATATGTGAACACCTTGTGAAGATTTAACTGTGTTAAAAGATGTGCCCTGAAGATCCAACTATGTCAAAAGATGTGCCCACCTGTCTTTGCCTCTGTAGCTCCATTGTTCATTCAACAATCATCATTTTGTTTGTAAAATATTTATAAAAATTATACAATATAGAAAAAAAGTGGTTAAATAACATATTATTCACATTTTGATCATAAAATTAACATTTACCTTCAATGGGGTCCACAACATGGATCCAAACCTT
Organism: Persea americana; assembly: GCA_029852735.1. NCBI lineage: Eukaryota > Viridiplantae > Streptophyta > Magnoliopsida > Laurales > Lauraceae > Persea > Persea americana. The sequence continues at coordinate 25,251,953 of CM056818.1, read as the reverse complement.
CAATTTAATCCTCCATGCATCCATCATGCCCCAATATTGTAGATCAACGTGAGTGAGATTGACCATTTCATGTGAGACGTCTATCTTTCCTTTTGCTTTTTTGTTGAGACGTGAATAGGGTAGCTTCTGTTCTGCTTGTATTCGTTGCCTCTTGTGTTTTCCTGTTTTTGCTGTTTTTGTCCTCAGGAGGAGGGAAGGAGGAGGCAATAGCTAAATTCACCGTGGGCAATGGGCGGGGCTGGGTTTAGACAAAATTGTGAGTCTGATCAGACCTAAAATGCAAGCCCATTTAACATATTGACTGGGCTTATCCTCCTAATCGAAGCCTGTTGACCTGCCCTTGTCCATTTTACCCCTTTTATGGCATGTTTCTTTTATATATTATCTATTTATGAATATTTAAATGGAGACAAGAAATTCCTTCCAGAATTGATTCCCACAACCTATTAACACAGGTGGAAGGTGCTCATTGTAGCAACCAGGTGGTTGTAGTTTCAACCATAACTATGACCTCTTGGGCAGAGAGCCCTGTGAGGTCCACATCGGCTATGGGGGTAATTGTTTTTCCTTTTCTCTTTAGTCTCCATGCTTATTGATTTCTCTTTCCTTTTCAGACTTTTTTTAGAGGCTTCATTTGTAGGAGTTATTTTATCTCTAGTGCTTCCTTTTCAGCTACCTATTTAAAATCTAATCGCTTTTTTTTTCTAATTCTTTTCTATAATTAATATAAATTATTTTTATAATAAAACTAAAGAAAAAACATCATGTCAATGGATATTTATTTTATAAAAGTGATAGGTTTTGCTTCAATGAATGCATTGACAACATTTTATGATAAATAATCATCCCTTCTGTTTGCTTTCTTTATGTGCAATGGTAATCTAATCTATGACATACTTTATAAGTATTTTCTATTGCAAACAATATTGAACTTTCACAACAATCCTTCTCTTTCCATTTAAAGTGCATTCATTTAAATTTGCAGGGCTGTGACCTTGGCAGCAGGATGGATAGTATTCATTGCGTCCTTCATTTCTGTACATTTCCTATTGAAAGGGAGTGACAAGTTGAGGCTAAAAATGGAGGTTGACCTTGTACCCCTGTTAATTGTGTTGACTTAAGTGATTATGCATGCTATTCTAATGCCTACCTACCATAAAATGGTTTGATGCTTTCTATTAATAGCTTTTAGCATCTCTATGAATTTTCATTAATATTAAACCTTGAAAGGAATTTTTGATGCGGCTTAATGTGTCAATAGTTAGTTTCATATTTTTCTAGCTGTCTATGCATTTATCTTGTTCCTTTTGATGTAAGGTCTTTATTTACAAGGCATAGACTGGGATGTGACTGATTCGGGTCCATGGTGGACCCAGGCTGCACCTGTGTAAGGCTTTTGTACCTAGACCCAGACCCAGACCCGGACCCGACTGGAACCAACTGGACCCAACTCTGGGCCAGCTGAAAACTAAGCATATAGTATATAATAATCATCATCATCATCATCATCATCATCAACGTCCTGTGATATTATTTTTATATGTTATATTTTATACTTGTAATATGTAAATATAATATAATTGTATTTATGAATGGAAGGTATGAAGATGACATATGGAGTATGCTTCCGACGGATGTGACCCATTTCATTTTTGGAAGACCATTGCTCCATAATTGAAAAGTACATCATGAGGATGAGATCAAATCTTGGACCCTTAAGTTTAAGCTGACAAAGGTAAAGAGAGCAACAACTAGTGTGCTTCTCTAGACTATGGAAACATGAATGAGGGATGGCACTATTTTACACCGTAACCAACATAATTCTGCATTTATCCTTTTATAATCTCTCTTAAATTATTATTATTATCATTGCTGCTGCTGTTATTGTTATTATTATTATTATTCATTGTAATCTAGATAATTTGTACAAAACAGCATCCAAGGAAAGGCAATAATATAAATATGGGCCTTGTGATCACCTAGAACATGTCCCAGGACTTCTTCATTCAACTCTCTCTCTCTCTCTCTCTCTCTCTCTCTCTCTCTCTCTCTCTCTCATGTGGAGGAATTCTCGATATTTTTCTAAAGATCAGCCCCTAATGAACAGATTATTGGGATTGCTGGGCTACCTACTTCATGAAAATGGCGTGATCAGGATCTGTAATCTCATGGAATTTCAGAACTGAAAATCTGGTTCCGTTTCTCTTCTGGTCTGGTTGTCAAATTCACTGTGCATGATTGGCAAAATTCTGGGCAAAATTTGCAGATTTTGACTTTGGTGATGACAACATAACCTTCTCCTTCAATGATGACTCCATTTTTAACTCCTGGTTCCTAACTTTTATAAAAATTGTACAAGAAGGCTTAGTGCATCAGCCCTTAACAACCAATAGAAAAACAAAAAAAAAAAAAATGTTATTGATGTTGTCAACTACAAAAACTCTTATTGTTATTGTGTCCTAAAATTTAGGCGCTGGTCTCCATCTGCTACACTAGTTTCCACTTAATTCTTTGTAAAAGAAATGCTTTAGTTTAGAGAAAGATGATATTAGTTATTTTAATGGTTTACTTCTTTTCTATTGCCTATAATGAGAAAATAAGTATCTTCTACATGAAGATGTAACTTTTTTGTCGTATAATTTGGGTTTCTTTTTAGAGGATACTGGTGGAGTTTTTATGCAGTGTATTTGTGGCTTCATGGACCGGGGTGATCAAGTACCACGGGCCACGGCCCAGCATGCGTCCCAAGCAGGTAAAATAACTGACATCTTACGTCCCTTCCATTATCATCATCAAAGTGTTGTCTCAACTATGTTGGGGTTGGCTACATAAATTTTGTTTCTCCATTCTGATCTATCTGAGCCTGAAAATTTTTTACACTGGCTGTCAACCTACCTAACACAAACCTCCTTTACTCGAGCTTGGGACTGGAAAAAAGTTTTACTTCCCTTCTATCCGTTATATTTAAAAGTAGTTGATATTGGTATAGACATAAATAAAGGAGGTGGTGACCAACACCCTACCCCCAGGCTTGGGACCGGCATAAAGTTTTACTTCCCTTCTATCTGTTATATTTAAAAGTAGCTGATATTAGTATAGACATAAATAAAGGAGGTGGTAACCAACACCCTTGTCTTCTGAAACCTAGGGCATAGATATGGATGGGTATCCCATTCATAGCAATATAGCATTATATTTATGTTAGTTTTATAATTTTTACTTGGACTGTTTTACTTATGCGCACTATTCATGACATACTATTATATTCATGGTAGTCTTTGAAGAATCCACTGTAGCATGACTCATAGTTTTCTTAATCTTTCATTTGGAAAGGTATAAAAATAACTTTATTGGTTCAAAACTTCAAATATAATGAACTTATGGCAACTTGATATAGTTAAAGAAAATTTTACAAGTATTTTGAGTTCCCCATACCGTTGTTGGAATTGTATCTGTTTGAGCCTTTGAGGTTTATAAAGGGTTTATTTTATAATCTTTTTTGCTGCTCACTGATTGGATTGTAATTTTATAGAAATGGATTATAATTATATAGAACTGTAGGGGTTTTCTATAATAACTGCAGTACCTTTTCTTTTGTAAAAAAAATATCAGCGTTTGGACAGTTGAATTTTAGATAATAAAGTGAAGGAAGATGAAGAGTGTCTAAGTTTTTGAGGAAGAAGAAAGAAGAAACAGAGAAGGCCAGAGTTTTAAAACTCAGCTGAGTCAGAGTCAATTTAAATTCAGCGATGAACATGCGCTTCAATGATGACTTGGCTGAGTCACACAAAAGGGTTTGAAATATTTTCCATTTGGGAGGTGAAGAGGACTGGTGACATTGGTTTGGTCACTTGCTATAAAAACCCTCTTGTTATTTGGAGTAAGCGTTTGGCTGACAGAGGACAGGGGGAGAGAGGATGTGGTGAGGGCCTTTTTGTTGAAAAATCTCCTTTCTTAATTAGCAAGATAACCTGGAAAAGACTACAACAAAACATTTAATCTGCTCAATGCTCACATCCGAAATCCATCAAAACAACTTGGCAGCATTAGATGGATGTTAGTTTGCTCACCAATGCATACAAATTGCCATGACTAATCTCCAATCCATAATCCAAGAACAAATTGAAGTCTGGTTTTTCTCTTGTTTCTTAGTCCTAAAGACCTCACCTCTGAAGATAGAAGATGCTTCAATGCAAAACAAAGTGGAATAGACCGGGGAGAAGGAGGGGATGAAGATCCAAAGGTGCGCAACCTCATTGAGGTCTGTGAGGGAGGCAGAGCCGTAGAGTGGATGTAGTGGTGGGGAGAAGAGAACATGGTGGTGCTGGTGGTGGGCAGAGGAGGAGATGGTGGTGGAAGAAGAGAGAGGAGGAGAGAGGGGAGGGAGAGGAGAGTCAACATGTGTCAAGGTATTAGCTATCTTTTGTTTTACACTTCCCTCTTTACAATAGTCCTATTTCAGTCTTTGTTCCTTCCATTAAGGGAGTGGCCCGGGGGGTTACAGGTACATTATTAGGGTAAGAAAAGCAAACACGACTACGGCCCAGGACTTGGCCGAGTTGACTCAACTCAACACCTGCCGAGTTAGGGGCCGAGTTCGCTTTTTGAATCACACGCAGAGAGAGAGAGAGAGAGAGAGAGAGAGAGAGAGAGAGAGAGAGAGAGAGAGGTTCATGACATCCTTGCACACATCTCCCCCTTATTTATTTTAAGTGCTCAAAAGAAATATTTAAAAGTTTACTCCTTTTAGAGTCCAAATACAAATAAAACCCTATGTTCCCTTACAATATATTATAAAAAAAAAATCTGGAACATTACATTAGATTTCCATTACTACCCCTCAAGCTGGAATGAAAATATTTGATCATTTCTAGCTCGCAAAGAATGGTGCATAAGGTTTTCCAATCAAGCGACTTGGTAAAAAAGCTATCAGTTGGTCCTTTGATTTGACAAATTCTGTGCTAATGACTTTAGAGTTATCTTCTCTCAAATGAAATGGCAGTCCATCTCAAGCTGTTTGGTTCTCTTATGAAATACTAGAGTTTTGGAAATATACGAAGTTGCCTGATGTCGTCATATAGTCACATCGGAGTCTTAACTTTTATACCAAGATCAACTAAGCGCGACCTTAACCATAAGGCCTCACAAGTACCATGGGCCATAGCTCTGTATTACGCTTCAATTTTTTTATCTTGCAACTGTAAAAGAAAACAATCACAAGATATTTAGATTATTTCCTTAGAGATCATGAAACCCCTAAACACATGATGCAGAAGAAAAACTTGAAACAGAGAGAAAGATATTTAAATGTAGAGTGGTGTGGTATTGTGGTGGTCCTTAAGGTCAACATACACAATGAAAATAGTTATTCACAACCATTCATTTTCATAAACAATGTGTGATCTAAATGACACATCCTGTAGTTTGTCTTTATCGTAGCTTGACTGAATCTATTGAACCAAACTCGTGGAGACTGCTTTAGCCTATACGATGCCTTCTTAATCAATGCACCTTGTTACTCTGATCTTTTAAGGAAATCCATGATGGTATTTCCATGTAGACCTCTTCTTGAAAACCTCCATTAAGAAATCATTCTTTACATCCAAATGGTATAGCGGCCAATCTAGATTTGTAGCAAGAGAGATAATCACTTGTACTGAATTTAACTTTGCTAAAGGTGAAAGCTTTCAAAGTAGTCCATATGATATGACTTGAGTAAATCAGTTTTTTTAATGACTTAAGTAAATCCTTCTTGCCATTTGCTTTGCTTTATACCGCTGAACTTACCGTCCAGATTGTATTTTAGGGTATATACCTGCTTGCACCCCACTGCACGCTTACCTTCTGAAAGATCAACAATGTCACATGTCTTACTCTTGTCAAGTGTATGCATTTCTTCTATCATTGCAGCTTTCCACCTTGGATCTTTCAATGTTTCTGATACTCGTGCCATTCACAAAATAAATAAATAAATAAACACCTCCGATACTTGTGAATTGTGATGGTATGCATTCAACAGACATTTCTAATGCAAACACTCTAAAACCAAGTGACAAACAGTGATAAGAAAGAAAATCCTGAACACGATGGTGTGTGACACAAGAACTTTTCCCTTTCTAATAGCAGTAGAATATCAAGGTCATCAAAAGGATTAAAAGACTCACCTAGTAATGAAGTATCAGTTTCTGATTTTTGGATATTTGATGGTGGGCCGGCTGAGAACAATGGTCTTGCTACTTGGCTTTTCCGACGCAAATAAAACTATAAAGGTGTATGTTCTAGAGGTTGTCCTTGAGTTTCTTCCTCTCGTATCTTTTCTAGAGTTTTTTCTGTGGCCTTTTTCTCTGGAGGCTATTCTTGAGTTCTCACTGGAGATCACTCTGAGATATCATCACCTATAGTTGGATCTTGATTGGGTAATGACAAATCATATGCTATTAGATGCTTCTCCCCCTGGCTACTAGAATTTTTCATCTCTTCCTTCTTGATAATAGAAAGGTGTGTTTTTAAGAAAGGTAACATCCATTATGATTAAATATCTCCTATTTTTTCCTAGAATATAACATTTATACCCCTTATGCGTACTTGGATAATTCACAAAAATACACCTTTTGGCTTTAGCATGTAGCTTATCTCTTTGTTGCTTTAGAAAGCGGGCAAAACAGATGCATCAAAAAATCTTAGATGGAATAGCCGAATAGGAAATATAGGAGCTGATGGGCTCAAATATTGTGTTGGTGAGTTTCCTCTGAGAATGCCAGATGGCATCCGATTAATAACGAATGTGGCTATGATCACTGAATCTAACCATAAAAACCTTTCGGACATTCATTTGTAACAGAATAGTTCTGGTTACTTCTAACAAATGCTGCTTCTTACATTCTGCAACCTCATTTTTCTGGAGTATGGGCTCAGGATATTCAAGATTCAATCCCATATGCTCTAAGATAATTTTAGAACAGATTTGAGCTGCATTCCCCTCCTTATCTAATTGCAAACACCTTATTTTTTCATCAAATTTATTTTCTACGATTTATGTAAATCTTCAAAAATATATGTTAATTCATTAAGATATTTCATCATATAAACCCATGTACTTCTAGCTGCATCATCAATAAATGAAACAAAGTACCAATGACCAGAAACAGAAAAAAGAGGAGCATACCACCTATGATGCTTGGATACTTCAAAATGGGCAACATATTGGGTCATATCATATCAGATACTTCACTTTTAATGTGTAAAATCCATGTCCCTGCCATGTCCATGGCGTGTCCCTGCCGCATCATGGCTACCACATCACTATGAACTAAAGCAACAGGAAATTGATTAGTTTGACTAACATTAACAGGATATGTTGTCATTTTGTAAGTATATATTGCAACAAGGAATTAATAAAAGGTTTGATGGACATGTCAACCTGTATCCTCTATTACTCCTCATCCTGCTCTCTTTACCTTAGTTTTATTTGCATTTCTTCCTCTTTCTTATCCTTCCATGTTGAATTACTGCTTTCTTTACCCGTTGTGCTCTGCAACTTTCCTATCATTAGCGTCTATATTGATGATATCATCTTGTAGAAAAAGATGGTACATCTACATAAAAAATTGAGGTGTATCTAGGAAACATGCTTGATGTCATGACTTGGTTGTGCTAACACTATTTTTTACAGGCTGTATCTAGATCTCATCTAGGGTCATTTTAAAGAGTATGGCCTTGAAAAGTTGTACTCGACTTGGAATTTGTAAGCAAGACTCATTAATACTCCAACAAGCTGAGGATGAGTGATAATTTGAAGATCCAAGAATGTACTGAAGGATAATACATTGCACTGGTTTGGGAATTTTAATACTTCAGTTGAAGTTGATCACAAACTGAGGATGAGTGACAGAGATCTACTTGAAGATCCATGTACTAAAGGATAGTACATCAACTTTTTACATTCGCATGACATGCCTGGACTTGTCATATGCTGTTAGTGTTGACAGTTGTAACTTAGTATATGCATGTTTCCAAGACTGTGCACCTTGAAGTGTGCAGCTTATTCAAAAAATCAGTAAGAGTTCACTGGGCCAAGTCACCTGACGATCATTGTTAAATATCCGGGCACTGTATTTGTTGTTTGAAATTCAGTGACTTGGTAGATGAAAAAGCAATTTGTGGTAGGTTGAGTAAAAAAACCAAATATCGAGACATCACTCACTCCACTTGTGAGCTATCGAGGTTGAAGCATTTCATGGAAGAGTTGAAATTTCTCTCTACAACTACCATCCTCATGCAATGTGATAATCATTTGGTGATTGATGTAGAATCCAATCCAGAATCTCAGCTAGTGGATTAACCACGTTTAAGTAGAATGCCACTTCATTGGAGAGATTTCAACTCTTCCAACTCCCATCCTTACGCAATGTGATAATCATTTGGTGACTGACATAGAATCCAATCCAGACTTTCAGCTAGTGGATTAAGCACGTTGAAGTAGAATGCCACTTCATTGGAGAGAAGATAGGAACACATCCATACTACATATATAAAATCCAAAGACAAGCTAATGCACATTCACAAAAGCTCTACCAAGTGATCAAATGTGTTGTACTTGGAGCAAGATAGGTATGAATGATATCTTTGCCCTAGTTTGAGTGGGAGTTCTGGGAGTAAAGATTATAGATGTTAGATGTTCAATAGATGTAGCATATGCATTGTTTTGGATTTTACTTTTGTACCTGTTCATCTTAAGTAAATGTATTAAGGGCAATTTCCTCATATTGGTTAGTAAGAGAAAATAGTTTCACCACATGAGTATTAGTTTTGGCCCTAGTATTACTTACTGATAACAGTTTCCATCCTCCTTACTACTATTTGATTGAGATTCATCTAGGTGTGTGCCACAAGGACGTCTCGTTATCAGATAAATCCAGATGGTCTGTTGATAGAAACTTTCCAAATGAAATGCGTTCAGACATTTTTTGTACACAAAATTGTATTGGATGTCTACAAAAATAGTGTGTATTCTTCTATGTCCTGTACCTATATCTGTATCATAGACACTGGATACTGGTAGTCCAGGCCTATTAAAGTAAATGCTTACATAGATATCAACTAATATTTTCCCTTTGTCTATACCTGAATACAAACTTCCTTCTTAAAACAGGTATTTGTAGCCAATCATACTTCCATGATCGATTTTGTTATCCTAGAGCAGATTAATGCATTTGCCGTCATTATGCAAAAGCATCCTGGATGGGTTGGTAAGGCTCTGGTCTATGTTTCATATTAAAATACCTTTGTGCTTTCCTTGTATTACAATTTCTTGATTGTCAGGAAATTGGCAACTTGTTTTCTATCATGGTTATCAACTGTCTACTTCTTAATAATTTCATTTTCTAAGAGGAATCATAGCATCCTGCACTGCTGCAATTACAAAGCCTTCAACTCTTTACAGGGACACCTGTTCTTTTGCGGTTTTAGATTATTGGGATGATAATTCCCACCATAGTTGGATGATATTCCAACTCCCATTATGAGGAGTCTAGAATTTCTATCAGTGGCCTACCACTGGATAGTTGAGCTTAGAAGTCCTACCTATATGGGATAAAGGTCAAATAATGGAGACTACTAGTATCTTCCAATCTGGGAATATTTTGACATCATTGTCCATGTTGGGGCCACAGGCTTAACATTCGGGAGTATCAAACCATAGCAACAGCATATATGGACTGTAAGAGTTACATCTCAGGATATGTTCACTTTTTTTCTCGTTTATGTTTGTATTGTAGGGCTTTTACAAAGGACTGTTTTGGAGAGCGTTGGTTGTATTTGGTTTAATCGGTCAGAGGCCAAGGATCGTGAAATCGTTTCTAAAAAGTAACTACTGCCTTTCTTGGATTGAGGAGACTCTACTTTTTTATTGCATATTAGTTTGTGTAGTTTATATTGGTCATGTACTTTCAGGTTGAGAGCACATGTTCAAGATCCTGACAACAATCCTCCTCTCATATTTCCTGAGGGAACCTGTGTAAACAATGAGTACTCGGTCATGTTCAAGAAGGTGCATATACTTTCTCCCACTAAATGCTTTTGAAAATCTTATCCCTGCATACAAATAATGTCTCACTTATATATTGGGCAATATTATTTATAGCTTTGTATAGATTGCTGCTTGTGCCCTTGCACACCTTTAGTGGTTATAAGTACAGAGACTACCTATATGAAACCCCACCATCCCCCAACCGTGCAGACGACATTTAACATGCTATCCTTGACCCATTCTGGATTTGATTGGTTGGTTAGCCTTTCTTATCTTCTCTTAGTTAGCTTTCCAAATCTTGAAACTTAATTAATTTTAGGAAAATGTTTTGAAACGTTGATAACATTATTTGGCACTGCTCCATTGTGTTATTATTATATAATATTTTTCCAACTGATCATCACTGTCTAGTAAAATATGGTTTATGATGGTTTATGTTAGTAACTTATGCTTCTTTGCTGTTTACAGGGTGCATTTGAACTCGACTGTACTGTTTGTCCCGTTGCAATAAAGTACAATAAGATTTTTGTTGATGCATTCTGGAATAGTAAGAAGTAAGATTTGCCTTGACAGAAATGGATTGCACATTTAAACATATTATGTTGCAAATAGTTGTTTGTATCAATAATTTCTTGTTCACATCCCATATTGACTCCTTTCTCATCTCTTCAGTCACTTATAGGGTAACAATGTGGTAAAGTTGACTTTTAAGAACTAAGAACACAACATGAAACAGTAAACAGAATGAAGCATTGGCCTAATCATCTTTACCTTTTTATTTCTCAATAACGACAATGATTCTTGGATATTCTTGCATTTAATGTTTAATGAAACAATAAATATTTATTCATAATTTTTATTTATCACCACTGTCATGCCCCCAGATTTCGGGGCCCATCAAATTCCTGGCCGTGACGTAGATGTATCTAATAATCATGCATTTCAGAAAATGAGCCAATAAATTTTTTCATAATAAATGTCAGAGCGAAGGATAATTATATTAAAGTTGCCAATAGTACATTTTACAACATGGTTTAAAACATTAACTAGCGCAACCTTCAGCCACCCAAGGTTGAATATAAAATATAAGAAAGTAAACTGATCCCTGTATGTGAGGACTCTCAGCACAACAACGAGCTATCAACAGCAAGGCCCAAGTGCCTCACTTTAGCTAATCCCACGGTTACACGCAAGTCGCAGCCGTTTACCTTTTGTGCTATCAAAGGTAGTACCTTCAACCTGCAAGCACCAAGATGCAGTATCAGACAAAGTCTAGCAAGGATCAATCATGAATTGTATACCATGTAACATTAAATTACAAATATGGAAAATAAACCTGCAATAGACAGATGGATAAGTGCATAACAGTGCATCCAACAAATAACGATAACAAAAATCAGTGCAAGAAACAACCATCATACCATACAACGAGCTGGGCAAGTATACCAATGCTACGCAAATAGGACAACCAAAAAATGTTAACAAGTGCATATGGTTATGCATTGAAATCATCAGAAAGCATAATAACCACGCGAGTGAAAAACATAATTTCAGTACGAGGACTCGCGACTGCGAGCAATAACACAGAACAGGCAGGGCTCGGTGCGCATCACCTACCTCTCGACACCCGTCGATGCCTACAATGTCAAGACTCGGTTTGCAATAGCCTACTCTTGGTATACCTGATACCTATATGAAACTCGGCATCGATATGCCTACAACTCGGTATCACCAAGATACCTACCATTATACTTCTCAGTCCATAATAGTATCTTGTGTAACTGGTTGTGATGTGCATAGCAAAGGTAATACATCCATGACATAACATGCAGGTGAAATAGGTGTGTACGGGTGTACTAGTGCCTTACCAGTGCGAGTACATGCAATAGAACATGTTGTGTCTATGAGCTAACGTGATTAGCCTAAACAAAGCAAACCATTTTATTAAGTGGGTTCCGGCAACCGAGCTAATGGATCGAGACCAGAAAACCATGCTACTATCATACAGGTTAGCACAATGTCAAATCTAATTGTTATCTAGGTTTGGGTCCATTGTAACTCCTCGCATTACTAGGGCTATTTAAGGGACCTATGTATAATGGTGATTTTATGGTTATTGCATTCGGTCCCTCTTATGGCCCTCAATCATGGGGGGACTGATAATTCTCCCATCGCAAATGGGTTATGTCATAGAGTTCGAGTTCTAATGCCAGTGTCGGGTCACAATATGATGGACAAGACAAACAAGTCCAAACAGGGTGAAATGAGGCATAATAGTCTCCACTAGGTCAAACTATACCACCACAATCATACATGAACAGATAGCATTCTAGTATGAAGGAGCGGACCCCAAAATGGGTAGAAAGAGGCAAGATGGATGTGGTCAATTTGGATGGCGACAAGGCAGAGATTGTACGTTATGTGAGGATCTAGAGATCCTTGAGACAAAAGCTTAGAGATGAGATTTGGAGAATTCTGTCATATCACTCAAGTGGACAGACTGATTTATATTTACTCTATTGCCCAATTAAGGGGCACGATTAGAGTGTAATTGATCAAATTGAAATACAGAAAAGGAAAACCACTAATACAAAACCTAATATACATGGAATATATAGTGTACAATGGTTGACCCGATCCCACATAATAATCCTCTAGATTCAGCACATGGGATATTATGTAGATGGGCCTGGTTTGAGTCGGGCCACATTTGAGTGGGTGCTTGAGTTGGGCCTCATCCAAGCTGGTCGTATTTCTACACTCCCCCTCAAATTGATGCGGTGAGGAGCAACGCAACAATTTGGAAAGCAGATAGTCATAGCATTCCTTGGGTATTGCTTTGGTGAAAATGTCAGCTAATTGGTTGTGGGAAGAGAGATGATGTCAGAGACGAATTGCTGGTGAATGAAATCATAGTCTATCTCAATATGCTCTGTGCGCTCATGAAAGACTATTTTTGGCAATTCAAATGGCACTCGTGTTGTCAGCATAAAGAGGGGTAGGACTGGTAAGGAAGACACTAAACTCTCGTAGTAGTCGCCGAAGCCATACAATTTCACCACTTGCGGAGGAATAGATCAATACTCTGCCTCAGCTGATGAGTTAGACACAATAGTCTGTTTCTTATGTTTCCATGAGATGGGTATGGGTGAGGTGCCAAGGAACATACACCAACCCGTAGAGATCGACGATTATCTGGGTATCCTGCCCAATAAGCATCATCATATCCTTGTAATTGTAAAGATGACACAGAAGGATAGACCTCGATCTATAGTGCCTTTAATATAACTGAGGATGCAATATACTGCATGAAGATATGGTTTGTGTGGATTACTCACAAACTAGTTTACAGTATGTACAACATGAGATATGTTAGGCCGAGTCATCGTTAAGTATAACAGACTACCCACCAAGCGTCAAAAAAGAGAAGGATCATCAAGCGGACATCCATCATCTTTGCTGATTTTAACATTAAGTTCAAAAGGGGTGTCAAATGTTTTGGCATTGCCAAGTCTAGCAGAGTGAATTAAATCTTCAGCATATTTGGTTTGATGTACTCGTATTCCATTTTTGTTTCTTGAAACTTTGAGACCAAGAAAGGAAGCCAGCAATCAAAGATCTTTCATTTGAAAGGTACACATTAGATGGGATTTAAGAGCAGAGATGCCTGCAATATCATTACCACTTCGGATCATATCATTAATATAGATTAACAGGATTGTGCATCCTTGAGACGCGCGTCTAGTAAAAAGAGAGTTGTCTTTACTTGAAGGAAGGCTGATCAAAATTTATCAAACCAGTCACGTGGAGCCTGCTTGAGGCCATATAACGATTTCTTTAACTTGCAGACATGTTTAGGAGGACATGCATAACCAGGAGGTGTTCTTATGTAGACTATCTCGTTAAGATGGCCATGGAGAAAGGCATTCTCAATGTTCATTTGCCAAAGCGATCACTGTCGTGCAGCTGTAATACTAAGTAAGCACCTAACAAGAGTCATTTTAGCAACTGGTGCAAAAGTTTCCTCATAGTCAATTCCGTACTATTGTTTGAAGCGTTGTTTAACCAGCCTAGCTTTGTAGCGGTCCAAACTGCCATCTGATTTGAACTTGGTGGAGTAGACCCATTTACTCCCAATAATATATGCATTGGATGGAAGAGGCACCATATCCCAAGTTTTATTTGCTTCAAGAGCGAGCAATTCCTCTGTCTTTGCATCTTGCCAACATGGAATATTAGCAGCCTTTGAATAAGAGGTTGGAATAGGAACTAGATCTGAAGTGGTGAAGAAGGCAGGAAAACCATATCTATTCGGTGGTACTGAAGTACGACTAGATCGTCTTAAGGGAGGTGGGTCAGGAGGATCATTACCTTCAATGATAGGAAGCGGCGAGGGCAGTTGATCGGGAATAGGAGCAGGAGGTGTTGGTAGTGGATGACAGGCATAAACTTTTGTTATTTGAGGTTTTGAAATTGGTGCTGCAAAGTTAGGAAGGTCCGATGCTACAAAAGTTACGAAGATAAGAGACTTGAATATCTTTGTGAGTAAGACGAAGATAATTAAAGGGAATATGTTCTAGGAAGACTGCATTCCAAGATATTCAAATCCGCCGTTCGTTAGGATCATAACATAGGAACCCTTTGTGTTCATCACTATATCCTACATACAGCGTGCGGCCTGTGGAGATAACTTGTTACGATCAAGAGATGGTAAATGAACAAAACGGAGACAGCCAAATACTCTCAAATGTGAGTATGTAGGTGGATGACCAAACAAGAACTCATAGGGGAGAGTTTTCCAAGAACGGAGCTAGGTATCGTATTGATGATATGAACTGCAATAAGTGCAGCTTCACGCCAAAATGTGGGAGGAACCAAACATTCAATGAGCAGAGTTCTGACGATCTCAAGAATATGACGATTCTTTCTTTCAGCTATTCCATTTTAGTGTGGTGTGTGAGGTCAAGATTTTTGGTGTATGATTCCTTTGTTAGAAAGAAATTCAGAAAATGCAGCGGACATATACTCTCCCCCCGTGTCAAAATGCAAAGTTTTTATTGATTTTTGGAATTGAGTGTGAACCACGTGAGAAAATTTTTGAAATGTAGAAAAGACTTCATATTTGAATCTCAGAAAATATATCCAAGTATAGCGACAATCATCTTCAATAAATGTAACATAGTATTTGTATCCCATTCTACTCAGATGTGGCCCCAGACATCAGTATGTATGATATCAAACGGTGCCGTCGCACGTGAATAGTGAATTGGAAAATGAAGCACAATGCTTTTACTAGAACAAAAAGTTTCACATTTAGATTTAACAAGATCAGCACTAGTTTTATATTAAAAGAGGATCCTAAACAATCAGATTGAAATAAAGGTTGCAAGCTAGAATTGTTCAAATGACCCAAGTGACTTTTCCAAGTGTTCCATAAATTATTCGACACACTTAAAGGAAGAAGCAAAGAAAGAACTAGAGCCTATGGAGGTGGATCCCATGTCCAGAAGGAATAGCCTGCTATGCTTACTCCCCATTGTGATCACCTTCCCAGTTAGCCATTCTTGTATAACACAACCAGAAGAAGAAAATAGAATTGAGCAACCAAAAGCAACCTCAAGTTTTTGGGAGTAGTCATTCTTCATGGGAGGTCTTCTTGTACAATCAGAGTTGCAGTAGTTGCAAAATAGTTTCTTGTGATAGTTACGTGCTACATGTCCATAGCTTTTGCATTCAAAGAACTGAACCTTTTTACCACAGTTGCTAACAGAGCAGTTTCCTCAGTTGGATTATTAACCAGTGCCGGGGTAGTGAGAAACACCTTTGGTTCGTCAGAGAGTCTGTTGTGAGACGAGTTGGATCTCTTCACGAAGCACCTCTTGGACACATGTATCAAGATCAGGAGGATTCTCCTGATTCATAAGTGCAGCACGAACCAAACTGACTGATGTGCAGTTCTTCCTTAAGCTTAAGTGCTTGCGGGAGAAAGTCCAGAGAGACAGAATGCAGTAGCATTTGATCCCTTGCAGTCTACAGAGCTAAGAATATAGTATTCTTGGACTGATTTATCACCTGGACAGTACTAGGCAAGTTCTGTGTCAAGATGGAATTTTCTTGCTTTGTTGGTATGAGGATACAGTTTCTTAAGCTGATCCCTCATATCTGATGCCTTAGTAAAGGCCTAAAGTGATATGGAAACAAACAAATCTACTGAGTTAAGAATCCAAGTAACCACCTTGGCATTGTTCTGGTTCCAAGAGGCAATTGCCTTTTCATCAACAGTTTTAGAGGCAGTGCCACTACTTCCGTCCATAGTCGTGGAGATTGCAGGTTGGGGATTTGTTCCATTGAGGTATCCAATTAGTCCTTTGCCTTCCACAAAATTTCTAATGTGGAAGGACCAACTCATGTAATTTTTCCCACTGAACTTGATTGGAATATTATCTCCCTTCTCCATAATGATGTTTTGAACAGAAATAACAAACTGTTATCTTGCAGAATGTAGCTAAGAAAAAATAATCAGGCTGGGCGTCCCTGGTTTTTTTATGCAAGAATGCTGAAAACTCCCAATATCTGAAGGGGAATGGGTAATCCAACTTCCAGGTAATATTAAGTACAAGTTTAAACAGCTCTTCCCAGATTTTTAGACAAACCCAACCATTGAATGCAAAATTTTCTTAGACCGGAAGAAAACTAATAATGAAAGCTATTGAGAGAGAGATTGGATGAAGAACCTACCTTTGAGTGTTCCCAAAATCCACGAAAAACCATGAAAACTCTTAGAATAAATGGTCGGGTGTTTCCTTTCTACAACTTTTGATCACAGGAGGTGGGGCCCACTTTGAGATCTGACCTCTACAGGAGCTGTTTGACGTCAATCTTCACTGCAACTCTGAAAGTAGAAGCAATATGTTTCCAAGAGGACTCTTGACAGAGTCTTTGATCACAAATAATCAGAGATGGGCCACACAAATGAGTGCCAGTCTTGGCAGTTGATTTAGTGAAGCAGTCGCCAGTCAGACACAGGGCCTTCTTCTTGCTGTTTCTTCACGAGACATAAGGTGTGCAGAGATTTTGGATCAAGATGGCTCTAATACCATGTGAGGATCTAGATATCCTTGAGACAAAAGCTTAGGGACAAAAGATTTAGAGAAGTTCTGTCATATCCCTCAAGTGGACGGACTGATTTATATTTACTCTATTGCCCAATTAAGGGCATGATTACAGTGTAATTGATCTAATTGAAATACAGAAAAGGAAAACCACTAATACAAAATCTAATATACATGGAATATATAGTGTACAATGGTTGACTCAATCCCAAATAATCCTTTAGATTCAGCACATGGGATATTATGTAGATGGGCCTGGTTTGAGTTGGGCCACATCTGAGTGGGCCTGCTTGAGTTGGGCCTCATCCAAGCTGGTCGTATTTCTGCACACTAACCAACCAAAATGGCCAACCTAGTGATCCGGTCAGTTTAATTAACTACTAAACATAATTAGTCGGGGTCGGATCTTACAATAACCATCATATTCATTTCCTTTTCACAACTATATATTCAGATTTTTATTATGTTATGAAAATATGATTCTGTTAGGAATCAAAATATAGACATCTTCGAATATGGAGTTTTCTGGTTAGAAGATCGCTGTAATTGTTACTATTAATGTTTTTTCCAATCGGTATCACGTCATGATATGCTGGATGTATGCAAGAACCTGTTTATCTTAGCAATTACATAGGCGTTTTTTCTCTCGCAACTGTTGCATCAAGTTCACATTGTGATTCTTAATGCATACAATTGGAGAAACTGAATGCCCTTGTTGCATACATTCTGAGTATACCCACTGATATACATTGTTTTGAAGTCATTCTTGCTTCAATGATTAAAAGATCTTATCATTGGAATACGCAATGTTTAATACTTGTAGTTATTTCTGTGATAAGAGTTAATTCATATGTTGCAGTTGCATTGTATTACTTCAATTATATATGTTAAATCGATATGCTTCAATTATGTCATTTTTTTTTTTTTTTTGCCTGGGAACTGTTATGTGCCAGGGAATCTTTTACAATGCATTTGCTCCGGCTCATGACATCGTGGGCTGTTGTTTGTGATGTGTGGTACTTGGAACCACAAAACCGGAAACCTGGAGAGACTTCTATAGAATTTGCCGAGAGGTAAGCACATTTCCACTGCCTAGTAATATCTACATCATTCTAAGGAGCAGTTTGCTTGCTATGGAAGAGAAATCCACCTTCCCTATGAAATTTAGATTTTCAATCAGCTGAATCACTAATGAATTGAAGCATGTATAACTGGTTTGAATCTAAGCTTAGAATCATCTTCAGCTGCTGTCCATTTGAAATGATTCAAGTACCAACTAATTCATCAAAAATGATAAGGAATTCATTTTTCCCAAATCTGAAGGATTCATTTCTTTGCAAGCAGGCATTCATATGCTAAGTTATATTATCCCAATTACCTGACTATCAAAAATAAAATGAGAAACCTCTATCTTGATGCCATCTTTTGAATTAAGATCAATCTGACATTGAAATAAACTGTTTTGTTTTGCAGGGTCAGGGATATAATATCTACTCGAGCTGGTATTAAGAAGGTCCCTTGGGATGGTTATCTGAAATATTCGCGTCCTAGTCCGAAGCATGCAGAACGGAAGTATGTTAGAGATTCCATTTCCATAGTGTTTCATTCACGATTTTCTGCATCTGGATTTGTCAGAAATTGGGCTGTGCTGGCTCAAGCCGGAACGCCGGATCTCAGTTCCCTCTGGGACAGCTTTTCTCAAGTCTAGGCATGTGGGATGGCTTGAGCCTTTGTTTCTAGCAGTCTAGCTAATTGGGCTGAACCTAAGTTGCATGAGTAAGGGTCTCAGAATCTGAAAATGGTTGGAGGTATTTGATTGAGCAAATCTTAAAAGCATTGAAATCATGGATTTGGCATATAATATTTAAGAAAAATATATAAAAATGCATATTTAGAAAAAAAGAAATAATATGAAAATATTTATATCAAAAAATTCTAAACCATCAAGTAATAATAATATCCATTCCTTAGATTCCAAAGAAAAATGTATAATAAGCATTCTTCAATTGGAAACAACATTTAAATTAGCTTTAGAAGAACCTGTAAAGGATATGACAAGGTGTTGTGTCAGATGTATGTCTGGCAAGGGTAAGTGGCTTGTTCCAAAGAATCCATACAGCATAATATGAGCCTTTTCCTGTGCTTATCCGAAGGTGTGACTAGATGGCACTATTTTACAGTCAGGACTGCTACAATTCACCAATAGGTAGGGCTTAACTTTCAGCAGCCATGGGCTGGGCCTGGTAAATCGAAACACTTGGCCTTGATAAGCCTTGGGTTGGCATTTAACCTCATACTTGGGAATATTGTTACAAAGTTGTCAATCATTAATTAGACATTTTGAAACCAAAGTTGAGAAGCATTCCGCCCAACAGTCATAACAGCATTGTCATTTCTTGTACTAATATGAACACGGTTTACATTTTCAGGCAGAGGCTCTTTGCTGAGTCAGTATTGCAGCGCCTTGAGGAGAAATAGAGGAGAAACTCCATGACATGGTACTTATTTTCCTTGAGGCTCTATTACCATTTTTTGGCGGGTCCATACTTACTCATATCCTTTTTTGAATTTCTTCTCATTTCCTTTTGTCACTCAGGAAAACCATAGATATGTGGATTACTTACAGCCTAATCTGCAAGTTACAAAATTTTCATCTTTTCATTGGCAACAGTCAAACTACGCCTTATTGCAAATCATCAAAATCCCAGTGTTAAATATTTATATGCTTTTCTCGTCGCCAATAATTGAACTGCACCTGATTGCACATGATAAAAAAACCTGTGGTATTTTTTAAGTATTGGTAATCAGTCTCCAGTCACGAATCTTATGAGTATTATATTTGATCGAAATATCTGACTTATGAGCTTGCTTAACTGATCTGTCAATTTAACTGGTTATTAGAATTAGTAGAAGGAAGAAAGAGTGTAATGTCTCAGTCACAGATCAAGCTCTTCCTTAATCACCACTTTGTTGAATTGATAGATGTATTACACATACCTAGCCCCCATCATGATCTTTCAATTCCTCACCGTGAATAATGTTTAGAACTGTGTAAAACTAGGCTCAAGGAGGCCAAGTGTGACAAGATTGGATTGGTTTTAGGTGGATTCCAAGCCCTTCAAATGGGGGTTATTGCACGAGTTTTCTATAGAGTTAAATACACATTATTAATGTGTGTGTGTGTTTGTTACATTCATTTTGTATGGGGGCGGGGCTTTAAAGGTGCAGATGAATTGTTTTCGTATGCCACTACCGTTTACCCTGGGCTTATCTTCAATATTGGATGGCAGGCCGCTCTAGCATCCCTTTGTTCGAGGAAGGCCTGCCACACTAGGAACAATTTATGCGAATGGGAGGTGCCTCACCACTGAGCTACTAGAACTATAACCATATAATTATAAACAGTATGATTCATATATTTCATCAGATAGATAGGCATTATTATTATTATTTTGGTACCCAGCTATAGGCAGCTGGGACCATCCCCTGGGTGAGGGTAGTAGACCTCAGGTGAGGTGATGGAGCTATCGGGTTAGGAAAGTAGATCTCAGGTGAGGTGAGAGATCCCTCAAGTTGGGGAAGGTGGCTAGGCAGTCAGTTCTCAGTCAGGTAAGAACCGACGCATCTTATAAACCCGTATCTCCATCAAACCATTCAAATTCAAAATCACCACCAAAGCCATCCTTGATAGGAGCAGGTCGAGTCTTAACCTGTTTCTCGTATTTTGCAAGTAAAAGAAAAAAAAAGATTTTAAAGTAGAAACATGCAAAGCTAGGCAAGACTTTCCCACCATTGCTTTCATATGCAAATGGGGCCCACTTAAAAGGTGCTGGCAGGGCATGCTTCCTTAGCCAAGCAATGTGCACGGTGGAGCCCATCTTGCCCGTGGTCCAATTTGTTGGAATCAATAATGTCCCTTGTCACATGGGAAATGCATCGAGCAGCTTGTGGGCATTTCTATTTTTAAAATACAACTCACGATTAAGTGGCCCTGCTTGTGTTTGTTTCAGTTATCGACAAATCCCAGCCTGCGGTTCGTATAAAGACAAAACATTCTAGGGATGGCCCAGGCCCATATTATAGATACCTGTACGGTTATGTTGAAGCAGGGTCCTAACTGCAGGCAGGAGATTCCTGCTTCCACCATTTTTATTTGCTTTGGGTGGGGGAAAAGATCAAATCTAGTCTAGTCTAGTCTAGTCTAGAGTAAAGAGAAGATGAGGGGGTTGTGAGAAAGATCTTGGGCCTTGCCTTTTTATTAAATTTTTTTTTCAAGAAATCTATGTCTGGATCATTTTAAACTCTGTTAAAGCTGCCCTTGAGGTGGGATTTTAAAATCTTTCCATTGATGGAGCATTTGAAATCCAACAAAAAAGTACAACAAAAATCAAAGAGAATGGAATTTGGGAATTCCAAAAGGTCAGTTGAGACCTTTGGGCGGTTGGAAGTTGGAATTCTTGTGAAATAAATATGGCATTTCAAATGTTAGGGGCAAGTCATCACTTCATGTAAAAAATAAATAAATAAATAAATAATCCTTAACATGCAAAATTTTGTCAGAAATTGTAGTGAAAGAACATGCCCTAATGTCAAAAGGCTACTTTTCTTTTTGTTATGTGACATTTAATGCCCTTTTTTTTTTTTTTTTTTTCAAATCTGTTGTCTTTCTTTTTCTCTTGATTTGTTCTTCTATTTTACTCCACTTCTCTCCTCATGTAAACAAAAGGGAAATCCAACGTGATAGATGTGTAAAAATATAACATAATTCAATGTAGGGAAGATAAGGAAAAGACACTTAACTCTTGACAAAAGTGGGGCAGCTGTAGAAAATTGAAGTGGGTTTGGACTTTGATGCTCGCTCCTAATTGAAACCAAAAGTGTTCTTTGTATTTGTGATCATAAGCCACTTATTTGGAGTTTTTTTTTTTAAATGAAAATTGTCTATGTTGAGAATTTCTGATGATAAAGTTACAAGTTGTTCTCCTAGCATTTGAAATCCCTTATTTGATTATGAGATATCAAAATTTTAGCTTAGTGGATTGTCACTTATGGCTTATAGAATTTTCCAAATTACAACTTTTAAAATCTTGAGAGGCACTTGAGTATTTGTGAGTCCACCTAAAAGGGACCATATTTGGAGAGTTCAGATATCCCATGATAAGAATTTTTGCAAATCTAGCAAACAAACAAGCCACCTATAGGAATTGTATTCCCAAAAGTAGCTAAAATTAAAGAAATAAAGGTGAAAATCATAAATGCCATTAAAATAAAATAAAGAAATCCCCCATTTAATGGAAAAATGAATGAGGGAGATGTTTTTTTTTTTATTTTCATTTGTAGAGATGGAATATGATTACCAAGTCTTCACCTTAATCAAATCGTAGGAAAGTCAGGTTTTTATTTATAACTCTAGATTATATCCTTCACCTCTCACCCCTTTAAAAACCCTTTGCTATAATCCATTTTATCAATGAATTCTTAGGAAACTCAATTCAAATCCTTTAATAACTCCTACCATCGGGGTTGAACTTTCACCCCACGTCCGAAGAAAAGCCCACATTTGTCGTTTTTCTCCCTAATCCAACTAGAGTCTACGATTGAGAACGGCCACTTACCTTACTAGTAAGTGGTCTAGTAAGTGGTGGCGGTTCTCATCTGGATGCCCTAGATTCGAATCTTGGGTATGTCACCTCTTTCCACTTGTGTGGGCTTATTCTTGTTTGTACGAGGCTATCTTCCTGTGTGTGTACGTGCTCTCTCTTGAGTCCCAGAGCCTTTGGCTGGGTTACCAAAAAAAAAAAAAAAAAAAAAAAAAAATACTAGAGATCGCCAAGATGGGCTTTAGGTTGGGATCAATTGGAATGTAACAAGTATTACTCAACTATGGTTAGCCAGTGGGTCTAGTTGGGTCTACATGGGTTGACTTAAGGCAGCGTCTGCAGGTTTCAGCTTGCCCATAAAAGACCTGATTATTATAACAGATGGCAACAGGTGCAGATCAAACCAATCCGGCTCATTTTTTTTATTTTTTTATTATTATTTTTTAATCTCTGCCAGTATTTTCGAATTAATTGTAGTGGCAGTTGAAAATGATGCCAATATTTATAAGTTTTGTTACTCAATGATGGGTTGGCCACATAAATGAGGCTTATAAAGTGGGGATTATTAGCAGGTCAATTTTGCTTAACTTTGGGTCAATATCTTTTGACCTACATATGACCAATAATGGTAAGTCAAGCTTGGTAAGTAAGGGCACTTTGGCATTGTTTGTACGTTGTTCCCAATTATTTACTGAGACTGGGTTGGCATCATTTTTGTTCTGGCTTAAATATGTTGTGCAGAATTTATTTGGGAACACAACAAATTTGTTTAGGTTTGTTTGGATGCGGAACCCTGGAAAATGGTGAAGTAAAGTATTTACTTCAACAAATCTACCTTGATGTATTCATGTATGGTACAGTCAAGGTACATATCATATCATAATAAAGGTAAGATAAAGTAAAGGCGGCATGATTTAGATAAATGCATAATATAATATTAATCAGTTTAAATATTCTGAGATTTCATTATCATGGAACAAAATAGCGCCATATTATTATCTTGTGTCACTTATGGTGTATAGGAATTTTTACAAATTTTAATGTACCTTTAAAGTGTCTGGCAATTTATTAAAAAACTCACAAGATTTTATATCAAGTAAGAAATGGAATGAAAGTAATCAATTGACGCAATGCATGAACCACTAATTAGTAATCACATATGTTAATAATCATGGTAGGACCCATCTATTGTTAGAAAATCACAGGATTACATGTAAAACCTTGAGGCCCAAGCAATGTTGTTTAATTAAAGTAGGTCCACCAAATGTTGATAGTCATAGTGTAATACATCTAATTGTGATTAGCACAAATGGACCTATCTAGGTGGGTTTTTTTTTTTTTTTTTTTTATAGTAAAACCTTATCTAATGTCAGACAACATTGATGAATCCTTTTATAAGAGATTATTGTGGGGCCCATTTGATGTTGGTAGTCATATTAACACAAGGGAAACTATCAAATAGTGGGACTCATTTAATGACAAACTGATAATTACAAACACATAATTCAATCTTAATAATTAGTAAGGAACCTAGCTAATTTTGGCAATATGGGACTCACCTAATGTTTTTTTTTCCACCCCAACCAAAGCGGCTGGGACCCAATAGAGAGCCCTCGAACACACACGGAAAGACAGCCCATTAAAGTGGGAATAGAGTCCACACAAGTGGGAAGAAAGCCCGCATAAGCGAGAAGAGGTGACATACCAAGATTCGAACCCTGGGCAACCAGGTAAGAAATTGTCAGTCCTTATCACTCAAATAAAGAGCCGTTCTTAGGACCCACCTAATGTTGATAATCACGATAAAGCCCCCCTTAGTGTGACATTAGTAAGACACACCTAATATTGATAAACAACAAGGGCTATGTAATGGGGATATGGTTATATGACCCCATATTAAATTTTTAAACATTGTGTAGCCAATCTAATATTGGTAGTCATAGTTGCACTCTTATAAGGATCATTGTAATCAAGAGTTTCCCATGAACTCTTTGGTATTTAGAAAAATTTTTGTAACAAAAGATTATTTTATACAACTTGTACTTGAAGAATGTAATTTATTTTTCTTTTTTTTTTTTTTTTTAAATGGTAACAGAAACTTTCATTAAAGGAGAAAGAAAATACAAAAGAAGAATAAAAGGAGGTACAAAAGGATTGTACCCCGTCTTACAAAGTTTACATAATCACATCCTCCCAAGGAGACGCCCTCTCAACCCCTTGTTTAGCCAAAACATCGGCAAAAGAGTTGGCCGATCGTAGTTCGTGATGGGAAGACCATGTAAAAAGATGCCGACAACACCCGTATCTCATTAAAGAGGAATTGAAGTTTCTAAGTTATGAAAAACGTAATATGAAAAATGTAATATGAAGAATTTTGGAAAAAAAAGAGATATTGTAAGATACTTTCTAAGTTATCCAAACAACTTCTTTTTTGGTAAGTAGATTAGATTCTAAACTAGTAGATAATATAACAAAATCTCTTGAAATCTCTTGTTTCCAAACTATTTTTTTTTTAGCACGATTTTATGTAGTAAAGAAAAGTGGCTTGTGGTAAAAAAAAATGGCAGCTGGACTGACTCATTTTTTTTTTTTTTTTTTTTTTGAGTCATAGCTAGACCTCACTTTACTAAACTACTTTTCTATGTAAGCTTGATAAACGGAAAGTAGGTCAAATCATAGTAAAGGTGAGATAAACTAAATGCGCGATTAAGTATGTGATGAAGTAAAGTGGGAGAGAGACGTAAAATTGTAGCATTTTATTTTGACTTTACTTTATCACACTTTACCATGGTTTTATGGAGTAAAGAAAAAGTTGCTCGTGGTAAAAAAAACTTGGTAGCTAGACCTTACTTTACTTAACTACTTTTCCATGTAAACTTATAAACGGGGAGAAGGTCAAATCCTAGTAAAGGTGATATAAACTAAAGGCGGGATAAGTATGTGATGAAGCAAAGTGGGAGAGAGACGTAAGATTGTTGCATTTTATTTTTACTTTACTTTATCACACTTTACCGTGATTTTATGATTTAAAAAATAAGTTGCTTGTGGTAAAAATAAAGTGGCAACTAGACTTGACTTTGAGACAGTACCTTTTCATCTAAACTTAGTAAAGAGAGAGCGTCTTGTTACTCATAGGTTAAGACATATTTATTTATACGTATGGTAAAGTAAAGTAAATATAAATGTCACAATATGATAGAAGGTGAGGTAAAGTAAATTAAGTGAGCTAAAAGTATGTGGTGAAGTAAAGTAGGGAAGAGAGAGAGAGAGAGAGAGAGTAGTAAAGTAGTTATTTTTTGTATTGACTTTACTTTACCACACTTTATCAAACAACTAGTACAATTTGTAATACCTATCAAACAACTCAATTTAAAATCTATTACATTCTTCAAAAATTGCTAATCAACAAAACATTATAATATTTAAATACTACACTATTTTATTCTTGAAATGTTTAAATCTGTAAATAATTTTATTTTGTAAATACCCAAATGGGCCCTAAGACTAAAGAAAATCATATTTGACAACACTATTGAGCTAAATCTATTATCAAATTCATGAGTTCTTCTTAAATATTTAAAAATCTCCAGCACATCGGGTCCAGCATTAGAAATACAATATGGACCCACTTTTAGAAATTGGAACATGACCAATCTTTATAGAAGTTAAAACGTTGGTCATATTTTATAATTGTCAACATGAGACCTGCTTTTTTTTATTTTACATAAATGGATCACCTAGCCATAATAGTAGGCAAATCCCAATGGGGCATACCCCACATGACAAGGCAATAAAATCAACAAGCTCCAAAAAAAAGGGGAAAAAAAAGGTTAAGACTAGAAATCCTTCATGATGCCCACAACCCGGGCATAGGTATCAACCAAGTCATAACTGAGTAATCTCCATACGAGATAAGAAAGGAGCCAAACAACATTGCTTCGTGTTGAGCCCAAGTCACAGATTAAGCTGAGAAAAGAAAAAGTAGCTCCTGAAAAGTTCTGAATAATCTCGGCTAATCGTCTAACTTCAAAAAGATGTGCCCAAGGTGATGTAGCCGTGTCCATCAAAGCTTAGAAAGTGAAGGGTCTATCTCAAAACAGATTTCACCATGTATGTAACGGAACCAGCCCAAGGAAATATGTCATCTCCTAATAGTACAAATTATTCCTCCAAATACCTGTAATTTCAGGATAACCTTGTTGATGCCACGGGATTTCTAGGCATATTTGCAAAGGAACAATAGAGAACCTCCATCCATCACACACACTAAAATAATTTCTAGAGCGAAGCCGCACATGCCTAGTAGGTGGAAAATTCCACAATCCATGGTATGATTGTGGTATCTGCACATAAAAAGAAAAAAAAAACACAGCTCGACTATAAATTTGGTGGAGCACTTGATAAAGAGGATTTCTCAGGACAACTCCAACTACTGCAGACATAGAGGAATCCTACCATTTGCACTATATGTAATCCTATGGCCCTAAATTTCTTGCAAATACCTTATCATCCATATAAACTCCAGGCTTGAAATTTTACACCATAGCCATTATTAGATCGCTAGACAATGTGAACGGTTCAGATCTTGAAAATGGTGCCCACAAAAATTAAATTTTTTTTTTTTTATGAGGCTCTAGACATTTTCAAAAATATCTCAAAATCCATGACAGATCAACAGCTGAAATTTGTGCCTCCTGCTGTGTTTCATCTTCTAGAGAATGTGAACGGCTCAAATCATGCTTTTGGGACCCATAAAAATCAGAAAAATTTGAGAAAGTCTGACTGCTGCAAAATCCCATTTTTCGCACTATGGGAGATCAACAGTAAGAAGTGTTTCCCAGTATTCTCATGATCCATGAAGAATCACGCCGTCAAATTGCTCTAGTAGGCAATTTGGGCCTTATGAAGAGTTTGAATGCTTCAAGTTGTTCAAACAGGGGCCACATAAGTCCAAAAATCGAGATCCAATGATTTGGACTTTTTTTTTTTTTTTTTTTTTTTTAAATATCTCAAAATTTTTTAAGAATCTAACCTTACTGGCCGTGTTGGCCCTTTTAAACAAGACTAACGGTTTAGATCTTAATTATGGTGCCTGTAAAAATTAAAAAATAAAAAAATTTGAAAAACTTAGTGACCCTTAAATCTAACGTGTGCAACACTGTAAGTCCGCCATTCCATCATTCTGTGGTTTCTCGTTGTTTGATAGGGGAGGGTCTGCCGCTTGAAACTTCAAAAGCATGGATGCGTGGAGCCTATGGAGCAGTTTTCCTTCTGTTACCAAACGTGGGTTTTCCACGGAACAAAGAAAATCCAAAGGAAAATGGTTACCAACTATAGAATTTTTTTATTTTTATTTTTTAAGTCAAGTCAGGAGTGCTGCTACCTACACTGCAAAAAGCTCTCAACACACTGCATTTTAAAAATAAATAAATAAATCCCAAAACTACCCCTATCCCTCTCCTTCCTCTCTCCTTGCTCCTCACTCCGGTCACCTCAGCCCAACACCGCCGCCTACCCATCTCCCTCTCCCTCTCCCTACTCCGGCCGCCTTTGCTCAACCCATCTCCCACTCCTTCCCTCTCTCTCAGTAGCCCTGTTCCTGCACCCACCCAAATTCCCACCCCCTCCATCCCCTCGGTGCTGCTGAAGGGGAGGTAGCAACAGAGAGAAAGGGACGGAGAGGGAGAGAGACAGGAGGGGGAGAGAGGGAGACTGGGCGAGCAGAGCAAGGGAGAGGGAGCGGGAGGGCGGGCGGGGATGGCGGCAGGTGAGAGGCAGAGAGCGGGAGAGAAAGACGATAGGGAGAAGCAGAGGGGTCTTGGGCGGGGGCCCGGTACAGGCAAGAGAGAGGGGGGGAGAGGGACGAGGGCTACCAGCGGCGGAAGAGAGCTAGGGAGAGGGAGAGGGATCAATGGCGGGGTTGGACAAAGGTGGCCGGAGCAAGGAGCTGGGAGATAGAGGAAGAAGAGGGGTAGGGGTAATTTAGAAATTTATTTATTTATTTATTTAAAATGCCGTGTGACTAGAGTAGGTAGCCACTCGGTTAAGTCTGGCAGGCTGGACCTTAGTTCTTGGTCTATTACTTGATTGCCACGCAACACAACAGTCAAACAAACGAGATAAACTATAACCATAGACTTGACCTAGAAAGTAGAACCGATTATTTTATTATTAAAATAGTAATAACATGACAGTTTACCCGGTAGCGTCGTCATTTGTCAGGCAATGTAGGCCAGCCCAAGCACACCCCTAACAGGCTTACCGTGCATTCCTACCTATTAGCCTTACTTCCAACAAGAAGAAGAAGAAGAAGAAGATTGAGCTATTAAGTATGCTTTTGAAACAATCATTTTGGGCCATTAATAGGGTTTTTCAGAAAATCATACCCCTTCAAGCCATATGAATGAATTGCTTCAACAATAACAACCTTGCCCTCGAATATATGCACCTCAGTCTAACGTGGACCTCACGTGAAAATATCCTAATCACAGAATCTAGCATTGGATTCGATGCTGATTTAAAAGAAAAAAAATCTCTCTCTCTCTCTTCCTCAAATCAAATGAAATGGTCCGAACAAGAACAGGTAGAAAAATCAGATGAACAAGAATGGATTGCTCAGGTAAGGTGATGTCCTAGCCCTTCAAATCTATGCCTTGCAAACAAATGTGAAAAAGAACCTATCTCTAGGTGGGCCCCACCAAAGTAGCATCAGGTGAGAAACTCTCTTTCAAATCATCCAACAAAACGGTCCCTCCAATCTGAACCCTTCAAAAACATTGACAAGAGCGGATTGCTTCAGCATGATGATCCAATCCCTTCAATCTATCCCTTGGCAAACAAATGGGAAAAAAGAACCCATCTCCAAGTGGGCCCCACCAAAGTAAGCATCGAGAAAGGAACCCTTTTAGAGACTAATCAATCAAAAAGATAACACTCAAATCAACCACCCAAAACGGATTAAAGAAAAAAAAAATAAATGAAAAACTCAAACAATTGAACTAATCAAACACACATACACAACCTCTCTTTCCTTCCAATCAGGACCCCTCCAATAAAACATTGATAAGAATGGATAGCTTGAGTAAAAGATGATCCTAGCCCTTCAATCTATGCCTACTGACATCACATGATAAAAGCATTAAATCACAAAATTAAACACTAATGCCTGTTGTTTGCATTATAATACATGGAAATTGAACTCCATAGATGAACATCAAATATGCTCATTTTCGAAAATTCACCTTTAATTCTCATTTTCAACTGCACCCAATGCATCCAAATGCATCCAAATCCCATGTATTATAATGCAAACAAACAGGGCCCAGGATTGATCAGGTTAAACAAAATTACCCCCACAAACCAAACACACAAAATGGATAAAAACAAAATCACAAACCTCTCCCCCTACCAAAGCACAAGCACCAAGAACATCCAAACCATCACCCACGGCGCACAATAGCCACCACACCAAGTCACCCACAGGGAGTGAAGCTTCGCGCCATGACTGGTCCCATGATCGTTCACTTCAACCTTAGCCGTCAGATTCAGGCCATGACGACGTGTCTTAAATCCGACGATCTTGTACCTCACCCGCGTCACCATCCTCACCATAAAGGCCGCCTTCTTACCTTCCGAAACTACCTTCGTGGCATCTTCCCAAAATGCCCTTGCCCCTGCACTGAGGTTGCCCTTCTTGTGGGCAGTCTTCTTGTAGCCCTGATAGAAGGCTGGGATGGAGGCGTTGCCGATCTGGGAGTAGTTGAGGGCATCGTAGTAAAAGGTGAGACTGAGGGCATCGTAGTAAATCCCCTTGTCCTTGTTGGGGTTCTCGAGCTTGAGGTTGAAGAAGATGGAGGTGTTCGTGGGGGGTATTTGGGAGGTGAGATTGGAATTGGAGGTTTTGTTGAGGGCTGGGATGTGGAATTCGGAGACGGAGAATTTGGGTCTTGAGGGGCGGAAGCTCAGCCACATGAGGAGGGCGGTGAGGCCGAGGGTGAAGATGAAACCGGTGCACCAGCGGCAGCAGCCACCGCAGAGGGACATGGGTGGGCCTGGAAGGCCGTTTTGGTGGGGATGGTGGAGGAGGAACAGTGGTTTTTGGGAAAAGGGTGGGGTGAAGAATGGAGGGGTTGAAGACTGAGGGTGGACCTGAGAACATGGATGCGAAGGGAGAGAGAAATTTCCTCGGGTGACGTGCCCAGTAATTTGTACGGAAACGCGGGTCGCTGGGGTTTTGGTAAAAACAATACAAGCATTTTCTTTTGGGCTCTTGTTTTAAGTTTGATTCGTGAGCCGCTTGGTAGTTGCCTGAAGTTCAGCATATATATATATATGATAGAATTAAGTGTTGTGACATGGACAACTTCAAAGTCCTCACGCCAAAACTTCTGATTGGATTTGGGTGGATTTCATCGGTCCTCGTTATGGATTTTATTTTTATTTTTTATTTCTTTATTTTTGGAAATTAAGTTATAAATTTTTTTTTTTTAAAAAAAATACAAGCTTGGACTCTGAACAATATGATTAAATTCAAATTTTATGAGAAATGAAAATAATAACAAATTACAACTTTGATCACTACGATACATTCTAAAAAAAATTATTAAGTAAGAAGTACAACTTTATGAAAAATGGATATATTTGGAAAAAAGTACTATAACATGAAAAACTATGATAAATTCCACAAAAAATATAAGTTGATAAATTTCTATCACTATGATATACGTAGCGCCGAAAGCTCAACCTGTATCTCATGTTCCTCCATTAGGTGTTGTGTTCTATCCTCTGCTTGATACTAGTCTAGTAGGCACATGCAATAAAATTGTTCTAATTGAGTTTTAATTGTAGACATATAATTTACATTAATTTGGTTCATACTGTTCTTCATTTGAGTAATTAAAGTTTCTACATCTACTAATTTCAACCTAGGGTCTAAGGGTCTAATGCAGCAGCTATATAAAATGTTAAAGAAGCAATTTTTCAATATTGCGAAAACTTTGCTTCCATTTTTGTACACATCATTTGAAAACATTGTAAATCTCTATATTTTTTAAAAGCAATACTTATTTCATAAAAGTGGGTCAAAGCTTGAGTTGATGATGTGGGATAATATATGATCGACACTAAGATGTACAACACTTAACCGCAAGACTACACTGTCCTCAAATAATAAATGATTAAAAAGCCCGAATTGTCGATCCCACGGAGAGAGGATGGAACAAGCAATGAATCCAATTAAAGTAGAATTGAATTAAGATATAACTAATATAGACAATTAAAGTGAACAATCAAAACTACTAAACTATGCAATGTAAATATTTAATTGGAACTAACAACTAGAATTAACAAGTGATTAAGCTAAATTAACAAACAAGTGGGCTAATTAGTGCGCAAACTACATGAAAATGATGTGAAAAATGGAATTAAACTAAATGGAACATAGAACAAAACTAAAATAGCAACCAAACTACTCTAATTAATAGTCTGAAATATGAAATTAATAAAATCTAAACTAATCTAACAAACTACACTAAATTAGTGGATGAATAGTTGTGGAAATGAAAGATTTAAAGTGAAGATCTGGTGTGAAATGTGTAGGATTTTAAAACCAGTGATGTGAAATGTAGATCTAACAATCTAGAAATGAAAACAATAAATCAAATAAGGATTCAAATTAACAACAATAAAAAGAAGAAATTAGGCAATCCAAAATCAACTTAGTATGAAATTAATCCAAACAATGCATGTTCTAATTTAACTCTCAAGTCTACAATCAAGTTAGCAATCTCTCGCCTAATTGGATTGTATGATATAGCAATGGAGATCAAAATAAAGAAAACAAAAGGCCAAGATCCTATATCATCATCTAAATACCCTAACAATCAATCAAAAAAATCAAGCTACAAAAGATCAAAGATAAAGACTCTAGAGCATGCTATGTGAGATAACTTAATCCAACTATAAAGCATCAATCAAGATTACCCTAGCATCAAGTGTAGAGATAGATCATGAGAAATGAGAGAGATTAGCACAATTAGATTTAAAATCTACTAATCAATCAATGCACAATTAGAAAATTTAAACTAAAACATGCATGGAATTGAACTAATTATATTACTTAGCTTTAAAAGGAGAGCCTAATCCAAAAACTTTAACCACTAAACATAAAAGAAGAGCTCCAAATCTTTATTAGTGACCTTCAATTATACACTCTTTCTAGATTAGTTACAATTAAACTCCTAATTACAATCTAAAAGTGTAGATAGAGTAAAAATAAAATTTTCAAAAAATGTCTCTCTCTACAAATACATTGCAATTTATAGAAATATTAGCGACATTTGATTGGCTCATTTTCTTTCACAAAGACCAGCGAAGAGTGCCCTTGCTATGTAAAAAACTTGAAAAATTCATGGAGTGCCTATAATTCATATGCCTGTAGTAAGAAATCATCAATACGGTTCAAGTACAATCATAAGTTGTGTTTACAGCTTGAGAATAAAAAATTCAGTTGCATATGTCTGACTTAACACAATCTGATTTCCACTACTACAGACTAATTGATTTATTTAAATTTTATAAAATTCAAGATCATGATACTGCAATAGTTTTGTACGACAAAGTAGACCCTCTTATTAACACCTTGGCTAAGACAACATTCTCCGTGTACAATTTGCCATATTTCTCATGTACTTCTTCCATGAAAGATCAATTCATTTAGAAAGACTCACAATTACACATCTACTGTTAGATACTATACTGGATGGAACTCAACAAAATGGCATATAATAAGAAAGCATAATTTAAGATAGACCACAGGTTCCAAAACCAGACCACAAGTTCCAAAACCAATACCAAGCATCTAAAGTTCAAACTACTTAAGGATTTAGCAAATTTATTTTTTTGAAACAATGTCATTTAAAAGTAAATTATAAAAAAAAAAAAAAAAATGAGTCAGGCATAATTCATCAACATCATCATCACAGTTTCAACATTCTTTGTATGATGTTCAATTTTCACTCCAAGCAACATTGACCAAACACTATTATTTAATTGAAAAGAAACCATTCTTATGTTGTCATCAATACTTGTGTAATCCAAGCCACTCACAGACATTCTTCCCAATGTCTAAGCAATGGGCCAAATTTCACCATAACACACACCTTTGGATTGATCGTATATTTAATATAAGTCCTATTTTTATATTTTCTACACATGATTAATCCAAAATATTTAGAGTGGTGTCTAATATGAGCAGCTTTGATCAAGCATTCAGCCTTGTTCGACATCCAATTCACCCTTGGATCAAGTCCATGAAGACAGTATACTGAATTTGGTCCTGAGTAATGTTTAACAAACAACCCTCCTTTCCTCCTAGAGACCTACCAAGAAAAAAAGGGAAAAGATACTGTCAAAAAAAGTGAAGAAATTCATTATACTTATTACATGTACAAAAGGATCTGAACCTAATACCTTATTAAATTTAAATATAAATGGCCATGAATCCCTTTCTAAGGCTTCTGGAAAGAATCATTGTCATTTTGAGAACCTTTATTGCTCGACTTCAAAAACCTGATTAAAAGAAATATAAGTTAAAAAATAAAATAAATTGATTCTCTCAACATTCATCGATACAAATTGTGTTGCAGTTTTCACCCATCCTTTTCAATTAAAGAAATTTGGACTCTTTTGGATGGCAAGAGTTACTTTTCTTTGTGGCAAATTCTATGTAATGTAACAGTCTAGGGATGTAAGCGGGTCGGTTCTGGTTCGGATCCATTATATAATGCTTGCTAATCAAAGAATCATAGATCTAGGTCCCACTTGATTGAATGTTTAATACTGAGCATGCATTCTAATATCACTACTGCAGCCCATACTAACCAACTACTCTTCAGTTCAAAAAGTTCAATAAAATAAATCTGTTTTATATAGGAATTGGCAATGCAATTGTATCTCTCAGTGATCAAATGCAAAAGAATATCGAGAATGAAGACCAAGAAAAATACATGGGAATGAATATTAATAGTTTCAAGAGAAAGAAGAAAGAAAGAGAATCTAGCTAGTAAAGAGAAAATAATAATAGAACCACAAAATGGCAAGAACTAAACAAAAGACGCTGTGACCAAACAATATGTAGACGTAGCCAATCGAAACAGCCAAAGTCACAGACTTATACATATGATGAGACCAAAATAACATTCTCATGGCCATGAAAATTAAGCAAATAGAAATAACTTTTTTGGTAGAATTAATTAGAGAACTAAGAAATATTAGAATTGGAATTGAGAGGTAGAGATAGACAATACCTTGGATTGTTAGCATGGTGGGTGAAGAATATATGTAGCTCCCTCCTTAATAGCATCATACGTCTTCTTGGTATGGTTTCCAGGGTTTTTAGAGAATTTTAAAGTCCATTTCCATACCTATTATTATTAAGCACTCAAGCCAACTAAAAAACGAAAAAAGAAAAATTAAAAATTAGAGAATAAAACAATAATCATTCAAAACAGAAAAAGTATCCAGCTGAATTCACTTTCCCTATTCTTCTTAAGCATTCCAGTAAATTAGTGCAAATCAATATAGAAATTGTAGAGAGATAACTTGGGATTGGTAAATAGTCAAAAACTTGAGATAATTTGAGATAACTTGATATTGGTAAATCATTAAAGAAATTGGGAGTCAGGTACTCATCTAAAAATTCACTGTCCCAACAGATTGTAGATGATTTATTAGCAGATTGTAGATGAATTTTATCATTGCATTATACGATTATATATCCTATAAAAAGTAAGACATTAGGGTACCAATTTTTTTTTTTTACGAACACACCCTATCGTCACCCAGACCCAACATTACTTACCAAACCTCATAGGAGCATAAAAAATTCCTCATTATCTCTCGCCGCATTCCCAGAAAGCTCAAAGAACCTGGAATCGAAATGAAAACACAATCCACAACAATCAATCAGTTGATGAAAGAATAGAAAACATTAAAAGAGGACTTTTACGAACCTTTGTTTCAAGGTATTAAAGAACAACAGAGAATTAGATGGAAGCTCCAACTCCGAGCTCAAAGAACCTCTCTTTTCCGGCCAGCCCACTGGAAATTGGAGGCTGGCCTTTTGACATCAAGATATTTTATTTATTTATTTTTTTAAAAGTGAGATCAAGATAATTGAAAAATCAACCTTGGAACACACATCCAGATCAATTACATTCCAAACAGTCTTCACCATTCCTTTCAAATGCAACAAAACAAAATAAAAAAAATAAAAGAAAACCATAAACGCAAATTAACGCATACGGCCAGTAACGCAAACCAACAAAAACCTAAAACCCCAATATAGAAAAGCTCACCTCCATTGAATCCGGAATGCATGGAAGAGAAAAATGAGAAACACAAATCGGTCAACATAAGCTCTAGCGTTAATGGTTGACAGGGGTATATCCTTCTCTTTTTTATGGGCTTAATGAGAATATGAAAAGTCCCCTTTTATGGGCTCAACGTATTCTAGAGAGAGGAGTTAGGGTTGCTTGATCCTTCCAACATAAACTCTGGCATTAATGGTTGACATAATGTGGGATATATCCTTCCCTTTTTTATGGACTTAATGAGAATATGAAAAGTCCATTTTTATGGGCTTAACGTATTCCAGAGGGAAGAGTTAGGGTTGCTTGATCCAAGGAAAAGGTCAAAACCAATTTTCCGGGGGTCAAAGTCAAATTGAAATCAAATCTTGATTTCTTAGTTCACTTAATATATATATATATATAACTAGAAAAACATGCCCGTTCTTAGCACGGGCAATATAATCATAATATTAAAATTTATTTAAAATTTTTTTTATGATTAGTTTCTTTAAAATTAAATGCAAAAGATTTTAGTATGATAGAGAGGAAAAAAAAAACAAGAAAAAAGAAGTCCATAAGAATTCAATACCTAATACCACATAATTTAAAAAAAAAAAAAAACAAGTCCATGAAAATTGAAGATTAATGAACAAGAAAACTAAAAAACAAAATCAAAACAAACAAACTATATAAACTATGAATAAAATCCAATGAAATTTGAAAGACACATAGAAATAAAACATAGAAATGAAAATCCATAATCAACTCAATAAGATAAGAAATTTAAAAGAATCAAACACTCACGAGAAAAAAAAACCTCAAAAATGGAGCACAAAAGGGCAAAGACAAAAGAACCCACAAATTCATGAAAAACAATCATAAAAAAAAAAAACTAAAAACCCATCACAAGTGAGAAATTATAATAAAAGAAATACAAAATAAAACTAAATAAATTTTATTAAAAAGGCTATAAAAAAATATATAAATAAAGATCCATAGAAAATACAATGATAAAAGAAATTTAGAAGAACCAACCAACTTATGATAATTTAATACTCAAAAATGGAAATCTGAAGCCACAAAAGAAATAAGAAAGATCCATAAAAAGATTTCACAAAGAGAACTTAAAGAGCCTAATGGAAGTAAAATAAATAATTAACTCATAATGATAAGCATTAAAAAATAAAAAATACAACAGAAAAATGAGAATTCACAGAAAATCCCATGATAA
Source organism: Persea americana (assembly GCA_029852735.1). Taxonomy (NCBI): domain Eukaryota; kingdom Viridiplantae; phylum Streptophyta; class Magnoliopsida; order Laurales; family Lauraceae; genus Persea; species Persea americana. The sequence continues at coordinate 25,214,634 of CM056818.1, read as the reverse complement.
AAAGTGATTTAAAAGAAAAAAAAAATCAAGGAGAACCCCATACCCAAAAGTTGAAACAAAAAAGAAACTCACAATCTATGAAAACCATACAAATACAAACCATAAAAATATTGCAAATCTATAGAAATCTTAAAATGATGATTCTTTTGTATAAATCATATTAAAATGACATAATTAAAATTGCTCAAATAAAATATGATGAACTCAAACGTAAATGAATTAAAAAAGGTTTACCTCTCAAATTGAAATGTTTAATAATTGCACCAATTATTTCAAGATGCTCATTTTAAAATTGGTTGAACACTGATCTAAACTAAGCATGCAAATGAGATATGAGATGGTACTAAAAAGAGACACAAAGAAACAAAAAAAAAAAAATTATTGAAGTTGCTCTAAAAAAATACAATGAATTACATTGTATGGAAAAAATGAATGGAAAAAATGAAAGTTCTCTTGTTGACATAGAGAAATAGAATTACATTATAAAAAGTAAAAAATGATGATAATAAGAATGAGCTTAATTCTTTATTTAGATGGACCAATATTATTAGATATTCCTTTTACCATTAGTTCCGCATTCTTAAAAAAAAGTGTACAATCAAAATCAATAAATAAAAAAGAAACCAGACAAGCTAGAACCGAGAGTGGATTAAATAAAAAAGACTAAGGATTAAATAAACCAGACAACCCAGAAATCGGCATTTCACATTCTAAAAAAAAAAGAAAAAAAAATCATATAATCAGAACAAACAAAAATACTTAAAATTCCTTAGATTAATGGTACTTAAACACTGGGACCTATTAACACTAAAATGCTATTGCCTTGATAGAAATAGGATGATATTGGGAGTTTCTTATTAGACAAAAGCCATGATGGAGAGTCCAAATCACAAAAAAAAATTTATTTGGAAAGTTTTAGTATTTTGCCTTTTTTTTATCAGAGAACCAATTTGACCGTGGAAATAACCCACAAAAAAAAACTTTATTTGGAAAACTCCAATATTTTGTATTTTTTTTATCAGAGAATCAATTTTACCTTGGAAATAACCCAGAATAAGGTGAAAATTTGAGGTATCCCATAAATAGCAAGGATGTTTGTTTTATTGATTGTGATTTTTAATAGATGGGATCTATCGTAGTGTTCCACTCTATTTACATCACGATTTATAAAAGTTAAAGTCACACACACAAAAAAGAAAAAAAATTAGACTCTACCCTCTCCCTCGGCAAGCATGCATGGTAGCACATCAGTTACATAGAAAGTTTCCCGCCTCTCTTTAGCTCCACGTTGTTGTCGCAAGTTTTTCTTTTTTCAGTAATATTGTCATTTTCTTATTAATTATTGAACTTATTATTTTTGTTGATCAATTTTATATATTATATATTCATTTGAGTTTAGTTTTATTGTAAAATGGTTGTCATAGAAAATTAATGACTATATAGGAAATCATATAAAATAGTTATTTCAAAAGTTTGATCATCTATACTTAAAGTACAATGCATAAGTATGAAAATAATAACCACAGTATTTATAGGGGTCAATATTCTAAAAATATAGTTATTTTTATAAATACCTCATAGATAAAATCCAACTCCTAGTCAATATTCCAAAGTGGGGCTGGGTCCCTTCCTCATTGACTAATTTTAAGTTGTTGTTGATAACTATTAACAAAAAAATGCTTTGTGGTATAGTGGTTGGGTCGCTCCTTTGAAATCCATATTGTCTTGAGTTCGAATCTCAGCACATACCATGATTAATTTTTACCAATTAAATTAAATTAGTAAATTGGATGAGTCAAAATCAATTAGAGCGAATTGGAATTGATTTCGATTGTCCTGAGTTCGCGCCTCGGCGCATACCATGATTAATTTTTACCATATCATTAAAAATACACGGGTCAGGTTGGGTCCAAAAAGTATACTTTATCTCTGGCCCAACCTAATTTACCCCCACCCGACCCGTTTGCTAGGGTCAAATTAAATTAAATTGGTAGATTGGATGAGTCAAAATCGATTGGAGCGAATTGGAACTGATTTCAATTTGAAACCACTTCACTTCATATATAATAACTAGAAAAGCACGGGCAATATAATCATAATATTAAATTTCAAAAAAAAAAAAACTTTATGATCAATTTCTGTAAAATGAAATGCAAAAGGTTATAGTCCGAAAGAGATGAAAAAAAGAAGAATTCCATATATAAGAATTCAATACCTAATACCAAATAATTTCAAAGAAACACACAAGCCCATGAAAATTGAAGACTTAATGACCAAGAAAACTAAAAACCAAAATCTAAACAAACAAATAATATAAACTATTAATAAAATCCAATAAAACTTGAAAGACACATAGAAATGAAATCCATAATCAATTTAATAACATAAGCAATTTAAAAGAATCAAACACCTATGAGAAAAAAAAAAAAAAACCCTCAAAAAATGGAGCAAAAAAGGGCAAAGACAATCTAAACTAAGCATGCAAATGAGACCTGAGACAGTACTTAAAAGAGACACAAAGAAACAATAGAAATATTGAAGTTGCTCTAATCAAATACAATGAACTCAAAAGTAAATGAATGGAAAAAATGAAAGTTCTCTTGTTGACATAGAGAAATAGAATTATTTTGGAGGAAGTAGAAAATGATGATAATAAGAATGAGCTTAATTCTTAGATGGAATAATATTATTGGAGATTCTTTTTACCATTATTTTTGCATTCTTAAAAAAAAGTGTACAATCAAAATCAATGGATCAAAAAGAAACCAGACAACCCATAACTGCGAGTGGATTAAATAAAAAAGACTAAGGATTAGATAAACCAGATAACCTAGAACTCAACATTTCATTTTCTAAAAACAATCCATATAATCAGAACAAACAAAAATGCTTGAAATTCCTTAGATTAGCGGCACTTGGACACTGAGACCCATTAACACTCAAATACTATTGCCTTGATAGAAATAAGATGATACCGGGAGTTTCTTAACAGACACAAGGCATGATGGAGAGTCCAAATCACAGAAAAGATTTTTTATTGAGAAAGCTCCATTATTTTATATTTTTTATCAGAGAATCAAATTAACGATGGAAATAGCCTATATTGAGGCGCAGATTGGGGATATCCCATAAATAGTAATGATGTTTTTCTTAATGATTGTGGTTTTTAATATATGGGGTCTCCTGTGGTGTTCAACTCCTTTTACATCATGATTTATAAAAGTTTAAGCCACCAAAAAAAAAATCGAACTCCACCCTTTTACCCTCGGCAAGCGTACATGGTATAGTTCGGTCCTCCTCTTAGTTCCACAATGTTGTCGCGAGTTTTTCTTTTTTCAATAATACTGTTGTCATTTTCTTATGAATTATGAAATTTTTTAATTTTGTTGATCAATTTCATATATTAAATATTCATTTGGGTTTAGTTTTATTGTAAAACGGTTATCATGGAAAATTAATGACTATATAGGAAATCATATAAAATAGTTATTTCAAAAGTTTGATCACATATGCTTAAAGTAAATGCATAACTATGAAAATAATAACAACAGTGTTTATAAGGGTCAATATTCTAAAGGGTAATATTCAGGTGGGAAGTGTTCTCACATATTATGTGAGAACATTTTTGTGGGGCCCAATTGTGGGCCCCATTTGGGGATGGGACCTGGGGGGATGAAAAGATCTATGTGAGACCACCCCAAGTATTAGGTTTGGCCCTAAACCCATGCCCCTAACCCCTTCATCCGTGGCCCACAAGTTTAATGGCGTCATATTCAAAAAAATATTCAACCCTCGATCCAACGGTTCAGTTCATTCGGATGTGTGCCAATCCTTGGGATTAGTGACTATCAGGTGGTTCCCTATTAGTTGCTAGGTTTGGATGGGTTGCTAGTTGGGCACCGCAAAAAAGTTCTCATATAATAGGTGAGAACTAGTTCTCACTTGAATATTTCCCATATTCTAAATATATAGTTATTTTTATAAATACCTCGTAGATAAAGTCCAACTCCCAGTCAATATTCCAAAGTGGGGCTGGGTTCCCTTCCTCATTAACTAATTTTAACCTTTTATTGATAACTATTAGCAAAAAGATGCTTTGTAGAGCAGTGGCAGGGTCGCCCATTTGAAATTCAAACTATCCTGAGATCGAGTCTCAGAACCATGATTAATTTTTTACCGTGTCATTTAAAACACACGAGTTAGGTCCAATCGTGTCTAATGCGGGCCCCTGAGACTATGAGGTAAACTAAATTAAATTTGATCAGTCAAAATCAATTGGAGCGAATTGAAGCTGATTTCAATTTGAAACCACTTCGCTTCATATATATATATATATATATATTTGCTTCCATTCGATTGGTTGCAACGCACAAACTTTTTGTCTAAAAGCATTTGTGTTATGTTGTCATTCAAATTAGAGGGGTCAAAATCAAAATGAAATCAAATCTTGATTTCTCAGTTCGCTTCATATAAATATATATCTATATAATTGAAATCAAATCCTTTCACATGGATTTGTCACCCAAGCTCTAACCAATACACCAACCACTCCTTTATGTTAGAAAACGACTTCTTTTATTCTTAAAGTTTTCTCCTCTTATTTTGAAATTCTTCAACTTTTCCTAAGATTTCTTCACCAAGATTTCTTTATGGAACCTCTTTTATTGAAATCTCTTCTTAATGCCTTGAGATACTAGCCGGAAGGTGAGGGTAGTCGCGGGGTCCACCTACACAAGAGAAATTATATAAAAATGCCTGTAAAAAATTATCGGATTTCTGTATGAAAACTTTGCTCCTTCGTATCTTCCTCATCCGAACTTGTATGAATGCAAATGAGTAACCGATTTGGTTCAGAATCTTACGTCAAATGCAATGATGCAAAGAAACGACGTCATTTTCGAGTTAAAACCAAGTTATAAGCGATGATAATCCGTTAATTTGATAGAATGATAAAATCTCCATGTAAAACAAATGATATGCACATGAGAAGCTAATAAAACTCAGACTAATGAGGGGTGAAATATGCAATATTTAACACTCATCAATATACCCCAGAGAATAAAAAAGGTTACATCATTTAAAACTTCTAAGAAATCTCTTATTATCTCAAGAAGTTTCCAATTTTCATCAAATATAAGAATATTCTCATGTGCTAAATAATATTTGAGAAAATTGATTGAGTGTCATTTTATAAGTGCATACTTGTTATTAATATTCTATAAGTAAAATTCCACCTATGCTTTACATCTTGTTGTGTGTATATATATATATATATTTGCCTTCGATTCATATTTTCACATTTCTCCTTCCACCATTGTTTTCTTGCGAGAGATGAAAAAATGATACCTATAATATATTTAATAGTTGCTAAGCTAGGCTTAATAGCTTTTATTCTTTCTTGTATAATAAGATTTATGATGTGGAATGCACATCTATTATGAAAGATAACTCCATTTAAATTAAGTTGAAGTGCAAATTTTACTAACTCTACTGCGACATTGTTGGAGCTTACATTATCTAAATTTATAGCAATTACTTTATTTTCAATATTATACTCACTAATTTTTTCAAGGATAGTGGACCCTATCCTAGCACTAATGTATGGACACTCTTGCAAAGAAAACACGATCATTCTCTTCTGCATAATTCAATCACTATAAATATAATGTGATGTGATTGAAATGTACCCCACATTTTGTTTGGAGGTCCATAAATTTGAAGTTAATGCCACTTTTCCAAGTATGTTTTGAAAAATGACTTTTAAATCCTCTTTTTCTTAGAGAAAATCTTTTATGGCATCATTTTTGACAGTGACTCTAGAAGTCTTCTGCCATAAAGGGGCAAACGCTTGCCTCAAGAAGATTTCAAATGATCATGAAGAAATGGAAATTGGTGAACTATTAGAAATTTTATAAGTTGGTATCTAGAATTATTAGGGTCATATGTAAAAACTCCTAAACCACCATTTGAATCGGTTTGAGAAAGTTGGGTTTGGACGGTCCCACTCCCGCCCCCGACCCCACATTTCCTTCGACATGTCTACGCATACACGATTTCATGTGTCTAAGAAGGTGGCCAGTGCCACTTGATGATCTGCCGCTATAAAGTTCTTTGTAATATTTACATTGTGCCTTTTTTTTTTCTTACTCCCCATTTGGGATCAGGGACCTCAACTGTATCAAAATGGCTCCAGAGTATAGAAGTCATTCTTCTTTTCTTTCTAATTGAAGAACTTGGGCCTGCACCGCAAGCATATTGGGGATGACTTTCTACTTCTGTCCCCTGATCTCAATCATGAGGAGTATTTTTAGGATCTTACTCATTTAGAGAGAAGTCAAGGCCGAAAGGTAGCGATAATCCGACCGTTTTAAAAATAGAATTTTTTTTACAAAAAATAAATAAATAAATAATTATATATAATGTGTTTGTTGTGACAATCTACATAAGAAAGAAGAGAAGATGAGAATTGATATATAATATTACTATGTATATTATTGCTAAATATGTTTCCAATTTTAAAATAATAAATACCTCTATGAGGGAGGGAGGGCTAATGGAGAAGTTCTGCTGAGTAAGAGAGAGCTCCTTCAGTGGTGACTAGTAAGAGAGAGAAATTCTTAGGCTTGAAATGTTAGAAATTCTTTCTTGGATAGCTTATAGAGATTGAGAGAGCTTAGAGAGTAGAAGAGTGTTGAAAAATGAGAGGAGATGAGGTATTTATAGACTTTCTAAGTGTTAAAATGATACAAAATACCCTTCAGAGGGAGGAGTTAACAGTTGGAGGGGGGGTATAGTGGTAAAAAATGGACAAATGACACTAAACCCCCCCCCCCCCCCCCCCCCCCCCCCATTTGACCATTTATAGCTGTTGGGGAAGGGGGTGTTCAAAAGTGTTAAAAACCACAATATGACTTTTTTTTTGGTTTAAAAATATGATTATTATATAGGACTGGGCCGGGTCATGCCACGACCCCTAGGCCTAGCACGGCCCGAGGCGAAAACCGAGCCGTGTCGTGCCGGCCCATTAACCTGGTCAATGGCCCAGACACGGTTTTTTCCGTGTTGGGCCAAATATTCAACTCTAGATGGGCTACATAAATTTTCTTAGAAAGTTCCAATTTATATTCCCAGGATTTCTTTAGTACACTCCTTTGTCCCCCTCTGCCCTTTGAGACCGATCCATTTACCATCAAAAGCTTGGAAAATGACTAATAATCAGATTTGATTATAATTGGGATATATCCCTTCAAGGTAAGGTGTTCTTTGGAAGGATGAGAATTTTCAATATAAAGGCTGGCTGAGATCCCTCCACTCATCGGGAATTCATGAACCATTGAGACGATTGAAGCCACATGAGCTTTTACTTGGTTTTTATAAAAGGGAGAAAGAGAGTTGTTCTTCCTATGAATATAAACCTATCCTCTCTCCCATCTCTGTTTTCTTTTTCTTGTGTCAACCCATTTCATTCCATGACCACATCAATCTCCGTTTTTCTTTCGTATTAACTTATTTCAGTCCTCTATTGAAACCCATCCTAAAAATTAAATTCCAAGTCATGCAAGCAAGAAAACACAAGCCCTAAGTACAAATCAAATCCTATAATAATAAAGGCATAAAATATAGTTTGTAGCAAGTTGTTCTGACAGGAAAGATGTTGCCGACACAAGATAAAATTGAGTATTATGTATGTGATGAAAACAGGCAAAAAGCCAACCGTCTTAGATGAAGGAGAGGACGAGGAAGGCATAAGACTGAAATTTACAAGGGTGAGAAAGAAGTGAAGTAGAGGGATATAAGGAAAATAAGAGGAAAAATGCCAAAGGAAAATATATGTGGGAGGGGGTATCCAAGGAGAGTTGAAGAGGTAGAGGAAGAAAAGAAAAGGAGAAGAGAAGAGAAGGAAAAAGAGATTTGAAGAGGTATCATAGAAAGAGCAAAAGAGAAGGAAGAGAAGTTCCAGAGACCGGTGAGAAAGAAAGAACGCTACATTTTTTCCTAAGTGGTATCGTTGTGAGGGAGGCCCAAGAAATGCAAGAAAATCTTGTACGACCCCGACCCTCTAATTGCATGTATTAGTACCAATTAATTGTAATTTATTATAATTATTTATTTTTCCTAGTGTCTTAGATGTGGGTGAACGGTGAAAGAAGATGAAATTCTGAAGTTGGTAGAATGATTAATGAATCAGTTGGAGGAGACATAAAAAGATTGCTGCAGTGGTTGATGAGAATAGTCTTGAAAATTATTGGCAAGAAAGTCACAAGAGAATTCTATTGTTGATCGTTTTCTTCATTTTTATTGTTAGGTAGGTACAATGATAGTTCTTTGATGATGAATTCATTAGTGTGGTGTATTATTTTATCTTCAATCAAACATAATAATTTATTCCAATCAAATGAAACTCTCTATGAACGTGATTTTACATTCCAATGATTTTCAATAAAAATATCAAAACACAACCCTGAGCAAAAGGCCTTCATTGTTTACAGCATCTCGAAGCACATAATAATGTGTCTAAGCTAAAAGACCTAATCACTACATGCTTTGTGTCACTTTTGCGGTTTGGACTGATGAGTACTCTTCATGCAATGCATGCCTCCTTTTCATGGGTCAGTTCTCTCCTCTCCTTGTATAAAAGCATCTCTGTCTCACTCCCTCATTCTCACACTCTCAATCTCGTTGGCACCGAAAAGGCAAAGAAAATCTATTCATGGACAAAGGAAAAAAAACACATGTTCCATTCACCAAGTATGATTATGTCGTGGGGGTGGGGGAATGTATACCTCCAAGTGGTCTACTCGAACACATAAAATTTACTGAACTAGATGATTCCATTATATACTTGAAAATAGCAAAAAACCGAGCAATGACCGGAAAGACATGGCATCAGAAATAAAGAAACAATAGAGTTTATGCTTTTACAGGTATCTTCAACTAATTGGATATGAGCAGACGACAAGGAGAAGAATGAGTTGTTTCGTGAACATTCTCTTTTAGTGAATGGTGAGCAACAGGCTGAACTGCAGAGGTTGGAAGCTTTAGACATGGAGATGAAGGCTAGTGATTGATATATGCTGGGTTTTTTCTTGATCTGTTTCTTTGTTTTCTTTATACTCACATTTGATCTGATGATATGTTTATTTCTTTTCTTTTCTTAATGTCAGACCATACACAAAAGTGAACCGTTTGGTGTGGTCACAGTTGCTTCAAACGGCGTTCGTTGTAGACTTGTAGTGTTTGTATAGTTTGATATGCTGGTGGTTATTTGGTGTTTTGTTTGAAGTTGCTTGCTCCTAGTGGTGTCCAATTGTATGTGTGGTAGTTATTATGTGAATGAATGGATTGAGCAGAAACTCTTATATATTGTATGCATGGATATATTTTCTTTTATTTGCTAATATAGATTTCCCTTTCAAGTATGCTTTTAAGTATTATTTTTTTGCTTTTCTTAACCCTTTTTTTCTCAAGCCCTCACATCCATATCCAATGCGAACAGCTTAAATGTGAGGGTCCCCACCCTTACTCTTATAGTACCGTGAGAGTAACTCTCATAGGAGCATCTCCCCCATATATATATATATATAAATGTAAAAAAAGGGTTACAGAAAAGCTAAAAAATAAAACTAAGCGAAAAAAAAAAAAAAAAAAAAAACCGACAACACATGACTACTTGAAAGGGAAACCTATATTAGCAAATAAAATAAAACATATCCATCCATACAAAATATAAGCATTTTTGCTCAATCAATTCATTCAATAATAACTACCACACATACATTTGGACACCACTAGGAGCAAGCAACTTCAAACAAAACACCGAACAACCACAGGCACGTCAAACTACACAAACACTACAACGAACGCCATCAGAAGTAACTGGGACCACATCATACGGTTCACTTTCGTGCATGGCCTTCCCTTTTTTTCAAACCTTCACCTACATCATTGACTTTTAGAAAAGAAAAGAAAAAAGAAAGAAAAATATCATAAGATCAAATGTGAGTATAAAGAAAACAAAGAAACAGATAAAGAAAAAGCCTCTGCAGTTCAGCCTATTGCTCCTCATTCACTAAAAGAGAATGTTCACTAAACAACTTATTCTTCTCCTTGTCGTCTGCTTCATTTCCAATTAATTAATGATACCTGCAACAGCAGAAACTCAGCGTTTCTCTGCTTCTGATGCCACGACTTTCCAGTCATTGCTCGGTTTTTTACCATTTTCAAGTATAATGGAATCATCTAGTTCAGTAAATTTTATGTGTTGGGGTATACCACCTGGAGGCATATATAACCCCACCCCCCACCACATAATTATACTTACAGAACGGAACATGTTTTTTTTTCCTTTGTCAATTGAATGGATTTCTTTTGTCCTTTCGGTGCCAAGAAGACTTAGAAGGGGGGAAATGAGGGAGTGAGAGAGATGCATTTATACAAGGAGAGGAAAAGGAAATAGTGCACTGTGCCCCAACAGTCTACTGACCCATGAAGAGAAGGCACGCACTGCATGAAGAGTCATTAGAAAAGTGACACAGCACGTAGTGATTAGGTCTTTGAGCTTAAAGTTAAACACATTGTTATATATTTCGAGAGACCGTAAACAATGAAGGCCTTTTGCTCGATGTTTTGTTTTGATATTTTTATTGAAAAGCATTGGAATACAAAACGAACATGGACGTTCATAGAGTTTCATTTGATTGGAATAAATTACATTTGATTGAAGATAAAATAATACACCACACAAATAAATTCTTCATCAAGGAACTGTCATTGTACCTAACAATAAAATGAAGAACACGATCAACAATAGAAATCACCAGTGACTTTCTCGTCAGTCATTTTCAAGACTGTTCTCGCCAACCACTGCTCAATCATTTTATGTCCCCTCTGAATTTCATCTTCTTTCACCATTCATGTACATCTAATTGGCTTGGACCATCCTTCAACTTTAAATCTGGATACAACCCAATTGTGGCTCTCGATACAAGCATACCAAGTGGGTTGAACCATATATGATTAATAGATCCGTGTGATTTACGTAAACGTAAATCATTGAAAAAAAAATTCATTCCAAACAGATTCAATAACTACAATTATAACAGAATCAACAGCCCAACATTCAAATAAGAGAGCAATTGAACTTCTTCAAATATGGCTAGTTCCAAATACTAAAAATCAGGGGCAGTTCGTTTTATCCAATCCAAAAATAGGCCTATTCATTAATCCAAACACAGTGACCATCATATTGAGCCAAATAAACTTGGTATATAAATGAATATTAAAGTATATCAACAGATTTGAATTGAAAATTTCACAAACATTGGGGATTCAAAGTCCTGCAACCACCTCATGATTTTGCAAGTAATAGAAAATGAAGTAATGGAATTTAAAAAATAAACAAATCATCAAAGTTCTACCCAATCACATAATGTGGAAATTGACATTCATTTTCTTTACAAGAATTATTTCATTGGCAGTATACTGTTTAAACGAAAGTGGATTCTTGCTTGAAGGACTATAACAAAGAATAAAAAAAAAAAAAAAAAAAACTAATCATATCAAAAAATTCCAAAGTAACAAAAGAGAATCTAAGATGAAACACAAAAATGTGACATGATTATAGGAATCGTAATGTTCTATGGTTTTGAATAGAATAAACGAACTGAAGTTTTGTCACTCATAATTTTGATCGGCACCTAGTTGAAGCAAACGAAAGGTAAATTTTCCATGATGCTATCAAACACCCGTAACACAATGGGAAAAAGCATTAAACAAATAATAAAAAAGACAAAGAACGTAATTTCCATTTGGGGATGTCTGAGATCAATATAGCGTTTGGGAGTTCACAAATCTAAGCTAAAATGGAAGCCTTACCATCCAGATCACCTGCAATGACAATATGGAGTTCGATGCTCATGAATTTGGCGGCATCTAAGAGTTTACATATATGAGCTACAATGGAAGCTTCACCTTTCAAATCACCAGTAGCGACAATACGAAGTTCGGTGTCATGAATTTGGTGGATTACATCAAGATAGCATTTGGGTGTTCACAAATCTAATATATAATGGAAGCTTCACCCTCCAAATCACCTGCAATGATAATGTGAAGTTCGATGCTCATGAATTTGGTGGCATCTAAGAGTTTACATATGTGAGCTACAATGGAAGCTTCACCTTTCAAATCACCAATAGTGACAATATGAAGTTCGGTGTCATGAATTTGGTGGATTACTTCAAATTCAATAAAAAATTATGTTTTTCAAGGTGGGTTAATAGACACTTCGAGATACTCTTCAGGGGAAAGTGCCATGCCTGGACTTTGATTTTTCCAAAATGTCCTAGTAGGAGAGACATAATTTAAAAAGAAAGCATTTCAAACATATAATCCAGAAGCTTTTCAAAGTTCAAATAGACTGATCATGAACTTCTTACCTCATATTTGATTTTGGGAATTGCGAAAAAGAACTTTCCTTCCCATCCATCATCAAAAGAATTACCATTGCAATCTACAACCAATTTGGTAGGGAATGTTGGTGAACTCAAAGCAATCTACATACAAGCAAAGCAACCATTGAAATAATATTTAAAATAAATAGCTCAGAAAAAGGAAGTTGATACTTGATACTCAAAGACAATAGATGAGTGGCAAGCTTACAAAAGGGAATCAAACCCCACAAAGAAGCAACAACAGAAGAGCCTCCAGGTCTATCTATGAAAAAATTCCCCATAATCCAATCTGAGGGGGCAAAAAACAAAACAAAATATAAAGGAATCACTAAAAATAAAATCTTTAGGTGATGTCATTCTGTAAGCTAAAAATACCTCATTTTGAGATAAGAAATGTCAGACCAATAAATAAAGCTTTTGTGATTCGAAAAAAAAATAAAAATAAAAACTGAATGTAAGGCCCAATCCTTCAAATCAATCAAATGCCCATTTTTCATTTATTTATATCAGCTAATTAAATAAGATAATAGACCAACTTCAAGTTCAACTCCAAAAATATTAATAGATTCAATCTTTTGAGAAAAAACTAAGAAAAGATAACCAAATACAAGAAGCAATCATGATATATATAGGGAGAGACTTCGACAAAATATAAATGTACATAAAATTCAGGAAAAGCCTTTAGGAGCTCCTAACTTCTCTCTCTCTCTTTTTTTTTTTTTTTTTTTTTTTAAATGCTAACTTGTATTAATCAAAGGCTAAACGGTACAAAAGTTATATACTGGAAAGCAATGAAGAATACCACAACAAACAAAGACAATAAAATAAATAAAATAACAGCGCTACAAACCAAGCCTAACAAGAGAGCTCTATACAAAAAGGCAAGCAAAACCACCCAAAAAATTAAGAAATCACCTCCCTCCAATTACGAATGATAGTGTCTATAGGCAGTCCCTAGAACTCTTGAAGAATAGACACCCAAGAAGCATCCATAAGTCTTAAGTCTGGACCTGAAAATAACAACGGTTGGCGTAGAAGATTTTCCTTGGAAACATCTCGAGTTCCTCTCTTTCCAAATAGCCCACATGGTTGTAAAAAAAGAAGCACGCCATAGCAGTCTCTTTTTGAGGGAACCGAACACAAACTTCCATGCTCTGAAGAGGTTTGAATGGATGAAGGAAGAACCCAGGACAGATCAAACGACTGGACTAGAGAATTCCAAATTTCATTCACCATAAGGCAGCGCAAAAGAAGGTGGTCGACTGATTCTTCAGCTCCTAACTTCCCTTCTAATTCTAAAAAAAAAAAAAAACTGTGAAAACTTGCATTTCTAAAACAAAGATACTTTTATAGGAGTTTCTAAACTCACACCAGATAGCTTTGTCATCGGGTAAATGCCTTCATTAAAGATAATCATTTTACCATTCATTTTAACCAAAATTGCCGTCAGTTTTATGTAGTAAATGTCTCAAACCCTCATCGTCACTGGGCCAGTTGCTTCAAACAATTGTAACATCCAAATGGAGACATTCAATGTTTTGGAAATTTCAGAGGAAAGGAAGGGATGTTCGATGATGCTGTGATGTGGCATTGCGAGAGGTAAATTCAAAATCTTTAGATTCCCATTTGATATTCAAAGAGAAAGAATTAGACTGATAAATGATGTGGCTGTTAACACCAGCCGGCTCATGAATGTTAGGCCCAGTCCATCAATACACTAACCCAACACGTGGGATATTGTAGTTGACTAGTATCAATGTAACATATTCTATTCCTATGTTATAGCAGTGTAATATATATTCTTTCTATATAGATGAAGGCTAAAGAGAGATTATAAATGGAGCAAGGGATCGATCAAAGGGATGATCCAGTTTTCCAAAGTTCTCCTAATCTAGGTTCTATCGAATGACATGGTATCAGAGCTAGGCAATATCTCTGTTTGGATTCAAAAGCAAATTTTTCTTCTTTGTTTTTGATCATCAGAAGATCTTAGGTTCGTGGATTCCAGAAATCTTCTTCATCTCATCACTAGAAGATCTTAGTCTCTCGGTGTAGGCTGTTGTGATCAACCGTGGCCCATTTGGGATCATCAACTCATCAGATACCTACCCAGATCTGGTCGACTGGTTTTCTCCTCAATATTTTGAAGATTTTTTCAGAATTCTTGCAGCATCAATGGTAGGCGTTCTGATCATTTATGTGTTTCTCCAATTGTTTTAAATAGGTTTCATCAAAACCGTACAAAACTGTGGATACAGTATGTTTTTCAAAAATTCCTGTTCTAGTAGGAAGATATTTTGAGTCTTCATCTTATTCAAAACTCTGATCTAGACTGTGATCAGAAAGTGGGTCCCACGTGGCACTCTCAGCCCCATTTTCAAGGCCGTTTGGGCACTTTTGGTTTTTTTTTTTTTTTTGCAATCTGGTTCCTTATCAGACATCAAGCTTGTTCTTAAGCAAGATCTTGTGTTCTGTCTTGAAGTAACTCACAAATTCTCTGGATTTCATTAAGCCTCAATCTTCTGGATTATCTCTGTGTGAAGAAAGACAATGTTTCTACACTGTTTCTGCACTGTGTTGTCATGGAAAAGAGTGACATCTCCCTGGTTAAATTTAATGGGACTAATTACACATCGTGGGCTTTCCAATTTCAAATTTACCTTAAAGGCAAAGAATTATGGGGTCATGTGGATGGGTCTGATCCCAAACCAACGATGACACTAAAGCAGTCGTCAAATGGGAAGTCAAAGATGCCCAGATTATGACTTGGCTCCTAGGGTCAGTTGATCCACAATACATTCTCATCTGTATAAAACTGCAAAAGGAATGTGGGACTATCTAAAACAGATTTATCAATAGGATAACGCGGCTTGCAGATTTCACTTAGAACATGAACTTTCTCAGTTTGTTCAGGGGACTAAGTCGATTCAGGAGTATTATTCTCATTTTGTTCATTTATAGACTGATTATACTGAAATTATTTACTCTAGTCTACCAGATGCTTCCATCACTGTAGTTCAAGACATTCATTCCACTAGTCGAATGGATCAATTTTTAATGAAACTACGATCTGAATTTGAACAAGTTCGTTCTAATCTGATGAGTCGGGTGCCTTCCCCTTCCATTGATTCATGCTTAAGTGAACTTCTTCGTGAAGAACAGCGTCTCGCAACCCAGGCTACTATTCAACAGGCTACCATCGGCGGTCCAATAAATGTTGCATATGTTGCTCGAGACAAACCGCAGACACGAGATATGACCAAAGTACAATGTTATTGCTGCCAGAAGTATGGATATGTTGCCACTCAATGCAATAAAAAATTCTGCACTTACTGCAAATGCAAGGGCCATGTTCTTCCTGAAAGTCGGCGTCGTGTTCAGGCTTCATCTCAGAAGGCCAATCTGGCAACCCTGGATGCGTCTTCCTCTGCATTGAGTCATGCTGCCAATACAATGATGCCTACTCAATCTGCTTCTTCATCCTTTCTTACCCCTGAAATGGTTCAACAGATGATCGTAAAATGCCTTTTCTGCCCTTGGCCTCTCAGGTAACACAAAAAATTCAACCTCTACCGGCTATCTAGATTCGAGGGCTTTTAATCATATGACCAGGCTTCTAATCATATGACCCACTCTTCTAATAATTTATCTCATTTAAAGCCTTATGATGGAAATCTCTGAATCAATACAGCAGATGGTGGTAGTATATCCATTACTGCCGTCGGTAAGATCTCACATCCCTTACCTTTGAGTCATGTTTTTCTTTCTCTACATTTATCTACCAATTTATTATATGTTGGACAACTAGTTGATAATCATTGTTCAGTCTCCTTTTTTACATTCTGGTTGTGTTATACAGGATCAAGCATCGGGAAAGGTGATAGCGAAGGGGCCTAAGTGTGGCCATCTTTTTCCGCTGCAACTATCTACACAAGATTGGGATTTGGTTGCCTCTACCTTGTTTTTTGCTTCTAGTTCAAATAAAAGTCAATTATGGCACAATAGATTAGGCCATCCTCATTATCGTACTTTGTTGTCTTTGTTTAAATTTGGTTTGCCACATGATAATAAGTTTGCTCTTAAGGAAGTTTCTTTTAATTGCTCTAGTTGTAAAAAGAGAAAAAGCAAGACTCTTCTTTTTTCCCATCAGTACCTCTTTATCATTGAAATGTTTTGATCTTGTTCATAGTGATGTATGGGGTATAGCACCTGTCATAGCACATTCCCATTTTAAGTATTTTGTTACCTTCATTGATGATTATAGTCGCTTTACATGGATTTATTTCTTGCATTCCAAATCTGAGGTGTTTGCTACTTGTAAGGTTCGCAGCCTTACTGGGTCAATTGGGCCCAATAGTAGGCCCGCTGACCTGTTTATTTTGTTATTATTATAATTAATTGTATTATTAGATAATTAGGTGGGTCTAGATCTTGAGCGAGTTTCTTTTAGTGTTAGAATAGTGTCTGCGAAGTTTCGTGCGATTTCGAGTCCGTTTGACTCTAACAGGGGTAGTTTGCAATTTAAGGTAAATTGAGTGTTTTTCCAAAAAAATTCAAATCGCCGTGATTTTGGGTTTGTTGGAAAGGTTTCGTCGCGCTGATCATTTTTGTCTCTTGGCTCGTCACGATCTGACGATCAGAAACCCTTCAAGTGGTCCATTCCTTCACCGCACCCACTTAAGGGCAAATTAGTCTTTTCCCCTTCTCTTCTTCTTAAAGAGAGATTAACCCTAATTTTCATTCTAATCTTTGCAACGAAGCTACAACAGCCCTCTTCTTCTTCCTATTCATCTTCTCAATCCCAGAACTTTTGAGAGAGATTATTTTGAAGATCCAAACCGCACATCTTCATCCTCTTGGTTCCCTCTTTCATTTGATATCAGTTAGGGTAAGCTTTTCTGATCTTCATCTTTTCTACCATTTTCTCTTTTGGTTAGATTTAGGTTGTTCTTGATCTTCTTCTTCCCTTCTTCTTTGCGTTCTAGGTTACTTTTGAGCGGGTTAGATCTGTGGCTTTCGTGGTAGAAGGCTTCTCCTCGAATTTTCACAATTCTATCTTCTTCTTGGTTGAGGCAAGTAGATATGCAATTTATAATTTAACATAAATGCTTTGTTTTATTGATTGATATTGATCAAATGATAGAATACCCAATGCCAAGTTGTTTTGAGATTTGATTTGTGGAATAACATGCTAGATAAGGTTTGGAAACGGTCTGGTTGAATTTGAAATTCGATAATCTTGGATGTTTTAATGAATGATGGATTATGGATTGTTGGGAGAGCATGGTGGCTCATTTTCGTGCAGGTGAACTTTTGGAATGGTTTGGAAGGGATTGGGATTGGTTTGGAATGAAAGATTGTCGAAAATTAGGTTTCTGCGTTCGAACGTTTAAACATTCCTCTGAACATTCGAACGTTGGAAACTGTGAATGATTGGCTGACGATGAACGTTCGATCGTTTCTCCTGAACATTCGAACATTGGCATGTTCGGGAGAATGGCTTAGATGATGAGAGTTCGACGCCCCTCCCAAGCGTTCGAACGATGGAACCTTCGGGTGATTGGCATGGAGATGTGGAACATTCAAACGTTCATTCCGAACGTTCGAACTCTCAGGCGATGGGAACGAGACGTCGAACGTTCGAACGCCTCTCCTGCATGTTCGAACGTTTGAGGTCCCGGATGACTTGGCCTGGAACGAGAGTTCGAACTCTCCCTTTAAGAGTTCGAACTCTCGGCATTTGACTGATGATAGGTAGAATTCCAATGGCCATAACTTTTGAACCATTTTTCGCGAGCCATATACCATTGGAAAGCTCTTGGTATGTAGAATCCAATGGTACATGTTTCGCGATAATCGGAGATCAAGAAGTAAGGTAATGATGGAAATTAATAATTCAGACCACGTTTTGTTGGAAACAAGACTGTTAACCTAGGTTTGGGCCTTAAATGTTGGAAACCCTTAACCCACTTTCATGTGACCATTAATGGGGTTTGAAATCTAAGCACGTGGCTTGTAGTGCTGTGATGGGTTGTCTAGGTATTCGTGTATTATGCATGGTTTAACCGAATGCGTATGGAATTGTCCCAATAGATGCTAAACATGATTGTACACCAAGGGATTTCCTTAAAAGCATCATTGATCTAATTCTACACGTACTCCATTAGAACATGTGGGGTACAGGGATGACACCACTTGCCTAGGTTTGGATTGTAACTCCTCCTTGACTTGTAATTGTATCCATTGTTATTGTTCCTTGTACACTCTTTTGGCATAATATACCTAACTAATGATGAAACGTAAAGTCTTGTAGAATTAGGACTTGGACCTGACTTAGAGTGTATCTTAGGAACCCTGTGTCCTGTATTGATAAACATGACTGGCTAGCATGTAAGGGATTATCACGTGGATAACTTGTCTTGTATTGTCTTGAATGAGAAAATCCCTAAAAACATGTCTTGTGTGTCGAGCTAGCCAGACTTGCTTGTCTTGGTTTTCCCCTCGTGTCAATACCACTTTACTATTATTTGCATGTCATGGCCAGCTGCAGTTTGGGATTTATTGATGGGCCAGTTACTCAGACATCAGGGTGGGCAGTCGGCTTTGGACAGCGTCTATGGCATTGAATAGTTGTTAGCGGGCTTGGACCGTACTACTATTCCCAGGACCGGGAGCTTGGATCCCCCTAGAGCCGGACTTTGGTATCAGTAGTCAGGTTTGGATTGTTACTGATACCCCGTGAGGTGGCTTGGACATCCTCGGAGTCTCCTTATTGATTCTTGCATTGCATTGTGCAGATAGTGGTGATTGTTAGTATTGTTAGGATTCTTGTTATTGATCCGATGATTATTTATTCATGCTTTCATGCCTAGCTTCGATTCATTGTATTCTCATGATTATTATACCTGTCATTATTCTGATACTTGATGCATGTCATGTTCATTTATATCTTGCTTATCTATTGCTCAACATGTCATTGACTCTGTTCCTTGGTGTGCAGACACCTCAGGTGAGTACTACTATGCGGAGCAGACAGGTGAGGAGATCACAGAGGATCTCCAACCAGCTGAGGAGCGAGAGTGGCGTGCCGATGACGTAGAGTAGCGTCATCACATCCGGCACAAGAGAGACTCGCTTGGGACATTCACTAGATTTTATTTATTCATTTATTATTCTCTCGTTTGACCTTTCATTTATTGACATCATTGTTCTTTTAAATGGCCTTGGTTATTGGGATGGCCATTGTAAATGATTTAACTCTTTGAATAGCTTTAATTGTTCTTTTGCCAACTTTAATTCTAAGTGAGATTTATTATCCATTGTTTGATATTTAGATATACCTCGAATTGTATGAATTCCGCAGTTCTCATATTACTTGAGGTTTGAAATGCAATATCCTCACAGCGGACTTACGATCCTTGGGCCTAAAGGGCAAAAATTTTAATTAGCCATAAATTTCAGTCCCCGGATCCGGTTTATTCTCTAATCGAGTTCGGGGGACGTGACACTACTTTTAAAATTTTCTTAGCTTATGTGGAAAATCACTTCTCCACGTGTCCATTAAAACACTTCGCACAGATTTTGATGGTGAATATGTTTCTAATGAGTTTTAGAATTTTTTTCAAAACAAATGGATAATTTCTTAAAAATCATGTCCTTATACACCCCAACAAAATTGTGTGTCTGAGAGGAAAAACAGACACATTTTGGACATTGTCCGGCCACTCTTAGAATCCTCTGTTCCACCGAAATTTTGGCCCGAAGCTCTGTGCACAGCAGTTCATGTTATAAATAAGCTACCCTCACCTCGTATAAAGAATGAAACACCTTATTTTCGTTCATTTCATAAGCATCCTGTTTATTCTCATCTCTATACATTTTGGTGTGTATGTTTTGTTCTTCTTCCCCCAATTGAACGAACAAAGCTATCTGCTCAATCCTCTAAGTGTGCCTTTTTAGGTTATGCGAATGACGAAAAAGGATTTTTATGTTATGATCCAAGGGTAAAACGTATCCGGATTTCTCATAATGTTATGTTTTTTGAAAATCAATATTTTTTCCAACATCACCTAGATAATGATACATCTACTGTGATTTCACTTGTTCCTTGACTTTGGTGATAATCCTGTTGCACCGACGGACAATATCAAGCCTATACTTGTGTATGAAAGGCGTAGACGGGAAAATACTGCTGCACCTAAGCCCCCTTATATGTAAACTTCCTCGGCACTTGACCCAGCTCCTGCACCAGACATCTCCCAGTCAATCCCTCTTCGTCGATCATCTAGAATTCCACACCCCCTTGATCGGTTCAGTTTCACCCATACATCCATACTCGCTACTCTAGCTATTGTTCATATACCTAACCATTTTCGCCAAGCAGGGGAACATGAGTGTTGGCATCAAGCTATGCAAGAAGAACTTGACGCCCTCAAAGTGAATCACACATGGGATGTCGTTCAATGTCCTCTGTCAATCAAACCCATTGGGTGTAAGTGGGTTTACTTTATCAAGCAACATACTGATGGTACTTTGGCCCGTTATAAGGCTCGGTTAGTGGCACTTGGCAACCGTCAAGAGTATGATATTGATTATGATGAGACATTTGCTCCGGTCGCCAAGATGACAACAGTGTGTACAATTCTTGCTATTGCAGCATCATGCTCATTTATCAGATGGATGTGAAGAATGCCTTCCTCCACGGAGATCTTAAAGAGCAAGTGTACATGCGTCTTCTTCAAGGATATGATTCTACTTCTAAAAATGAGGTGGCACGGCTCTATCGCTCCTTGTATGGGACTCAAACAAGCACTCAGAGCTTGGTTTGAGAAATTTCGTTCTACTCTGCTTCACCTTGGATTTGCTCAAAGTCCCTATGATCCTTCACTATTCATGAATAAAACTGCTCAAGCTACCACCATACTTCTAGTATATGTCACTTTAAGCTGCATTCCATATGAAAGATCTGGGTCCATTAACATATTTCTTGGGACTTGGGGTTCGATAGTCTTAGAAGTGAATGTTTTTACATCAACATAAGTATGTTACCGAACTTATTGACCTTGCTGGCCAAAATGGTCCCACACCTGTGGACACACCATTAGAAGCCAATGTGAAGCTCCGGAAAGATGATGGGAACCTCCTATCCGATCCCACTTCCTACAGATGCTTAGTAGGCAGTCTTGTCTACTTGACTATCACTAGGCCTGACATCTCATATGCAGGGAATATTGCTAGTCAATTTGTGACAGCACCACAACATCACCATTTGGTGGCTGTCAAAAGGATCATTCGGTACATTCTTGGTTCACCAAAGCGAGGATTGTTTTTTTCCGGTTGGCACACCGCTCACACTTACTGCTTATTCAGATGCAAACCGGGCAGGATGCCCGGATACTCACAGATCACTAGCTGGTGTGTTTATTTGGCCGAATCACTCATTTCTTGGAAATACAAAAAGCAAGAAAAGGTCTCAAAATCTTCCACATAATCTGAATACCGTGCTATGTCCGCTGCTTGCTCTGAGATTCTATGGCTTCGAGGTTTACTTCCAGATCTTGATTTTCCTCAGACCTCAGCTACACCTCTTCATGCGGACAAGACTAGTTCCATCCGTCTCACTAAGAATCCGGTTTTTCGTGAGCGAACAAAACATATTAAGGTGGATTGTCACTTTATCTGAGATGAATATGATCACAAAGTCATCAGCCTTCCACATGTTTCCGGTGAACTCCAATTTCCAAACATCTTCACAAAAGGGTTACCTAGGCCCCGCCATGAGTTCCTGGTTCGCAAATTGCTACTGTTTGACCAGCATCAATTTGAAGGGAATTGTGGGGGGGGGGGGGGGGGGGGGGGGGGGGGGGGGGTGGGTTTGCGGGGTGTGTTAACACCGTCCATGAATGTTAGGCCCAGTCCATCAATACACTAACCCACCACGTGGGATACAGTAGTTGACTTGTATCAATGTAACAAATTCTATTCCTATGTTATAGCGGTGTAATATATATTCTTTCCATATAGTTAGATTGTAATTGTCTTGATTAATGCTAAAGAGACATTATAAATGGAGCAAGGGATCGATCAAAGGGATGATCCAGTTTTCCAAAGTTCTCCTAATCTAAGTTCTATCGAATGACAGTGGCAAGATCAAAGTGAGCAGTAGCTGAATCAATCCGATCAGGTTGAATGCCCTTCTTATTTGGTTGTGGTGGGGGTGCATGACGTGGGTGGGCAGTCGGGGTGGAGAGATTTAAGCTTTCAAGTCTTAGGAGGCAACAACTCTGCAAATTCTTTTAGTTTAGAGAATTAGGCTGCAAGTTTTAGGAGGCAACTACTCTGCAAATTCTTTAAGCTTTATAAGTTCTAATGATTTTCTTCTACGATTTTTAATTTTTTCCTGAATCGAGTTAGAAACAAGGAGTGGATGAATACATTTTACCATGTTGAGCTGATTATAGTGAGGTCTAAATGCTGTACAAGATTAGTATGGAAACATCTTCATGTACACACACACACACACACGACTAACAAGCAGTAGTGGACCATTCAGAAGAAATGTTAAAAACAATGATAATAAAATTGTGAATCCAACAGAATAATAGAAACCCAATTTTTTTAATGTTTTCACTATGATTGACCCAACCTAATTCCATTAGGATAGAAGTGATTTAAAAATAGATGAAACTAGAGCACAAAAGAATTTGCTTCCTAAACAAGAAAAAAATGTTTATAATCATCACTCATCAGCCAAGAAAATACCTTAACAGTAGCATTAAGAATCTAATGCTTCATATCCAGCTCTTCAGAAATAAAGCACCTAGCAAGGTACTTAAGTACCGTGGGTACCATACTGGGAATAACATGCCCCGAAGAACTATACTCTCCTACTATTCAAATAATCGTTGCAAGAGCTGCAGGCACCTTGATCGTATCCAATATACAAGTTGAACAATCAGTTTTGAAAACAGAAAGAAGAATAGAAAATCAGATAATAAAAGACAAACATAATTCCACCAAAAAAAAAAATTCCCATAGAAGTATTGGTGAAACAACAATCACGACATAACATATTCCTGTTCTTAAAGAAAAGAAAAGAAAAAACAGGAGTTCACTTAAATTAAATTGAAACTGCTCACTGCTGAACTAATGAAACAGGTTTCAATCAACTTCTAGATGCTTGTCTAGAAAGTGAAGACTATAGATCTGGAACTCATATATGTAGAAAATGAAAGTGATATAAAGAAAGAGAACCTTAAACAGATGGATTTTAGAGCAAAGTGGTTATCACCTTTTCATGACTGGCTGGGTTTTGTTTTATAATTGCTTTGATGGACACGACTACTTCGTCAAAACACCTTCTTCCCCAATGGCGGAGCCCAAACTACCTATAGAAGATTGTCATTTGAGATGTTAATTCAAAAGCAAAAGTTCATAAATTAATTTAGTTGTTTGAACATGGAGATCAAGCACACACCTTGTATGGTCAAAGCAAGAAGCCCTTCCAAGCAAGTATTAACGACATTGGGAAGCCTTTATGCAAACAAGCCTATATTCTTTATTGCATCTTTCCTTACCCAACCTTTTATTGTTGTTGTAGCAAAACAGAAGTGGTTTTTTTTTTTTTTGGCTAAACTGGATGACTGGTTAAGGAGTGATATTACTTAGATGAAAGACCAGGGATTGCTCTCTAGTCAATATTTGCGAGACTAAGGTGCATTGCAGCTGAGCTATCAGTGGTTTGACAAACTTAAGTGCGTTTCTTTGTAGTATGGATGTGCTATAATCTTAGCCGCTGAAAATAAATTACAAGACCAAAGGTAAAGAAAACTAATACACAGAGAAGTTGAGCAATAACATCACCACACTACGGAGCAAAAAAGGATTAAAAAACATTCTTCTAAAATGTTTAACAAACTAAAGAGTCTTTGCAATAGTTTCCTGCAAGATAAAACAAGGCTTACACCATGTCAATCTCCACACAATGGACTGGTTTGTGGTTTTTTTTGGCTAAACATGATAAACAGGCTTTGAGATAATTGATGTAAATTTTAGTGGAATATATATATATATATGGGAGGTGCTCTAGTGAGATACACTCTCACCAAGTGTACGAGATATGGGTGGGAGGCCTCACTTCCATATCCACTCTCACCAACTTAAATGCAAGAACCCCAAATATGGAAGTGAGGGCCCCCACCCATCTCTCGTAAACTTGCTGAGAGTGTCTCTCATGGGAGCACCTCCATAAATAAATATATATATATATATATATGAAAACCTGAAATTCCTTATAAAATAAAAAGGCATTCTATTATCTATACCATCATTTTTTTTTTTTTGACGAATCTTTGTAGAAGGGTTCACTTCCTCTAACATACCCTTTCTTAGCAACGCATTATGAAAATTACTTGAAATTATAAAACATGCAACAATGATTTTGTACCTCCTCACTTGGTTTTTATATGACATGAATGAGAACTGTACATACCCCAAGAATTTATTGGATATTGTGTGGTCAATATCATGTTAAATGAGTGATTGACTATTTACAATATATCAATGATGCACATGCTATAGACCGCAACGTACAACAAATGAAGTCTTTCATTCTCTTTCCTAGAAGAATGCAAACGTTAAGGTGACATGATTTTAGATTTAGACAATGTGGAAGTAGAAATTCTGGGGCGAGTGGGGCGGGTTTGAGGCAGAAGAAGCAAGTAGCAATGCCACGCATTTCTATTAAAAACCATTCAAATCATTCAACCAAATACCCAAATAGCAGAAAGTTCCCCAAAAAAAAAAAAAAAAAAATTCCCCCTCTTACAGAATCCGACGGTGAACAGGCTTCAATCCACCCCCGAGCGTCCGGCAGAGCGCGCCCGAGCAACACCGACATCTTCCGTTCCCGTTGTCGCCTCCTCTCCCTTCATCTCCCTCCTCTTCCCTTCTCTTCGCCCGTACAGCTCTCACAGAGGGCGTCCTCCTAGAGACGCCGGAGAGGAAGCGGAGGTCACAGAGAACGGGAAAGGAGAGGCGCTGCTGGCGACTAAGCAGAAGACAAGAGGCAGTGAAACGGATGCAGGTCGAGAACGCCATTGGAGAAAGAACGAAGAAGGAGAAGAGAGAAAAATGGAGAAGGGGTTTTGTAGGGTTTTGGTTGGAGGATGTTTTTTTGGCAGGAGCTCATCGTGTATTTTTCTGCACCTTAATCCTGATTATCCAATTTGTGGAGCCATCCTTAACAGCAAGCAACAAAGACAACTGGTTCATCATTAAATCAATGGATGCCCACAATTCCTCCTCTTTGTGGGACCCACATGCAGGCCCTTCTAAGGGATGGGAAATGAGGCTGATAGCTTTTTCGCGAGAGTTGTTACCTGCACACTGAGAATTGCTCTCCACACACTGCAAGAAATAGAAACTAAAATACCCACCTGTAAATTTACTAAAAAGGACTCCACCAAGAATATGGTACCCCTCCCATCTGCTTTCTGCACACAGCATCTTCCTTTCATCACGTTGAAAAGGCACACAACATCTTCCCTTCGTTCGTTTTATTCTTTGCTCAGTCTCATTGCTATCCCCTCTCTTTGATCAAACATCTCACTAATCTATTTTCAAAACGAAAAGTGCATTCATTCTCAGTCTCACCCCCATTGTTATCCACTCTCTTTCACCAAACATCTCACGGTTTACATCATCAACGTATCAAGATTTCATTCTAAGTTGTAACTCATTAAACTAGCATTCTTAAGCAATTGATGAGTCAAAGGACAAGCAGAGCATGGTTCCCAATCAGTCTAGCAATGACGAGGTAAGCATGTTCATCACGATTTGTTTTATTAGCCTATGACGAACCGTTCGGCCCTGAATGTTCGTTCCATTTGACTCCAAGCGGCATTATAGTACCGAAGATTTCAATATTACACGGCTCTTAAGGACCGAACATATTCGATTAATTCGGATATTAACGACCGAACATAAATATTAAATTCGGCCATTCACGGCCAAACAATTTGATTATGTTCAGACTTACAGGGCCGTGCAGTTGTATCATTTACATACTCTAACAAAATTTGTTCCATAGCAGTGGAATGCGCCTACTGAATGCGGCAAGGTTGGCTTGGAATGTGTGGTGGACTATAACAATGAGTTTATCACCCAAGAGGTAATAAATATGAATGAATCATTTGATATTTAAATTGATGTTGTCACTTGGTTCAATCTAATTTGTTTGGTTATGTGCAGATATTCATAAGCCGAGAAGCACTAATTAAGTGGGCTCGTGATGTTGGGAGGAGAAACGGTTTCATTGTTGTTATTAAGACATCAACAGCACCTAATAAGAGAAATAAAAAACCAAAACTGACCCTTGAGTGTGAGAGGAGTGGCTCTTATAGAGACACGATGGTAACTAAAGATGGGAGTGTAGGGAAGAAATTGAAGCTCACTAGTTCGAAGAAATGTGGATGCCCATTCACGTTACAAGGCAAAGTTGTGAGCTCAAATGATGAATGGATGTTGCAAGTAGTATGTGGTGTGCATAATCATCCAGCTGCAGAATTCCTAGAAGGGCACTCATTTGCAGGAAAATTAACAGAGGAGGAAACTTCATTGCTTGTAGACATGTCCAAAAATATGGTACGGCCAAAGGATATATTGGTCTTATTGAAACATAAAAGTGAGTTAAATGCAAGTACAATAAAGACTATTTACAATGCCCGTCAAAGGCATAAAGTTGCGGAGAGGGCCGAACGGAGTCAAATCCAGCAACTGTTTAAATTATTGGAGGAGCATAAGTATATTGAGTGGCATAGGAAGTGTCCGGAAACAGATACAATCACTGACTTGTTCTTCATATACCCTACCAGCTTAGACTTATTGCGTGCATTTCCTCAAGTGTTGATAATGGATTGCACTTACAAGACCAATCGGTATCGAATGCCCTTATTGGAGATTGTTGGGGTGACATCCACAGAAAAGACTTTTTCTATATGCATTGTATATTTTCAGAATGAACGCGAAGACTGCTATTCATGGGCATTGGGTATATTGCGTACTGTGATTGGCGAGGGTGTTCTTCCTAGTGTTATTGTCACAGACAAAGAGATGGCTTTAATGAATGTCATATCTAATGTATTTCCCAGTGCTAAACATCTTTGATGCTGATGGCATATCAACAAAAATATTCTGGCTAGATGCAAGAAGTTGTTTGAGATAAAGGGAAAGTGGGACCGGTTTATAATGAGCTGGAACATGTTGGTTTCCTCGTCCACGGAAGAACATTACAATCTGCAATTCAACTTGTTTAAGAAGGAGTTTAGCACCTATCCGACAGCACTTTAGTATGTTAAAAAAAATTGGTTATATGCGTACAAGGAAAGGTTTGTGGCTGCTTGGACAGACAAGGTCATGCATTTTGGGAACACTACAACAAACAGGGTGGAGAGTTCACATGCACAACTGAAGCGGCAGCTTGGATCAAGCCAAGGGACTCTTGAAGACTGTTGGACGAATATTCACAACTTACTTCTGCTGCAGCATACAAATATCAAGGCGTCATTTGAAAAAAGTAAGACGGTTGTGCAACATAATTGCAAGCCTTCAGAATTCAAAGACCTTCGTGGTAATATTTCTATAAGTGCATTAGAGAAGATCTCGGTCGAGATGAAGCGAGCCTCGTCAGTTGGTATTGATCAAGATGCGTGTGGCTGTGTAATTCAACACACACATGGTTTACCGTGTGCTCATGAGATCGCAGAATACATCAGTGCCGGTCGCCCTATTCCTATAGATTGCGTACATGCATATTGGCGTAAGCTTGAAATGCTATCCACCGTTTCTGAAAATACCTCTAACCTTGAGTTGGATTGCATGCCAGAGATAGAGTTAATTGTCGAACAGTTCAGAGGGTATGATTCGAGCAAGAAGCAACAAGTATTGAATAAGCTTAGGGAGATAGCAAGGCCCGAGACCACCTCATTGATCGAACCAGACGTGAAAACTAAAGTTAGGGGTTGCCCAAAGTTGAAATTAGATAATTCTACTAAACGTGATCCTTCTGCCTTTGAAGTTGTTGAATCTGCCCAGGATAGTTACTCCCCAGCATTGACCGGAGATACTATTGTCAGTAGTGGCGCCTCCTTGGTGCCCAAGCAGAGAGTCATGCCTAAGCTCAAGGTCATTCGAACAAGAAATATGAAACCAGTTTCATATATTGACACACTCCCTTCTGGTTTAAGGCCTTATATTTTGCATGTAAGGGATGTCACTGCTGATGGCAATTGTGGCTTTAGAGCCATTGCAGAGTTGATGGGACTTGGTGAGGGTTTGTGTCCATAGGTTTGGACCGGCCTTACGAAAGAGTTAGTGACTCATGCAAAACACTACAAACAATTGTATGGATCACAACAAAGGGTTGAGGAACTCCTATACATCATATCGTACCAAGGGGCTTCCCTCCTTATGACCGGTGGATGACAATGCCGGATATGAGAAATCTAATTGCATCACACTATAACGTTGTTCTATACCACCTGTCAGTTGAGCAATGCCTAACTTTTCTTCCTCTTCGATCGGTCCCTATTCCTACAGCTGCTAGGCGGGAGATTGCAATTGGTTTTGTCAATCAGAACCACTTCGTTCAGGTGAGAATATTATATGCGTTTGTGTCCCTTTTTTTTCTTTTTTACATGAAATCTTAATGTAACTCGTTTGATGGACATTAGATCCCAATTCGTTGTCCTGTGCAAGTTTTCCTCGTTCAAGGTCATTCGATTCCACCCATTGCAACTAATTGGGTGCATCACCATCGCCCTGAGGCAGACAGTTGGGATACAACTTATCAATCCCGGATACAGCTATTCAGAGAGATTATCAATCCATTGGTTGCCACAAGCGAAACTATCGAGTTGTGAAAGAGCTTTCTTAAAATTTTTTAAAGATGTTGCCGGATGTAATCATTTAAATTGACACTTGTTTTGACGTAGCAGCGTGTGTACAATTTAATTTTCCATGTCTGAATTGCTTGTGTGCACTTAATTCCATTCAAGATATCTTGGATTTGAAGTTCAGTTGATATTAGACAGGTCCAATTTAGTTTACCAGAGGCCTAATTATGAATTAAAAAAAAAAACATAAAAACTTTGAAGACTGTGGTTGTTCGGACCTGCTTGACCGAATTAGTTCAGTTTGTTCGGACCTGTATGACCGAACATATCTAGTTAGTACGACTCAATGATACCGAACAACAACCTTATGTTCGGTCCTGAGACACCGAGCAACACTGATTCATATGGATTTAAAAAAAAAAAATTTAACTTAATCCTTGTCATCCAAAAACCACAACTTAAACATATTTAACAATAAACATAAGCCAGAAACATCTTTGGTACCCAAAAAATAATCAGGTTATACAATTCAGTTTTTTTTCAAAATACATTGTCACACAAAAAGCTACACCCCACGTCTCCCTCTTCGGATGTAAGTATGTGTCTTGCTGCAATGCAGTCTTTGACGGAGATCTTCCAGTTCAGCTCCATCCAGCAACCTGTTGACATCCTCGAGGGCCACGTATAAGGCATCAGGATCCCGGACACTCATAATATGCCCCCTCCTTAGAATCGGCTGGATAATAGCTTGAGCATTCACGATGCGCTGTTCATTGATTAGAGAATGTACGATTGATAAAAGAATGTACGATTCAGTATGTTTGTTCTATAATCAGTTAACATAAAACAACATACAATTATGTTAGGCATCATACCAATCGGGGGTCTACGGAAGAGCTGCCTACACGGTCTTGAATGCGTGGATTAAATGTGGAGCGATGTACAGGGTTCTGAATGATCGTGTGCGACACCCGTGTGAACAATTCCAGATAATCGGGTGCACAGTCCCACGGATGTGCCACAGGCATACCACGCTCCATCGGAGACAACAGGTGGTTATGCCATCTGTCCCATATTTGGTCCAGGTACTGGTATGCAGTCCAATACTGATTTGCGGTGGCACCCCTCGTGGCGCGCTGTGGTGCTAGTGGAACGGGGGGAATGCGCTGGACCCTGCCAAACTGCCTAAGCACCCGATCAGGATGATATGGTTCAACGATGTCCATGCATTTAAGACACCCACTGTAATAAGCAACCTCATGGAAGGGGTGATTTGCCCTGTGCTCTTGGTAGAGGTCCCATACTACCTACAAGATTAATCAATGAATGCATTACTAAAAGATACGATACTCATTTACTCAATTTTTAGACTATAAATTGTAAGGCCTTACCTCATGGGCACTGAGATCGTCAAGTGCCTCTTGTAATGACTGCAGGTTGGACATTTGGTCCCCAGACTCTCTACGTGGCACCCAACGATGCACCCGAGGAAGATTTTCTGTGTATGTGCGGTTGGAATTCGGCCTGCACCTAGGAAAATGCTCATATATCCATGCCTCAAGAAGAGTCAGATACCCCACAATCTGCCTAACACTAGTCCGGGTAGCAAACCCCAATTGTCGCATAGGTACGCAAGCGCAGCAGCACCCCAAGCATATCCTCGTGCCTAATTGAAGTTCATTAGCAGCCTTAGATAAATCACCGGAACCCTAGTGCCGCTCTTATCTGTGAAGAGTGTACATCCCAATAGATACAACAAGTATGCTCTAGCGGCATGCCTAATGTGCTCTTCTGGATCTGCATCCGTCACTGCTCCAAATAGGTCCCTGAGCCACTCCAATCTAACCGACGAGCCCCGCACGGTTGCTAACTCTTCGTGTGCCTATTGGGATGTGACACCAAGACCATGCTCAACGAGTATCTTTGCTCACTTGAATGACAATTGCTCAACTGATACAGATCTTCCTGTCACCGGTGTCCTAAGAATAGTGCCTACGTCATCAAGGGTAATCGTCATTTCACAGAATGGCATGTGGAATGTGTTTGTCTCAGGCTACCATCTTTCCACAAAAGCTGACACCATATTCCTGTTGATAGAACGATATGATATCTCCACCAGTGGAGCCAACCCTGAATGGCCAATGAGTCCACTGAACACTGTATTTTGCCTTCCTTCTGCATTCCATGCCCATTCACTGATTTTTTTTGTGCATGGCTTAGGCATTTGAGTGGCGGTCTCTCCTGCAATACGGAAAAAAATATTAGTCAAGGTACTAAATAGTTACAACATGTTTATCAAGATTAATCACAAACCTGATGCTGCCAAAAGCTAAAGCAATATGCGTCCGGAAACTAGGTAGCAGCGACAGACTTATAGGCCCCCCAGGAATTTCTCCAGTCCTAGACGAGTCAGCAATTGAAGTTCGTTGTCGGACTTCTGCCTGTCCATCAACTTCTTCAGGTTGCTCTTCGGCTTGAGGGTGGTCTTCAACTACTTCTTCTGCGACCACTTCCTCATCACTTTCGCCTGGATCATCAGTGACAAGCCTCAGCCGCCGTCTCCTGTTCGACGCTGTTGGTCAAACCCTAGAGGTACTGGGCACATCCATATATGAACACAGCAATAGAAAACTCATCTTAGCTTTAGCACAGGGAAAATTCACATAAATAATATGTTCGGCCCTGAGTAGCCATGTGGACACCATATGTTCGGTATTACATCGCCGTGCTACCATCAGATGTTCGGTTATAGAAGGCCGTCTGAGTTACATATGTTCTGACATATTGTGCCGTACAATAACGACATGTAAGGTTGATCATGACCGAACAAATTCTATGTATTTGGTCCCAAAATGACGAACAGTGATGAGGAACTGAAAAAAAAAACTCCACCATGGGAGAGAGAGATGCAGTGGAGATGAAGATGAAGATGAAAGGAAGGCCACATAAAATGCAGTATATAGTGGCTGCAACAAAAAATAAAAGCATTTCTAAGCAAGCAAAAGAGATGGAAATCACTCACATAGGTCGTTCAATAATGCACAGCAGCTTGAAGATGAAGACCTGCTTTGTTCAAAGGGTGGGCTCTGTTGGGGACCTTATCCAGATCGAAACCGTTCCGGCAGGGGAGCTCGTCGATATGTTAATCGTCTTCGCCGTTGGAATAGGTGGAGAGTGAACCATCCGTTCACTGAAGGAGGCCACGTCCGTTCACAGGAAGAGGTGGAAAATGGGAGGGAAGAACGATGTCAAATGCAGTGTGTAGGGAGAGGGGCATTTTCAGGAT
Source organism: Persea americana (assembly GCA_029852735.1). Taxonomy (NCBI): domain Eukaryota; kingdom Viridiplantae; phylum Streptophyta; class Magnoliopsida; order Laurales; family Lauraceae; genus Persea; species Persea americana. The sequence continues at coordinate 25,182,007 of CM056818.1, read as the reverse complement.
AATGCAGAGTGCAGAGAGTAAAATAGGGAAACTTTTACAGTAAACATCACTGTGTATAGAGCTGCAGTAGGTGGAGTGCAATTCTCAGTGTGCAGGTAGCAGCTCTCCTTTTTCTCTTCTTGACTCCTGACCTTTTTTCCATTGGGCTCATGGGTTTGTACATGCTGATTGGTATTCAAATATTTTGAGATCCATGAGGTATCAAGTCTATATAATTGACTAGATAGTTGTTTACAGCCTTTCAAATAGATTTAACGAATTGGATCTTGCATTTGGCGCCATGGATTTTAAAAAATTATATCCAATGGCTCATGGTTTTTTTTGCAAATATCTCGATATTGGTGATGGTCTAACGGTTGAAATTTGGTCTCATAGCCATGTTTGATCTTGTGAGCATTTTCAACAGTTTGGATCTTGATTTACACTCATAGATTTTGAAGAAAAAAAAAAGACTGGGCGCAAATGGGCCAGGAACATTGTTCGCCATCCTCTATTTTTTTTCCTCTACTTTCTACATACATCCAATAGTGGACTGTGGAAAATAGAGGTATCGCATCTACTTCTTTACACCATTTGGAACTATCAAATACTTCTATTCTCAAAATCTCTACCCAATTTTGAGATTTTGAGAACTAGAGTGAAAAAATAATAATGCGGAACATGGACTAACTAGTAAGGAATGAGAAATGAGGCTGACAACGTGCCCACAAATAGGATATCCAAGGCCCTCGAGTTGAGAGTTGTGGGGCCCATGACCCACCTACATTAAAACCAATAGCTCCGGCCCTTTTCTTTCGTTTCGTTCAAGAAACTTCAGACCAGAGAGGAAGCTCCATTTTCTTCTTCTTCCATCCTCCTTCTCTCCTTTACATGTCCTAGTTTCTTTGGCTTAAGTGAAAATCTGAGATCACCATTCTCTCCTCCATCCTTGTCACGTCCCCCAAACCCGATTAGAGAATAAACCGGATTCGGGGAATGAAATTTAGGGCTAATTAAAATTTTTCCCCTTTAGGCCCAAGGATCGTAAGTCCGCTGTGAGGATATTGTATTTCAAACCTCAAGAATATAATACTTCGCAGAAATCATATAATTCGTGTGAGACCCCACCTCTTGTGAGCCCTCAATTTGTTTTGAATTATTATTAATATGATATTACCTACTTTAATATGCTAATTAATAGGCTTAATAGAATAGTTGTTAATACTCCTAAGTCCTAGAATTTAGCCTTTCTATAATTCCTTATAGATAAAAGGTGCTTATTGTAAATTTAGTAGGTTTTGATTAGATTATGACTTAGCTAATATTAGAATTAATAGGAGGAGTATTATTAGTTAGGAACCTTAAAAAATTCCCACCTAAAGACCTATTTACCCATGGCCTTATCTTTTCCTCATTTACAACTAAACTACCCTTCTGATAATTGTCCTAAACCCTAATCTATATAAACCCAACTATTGCAAATGTAGCCTAAAACCCTAATTCACTCTCATCTTCCCTACCTCTCCTTAAGAAACCCTAATTCCCCAAATTCCAGCACAAGAAGAAGCTAGAGATCACCCTAATTACACCATCAACACTCTTAGGAGCTTGGAATTCTCATCTCTTTCTCAACTTTATTTGCAATTTCGAATTGAGGCAAATACCCTATGCTAATTTCACATGATGCATGCTTTTCTCCTCTTGACTCTGCAATTCAATTCAATTAGGTAGATATGCATGTTTAGATCTTTCATTTTGAGCTTTGTTTATGGATTATGGCCATTTGATAGATGGGTTCTCCCATTTGGAAGATCAATGGCCCAGTTGGATGATGGTTGGAGGTTATAGAAGTGTTTTGTTGTTTCTTTATGTTTATGTGATGAATGGAAGAGATTGGGGATGAATTGGATGAAAAATGGGTTGAAGAAGGAAAACCCTAGGAATCTGGAATTTCAGCTCAGTGCGTGTACCCGGTCGACCGAGCTGGGCACACTAAAAAGGGAGAAAATCAAGTCACAGTTAGCTCTCTGTAAATCTTACAGTTCAGCGTACTCGGTTGACCAGACCCTGTACCCGGTCGACTAGATACACATAACTCGTGGGTGGCTCAGCCTTGACTCGTGGGGTCCACTAATTAGGTTTTTGGGATTTGAATCGTCAATGATTCGATTCTTAAATGTTGTCAATGATGTCCATAACTTCAGGAACACTAGATTTATTATCTTTTTGACATCGGAGACTATAGTTAGGGATCCAATTACATGATGAGGCCCTGAACTAAGAGTGGACCATTACTTAGGATTGAACCTTTGTCTATTTCACTTGATTCAATGATTTGGAGGATTTCATGTATTATTCTTCTCTCATATCTTTATTATTGTTATAAACCTGTTAATTAATGGGAATTGGAGGACCTGAATCTAGGATTACTTAGTGGTGACCCAAGGATGTAATTGGAGATGAATAAACCATATCTGTGGCTAGGCGGGCCCTCATATGGCCTAAGATTGGGTATGTGGAACTCTAGAATGGAGAGGTTAGTTTTAATGGATTGATGGCTCATTGTGTATGAGCATGGGATGATTACTTGTGGAACAAACATGATATTGTACTTATATTGCTTCGGGCCATGGTTGTGGGCCTATTGTGGATCCAATGATGTTTGACTTGGACTTGGATATTGGACGGTGTTCCATGATATTGTAACTTAACCTCTTAGAGACTTGGTTAGGATCTTGCTCACGCAAGACAAGTTTAGACAGACACAGACTTGTACTTGTTCCCTAGGTCGACACTAAACATTCACTCAGTTGATCTAAGCTCAGCCAGTTGACTGATCATCACTAGTAGGTGCTATATTGGTTATGACTAGAGCTATCATGATGAGCTGTGATGAGACTGACGGTGTGATACTGGGTCCGATCTGATTTGATAAAGGGGTGTGATCGGTATTATATATTATATATTGTTATTAGCAAGGTCGTTATCCCTTGCATGGTTATCTTACCCTTTCCCCACCGTAACTGTTTACAGTATGGGAGGGCCGCGGCATAATATCCCACGGTATATCCAACTTGTGTGAATGTGCCACTTCGTTATCTGATTAGATTAGATTACTTTAGATTTCTGATTCTAAATTGCTATTTACTGCTCAATTGCCTATATCATGTATCTTTGTTACTTTTATGATTACATACTCGTCTCTATTATCTTTTATTGCATACATCTTGCGTTATCTGCATATGGTGACTTGCCAGATCCTTGGATCCGACCCATCTTTGGTGCTTAAGTCTCGACCTTGACCCCGCGGACGATGCGTATTATGAGGCGCCTGTAGTAGGTGACTATGGGTGGGGGCCGGCTGACCAGGTGGTCGAGCCGGATGATGGGGCGCCTGCACAAGGGGATTGAGTGCATTTTATTTTTTATTTGAGAGTCTCTTGTAGTGAGTTGGTAGATAGGCAGTTTGCATAAACTCTTGATTATTACACTTTGAGATTTGTTGGACTTTTGCCTTGTTATATTTGACTCATTTACTTGATACTCATTGCTTTCGCTATATTTACTTATGCTTCCGCAATATAACTGTTAATCAAATTATTGTTCAAAAAATTTGACTTTACTGCGGACTACGATCTTCAAAGTTCTCGGATTTTCCGGAGAGTAGCGCGCCAAATTCGCAAACCTTAGTGATAACTTCGGTATCTGACCTTGACCAAATTCGGGGTACCTTAGCGGTAACTTCGGTATTTGAGGATGGTGCCTTGCCAGATCCTTGGATCTGACCCATCTTTGGTGCTTAGGTCCCGACCTTGACCCTGCGGTCGACGCGTATTATGAGGCGCTTGTAGTAGGTGACTACGGGTGGGGGCCGGCTGACCAGGTGGTCGAGCCGGATGATGGAGCGCCTGCACAGGGGGATTGAGTGCAGTTTATTTTTGATTTGAGAGTCTCTTGTAGTGAGTTGGTAGATAGACAGTTTGTATAAACTCTTGATTATTACACTTTGAGATTTGTTGGACTTTTGCCTTGTTATATTTGACTCATTTACTTGATACTCATTGCTTTCGCTATCTTTACTTATGCTTCCGCAATATAACTGTTAATCAAATTATTGTTCAAAAAATTTGACTTTACTGCGGACTACGATCTTGGAAGTTCTCGGATATTCCGGGGAGTAGCGCACCAAATTGGGGTACCTTAGCGGTAACTTCGGTATTCGGAATTGGGGCGTTACAATTCAAGAATCATTTAGATATCAATCAATGAATAATAATCTCATTAATATTCAAAGTTGCACAAAGAAATAAATGAAGCTACTCAAGGAATTAATGTATTATTAATGGCCATCTCAATAACCAGGGTCATTTCAAAATAACAATGAAGTCAATGTATAAAGGTCCAACGAGGAATAATAATGAATAATCAAAATCTAAGAATGTTCCCATGTGAGTCACTATCGTGCCGGAAGTGATGATGCTACTCTACGTCATTGGCACGCTACTCTCGCTCCTCCTCTGCTTGTTGGAGGTCCTCTGGGATCTCCTCACCTGCCTGTTTCTCATAGTAGTCACCTGGGTGTCTGCACACCAAGGAACAGAGTCAACGACATATTGAGCAATAAATAAGCAAAGTACAATAAAGCATGCTAAGTCAACGACATATTGAACAATAGATAAGCAAAGTACAATAAAACATAACATGCATCAAGTGTAAGAGTGTAGACAAGTACAATATCATAAAAATACAAGGAAACGATATTAGGCATACCGCATGAGTAATATTCATCAGAATCAATAATAAGAGATCTAGCATCATTTAGCAATTACCACTATCCAAACAATGCAATGCAAGAATCAAGAGGGAGATTCCGAGGATGTCCAAGCCACCTCCCGGGGTACCAGTAATAGTCCCAATCCGGACTACTGATACCAAAGTCGGACTCCAGGGGGATCCAAGCTCCCGATCCTGGGAATAGTAGCACGGTCCAAGCCTGCTCCTAACTATTCAACGCCATGGACGCCTTCCAAAGCCAACTGCTCACCCTAATGTCCGAATAACTGGCCTATCAATAAAAACCCCCAAACTGCAGTTGGCAATGATATGCAAATAACAATAAAGTGGTGCTGACACAAGGAAAACCGAGACAAGTAAGTCTGGCTAGTTTAACAAATGAGACATGATCATAGGGATTATCTCTTTCAGAACAATACAAGACAAGTCAAGCACACCTGATAATCCCTTATAACTAGCCAATCATGTTTATTAATACTTGACATAGGATTCTAAGGTACACTCTAAGTCAGGTCCAAGTCCTAATCTATAAGGATTTAAGTTTCATAATTCAATAGGTGTATTATATATGCCAAAGGAGTGTACAAGGAATAATAACAACGGATACAGTTAACAAGTCAAGGAGGAAATTACAACCCAATCCTAAGCAAGTGGTGTCATCTATGTATCGTATATGTTCTAACGGAGTACGTGTGGAATTGGATTAACGATGCTTCTAAAGACATCCCTTGGTGTACACTCATGTCAGGCATCTGTTGATTCAGTTCCATACGCATTCGGTTACCCCATGTTTAGTACACAAATACCTAGACATCCATCAAAGCATACTAAGCCACATGCTTTGATTCAATTCCATTAATGGTCACATGAAAGTGGGTTAAGGGTTTCCAACATCTAGGGCCCATACCTAGGTTAACAGTCTTGTTTCTAACAAAACGTGGTCTAAATTATTAATCTCTGCCATTACCTCATTTCCCAATCTTCGATCATCGCGAAACATGTGCCATTGGATTCTACATTCAATGAGCTTTCCAACGGTATATGGCTCGTGAAAATCCGACGAACGGTTCAAAAGTTATGGCCTTGGAAACCTGCCCAAACATTAGTCAAATTCCGATAGTTCGAACTCTTGAAGGGAGAGTTCGAACTCTCGCGCTCCAGGCCAACACTAGCAACATCGAACGTTTGAACGTCTAAGAGGGACGTTCGAATGTTCAATGTTCGTCTCCCAACGTCCGGAAGGTCGAACGTTCAAACGTTTGGAATGAACGTTCGAACGTTCAACATTCCCACCCAATCACCTGAAGATGCCCACGTTTGAACGTTCAGAACGTTCATCGTCAGTCATTCATCCGAGGTTTCAAGAGTTCGAACGTTCAGAAGAGCGTTCGAACATAGAAAACCCCGTTTTGCTCTTCTTCCGATCTAAACCCTTCCCACTCCATTCCAAACCCTTCCAATGGTTATACCTGCACGAAATTGAGTCACCATGCTCTCCCAACAATCCATTCCATCCATTTCATTCATTTTCAATTATTTTTAAAGTTACCAATTACAAGTAAATCAAAGAAATTTTCTCCCTAGCCTAATCTAGCATGTTATTTCACAAATCAAATCTCAAACAGCTTGGCATTTGAGTATCCTAACATTTGATCAATATCAATCAATAAAACAAAGCATTCATGTCATATTATAAATTGCACATCTACTTGCCTCAACCAAGAGGAAGATGAAATTGGGAAAAATTCGAAGAGAAGTCTTCTACCACGAAAAACCACGATCTACCCCGCTCAAAAGCAATCTAACACGAAAAGGAGAAAGAAGGGAAGAAAAAGATCAAGAACAACATAAATCTAATCAAAAGAGAAGATAATTGAAAAGATGAGGGTGAGGGAAATCTTACCAAACTAGGATAAATGGAAAGAGGAGATTGCGAGGACGAAGATGTGTGGTTCGGATCTTCGAGATGGTCTCTCCCAAGAGTTCTGGGCTTGAGAAGATGAAGAGGAAGAAGAAGAGGGCTGCTGTGACTCTCATTGCAGGAATTGAGATTAGAGTTAGGGTTAATCTCTGTTTAAGAGAAAAAGAGAGGAAAAATGATAAGTTTGCCCTTAATTGGGTCCAGTGAAGAAATGGGTCACTTGAAGGATTTCTAATCATTGGATCGTGACGAGCCAAGAGACAGAAATGATCAGCGCGATGAGAACTTTCCAACGAACCCAAAATCATGGCGATTGGAATTTTCCGGAAAAACACTCAATTTTCCCTAAATTGCAAACTACCCCCCTGTTATGATCAAACGAACTCGGAATCGCACGAAACTTCACAAACACTATTCTAATGCTAAAAGAAACTTGTTCATGATCTAAATCCACCTAATTATCTAACAATACATTAATTATAATAAATACAAAACAAAGGGTCAACGGGCCTACTATTGGGCCCAATTGTCCCAGTAAGGTCGCGGACCTTACAATCCTCCTAGCTTCTCAAGGATATCCTTTTTTATGGATTTTCTGTTGGATTCATCTTTCTTTTTAGACTTTTCTTCCTGGATAGAGAACTTCCAGGTACGTGCTTGCATTCCCCTATTAAATTTGGGTTTTCTAGACCCTTAGGAGCTCCAATTTGAAACATGCCCTCTATTTGAAAAGAATTCTTTTTCTGTTCTATTTTTTGCGGCTTTTTGTATAGGATTTTTGGGGCTTTTGTGGGCGAGTATTTCCAGCAGTTTGGTGTGTTTTGGGAGCTTTTGGAGTTCAGGCAAGTGAATGCTTTGATAATTATATGCATTCAATTTAAATTCTGTTTGCTTTTTAATTTCTGAGTTGATTTTCCAAGTGACTTTTGCTAATGGGTTTTTTATTTCCAAAGATATGTTCGAATTTCCTTATTTATGTTAGATTTCTCTACATAAATTCTATTACAGAAATAGCGTGTTCAGTGCCTTGGTACTTCTAAAAGTAGTTTCTAAATTCTAAGATTTATGGGTTTTGCATCTGTTTTTTGCAGCTGATTTTGAAATTAAAAGGGGCTATGTTATGATTTTCGGAAGTATATTAAGTGTTTTTTATTTTGCTTAGTTCTCTTCATAAATTCAGTTATAGCAGCAACTTATTTTGCTTGTGAAATCAGCTTTGAGTTCCTCAAAATTATGTTATTTAACCTCTGTTTTCTGGATTTAATTTTTGAAAATGGAATGGGCAGTGATCTGTGTGGTTGAATGGAGTCTAATTTGGATCTAGGAAGGGCTCAATTTAGTTCTAGAAATGAGTAAGTTTGGAGAAGGAAAGGAAGAACTTGATCTATTCAAATGGGCAGATAACTCTTGCCCCTGACAGGCTCAGCCAATGGGCTGGTGGCTCAAGCGAGCATTAAGCCCGCTCGAGCGAGTCAGCCTCTAGACTGACAAGGATGCAGCCAGAAGCTAGCTCACTCGAGCGAGGATGCAGCCGCTCGAGCGAGTCGGCCCCTGGACAACTCGAGCGGCTCAGGTTTTGGTCTTGGGCAGTTTATGTGCATTGCTCTTCTCAGTTTTCTGTGGTATTTGTACCTGGAGACCATTTATGCTTGGGGTGAAAATCTTGGATTTGAATATGTATTTTATCATGGAACTCAAGGAGGAGAAAGGGTATCGTTATATATGAATTACCGGGGAAATACTAGGTCCATTTGAAAGTCTTATTGTGCACTTAGAGTTTCCAAATAACGGACAACTTTGGAGGCACCAAACTCCTTTTTATAATCCGACATTTTGGACGTTAAGTGCCTAGCGAGATGACCTTGGGTAAGCCACTTAACCACAACTAACTATCCCATTCCAAAATTGAGAGTTTGCATGTTTTCTCGTAAAACACTTTCAGGAAAATTCTGTGTAGTTCGCCAAGGTATTTGGAATCCTTGATAGGGCTACCCTTCTGTTTAGTTTTGTATGTTCGTATATGGTTTCTGTTTCAAGGTAGTCCATCATCAGTTTCAAAATATGTGTCCCTATATGGTTTAAGTTTGTTCAGATTTTTGGTCAGCACCACTAAGCTTGGGTCGACGAGTCGGGCCGATCATCTGGCCATGGAATCCTTAAATAAATTCTGCCAATTGCATCTTGAACTTTGTCTACATGTTATCCGTTTCGTGACGGATTCTATTCGATGTCCAGGTATACTGGGTTATTATATTATATTTATCTGCTCCGGCCATTTAGTATGGCGACGATTATCTATCTGCTCCGGCCATCTCATATGGCGACGGTTATATGTTTATCTACTCTCGTCACTTCGATGATGGAAGAATATAGCTCAGTGTGGTTACCATCTGCTCAATCTGTTTTTACTATCATGTTTTCCTATTTTGGGCATTTGATTTCGTTATGCATATCTTGTAAACTCATTATTATTGACCTTGGATTTTGAAATATGCATTAGTATTGAAAAGTGGATTTGTATACTTTATCCCATGGTATTATCTATATCATTCGCCTACCAGACCATCGTGTTTGATAGATTACTTTTAGTGCTCTATGCAGCAGGTCTTTCGTTCCGAGTTGGAGGGCGTGTAGTGGCTTTGGAGCCTTGAGTTTTAATAGGTTTACTGTGCTGATGTCATTTAGGCTTTGTATTCCGCACCAAAGTTCGTCACTTAATTTGGGGGTAGCATTTTGTTTAGTTAGTTATTTGTATGGCTTTTAGTGGCCTTTTTTCTTTGGGATCGTGAATACGCTTTTATAATTTGTAATTTGAACCTATGTGGGAAATGAATTGTCCTGTTACTATTAGCTCTGTTTTTTATGATTTTGATTTGTTCTAGTTTGATTATGGGCCTTGATTTGATGGTTTTATGTTTGCGGTTGAGTGCGATACGGGATCTGATGATCATGGGTTCCGAGTCGCAACGCCATGTAATTTTCCTCAAAATATTCAAGTTATCTTGAAACTTTGATATCCTCACATACGCAGATTTTGAGAGAAAAATAATTATTACTTAATCCCAAATCACGCACCCCACATGGACTGTGAACGCCTCACTGTATCTTTCTCGATCCTATTTGTCAGTGTCAAAGAAATAGAAATATCATGGTCCCCGGACCAAAAGTCAAGGTCCCTTTCACGATGACTCCTACCAAATCTACTTTAAGGTCGTTAGAGCCCTGATGAGACCTTTTATCATAACACCTTTACTACTCGAACTCCTACAGAAGCGGAAAGACGAAGTTCGGTATACAAAAGCAGAATGGGGAGTGTCATGATCATATAAACCAATCAACAACCTGCTTGTCATTGGCAATGCAATGACATGATAATCTATAACAAGGAAAAGGAAGAATAGAAGAAAACTTTATTCAAATAGAACTCTAATTGGGCCTGTTTAGATAAATGAGGAGTGGAGTAAAATAAAGTGGATTCCACATGTGGAGTGGAGTGAAGAGAAGTAGATTGAAGTTAAAGTAGAGTACTTTACTTCACTCTATTTGGATGCTTATTTTAAAGCTATGGTTTGGAGTAGAATCCACTTTTACTCAAGGAAATAGAAGTATTTAGAGTTGAAGTGAAATGGAGTACATGCGGCTCACAACATTACTTCATCTATCGGGCCAGACTCATCCAAATGGGGTAGAGTTGAAATTTTAGATTGTTAGGTCCCATTTAACTTCACTCTACTCTATTTTCTGCCTATCCAAACAGGCTAAAGATGAAGATTTCTAAAAGCAAATGGGAGGAATAAAAAAAAAAAAAATTACCCAATTGCAAGGAATGATGATTTACAACAAACAAAGCATTACACTGATAACAAGCATTTGAGCAATCGATTCAATAAAATCAATGAAGCTACCTAATTGGAAGGAAGAAGCAGAAAGGTGGGAAGCGGCACTGCCCCACGACCACTTGTGCCTCCATTCACTTCCTTCAACCATTCCGATACCAACGCCTTCTCACTTCTTTTCATAACGATTGCTCGACCATGTGTGAGTTGCGTTTATTCTCCTCACATGTGTCAGTTTCTATTGCCTCATATGTGTGAGTTGTGTCTATATCTTCTCGCATGTGCAAGTTTCTATCCTCCTTTCATGTGTGAGTTGTGTGTCTCTCATATCATATGTGAGTCCCCATCACCTCACATGTGTGACTTGTGTCATGAGTTTCAGGGTCCTAGCCCCTTCGCTAGGTTACCAAAAATAAAAAAATAACGGTTGCCGACCATAATAAAAAAAATAAAACAAGATGTATATGCATGCTTGTTTTCTCAATTCACCAATGGAACAAACCCATCCATCCCTTCCACTCTTTCCCACCTTTAAAATTCTCAGTTTCTATTCGGCATTAACAATAAGAACAAACCAATTTTCTAAAAAAACCCAAAGCCACTCATCAACCAACTCCAAAAGAAAAGCTAAAAGTACAGCACTATACAAAAACCAAAAACCTCCAATTCTGGGGGAATGCAACTAACCCTTTGTTATGTACACTACAATCCCCCAAAACCAAACATGCGTCAAAGTCGACCATTGCTGCAGTTTAGAGGTTCTACTTAGAGAACATAATAGCCAAACCTGCATCGACGCCGACCTTTGGGCTGTATAAACCAAGGTCAATATCAACCCTAAAAAAAGTTGGTAGAAAAAGGGTTTTCTTGGCAGGAACACCGATTTGGTAAGAGGGAAACTAAAATGACCATTTTGGTCCAGGGTGTATCTGAAGCATTTTATTATTATTATTATAAAATCCTCTAAAAATTAAGAAAGATTTCATGACTTTGGTAAATAAATATATATGTGAAGAAAATAAAAATTGATTACAGTGTTGTGGAAAAAAAAGGGAAAATATGATTTCAAGGCTATGGTGTGGTGCAGCAGAGAGAAAAGACATAAGAGTCCAAGGGCGTATTGCAAAATGCGAGGGAGACGAGTGGGGGGTGACTTGCAAAACTTGAAAGAGATAAAAAGAGAAATTTGGGAGAGATTCTAGGGTTATCAGGGGCCCTTCAGATCTGTATCCTAATTTCTTTAGCTTGGACAAAGCTTAAGATTTCTCAAATTGAAGACATTAGATAAGCTGATAATTGAACCACCACTGAGACTGAAATAGGGCAGCCAGGACAGAGACAAATGTAGCCTTGAAGTTGTTAGGCCTAATATCCATACTTGGACCCAACTTGCAGGTCTGAAGGTGCACCTTAACGTCCCATTTGTAATTTTTTAAGTAAATTTCAAAATGGTTTCGGTTTACGTTTAAGCATATATATATATATATATATTTGTGTGGTTACCCCAAGTAGTCCTCTAGTGAGAGAAGTAGACCTCGGTTAGGTGAGGGAAGAAGACCTCGGGTAAGGTCGGATAATCTTGGGGTGAGGAAAGGTGGTCGACTAGTTTCGAACCCTGGGCAACTAGCTAGGTAAGGGGGTGTAACACCCTGTTCAGAGTTAATTAAGATTAACTCTAATTAATCGGGATTAATGCTAATTCAACATGTTTTATGGAATTAATGTTGATTAATGGCTAAATTGATATAGAATTTGGCTCAAGTGGTCAAATTGAACTTAATGAAAAGAGTAGTAAAGGTTCTGAATGGAATTGGAATGGGTTTAGGCTAAATCAAGTAATGTAAGGACTTTTTTGTAAATACGAAATTACACGTATTTCGTCGAATACGGAAACTCTTGATACTCACACGTATATCTCGAGGAGTACGTTAACTTTTATAAATGTGACGATTCCATTCGACGTGAATTGGTTCAAATGACCATTCATTTGACTTGAGTTGCAATTAGAGGAAATAGGAGGGGGTAAAATGCAATTGAGGGCTTATAAGATGAGGATGAACTCATTTGAGTTCATTCCTCCATCCCAGCCGATCTCTCTTCTTCTCTTTCTTTCTCTCCTTCTTCTTTCTTCCAATTTCTCTTCCTTGAGTGATGATTGGGAGAGCTGACAAGTGCTTGTGAAGAGGGACTCCATCTTCACCATCCTCTTCTTCATCTCTTTTCCTACTATCTTGGAGTTTAAACTTGAGAAGATCTCAAGATTTCCACCAAAGAAGCTACAAGTAAGTGTTGAGTTGAATTCAGCACTTCCATGGTTTCATTATTGAGTTATGGCTCAAAGAATTCACAAGAATTCTGTTTTGTTGATTGATTTTTGGGTTTTAGGTTCAAAAGAAGGTTTGGCTTGAGGAATTCAGCTTGGATTCAAGCTAGACAAGGGAATTCTTGCTGATTAGTTTCCAAACAAGGCAAGTATACTCAATTATAGTGATTTCAATTGTTAAGTGATTTGTTAGAACTCAAGGAGTTCAGTTACAGAAAATTCGGTTCAGAATTTTCTGATCTTCTGGGCACAATTCGGTCAGCCGCCAGGCTGACCGACACCTGACCGAGAGCTGACCGACATAGGTCGGCTAGCCGAAATTGTGAGTTCGGCTAGCCGCGAGTTGACCGCAAGGTGACCGAAAATCTTGTCAGGGTTTTTCCATCAGAAGTTGAGCTTCTGGAAAACGAACCGTGAGCTGACCGAAGAAATTCGGCTAACCGAAATTTGAATTTCGGCCAGCCGCGTGGGTGACCGAATAGGTGACCGAATTGGGCAAATTGTCCTGTAAAATTGAGAAATTCTGGACGCTGACCGAATGTGGTTCGGTCAGCCAAAACCCCTAATGCGGCTAACCGCTAGGTAACCGACGAGGTGACCGAAATTGAGGGAATATCAGAATTGATTTCTGATAATTTCCTAAACCTTCATGGGTGTTAGCTAAACTTATGTGAATGTAAATTTCACTAAAAAGTGATGTCATCCACAATAACACCTACATTGCATAATGAACGTTTCACCCGAATGTTGTTTTAAGAAATTTAATTGTTTATGACTTGAGTTGGCTTGTCCTCTCTCGTTTATTACTGTTATGCTCCTTGTTGAGCTATCATTGAATAATGTAATGTATTGAATTAATACAATGAAATGCAATGAAATGAAACGAAAAGAACTAAAATGAACAAACATTGTAATGTATAAAAGATTAAGTCTGCTGCAGTAGATGGAGCGCTCCGGAGCTCCGTGGTGATGCCGGTGATTTCTGATCAAGACACTGGTAAATCCCACACATTTGAAAAGCCACTTAATAAAGTGAGTAATAAAGTGAGTAATAATGAAATGAAATGAGTCCTTGAAAGGCTGGGTTGTGAATGGTGCGCCTTCCGCCTATGCTAGAGGACAACGAAAAGACACTTGATAAAGTGTATATAAATGAATTGAATGCTCTCTTCAGGGGAGAACTACATGAATTGAATGCTTCCTTCAGGGAAGAACTATATGAATTGAATTGAATTGAATTGATTTGAATATAATTGTTATACATTGGAACCAAATTACTAACATGTGATTATCATAGAATTGTGTATACATTGTTGAACCGTCGTGTTCACAGTGTTATTGATGACATTACAGGCCCAGTTGGCCGTTCCAGTGGTTCCGAGACCGCGCCGCCAGCGGTGGAGACCAATCCGGTTCCCCCAGGAGGATTGAACGAATGGATGTAAATCGGAGGTGACCGGTTTAGAAAATTTTGGGAACATTTTGAATAGATTCATTTTGTTGTAAACAGTGATCACATGCATTGTATTTGAATATGCATGGGTGATTTAAATAGGAAATGAGATGTATAAGTAAACTTTACTTTCTGTAAAGAATTTGTACATATGAAAGTTGGATGTCAATGTATGTATATATTTCCGCAAAGCAATGTACATTTGACAGGTATATGTAAGATCCCTTGTGAATCTTGTATTAGCTTCGGCGATGCGAGGTTTACGGGAGTAAGTATGGCATTGCGACTCGGGGTTTGGCCGTGGTAACCCTAATCTCGGGCCCGGGTCGTGACTGGAGGGTTGGAGTGTATTGGGACCCAGTCCTCTGGTAAGGAAAGTAGACCTCGGGTAAGATAGGATAACCCTTGTGTGAGGGAAGGTGGTGACCAGTTTCGAATGTGGACAACCAGGAAAAAACAAACGCCTCTTACCACCCGGGTCAGGCCATTGGGCAAACATAAACTTGTGTTTGGCACTTTTAGCAATCGGACAACATAATTAGGCCAAACGTATGAGCCTGAAACTACAGACCAAATCCAGCCCTATGTGTTTTGCTCTTTTATCTAGTGCATGAACAAGTAGGGGCAGCAATTCCCAGCCCGACACAACAATCCAACTAAAATGAGTTCAAGGATAAATTTGATCCTGCTAATTTATGGGTTGACTTTTTTAGTAGCTGATTAATAAAGTAGTGTTTGGGTTGAGTACTTCCATTAATTATTGCTATTTGACCCATCTACCCATCCTCACGTGTCTTATTGCATTATGACCTGCCAACCCAACTCAGACTTATTACTTATTAACTAAAAGGGTTTAGATTGACACTTTTAACTCATGAGTATACATGTTACCTAAAATGTCCAATGCCTTAGAGCGGCATGGACAAAGGTGCTCCGAATTTTTTGAAAGCCTCTTATAACTTTTGCAAATTTTATTAATTTTTTATGTCATCATCACCAGCATTATTAAAGCCTTGTACCAAATTTATGTTGGATTCTGCTACATGAATTTTATTTCTCTATATCATTCTATCTTGAGCTAAAATTCTTGGATAAGTTGCACTTCTTTAAATCTATTTTAACTACTTTCATTCAAGTCATCTTCAGCCTACCTCATTTTGAAAACTCAATCACTTTTCGCATATGATCTCCAATTTTTTTTTAAAAAATCTATAATTTTTTTAATTTTATTTATTTCTCACATTTTGTTCCCTCCAGAATAAGTTTTTATATAGTGACCCCCAATTTCCTAGGTCCACCATTGCTTGATGCGGACCATTTGCACCCGGTCCTAGAATGAGGCACATTCAGTGGCTTATTTGGAACGGTTGAGTTATGGATAAAACACAGATTCATATCTCAAACAAGCTGAAGTTAGTGATCATAGATACTCTCTTGGTCTTCAAGTTGATAGCATCACTCCCGGCCAATAGATAAGCCTAACAAAAATAATAATCAATAAAATTCTTTGTGTCGTGATGGGTTATTAGGGCTTAGGTGAAGCCTGTCCAAGAGAACTGCCTTTTGTTGTCCGGCCTAATATTTAGTCCATGTCCACTTAGTGGGACTTGCAAAATTGTAACTGAGTTATTTTATTTTATTATTATTATTTTTTATTAAGGTAAGTACTCACACA
This sequence comes from Persea americana, assembly GCA_029852735.1. NCBI lineage: Eukaryota > Viridiplantae > Streptophyta > Magnoliopsida > Laurales > Lauraceae > Persea > Persea americana. The sequence continues at coordinate 25,166,026 of CM056818.1, read as the reverse complement.
CCCACACAAATTCCTCACCATTAGCGTTATAGCAAGGGATTTGTGAGACTACGGGTTTGGTACCCCAAGTGTGGGTTGGACTTCTACCTTGGCTCTAAAATTGGGTGAGAAATAAGAGTCCCACATCTGAAAGAGGGAGTCGCAGACCCTGGGCTAATATAGTTCAGCTCTCCTTAACGTGGTACAACGCGTTATAAAGTCGTACGGCCCGCCCTTGACTCCGGACTAATATAGTCTGGTTTTCCTTAATTACAATCCATTTTAATGGGGTTAAACTAATGCATCTTTTAAATTTCTTTTGGTAAATAGCCAATGCTATTCTAAATTCAGTAACATATTACATTTATAGAAAAATAAACCATCCTGGCCATTTCTTTTTCCTTTCAGAACAGGGCTTGTTATGGAAGATCACCTAATAGCTTACTCTTCATCATCATCTCAGTACTGGAATGTGATGCGTCATTATTATCTTCACCGTTTCATTCATCTGACCCTGCGACCCAATGGGCACATGACCCCACACATCGATCCGGCGACGCCTAGTCTTCGAACCGAATATCCGATACCGAACTACCGTTACAACATTCACCTCTAAATCAATTGTGGTGTTCGAATCCGCTCCGAAAATTGCTTTGAGTAGCTTCCTGTTCATCAAATTCATGCTGCCATTGATTTGAGTTCTTTCACGGAAGTCTTGATGAAAAGAACCTACCATTACAGCCCCAACACTTACATTGCTAAAATGAAATGTTATATCGGTGGAGTTGTAGTAAATGTCAATCCTTTTGTTGGGGTTGTAGATCTCAAGGGAGAAGGTGATGGAGTGATTCTGGTGTGCAACGGCCGGGATTGCGTCTTGGTGGGTCAAGGCCAAGATGTCAAGATCTATGATGAAGAAGGTGGGAGTCCTGGGACGTAGGATGAGCCATAACAAGTAGGCTATCAGGCCAGAGAGACATCCAACATGGAGAAAAAAAAAGCAGATACGTTTGTACTTGGACATGTTTGGATGGTGATGTTGAAGAATGCAGTTATGAAGATAGGAAAGATAGAGATGAGAAATTCATAAGGCCATAACATACATATAAAGACAATAAAGCTGTGTGTGTGAGGATGAAGGTATGCGTGTGCACGTCTGCCTTTTCTCTTTCTACTTGGCCTTTCCAAACGATTACGACGGTAGTGCAAAAAAGAGAATCCGTGGTACTGTTCCCTCTGCCTTCTGTGAATGCTTTCGGTTGGATTCTATAATTTGGATGGATCCAACTGAAGTTTGATCAAGCATATCACTTATGTAGAGGGCGTGGGTCTGTGAAATTGCATTTCTTAGTCATCATTTCATATAAAATTATGAATTTATTTAGGTTTAATTCATTGAATTTCATAAAATCATTCATCATGGTGTTCAAAGTGCATTTCATGTGAAAACCAGTTCAAATTCATAAATTTCCAGGGTTTTCATAAAAATATTATTTTTTACTTTTGATTCATGTGTAAACATGCGTGATTTCTTTACACCAATGCATAGTTCGCGAAATATTAATCAACATGGTATATTCATTTGCATGCCTACGAGTGAATTGGGTCCCATGCATAGAATTAATCTTTCCCTAAAGAAAAATTATTCTTTGATTTTGTGCAGGGAAGATTTAGATTAGGAGAATTGATGAGAAATAAAAAGGAGAAAAGTCCAAGGAAGGGGTCCACGCAATGATTGCAAAAATTCAGAAAAGTTCCTCTTTTGTGATTGAAAGATATTTGAAATTGAAATCAAAGATCAAGAAAGGATGGGAATCTAAGAACTCTTGGTAGCTAAGAAATGCAAAGAAGCAAAGAAAGAAAGTGGGAAGAAAAAGAAATAAGGAGAAATCTAAGAAAGTCTCCAAGATGCAATACACATCCATACATGGGATGTTTTAAAATTTGCATGCCCCATGTGGGGCTCACATGTGTTTCAAAATTGAATAACAAATCTGAATTTCAGATTTGGAATTTTCTTAGTCCATGTGTGGGCCCAAGTGTGAAGATAAGCAAGCTAAAGGAGAGTTCCAATTTTAGAAAGTCTTCGTAAGCAAGTAATTCAAGTCGGATTCGTTATTTTTTTTTTCTGGATATAACGAATGCTTAGGGGCTTATAATGAGAATACTTGGAGGCTAGAGTCTTGTGAAATGTTTCATCAAATTAATAATTTAGAACTGCACCTTGGCTCATCCTTATGGGAGGGATTAAATATACACTATTTTTAATGCTTAGATCAATTGATCCAGACTCTTGAATTGCAAAGATCCATAATCTGATTTTTACTTTTAATTTTTGATTTCTTTATATGTACTGGTTTTCTAACTCTTCTCATGGTGATGCAGTCTACTAGTTTAGTATTCTTAGCCTAGGACTTTTTAGTTTAGGACCTTTTAAATGATTGTGAATTTTGTAATTAATTTTAATTCTCAGAATATTAGATTGGATTTGTATAGCTTTTTTTATGCTAGTTTTTAGATTTTTCACGGGACGGGTGTGAGTTAATTGCCTCTCTTTCGCTCCCTATGGGTCGACTTTGGACTCACCGAGATTATTACTGCATCGCGGCCTTGCACTTCGGGCTGTTGATCACCTACCTAGAGCCCCATAGGTCAGATGGAGGGGGAGACCGACAAATCCAAGTGGAACACGTTAGATATGAAACAATCCAATGATCTTGAAAAGTTCAAAGATTTTAAAGAAATTCACACATATTACAATGGTCTAGTTCATTTGAATCTGTGTAAACTTCACTGGATCCATGATGTATGGGGGGCGAGGCCCTGTTTTGCACGATCCAATACTTTCAAAAATGCGTATTCCTTTGAGTTGACACCAAGATAGTTTGGCATGGACATTAATCATCTTTGGACTTTGTCATAATGAATAAGAAAGATATGAGCCATGAAACTTTTGAGAGACAAAATAAATTTTGTATGATATGAAGCCACTAAGCTATTTGTAACTAAATTAAGGGATAAGATCATTTAATTGAATTGGCATTCACCCTAATAAATTGCTTACTTATCCGTCTCATTGTTCCTTAAGTCAGTGTTAGGTGTGGACCGAAGAGGTGATAGCTCTTAGGAAAAATGCGCAGACAATATGTAGAGCGACTAAGAGGCAAATGCACCCAAAAAGAAAAAAGAAAAATTAAATGCTCCACATTGCTTGGAGTCTTATACGTGGGATCTATTTTTATTGATTTAAACTCACTCTTTTGATCAATTATATCTAAAGTAGTATTTAAAGAGAAGTATAATTTTCTGTTTTACAATCTCTGAAGAATAAAAAAATGATGGTAAATGGTTCAGATCACACTCTCATACTTTTTTTCACAACTACATGGGAGGAACTTTAAACTATCCGGCCTAGCCTAATCCTAAACTAGTCTAATCTATCAGCCCAAATCTCATCCCAGAGGTGCTCCGTTATTTTTCTACAGTGCTCCACTTGTGTTTACTCCTGCCCGTCCTGCTTTGCCCTAGTGTTCTTCCATCGTACTATTCCAAAGGACATGTCTATGCCGGGAATTTAGGTGAGAGTGGGATACCCCTTGCTACTACGGGGTTAACGTGTGCTTCTCACACTCTCATGCCTGAGAATAATGCATGATCTACAAAATAATGCACCTATAATTAAGTAACACAAAATTCATTGCTCCTTGTGATAAGGAGATGAATTTTAAAATTTATTATGAAGCATTGAACAATACACAAATTCATTTTTTTTTATTGGAAGCATATCAGTAATATAAAGATGAATAAACATATAAAATGAGGTAAGTAATCTCTAAAAAAATTATGGAAGAGAAAAAAATGCGCGCGCGCGGGGGGGGGGGGTGTTTGTGGTTCTTCAAAACCTTCCCTTATTGTTATTGGCTCTCAAAACCTTTTCTCATTGTTAATGGAAAATTTGTTAAGTTTTGTACATTGCTCCCCCATGATTTTTTTTCCACAAGGGGACTTCCCTTATTGTTAATGGAAATTTCTTAAGTTTAGTATATTGGCCCCCAACATTTTTTTACACCGCCAAGTCATATTTCTTGGTTCTGCCACGGATTTGGCAATACGTGTCGGCGCATCCTATACAATATTTTAAGCCATGCAACATATTGCTAATGTAATAATTCTATAGCTTCTTTCAGAATAAAAAAAAAATAAAATCAAATAAAATGAAATCTGTGTCCTAGTTGTATTCATGTCTTCAGCATTTCCTCAATAATCCATCCCATGTGTGGCATCATCATACCTTCTAAATCTTTCGAACCTTCAACCTAATGGTTTTGATCATCCAACCAATTGATATTTGGACCAAGCCCAATCCATGATGAGGTCTTCTCCTCTGACCCACCAAAGACTAAGCATAGATCCAGATGGGCCTATTACAATAGACACTGCACCTTTTCTTCTTGTTATTTCTGGAGGTAAAACTCATACCCACACATCCCTCTCACACGCTAACCTACAATGGGGGCGTATTGCCATTGTAGTCGATCATGCCCCTTTTTGCTCCATTTAACCAATCGATTCATAAAACAACCAACTCAAAGAAGTGCCTTCATTGCTAAGAAGCCATGAGATTTTAATGTGAATGACATGTTATTTTACTTTATGCTTTCGCTTTTGCTTTCGCTTTTATATCTTCTGGTAGATACACTCTTGACGAATATATAATGCAGTGCACCCATGAAATCAGCCTGCCCGTGCAAACCGATCTAAACGACAAACATTGCATGGTTTGTGGGTATCAGTTTGGATCCAAATCAGGTCTTAACACCAGGACGTGTGCATAGCTATAAAGTACTCGTCGAGTACACACTAGGGGTGTAAATTGGCATGGCCTAGTACGAAAAAAGACCCGAGTCGGCCCATGGCATTGCTCGCTGACCGAGTTCACCAGGCCGGCTCGGCACGGCACGGCCTAGGGTTTATATGTGCCATGCTGTGCAATAATGCCTGGTCCGAATTATATATGGCACGTCATTTATATATTAAATTCTGATTTTTTTAAATAAATAAAATATAAAAATTAAAATAATTGAAGATTTATTTTTCATTAGTAAATTGGCATCAATGTTTGTGTATTTATTTGAATAGATTTAACTTTATTTCAAGTTGAGAACCCCAAAAGTCTATAAAATCTCTTTCAATTTATATTAAAAAATTAAAAATATAGAAAAAAAAAATAAAAGAGGCATGTGGGCAGGCCCTGGGCGGCATGACCCAGCCCATCTGGGGTTCGGGCTGGGCTGGGCCAGCCTGAAAGTGGGCCGTGGTGTGCACCCCGAGTACAGACGTGTCTCCTGATCCAGATCCAGATCCAAATCCAATTAGGTCTGGTGGATGAGTCCTGATCCAGAGCCAATTAGGTCTGGTGAGAGGGGGAGAGAGAAAGAGTGTGTGTGTGTGATTGTCACTTGGCACTAACTCCAGTGGAGAAATCTTCTTTTGAAGCAGCCCAGCTCTATGAGCCACCCGGGCGTCACTGTCCCTTGTCACTAACTCAAGTGGAGAAAGCTTTTACTGAAAAACAAAATTACTGAAAAAAACTCTAGTGGAGAAGTCTTCTTTTGAAGCAGTCCAGCTCTATGAGCCACGTGGACCCACCGTTCATCAGTATATCTTTTTCACACTCTACTCCGAAGAATAGAGAGCTGGCCTAATGTGGCACTCCTCTGATCCTTACTGCTGGATTAAGTCCTTCTATGATTTGCAGCAGGGAATTTGACACTTACGTTCACTACAAAAAATTGTATTTTTGTAGATACTATTTGCTGACACAGTGAAAATTTGCGTCGGCAAAAGTCTTATTTCCAACGCATATTTGGACTGCATTGACAAAAGTCACAGAAATTGCTACTTTTACTGACGCAAGTAAGATCGGGTCAGCAAAAACTATGGAAACCAAATTGAAGCTAACAAAGAATCCTCCCAAAAGAGAGGGAAAGTTTTGCCAACATATCTTTTTCTAATGGCGACGTAATAATACGTTGGCAATTACTTTACCTACTGGCAACGCACATGTGCACGTTGGGAAAGCTCTGAGTTTTTATTCGTACCATTGCCAACGCATGAGTTGCGTTCGCAAAGCCCCATCTATGACAAACTTATCTTTCCCGATACTATTTTCCGACGCAGTCAAAACTTGCGTTGACAAAAGTCACAGAGAATTGCTACTTTTACTGATGCAAGTAGGACCGCGTTTGCAAAAGCTGTGGAAAACCCTTCCCGATACTATTTGCCTACGCAGTGAAAACTGACGTTAGCAAAAGTCTGATTTCCGATGCATATTTGGACTGCGTTGGAAAAAGTCACAAAATAAGTGCTACTTTTACCGACACAAGTAAAGCTGCGTTGGCAAAAGTTGTGGAAAACATACATTGGCTTCAACAAAGATTTCCCCCAAAGCCCCATTTAATAAAATTCTTTTTGCCAAAATAATATGAGCACACCGTTTTAATCACTTTGATTTATTTCCAACTCTCTACTTCCTTCATGTCTTTTTTTTTTTTTTTTTTAAATTTTGGGGGCAATCACAATAGCTTCTAGTGAAATATGCTTGGAACTTATTTCGATGTGTCCCACTTGTGCCCATATATGGATAATCAGAGTCGTTCAAAATGATCAAACACATTTATTTATGGGGTATCCCAATTTTTAGTTTAGAATTGAGTTGGAACCACTGTAAGATTGACCAAACAAAAAACCATGGCTTAAAAAAAGTTGTTTTATTAACTGTGTGTGTGTGTGTGTGTGTGTGTGTGTGTGTGTGTTCAATTGTACGATGAGATGACCTCCATTCAAAATGAGATTTGATGATACCTAATAAATGTATGGTGGTTATTCATCGAGGGTCGGACTCATATATAAGGAAAGCCCCCACCCAACTTGAAAAAAAACACAAAAGACCTGTATTTTGAACCCATAAGCATCACTTAAAAACCTAATAAAAATCTCAATCTGCCATCACTAAAAGTTAATTTTAATTAACTTTTAGCGACACTCGTAGCAGTGGCTGCCTATATAAATCCCACTGTAATGATGCCAAATTTTGGTGGAAATTAAATTTTTTTAGTTTTTAGCGTCTAACTTGTTGCGGTGGCCTATGCGTTTGAGGCTAAAGATATATTTTTAGTGGCTAATATTATATTAGGTGAACTAAACCTAATTTTTGGTGGGCCATAGGATCTCCCGCTGAAAGTTCTATCATTATAAAACCCTCACGCCCATATACTCCCTCTGTAAGTAAAACCTTCTTCCGAATTTCTTCTTCTTGCAACATCTTGTTCTTCTTACAACTGCAGCAAGCCAAGGCCTTCTTCCAAATCGTCTTCTCTCTCTCCATCTCTCTTTATGCCGACTAGCGACCCTTTCCCCACCAGAAGTGCTTCCACCCAACCTCGTCTCCACCCTCCCTAGCCTCCTCCCCCTTCTCCACCGGAAGTGCTTCCATCCGGCCTTGTCTCTACCCGCCCTAACATCCGCCATCTTCCCCCACCATCCCTGCCTCCACCCGGCCCCCCAGCAACCCTCTGCTTGCTAACAACCCTCCAGCCCAGACCCTCTAGGAGAATGTAGAAAGGAAGATGCTTGCACAAAAAAAAGATTTTTGCCTTCTTCTTCTTCTTCTTTTTTTTATATTCGATTTCCATGGATGGGGATGAGGGTAACCAGATTGACGTCAATGAATCTAAGGGATTTGATTCCCTCATTCCCTCTTACTCTTTCTCTATCTATGGCTGATTTACATTTCTTTATCTGTTTTTTCTATATAAAAATACAAAAATTTTCTTCCCTTCTTCTAGGTGCTTTTGTATCATTCATTTGATATTAACATGGTGAAATGGACCGTGAGTTCTTCTAGGTTGTTGGTAGATATTTACCTCATGTGTGTTTGTTGAAATAGAGATTAATTGCAATTTCTTATCATGACATATATATGAAACAGCCACATTTGGGATATTTGTAAGGGAACTAAGGGAAGAGCTTTTATGTTTTTCATGCATGTTACATGTTTGATAAATGCCTATAAGAAGGGAGCATTATTTGCGGTTTAGTAGCACTGTCTAGGGGCTCGGCACGAACTAAGAGAAAGTAAATTCAACCCAAGTCAATCTTGTTAGTGAAAAAGTAGTTTTCTTTGTGCTGAATTTACTGGGTTGAACAAAGCAATGTAGTTAGTTTGTTACATAAACATTTCGATGTGCTTGAATCTATAACATTTCTCCGTCAGTTTGCAATTGTTTGTCACTAGGAACTTTATTTGTAGCTATGGAGTGGTCTAAATTTATGACATTCAACAACTTGATTTGATGTTAGAGAATTTTATTTTCTAAGTTTTTTATTCAAATCTTTTTTATTTTTATTTTTTATTTTGATCTTGTAACTTCAAATTTATATGAATGATGGAAAGTTATGCCAGTGGAGGGATGGAAAGCATCATAATGTTCCTATGAAGGTGACTAAGTTTAGTTCTTTAAGTTCTATAATATAGAACACTAAAAAATTATAATATAGATAAAGAGACAAGCAAAAGAGAAGAAAGCCAAAAAAAAAAAAGGAATAATAAGATAAGAATTAAATAACTGGCCATGATATTCCCTCAAGGGAGGATTGTTAGCAAACAGAGAAAAAGTAGTGGGGTCTTTAGGATTGACCTCATCTCTTTTGTGGATAACTGAGCTCATGATAGGAAGCAGACTCATTTGACTGGTGAAATTGGCTATCCCAAGAAGGCTCTTGTGCTGTTGGAGGGAAACTATGACTGCAGCCCCAGTCATGAATCCCATGAGGGTTGCCTTTGAAAGGGAATCTATGATAAATCCTAGCCTACAAAGCATCAAAACAAAGGGAAGTAAGAAATTAGAAAAATCACCAACCCACATGGTAAATTTTAGATTTTTTTTTTCTAAAAACCACCCTGAGGTTTGCTTCAAATCTTTAAACAAAATACCATAACCCTATAAAAGATATTCTAAAAAAAACCCTCAACTTTAGAAATATTTTTAAAAAATACACTTGTTGGCCTTTTTATAATTTTGTCTAAGAAACATTTTATTTTGTTGTCTTTAAGTGATTAAAACTTAAAAGAGTTAAATGCTCAAAACCTTTTCTTAATCTGAATATTCTATTTCAATTTATTTGCCATGCCATCTTCTATCATAATGCATGTTACCTTGTGAAAGTGGTATGGCAATCATAATCACTAAAAGGCACAGAATTTGTTATTTAAAAAAAAAAAAAAGTGGTGTGGGGGCGGGGCCTGGGGCGGTTTTGTGGGGGGGGGGCGTGGGGTTTGGAGGGGCTACGAGTTTTCTCCTACGAGAAACAAGATGGTCAGCTTCCATCTTGACCCTCCATAAGGGAAGGATCTGTAGGATTTGGATGTGCGCAGTACAAACTACAACATGTTCTTCATTGTTACTAATTTTATTCTTGTGTGTTACATACTTAGTTTACAAAAATAATGAACTAGTTTGTAGTCTTTCCAGCATGCGAATTCCATACATTAGTCATGTCTGTTGGAAATCTAGCGAAGGGGCTTTTTTATTCATGTCCAGTAAACTTAGGCCCCTAATTGAGTGCACATTTAATCCTGTAAGCAAATGGGCTTGGGAATGCTCCATACAATTTCACCTCTCCCATTTTAAGTTCACAAGTGGAAAGATCAGTAGGAATTTGAGGCTGTTGTGACACACCCTTGTGTTCAATACAATTTATAGAGATGGATTTGAAAGTTTCTTCCATTGGTAGTAGGTCCTTTCGTTTCTTGGGAAAGAAGATATAGCCTAGGTGTGACATGTCATGTAAGGGATAGTCAAAATCTATATATAAATAAAGAAAAGAAAAAAACCACATTCACTGAAAAGAAATGTTAGCCAATGGAATAGGAAAGCAGCAGGAAGTTTACAGGGATTGTTCATTCTTTTTTGACTGTGAATAGAAGGGGCTCGTTGGTGACATTGTATATGCAAAATCAATGATCAGGGCCATCATCTATACCCTTTAGATCAAAATGGACCTCATGGTGTGTAACACCCTGTCCCAAGTTAATCAAGATTAACTATAATTAATCGTGATTAATGCTAATTGAATGTATTTTAAGGGATTAATGTGGCTTAATAACCAAATTGAATTGAAATTGTCTCAAGTGAGCGATTTGAGCTTAGTGATAATGTTGTGAATGAATTGAAAGGGGTTTTAAGCTAAATCAAGCGATACAAGGGCTTTTTCGTAAATACAAATTTTTGTGTATTTCGTCGAATACGGAAACTCTTGATACTCACGCATGTATCTCGAGAAGTACTTTCATTTTCGTAATAGGCGCAATTCCATTCGACGTAAATTGGATCAAATGACCATTCATTTGACTCAAAGTGTAAATAGTGGGATTGAGAGGGGCTAAATTGCAAAAATGGGCTTATAATAAGATGATGATGAACTTGGGTTCATTCATTCACTCCAGCAGCCGGCCAGCTCTCTCTCTCTCTCTCTCTCTCTCTCTGTTTTCTTGTTTTTTTGCTTCCTTTCACTCTCAGTCAAAGGGTGAAGATTTGTGGGTGAGTTTGAAGGAAACTCATCTTCTTCATCTTCTCCACCTTCTTCCTTATTTTCATTAAAGTTCAAGCTTGAGAAGAGACTCAAAGTTCTTGTCTAGAGAACAAGTAAGTGTTTTCAGTTGAACTCAGAACTTCCAAGTTCTATTCATTGAGTTGGAATGGTTTCTAGCACAAAGAACTCATTAGAGTTCCATTTATTGATTGACTTGATTCTATGTGCAAAAGAGGGTTTCAATTGAGATTTTCATCTCAAATTCAAGTTAAGCAAGGAGGTTCTTGTGAATTAATCTCCAAACGAGGCAAGTATACTCAATTCTTATGGTTTATGATGTAAATGGACTTATTGGAACTCAAGGAGTTCAATTCCAGAATTTTCCGAATGTATTTGTGAGTTCTCTCCTTCTATGTGCAAGTCTCTCATGGACTGGACCCCCACTAGCTGGGACTTATTGGAACTCTTTTGGCATAATATACCTAACTAATGATGAAATGTAAATTCTTGTAGAATTAGGACTTGGACTTGACTTAGAGTGTATCTTAGGAACCCTGTGTCCTGTATTGATAAACATGTCTGGCTAGCATGTAAGGGATTATCACGTGGATGACTTGTCTTGTATTGTCTTGAATGAGAAAATCCCTAAGAACATGTCTGGTGTGTCGAGCTAGCCAGACTTGCTTGTCTTGGTCTTCCCCTCGTGTTAATACCACTTTACTATTATTTGCATGTCATGGCCAGCTGCAGTTTGGGATTTATTGATGGGCCGGTTACTCGGACATCAGGGTGGGCAGTCGGCTTTGGACGGCGTCTATGGCATTGAATAGTTGTTAGCGGGCTTGGACCGTACTACTATTCCCAGGACCGGGAGCTTGGATCCCCCTAGAGCCGGACTTTGGTATCAGTATTCAGGTTTGGATTGTTACTGATACCCCGTGAGGTGGCTTGGACATCCTCGGAGTCTCCTTCTTGATTCTTGTATTGCATTGTGTAGATAGTGGTGATTGTTAGTATTGTTAGGATTCTTGTTATTGATCCGATGATTATTTATTCGTGCTTTCATGCCTAGCTTCGATTCATTGTATTCTCATGATTATTATACCTGTCATTATTCTGATACTTGATGCATGTCATGTTCATTTATATCTTACTTATCTATTGCTCAACATGTCATTCACTCTGTTCCTTGGTGTGCAGACACCTCAGGTGAGTACTACTATGCGGAGCAGACAGGTGAGGAGATCACAGAGGATCTCCAACCAGCTGAGAAGCGAGTGGCGTGCCGATGACGTAGAGTAGCGTCATCACATCCGGCACAAGAGAGACTCACTTGGGACATTCACTAGATTTTATTTATTCATTTATTATTCTCTCGTTTGACCTTTCATTTATTGACATCATTGTTCTTTTAAATGGCCTTGGTTATTGGGATGGCCATTGTTAATGATTTAACTCTTTGAATAGCTTTAATTGTTCTTTTGCCAACTTTAATTCTAAGTGAGATTTATTATCCATTGTTTGATATTTAGATATACCTCGAATTGTATGAATTCCGCAGTTCTCATATTACTTGAGGTTTGAAATGCAATATCCTCACAGCGGACTTACGATCCTTGGGCCTAAAGGGAAAAAATTTTAATTAGCCCTAAATTTCAGTCCCCGGATCTGGTTTATTCTCTAATCGGGTTCGGGGGACGTGACACTACTTTTAAAATTTTCTTAACTTATGTGGAAAATCACGTCTCCATGTGTCCATTAAAACACTTCGCATAGATTCTGATGGTGAATATGTTTCTAATGAGTTTTAGAATTTTTTTCAAAACAAATAGATAATTTCTTAAAAATCATGTCCTTATACAGCCCAACAAAATTGTGTGTCTGAGAGGAAAAACAGACACATTTTGGACATTATCCGGCCACTCTTAGAATCCTCTGTTCCACTGAAATTTTGGCCCGAAGCTTTGTGCACAGCAGTTCATGTTATAAATAAGCTACCCTCACCTCGTATAAAGAATGAAACACTTTATTTTCGTTCATTTCATAAGCATCCTGTTTATTCTCATCTCTATACATTTTGATGTGTATGTTTTGTTCTTCTTCCCCCAGTTGAACGAACAAAGCTATCTGCTCAATCCTCTAAGTGTGCCTTTTTAGGTTATGCGAATGACGAAAAAGGATTTTTATGTTATGATCCAAGGGTAAAACGTATCCGGATTTCTCATAATGTTATGTTTTTTGAAAATCAATATTTTTTCCAACATCATCTAGATAATGATACATCTACTGTGATTTCACTTGTTCCTTGACTTTGGTGATAATCCTGTTGCACCGACGGACAATATCAAGCCTATACTTGTGTATGAAAGGCGTAGACGGGAAAATACTGCTGCACCTGAGCCCCCTTATATGTTAACTTCCTCGGCACTTGACCCAGCTCCTGCACCAGACATCTCCTAGTCAGTCCCTCTTCGTCGATCATCTAGAATTCCCCGCCCCCTTGATCGGTTCGGTTTCACCCATACATCCATACTCGCTACTCTAGCTATTGTTCATATACCTAACCATTTTCGCCAAGCAGGGGAACATGAGTGTTGGCGTCAAGCTATGCAGGAAGAACTTGACGCCCTCAAAGTGAATCACACATGGGATGTCGTTCAATGTCCTCTGTCAATCAAACCCATTGGGTGTAAGTGGGTTTACTCTATCAAGCTACATCCTGATGGTACTTTGGCCAGTTATAAGGCTCGGTTAGTGGCACTTGGCAACCGTCAAGAGTATGATCTTGACTATGATGAGACATTTGCTCCGGTCGCCAAGATGACAACAGTGTGTACAATTCTTGCTATTGCAGCATCATGCTCATTTATCAGATGGATGTGAAGAATGCCTTCCTCCACGGAGATCTTTAAGAGCAAGTGTACATGCGTCTTCGTCAAGGATATGATTCTACTTCTAAAAATGAGGTGGCACGGCTCTATCGCTCCTTGTATGGACTCAAACAAGCACTCAAAGCTTGGTTTGAGAAATTTCGTTCTACTATGCTTCACTTTGGATTTGCTCAAAGTCCCTATGATCCTTCACTATTCATGCATAAAACTGCTCAAGCTACCACCATACTTCTAGTATATGTCACTTCAAGTTGCATTCCATATGAAAGATCTGGGTCCATTAACATATTTCTTGGGACTTGAGGTTCGATAGTCTTAGAAGTGAATGTTTTTAACCGAACTTATTAACCTTGCTGGCCTAAATGGTGCCACACCTGTGGACACACCATTAAAAGTCAATGTGAAGCTCCAGAAAGATGATGGGGACCTCCTATCCGATCCCACCTCCTACAAATGCTTAGTAGGTAGTCTTGTCTACTTGACTATCACTAGGCCTGACATCTCATATGCAGCGAATATTGCTAGTCAATTTGTGACAGCACCACAACATCACCATTTGGTGGCTGTCAAAAAGGATCATTCAGTACATTCTTGGTTCACCAAAGCGAGGATTGTTTTTTTCCGGTTGGCACACCGCTCACACTTACTGCTTATTCAGATGCAAACAGGGCAGGATGCCCGGATACTCGCAGATCACTAGCTGGTGTGTTTATTTGGGCGAATCGCTCATTTCTTGGAAATACAAAAAGCAAGAAAGGGTCTCAAAATCTTCCACAGAATCTGAATACCGTGCTATGTCCGCTGCTTATTCTGAGATTCTATGGCTTCGAGGTTTACTTCCAGATCTTGATTTTCCTCAGACCTCAGCTACACCTCTTCATGCGGACAAGACTAGTTCCATCCGCCTCACTAAGAATCCAGTTTTTCATGAGCGAACAAAACATATTGAGCTGGATTGTCACTTTATCTGAAATGAATATGATCACAAGGTCATCAGCCTTCCACATGTTTCCAGTGAACTCCAATTTGCAAACATCTTCACAAAAGGGTTACCTAGGCTCCGCCATGAGTTCCTGGTTCGCAAATTGCTATTGTTTGACCAGCATCAATTCGAAGGGAATGTGGGGGGGGGGGGGGGGCGGGGGGGGTGGTTGGTTGGTTTTGGGGGGTGTGTTAACACCGCCCATGAATGTTAGGCCCAATCCATCAATACACTAACCCACCACGTGGGATACTGTAGTTGACTTGTATCAATGTAACAAATTCTATTCCTATGTTATAGCAGTGTAGTATATATTCTTTCCATATGGTTAGATTGTAATTGTCTTGATTATGGCTAAAGAGACATTATAAATGGAGCAAGGGATCGATCAAAGGGATGATCCAGTTTTCCAAAGTTCTCCTAATCTAAGTTCTATCGAATCACAGTGGCAAGATCAAAGTGAACAGTAGCTGAATCAATCCAATCAGGTTGAATGCCCTTCTTATTTGGTTGTGGTGGGGGTGCATGAGGTGGGTGGGCAGTCGGGGTGGAGAGATTTAAGCTTTCAAGTCTTAGGAGGCAACAACTCTGCAAATTCTTTTAGTTTAGAGAATTAGGCTGCAAGTTTTAGGAAGCAACTACTCTGCAAATTCTTTAAGCTTTATAAGTTCTAATGATTTTCTTCTACGATTTTAATTTTTTCCTGAATCGAGTTAGAAACAAGGAGTGGATGAATACATTTTACCATGTTGAGCTGATTATAGTGAGGTCTAAATGCTGTACAAAATTAGTATGGAAACATCTTCATGTATACACACACACACACACGACTAACAAGCAGTAGTGGACCATTCAGAAGAAAAGTTAAAAATAATGATAATAAAATTGTGAATCCAACAGAATAATAGAAACCCAACAGAAAAAAATGTTTATAATCATCACTCAACAGCCAAGAAAATACCTTAACAGTAGCATTAAGAATCTAATGCTTCATATCCAGCTCTTCAGAAATAAAGCACCTAGCAAGGTACTTAAGTACCGTGGGTACCATACTGGGAATAACATGCCCCGAAGAACTATACTCTCCTACTATTCAAATAATCGTTGCAAGAGCTGCAGGCACCTTGATCGTATCCAATATACAAGTTGAACAATCAGTTTTGAAAACAGAAAGAAGAATAGAAAATCAGATAATAAAAGACAAACATAATTCCACCAAAAAAAAAAATTCCCATAGAAGTATTGGTGAAACAACAATCACGACATAACATATTCCTGTTCTTAAAGAAAAGAAAAGAAAAAACAGGAGTTCACTTAAATTAAATTGAAACTGCTCACTGCTGAACTAATGAAACAGGTTTCAATCAACTTCTAGATGCTTGTCTAGAAAGTGAAGACTATAGATCTGGAACTCATATATGTAGAAAATGAAAGTGATATAAAGAAAGAGAACCTTAAACAGATGGATTTTAGAGCAAAGTGGTTATCACCTTTTCATGACTGGCTGGGTTTTGTTTTATAATTGCTTTGATGGACATGACTACTTCGTCAAAACACCTTCTTCCCCAATGGCGGAGCCCAAACTACCTATAGAAGATTGTCATTTGAGATGTTAATTCAAAAGCAAAAGTTCATAAATTAATTTAGTTGTTTGAACATGGAGATCAAGCACACCCCTTGTATGGTCAAAGCAAGAAGCCCTTCCAAGCAAGTATTAACGACATTGGGAAGCCTTTATGCAAACAAGCCTATATTCTTTATTGCATCTTTCCTTACCCAACCTTTTATTGTTGTTGTAGCAAAACAGAAGTGGTTTTCTTTTTTTTGGCTAAACTGGATGACTGGTTTAGGAGTGATATTACTTAGATGAAAGACCAGGGATTGCTCTCTAGTCAATATTTGTGAGACTAAGGTGCATTGCAGCTGAGCTATCAGTGGTTTGACAAACTTAAGTGCGTTTCTTTGTAGTATGGATGTGCTATAATCTTAGCCACTGAAAATAAATTACAAGACCAAAGGTAAAGAAAACTAATACACAGAGAAGTTGAGCAATAACATCACCACACTAAGGAGCAAAAAAGGATTTAAAAACATTCTTCTAAAATGTTTAACAAACTAAAGAGTCTTTGCAATAGTTTCCTGCAAGATAAAACAAGGCTTACACCATGTCAATCTCACACAATGGATTGGTTTGTGTTGTTTTTTTTTTGCTAAACATGATAAACAGGCTTTGAGATAATTGATGTAAATTTTAGTGGAATATTTATATATATATATATGGGAGGTGCTCTAGTGAGATACACTCTCACCAAGTGTACGAGATATGGGTGGGAGGCCTCACTTCCATATCCACTCTCACTAACTTAAATGCAAGGACCCCAAATATGGAAGTGAGGGCCCCCACCCATCTCTCATAAACTTGCTGAGAGTGTCTCTCATAGGAGCACCTCCATAAATATATACAAATACCCAAATAGCATAAAGTTCCCCAAAAAAATAAAATAAAATTCCCCCTCTTATAGAATCCGACGGTGAACAGGCTTCAATCCACCCCCCGAGCGTCCGGCAGAGCGCGCCCGAGCAACACCGACATCTTCCGTTCCCGCTGTCGCCTCCTCTCCCTTCATCTCCCTCCTCTTCCCTTCTCTTCGCCGGTACAGCTCTCACAGAGGGCGTCCTCCTAGAGAAGCCGAAGAGGAAGCGGAGGTCACAGAGAACGGGAAAGGAGAGGCGCTGTTGGCGACTAAGCAGAAGACAAGAGGCAGTGAAACGGATGCAGGTCGAGAACGCCATTGGAGAAAGAACGAAGAAGGAGAAAAGAGAAAAATGGAGAAGGGGTTTTGTAGGGTTTTGGTTGGAGGATGTTTTTTTGGCAGGAGCTCATCGTGTATTTTTCTGCACCTTAATCCTGATTATCCAATTTGTGGAGCCATCCTTTACAGCAAGTAACAAAGACAACTGGTTCATCATTAAATCAATGGATGCCCACAATTCCTCCTCTTTGTGGGACCCACATGCAGGCCCTTCTAAGGGATGGGAAATGAGGCTGATAGCTTTTTCTCGAGAGTTGTTACCTGCACACTGAGAATTGCTCTCCACACACTGCAAGAAATATAAACTAAAATACCCACCTGTAAATTTACTAAAAAGGACTCCACCAAGAATATGGTACCCCTCCCATCTGCTTTCTGCACACAACATCTTCCTTCCATCACGTTGAAAAGGCACACAACATCTTCCCTTCGTTCGTTTTATTCTTTGCTCAGTCTCATTGCTATCCCCTCTCTTTGATCAAACATCTCACTATTCTATTTTCAAAACGAAAAGTGCATTCATTCTCAGTCTCACCCCCATTGCTATCCACTCTCTTTCACCAAACATCTCACGGTTTACATCATCAACGTATCAAGATTTCATTCTAAGTTGTAACTCATTAAACTAGCATTCTTAAGCAATGGATGAGTCAAAGGACAAGCAGAGCATGGTTCCCAATCAGTCTAGCAATGACGAGGTAAGCATGTTCATCACGATTTGTTTTATTAGCTTGTGACGAACCGTTCGGCCCTGAATGTTCGTTCCATTTGACTCCAAGCGGCATTATAGTACCGAAGATTTCAAAATTACACGGCTCTTAAGGACCGAACATATTCGATTAATTCGGATATTAACGACCGAACATAAATATTAAATTCGGCCATTCACGACCAAACAATTTGATTATGTTCAGACTTACAGGGCCGTGCAATTGTATCATTTACATACTCTAACAAAATTTGTTCCATAGCAGTGGAATGCGCCTACTGAATGCGGCAAGGTTGGCTCGGAATGTGTGGTGGACTATAGCAATGAGTTTATCACCCAAGAGGTAATAAATGTGAATGAATCATTTGATATTTAAATTGATGTTGTCACTTGGTTCAATCTAATTTGTTTGGTTATGTGCAGATATTCATAAGCCGAGAAGCACTAATTAAGTGGGCTCGTGATGTTGAGAGGAGAAACGGTTTCATTGTTATTATTAAGACATCAGCAACACCTAATAAGAGAAATAAAAAACCAAAACTGACCCTTGAGTGTGAGAGGAGTGGCTCTTATAGAGACACGATGGTAACTAAAGATGGGAGTGTAGGGAGGAAATTGAAGCTCACTAGTTCGAAGAAATGTGGATGCCCATTTAAGTTACAAGGCAAAGTTGTGAGCTCAAATGATGAATGGATGTTGCATGTAGTATGTGGTGTGCATAATCATCCAGCTGCAGAATTCCTAGAAGGGCACTCATTTGCAGGAAAATTAATAGAGGAGGAAACTTCATTGCTTGTAGACATGTCCAAATATATGGTACGGCCAAAGGATATATTGGTCTCATTGAAACATAAAAGTGAGTTAAATGCAAGCACAATAAAGACTATTTACAATGCCCGTCAAAGGCATAAAGTTGCGGAGAGGGCTGGACGGAGTCAGATCCAGCAACTGTTTAAATTATTGGAGGAGCATAAGTACATTGAGTGGCATATGAAGTGTCCGGAAATAGATACAATCATTGACTTGTTCTTCATACACCCTACCAGCTTAGACTTATTGCGTGCATTTCCTCAAGTGTTGATAATGGATTGCACTTACAAGACCAATCGGTATCGAATGCCCTTATTGGAGATTGTTGGGGTGACATCCACAGAAAATGCTTTTTCTATATGCATTGTATATCTTCATAATGAACGCGAAGACTGCTATTCATGGGCATTGGGTATATTGCGTACTGTGATTGGCGAGAGTGTTCTTCCTAGTGTTATTGTCACAGACAAAGAGATGGCTTTAATGAATGTCATATCTAATGTATTTCCCAGTGCTAAATATCTTTGATGCTGATGGCATATCAACAGAAATATTCTGGCTAGATGCAAGAAGTTGTTTGAGATGAAGGAAAAGTGGGACCGGTTTATAATGAGCTGGAACATGTTGGTTTCCTCGTCCACGGAAGAACATTACAATCTGCAATTCAACTTGTTTAAGAAGGAGTTTAGCACCTATCCGACAACACTTTAGTATGTTAAAAAAAATTGGTTATATGCGTACAAGGAAAGGTTTGTGGCTGCTTGGACAGACAAGGTCATGCATTTTGGGAACACTACAACAAACAGGGTGGAGAGTTCACATGCACAACTGAAGCGGCAGCTTGGATCAAGCCAAGGGACTCTTGAAGACTGTTGGACGAATATTCACAACTTACTTCTGCTGCAGCATACAAATATCAAGGCGTCATTTGAAAAAAGTAAGATGGTTGTGCAACATAATTGTAAGCCTTCAGAATTCAAAGACCTTCGTGGTAATATTTCTATAAGTGCATTAGAGAAGATCTCGGCCGAGATGAAGCGAGCCTCGTCAGTTGGTATTGATCAAGATGCGTGTGGTTGTGTAATTCGACACACACATGGTTTACCGTGTGCTCATGAGATCGCAGAATACATCAGTGCCGGTCGCCCTATTCCTGTAGATTGCATACATGCGTATTGGCGCAAGCTTGAAATGCTATCCACCGTTTCTGAAAATACCTCTAACCTTGAGTTGGATTGCATGCCAGAGATAGAGTTAATTGTCGAACAGTTCAGAGGGTATGATTCGAGCAAGAAGCTACAAGTATTGAATAAGCTTAGGGAGATAGCAAGGCCCGAGACCACCTCATTGATCGAACTAGACGTGAAAACTAAAGTTAGGGGTCGCCCAAAGTTGAAATTAGATAATTCTACTAAACGTGATCCTTCTGCCTTTGAAGTTGTCGAATCTGCCCAGGATAGTTACTCCCCAGCATTGACCGGAGATACTATTGTCAGTAGTGGCGCCTCCTTGGTGCCCAAGTAGAGGGTCATGCCTAAGCTCAAGGTCATTCGAACAAGAAATATGAAACCAGTTTCATATATTGACACACTCCCTTCTGGTTTAAGGCCTTATATTTTGCATGTAAGGGATGTCACTGCTGATGGCAATTGTGGCTTTAGAGCCATTGCAGAGTTGATGGGACTTGGTGAGGATTCGTGGCAGTAGGTTTGGACCGGTCTTACGAAAAAGTTAGTGACTCATGCAGAACACTACAAACAATTGTATGGATCACAACAAAGGGTTGAGGAACTCCTATACATCATATCGTTCCAAGGGGCTTCCCTCCTTATGATCGATGGATGACAATGCCGGATATGAGACATCTAATTGCATCACACTATAATGTTGTTCTATACCACCTGTCAGTTGAACAATGCCTAACTTTTCTTCCTCTTCGATCGGTCCCTATTCCTACAGCTACTAGGCGGGAGATTGCAATTGGTTTTGTCAATCAGAACCACTTCGTTCAGGTGAGAATATTATATGCGTTTGTGTCCCTTTTTTTTTTTTTTACATGAAATCTTAATGTAACTCGTTTGATGGACATTAGATCCCAATTCGTTGTCCTGTGCAAGTTTTCCTCGTTCAAGGTCATTCGATTCCACCCATTGCAACTAATTGGGTGCATCACCATCGCCCTGAGGCAAACAGTTGCGATACAACTTATCAATCCCGGATACATCTATTCAGAGAGATTATCAATCCATCGGTTGCCACAAGCGAAACTATCGAGTTGTGAAAGAGCTTTCTTAAAATTTTTTAAGGATGTTGCCGGATGTAATCATTTAAATTGACACTTGTTTTGACGTAGCAGCATGTGTACAATTTAATTTTACATGTCTAAATTGCTTGTGTGCACTTAATTCCATTCAAGATATCTTGGATTTGAAGTTCAGTTGATATTAGACAGGTCCAATTTAGTTTACCAGAGGCCTAATTATGAATTAAAAATAAAAAAAATAAAAACTTTGAAGACTGTGATTGTTCGGACCTGCTTGACCGAATTAGTTCAGTTTGTTCGGACCTGTATGACCGAACATATCTAGTTGGTACGACTCAATGATACCGAACAACAACCTTATGTTTGGTCCTGAGACACTGAGCAACACTGATTCATATGGATTTAAAAAAAATAAATTATTCTCAATCCTTGTCATCCAAAAACCACAACTTAAACATATTTAACAATAAACATAAGCCAGAAACATCTTTGGTACCCAAAAAATAATCAGGTTATACAATTCAGTTTTTTTTCAAAATACATTGTCACACAAAAAGCTACTCCCCACGTCTCCCTCTTCAGATGTAAGTATGTGTCTCGCTGCGATGCAGTCTTTGACGGAGATCTTCCGGTTCAGCTCCATCTAGCAACCTGTTGACATCCTCGAGGGCCACGTATACGGCATCAGGATCCCGGACACTCATAGTATGCCCCCTCCTTAGAATCGGCTGGATAATAGCTTGAGTGTTCACGATGCGTTGTTCATTGATTAGAGAATGTACGATTGATCAAAGAATGTACGATTTAGTATGTTTGTTCTATAATCAGTTAACATAAAACAACATACAATTATGTTAGGCATCATACCAATCAGGGGTCTACGGAAGAGCTGCCTACACGGTCTTGAATGCGTGGATTAAACGTGGAGCGATGTACAGGGTTCTGAATGATCGTGTGCGACACCCGTGTGAACAATTCCAGATAATCGGGTGCACAGTCCCACGGATGTGTCACAGGCATACCACGCTCCATCGGAGACAATAGGTGGTTATGCCATCTGTCCCATATTTGGTCCAGGTACTGGTATGCAATCCAATACTGATTTGCGGTGGCACCCCTCGTGGCGCGGTGTGGTGCTAGTGGAACGTGGGGAATGCGCTGGACCCTGCCAAACTGCCTAAGCACCCGATCAGGATGATAAGGTTCAACGATGTCCATGCATTTAAGACACCCATTGTAATAAGCAACCTCATGGAAGGGGTGATTTGCCCTGTGCTCTTGGTAGAGGTCCTAGACTACCTGCAAGATTAATCAATGAATGCATTACTAAAAGATACGATACTCATTTACTCAATTTTTAGACTATAAATTGTAAGGCCTTACCTCATGGGCACTGAGATCGTCAAGTGCCTCTCGTAATGACTGCAGGTTGGACATTTGGTCCCCAGACTCTCTACGTGGCACCCAACGATGCACCCGAGGAAGATTTTCTGTGTATGTGTGGTTGGAATTCGGCCTGCACCTGGGAAAATGCTCATATATCCATGCCTCAAGAAGAGTTAGATACCCCGCAATCTGCCTAACACCAGTCCGGGTAGCAAACCCCAATTGTCGTATAGGTACGCAAGCGTAGCAGCACCCCAAGCATATCCTCGCGCCTGATTGAAGTTCATTAGCAGCCTTAGATAAATCACCGGAACCCTAGTGCCGCTCTTATCTGTGAAGAGTGTACATCCCAATAGATACAACAAGTATGCTCTAGCGGCATGCCTAATGTGCTCTTCTGGATCCGCATCCGTCACTGCTCCAAATAGGTCCCTGAGCCACTCCAATCTAACCGACGAGCCCCGTATGGTTGCTAACTCTTCGTGTGTCTATTGGGATGTGACACCAAGACCATGCTCTACGAGTATCTTTGCTCGCTTGAATGACAATTGCTCAACTGATACAGATCTTCCTGTCACCGGTGTCCCAAGAATAGTGCCTACGTCATCAAGGGTAATCGTCATTTCACCGAATGGCATGTGGAATGTGTTTGTCTCAGGCTGCCAACTTTCCACAAAAGCTGACACTATATTCCTGTTGATAGAACGATAGGATGTCTCCACCAGTGGAGCCAACCCTGAATGGCCAATGAGTCCACTGAACACTGTATTCTGCCTTCCTTCTGCATTCCATGCCCATTCACTGATTTTTTTGTGCATGGCTTAGGCATTTGAGTGGCGGTCTCTCCTGCAATACGGAAAAAAATATTAGTCAAGGTACTAAATAGTTACAACACGTTTATCAAGATTAATCACAAACCTGATGCTGCCAAAAGCTAAAGCAATATGCGTCCGGAAACTAGTTAGCAGCGACAGACTTATAGGCCCCCCAGGAATTTCTCCAGTCCTAGACGAGTCAGCAATTGAAGTTCGTTGTCGGACTTCTGCCTGTCCATCAACTTCTTCAGGTTGCTCTTCGGCTTGAGGGTGGTCTTCAACTACTTCTTCTCCGACCACTTCCTCATCATTTTCGCCTGGATCATCAGCGACAAGCCTCAGCCGCCGTCTCATGTTTGACGCTGTTGGTCAAACCCTAGAGGTACTGGGCACATCCATATTTGAACACAGCAACAGAAAACTCATCTTAGCTTCAGCACAGGGAAAATTCATATAAATAATATGTTCGGCCCTGAGCAGCCGTGTGGACACCATATGTTCGGTATTACATCGTCGTGCTACCATCAGATGTTCGGTTATAGAAGGCTGTCTGAGTTACATATGTTCTGACATATTGTGCCGTACAATAACGACATGTAAGGTTGATCATGACCGAACAAATTCTATGTATTCGGTCCCAAAATGACGAATAGTGTTGAGGAACTGAAAAAAAAACTCCACCATGGGAGAGAGAGATGCAGTGGAGATAAAGATGAAGATGAAAGGAAGGCCACATAAAATGCAGTATATAGTGGCTGCAACAAAAAATAAAAGCATTTCTAAGCAAGCAAAAGAGATGAAAATCACTCACATAGGTCGTTCAATAATGCACAACAGCTTGAAGATGAAGACCTGCTTTGTTCAAAGGGTGGGCTCTGTTGGGGACCTCATCCAGGTCGAAACCGTTCCGGCAGGGGAGCTCGTTGATATGTTAATCGTCTTCGCCGTTGGACTAGGTGGAGAGTGAACCATCCGTTCACTGAAGGAGGCCACGTCCGTTCACAGGAAGAGGTGGAAAATGGGAGGGAAGAATGATGTCAAATGCAGTGTGCAGGGAGGGGCATTTTCAGGAAAATCAGAGTGCAGAGAGTAAAATAGGGAAACTTTTACAGTAAACATCACTGTGTATAGAGCTGCAGTGGGTGGAGTGCAATTCTCAGTGTGCAGGTAGCAGCTCTCCTTTTTCTCTTCTTGACTCCTGACCTTTTTTGCATTGGGCTCATGGGTTTGTACATGCTGATTGGTATTCAAATATTTTGAGATCAATGAGGTATCAAGTCTATATAATTGACTAGATAGTTGTTTACAGCCTTTCAAATAGATTTAACGAATTGGATCTTGCATTTGGCGCCATGGATTTTAAACAATTATATCCAATGGCTCATGGTTTTTTTTGCAGATATCTCGATATTGGTGATGGTCTAACAGTTGAAATCTTGTCTCATAGCCATGTTTGATCTTGTGAGCATTTTCAACAGTTTGGATCTTGATTTACACTCATAGATTTTGAAGGAAAAAAAAGACTGGGTGCAAATGGGCCAGGAACATTGTTCGCCAGCCTCTATTTTTTTTCTTCTACTTTCTACATACATCCAATAGTGGATTGTGGAAAATAGAGGTATCGCCTCTACTTCTTTACACCATTTGGAACTATCAAATACTTCTATTCTCAAAATCTCTACCCAATTTTGAGATTTTGAGAACTAGAGTGAAAAAATAATAATGCGGAACATGAACTAACTAGTAAGGAATGAGAAATGAGGGTAACAACGTGCCCACAAATAGGATATCCAAGGCCCTCGAGTTGAGAGTTGTGGGGCCCATGACCCACCTACATTAAAACCAATAGCTCCGGTCCTTTTCTTTTGTTTCGTTCAAGAAACTTCAGACCAGAGAGGAAGCTCCATTTTCTTCTTCTTCCATCCTCCTTCTCTCCTCTACATGTCCTAGTTTCTTTGGCTTAAGTGAAAATCTGAGATCACCATTCTCTCCTCCATCCTTGTCACGTCCCCCAAACCCTATTAGAGAATAAATCGGATTCGGGGAGTGAAATTTAGGGCTAATTAAAATTTCTCCCCTTTAGGCCAAAGGATCGTAAGTCCGCTGTGAGGATATTGTATTTCAAACCTCAAGAATATAATACTTCGCAGAAATCATACAATTCGTGTGAGGCCCCACCTCTTGTGAGCCCTCAATTTGTTTTGAATTATTATTAATATGATATTACCTACTTTAATATGCTAATTAATAGGCTTAATAGAATAGTTGTTAATACTCCTAAGTCCTAGAATTTAGCTTTTCTATAATTCCTTATATATAATAGGTGTTTATTGTAAATTTAGTAGGTTTTGATTAGATTAGGACTTAGCTAATATTATAATTAATAGGAGGAGTATTATTAGTTAGGAACCTTAAAAAATTCCCACCTAAAGACCTATTTACCCATGGCCTTATCTTTTCCTCATTTACAACTAAACTACCCTTTTGATAATTGTCCTAAACCCTAATCTATATAAACCCAACTATTGCAAATGCAGCCTAAAACCCTAATTCACTTTCATCTTCCCTACCTCTCCTTAAGAAACCCTAATTCCCCAAATTCCAGCACAAGAAGAAGCTAGAGATCACCCTAATTACACCATCAACACTCTTAGGAGCTTGGAATTCTCATATCTTTCTCAACTTTATTTGCAATTTTGAATTGAGGCAAGTACCCTATGCTAATTTCACATAATGCATGCTTTTCTTCTCTTGATTCTGCAATTCAATTCAATTAGGTAGATATGAATGTTTAGATCTTTCATTTTGAGCTTTGTTTATGGATTATGGCCATTTGATAGATGGGTTCTCCCATTTGGAAGATCAATGGCTCGGTTGGATGATGGTTGGAGGTTATAGAAGTGTTTTGTTGTTTCTTTATGTTTATGTGATGAATGGAAGAGATTGGGGATGAATTGGATGAAAAATGGGTTGAAGAAGGAAAACCCCAGGAATCTGGAATTTCAGCTCAGTGCGTGTACTCGATCGACCGAGCTGGGCACACTAAAAAGGGAGAAAATCAAGTCACAGTTAGCTCTCTGTAAATCTTACAGTTTAGCGTACTCGGTTGACCAGACCCTGTACCCGGTCGACTAGATACACAGAACTCTGCAGAAAATAGCTAAGACCTAAGATTTCTCATACATGTCAGAATCCTGTGTACCCGGTCGACATCCAGGCCATGATGTCGACCGGATACACAACGAATCCTGTGGAACCCTTCAGTTGTTTAGCTCCAGGTCCCAGTGGACCCGGTCAACATCATGGCTACGATGTTGACCGGGGACACTGCAGAATGTTGACCTGGGGTCAACATCCAGTGTACCCGGTTGACATCCCAGGGGATGATGTCGACCGGGCAAACTGTGTACAGTGAATTTCCAAATTTCAGTTCCTTTGATGTTTGATCAATTGTGGGGTCCATTAACCATCCAAATAGGTTTCCATCAAGTGTGCCAAGCACAAATCAATGGCATGGCTCAACCTTGACTCGTGGGGTCCACTAATTAGGTTTTTGGGATTTGAATCGTCAATGATTCGATCCTTAAATGTTGTCAATGATGTCTATAACTTCAGGAACACCAGATTTATTATCTTTTTGACATCGGAGACTATAGTTAGGGATCCAATTATATGATGAGGCCCTGAACTAAGAGTGGACCATTACTTAGGATTGGACCTTTGTCTATTTCACTTTATTCAATGATTTGGAGGATTTCATGTATTATTCTTCTCTCATATCTTTATTATTGTTATAAACCTGTTAATTAATGGGAATTGGAGGACCTGAATCTAGGATTACTTAGTGGTGACCCAAGGATGTAATTGGAGATGAATAAACCATATATGTGGCTAGGCGGGCCCTCATATGGCCTAAGATTGGGTATGTGGAACTCTAGAATGGAGAGGTTAGTTTTAATGGATTGATGGCTCATTGTGTATGAGCATGGGATGATTACTTGTGGAACAAACATGATATTGTACTTATATTGCTTCGGGCCATGGTTGTGGGCCTATTGTGGATCCAATGATGTTTGACTTGGACTTGGATATTGGACGGTGTTCCATGATATTGTAACTTAACCTCTTAGAGACTTGGTTAGGATCTTGCTCACGCAAGACAAGTTTAGACAGACACAGACTTGTACTTGTTCCCTAGGTCGACACTAAACATTCACTCAGTTGATCTAAGCTCAGCCAGTTGACTGATCATCACTAGTAGGAGCTATATTGGTTATGACTAGAGCTATCATGATGAGTTGTGATGAGACTGACGGTGTGATACTGGGTCCGATCTGATTTGATAAAGGGGTGTGATCGGTGTTATATATTATAAATTGTTATTAGTAAGGTCGTTATCCCTTGCATAGTTATCTTACCCTTTCCCCACCGCAACTGTTTATAATATGGGAGGGCCGCGGTATAATATCCCACGGTATATCCAACTTGTGTGAATGTGCCACTTCGTTATCTGATTAGATTTCTAATTCTAAACTGCTATTTACTGCTAATTGCCTAGATCATATATCTTTATTACTCTTATGATTACATACTCGTCTCTATTCTCTTTTGTTACATACATCCTGCGTTATCTGCATATGGTGACTTGCCAGAACCTTGGATCTGACCCATCTTTGGTGCTTAAGTCTCGACCTTGACCCCGCGGACGATGCGTATTATGAGGCGCCTGTAGTAGGTGACTACGGGTGGGGGCCGGCTGACCAGGTGGTCGAGCCGGATGATGGGTCGCTTGCACAAGGGGGTTGAGTGCATTTTATTTTTGATTTGAGAGTTTCTTGTAGTGAGTTGGTAGATAGACAGTTTGTAAAAACTCTTGATTATTACACTTTGAGATTTGTTGGACTTCTGCCCTGTTATATTTGACTCATTTACTTGATACTTATTGCTTCCGCTATTTTTACTTATGCTTCCGCAATATAACTATTGATCATATTATTATTCAAAAAATTTGACCTCATTGTAGACTACGATCTTAGAAGTTCTCGGATTTTCCGGGGAGTAACGCGCCAAATTCGGATACCTTAGCGATAACTTCGGTATCTGACCTTGACCAAATTCGGGGTACCTTAGCGGTAACTTCGGTATCTGCGGATGGTGCCTTGCCAGATCCTTGGATCTGATCCATCTTTGGTGCTTAGGTCCCGACCTTGACCCTGCGGTCGACGCGTATTATGAGGCGCCTGTAGTAGGTGACTACGGGTGGGGGCCGGCTGACCAGGTGGTTGAGCCGGATGATGGAGCGCCTGCACAGGGGGATTGAGTGCAGTTTATTTTTGATTTGAGAGTCTCTTGTAGTGAGTTGGTAGATAGACAGTTTGTATAAACTCTTGATTATTACACTTTGAGATTTGTTGGACTTCTGTCTTGTTATATTTGACTCATTTACTTGATACTCATTGCTTTCGATATCTTTACTTATGCTTCCGTAATATAATTGTTAATCAAATTATTGTTCAAAAGACTTGACTTTACTGCGGACTACGATCTTGAAAGTTTTTGGATATTCTGGGGAGTAGCGCACCAAATTCGGGTACCTTAGCGGTAACTTCGATATTCGGAATTGGGGCGTTACAATTCGAGAATCATTTAGATATCAATCAATGAATAATAATCTCATTAATTTTCAAAGTTGCACATAGAAATAAATGAAGCTACTCAAGGAATTAATGTATTATTAATGGCCATCTCAAAAACCAGGGTCATTTCAAAATAACAATGAAGTCAATGTATAAAGGTCCAACGAGGAATAATAATGAATAATCAAAATCTAAGAATGTTCCCATGTGAGTCACTATCGTGCCGGAAGTGATGATGCTACTCTACGTCATTGGCACGCTACTCTCGCTCCTCCTCTGCTTGTTGGAGGTCCTCTGGGATCTCCTCACCTACCTGCTTCTCATAGTAGTCACTTTGGTGTCTGCACACCAAGGAACAGAGTCAATGACATATTGAGCAATAAATAAGTAAAGTATAATAAAGCATGCTAAGTCAACGACATATTGAACAATAGATAAGCAAAGTATAATAAAACATAACATGCATTAAGTATAAGAGTGTAGACAAGTACAATATCATAAGAATACAAGGAAACGATATTAGGCATACCGCATGAGTAATATTCATCAGAATCAATAATAAGAGATCTAGCATCATCTAGCAATTACCACTATCCAAACAATGCAATGCAAGAATCAAGAGGGAGATTCCGAGGATGTCCAAGCCACCTCCCGGGGTACCAGTAACAGTCCCAATACGGACTACTGATACCAAAGTCGGACTCCAGGGGGATCCAAGCTCTCGATCCTGGGAATAGTAGCACGGTCCAAGCCTACTCCAAACTATTCAACGCCATGAACGCCTTCCAAAGCCAACTGCTCACCCTAATGTCCGAATAACCGGCCCATCAATAAAAACCCCCAAACTGCAGTTGGCAATGATATGCAAATAACAATAAAATGGTGCTGATACAAGGAAAACCGAGACAAGTAAGTCTGGCTAGTTTAACAAATGAGACATGATCATAGGGATTATCTCTTTCAAAACAATACAAGACAAGTTAAGCACACCTGATAATCCCTTATAACTAGCCAATCATGTTTATTAATACTTGACATAGGATTCTAAGGTACACTCTAAGTTAGGTCCAAGTCCTAATCTATAAGGATTTAAGTTTCATAATTCAATAGGTGTATTATATATGCCAAAAGAGTGTACAAGGAATAATAAATAACGGATACAGTTAACAAGTCAAGGAGGAAATTACAACCCAATCCTAAGCAAGTGGTGTCATCCATGTATCCTACATGTTCTAACGGAGTACGTGTGGAATTGGATCAACGATGCTTCTAAAGACATCCCTTGGTGTACACTCATGTCAGGCATCTGTTGATTCAGTTCCATACGCATTCGGTTACCCCATGTTTAGTACACAAATACCTAGACATCCATCAAAGCATACCAAGCCACATGCTTTGATTCAATTCCATTAATGGTCACATGAAAGTGGGTTAAGGGTTTCCAACATCTAGGGCCCATACCTAGGTTAACAGTCTTGTTTCTAACAAAACGTGGTCTAAATTATTAATCTCTGCCATTACCTCATTTTCCAATCTCCGATCGTCGCGAAACATGTACCATTGGATTCTACATTCAATGAGCTTTCCAACGGTATATGGCTCGTGAAAATCCGACGAACGGTTCAAAAGTTATGGCCTTGGAAACCTGCCCAAACATTAGTCAAATTCCGAGAGTTCGAACTCTTGAAGGGAGAGTTCGAACTCTCACGCTCCAGGCCAACACTAGCAACATCGAACGTTTGAACGTCTAAGAGGGACGTTCGAACGTTCAATGTTCGTCTTCCAACGTCCGGAAGGTCGAACGTTCAAACGTTTGGAATGAACGTTCGAACGTTCAACATTCCCACCCCAATCACCTGAAGATGCCCACGTTCGAACGTTTAGAACGTTCATCGTCAGTCATTCATCCGAGGTTTCAAGAGTTCGAACGTTCAGAAGAACGTTCGAACATAGAAAACCCCGTTCTGTTCTTCTTCCGATCTAAACCCTTCCCACTCCATTCCAAACCCTTCCAATGGTTATACCTGCACGAAATTGAGTCACCATGCTCTCCCAACAATTCATTCCATCCATTTCATTCATTTTCAATAATTCTAAAGTTACCAATTACAAGTAAATCAAAGAAATTTTCTCCCTAGCCTAATCTAGCATGTTATTTCACTAATCAAATCTCAAACAGCTTGGCATTTGAGTATCCTAACATTTGATCAATATCAATCAATAAAACAAAGCATTCATGTCATATTATAAATTGCACATCTACTTGCCTCAACCAAGAAGAAGATGAAATTGGGAAAAAATCGAGGAGAAGTCTTCTACCACGAAAAACCACGATCTACCCGGCTCAAAAGCAATCTAACACGAAAAGGAGAAAGAAGGGAAGAAAAAGATCAAGAACAACATAAATCTAATCAAAAGAGAAGATAATTGAAAAGATGAGGGTGAGGAAATCTTACCAAACTAGGATAAATGGAAAGAGGAGATTGCGAGGACGAAGATGTGTGGTTCGGATCTTCGAGATGGTCTCTCCCAAGAGTTCTGGGCTTGAGAAGATGAAGAGGAAGAAGAAGAGGGCTGCTGTGAATCTTGTTGCAGGAATTGAGATTAGAGTTAGGGTTAATCTCTGGTTAAGAGAAAAAGAGAGGAAAAATGATAAGTTTGCCTTTAATTGGGTCCAGTGAAGAAATGGGTCACTTGAAGGATTTCTAATCATTGGATCGTGACGAGCCAAGAGACAGAAATGATTAGCGCGACGAGACCTTTCCAACGAACCCAAAATCATGGCGATTGGAATTTTCCGAAAAAACACTCAATTTTCCCTAAATTGCAAACTACCCCCCTGTTATGATCAAACGAACTCGGAATCGTACGAAACTTCTTAAACACTATTCTAATGCTAAAAGAAACTCGTTCATGATCTAAACCCACCTAATTATCTAACAATACATTAATCATAATAAATACAAAACAAAGGGTCAACGGGCCTACTATTGGGCCCAATTGACCCAGTAAGGTCGCGGACCTTACAATCCTCCTAGCTTCTCAAGGATATCCCTTTTTATGGATTTTCTGTTGGATTCATCTTTCTTTTCAGACTTTTCTTCCTGGATAGAGAACTTCCAGGTACGTGCTTGCATTCCCCTATTAAATTTGGGTTTTCTAGACCATTAGGAGCTCCAATTTGAAGCATGCCCTATATTTGAAAAGAATTCTTTTTCTGTTCTATTTTTTGCGGCTTTTTGTATAAGATTTTTGGGGCTTTTGTGGGCGAGTATTTCCAGCAGTTTGGTGTGTTTTGGGAGCTTTTGGAGTTCAGGCAAGTGAATGCTTTGATAATTATATGCATTCAATTTAAATTCTGTTTGCTTTTTAATTTCTGAGTTGATTTTCCAAGTGACTTTTGCTAATGGGTTTTTTATTTCCAAAGATATGTCCAAATTTCCTTATTTATGTTAGATTTCTCTACATAAATTCTATTACAGAAATAGCGTGTTCAGTGCCTTGGTACTTCTAAAAGTAGTTTCTAAATTCTGAGATTTATGGGTTTTGCATCTGTTTTTTGCAGCTGATTTTGGAATTAAAAGGGCCTATGTTATGATTTTCGGAAGTATATTAAGTGTTTTTTATTTTGCTTAGTTCTCTTCATAAATTCAGTTATAGCAGCAACTTATTTTGCTTGTGAAATCAGCTTTGAGTTCCTCAAAATTATGTTATTTAACCTCTGTTTTCTGGATTTAATTTTTGAAAATGGAATGGGCAGTGATGTGTGTGGTTGAATGGAGTCTAATTTGGATCTAGGAAGGGCTCAATTTAGTTCTAGAAATGAGTAAGTTTGGAGAAGGAAAGGAAGAACTTGATCTATTCAAATGGGCAGATAACTCTTGCCCCTGACAGGCTCAGCCAATGGGCTGGTGGCTCAAGCAAGCATTAAGCCCGCTCGAGCGAGTCAGCCTCTGGACTGACAAGGATGCAGCCAGAAGCTAGCTCACTCGAGCGAAGATGCAGCCGCTTGAGCGAGTCGGCCCCTGGACAACTCGAGCGGCTCAGGTTTTGGTCTTGGGCAGTTTATGTGCATTTCTCTTCTCAGTTTTCTGTGGTATTTGTACCTGGAGACCATTTATGCTTGGGGTGAAAATCTTGGATCTGAATATGTATTTTATCATGGAACTCAAGGAGGAGAAAGGGTATCGTTATATATGAATTACCGGGGAAATACTAGGTCCATTTGAAAGTCTTATTGTGCACTTAGAGTTTCCAAATAACGGACAACTTTGGAGGCACCAAACTCCTTTTTATAATCCGACATTTTGGACGTTAAGTGCCTAGTGAGATGACCTTGGGTAAGCCACTTAACCACAGCTAACTATCCCATTCCAAAATTGAGAGTTTGCATGTTTTCTCATAAAACACTTTCAGGAAAATTCTGTGTAGTTCGCCAAGGTATTTGGAATCCTTGATAGGGCTACCCTTCTGTTTAGTTTTGTATGTTCGTATATGGTTTCTGTTTCAAGGTAGTCCATCCTTAGTTTCAAAATATGTGTCCCTATATGGTTTAAGTTTGTTCATATTTTTGGTCGGCACCACTAAGCTTGGGTCGACGAGTCGGGCCGATCATCCAGCCATGGAATCCTTAAATAAATTCTGCCAATTGCATCTTGAACTTTGTCTACATGCTATCCATTTCGTGACGGATTCTATTCGATGTCCAGGTATACTGGGTTATTATATTATATTTATCTGCTTCTGCCATTTAGTGTGGAATGTGATGCGTCATTATTATCTTCACCGTTTCATTCATCTGACCCTGCGACCCAATGGGCACATGACCCCACACATCGATCCGGCGACGCCTAGTCTTCGAACCGAATATCCGATACCGAACTACCGTTACAACATTCACCTCTAAATCAATTGTGGTGTTCGAATCCGCTCCGAAAATTGCTTTGAGTAGCTTCCTGTTCATCAAATTCATGCTGCCATTGATTTGAGTTCTTTCACGGAAGTCTTGATGAAAAGAACCTACCATTACAGCCCCAACACTTACATTGCTAAAATGAAATGTTATATCGGTGGAGTTGTAGTAAATGTCAATCCTTTTGTTGGGGTTGTAGATCTCAAGGGAGAAGGTGATGGAGTGATTCTGGTGTGCAACGGCCGGGATTGCGTCTTGGTGGGTCAAGGCCAAGATGTCAAGATCTATGATGAAGAAGGTGGGAGTCCTGGGACGTAGGATGAGCCATAACAAGTAGGCTATCAGGCCAGAGAGACATCCAACATGGAGAAAAAAAAAGCAGATACGTTTGTACTTGGACATGTTTGGATGGTGATGTTGAAGAATGCAGTTATGAAGATAGGAAAGATAGAGATGAGAAATTCATAAGGCCATAACATACATATAAAGACAATAAAGCTGTGTGTGTGAGGATGAAGGTATGCGTGTGCACGTCTGCCTTTTCTCTTTCTACTTGGCCTTTCCAAACGATTACGACGGTAGTGCAAAAAAGAGAATCCGTGGTACTGTTCCCTCTGCCTTCTGTGAATGCTTTCGGTTGGATTCTATAATTTGGATGGATCCAACTGAAGTTTGATCAAGCATATCACTTATGTAGAGGGCGTGGGTCTGTGAAATTGCATTTCTTAGTCATCATTTCATATAAAATTATGAATTTATTTAGGTTTAATTCATTGAATTTCATAAAATCATTCATCATGGTGTTCAAAGTGCATTTCATGTGAAAACCAGTTCAAATTCATAAATTTCCAGGGTTTTCATAAAAATATTATTTTTTACTTTTGATTCATGTGTAAACATGCGTGATTTCTTTACACCAATGCATAGTTCGCGAAATATTAATCAACATGGTATATTCATTTGCATGCCTACGAGTGAATTGGGTCCCATGCATAGAATTAATCTTTCCCTAAAGAAAAATTATTCTTTGATTTTGTGCAGGGAAGATTTAGATTAGGAGAATTGATGAGAAATAAAAAGGAGAAAAGTCCAAGGAAGGGGTCCACGCAATGATTGCAAAAATTCAGAAAAGTTCCTCTTTTGTGATTGAAAGATATTTGAAATTGAAATCAAAGATCAAGAAAGGATGGGAATCTAAGAACTCTTGGTAGCTAAGAAATGCAAAGAAGCAAAGAAAGAAAGTGGGAAGAAAAAGAAATAAGGAGAAATCTAAGAAAGTCTCCAAGATGCAATACACATCCATACATGGGATGTTTTAAAATTTGCATGCCCCATGTGGGGCTCACATGTGTTTCAAAATTGAATAACAAATCTGAATTTCAGATTTGGAATTTTCTTAGTCCATGTGTGGGCCCAAGTGTGAAGATAAGCAAGCTAAAGGAGAGTTCCAATTTTAGAAAGTCTTCGTAAGCAAGTAATTCAAGTCGGATTCGTTATTTTTTTTTTCTGGATATAACGAATGCTTAGGGGCTTATAATGAGAATACTTGGAGGCTAGAGTCTTGTGAAATGTTTCATCAAATTAATAATTTAGAACTGCACCTTGGCTCATCCTTATGGGAGGGATTAAATATACACTATTTTTAATGCTTAGATCAATTGATCCAGACTCTTGAATTGCAAAGATCCATAATCTGATTTTTACTTTTAATTTTTGATTTCTTTATATGTACTGGTTTTCTAACTCTTCTCATGGTGATGCAGTCTACTAGTTTAGTATTCTTAGCCTAGGACTTTTTAGTTTAGGACCTTTTAAATGATTGTGAATTTTGTAATTAATTTTAATTCTCAGAATATTAGATTGGATTTGTATAGCTTTTTTTATGCTAGTTTTTAGATTTTTCACGGGACGGGTGTGAGTTAATTGCCTCTCTTTCGCTCCCTATGGGTCGACTTTGGACTCACCGAGATTATTACTGCATCGCGGCCTTGCACT
Source organism: Persea americana (assembly GCA_029852735.1). NCBI lineage: Eukaryota > Viridiplantae > Streptophyta > Magnoliopsida > Laurales > Lauraceae > Persea > Persea americana. Next base: position 25,130,242 of record CM056818.1, on the reverse strand, counting down.
TCGGGCTGTTGATCACCTACCTAGAGCCCCATAGGTCAGATGGAGGGGGAGACCGACAAATCCAAGTGGAACACGTTAGATATGAAACAATCCAATGATCTTGAAAAGTTCAAAGATTTTAAAGAAATTCACACATATTACAATGGTCTAGTTCATTTGAATCTGTGTAAACTTCACTGGATCCATGATGTATGGGGGGCGAGGCCCTGTTTTGCACGATCCAATACTTTCAAAAATGCGTATTCCTTTGAGTTGACACCAAGATAGTTTGGCATGGACATTAATCATCTTTGGACTTTGTCATAATGAATAAGAAAGATATGAGCCATGAAACTTTTGAGAGACAAAATAAATTTTGTATGATATGAAGCCACTAAGCTATTTGTAACTAAATTAAGGGATAAGATCATTTAATTGAATTGGCATTCACCCTAATAAATTGCTTACTTATCCGTCTCATTGTTCCTTAAGTCAGTGTTAGGTGTGGACCGAAGAGGTGATAGCTCTTAGGAAAAATGCGCAGACAATATGTAGAGCGACTAAGAGGCAAATGCACCCAAAAAGAAAAAAGAAAAATTAAATGCTCCACATTGCTTGGAGTCTTATACGTGGGATCTATTTTTATTGATTTAAACTCACTCTTTTGATCAATTATATCTAAAGTAGTATTTAAAGAGAAGTATAATTTTCTGTTTTACAATCTCTGAAGAATAAAAAAATGATGGTAAATGGTTCAGATCACACTCTCATACTTTTTTTCACAACTACATGGGAGGAACTTTAAACTATCCGGCCTAGCCTAATCCTAAACTAGTCTAATCTATCAGCCCAAATCTCATCCCAGAGGTGCTCCGTTATTTTTCTACAGTGCTCCACTTGTGTTTACTCCTGCCCGTCCTGCTTTGCCCTAGTGTTCTTCCATCGTACTATTCCAAAGGACATGTCTATGCCGGGAATTTAGGTGAGAGTGGGATACCCCTTGCTACTACGGGGTTAACGTGTGCTTCTCACACTCTCATGCCTGAGAATAATGCATGATCTACAAAATAATGCACCTATAATTAAGTAACACAAAATTCATTGCTCCTTGTGATAAGGAGATGAATTTTAAAATTTATTATGAAGCATTGAACAATACACAAATTCATTTTTTTTTATTGGAAGCATATCAGTAATATAAAGATGAATAAACATATAAAATGAGGTAAGTAATCTCTAAAAAAATTATGGAAGAGAAAAAAATGCGCGCGCGCGGGGGGGGGGGGGTGTTTGTGGTTCTTCAAAACCTTCCCTTATTGTTATTGGCTCTCAAAACCTTTTCTCATTGTTAATGGAAAATTTGTTAAGTTTTGTACATTGCTCCCCCATGATTTTTTTTCCACAAGGGGACTTCCCTTATTGTTAATGGAAATTTCTTAAGTTTAGTATATTGGCCCCCAACATTTTTTTACACCGCCAAGTCATATTTCTTGGTTCTGCCACGGATTTGGCAATACGTGTCGGCGCATCCTATACAATATTTTAAGCCATGCAACATATTGCTAATGTAATAATTCTATAGCTTCTTTCAGAATAAAAAAAAAATAAAATCAAATAAAATGAAATCTGTGTCCTAGTTGTATTCATGTCTTCAGCATTTCCTCAATAATCCATCCCATGTGTGGCATCATCATACCTTCTAAATCTTTCGAACCTTCAACCTAATGGTTTTGATCATCCAACCAATTGATATTTGGACCAAGCCCAATCCATGATGAGGTCTTCTCCTCTGACCCACCAAAGACTAAGCATAGATCCAGATGGGCCTATTACAATAGACACTGCACCTTTTCTTCTTGTTATTTCTGGAGGTAAAACTCATACCCACACATCCCTCTCACACGCTAACCTACAATGGGGGCGTATTGCCATTGTAGTCGATCATGCCCCTTTTTGCTCCATTTAACCAATCGATTCATAAAACAACCAACTCAAAGAAGTGCCTTCATTGCTAAGAAGCCATGAGATTTTAATGTGAATGACATGTTATTTTACTTTATGCTTTCGCTTTTGCTTTCGCTTTTATATCTTCTGGTAGATACACTCTTGACGAATATATAATGCAGTGCACCCATGAAATCAGCCTGCCCGTGCAAACCGATCTAAACGACAAACATTGCATGGTTTGTGGGTATCAGTTTGGATCCAAATCAGGTCTTAACACCAGGACGTGTGCATAGCTATAAAGTACTCGTCGAGTACACACTAGGGGTGTAAATTGGCATGGCCTAGTACGAAAAAAGACCCGAGTCGGCCCATGGCATTGCTCGCTGACCGAGTTCACCAGGCCGGCTCGGCACGGCACGGCCTAGGGTTTATATGTGCCATGCTGTGCAATAATGCCTGGTCCGAATTATATATGGCACGTCATTTATATATTAAATTCTGATTTTTTTAAATAAATAAAATATAAAAATTAAAATAATTGAAGATTTATTTTTCATTAGTAAATTGGCATCAATGTTTGTGTATTTATTTGAATAGATTTAACTTTATTTCAAGTTGAGAACCCCAAAAGTCTATAAAATCTCTTTCAATTTATATTAAAAAATTAAAAATATAGAAAAAAAAAATAAAAGAGGCATGTGGGCAGGCCCTGGGCGGCATGACCCAGCCCATCTGGGGTTCGGGCTGGGCTGGGCCAGCCTGAAAGTGGGCCGTGGTGTGCACCCCGAGTACAGACGTGTCTCCTGATCCAGATCCAGATCCAAATCCAATTAGGTCTGGTGGATGAGTCCTGATCCAGAGCCAATTAGGTCTGGTGAGAGGGGGAGAGAGAAAGAGTGTGTGTGTGTGATTGTCACTTGGCACTAACTCCAGTGGAGAAATCTTCTTTTGAAGCAGCCCAGCTCTATGAGCCACCCGGGCGTCACTGTCCCTTGTCACTAACTCAAGTGGAGAAAGCTTTTACTGAAAAACAAAATTACTGAAAAAAACTCTAGTGGAGAAGTCTTCTTTTGAAGCAGTCCAGCTCTATGAGCCACGTGGACCCACCGTTCATCAGTATATCTTTTTCACACTCTACTCCGAAGAATAGAGAGCTGGCCTAATGTGGCACTCCTCTGATCCTTACTGCTGGATTAAGTCCTTCTATGATTTGCAGCAGGGAATTTGACACTTACGTTCACTACAAAAAATTGTATTTTTGTAGATACTATTTGCTGACACAGTGAAAATTTGCGTCGGCAAAAGTCTTATTTCCAACGCATATTTGGACTGCATTGACAAAAGTCACAGAAATTGCTACTTTTACTGACGCAAGTAAGATCGGGTCAGCAAAAACTATGGAAACCAAATTGAAGCTAACAAAGAATCCTCCCAAAAGAGAGGGAAAGTTTTGCCAACATATCTTTTTCTAATGGCGACGTAATAATACGTTGGCAATTACTTTACCTACTGGCAACGCACATGTGCACGTTGGGAAAGCTCTGAGTTTTTATTCGTACCATTGCCAACGCATGAGTTGCGTTCGCAAAGCCCCATCTATGACAAACTTATCTTTCCCGATACTATTTTCCGACGCAGTCAAAACTTGCGTTGACAAAAGTCACAGAGAATTGCTACTTTTACTGATGCAAGTAGGACCGCGTTTGCAAAAGCTGTGGAAAACCCTTCCCGATACTATTTGCCTACGCAGTGAAAACTGACGTTAGCAAAAGTCTGATTTCCGATGCATATTTGGACTGCGTTGGAAAAAGTCACAAAATAAGTGCTACTTTTACCGACACAAGTAAAGCTGCGTTGGCAAAAGTTGTGGAAAACATACATTGGCTTCAACAAAGATTTCCCCCAAAGCCCCATTTAATAAAATTCTTTTTGCCAAAATAATATGAGCACACCGTTTTAATCACTTTGATTTATTTCCAACTCTCTACTTCCTTCATGTCTTTTTTTTTTTTTTTTTTAAATTTTGGGGGCAATCACAATAGCTTCTAGTGAAATATGCTTGGAACTTATTTCGATGTGTCCCACTTGTGCCCATATATGGATAATCAGAGTCGTTCAAAATGATCAAACACATTTATTTATGGGGTATCCCAATTTTTAGTTTAGAATTGAGTTGGAACCACTGTAAGATTGACCAAACAAAAAACCATGGCTTAAAAAAAGTTGTTTTATTAACTGTGTGTGTGTGTGTGTGTGTGTGTGTGTGTGTGTGTGTGTGTGTGTTCAATTGTACGATGAGATGACCTCCATTCAAAATGAGATTTGATGATACCTAATAAATGTATGGTGGTTATTCATCGAGGGTCGGACTCATATATAAGGAAAGCCCCCACCCAACTTGAAAAAAAACACAAAAGACCTGTATTTTGAACCCATAAGCATCACTTAAAAACCTAATAAAAATCTCAATCTGCCATCACTAAAAGTTAATTTTAATTAACTTTTAGCGACACTCGTAGCAGTGGCTGCCTATATAAATCCCACTGTAATGATGCCAAATTTTGGTGGAAATTAAATTTTTTTAGTTTTTAGCGTCTAACTTGTTGCGGTGGCCTATGCGTTTGAGGCTAAAGATATATTTTTAGTGGCTAATATTATATTAGGTGAACTAAACCTAATTTTTGGTGGGCCATAGGATCTCCCGCTGAAAGTTCTATCATTATAAAACCCTCACGCCCATATACTCCCTCTGTAAGTAAAACCTTCTTCCGAATTTCTTCTTCTTGCAACATCTTGTTCTTCTTACAACTGCAGCAAGCCAAGGCCTTCTTCCAAATCGTCTTCTCTCTCTCCATCTCTCTTTATGCCGACTAGCGACCCTTTCCCCACCAGAAGTGCTTCCACCCAACCTCGTCTCCACCCTCCCTAGCCTCCTCCCCCTTCTCCACCGGAAGTGCTTCCATCCGGCCTTGTCTCTACCCGCCCTAACATCCGCCATCTTCCCCCACCATCCCTGCCTCCACCCGGCCCCCCAGCAACCCTCTGCTTGCTAACAACCCTCCAGCCCAGACCCTCTAGGAGAATGTAGAAAGGAAGATGCTTGCACAAAAAAAAGATTTTTGCCTTCTTCTTCTTCTTCTTTTTTTTATATTCGATTTCCATGGATGGGGATGAGGGTAACCAGATTGACGTCAATGAATCTAAGGGATTTGATTCCCTCATTCCCTCTTACTCTTTCTCTATCTATGGCTGATTTACATTTCTTTATCTGTTTTTTCTATATAAAAATACAAAAATTTTCTTCCCTTCTTCTAGGTGCTTTTGTATCATTCATTTGATATTAACATGGTGAAATGGACCGTGAGTTCTTCTAGGTTGTTGGTAGATATTTACCTCATGTGTGTTTGTTGAAATAGAGATTAATTGCAATTTCTTATCATGACATATATATGAAACAGCCACATTTGGGATATTTGTAAGGGAACTAAGGGAAGAGCTTTTATGTTTTTCATGCATGTTACATGTTTGATAAATGCCTATAAGAAGGGAGCATTATTTGCGGTTTAGTAGCACTGTCTAGGGGCTCGGCACGAACTAAGAGAAAGTAAATTCAACCCAAGTCAATCTTGTTAGTGAAAAAGTAGTTTTCTTTGTGCTGAATTTACTGGGTTGAACAAAGCAATGTAGTTAGTTTGTTACATAAACATTTCGATGTGCTTGAATCTATAACATTTCTCCGTCAGTTTGCAATTGTTTGTCACTAGGAACTTTATTTGTAGCTATGGAGTGGTCTAAATTTATGACATTCAACAACTTGATTTGATGTTAGAGAATTTTATTTTCTAAGTTTTTTATTCAAATCTTTTTTATTTTTATTTTTTATTTTGATCTTGTAACTTCAAATTTATATGAATGATGGAAAGTTATGCCAGTGGAGGGATGGAAAGCATCATAATGTTCCTATGAAGGTGACTAAGTTTAGTTCTTTAAGTTCTATAATATAGAACACTAAAAAATTATAATATAGATAAAGAGACAAGCAAAAGAGAAGAAAGCCAAAAAAAAAAAAGGAATAATAAGATAAGAATTAAATAACTGGCCATGATATTCCCTCAAGGGAGGATTGTTAGCAAACAGAGAAAAAGTAGTGGGGTCTTTAGGATTGACCTCATCTCTTTTGTGGATAACTGAGCTCATGATAGGAAGCAGACTCATTTGACTGGTGAAATTGGCTATCCCAAGAAGGCTCTTGTGCTGTTGGAGGGAAACTATGGCTGCAGCCCCAGTCATGAATCCCATGAGGGTTGCCTTTGAAAGGGAATCTATGATAAATCCTAGCCTACAAAGCATCAAAACAAAGGGAAGTAAGAAATTAGAAAAATCACCAACCCACATGGTAAATTTTAGATTTTTTTTTTCTAAAAACCACCCTGAGGTTTGCTTCAAATCTTTAAACAAAATACCATAACCCTATAAAAGATATTCTAAAAAAAACCCTCAACTTTAGAAATATTTTTAAAAAATACACTTGTTGGCCTTTTTATAATTTTGTCTAAGAAACATTTTATTTTGTTGTCTTTAAGTGATTAAAACTTAAAAGAGTTAAATGCTCAAAACCTTTTCTTAATCTGAATATTCTATTTCAATTTATTTGCCATGCCATCTTCTATCATAATGCATGTTACCTTGTGAAAGTGGTATGGCAATCATAATCACTAAAAGGCACAGAATTTGTTATTTAAAAAAAAAAAAAAGTGGTGTGGGGGCGGGGCCTGGGGCGGTTTTGTGGGGGGGGGGGCGTGGGGTTTGGAGGGGCTACGAGTTTTCTCCTACGAGAAACAAGATGGTCAGCTTCCATCTTGACCCTCCATAAGGGAAGGATCTGTAGGATTTGGATGTGCGCAGTACAAACTACAACATGTTCTTCATTGTTACTAATTTTATTCTTGTGTGTTACATACTTAGTTTACAAAAATAATGAACTAGTTTGTAGTCTTTCCAGCATGCGAATTCCATACATTAGTCATGTCTGTTGGAAATCTAGCGAAGGGGCTTTTTTATTCATGTCCAGTAAACTTAGGCCCCTAATTGAGTGCACATTTAATCCTGTAAGCAAATGGGCTTGGGAATGCTCCATACAATTTCACCTCTCCCATTTTAAGTTCACAAGTGGAAAGATCAGTAGGAATTTGAGGCTGTTGTGACACACCCTTGTGTTCAATACAATTTATAGAGATGGATTTGAAAGTTTCTTCCATTGGTAGTAGGTCCTTTCGTTTCTTGGGAAAGAAGATATAGCCTAGGTGTGACATGTCATGTAAGGGATAGTCAAAATCTATATATAAATAAAGAAAAGAAAAAAACCACATTCACTGAAAAGAAATGTTAGCCAATGGAATAGGAAAGCAGCAGGAAGTTTACAGGGATTGTTCATTCTTTTTTGACTGTGAATAGAAGGGGCTCGTTGGTGACATTGTATATGCAAAATCAATGATCAGGGCCATCATCTATACCCTTTAGATCAAAATGGACCTCATGGTGTGTAACACCCTGTCCCAAGTTAATCAAGATTAACTATAATTAATCGTGATTAATGCTAATTGAATGTATTTTAAGGGATTAATGTGGCTTAATAACCAAATTGAATTGAAATTGTCTCAAGTGAGCGATTTGAGCTTAGTGATAATGTTGTGAATGAATTGAAAGGGGTTTTAAGCTAAATCAAGCGATACAAGGGCTTTTTCGTAAATACAAATTTTTGTGTATTTCGTCGAATACGGAAACTCTTGATACTCACGCATGTATCTCGAGAAGTACTTTCATTTTCGTAATAGGCGCAATTCCATTCGACGTAAATTGGATCAAATGACCATTCATTTGACTCAAAGTGTAAATAGTGGGATTGAGAGGGGCTAAATTGCAAAAATGGGCTTATAATAAGATGATGATGAACTTGGGTTCATTCATTCACTCCAGCAGCCGGCCAGCTCTCTCTCTCTCTCTCTCTCTCTGTTTTCTTGTTTTTTTGCTTCCTTTCACTCTCAGTCAAAGGGTGAAGATTTGTGGGTGAGTTTGAAGGAAACTCATCTTCTTCATCTTCTCCACCTTCTTCCTTATTTTCATTAAAGTTCAAGCTTGAGAAGAGACTCAAAGTTCTTGTCTAGAGAACAAGTAAGTGTTTTCAGTTGAACTCAGAACTTCCAAGTTCTATTCATTGAGTTGGAATGGTTTCTAGCACAAAGAACTCATTAGAGTTCCATTTATTGATTGACTTGATTCTATGTGCAAAAGAGGGTTTCAATTGAGATTTTCATCTCAAATTCAAGTTAAGCAAGGAGGTTCTTGTGAATTAATCTCCAAACGAGGCAAGTATACTCAATTCTTATGGTTTATGATGTAAATGGACTTATTGGAACTCAAGGAGTTCAATTCCAGAATTTTCCGAATGTATTTGTGAGTTCTCTCCTTCTATGTGCAAGTCTCTCATGGACTGGACCCCCACTAGCTGGGACTTATTGGAACTCTTTTGGCATAATATACCTAACTAATGATGAAATGTAAATTCTTGTAGAATTAGGACTTGGACTTGACTTAGAGTGTATCTTAGGAACCCTGTGTCCTGTATTGATAAACATGTCTGGCTAGCATGTAAGGGATTATCACGTGGATGACTTGTCTTGTATTGTCTTGAATGAGAAAATCCCTAAGAACATGTCTGGTGTGTCGAGCTAGCCAGACTTGCTTGTCTTGGTCTTCCCCTCGTGTTAATACCACTTTACTATTATTTGCATGTCATGGCCAGCTGCAGTTTGGGATTTATTGATGGGCCGGTTACTCGGACATCAGGGTGGGCAGTCGGCTTTGGACGGCGTCTATGGCATTGAATAGTTGTTAGCGGGCTTGGACCGTACTACTATTCCCAGGACCGGGAGCTTGGATCCCCCTAGAGCCGGACTTTGGTATCAGTATTCAGGTTTGGATTGTTACTGATACCCCGTGAGGTGGCTTGGACATCCTCGGAGTCTCCTTCTTGATTCTTGTATTGCATTGTGTAGATAGTGGTGATTGTTAGTATTGTTAGGATTCTTGTTATTGATCCGATGATTATTTATTCGTGCTTTCATGCCTAGCTTCGATTCATTGTATTCTCATGATTATTATACCTGTCATTATTCTGATACTTGATGCATGTCATGTTCATTTATATCTTACTTATCTATTGCTCAACATGTCATTCACTCTGTTCCTTGGTGTGCAGACACCTCAGGTGAGTACTACTATGCGGAGCAGACAGGTGAGGAGATCACAGAGGATCTCCAACCAGCTGAGAAGCGAGTGGCGTGCCGATGACGTAGAGTAGCGTCATCACATCCGGCACAAGAGAGACTCACTTGGGACATTCACTAGATTTTATTTATTCATTTATTATTCTCTCGTTTGACCTTTCATTTATTGACATCATTGTTCTTTTAAATGGCCTTGGTTATTGGGATGGCCATTGTTAATGATTTAACTCTTTGAATAGCTTTAATTGTTCTTTTGCCAACTTTAATTCTAAGTGAGATTTATTATCCATTGTTTGATATTTAGATATACCTCGAATTGTATGAATTCCGCAGTTCTCATATTACTTGAGGTTTGAAATGCAATATCCTCACAGCGGACTTACGATCCTTGGGCCTAAAGGGAAAAAATTTTAATTAGCCCTAAATTTCAGTCCCCGGATCTGGTTTATTCTCTAATCGGGTTCGGGGGACGTGACACTACTTTTAAAATTTTCTTAACTTATGTGGAAAATCACGTCTCCATGTGTCCATTAAAACACTTCGCATAGATTCTGATGGTGAATATGTTTCTAATGAGTTTTAGAATTTTTTTCAAAACAAATAGATAATTTCTTAAAAATCATGTCCTTATACAGCCCAACAAAATTGTGTGTCTGAGAGGAAAAACAGACACATTTTGGACATTATCCGGCCACTCTTAGAATCCTCTGTTCCACTGAAATTTTGGCCCGAAGCTTTGTGCACAGCAGTTCATGTTATAAATAAGCTACCCTCACCTCGTATAAAGAATGAAACACTTTATTTTCGTTCATTTCATAAGCATCCTGTTTATTCTCATCTCTATACATTTTGATGTGTATGTTTTGTTCTTCTTCCCCCAGTTGAACGAACAAAGCTATCTGCTCAATCCTCTAAGTGTGCCTTTTTAGGTTATGCGAATGACGAAAAAGGATTTTTATGTTATGATCCAAGGGTAAAACGTATCCGGATTTCTCATAATGTTATGTTTTTTGAAAATCAATATTTTTTCCAACATCATCTAGATAATGATACATCTACTGTGATTTCACTTGATCCTTGACTTTGGTGATAATCCTGTTGCACCGACGGACAATATCAAGCCTATACTTGTGTATGAAAGGCGTAGACGGGAAAATACTGCTGCACCTGAGCCCCCTTATATGTTAACTTCCTCGGCACTTGACCCAGCTCCTGCACCAGACATCTCCTAGTCAGTCCCTCTTCGTCGATCATCTAGAATTCCCCGCCCCCTTGATCGGTTCGGTTTCACCCATACATCCATACTCGCTACTCTAGCTATTGTTCATATACCTAACCATTTTCGCCAAGCAGGGGAACATGAGTGTTGGCGTCAAGCTATGCAGGAAGAACTTGACGCCCTCAAAGTGAATCACACATGGGATGTCGTTCAATGTCCTCTGTCAATCAAACCCATTGGGTGTAAGTGGGTTTACTCTATCAAGCTACATCCTGATGGTACTTTGGCCAGTTATAAGGCTCGGTTAGTGGCACTTGGCAACCGTCAAGAGTATGATCTTGACTATGATGAGACATTTGCTCCGGTCGCCAAGATGACAACAGTGTGTACAATTCTTGCTATTGCAGCATCATGCTCATTTATCAGATGGATGTGAAGAATGCCTTCCTCCACGGAGATCTTTAAGAGCAAGTGTACATGCGTCTTCGTCAAGGATATGATTCTACTTCTAAAAATGAGGTGGCACGGCTCTATCGCTCCTTGTATGGACTCAAACAAAGCACTCAAAGCTTGGTTTGAGAAATTTCGTTCTACTATGCTTCACTTTGGATTTGCTCAAAGTCCCTATGATCCTTCACTATTCATGCATAAAACTGCTCAAGCTACCACCATACTTCTAGTATATGTCACTTCAAGTTGCATTCCATATGAAAGATCTGGGTCCATTAACATATTTCTTGGGACTTGAGGTTCGATAGTCTTAGAAGTGAATGTTTTTAACCGAACTTATTAACCTTGCTGGCCTAAATGGTGCCACACCTGTGGACACACCATTAAAAGTCAATGTGAAGCTCCAGAAAGATGATGGGGACCTCCTATCCGATCCCACCTCCTACAAATGCTTAGTAGGTAGTCTTGTCTACTTGACTATCACTAGGCCTGACATCTCATATGCAGCGAATATTGCTAGTCAATTTGTGACAGCACCACAACATCACCATTTGGTGGCTGTCAAAAAGGATCATTCAGTACATTCTTGGTTCACCAAAGCGAGGATTGTTTTTTTCCGGTTGGCACACCGCTCACACTTACTGCTTATTCAGATGCAAACAGGGCAGGATGCCCGGATACTCGCAGATCACTAGCTGGTGTGTTTATTTGGGCGAATCGCTCATTTCTTGGAAATACAAAAAGCAAGAAAGGGTCTCAAAATCTTCCACAGAATCTGAATACCGTGCTATGTCCGCTGCTTATTCTGAGATTCTATGGCTTCGAGGTTTACTTCCAGATCTTGATTTTCCTCAGACCTCAGCTACACCTCTTCATGCGGACAAGACTAGTTCCATCCGCCTCACTAAGAATCCAGTTTTTCATGAGCGAACAAAACATATTGAGCTGGATTGTCACTTTATCTGAAATGAATATGATCACAAGGTCATCAGCCTTCCACATGTTTCCAGTGAACTCCAATTTGCAAACATCTTCACAAAAGGGTTACCTAGGCTCCGCCATGAGTTCCTGGTTCGCAAATTGCTATTGTTTGACCAGCATCAATTCGAAGGGAATGTGGGGGGAGGGGGGGGGGGGGGGGGGTGTGTTAACACCGCCCATGAATGTTAGGCCCAATCCATCAATACACTAACCCACCACGTGGGATACTGTAGTTGACTTGTATCAATGTAACAAATTCTATTCCTATGTTATAGCAGTGTAGTATATATTCTTTCCATATGGTTAGATTGTAATTGTCTTGATTATGGCTAAAGAGACATTATAAATGGAGCAAGGGATCGATCAAAGGGATGATCCAGTTTTCCAAAGTTCTCCTAATCTAAGTTCTATCGAATCACAGTGGCAAGATCAAAGTGAACAGTAGCTGAATCAATCCAATCAGGTTGAATGCCCTTCTTATTTGGTTGTGGTGGGGGTGCATGAGGTGGGTGGGCAGTCGGGGTGGAGAGATTTAAGCTTTCAAGTCTTAGGAGGCAACAACTCTGCAAATTCTTTTAGTTTAGAGAATTAGGCTGCAAGTTTTAGGAAGCAACTACTCTGCAAATTCTTTAAGCTTTATAAGTTCTAATGATTTTCTTCTACGATTTTAATTTTTTCCTGAATCGAGTTAGAAACAAGGAGTGGATGAATACATTTTACCATGTTGAGCTGATTATAGTGAGGTCTAAATGCTGTACAAAATTAGTATGGAAACATCTTCATGTATACACACACACACACACGACTAACAAGCAGTAGTGGACCATTCAGAAGAAAAGTTAAAAATAATGATAATAAAATTGTGAATCCAACAGAATAATAGAAACCCAACAGAAAAAAATGTTTATAATCATCACTCAACAGCCAAGAAAATACCTTAACAGTAGCATTAAGAATCTAATGCTTCATATCCAGCTCTTCAGAAATAAAGCACCTAGCAAGGTACTTAAGTACCGTGGGTACCATACTGGGAATAACATGCCCCGAAGAACTATACTCTCCTACTATTCAAATAATCGTTGCAAGAGCTGCAGGCACCTTGATCGTATCCAATATACAAGTTGAACAATCAGTTTTGAAAACAGAAAGAAGAATAGAAAATCAGATAATAAAAGACAAACATAATTCCACCAAAAAAAAAAATTCCCATAGAAGTATTGGTGAAACAACAATCACGACATAACATATTCCTGTTCTTAAAGAAAAGAAAAGAAAAAACAGGAGTTCACTTAAATTAAATTGAAACTGCTCACTGCTGAACTAATGAAACAGGTTTCAATCAACTTCTAGATGCTTGTCTAGAAAGTGAAGACTATAGATCTGGAACTCATATATGTAGAAAATGAAAGTGATATAAAGAAAGAGAACCTTAAACAGATGGATTTTAGAGCAAAGTGGTTATCACCTTTTCATGACTGGCTGGGTTTTGTTTTATAATTGCTTTGATGGACATGACTACTTCGTCAAAACACCTTCTTCCCCAATGGCGGAGCCCAAACTACCTATAGAAGATTGTCATTTGAGATGTTAATTCAAAAGCAAAAGTTCATAAATTAATTTAGTTGTTTGAACATGGAGATCAAGCACACCCCTTGTATGGTCAAAGCAAGAAGCCCTTCCAAGCAAGTATTAACGACATTGGGAAGCCTTTATGCAAACAAGCCTATATTCTTTATTGCATCTTTCCTTACCCAACCTTTTATTGTTGTTGTAGCAAAACAGAAGTGGTTTTCTTTTTTTTGGCTAAACTGGATGACTGGTTTAGGAGTGATATTACTTAGATGAAAGACCAGGGATTGCTCTCTAGTCAATATTTGTGAGACTAAGGTGCATTGCAGCTGAGCTATCAGTGGTTTGACAAACTTAAGTGCGTTTCTTTGTAGTATGGATGTGCTATAATCTTAGCCACTGAAAATAAATTACAAGACCAAAGGTAAAGAAAACTAATACACAGAGAAGTTGAGCAATAACATCACCACACTAAGGAGCAAAAAAGGATTTAAAAACATTCTTCTAAAATGTTTAACAAACTAAAGAGTCTTTGCAATAGTTTCCTGCAAGATAAAACAAGGCTTACACCATGTCAATCTCACACAATGGATTGGTTTGTGTTGTTTTTTTTTTGCTAAACATGATAAACAGGCTTTGAGATAATTGATGTAAATTTTAGTGGAATATTTATATATATATATATGGGAGGTGCTCTAGTGAGATACACTCTCACCAAGTGTACGAGATATGGGTGGGAGGCCTCACTTCCATATCCACTCTCACTAACTTAAATGCAAGGACCCCAAATATGGAAGTGAGGGCCCCCACCCATCTCTCATAAACTTGCTGAGAGTGTCTCTCATAGGAGCACCTCCATAAATATATACAAATACCCAAATAGCATAAAGTTCCCCAAAAAAATAAAATAAAATTCCCCCTCTTATAGAATCCGACGGTGAACAGGCTTCAATCCACCCCCCGAGCGTCCGGCAGAGCGCGCCCGAGCAACACCGACATCTTCCGTTCCCGCTGTCGCCTCCTCTCCCTTCATCTCCCTCCTCTTCCCTTCTCTTCGCCCGTACAGCTCTCACAGAGGGCGTCCTCCTAGAGACGCCGGAGAGGAAGCGGAGGTCACAGAGAACGGGAAAGGAGAGGCGCTGCTGGCGACTAAGCAGAAGACAAGAGGCAGTGAAACGGATGCAGGTCGAGAACGCCATTGGAGAAAGAACGAAGAAGGAGAAGAGAGAAAAATGGAGAAGGGGTTTTGTAGGGTTTTGGTTGGAGGATGTTTTTTTGGCAGGAGCTCATCGTGTATTTTTCTGCACCTTAATCCTGATTATCCAATTTGTGGAGCCATCCTTTACAGCAAGTAACAAAGACAACTGGTTCATCATTAAATCAATGGATGCCCACAATTCCTCCTCTTTGTGGGACCCACATGCAGGCCCTTCTAAGGGATGGGAAATGAGGCTGATAGCTTTTTCTCGAGAGTTGTTACCTGCACACTGAGAATTGCTCTCCACACACTGCAAGAAATATAAACTAAAATACCCACCTGTAAATTTACTAAAAAGGACTCCACCAAGAATATGGTACCCCTCCCATCTGCTTTCTGCACACAACATCTTCCTTCCATCACGTTGAAAAGGCACACAACATCTTCCCTTCGTTCGTTTTATTCTTTGCTCAGTCTCATTGCTATCCCCTCTCTTTGATCAAACATCTCACTATTCTATTTTCAAAACGAAAAGTGCATTCATTCTCAGTCTCACCCCCATTGCTATCCACTCTCTTTCACCAAACATCTCACGGTTTACATCATCAACGTATCAAGATTTCATTCTAAGTTGTAACTCATTAAACTAGCATTCTTAAGCAATGGATGAGTCAAAGGACAAGCAGAGCATGGTTCCCAATCAGTCTAGCAATGACGAGGTAAGCATGTTCATCACGATTTGTTTTATTAGCTTGTGACGAACCGTTCGGCCCTGAATGTTCGTTCCATTTGACTCCAAGCGGCATTATAGTACCGAAGATTTCAATATTACACGGCTCTTAAGGACCGAACATATTCGATTAATTCGGATATTAACGACCGAACATAAATATTAAATTCGGCCATTCACGACCAAACAATTTGATTATGTTCAGACTTACAGGGCCGTGCAATTGTATCATTTACATACTCTAACAAAATTTGTTCCATAGCAGTGGAATGCGCCTACTGAATGCGGCAAGGTTGGCTCGGAATGTGTGGTGGACTATAGCAATGAGTTTATCACCCAAGAGGTAATAAATGTGAATGAATCATTTGATATTTAAATTGATGTTGTCACTTGGTTCAATCTAATTTGTTTGGTTATGTGCAGATATTCATAAGCCGAGAAGCACTAATTAAGTGGGCTCGTGATGTTGAGAGGAGAAACGGTTTCATTGTTATTATTAAGACATCAGCAACACCTAATAAGAGAAATAAAAAACCAAAACTGACCCTTGAGTGTGAGAGGAGTGGCTCTTATAGAGACACGATGGTAACTAAAGATGGGAGTGTAGGGAGGAAATTGAAGCTCACTAGTTCGAAGAAATGTGGATGCCCATTTAAGTTACAAGGCAAAGTTGTGAGCTCAAATGATGAATGGATGTTGCATGTAGTATGTGGTGTGCATAATCATCCAGCTGCAGAATTCCTAGAAGGGCACTCATTTGCAGGAAAATTAATAGAGGAGGAAACTTCATTGCTTGTAGACATGTCCAAATATATGGTACGGCCAAAGGATATATTGGTCTCATTGAAACATAAAAGTGAGTTAAATGCAAGCACAATAAAGACTATTTACAATGCCCGTCAAAGGCATAAAGTTGCGGAGAGGGCTGGACGGAGTCAGATCCAGCAACTGTTTAAATTATTGGAGGAGCATAAGTACATTGAGTGGCATATGAAGTGTCCGGAAATAGATACAATCATTGACTTGTTCTTCATACACCCTACCAGCTTAGACTTATTGCGTGCATTTCCTCAAGTGTTGATAATGGATTGCACTTACAAGACCAATCGGTATCGAATGCCCTTATTGGAGATTGTTGGGGTGACATCCACAGAAAATGCTTTTTCTATATGCATTGTATATCTTCATAATGAACGCGAAGACTGCTATTCATGGGCATTGGGTATATTGCGTACTGTGATTGGCGAGAGTGTTCTTCCTAGTGTTATTGTCACAGACAAAGAGATGGCTTTAATGAATGTCATATCTAATGTATTTCCCAGTGCTAAATATCTTTGATGCTGATGGCATATCAACAGAAATATTCTGGCTAGATGCAAGAAGTTGTTTGAGATGAAGGAAAAGTGGGACCGGTTTATAATGAGCTGGAACATGTTGGTTTCCTCGTCCACGGAAGAACATTACAATCTGCAATTCAACTTGTTTAAGAAGGAGTTTAGCACCTATCCGACAACACTTTAGTATGTTAAAAAAAATTGGTTATATGCGTACAAGGAAAGGTTTGTGGCTGCTTGGACAGACAAGGTCATGCATTTTGGGAACACTACAACAAACAGGGTGGAGAGTTCACATGCACAACTGAAGCGGCAGCTTGGATCAAGCCAAGGGACTCTTGAAGACTGTTGGACGAATATTCACAACTTACTTCTGCTGCAGCATACAAATATCAAGGCGTCATTTGAAAAAAGTAAGATGGTTGTGCAACATAATTGTAAGCCTTCAGAATTCAAAGACCTTCGTGGTAATATTTCTATAAGTGCATTAGAGAAGATCTCGGCCGAGATGAAGCGAGCCTCGTCAGTTGGTATTGATCAAGATGCGTGTGGTTGTGTAATTCGACACACACATGGTTTACCGTGTGCTCATGAGATCGCAGAATACATCAGTGCCGGTCGCCCTATTCCTGTAGATTGCATACATGCGTATTGGCGCAAGCTTGAAATGCTATCCACCGTTTCTGAAAATACCTCTAACCTTGAGTTGGATTGCATGCCAGAGATAGAGTTAATTGTCGAACAGTTCAGAGGGTATGATTCGAGCAAGAAGCTACAAGTATTGAATAAGCTTAGGGAGATAGCAAGGCCCGAGACCACCTCATTGATCGAACTAGACGTGAAAACTAAAGTTAGGGGTCGCCCAAAGTTGAAATTAGATAATTCTACTAAACGTGATCCTTCTGCCTTTGAAGTTGTCGAATCTGCCCAGGATAGTTACTCCCCAGCATTGACCGGAGATACTATTGTCAGTAGTGGCGCCTCCTTGGTGCCCAAGTAGAGGGTCATGCCTAAGCTCAAGGTCATTCGAACAAGAAATATGAAACCAGTTTCATATATTGACACACTCCCTTCTGGTTTAAGGCCTTATATTTTGCATGTAAGGGATGTCACTGCTGATGGCAATTGTGGCTTTAGAGCCATTGCAGAGTTGATGGGACTTGGTGAGGATTCGTGGCAGTAGGTTTGGACCGGTCTTACGAAAAAGTTAGTGACTCATGCAGAACACTACAAACAATTGTATGGATCACAACAAAGGGTTGAGGAACTCCTATACATCATATCGTTCCAAGGGGCTTCCCTCCTTATGATCGATGGATGACAATGCCGGATATGAGACATCTAATTGCATCACACTATAATGTTGTTCTATACCACCTGTCAGTTGAACAATGCCTAACTTTTCTTCCTCTTCGATCGGTCCCTATTCCTACAGCTACTAGGCGGGAGATTGCAATTGGTTTTGTCAATCAGAACCACTTCGTTCAGGTGAGAATATTATATGCGTTTGTGTCCCTTTTTTTTTTTTTTACATGAAATCTTAATGTAACTCGTTTGATGGACATTAGATCCCAATTCGTTGTCCTGTGCAAGTTTTCCTCGTTCAAGGTCATTCGATTCCACCCATTGCAACTAATTGGGTGCATCACCATCGCCCTGAGGCAAACAGTTGCGATACAACTTATCAATCCCGGATACATCTATTCAGAGAGATTATCAATCCATCGGTTGCCACAAGCGAAACTATCGAGTTGTGAAAGAGCTTTCTTAAAATTTTTTAAGGATGTTGCCGGATGTAATCATTTAAATTGACACTTGTTTTGACGTAGCAGCATGTGTACAATTTAATTTTACATGTCTAAATTGCTTGTGTGCACTTAATTCCATTCAAGATATCTTGGATTTGAAGTTCAGTTGATATTAGACAGGTCCAATTTAGTTTACCAGAGGCCTAATTATGAATTAAAAATAAAAAAAATAAAAACTTTGAAGACTGTGATTGTTCGGACCTGCTTGACCGAATTAGTTCAGTTTGTTCGGACCTGTATGACCGAACATATCTAGTTGGTACGACTCAATGATACCGAACAACAACCTTATGTTTGGTCCTGAGACACTGAGCAACACTGATTCATATGGATTTAAAAAAAATAAATTATTCTCAATCCTTGTCATCCAAAAACCACAACTTAAACATATTTAACAATAAACATAAGCCAGAAACATCTTTGGTACCCAAAAAATAATCAGGTTATACAATTCAGTTTTTTTTCAAAATACATTGTCACACAAAAAGCTACTCCCCACGTCTCCCTCTTCAGATGTAAGTATGTGTCTCGCTGCGATGCAGTCTTTGACGGAGATCTTCCGGTTCAGCTCCATCTAGCAACCTGTTGACATCCTCGAGGGCCACGTATACGGCATCAGGATCCCGGACACTCATAGTATGCCCCCTCCTTAGAATCGGCTGGATAATAGCTTGAGTGTTCACGATGCGTTGTTCATTGATTAGAGAATGTACGATTGATCAAAGAATGTACGATTTAGTATGTTTGTTCTATAATCAGTTAACATAAAACAACATACAATTATGTTAGGCATCATACCAATCAGGGGTCTACGGAAGAGCTGCCTACACGGTCTTGAATGCGTGGATTAAACGTGGAGCGATGTACAGGGTTCTGAATGATCGTGTGCGACACCCGTGTGAACAATTCCAGATAATCGGGTGCACAGTCCCACGGATGTGTCACAGGCATACCACGCTCCATCGGAGACAATAGGTGGTTATGCCATCTGTCCCATATTTGGTCCAGGTACTGGTATGCAATCCAATACTGATTTGCGGTGGCACCCCTCGTGGCGCGGTGTGGTGCTAGTGGAACGTGGGGAATGCGCTGGACCCTGCCAAACTGCCTAAGCACCCGATCAGGATGATAAGGTTCAACGATGTCCATGCATTTAAGACACCCATTGTAATAAGCAACCTCATGGAAGGGGTGATTTGCCCTGTGCTCTTGGTAGA
Source organism: Persea americana (assembly GCA_029852735.1). Taxonomy (NCBI): domain Eukaryota; kingdom Viridiplantae; phylum Streptophyta; class Magnoliopsida; order Laurales; family Lauraceae; genus Persea; species Persea americana. Next base: position 25,110,524 of record CM056818.1, on the reverse strand, counting down.
GGTCCTAGACTACCTGCAAGATTAATCAATGAATGCATTACTAAAAGATACGATACTCATTTACTCAATTTTTAGACTATAAATTGTAAGGCCTTACCTCATGGGCACTGAGATCGTCAAGTGCCTCTCGTAATGACTGCAGGTTGGACATTTGGTCCCCAGACTCTCTACGTGGCACCCAACGATGCACCCGAGGAAGATTTTCTGTGTATGTGTGGTTGGAATTCGGCCTGCACCTGGGAAAATGCTCATATATCCATGCCTCAAGAAGAGTTAGATACCCCGCAATCTGCCTAACACCAGTCCGGGTAGCAAACCCCAATTGTCGTATAGGTACGCAAGCGTAGCAGCACCCCAAGCATATCCTCGCGCCTGATTGAAGTTCATTAGCAGCCTTAGATAAATCACCGGAACCCTAGTGCCGCTCTTATCTGTGAAGAGTGTACATCCCAATAGATACAACAAGTATGCTCTAGCGGCATGCCTAATGTGCTCTTCTGGATCCGCATCCGTCACTGCTCCAAATAGGTCCCTGAGCCACTCCAATATAACCGACGAGCCCCGTATGGTTGCTAACTCTTCGTGTGTCTATTGGGATGTGACACCAAGACCATGCTCTACGAGTATCTTTGCTCGCTTGAATGACAATTGCTCAACTGATACAGATCTTCCTGTCACCGGTGTCCCAAGAATAGTGCCTACGTCATCAAGGGTAATCGTCATTTCACCGAATGGCATGTGGAATGTGTTTGTCTCAGGCTGCCAACTTTCCACAAAAGCTGACACTATATTCCTGTTGATAGAACGATAGGATGTCTCCACCAGTGGAGCCAACCCTGAATGGCCAATGAGTCCACTGAACACTGTATTCTGCCTTCCTTCTGCATTCCATGCCCATTCACTGATTTTTTTGTGCATGGCTTAGGCATTTGAGTGGCGGTCTCTCCTGCAATACGGAAAAAAATATTAGTCAAGGTACTAAATAGTTACAACACGTTTATCAAGATTAATCACAAACCTGATGCTGCCAAAAGCTAAAGCAATATGCGTCCGGAAACTAGTTAGCAGCGACAGACTTATAGGCCCCCCAGGAATTTCTCCAGTCCTAGACGAGTCAGCAATTGAAGTTCGTTGTCGGACTTCTGCCTGTCCATCAACTTCTTCAGGTTGCTCTTCGGCTTGAGGGTGGTCTTCAACTACTTCTTCTCCGACCACTTCCTCATCATTTTCGCCTGGATCATCAGCGACAAGCCTCAGCCGCCGTCTCATGTTTGACGCTGTTGGTCAAACCCTAGAGGTACTGGGCACATCCATATTTGAACACAGCAACAGAAAACTCATCTTAGCTTCAGCACAGGGAAAATTCATATAAATAATATGTTCGGCCCTGAGCAGCCGTGTGGACACCATATGTTCGGTATTACATCGTCGTGCTACCATCAGATGTTCGGTTATAGAAGGCTGTCTGAGTTACATATGTTCTGACATATTGTGCCGTACAATAACGACATGTAAGGTTGATCATGACCGAACAAATTCTATGTATTCGGTCCCAAAATGACGAATAGTGTTGAGGAATTGAAAAAAAAACTCCACCATGGGAGAGAGAGATGCAGTGGAGATAAAGATGAAGATGAAAGGAAGGCCACATAAAATGCAGTATATAGTGGCTGCAACAAAAAATAAAAGCATTTCTAAGCAAGCAAAAGAGATGAAAATCACTCACATAGGTCGTTCAATAATGCACAACAGCTTGAAGATGAAGACCTGCTTTGTTCAAAGGGTGGGCTCTGTTGGGGACCTCATCCAGGTCGAAACCGTTCCGGCAGGGGAGCTCGTTGATATGTTAATCGTCTTCGCCGTTGGACTAGGTGGAGAGTGAACCATCCGTTCACTGAAGGAGGCCACGTCCGTTCACAGGAAGAGGTGGAAAATGGGAGGGAAGAATGATGTCAAATGCAGTGTGCAGGGAGGGGCATTTTCAGGAAAATCAGAGTGCAGAGAGTAAAATAGGGAAACTTTTACAGTAAACATCACTGTGTATAGAGCTGCAGTGGGTGGAGTGCAATTCTCAGTGTGCAGGTAGCAGCTCTCCTTTTTCTCTTCTTGACTCCTGACCTTTTTTGCATTGGGCTCATGGGTTTGTACATGCTGATTGGTATTCAAATATTTTGAGATCAATGAGGTATCAAGTCTATATAATTGACTAGATAGTTGTTTACAGCCTTTCAAATAGATTTAACGAATTGGATCTTGCATTTGGCGCCATGGATTTTAAACAATTATATCCAATGGCTCATGGTTTTTTTTGCAGATATCTCGATATTGGTGATGGTCTAACAGTTGAAATCTTGTCTCATAGCCATGTTTGATCTTGTGAGCATTTTCAACAGTTTGGATCTTGATTTACACTCATAGATTTTGAAGGAAAAAAAAGACTGGGTGCAAATGGGCCAGGAACATTGTTCGCCAGCCTCTATTTTTTTTCTTCTACTTTCTACATACATCCAATAGTGGATTGTGGAAAATAGAGGTATCGCCTCTACTTCTTTACACCATTTGGAACTATCAAATACTTCTATTCTCAAAATCTCTACCCAATTTTGAGATTTTGAGAACTAGAGTGAAAAAATAATAATGCGGAACATGAACTAACTAGTAAGGAATGAGAAATGAGGGTAACAACGTGCCCACAAATAGGATATCCAAGGCCCTCGAGTTGAGAGTTGTGGGGCCCATGACCCACCTACATTAAAACCAATAGCTCCGGTCCTTTTCTTTTGTTTCGTTCAAGAAACTTCAGACCAGAGAGGAAGCTCCATTTTCTTCTTCTTCCATCCTCCTTCTCTCCTCTACATGTCCTAGTTTCTTTGGCTTAAGTGAAAATCTGAGATCACCATTCTCTCCTCCATCCTTGTCACGTCCCCCAAACCCTATTAGAGAATAAATCGGATTCGGGGAGTGAAATTTAGGGCTAATTAAAATTTCTCCCCTTTAGGCCAAAGGATCGTAAGTCCGCTGTGAGGATATTGTATTTCAAACCTCAAGAATATAATACTTCGCAGAAATCATACAATTCGTGTGAGGCCCCACCTCTTGTGAGCCCTCAATTTGTTTTGAATTATTATTAATATGATATTACCTACTTTAATATGCTAATTAATAGGCTTAATAGAATAGTTGTTAATACTCCTAAGTCCTAGAATTTAGCTTTTCTATAATTCCTTATATATAATAGGTGTTTATTGTAAATTTAGTAGGTTTTGATTAGATTAGGACTTAGCTAATATTATAATTAATAGGAGGAGTATTATTAGTTAGGAACCTTAAAAAATTCCCACCTAAAGACCTATTTACCCATGGCCTTATCTTTTCCTCATTTACAACTAAACTACCCTTTTGATAATTGTCCTAAACCCTAATCTATATAAACCCAACTATTGCAAATGCAGCCTAAAACCCTAATTCACTTTCATCTTCCCTACCTCTCCTTAAGAAACCCTAATTCCCCAAATTCCAGCACAAGAAGAAGCTAGAGATCACCCTAATTACACCATCAACACTCTTAGGAGCTTGGAATTCTCATATCTTTCTCAACTTTATTTGCAATTTTGAATTGAGGCAAGTACCCTATGCTAATTTCACATAATGCATGCTTTTCTTCTCTTGATTCTGCAATTCAATTCAATTAGGTAGATATGAATGTTTAGATCTTTCATTTTGAGCTTTGTTTATGGATTATGGCCATTTGATAGATGGGTTCTCCCATTTGGAAGATCAATGGCTCGGTTGGATGATGGTTGGAGGTTATAGAAGTGTTTTGTTGTTTCTTTATGTTTATGTGATGAATGGAAGAGATTGGGGATGAATTGGATGAAAAATGGGTTGAAGAAGGAAAACCCCAGGAATCTGGAATTTCAGCTCAGTGCGTGTACTCGATCGACCGAGCTGGGCACACTAAAAAGGGAGAAAATCAAGTCACAGTTAGCTCTCTGTAAATCTTACAGTTTAGCGTACTCGGTTGACCAGACCCTGTACCCGGTCGACTAGATACACAGAACTCTGCAGAAAATAGCTAAGACCTAAGATTTCTCATACATGTCAGAATCCTGTGTACCCGGTCGACATCCAGGCCATGATGTCGACCGGATACACAACGAATCCTGTGGAACCCTTCAGTTGTTTAGCTCCAGGTCCCAGTGGACCCGGTCAACATCATGGCTACGATGTTGACCGGGGACACTGCAGAATGTTGACCTGGGGTCAACATCCAGTGTACCCGGTTGACATCCCAGGGGATGATGTCGACCGGGCAAACTGTGTACAGTGAATTTCCAAATTTCAGTTCCTTTGATGTTTGATCAATTGTGGGGTCCATTAACCATCCAAATAGGTTTCCATCAAGTGTGCCAAGCACAAATCAATGGCATGGCTCAACCTTGACTCGTGGGGTCCACTAATTAGGTTTTTGGGATTTGAATCGTCAATGATTCGATCCTTAAATGTTGTCAATGATGTCCATAACTTCAGGAACACCAGATTTATTATCTTTTTGACATCGGAGACTATAGTTAGGGATCCAATTATATGATGAGGCCCTGAACTAAGAGTGGACCATTACTTAGGATTGGACCTTTGTCTATTTCACTTTATTCAATGATTTGGAGGATTTCATGTATTATTCTTCTCTCATATCTTTATTATTGTTATAAACCTGTTAATTAATGGGAATTGGAGGACCTGAATCTAGGATTACTTAGTGGTGACCCAAGGATGTAATTGGAGATGAATAAACCATATATGTGGCTAGGCGGGCCCTCATATGGCCTAAGATTGGGTATGTGGAACTCTAGAATGGAGAGGTTAGTTTTAATGGATTGATGGCTCATTGTGTATGAGCATGGGATGATTACTTGTGGAACAAACATGATATTGTACTTATATTGCTTCGGGCCATGGTTGTGGGCCTATTGTGGATCCAATGATGTTTGACTTGGACTTGGATATTGGACGGTGTTCCATGATATTGTAACTTAACCTCTTAGAGACTTGGTTAGGATCTTGCTCACGCAAGACAAGTTTAGACAGACACAGACTTGTACTTGTTCCCTAGGTCGACACTAAACATTCACTCAGTTGATCTAAGCTCAGCCAGTTGACTGATCATCACTAGTAGGAGCTATATTGGTTATGACTAGAGCTATCATGATGAGTTGTGATGAGACTGACGGTGTGATACTGGGTCCGATCTGATTTGATAAAGGGGTGTGATCGGTGTTATATATTATAAATTGTTATTAGTAAGGTCGTTATCCCTTGCATAGTTATCTTACCCTTTCCCCACCGCAACTGTTTATAATATGGGAGGGCCGCGGCATAATATCCCACGGTATATCCAACTTGTGTGAATGTGCCACTTCGTTATCTGATTAGATTTCTAATTCTAAACTGCTATTTACTGCTAATTGCCTAGATCATATATCTTTATTACTCTTATGATTACATACTCGTCTCTATTCTCTTTTGTTACATACATCCTGCGTTATCTGCATATGGTGACTTGCCAGAACCTTGGATCTGACCCATCTTTGGTGCTTAAGTCTCGACCTTGACCCCGCGGACGATGCGTATTATGAGGCGCCTGTAGTAGGTGACTACGGGTGGGGGCCGGCTGACCAGGTGGTCGAGCCGGATGATGGGTCGCTTGCACAAGGGGATTGAGTGCATTTTATTTTTGATTTGAGAGTTTCTTGTAGTGAGTTGGTAGATAGACAGTTTGTAAAAACTCTTGATTATTACACTTTGAGATTTGTTGGACTTCTGCCCTGTTATATTTGACTCATTTACTTGATACTTATTGCTTCCGCTATTTTTACTTATGCTTCCGCAATATAACTATTGATCATATTATTATTCAAAAAATTTGACCTCATTGTAGACTACGATCTTAGAAGTTCTCGGATTTTCCGGGGAGTAACGCGCCAAATTCGGATACCTTAGCGATAACTTCGGTATCTGACCTTGACCAAATTCGGGGTACCTTAGCGGTAACTTCGGTATCTGCGGATGGTGCCTTGCCAGATCCTTGGATCTGATCCATCTTTGGTGCTTAGGTCCCGACCTTGACCCTGCGGTCGACGCGTATTATGAGGCGCCTGTAGTAGGTGACTACGGGTGGGGGCCGGCTGACCAGGTGGTTGAGCCGGATGATGGAGCGCCTGCACAGGGGGATTGAGTGCAGTTTATTTTTGATTTGAGAGTCTCTTGTAGTGAGTTGGTAGATAGACAGTTTGTATAAACTCTTGATTATTACACTTTGAGATTTGTTGGACTTCTGTCTTGTTATATTTGACTCATTTACTTGATACTCATTGCTTTCGATATCTTTACTTATGCTTCCGTAATATAATTGTTAATCAAATTATTGTTCAAAAGACTTGACTTTACTGCGGACTACGATCTTGAAAGTTCTTGGATATTCTGGGGAGTAGCGCACCAAATTCGGGTACCTTAGCGGTAACTTCGATATTCGGAATTGGGGCGTTACAATTCGAGAATCATTTAGATATCAATCAATGAATAATAATCTCATTAATTTTCAAAGTTGCACATAGAAATAAATGAAGCTACTCAAGGAATTAATGTATTATTAATGGCCATCTCAAAAACCAGGGTCATTTCAAAATAACAATGAAGTCAATGTATAAAGGTCCAACGAGGAATAATAATGAATAATCAAAATCTAAGAATGTTCCCATGTGAGTCACTATCGTGCCGGAAGTGATGATGCTACTCTACGTCATTGGCACGCTACTCTCGCTCCTCCTCTGCTTGTTGGAGGTCCTCTGGGATCTCCTCACCTACCTGCTTCTCATAGTAGTCACTTTGGTGTCTGCACACCAAGGAACAGAGTCAATGACATATTGAGCAATAAATAAGTAAAGTATAATAAAGCATGCTAAGTCAACGACATATTGAACAATAGATAAGCAAAGTATAATAAAACATAACATGCATTAAGTATAAGAGTGTAGACAAGTACAATATCATAAGAATACAAGGGAACGATATTAGGCATACCGCATGAGTAATATTCATCAGAATCAATAATAAGAGATCTAGCATCATCTAGCAATTACCACTATCCAAACAATGCAATGCAAGAATCAAGAGGGAGATTCCGAGGATGTCCAAGCCACCTCCCGGGGTACCAGTAACAGTCCCAATACGGACTACTGATACCAAAGTCGGACTCCAGGGGGATCCAAGCTCTCGATCCTGGGAATAGTAGCACGGTCCAAGCCTACTCCAAACTATTCAACGCCATGAACGCCTTCCAAAGCCAACTGCTCACCCTAATGTCCGAATAACCGGCCCATCAATAAAAACCCCCAAACTGCAGTTGGCAATGATATGCAAATAACAATAAAATGGTGCTGACACAAGGAAAACCGAGACAAGTAAGTCTGGCTAGTTTAACAAATGAGACATGATCATAGGGATTATCTCTTTCAAAACAATACAAGACAAGTTAAGCACACCTGATAATCCCTTATAACTAGCCAATCATGTTTATTAATACTTGACATAGGATTCTAAGGTACACTCTAAGTTAGGTCCAAGTCCTAATCTATAAGGATTTAAGTTTCATAATTCAATAGGTGTATTATATATGCCAAAAGAGTGTACAAGGAATAATAAATAACGGATACAGTTAACAAGTCAAGGAGGAAATTACAACCCAATCCTAAGCAAGTGGTGTCATCCATGTATCCTACATGTTCTAACGGAGTACGTGTGGAATTGGATCAACGATGCTTCTAAAGACATCCCTTGGTGTACACTCATGTCAGGCATCTGTTGATTCAGTTCCATACGCATTCGGTTACCCCATGTTTAGTACACAAATACCTAGACATCCATCAAAGCATACCAAGCCACATGCTTTGATTCAATTCCATTAATGGTCACATGAAAGTGGGTTAAGGGTTTCCAACATCTAGGGCCCATACCTAGGTTTACAGTCTTGTTTCTAACAAAACGTGGTCTAAATTATTAATCTCTGCCATTACCTCATTTTCCAATCTCCGATCGTCGCGAAACATGTACCATTGGATTCTACATTCAATGAGCTTTCCAACGGTATATGGCTCGTGAAAATCCGACGAACGGTTCAAAAGTTATGGCCTTGGAAACCTGCCCAAACATTAGTCAAATTCCGAGAGTTCGAACTCTTGAAGGGAGAGTTCGAACTCTCACGCTCCAGGCCAACACTAGCAACATCGAACGTTTGAACGTCTAAGAGGGACGTTCGAACGTTCAATGTTCGTCTTCCAACGTCCGGAAGGTCGAACGTTCAAACGTTTGGAATGAACGTTCGAACGTTCAACATTCCCACCCCAATCACCTGAAGATGCCCACGTTCGAACGTTTAGAACGTTCATCGTCAGTCATTCATCCGAGGTTTCAAGAGTTCGAACGTTCAGAAGAACGTTCGAACATAGAAAACCCCGTTCTGTTCTTCTTCCGATCTAAACCCTTCCCACTCCATTCCAAACCCTTCCAATGGTTATACCTGCACGAAATTGAGTCACCATGCTCTCCCAACAATTCATTCCATCCATTTCATTCATTTTCAATAATTCTAAAGTTACCAATTACAAGTAAATCAAAGAAATTTTCTCCCTAGCCTAATCTAGCATGTTATTTCACTAATCAAATCTCAAACAGCTTGGCATTTGAGTATCCTAACATTTGATCAATATCAATCAATAAAACAAAGCATTCATGTCATATTATAAATTGCACATCTACTTGCCTCAACCAAGAAGAAGATGAAATTGGGAAAAAATCGAGGAGAAGTCTTCTACCACGAAAAACCACGATCTACCCGGCTCAAAAGCAATCTAACACGAAAAGGAGAAAGAAGGGAAGAAAAAGATCAAGAACAACATAAATCTAATCAAAAGAGAAGATAATTGAAAAGATGAGGGTGAGGAAATCTTACCAAACTAGGATAAATGGAAAGAGGAGATTGCGAGGACGAAGATGTGTGGTTCGGATCTTCGAGATGGTCTCTCCCAAGAGTTCTGGGCTTGAGAAGATGAAGAGGAAGAAGAAGAGGGCTGCTGTGAATCTTGTTGCAGGAATTGAGATTAGAGTTAGGGTTAATCTCTGGTTAAGAGAAAAAGAGAGGAAAAATGATAAGTTTGCCTTTAATTGGGTCCAGTGAAGAAATGGGTCACTTGAAGGATTTCTAATCATTGGATCGTGACGAGCCAAGAGACAGAAATGATTAGCGCGACGAGACCTTTCCAACGAACCCAAAATCATGGCGATTGGAATTTTCCGAAAAAACACTCAATTTTCCCTAAATTGCAAACTACCCCCCTGTTATGATCAAACGAACTCGGAATCGTACGAAACTTCTTAAACACTATTCTAATGCTAAAAGAAACTCGTTCATGATCTAAACCCACCTAATTATCTAACAATACATTAATTATAATAAATACAAAACAAAGGGTCAACGGGCCTACTATTGGGCCCAATTGACCCAGTAAGGTCGCGGACCTTACAATCCTCCTAGCTTCTCAAGGATATCCCTTTTTATGGATTTTCTGTTGGATTCATCTTTCTTTTCAGACTTTTCTTCCTGGATAGAGAACTTCCAGGTACGTGCTTGCATTCCCCTATTAAATTTGGGTTTTCTAGACCATTAGGAGCTCCAATTTGAAGCATGCCCTATATTTGAAAAGAATTCTTTTTCTGTTCTATTTTTTGCGGCTTTTTGTATAGGATTTTTGGGGCTTTTGTGGGCGAGTATTTCCAGCAGTTTGGTGTGTTTTGGGAGCTTTTGGAGTTCAGGCAAGTGAATGCTTTGATAATTATATGCATTCAATTTAAATTCTGTTTGCTTTTTAATTTCTGAGTTGATTTTCCAAGTGACTTTTGCTAATGGGTTTTTTATTTCCAAAGATATGTCCAAATTTCCTTATTTATGTTAGATTTCTCTACATAAATTCTATTACAGAAATAGCGTGTTCAGTGCCTTGGTACTTCTAAAAGTAGTTTCTAAATTCTGAGATTTATGGGTTTTGCATCTGTTTTTTGCAGCTGATTTTGGAATTAAAAGGGCCTATGTTATGATTTTCGGAAGTATATTAAGTGTTTTTTATTTTGCTTAGTTCTCTTCATAAATTCAGTTATAGCAGCAACTTATTTTGCTTGTGAAATCAGCTTTGAGTTCCTCAAAATTATGTTATTTAACCTCTGTTTTCTGGATTTAATTTTTGAAAATGGAATGGGCAGTGATGTGTGTGGTTGAATGGAGTCTAATTTGGATCTAGGAAGGGCTCAATTTAGTTCTAGAAATGAGTAAGTTTGGAGAAGGGAAGGAAGAACTTGATCTATTCAAATGGGCAGATAACTCTTGCCCCTGACAGGCTCAGCCAATGGGCTGGTGGCTCAAGCAAGCATTAAGCCCGCTCGAGCGAGTCAGCCTCTGGACTGACAAGGATGCAGCCAGAAGCTAGCTCACTCGAGCGAAGATGCAGCCGCTTGAGCGAGTCGGCCCCTGGACAACTCGAGCGGCTCAGGTTTTGGTCTTGGGCAGTTTATGTGCATTTCTCTTCTCAGTTTTCTGTGGTATTTGTACCTGGAGACCATTTATGCTTGGGGTGAAAATCTTGGATCTGAATATGTATTTTATCATGGAACTCAAGGAGGAGAAAGGGTATCGTTATATATGAATTACCGGGGAAATACTAGGTCCATTTGAAAGTCTTATTGTGCACTTAGAGTTTCCAAATAACGGACAACTTTGGAGGCACCAAACTCCTTTTTATAATCCGACATTTTGGACGTTAAGTGCCTAGTGAGATGACCTTGGGTAAGCCACTTAACCACAGCTAACTATCCCATTCCAAAATTGAGAGTTTGCATGTTTTCTCATAAAACACTTTCAGGAAAATTCTGTGTAGTTCGCCAAGGTATTTGGAATCCTTGATAGGGCTACCCTTCTGTTTAGTTTTGTATGTTCGTATATGGTTTCTGTTTCAAGGTAGTCCATCCTTAGTTTCAAAATATGTGTCCCTATATGGTTTAAGTTTGTTCATATTTTTGGTCGGCACCACTAAGCTTGGGTCGACGAGTCGGGCCGATCATCCAGCCATGGAATCCTTAAATAAATTCTGCCAATTGCATCTTGAACTTTGTCTACATGCTATCCATTTCGTGACGGATTCTATTCGATGTCCAGGTATACTGGGTTATTATATTATATTTATCTGCTTCTGCCATTTAGTGTGGAATGTGATGCGTCATTATTATCTTCACCGTTTCATTCATCTGACCCTGCGACCCAATGGGCACATGACCCCACACATCGATCCGGCGACGCCTAGTCTTCGAACCGAATATCCGATACCGAACTACCGTTACAACATTCACCTCTAAATCAATTGTGGTGTTCGAATCCGCTCCGAAAATTGCTTTGAGTAGCTTCCTGTTCATCAAATTCATGCTGCCATTGATTTGAGTTCTTTCACGGAAGTCTTGATGAAAAGAACCTACCATTACAGCCCCAACACTTACATTGCTAAAATGAAATGTTATATTGGTGGAGTTGTAGTAAATGTCAATCCTTTTGTTGGGGTTGTAGATCTCAAGGGAGAAGGTGATGGAGTGATTCTGGTGTGCAACGGCCGGGATTGCGTCTTGGTGGGTCAAGGCCAAGATGTCAAGATCTATGATGAAGAAGGTGGGAGTCCTGGGACGTAGGATGAGCCATAACAAGTAGGCTATCAGGCCATAGAGACATCCAACATGGAGAAAAAAAAAGCAGATGCGTTTGTACTTGGACATGTTTGGATGAGTGATGTTGAAGAATGCAGTTATGAAGATAGGAAAGATAGAGATGAGAAATTCATAAGGCCATAACATACATATAAAGACAATAAAGCTGTGTGTGTGAGGATGAAGGTATGCGTGTGCACGTCTGCCTTTTCTCTTTCTACTTGGCCTTTCCAAACGATTACGACGGTAGTGCAAAAAAGAGAATCCGTGGTACTGTCCCCTCTGCCTTCTGTGAATGCTTTCGGTTGGATTCTATAATTTGGATGGATCCAACTAAAGTTTGATCAAGCATATCACTTATGTAGAGGGCGTGGGTCTGTGAAATTGCATTTCTTAGTCATCATTTTATATAAAATTATGAATTTATTTAGGTTAAATTCATCGAATTTCATAAAATCATTCATCATGGTGTTCAAAGTGCATTTCATGTGAAAACCAGTTCAAATTCATAAATTTCCAGGGTTTTCATAAAAATATTATTTTTTACTTTTGATTCATGTGTAAACATGCGTGATTTCTTTACACCAATGCATAGTTCGCGAAATATCAATCAACATGGTATATTCATTTGCATGCCTACGAGTGAATTGGGTCCCATGCATAGAATTATTCTTTCCCTAATGAAAAATTATTCTTTGATTTTGTGCAGGGAAGATTTAGATTAGGAGAATTGATGAGAAATAAAAAGGAGAAAAGTCCAAGGAAGGGGTCCACGCAATGATTGCAAAAACTCAGAAAAGTTCCTCTTTGGTGATTGAAAGATATTTGAAATTCAAATCAAAAATCAAGAAAGGATGGGAATCTAAGAACTCTTGGTAGCTAAGAAATGCAAAGCAAAGAAAGAAGTGCCTTCATTGCTAAGAAGCCATGAGATTTTAATGTGAATGACATGTTATTTCACTTTATGCTTTCGCTTTTGCTTTCGCTTTTATATCTTCTGGTAGATACACTCTTGACGAATACATAATGCAGTGCACCCATGAAATCAACCTGCCCGTGCAAACCGATCTAAACGACAAACATTGCATGGTTTGTGGGTATCAGTTTGGATCCAAATCAGGTCTTAACATCAGGACGTGTACATAGCTATAAAGTACTCGTCGAGTACACACTAGGGGTGTAAATTGGCATGGCCTAGTACAAAAAAAGACCCGAGTCGGCCCATGGCATTGCTCGCTGACCGAGTTCACCAGGCCGGCTCGGCACGGCACGGCCTAGGGTTTATATGTGCCATGTTGGGCCATGATGCCTGGTCCGAGGTATATATGGCACGGCATTTATATATTAAATTCTGATTTTTTTATATAAATAAAATATAAAAATTAAAATAATTGAAGATTTATTTTTCATTAGTAAATTGGCATCAATGTTTGTGTATTTATTTGAATAGATTTAACTTTATTTGAATAAATTGGCATCAAGTTGAGAACCCCAAAAGTCTATAAAATCTCTTTCAATTTATATTAAAAAATTAAAAATACAGAAAAAAAAATTAAAAGAGGCATGTGGGCAGGCCCTGGGCGGCATGACCCAGCCCATCTGGGGTTCGGGCTGGGCTGGGCCAGCCTGAAAGTGGGCTGTGGTGTGCACCCCGAGTACAGACGTGTCTCCTGATCCAGATCCAGATCCAAATCCAATTAGGTCTGGTGGATGAGTCCTGATCCAGAGCCAATTAGGTCTGGAGAGAGGGGGAGAGAGAAAGAGTGTGTGTGTGTGATTGTCACTTGGCACTAACTCCAGTGGAGAAATCTTCTTTTGAAGCAGCCCAGCTCTATGAGCCACGTGGACCCACCGTTCATCAGTATATCTTTTTCACACACTACTCCGAAGAATAGAGAGCTGGCCGAATGTGGCACTCCTCTGATCCTTACTGCTGTATTAAGTCCTTCTATGATTTGCAGCAGGGAATTTGACACTTACGTTCGCTACAAAAAATTGTATTTTTCTAGATACTATTTGCTGACACAGTGAAAATTTGCATTGGCAAAAGTCTTATTTCCAACGCATATTTGGACTGCATTGGCAAAAGTCACAGAAATTGCTACTTTTACTGACGCAAGTAAGACCGGGTTAGCAAAAACTATGGAAACCAAATTGAAGCTAACAAAGAATCCTCCCAAAAGAGAGGGAAAGTTTTGCCAACATATCTTTTTCTAATGGCGACGTAATAATACGTTGGCAATTATTTTACCTACTGGCAACGCACATGTGCACGTTGGGAAAGCTCTGAGTTTTTATTCGTACCATTGCCAACGCATGAGTTGCGTTCGCAAAGCCCCATCTATGACAAACTTATCTTTCCCGATACTATTTTCCGACGCAGTCAAAACTTGCGTTGGCAAAAGTCACAGAGAATTGCTACTTTTACTGATGCAAGTAAGACCGCGTTTGCAAAAGCTGTGGAAAACCCTTCCCGATACTATTTGCCTACGCTGTGAAAACTTACGTTAGCAAAAGTCTTATTTCTGATGCATATTTGGACTGCGTTGGCAAAAGTCACAAAAAAAGTGCTACTTTTATCGACACAAGTAAGGCTGCGTTGGCAAAAGTTGTGGAAAACATACATTGGCTTCAACAAAGATTTCCCCTAAAGCCCCATTTAGTAAAATTCTTTTTGCCAAAATAATATGAGCACACCGTTTTAATCACTTTGATTTATTTCCAACTCTCTGCTTCTTTCATGTCTTTTTTTTTTTTAAATTCTGGGGGCAATTACAATAGCTTCTAGTGGAATATGCTGGGAACTTATTTCGATGTGTCCCACTTGTGCCCATATATGGATAATCAGAGTCGTTCAAAATGATCAAACACATTTATTTATGGGGTATCCCAATTTTTAGTTTAGAATTGAGTTGGAACCACTGTAAGATTGACCAAACAAAAAACTATGGCTTAAAAAAAGTTGTTTTATTAACTTTGTGTGTGTGTGTGTGTGTTCAATCGTACGATGAGATGACCTCCATTCAAAATGAGATTTGACGATACCTTATAAATGTATGGTGGTTATTCATCGAGGGTCGGACTCATATATAAGGAAAGCCCTCACCCAACTTGAAAAAAAACACAAAAGGCCTGTATTTTGAGCCTGTAAGCATCACTTAAAAACCTAATAAAAATATCAATCTGCCATCACTAAAAGTTAATTTTAATTAACTTTTAGCGACACTCGTAGCAGTGACCGCCTATATAAATCCCACTGTAATGATGCCAAATTTTGGTGGAAATTAAATTTTTTAGTTTTTAGCATATAACTTGTTGCGGTGGCCTATGCTTTTGAGGCTAAAGATATATTTTTAGTGGCTAATATTATATTAGGTGAACTAAACCTAATTTTTGGTGGGCCCTAGGATCTCCCGCTGAAAGTTCTATCATTATAAAACCCGCACGCCCATATACTCCCTCTGTAAGTAAAACCTTCTTCCGAATTTCTTCTTCTTGCAACATCTTGTTCTTCTTGCAACTGCAGCAAGCCAAGGCCTTCTTCCGAATCGTCTTCTCTCTCTCCATCTCTCTTTATGCTGACTAGCGACCCTTTCCCCACCAGAAGTGCTTCCACCCAGCCTCGTCTCCACCCTCCCTAGCCTCCTCCCCCTTCTCCACCGGAAGTGCTGCCATCCGGCCTTGTCTCTACCCGCCCTAACATCCGCCATCTTCCCCCACCATCCCTACCTCCACCCGCCGCCCCCCACCCCCCAGCAACCCTCTGCTTGCTAACAACCCTCCAGCCCAGACCCTCTGGGAGAATGTAGAAAGGAAGATGCTTGCACAAAAAAAGATTTTTGCCTTCTTCTTCTTTTTTTTTTTTTTATATTCGATTTCCATGGATGGGGATGAGGGTAACCAGATTGACGTCAATGAATCTAAGGGATTTGATTCCCTCATTCCCTCTTACTCTTTCTCTATCTATGGCGGATTTACATTTCTTTATCTGGTTTTTCTATATAAAAATACAAAAATTTTCTTTCCTTCTTCTAGGTGCTTTTGTATCATTCATTTGATATTAACATGGTGAAATGGACCGTGAGTTCTTCTAGGTTGTTGGTAGATATTTACCTCATGTGTGTTTGTTGAAATAGAGATTAATTGCAATTTCTTATCATGACATATATATGAAACAGCCACATCTGGGATATTTGTAAGGGAACTAAGGGAAGAGCTTTTATGTTTTTCATGCATGTTACATGTTTGATAAATGCCTATAAGAAGGGAGCATTATTTGCGGTTTAGTAGCACTGTCCAGGGGCTCGGCACGAACTAAGAGAAAGTAAATTCAACCCAAGTCAATCTTGTTAGTGAAAAAGTAGTTTTCTTTGTGCTGAATTTATTGGGTTGAACAAAGCAATGTAGTTAGTTTGTTACATAAATATTTCGATGTGCTTGAATCCATAACATTTCTCCGTCAGTTTGCAATTGTTTCTCACTAGGAACTTTATTTGTAGCGATGGAGTGGTCTAAATTTATGACATTCAACAACTTGATTTGATGTTAGAGAATTTTATTTTCTAAGTTTTTTATTCAGATCATTTTTTTTATTTTTTAATTTGATCTTGTAACTTCAAATTTGTATGAATGATGGAAAGTTCTGCCAGTGGAGGGAAGGAAAGCATCATAATGTTCCTATGAAGGTGACTAAGTTTAGTTCTTTAAGTTCTATAATATAGAGCACTAAAAAATTATAATATAGATAAAGAGACAAGCAAAAGAGAAGAATGCCAAAAAAAAAGGAGTAATAAGATAAGAATTAAATAACTGGCCATGATATTCCCTCAAGGGAGGATTGTTAGCAAACAGAGAAAAAGTAGTGGGGTCTTTAGGATTGACCTCATCTCTTTTGTGGATAACTGAGCTCATGATAGGAAGCAGACTCATTTGACTAGTGAAATCGGCTGAAGGCTCATGTGCCGTTGGAGGGAAACTATGACTGCAGCCCCAGTCATGAATCCCATGAGGGTTGCCTTTGAAAGGGAATCTATGATAAATCCTAGCCTACAAAGCATCAAAACAAAGGGAAGTAAGAAATTAGAAAAATCACCAACCCACATGGTAAATTCTAGATTTTTTTTTTTTCTAAAAACCACCCTGAGGCTTGCTTCAAATCTTTAAACAAAATACCATAACCCTATAAAAGATATTCTAAAAAAAAAACCCTCAACTTTAGAAATATTTTAAAAAAATACACTTGTTGGCTTTTTTATAATTTTGTCTAAGAAACATTTTATTTTGTTGTCTTTAAGTGATTAAAACTTAAAAGAGTTAAATGCTCAAAACTTTTTTTTAATCTGAATATTCTATTTCAATTTATTTGCCATGCCATCTTCTATCATAATGCATGTTACCTTGTGAAAGTGGTATGGCAATCATAATCACTAAAAGGCACAGAATTTGCTATTAAAAAAAAAAAAAAAAAGTGGTGTGGGGGCGAGGGCTGGGGCGGTTGTGGGGGGGGGGGGGGGGGGGGGGCGGGGGGTGTGGTTTGGAGGGGCTACGAGTTTTCTCCTACGAGAAACAAGATGGTCAGCTTCCATCTTGACCCTCCATAAGGGAATGGCTATATGGATCAGTAGGATTTGGATGTGCACAGTACAAACTACAACATGTTCTTCATTGTTACTAATTTTATTCTTGTGTGTTACATACTTAGTTTACAAAAATAATGAACTAGTTTGTAGTCTTTCCAGCATGCGAATTCCATACATTAGTCATGTCTGTAGGAAATCTAGCGAAGGGGCTTTTTTTTTCATGTCTAGTAAACTTAGGTCCCTAATTGAGTGCACATTTAATCTTGTAAGCAAATGGGCTTGGGAATGCTCCATACAATTTCACCTCTCCCATTCTAAGATCACAAGTGGAAAGATCAGTAGGAATTTGAGGCTGTTGTGACACACCCTTGTGTTCAATACAATTTACAGAGATGGATTTGAAAGTTTCTTCCATTGGTAGTAGGTCCTTTGGTTTCTTGGGAAAGAAGATATAGCCTAGGTGTGACATGTCATGTAAGGGATAGTCAAAATCTATATTTAAATAAAGAAAAGAAAAAAACCACATTCACTGATAAGAAATGTTAGCCAATGGAATAGGAAAGCAGTAGGAAGTTTACAGGGATTGTTCATACTTTCTTGACTGTGAATAGAAGGGGCTTGTTGGTGACATTGTATATGCAAAATCAATGATCAGGGCCATCATCTATACCCTTTAGATCAAAATGGACCTCATGGTGTGTAACACCCTGTCCCAAGTTAATCAAGATTAACTATAATTAATCGTGATTAATGCTAATTGAATGTATTTTAAGGGATTAATGTGGCTTAATAACCAAATTGAATTGAAATTGTCTCAAGTGAGCGATTTGAGCTTAGTGATAATGTTGTGAATGAATTGAAAGGGGTTTTAAGCTAAATCAAGCGATACAAGGGCTTTTTCGTAAATACAAATTTTTGCGTATTTCGTCGAATACGGAAACTCTTGATACTCACGCATGTATCTCGAGAAGTACTTTCATTTTCGTAATAGGCGCAATTCCATTCGACGTAAATTGGATCAAATGACCATTCATTTGACTCAAAGTGTAAATAGTGGGATTGAGAGGGGCTAAAGTGCAAAAATGGGCTTATAATAGGATAATGATGAACTTGGGTTCATTCATTCACTCCAGCAGCCGGCCAGCTCTCTCTCTCTCTCTCTCTCTCTGTTTTCTTGTTTTCTTGCTTCCTTTCACTCTCAGTTAAAGGGTGAAGATTTGTGGGTGAGTTTGAAGGAAACTCATCTTCTTCATCTTCTCCACCTTCTTCCTTGTTTTCATTAAAGTTCAAGCTTGAGAAGAGACTCAAAGTTCTTGTCTAGAGAACTACAAGTAAGTGTTTTCAGTTGAATTCAGAACTTCTAAGTTCTATTCATTGAGTTGGAATGGTTTCTAGCACAAAGAACTTATTAGAGTTCCATTTATTGATTGACTTGATTCTATGTGCAAAAGAGGGTTTCAATTGAGATTTTCATCTCAAATTCAAGTTAAGCAAGGAGGTTCTTGTGAATTAATCTCCAAACGAGGCAAGTATACTCAATTCTTATGGTTTATGATGTAAATGGACTTATTGGAACTCAAGGAGTTTAATTCCAGAATTTTCCAGCTCAGAATTTCTGAACTTCTGGGCACAGTTCTGTCAGCCGATAGGCTGACCGACACCTAACCGACGTTATTGGGCTGAATCTCGAAAGAGATTTCAGTTTCCGTAAAGCTGACCGAACTGGGTTCGGTCAGCCCACATTGAAGGCTCGGTCGACTGACAGTCGACCGAACCACCTAGCCGAGTTGCTGAGATCTCTTTTGAGCTCTTTGGAATTAGAACCGAGGGGTGACTGAACTGAACTCGGTTAACCGACACTGTGACCTCGGTCGACCGACACCTGACCGACGAGGTGATCGAGTTTCCTTGAAAGAAATGCTAGGTTTTGTATCAGTAAACTAAGCTTCTGGAAAGCCGACCGACAGAGTTTAGTCAGCCGAATCCCAGAGTTCGGTCAACCGAAAGGTGACCGACAGGGTGACCGACATTATAGAGGTTTTAGAATTTATTTCTGATATTTTCCTAAACCTTCATGGGTGTTAGCTAAGGTTATGTGAATGTAAATTTCACTAAAAAGTGATGTCATCTAGAATAACACATACATTACATAACGAACGTTTCATTCGAATGTTGTTTTAGGAAATATTTAATTGTTTTGGACTTGAGTTGGCTTATCCTCTCTCATCTAATACTGTTATGCTCTTTGTTGAGCTACCATTGAATAATGTATCGAATTAATGAAATGAAATGCATGAAATGAAATGAAAGGAACTCAAATGAATGAACCACTATAATGAATTAAAGAATAAGTCTGCTGCAGTAGATGGAGCGTTCCGGAGCTCCGTGGGACCGGTGATCTCTGATCAAGACATTGGTGCACCCACACATTTGATAAGTCACTTAATAAAGTGTATAATATGAAATTGAATGAGTCCATCTTAAGGCTGGGTCATGAATGGTGTGCCCTTTCGCCTATGCCATAGAGGACAATGAATAAGTTGAATACTTCCTTGAGGGGAGAACTACATGAATAACTTGAGTGCTTCCTTCAGGGAAGAACTACATGAATGAGAAAATGAATTTGTAATGATTTATTGATTTGATTTGAATTGTTTAGAAATGTTAAACAAGTGTATTATCATAGAATTGTGTATACATTGTTAAACCGTCGTGTTCACAGCGTTATTGATGACATTACAGGCCAACTTGCCCGTTCCAATAATGCAGAGGCCACGCCGCCAGCGGAGGAGGCCAATCCGGGTCCTCCAGGAGGATTAAACGAGTGGACGTGACTCGTAGGGTAATATTTAGAACATTTTGAAATGTTTGGATATAGATTTATTTTGATGTGAATAGTAGTCACCTGCATTGTATTTGAATATGCATGGTTGACTTAAATGTAAATAGGAAATGAAATGTGTAAATAAACTTTACTTTTATGGAAAGTACTTGTACGGTTTAAATTCATTGTTAATGTATTTATATAATTCCGCAGAATATACATTTGATAGGTATGATTGTAAGATCCCTTGTAAATTTCGTATTAACTTCGGTAATGCGAGATTTACGGGAGTAAGTATGTGATCGCAACTTGGGGTTTGACCGTGGTAACCCTAATCTTGGGCCCGGGTCGTGACATACTTATTGTATGGTATCAGAGCTAAGTTAATGCATTAAAAGACTTAGCAAATTATAGAAACGAAGTGAGGAATGTTAGGTTTCGTGCCAAATCCAATCTTGGATTTGTGATTTAATTGCTTTCACTATATGTGATATATGTGATGGAAGTGTGGAGATCTATGTATCTTACCTTCCTTATTGTTTACAGTATGGCTGCATTTGGATCAAATCCAGGAAATGATGACAATATTGAGGTTGTCGCACCTTCTCCTATATCCGATGTGGATGCACGGATGATTGCCATTCTTGAGCAGCTAGTAAAAAGCAATGAAGCTCAAGTCACTATGCAAGCACAGCATAGAGAGGCCCAGCTAGCTATGCAAGAACAGCATAGAGAACAATTAGCCAAGTGCCATGAAGCATAGATGGGTATGCAAGCCCAGATTGCTTCTCTATTGCAAGTGCAGAGCCAATTGCAGGCTCAAATGCAAGCAACACCACCGTTGCCACCAGTTCAACCATCTACTCAGGTTGGGACACAAGTGGTGATACAGTCCAAGGAGAAAGACCCTAATGTCCTGTACGAACAGTTCAGGAAAAGAGGAGCCATTGAGTTCCGGAGTACTGAAGACGTGCTGAAGGCTGATGAATGGCTAGAACACATCGAGGTTGTGTTTGGTACAGTTACCTGCACGCTGTAGCAGAAGGTTGCGCTCATTTCCTCCATGTTAAGAGAAGTAGCAAAGACATGGTGGAAGAGCGTTAATGAGGCAATCTCTAAATTGCCAGAAGCAGTTATGTGGGAGACTTTCAGACAACAATTCCAAAGAAAGTTCGTCCAAGAACATGTAAGGCAGAAGAAGGAATAAGAATTCCTACATCTGAAGCAAGGTCAATTGAGCGTAGCTGCATATGTCTACACTTTTCTGCAACTGTTTAAGTATGCTACCGATCTGGTAGATACGGAAGACAAGAAAGTGAAGAGGTTTCTCAATGGCTTGAATCCCACATATAAAAAGATGGTGTTGGCAAATAAGCCTACCACCTTTGATGATGCCGTTGATAGAGCCTACACAGCAGAAGAAGTTCATAGAGAAGAGATTGCAGAGAATGAAAATGCAAAGAGGAGTAGTAGTGAAAAATCTACAGGCTCCTGGTTCAAGAAAGGAGGGCAATTCAAGGGCAAGAATAAGAAACAGAAATTCAATGCCAAGACTGAGAATAAGCTAGTTTGTGAGACATGTGGCAAGGCTCACAAGACTGAGTTGTGTTGGAGGACCACTGGAGCTTGTCTTGTTTGTGGTTCTTTGGAACACAAAATGGTGCAATGTCCAAAGGCACGAAAAGATGGTAGAGCTCCATATCAGCAGCGTGTACAAGGACAAGCAACACTCCCTGCTCCTCCACAACGATTAGCTTTGCCAGCTCCTCCTAGGCAACAGCAACAACAGGGCCAGCAGCGTCAGTGGCAGAGGCAACAACCTGGACAGCAACAGCAGAGGCCACAGATGGCTGGAAGGGCTTATGCTCTTAATTGAGAGCAAGCTGATATTGCAACCAATGTGGTTGAAGGTATAATCCTTATAGATGATAAACCTGCGGTTGCATTATTTGATCCTGGTTCTACGCATTCATTTGTAGCACTTGTGTTCGTATGTAATATGCGAGACCGGATAATGCAATTGCCATATGATTTTATTGTATCTACTTCGTTAGGAAGGAGAGTAGCATGTGAATTGTACGTTCCCCAATGTGGTGTTAAGGTTGGGGAAGTGGCAATGCCAACTGATCTGGTCATACTGGTCATGAATGATTTTGATGTAATCTTTGGCATGGATTGGCTTGCAAAGTACATGACTTGTTTAGACTGTTTCTGCAAAATCATCACCTTTAGGGTTGATGAGGCCAATGCAAGTGTACTCTTTGAAGGCACTCAAAAGAGATTCGATACGAGGCTTATTTCAGCACTCAAGGTTGAACGAATGATGCATAGTGGTTGTGAAGGCTACATTGCATTCATTTCTGAGAAGAAGCCAGAACAGATATCCCCGTCGTTTGTGAATTTCCATACGTGTTTCCCGATGAAGTGCCAGGTCTACCTCCAGCAAGGGAAGTGGACTTTACAATCGAACTTGTGCCCGGTACTGCACTGATATCCAAGGCACCGTATTGAATGGCACCATCAAAATTGTATGAGTTGAAGAAACAGATACATGATTTGCTAGACAAATGTTTCATTAGATCGAGTGTCTCGCTGTGGGGAGCACCTGTACTGTTTGTGAAGAAGGATGGCACCTTTAGAATGTGTATCGATTATAGGCAAATAAATCAAGTGACAATCAAGAACAAATATCCACTGCCTAGAATCGATGAGTTGTTTGATCAACTTCAAGGTGCAACATACTTTTCTAAGATTGATCTTCAATCTGGATATCACCAGATACAAGTTAGAGATCAAGATGTACAAAAGACTGCATTCAGGACTCGTTATGGACACTATGAATTTTTAGTGATGCCTTTTGGTCTAACCAATGCACCTGCAGTTTTTATAGTTCTAATGAACAGAGTGTTTGCCTTGTACCTAGACCAGTTTGTTGTGATCTTTATCGATGACATCCTAGTATACTCAAGGTCAGAGAGGGATCATTCACATCATCTGAGAACAGCCTTGCAGATACTCTGAGAGAGAACTAGTTGTATATAAAGCTCACGAAGTGCGACTTTTGGTTGCAGCAGGTTGCATTTCTCGGTCATATCATTACTAGAGATGGATTAGCTGTTGATTCAGCTAAGATTGACGCAGTTGACAATTGGCAGAGTCCGAAGAATGTACCAGAAGTTCAGAGTTTCTTAGGGTTGGCGGGCTACTATAGAAGGTTCGTAAAAGACTTTTCCAAGATAGCAGCTCCGTTGACGAAACTGACTCGGAAGGACGTTCCATTTCAAGGGAATGATGTGTGTGAGTCTAGTTCCCAAACTCTAAAGTAGAAGTTGATATCAGCCCCAATCTTGGCTTTACCTGAAGGAAGAGGAGGATTTGAAATTTACTCAGATGCCTCAGGTATTGGATTGGGATGTGTGTTTATGCAGAGAGGTAGGGTCATTGCCTATGGCTCGCGTCAATTAAAAGAGTATGAGAAGAACTATGCTACACATGATTTAGAGCTCGCGGCTGTTGTATTCGCATTGAAGCAATAGAGACACTATCTGTATGGAGAGACTTTTGAAGTCCATTGCGATCATAAAAGTCTCCAGTACTTGTTCACTCAGAAGGATATCAATCTGAGGCAACGCCGTTGGTTAGAGCTCATCAAGGATTATGATTTTCCATTCACATATGTACCTGAAAAGGGTAACGTTGTAGCTGATGCTTTGAGTCGGAAATCTGCTGACTTGGTGTCATTGGTGGGTGAATGGACTCTAATTGAAGAATTCAGAGATTGAGATGTGTCTATAGACACCTCATTTACCCCCATGATAGCCTTAAATACCTATCATATATAGCGGTGCCCCCATTTCACCCACAATTAAATGGTTACTGACATAATTCAGATTAATTAACGATGATGAAGATGCTTGTTGATAATTCTAGATTTAGCTCAACGATCTTTAGAAGTTCGTGAGAGGAAAAGCCGAATCACATTGAGACTTCGAGTCAAACCCACTACTCACACAAGGAGTGGACCACATCACTATTCAAACCTTTTTTGGATCGCTTAGGACTCACTTGGGTTGATCCTAGAGGGACTACACTTAGTTTGCCTAAGTGCGATGTGGTTGACATAGGTTAGGAGACTAAAATCATTGATCTAGATATCCCTCACTTTTCCTAACCTCTGATCATTAGAATAGATGGACCTTTGGATTCCTCACTTCGAGAACTTTCCGACGATATATAGAACGTCAAAATCCGACCAGCGGATCAAAATATATGGCCCTTAGAAGATTGCCTTAGCGCCCCCCCCCCCCCCCCCCACTCAAAACAAACATGGGCGCCACCACAAGTGCGCCTATGTCCTGAACTTCACTTAGGCGCACACACAGGTGCGCCCAGGTCCCCAGTAATGTTAAAAAATGCACTTCGGTGTATACTTAGGTATATCCCACTTTATTCTTCGCAGTTCCAACTTAGTTTAGACCAGAAAACAATCCGAAACCGAACCCCAAACGCATTAGGCTTCGAAACAAGACATGGGCGCCACCATATGTGCGCCCAACTCATGGGACCCACTTGGGCGCCACCCCAGGTGCTCCCAAGTATAGAGAAACCCTAATCCAGCCTTACAGTGCGAAAACCTTCTAGAAGTTCGTGCAAACAGCAGCCCTAATCCCTCTTGCACGCCCTAAACCCTTATTTAAGGATCTCTTAACTTAATTTACAAGAAGGCTACCCAAAACCCTAAGAAAGGAGAGAAAAGAGAGAATAAAGAAGAAGAAGAAGAAAGGTAGCCACCACTTTGGATCTAGAGGAGAAGAAGAAGAAATAGAGGAGGAGGCTCTCACACCTTCAACTAGAGCTATGAGAGTTCATGAAAGCTTGGTTTTAGGAACTTAACAAACACTTTACTACACCGGTATTCCTAGATCTCTCCTCTTTTATTGCATTCCATTGCTATACATGTTTAGAAATATGTTTAGGATCATCCATACATAGTAGATCTTCATTAATAATATTAGTTTCATGGTAGATCTGATTTTCAACAATCATCCATTATTAGGAACATGCCTAGGATCAATCATAAGTAATAGATTCGCATCATTTTCATCATCCCGAACTCGTGATTAGGTTAGATCTTGCATCCATATCATCCTTATTAAGAAAAATCTGAACTTGAAAGAGAAAAGTGCAAAAAAGCACTTGGGTGCACATACAGTTGTGCCCAAGTCCCAAATGCTGGGTTTCAACCCCGTTTTTCGTCATACGTATATTTTGTCTCTTAAATTCGAATTCTTCTTCATGTAAGTTGATATCAGGGCCTTCGAATATGTAACTTCATGTTCTAAATCGCACGAAAGGCATCACAAGAACACATACAAATATTACTAAAGAGGAAAGGAAGAGAAAAAGTGCAGAAAAGCACTTGGGCGCCACTGTGGGTGTGCCCAAGTCCCAGGAGTTGGGTTTTGATCCCATTTTTCGTATTACTTGCATTTTACTTCTCAAATACGGATCTTTCTTCGTATAAGTTGATATCAAAGCCCTCGGATCTGTAAATTTGCATTCTAACTCGTAAAAAGAATCCAAAAGATAAACAAACACATTTCCAAAAGGGAAGGAAAAAAAAGAGAGAAACAGACAGTGCACTTGGGCGCCACTGTGGGTGCGCCCAAGTCTCTGCCAAGGGTATTCGTCCCTTTAATTTGGATCCTCGTGTCATCATTCTTAGATCCGAAGTCTCTGACGTCATTAATTAACATTAGGACCCTGCATTTAGTTATAAAGTGTTAGAAATCGCGTCGGAGTATCGTCAAAAAGTTACAAGTGCATCCCAATTTGCAAGGAGACACTTGGGCGCCACTGTGGGTGCTCCCAAGTCCCCAGTTTATCTTTTGATCGCGTTTTCCATCTTTTGCATTTTTATTTAGCCTGTTATTGAATCTCTGTGATGAATATGAATTATTGCTAAACTTCCGAACTCTGAATTGCTAATCATCACACTTTAGCCTAGGCTGCATTACTTTTGCATAAAACACCAAAAAAATCACAAAATCATAAAACTCTTCCTTTCTCTCATCTTACTCTTTAGTAATTAGAGAAGAGAACGAAAAAAGAATAAAAAGAAATAGAAGAATCCAAAAAAAAATGGAGTAGATGTTTAATAGGTGATCCTAAGTTATTGCACTCATGCCTAAGTAGATTAATTAACCTAATCAACTCCAATCTAAAACACTTAATTCAAAACACCTAAGTAGAAACATCCAATTAAAATTCATAGACTTAGCTAATTAAACTTTAATTAATCAAACCCTTAAAGTCTAATTAACAATCCCTAATAAAACTCCAGTTAACCAAAACCCCACTTAGTAAAACTTAATCAATAATCCCTAATTAATAAAACCCTAATTTAATAAATCCTAACTAAACAAAAATTAAATTAAATAAAACTCCTATTAATCAGAACCCTAATCAACAAGTCCCAATTAAGACCCTAAACAACAAGCCTCATCAACAAGCTCTAATCTATTAAGACCCTAATCAACGAAGTCTAATTAACAACCCCAAATTCAAACCTTACCAAACTTTAATCAAACCTTAATTACCAACTCTTAATTTAAACCCTAATCAAGACCTAATTAAAACGATAGCCCAATCACATTCCGAAAATAAAAACATCTCCCAACCGAAACCAGAGTCAAATACCCGAAGCCAAATCAGAAATACCCTAGAAACCATTGAACTAAGAGCTACACTAGTAGACAGTCACTTGGGTGCCACCACAGCTGCGCCCAAGTACACCAGAAGGACTTAGGCGCCACCACAGGTGCGCCCAAGTCACATTTTACCCCCGGGACCACCAAATCCTTATTAATCTCAAATTTTGTCCCAAATCAACACACTAGAACACCCTTACGATTTAAAACAACTGAAGCCAGAAGTCCGAATTAACTTTAAGCATCAAACCAATTCAAATCACAAAAACATCCTCTCTTAATCATTACGAAACCTAATTAATTGAAACCTAACTTAATCCTAATCAACACAACACAGTAAATCACATATAATTTAAAGAACGTCAAACCATAAAAGTTCAACCTCAAATAAACCTAAGAAAACACGAAACTTACTAGTACCAACATTCCAAAACTTTACAGAACCGATAACAGCCTTGGAATTAAAAATTTAATCAACTTAAACCTATCTGGAACCTCGAACCGAAGTCAGAGGACCGAAAAGCATCAAATCAAGACTTGGGCGCCACTGCTGGTGCGTCCAAGTTCACAGAATCACTTAGGCGCCCACACAGGTGCGCCCAAGTCCTCTATCTCGCCTGGTTGGTGAATCTCAATCACGTTTCGAGTTTCGGGCTTAAAGTCAGTACAATAAAATCAACCAAAACTGAAAACAACACAAGAACACAGACCTACCATAAATAGAAACTCCCCAAATCCCAAAATTAACATCGATATCGTCACCACAAGCCCAGCCACACAGAACCAGACACTTGGGCACCACTGTAGGTGCGCCCAAGTCACCAGAGTGACCTAGGCGCCACTGTGTGTGCACCCAAGTCCTCCGTCAGTCCTGTTCGGCCGATTTCGACATCATTTCACCTTTTAAATTCAAACCTTAAATTCCAGAACCCTAAAGTATTTAAAAACACACTAATCAGAACTCTAAGACACACCTAATCCATCCCTAAACCCCTCCTAATCAACTCATAACTTAAAATAAGTCAGACCAATTAAAGTCACACCCAACAAGTTACTTAGGCGCTGAAACCACCAAGCGTAGGTTACCCACACCCTAGGATTAAATCAGATAACTTAGTTAGGTAGCTTAGAGCATTAGACTTCGCCCCACCACTCTTCTTGTTCCTTTAGGGGACTGGGAGAGCTAATATGGGCGGTCTAGGACCTTAGGTTAGGGTTAATCCGATGATCAGTAATAAAGCGCTAATCACATAGATCCAAGTAAAATCCCTTAGTTAGGCCCTTCTAGCCCAATATAAAAAAGCCATAAAAACCATAAAACCAACAAAATAAACCCAAAAAGATTTTCCTTTTATTTCTTCCTCTACCTCAGGTGCCAGATATTTAATTGAACTTAATGATAAAAAGGAATAAAGAACTGATTTCTAAAATTGAATAAATGAGAATAACGAGATGAGACGAGTGATTTCGCATACACTTTTAATCAATCACGGCCCATCGGCCACCCTAAAACAAATACTAGCCCATCGGCCATTTCCAATCAATCCTGGTCTATCGGCCACCTCCAATCAATTACGGCCCATCGGCCTTTTACTTTTATCACTTGTGTATCGCACACGAAAAACACAGAAATCACAAATCGAAGTCTCATTTGCATCATCATTTTGGTTTGAAAAGTCAGCATTTAAACCCTATTTTGCCAAGGGATCAAAAGGGGGTACCCGGGAATGGGGCCAATCATCTTCTTAAATATTTGGCACCTCCCCCCTTTTTTTTATTTTATTCTTTATTTTAGTTATTCTATTTTACTTGGATATATTACGATTATGCTATGTGAGGATTAACCTTTATTCAGACTTTAACTCATGACCCTTAATTGACCCAAAATTAAAGAAACCTAAAGAGACCCAAATTAACGTGATAGGACAACCGTCGTGTGTTGCCGGCAACACATTAGACCAAAGGAAGAACCCACCTTATTATTTTTCTCCCCATATTTTTTTGGCTTTCGTCGAAGAACGGTGTTACGGCCGTGCCGTAGCTGGCGATCGTGATCCGTCAATTTTGAGGATAGTCGGAATCCTCATTTTCGATGTAAAATTTAAATAGCATATATAGATGAATGGAGATTTCCCCAAATCAAGTCTTTCTTGGAGAGGGGGGTTGAAATTCACGTCCGACAATGTCCATTGAATTCGTGGACAATTGAATCATGATTGCAGCGATGTCAGTGTTCGAACCGCTGCTAATACAACAAATTAAAGAGAGGCAATTCGACGATCTTGAATTGGTGAGAATTCGGGATAACATTGCAGCAAGGCCAGATTTTGTGTTGGTAACAGGAGTTCTCTATTTTAGAGACATATTGTGTGTGCCAGCACAAGAGGATTTGAAGCAGGCAGTAATGCTTGAAGCTCATCGCACCAGATATTCTGTGCATCCAGGGAGTACGAAGATGTATAGAAATCTTAAGGGCAGATTTTGGTGGAATAACATGAAACGGGAGATACCGAGTTATGTTTCTTCCTGCTTGACTTGCCAGCGTGTGAAATTTGAGCATAAGAAACCACCATGATTGCTTCATCCGTTGTACATTCCTAAATGGAAGTGGAAGCAACTTACGATGGACTTTGTATTCGGCTTACCGAGAACGCGGAGACAACATGACACCGTATAGGTGATTGTGGATCGTCTTACGAAGTCTGCGCACTTCCTTCCATTTAGAAGGTATATGGGTTTCAGTGATATGTCCAAATTGTTTGTCAAAGAAATTGTTCGATTGCATGGAGTACCGGTCTCGATTGTTTCTGATCGAGATAGTCGGTTTGTCTCCACATTTTGGCAAACATATCAGAATTCTATGGGTATGAGACTTCGGTTTAGTACCGCATATCATCCGTAAATGGATGGACAGTCATAGAGAACAATTCAAATTCTTGAAGACTTGCTTCGTGCCAGTGTTGCAGATTTTGGGAGTGATTGGGATGACCACTTAGCGTTGTGCGAATTTGCATACAACAATAGTTATCACTCCAGCATTGAGATGACACCGTTTGAAGCATTGTATGGGTGAAGATGTAGGACTCCAGTTAGTTGGGAAGAGGTTGGAACTAGAAGTTTCCACGGTCCTACAATCATTGCTGAAACAACAGACAAAGTGCAAAAGGTGCAAGAACGGTTGAGAATTGCTAGATCAAGGCAGAAGAGCTATGCTGACAATCGTCGACGTGATCTGGAATTCGCCATTGGTGATTTAGTCTTTTTAAAGACTTCTCCAATGAAGGGCACCATCAGATTTGGACAAAAGGGTAAGCTTTCTCCTAGATTTATCGGACCCTTTAAGATCCAAATTAGAATTGGAAATGTGGCTTATCGCCTAGACTTTCCAGCAGAACTCTCCGGTATCCACAATGTCTTTCATGTTTCTATGCTTTGAAAGTATGTGTTAGATCCTTCACATGTCATTCGTCATGAAGAGATCCAAGTGTTGCCAGACACCGCATACGTTGAGAAGCCAATTCAGATCATAGATACCAAGGAGGTGGTTCTGCGTACAAAGACAATCAAATGGGTCAAAGTGCTTTGGGCACATCATGGGCGAAATGAAGCTACATGGGAACTTGAAGAGCAAATGACTCAAAAGTACCCAGAGCTATTCGTTCAGGTAACTTTCATTTTAGATTGTTTACTTGGTGTATTGCATTCAGAGGACCGAATAGTTCTAAAAGTTTAGGGGAATGTAACACCCTGTCCTAAGTTAATCAAGATTAACTCAAATTAATCGTGATTAATGCTAATTGAATGTGTTTTAAGGGATTTATGTGGCTTAATAACCAAATTGAATTGAAATTGTCTCAAGTGAGCGATTTGAGCTTAGTGATAATGTTGTGAATGAATTGAAAGGGGTTTTAAGCTAAATCAAGCGATACAAGGGCTTTTTTGTAAATACGAATTTCCGCGTATTTCGTCGAATACGGAAACTCTTGATACCCTCGCGTGTATCTCAAGAAGTACTTTCGTTTTCGTAATAGGCACAATTCCGTTCAATATAAATTGGATCAAATGACCCTTCATTTGACTCAAAGTGTAAATAGTGGGATTGAGAGGGGCAAAAGTGCAAAAATGGGCTTATAATAAGATGATGATGAACTTGGGTTCATTCATTCACTCCAGCAGTCGGCCAGCTCTCTCTCTCTCTCTCTGTTTTCTTGTTTTCTTGCTTCCTTTCACTCTCAGTCAAAGGGTGAAGATTTGTGGGTGAGTTTGAAGGAAACTCATCTTCTTCATCTTCTCCACCTTCTTCCCTGTTTTCATTAAAGTTCAAGCTTGAGAAGAGACTCAAAGTTCTTGTCTAGAGAACTTACAAGTAAGTGTTTTCAGTTGAATTCAGAACTTCCAAGTTCTATTCATTGAGTTGGAATGGTTTTTAGCACAAAGAACTCATTAGAGTTCCATTTATTGGTTCACTTGATTCTAGGTGCAAAAGAGGGTTTCAATTGAGATTTCCATCTCAAATTCAAGTTAAGCAAGGAGGTTCTTGTGAATTAATCTCCAAACGAGGCAAGTATACTCAATTCTTAGGGTTTATGATGTAAATGGACTTATTGGAACTCAAGGAGTTCAATTCCAGAATTTTCCAGTTCAGAGTTTTTGAACTTCTGGGCACAGTTCGGTTAGCCGACAGGCTGACCGACACCTGACCGACGTTACTAGGCTGAATCTCGTAGGAGATTTCAGTTTCTGTAAAGCTCACCGAACTGGGTTCGGTCAACCGACATTGAAGGCTCGGTCGACCGAACCACCTAGCGGAGTTACTGAGATCTCTTTTGAGCTCTTTGGAATTGGAACCGTGGGGTGACTGAACCGAACTCGGTTATCCGACACTGTGACCTCGGTCGACCGACACCTGACCGACGAGGTGACCGAGTTTCCTTGAGAGAAATGTCAGGTTTTGTATCAGTAAACTGAGCTTCTGGAAAGCCGACCGACAGCCGAATCCTAGAGTACGGTCAGCCGAATCCCAGAGTTCGGTCAACCGAAAGGTGACCGACAGGGTGACCGACATTATAGAGGTTTTAGAATTTATTTCTGATATTTTCCTAAACCTTCATGGGTGTTAGCTAAGGTTATGTGAATGTAAATTTCACTAAAAAGTGATGTCATCTAGAATAACACATACATTACATAACGAACGTTTCACCCGAACGTTGTTTCAGGAAATATTTAATTGTTTTGGACTTGAGTTGGCTTGTCCTCTCTCGTCTATTACTGTTATGCTCTTTGTTGAGCTACCATTGAATAATGTATCGAATTAATAAAATTAAATGCATGAAATGAAATGAAAGGAACTCATATGAATGAACCACTGTAATGAATTAAAGAATAAGTCAGCTGCAGTAGATAGAGCGTTCCGGAGCTCCGTGGGGTCGGTGATCTCTGATCAAGACATTGGTGCACCCACACATTTGATAAGTCACTTAATAAAGTGTATAATATGAAATTGAATGAGTCCATCTTAAGGCTGGGTCACGAATGGTGTGCCCTTCCGCCTATGCCATAGGGGACAATGAATAAGTTGAATACTTCCTTGAGGGGAGAACTACATGAATAACTTGAGTGCTTCCTTCAGGGAAGAACTACATGAATGAGAAAATGAATTTGTAATGATTTATTGATTTGATTTGAATTATTTAGAAATGTTAAACAAGTGTATTATCATAGAATTGTGTATACATTGTTAAATCGTCGTGTTCACAACTTTATTGATGACATTACAGGCCAACTTGCCCGTTCCAATAATGCAGAGGCCACGCCGCCAGCGGAGGAGGCCAATCCGGTTCCTCCAGGAGGATAAAACGAGTGGACGTGACTCGTAGGGCAATATTTAGAACATTTTGAAATGTTTGGATGTAAATTTATTTTGATGTGAATAGTAGTCACCTGCATTGTATTTGAATATGCATGGTTGACTTAAATGTAAATAGGAAATGAAATGTGGAAATAAACTTTACTTTTATGTCAAATACTTGTACGGTTTAAATTCATTGTCAATGTATTTATATAATTCCGCAGAATATACATTTGATAGGTATGATTGTAAGATCCCTTGTAAATTTCGTATTAACTTCGGTAATGTGAGATTTACGGGAGTAAATATGTGATCGCGACTCGGGGTTTGACCGTGGTAACCCTAATCTCAGGCTCGGGTCGTAATATGGTGGCATACAAAACAAGTGATTAAAACTAGAAGAGACAAAAACTAGAAATGATGGTTAGAATTGTCTGCTGTAAAGAGAATGAATTGATGACCTACCAATTGATGTTGAATTCTTAGCACGTCCCGATGGCATCAATGTCATCAATGTTGAATAGGATGACATATCTCCAAAACCAAACACTGGTTTTAAGTATCTTGCATGTTCCTTGTTGTTGTGTTGGTGCTTTTTAATGATTTTTATGATTTACTAAAAAACATATCTCGGCCTGCTTGCATAAATCTTTATAGAAATATCCTTTTAACTTGATATTTATTTTTCAGGATTGATGTGGGCTGTTTTATGGTTGTTGCTATGAAATACAAGTATTTTGCATATGGTTTTTTGGTGGTTTTGGTTTAATGACATAGGCTCTTCTTCCTTTTTCTATCGGTTTGATGAAAGCATGCTTTTAATTTGTATGGATATCTTGTTTAGATTTCTTTATTAAAAAGACTGGATATGGACAAGACTTGGATGATACTGGATAATAAAAATAAGATGGCAAGACTTGGTCAGGAATATCAAAGAGGGGTGAAGTCATTTATTGATTTTGCAAAGGCGAATGCAGGTGATGCTACTCAGATTTATTGCCCGTGTACGGTTTGCTTTAATAGTTGTAGGTATGACTTTGCTACTGTGAAATTTCATATTATCCATAAGGGTATGCAAGCATCCTACATGATCTGGATCTACCATGGAGAAACAACACCTCCAGTGAATGAAGTAGTCGAACCGGGACATGAGGATATTGATAGTGACTATGAGGATCGGGATGAATATCCAAAAATGATACACGACCATTACATGGGAACTTACGCTGAGGCTGAGACCATCCATGATAACGCTATACGTCACTTCGAAAGGATTTTGACTGCTTCTTAGTGCCCTCTGTACCCAAGTTGCTCTCCAGATAACACTCTGTTAGACTTTGTTGTTAAGATGATAGAGCAAAAGGTTGAGGGAAAATGGTGCAACAAGTCGTTCAACAATTTGATGCAAATACAGAAGCCGTTCTGCCAGACAATAATTTGGTTCTTGAGTCTATTTATGCTGCTAAGAACATACTGCGTGACTTGGGATTGGGATACGAGCACATTGATGCTTGTGAGAATGATTGCACCCTGTTTTGGAAGGAGAATGTAGGTATGGATAAATGCCCGGTATGCAGAGAGTCCAGATATAGAGTCAATGTTGGGAAGGGCAAGAAGATACCTCATAAAGTGTTGGGGTACTTCCCATTGATACCGAGGTTATGGAGACTCTACATGTCCCGAAAGACTGCTGAGCACATGAGATGGGCATAGTGACAAACTTAGAGATGACAAGATATGTAGGCATCCGGCCTATTGTGATGAATGGAAGCATCTTGACAAGGAGAATTCGGATTTTTCCGTGGAGACTCGTAACATAAGGATGGGGCTAGCCTCTGATGGGTTCGACCCTTTTGGGGACACGAGCACTTCCTACAGTATGTGGCCTATTATACTTATGCCGTACAATTTGCCACCTTGGATGTGCATGAAGGAGCCATTCTTCATGATGTCATTGCTTATTCCTAGGCCACGTCAACCTGGGAATGATATCGATGTTTATCTCCGACCCATGATTGATGAGTTGAAGGAGTTGTGAGAGGAAGGTGTTGAAACTTACGATGCCTACATCAAACAAACCTTCAATATGCGTGTGGCTCTGTTGTGGACTATAAACGACTTTTCTGCATATGGTAACTTGTCTGGGTGGAGCACGAAAGGTTACATGGCTTGTCCCCCTTGTAATGATGATTTCTTAGCGGTTAAGTTGAAAAGGAAGGTTGGTTACACGGGCCATCGAGCTTACTTGCCGAAGAAGTACACATGGCGATGCCTTAAGGAATTTTACGGTAAGAATGAGAATTGAGTGAAGTCATTGGAGTTACCGTCGATTGAAAAAGTACAGGCACAATTGGCTCGGTTGCTAGATACAAGGTTTAGGAAGCACTCTAGCAACAAGAAAAGACCTCATGATCCTGAAGACTTGAACTGGAGGAAGAAAAGCATTTTTTATGAGCTTCCGTATTTTAACAAACTAAAGGTTCAACACAACATTAATGTCATGCACGTAGAGAAGAATATATGTGAAAGTCACCTTGGCACAATGTTGGGCATGGACAAGAGGAACAAGGACACTGAGTATGCCCGTCTGGATTTCGCAGATATGAATATTAGGCCAGAATTGCATCTTCGGAGTAGAAGTAATGGACAGGGATATGAGAAGCCCCCTGCGTCATGCACATTAGCCCCAAAGGAGAGAGATGAGTTTTTTGAATATCTGAAATTGATCAAGTACCCAGATGGGTATGCTGCAAATCTATCGAGGTGTGTGACCTCGAAGAACAGGAAATTAGTGGGCATGAAAAGCCATAACTGCCATGTTTGCAACGTCTTCTTTCGATTGGCATGCGTGGGTATGCGAACAACGAGATATGCACAACACTATTTGAGCTGGGTAGCTTCTTCAAGGACATTTGCTCGCAGACATTAAGACGGAGCCACTTGGAAGTACCTGAGAAAAAGATAGTACTCATATTGTGTAAGTTGGAGAGGATTTTTCCTCCTGCATTTTTTGATGTAATGGTCTATTTGGAAGTTCACTTGCCGCTCGAGGCCATGCTTGCCGGACCGGTGCAATATAGATGGATGTATCTAATTGAGAGGTGATTGCAGTACCCATCTTTATATTGTTGATGTGTAATAGTATTTTAGTTTTTTAATCTTAATTGTTGATCGCTGTGTCTATCGGTTTCTTGGAACCCTTAACAGATACGTAACCATTCGAGCTCGGCCAGAAGGTTCGATCGCTGAGGCATACATTGCCAAAGAGAGTGTTAATTTTATCAAGAGGTACCTAAAGGGAGAATTTCTTGAAGAACGAAATGACGATGGGGGCGAACGAGGCCCAGGGTTGGACGTCTTCACCCAACGCGTCTGTGTCTTTGCACCTATGACGAGGGCTCCCAGCGTGTCACATAGGGAAGGCAACCTGGCCCATTGGTTTGTGTTGTATAATACTTCTGAAGTCATACCTTATCTAGAGTAAGTGGTTCAGTTTAACTAATCATAACATGTAAATTTTTTTATCTCCCTCTGTGTCACTAATATCACTGTTTGTCACTAATCCCCTGAGAAGGGAGCACAGGAGGCAAGTGCACGAGCCTAGGGGACGCAACATCACTAATATACAATGGGAAGAGTTCTCTAGATGGTTTAAAAATCATGTACGTAGGATAAATTCACAATAAATGTTGTTAACCCGAAACGTTAAGCACTCGTGTAACCTAATTTATATGTTTCATGCTCTATTAATTAATGCAGATGAATCAACTGAGATCTCAAGGGCCTCGATATGCAACCAATGAACTGTGGGCATTAGCAAATGGTCCTAATTGTCTAGTGCATCAATATTCGGGTTGTATGGTCAATGGTGTGCGTTTCCTCACTAGAGATCGCAACAACTGTCACAAGAGCCAGAATAGTGGGTTGGTCGTTGAGGGGGAACACGATTGCCAAATAATTGACTTTTTTGGTTACATCTCCATCATATTTGAATTGACATACATTAATGGTTCTGAAGTACTTTTGTCCAAATGTGAATGGTATAATACTGGGCGTAAAGATAGAATACATATTGATGCACATGTCACAACTATTGACGTTAGGGGTCGGTGGTATGAGGAGGATCCATTTGCATTGCCAAATCAGGTAAATCAGGTCTTCTACGTCAATGATACCAAATTAGGCCCAAATTGGAAAGTCGTGGAACGTGTCAAGCATCGAGGACTTTGGGATGTGCCAAAGCGAGACGAAGATAGTGGACTGACAAATGAGCCATACCAACAGGAAGAAACCAATGAAAGTGTCTCAGTCCCTGTTCAAGAGGATATTTTCCTTTCCTTACACTAGGGATGACATTGAACCGGAGATCATCCATGAGGATGATGAACCAACAGCCGGCCATGATGAACCCATTGCCGATAACGGTGATAATGAGGATGATACACTGGTAGAATACGTAAATGAAGATGAAACTGATTAGTCCAAGGCTGATATTGATTCTGATATGGAATATGATATGTAAACTTGTTTTTTTCATATGTGTGGACAAGTATTGTAATGCTATGAAAACATTAATTTACCTTTCAGTCGGCCATTTAATGTGTTTTTTTTTATATTTAAGTTGTTCCTCCTGCATGTGTGTTCTAAGCATATATGTTTTATTTTATGTCAATTTATTAATCATAGCAGCCAAAAATGCCTCCCAAAAGAAAACTATATGTCAAGCCTAGAGCATTGACTCAGGAGAAAAATTCTTACGGGGTAAATAGAAATAGTAACATTCAAAGGAAAATCCCCAGATTAAATGAGCTGGGCGCACGGACATTGGAATGGGCACTTGAAGGTCCAGCTCGACACAGGGTCTCACTTGAAGACGAAGATGATGAAGTCAACATGGAGTACAAGCCATCCAGGAGTGAGGAAGAGTTGAGTTCCTCTGGTGAAGATGACTTGGAAGATGAGGTAATAGTACTGTGAGTGTGGTAGATCATTAATGTTACATGTTAATGTATGGGTCATCAAACATCTTTCAATTATGTGACTTATTGTTTTTTATATATGAGCATTGATTGTGTTATTCAGTTCGCAAACATGGTTGGTCAAGGGAGACAAAGACACCGCTGTGCAGTCATTCAGTTGCAGCATGCGGCTAGTTAGTTTACGGTCCCAGAGCGTGCTTCCAGTCAGTCTACGATCCCAGAGTGTGTTGCCAATCAACAGGAAATCGGTGCTAGAGCGCGCATGGTCACAGATCCCGATTTGTCTAGCCCTCCTAGTAGGATAGTAGCGTTGGTAAGTAATATTGGACCCTATTATATTCCAAACTTCATTTGTTTATGTTTAAATTAACACTTGAATTTATTTTTTATGGTTGTAGCATCAACCTTTCGACGTGTACGGGGCAAGGTGGTGGGCTCAGCGGTGGAGAAGAGGATGAGGGCTCTTGGTGTTAAGTTGAATGTTCCGTTAGGTGAAATGTCGGGGGCATTTGAGGGTGTAAATGCCTCGACATTCGTGGTTGAGCTAGGTAGTCATATCCGGAGGATTGCACCTTATGACAAACCAACATGGTTAGTGGTTGACGATGGGACTAGGGAGGCAGTTTACGTGGCAGTGTCGGTAATAAAACGGAGCCATCAGGCAACAACGCCAATTGCTAAGAGGACATCGGTCGAGCCATCAAGCGGGAGGGGATTAGTCATCCATGAGAGGAACAACCCCTGTCATTCCCACTATCAAATGATGCTTCCTCTGAGTGACTCCATTACGACAGAAATCTCGCCTGTTAAAGGGTCCTCGGCCGAAATGTCACGCGAGAAGGGACCACTCTGCACGAGTGAATGGAAGAGTTCAGAAAGCTCGCTAGCCGTGGCTAGAAGGGCGCCGGCACAAGAGGTATTCACCGTTGTGCGAGCTATAGCACGTGCAACGGAGACCGAACAAGCATGCAAAAGCAGCTGGAGGGCTGATCCATACCGTGAAGAAAGTACCAAGCCTGATAGCCCTGGTCGTGATTGGAAGAGGGTTCCTAGGGTACAGCCCAGAAGGAGTCCTTCTAGACTCAATGCCGGTCAATTTGCCTTACAAGACGAGCAAAGCTTGAATGGACCGTTTTCTGTAAGAGGGTCCAAAACGATACCCATCCGCTAAAGAAATGAAAGCACTGGGGAAGACTGTTCCTCACAAATGATCAAATCACCTGCGCGGACACAGACCCAGAGACAGAACCATCGACGGTGAAGAAGTCGGCAGCAAACCCTGTTTGTCCTAAGGCAGAGGGGTATTCCGGAAGGCCCGTACCCCAAGAGTAGAATGATAAAAATACAGACACCAGAAAAGGGATCCTATAAAAAGGTCCCAAAGGAGATTCCCACGATCTTAAGTGGGGCATAGTCCTTTAATGTTTGTATGGCTGAGATAAACGTGGAAGACAGCCACAAGAGCAGCTCAGGGAGGTACCAGCAAGAGGAACCTCCCCAGTACCGTCTGGAAAGACAAGACAATCAAATAGGAAACCTGGTGGGAATGTTAATAGAATTAAAAGAGAAGCTGGAGAATTCCGTAGAAAAAAAGAATGTAGAAAAAGAATCTGCCGGGTCTGATGAGGGTCTCACCAAAGGAGTGGTCCCAGAACAGAAGACAGAACCCTTTCGTACCCGACAGTCTGACGAACGTGCCGGAGGATCACAAAATATGGAAGGGAAAGCGGTGGCATTAAAGGCAGAGGTCCAGGCCGAGGTACACAGGATTATGGCAGAGGTTGGAGAATATCAATCACCCCACTAAAGGAAAGCCTTATTCGGAATGGATGGAGAACGTACAGTTTCCTAAAAAATATAGGAGACAGAACATACCTACCTTCGATGGATTCGGACCGGCGATGCAACACCTATGGCACTTCTCCATGAGAACCGAAGGGTTGCTTGAAAACGACGCCCAACGGATAATGTTGTTCACCAGCACGTTGGTTGGAAATGCATTAATGTGGTTTGAAAGGCTCCTTGAAGGATCGATCCAATCGTTCCAAGAACTCCAGACAATCTTCATGATGCAGTTCCAAGCCGAAACTCCCCCCTGTAACGTCAAAGGTGTTACTCGAGACCTATGAAGGGAAAGATGAGTTACTCGAGGCATACCTTGGTTGATGGAGGAATCTCTACATGTAATGCTAAGAAATCAATCAGAATACGGTGTTCGACATCTGCATACAAAACTTGAGAACGAAGTTTCAAAAGTACTTCGTGACTGTGAAACCCATCTCGTTCACACAAATATCAGAGGTAGCCGCGAACGCAGAGGCGATAATCAAAAGAGAAAAGTAGGAGACTGAGCATAGGAGATTCTCGTTCTGAAACCTCGTAGCCCCTTCAAGTAAGAGGAAAGATTCCTTGGCGGTAGCATCCACCCAATATGAAAAGAAGAAAAAAGATAATCCCGAGTATAGAACAACGACTGGCGGAAGGAATGGCCCGGGTAACAGACAGCCCCGAAAGTATGACTTCGAGGACTAGGAGATGGATGGAATCTACGACGAGCTTTTGAGGAAAAGGAAGATCCAACCCCTCGTGCCCAAGAGATCGGAGGAGGTAGGGCGAGTGCATGACCCAAAGTACTGCAGATATTATCAGATTGTGGGGCACCCTACCAACGCCTGTGGTACTCTGAGGAACGCCATCTAGGATCTTGCCGACAGCCGGGTCTTCACGTTTAAAAAGGAAGGATCCTACACACAGTGAACACCGTCTATCTTACATCGGACAAAAGAGCCCCCCACAAACCCCCCCCCTCCACCCCCAGAAGGTGCCACGATCCTAACATGTCACGAGTGAACACTGCCATGTCACTAGCGCACAAAGCACTGAACAGGAAAACAGCCTGGGGCAAGAGGTACATCAAACCTGCTCTGGGAGAGATTTCACCAGAGACTACTCAAAGAATGTAGCTACGTGACTTAGCCAATCTATTGTCGATGAGGAAGTGGTGCCTTCGCAGAAGGAGGACTTCCGGTATGACATCATTGATCATCTATCGCGTGTTCCAACAAAAGTGTTGCTGTTAGACCTGATCAAGTTGGACAAGAGCGTAGGGACGTCCTTACTCGAAATGAAGACTGAGCGGAAATACGAGACAGAATCAGCGAATGGGGTTGCCTCGCTACCCGGCTAAAAGAAAGTATCCCTATCACTTTTGATCAGGAGGACATGCTGTTAGGAGATTGTAAGCACGGCAGACCCCTTTACTATATGAGTTATGTGCAAGAAGCCAAGGTATCTAAGATACAGATCGACCGGAGTTCAGCCGTCAACATACTTCCAATCCAAACAATGAGCCATGTCGACCTAACGCCGAGGTCACTAAAGGATACCAATGTGAAGATTCACGGATACGATGGCCAAGGGAGCAGGGCTTTAAGGAAGATCAAAATCAAATACCAGATCAACCACCTGATAGCATGTTCGAACTCCTATGTGGTCGAAGCTTGTACCACTTATGGCCTACTGCTGGGAAGGCCATGGATCCACGAGAATCATGTGATCCCGTCCATGCTACATCAATGTTTCAAATACGTGGATAGTACCGTTACTGTTCAGAGGCAGTTCACCGACTGGAAACCATTTCATGGGGAAAGCATATACTGTTCGGACGTGGCACTCTACGAGGAAGAGGGACGACTACCAGCCTCCTAGGAGGAATCATCAGAAGATCTCATTGACAAACCCCAAATGTGGATTTTGCAGATCATCGAAGAACAAATTAAGCTCATCAACGAGATCGGGCCCTCGCCCCTTGCAACCGAATGCGGCATTGAAAAGAAAAGATTCAGGAGAGTCTCGTCCGCATAGGAGGCAAAATCTAAGAAAATGGGAAGGAGCAGGGTTTATCTCTGTAATATGATCAAGATGGAAGAGAAAGCCATACCAGAAGAAAATGAAGGGGAACCCCCAACCGAAGACCGGATGGATGAAGTAAACCTGGGAGGTGCGGAAGATCCACGATTGGTCTTGATAAGCAGCAGTCTGAATGGCGAAGAAAGGGACGCCTATGTAGAACTGCTTAAAGGATTCAATGATATCTTTTCTTGGAACTACAAGGAGATGTCGGGATTGGACCCATCAGTAGCGGTTTACTATTTGAACATATGGCTGGAATCTCGCCCTCACAAACAATCCCAGAGGAAATTCGCCACAGACCGCATTGAGAAACTAGAAGCGGAAGTCCAAAAACTACTGAGGGTCGGATTTATAAGGGAAAAACGACAACCGGACTGGCTAGCCAATGTTGTGCCGGTGCCTAAGAAAAATGGCGAAATCCGGGTTTGCATTGATTATCGAGATTTGAATATGGCCTGCCTGAAGGACGACTTCCCATTGCCCCTCACAGAGATAATGGTGGATAATTCCTATGGATTCGAAAGGATGACATCCATGGACGGCTTCTTAGGGTATTACCAGATCAAGATGAACCCATCTAACGAAAGGCATACGTCGTTCAGAACTCCTCTCGGGATATATTGCTATACCGTCATGCCATTCGGCCTCAAGAATGCCAGGGCCACCTACCAAAGGGCGATGATGGAAATCTTCAAGGACCAACATCACAAAATGGTGGAAAGCTATGTGGACGATCTGGCGGTGAAAAGCAGACGAGGATCCAATCATCTGGGAGATCTCAGGGAAGTTTTTCGACGTTTGAGGAAATACAACCTGAAGATGAACCCACTCAAGTGTTTCTTCAGGGTGACCTCGGGAAAATTTATAGGATTCATAGTCCGCAAAGAAGGAATATAATTAGATCCAGGCAAAGTGGAAGCCATACTTAGGATGCCCAGCCCATCGACAATGAAGGAGCTCAGGAGCTTGTAGGGAAAGCTGGCCTACATCCGCATATTCATATCCAACCT
Source organism: Persea americana (assembly GCA_029852735.1). NCBI lineage: Eukaryota > Viridiplantae > Streptophyta > Magnoliopsida > Laurales > Lauraceae > Persea > Persea americana. Next base: position 25,067,866 of record CM056818.1, on the reverse strand, counting down.
CACTGGTAGGTGCAGACCCTTTACCAAGATCATGAAGAAGGGCGTTACGTTTGAATGGAACTCTGAATGCGAGGCGGCCTTCAGACGCTTGAAAGAGTATCTCATGAAACCTCTCGTTCTGATGGCGCCCATCCCCGAACGAGACCTTATCCTCTACACCAAGGCATTAGACCATTCTCTGGGCACGCTATTGGCCCAGAAAAATGACGGCGAACAGGAGGTAGCTCTTTACTACCTAAGCCGGGTCATGATTGGAGCATAGCACAATTACTCTCCCGTGGAAAAGGAGTGCCTAGCCCTAATATTCACCTTAAACAAGCTGAGGCCTTACTTGATGCTACGCTGAACGCAGCTGGTGTCAAAAGTCAATCCAATTAAGGTGTTGGTGACCAAAGCAGGCTTGCTCAGTCCCAAGATGGCTAAATGGTCACTGTTGGTCTCCCAATTTGACATAGAGTATGTCCCACAAAGGGCTGTGAAAGGTAGGCATGTCAAACGGCCCGTGCCGGCCCGCCCTAATTAAGGCCTGCTCGTGCCAGCCCCATCTGATGGGCCAGCACGGCTTGGCCCACTAGGAAAATAGCTTGGCACGGCACGGCCCGCCATGGGCCGGGCTGTGCCGTACTTGCCTCTGTGCCCGGCGTGTCTCTTTCTTTTTTTTTTCCCAATTATTTTTTTTGTCTTTTCAGTATTAAAATAAAAAATTAGAACATAAGCATGAAGAATGACAAAGATATTTAAGTGGTTCGGTCAAACTCGACCTACTCCACTGAAAAGAATGAGAGGGTTTGGGTATAAGGGTGTATATAGACTTGGGATTTATGAAACTCAGGGTGCCTAGGTTTTTTTAATAAGAATCTCCCGCATGATTTAGACAATTCAAAAATCTAGCATTTGAAATTCATAGACGCCCACCAAAAATGAGTCCTATAAATTCTTGTAACTAAAGGAGTCTGTACATGTACAATAAGGACCCATATTAAGTTTGCCCCTGCTTGAATCCCCATTTACATCCACCAGAGTGGCTAGTGACTTGGGTGGGTTTTTCAAATCTTTTGCTCCTTCCTGAATTCACCACATGAGGATAATGTGGAAAAAGGTGACATTTGTTAACCTCGTTTTAGCAGAGGAACATACTAGTAATGTTCTTAGAGAGTTGCACCATGCTCTGAGATTATGCAGTGCAATCCACAAACTGGAGACTAAGTCTAGGAACTAAGTATGAATGACCCCAAAAGTCCACACAGGTTTGCCTACCATGGTTGATCCATTAATAATAACACTTTGAATAAGAGCACCACAATTCTGAAACATGCACGCGCAAAGTCATGAAGAATCTTGACCAGTAAAGCATATAAATATAACCCATTATAAGTAAAGATATTTAAGTGGTTCGGTCAAACTCAACCTACTCAACTGAGAAAAATGGGAGGGTTCGAGTATTTATAGATTTCGTAAAATTGAAAAGGACACAAAATACCCCTTATATGACCGTTTTATGGCAGTTGGGGGGGGGTGTAAAATGAACAATTTTTTTAAAAAATAGCCATTTTTGGGCGGGTTAGGCAGGCCGATCCTGGCAGGTTGCAGGGTTCTTCCCACATGCTTGGCAGGCAGTGCCAAACGGGCCAAATGGGCCCATGACCCTCGGCTCAGCATGGCCAGTGTCGTTGATCGGGCCTTGTCGAGCCACGAGCCTTTGACTGGATCGTCGGGCCCTGCCGAATTGGGCCGGCCCGGCCCATTTGACATCCCTAGTGAAAGGTCAGGCACTGGCCGATTTCTTGGCAGGGCACCCGATACAAGAAGGGTCCCATATCGCGGGACCATTGCAGGACGAGCTCCCTCCTTCGGCACAAGTGCTGCTAACTCAGGAAGCATGCTGGCAGTTGTTCTTTGATGGGGTATCTCGTACGACAAAGTATGGGACAGGAGTGTTAGGAGTGGGCATCTTCTTTGAATCACCCTAGGGCGATTTGACACCCCACTCGTTCACCCTGGTGAATCACTGTTCCAATAACATTGCAGAGTACGAGGCTATAATCATGGGAATGGAAATTGCGCTTACAACTGGGATCAAGCGTTTCGAGATCTTTGGAGACTCTAAGCTGATAGTGAGTCAAATCAATGGGAAGTATGACGTAAGGAAGCCCGACATCCTCCCCTACCATCGATGGGTAAAAACATTAATACCACAGTTTTCATACATAACGGTCATGCACATAGCACGAAGTTTGAATGCCAAGGCTGACTCCTTGGCCGACATCGCGGCTACTATGGTGGTACCTGAAGGGAGCCACTGCGAAATCTTTGTTAAAGAAAGGCGACTGATGCCAGACCTTGGGACCTGGGAGGCAATTGCAGACTGCGTTAACAACCCCACAGCTGCCAGGATCGGAGTACTCCCCGCTGAAAAAGATTGGAGGCAGCCGTTTATAAGCTTCTTGAAATATGGAATCCTCGCCGAAGGCATTAAAGAAAGGACTAGTATGAAAAGGAGCACCCCCCCTGGTTTTATTTCAATGAAGCATTGGGACTCTTATACTACAGATCGCACGACGGAGTATTGCTCAGATGCCTCTCCCACGAGGAAGGAAAAAGGATGTTGACTGAAATGCACAGCGGAATGTGTAGGGCTCATCAGCCAGGGCCAAAACTCTATGAAAGTGCGAGATGACAGGGTTATTATTGGCTGCCATGGTACGCGATTTAATGGAGCTTTTCAAAAGATACAAAGAGTGTCAGAGGCACGCGATTTACATACATAGCGTGTCGAAACCTTTACACCCGACCATCCCCTCTTGGCTTTTCAATATGTGGGGGATCGACGTCATCGGGCCCATCACCCTCACCTTCTAGCAAGGGTTACCGATTCATACTTGCCGTTAGCGACTACTTCAGCAAATGGGCCAAAGTCGTCCCACTCAATGAAGTAAAGGTGACCAACCTTATCGGTTTCGTTAAGAAGCATTTGCTGTATAGATTAAGAGTACCCCGAAGAATCATAAATGATAATGTTGGAAATAGGTGGGCCTCATGGATAGGTTTACAAAAACTTTTGACCCACTTAACGCAGGGATCAAGTATCCATAAGGCTTCAAAACCCAATCCATAATCCAAGGCCTCTTTCTCATGATCATGTACAATAAAAAACTCTATCTAGAAGATAGAAACAAGCAGCAAACAAGCAACCACGAAATCCACAACAAACAAGGAAGTAGATTATACCTTGGGAGCTCAGTTGTGCTCTAATGAAGAAGTTGATCTCTTTCTTTGATGAAGAACTCTTCTACAAATCAAATCAGAATCTCCAAGACCCAATTGTCTTCCATGCTATGACCCGTCTCAGATCTCCTTCTTCAAGGAGATAGGTGGGATCTCCAAGAGAAAAACCAACTAGAACTTCTAGGAAAAATACCGGAAGAGAAACTAGAAGAGAGAAGAGAGGAGAGGAGTGCAACTCTTACACACAAAGGGGTGGTGCGTGGACTCCAAGGCTTGGACGTCCAACCCCCTCTCTCCCTTATTTATAGCACTAAGGTATCTCACTTACTAATTATAATTAGAAGTACAACTTCCATGATAATTAGCAACATTCTATTCTTACCATTACCACTATTAGAAGTCTCACTCTAAATAGAAATAGTAACTTTCCAATTCATTTCCTTTTGAGTTCAAGTAGAATTAGTAATGATCAAATCTTGGGCTAGCGTGGGAACCGCTAGGGATTCCATAGAAAGCTGGCTCCAACTGGAACACCGCGACCCCACATCTCATATGTAATCGGGGCCCACAGTTAATTGCAAATAACTCCACTATATAAATGCAATTGAATTACAGTCTTAGGAATAAATTACAAGAAGACACTAAACTTCTCTTTCACCACAAGTAGGCCCCTTTATCAATATTCATGGATCAATTGGACTAAAACTGTCCCACCAATTTATATCCACATCTTATTATCCTTGAGACCCAATTAATCAAAGTGATCATCAGTACCATCCAATTAACTCTTAATTGAGATGGGTGCGCACTTACTAATAATAAATCCATTAATTGACACAAGAGGTTAATAGAGATAGATTCCATCTTGACCATTAAATGTTCCCACAGTCCCATTACCACGTACCCAAGACATCGATGAGTTGACCTACAGTTGGCCTCACTCATTGGTGACTTAAAGCAAATAAATAAATAGAAACTTGAGTTCATCAATGTCTCAGGATTGAGAGCTTATTGCTAGGGAATTATGAGAGCAGACCTTAAGGTAAAGATAGTGCTTCATAAGGTGCTTTTCATGGTCCTTCAATACATCTAATGTACCAGCACAATGATCCAGAATCTTACACTTCGATGATCGAGACAGATCACACTATCTCATAGTGATCTTAATGCTGCAACCTTATCAGATGAGATGCCCAATCTCATCACTGGTTGTGAAGTTATTTAAGTATAAGATTTGTGACACATGTCCCCTGCATGTGGATCTCATCCATATACATGTATTACATCTAATATACTTGTGGACTCCGGTTCATCTCATGAACCATCATGTCATTCGTATTGGTTATATGTAGCTAAGTAAATAAAACACCATTCATCTTATGAAAGAAAAGCATGATTATATTGATATGAGTTAATTTATTACATCATCTACTGGATTAAGACTACACAATCTAAGGACTAGGATGGGATTGAATTGAACTATCTGAGGGGGAGCAGCTTTGGGAGAGGATGAAGGTGATCTTTAAGAAGATGAAGCTTGGCCTGTTTTTGACCTTTTGTTTGGTCGCCTAAAGGTTTGTTTGGTGCGAGCCATGACTGAATATAAAACAAGAAATGTATGCTCAAGGCTTGTAATCAAGTGCTAGTCTGATCTAATAGAGGAAGATGACCACTGTGAACATATATCAGCTGGGAAGGAGAGGCAACACTCACTAATTCAAATTACTGAAAACAGAGAGATGAAACCAGTGAGTGAAGGAGCACTAAGGAAGGCTTGGATGATTCCTAGATAGAATAGCCTCAGTTATACATAGCTCCCATAACTGTTGTTGGAGCCAACTAAACAATCAGAATTAAAAACACACATAACCAGCAGCTGAATGGGATAAAACAATGGTTCAGTCAATCTGTCAAACAGTTGGAGTGCTCATTCTGAAGCTATGAAAGCCATTAATCAATGTTACCCAGACGGTGTACCAATGACTACAAAAGATCTCAAGAAAAAAGAATGTGTGAAGAACTCCTTCAATCAATAAACCAACACACCTAATCAAAATTGAAACTAACGAGGAGTCTATGGAAGCAAAGCAGCCTTGGAGATAAGTGAGTGCCCAGAGGAGATGATAGGAGAAGATGACCAGTTGCGAATCCTCGAGAAGACCCACTCTATATACTAGGATGAAGAAGATGACCCTAGAGATGATGATGTCATGGGGGAAAGAGATCCAGACCTTAGGAGAAGAGAAAAGATGAAGACGTGCATGCTCAGGGATGTCGACCGCAGAGAACAGAAACAATTCTTTTTGAAACATAACAGCCCAGCAAACTAATTTTAAGTTGCTGTGGCACTTGTCCGGCGACCGCCTCACTCCAAGATGTCGACCGGGTCAACTAGGAAACCTAATCATCTGATCAATTTCAGGAAATAAGTTAAAAAACAACTGAGAGACTCTCTTCACTCAAAATTCCCTAAACCTAGCTAACCTAAAGAGATTAAAATCAAACCACATATGACCAATCTAACTAGAAGAGATACATTACTTGAATAGCGCACCTAGTTAGAAAAATAAATGATTTAAAACTCTTTATTGGTTATTTTAATTTTTCAAAATTATTTAATTTGACAGCCGTGATCTGACAATACATCCATTCAAATCTAAACCATTTTGAAAAACATATCAATTGATTATGAAAAGTATAACTTTAATAAATCCCTTTTTTTTTAAATCAAATTGATCAAAACATGCATTTTATCAAAAAATACCTTTTAAATTAAAAATGCATTTTCAACAAGTAAATCTCAAACAAATGAATCTGAGACTTAAAGAAGATTTTTAAGAAAGGTACAAAGAACTAGACTCATGACCAACAACACATACCAATGGAAAAAAGGTTGGTCTAATCTAAATACCAGGCCTTAGTATTTGTCTAAAGATCTAACCTTAGGTATCCATCTAAGGTCTTGATAGGATTGCCTTATGGGCTCTATCCGTGAAGTCCCACCAACAAGAAGTTTAGATTGAGTTATTTTATCATCATATCTTTGAGAATTGTCCTTTTTATATTTAGATTGATGATTAGTCTTTGGAAGTTGATTTTTCATTTTCTTTTTATTCTTCTCATTTCTTCTAGCTTTTCCTCCTTCCTTTTGTCTTTTGAACTTTAAGTGTAATTTTTCGACCTTTTTCAAAAGTTCTTTCATTTCCAAAGATAGTGGAGATAAGGTGAGAATTTTCTTTCTGATAGATTTATTTTGACCATGTTTGTTTTGTTTAGTCTTTTTAAATTCTATCTTAGAAGACTCTTTTTGAATAGGTTTAACCTATTTGAACTTCCTAAAGTCTTCCTTGGATTTCAATGTCTTACCCTTCATATAATTAGGTTTTGCTTTCTTAGGTTCATAGATGGATTTAAACATATGACTTTTTCTTAATTTGCACTCAAATTTGAAATGCCCTTTATTATCACAATAATGACATTTTGTCTTGGGCAAGGGAGAATGAGTACTAGAGAATGAGGACTCACCTTTCACAAATGTGTTGGTGAAGTTAGGGCCATGTGAGGTAGACCAATCAAATCCAATACCCGTCCTATCTCTTCGAGATTTACCCAATCTAAATAACTTTTCAAATTTCTCTTTACCTTGGGTAAACTTGTACTTACACTTTTGTTTGTGGTTTTCAAGTTGAGTGACTTGGGTTTTAAGGGTTGAATTTTCATTTTGAACTTTTATGAGTTCATTTTCAATTCCCTTAATGTTGTTTAATTCTTCATAGGCAAGTTTTAATTCAGATTTAAGTTTATTAACAATGTTAGATCCAAGTTCTAAGTTTTTTTTATTTACTTTGAGCATTAGACAAGTTTTCCGTGGAAATAGTCAACTTGGATTCTAAATTGATAATATCTTCATCTTGCCTTTTTAATTTATCTCTTAAACTTAAATTTTCTTTGTTAAGCTCATCATAACCTATTTTTAATTCATTTAGTTCATCTTGAACCTTAGATAGGTTATGTAAAGAGATCATGAACTTAGAGTCTAAGCAATTTTTTGTTTCTTCCTTTTCTCTAAGTTCATCATTTGAAGAGATTAAATCTTGGTTTAGCCTTTTAGATTCTTCTCTTAATTTTTTTATTCTTCTTAACAAGCTCTAAGGACAAAGTATACAGTTCATCATAAGCTTGTTGACTATCATCTTCATTTTCATCATTTTCTTACTCTTTTAATTCAAATTGAGTTTCATTAATTTTATTGATTGAGTCTCCATTTGTTGGAAGAAGAGGTCTATAAGAAGAATATATAAAAGAATCTAACATAGTGGAATCCATTCTAATGATCTTCATGAAAATACAACACTAAGGTTTTGACTCTAAGTTTTTACACCTAATCAAGAGTTCCAAAACACTTGATCCTAATATAGAACACAAGGCTCTGATACCAATCTTAACCTTTAGGGGGGGGGGGAGGGACCAATTTTAAATTTCTTTAAAACAATTAGTCGCTTGTGAAGATAATAAAACTAAATGCAGAAGCCAATAAGAGAAAACACCATAAGAAACACCACTACACAAGGATTTATAGTGGTTTGACCTCAATGCCTACACCCACTACCGGCTTGTGATCCAACACCCCACCGGATTTCCACTATGTATGCTTTTTCAATAGGCTAAGAATAACCTCTACAACCACAAATGCTTTTTCATTAGGCTAAGCAATAACCTTTAATAATATGCTTTTTTTAGGCTTATCATTAGCCTTTACACAATGCTTTTCTAAGACTAAGTAATAACCTTTTACAAGAGATTATATATCTCAATTAAGTGTTCACACAAACACTTTAAGAGATGCAATGAAAGCTCAATACATTTGCCTCTAATATAGGCTAATATGAAAGTTTAAAACAAAATACAAACATACACTAACAAGTAGCAAAGGTGAGTGCTCAAAGTGTATGAATGTTTACTTCAATCATTTTCTAAAATGAAGCTCTTAAATGAATGCTTGATGCATTTAAAAATCTAAGCAAAGAAATCTATGATTGAAGTGATGAACTAATCACATTAGTTAATCAAAACAACTTGGGAAGACATTCCTATCAAACTACACAAGTTGTATGAAAGTTTAAAGGTCAGAGCACATGTGATTGAGACATGAATGTTTGCAAAACAATCTACTATGCTTATATGATTTGATGTTTGCAAATCAGCTCAGTCTAAGCTAGAAATCATGCTGAAGTAAAGTTCTAAATATTTTGAATAAGCATGGATTTCAAAAGGATGGAAATAAAAACTTAACTTGGAAAGATATACCTTTATCTCAAGCCTTTTGGATTTCCATTTCCCTCTAGCCTCTTTAGTTCATTTCCCTTCCTTAGGCTTCAAAACGGTTCCAAAGATTCAACCAAATAGCCTCTTGGAAAAGAGAAATGAATTGGACTTAAAATGCAAAAATCTGCCCAACAGCTAGTTGATCCGGTCGACATCTAGAGCATCCGGTCGACCGGGTCCAACGGTCATATTTTCCAATGGCTAGTTTTCTTGGTCGACATCCTGAAGGACCCGGTTGACCGGGTACACTGGCTTGGCTAAGGTTCCAGTGAGATTTGGAAAATTCTGAAACATGAACTTGGGAACTTAGGGCCAATGTGATTTAAGCATAACTTTAGGATTCTAAAAATGACAGTTGTATACAAATCATGAATCATGATGCCTCACTTGATTTTATAAAAACATGCATGAAGAACTAATCTTTTGAAAATGCATTTTAAGATCTGAAACATGCAGGATGAAGTTTTTGAAAATCAAATGCAGATGCAAGTCTAAAGTCCAGATTTCAAGGTCCAAATTATGATGCATGAGTGTGTGATCAATTGTTGGTGAAAGTGATAGCGCATCCATCAAATTAGCAACATACAAAAATCCTAACACATCCAAAGAGGTCCTAACTTTCAATTTCGTTCTACTATGTGCACCTATCTTCTTCAGGTCTTCTTTACAATCATTTCTAGTTTTCGGACTTGCGTCGACATGGCTAGCGGCTACTACTTGTCGAGAAATCTTCATTCGATGTCTTCTTCAAAGCAGCGCTGATTGAAGAGGTTCTCTTCCTCTTCCTTTTTTTTTTATTTTTATATATATATATATCTTTTGAAATTTCTTTCCATGTATGCTTGTATTTGATTGATGCTTTCAATGGAAAACCTAAATTCTATATTATAAAAAAGTATGTGATCAAAATCTATTATCTTTATTATCTGAATTCAAGGATTGGTACCGTCCTCTTCTTCATAAAAAAAACTATTATCGTTATTATCAAAGTTGAAGGATGTTTTCCAACTTTTTCAACCCCTGTACCGGTTCCCATGAAGACCTTATTTGTTGTGATGTGAATGTGATGATTGTGAGGTTTAACGATTGATGATCCATAGACATCCCAAAGTTCTGTTTTTTATAAATTCTGTTTTTTAATGATCCCTAGACAACGAGGCTCACAATTTCAAGTTCTATTTTTTTTTCATTTTTTTTTTAATTATTGGTATGGTTGTTATTGTTGATGGTTTTGTATTTTTATTTGTTTAATTATCTATTTGAGAGAGTATGGCCTTCTTGGTATTAGGATTTTGATTAGGGTTTAGGGGATTTGATTCATTTTATTCTGATTTGAAGATTTTGATTTATGAGTTTATAATTCTTAGATTTTGATTTATGGTTCTTAATATTTTTTTAAAGAATTTGAAATTCGGTATTTTGAGTTGGGGAATGGAGAATTGAGTAATTGCACTTGGGTATGATAACTGGTTTTTTTTTTTTTATTATTATTTTTATTTTTTTTGAGGATTTGGGTTTTCAAGTCAAACATTGGAGGTTTTGGTTTGCATTGTTTTTTCTTTTAAAATTTTTTTTCAAAAATTTTGGATTAGATAGTTAATAAATTCTATATTGTTAACAACTAGGCCTTGAGATGGGTTCAAGGTATTGGATTTTGAATTTGGGCATGGGAGATAATGACTTGTTTATTTATTTTGTGATTTGGGAATCACTGGTGACACTTTGTGGTGCATGAGATGATTGATAATGCTTTATTCAAGGCTGTACTTTCTTTGAGATTTTCAATGCTCTGAATTATTTGTTGCATTCATTGTAAAGATTTCAGCACTGTCTGGTTTATAGGATTTTCTTCATCGCAGGTCAAGATTGCTCATGTTTGTCATTTATAAAAGTTGATTATAGTCATAACAATTCAGAAGCTTCAAGGGACTAAAGTTCAGAGTTGCTTTTTTGGGTGAGTACTTCTTGGTATTGTTGAGGGGCTGCTTGTTCAATTCTCACATATTTTATTTTTAGTTTGTATGTATCATATCCATATTGCTTCTGATTTGCCTTACTGTCTGATGGACTGGCTTTCTTTTAATTTTTCCACTAAATTTGTTCATATGCAAAATTTTGATCAATACCTGCACCTGTCTCTTGTGGTATGCCATTATTCAGCTTGAATGGTTATGTGTTTGTGTTTGTGACATTTTGTTTTCTTGCTTCTAATAACTACTACTCTTTCACCCACATGATATTTTTAACACATCTCCCATGAGTTCTTTCTTTACAAATATACATTTTGCTACTTGAACTCGATGACCTGAGCAGGGTCTTCAAGCCAATGGAATTTTAAGGACGATATGAGCTGCTTATTTCTCTCAATTTCATTCAAATGGCTGCAAATCAAAGAACACTACATAGAAATTTCTTGAGTAAAAGGGCCCATTCTGCCAACTTTGTTCTTTAAAGGAAAAGCTTCCATGGAAATTCCTATATAATACTAAATAAGAGGTGAGGAGTGGTTCCAAAATTTTCCTCCTCCTTCTCAAAGAAAGAGAAGTGGTTTCTTTTTCTGCAAATAGAACAATGTTAGAACTGTAATAAAAAAAAAGAAGAACAATGTTATAAGAATTGTTTCCTGCTGTGAATTTGATCAACAGTTTGAAATTTGAAGGATATGCATTGTCTTTCTAATTAACTCATTCTAAGGATGGCAATACGTTAAGTTTGGTGCAGGTCAGGCAAAAATAAAACTGCCTCAACTTGAACCTGTACCCAACCCAACCCATGGTCAGTTTATGATTCGAGATACCTAGCCCAGCCTGTGCAAGGTATGGGTCTGACTCTGGCCTAGTTTGATACTAGAAGTTTTTTATTTTAAACATCTATTAATAAAAATACTTAAGTTATATGTTTTCTGTAACATGTGGAAGGATTTTCCCTCAATCTGTATTATAGCCCATAAAAAAAAATCTAAGGTAAGCCTATTAAAAAAAATCTCAAGTATCTTTAAATGGGGATGAGGCAGGGCGGGGCAACCAAAACCCTAACCCACCGAGAACCTTGCTTTGGTAAAAATATATAAATCCATACTTCTCCTACACCCACCCCCCCCCCCCCCCCCCCCCCCCCCCCCCAAAGACACACGCGCGCACACACAAAATAATGCTCTTTTCTCAATTGATTTGCTACATCGTCTATGCATGACAACATTTAATTTCAATCCTATTTGGACCTACTATGTGACAAAAGCATTCTCGCTCTAATAATCTCTACTATGTTTTTGTGGGGAGGCATTTCCACAATGCCAAGATTGAGCCAACTTCGGTAAGAGTACCACCTAGGCTTGTCTTGATCTCGGTTATCTGTAGCTCAGTAGCTCGGCAAGAGTGCTAACTCGGCAGCTCGGCAAGAGTGCAATCTTGAACACTTAGCTAGGCAGCAGTGCCAGGGCGCGTCTCCTCAAGCTATTTCTGATCTCGGTAAGGGTACTGAGTATCAATTGATCATGCTCCTGTACAAGTATGGGCGCGTTGTAGAATGTGCAGTCAGACAGGATGGCCGCCTGACAGAGCCAAGTAGTTGACTTTATCTGGCGGCCACGTCAGACGGAGCAGAAGCCAGGGTAAGGTCTAATGGGACTTTACCCCCCACCTACCTACACTCAGAAAAGTCTGATGGGACCTCCATCTATATATATGCAGAGCCTGGTCCCAGAAGAGGTATGCCTATACAAGTACACATACATGCGTACATACACACTCAAAACTGTGTCTTCCTCCTTCACTCTCATCCTGTGCTTAGTTGCAGAACTAACTTAGGCGTCGGAGGGCCTTCGGCTGACAGCAGTCAGGGCCCCTGACCTCCGCTCTTCTCCTTCCCTTTCAGGTCTCAGGCAGGCAATCGTTCTCGAAAAATTCTACATCTACACTAGTGAGTCCGAATCGATTTTGGCACTTATAATTAGCGCCGTCTATGGGAAACAATTGAACAAGATTCACAGACACCATGCCTCCAAAGACTAAAAAAGGTGAAGGGTCGTCGAGGGGCCCGCCACTACCACTAGTATTGCCACCGGTCCCCCTCCAGAGGAGATCCGGGGGAAGATCTGGTGCAGAAAGCGCGGAGGGGCCTGTCACTCAGTCAGGCTCATCGTCGAGGGGGGTGACAGCACCTCCCCGGCAAGATGACCCCCTGATGGCACCTTCCCGACAAGATACCAGAGATGATAGGCATCCACTTATCGTGGATATCAGGGCTCGAAACCTTGTTATCCAAGAGCAAAGAGAGCTGATTCGTCAACTCCAGCGACAGCTCCACGAGAAGAAGAAAGCTCCGGTTCCGCCTCTAGTCACAGTCGGACTCCTTCGGTTGCACGGGGTTTGAGGCAAATCCTGAATAATGAGAGGCACGACCGAGCATGCGATGAAGGCTCAAGTGGCAGCCACCTGCGCCAAAGACCGGAGGACAACAATGACCTGAAAGAATGGCTCAGCCGATGAATCAAGCAGGCGGTCCAGCAAAATATGGAGATAGCCGGCATCACCCGAGGTCGGCTGAACACCTACGACACAGATGAGCTCGGCACATCTTCATTCTCCCAGGAGATAAGGAACTTTGCCCTTTTTGAAGAGTTTAGTGTCCCGAAGTTCGTCCTTTATGATGGGACCTCGGATCCTGCAGCACACCTCCGACACTTTGCTCAAAGGATGTCGGTGTGGGGCGACATAGGCTACCTGAACTGTAGAGTCTTCTCCTCCAGTTTAGGAGACCCCCCCTGAGATGGTTATGTGCGCTTCTAGAGGGGTCGATTTTGAGCTGGCAGCAGCTCCGGAATTCCTTCGTGGAAACGTTCCATGCTCATAGGGTCATCCTTAAGACTGACAACGACCTGATGGCGATCAAAGTGGGCGAACCGAGAACATCACCCAGTTCGCCAAGAGATTTTGGACGATCTATAGCCAGGTCGAAAACACCACTGATAAGGTGGTCATCGGTACCATCAAGCAGGCTCTGTTGCCAGGCAACGAGCTTCGGAAAAATCTCGTGCTTTTCCCCGTGGTCACGGTGAAGGCACTGATGGCCAAGGTAAACCAATTTATCGAGTAAGAAGAAGACGAGGCCCGAGCTCGGGAAAGCTTCGGCTTCTGGCAGGACGATAGATCCTCCAAGAGAGACAAAAAAGCGTCTCAGAAGAAGGTGGACCAAGAGGAGGCTCCAACAAGCTCGGAGGAAGTCTCAGTTCCCACCTCGGAGTCCAATAGGACCTCGTCATCAAAGCACTGATTGCAATGCTCAACGGATCCTTGGGGCAGCACAAAAAGAGAGAAGTGCAACTGCAGTGGCCTCGACATTGGCATCGATCTCGGCCTGCATAGCTTCAGTTACGGCAACATCTGGGCAAGCCTCGGATTCAGTGGAGGGAGCGGGGACATTTCCGCAGCACCGGGACTATGCTAGCTTCGGTGAAAGCACCAGCTGGCTCTGTCTTGGTCTCAATTATTTGCAGCTCGTCAGCTCGGCGACGGTGTCAGCTTAGCAACGAGGCATTGGAGCCAGCTTGGCAAGCTATGCAACAAGGCCGGTGTTCCTATCCACTTCCTCCATCAGCTCACAGATGACAGCATCCAAGGCTGCTTGGAAATCTTTCTTCTCATTTCCGCAGCACCGGGACTGTGCTAGCTTCGGTGAAAGTACCAGCCGACTCTGTCTTGGTCTCGGTTATTTGCAGCTCGTCAGCTCGGCGACGGTGTTAGATCGGCAACAGTGCCAGCTCGGCAGCGCGAGAACGGAGCTAGTTCGGCAAGCTAAGCAACAAGGCTGGTGTTCCTATCCACTTCCTCCATTAGCTCACGGATGATAACATCCAAGGCTGCTTGGAAATCCTTCTTCTCATTTCCCCAGCACCAGGACTGTGCTAGCTTCGGTGAAAGCACCAGCTGGCTTTGTCCTGGTCTCTATTATTTGCAGCCCGTCAACTCGGCGACGGTGTCAGCTCGACAGCGCGATAGCAGTGCCAGCTCCCAGCTCGATAATAGTACCGGTAATATGCAGCTCGGCAGTAGTGCCAGTGCCCAATTCGGTAATAGTACCGACTATTTACAGCTCGGCAGCAATGCCAGCTCCATCTTGGCAGCAGTGCCAACTTCCAACTCAGCAGCAATGCCAGTGTTCTTGTTCGCTCCCCACATCATCTTACGGATGATAGCATCCAAACTCAGAAGACTCCTTCATCATAATACTTTGCTTCCGACCTCAAAGAGTTAGAGAACTCTAAGAGGTCAGAAGCTAGGGGTAATTTTGGGGAGGCATTTCCGCAATGCCGAGATTGAGCTAGCTTCGGTAAGAGTACCGGCTGGGCTTGTCTTGATCTTGGTCATCTGCAGCTCAGCAGCTCGGCAAGAGTGCTACCTCAGCAGTAATGCAGCTTGGCAAGAGTGTCGTCTTGGACACTTAACTCAACATAAGTGCCAGTGTGCGTCTCCTTAAGCTATTTCTGATCTTGGTAAGGGTACTGGGTATCAATTGATTATGCTCCTGTACAAGTACGGGCGCGTTGTAGAACATGCAATCAGACAGGATGGCCGCCTAACAGAGCCAAGTAGTTGACTTTATCTGGCGGCCACGTCAAAAGGAGTAGAAGCCAGGGTAAGGTCTAATGGGACTTTACCCCCACCTACCTACACTCATAAAAGTCTAATGGGACCTCCATCTATATATATGCAGAGGCTGGTCCCAGAAGAGGTATGCCTATAAATGCACACATACATGCGTACATACACACTCAAAACTGTGTCTTCCTCCTTCACTCTCATCCTGTGCTTAGTTGCAGAACTAACTTAGGCATCGGAGGGCCTTCGGCTGACAGCAGTCAGGGCCCCTGACCTCCGCTCTTCTCCTTCCCTTTCAGGTCTCAGGTAGGCGATCGTTCCCGAAAAATTCTACATCCACACTAGTGAGTCCGAATCGATTTTGGCACTTACAATTTTCTTATTTGTATTAAGTCGTAGATATTATGTATTCTTTATTAATTGCCATGCAGGCTCTGATTTGTGATTGTATCTCATTGCAAACATCTATGTTGTTTAGATGCTGATGAGCATTGAAGGAACGGATCCTGCAGTTGCGAATTGTTAAGAGGGAAATAAAATTCTCGTTCAAAGGTGATTTTCATATATTGATCAAGGTCTAGTCATTTACTAAAGGTAGCTTGTTATATCACTAACATTCTTTGATGTTAATGAGCTTTAATGACTATAGCTCCACACAAATGTGCAAGAAGTCTTATTCACATTTCAAAAAATTGGTGTATTTACAGGTGTGCTATTATAGTGATACTTGCTTCTGATCGAAAAGCTGGTAAATTTCATGAATGCAGAACTTATCTTGTCCACATGCCATTCAATATAATGAAAGTTTACAGAAATCCCTCAAGTCATCTTCAGTTCTATGAGTTTTTGCTGGTGATTAGGAGATTCTTGTTCACTTCAATTTACATTAGGTTTATTGGCCTCCCTTCCCACCCGAACAAAGGACATAGTATGATAAGAACGTTTTTTTTTTCTTTTCTTTTTTTTAGTTTACATTTTTTCTGTTGTAGATAAGTGTTCAATCTTTCTGTTCCTTGAAAGGAAGAGATTGGCATTTTCACTGACCACAATGGGGACAAGCTTTTGGCCTACCTTTTTTTTTTTTGGAAGCTTTTGGCCTACCCAAAATTTATTGTAAAGAAAAAAGTCTCTGAAGATTTTGCTTAAGCTGTTGTAGCTTGCAATTCTGGGTCATTTAGGCTTTGTTTGTATACATGCAAATGGATTGCACATGGATAGCAAACCTTGATATAAACTGAATCAAAAAATAGTGTTTCAGCCTAAACATGGCCTTAAGTTCCAACGTCCCTTGTTTCTATCATACAATCGCATGTAACAATGACACTTTTCTTGCTTCAATAAATGTTTGTCATTTGCCAATTGATTTCAATTTTATCTGTACCATGTGTTTAATACTTCAATGCTTAGGTTCTACACTATGCTATGAATTGCTTTCTTTCTTTTTTCGTTTTTGGTGTTTCCTTATCACCATATATGTGGCAATACACATTGTTCAGTTGGTTTTTCCTTCACATGGTACTTAGAAATAATCTCATCACTTACACATCTAGTGTTGGCAATTTCACTTGCTTCTCATCCTGGGTGATGTTAATATGACTAGTTATAATGGTAAATATAGTTGTGTTTTATAAATTTTAACATCTACAAATCAAAATGGGAGATGAAGAGTAAATAAGAACAAGCAACATTTTTTGGACCGGTTTGGATGGCGCAAATCAATTTGAGGATGCTATATTTTATCATGGAAATTGTTCGTTGTCTCTCCGTGATACATATTGAAGACTGCCTTTCAGTTATTGTTTCTATGTTATATTGAGACCAACTATTATATAGATTGATGTTTAACAGAATTTTATCACTATCTTCAGTAATAATTTGTGATGAGGTCAACTTTTTCATTGCACTCAAATACAATGAATTAATTTAGTTTATGTTTTTACATCGATGGAGTGTTATTTTCGTACCTCAATTGCTAGTTAGAGATATATGATTGTGATGACCTAAGGATCACTTTGCATTAAAGATTTGTGAATGGATGGATTCTGAATGGATGGATTGTGAATGGATGATGAGATTATATTTGTATTGATTAAGTATCAAAACAGGGAAAATATATATTTTTTGAAAATATTAAAAAATATTTTTTTGAAAAATTATTATTTGCAGCGCTTTTATTGCATTGAAAATAATCAAATGTAACAAGATAAAGATTGTTTATAACACCATGGAAGCGTTGCAAAAAATGATTATTTTCAACTTTATAAGAGCATCGCCCTTAATGATTTATTAACAACTTTTTTTAATCATCGTAAATATAAATGATTGGTGACGTAATTTTTTCGTTGTAAATAAATCATTATATGCGATGCTTGGAAAACATCGCAATTGGTACGTATTAGCAACTCTTTGAAACAGTCGCAAATACTCTCTCTTATTGCCACACTGCAGTCTTTAGTGTAGCTAATCTTTCTACGACCCCATTATTTGTGACCCCTTTGCGACGCTTAGTTTTTTGCATTGCAATTACTTCTTGCGACGCTTTGTATATTATCTACGATGCTTTTTTGGCATCGCAAAAAAGCTAAATTGTAGTGAAGAGCACAAACAACATTAGAGTTGATCTAGAAACAAACTTGAGATATGTTAATTTAGAGAAGTTAATGAGAACTACAAAAGAATTTGATGAGCCATTTATTCTTGCTTCTCAAGCTTCTCAAGTCTTTTATTGCAAAGATCAAATTTGCCATATGGATGAGTGGCATGTTGTGTTGGATGCTCCAAAAAAACTTAATCAAGACGTTGACTCTTATGAAGATCCGTTAGTCTTTGAGGCAAGAACGAATGGAAACGCATATATTGGAGCATTACATGATGATATTATAGATGGTGATATCATCTGAGGTGACAAGTTCATGTCAATATTCTTCTCATTGCATATTTATTTCATTAAATGAACCAATATGTATATATTATGTTTCATTAAATTGGAATTTATTTCATGTTTCATCGATTGAGTTTCCTTCCTTATTTTTACATTTTAATGTTTTTTATATGACAACAATATTCAAAGTTCACATTTTTTGTTATAGCCAGTATGTCACATGATCAATCAACAACACATAGTTCTGCTGCATCAGCAACTACACCATCGGGGTGTAGTTCCCGTGAGAGTACATATTGGTAACAATCATTATATGTATTCACGTTTGTTTTATTTCTTCTTAAAATACTAATCCATACAATAGTTAATTCGAAACAAGTGTGCCTAAGTAAATTACTTTTGGCAAGCATGACCAACCTATCGGACCAAATGCTGCCCAACTAAGTTCGTTGATAGGAAACCCGGTGAGGACATATGTGTCCCTCATATACCCCATATATGAGGAATGGCCACATGTGTTGAGTGAGCTTAAAGAGAAAATTTGGAACGGCGTGATTGTAAGTAATTTTGCATTTATATAATTTAAAGTTTTATATGAGCATTTCATTATATTCATAACTCCTCATTCATAATCTTTGTAGAGCACCTACAGCATCAGGGAGATCCATAAAAATTTCATTATGAAGAAAGCGAACATATCAACGAAAGGTTGGAAGTGTGTTCTTCGTCATTAGGCAATAGACAAATACCTCACAGATATAGAGAGGAAGACACATGTGCCAAAATACGTGAAACCAGAAGATTGGGTAAAATTTGTGGACATATCCTCGACGTCGGTGGCCTTAGCTGCCAGGGAGGCCTGTTAGATTGCTAGGTTAACGTTGAAGGGCCGCATATAATGGGCAGGAAGGGACAAGCCAGAGTGGCTGCAGAGTTGGTAAGATTTGTGCACATATCTTCTTTTTGTTATATATTTTTAAAATATCCCAAATTTTTTTTACAGAAAGCAAAAAATCTAGAACAATCATTAACTCGTACGGATCTCTTTTTCGCCACCCATAAAAGGAAGGATGGATCAGCATCGAGCCCCCATGTGGTGAGAACTGAGAACCATTTTACTATAATTGGTGAATAGGTTATTAATTTGAATTGACTAACTGTTTACATGAAGTAATCCAATAATTGGTTGCTAGGCGAGAACCCTGTTATTTAATATTCGTGGTGTATGTGTGAAGTAAATCATTGAAGTGCTATGGTTGAGTGGTGAATGTTGTAGTTTGGAGGGGCACTAGTGGATGAGGACCCTATCTTTTATTAATCTTTGACTGATAAGATCAAAATATAAGGGCACTCTTAGCAATTTTTACTGCCCGATAACGAAAATTGCTCTGGGCTAAGAAATGACTACACCAACCTAAGCAGTCAGTAAAATAAAAACTTATATTTTTAATGATGGAGAAGTGCTTGTTTTGATCTGAGTCAGTTTTTTGTTTGATTCGATTTTATCTAAGGTATATCTAAGCTTTCATTCTTTCCTTGCTAGTGGTTTCCAAGAAAACCGACAAGCCCATTGTGTTTTGCTTTTCATGGAGTCTTTTGATGGGGGGTTTTCATCCGATGAAAAAGCAGCTGAACAAGTTGCATAGGTCGGCGTTGATTATAACTCACAGATAGTGAAAGGCAACTTGTTTTCTTCTTTCCAAATTGCAAACATGGCCACTGCAGAGTATGAAGCTATAAAAAGGTTTTTACTATAGAAGAAATATCACATGGGGTCCATCATCCACATGAGTACTCCACAGGGTGGCAATTATAGACCCGGCCTGTGGACCAAGCCAGACTTGGTAATTGAAGTGTTAGGTTCACTCTTTTCAGTTTAAGGTCTAATTCAGGAGGACATCTAGATCAATAAGGGTTTTTTTGCATACATGTTTCATGCTTGTTTATGAAAATTAAAGCTACCTCTTTTTAAGGAAGCAATATAAACATTAAGGTGGAAATTGAAGAAACTGTTGGCAGGGTATTTATATTGAAATACATGTGAGGAAATAGTCTCTTGATACTTTGAGATCTAAGATTATAGTTACACTGTTGCATTCAGTCAGATACAAGGGTTGGATGAGAGCCTTCTTTTGAGTGGTGGCTTGCTTGCATTTATCAATTTTGTAGAAGTGATAGCAAACGTTAGACTGAAAACATTTGCATGACATGATTAGACTGAATGAGTTAATCATGCCATCTACGCAATTTTACTCTTTGATCAGCCATTATCATGCCATCTACGCAGTTTTACTCTCTGATCGGCCATAATCAGACAAGCTGCAAATTAGAAGGATTTAACCCAACTTTGCCATCACATGGCGTATGGCCCAAAGTGAAAATTCTGAGGAGATTTGTGGTGTAATCAGTTGAATTTCATCATTTCACTTAAATAAAGACGCAATATTTCATATAAAACTTGTGTGGGAGCAATCCCATAACACCAAGATTATGCTAAGTTTTGATAATAGTACCAGCTGGGTTTGTCTTGGTCTCGGTCATATGCAGCTCCGCAATAGTGTCAGCTCGGCAGCACGGCAATAGTGTCAGCTCGGTAACAGTACCGCTACACTCAGCTCAGTAATAGTGCCAGCCGTATGTGTGTCTCGGCGACAGTGCAAGGACGCATCCATCTCATGACTATTTCTGAGCTCGGTACGAGTACTGGGTGTCAGTCAAATAAAACCATGCTCCTATGAAAAGTACGGACACGTTAGAGGACGTGCTGTCAGATATAGTGTGCGGCTGATAGCAAAAAGGAGATGTCCTTATCAGGCTATCACGTCAGCAGAAGGAATGGGAAGCCGTTCGATAGGACTCTCCCTCCACCTACCACCACCATGTCAGGGTAAAGTCCTATGGGACCCTACCACCAACTACCTCCACTCAGGAAAAGGTCAATGGGACTCCCGTCTATATATATATATATATACAGAGGGTCAGTCCCAGAAAGGTACTCATAACGCAACGCATATACCCTCATACTCTCCTTTCTCCCTACCACTCATCCTTTGCTTAGTTGCAGAACTAACTTAGGCATCAGAGTGCCTTCGGCTGACAGCAGCTAGGGCCTCTGACCTTTGTTTCTATCCTTCCCTTTCAGGTATCCGGCGTTCGGCCTTTCCCTGAAAGAATTCTATACTCATCTAATCAACTTGGTGTCAATTTTGGCACTTACAGTTTGGCGCCGTCTATGGGAACGACCGAACAAAACTCACAAACACCATGCCTCCGAAGACTAGAAACGGCGAAGGATCATCGAAGGCCCCGTCGCTGCCACCAGCATTGCCACCGGTCCCTCACCAGAGGAGATCTGGAGCAAGATCTGATGCGACAAGTGCGGAAGGACCCGTGACTCAGACGGGCTCATCTTCAAAGGAGGTGACAGCACCTTCCCGGCGAAATGTCCATCCATCGGAGCATCCCTAGCAGAGCGTTCCTCTACAGGAGCGCACCCAACTAGATGACATGCCGATGCCAACGAAGTCACTGTCCCATCACCAGGGCCGATACCAACTATGATGATGATCCACTCCTCGTGGATGTTAGGGCGCAAAACCTTGTTATCCAAGAGCAGAAAGAGCTGATTAGTCAACTCCAGCAGCAACTCTAGGAGAAGAATAAGGCTCCAGTTCCACCTCCCAGACGCGGCCGAGCTCCATCGGCTGAATAGGACTTGAGGCAAGTCCTGAACAATAAGAGGCGCGACCGAGCTTATAATGAGGGCTCAAGCAGCAGCTGCTTGAACGAAGACTCCAAGAGGCCACGCCAAAGGCCAGAGGACAACGACGACCTGAGGGAATGGCTTGACTGACAAGTCACGCAGACAGTTCGACAGAATATGGAAATTGTCGGCTTTACCGGAGATCGGATCAACGCCTACGACACAGAGGATCTCGGCACATGTCCCTTCTCTCAAGAAATAAGGAGCTTTTCTCTTCCAGAGAAATTTAGTGTCCCGAGGTTCGTCCTTTATGATGGGACCTCGGATCCTGCAGCGCACCTCCGACACTTCACTCAGAGAATGTCGGTCTGGGGCGACATAGGTCACCTGAACTGTCGAGTCTTCTCCTCTAGTTTAGGAGACCTCCCCCTACGATGGTTTTGTACACTTCCAGAAGGCTCAACTTCGAGCTGGCAGCAGCTCCGGAATTCCTTCATGGAGAAATTTCAGGCTCATAAGGTCATCCCTAAGACGGACGAAGACCATATGGCAATCAGAATGCGGCTGACCGAGAACGTCACCCAGTTCGCCAAAAGATTCTAGACGATCTACTGCTAGATCGAAGACGCCACTGACAAAGTGGCCATCAAGTCCTTCAAGTAGGCTCTGTTGCCAGGCAATGAGCTTCGGAATGACCTGGTGTGGTTCCCCATAATCACAATGAAAGCATTGATGGCCTGGGTGAATCAATTCATTGAACAAGAAGAAGACGATGCCCGAGCTCAAGAAAGCTTTTGCCTCCGGCAAGAAGACAAGCCTCGAAGAAAGACAAGAAATCGTCTCGGAGGGAGGAGGTAGACCGAAACAAGGCCTTGTCAAGCTCGGCGGTGGCCTCGGCTCCCACCTCGGGGGGCAGCAAGAAGTCCAAGCCAGCAGCTGCCTCCTACAAGGCTGTGAACACAATCTTTAGGGAGCCGATCTATAAGATCTTCGGTAAGATCAAGTCGCAGCCCTTCTTTAAATGGCCGTAGGCGATGAAGGGTGACCCCTCCACCCAAGATCAGAGCAAGTTTCTGTACCTACCACAAATAGAACAGGCACAAAACCGAAGACTACAAGGCCTTCAAAGCCCACCTCGAAAAGCTCATCAAGGACAGGCACTTGAGAGACTACATCAAGGAGGGGGACAGAGACAACAGCTAAGCTCAGTGCCGGAATGATGATGATCAGGACATCGACGAGTCGGAAGGCATCATCAATGTCATTCACCTCGCACCTGCTCCGAAGGGGAGCAATCAAGCTAGTGCCGAGGCCAGGAGGGCCTCCCACCAGAAGCAGGTGATGATTGCCGAGCTGGAACCTGCTGCAAAGAAAGCTCAAACAGAGAGGCCCAATATTTGGTTCTCAGATAAGGACCTAGATGGAGTCCAGCTCCCCCACAACAATCCTCTGGTTTTGACCTTGAAGTTAAAGAACTTCTTGGTACAGAGAGTTCTTTGGACCCTGGGAGCTCGTCGAAGATCCTCTACTATGACTACTCCAAGAAGATGGGTCTCAAAGAGGAAGATTTGCAGGCAGCTCACACCCCCTTGGTGGGTTTCAGTTCAAAGCCCGTATACCCCAAGGGGAGAATCTCCCTCAAAGTCCAAGTTGGAGGCGCCTCCATGTTAGCCGACTTCTTAGTGGTGGATGCACCATCCCCATACAAGGTGATAAGTCCTTAAAAATGTAGAATTTCCTCATCATTTTAGAGTAATTAAGGACTTAATCATCAAATCATGGACCATTTTAGTAAAAAATTATGATTTTATGTTTTTGAGCATCAAAGTCTAAATTCGAGTCAAAATTCATCCAAAAATTGCATTTTCACATAAAATCATGAATTTCTCTATTTTTGGCATTGAAAGTCAAAAATTTCTCATAACTTTTTAATCACACATGAAATGATGAATTTTCTTTGCACCTTTAATTTAATTGAAGAAAACTTGATAAAATGGTGACATTTTATGCATTTATTTGGTGTGAATTGGGCCCGCATCTTGCATAATTCCTTACCTATATGATTAGATTATTCTTTGATCTTTGCTTTTATTTTTGTAGGGAATTTCAGAAATCGGGGCCCACGGAAGAGAATTGATGAATCAAATCAACCATGGACCCACCTTCCTTTGGCATGGATTCTAAGATTTGAAGAGATGTTTAAGGTGGGCCATGCCAAGAGGTTTTTCTAGCCATGAGGAGTTCAAAAGGTTGAAGTTTGCAAACCAAGGATTCTCCTTACCAAGTGTTGCACGTCCAACACCACTCCAAGAAGATTAAAAAAACGTCCATGAGGGGGGCCACATTGTTTTAAAATTTGTTTCAAATGTGAAATTCAGATTTGAATTGATCCTTAACCCAAGTGGGACCCAAGAGAGGGAGTTGCATGAGATAAGAACAATCCTATTTTTACTAGGATTGTGAGCCAACCCCTAGAAAATCTCTCAAAAACCCTCCTAATCCTAATCCAACTTGGACTACACACTACTAATTCTTACCCAAATAAAAAACCTTGCAACCCAAGCTATCATAAATCTATAAATAAACCCAAGAGAGGGCTGGACGTGCATGACCATCTCCCCAACCTTCTTGGACGACCAGCAACAAGAATTTCCCCTTTTTTCCATTAATTCTTCTTCATCTCTTCTCCTTCCATCAATATTTCGTCCAAGGTCTTCCCTAAGGCACACTACCACTTGGATTTCTACGCCATCGCGCCGCCGTCGTTGCTATCGTCACTCCACCATTGGATCATCCTTGGAATCATCTTCGCTTGCTTGGATTTCAGATCGCGAAACGAGAGCCGGTTGGATCGCCGTTCAGGACCGCGAGTCCCTCTCCTCCGTTTAGTGTTTCTTGTGTCTATGGTAAGGTTGGATGCACTTTATTTTTATTAAAAGAATTTTGTAATGGTTATTTGCTTGTAATGGGTCTTTCATTAATAAATCAAGTTTATGGGGTCTTGGTCTTCACCAATGAGTCAACATTGAATTTTTGTGCGTAGTGACAGTGCGCACTTGGTGCGGTGGTCTTGATTTTTCTTGATGGCATTAAGCAAAGTAATTATTGCAAAGTTTTAGAATTAAAATATAATTTCTTTATTCTCTGATTTTATTTTATTTTATTTTTATTTTTATTTTATGCACCTTAACAATTATTGCAATTGGTTGGGCTAATGAATCTTATGGTGATGCAGTGGTTAGATTAGGTTTCTAGATTAGGATTTTAATTTTCTTTGGTTGTAATTAATATTTCAGATTTGTAATTAATTTTTAATTCAATTAGAAAATTTGATTTGTATAGTTTTCTTTTAGGCTAGAACTAGTTTTTTTTATTAGGACAGGTTTTGCGATAAACTCTCCGTGGATCGATCCGGTTTCACCGGTTATTACTACAATCGCGGCCTTGCACTTGGGGCTACGATCAAGTTTTTGGCGCCGTTGCCGGGGAGTTTTTCTTCGCTTAAGGTATTTTTTCCAACCTATCTTTTTAATTGCTTTGTGGGTGTGCCTTTACTATTCCGCAATCATTCTAGATCTAAGGGTAGCATGCATGGAATGTTTGGACCAGCCCTATTGCATTAAAAAGTGGATTTTTAATCTCTGATTTTTGATAAAATTGGAACTATTTCAGATCTGAAAATTATTTTTTTCTGATTTTTCAAAAATCACATCCAATTTCTGAAAATTGCCTAATTTACTTGTTCTAATTTGGACTAGTTTAGGTCATTTATTTTCATTTTTTTTGTTGCTGATTAGGATTAATTAGGGTCTGTTAAATTCAGTTGTTTTTCATATTTTTAGGTTTTTAAAGTTTCCAAAAAAATTCTGGAACTTTCCCTCACAAAGGCAAGTCGTAGATCGCACAAATTCGGCTTTTTGGCCACCAAACTTGCAAAAATCTGAAAATTTCAGAACTTTCATTGGAAACTCAGTTTTATTAGTTGTTTTTAAATTTAAAAGGACTCTTAAAAACTTGCTGGAATTTTTTTTAAGAAGGTTAGTTATTTCTTTGGAAAGCCGAACAAACTGCCTTTCTTAATTGGTTCGATGTCTAGGCAAGTCTTGTCCCAATAGATAAGGGAGACAAGTCTCTTGTTCTAGAAAGTGGTTTTTAAGCGGGACCCTTGCAACGCATCGTGACCCCACCACTGATCTGGGGACTTATCTGGTCGGGCCAGTTTCATAGATTTGAGTTTGAGAACTTTCCTTAGAGATATTAAACTCTCTAAGATTAGGACTTTGCAAGAATTTGAGAATCTTCTTTTAAATCTAAGAACGGACCTTAGGTAGTTTTTCTTTCTAGGTTTCTTTATAAAAAAAAAAAAAACAAAAAAAAAAAGGAAATAAAAACTTTTCAAAATTCCAAAAAAGAAGGAAAGACCCCCATCTTCTTGGCAAAGGGACTCCTCAAATCGGTTAGTAAGGAAAGAATCACCTGTCAAGAGCTTGATTAAATTCTACGAATCTAGATCTCCTGGTTCTCTTAGGATTTCCAATATGGCTGATAAGCAGAGTGATAACGAGGAGAACGGTAATGGGAATGGACACAATAATAATGGGGAGGTGAATCAACCTCTTAGGAGTTTACGTGATTACCTTCACCCTACACGACAAGCCACACCGTCGTGCATGGTCATACCCGCAGGTGCGGGTCAATTTGATATCAAACCGGGAGTAATCCAACTTCTCCCCAAATTTCATGGACTTGAATCAGAAAGTGCATATTTGCACATTAAAGAGTTTGAAGAAGTGTGTGCAACACTACACTTCAATAATGTGAGGGAAGACCTTATCAAATTTCGTTTATTTCCATTTTCCCTCAAAGATAAGGCTAAGGCATGGCTTCACTCCTTACAACCCAATTCGATTGCTCTATGGTCCGACATGGTCCGGGAATTTTTAAAGAAAATTTTCCCATTACATAAGACCAACACCTTACGGAGGAATATTATGAATTTTAAACAAAAAGACAAGGAGTCTTATTATAGGTGTTGGGAACGCTTTAATGAACTACTCCTTGCATGTCCCCACCACGGATTTGAATTGCACAATACAATTGGTCACTTCTATGATGGACTTAGTCCAGAAACACGTCAATTCGTGGAGATGATGTGCAATGGGGAGTTCATGGCGAAAAACCCAAATCAAGCATGGACCTACCTTCAGTTTTTGGCAGATAGTGCACAAAATTGGGACACATCTGAAGGTATAGACCCCGTAAAGCAATCGAGTCAGGCCAAAGGAGGGGGGTTATATGTATTAAAAGAAAGCGATGATCTTCAAGCAAAAATTGCCTATCTTACAAGAGAAGTTGAGTCCTTGAAATTTGTGAAGAATAAGGAACCTGCTATAGTTTGTGGCATTTGCGCTAGTGATAAACACATTTCTTCGGAGTGCCCAACACTCCCTGCTTTTCAAGAAGCGTTTCACGAGCAAGCAAATGCCACTAACACATACAATCGGCAGTTTAACAATTCTTTGGGTAACACATACAACCCTAATTGGAGGAAGCACCCCAACTTTAGTTGGAGGAATGGCCCAAATACTACTCAGCCCAATTTCAACCAAATGTCAAATCCATTTGGGGGTACTCCTAGTACATATGCTCAAAACACACAGCAAATGGTACCCCCTACAACACAAACGACACCTTGGGATGAACTTGTGGCTAAGTTTATGGTGAATCAAGAGTCCATCAATAAAAAACATGATCAGAACTTTGAGAATTTACAGAACACCATGCAGAACCTCTGCAAATTGATTGAATCACAAAATAAGGGGGCTTTTCCAGCCCAACCACAGCCCAATCCAAAAGGGCAATTTGAGGTTCATCAAGGTGGTCCGTCAAATTCAAAGGAGCAGGTTCAAGCTGTTACTACTCTACGTAGTGGTAAAGAGATTGCAAAGCCTGATCTGGAAAAAAATAAACAACCTGCATCCTCAGATCAGGAAGGGAAAGAAAATGAAGTCCCTTCTATCAAGGAAAAAAGCCCAGTTCCTCCGGGATTCAAGCCTTTACTGCCTTTTCCCAACCGATTAGCTCCTGCCAAGCCATCTATACAGAACCAGGAAATCTTTGATGTACTTAAAGAGGTTAAAATTAACATCCCGTTGTTAGATGCAATCAAACAAGTCCCATCTTACGCAAAGTTTCTTAAAGACTTGTGCACGTTGAAGAGTAAGATACATGTACAAAAGAAAGCGTTCCTCACTGAGCAAGCTAGTGCAATTTTAAAGCATGACGCTCCCCCTAAATTCAAAGATCCAGGATGCCCCACGATTTCGTGCATTATTGGAAATTGTCAAATTGAACAAGCACTGCTTGATCTTGGGGCGAGTGTCAACTTACTACCCTACTCGGTCTATGTAAAATTGGGGTTAGGCGAACTCAAACCCACCCAGATTACTCTGCAGCTCGCAGACCGATCAGTTAAAAGACCGAGAGGGATAGTAGAGGATGTGCTTGTGCAAGTTGACAAGTTCTACTTTCCAGTAGACTTCATTGTGCTAGACGCTCATCCTGTGGCAGATCCTCATGCTCAGATTCCGGTAATTCTGGGGAGACCATTCTTAGCCACATCCAATGCATTAATCAATTGCCGGAATGGAAAAATGACGCTATCTTTTGGTAACATGACATTAGAGCTAAATGTTTTTGACCTTTGCAAACAACCACGGGATGATAACATTGACCTTGAAGAAGTAGATTTGATCAGTGTTCTTACAGCAGAAACTTTTAAAAAATCAATCTCTGATTCCATTGAGTCAATTGAGGGCCTGACCCTCTGTGAAGAAACACTTGATAACACTGTTGAAATGGTCAACACTATAGGCAAACCCTCTTTTGAAGAGCTATTACCAACTGCTACTCTGTCTCTTCCATCTCAGGTGAGGCCGCCCAAACCTAAGTTGAAACCCTTGCCCTCTCACCTGAAATATGCATACCTTGGAGAAAATGAAACATTTCCTGTAGTGATTTCTGCACACCTTGACAAGGACCAAGAAGACCAACTCTTAGAAGTGCTCAAACTGCACAAAGGTGCAATTGCTTGGACCGTGGCTGACATTAAGGGAATTAATCCCCTCGTGTGTACACATCATATCTATTTGGAGGAGAATGCAAAACCCTCCCGTCAGATGCAACGCCGGTTAAACCCCACCATGCAGGAAGTGGTTAGGGCGGAAGTTTTGAAACTTCTAGATGTGGGTATCATTTATCCAATTTCGGATAGCCAATGGGTCAGCCCTACCCAAGTTGTACCTAAAAAGGCCGGCGTAACTGTAGTCCGTAATGCTAATGATGAGCTCATCCCAACCCGCGTACCCACAGGTTGGCGAGTTTGCATCGACTACAGAAAGTTAAATGCTGTCACACGAAAGGATCATTTCCCCCTACCCTTCTTGGACCAAATTTTAGAACGGATAGCTGGCCACGAGTATTATTGTTTCTTGGATGGATATTCTGGATACAATCAAATAGAGATCGCCCCGGAAGACCAAGAGAAAACAACTTTCACATGCCCCTTTGGCACCTTTGCTTACCGACGGATGCCCTTTGGGCTGTGTAATGCTCCTGCAACCTTTCAAAGGTGCATGCTGAGTATTTTTAGTGATATGGTGGAACGTTTTCTCGAAGTCTTCATGGACGATTTCTCCGTTTTTGGAGATTCTTTCCAAGATTGTTTGAGCAACTTAACTAAGGTCCTCTCTAGGTGTGAAGAAAAGAACTTAGTACTAAATTGGGAAAAATGTCATTTTATGGTACGACAAGGGATTGTCCTTGGCCACATTGTATCATCTAAAGGATTGGAAGTGGACAAAGCCAAAATAGATCTAATTTCCAATTTGCCCGCCCTAAAAACCGTAAGAGATGTAAGATCTTTCTTAGGGCATGCTGGATTCTACAGAAGGTTCATAAAAGATTTTAGTGTCATTTCTCGACCACTATGCAACCTTCTGCTAAAGGAAGCAGAATTTGAGTGGACGGAGGCATGTCAAGTGGCTTTTACCAAGCTTAAGGACATGTTGACGACTGCTCCAATTATGCAACCTCCAGATTGGAGCCTACCCTTTGAAATCATGTGCGATGCTAGCGATTATGCAGTTGGGGCAGTTCTTGGGCAACGTAGGGACAAAAAGCCATATGTAATTTACTATGCTAGCAGGACTTTAAACAGTGCACAGATAAACTATTCTACAACAGAGAAAGAACTATTGGCTGTGGTCTATGCACTGGATAAATTTCGTTCCTACTTAATTGGATCCAAAATTGTGATCTTTACTGACCATTCTGCGCTGAAGTACTTGCTTTCTAAGAAAGATGCCAAGCCCAGACTGATCAGATGGATCCTTCTACTCCAAGAGTTCAATATCGAAATCAAGGATAAGAAAGGAGTAGAAAATGTGGTGGCTGATCATCTTTCTAGGATTGTCCTTTCCAACGCTTTAGAACCCTTGCCAATCCAGGACACTTTCCCTGATGAGCACTTGTTTGCCACATTTTCCCATTCTCCATGGTATGCTGACATTGCTAATTATCTAGCTTCGGGTGAAATTCCAAAAGAATGGACCCAACAAGATAAAAACAAGTTTTTCACTGAGGTAAAACAGTTTTTCTGGGATGACCCATACCTTTTCAAATACTGCCCAGACCAAATCATTAGGAGATGCATTCCAGACCATGAAATGAACAGTGTTATATCATTTTGCCATTCTCAAGCTTGTGGGGGCCATTTTTCTACTAAAAAGACTGCTCACAAAATTTTGCAATCTGGTTTTTACTGGCCCACTATATTTAAAGATGCATATGATTTCTGTAAAGTATGTGAGCGGTGCCAAAAATTGGGTTCAATTTCCAAAAGGAACATGATGCCTTTAAACCCAATTTTGGTCGTCGAGTTATTCGATGTATGGGGAATAGACTTTATGGGACCATTTCCCCCGAGCTTTGGTTTTCATTATATCCTCGTTGCAGTTGATTATGTTTCCAAATGGATTGAAGCAATCCCATGTAGGAACAATGATGCTAAAACGGTAAAAAAGTTTATCTTGGACAATATCTTTTCCCGTTTTGGAACTCCGCGTGCCATCATTAGTGATGGGGGCACTCACTTTTGTAACCGCATTATTGAGAGTTTGTTTCAAAATTACGGTGTTACACATAAAGTGGCTACCCCCTATCATCCTCAAACAAGTGGGCAGGTAGAGGTCTCAAATAGGGAAATTAAAAGAATTTTGGAAACCACGGTAAAACCGAATCGTAAGGATTGGTCCATACGGTTAAATGATGCTTTGTGGGCCTATCGCACTGCATATAAGACCCCAATTGGGATGTCTCCACACCGGCTTATATATGGGAAAGCTTGCCACCTTCCGGTGGAGCTAGAACATAAAGCTTATTGGGCCATAAAACAACTGAACTTTGACTTAGACAAGGCTGGGGAGAAAAGAGCTCTTGATCTAAATGAATTAGAAGAATTGAGAAACGAGGCTTATATGAACTCAAGAATTTACAAGGACAGGACTAAGGCCTTTCATGATAAACGGATATTAAGAAAATCATTCCATCCGTCTCAAAAAGTCCTCTTGTACAATTCTCGACTTCATCTTTTCCCTGGAAAGTTAAGATCTCGTTGGACAGGCCCTTACATTGTTCAAGAAGTATTTCCATATGGGGCAGTGACCCTCATTGATCCATCGAATGGTACCTCTTTTAAAGTCAATGGACAACGTTTAACACCATTCTTGGAGACTATTCCTCCAGAGGAAAATGTAATTCCTCTGATCGATCCTATCTATCAGGATTGACGGGCACTGGATCTGACAGTGGCCCATACCTTTGTATATTATGCATATATTTTTCTATTTTCTTTGTGTGTTCTTTGTCTCACATTGGACAGGGTACTACGCAAAAGCTTCATTACTCCAGGTGCTTTCTACCCTTTTTTCCTCCTTTTACATTTTCACCTCATGTTACATTTCATTTCGCAATTCATGTATGACATCGAGGACGTTGTCTAGTTTAGGTTGGGGGGTGGGAACAAGCACACTTGTCCAATTTTAGACAAATTTTTTTTTTTCGTTTCTGAGTAGTCTTTAAAAAAAAAAAAAAAAAAAAGGGTTTTCAAAAGAACTTGACGATTCGAAGATGCTTAGAAATCTGGAATTTCAGAATTTTTTGGAAGGAAGTAAAATGAAGGTTCATCATTTTCTAAAAAATAAAAAGAATACCGAACTTTGTTTTTCACAGTACCACGTGTACATCATTTCAAAAGTTTTGGACAAAAAAGATTCAAGTGTCATTTTCAGAGTTCTTTCAAGAGAGAAAAAGAGACGACTTTCTGAAATTTGGCCATATGAGTTCTCCTGGTTCATCGGCATGGTTAGACCAACCAAAACCAGTGAATTAATTCGGGTGAATTGAAAAGGGCTGCCTATTGTTGGGGACCGTTTAAAAAAAAAAAAAAATTGCCAAGGGATGCACAAATAAGTGTTTAAAAGAAAAAAAAAAGTTTAGTTATGACTCTTGAAAAGAATAAAAAGTTATGTGACTAGTTTGGGTTCGTAGCCTTTTTAACCCGAGCCAGTAAGCCCGTAGGGGTATTTATATACCTAGTGCCCTAAAGACATCTGTTTTGGGAGTCATTGGCCTAATGCTCATTATATGGGTTAATTAGAAAGCTTAAGGGACCTAGGCATTGCACAGTCACATGTGTGTGTTCAAAAAAAAAAAAGAAAAAAAAAAAACAAAAAAAGGATGCATCTCGCGGCCTTTGAAAAACAACAGTGCGAAAGCCGTCATAGTAGCCTTGAGAGGAGACTTGTATTTTGCCCGAATCTAGGAAAGTTGGAAATTCCGAAGGAGAATTCTGTTTTCATGGCATTATCGTAGAACATTTAAAATTTTTGTTTTGATGTATACATTTGCACAAGGCACTCAAAGTTGTGGTATAATTAAAAAAAAAAAAAAAAAAAACGTGAACCAGATTTTGAAAAGTCTGAAATCTTGATTATTCGAGGATTCGAGGCATCCGATTTGACTCAATCATCTTTTGAAAAACCTTCCATTGAATTTCTTTCACTTTTAGGTAAATGAATTTTGTGGGCATATTCACTGCAAACCCTCACGAGGCACAACTCGTCCACTAGGGGTAACCTAGGGGTTTAAGGGCTTGCTGCATACGCTAAATGCAGCCGAGAGTGCCAGCGGAAGTGGCGTTTTTCTTTTTGTCTTTGCATTTAGTTTAGATTAGATTAGGCCAGAAGACCTACCATAGTTTGCATATTTTGCTCGGGACTAGCAAAAAGCTGGTTGGGGGGTGTGATAAGTCCTTAAAAATGTAGAATTTCCTCATCATTTTAGAGTAATTAAGGACTTAATCATCAAATCATGGACCATTTTAGTAAAAAATTATGATTTTATGTTTTTGAGCATCAAAGTCTAAATTCGAGTCAAAATTCATCCAAAAATTGCATTTTCACATAAAATCATGAATTTCTCTATTTTTGGCATTGAAAGTCAAAAATTTCTCATAACTTTTTAATCACACATGAAATGATGAATTTTCTTTGCACCTTTAATTTAATTGAAGAAAACTTGATAAAATGGTGACATTTTATGCATTTATTTGGTGTGAATTGGGCCCGCATCTTGCATAATTCCTTACCTATATGATTAGATTATTCTTTGATCTTTGCTTTTATTTTTGTAGGGAATTTCAGAAATCGGGGCCCACGGAAGAGAATTGATGAATCAAATCAACCATGGACCCACCTTCCTTTGGCATGGATTCTAAGATTTGAAGAGATGTTTAAGGTGGGCCATGCCAAGAGGTTTTTCTAGCCATGAGGAGTTCAAAAGGTTGAAGTTTGCAAACCAAGGATTCTCCTTACCAAGTGTTGCACGTCCAACACCACTCCAAGAAGATTAAAAAAACGTCCATGAGGGGGGCCACATTGTTTTAAAATTTGTTTCAAATGTGAAATTCAGATTTGAATTGATCCTTAACCCAAGTGGGACCCAAGAGAGGGAGTTGCATGAGATAAGAACAATCCTATTTTTACTAGGATTGTGAGCCAACCCCTAGAAAATCTCTCAAAAACCCTCCTAATCCTAATCCAACTTGGACTACACACTACTAATTCTTACCCAAATAAAAAACCTTGCAACCCAAGCTATCATAAATCTATAAATAAACCCAAGAGAGGGCTGGACGTGCATGACCATCTCCCCAACCTTCTTGGACGACCAGCAACAAGAATTTCCCCTTTTTTCCATTAATTCTTCTTCATCTCTTCTCCTTCCATCAATATTTCGTCCAAGGTCTTCCCTAAGGCACACTACCACTTGGATTTCTACGCCATCGCGCCGCCGTCGTTGCTATCGTCACTCCACCATTGGATCATCCTTGGAATCATCTTCGCTTGCTTGGATTTCAGATCGCGAAACGAGAGCCGGTTGGATCGCCGTTCAGGACCGCGAGTCCCTCTCCTCCGTTTAGTGTTTCTTGTGTCTATGGTAAGGTTGGATGCACTTTATTTTTATTAAAAGAATTTTGTAATGGTTATTTGCTTGTAATGGGTCTTTCATTAATAAATCAAGTTTATGGGGTCTTGGTCTTCACCAATGAGTCAACATTGAATTTTTGTGCGTAGTGACAGTGCGCACTTGGTGCGGTGGTCTTGATTTTTCTTGATGGCATTAAGCAAAGTAATTATTGCAAAGTTTTAGAATTAAAATATAATTTCTTTATTCTCTGATTTTATTTTATTTTATTTTTATTTTTATTTTATGCACCTTAACAATTATTGCAATTGGTTGGGCTAATGAATCTTATGGTGATGCAGTGGTTAGATTAGGTTTCTAGATTAGGATTTTAATTTTCTTTGGTTGTAATTAATATTTCAGATTTGTAATTAATTTTTAATTCAATTAGAAAATTTGATTTGTATAGTTTTCTTTTAGGCTAGAACTAGTTTTTTTTATTAGGACAGGTTTTGCGATAAACTCTCCGTGGATCGATCCGGTTTCACCGGTTATTACTACAATCGCGGCCTTGCACTTGGGGCTACGATCACAAGGCGATGATGGGGAGGACTTGGCTGCATAGTATGGAGGCTGGACCCTTCACACGTCACCAAAAACTCAAGTTCCCGTTAGAGAACGAGAACGGCCGAGTTGAGGTGGTCACGGTCAGGGGTGACCAGCACATAGCCAAACAATGCTTGATGGCCATGGTGCCCGACGAGGCAGAGACAACGCAAGTGCATATGGCCGAACTGGATAGGGAGGCCGAACTAGCAGATGTCGGCCGAGCTCCAGAACAAAAAAGCGTTGAAGACTTAACCGAGATCAGGATCGACCTCAGCGATCCTGAAAGATACTTTCTACCTGGGAGTTAGCTTGCTAAAGCTGAAAAGTCCGAGCTGCTAGACATTTTGTTACAGAACAAGGAAGTTTTTGCGTGGACTCCTTACGAGATGCCTGGCGTTAGTCCCTAGATCATATGCCACAAGCTGAACGTGGACCCCAAGCATAAGCCCGTGATCTAGAATGCTCGCAGAACGGGGATCCTACAAACCTAGGCCGTGATTGAGGAAGTTCAGAAGCTGCTGGAAGCCAGGGCAATCAGAGAAGTCCGGCACCCGAACTGGCTGGCCAACACTGTGGTGGTCAAGAAGAAAAGTGGGAAACGGAGGGTCTGCGTGGATTTCACCAACCTCAACAAAGCCTGCCCCAAGGACAGCTTCCCACTCCCAAAGATTGATCAGATGATCGACGCCACTGCCGGCCATAACAGGATGAGTTTCCTCGATGCTTATCGAGGTTACCATCAAATTCCAATGTATGGGCCTAATGAAGAGAATACCGTATTCATAACACCTAGAGGCATCTACTATTACAAGGTGATGCCATTTGGGTTAAAAAATGTGGGGGCGACTTACCAAAGGCTGGTAACCAAGATGTTCCAGGCCCAGCTCGACAAAACGATGGAGGTCTACATTGACGACATGGTTGTCAAGTCTAAAAGGTCACAGGACCACTTGGCAGACCTAAGTCAAATGTTTGACATCCTCAGAAGATTCCAATTGAAACTAAATGCATCCAAGTGTGTGTTCGGTGTTGGCTCCGGCAAATTCCTGGGAAGCCTGGTCACCAGAAGAGGAATTGAAGCAAATCCAGACCAGATCTCAGCAATTCAAGAAATACAAAGAACAACTACAACAAAGCAGGTTCAGAGGCTCACCAAAATGGCTGCCGTGCTCAACCGCTTCATTAGTCAAACTTCTGACAGATGCAGACCATTCTTTCAGCTTTTAAGGAAAAGCTCGAAATTTCAATGAACTCTGGAGTGCGATCGAGCTCTGTAGGAGCTCAAACATTATTTGTCTTCACCATCCCTGCTGTCAACACTGAAGCGGGAGAAGTGCTCTACTTGTACCTAGCGGTCTCGGATCATGAGTGAACTCGGTACTCATCAGGGAAGAGAACGGGCAGCAGAAGCCCATTTACTACATCAGCAAGATCCTCCTCAATGCCGAGACCAAATACTTACAACTGGAGAAACTTGCATTAGCGCTCGTCAGTGCTTATTGCAAACTCTCCCACTACTTCCAGACATATACCATGTGGTTGTTACATATCATCCACTCAAGTCCCTTTTCTAATCTCGGTACGAGTACTGGGTGTCAGTCAAATATGACCATGCTCTTATGAAAAGTACGAACACGTTATAGGATGTGCTGTCAGATAGAGTGTGCAGCTGATAGCAAAAAGGAGATGTCTTTATCAGGCTGTCACATCGGCAGAAGGAATGAGAAGCCGTCCGATGGGACTCTCCCTCCACCTACCACCATGTCAGTGTAAGGTCCGACGGGACCCTACCACCAACTACCTCCACTCATGAAAGGGTCAATGGGACTCCCATCTATATATATGCAAAGGGTCAGTCCCAAAAATGTACGGATAATGCAACACATATACCCTCATACTCTCATTTCTCCCTACCACTCATCCTTTCCTTAGTTGCAGAACTAACTTAGGCATTGGAGTGCCTTCGGCCGACAGCAGCCAGGACCTCTGACCTTTGTTTCTCTCCTTCCCTTTCAGGTCTCCGGTGTTTGGTCTTTCCCTAAAAGAGTTCTATACCCATCTAATCAAGTTTGTGTCAATTTTGGCACTTACAAAACTATACTAAGAATCAAGAAATTAATAGGGCCAAACTTCAGCAGCTTAGTAGTGCTATGGTTGTTTTTCTAAAACAAACCATGAAGTACTATCAAAGTGTTGTCTGCAAAGAAAGGGGTTGGTACTTGAGGAATTATCTATTTGGATGGTATACATCAGTACATGGAACAATACTAGGTGAATAGTAAGCCTTGAAATGGGCTTACTGTAATTTTTTTTTTTTTTTTTTGTTATGCATAGGTACCTGATAGATTGTAAAAAACTAAAATAAAAAATTTATTTAATATTCGTGGTGTAAGTGTGAAGTAAATTATTTAAGTGTTATGGTTGAATGGTGAATGACTAATGACTAAATGGTGAATGACTTTGTAGTGTGTTGGGGCAGTCATTTTTTTGGCTTTTTTGATGCAGTGATATGCCTGGACCGAATCTAATGGGTTGACTGACCTTCCTTTTTTGCAGCGGTGCTGAGAGGCAACTCCAACTTGAGCCTAATCCAAGCTGGTAGGCCCATGGGCTGGATCTCTGTCAAATACTCTAGCCTAATATTTAAAGAGACCGGGAATGGGTTCTAACTATGCCTTAAAGGTCAGGCCCAACCCACACATATTTAGCACAAATGGTCAAGTATTAAACCAGTATGCCTAAATGGTCAAGGCTGGCCCTGACTTTAAGGCCATTGGCTAGATCCTATAGCAAGTGCGCTAAACCAGATTGCTAACATTGGGCTTGTCCAAGCTTTGGGTCGGTACGACCCGGCCCTTGAACAACCCAACATTCCCACATGGGCACAAACAATGGGACAAAGAATGACACACAAATTTTTTTTCAGACCCACTGCCAGGGGGCAAACAATGATACAAGCATACACAATTTCTGTTGACCCAATCTCACCAATCGAGAACTTACATTTGGTAGAACCAATCTTCAGGATCCACTATGCTATTGGGGAAAACGCCGAAGATAGAAAATTCATCACTGGTCCACACTCAAAAGGCAAAGACTCCGGTTTTTTGTCCTCAAGAAACTTAGAATTCATATGAACCAACTCCACAAATCTATTAGTATGACCATGATTTTTTTTTTTTTTTTTAATCTAAACCATTCAAAATCATCTCTTTCTAATTACTAATGAATTTTTTAAATAAAAAAATACTATTTTTAAAATAAAGTTAGATCATGACTTTGAACGGTTTGGATTTAATATCCCCCACTAATAGAATTACAAAGTTGACCCTAAAGATAAAGAAATCACGTCATGGAAGTGTGATGGCCCACTGGATGAACAACGGCTATCACTCCTCTAGTAAAAGTAAATAGAGCACTTCTTATTTCTATACTTGGCAGCAATCTGACCGTCGGGCCCCACCCCAACATCACAGCTGGCATGCATACGATGCCAGTGGCTATCCCACATATAAATCTTGAACCGCATCCTCGACGCGAGTTCCAGCCGAAACAAGACCGTGCCGGCCGCTACGAACTCCTTCCACTTTTCCTCCGTAATGGACAGCGACGCCCTAGTCAAGACGGCGGCAACGTACGTCGTGTTCTTCGGCTCCTGATGGGACGGAGATGCTAACGCCGTCATCCCCACCTGCTGCTCACTGTAGAACACCCTCCCATCCATCTCGTCGTAGTAAATGTCCACGTTCTGGTTCGGGTTTCGGACCGTTACGTTGAACGAAATAGAGGCGTTGAGGAAACCGTTTTCTTGGCCGAGGCCCGCTAAGGTGAAGGATCTGACGTGGAACCTGGGGCGGTGGGGCCGGAGGCTCAGCCACAGAATGAATGCCAAGAGTCCTATGAGGAATAGGAGGCCGAGGAAGCACGTGCAAAGGCACTTAGCTACTCGGCTGGCGAGGCTCTCCTTCACACGGTGCGCATAATAGCGGCCGCGTTGCACGTGTGGGTGTTTGGCCGTTGGTGGCGGTTGCCGTTGGTGGGGGATTTCGTCGATTGGGATTTCGACGTGGGGGTGCATTTTGGGATATGGGGTAGTTTAGAGGGGTCTTTTTGCAAGATGGGGTGGTGGGTTGGGGGGTTTTTTGGGATATGGGGTAGTTAAGAGGGGGTCTTTTTGCACAATGGGGTGGTCGGTTGGGGGGTTTTTTCAGGGAAATGGGAGGGGAGTGAGGATAGGAAGGTTTGGGGGGAGTTTTATGTGGGGAGGTGCCGGAGAGACGAAGGGAAGTGAAAGGAATTTCTTGGTGTTTGGGCTGGGAAAGGAAGGTATATCTTTGGTTGGGTTGGAAATAAAGTGGATTGATGCTTTGTGCAAGTGTAAACAATGTAAAAGGTGAGATTTTGATGGATGGCTTGTGGTGGGGCCCACAAGATAAACTGTTTGGATTGCTTAGATGTGGGCCCCTCTTGTGGGAAGTGATGGCTATGGTTGATGGGCATTATGGGACATTGAGTTTCTTCATTAAGCCAAATGTCCAAGTGGATAACTCATACATGGTGTTAGTTAATCTTTGCTTGTTAAGTCCATATAATCACAGGTGGAGCAAAGCATTACAATCAAACACTATGTAGATCCACAAAAATCTACTGTGTATTTACATTACATAATG
The DNA here is from genome assembly GCA_029852735.1 of Persea americana. NCBI lineage: Eukaryota > Viridiplantae > Streptophyta > Magnoliopsida > Laurales > Lauraceae > Persea > Persea americana. Next base: position 25,028,332 of record CM056818.1, on the reverse strand, counting down.
AGCTCCATTAATCTGTATTTGGGCAAAACAGTAGAGCTTAAATCACAACCTGATCTAGCGCAAGAGGTGTCGTACATGGGTCGAGATGAAGTTGGCTTAGCCTATCAGCTACTCTGCCTACTCTCTAGCACAAGAAGTGACAGACTTGGGTTGAGATGAAGTTGGGTTGGCCTATGACCTACTCTGCCGACTAAGGATCCATTTGTGCAGGCACAACGAAGCCGGTTGGTGGCACTAAAATTCTGACCGCTTGCCTAAGAAAAGCAGATTTTTCATTTGCTGTGAAAGCAGTTAATGAGGAAAAGACAAATAAAACTTAGAAAAAAAATGAGGGTCTAATTGGGACCGCCGTTTGATGGGCTAGAGATAAACAGAGGGTTGCGTTGGACCGGAATGGAGCTCGGCCAAATCAGATAGTATTAGTTGTGGTTTAGTGGATTGGATGGTGCCACTGCATATATGTTTGTTGAATGTCCTAACATGAAGAGAAACAGTTCACCTCCCAAAAATTTCCTTTTTGTTTGCGTTTGAATACATCAGAATTGAATAAATAGGACCTATACCGTAAGTGCACTTGGTTAAAGATAAAATATCAAAATGAAGGTGTTTTTTTTTTCTTCTTCTTTTTGGTAAAAAATCAAAATGAAGTTAAAATAGGCATCATATCACCTCACCTTCCATTTTAGGAAAATAGAAACAAAAGAGATAAGAAATGAATACCCGCCTATCACTTTAGCAATACATGTGAAAGTGAAGGTCCTATTAGTATCTACAAGTTATATTCTTCACCACTCACCACCGGTGGCGGTGGGAAAGGGTTGCCCCTTAACTTTTTTGTTCTTTAATTTAAGAAGAGAAATTTTTAAAAATGATAAAGGAAATTTTTTTATTTTACCCCTTTTGCCCCTCCTCAACATTCTTACCTAATGGAGAAGAATTTTTTAAATCGATAAAGATATTTTTTTTCTTGTTCCAAAACACAGGATACCACATTTCATATCCCTCATAGTTCTCCTGAAAATTCTCTTACCTGCTAACTATTCGGCCTTTCAAACGGAAAATCTATATTTCAAGCAACTCCTCTTTCTCCTCATGGCTTTCCTTGTTCTCACATGAGTTCTTCATTAGGTTCTTATCACTAATTAGGACCCGCAAAGGAAAAATGAAAATTGACTTTAGGACTGATTCTCATGAGTTAGCTCACTTGAAACAAAACCTTAGCCACAAAAAGATTCTTTATTTAAAAAAATTAACTAAATATGATTTATGCCCAACATCATCTTGATCTACATGAAAATATTTAACTATTTATAATATTGTATTCGAGTGTTTTAAAGTTAACGATCTTTCTTTTGAGTGGAATTTAATTAGGCCATTTTTTAATGATTTAAATGTTTTATAAGTGGGCCAATTATGATAGAGCTTTTTTTTTTTTTTAATTTCTCTTCAGTTTTACCTATCTCTACTATGTAGATAACATTAGTTGTGCTTTAAAATTATTAGTGGTCCACAAGACAATTGCCCTCCTTTTCATGAGAAACTTCGCTCCAAAACAAAATAGGCTTACTTCCAAATTCGTTTATATAAAGTATTTATACTTTTTTAAAATCTCATATAAGTGTTTAATTTATCATTTTAATTGTGGACTATTAATGTAATATCTTTCGGGATATTTTTTTTTGATGATTTAGCCTTTTTATAAGCGGACCTCATTAATTTATTGGGTGATCATCCTTACCCCTTTGAAAATACTCCCGACTCTCCCACTACTCACCCGTACCCTTTACCCTCACCTTTTTAATAATCTTTCGGCAAAGTTAATTTGAACATGAATTCTCATACATTTTAATGCAAATAAGGCCGCCCATTACATTTCAGGATACCGTTGAGAACTTCCCATCTTTCACAATTTGGATGAGAATTTTAGAGATTTGATGCCAAAAACTTTTCCCTACTGCCATCTCTCAGGTGCGAAAATGTACTTATATTCAGCAAAAAAAGAGTGAGTACTTCCTCAAAAAGGAGAAGCACGGGCCTGCAAAAAGGAGAACTCATATATCTTGTTATCCTTCTTTTTTTTTCTTTTTTTTTTTATCTATTAGAATGGCTGATTTTGACATTTCCTGTTATTTTAAAATTGATCTAGATCTCATCTATGGGCATGCACATAGGATATAGGTGGGATCTTAATTGGCCAAATAAATAAGATTATCTAATCTTGTGTGGGTTTGGTCCCTTTGGTAGGCCCTTAATATGGTCCTAAATCTTAGATATTAATAGTACGATTGCCCTTCTATCCGACAATTGTAAAAAAACTATCAAAATCTTAATAATTCCTGCAGGGTTATTTATACAGGATGAAATTGACAATTCTGCCCTTAAAACGTGCGATATCTTAAGATAGTACGCTCTCTCACCATTCAATATCCTAGGATCGTGTGATATTGCTCAAATTCAAGTTTTTTTTCCCACCCTCTTTCTTTGTGCCAAAGAGAAAAGAAATGCGATTGATTTCCACCAAAGAGGGAAAAGGAGCCTCAGTCAAAGCCATTTTCATTGAGGTTGGGATGAATATTACAAGAACTCTAACTCAAAAACTTGCAATAAGCGATGAAGAGAAAACAGAGTTCTGAATTTATGGTGAATATGTGAGTTTTGTATTTGGGCAAGAATGAGAAATTATGCGATATCTTATGGTTGCGCGATATTGTAGGGTGCAATATCAAATAGCCTTGGGATATCGCGAAGTACGATATCATACAACCCTAGGACATTGCAGGGTTTAAGGGGTAAAATTGTCACTTATAGAGCGTCATTTCCTATACAAAGAGTATGAAGGAATTATCTAAATTTTGACCGTTTTGGGACACTTGTCAGGTATAAGTGCAGCCATACGTACGATCAATATCCCATTATTTTCTATGGTAACAAGCAATGGTCGACCCATAATTTTTATAGTTATTACTTATTTAAAAATTAATTTATTTTTTTCACCCTTTTTCAAATAGCATTGTTGTCCAGAATTTGAAAATATCATGATATTTTCTGAGACATAATTTCCCATAAGTATGTGATGACAATTAAAATACAAGAATAATAGGGCCCATCAATATGAATACAAACCACTCAAAATAATTCTTTCAACCTTTTTTTAGTATATAATGTTGTATTTCGTTCCAATCAAAGTAGAATCGATATCAAATCAATAACATATAAACCAATCAATCTACTTTAATTAATGAAATCCCATTGATTAATTAGTATGATCGTTTGTTTGATTGCTATGATGATTGTGATACAACATGGATGGTATAAAATAGCTGGAAGCCACTCACCAAGTCAATATGTAAAGGTGTAAATAATGAAAAGTTGAGGAATCTAGATCCTTTTAAGTGTTCTCACCATGGTTAAAAATCGTGGTTTCAGTTGCGGTATCCGGGCCGAACAACCGATATGATATTGATATCGGTCGTGGTTATCGGTTCGTCGCGGTCGTCGATGAGTGAATTTTTTTTTAATCCAAAAAAATTCTCAAAAATATCCAAAAAATCCAAAATATTAGAAAATGCTGGAAAACAATATTTTTTCCATTAGCAACAATAATAAATCAAAATATCGGTCACCTTATGTTACGAGTCCTATCTGTGTCGCAGTTCGTCGTCTTTTTCAGTATTTCATATAATTCAACTATTATTTTGGCTCATGATAAAACATAGTATTTACTATTTACTATTTAGTTTTAAAAAAAATATTCCAACAATTATTTTTTTTAAAAGTAAAAGATTTAAAAAAATATCATTTTTCTATACCCAAAATCATATATATGAGTAGATCTAGCATGAAAGTGTGTAGATCTAACTTCTAAGTGAAGAACACGGCACAAGTGACAAACCCAATGATCTTTTCATTCATTTCTATGCTTTATCTAAAAATAAAAAATAAAAAACACATAATAAGGGAGTTAAGTTGATTTTCTCTTACCAAATAAAATGTTTTCTTCAAGAAATAGTGTTGGAATTTGGAAATATGCAAGACAAATGAGCTATGAAGATATGGTTGCTCTAAGGAGATGAGGGGAGAAGGGAAGAAGATGGGGAGATAGGGAAAAAGTAAAAAAAAAAACTAGGATTTTTGACCCATACACCATCTCGGCCGATATTTTGAAAATATCGGCCGAGATATATGTAATACCGATATTTTGGGGATTTTTTGGTCTGAGATACCGATACTAGTATCACGGCAAAAAATTGTACCGATATGGGCTGATACCGATTCATATAGGCCGATATGAATCGGTATCGGCAGATTTTTTGAACTATGGTTCTCACTTATATGCTTCCGGTTAGTGAGGGGAGTAGACTTCTATAGGAGTCCACCTCTTGGAAATTTGAACTTATAAAAATGAATGTCCTCAGGCACCTTTTGTAAAAGCTGTTCATAAATTCTACTGCAATAGGAGCCGGTCCCACCATAAAATTGGGCATAAATTATTAATCATTTGCTTAATTGTATGGATAGACCAATTGTTACTGAGATAAAAGTTGGGGACAGCCCACTAAAGTGGAAGGCATTTATTTTGACTAGTTTGGAGGGCATTGGAAGTCTCAAGTTACTATAATGGGTGTCAGTCTAACAAACCAATGCAGCGGATGTAATCAAATCAACAAGATATAACTAGCCAATCAATCTACCAACCACACACCACAAACACCACAACAAGGCAGACACAATATTAGCGTGGAAACCCTATTAAGGTAGAAAAACCATGATCCAGAAATCAAGAACTATTGAACAGTTACAAGATATACTCATAACTCATTTACCTTAGTCAGTACCTCGACCTAAGGATTGAAGTTGTTCTTATATAACTTCCTCGCCGTGCACCATTCCTCTTACTTGATCTCGTCGCACATTGTCAACCAAGATGAACTATCTTCTACAAGAGAGTAGAAGCAATAAACCTTTTAGAGCAGATCTTCAGCACAACCTATCAATGGCTCTGGAGAATCAAAGAATCTCCCAAGAGTTTTCTCCACTCAGATTAATGAGAGAATTACTTGATATGTATCTTAGGGTAGAGAGAAACACCCTATATATAACTTCAAATTCATGCCTTAGAGTAATAACACAAATAGGATTGAAAGTGGAAACATAGTCTCAAAAGGAAATAATTCCGTTTCAGAACTAGAGACTTTCCTGCCCGCCATTCGATCAATCGCACAGAGGCTCCGATTGATTAGACCTCGAGGATTACTGGCGCACATCAGCCATCCGATCGATCGCACAGAGGCTCGGATTGATCAGACCTCATGGGTTTGCCCGGATTCTTCTTTTTTTTCGCTTCAGCTCTTCCGGCGAGATAACCACAGTCCACTATAAAATAAATAGAAAATATAACTCAATGACCCGGAGTTTTGTCCAACCCATGAATCGGCCAACACAAATAAAATCCTAACAGGCATTCATTGTGTAGTTTCTCTATCCTCACCAAGTGTGAATAAAAGACTCAACGGGACTCAAAGTTCTCTCCAAACCCACCTCCACCAGTCCACCCTCCACTCCCCCATCCTCTTCAGCCGGCCATTCGATCCCTCCAAAATTTGTGATCTCAAAACCTCCGCTCAGCACGTCACTATGCTCAGTTTCTCTGCTGAGTCTGGTCAGACTCATCTGAATGAAGATGACCTCCCAAGTGTGGAGTGTCCGGGTCTACTGGGTGTGTCAGAATGAGTTTTTTAACTGGGTTGTAGGAGTTCGGATGACAAAAGGTTTGATTGGGATGTGGTGGATTGTGGTGTCCATGTTGACCTGCTGAACATTCTAGGAAAGATCTGGGAAGATTGAAGCTAAGCATATGAGCATTCCAGTTGTATAAACACCATTTCTTTACTCTTATATTATAATACTTGGATTCAAATCTTAGTAAATGACTTCAACATTCGCAACATATAACTTGATGACTCTCAGTTCAAACTTTATTATAATTATTTGTCTACCATATCTGGGTCCATTTAGACAGGCCTGGACATGATTTGGATCCAATGGGCTATACACGAGCCCAGGGTCTAAAGTCCGTTGGCGTCTTATTTGGTCCATTTGTATTTTTCAAGCATGTATCATATTTATAGACCATCTACATATTAAATAAAATAATTTAAACATATAATATAAGTTTCCAGATTCAGCCCATTACCAGCCACAAACGATCTTTGGATGTTTGTTATCACAGTAATAAAACTCCCATCTTTTCTTCAGAATTTAAAGCCCATGGTTTTGACCCAGGACTGACTCTGTAGTCCAATTGTTGATTAACATCTGGCATGAGCCTGACATTAACAAAAGATCCTAGTACTAGGTAGCCCAGCCCAGTTTGAGTAATTCAAAGCAGAAAGGCCTCTTAATTTTTGAATAGACTGGGCTAGGTCTTGAAGCTTTGGTTAGATACGGGGCTTAATATTAGGTCTGTTAAGAAATGAGCTGGTGTTTGAAACAGGTTAGCACAGGATGGCCCAACCCACGTACAATCCCATAACCTATATGTCACTTGCTTTACTCTTTTTAATTTAAAAAATTTTTACATTCATTTTTCACACCAATTTAAGAAAAGTTATAAAATTAGTGCTGTTTTCCTGGTTTTAATGGTTATTTATGGTTCCTTTTCATTGAAAACTTTTTTTTTGCCCTAAAGTTTATGGTACATGAATTAATCAAGGTCATTAATTGGTGTAATAGAGTCAGAGGTGAGAAATTCAAGGGGGGAAATTTTAACTAGCCCATGAGTTTATCAAGTGTGAAAGATTAGATTACAGATCCCAAAACGCAGAATTTCAAGAAACATAGAAGTAAGCTAGAAGAAATCCACAATCAATAGTTCCTAAGAACCCTGAAATCAAAAGACTTTGCTTACTTTGATTAATATAAAAAGAAAAGTTCTAGTCTTTCATAGTATTGCCCTTTCCAGAGGAAGTGTGAGTAGAGCCATCTCTAATGTCAGCTTTCATTAGAGCTCTTCTTTCATTAGCTCTATTACTGAACCCATCTTTTACTCTAGAAGTCAACTTCTACAGGCATTCATGTCCCCAAGCAGAATATGTTGTGGAAGGGATTGTAAAACAGCATTTCCAAAGAGACCCATCTGTTCCAGCTGGTTTACTTCGCTTACATTTCCATGACTGTATCATCAGAGTAAGAAGTTTTCATTTGTAATTCCTTACTGTTAGAACGAAGAATTTGTATGAGAAACTGGGTTTATAGTTCTACGCTACTTTTTTTTTTTTTTCAAACTATGATTTATTGATGATTGTTAGGATTTGCATTTAGAAAGTTTGAGTACTTTTCTTAGTGTTGAAAATGTAAATTTGCCATGAGCTCAAGGTCTAACCATCTTTGAGAGATTCTGATTTCCCATGGATTTTAGCTGTTCATTGCGCAATGTTTGTATATGAAAGTTGGAGTGTTTGAATACACTTCTATTTTTTTTGTCACTAGAATGAAATCTTACTATCCTCCATCTCAGTGAGTTTTTATTTTTTTGGTTAAATCATCTCAGCAGTGTGTTTAGTTATTAGATGAGGTCTCTTTCCACAGTTAATTAGTAGAACACCCTAAGCCGACCCGAGGTTGTGAGATAAGAGTAAGTGTACGATGACGACGAAGTTTTAATGCAATGAAATCATTATTAATAAATGGTCCATTTGGCTTTCTTTAATTAATTTTCTCATTGTTATAATTTAATACTTGAATTGCCAAATGGGCTCATACTAATTTGGAGACACTCAGAACTTTTGAAGTATTATGCATTTGCAGCTTAATGATTTGTTGGTGAATTATAAGTTTCAACATTGGACGCCTTTTTGTTTTTCCTTTCACTGTTAAACTCAATTATTTGTATGATTATATGGGTACTTATTATCTTTGTGAGAACATAATGCATTATGCTTATTCATTGCAGGGTTGTGATGGTTCCGTTCTTTTAGGCAGTCATGGAAATAATATAGCAGAGAAGGAAGCACCACCTAATCTAAGTCTCCGAGGATTCAATGTAATTGATGAAATCAAAGGTGATCTAGAGAGAAGATGCCCGGGGATTGTTTCATGTGCAGATATACTAGCATTGGCAGCACGAGATGGGGTTGTGTTAGCAGGAGGAGATGATTATGCTCTTCCTACTGGAAGGAGAGATGGATTTGTTTCTTCCATCACAGAAGCCCATATTCCTGACCCTGCATCCTCTGTTCCCACTGCTCTAACTGCATTTCAGTCCATGAACTTGGATATCTCAGATCTCACTACACTGCTAGGTAAAAAAAAGATTACTAACTGACCCCAAACCATTCAGTATTTTGTTGATGGTCATGATTTTCTTCATCAACTATCTAAAATCTCCGTTTCTCTACTCAACTCAATGATCTGTTAATTTCATGTTGTAGTGGTAAATTTTGATATCAGGAGCTCACAGTCTCGGATTTTGTCACTGCCTCTTCTTCGTTGATAGACTGTATGACTTCCAGGGCACTGGCTTTCCAGATCCTGACATGGATCCTAGTGTGCTTGATTCACTCAGAAAGAATTGCCCGAGACCAGTTGTGCCAATTTTTAACATAAGCTCTGATCCAAAAGTTTTCATCAATCAAGCAACTCTGAAACCTTTTCGTCTAGACAACTCTTTTTATCATGGCGTACTCAATGGAAAAGCTGTTCTTCAGTTAGATCAGGAGCTAGCATTCACCAGTTTAACAAACGACATGGTAGTTAGATATGCCAACAACCCAGAAGCTTTTAGGCGGGACTTTTCGGAGATCATGATCAAATTAGGCAATGTGGGTGTCCTAATTGATCAAGGAGAGATCAGAAGGAATTGTACGAAAGTAAATAAAAGAAGTCATTGAAATACGTATAAACTGAAGTTTTTTTGCGACTATTGATTTTGTAGTTAGCAATAAGTATTAGAAACAATTAATAGATATATTAGAAATAGCAGTCTTTTAATTTTTTTATGCATTTGGATATTACCCGAAGTTGTTGTTGTTTAGAATGTTCGGAAAATGTTGTTTTATAATTGAAAATTACTGACTACACTTTGCATTGTGCAGAAATCAAGAATTACATTAAGCTAAAATTGATATTTGAAATTGCTAGAATTCTCAGTTTGAGCATAGAGAAAGAAAAATAGGAACTTTTCAATATTTTTAACAATTTCTCTACAACCCCAATTAATCTTATCATATATGTGGATTATAATAATTCACCATCTAGAATTCTGTATGTATATATTCCAACATATTGAGTGATTACTTGAGCTATACAATCAGTGAAAAGTACAACAGTCCTAACCCTAACTTGAAATCCTTTTACTTATAGTGATAAGATGAGATATATGACATTTATATAGATATGATGAGGAGTTTGTTAAGGCAAGAGTTCCAAGTGAAATAACTGAATTTTGCTGAAATCTGTGTGTTAAAACATGGTGTCTGCAATCTTGTCTATGAAAGTTTAGGGTTCGAGATCACTAGATTGGTCCACTCAATAAATCAGCTCAAAAAGTGTGCAAAAACAATAAATATGCTGTGGAAACAAAATCACAAGCACACACCACAAGGACACTGGATTTTTACGTGAAAAACCATGGATCCGAACTGGATCTAATCAAGCACTATAAATCTCGCAATTACAAGAAATTCAGATTTCTTTCCCAGATATCCCCTACCTTAGGATTGAAGTTACTTTGTGTCGCTTTACACTTCAATGATTTCACACCGTTGATTGCAACAGACTCAATCCAGTACTTGACTCCTCAATTCTTCTAGTAAGAAGATAATCTTCTGCAAAGGATGCAGGAGAACCTAACTCTCTAGAGTGCTTGCCAGAAGAAAATTTCTCTCAATTAGATCACTAATTCAGCACTTAAGAGATGATCTCTTTGGGTTATGAGAAATACTCAATTTATATTCCCAAATCTGTGCAAGAGACTCCTAATCATAATACACTTAGAATAGTAGTCCATCTCAAATTTGCACATAGAGTCTGGAACGAACTTGCATTCCTGTGCCTAGCTCACTATAGCGAGCATCACCCTTGCTATAGTGAGAGGTGTTTCTGCCATTCTCGCTATAGCGAGAAACAATCTCGCTATAGTGAGACTACATACTGTCTCGTTCTTCATTTTAGTGTTCTAACAGGCTGTTTGACTTTACAGTCTATTTATATAAGGAATACATGGAAATGATAACAAATGAATATCGATAGGGATCCGTTCTATCTCTTACACATTGAAAGAGGATTGGTTACCAAAAAAGTAAAAATAAAAAAAGAAAGAGGATTAAGTTGGTTTTTAAGTAATGGTTGTCAAGAAGATTGAAGTGGTTGATATAATTGAGTCCCTGCCAAGTCATTTTATCAGCCAAAACCTTACGCCCCAAGTCCAACCCCCGACACACATAAAAACAAGTAGAATGACCGAACCGTTGACAGATAGTCAACTTGGAATGTGGAAACTAAAGGCTTTTGGAGGGTAGGACTTGAGTCATCACAATTTGGCCATTAGTATGAGTAAACAAAACACAGATAGTCAACTTGGAATGTGGAAACTAAAGGCTTTTGGAGGGTAGGACTTGAGTCATCACAATTTGGCCATTAGTATGAGTAAACAAAACAAGCAGTTCCATTTTTAACTTGCTCTCTAACTGAGTGAGCATCAACTTCAATAGAAAACAAGATTGGCCATCAAATAGGTTTCTAGAAGATGATCGTAAAAAACTGCAGCACATGTTGTACTTTTGATTCCAAGACCTTCAAAGTAATTAGTAGAGCTACTGCATTTCAGAACTTGTGGAGGATAAAGCTCTATACTCGAGCTTAGTACTAGAGACGTTGTACTGTTTCTTGGCAGTCCAAGAAATGAATTTGGAGCCCAATAAAATAACAGAACTAGTGATGGAGCATCTAACACGAAGGCATCCTCCCCAGTCAACATCAGCAAAGGATTGTAGGGAGAGGTCTTTGGATGGTATAACCGAAAAGAAGTAAACAGGATGGTGTGTGAGCCATAGTCAGCAGTACCTTTGAGATGGGCGAAAGATATGTTTTGTTGCTTCAGAGTGAATCATTTGTTGTGCATGAAGAAATTGACAGACTTAATTGAGGGAGAAGGCTAAATCAGGTCTAGTGGAAAGATATTGTATTGATTCAACCATATAATGATATTTTGTACTTTTGGGCAACGAATCACCATCATTTGTAGAAAACTTACCGCCATCAGCCCAAGGGGTGCAACTAGTTTACAACCATCCATTTTAAATCGCGCCAAGAAAATAATGCAAGATCTTAACTGCTTTACAACCGTCATATGGCATACTTCATCTGATTTAGGAAGATCCTAGCTTTGGTTTGGTATTGCATCCCCAAAAAATAATACAATGAACCAAAAATTTTCATATCAAATTATTATGTATTATAAGAAAAGGTTCTCAATTTAATTTTAACTGCTACTTCTCAATTTTGACTTTTGTTGGAGATCACATGGGCCACAACAACGTATAAGAAAAGGCCCCGATCAACCAATAAGAATCCTTTAGCATTATACGACCAATTACACAACAGCTACAACTTATCCTTTCCCTCTTTTATTTAGTCTTCCTTTTAAGATTGGTCCTACTATTAAGGGCTGGGTTTTTACCAGACTCAGAGACATGAAGGTTGGGCATAGCCCAGACCACTAGGTACTTACAATGTTAGTTGGGCATACCACAGACCAATAGGTATTTATAGGGATATTTGTATTGGAGTTTGCAAGTTAGTTCATATAAAAATTAGGTTATAAGATCACATTGCATTCTTTAAGATATATGTTCCTCAGATCAAGAGCTTGCTTTCACCACTGCAATGACTAATATGGCAGTGAGACATGCAGAATTCAAAAGATTTCGAAATTTCACAGGGGGATGATCCAATTGGAAATGTGGATGCCTTAATCAAAGAAGATTACTTTCAACGAATACCAAAGAGCAGCATTTAACAAAAGAAAAAAAAGGTTACTATTGGTTAGAATTCTTTTGTTATTATTTCTGCATATGTAATTTATTTACTTATGTTGTGGAAATTTGCCAAAATGTAAATCAATAATCTAATTATGGGAAAATTAATGCTGGAATTGCTTACATTTGCAATATCACATCTATAATGCTCCAGAGGCAAAGAAAACGGATACTCATCAATCAGCTTTGTCAAGTACATTTTGACGAACTTTCTTTTGTACTTCTATATTCAACTAAAAATAAATTCTAAGCCTCAATTAAGATTTTATTGAAAAGACCATCAACAAAAACAACCTAAGAACTGCTCCTCTCGAAAATAAATCATCAAACTGTTTTATTCTCATGATTATTGCATCTACTGAGCGTCCACCCGGAAATGAAGCAGATATTCGACTCTTATATGCAGTACTTATTGAGAAGAATCTGAAATCTGTACTAACTCACTACAGCACATTGCCTCCTAATCTCACCAGCTGCTCCAGTCTTAACTTCAATTCTTCCCATCTTCTCCATGGACATTGCAAACTCGTCAAAGAATTTCGACACTGGTGCATTCAGAAGCTCATTTATAATTGATCTGCCAGTGCTATCTGAAGTAAGAGCAGCATCAGATTCGAACAGGCCTCGTCTCTTAAGCAAAAGTCTGTAGTAACTTAGGTCGAAGGTCCTGAAACTCCCAGGATCCATTTCGAAAATTGTGGTGTTGTCCGTTGGAACCCTGCACTTCCTCTTAAGAACTTCGGCATATTCACTGTCTAAGGAAGGATCCATATCGCCTCGTCCAGTGAAATTGTAGAGACGGGTGGCGAATGATGGATTGCAGTGAGCAATCCCAATTGTGTGGCCTCCTGTGATGGGCAAAGAAAATAAATGATCTTTTAAAAACAAGGGAAGATAAATGACTCTACCATCTCCTTGGTCTAAAACACAGTGTCCATGTGTTTCCCACTCCCATTTTGGCGATTATATCATTCACTAACTGTTCACACCATAAGTGAGATATGCCTCAAATGTCTCCCTAATTCCATCGATCCGCATCATTAGACTTTGCAATTAAAAAGCTTGAACAATTCTTTACAATTGTCAAGTTTAAGTCATTGAATTTATAGCTGGGATCATCTTGTATGGAAGACGCTGAGACATCGCTAATTCCATGATGTTCGGCCTAGATCGCCAAAAGGCGAGGTGCAACTGTACCATTAATTGTTCTAAAAGGAAAAGGTGGGCGATATTTTGGACTAAAATAATTTCTATAGCTTACCAGATAATAGAACCAGATCTGTCACATTGAGTCCTTTGCTTGCAAAACGTGCCTGCAGAGTACTGAAATTGAAAAATGGAGATGGGAGGTTTAGTAATGCCTCTGTGGAATTCGAAACTGTCCCATCTCTGCGCCCTGTTGGAACCCTCCAAAATGGTCCACCCTATTGTTGTAGAGAGAATCAGAAGAATTGGGTGAGTACAGGAAGACTTCAATAGTTACTGCTTTAGGTAATTTTAGTGTTATGTTTGTATTCTTACTATTGTTACAACTGAATCTCTTGCAACCAGTGAAAGAATATCTGCACAAGAAACTACACCAGGGCACTCCGCTTCTATTAAGCTCTTTACAGTTTCGATGAAGCCGAAGCCACGGAGGGTTAGATTCGGCGGTGAATCCTTTTCAGCTGTGTTGGTTGAAGATGAGTTTAAAAGAACAGATGCATCACAGCCCTGTCCAGAAACAATGAAGGCATATATTAGCATATGATCGAATAAAGTATGTTATCGCATTCTATGGTGGTGCATTCTAAGGTTATAATCATCATCCAGGAAAATTCTCTACCAAATTGAAATGATAGAAAATACTAACCCTCACAAAGCAGTCATGGAAGTGCATTCTAAGTAACGCTGCAGCCAAAGATGGCGCATTTGGGATGTGTTTCTTCACATAGTCTTGGACAATCTTCTCTGCATTGGGGCAGGTCTGATCATAAAATCCTAACTTCAACTGACCCTGTACAGAGCCTAAGAAGGCCAAAACACCAAGGAAGATGACACCCACATAACCAATCTTCTCCATTGTAATAATAGTGAAGGATACCTCTCTCACTGCCTTTGATCTTTAAGTTTCTTCTATGAAAAAAACATTCCTCATGAAAGCAGATTTATAGGCCATGCACAGGCAATTATTTGAACCGGTCTGGTTGGCCAGATGGGAATAAAAAAGCTTAATTCGACAAGCAAACTCCATGTGGTGCCTTTTTTTTTTCCTCTTCATTGTCCTTGACTATTCCTTTCCTCTGTACATTTGAACTAACAGACTAGTGTAGCTGAGATTAGTTTGATTTGCCAGGTACCAGATAAGTAAAATATGATTTGAATATTTTTCTTCTGTTTTGAGGCAGATTTATGTAGGGACATAAGTTCTGTCCACTTACACCCGAAATTGGAACCTAAATCCGACTGGTTTAAATCTATACCAAGCCCCGACCCGACCTTCATGTGGAAATACCCAAACCATACCCGAGCTTGACCTAAATTGTAAATTCTGCACTTGAATACAATTTTGATTGAGTCGGGCCAGGTTAATTACCGAGAACTCAATCTATAATCATTTTTTATTATAGTTTACCACCGCAAACTTTACAGTGTAAAAAGATATTTTTATACAAGTTGGGTTCCTTGGGTCAGTTTTGGACATGCGGGGTCCAAAACTAGTGCAACATGAATTACTTTTTTTCCAATATTCCCGGTGTAACTTTAAGGCAAATTCATACCCACATGCCCATTATAAAATGTCCTAAAAATCCACACATACATACATATATACTTGGTTTATTTCATCTATAATTAATTATTTAAGTTATGTATTATACTTAATACATAAGCAATAAGTATTGCACGGTTGTTTCTAATCTCTTTCTTTTAGTTTTATTGCTTCTTAATTAGGCCTTTTAAATTATTTATATAAATCCTTATTAGTGCAAAAGGGGGTGTACTCCTTTCTATTAATAAGATGAACTTTTTCCTGTATAGAGTTGCTTGGGATGTCAACCAACTCATAGAGGTAGTTTGTATGTGCATGAAACTTTAAGGATATGGGGTGATCCAAATATTCTTTTAATTATATAATTATAATTTTCAATTCTTAAAAGTCTAAACTAATAGTATTTCTTAATTTTATTTATTCTTGTGACTGAAATCTAAGAACGCGTAATAGTCAGATTTGTGTTTAATTAAAAACAATGTCAATTGATACATGGTATGTGAGTGTAAATGGTTTAAAACTTTCAAAGATAAGACACTGTTGTAATGATTTCATATATGGAAACTCATATGAAAGTCATATGGAAGGTGTGAAATAGATTATACTCTTTAACCATTTTCCTACTTTGTAAAAATAAATAAAATCACATGTCTAGAACCCAAGTCACCAAAGCATGTATGACTTTATCCCACAAAAGAAAGTTTTTAGAGACAACTTATATTTTCCTAATGTTTTCCTAATAGTTCATTTGCAATTAAGGTTAAACAAGATAATGATATTTTCTTAATGGATCCTTTCCAATTGAGGTTACACAAGATAGCGCTCGATCACATTCATATTTTGGTAACAATGTTGAAAAAATAGTTTTTTTTTTTTTAGCCTTGAGCCTCGCCCTGGCCCTTGAGGGTATGGTAAGCGCCTAGATAATGCAGGCCATTCGAGGGCTTTGGCTCGCTCAAGCCTGACCCTGCATATATTGAGGGTAGGACCAAGACAACCCCATGCCCGTCCCAGCCCGACCCATTGACAACCCTTTAACTTATCAAAAATAGCACAAAACTAGCATAACAAATTGGATATGTCTCAAACCTACATAAGTTATCATTGTGAAGAGTGCCTTAGTTTTATATGTAGATGATTAATATGATGGGAGACAATGTGTATTGGACATTCTTTCATCTCAGGTGTTAGATATTTGGATCTGATTGTTTTTCTCTTTATTTGGATATTGCTCCAGGCTCCATCCATGCCATTAAGGAAAGAGGGTAGAACGAAGAGGATAGATCTCAAGAAGAGCAACATATCTAAGAATTTGACTCATGATAGACCGGAATGGAGCTCCATCCATGCCATTTTTCTAGCAAAAGAGAGGAGCTCCGACACTTAGGGTTTTCTCCTCCTCCTCCCCCTTTTCTTCTTCTTCTTCTTCTTCTTGCTCTCTCTCCTCCCCAAATCCACCTTTAACCATGTTGAAGGGAAGATTGGAGCTCACCTTTTCCTTCCTCATTCCATTGATACCATCATGTAGCCAAACCAACTGGGACAAGATCTCCTTTGAGCAACCCTCTCCATTTAAAGCTCTACAAGTAAGTGGCTTTGACCATCTTTTAGATTTAGCTTTGGTCTTCCCGGGAGTCTTTTTCTCTCTACTTGGAAGCCCCATTCTCTCCTCTTCTTGTCTTTGCATTTTTGGGTGTTCTAAGATGGGTGATTTTGGGGGTTTTTGTGTAGTTTGAGGATTTCAGCTTTTGGAGGGTGCTTGAGAGGTGTTTGACTGCTCTTGGAGGCCAAGGCAAGTGGATGAATAGATTTACTTTGAAATGTCAATAGTTTTAGGATTCTCCATCTTTATTTCTATGTTTTTCTTATTGATTTCATGTTTGCTCTCTTCTTGATTTCATGATGGATTTCCAAATTGCTCTTACAACCCATGTATATTGAATTTCTCTCATTCATGTGAGCCCTCTCTAACTTTCTCAGATTTTCGCTTCATGCATAATCACATTTCTTTTTAGTGTCAATGGGTTGACATCTATGGACTTATTTTGGTGCATTATTAATGTGATGGGAATATGGAATGGGTGTTGGATGTGGTGGATGAATGTTGATTTAGAGGGGCAATGAAGGCCTTATTTTGTGCAAGGATTTCTCTTGGAAAGGGCCTAGGAGAATGGGAGAGAAGAATAGGAGAAAAAAAAGGGATTTCGGACCATAAAGTTCGCCGGCCCGACCAGAGCCAGAACCTTTACTTGCTCAAGTGAGCGGAGTGTCGGGTGCCCTGCCCAAGCCTACAACTAAGTTCGCTGGAGTGAACCCTTTCTTTGCTCGAACGAGCCAACTAGTTGGCTGATAAGTCCACAAAATTGTACTTTTAATTCATTAATTCATGTGAATATGTCGACCTAATTAACAGAAAATGCATTGAATTAACTAGTTTTCAAAAAATCATGCAATTGGACTCTCATGGTTGAATTTAAGTCAAAATCATTAAAAACTTTAGAAAAATGCATGTCTTGGTGAAATTATCAATTTCTGCATTATTGGGCCCATGCATAGCACCGTTCTTTTTGATAAAAAATATTTAGACTAAATTAGGTTTAATTGATGCATAGGAAAATTCAAAAATTGGGGCCCACAAGAACGAAGAAATTAAGAAGAGCATCAAAGAGAAGAAAAGTTGATGAAGACCCACCATGGGGACCCACCCACATTGGGCACAAACCCCAAGGTAGGGGGCAACCAAGGTGGGACCCAATGGAGTTGCAAATACTTGAATAATTTCTCGTAGGATCAAGTGGGCCCAGTTGAAGACAGTTGGAAGGAGAGTTTCAAAGATAGCAGACTCTTGGGTTGTCATCCAAAGAGTCCAAGTTGATTGTATTCAAGTTTTCCATAGATCTATTCAATCAGGACTCCAAACTGCCCAAGGTTTGAAATCTTTCCTAGGCATATCATCCCAAGCATCACACATCCATTTTCCCTCTCCCAAGTTGCAACAAACCTGATTTTTCAGATTTGAAATTATTTCAAGCCTAAGTGGGGCCCTTTCCACTAGAGAAGCAAGCAAATCGAGGAAATAAGGGTGGAGCCTAGTTTTGAAAAGAATAGTTGTGCAGAAATTTCAAAAAGGAAATATTATCTAAGATGATAAAAAAATCTCTCCAAAACCTGCCAAGGAAGTTGTAGATAAATCCAAGCTTTCCAAGACTTGAAATCTTTCAAACCAAGAGATAACCAAGAGGATTGGACATCCAACACCATATGAGGCCCCAAAACTCCACATGTCCTAGCGACTTCCCATCTCGCTCTCTCACGTGGACTCCTCCCATCCCCTCTCTCTCTCGTGGACTGCCCCCCCCCCCCCCCCCCCCCCCCCCCTCTCTTCTTTTATTTTTTTCAAAGCAAATAATTGAGGAATTTTTGTGAAGAAGAGGAAGATGGAGGGGTGAAAATCCTTTTGTAATCCAAGGAGGAAGAAGAAGTTGTAAATCTTTGACTAATTCTACGCATGGACATGATCAATAAAAGGTGAGATTTTCGTTATTTGTTGATTTTTTTTTCATTAACTAAGTTTTCTTGATTCATTATTTTCCCGGACATATTGAATGCCTAAGAACCTCTACCTCTCACAAACATCAACAATTTCGATTTTTCATCTTGGCTCTTCCTTATGGGAGGCATAGAACTAAGACATTCGTATTCTTAGTGCTTAGAAAAGCAACTAATTTCCATTATTGGGTTGCAAATTCCTCATTATTATTTATGAAACTTTACTTTAATTAATTCTGATTAGTGATTGAAATAAATCATCCCCTAAAGATCAAAACTATTTTAATATGTCAAAAGGGGTTTGGGCCGGTGATTACTGCCCTAAGTGTAGGGTCATTACGATACAGTAATACCTAGTGACTGCGGGGTCGAACCCACAGGAGCTAGTAGAAAGCCACTTAACCTGTCCAAAAAAAAAAATTCCTAGTTCTAGCCTAATTTAATCTAATTAAATTAGAAGAAGAATTTCCAAATAACTAAAACCGAAGATTAATTACAACTTTTCCAGAAATTAAAATAAAATTAGACTGAATGAACCCTAGACTAACTAGAATCTATGAAAACAAAAGACCAAATCAAACAAACCAATTTGTGGAATTAAAAACCCACCCATGAACCTTAGATCGATAAAGGGAGATACCAATATGAGAATACCATACAACCCGGAGGCATGTTGAGACTTCTTTAGTTTGACAATGTGCACTAGATGTTTAGAATGCCGCCAATCTTCGGGATCACTAAATAATAATAAAATCCGATATTTGGGATCTACATGCAAGTTGTGCCAAATCGTGCAGTCTCTATATGTTAACCAGACGCGCATTAGGAAATATTCCATTTTCGCTTATTTTACTCAAATGACCTGATTTTACCCGTTATTGATCGTATATACTTGTCTTGCATAAAAAAAACCCTTATTATGATTTAGCACGTGTGCATTGTTAGCCTGTGTGCATTCGATGGGGACTACTCAGTATGATGCGTGTGTGCATTCGATTTAGCCTGTTTTGGTCTCCCCTATTGCATTATGCATTGATTTTCTCACGGAACCTATGAATCAGCACCACTAAGCTTGGGCCACCTTGTCTGCTTGATCCATCTGCTTGGGTCCTCAATTATTTCTAGTCATCTGCAGTTTGAGTTTCTAGTGTGTTATTCTACCCGGTTCTGCGGTCGGTACTTAGTGATAGCCAATTATATTGGCATAAATTATGTATATCTAGTACGTTCTTACCACTTAGTGTGATGGAGACTATTTGTTCTATTGTGCTCTCATCACTCTAGTGATGGAAAATTTAGCTTCGTGTGGTTGCCACCTTGCCAGTCTATCTCTCTCTTTGTTATCGTTCGTGTTTTGATTTATGTTGTCTGTTTTTGCAGTTATGCATCAGCTTTTACATGATACTGTTTTAACCATATTTTATAGTATTAGTCTCATCAATACATATTCCTAGCATGTTTGATATCTATTTCATCCACCTGCCAGACCGTCGTGTCTGACACAATAATCTTGGTGCTCAGGTATAGACCCAGGTGACTTTATAGACAAGCTAGAGGAAGCGACTGAGGAGCCGCGACTAGTAGGTGAATGGCGTGCGGACGAAGTCCTATAGACATCGGGTCGAGCCGTAAGCTGCGTAACATCTTTTTGGGGAGTGATACATTATTCTGGGTTTTTGGATGTACTGTCCTTTGTTGGCCTTTGTTTTTGGAAATGCTCTAACTAAACTCATCTTTTGTGTAAATATTTAATACTAATGCTTGGGAACGCATTATGATACATTGCTCACTCTGGCATCATGCTTATTGGTTATAATCATCAATCTCTCTGATTGTGTTATTTTATGGATTAGATTTGCTACATGCTTTTGCTATTATACTCTGATTTGTTTGTGAAGCTTGTGTGTGTGGAATCCTCACTGCGGAAGTACGTGGGAAATCGCATATGCGGACAAAGTATTATACCTCGTTTCGCGCGTGCAATATTGGCGTGATCCCGAATCAAAGACCATCTTTAGCACTAATCCGTCTTGTTGATTATGAGCCATCTTTAGCACTCGTCGGCTCATTCTCTTCATCTCTACTTGGTCCATCATCATGACACGTCATCATCTTAGAAGCAATTCTTCATTTGCTCTATTGAAGATTTCTGCCGTAGCATTCATCTTAGCTGTACTACACAGAAAATCTGTGTCAAAGTATCTTTCTCTGGTGGGCATCGGTTAAGGGCTTTGTCAACAATCGTTCTCAAGGCATCTCAGCATCATGACAACGGTCTCGGGCCAAGTTGTTGTCTTAGTCCCTCTTATCGAATTCTGTTGGAGTATCATATCTTGGCTTCAAGTTCTTTTTCTGGCCTCTTCAAGTATCTATAGAACTCAATATCAAAGGCCTTTTATCTTTTACTATATTCTGTTATGGAGACGGTCTTCCTTTGACATCATTAGGTCAGATGCAGCATCCAATTTGTCTAAGGAATTTTTACGTTTAAGTTTCATCACAACTAAAAAATCCAGAATTTTCCTTGTGAAACTTAATGGAAAGAATTATTTTTCGTGGCAATTTCAAACTCATTTGCATTTGAGAGGAACCATATTGATGGTACAGCATCAAGACCTATTGTCTCAAAAGAATCCTATGACACAACCAAATTAAGTGAGTGGGAAGTTGATGATGCAAAAATAATGACATGGATTTTGAGATCCGTTGACCAACAGTTTATTCTGAACTTGAGGCCTTATAAGACCGCAAAAGGCATGTGGGATTATTTGAAAATGATCTATAATAAAGATAATGCCACACGTAAATACCAAATGGATCGTTTGATATCTCGGAATATAAACAAGGAAACAAATCTACTCAAGACTATCATTCTGGTTATATGGAGTTATGGACTGAATTTACGAAACTAGTTTACGCCACTACTTCTAGTGAAGGACTGCCTACTTTTCAAAAATATCATGAAAATAGTCAACGGGATTAGTTCCTAATGAAATTGTGACTGAAATTTGAAACTATTCGCTCCAATTTAATGAGTCGAAAAAAAAACCCCATCTCTAAAAGATTGCCTTGGTGAATTACTCAGGGAAGAGCAATGCTTATTAACTCTAGTGGTCTTGAAACAAAAAGGAATGTCCTCTTATGTCCATGGTATTGCATTTGCAATGCAAACTAAGTCACAAGATATGAGCAAAGTTCAATGCTATTGCTACAAAGAATATGAACACATCGTTACTCAATACAAGCGAAAGGTCAGCAATTATTGTGTAACACCCCTACCCTACCCTAATCATGTTTAGTGTCTAATTAATCTTAATTAGGTGCCTAATATTTATTTTGTATGTGTTTGGACCTTCTAAGGCTTGGCTCACAGTTTGTCGATTAGGTGTTGGCTAACCGACCAGAAGTTTGGTTAGAATGACTAAATGGTGAAAAAGTGAAGAAAATCCAAGTTCGGTTAACCAAAATTGAGTTTGGTTCACCGACCCTTGATCGACGGTTCAACAAATTTTGTTGGGTACTATAAATGGATGTTTGTTTTCTTGCCAGACTGACACTCGGTCGGGTGTCAGATAACCAACATGTCCACTAACCGAGTAGTGACCGAACTCTCCAGGTTTCTTAGGTTGTTTTGGGCCTAGTCTTGGACCTAAGCACTAGATCCCTGGAACCCCAATTTATGCCCGATGGATTGATTAACTTGGTGGGTGTGGTGTGAGCTACCATACACTTACATAGAAGCTCGTTTCATTGGACTCCTTGATCTCGAACAAAAGGTGTTCTCCTAAGGTGTTTGACGTCCCAACTTAAGTAATGCCAAGGGTTTGTTGTAGCCAAGTGATGCCGAATGTCTTGGAAGTACACATTGTTGGACGGTGAAGCCCAAAGGCATTCCCAAAACCTTAAGAATGACTTGTTATTCATCCTTGACTCATCATATGATCCTTATGCATGCTTTTGCATCCATTTTTTCAGTACTCTTGCATGATGTGCTTCATGCTTCTATATTTTTTTTTGGTTTAGTTTATGCACCTTGTTTTGTACCATGTTTTATGTCTCTTTTATGCTTACATATGCTAGTTACGTCATGTGTGTTCCGTGTTTGCGCTTATGATTATGTCTGTCATGTTATGGACTTGTATCATGTTATTTTACACATGTACTATATTCCTTGAGTTGGCACCATTTATATTTGATCATATCTCAGTCGAACCCAGCTGGTGTGGGTTTAGTAACTTTCATGGACCCTCTACAAATGGGAAATTTTATGGGAGGTTAACCGTCACCTCAGGTCCATGATGAAGTCCGTGGGCCTATGCCTCCTAGTGGTACCTCATGTCATGTTATGTCATGTTTATGCTACCATTTAACTCATGCTTACATGCTTACTTAAGAGAGCCAAGCTCATGTGGTTGTGCCACCTCGCCATGATTATATATATGCACTTGCCATTCATGATTCCTGAGTTCATGCTTATGTACTTGTCATTCATGATTCCATAGTTCATGCTTACTGATGGACTGATCATGCCTAGAATACACTTGTTGACCCCTTATGATTTATGTATGTCTTATTCTCTTTTGTTCCATGTTATGAATTATATTTGTTTGTCTTTCTAGACCTATGTCTAATGGTGCTACACTTAGTGTTACAGGTGATGACCTCAATGCCATCGCCAGAGATCGAGGAGGTTGAGGAGACTCCTCAAAACCCAGCTAAGTGGGCCCCAGAAGATGTCTTCTAGATATTTGTTTCGCTGAGTTGTTGAACGATACATCGGTTCACCTATGACTGTGGCTTGGATGTTCCACATGATTAGAAGTTGTTTTATAATGTTACATTTTGGAATGTAAACCTTAACTAATACCTTGCTTTCACTACTTTCCCTTTTTCTCTAACTTTGAAAACTTGAGCCTTTAACTTATGCTCATGGACTAGTTGTTGCACTTATATCCAATGAAAATGTGTATGCATGGATTTTATAGGTTAATTAGGTACATGATCATAGGAAAACTTTAATATGGCATCTCCTAATGTGATGGCGTGCGAAACCCCACACGTGAGTCCCATGTGGGCGTACATTGTGCCTCGAGAGGTGTGTAATCTTGGGCTCCGGGTATGACATATTGTAAGAAATAAGGGCATGCCTGCTTTGAATGTAGGAGACGTCAATAGAACAATGACACCAAAGCTTATGATGTTGTAATTGGAGGTTCTTCTCACACTGCCTCCGCCTCAAGTGTGCCATCATAGCCAAGATCCACCTTCACCCCTGAAATGGTACATCAGATGACTCTGTCAAATTTTTTTACACGTGGTCTATCTAGTAAGTCGTTTAAAAATTCTATTTGGTATATGGATTCAAGAGCATCGAACCATATGACTTACTCTATTGATGATTTGAAAAATATTCAAAAGTATACTGGTACCATGAATATTCAACTTGCTAATGGCAACAAGCTCCCTATCATTGCTACTGGCTGTATTGGTCATCCCTTAAAAAAAGTATTTTCTTTTCACCTCATTTATCTTCTAATCTTTTATCTGTTGGCCGACTCGTTGAAAATAATTGCATTGTCTCCTTTTCTTCCTCTAGTTGTCTTGTGTAGGATTAGGAATAGGGGAAGGTGATAGGCAAAGGTCCTAAATGCGGCATAATGTTTCCTCTTCATACCACTTCACCAGCAAGGGATGTTACTTTATTTTTGTTGTTTAGCTCACCTTTGAATAATGATTGTCAACTTTGGCATAAGCATCCTATACATTCAAACGCACAAAAAATATCATTTATATTGAACGGTAGTTTGCTTATGAGTATAATATCATGTTCGCTTAAAGATGTCATATTTGATCCCTCCACTTGTAAACTTGGCAAAAGCAAAGCACTTCCTTTTTCCACTCAAAAGGAAATTAGCACAAATTGTTCTGATTTGATTCGTTCAGATGTTAAGGGTATTGCACAAATAATCCCTCACACACATCGTAACTATTCTGTTACATTTATTGATGATTACAGTTGATTCACTTGGATTTATTTCTTGCATGCCAAATTAATTTGATGTCCTTGATGTGTTTAAGAAATCTCTTGCTCTCATTGAAAATCAATTTTCAAAACCTATAAAGATTGTCTTCATTATTTCACAACGTACATGTCCCTACGCACTACAACAAAATGGAGTGGCGAATTGAAAGAACCAACACCTTTTGGATGTTGTTGGAACACTGCTTCTTGAGTCCTCCATCCCATCCAACTTTTGGGTAGAATGTCTTTCTATTGGTGTGCACCTCATCAATCACCTCCATCACCAAAGCCTCAAAATCAATCCCCGTATTTTCGTCCTTTTGCTACCCAACCATCATATTAACATCTACATACTCTTGGTTTTGTGTGTTTTGTCCACTTACCATCTCATGATAGAGATAAACTCTCAACTCAATCAATAAAATGAGCATTTCTAGGGCATGCTTCCCATAAAAAAAGTTATCTTTGTTATGATCCTAAAGTCCATTGCACTCGCATATCTCACAATGTAATATTTTTTGAGAATCGGTATTTCTTTCAAACTCATCAAGACACATAATCCGTGGAGAACATCTTAATCTTACCCGATACTTCGAAGGTTCACTCGTCCTACTCGTCGCCCAGATTGTTTGTCATTGCAAGGATGTAAAGCATTCTTGTTGGCAGCAGGCTATGATGGAAGAATTCACCACTCTCAGCAGAATCATACATGGGACATTGTTCTATGTCCATCTCATGTGAAATCCATCGTTTGCAAATGAATTTGCTCTGTTAAATTAAAGCCGTGTGGCTCTTTAGATAGATATAAGGCTCGTCTTATGGCTTTAGGCAATCGTCAAGAGTATGGGGTGAATTTTGATGAGAAAGTTGCTCGAGTCGGTAAAATGACTATAGTTCGTCTTCTTTTGGCTCTTGCCTCTTCTCAATCATGGACCTTGTTTCAAATAGACGTCAAAAATGCTTTTTTATATGGAGATTTTCAAGAAGAAGTTTTCATGCGAATTCTGCGTAGTCTAGATGTTTCATCCAAAAGTAATGTATGTCGATTGCGCCGATCACTTTATGGACTTAAGCAAGCGCCAAGAACTTGGTTTGAGAAATTACGGCATAGTACTTTTACTTCATGCAAGATTCGAACAAAGCCAATATGATCCTTCTCTTTTTCTTCGTCAAACTACCAATGGCGCTACCATTCTTCTAATATATGTTGACGATATCATCATCTCCGAAACAAATCTAGACGATATTCTCTAACTACAAAAGGTTTTGCATGCTTCCTTTCACAAGAAAGACTTAGGTCTTGAAGTACACGACATAGGGGGGGTCTACTCATAAATCGACATAAATACATCAAAGATCTTATTACTCAAGTCAAGTTACAGAATACCACGCATGTAGTAGATACACCCTTGGAACTAAATGTGAAATACAGGAAGGACGAAGGAAATCTTCTTGATGACCCTACCGGCTATCGAAAGCTTGTTGGCGGCCTCATTTATCTGACAATCACCCGTCCAGATATTCCTGATGCCGTCAATCTTGTGAGTCAATTCATGATTCAACCCACACAGCTTCACATGTTGGCAGCCAACCAAATTATTTGTTATCTTCATGGGACACAAGAACATGACATTTTTTTCCAACTAATTCCAATTTGAGCCTTACTGCCTACTATGCTGTGGATTGGGTTGGATGCTGACCCTTGTCGTTCCACGACCGGTTGGTGTGTTTATCTTGGAGATGCCCTTATCTCATGAAAATGGAAGAAGCAGGAAAGAGTATCCAAGTCTTAAACTGAAGCAGAATATAGATCTATGTCTTCTGCATGCATTGAAATTGTTTGGTTAAGGTGTTTGCTAGAAGAGCTAGGCTTTTCTCAGCACACAACTACTCCTCTACATGTTGATAATACTAGTGCTATTCAAATTGCGGCTAATCATGTCTTTCATGAGCGGGCAAAATATATTGGAGTTGATTGTCACTATATTCGAGAAGCCTATGATGATAAGCAGATTACACTTCCTCATGTGACAATTGATCTTCGAATAGTGGACATTTTCATCAAAGCTCTCCCCTAAATTAATCATCAATCCTTTGTTGGCAAATTGATGCTGGTGGATTCACTATCATCAATATATATATATATATTTTGGTTGTAGTGTGTGTGTGTGTGTGTGGGGGGGGGGGTGGGTGTGGCGGGGGCGGGGGGGTTGTGGTCAAGATCCTAAAGATGTGTATTGTGTGCATTGTGATTGTATCATATCTATTAGGGGAATAACCAAATGGATTTTGGTTGGTATCAATTGTAAAGATGGAAAGTAAATAAATATAAAGAAGGATAGGATGGATAGGATTGGCATCCGGTCTTTTGGCCACAATTACGATGTCTTGATTTTATTCTCCGTTTATGTGTTGATATGAATTACTGTCATATGTAGAAAATTTACCGCCATAAGCCCAAAGGGTGCAACTGGTTTACAACTATCCATTTTAAATCGTGCCAAGAAAATAATGCAGGGTCCTCATTGCTTTACAACCGTCATATGGCGTACTTCATCTAATTTAGGAAGATCCTAGCGTTGGTTTGGTGTTGCCCCAAAAAAATTATACTAGGAATCAAAATCTTTCATATCAAATTATTATGCATTATAGTTGAAGGTTTTCAATTTAATTTTGATTCTACTTCTCAATTTTTTTCTTTTGTTGGAGCTCACATGAGCCACAACAACGCATAAGAAAGGGCCCTAATCAACCAATGAGAATTTGGCCTTTATCATTTTATGACCAATTACATAACATCAACAACTTATCCTTTCCATCTTTTCTTTAATCTTCCTTTTAAGATGGATCCTACTATTAAGGGTTGGGCTTTGACCAGACTCAGAGACATGAAGGTTGGGGCATAGCAAAGACCATAGGTATTTATAGGGCTATTTGTATTGGATTTTGCATGTTAGTTCATATGAATGTTTGGTCATAAGATCACATTGCATTCTTAAAGGTGTAAGACCCCGACCCAGATTATCACGATTAGTGTTAATTAAGTGGGCACTTAGGCTTAATGGGGATTTGTGATCATTAGATTAGAGAGTGATTTGACTTAGTCCTAGTTATAGCTTTGGAAATCTTGAGAGCATTTGGTTTCAGCCTGACACACTCAGCGGTGCCTTGGGTTACACGTGTAAGCATGGGGGATGATTCTGGATTTCAATAAAATTATGATTTTCACTCATTTTGAAAGATTTTGTTATTTTCCACAACTTTCACATTCAGTCCATTTGTGTCCGAAGCCTAGAAACCTGGTTTTAGCCTAGAAAGGGTAAAACGGTCTTTTCACACCCAAATATGTGCACAATTTTCGAAATCTCCGTACCATGCGAAATTTATACTTTTACGAAACTAAATTTTTTGAGGAACATTTCTTCCTTCTTCGTCGATTGCATCTGGAGGCCACAAGAGGGTTTTCGAGCCATTTGAAGTATTAGACCTATTGGGCCCACAACCAACTCAACTTAAAACCGTTTCTCTCCCTCTCTCTCATTCAAACTCCATTCCAGCTCATAAAAACTCAGAGCTAGAGAGAGCTCCTCTTTCTCTCTATCTTCTTCCTCTAGCATGCCACACCTTTTTGCCTCAAAATGGAGATCTGATTTCACCATTGCATACCTTTTCCTCCAAGCTTCAGCTTGGTGGTTCTTGGTGCAGAAATCCTGCAGATTTTCATCTCCCTCCAACTGTTTCTTCTTTGTTTGGACACTTCCAGGTGAGTGTTTCTCTTCATCTCTTTCAATGAGTCATTGTGGCTCTTAAGGAGTCCAGATTTCACACATGCGAAACCCAATTTGAAATGAGTCTTGGTTTTCAAAACGTGTTGTTTTTTGAGGTGTTCTCTTGGGGCTTTTTGTAGATCTTTGGTTCAACTCTTGAGAGGGGTTTGGGAAGAAATTTGAATTTGCACATTGGACTAAGGCAAGTGATTAATCTAGGTCCCTTGTTACATGTGAGATATTCGGTGCATTTTGCTTGCAAAGTGCATGTTTATGTTTAGTAGGTTTTCAATCTATGCTAATTGTCAATTAATCATAGTATTTGGCCTCCTTGCTTACGTGCATGTCATTGTATTTACTTTCCAAATGTTTTCCTACAGTTTGAATTTGAATTTCATTACTTGTCTTGAAACTTGATTTTTGTTTTGGTGTGATATGGTGATGTTGTGGTGAATGGAGGAGTTTGATGAATTGGCAGGAGATTGTTCCTTTTGGGAGAGCATGAAGGCTCTTCGATTGCAGGTTCTGTCCAGCAAAGAAAAAGAAGTGAAATGGGAGGAGAAATGACAAAATTTGTGCTTGAAATGCAACAGTCCACAGCATGGCGATTAGTTGTAGGTCAGCTGACTGATCCCAGTTCGGTCACAATTCCATAACCTAGTTTTTTGTCAGGAGGGATGGCGGTCAGCCAGAGGCTAGCCGATCTAGCCAAACGCGGCTAGCCGTCAGGTAAGCGCGAGCTGATCGAGTGTAGGAAAAATGGACTTTTGAAGGATTTTTACGGAAACGAAAACCCAGAATATGTTAATGGGCTTTTAACTTGATATTGTGCACTTGAAATCTGAAATGTCGTTTAGCTTCGGGGGCAGGAATTTGCTTTTAAATTCTGACATTTGGGTTTCAAATACACAAGGGTCAAGTGAAGGGTCTTAGCATATGCTTGAGAAGTTTGTTTCGAAACCTTAGGGTTGATGTGGAGGATATTGGTTTGCACCTATTTAGACATGTAAGTATTAGCTTTATTTTGAATTATTTTAGTGACCAAAAGGGGATTTATGTTTTTGAAGAACTCTTGATTTGAGGAATTTTGAGGAGATCACTTCTTATGTTTCGATATGCTTATAGCTCATGCTATTCCGCTTTGTCCTGCTTTGCCTTGTTTTGATAAATGACTTCCCCTACTTTTGATTAGTCTTGTGAATACAGTTTTGTTTTTTGCATTCTTGAATTTATGTAGATACCACTGAGCTTAGACTGCCCTGTCAGCCTGATCCACTGTCCGAGGGTCCTTAAACACTTGGATCGTTTGCAGACTGGTCATATACTTTGTTCTTGTTTCCGGTTTTGTGGCTGGACTACCCCGTCTATCTCATGTGGCATCGGATTTTGCTTTGCTTTGTCCTGCTTTGTTTTGTCTTGCTTGCTCATATCATTCCGTATGATGGAGAAAGGATGAGCTCTGTAGATTTACTAATCATAATATTACTTATGTATTCATGCTAGATTTCCGTCTCGTTTATTGTTCATGGACTTTCGCTTTCTTGATAAGTATCTTGGTTATGCACTCGTTTTAAAATTCTATAATTCGTTTTAAATTTGTTTCTTTCAAACTTTATTGGTTTATGCTCATACATAAATCGATTACTTGCCAGGCCGTCGTGTCTGACCCTTGTTGTTTTGGTGCTCAAGTGCAGTCGCCGATGCCTATGAGGAGGAGCGTCCGGAGGAAGCGATTGCGCCACCGCCTGCTCGAGAGTGGCAACCCAACGACGTTATCTAGACATCAGGTGGGATCTTGAGACATGGATCATTTTGTAGAGGGTTTCACCTTTTGATTTTTGGTAATGTATTGGCTTTTGTTGGTTTCTTATGGGTTGTAAACTTAAGTTATTTTTGTTAACCTTGAACTTTAACTGCCTTGGGGAATGCTTTGGTTAAGTTTCCCCCTCTAATATTATGCCTTATGATTTTACATATATGTCTTGAGGTGATTTGCTATAAGCTTCCACAAGCATGATAGTGTGGGTTTGTTTGTGGGAATCCTCACCGCGGAAACTTGTGGGAAATCGCACATGTGGACGATGACTTGTTCCTCGTACTGCGGGCATTGCGGATTAATTTCCTCGGAAGCCGGTCCGGGTTTGCAACATAAGGTGTGTTCTTTTGTTAGATGAAGAGCATGCTTTCACTACTGTAATGCCTAATATGGCAGTGAGACCTGCAGACTTCAAAAGATTTCAGAAGTTCTCGAGGGCATGATCCGATTGGCAATGTGGGCGTCTTAACCAAAGAAGATTAGTTTCAATGAATTACCAAAGAGCAACATACAGTACTAAAGAATTGTACATTGAGTTTTATTGCTGTTGCTCATTATATATTCATTCAAGTATCAAAAAAATATAGATTTGTTAATTTTGGTTGCACTTGGGAATAAAACACCTATATTAATTTTGGTTGCACTTGGGAATAAAATCGCTTTTTGGTTCTTTAATGAAAGAAAAAAGGTTACTATTGGTTAGACCACGTTTTTTTATTATTTCTGCATATATAATTTTATTTTGGTTTTGCGGTGGACATGTACCAAAATGTAAATCAAGAATCGGATTATGGGAAAATTATTGATGGAATTGTTCTCATTTGTGAATTGACGGTAGAGAAATGATGAAAAAACAGTATCCCATCTACAATGCTCCAGAGGCAAAGAAAACGGATGCTCATCAGCTCTGTCAAGTACATTTTGACAAACTTTCTTTTGTACTTACTATATTCAACAAAAAGTAAATTCTAAGCTTCAATTAAAATTTTATTGAAAAGACCATCAACAAAAACAACCATAGAACTGATCCTCTCGGAAACAAATCATCA
The DNA here is from genome assembly GCA_029852735.1 of Persea americana. Taxonomy (NCBI): domain Eukaryota; kingdom Viridiplantae; phylum Streptophyta; class Magnoliopsida; order Laurales; family Lauraceae; genus Persea; species Persea americana. Next base: position 24,997,345 of record CM056818.1, on the reverse strand, counting down.
AACTGTTTTATTCTCATGATCATTGCATCTACCGAGCGTCCACCCCATAATAATGATAGAAACAGCAGATATTCGACTCTTACATGCAGGACTTATTGATTGAGAAGAATCTGAAATCTGTACTAACTCACTACAGCACATTGCCTCCTAATCTCACCATCTGCTCCAGTCTTAACTTCAATTCTTCCCATCTTCTCCATGGACATTGCAAACTCGTCAAAGAATTTCGACACTGGTGCATTCAGAAGATCATTAATAATTGATCTGCCAGTGCTATCTGAAGTAAGAGCAGCATCAGATTCGAACAGGCCTCGCCTCTTAAGTAAAAGTCTGTAGTAACTTAGGTCGAAGGTCCTGAAACTACCAGGATCCATTTCGAAAATTGTGGTGTTGTCGGTTGGAACCTTGCACTTCCTCTTAAGAACTTCGGCGTATTCACTGTCTAAAGAGGGATCCATATCACCTCGTCCAGTGAAATTGTAGAGGCGTGTGGCGAATGATGGATTGCAGTGAGCAATCCCAATTGTGTGCCCCCCTGTGATTGTTAAAGAAAGTAAATAATCTTTTAAAAACAAGGGAAGATTGGAACAATGACTCTACCATTTTGGTGATCGTATCATTCACAGTTCGGTCACACCATGAGTGAGATATGCCTCAAATGTCTCCCTAGTTCCATTGATCCACATCACTAGACTTTTCCATTAAAAAGCTTGAACAATTCTTTACAATTGTCAAGTTTAAGTCGTCGAATATATAGCTGGGATCGTCTTGTAAGGGAGACGCTGGGACATTGCTAATTCCATGATGTTTGGCCTAGATCGCTGAAAGGTGAGGTGCAACTGTACCATCAATTGTTCTAAAAAGAAAAGGTGGGCGATATTTTGGGCTAAATGTATTTTCTATAGCTTACCAGATAATAGAACCAGATCTGTCACATTGAGTCCTTTGCTTGCAAAACGTGCCTGCAGAGTACTGAAATTGAAAAATGGAGATGGGAGGTTTAGTAAGGCCTCTGTGGAATTCGAAACTGTCCCATCTCTGCGCCCCATTGGAACCCTCCAAAATGGTCCACCCTATTGTTATAGAAAGAATCAGAAGAATTGGGTGAGTACAGGAATACTTCAAAAGTAATTGCTTTAGGTAATTTTAGTGTTATGTTTGAATTCGTACTATTGTTACAACTGAATCTCTTGCAACCAGTGAAAGAATATCTGCACATGAAACTACACCAGGGCACTCGGCTTCTATTAAACTCTTTACAGTTTCGATGAAGCCGAAGCCACGGAGAGTTAGATTCGGTGGTGAATCCTTTTCAGCAGTGTTGGTTGATGATGAGTTTAAAAGAACAGATGCATCACAGCCCTGTCGAGAAATAATGAAAGCATAAATTAGCGTATGATCCAATAGCATAGGTATCTTATCGCACTCTATGGTGGTGCATTCTAAGGTTATAATCATCACCCAGTAAAATTCTCTACCAAATTGTAATGATAGAGAATACTAACCCTGACAAAGCAGTCATGGAAGTGCATTCTAAGTAATGCTGCAGCCAAAGATGGCGCATTTGGGATGTGTTTCTTCACATAGTCTTGGACAATCTTCTCTGCATTGGGGCAGGTCTGATCATAAAAACCTAACTTCAACTGACCCTGTACAGAACCTAAGAAGGCCAAAACACCAAGGAAGATGACACCCACATAACCAATCTTCCCCATTGTTAATAATAGTGAAGGATGCCTCTCTCACTGCCTTTGATCCTAAAGTTCCTTCTATGAAAAAACATTCCTCATGGAAGCAGATTTATAGGGCTTGCATAGGCAACTATTTGAACTGGTCTGGTTGGCCAGATGGAAATTAAAAAAAAACTTAATTCTAAAAGAAAACTCCATGTGCTGTTTATTTTTTTCCTCTTCATGGTCCTTAACTATTCCTTTCCTCTGCACTTTTATACTAACAGACTGGTGTAGCTGAGATTAGTTTGATTTGCCAGGCACCAGATAAGGAAAAAATGATTAGAATATTTTTTGTTCTGTTTTGAAGCAGATTTATGTAGGGACATTAGTTGTGTCCACTTTCAGACATTAGTTGTGTCCACTTTCACCCATAATTGGAACCTAAATCCGGCTGCTTTAAATCTCTACCATTCTCAATAAAAGGACGCAACTTGTGTGGGTTGGGTTATGGTCCAATCCAAGCCCTGACCCGATATAAATGTGGAAATACACAAACCATACCCGAGCCTGACCTAAATTGTAAATTCTGCACTTGAATACAATTTTGATTGAGTCGAGTGGACTTGGGCCAGGTTAATTACCGAGAACTCAATCTATAATCATTTGATATTATAGTTTACCACCATGAACCTTACAACGATGAAGATATCACTACAACACTTTACACATTCAGCGACGAATTTTTTCGTCGCCAAAGATCACAAAAGCGTCGGTGAAGGTATTTACCGACGAAAATAATTTCGTCAGCCAGACGTCGGCCAAAGTACGTCAACAAAACATTTTACCGACGAAAAAAAATTGTCGGCCAAGAACATTTTTACCGACGATTTATGACTTTTGCCGACGCTTTCTTTCGTCAGCAAAAGATTAAAGAAAACTAAATAAAAAATAAAAATATATTTACCGACGTTTTGTTTTTCGTCGGTAAAATAAAAAAAGAAAACAAAATAAATTTAAAAAACTTTCACCGACGTTTTATTTTCGTCGGTAAAATCAAAAAAGAAAATTAATACAATTGTTACCGACGTTTTTATTTCGTCGTTAAAATGAAAAAAGATAATTAAAAAAAATCAAGGTGACTTTCACCGACGTTTATTTGTCGTCGGTAAAAGTAAAATAGAAAATACAAAACATAAATAAACTTTCCCCGACGTTTAGTTTTCGTCGGTAAAATGAAAAAAGAAAATTAAAAAACCAAAAAGATTTTCACCGACGTTTAATTTGCGTCGGTAAAAGTAAAAAAGAAAATAAAAAAATTTAATAATACTTTCACCGATGTTTTATTTTTGTCGGTAAAAGTGAAAAAAAAATAAAAAAAATTAAAAACACTTTCACCTACGATTTATTTTCGTCGGTAAAAGTAAAAAATACAAAATAAAAAATAAAAAGACTTTCACTGACGAAAACAAACGTCGGTGAAAGTCTTTTTAATTTTTTTAGGTTTTATTCGTTTTTTCAATTAAAATTCCCTGTAAACCTGTTTATACACCTGACCTGTTCATATACCTATATTCATTATTAAAAATGCATACAAACAAATGTTGCTCAAACAACCATCGCCATTTTTCATCAAACCATTGATCTCATTAATCAAATATTTCATTAATCAACAATAAGACAGTCCCATAAAAATGTCCAATATACAAATACAAATAAACTAAAACGAATAAAACGCCCGCAAAGTATGAAGCTGATCCCAAAACGTCCATCAATCTGCAATGACAAAAACAACAATAGAATATTTTCAATAAATTAAATTGTAAAAGAAAGATATACATGTATATATATAAATTATAAATTAGAATCTTTTTACTCTACCCTTGTCGATTTTCACTCCAAACTCTCTAACCGGGAGTCCTACTTGCGAGCCGTCAGTTCCTACAGGTTACTCTACCCTCAAGCGAAGTGCCCGTGCAGGTTTCGGATTTTTCCGATCACCGGTTCCCGTTCCGGACCCTCGGCGGGCAGTTTTCAAGCCTAAGTGTCGGAAAAGCGTTCGTCTTCGCTCCTAACTCCCTAACCGGGAGTCTTATTTGCAAGCCGTCAGTTCCTACAGGGTACTCTACCCTCGAGCAAAGTGCCCGTGCTAGTTTGGTATTTTTCCGGTCGCCGGTTCCCGTTCCAGACCACTGGCGGACCATTTTCGAGCGTAAGTGTCGGAAAAGCGTCCGTCTTCGCTCCTAACTCCCTAACCGGGAGTCCTATTTGCGAGCCGTCAGTTCCTACAGGTTACATTACCCTCGAACGAAGTACCCGTGCCGGTTTCAGATTTTTCCAGCCGCCGGTTCCCATTCCGGACTCCCGGCGGGCCGTTTTCAAGCCTAAGTGTCGGAAAAGTGTACCTTTTCGCTCCTAAGTCCCTAACCGTGAGTCCTATTTTCGAGCCGTCAGTTCCTACAGATTACTCTAATCTAGAGCGAAGTGACTGCACCAGTTTCGGATTTTTCCGGTCACCGGTTCCTGTTCTGGACTCCCGGCGGGCCGTTTTCAAGCCTAAGTGTCGGAAAAGCGTCCCTTTTCACTCTTAAGTCCCTAACCGTGAGTCCTATTTTCGAGCCATCAGTTCCTACAGGTTACTCTAATCTAGAGCGAAGTGACCATGCTGGTTTCGGATTTTTCCAGTCGCCGATTCCCGTTCCGGACCCCCGGCGGGCCATTTTCGAGCCTAAGTGTCGGAAAAGCGTCCCTTTTCGCTCCAAACTCCCTAACCGGGAGTCCTATTTGCAAGCCGTCAGTTCCTACAGGTTACTTTCATCTCAAGCAAAGTGCCTATGCCGGTTTCGGAATTTTCTAGTCAGCGGTTCCCATTTCGGACCCCCGGCTGGCCGTTCTCGAGCATAAGTGTTGGAAAAGCGTCCCTTTTCGCTCCTAACTCCCTAACCGGGAGTCCTATTTGCGAGCCGTCAGTTCCTACAGGTTACTCTCATCTCGAGCAAAGTGTCCGTTCTAGTTTCGGATTTTTCCGGTCAGCGGTTCCCGTTCCGGACCCCCGGTTGTCCGTTTTCGAGCCTAAGTGTCGGAAAAGCGTTCGTCTTCACTCCTAACTCCCTGACCGGGAGTCCTATTTGCTAGCCGTCAGTTCCTACAAGTTACTCTACCCTCGACCGAAGTGCCTGTGCCAGTTTCGGGTTTTTCCGGTTGCCGATTCCCGTTCCTGACCCCCGGCGGGTCATTTTCGAGCCTAAGTGTCGGAAAAGCGTCTGTATTCGCTCCTAACTCCCTAACCGGGAGTCCTATTTGCGAGTCGTCAGTTCCTATAGCTTACTCTACCCTCGAGCGAAGTGCCCATGCTGGTTTTGGATTTTTCCGGTCGCCAGTTCACATTCCGGACCCCCGGCGGGCCGTTTTCGAGCCTAAGTGTTGGAAAAGCGTTCGTCTTCTCTCCAAACTCCCTAACTGGGAGTCCTATTTGCGAGCCGTCAATTCCTATAGGTTACTCTAATCTCAAGCGAAGTCTCTGTGCCGGTTTCGGATTTTTCCGGTCGTCGATTCCCGTTCTGGATCCCCGGCGGGCCGTTTTCGAGCCTAAGTGTTGGAAAAGCGTCCGTCTTCGCACCTAACTCCCTAACCGGGAGTCATATTTGCGAGTCGTCAGTTCCTATAGATTACTCTCATCTCGAGCAAAGTGCCTGGCTGGTTTCAGATTTTTCTGGTGGCCGGTTCACGTTTCGGACCCCCGGCGGACCGTTTCGAGCCTAAGTGTCGGAAAAGCGTCCATCTTCGCACCTAACTCCCTAATCGGGAGTCCTATTTGTGAGCCGTCAGTTCCTATAGGTTACTCTCATCTCGAACGAAGTGCATGTGCTAGTTTCGGATTTTTCCGGTCACTGGTTCCCATTCCGAACCCCCGGCAGGCCTTTTTGAGCCTAAGCGTCGGAAAAGCGTCCGTCTTCGCTCCGAACTCCCTAACCGGGAGTCCTATTTGCGAGCCGTCAGTTCCTACAGGTTACTCTCATCTCAAACGAAGTCCCCGTGCCAGCTTCGGATTTTTCCGATAGCCGGTTTCTGTTCTGAACCCCCGGCGGACCGTTTTCGAGCCTAAGTGTCGGAAAAGCGTCCGTCTTCGCTCCTAACTCCCTAACCAGGAGTCCTATTTGTGAGCCATCAGTTCCTACAGGTTACTCTCATCTCGAGCGAAGTGCCCGTGCCGGTTTCAAATTTTTCTGGTCACCGGTTCCCGTTCCGGACCATCGGCGGGCCGTTTTCGAGCCTAAGTGTCGGAAAAGCGTCCGTCTTCGCTCCTTACTCCCTAACTAGGAGTCTTATTTGCGAGCTGTCAATTCCTACAGGTTACTCTACCCTCGAGCGAAGTGCCCATGCCGGTTTCGGATTTTTCCGGTCGCCGGTTCCCGTTTCGGGCCCCTGGTGGGCTGTTTTTGAGCCTAAGTGTCGGAAAAGCGTCTCTATTCGCTTCTAACTCCCTAACCGGGAGTCCTATTTGTGAGCCGTTAGTTCCTACAGGTTACTCTACCTGCGAGCGAAGTGCCCATGCCGGTTTCGGATTTTTCCGGTTGCCGGTTCCCATTCCAGACCCCCGGCTGGCCGTTTTCGAGCCTAAGTGTCGAAAAAATGTATGTGTTCGCACCTAACTCCCTAACCGGTAATGCAATTAGGGGTTTATGAAATGCTCTAAATTAAGTCTTATAGATGAAGTGCCCATGTGACAAATGCCTGATTCTGTGTTTTTTTTAAAAGCTATTCATGGGAAACCATGTGGGGTAAAATTGAACGGGTCCAAAGGAGAGGTCGCTGTAACTTATTCCCCAAGTTGTCTGGAATAAAATGGAATAAATATAAGAACAGTCCACTGTCTACATGCAATTTCTATTGACATAAGAAGACAACTATGACATCTTCCTCGTATGTTAACCACGCATTGAAAGTTCACAAATGATATCTACAACTACAAATTGTTGCATACAGTTCTACCTTTGCAGAATTGTCCCAGCTATAGCTCATCCGCTTAGAGACGGGGTAAGCGTGTGCGAGCGTGAGTTCAAGTATCCCATTCTAGAGGGAAAAAAAATCCTCACGGAACTGAACATGGAAGGTCACTAAGCTTAGTAACTCGGCAAGTCTGCCCAAGTACTTGGTCAAGCTCAGCTAATTATGTTCATTCCGCTCACCTCACACAGCTACTATGGGGCAAGGTCATGATAACAAATGTCTCCTATTGGTGGAACGAATGGAACTCCACAATACTATCCACCTATTGAAAAGTTGAGCTGCATAGAATGAATGTCCATTGTTGAGTATTGAGAAGTATTAACGCTGACTCTACTAACATCATGAGGCTGTAGTATGAATGCTTAGCTAAGGAAACTTAATATCCTTATCATCATCAGATCTCATGCCAATAGGATTTTACCCCTACCGTGACATTGATCATGTGAATAAAATGTAGTTAATGCATAATGTATATTAATTATATTCTTAATCATATACTCAATTTTACCGTGGGATCAACTGCTATAAGTTTGGGAATGTATGTTACACATGGCAAGGGCAATCATTCTGAGCCGCTAGGATTTTCACCAGGTGGGGGAGTTTCACTCCTTACACTAATCCCAAAAGCAAGAGGGAGACTATGATCAACCGACAACAAAAGCTTGTGGGTCAAATTCACTGCATTAAAAAGAGACCAAAAGATGAATTTGATTAAATACATGCTGCTATGAATGACGCATGCATACATGACGTAGAAAAGGTTACAGTTTTCAGGTGAGGAATGTGGCTGAATTCAAGTGGGTAGATTGACTGAGTTCAGGTGAGGAATGTGGCTGAATTTAGGTGGGCAGAAGGGCTGATTTCAGCTGAAATAATGGCTTGAGTTCGGGTGGGGAAAAATGTCTGATTTCAGGTGAGAAGTTCAGCTGATTTCAGGTGAGAAAGGTGGCCGGTTTAAGGTGAAAAGTTCAGCCGGTTCAGGTGGGTGCTGGTTCGGCTAGTGCAGGTGGGTGCAGGTTCAGGTGGTGCAGAGGGGTGCTGTAAATGCAAGTGCAGATGGGTGGCAGCTGGGAGATGGAGATGAAGAAGTGGCCGCAGTAGAGGAAGAGTTTGCCGGTAGGACTGAGTGCAAGGGAGAGTGCAAGTGGCTGTTAGCCGCTGGGTGCTTGCAAGTGGGATGGCCGGCGGCAGTAGTGGCCGCTGGGAAAGAAGGCAACAATGGCCGCTGAATATGGGTTCAGATGGACTGGCCGCGAGGTCAGTAGGTTGTGCAGGTTGTAGGGAGAATGGCCGCTAGTCTGGGGATGGCCGGTGGTCTGGAAATGGCCGCGGATCTGAAGAAGATAGCAGTGGCCGGGAGCTGAGGGTGGGCTGCTAGCGGTTGCAGGCCGCGCCGACAGCTTGCAAAGATAAGGAAGAAGTAGAAGGCGAGAAAGAAGGTGGCAGCAATGGCCGTTGGCTGGGACTGGTGGCAATGGCCGCTGGAGGGGATGGCTGCCATAGCCGCTGGCTGGAAGTGGAGTGGCCGCTAAGCAGGGAGGAAGAAGATGGCCGGTGACAGGGGAAGTGAAGTTTGGGTCGGCTGGCTGTGTGCATGCTGAAACAATAATCTCAAACTTGAATCTCTCCCTTTGGATCCTATCCTTCAACTCAGCAGCATGCTCGAAATGAGCACACAGATATGAACAAGCAGAAAGAAGAATCTTGACACAAATCTAAATGCAATTGGCACCACCTTATTTCTAGAACTCCTCAAGTTGGCACAAGAGTTGACTCGTCTTTGTTGAATTTCAAATTAAGATACATTCATATGCTAATTAAAGATATGATTCATCATAATGTAAAAAAGAAAAGAAAATCATTACCTAGTTGACTCTTTGGATTAAACCTTTTAAGTCTTTCTTGTTACACTGACTTGGTTGGATACCAAGTTGGTTTCCCTTATTTTGAGTTACGGGCAGTACCAGTGACTATAGGTTAATGAGGATTTTATGTTGTAGTATAAGTAAAGCCAATTATGCATCAAGGTCAATGTGGAGTCTTGGTAAAAAATATTTACTTAACTCTTAAAATATAATAAAATCTTCCTACGTATGAAAACAAATGGGAAGATGTGTTTTCTGGCACTAGGACAAAAGGATCACTATCCCACACCCTTATTCAAAGAAAATGAAACTGGGACCTACTAAAATTTTAAGTTTGTAACTTTCAACAAACAAAAACAGTACGCAAACAAACACAGTTCAACATAGGTAAGGTTTCTATTTTGATTAACTGAGAGCGGAGACACCCAGAAGACTGGAATGGGTATTACCATGAATGTTGATTCTCTAACCAGGCCAATTCAATTATTGGTCAGTGCTGATTATGCTCTACCATTGAAAAGTTCTATTCATGTTCCACTGCTGTTTTACACAAGTGTCCGTGCTGGTTATACTCTACCAATCATTAGTTCTATTACTGTACAACTGTAATTTTATTAATGAGCCAAACCCTGTCATTAGTCATTAGTCCCGTGCAACTACAGTTATGCAGAAAAACACCATTTGGGTAGAACAAAACCCAAAACCTAACAAAAAGACTCTAAAACATTACCCGAACTCCAATCACCTTCATCTCCTCACCTAACGAAGAATTAGACCTCATTTCTCATCTTCTAATCCAACAATTCCTAGCATTCCAAAATCATAATGACCAGATCTGATCAAAACCAAACAAATCCCCACATATTAGATCTCAACCAACCAAGTGTCGGAAAAGCGTCCGTCTTCGCACCTAACTCCCTAACCGGGAGTCCTATTTGCGAGCCGTCAATTCCTATAGGTTACTCTCCCCTCGAGCGAAGTGCCCGTGCCGGTTTCGGATTTTTCCGGTCGCCGGTTCCCTTTCCGGATCCCCGGCGGGCCGTTTTCCGAGGTATTCAAAATGCTACATTTTCATTTTTTATAATTTTTGAATAGTTATTATGTTAAAATTCCAAGAGAATAATCTACTAACCAAAGAGTCGCATCATGATCTCCCGTAGCTGTGCCATCACCAGCAGAAGTGGTCCCTTTCGTGATGTCGAAATAGCCTGAGGGATCTATCCCTGCCGCAGCTGCCAACTACTGAACAAGGGCTTCAAGTGCATGTGTTCTCCTGTCCTGCTCAGCTTGCCTCTTGTCCTGCTCAGCCTGCCTCGCAGTTTGCTCAGCAAGCTGCTCCCTCAGGGCGATCACCTCAGGATCCGGCGCTCGTGAATGTGTGGAAGATGAAGAGGTCCTCGCTTATATCACATACCCTTTTACATATCCCGACCTCCGACCTCTTCTTTTTTGGAGGACGACGGCTCAATTGAAGGACACTCTGAAGGGAAAATGGAAAACAACTGATAAGGAGAATTCAGTTCTTAGAAAGGAACTTGAAGAAGCCCAAGGTAAAGTATCTCAACTTGACTCACAACGTACAATTCTAACTAACAAGTTGATTGATGCAGGCAATAAATGCGACATGCTACATAAGCAATTTGTCCAAGCTGAAAAAGAGATACAAATCCTAAAGAAAGATGTGGATTCCTATAAAAAGCAGAAAAAGTTGATATGAGCGGAAAGTTAAAGATGGACTTGGATTAGCATATACCAAAGCTAATCTGAATCGCATGAACAAAGGGTCAAAGAAACTTGATGAAATTCTAGGTGCACAAATCATATCAAGTGACAAACATGGACTTGGATTTGACTATGGTGCTTCTACCTCAAAGAACACAAGTAAATTCGTTTAGGGAAATACATTGTTTCCTATTGAACCTGCTGGTTATACTACACCTATGAACCCCATAGCCAAAAAGTATATGCCTCATCGCAAAAATGTTCCTACTTGTCATTACTATGGAATCATTGGTCACATTAGGCCACATTGCAACAAATTGCGTAACAAAAATTGAAATCAGTGGAGGAAGAAAAACTCAATTCCTCATCAGGTGAAAACAAAATCGATCTGGGTTTGCAAGACTAATCTTTGTTGCAATGTAGTTCTAACTGCTCTTAGAGCACAAAGTTCACAAGTATGGTATTTAGACAGTGGGTGCTCTAGACACATGTCGAGGGATAAGTCAATTTTCACATCCCTTAAAAAGCATAATGGTGGGAATGTCCAATTTGGCGATGAGAGCAAATCAAAAGTTATTGGTAAGGGATCTATCCACATACCAGGTATGTCAACAATTCAAAATGTTTTTCTGGTTGATGGCCTCAAGGCAAATTTGCTGAGTATAAGTTAATTCCGTGAGTCTGGAAATGTGGTTCATTTCGCATTAAATGAATGCACTATTGTAGATAACCATGGGAAGAATGTACTTTATGGTAAAAGAAATTCTAATAATTGTTATGTGGTTGTTAATGATAATAACATGAAATGCAATTCTGTTACCATTAATGATGTTGACCTTTGGCATCAATGGTTGTGACACATTAACCATACTGATTTAGAAAAATTTTCTAAGCAATAATTGATTAGAGGTCTTCCCAAACTATAGAAGCCCTCTAATCATGTTTGTGGCCCTTGCCAACTAGGGAAACAAATTCGAGCACCACATAAGAAATTAGACATGCTTACTACCAGAAGGCCACTAGAGTTGCTTCATATGGATCTCATGGGTCCTTCCAAGTTTGAAAGCATTGGTGGTAAAAAGAATATTTTTCTCGCTGTTGATGACATTTCTAGATTCACATGGGTTCGATTTCTTAGAGATAAATCTAAAACTTTTGATGTCTTTCACTACTTATTGCTGCAACTTATTGCAAATAAAGGCAATCAATTTAGTGGGATTTCACGAATTAGATCAGATTATGGAACTGAGTTTCAGAACTCCTCTTTTAATTCTTTTTGCAATGAGAATGGCATAAAACATGAGTTCTTTGCTCCTAAAACTCCTCAGCAAAATGGAGTTGTTGAAAGAAAGAATAGGGTTGTGCAGGAAATAGCCCATGTTATGCTTCACAGTAAGAATGTGCCACAAAGGTTTTGGGCTGAGGCAGTAAACACTGCTGTCTATGTGATAAACAGAGCATATATTAGGCCCGGAACAAAGAATACACCGTATGAGATATGGAATGGAAGGAAACCAAATGTAAAATACTTCAAAACCTTCGGGAGTAAGTGTTATATCTTGAAAGACCAAGAGCATCTCGAAAAATTTGACTCCTGAAGTGATGAAGGAATTTTCCTTGGGTATTCTTTAAATAGCAAAGCATACCGAGTATTTCATTTGCGAAATTCTATTATCATGGAATCCATCAATGTAGTAGTAGATGATGCTGGACCATTTTACTTTTCTGATGATGAAGATGAATTTCCAACTGCTCCTATTTTGTCTCAACAGAATGAAAAAGAGGAAAACAAAGTGGAGAAACTGCAAAGTACGGAACCGGAAGAATCAAACACACCAGTCCAAGAAGCTATTTTTCCTGATTCGGACTTAAAAAATGAAGTTGACATGTTGGGATTGAATTTGAAGCCAAGTCATTCCCTTTCTCAAAGCAAACAAGTGCATCCACGCTCACAAAAAGGATAAATAATCAAAGATCACCCTCTTGACAAAGTCATTAGTGATGTGCATGCTCCATTGACAACTCGAAAGTAGATACAAAACGAGGTAAATTTCCAGTGTTATGTGTTACACCCCATCCTGAACAAATCATGATTAAGGCTAATAAATCAAGATTAGTGCAAAATTAAGCAAGGTTAATTGAGTTAATTGTGGTTAATGACAAAAAAGAGACCAATTAGTCTTAAATGATTGCATTAAGCATAATGAAGTGAGATTGAATGAAACTAAGTTAATTAAATTGAATTTAGGCTCAAACAAGGTAGAACAAGGACTTTTTCATAAATACGGGTTTTCGCGTATTTTGACGAATACGATAACGTTTGATTCCAACGTGTGTACCTTGAAGCGTACGTTAATTTTCGTAATAGACTTGGGTGCATTTGACTTGAAATGACTTAAGTGAGTCTCCATTTGACTCGAATTGTAAATAAGAAAAGAGAGGAGGGCTTAAGCGCAAAAATAGGCTTATAAAGGATTGGGATGAACTCAAATGAGTTCATTTCACTCATTTCCAGCACAAGTCAAAAAGCTAGACTCATTTTCTCTTCTTCTTCTTCCATTCTTCTTCATCAATCACCAAGAGTGAAGGTTTACAAGTGGTTTGAAGAGGATTTCATCTTCTTCCTCACTTTGTCTTCCATTTTTAGAGTATTTGGAGCTTGAGAGAGAGCCAAGCATTCCTTCTTTAAGCTACAAGTGAGTAAGTGGTTCATTTTATAGAGTTTTCAAGTTCTATTAAGTAGTGAGGAGAGGTTTCTCGCACAAATAGCTTAAGGGACTCTCTTTTGGGCTGTTTTGATGAAACAGGGTTTGAAAAGAAGCAATTTGGTCTCAAATCAAGCAAAACAAGAGGGGTTTGCTTAATTAGCTTCAAGAGAGGTAAGTATAAATAGTAAATTTGTGATTTATGTTGATAACTATGAATAATCCATTGATTTGGAATTTTGTGTACAATTTCCATTAATTGTAGCATTGATTTACTTTGTGGATTGATGGAATGGAGGAATGGTGTATGTGGGTATGTATGAGATGGTATTGGAGGAGAGGACAGGAGGTCTTATGTGTTATGTAGGTTTTGGAATTGAAGGAAGGAGAAAGGAGAGGGAGAAAATCAGTTTCAAGTTCTAGAATTGAGTTCTGGACCTATCCGATTGATCGGCACTGAACGTCCGATCGATCGGACATGGATATAACTGGGACAGTTTTTATGTCCGATCGAGTGGGCATGGCACTAACTGTGAGCTAATTTATGTCTGATCGATCCCAGTGGATTTTGGTTTTTGTTTGGGTTAGGAGTGCTTTTATGAGCACAAGTATTCCTTAAATTAGTTTTGAGACTAATCATAGTGCAATGAGAGATTTAAGAATTGTGAATAGTAAAACGGAGAATTACTGATGAATTGAACGTTGTTTTGAGAGTGTATTGATTGTTCAATTGGTTACGGACTAAACCTCCATAGGTGATAATTACGGGCTCTAATGTACACATTATATATATATAAATGTGATGTCCATCGAGAATAACACGTGCATTGGATAATCAATGGTTACACATGAATGGTTGGCTGGAACTAAGATAGAAATGAGTAGAATTCGGAATAATTATTGATTCTCTCATTGTGTTGTATTCCATGTTGTTGTATTCCAATCTAATGAGATTGATGTTACTGTCTATTCTTTTCAATTGTTAAGAATGGAATCACTGAATTGAATTAAGTCCAGAAATGGATTAGTATTGAAATGTATTGACTCTTAAGTCTGGCACTACATAGCTATTGTATTAAAGATGTGAGAGAACTAAATGAATTACTAAATAAACAATTGACTATTCCTACTGTAATAGATGGATTTTGGAGCATTCCGGAGCTCTGTGGTGATGCTAGTTGTCCCTGGCTCGGATACTGGTAAATCCCACATTTCCGATTGTATCAATGGATACTAATTGATGCATTCCATTTGGAAGATGAATCATTCATATGAGGGAAGATGGTAAATGAAAAGAAATAAATACTATTGTACTTGCTAATTTGTAAATGTCTATTATTTGACCACATGTAACTCATATGTTATTGTTATTGAATGAGTTGTCTAGCACTGTCTCTAAATTGATAGATTGAATGGAATTTTTATGGAATTAGTATATGTATTAACATGCGATATCACAAGATTTGTTTATACATTGTTGAACCATCGTTTTCACTAGTATTATTGATGGTATCACAAGCCCGATTGCCAATACCGGTTCAGCAGCGGCCCCAGCGGCAGCGGAGGAGACCGTTTCGGTTCCTCCAGGAGGACTGATTAGATGGAATGGACGGGATACCATTTGGCATGGATATCTGAGTGTGAAAATGAATCTAGTTGATTTTGGGAATTCTTTTTGAAATGGTTTGGGAACCTTTTTGAGGGAAAATTCTTTTGAGAACTTGACTTTCCGTTACCTTGCATTGTATTTGAATATGCAGTGGTTGACGAATGTTACATGTATAAAGACCCTTTACTTTTGTATAAAACTGTACAAATGTAAATTGATATAGTTGAATGTGTATTTCTGTAAATTGTATAATTGACAGGTATGAATGAATGTTATCCCTTGTGGATTCTGTTTTAACTTCGGTTAATTCAGAGTTTATAGGAGTAAGTATGCGTCGCGGCTCGGGATTAGCTCGGTGGTAATCGTACCTCGGGGCCAGGTCGTGACATTATGTTTCTTTCCTTGAACCAAAAAATGTTACTGAAGCTCTTATTGATGACTCCTGGATTAATGCCATGCATGAGGAGCTAGGTCAATTTGAGCGTAATAGTGTTTGGGAACTTGTCCCAAAGCCTTCACACACCAATGTCATCAGAACAAAATGGGTTTTTAAAAATAAAACCGATGAACTTGGTCAAGTCATTAGAAACAAGGACAGATTAGTTGCTCAGGGCTACACTCAAGTGGAAGGAATTGATTTTGATGAAACTTTTGCACCCGTTGCTTGACTTGAGTCCATCCGTATCCTATTAGTAGTTGCTTGTTCCTTGAAAATCAAACTGTACCAAATGGATGTGAAGAGTGCATTCTTGAATGGTTATCTCAATGAGGAAGTGTATGTTTAACAACCAAAGGGTTTCTAGGATCCTCACTATCCTGACCACGTCTTCAAATTGAACAAAGCTTTATATGGATTGAAGCAGGCTCCCTGAGCATGGTATGAAAGATTGGCTACCTTCCTACTAGAAAATGCATTCAGAAGAGGCAATGTGGATAAAACCTTGTTCATAAAAAGAGAGAAGAAGGATATTCTGATTGCTCAAGTGTATGTGGATGATATCATCTTTGGGTCCACATCTGAAATTTTGTCCAAATCTTTTGCCACTTGTATAGCAAATGGCAAATGAATTTGAAATGAGCATGGTTGAAGAACTCCCTTTTTTCTTAGGGCTTCAAATCTAACAATGTGACAACGGGATATTTCTTTCTCAGTCTAAGTATGCCCAGTAATCTCTTGAAGAGATTTGGAATGAACTCTTCAAAGCATTCCAGCACTCCTATGAGCACATCTGTCAAGCTGAGCTTAGATTCTTCAGGGAAAGACTTTGATGAAAGACTGTATCGCAGCATGATTGGCAACCTATTGTACTTAACTGCAAGCAGACCAGACATTTCCTTCAGTATATGTGCATGTGCGAGATGCCAGTCAAGACCCAAGGAGTCACATGTTCAAGCTGTCAAGAGAATTATGAAATATGTTAATGGCACCACATATTTTGGTATACGGCTTTCAAGAGATACCAATATGAATCTTGTTGGATATTCTGACGCTGACTGGGCAGGCTATGTTGATGATAGAATAAGCACATCTGATGGCTATTTTTTTATTGGTAACAATCTCGTTGCGTGGCACAGTCAGAAACAAACGTCCACTTCTCTATCTACTGCTGAGGCAAAATATATAGCTGCTGGAAGTTCCTGTACACAACTACTGTGGATGAAGCAAATACTGTCTGACTATAGTATTGATCAGAAGACAATGGTAGTCTATTGTGACAACAAAAGTGCTATTGACATCTCTAAGAACTCGGTTCAACATTCCAGGAACAAACATATAGACATCAGACATCACTTCATTAGGGATTTGGTTGAAGAGAAAACCCTCTGCTTGGAGCATGTGTCTACAAAGAATTAACTGGCTGATATCCTCACCAAACCCTTAGACCCTACTAGATTTAATTCCCTCCGTAAGTCCCTAGGTATCTGCACTTGCCTCTGATTGATTTATTTTCTTTTTCACATGCACAATCAATCATTGTTCATTAGTGATTTCCTAGCATGTGATTCACTTAAGTTTGCCAAGTTATATCTTCCTTTTTCTCTGCACACTAAAAAGCTCATTATTTGATGGTTATGGTGTTCTTGCATGATTTCAGATCTCCTTTCCCGGCAAATAAAAAAGGGGGGGGGGGGGGGGTGTGTCTGTCTGGTAACTGGAGGATCAGGGCTACCTGAGAGTTTGTGTGATAGATGCCATATAATTGAAAAGTTTCATTGGAAAAGGCTACCATATTCATTAGTGTGAAAGTCACCAATGATGGTTCACATTTGCCAGCTCAAGAAGGAATGTACAATTAAAATAAATAAAGGAATTTAGGGGGAGCTTTGCAATTTAGGGGGGGAGGGCTTTGTAATGTTTGTTTTGCCGGAGTGGTTGCATTTATTTTGTGTGACTACATCATGTATTCTAGCACAAACTTGCTTTCTTCAAAATTCACTATCATTGACAATCTTATGCCTGGTGGAATTTTTGTGTATGATCATTACGGGACTCCTTTGATGTTACTTTGATTTGATTTTGTGCCATGCCTCTCATTAGGATTTATTTAATTTTGACATTTTCTTGCCATTTGGACCCATATTGCCCAGGTCCGAACTGTCCGATCGATCGGACAATCCTAACTGGGACGTTTTTAGGTGACTCGTGTACTCATTCTTCTTCACTTCTTCCTTTCACTTGACCTAGCTCTCCATTTCTCCTTTGTCCCCTAGGCTTCTCTATCGTGATTTCATGCTCCCTCCAAGGTTTTTTTTTTCCTTCTTCAATTCTCTTCCACTCATTCTTTTTCTTTCTATTGTTTGGTTTTGGTTGTTGTGGTGGATACTTGGATTGTGGTTTATGGTACTTGGATTGGGGCTTATGTAGTGATTGTGAAGTGGTGGTTGTGAAGGTTATCTTTATGGTGCTATTGGTGAGCATTGACGAGGTTCTTCTGTTCTTTTCAAGTGTGTGAAGCCATTTTGGGTATTACATTGTGAGGTTGGTGTTTGGGTTTTGCACTCTCTTGAGTGCATGCCAAGTGTCTGTCGATTTGCCACAAAGAGCTAAAATGGCACCAAAAGCTTCCCAACCTTGCAAAAGGCTAACTTATCGTGGTAGCTCCTCTTCTTCGGCAACTTTCGACTCTCAACGGTTTCAAAGCCGTGCTAAAGAAACCTTGTTTGTCAACATCTTTTCGAAAAAAACAAGTGCTTGTGGAACACCAAGTGGACTTGCAGAGAATGAATATTGACTTCCGTTAATGGTTTCTTTAAAGAGGATGGAATTCAAGCTAGATTCAATTTCCATGCTTGTGTCGTCTCCAATCGCTATGAGAAAAAGCTCCACTATAATGGCTCATGATCCTCCTGACCCTCCCCATCCTCCCGACCCTCCTCAACCCCAACCCTTGCCACCAACAGATCCTCTTCCTCCTCAGCCTTCCCCCCAAATCTCTATTGTCCCGGATCCTTTTCCTCCTCTGCTTTCCCCCCAAACCTCTCTCGTCTCTCTTTCCAACCCTAGAGCCCTAGTGGTTCCGTCTCACCCTATTCCCCAGCTCCCCCTCCACCAGCCCATTTCTCCAAACCCTCCTTCGTTCCCTCCCACTATAGTGGATCGGCGGCAGCTAGCTGACAGGATTACTCGCAGGGTCATTAGGAGGGGCTTTCTAGGATCTGTCTTCGAGACTCAAAGCCCCCTTCTTCAAGGGTTTCATCGCTCTGAGATCCCCCCAACTCATCAGATACTGCCCTCTTATGCTAGTTTCATAAACCCTGTAGCCATTTCTCCACAAACACCCCCCCCCCCCCCCACCCCATCTTGGAAGAATGGAAAACTCACTATGAGAATCCCCCAACAGATGATCCAATCTAGCAAGGGATCCTTTTCCTTTACAGCTTTAGGCAAATTTGTTGGTAAAAGGCCCTCTCTGGAAGCCTTAGAACAATGGGTTCATAGTACATGGCGCCTATCAAGACCTTGTTTCATCTCTCTCACAGAACATGGTCATTTCCTTTTCAGATTTAACACTAAGGAAGACAGTGAAGCTTTAGTCAACCAAAGTCCTCTCTCCATGGGTAAAAGGAAGCTTCTTCTTCATTTCTGGTCCCCTGGGGATGAGGAGAACTAGTGGCCGGCGATCTCTCCAGTCTGGATTCGTATGAAAGGGATCCCTTACCACTGTTGGAGCAGTGGCATCCTCCTATCCATAACAGGGTCAGTCGGCAAACCGCTTCGCCTCGACGAAACCACAGCTGCCCAAAGGATGCTCTCTTATGCGAGAGTCTTGGTGAATCTTGATGTATCCAAACCAGGCCCATCTTGCCTCTCAGTAGAGCTGGAAGGAGAGAGCTCAGTAGAAGTGACTATCATCTATGAAAATGTCCCCTGTTCCAGCTGTTTTTCTACAGGTCACTCCACAGGTAAGTGCCCCATCTCCACCAAGTCTCCTCAGCCTCCCCTGCTGCAGACCCTTCCCTCTCTAATTCAGCCTAACCCCATCCAGCTACCCCAGCCCATCCCAGCCCCTCCCTCCACAGTGAACTCCACCATGGAACCTCTTAACTCCATCTCAGACCCCTTATCTCTAAATGCCTCTGCTTTAGCACCCACCCCTCCTAACCCACCCTTCGCCTCCGTCCCCATCCCTCCAGGCACTTCCCCTGTTCCAACTTCAGACAATTACACAGCCAATCCAATCTTGTCCCTGCCTACATATGTTACCTATGCCATCTTAGAGAAAATTCCAGCTCCATCTCTTGACTGTTCAAACCCTTTCTCCATTCTGGAACATTGCAGTCTAGCAGACCCCACCCTCTCTTTCCCCTCTGTAGCCCAGCTCCCGAACATCCTTGATCCCCTCCCTTTAGCCCCTCAGAATACTGAACTTTCTCAAAACTCCCTTTCCAATAATCATATTCAAGACACTAATCCCAAACCCATGGCGGCTCCATCTACTTCTTTCCCTACTCCCCTTACTAATCCAAACTCTACTCAAGCACCCTCATTGGTGGTCGACCTTTCCTCCTTTACAGTTAAAGGCAAAAAAAAGAAAACTAAAACAGTGGGATCTCTTCCTTCTGGTCCTAAAACCAGGAGCAATAGTGGCCCTTCCCCCCCTCCAAATTGCCCATTGATCAAGGTCCTCTTCTGGAACTGTAGGGGCATTGCTAATTCTCAAACAAAAGTAATGCTCCACCATCTCCTCTCCTCCCATAAGCCGGACCTCATTTTTCTAGCAGAGCCTAAAACTTCTTTCAACCCTTCCATCACCTCATTCTTCCATCTTCTTGGCTTCACATCCTCCTTTACCAATCAGATTAACTCCATTTGGGCCATTTTCAACCCAAACCATTTTTCCACTATATCTCTCATAGATCACACAAATCAACATATTTTCTCAAATTTATTGATCCTCAGTCTTCATCCCCTAATATAGTCACTGGGGTCTATGGTTCCACAGATTACAAAATTAGAAAGGACCTCTGGGACCATGTCACTACCTCTTCCCAAACTTCTCTCCCCTGGTGTGCCATTGGTGATTTCAATTCCATTCTTCTGGCTTCAGAGAAACTCAGCACTCGGCCCTCCTCATCACCTTTTGTTAGAGACTTCAATGATATGGTCCTCTCCACTGGCCTAAAAGACTTAGGTTACAACGGGAATCCTTTCACCTGGGCCAACAATAGGCAAGGGCAAGCTTACGTTGTAGCTAGACTGGACAGAGCCTTCATCAACTCCACCTGGTTGGACACCTTCTTAGATCCCTCAGTTTCACACCTTCCCAGACTATCTTCCGATCACAGTCCTCTCCTCTTTTCCCATAAAAGCAAATCTCCCCCCAAGAATTCTCCCTTCAAATTTGAAGAGATGTGGCTTTCCCATAGTTCTTTCCAGGCAGTTGTTGAAAGGAGCTGGTTTTCCACAATTAGAGGTAACCCACAATTCATCTTAGCCCAAAAGCTGAGAACTCTCAAAGCAAATCTTAAGGCCTGGAACCAAAAAACCTTTGGGCAATTGCAAAGAAACATAGCAGAAGCAGAGGCTATTGTTCTCCAGGCGCAGTTGGCTCATGACAAGCACCCTAGTGAGGAGTCTCTTTTAGCTTTGACCTCTGAGAAGGCAGCTTTGCACAATTGTCTAAATGCTGAATCCATCCACTATAAGCAAAAGGCCAGACTCAGGTGGCTACAAGACGGAGACCGTAATACCAAATTCTTTCATCAATCAGCTAAGTCTAGGAGCATCTTCAATAGTATTGACAAAGTCACAGTAGATGGAACCCTCTATGAGGAAGAAGAAGATATCAAAGCTCAAGCGTGCCTCCACTTTACTAGGCAAGCCACGGGTT
This sequence comes from Persea americana, assembly GCA_029852735.1. Lineage (NCBI taxonomy): Eukaryota > Viridiplantae > Streptophyta > Magnoliopsida > Laurales > Lauraceae > Persea > Persea americana. Next base: position 24,976,432 of record CM056818.1, on the reverse strand, counting down.
CAAGCATAATTTCAGATGAAGCCCTTTTTGATCTTATAGGCCCCTCTCTCAATGAAGACCAAAATAATTTCCTGGTAGCTACTCCCGCCCCTTTGGAGATCCGTGAAGATGTCTTTGGCTTGAAGAAACATAGCTCCCCTGGCCCAAATGGCTTCTTAAGGGCTTCTACACCCATTGCTGGGATATTGTGGGCCAAGATGTCATTCAGGCAGTAATTCATTTCTTTACCTCAGGCAGGCTTCTTAGGGCCTCCAATGCCTACTTCCTAACCCTTCTCCCCAAAATCCAATCACCTGCCTCCTTCTCAGACTTCCGCCCCATTAGCCTTCTTAATTTCACTTACAAAATTATAGCCAAAATCCCGGCCACCAGGCTATCTGGCATCATTCCTCAGCTCATATCCAAACACCAATCTGCCTTCGTCAAAGGTAGACCTATCCATGATCGTGCTGCTCTAGCCCATGATCTAGTTCAGAAGATCAACTCCAAGACCAAAGGTGGAGTTGTTTGCATGAAGCTCGACATATCCAAGGTATTTGATAAGTTGAGTTGGGATTTTCTTTTTAGTGCTCTACACTTCTTCAAATTTTCCTCTGTTTGGATCAACCTAATGAGAGAGTTGGTTTGTAGCAGTAGAGGCTCGGTCCTTATCAACAAAAGTCCTTGTGGGTTTTTCAGTTCAACCTGCGGTCTCCGGCAAGGTTGTCCTCTGTCTCCATATCTCTTCATTCTGGCAGAGGAGATCCTTAGTCTTCAGGTTGAGAAACTTAGGATTGAGAGAGCCATTACTCCCATCTCCCCAGTCTCCTCCACCCCCTGCCACCTTTTTTATGCTGATGACATGTTATTCTTCCTCAAAGCAAAGAAGAAAGACCTTACTAGACTGTTTGCTGTTCTAAAAGCTTATCAGGACTCCTCAGGCCAGGTCTTTAACCTTCAGAAAAGCCATCTTTTGCTCAGAAATTGCAATGCCAGAAGAACTCATGTGGTCACAGAGCTTCTCCTAATTCATCAGTCAACTCTTCCAACTGACTATTTGGGAGTTCCTCTTTTTCTTGGTAGCAGCCGCCACTCTTATTTCTCTAAACTGCTGGATACTATCAGAACCAGACTAGCAGGTTGGAAGACCAAACTTCTCTCTTTTGCTGGCAGGCTCATTTTGGTGAAGCACGTCCTTAGTTCCATTCCTCTACACACAGCCTTGGTCATCCCTCCCCTTAGCAAAACTTGCGTTCATATCGAAAGGCTGATGCGAAACTTCCTATGGGGAGTGGATCCATCCAATTCCAGGTGCCATTTTGTGAGGTGGGACAAGATTTCCCTTCCAAAGGCGGAGGGTGGTTTAGGTTTGAGGAGACTAAAGGATCTGAATGAAGCATGTATGCTCAGGCTAGGCTGGTCTACGGCTACAGAGGCTTCTCTTTGGGCTGACTGGTTTTTACCAGATATTGTAAAGGTCCTTCCATCTGGCATCCTAGCAACCCAAAAAATGGCTCCACTATCTGGAAGAAGATAAGAGCTCTTTCTCCAACTCTCCAAAGTAGCAGCAGATGGACAGTAGGGAACGGTGAGTCCATCAGCCTCTGGTATGACAATTAGATAGATAATGTCTCCATCTCCTCCAGGTACCCTCACATTCAGTTTTTAAAGGATGACTTAGTTTCAGTTTTAATCTCAGAGACAGAGTGGGTCATCCTAAGCCAGCTGCCAGCCTTCTTGCAAGAGCTTCTCTCCCAAGCTACTAGCCAATCACTCTAGGTTCCTCCCATGCCCCAGACTCTCTCCTGGAAATCCTCCTCAGGGAAGCTATCTCTTCAAGATGCTTAGAATCTGATCAGAACTCCTGGCTGTTTTATTGGCTGGCCTAGCTTGATTTGGAACAAAATGGTCAATCCAAGACTGGCCTGCCTCAGTTGGCGCTTAATGCACAGGAGCACTCCCACGGAAGATTGGGCCAAAAGAAAAGGTTGGTCCCTGCCTTCACGATGTCACAACTGCTTCTCAGATGAAGAATCAGACCTTCACTTATTCTTCTCTTGCCCTTTAGCTCAGAATCTCTAGCGCTGGCTCCTCAACTTTTGTGCAGTTAGGCTTCCTGATCCAATCTCAGCATCCTCCATCTGGTATTCCCTTGCCAAGGCTGGAGATGCCCAAGGTAGGTTATGTGCAGCAGCCATCTTCCTAAACGCCATCTCCATTCTCTGGCAACTCCGAAATGATTCCAAGCATAGCAGCAGAGAGCCTTCTCTTGAGCGTGCCAAAGCAGTCCTCCTGGATCGTCTGAAGGTTTTGATCACTCATGCTACAGGTCAGAACTCCACTCCTCCAACTCACCCCATTCTGCTAGCGGTTAGGAACTTTCTGTAATTTGAGGAGCTTGTCTTTAAGGGTGTTCTCTCTATGGGCAATGCAGTCTGGAATTTGGCTGTGCAATGTTCTTTGCTATGTTCTGGGATCTTCTTTTCTCTGCTCAGATGCTAGGTGAAGTGTAGAGCTTCGGCCTTCTTTTTCATGATGAGTTCGGAGCCTCCCTATTCTTCTTCTCTGTGCTATGTATGGGCTGTGCATGGTCGAGTTTCTCTCCCCGTTGCATCATTCTCTTTGCTTAGCCTTCTCTTTATTCTTTTTTAGTCTTTTATGGCCTTTTGCTATCCTCTTCCAAGAGGGGTTTGGTTATTGTAAGCCTGCCCAACGGGGTCTGGTTTTTTTGTATGCCTCTCCTCCTTTTGTAAATTCCTCTATTTTTTTTGGGGGCTCATTGCCCATCCTTTTTTTCTTTTTCTTTAATACAAAATTTTACCTCATAGCAAAAGAAAAAAAAAAAAAAAAAAAAAAGAGGATGGAATTCACTATATGAAATCGATTGCCCGGATTATGGCTCTTTGGTTCGGGAATTCTGCAATAATATTCATGATTTAGGCTAGGAGTCATTCAAGACATTTGTTCGTGGCACTACCATTGAGTTAACTCCGGATTATCTCAGTCAATTTTTACAAATTGCTAGGAATCTTGATGCCATATATCCCACTCATGAACAAAACTCAAATGATATGAATGATGAGGATACCATTGGTTGAGATGCAATTGCTACCACACTCTATGGACGTCGTCGAGAGTGGTTAGGAGGGATCCTTAAACAGTGGTTTCTTACACCCTCCTACCGCGTTCTAAATATTTTTTCTTGCTTTAATGTTGAACCAAAGGGACGCACGTCTTAAGTTATTATGGAAACTGGTTATCTTCTATACATGATTGGGACATGGCAGCCTATTGATCTTCCACTTGCTATTTTTAAACACATATTGAATGCTCTTGAAGGTGCCAAAACTACTTCTCTTTCGTATGGCATCCTTGTGTCAAGGATTCTCCTCTCCCATGGAGTTGCTGTAGGTCCTCACGATACCATTGTTCGTGGGAAAGGGAAGATTACCCATCGCACTGTCAGTTTGTCCACCTCTCATGTCTAATCTGATGATAGCGATGCTAAGATTGAAGATCAAGGGGCCGCTGGAGAAGAGACTGATGATCTTGCTGCTCCACAGTTTGACCAACAAATGCCAGGCTACTTTCAGGATTTTGAGAACCGGCTCTATGATCAAATAGAAATGCTGGCAAATAGAGTAGATACTCAGTTTCAGGAGGTGTTTGCTCGCATGGAGCAGCTGAACATTAGAAGCACCAGATTGAGGACAAACTTGATACACTCCTTCGTCAATTTCCTCCTCCTTAAGTAATCACTGGCTTTTGTTTCTCTAATCTTGGCCATGCTTTCTTTGACTATGTGTTTTTCCGTGTTTTCAAGCTTTGAACTAATGTCCCGTTTTAGGTCTTGTTTTAGCTTTCCCCTACTATTTTTATAGTTTTATTCTCTTGGATATTACTGATGCCCAACTTACTTTGTCATTTTCATGCATCATAGGCTAATAAAAGTGTTTCCCTCTTTGCCAATTTCTGTCCAAAAGGGGGGAGAGTAGTGGTGTGGTGGTGTAAGTGTATTTTCTTTACATGTTTTATTTAACATGATCTTTGGTTAAGATTGCTTGTGACCGGAATTATAGGTATCAGCAAGGCTAGTGAATCAAAGCTTTCTTTTTGGTGCATTTTTAAAGACTATATTGTGTGGGATTTATTTTGGTAGATTGCTTGTATCAGATGTTTTGTCCATGAATTGCCAAAGGGGGAGATTGTAAGGTTTTGAGTGTTGGCAAATTCATTTGGGTGGACAAAACTTGGGATAATTGTAATTTTCCATTTATTTTAGATGGACCGTATCAAGTATGCAAGTAGATCGAAGATTGTCAGAAAATTCGTCAAGATCATCATCGTGGATCGGATCATCTCTGTCCGATCGATCGATCGGCCCTGGAAGCACTCCCAATTAAGAGACTGTCCGATCGATTAGACCTAAAGAGCTTATTGTTAATTAATTGTCCGATCGATTGGACCTTCTGTTCGATCGATCGGACAGCGGTAGGTTTGCTAGAATTTAGGATATTTTTGTTTCTATCTTTCCATTCCTATCCGATTCGAACCGAATCTCTCCTACACATTTCAAAAAGGACTTATCTAAGCCTCTAGCCTAAACACACAACGCATCTTTCATAGTTCTAAACCCTAGATCATGAATAGAGAGAACTTCCTCCCTCCAGAGAGCCTTTGTGAGATTGATCTGTTGAAGCTATCTTCTTCTGGAGACTCATCCTCTACATTCTCAATGATTCGCCTTGGTCAAGGCAAGGAGATCGAAGTTCTTGAGAAGGTGAACAGTGTGTTCATTGGCAAAGATCCACTACGGTCCTTAGGCTGAGTTCAACTGTAAAGGATAGTGAGTTTCTATTGTAACCTTGTTTGATTAGTGCTTGATCTTTTTGGATCGAGGTGAGGTCCCGTCATCCATTGTATTGACGGCGTACAATCTAACACCCCCCACCCCCAGCTAGCATCGCCCCCTCTAACGGTGTTGCCAGAGGGGGAGGAAGAGGGGGGGTGAGGGAGGGAGACAAGGAGGGCGATAGGGGGATAGAGAGAAAAAAAGGAGAGGGAGAGCAGGCAGGTGGGCGGGCGAGGATATGCTAAGAGTGGGAGAGAGAGTGAGGGGGGAGAGAGGGAGAAAGCCAGGGAGAGAGGGGGTAAAGAGAGGGAAAGGGGAGAGAGGGAGAGGGAGAAGAAGAGGGTGGGGGCTGCCGACGCGGGCGAGAGGGAAAGAAAGAGGGAGAAAGGCAGGGAGAGGGAGAGAAGGAGGCAGAGGGAAGGAGAAGGGAAGCAGCGGCTGACGGCGGTAGGCAGAGAGGGAGTGGAGAGGGAAGATTAGAGGGGTAGTTTGGGAAATGGGGTGTGCAGATAGTAATTTTATTAATTTTTTTAACTCAGTGGTGGGCAGAGAGAAGCATTGTGTGGAGAGGCAAAATCAATGTGCATTTAGCAGCTCTCATTAAATATTTATTTCATTAGGCCATGGAAATTAGGTTTAAGAGGTATTAATTCGTAGAAGCTCCTTTTGAAAGTAAATAAAATGCTTTGAAGCTAATTGAACCAAATATTCATATAACTTTCCTAAATAGTTTAAACTACACAAATTAATCTTAGGTCGAATAGACCTAAAGGGTATAGTTGCCACAAGTTGTGGCAAGCAACTTAGATTGAAATATTTTATTGTAATTGCTAACAGTGGGAGAAGGGATGTGCAACCTGTTAAAGGTAATTGAGGGAGAGAGAATTGGAGAGAATTTAAGAAGTGATACCCTATTGAAATTGAGTGTTTAAGGATCATGAATATTCATTGTCAATAGTTGTTTGATTAGGGTCCTAATCTAGACAAAATTGATATGTCAAAGATGATCTCATGTTTGAAAGTTTAGGGTTCGAGATCACTAGATTGGTCCGCTCAATAAATCAGTCCAAAAAGTGTGCAAAAACGATAAATATGCAGTGGAAATAAATCACAAGCACACACCACAAGGACACCAGATTTTTACGTGGAAAACCCTAACAGGGTGAAAAACCATGGATCCGAAATAGATCTAATCAAGCACTATGAATCTCGCAATTATTAGAAACTCAGATTTCTTCCCCAAATATCCCCTACCTAAGGATTGAAGTTACATTGTGTCGCTTTACGCTTCAATGACTTCACACCGTTGATTGCAGTAGACTCAATCCCGGGCTTGACTCCTTAGATCTTCTCGCAAGAAGATAATCTTCTACAAAGGATGCAGAAGAACTTGGCTTTCTAGAGTACTTGGCAGCACAATTCTTCAAAAATCTCTAGAGAAGATTTCTCTCAAGTATATCACCAATTCAGAACTTGAGAGATGGTCTATATCTGTTTGAGTTGTGAGAAGCACCCAATATATAACTCAAAATCCGTGCTTAAGTCTCCTAATCATAATCCACTAAGATTATTAGTCCATCTCAAACTTGCACATAGTGTCCGGATTAGACTGGGCTTCCTGTGCCTACCTCGCTATAGCGAGGTGTGATTTTGCCTCGGTTTCAAGGCTAATGATTGTTAGCCGTTTTTGTTGACTCTAAGCCTTTTGACTCTACAATCTCCCCCTTTTGGCAATTCTTGGACAAATCTCCCTAATACAATATGATCTAGCCAAAAGAAAAACCCAAAATACATTGAATTTTAAACAAAAGAAATCAGCACGATAGATCTTGTATGGCTTGTGCGTGAACTTTTCAGATCTTGAATTGCCTTTGCTTGTAAAGCTCCCCCTAACTTCATTCTTCTCCCCCAGTATTTGTCCATAATTGACAAACAAATAACATCATGCTGCTTCTGTCAATCTGGATGCAGTAGCTCCCCCTCAATTTCAACTCCCCCTGAATGTATCTTCGTAGCAGCACTTGGGGTGGGAGCTTGACCTCCTTGATCAGGGCTTTTTATAATTGGCCACCCACACTTGTGTAGTTTGAGCTTGCAGCACAGTGTGAGCAAACTCCTTTGGCAAATCAGATTGTGGAGTTGTCTAAGGTGGAGAAAAATTCTTCCGCCATTGCTTGGTCTTTGGCTGACTTTGCAGCTTCTTGCAATGGGGACGAATGTGTCCTTTCTTTCCACAATGGTGACAAGTGGATGTACGTGCAGCGCGTGACATGTTCTTTTTCTTGAAACTATTCGACACGTTAGTAACATGTGCAGCATGTGGAGTAGTATGTGCAACACTTGAAACAAAAATTGTTTTACCTTTAGCATTTGAAGTAGATGCACCATGATTATAACCGAGACCGCTTCTGTCAAAATGAGACTTCTGACTACACAAGATGTTTGTAAGAGTCTTCGAACCAGCGTTCATCTTGTTTAGAAATACCTGTTTTACTTCTAACTCAGATAGAGTGATCTTTAGTTTTCCTTGCAAATCTTTATTTTCAGAATTCACCTTCTGTAACTCTATTCTCATAACCTCAATCTCTTGTTCAGCCTTCTCAAGTTTTGGACTTTCAATAGTCAAATTTTCAGCCATACTATTTTTTTAACTTTCCAAGAGACAAATCTTTTCAAGTGCTTGCACTAAATCATTCTTTAATGCAATTTTTTTTTTCTTAAGCAGCTTTTAACTTGATTGTGACCTTTTTACGATACTTGGTCATCCTCGCACAATCATTAAACGCAGAGTAATATTTATCCTTTCAATCATGTTCTTGATCTGACACTTCATCTTCATTATCATCATCAGACAAAGAAGGTCTAGCCAAGAATTGATTGAGTACCATTCTAGAAATCTCTTAGGATCAAACACAGCAATTTAGTGCAACCCGCTCTGATACCAATTGAAAGTTTAGGGTTCAAGATCACTAGATTGGTCCACTCAATAAATCAATCCAAAAAGTATGCAAAAACAATAAATATGCAGTGGAAATAAAATCACAAGCACACACCACAAGGACACTAGATTTTTACGTAGAAAACCCTAACTGGGTGAAAAACCACGGATTCGAACTGGATCTAATCAAGTACTATGAATCTCGCAATTACAAGAAACTCAAATTTCTTCCTCAGATATCCCCTACTTAAGGACTGAAGTTACCTTGTGTCGCTTCACACTTCAACGACTTCACACCGTTGATGGCAGCAGACTTAATCCCGCGCTTGACTCCTCAGATCTTCTCGCAAGAAAATAATCTTTTACAAAGGTTGCAGAAGAACTTGGCTCTCTAGAGTACTTAGCAGCACAACTTTTCAAAAATCTCTAGAGAGAATTTCTCTCAATTATATCACCAATTCAGACCTTGAGAGATGATCTGTGTCTGTTTGGATTGTGAGAAGTACCCAATATATAGCCCTAAATCCGAGCTTAAGTCTCTTAATCATAATCCACTAAGATTAGTAGTCCATCTCAAACTTGCACATAGTGTCTAGATCAAATTAGGCTTCCTGCGCCTACCTCGCTATAGCAAGCTTCACCCTTGCTATAGCGAGATGTGATTTTGCCTTGGTTTCAAGGCTGATGACTCTCATCCGTTTTTGTTGACGCTAAGCCTTTTGACTTTACAATGTCTCTACCCATTGTTTGACTTGGCATTTACGTTTGCAGCATATCCAATATTAGAAGCAATTGAGAGGTTTAACACTGCTCAAATGCAATTGTTCAAATGTGCTTATTGAAGTTTATGACGTGTGTGACCTTGAAATGATATGATATGATATCCTATATATTGATTACCCTCACCAAATTCTAACGTTGTAATTCATAAATCGCTGCAAAAATTCACTACAAGGAAAGTCACTTTTACCAGCGAACAAAAATCGCCACTAAAACATAATGACCCCTCCATTCTTGGAAAATTCTGATTTTTGTAGAAAACCAGTTCTCTACTAATTCTGAAATTTGATAAGTTTCTCAAAAAAAAAAATCAAACTTATTCTTGAGTAGATAAAACCATGTGTACCTTGTGCAATCATCTAAAAAAACACATAGTATTGAATCCCTCGGGAAGAATGAACTGGTACTGGCCCCAAAAGGTCACGAGGGATCTTCATGAGAGGAGAAGCTACCACTCTGTTATTTAAAGAAAAATGTAGCTTACAACTCTTTCCCAACTAACAACTGACACAAAAACTGGGAGCATTAGTCCAACTACTACTATGAATAATATTCTAACGAATGCAATGCAATAATCTGTCATTAGGGTGATGCCATCTTTATGTCGGATTTCGTTCGTAGCCCTTCTTGATCTAAGAATTACAAAAAAAACAATTAAAAAAAATGCCAAGGCTTTATTATCCAATGCATAGAGATTACCCTTCTTACTGCCTGTAGCCTTTGTTCAGCTCGTGGATCCAGTGGCAGACCCAGGATTTTTGTTTGGATGAGGCTAAGTTTTTCTAGACTTTAGTGTATTTTTCTCACCAAACAATAGAAAAAAAAAACCAAAGAAAAGAAAATGTATTGAATTAAAAAATAAGAAGAAATAAGTAGTTTAATCTCAACTTCTATAATTTCTGTGATTTTATACGTTATAGGTGTTTTGATTTGATGAATGAGATGGAACACTTGATACTATTTAGTGAAACTACACATAAAGCATCCAACAATCCTCGAGTACCCATAAAAATATGTGCTTTATTCTTATATGGTTTACTATTGTTTTGAGCAATGTTGAGCTTTTTATTGCACTTGGACATCTACCGATAAAAATGAGTGGTACATTACAGTGGAGTTGATAAATCCACAAAATCGCACTTTAATTCATCATTTTATATAGAATATTTATGAACTTAATCAAGGCCAATTGCATTCAATTTCAAAGAATTTCATGATTTCATGCATATGAACATCAAAGTTGGAATTTCAGTTAAAGTCATTCAAAATCATTAATATTGCATGAATTATATGAAATCAATGGTCTGCATCTCCCTAGGGTCACACTAATTATTCTTTTTTGGTTTTTTACATGCATCAACTTTGGCACCATTGAATGGTTCATTAGGCATCAACCTGTACTAGAAAAACATGCCTGTGCTTAGCACGGGTAATATAATCATAATATTAAGATTTAAAAAAAAAGAATTATGATCAATTTCTTTAAAAAATTAAATACAAAAGGTCATAGTCTAAGAGAGAGGGAAAAAAAAAAAAGAAGTCCATAAAAATTCAATACTTAATGCCAAATGATTTAAAAAATAACACATGCCCGTGAAAATTGAAAACTAATGACCAAGGAAACTAAAAAAAATCAAAACAAATAAATAATATAAAATAAGAAAACTAAAAGAACCTAATGGAAGTAAGATAAATAATTAATTTATAATGATAAGCAATAAAAAAAGAAAAATGACAATTCACAGAAAACCCCATGATAAAAAAAAAAAATCAAACCCCACCCCCATCAATAGGCGTGTATGGTAGCATATTTGTCATATGGAAAGTTTCATACCTCCTCTTTAGTTTCACACTGTTATCGCAAGTTTGACTTTTTTCAATAATGTTGTCATTTTCTTATGAATTATGAAACTTATTATTTTTGTTGATGAATCCCATATATTATATATACATTTGGGTTTAGTTTTATTGAAAAATTGTCATCATAGAAAATCAATGACTATATAGGAAATCATATAAAATAGTTATTTCAAAAGTTTGATCGCCTATGCTTAAAGTACAATGCATAACTAAGAAAATAATAACAACAGTATTTATAGGGGTCAATATTATAAAAATATAGTTACTTTTATAAATGCCTTGTAAATAAAGTCAAACACTCGGTCAAAATTCCAAATCGGGGCTAGGGTGTAGCGGCAGTGTTGCCCATATAAAAACCAAACTGTCCCGAGTTCGAGGCTTGGCACATATTGTGATTAATTTTTACCATGATATTAACAATACACGAGTCGAATCTAATGCGGACTAAACAGGTTATCCCGACCCTAAACTTATGGGTTGGAGGTCCAAAAAGTGTGCACTACGTCTGGCCTGATCCGAGTTCATCCGACCCAGCCCGTTCGCCAGCCCTAGTAAGAAGAGAGGATGTGGGGACAAAGAGAGTGGATTGGGAGGGGTCAAACTAAATTAATTTAAATGAGTCAAAATCAATTAGAGCGAATTGGAGTTGATTTCAATTTGAAACCAGTTTGTTCACATATATATAACACTAGAAAGACATAATCATAATATTGAAATTTATAAAAATAAGCTTTATGATCAATTGCTTTAAAATTAAACGCAAAAGGTTATAGTTTTAGAGAGAGAGGGGGAAAAAAAGAATTCTATAAAAATTCAATACCTAATACCATATAATTATAAAAAAACACAAGCCCATGAAAATTGAAGATTAATGACCGGGAAAACTAAAAAAAAAATCAAAACAAACAAATATTATATACTATTAATAAAATCCAGTAAAATTTGAAAGACACATAGAAATAAAACATAGAAATGAAAATCCATAATCAACTCAATAACAAAAGGAATTTAAAAAAGAATCAAACATAGGAAAAAAAAAACCTCAAAAATGGACCACAAAAGGGCAAAGACAAAAGACCCCACAAATTCATGAAAAACAATCATAAAAAAAACTAAAAACCATCACAAGTGAGAAATAATAATAAAATAAATACAAAACAAATTTTATTTTAAAGGCTATAAAAGTATATATAAATAACGATCCATAGACAATACAATGATAAAAGAAATTTAAAAGAAACTAACTAACTTATGATAATCTAATACTTAAAAATGGAAATCTGAAGCCAAAAAAGAAATAAGAAAAATCCATAAAAAGATCTCACAAAGAAAAGTAAAAGAACCCAATGGAAGTAAAATAAGTAATTAACTCATAATGATAAGCAATAAAAAAAGGAAAAAAAACACAATGTAAGAATGAGAATTCACAGAAAATCCCATGATAAAAAGTGATTTAAGAAAAAAAAAACCAACAAGATCAATACCCAAAAGTTGAAAAACAAAAACAGAGCTAAAACAGAAACTCACAATCTATGAAAACCATACAAATTCAAATAAAAAAAAATATTGCAAATCTATACAAATTTTAAAATGATGATTCTTTCGTATAAATCATATTAAAATTACATAGTTAAAATTGCTCAAATAAAATGTGATGAACTCAAAAGTAAATGAATTAAAAAAGCCTTACCTCTCAAAATGAAACGTTTAGTAATTGCACAAATTGTCTCAAGATGCTCACATATTAAAATGGGTTGAACACCGATCTAATCTAAGCATGCAAATGAGACTAAAGACAATACCAAAAAGAAACACAAAGAAACAAACAAAATATTGAAATTACTCTAATCAAATACAATGAACTCAAAGTAAATGAATGGAAAAAATGAATCGACAAATGGGATTATATTGGAGAAAGTAAAAAATGATGATAATAAAATGAGCTTAATTTTTTATTTAGATGGACTAATATTATTGGAGATTCTTTTTACCATTAGTTATGTATTCTTAAAAAAAAGTGTACAATCAAAATCAATGGATAAAAAAGAAACCAGACAACCCAGAACCGATAGTAGATTAAATAAAAAAGATTAAGGATTAAATAAACCAGACAACAAAGAACTCGACATTTCACATTCTAAAAAAAATCATATAATCAGAACAAACAAAAATACTTGAGATTCCTTAGATTAGTGGCACTTGAACATTGGGATCCATTAACACTTAAATGCTATTGCCTAGATAGAAATAGGATGATATTGGGAGTTTCTTAATAGATAAAAGGCATGATGGAGAGTCTAAATCACAGAAAAAACATTATTGAGAAAATTCAGTATTTCGTATTTTTAATCAGATAATTAATTTGACCGTGGAAATATCCCAAATTAAGGTGAAAATTGGGGATATCCCATAAATAGCAAGGATGTTTGTCTTAATGATTGTGATTTTTAATAGATGGGATTTATCATAGCGTCCACTCCTTTTACATCAGGATTTATAAAAGTTAAAGCTACACACACAAACAAACAAAAAAGAAAAAAAAAGAAAAAAAAAAAAAACCAAAACTCCACTCTTTCTCCCTTGGCAAGCATGCATGGCAACACATCAGTTATATGAAAGTTTTTCTGCCTCCTTTTTAGCTCCACGTTGTTCTCGCGAGTTTGACTTTTCCAATAATGTTGTCAATTTCTTATTAATTATGAAACTTATTATTTTTGTTGATCAATCCCATATATTATATATGCATTTGGGTTTAGTTTTATTGTAAAATGGTTACCATAGAAGATTCATGACTATATAGGAAATCATATAAAATAGTTATTTCAAAAGTCTGATCACCTATACTTAAAGTATAAGTATGAAGATAATAACAACAGTATTTATAGGGGTCAATATTCTAAAAATATAGTTACTTTTATAAATACCGCGTAGATAAATTCCAACTCCTGGTCAATATTCCAAAGTGCGTTGGGGTCCTTTCCTCATTAACAAATTCTAGGTTTTTGTTGATAACTATTAACAAAAAAGCTGCTATGTGATGTAATGGCAGGGTCGCCCCTTTGAAATTCTAATTGTTTTGAATTCGAAGTCTGCAACCCAGTTTCAAATGCAGGTCGATCGCGGGTTGGTGGTCCAACAAGGGTGATCTACCTCTGGCCACCTGATTTACCTCAACCCGACCCTTTTGCTAGGGTCAAACTAAATTAAATTGGATGAGTCAAAATTAATTGGAGCGAATTGGAACTGATTTCAATTTTAAACCAATTCGCTTCTATATATATATAATTGAGTTGGGTCCCATGCATGGGATGCAAAAATTTCATACAATTCATTATCATTAAAGCTATTTTTTTTTTTATCTTTGTAGAAAATTCTCATAGAGATGGGGCCCATGCTAGAGATAACCTTTGGAAAGAATAAGAAGAAAAGAAAAATGAAAAAAAAACAATAATAGGACCCCCATGGGCGTGAATTCCAAGGCACATGCCCAAGGGAAGGTGGGGTCCACTTTGTTGCACAATTCAAGTTCTTTCGGATATAATCTTCTACCCCCAATTAGGTTTCCAAAGATGAGAAATCTCTTCCTCTCTATCCAAGATTTCAGATTCAAGCAAGAGGTTTCTAAATGAGGAAGGAATTATAGTTCAAGATAGAAAACACTCCAAAGAAATTTGAAACAAAATTCAAACTTGTGAATATTGAGAAGGAGATCAAGACAAAGAGGAAAGAGGATAAAAAAGCCAAGATTCAAGGCATGTTGGGCATATAAGATGGGTCCCACATGGAATGTCAAATTTTTGTACAATTATTTCTATTTTTCTAATTGTCATGACTTTCAACCTGAGTGTCAGATTGAGGGATTGCATCAATCTGAGTTAAAATGAGGGAGATATGACCTATGAAATTTAGTGCTGAAATTTCTACTCTGGATGACAATTGTGCAGATGAAGAAGGACACACACATACAAAGATATGCACTACAAGGGGCTGAAATTGGCAAAAGACCAATTGAAATTTAGATAATTGATAAGCTAGGAGGATTGCTTGGAGTGTAAGCTAAGCCAAGTGGAGTCCAAGAAGGAAACAACTTAAGCCAAGATAAGCCACAAAGACTATTTAAGGTTTGGTGGGGGGCGAGGTGGGTTGGGGCAATCCTCTTATCCCGTTGAGTGGGATGTCCTACTCTCTCCTCACTCCTCTCTCTTCTCTCTTCTCTTCCCTCTTCTTCTCTCTCTTCTTCTAATTCTAGGGTTCTCTAGTTCTAGCTTTAGTTTTCAACTTTTCGATTTTTTTAAGGTGGTTTTGGGCCTTGTTAAAGCAAAATTGACTTAGGAGAAGATTGTAATAAAGACTATGTTAATGACAAATCAGTTATTTTTCTTTACAATGGCTGGCTAGACTCGTTGATTGAGGCTTTGGATGAAGCTAAGTATGTGTCCCCTGTTTCTTTAAGTTGGTCTTTTCTTGTTCCTCATATGTTTATGTTTGAATGTTAGTAGCAACATTGGTTGGGGCACTCCGTAACCACCCAGAAGTTTCAGCATCGAAGCCCACCAATGCGTTGGGACCCCAGGCTATTATATAGCCCGACAAACCCAGTGACTGGAAACAGGGGGAGGCCACCACCACGGGGGACTAGTCAAGTGCTCAAAGAGGCCTTGGACACCCCGGTCAGCAAAAAAAAAAAAAGAAGTTTATGTTTGAATGTTAGTAGATCTGTCTTCATACTAGTAGGTAACTTCTGTATTTCATTTTCAAAGATTAAACTATGATTTGTTATTATATGTACTTATGTTTGATAGGCCATGCTTAGAAAGGAGTTTTCTTTGATAGGTTATGCTTATGTTTGATAGGTAATGCCTAAATGATATTAGTTCTTTTATGAAGTGAAGAAGGTCTTGGCCTTTGGAATTTGTAATTGATAAAAGGATTTTTGAAAAAACAGGGAGAGGATTTTAATGTCAAATCATCCATGTCAAAATGCATTGATTTGATTTTAATTTGAAGAAAAGAATGAGAACAAGTTAGGACTTAGGGTTTTCTTAATTAAAATGGGTGTAAATTGCTTAGTAGATTCCTATGCCTTAATCAATATCAGTAATTGGTAGTGTTTATTTTTATTAATTGCTTCCTTTTATTTTTAGTTGGTTTCTTTACATTCTCTCAAATTCATCAATTTATTTCCTTAATTAAGTAGTTTTCGTAATTCGCTCTCTATGGGTTTGACACGTGTTTGCCACTGTCACAAGGGGGCAACCATGCACTTGCGATTAATTTGTGTATTGAAGATCGCACGATCAGGAGCCCATTTACTGAAGCCCTTCACAATAAAGGCCTTCAAATGTATAGGATATCAAGAATCAGAATAAATCCAATCGTTCAATTAACTATTTCATAAAAATAAAAAAAAAACGTGATTAAAACAATTTTATGTATATTTACATTTTTATCAAACGATAAATCCAAAGTGGGACCGACTCAGATGAAGATCTATATACTAATGGGGCTGGGATAATTGATTATGGTATTGGTTTGATGAGTTCTTAGGTTTTCTATTTTATTCTTGCTCCAAAGCACTTATCATTTCAACTAGGAGACGGTTTTCAAGTGTCATGCGACGTCATTTCAACAAGACTCCCTTGAAGACTTTCTATATTGGTTTTTAGAAATTTGATGCTTGTATGACCCTAATTTTCTGGTTTTATTATATTACTTATTTCAACTTGTGTCTTAGATTGGGGCACACTTTCCAAATAAGTGTTTTTATACATACTGGATATAAGTGTGCCCATAGGTGGAACTTATTTTTTTAGTTATGGGCAGATGTAGAAGACGTTTTGCCATGGGGTAGCACTTTCTAGATACATAGGCATGCCAAAGGGCTCATTATTAGTTTTTGGGGATTTTCTAAGCCGATATGGGGGTGACCGCCCCCATATACATATCACATAGGTCCACCCTTGCATGGCTCGTTTCATTGTAAGAAACCCAGTGTATAAAAAAAAAAACAAAAAAAAAAAAAAAGGAGAATTTAGAGATAGAGATTTGGGCTGTCAAAGGGCTGGACCAGGCCTGGCCTAGGGTTGTCCTAACCCCACCCTCAATATATGCAGGGCCAAGCTTGAGCGGGCTCGGAGGGCCTTCACTATCTAGGCCCTTACCCTACCCTCAAGGGCCAGGGCAGGGCTCAAGACTTCAAAACAAAAAAAAAAAGAAAAAAAAATCCTAATTTTTTTAACATTGTTACCCCAATTTGAGTGTGATCATGCATTATCTTGTGTAACCTCAATTGTAAAGAAACCATTAAGAAAATATCAAGTTATCTTGTCTAAACTCAATTGCAAACGAACCATTAAGAAAACATCGGGAGAGTATAAGTCATCTCTAACGACTTTCTTTTATCGAATAAAGTCATACATGCTTTGGTGACTCGGGTTGGGTTCTAGACATGATTTTATTTATTTTGACAAAGAAGGAAAATGGTTAAAGAGTGTAATCTTTTTCACACATTAAATATGACTTTCATATGAATTTTCACATATGAAATCATTCAAGCAATGTCTTATCTTTGAGAGTTTTAAACCATTTATACTCACCTACCTTTTATCAATTGACATTATTTTTAATTAAACACTGATCTGATTGTTTCACATTCTTGGATTTTAGTTACAAAAATAAATACATTTAAAAAATACTATTAGTTTAAACTTTTAAGAATTGAGAGTTATAATTATCTAATTAAAAGGATGTTTGGATCACCCCATATCCTTCCAGTTCCTTGCGCATACAAACTAACTCTATGAATTAGTAAACAGCCCAAGCAACTCTACATAAGAAAAAGTGTATCATTATTAATATAAATGAGTACACCCCCTTTTGTACTAACAATGATTTATAAAAATAATATAAAATACCTAAATAAGAAGTAAAAAAACTAAAACAAAGGGATTAGAAGCAACTGTGCAACACTTATTGATTATGTATTAAGTAAAATACATAACTTAAACGATTAAATACAGATTAAATGAACCAATTATGTATATATATATGGATTTTTAGGATATTTTTTAATGGCTAAGTGGGTATGAAATTGCCTTCATATCCCCCACATTACTATAAAGTGACTATGATAAAGGCATTTTAGTATATATTTATATATATTATATATTGTATATAAAATAAATAAAGTAAGAGGGTCAGGGCCGGGAGGGGCTAGTACTGTCCAAGCCCGGCCCTCGAATTTTAGGGCCTGTAAAAAATTGTCCAAGCCTGGCTTTAGGCCTTTTCTTTAGAAACAAAAACCCTTATTTTAAAGGCTTTTTAAGGCTGGGCCCCCTTTCTCGGGGCCAAATTGACAGGCCTAAGAGCAATCCTTTTTTTAATTTCCAGTATACTACCAAAATACCCATTTAGCTTCGTGTCACCAAAAGTCAATTTTAAGATAACAGTTTCCAACATGTGAAATGTTGAGTCTTGAACCATCTCCAATCATTATTCTATCACCTCCATTGTAAGGTATCACATTGAAAAGGTTACCATGAGTTTCTTGACGTGGAAAGGGTGGTCAATGCTTAAGATAGTTCTTCCGGTGCCTGGTAGGAGTAGTCCAACCAATTAACATTTCATGGCCGTGTAATCGTGTCGGCCACATATTTGACATGGGTCTGGAGCACACCTTACTTGTCCCATCAATTCACTTCTGCAATAGGGATTCAATCTTATATATGTATATAGCCGTTGGTATACTTGGAACCCTGAAATCTGCTTCGGGTATGTATATTGGAATCACAAACCATGTGATATCCCATGATCAAGCCCACACATATTTGACTTCACAAAATAAACACATAAGTATCACATTATTTATATCCACACAGCATATTATGCCCAGATGATTTCTCAGATGTACCACATTTTACTTAAATTCTTATCTCGCATGATGAGATTAATATTCTAAGATGCACAATCATAAAAATTCGGGGCCCTAAAGTCTCATTAAGCATACAATCGTAGTATTTCCCCTTCGATAATCCAAGTTCAATATTTCTAAAGTGAATTCCAAACCATGAACACTATATTTATAAGTAAGAGGGTTCCCATAGTAAAAGCGGATTGAAGATTCACATTGGATGAGCCCGAACCTATCAAAATAAGATTCCAATTGGTTCTCATCAGACCACCCTACTTCAGATCTTACTAACTCATCAAAAAGCGAGGTTAATTAGAGTCAAAATTACACTTTGAACGATTCTCTTGATTGAGTATCATGCTAATTTAATTGGATATTAACATAATTGATGATATTATTTAATCTGGTCAGATTTTGGTCCAATCAGTGTGATCAATATGCACTTAGATCTTAATTATGAATGAACTAAATTAATTGGTGGCCCAATTCTTCTATGTATTGCCCAAAATAAAAGGTCTCATAGAACCTTTTGTAAGGCATAGGATGTATATGGAAACATGGTAAGAATTTTAGCCACAAATGGGATCAGTTCAGGGTCCGATTTGGTTTCATTAGTTACACCAATAGATACCGTTTAATGAGTGGGGTCATCTAGATACCTGACCCAAGAAATGAACCGGGACTTAATTGGGCCCAAAACGGGTCAGGCCCAACTTGATCTGGGCTTAACCTGGCTCGACTCAGAATCATACCAGCATCATCAAAATTTTCCGGGCGTTAAGGTTGTACAAAGCGAAAAGAAGAGTGAACTATGGAATGCATAGTTAATCGCATGCAATATCAGGACCAACTTCATTTTCGATCAAGTCTACTAAATTCAATTAATTATTGGACAACTTAGAATTCAATCAATTTTTATATTAGAAATCTTAGATCTTAATAAAAATACACACAAGAAACCGATGCTTAAATTAATTTTGATACTACAATGCATATATCTAAATCAAATCATAAGTGAATAATAAATTTAAATCATCTAAAGAACCATAAATCAAAAGACAAGAGAGGGTGAACTCACATGCAATATATTCACACCTAACAATCATGGAGATCATGATGACATGCTATATGAGTTGAATGGATTACATGAGATCGTATCATGAGGTCACACAAAGCATATCTTAACCATAGATTAATTATTATAAAGAGATTATTATAAAAAAAATAGATCAAAGGAGCCTTGAATGTAGATCACTTACCTCGGTTCCATGAATAGATTGAAAGTGTCAGTCCTTAAGGTCACGTTTGGGAATCAAATCTTTGGAGAAAAGATTTTCGGTTTTCCTAAAGTTGTGGTAAATGCATGTTTGACAATTGTAAATTCCAAATGATTTGGATGAATGAAAATCTTCATTTGTTAAGATGTTCATATCTGACCACCCCCCTAAAAGATTTGAAAATTCTCACTTAAGTAGATTTGAACACTGAACCTTATTCTTATCATCTATATATATCGATACACACCAATATCAATGTGAGATAATCAACTATACAAATCCCCAGTGAGGAGTCCTTGTTCCAATGGTAGTGAAGAATCATCAGATCTATGGATTCCTCATCTATTACAAAACAGCCTCTAAATGAAAGACCCCACATTTGATCATCCCTTACTTGAGGCATAGAGAAGAAGGGGAGAACTTTGGTACAGCGACGCTGCAGCATAATATGATGCAGCGTTCCGCATGTCCAGTGGGTATGCTCCATGTGTACGCAGAAGTGGAAACGGCACTCCCTCTTTCCAAAACCTTCCACGAGTTAATTGAATGGACTTTCTTTCCCATTTTGCCCTTTCAACTAAAGTTTCATTTATAGTCTCTCTTACCTTCTGTTACTAGAAAAAAAAAGGCTAAAATATCTCTCAACCTTATCTCTCTGTACTCAACTTATCTGCTACCAGCTATCCTCGCGTTCATCTCTTTTGTTATTGTGAGATAGGTACAAATACTCCCTACAAACTAGATGTTAATCTGTAGAATCTCTCTTTTGCTATTGTTAATGTTCTTTTCCTTTTCAACACTTTTTGTTGTCTTGAGATTTAGAAACCTTAAATACTAGATATTCAAATAAAAGACTATATCATCGGTACATCCAATAGTGCAAGCAAACCAAACAAAAATATATAAATAAATAAGGCACCTTAGTTGAGAAATCTTATCAAACCCTCTCCATGTGTGCAACAAAACTGGAAAGATTTAGAAAATCTTCTCTCATCTATGATGCAATTGGTTTCAACACTACAAGGTGGTACCCACTAAAGTCAAACATTCTCCATTGATCGTCCAATGGTATATTTGATATTTTCTTATTAAGATTCTTTTTTGGCAACAAACGTAAAATCTCTCTTCAAGTGAAAACAAAAAATAATAATAATAATAATAATAATAATAATAATAATTATTATATGTTTATGGTTAATGGTTGGATAGAAATGTTCCATTAATGTTGATCATACGTGGCCCAAATTTAACTTTGATTCGAAGACCATAACTTCATTAGATTGGAGTTTTGTGCATGACCATTTCTCCCTAGACCTGATATTTATGCATGATAATTCAAGTTCTTTAATAGCTTATTTCTTTTCTCTAGGAAAGTTATTTGTTTGTGTTTTTCTTTCTTTTTGAAATGACATTCTTTAAACTTGTTATTTTAGAACTTATTTTGTATCTTATAATTTGTTGTTTTTTTAGAAAGAAACAAGGAAATGGAAGGTACAAGCTCTCAAAATATACCATATAAATTTGATCTCAATGATGATGTAGTTGGTGAAAATTGTGATGAAATTGAGGGGACAACGAAAGAAGTAATACTGGAGAGCCCTAAGTCATTTGAAGAAAAACCATATGCTGGTATGCTATTTGAATCTACTAATGAAGCACTAGAATTGTATAATGCATTTGCCATGGTGAGAGGGTTTAGTGTACGAAAAGGACAAGTGCGCAAATCTAAACGGGATGGAACAGTACAAAAGATTACTTATGTATGTTGAAAAGAAGGCTTTCGTCATAAAAAATATAGTGAAATTGAGAATAGGAAAAAGAAAGAATGGGCATTAACTAGAACTGGATGTAAAGCATTGATTGAATCGAAGAAATAGGATGACGAAACGTGCATTGTGGCTAATTTTGAAGATCATCATAACCGTGAATTAGTAATCCCATCAAAGGTACAATATTTGAAATCACATAGAAGAGTAGGTGATCTATATGGGAAAAAAATTGCTAATACGGCAAAGGCAGGTGCAAAACCATCGGTCATCAAAAAAATATTAAGTGAAGAAGCTGGAGGTTCGTCTAACCTTTATTGCACTAGAAAAGATGTTCAAAATCATGTGGCACGTATTCGACATGCATAAATTAAACTAGGTGATGCTCAATCCGTGTACAATTATTTCACAAAAATGCAAATGCAAGACTCCCATTTCTTTTATTCTATGCAAGTTGATAGTGAAAGTTGATTGACAAATATTTTTTGGGTTGATGCTAAGTCAAGGATGGATTATGCATATTTTGGCGATATTATCACTTCTGACACTACATATAAAACAAATAAATATTCAATGCCATTTGCACCTTTTGTGGGAGATAATTATCATGGTCAAACAATTTTATCAGGTTGTGCATTGTTAGAAGATGAAACTGAAAAATCATTCATATGGCTATTTGAAACATGGTCGAATGCAATGGGTGGACATCCTGATATCCATAATTACAGATCAAGATGGGCTATTACAGGAGCAATTGCAAAAATATTTCCAAATACTTGTCACCGTTTTTGTTTATGGCACATATATAAGAACGTAGCAAAGAATTTAACACATGTGTTCAAGGGAGGAAGTAATTTTGCAACAGAATTCTCTAAGTGCATCTTTCTAAAAGGGACATTGGATAAATTTGAAATGAAGTGGGAGTCTTTTCTCGAAAGATATGATTTGGAAAATAATGCTTGCTTCAATTCCATGTATAACAAGTGTAAAAAATGGGTGCCAGTGTACTTGAGAAATACGTTCTTTGCAAATATGCAAAAAACACAACGTAGCGAAAGTATAAATTCATTTTTTTATGGCTATGTAAATTCGAGGACAACTCTAAATGAGTTTGTTAAACAATATGAAAGGGCACTCATCAGTCGATGTGAAATTGAAAATGAAGAAGATTATAAAACAAATCACAGTGAACTAGTTTTAAAGACAAATTCTTCCTATGAAAAGCAAGCATCTAAAGAATATACAAGAATAGTGTTTGAGAAGTTTCAACATGAAGTACAATGCAGCGAGTTTGTTATAAATAAAATTGGAAAAGTGGGTTTTATTATAGAGTACGAATTGAAAAGGTTCATCACAAGACCAAGCGAAAGAAAAAAATCAGAACCCAGGGCATATATTGTTACTTACAACTCTTCTGAAATAAGAGCCAATTGTAGTTGTCAAATGGTTTGAATTTCAAGGCATCCCATGTAGACACATGATAAGTGTCCTTTGGAAAAAAAAAAAAAAACATCTTAATGCTCCCATTGTGCTACTTATTGAAGAGATGGACAAGACATGCAAAGACTAAAGTTATTTTTGATGAAGAATGGACAACAATAGAGGTCGAGGGGCAGCAAACTAAAATGGTACAACAAAATATTCTTTATTATGAAGCCCAAGAGCTGCTAAAAAAAGATCAAAATCTGATAGATCTTGTGTTGTGGCTTTAAATGGATTGAAACGAACCATCAAAGAATTGGATGCTTTGGACATGCAGGATACAAAGGAGAATGGTACAACAATTAATCGGTACTCTAATGTTGAAGTAGATCATTTAGAAGGAGAGACTCTATATGATCCTAAAGGTAGTAAAACAAAAGAGTAGTCGTCTGCTAAACACAAGTGTGGGGTTGGAGATTAACTAGAAGGAGAAAAAGAGATGCAGCCGATGTAGTTGCCACAACACTCACAATTGTCCTAATTCTATAGCCAATGGTGCAGGTAATAAATTTAATGCATTTTGATGTATTTGTGAATATAACTTTATTTTTAATAGTAATTACAATTTTTTTTATAATTATTATGTTTTCTTTTGTTAAATAGGGGCATCAAATGAATGTAATGTCAATGGACAAGTGAGGATTCATAGAGCTCAACAACAAGTTGTTTAATGGATTTTCGTAAGTTTTGTTCTAGTTTTTTTTTTTTTTTCCTTTTTTTTTTGTGTGTGTGCCCGCGCATGTGCTTATCATAATTTATATTCCCATATGTATTATGATTGTAAATTACGTTTCTTTATATAGATGTTTTTCACAATCTCATGACACTCACTTAGTGGACAATGTCAATGCTATCACAAGATATTGTGCAAATGATCAGCCAATTGATGGAACTTTTACCGGTTAGTAAATCTTACTTTTTCATTTACAATTGATCATATGAAAATATTTTTTTTCAATCTTGTAAACTTTGTTTATTGTAGGAGGAAAAGATCCAAGTGTCCATTATAATTTAGGCGTGCAACAAAAAACAATTTCTTACAAACCTTCGTAAGTGAAGTTTTAAATTAAATTTGTATACAATAGTGGTAAGTCTACTTCAATTCAATAATTATTATGCATATTTATTGTTTGAATCAGATGCAACTTGGAAAGTAATTTCTACAATCAGAATTCTTTCATTGAAAATTGTATTCCAATGCCTTTCTTGTTGACACAAGTATAGTTAATATTGAATAAGAAAAAAACTAGTCTTCTTTATTTTTATAATTTAAAAGTTTATGGATTTTTATTATTTTTTATGATGTGCAGGAATCTACATTATTAGAAGAGAACAAGAGATCCAGAATATAACTGATCTTATGTCAAATGAGCAATCGCAATAGGAAATGAGGAAGTTGTTTTGAACACTATATTGACAATTTTTTTGGAGCTGATATTAGTAATTTATCAGTTTGTTTTTATCTCGTTTTTAGCCATGCTCACTTTCGTTTAGAAGATGATCTTGTTAAGAAGTGATTTTTTTTTATTGAGGTTATTGCTTTATTTATAGAATTATCTATCAAGAAGTGATTTATTAGCTTAGAGGTGAATCACAATCAAAACAGGTAGACTGTTACATAATCCTCTTGGATTCTCAGGCATTTTTTGGGATTTTAGATCTTGGATCATCGGTGTGTCACATCTATATCAAGGTTCATCACACAACTTGGTTGGTGTGACTCATAGTGAATATAGTTGGGTTAGGTTATGTTTTGGTTAGGTTAACAGATTGAAAATCAGGAGCATATGCATTGCAATTTATATACCAAAGTAAATGTGGTATCCACATACCATGATTTTAAAACATATTTAAGATTATATGTTGGCCAAAACCCAAAGCTTTGCAAATAATCTCCTCTTTCTAGTGATGTGGCCAGATTTCACTATAATAGAAAATGGGCCCATCATAAGATTGAAAACACATGAATAACGATGACCATCTCACTAATTTGAATAATAATTTACAACTTGATCGAGACAATGGGTACTAGGGTCCCAATTTGAAGGTGGGTCCTACTCCAATTCAAGATCAATGGTCAAATAAGAAAATCCTTAATTTGAAAGCTCCTACTAGAGAGGTGAGAAATGACGTCCTTTTGCAAGCATTAGAAAGGTGGGACCATTTTTCTGTTTATGTGAGAGAAATGTTGAGAAGAGACAAGTTAGGGTGAGAGAGAGAATGAGGTGTCTTAGGCTTTCTTTTCCTACTTATAAGATAAGAGTCCACATCCCAAACGGATATAAAACGGATATAACATGGAAGGGCAAAATTGGAAAAAAAGCTACATTCATCAACTGGAGTCAAATTTTGGAAATAAGAAACTGCCCGCTGCAGCAGCATATTCTGTACCGAACAACCCCCCCCCCCCCCCCCCCCCCCCCCCCCCCAAAGAGAAGAAAAAGAGGTTGTTTCTCCGTGAGGGAGAGAGAAAATAAATGAAAGGTGAGAATTTATATCCTTCTTGGCCATCATGCCCATAAATGCCATAGTCAATTCCCATTAATTTCATTTAATAGATTTTGCCAAATATCTCTCCACCTTCCTTTATGCCATGGGTCAATTCCCGTTAATTTCATTTATGAGAATCTTCCAAATATCTCCGCACCTTCCTTAATGCCATGGGTTAATTCTCATTAATTTCATTTAAGAAATTGTGCCAAATATCTATCCACCTTCCATTCACGCCGTAGGTCAATTCCCATAATTTCATAAAGAAAATCATCTAATCATTTAGTGGACCACACTAAGGTAAATGAGTTCCATATTCTCGTAAAATTGTAATTTGGCCCTAGATCTACAAAAATGATCCTCTATATTAATTAATTCACAGGGTCTACTTATTGTTGTCATTTAATTAAACGGTGCCACATCAAAGCAACTAATTTAGCTAGATCAAGCTGATCCCCTTTATTAAGCCAGATCTGGAATTAGGCCCTTACACTTGACAGATCCAAGTGTTCTAAAATTTTAGGCTTTTGTCGCATTCCATCGGTCCTTTGTCCTTTTCATTTGGATTCTCATTGGTTGGAATCAGGGTCGTATGAGATATGTTGGACTTAGTCGGCCCATATGCCTTGTCGTAAGTAGAACATCCCTCGTGCCTTTGGGTCATGTATGGTGTACTGAACCAAGCAGAGTGGATCTTTCATAGGAGTATCTTGGTCCTCACATTTGTGTTAAGACATAGCTCTGATCTAATTGGTGGCATATCGGTCCTTGTCTTCCTAGTGCAACCTCGCTTCATCCACAATCTTCTACAATCTGCAGACAATCTTTTCTACCAAATACATTTTAATAATGTTTCTTTTCTCCCTTCAGACACTGCTATTTTGGAAATAAGCTTGAATTCAAATCTTATCAAATAGATAATCAACAAGTACAACCTAAGAACTGATTCTTTCTTAAATAAATCATTGAACTGCTTTATTCTCACGAATGTTACATCTAATGAAAGAACAACACAATCATAGCAGAAATAGCACAAATTCAACTCTTACAAGTGGTACTAGTTCACCACTGCACATTTCTTCCTTATCTCACCGGTTGTTCCAGTCTTCACTTCAATTCTTCCCATCTTCTCCATGGACAAAGCAAACTCTTCATAGAATTTCGACAATGGCGCATTCAGAAGGTCATTTATAATTGATTTTGCAGTGCTAACTGTAGTAAGAGCAGCATCAGATTGGAACAGGCCTCGCCTCTTTAGTAAAAGCCTGTAGTAGCTGAGGTCGAATGTCCTGAAACTCCCAGGATCCATTTCGAAAATCGTGGTGTTATCGGTTGGAACCTTGCACTTTTTCTTTAGTACTTGGGCGTATTCACTGTCCAGAGATGGATCCATATCGCCTTTTCCAGTGAAATTGTACAGACGGTTTGTGAACGATGGATTGCAGTGAGCAATTCCAATTGTGTGGCCTCCTGTGATGGTTAAAGAAAGTTATTGATCTGCTGAGAGAAACTGTAAGATGGTACAACCGTAGTACCAGCTGAAGTGAGCGATACCACTCTCATTTGGGCAAACAAATCTTTCATAGCTTACACCATGATGCCTCAAATGTCTACTTAAATCAATTGATCCACAGGATTAGACTTTGCAAAGAAGATTGAAATGTTATCTATAATTGTCAATTGAGAAGCTTTTAGAGCAGGGATCATTTGGTATGGAAGACATTGAGAAATGGCTAATCCTATGATGATTGTGACACAGTAACAGCCTATTTCCCCTCAAGGTGAGGTGCTCCTTTACCATCAATGGTTTGAAAAAGGCAAAGAAGGAAAAAGAGAGAGCAATATTTAAGGTTTGGTTTAATTAGTTGTCATATAGCTTACCAGATAACAGAACCAGATCTGTCACATTGAGTCCTTTGCTTGCAAATCTTGTCTGCAGAGTGCTGAAATTGAAAGCAGGAGCTGGGATGTTTTGCAAGGCCTCTGTGGAATTCGACACAGTGCCATCTCTGCGCCCTGTTGGAACCCTCCAAAATGGTCCCCCCTATTGTTGTAGTGATTCAGAAGAATTGGGTTACTATAAGAGTGTAAGAAGTAATTTTGTGAAGTGATTAAAGTGCTCTGTTTGAGTTCTTACTATTGTCACAACTGAATCTCTTGCAACCAGTGAGACAACATCCGCACATGAAACAATTCCAGGGCACTCCTTTTCTAGTAAACTCTTAACTCCATCGATGAAGCCGAAGCCACGGACGGTTAGATTTGGTGGAGAATCCTTTTCAGCTGTGTTGGTTGAAGTTGAATTTAACAGAAGAGATGCATCACAGCCCTGGCAAAGAAACAATGAGGACAAAATCAGCACATGACCAGTGGCAAACAATATCTTGCACTAACGGTGTTGTATTCTAAGATTATAATCACAACCCAATAAAACTCAGTACAAATTGAAATGATAGAGAATACTGACCCTCACAAAGCAGTCATGGAAGTGCATTCTAAGAAGCGCTGCGGCCAAAGATGGTGCATTTGGGATGTGTTTCTTCACATAGTCTAGGACAATCTTCTCAGCCTTGGGGCAGGATTTATCATAAAATCCCAACTCCAGCTGACCCTGAACAGAGCCCAAGAAGGCCAAAACACCAAGAAAGATGATAGCCACAAGACCCATTGTTCCCATTGTCAATGAAATTGAAGGAAACCTCTCTCACTCTCTGTTATCTTGGAGTTTCTTCAATGAAAAAGCAGTCCTCATCAGAGCATATTTATAGCCGTTGCATCGTCTATTATTTGAACTGGTCTACTTGTCCATGTGGAAATTTTATGTTTAATGTTACAAGCAAACTCCATGTGCTTTTTCTATGCCTTTCTGGTACATGTTAACAGGCTCTAATGTAGCGGATGGTCCAGCATTTATCTTGTGGTGCTAGATACAAGAAAGGGAAAAAACTGATTTGAATAATTGAGTTTTGTTGAAGGACAATGTTCTGGACCGGATGGCAATGGTCCCCATTTATCCGGATGGTCCAGCATTTATCATCATAGGCCCCTAATCCGACTGGTTATATCTCTACCAATGTCATTAGGGGTGCAACCCCGGGGGGAGGTTGGGGTTGGGACTGGGGCGGGGTAGGGTATCTTCACCTGAATTGTGAATTCATTACCCGAGTACAAATCGTGTTCAGTTGAGTTACCTGGGCTTGGTCATGTACCCAAATTTCAATATATGATCTGTATGAGGTGTAGTGTATTATTGTGAAAATATGGTCTTTATATACATGTTTGAATACAAGTTGTGTACCTTGGCCAAAATGGAAGGGTTTCCATTGCAGTAATCTACCCACTTCCATAGATAAGGGGTCCAAAGTTTTGGATCTAGATCGTGAATCTTATAGGACACTTCTTAACCCAGCCATTAGATAATCGAATCCAATTAAATTTTTTTCAGTCACTTGTTCCATCCAGTTTGAGGCCTATCAATTAAACGGTGTGGACCGTCGAACGTTGGAGCCCACATGTCTGAAATCAGGAGCCTCTGCAAAATATACACTTGCCATGGCTCAGGACCTTACAATTTCCTTTTTGTTAGGGTGGTTGACGTGATCCATCGATAAAGTTTGTATGCATGTTCTAAATTGAATTTGTTTTATGAGGGTGGTCAGTGTAAGGGGTTTCGGTGGTGCTGCTTTTTTGAAAATGTTATAGCGCTTTAACAACTCTTTTTTTTTTTTTTTGTTGATGTAACAGGCTCAGCAGCATGCATTGATGCTGGAATGTTGGGTTTTTTTCCCCACTTTCTGCCATAGTATGTACAGGATCAATACTTTTTAATCTTAAAACTTGTCTATCCTGGTGACATGCTTAGTGAGATTCTCTCTCTCTCTCTCTCTCTCTCTCTCTCTCTCTCTCTCTCTCTCTCTCTCTCTCTCTCTCTCTCTCTCTCTCTCTCCTGGGGTATTCAAAATCCATAAAAATTTAATTGGTTCAGATCCAAATCTAGATTCTTTAGTATGTTGACCCAATTATTCAAATCTATAACTACAAATAGTTGCGTTTTAGAATAGATAGATCTCAAGAGTCTATATAGTTTGAGTCATATTATTGCTTGTGTGTCTTATAGAGCTTAGTTCTTATTTCTGATTCAAGAGTTCCACCTATATGCTCCACAATTCTATTCTATAGCGAGACCCATTGATCCATAGTACTCTTATAAGCTTTCTTCTTGTTTCAAAATTCAAACCCATTTTATTCCATATCTAACCTCTTTTGGTTTTAGCTGATATCCGATTCCGATCAAGATCAAGATCAATCCTACAAAAAAGAACCTCAATCTTCATCCAATTTGCATAACCCAACAAGCATCTTATACGGGCCGGTTATGGTCATAAAAAAGAATTGTACTTGAGCCAAACTTCTACAAGGTTGGTTGGGTTGGTCAGATTAAATGGATTGACCCAGGTTGGATGCAAGTCAGGTCAGGTTGACCCTCCTTGGGTGTGGGTTGTAGCAACGTAACCCATTTTTAAAAGAGGAATACACGTTGAACCTTAACCTGTAAACAACCTAGGTTTATTCGACCTGTTTTCCAACCCCACCCCTAATCTAACTCAACTATATATTAGTGTCAGGTGACAAAGAACTTTCAAAACTATAACAAGAATATTATTGATAGAGAATGCAAATAAGGAAGGCTGTGATTGTTAGTTTGCTCTAGGATCATCTAGATTGACCACTTTTACCCAAAAAAAAAAAAAAGGTCATAGTAGTATTGATGGATGTCCAAAATTTAGAAATATGATTAAATATTAAAAGTAACAAAATAAAGAAAAATTTTATGACAATTTAGAACTTAATAAAATTTGAAGGTGGAAGTTGATGAAAAGGAAAAATATTCTTCATACATTTAAGAATACAGGATATCTTTCCGAGGGAGTAGGCTTCTTTCCCCTATCCAGGATCTCATGAGTGCTGGCACCCTTCAGTGGGTGGGAAGAAAAAGTAAGAAAGAAAGAAAAAAAAAATCATTTTGAACATGGTTTTAAAACATATTCCAGACTATATCACCAAAGCCAAGACCTGCCTTTTTGTTTTTGTTAGAAAAAATTATAAAAAAAAAATAAATTCAGAGAGTAAAAGGGAATTTAAGTCTTCCTTTTTTCAATTTAAGGTGTTTTAGATGTAAATAAATAAAAATATATAATTTAAAGACACTGCAAGCAAACTGTATGTTTGAAATCTTGGACTACACTACACTATACAACATAAAATACTTGGATATTCCAGCCATTCAAAATTGTCTAAGTCGTGCTAAAACCTTTTAACCATCGAAGTATCTGACTCGGTCTTGGTCCAGTCTTAAAACCATGATTATATCTCCCAAACCCCACATGCGCCATCTTTAAAGTACAGCAACTCTCCTCTCTCATAATGCATCATGCTTTTATGTAATATTGCAGAGGCTGACCCAAGTTAGTTAGGATTAGGTAATTTGCCTCACGGGACACATGTGGAGAGGGGACCACGCAGTGGGTGGTCAACCATGGGGCTTTCAAATCGGTAGGACAATCTGGCACGTCCGATTCACAATCACATGGATGGTCACATAAACAAATCATAGTAATGCAAACCAGATCAGCAAAGTTGAATAGGCCGGGGAATGGGGTACTTTGTCTTTTACTAAACATGAAATGGATATGAAGCAATCTGGTTGCTGTTCTAAGAACCTACTAATTTCTTAGTTCTATTTTCAATTCTTTTCAATTGACCACCCTTGTAAGATCCAAATAATCTTAGTTTTTAGCTTCAATGATACACTTAATTTCTGATTTGTACCTAAAAGTTACTTTTAGAATGGGCGACACATAATCCCTAAATTTTAGCATAAATGATACAGAGTTCTTGATTTGTAGAGGAAATCATTCAAACTGGCTGATTAGAATTAGAGAAGAAAATATTAACAGACTAAATATGATAATCAGAGTCAACAATATGTTCAATAACATAGCCTTATCCTATCAATCTGATTATGCAGAAATACTTAAAATAAAACTCAGCCATCGTGATTATTTAAGCTAATAAACAAACTTAGCGTTGGTAAGCAACATAAAGGTTTCCGCCATAAATGCTACAACATTTTTATTGATTCAGTCGGAAAACAAAATGTGATGAAATCGTACTCTCCCTTGTATTGGCTTTCGGCCAATTCTACTCCAATTTGAGTAGCCTGCCTTCAATTTGAGTAGCCTACCTTCAAATTGGTCATGTTTAAACTCATAATTAATGTGTAATTTATATATTTTAGACGTGCTCAATTTGATGATACACTAGACGCTTATCAGGGTGAAGTTTTCCCATTCAATGGGTAATCAAGGAACGGCATTCTTGGGTCCAATCAGCCATTCTGTTAGGAGTTTTATTGTGTTGGCTAATTTATAAGTTGGACAAAACTCTAGGTCCATTTAAGTTGTAATTTTTTATTTGTTTTAAAATGGGCTGTGGTTG
Source organism: Persea americana (assembly GCA_029852735.1). Lineage (NCBI taxonomy): Eukaryota > Viridiplantae > Streptophyta > Magnoliopsida > Laurales > Lauraceae > Persea > Persea americana. Next base: position 24,944,601 of record CM056818.1, on the reverse strand, counting down.
AGTCACCGGAAGAATCGAAGCGAAGACTAGAGTGTTTGGAGCCAAAAGAGCCAAATTCCAGAACACAAGTTCGCTATAAGCAAAGATTCATTTCCCTAGAGCGGACTCCGGGAAAGAGAAGGCGCTTGCTATAGCTAGCGTGGACAATAAGCCCGGTTTGAGCCAAACTTCTAATTAGAGTTAGTGTTTAATTGCCATTCTTCGTGGATCAAGATTAGAAAACTCTTGTACGAATTTTGGGCTATATATTGGGTGTTTCTCTCAACTTTAAATAAGATAAGAAGTTGCTCTCTTTCTGTTCTGAGGTGAGAAAACCCTAAGAGAGATTCCCTATTCTCGAGAGCTATCATTGAGAGATTAGGCTTAAGATTTGCTCTACAAGGTTTGGTGCTTCTACTTCTTTATAGAAGATTCGTGCATCTTGGTTCTCAACGTATTGTTAGAGGATCAAGCACGAGGAATGGTGCACGGCGAGTAGTCATGGCAGCAAGAAGTTGTACAAAAACAACTACAGTCCTTAGGTCGACATACAGACTGGTAAAGGAAACTGTGAGTATATCTTGTAACCATTCAATAGTAATTGATTTTTCTGATCGTAGTTCTTCTCCCTGGATAGGGTTTCTACGCTAAAAATTGTGTTTGCCTTCTTATGGTGTGTGATTGCTAGATTTGATTGCCAGTTTACTTTAATTTTATTCCGGTGTATTGGTTTTTAGATCTAATATCCATTCTTGTAGAACTTACAATTGGTATCTGAGAGGGTTGCAGTATTTTATTGTGTAGATCCTATATATTGATAGAATGGATATCTATCGTGAAGCACTTCGACCAAAATCCTTAAATTTGTTGGGAGAAAGAATCTTCTAATGTGATTCATTGTTATAAGTGTCAAGGATTTGAACACATTGCTAGTGATTGTGGAAATTGGAAACCAAATAAAAGGGCTTTTAATTTGACTTGGGATGATAAGGAGAAAAAACCTGAATCTGCGAAGCCTTACACTAGCAAAGAGAAATTCATGGCATTTATTCCAATTTCTATTTCTGCTACGCCACATGTTTCTTCTAATGATGATATTGATCATGATGATAATGAGTCAGATGAAGAACTAGATTGAAAAACTGAATATGAGACACTTTTCAATAAGACCATGAATATGGCTAAGATACATGAGAAGGTGGTTATCAACTGTGTAGGATCTTACACCAATAGTTTTATGGTGAGGGCAAGGGCTCAACCACAATTATGACCACTCAGGAACGAGGGTGGACGTTGACCTCAACAATCCCCCCCTCAATGGCACACACGCTGCAACTCTTGTTACAAACTCACAAAACGTATGTCCCTTGGAATGGAACACCCGACCTACCAGGCTTTGATACTACTTTTAGGATCTTACACCCCATTGATGTACCATTTATCATAAAACCAATTGGTGATAGGAAACGGCACAACAATAGTTTTATAGTGAGGGTGGGGGCTCGACCACAATTATGACCGCTCAGGAGTGAAGGCAGATGTTGACCTCAACAAACTGGAAAGCGTTTGAAGAGCGGAATTCTTCCTTAAAAGCTAAACTTGTTGAAGCTCTTGAAAATGTACAACAATTAAAGGATGAGAACGACAGAACGACTGACAAGCTTACTAAATAATCACAGAAGTGCGACTTACTTGATTCTGATATCAAGACTTTAAAAACAGAGAATTTTGATTTGAGTGGAAGACTCGATATAATTCTATCTGAGTTAGATATTGCTAACGCTTCATTGAACATGATGAACGCTGGATCAAGAAAGTTAGATGACATCCCGAGCAATCAAAATGCAAACATTGACAAGCATGGCATTAGCTACATTGATGGTGCATCCACATTGAAAGCCAAAGGTAAAAGTTTCCTTGTTAAAAGTTAAGTTAATACTAATCATGTTTTAATGTTGCAAAAATAGCTGCTAAAAAGAAGAATGTATCACATCCTGACCGAATTCCCACTTGCCATCACTATGGAACCAAAGGACACACTCGATCACATTACAATAAGTTATCAAGTTTACCAAATCAAACACAATCGAAGAAGCAAAAGGCAAGACGTTACTCTTTCTTGTTCTGAGATGAGAAAGCTCTAAAAGAGATTCATTGTTCTCTAGAGCTATCATTGAGAGATTGGGTTGAAGATTTGCTTTAGAAGGTTTGGTGCTTCTACTTCTTTGTAAAAGATTTGTGCATATTGGCTCTCAAGGTGTTGTTGGAGGATTAAGTACGGGGAGCAGTGCGCGACGAGTAGTCGTGGCAGCTAGTAGTTGTGCAATAACAACTACAGTCTTTAGGTTGATGAACTGACTGGGAAAGAGAGTTGTGAATACATCTTGTAACCGTTTAATAGTGATTGGTTTTTCTGATCGTGGTTTTTCCCTCTGAATAGGGCTTTCATGTTAAAAATTATGTTTGCCTTCTTGTGGTGTGTGATTAATATATTTGATTACTAGTTTACTTCGATTTTATTCCGCTGCATTGATTTTTGTATCTAACATCCATTCTAGTAGAACTTACACATGCCATGTGCATTCATTTTGTGTTCACCCAACTGCCTAAGTTCTATTTGTATTCTTCCATCGATTTTATTTATCTCTTACTCAATTTAATTGTGAATGTATCTGCCTAAACACAACCCACTCTATTTGATTAGAGGTAGGGTTTCTTTCCTGACAATGAATGAAAAAGCTTGCTAGTGTACCGCATTTGGCACGCCCCAAATGAAAAAAATAAATAAATTATATTAATAATCAGACAGAAAAAATCAACTTGAGAAATTTTGAGGCCATTGGCATTTTCCCATGAGTCATTTCATTTTTACCAAAAAAAAAAAAAGGAGGAAAAAAGAGTCATTTCATTGCCGGCCCCCGCGTCCCAAAGAGAATTTGACGCGCGCTCGTTACATTATTAGAACCAAAAAGACCCTCCATCACTTAAGTAAACATTCAATGAATAGCCATTACTATAATTTCAGTTGCTACTGTAATGGAAGATGATCTACAGCGAGCAAACGGGATGTGGGAAAAACAGATTGGTACCCTCGTCAAGGGGCCATCCCTGAATTATTTATTTATTTATTTATTTGATAACTTAATAAAATAGGCTGGGACTCAAAATAGAGCCTGCCGCTCGGCACACATATTTTTGATAATCACCCGTCACCTCTCATTATATACAACTCGTCTCCGTAATTTTAGGTATTTGTTTCTTGTTACAATCTCTCAATCTCCTCGTATTTATTATGTTCTTAAGTTCTGTATACTTTTGTCGTTTATTTCATCTCTCTCACACAAATTCCCAACACGTCCCCATATTTTATTAAATGAAAACTCTAATCACCTCTCTACCTAGTACTTACCGTTAACAAATTGTTGTTTCCGGTCTTTCCCTTCTTTTCTTGTGTGGACTTGGGTACAGCGACGCTGTAGCGTAAAACGTCGCTGTACCGTAAAACGCTCCAAGGTCGATGCATATCAAATAGATGTTTACCACGTTTTTGGTGGAGTTCCCAAGGGCATTAACATCCTCCTTAAACTTCTTTGATGGTAAAGAATGCACATTCTTTCCAATTTTACCCTTTTAGCTAAAGAGACATTTGCACTGTCTTATTTTATGATGAAAAAAATAAGGGCAAAACGTTTGTAACATTGGTTTCTCTAAAAAAGGGCCCCACCTCAACATTTTTCATACGTATAGATATAAAAGTGAGGCCCACCTCTCTCATGCTTACAGAAGCGCCCCCTAGTTTCTCACCTCCAATAACAACTTTCCAAACACAATATATCGAAGTGGGACCCACCTTTAAATTAAACATTTATAAATCTGGATAAAATTAAAAACAAAAAAGAAAATAAGAGACCGAATCATATCAAATGATATGGTTCTAGAGGTTGATATAACTCTTTAATTGAAATAGTATTTGGCCAACTCCCGAATCCACATCAAGACTTAAACAAAAAAGCACTTTGGCATTGAGATGCAACGTAATTAAAAAAAAAAATACACACTCAGACTTAAGTAGTGCATGGCATTGAGGTGCAATGGAAATAATATAGCCAATTGGCCAAATACGGGCAGAGCCACAGTGCGCACAACGCTGCTGCATTATAGTATGGTGCATCCCACTTCTTCCATACATAGGACTAATCACACGTGAGGGACTCCCTCCATTTTTTCTCAAACCATAAAATCTACAAGAAGTTCATCACGTGTTTTTATACAAAAAAGATCCAATGATAGCCATCTTACATATTTGAAAAATAATTTATAGGTCGATCGCCACAGAGAATGACAGGGCAAATGAGCACCACAGACTTTAAAAAGCTGGGGCCCAAAATGCATTGACGAAGCGGGTGCACCATACTATAATGTAACAACGCTGCATTGGAGTCCTGGGCCAAATACTATTTTAATTAAGGAGTTGTACTGATCATAAGAGCCATAACATTTAATGTGATTCAATTTCTTAGTTGTTTTGTATTTAAAAAAATAATAATTAAATATATAAATAATTAATTTAAAGTCGGGTCCCACTTCAAGTCAAGGTGCTTGGATTATATAAGAGAAGCATTAATTTGAAAGTTGCCAATAGATGTGAGAAACTAGGGGAAGCTTTTATAAAGCATGAGAGAGGAGGGCCTCACTTTTATATTTATACGTAGGAAAAATTTTGAGGTGGAGCCCATTTTTAGAGAGACCAATGTTATAACCGTTTTGCCCTTAGTTTTTTCATAAGGGTAAAATTGGAAAGAAAGTGCATTTATTATCTTCAAAGAAGCATCACAGGATATGAGTGCGGTTGAGGATTCCAACAAATACGTGGTAAACATCTATTGGATATACATCCACGACGGTAGCTTATTCCCAAGCCCATCCCTTCTTTTATACCAGTATATTGTCTTTCAAGGAACTGCAGACATACTTAAACTAAAGATAACTCTTATTAAATTTCACGGAGTCATATAGTCATCGACTTCCTTTCTCAACGGTCATTGACTTTTTGATTAATGCATTTTACGTTGGCATCCCTCCATCTGCGCATGATTTTATTGAGGTTGATGATTCAACAAGAGCTATCTGTACTCTTTAATTTTTTTCTGTTGCCCACTTGAGATTAATTAATCCAACATTCTCTTACTCACCTCTAATCTTTTGGGATTTGGAATGTGCTCAAGTTTGTTTGATATTTATTTTATTGGACCCTCCAATGCTTTACTGAGGCAGTCGAACGGATTTACTGTGTCCATGCCTGCGTCCATTAACAATTGAAGAGTCGAAGCTCAGAATCCGGTTTCACATGGAACCTAGTGCTCAAATGCAAAAGTCCTTCAGTTTTGAGAATGGGCAGCAGGTATATAAGTATATCAGGACCCGTCCATTTAAAACACGGTGGCACATTAGGACCTGGATGTGGAATTTAAGACTCAGCTAAAATTCATAAAATATTTGAACAAAATAATTATAAATTACTTTGTTTTTACATGACATGTATGTTGTATGTGCTATTACAAATAACATTCTCCGGAAATTATTATGTTGAAAACTTAATGATCCATTTGTTTGAATGGAAGTAAATTCTTAGGAATTAATGTTAAAATGGGTTTCCAACTAAAGAGTTACGGGTCAAAGGATATAATCTGGAGATTTATGTGGGACCCTGACCTTCCTATGATTTTATTTACTAAGGGAATGGAGGGTTGTGCATCTTCCTTTGAACTAGAGATTATCTAATACCCGTATAGTCACCTCTTATTTATACAATTTTAGCCACTTTACAAATACATTTATTAGAATCCAAAGGATTCATGTGAAAAAAAAAAGGGCATACAATGATATTTCGAAGTTTAGGATTTTTGCTAGGATACTATTAGAACAATGTCTGTAAAATAAATTATTTTGAACCAATGTCTGTTCAAAATAAAAAATGAACACGAATACAAAAGATATTGTTAAAAATCACACCAACTAGCCGTTAGTCAAAATGTAGTATTGTCTTACATGAAATTAGCTAGCCAAACGTGTTGCCCAAATAATAATCAGACCTCCTTGCTCTCAGCTCAAGGAATCTACACGGTCACATAGTAACGTGTCGCAGCTAGTGAGTTTGCAAGTACTTTTAGAAGAAAGCAATGCAGAAGAATGGACCTAATTAACAAAGATTTAGATTCCATCTAGTACTCATATTTCAAGTGAGTGATTCTGCCAAGCACATGAGTACTATCACTCAAGGCTTGAAAACTTGTAACTTGGGCTCAACTCATTTAATGCGAAAAGATTGACTTAATTCGAGTCAATGCGGAGACTGAGGAGTCATATTTTTATAAAATTTAAAAACATATTTATTTACATGCATTCATGATAATCAGTTTAAATAAATAAATTGATATGTACAAAAAAATACAACAATAAAGAAAATAAAAAAATATTGCATATTACATAATTTGCTAAAATATCGAATGTAAAAGATCAAATATAAGTTTCAAATTGCATTCTAGTCATCATTTTTAAATTACGAACTCCAAACCTAATTCATAACTACTTATAAATAAAATTTCATTATCTAAAATTAAATATGCCTGGTCAATAATGAATGGTTTCGAATGCAAACAATATTATTAAAATGAGATGACTCGGCCGAGTCTCCTCTATTTCCGACTCGGTCTTTTGTCTAAATGAGAGGACTCAAGAGAGTCCAGAGTCATTTCGGAGATGTTTTCAACCATATTATCGCTTAAATTCTATCAGCGCTATTTCTTGCTAGACTTCCTTGGGGTCCTTTCAGGTAAGTGAAAAGCCGGTTACTTCTTATTTTCTCAACCGTTTCTATCCCAACAACCCCTCAAAGATAAAATCAAGAAATAGAAAATCTCATACGTCTAACAAAACTGCCCCGGCCATCTTGTGGTTCACAGGGACAAGGAGCAAAAAAAAAAAAAAAAGGAATATAAGAAGCTCATTTAATGGGACCCAATATGGATGACTAAATCTTGATACTTTCTGCAGGTCGATTGATCCCATGGGAGCAAATACAGCCTGAGATTAGGCAATTATGAACAATTCAAAATGTAAATCCATTAATTGATCCATGGGATCTAACAATTAAGAGCCACCATGAGCAGCTAGAGACCCAAAATAGTAACATTTTAATTAACCATTCCATCTATAGTCAACTGAATCCGTTCACTTCTCCATTTCGCCGAAAATGAGTGGTTAGGATCATATGATTGAAGTTACTCTATTTTTTGGTAAAAATTGAGGTTACTCTTTGAACACACCATAAGGCACAAAGATCATCATAATCCTCATCATCTTCATCAAATTGATGATTGCCACTTTTTACCATATAAAAAATTAATGCAAACGCTCCCATTTAATATCGCGTTAATTGAATAGTTAAGATGGTGACAATTTCTATTTTTTTTTCTTCTAGTTGACTTACTTAAATATAACCGGATGAAATGGACAGACCTGATTGATGATAACAATTGCCCAACAGCTAAAGTGAAACTGTCTCTACTTTTCATCTTTAAGATGTATAAAATCCAATCATCAACACTACAAAGTATAGTTATTTAATTGATTTAGCTCAAACCACCCTCTCAACGATTCCCAACTTCTGAAAATTAAAATGAATGATCTCAAATTAAAATGACAAAGAGAATATACTACTAGAATTGGGTCGGAGAGTATACAAATCTCATGTCTAAAGAGGTTTGAGACAGCTCATTAGGCCATAGATCTGATAACAGGGTATACAAATCTCATGTATTCCTTATGTAGTGGGATTAGGGACGATTTTATTCCATACGTGTGGAAAATAATGGATGGGTTACTTTGAATAGTGGTATATAGATCGAGTTTGGATCTTAAAAATTTAATGGCATGATCATGCAAAGAGATTAGAACATAAGTAATTAAATATAATAATCAATGAGGGGGGTTCTACATTGTGGATCATCTGGCAAGGAAATCATAGTTTTTTTTGGGGTAAACGGCAAGGAAATCAGAGTTCGACTCGCCTGATCAAAGTTGTATCGCCCAAGACGCAAAAGGCTTGAGAGATGATTGATACTCATTTTCTTTATGAAGGGTCGGGAACTTATAATTTACTGAAACTTCATTCTCACCGTCTTGAAATTTTATTGGTTCCTTTACTTAATTTGACGATGCCGTAAAAACCATAGAAAATGAAGATCTGCAACTTTTCATTTTTTTTCAAATAATTTTTTAGAGATTTTTTTTTTTTTTTTTGAGAAATGACCAACATTTTGAGATATTAATTTAGACAAAGGCGGCAGATAGGTGAAGTTTTGGCTTTGGTCAATGAGAATTTTCTCCTATAGGTGGGCTCATTTAATTTAGGAAGCCCTAGAGAAAATCTTGTGTGTGTGTATATATATATATACACACATAAATCTATATATATATATATATTTTCTAAAAAACGTTCACTTTAAAGTTGTCCCTTTTTCCATCCATCATTATTTTTTTTGTCATGGGGCTCAGGTTGAGTCAGTCTAATATTTTCATACACACTACCCCCATAAATAGAGTCGCAGTTCAAATTTGACACTCATCCAGCCTTTTCTCATCATTAGATTGAGATCATAATAAAATGATGCATCTAAACCATTAAGTTCTATGGCCATGGATGAAATGGTTAGGATGATCTACTCAAGATTTTGCATATAGAAGGCCTCATATCGATACATGCATAGCATGCAACCCAATGGACCCAATTAGGAGGAACATTTTCTCCTAAACAATGCTCGGGCACTGTGTAGTGCTCCAATATATATTTATATATATATGGGGCCTCTCCTCAGCTCAAGTGGAGGATACCGTCAGCTCAAGCACATGTGGGTTGTGAAGAGGTCCAAAATTTTGAAAGCCCCCCCCATTTATGAAATAGGGTTTCGAGGGACTATCTCGTTCCCCCAAAATTTACGAAACCCCCCAAAACCATTTCGCTTGTTGCAAGCCCTCCATCCCACACACTCTCTGCTCTCCATCCCAAGCTACATCTCCCTCTGCCAGCCTCGATCTCTCTCCCGCACCTGTCTCTCCTGAGATCGTCAGGCCACAATCCCGACCACTCGTTCGTCTCTCCCTCCCGCACCTCGCTATCTCCCACAACTGCACACTAGGTGAGCACCCACTCTCCTTCCCACTCTTGTACTCTCCCTCTGCCTTCCTCTCTCTGCTTTTTTTACTTGTTTACTTAGATGGATAGAAAGTTGTTTTTCTCACTCTACTCTTCTTTTAATTTTTCTCTTCTCTTTGGGACTGTTGGGTTTTGGGGTTTTGGGTTCTTTTCTTCTTAGTTCAGTGGGACAGGGGAAGGTGGAAAAAAAAAAAAAAACCCTTTTTGAAGTGGGTTTTGGTTGTTGGGGTCTTTTGGCTTTGAGGGATCTTGGGAGGTTTTCATATGAAAACCTTGTAATGGTGTTATTAAATGAAATGCGGTTGGGGGTTTTCAATTGAAAGCAACTTTTAAAGATGTTGAACTTGATCATTTCCTATTACTGATAAGGAATTGAGCAAATAGGCCAACTTGGCTTTCATCCCAGCCTAGCTCAGGTAGGTAAGACTATTAGATGGGGTAATTTGCATCTTCACCTTACACCATTCACTATTCACCTCTTTTCCTTTTTGCTATTTCCTTTTTCCTTCACTATTATATGGGGTAATATGCATCTTCAACTTTTATTCCCTGCCTGTGTAAGATCCCACATCGCTTATGAGGTTGCCCAGAGACTGGGCTAATATGGAGGACACCGTGTGACTTAGTATGGGGCCTTTTGGAGCTTAATGTGCTCCGAAAACAAAACCGTGTGGCTCATTGGACCAAAGGGACAATATCATATTGGGAGATCCAGGTCATTACATATCGCGACTTCGAACCAAGATTCCCGACTCGGGCCTGCAACTGATGTGCCCATAGGTTTCCACGGTGAGGACTACCTAAACAAAACACGGGGATTCACCTGAATAATGGTTTACGGAAGCGTGTAGCAAATCTTATCTAAACAAAACACATTTGTATAAACTCATCATGCATATGTAAAATCATAAGACACAACCTCAGAAGGGGAAAATGTAACATTGCATTCCCATCATAGTTCAAGTTTCAAATTAACAAAAGTAAGTTGGATTAAAGTTAAGTTACAATCCCATAATAACAAAGCCACCAAAGGCTAATACATCCCAAAAGAAACCAAAAGAATCCCAAACAACATGTGTCGCATCTCAAGACCCCACCCGATGTCTAGATGATGTCATCGGGTTGCCACTCGCAAGCCGGGGGTGGCTCAACAGCCTCCTCCTAACGCTCCTCCTGAAAGGCGACGTCACCTACACCTGATCATTAAAGCAAATTGATCAAACACGACGTTCTGGCAGGTGATCAATTTAGACATAAATATAATTCATTTTAAAATATAAAATAAACAATGCTTAAAAATCATTTAACGAATTCGAAACAAAACTTAAATAACTAATAGGACAAAGCTAATATGTTTGTAAGAAAACATCATGATTCGTAAATCCACATTGAGCTCATCCTTTCTCCATCATACATGACGACAAGAGTAAGCAAAGACAAAGTAAAGCGAAGTAAAACAAAGCAAAGGCCCGAGCCACATAAGGTGGGCAGGAATACCGGCCGAGGAACTAGAACAAAGCAAAGGTGTGTATAATTATACGGTTAATCTGCAGATAGTCCATATGTTTAAGGACCCCATAGCTAGTGGATCAGACTGGAAAGGCAGTACAAGCTCAGTGGTATTCAATGGATCTCATGAATCCACAAAACATAATAATACTTACACAAAACTTATCGAAAGTAGGGGAATACACTTATCAAGACAAAAGAAAGCAAGACTTGCAAAAATAGCATAAGCTATAACAACATGAAGCCGAAGAAGTGATCCCTTTTTTAAATTATTGAAACAATTCAAAATGAAACTAAACTTGCAAGACGAAACAATTGTGAAATAATATTCCTTGTGTAAAAAATCGAGAATTTCAAACAACTAGTCAAGTCCATCCTAAGAGTCTTCATTTGATCACCACGTACTTAAAACCCAAAATATCGATATTTAGAGATAGTTTGGTGCCTGGAGTTATTAGATATTTTTAAGTTTTAAATGCACAATATCAAGCCAAAGTTTACTTAGCATAGTCTGGTTTTCATCCTCTTAAAATCATCTCAAAACCCCCCCTTTTCTCCTTCAATCAATATTGCAGGTGTTGCATTAGGTCCGATTGAGCGGTGAATAGTCCGCTTGAGCGGACACATCCAGAACCTAGTTCGCTCGAGCTTACCCAGGGTTCGCTCGATTGAAGGCATTCAGAAGCTGATTCGCTCGAGCTCACCCAGTATCCGCTCAAGCGGACCAGTTTCAGGTGGCTTCCCCTTCAAACAGAAGCTTGCTCGCTCGAGCGAGCCCAGGCTCCGCTCGAGCGAGCGAACAGCCTTCTGGTTGAAACGTTCAGTGCAAAAACTTCATTCTCCTTGAAACCTTCTGACTCCTTCTCTCCACTATTCCCTTCTAAGACTTGAAACATTTCCATAAGCACATTTCCAATTCATTCCATGCATTTTATACATTCCAAGACTTCAATCAAACCCCCCTTTCAACAATTCACATTTCAACTCTTTCCAATCTTCCATCTATCCAAAAACATTTGAACAAACAAATATAACTTAATTGAATGGAAAATCTCCAAGATAAAACAAGAAGCATGTGCACAAACTCAAGTAAAATTTCAAACCATTCCACCATGATGAGATCAATTCATTTCAAAACTAAAACAAGAAGAACAACCCATTTGTAGCAAAAAGAAGAAGTCCAACATTTCAAGCACTAAAAGAGCTAAAGAGATCACTTGCCTCTATCCAATGTCAATCCAAACTTCCTCAAGGTCACTCTCAAGATCTGAACCGGAATCTATAAGAAGCCCCAAGAAATTTCTTCAAAAATCAACACCTTTTGACAACCAAAACCCCCATCTCGAAAATGGGTTTGCATGCTAGAAAAATAGGTCCTTTAGGAGCTCAAAAAGCTCCATTAGAGAGATGAAGAAGAGTCCTTACCTGAAGCTAGCCAAACAAGAAGTAAGGAAGAAGATGAAGGGGTTGTCCAGCTAGGATTCCCAAGAAAATTGTAACAATGGAGAGCTAGCAAGGAGAGGAAGAAGGAGGTGTGTTCAGATTTTCAGTTGAAGCCCTCTAGCTAAGGCATGGAAGAGGAAAGGATGGAGGAGAAGAAGGGTTCTCTCAGCTGGGTTCTTAAAGAAGGGTTGTAGGAGACCAAATGAGCTTTGAACGTGGAATAGGAAGATGATATAAGTGAAGTGGGTTTGTGGGCCCCATCAGGCCTGAAACTTGAAGTGGTTAAAACATCGACTTTCGGGCCCCGGATGAATTCGACAAAGAAGATTAAAATGATCATCGAAAAATCTGGTTTCCAAAAAAATATAAATTTGACATATTTTTGAGATTTCGAAAATCATGTCCAGATTTGGATGTGAAAAGTCCATTTTACCCCTTTTTGGCCAAACATGCAGGTTTCTGGGTTCCAAACAAGGACGGTCGAAAAACGAAAGTTGTAGCAAATAATAAAACCTTTCAAAATGAATCAAAATCACGATTTAAATAAAAAATCCACAATCACACTCCCATGCTCACACGTGCACTCAGGGCATCCTTGAGCGTGTTTGACTAAAACCAACGCTCTCAAAATTCCCAAAACTAATTCCAAAACTAAATCAAACCATATTCTAACCCAACGATCACTAAACCCTCGTAAGACTAAACACGCATTTAATTAACACTAATCAACCTAATCTGGGTCGGGGTCTGACATTACATTTGGTATCAAAGCCAATAGTGGCTCTCCTCTAAGGGTGGGGGATTGTAAGACCCCACATCGCTTATGAGGCTGCCCAGAGACTGGGCTAGTATGGAGGACACCGTGTGACTTAGTATGAGGCCTTTTGGAGCTTAATGGGCTCTAAAAACAAAATCGTGCGGCTCATAGGGCTAAAGCTGACAATATCATATTGGGAGATCCGGGTCATTACAACTTGCCTATGATTTTTTAGTGATTTCAATTTATGAAGAAAGAAAAGGATAAATTGAAGAAGTGGTAGTTTATAACAGTTCTCATTCTTTGACATTTGATGCTATGATGAACTTTTCAATTTCATCTAAATTTTTATCCAAAGATGACGAAATGAGAAAGCAAGTCATTTTTCTCCAAGAGTTTTTCACTTTAAAGAAGGAAAAATGGCAAGGTTGACTTCTACCTGTAGAGTTTGCTTTTCCTTTGCTTTTTTTTAGAGAAAAGTGGAGTTGAAATTAGTTATTGTAGCAAACTTCTAATTTTTTTATTTTCTTGCAATAAGAGTATTTGTTTTTCACTGATTCATTGAATTGGTACAGGGGTTTGAATATGGATGTGTCCTCTTCCTCATCACGGTCTTTGTATTGTTCGGATGTAGATGAGAATTTGACACCGAAATTAGGAATGCATTTTGAGGATTTTGAAGATGATGTCCTTACTATGATGTTGGAGTATGAAGATGATGTCCATTACTATTCTCATTTCAGGTTTTGAAGATCCATATGATATTGGAGTATGAGGTTGGGAGATGGTCAAGATGGCATGTTTTTATATTTGATGGATTTTTGTTTTGTCATTATGAGACTTGGGTGTCACTATTATGAATTCATTAATTATCTTTGGTTGTCTGTCACAACGTGGCTGAAATAGGGATTATTGTTGGATTTCTCTTTTACTTTGAAAGGATGCTTACGTCATGAATGTGTTTGATTTCAACAGATTGCTTGTCTTTTAACTTCAAAGTAAGCATTCTTTCTAAATGCCTGCATTTTGTGGTGGGAAATCCATTTGTCTGAAGGAAAGAATCAATGGTATCTTGACTAATATACAATTTTCAATTGAACATTTATACATGAGGTTCCTTAAATGTGACCAATGTTTGTGTACCAGTCAAGGTCTAATGCGGGAAAATAAAGGATCTGCTCTAAATGTACAGATTAAATAGGTGGGTGGTCGCCTATGTACAAACAGAAAAGAATATATTGAAAGAGGTTTCTGATATAAGCTGTATGAATTAGTTTAGACTGCACTAAACTAGATGTCACGACCCCGGACTAGGATTGCACTAAACCAAGGTCCTAATCCAAGGCCACAGTGAGGTGGACCAGAAAATTTTGCCCGCTCGCACTATTTCCCACAGGATTTTGCAGTGAGGATTCCACATTCAAACACCTCTCAAACAAACATGGGAAATAGATTGCGGAAGCGTATAGAAAACAGACATGTGAGTCAAGGGACCTAGGAATATAAAGGCTATTGTAAGAGAGAGAAACATAGCAAGTGATGGACCCGTCTTTTTCTTTCTCGCCTTCCTCCGTCCCGGGTCCGCCGGGGTGCGGCGGGACAAAGAGAAAAAAAAGAGCAAGCATCAACATTTTTTTTTGTACGGGTATGCCAGATTTTCTATTCTACTTGGAATTTGAAGTGGTGATCCGGAGATTCACCTTCACAAGTAGAAAAGGAAATCAACTTTTTTTCTAACTTTCCATTGCACAAATATTTTAAAGAAAGAGACAAGGTTTTAAAATGCCGTGAGAGGCGATTTTGTTTAATTTGCCGTGAAAGGCAGTTTTGTGCCGTAGAAGGCGGTTTTGTGCCGTAAAAGGCAGTTTACAAATCTCATCAAAATGTAAAGACAAGAAATGTGATCTTTATGTCTCTTTAAAAAAAATACAATACAATAGAAAAGTAAGAAAAGGAATATGACTTCTCAAGCAATTGTGGGGACTCGTTCAGATCGACGGTCGCGAGTCATGTATGGACTCCACCATCGTCCTTCAGATGAGAACACTTGATGCTTTGATTCACTTGGCTTGGCTTGGACCTCAGATTTTTAGAGGACAAAGACCAAGGGAAGGTCTTATATCCAATAAAAAAACCAAGTAGACGGGCTGAAAAGCCGCATCTAAGCCAAGTTGGATAGAAGAAGAGAGGAGATCTTTGGGGGGGGGGGGGGGGGGCCAAGGGACTTCGATCACCTTGTAGTGCTTGCAGCAGAGTTTCTTCAAGATGAGAGAGCTTCTTTTTTGCAGAAAATTCTTCAGGATAGTTTTCAAACAATTTTTCTTTGGATCTCTAACAATTTTTTCTGGACCCAATTTCCAAGACCCCTTCCCTTTGGAATGACCGCCTATTTATAGGCTTTTGGTGGCTATCAGAAAGGTCTTATGGGCATTAATGGTATTAATGCTCCATGAAGGGAGGAGTTACAAGATTTAATTCTTTATATTGTAACTTCTTTTTCTTGGATTTTGATTGGCCGATGGAGAATAATGGGCATTTAATCTCCATGATGATGGGAGTTTCATGATTAATTACCATGATTAATCTCCATAATGATAGGAGTTACATGGTTAATTGTCATGATTAATTGGATTTGTAACTCCCATTTCTTGGCTTCTGATTGGGCCGTTCAAAATAATGAGTTAATGACCCTAATAAATTGCCATAAAAGGGTCATTTAACTTCATTAATTGGCTGCCGAGTGATCGTAGCCCCAAGTGCAAGCCGCGATTGTAGTAATAACCGGTGAAACCGGATCGATCCACGGAGAGTTTATTTATCGCAAACCTGTCCTAATTAAAAAAAACTAGTTCTAGCCTAAAAAAAACTATACAAATCAAATTTTCTAATTGAATTAAAAATTAATTACAAATCTGAAATATTAATTACAACCAAAGAAAATTAAAATCCTAATTTAGAAACCTAATCTAACCACTGCATCACCATAAGATTTATTAGCCCAACCAATTGCAATAATTGTTAAGGTAAAAAAAAATAAAAAAAAATAAAATAAAATCAGAGAATAAAAAAATTATATTTTAATTCTAAAACTTTGCAATAATTACTTTGCTTAATGCCATCAAGAAAAATCAAGACCACCGCACCAAGTGCGCACTGTCACTACGCACAAAAATTCAATGTTGACTCATTGGTGAAGACCAAGACCCCATAAACTTGATTTATTAATGAAAGACCCATTACAAGCAAATAACCATTACAAAATTCTTTTAATAAAAATAAAGTGCATCCAACCTTACCATAGACACAAGAAACACTAAACGGAGGAGAGGGACTCGCGGTCTTGAACGGCGATCCAACCGGCTCTCGTTTCGCGATCTGAAATCCAAGCAAGGGAAGATGATTTCAAGGATGATCTGATGGTGGAGTGACGATAGCAACGGAGGCGGCGCGACGGCGTAGAAATCCAAGTGGTAGTGTGCCTTAGGGAAGGCCTTGGATGAAATATTGATGGAAGGAGGAGAGATGAAGAAAAATTAATGGAAAAGGGGGAATAATTGTTGCTGGTCGTCCAAGGGGAATGGGGGGTATGGTATGCACGTCCAGCCCTCTTTGTGTCTCTTTTTATATATTTTTGATAGCTTTTGTTGCAAGGTTTTTGATTTGGGTAAGGATTAGTAGTGTGTGGTCCAAGTTGGATTAGGATTAGGAGGGTTTTTGAGAGATTTTCTAGGGGTTGGCTCACAATCCTAGTAAAATTAGGATTGTTCTTATCTCATGCAACTCCCTCTCTTGGGTCCCACTTGGGTTAAGGATCAATTCAAATCTGAATTTCAGATTTGATGTGCAATTCTTGAATGCATGTGGACCCCACTTGGATGTACACAACATGGAACGTCCCATGCCTTGGCTTGACTTTCTTTTGCAATTTTTTTTCTTCTTTGTTTGGCTTGAATTGAATCTTAGCCATCCATCTTGACATGTAAGCAATATTTGTTGGAGAGTAGCTATGACACCTCATCATCTCATGGCCCACAAATTCGGAACTTATCTTCAAGAGATTAAATCTGATTTTTTTCTTGCATATGAGAGCGGACCCTACCATGGCCGCCCCTACCTTAGATTCCATGCCAAAGGAAGGTGGGTCCATGGTGCATTTGATTCATCAATTCTCTTCCGTCGGCCCCGATTTCTGAAATTCCCTACAAAAATAAAAGCAAAGATCAAAGAATAATCTAATCATATAGGTAAGGAATTATGCAAGATGCGGGCCTAATTCACACTAAATAAATGCATAAAATGTCACCATTTTATCAAGTTTTCTTCAATTAAATTAAAGGTGCAAAGAAAATTCATCATTTCATGTGTGATTAAAAAGTTATGAGAAATTTTTGACTTTCAATGCCAAAAAGAGAGAAATTCATGATTTTATGTGAAAATGCAATTTTTGGATGAATTTTGACTCAAATTCAGACTTTGATGCTCAAAACATAAATTCATAATTCTTTACTAAAATGGTCCATGATTTGATGATTAAGTCCTTAATTACTCTAAAATGATAAGAACATATTACATTTTTAAGGACTTATCACACCCCCCAACCAGCTTTTTGCTAGTCCCGAGCAAAATATGCAAACTATGGTAGGTCTTCTGGCCTAATCTAATCTAAACTAAATGCAAAGACAAAAAGAAAAACGCCACTTTCGCTGGCACTCTCGGCTGCATTTAGCGTATGCAGCAAGCCCTTAAACCCCTAGGTTACCCCTAGTGGACGAGTTGTGCCTCGTGAGGGTTTGCAGTGAATATGCCCACAAAATTCATTTACCTAAAAGTGAAAGAAATTCAGTGGAAGGTTTTTTTCAAAAGATGATTGAGTCAAATCGGATGCCTCGAATCCTCGAATAATCAAGATTTCAGACTTTTCAAAATCCGGTTCACGTTTTTTTTTTTTTTTTTTTTTTTTTTTTTTTAATTATACCAAAACTTTGAGTGCCTTGTGCAAATGTATACATCAAAACAAAAATTTTAAATGTTCTACGATAATGCCATGAAAACAGAATTCTCCCTCGGAATTTCCAACTTTCCTAGATTCGGGCAAAATACAAGTCTCCTCTCAAGGCTACTATGATGGCTTTCGCACTGCTGTTTTTTCAAAGGCCGCGAGATGCATCCCTTTTTTTTTTTTTTTTTTTTTTTGAACACAGACATGTGACTGTGCAATGCCTAGGTCCCTTAAGCTTTCTAATTAACCCATATAATGAGCATTAGGCCAATGACTCCCAAAACAAATGTCTTTAGGGCACTAGGTATATAAATACCCCTACGGGCTTACTGGCTCGGGTTAAAAAGGCTACGAACCCAAACTAGTCATATAACTTTTTATTCTTTTCAAGAGTTATAACTAAACTCTCTTTTTTTTTTTTTTAACACTTATTTTTGCATCCCTTGGCAATTTTTTTTTCTTTTTAAACGGTCCCCAACAATAGGCAGCCCTTTTCAATTCACCCGAATTAATTCACTGGTTTTGGTTGGCCTAACCATGCCGATGAACCAGGAGAACTCATATGGCCAAATTTCAGAAAGTCGTCTCTTTTTCTCTCTTGAAAGAACTCTGAAAATGACACTTAAATCTTTTTTGTCCAAAACTTTTGAAATGATGTACGCGTGGTACTGTGACAAACAAAGTTCGGTATTCTTTTTATTTTTTTAGAAAATAATGAACCTTCATTTTACTTCCTTCCAAAAAATTCTGAAATTCCAGATTTCTAAGCATCTTCGAATCGTCAAGTTCTTTTGAAAACCCCCCCTTTTTTTTTTGTTTTGTTTTTTTTTTTTTTTTTGAAACGACTACGAAAAAATAAAATAAAAAATAAAAAAAATTTGTCTAAAATTGGACAAGTGTGCTTGTTCCCACCCCCCCAACCTAAACTAGACAACGTCCTCGATGTCATACATGAAATGCGAAATGAAATGTAACATGAGGTGAAAATGTAAAAGGAGGAAAAAGGGTAGAAAGCACCTGGAGTAATGAAGCTTTTGCGTAGTACCCTGTCCAATGTGAGACAAAGAACACACAAAGAAAATAGAAAAATATATGCATAATATACAAAGGTATGGGCCACTGTCAGATCCAGTGCCCATCAATCCTGATAGATAAGATCGATCAGAGGAATTACATTTTCCTCTGGAGGAATAGTCTCCAAGAATGGTTTTAAACGCTGTCCATTGACTTTAAAAGAGGTACCATTCGATGGATCAATGAGGGTCACTGCCCCATATGGAAATGCTTCTTGAACAATGTAAGGGCCTGTCCAACGAGATCTTAACTTTCCAGGGAAAAGATGAAGTCGAGAATTGTACAAGAGGACTTTTTGAGACGGATGGAATGATTTTCTTAATATCCATTTATCATGAAAGGCCTTAGTCCTGTCCTTGTAAATTCTTGAGTTCATATAAGCCTCGTTTCTCAATTCTTCTAATTCATTTAGATCAAGGGCTCTTTTCTCCCCAGCCTTGTCTAAGTCAAAGTTCAGTTGTTTTATGGCCCAATAAGCTTTATGTTCCAGCTCCACCAGAAGGTGGCAAGCTTTCCCATATATAAGCCGATATGGAGACATCCCAATTGGGGTCTTATATGCAGTGCGATAGGCCCACAATGCATCATTTAACCGCATGGACCAATCCTTACGATTCGGTTTTACCGTGGTCTCCAAAATTCTTTTAATTTCCCTATTTGAGACCTCTACCTGCCCACTTGTTTGAGGATGATAAGGGGTAGCCACTTTATGTGTAACGCCGTAATTTTGAAACAAACTCTCAATAATGCGGTTACAAAAGTGAGTGCCCCCATCACTAATGATGGCACGCGGAGTTCCAAAACGGGAAAAAATACTGTCCAAGATAAACTTTTTTACCATTTTAGCATCATTGTTCCTACATGGGATTGCTTCAATCCATTTGGAAACATAATCAACTGCAACGAGGATATAATGAAAACCAAAGCTCGGGGGAAATGGTCCCATAAAGTCTATACCCCATACATCGAATAACTTGACGACCAAAATTGGGTTTAAAGGCATCATGTTCCTTTTGGAAATTGAACCCAATTTTTGGCACCGCTCACATACTTTACAGAAATCATATGCATCTTTAAATATAGTGGGCCAGTAAAATCCAGATTGCAAAATTTTGTGAGCAGTCTTTTTAGCAGAAAAATGGCCACCACAAGCTTGAGAATGGCAAAACGATATAACACTGTTCATTTCATGGTCTGGAATGAATGATTTGGTCTGGGCAGTATTTGAAAAGGTATGGGTCATCCCAGAAAAACTGTTTCACCTCAGTGAAAAACTTGTTTTTATCTTGTTGGGTCCATTCTTTTGGAATTTCACCCGAAGCTAGATAATTAGCAATGTCAGCATACCATGGAGAATGGGAAAATGTGGCAAACAAGTGCTCATCAGGGAAAGTGTCCTAGATTGGCAAGGGTTCTAAAGCGTTGGAAAGGACAATCCTAGAAAGATGATCAGCAACCACATTTTCTACTCCTTTCTTATCCTTGATTTCGATATTGAACTCTTGGAGTAGAAGGATCCATCTGATCAGTCTGGGCTTGGCATCTTTCTTAGAAAGCAAGTACTTCAGCGCAGAATGGTCAGTAAAGATCACAATTTTGGATCCAATTAAGTAGGAACGGAATTTATCCAGTGCATAGACCACAGCCAATAGTTCTTTCTCTGTTGTAGAATAATTAATCTGTGCACTGTTTAAAGTCCTGCTAGCATAGTAAATTACATATGGCTTTTTGTCCCTACGTTGCCCAAGAACTGCCCCAACTGCATAATCGCTAGCATCGCACATGATTTCAAAGGGTAGGCTCCAATCTGGAGGTTGCATAATTGGAGCAGTCGTCAACATGTCCTTAAGCTTGGTAAAAGCCACTTGACATGCCTCCGTCCACTCAAATTCTGCTTCCTTTAGCAGAAGGTTGCATAATGGTCTAGAAATGACACTAAAATCTTTTATGAACCTTTTGTAGAATCCAGCATGCCCTAAGAAAGATCTTACATCTCTTACGGTTTTTGGGGCGGGCAAATTGGAAATTAGATCTATTTTGGCTTTGTCCACTTCCAATCCTTTAGATGATACAATGTGGCCAAGGACAATCCCTTGTCGTACCATAAAATGACATTTTCCCCAATTCAGTACTAAGTTCTTTTCTTCACACCTAGAGAGGACCTTAGTTAAGTTGCTCAAACAATCTTGGAAAGAATCTCCAAAAACGGAGAAATCGTCCATGAAGACTTCGAGAAACGTTCCACCATATCACTAAAAATACTCAGCATGCACCTTTGAAAGGTTGCAGGAGCATTACACAGCCCAAAGGGCATCCGTCGGTAAGCAAAGGTGCCAAAGGGGCATGTGAAAGTTGTTTTCTCTTGGTCTTCCGGGGCGATCTCTATTTGATTGTATCCAGAATATCCATCCAAGAAACAATAATACTCGTGGCCAGCTACCCGTTCTAAAATTTGGTCCAAGAAGGGTAGGGGGAAATGATCCTTTCGTGTGACAGCATTTAACTTTTTGTAGTCGATGCAAACTCGCCAACCTGTGGGTACGCGGGTTGGGATGAGCTCATCATTAGCATTACGAACTACAGTTACGCCGGCCTTTTTAGGTACAACTTGGGTAGGGCTGACCCATTGACTATCCGAAATTGGATAAATGATACCCACATCTAGAAGTTTCAAAACTTCCGCCCTAACCACTTCCTGCATGGTGGGGTTTAACCGGCTTTGCATCTGACGGGAGGGTTTTGCATTCTCCTCCAAATAGATATGATGTGTACACACGAGGGGATTAATTCCCTTAATGTCAGCCACGGTCCAAGCAATTGCACCTTTGTGCAGTTTGAGCACTTCTAAGAGTTGGACTTCTTGGTCCTTGTCAAGGTGTGCAGAAATTACTACAGGAAATGTTTCATTTTCTCCAAGGTATGCATATTTCAGGTGAGAGGGCAAGGGTTTCAACTCAGGTTTGGGCGGCCTCACCTGAGATGGAAGAGACAGAGTACCAGTTGGTAATAGCTCTTCAAAAGAGGGTTTGCCTATAGTGTTGACCATTTCAACAGTGTTATCAAGTGTTTCTTCACAGAGGGTCAGGCTCTCAAATGACTCAATGGAATCAGAGATTGATTTTTTAAAAGTTTCTGCTGTAAGAACACTGATCAAATCTAGTTCTTCAAGGTCAATGTTATCATCCCGTGGTTGTTTGCAAAGGTCAAAAACATTTAGCTCTAATGTCATGTTACCAAAAGATAGCGTCATTTTTCCATTCCGGCAATTGATCAATGCATTGGATGTGGCTAAGAATGGTCTCCCCAGAATTACCGGAATCTGAGCATGAGGATCTGCCACAGGATGAGTGTCTAGCACAATGAAGTCTACTGGAAAGTAGAACTTGTCAACTTGCACAAGCACATCCTCTACTATCCCTCTCGGTCTTTTGACTGATCGGTCTGCGAGCTGCAAAGTAATCTGGGTAGGTTTGAGTTCGCCTAACCCCAATTTTACATAGACCGAGTAGGGTAGTAAGTTAACACTCGCCCCAAGATCAAGCAGCGCTTGTTCAATTTGACAATTTCCAATAATGCACGAAATCGTGGGGCATCCTGGATCTTTGAATTTAGGGGGAGCGTCATGCTTTAAAATTGCACTAGCTTGCTCAGTGAGGAACGCTTTCTTTTGTACATGTATCTTACACTTCAACGTGCACAAGTCCTTAAGAAACTTTGCGTAAGATGGGACTTGTTTGATTGCGTCTAACAACGGGATGTTAATTTTAACCTCTTTAAGTACATCAAAGATTTCCTGGTTCTGTATAGATGGCTTGGCAAGAGCTAATCGGTTGGGAAAAGGCGGTAAGGGCTTGAATCCTGGAGGAACTTGACTTTTTTCCTTGATAGGAGGGACTTCATTTTCTTTCCCTTCCGGATCTGAGGATGCAGGTTGTTTATTTTTTTCCAGATCAGGCTTTGCAATCTCTTTACCACTACGTAGAGTAGTAACAGCTTGAACCTGCTCCTTTGAATTTGACGGACCACCTTGATGAACCTCAAATTGCCCTTTTGGATTGGGCTGTGGTTGGGCTGGAAAAGCCCCCTTATTTTGTGATTCAATCAATTTGCAGAGGTTCTGCATGGTGTTCTGTAAATTCTCAAAGTTCTGATCATGTTTTTTATTGATGGACTCTTGATTCACCATAAATTTAGCCACAAGTTCATCCCAAGGTGTCGTTTGTGTTGTAGGGGGTACCATTTGCTGTGTGTTTTGAGCATATGTACTAGGAGTACCCCCAAATGGATTTGACATTTGGTTGAAATTGGGCTGAGTAGCATTTGGGCCATTCCTCCAACTAAAGTTGGGGTGATTCCTCCAATTAGGGTTGTATGTGTTACCCAAAGAATTGTTAAACTGCCGGTTGTATGTGTTAGTGGCATTTGCTTGCTCGTGAAACGCTTCTTGAAAAGCAGGGAGTGTTGGGCACTCCGAAGAAATGTGTTTATCACTAGCGCAGATGCCACAAACTTTAGCAGGTTCCTTATTCTTCACAAATTTCAAGGACTCAACTTCTCTTGTAAGATAGGCAATTTTTGCTTGAAGATCATCGCTTTCTTTTAATACATATAACCCCCCTCCTTTGGCCTGACTCGATTGCTTTACGGGGTCTATACCTTCAGATGTGTCCCAATTTTGTGCACTATCTGCCAAAAACTGAAGGTAGGTCCATGCTTGATTTGGGTTTTTCGCCATGAACTCCCCATTGCACATCATCTCCACGAATTGACGTGTTTCTGGACTAAGTCCATCATAGAAGTGACCAATTGTATTGTGCAATTCAAATCCGTGGTGGGGACATGCAAGGAGTAGTTCATTAAAGCGTTCCCAACACCTATAATAAGACTCCTTGTCTTTTTGTTTAAAATTCATAATATTTCTCCGTAAGGTGTTGGTCTTATGTAATGGGAAAAATTTCTTTAAAAATTCCCGGACCATGTCGGACCATAGAGCAATCGAATTGGGTTTTAAGGAGTGAAGCCATGCCTTAGCCTTATCTTTGAGGGAAAATGGAAATAAACGAAATTTGATAAGGTCTTCCCTCACATTATTGAAGTGTAGTGTTGCACACACTTCTTCAAACTCTTTAATGTGCAAATATGCACTTTCTGATTCAAGTCCATGAAATTTGGGGAGAAGTTGGATTACTCCCGGTTTGATATCAAATTGACCCGCACCTGCGGGTATGACCATGCACGACGGTGTGGCTTGTCGTGTAGGGTGAAGGTAATCACGTAAACTCCTAAGAGGTTGATTCACCTCCCCATTATTATTGGGTCCATTCCCATTACCGTTCTCCTCGTTATCACTCTGCTCATCAGCCATATTGGAAATCCTAAGAGAACCAGGAGATCTAGATTCGTAGAATTTAATCAAGCTCTTGACAGGTGATTCCTTCCTTACTAACCGATTTGAGGAGTCCCTCTGCCAAGAAGATGGGGGTCTTTCCTTCTTTTTTGGAATTTTGAAAAGTTTTTAATTTTTATTTTTTTTGTTTTTTTATAAAGAAACCTAGAAAGAAAAACTACCTAAGGTCCGTTCTTAGATTTAAAAGAAGATTCTCAAATTCTTGCAAAGTCCTAATCTTAGAGAGTTTAATATCTCTAAGGAAAGTTCCCAAACTCAAATCTATGAAACTGGCCCGACCAGGTAAGTCTCCAGATCAGTGGTGGGGTCACGATGCGTTGCAAAGGTCCCGCTTAAAACCACCTTCTAGAACAAGAGACTTGTCTCCCTTATCTATTGGGACAAGACTTGCCTAGACATCGAACCAATTAAGAAAGGCAGTTTGTTCGGCTTCCCAAAGAAATAACTAACCTTCTTTAAAAAAATTCCAGCAAGTTTTTAAGAGTCCTTTTAAATTTAAAAACAACTAATAAAACTGAGTTTCCAATGAAAGTTCTGAAATTTTCAGATTTTTGCAAGTTTGGTGGCCAAAAAGCCGAATTTGTGCGATCTACGACTTGCCTTTGTGAGGGAAAGTTCCAGAATTTTTTTGGAAACTTTAAAAACCTAAAAATATGAAAAACAACTGAATTTAACAGACCCTAATTAATCCTAACCAGCAACAAAAAAAAAATGAAAATAAATGACCTAAACTAGTCCAAATTAGAACAAGTAAATTAGGCAATTTTCAGAAATTGGATGTGATTTTTGAAAAATCAGAAAAAATAACTTTTTCAGATCTGAAATAGTTCCAATTTTATCAAAAATCAGAGATTAAAAATCCACTTTTTAATGCAATAGGGCTGGTCCAAACATTCCATGCATGCTACCCTTAGATCTAGAATGATTGCGGAATAGTAAAGGCACACCCACAAAGCAATTAAAAAGATAGGTTAGAAAAAATACCTTAAGAGAAGAAAAACTCCCCGGCAACGGCGCCAAAAACTTGATCGTAGCCCCAAGTGCAAGGCCGCGATTGTAGTAATAACCGGTGAAACCGGATCAATCCACGGAGAGTTTATTTATCGCAAACCTGTCCTAATTAAAAAAACTAGTTCTAGCCTAAAAAAAACTATACAAATCAAATTTTCTAATTGAATTAAAAATTAATTACAAATCTAAAATATTAATTACAACCAAAGAAAATTAAAATCCTAATCTAGAAACCTAATCTAACCACTGCATCACCATAAGATTTATTAGCCCAACCAATTGCAATAATTGTTAAGGTAAAAAAAAATAAAATAAAATCAGAGAATAAAGAAATTATATTTTAATTCTAAAACTTTGCAAGAATTACTTTGCTTAATGCCATCAAGAAAAATCAAGACCACCGCACCAAGTGCGCACTGTCACTACGCACAAAAATTCAATGTTGACTCATTGGTGAAGACCAAGACCCCATAAACTTGATTTATTAATGAAAGACCCATTACAAGCAAATAACCATTACAAAATTCTTTTAATAAAAATAAAGTGCATCCAACCTTACCATAGACACAAGAAACACTAAATGGAGGAGAGGGACTCGCGGTCTTGAACGGCGATCCAACCGGCTCTCGTTTCGCGATCTGAAATCCAAGCAAGGGAAGATGATTTCAAGGATGATCTGATGGTGGAGTGACGATAGAACGGAGGCGGCGCGACGGCGTAGAAATCCAAGTGGTAGTGTGCCTTAGGGAAGGCCTTGGATGAAATATTGATGGAAGGAGGAGAGATGAAGAAAAATTAATGGAAAAGGGGGAATAATTGTTGCTGGTCGTCCAAGGGGAATGGGGGGTATGGTATGCACGTCCAGCCCTCTTTGTGTCTCTTTTTATATATTTTTGATAGCTTTTGTTGCAAGGTTTTTGATTTGGGTAAGGATTAGTAGTGTGTGGTCCAAGTTGGATTAGGATTAGGAGGGTTTTTGAGAGATTTTCTAGGGGTTGGCTCACAATCCTAGTAAAATTAGGATTGTTCTTATCTCATGCAACTCCCTTTCTTGGGTCCCACTTGGGTTAAGGATCAATTCAAATCTGAATTTCAGATTTGATGTGCAATTCTTGAATGCATGTGGACCCCACTTGGATGTACACAACATGGAACGTCCCATGCCTTGGCTTGACTTTCTTTTGCAATTTTTTTTCTTCTTTGTTTGGCTTGAATTGAATCTTAGCCATCCATCTTGACATGTAAGCAATATTTGTTGGAGAGTAGATATGACACCTCATCATCTCATGGCCCACAAATTCGGAACTTATCTTCAAGAGATTAAATCTGATTTTTTTCTTGCATATGAGAGCGGACCCTACCATGGCCGCCCCTACCTTAGATTCCATGCCAAAGGAAGGTGGGTCCATGGTGCATTTGATTCATCAATTCTCTTCCGTGGGCCCCGATTTCTGAAATTCCCTACAAAAATAAAAGCAAAGATCAAAGAATAATCTAATCATATAGGTAAGGAATTATGCAAGATGCGGGCCTAATTCACACTAAATAAATGCATAAAATGTCACCATTTTATCAAGTTTTCTTCAATTAAATTAAAGGTGCAAAGAAAATTCATCATTTCATGTGTGATTAAAAAGTTATGAGAAATTTTTGACTTTCAATGCCAAAAAGAGAGAAATTCATGATTTTATGTGAAAATGCAATTTTTGGATGAACTTTGACTCAAATTCAGACTTTGATGCTCAAAACATAAATTCATAATTCTTTACTAAAATGGTCCATGATTTGATGATTAAGTCCTTAATTACTCTAAAATGATAAGAACATATTACATTTTTAAGGACTTATCACCGAGTCGCTTAAAGAGTCGCGGGCCGCTCCGCGTCTTTTGGAATTCTTCTTGCTATGATCATCGATGGATCCGTGCATTTTTTTATGTCGGATGACGATGAAAATTCAAACATTAGTTGACACTAATGGGCCGGCAGCATCTGTCCAGTCGATTTCTTGATCGGTCGGGCAGAAAGTGTACTTTCTTTGTCGGTCAGTTGGCAGTTTCGGAGTGTCCGATGATGATCAAATGATTTCGATGGCGGATCCATGATGTTGACAAAGATTGACGGATATCATGCCTCAAAAATCAGATTTTAAGAAAATCACAGGGGCCAATCATCGCGAAACGCGAAAAGAATCGGAAAAACGGACTTTTCGGCGGAAATCCGGCGACCCGGATTTCCAGGGTCGCCGCCGACCATGCACCCATGGTCTCCGGCGACCATGGGGCTGGCGACCTTGGACTTTGGTCCATTTTTCGGCCGCCTTCCGGTCGCCGTTTCTTGGTCGTTTCTCGGGCTTTTTCGCTTCTGTTTTCTCTTGTATTTTTCTTTGACATTTCTCCTCTTTTATTGGCTTGATTCCTCTGAAGAAAACCAGCCGAAAGGCTGTGCAAATCAGAGCACAAAGTTTCCTATTTTTTGGAAAAGCCGAAGACTCTGTAGCCGATTTTCCGCCAAGAGTTGAAACTGGGTCAAACGATGTCGGAATGACCTGAAATTTGAGGTGAAGCTTCTTGGGCATTAGATAGGACCAACCATGGGTTTTATTTGAGTTTTGAAGCCGTTTGGGGTCCCGTCGATGCTTGACTTGATTTCACCGTGCGGAAGATGTCGAGCTTTTATGTACGGTCATCCGATGTCCGATTGACCTGAAATTTGACGGAGAGCCTATTGGAGTCATTTTGAGATGATCCATTAGCTCCGATTTGGGTGCCATGGTCCCGGGGAGCTTCACCGCCGGTAGGCTTGATTTTGCTTCGGAGCATCAAAACCGGGTCAAACGTTGTCGGAATGACCTGAAATTTGACGTACAGCCCTTTGGAAGCATGCAGAAGCTACTCATGTGTTTTGTTTGATGAGTGGTGGCATCAGAGGTTCTCGCCGCCGGGAGGCTTGATTTCGCCGTTCGAGAGTTGATGGAGGGTCAAACGGTGTCGGTTTGACTTGAAATTCGACATGGAGCCTTTTGGAGGTATTTTGAGACCATCCATAGACTCTGATCGAAGATTTGATGTATTTGACACTGTCGCCATCGGGAACTCGCGCTCAGCTGTTGAAGGACTGAAGTTAGGCCAGATGGTGTCAAAATGGCCCGAAACTTCATGTGTACCCTTTTTTTGGTTATTTTGAAGGATCTTGCAGTTTTTGTTTGATTTTGACAAGATCTGATGCTTGAAGCAGCTTTGCCTGTTTGTAGTAAGATGCGGCTCCATATAGCTTTTGATGTTGAGGAGGCTAAGTGACATTTTTTGTGTCAACAGCAAGCATACTCATAAATTTAAAATTCAAAGTTTACATCACATAAGAAGTTATGTTTAGAGTTTACAATCCTAAAAGACAAGCCAACAAAGGCTGATATAACAAAATCCTAAAATAACCGAACACTCGCCAAATGACACGCAGCTCAGGGCCCAACCCGATGTTTAGATGACATCGTCGGGCTGCCACTCTCTAGCATACGGGGCTCGACCGCCTCCTCATGCTCCTCCTCAGGGGCAGCGATACCTGGACTAGAGCACCAGATTATAAGGTCGGACATGACGGTCTGGCAGGTGATTGAATAAGGTGATAAACATGGGATGATATGAATAAGTTTCACAAATAATAAACCATGACTTAAATAAGAAAGATGAGGAAGACAATTACATTATGAAATTACTCATTTCAGTTAAATCGTGATGGAGATCAATTGAAAAATTCAATCTAACACTTTGACAACCACACAGCTATATTCTCCATCACCAAAGTGACAAGAGCACACACGATATATAACCTCCATCACACAAGGTAAGAGGATAAAACGACAGTATAATTATGGTAACTCAGTATAGCTGAGCATCACAAGAGATTCCACCGCGCAACAGGTAATATCACACACACAAATCCCAAGCTGCAGTGGTACAAAGTATTTAAGGACTCAAGTCGGATGATCAAACCGACATGGTTGTCCAAGCTTTGTGGTGCCAACACAAAAATCTGTGCAAGCTCTCAAACAAGACTTCATACTTTGTCAATGAAAACTACCCACATTGTTAGGGATTTTGTGTATTGCAATTTGATGGATGCATTATCATTTTAGATTCATTCGAATTTTCACACATGCATTGATTTTAAAATACTTGAAATCTTGACTTTTCACATGCATGGTTTTATAACTTTCAGAACTTATGTTTCATGCTATTTTGATTTTAAACTTGAATGCATTAATTTTTAAAAAGAAAAATTTTGAATCATGCAAGCCTATGGTTTTAAAACTTTCAAATCATCTTAGGCAGTTTAGGTTCATGTAAAACTCCTTTAGATTGATTTAAACATGTATCTAGGCATGATTCCTTGTCCCAGGGTCCCCACAGGAGAAGAATTTTTCCCACAAGGAAATATACTTTGAAAAACTCATTTTTTAGGAAAAAATCCCTATGACCCGGTCGGCCCGGAGTGTGGCCAATCGACCAGCCCAAGGGACTCGGTCAACCGGCCACATAGGGGGTCGACTGGGAATAGAGCCGTTGGCTCTCTAACAGGCAGATTTTTGACCGTTTGCGCCTGGTCAACAGGGCAAGGTACCAAGTCGACTTGGGACTAGTCGTTGGCCATTTTTTGGTATAAAAAAAAGCTCATTCCTAGGCCAAAATTAAGGAACTAAGAGGCCCTCCTTGAGGTGTTTTGAGGCCAAACAAAGGGGAATGAGGTAAAGGATGCTAGTTGGTCAAAAAGGAAGCGAAAGTTTTGAATCATGAGTTAAATCATCTAAGTAAGCTTGGTTTTCCTCATCATATGCTTACATGCTTTGCTTTAATTATTAGTAAATCTTTTGTAGAATGTTAAACTATGATTTGTTGTATCCTTAACATGTATATGTGTTGAATTGATTTACTGTTTTGGATACATCACCTTAATTCAAATCAAGTAGGACTAAAATTGGTTTATCTAAGTGAACCATGTTTTGGAATCATCTTTGAAAATCATATGTAATATGATTCCTATACTTGATTGAATTTAGGTCGTTGTTTTCCATGACAAGAGAATCAATTCCAATCTATCTCATATTTTGGATTCAACAACACTCTCAAATCACATGTGCTTTTGTTTTAAAGTTTCACAACTTTCTTAGCATTGATAAGTATATATTTTTCAAGTTGAGTTTTAAATTGCATGTGATTTGTCCTTTAACTTCAATCAAATCTATTTTTGTGTTTTACACTTTCAAATGCTTTAAGCATACATTCATTGAGCTTCATTTTTAAATTGATTGAAGTCCTTATGCATCACATGTTTTGTTCTTGAAATTTCACAACTTGCTTGCGCTAGATAGGTATATCTTTTACAAGTTATTTTTTAACATGTGACTAGGATTCTTACCTCAATCATAAATGTTTTTATAAGCTTTGATTTTCAAAATGATTGAGAACAGCATGCATACACATTGAGCATTCATCATTGCATTCATATAGTGCTTGTGTGAGTTAGACTTACACTTTCATATCCGCCTAATTAAAAAGCATTGTAATTGTGCTTAAATTTGTATCTCTTTAAATGTTGTGTAGACACTTCTTTGAGACAACCAATCTTAGGGTTATAGGTTGTTACTTAACCTTAGAAAAGCATAAGTGTATGGTTAAGGGTGAGCCATAAAACCCAAGAGGTTATTGCTTAGCCTTGGAAAGAATAATGTAAAGGTTATTTGCTTGGCCTATTGAAAAGCATACATAGTGGAAATCTGATGGAGTGTAGGAACACAAGTCGGTAGTGGATATAGGTATTGAGGCCAAACCACTATAAATCATCGTGTTATGGTGGATGAGTCATGGTGATTATTGTTGTTAGCTTCCGTACTTTAGTTCTATATTGTCACTAGTGACTAATTAATTTAAAAAAGTTAAAATTTGTTACAATTGGTCACTAATTCTTAGCTCACCCTATTCACCCCCCTCTAGGGTTCGGATCCTGGACTTTCACACACTGCTATTGAAAACAATCACACAAGTATCCCAAAAGGGTAGTCCCGTCATAGTACTTGCTCAAATCATTTATCACAATTGAACACCATCGTTCAACACTTGGTGGAACACCTTTAAAAATCACCGCTTTAGAATGTTGAAAAATCGAAAGGGTTTAGTTAACAAATGTTAAATCAAAACTCACACTCCCATTAGCACAATGAGACCATGTCCACTGGCTAGATATACACTTGGAGGCCAATTTGAAATATTCATAGTAATTGGTGCCCAAAGTTCTACGACATTCTAAAATCCAAGTGTACAACACCCATGTGACAAGGTCCAAGTGTCTATGGATAAAATCCCTACCATTCCCTTGTTTCTCAAAATTCTAGCAAGCTAGGACAGAACTCAATTAATTGTTGATTAACCAACCTCGGTTGACCCACACGTGACTGAGTACCATCCGGACAAAAATTGAGCACTTTGGATTTCGAATCGACAAAATTTCGGTGAGGTGTCGGTCAAGTGTCAGTCATGTGTCAATTAATAGACCTTGATTTCTTGAAATTTGTTTTGTTTCTAGTGTCCGATCCTAACCTGGGTTCGGTGAACCGATACTTAACCGAACTTCATGAAGTTCTGAGTTCAGAACTCCAAAACTTGTACTTGCTTCCCAAACCACTAATTCTCCTTCTACACATGACTTTTCCTGCAATTAGAGAGCCTCCAATGCTCTAAATTCAGCCATTCAACACACCAACCTCCATCAAAATACACCATTCACCATCCGCACCTCCACCAACATCAATTGAACACGGTATCATACAATAAACTAAAATCTCAAATACTCTAAGAACCGAGCAAGAAAACCAAAGTAAATTGACATGCATGCTCTAATAGTCATACTACAGTAAAGACCATTTCAAATCAAGATATCATAACACATTAATCTGCTCAAAGATATGACATTAAAACAAGATTTTTCAACAAATTACTTGCATGCACATTCACAACTAATTCATTCACTTGCCTTTCCTCAGGATGGACTCAAAGGGTCTCCCAACACTACTCTCTCTAGCAGACAATTCCAATCTGCAAAAAGGCCTAATGGAAATAACTCAGACACCCCAAAATTTTTGAAAAAGGAAGGGTTCCTCCAAAAGAAACCTTGCTGCATGATTTTTAGGCTCTAAAAAACTTAACAAAACCAAGGATAGAAGATGAACACCGTAGCTTACTTGGAAGAGCTCTATCTAAAAAGAAAAGATTTATTGGCCTACCTTATTCTGTGATGCGCATGATTATTATAAAACCTATGATTGTTGTCAACGATTAGGGAGAATCACAAAACAAAATGAGATGCCCCAACACCAAATTCTGATAGTCAAAAATTTTTATGTATGGGGCATTTACTTCATGGGCCCTTTCCCATTGTCATATGGCTATTAATACATTCTAGTTGAGGTGGAGGAAATAGCTTGAAAAATAAATGACCACAAGGTGGTAGTTCAGTTTCTCAATGAAACTGTGTTTGCTCATTTTGGTATTCCCCGTGCAATCATCAGTGATAGGGAAAATCACTTCTGTAATCAGGTCTTTGCTGCCTTAATGGAGATGTATTTCATTAATCATAAAGTAGCCGCCCCTTATCATCCCCAGACGAGTGGTCAGGTTGAAATCCCCAATAGGGAGATTAAGACCATCCTTGAGAAGACAGTCAATCCCATTAGAAAAGGCTGGTCTTTGTGCTTGAGTAATAAACTGTAAGCATATAGGACTGCATATAAGGCTCCAATCGGAATGTTCCTTTGCAGATTGGTCTTTGGAAAGGCATGTCACCTCCTTGTTGAGTTGGCACAGAAGGCATATAGGGCAATCAAATGCCTAAACTTTGATCTTGATAAGGCATGAGAGACTAGGAAACTTCAGCTTGATGAGTTGGAGGAGCTCTGAAATGATGCATATGATTGCGCCAAAAAGTACAAGGGCCGAATGAAGGCCATGCATGATAGGCATATTCTTAGGAAAGAATTTCACCCAGTCCAGAAAGTCCTATTGTACAATTCCAGATTGCACTTGTTCCCTAGAAAGTTGAAGTCTTGTTGGACTAGACCTTACATTGTTCATATTGTTCATCCCCATGGTACGGTTAAGGTCCAAAGTCCTAAGGATGGTAATATTTTCAAAGTCAATGGTCAAAGATAGAAACCATTCTTCGAGAATGTTGTTCTGGAGGTTGAATCTATTCCTCTGGAACATCCTGCCTACCAGGATTGATTGAGCACTGGATCAGACAATGTATTTTTTGTGTATATTATGTACAGTTGTTACCTGCTTTTGTTGTCTTTTGTTTTGTCTAACTCTGGCATGATGTTGCAATTCCACGTTTTATAATTCGCAGGTACCATCCTGTACTTTTATTCCTCACATTTAATTGATCATTGTATTTCATTTATCTAAACATTAAGGACGATGTTCATGCTAGGTTTGGGGGTGATAACAAGCACACTTGTCCATCTTTAGACAAGAATTTCACACACTTTTTGTTTGATTTTCTAGGATTATTAGGAAAAAACTTCACAAAAAAAAGACTACTATTTGTGTTTGAGAAAGGAAATTTCAAGAGGATTTTTATGAAACGAAGATACCTCGAATTTAAGAATTTTTGTTTGATTGAAAGAGAGAGAGAGAGAGAGAGAGAGAGTTTTGTGAGTAAATTCACTGCAAACGCTGACGAGACAACATTTGTCCCTTAGAGGTAATCTAGTGGTTTAACGGCTTGTTGCACATGCTATACAATGCGATTCCTGTGAAAGTGAGTTAGGATTTCTATTTTCAGTATTTCATTTTACTTTATTTTGCTCGAGGATTAGCAAACTTCAAGTTTGGGGGTATTTGATATGCATGACATAATATTAATAATTACCCTTTTATTTGAATTTTCTAGTTTTTTATTTTGTTTTAAATATTCTAATTATATCAATTTTCTTAATATGTAGGAGTTAGAAGGATCTGAGCATATTTGAGCTTAATATGGAGAGGTTTCAAGCTAACAGCCTATTACAGAAACGTTATACGCAAGGAGATGTAGGCTTGTTGGAGAGGAGCTGGAATTTCAAGTTATAGGTCATTAGATCAATCGTTGGCAAACTCAGCTTTTATTTTGAAGACCCAATTTGGGGGGGCCCACCTATGTAATGGCTCCTAATAGGAACCAACCTTACAAGAAAATCAAGAATCTCATGGACAGCAATAAGAAAGAAGATTTTTGAAATTGTAGCCATCCTGTGCAAATTTTGGTCATAACGCTTTGATGTGATCAATATCAATCATAAAATACCGTAAGTGCACGGGTGTCTAGATGAGACAATGGCAAGAACGGGTCGAACTCACAAGGAGCTAATTAAAGAAACTTTTAGATTAAGAAAACTAATTAACTACAATCAAGGAAAGTTTTGAGTATTTAGAAATAAAATCAAGCAACTAATTTAGAAAGATGAAAAATTACAAATTAATGAAAGTGATTAGTGCATAGGAATCCAATAAGCATCCGCAAATTATTTATTAAGTAATCCTAATTTGTTCCAATTTTTACTTCAAATCAAAGACAAATCAATGTTCTTAATTTGGAAAATCTAACTTTTAAAATCCCTTTTCAATCATAAAAATTCAAAACTCAAGACTTCCTTCATCTCATAAAAGAATAAAAATAATTTAAGAACTACCCATCAAAAGTAAGCATAAACCATCAAAAGATCTAAATCCTAAGCATGGCCTATCAAACCTAAGCATGAATAGTCAAAAACCAATTTTTATTTTCAGAATTTAAGAATGGAAATTTACCTAGGGCACGAAGACAAGCCTATTAATCATTAAGCACATAATCATGGAACACAAATTAGAATTACTAAATAAATAAAAAGAAGTTACTTACCTTCATCCATTGCTCTAATCAAGAAAATTAGCCCACCATTGCAAAGAATGCTTCTCGATTTGTCATTAAAAATTGCATCTTTACAACTTCTCCTTCATAAAAATTCTCCTTCAAAATAAATCCTTAAACATAGCCCAAGGCTACCAAAATAAAATAAATAAAGAAAATACTAATGGAAAACAAGAAAGGAAGAAAAGAAAGAAACAAATTGGAGAGAGGGCTAGATGTTAGATCTTGCATCCCCTTTTGGGTTGCTTTTATAGATATTAATGCCTCCTTTTTAGAAAAAAATCTCATCTCTTTTAGGACTTGTTTCCTTATTTGGAAAGATTTCTTGCTTAGAACTCAAGTTAGTCTTCACACTTGGAAAGAGTTTGAATTGGAGAGGATTTGCTACTAAGTATGGTCTCTTGGGCTCCAAGTCTTGCCAAATTGAACTTCTCAAACATCTCTCATGTTGCCAATTTTGAAAACTTCTTGTAATTCCCACATAGAATTATAACAGGTAACTTCCCGAGGTCATATCTCTCTCAATATAGCTCCGATTTATGCAATCTTGGGCTGCACGAATATCTACTCGAAAAGAGCTTTCCAACAATAGGTAGATTGCACCAATCCGATATTGGGTTTGAGAGTCATGGCCATTTCAATTTGCTGCCCTGAAAAATCCGGGAATAATTGTGCAATTAAGGAAACTTCTATGTTTGGCATACTATGGGATGTGTGGGACCCATGTTGGACGTCCAATGCATGATTGGACTCTTTCTTTGCTTGCTTATTTGACTCCCTTTCCATCTTTGAGATTTTTCAATTTTTTGAACTCCACTGAGATGTCAAGATATGTGGGCCCACCATGAAGCGTGTCCCGCCTTTGATCTCTCTCAAATTTCACCAATGCAGGTCCCACTCTTGATTTATCCTACAAAAATAAAATTAAACGATGTCAATAATAATCAAGTGTGAGGAATCTAGATGGACTATGCATGGGACCCTACATGCCTAATTAATGCACCAAAAATACCCAACTTTCTAAACATAACACATTGCGTCAAAATTAGAAGGTATGCATTAGTGAAGCCAAAAAACTAATTTTTGGGTGATGAATGAGATGAAAATTACTAATTTCACAAAAGTCATGCAATGTAATGAATTTTGACTAAATTTGACTAAGATTCCAACTTTGATGATCAAATGCATGAAATCATGAAATTAAGTGTAATTCTATGCAATTAACCTAATTAAGTCCACAA
This sequence comes from Persea americana, assembly GCA_029852735.1. NCBI lineage: Eukaryota > Viridiplantae > Streptophyta > Magnoliopsida > Laurales > Lauraceae > Persea > Persea americana. The sequence continues at coordinate 24,908,029 of CM056818.1, read as the reverse complement.
ATGCATATGAAATGATGAATGAAAGCTATAATTTTGTGGACTTATAACGCTTGACTCAAGACTCCGATTAAATCAAGGTTGGATGTGTTGGAAAGAGGATTAAAAGGAAAAAAAATATCATGTCTCACGAGGATCTCCTAATTCTGGCGTTTTAGGGGTCAAAACAGGCTGTCAAATGGATGGATATGAGGGATGATGAATTTGTGTGAATCTTTTTTCTTTTTCTTCTTGTCTTTTTTACTTTTTAAAGGGATGTTCTCTCTTACTCTCTTGTTTATAAGTTAGTTCTTTAATTTTAATTTAAAGGAAGATGGAGATTGAGTGGTGTATTAGACAACCTTGAAGGCTTTTAATAATGGAGATTTGTTTCTTTATTCTTGCTTGTTCCATAATGCTTGGTTGATCCGTGGATTAGGGTGGAGGAGGAAGCCAAAACCAATAAGATTGTTCCTTATTATTTTTCTATGTCTTTTCCTCATTATACCTAATGATTTAATAGCTTCTTCTTCTTAAATGTTATTCAACTTGTGGTTTTGCAAAGGTTATTTGGAATATCTTTTACTTTTTATGCTTGATCTTGACGTATCATGTTTGGGTTAAAATCGTTTAATGGTTTATGCTTGATCTTGATAAAAAGTTATTTCAGTTTCAACATATTGAGCTGAAGGGAGTCTTACGTACTTATTAGAGCATTGGATTTTTAAGTAAAAAGGGTTTTCAAAGCTAAGTCTTTCGATCCATGGAAATTGTTTCCACATTGGGTTGAGTTTTATTGGGATAAGACTATGAAGTAATTTTGGAATGATTAAATCTGTTTTGGTGAAATTTGATACCCTGATCTCTATTTTTCTCATCAGTTTGTGCTTAGATTTCTCTGATAGAGTTTTAATTATTATTTTCTTGATTAATTGTGATTTTAAAATCCTAATTAGTGTGAAAATTGATTAAGGGTTTTTTGATCTCGTTTCTACAAATCCCTGTGGAACGACCCGTACTTGCTACTATCCAATTAATAGAAATTTGTATGATTGCGGTTAATTATTTGAGCACATAAAAAAACATGCATAAAAGTGATAGAAAGCAGGATCATCTTCATTCATATTAAAAAGTAGATTTAGTTGTTTGACAAAATTAAAGAAGTACAGAATCATAACACTCATACATGCTTAATTTAATAACATCAAGAGTTACTCCTACTACGAGGATAATTATTCCATAAAGCTAGAGCAAAGTTATCTCGAATTCTACTCCGTGTTTCTTTTCCCCTCTGTGAGTAAGTTCACATAGCATGCGAAGAACTAGTGGGAGGTAGATCACCAAGACCTCCAATGCCATCCTCCTCTGCATGTTCTAACGATTCCTTGAGCTCTTCATCATAAACTTGGTCTCCTTGCAGTCTAATGAAATTGTGTTACACACAACATGCCATGACAATCAAGACCTGATCTTTTATATCATATCGAGGAGAGGTCCTTAAAATCCCAATCCGACCTTTCAAGATGCCAAATGCCCTCTCTATTACATTGCATGCCTGAGAATGTTTCATATTGAAGAGCTCTTTTGGTTTTCTTGGAGGATTATTCGTAAACTCCCTCAGATGATGTTTCACACCTTGATATGGTGCTAGAAAACCTGGCACATTCACATATCCAACACCCACTAAGTAGTATCGACCTAGGTCCATTGGGTCATCAAATTAATTATTAATTACCAACCATTTGATTATGATATATAGTTAGAAATAAAAAGGAATAACATGTCCTTGTTACTGATGAGTTCACGAAAGATACACTTTTATAGCATTATTTTATGAGTTTTCAAAGATAAAAGAACTCAAAACACTATTTTTAGCATAAAAATCATAAAGTTCATCCCCATCATCTTTGCTCATATCTTTCCATTATAGATGGTCATTTGTATGCATTTATATGAGTTCCAATGGCTTTCATACTCTCAATTATATTAATTTCTCTTTGTAGGTGTTAATTGAAGATTAATTTGAAGATTAAAGTTGAGATTCAAGAATTAAAGAGAGTTAGGAAAAGTTTGGAAGGCAATTGGATGAAGAAATGACAAAGTTAGGCCAATAATAAGAAGGAACATGATAGACCTGGGTTGGTATTTTGACCATATCTTTTTACTCGGGTGTCCGATTGAGGTGATCTCAGAAGCATTGGAAAGCTTGTTTAAAGATCTACAAATCATATTTCACAATATTTTTCCCAATTTGGAAGTTTCGGGGTCAAAATCGTACATCAATCCAGAGACTGTTTTCTAATACGGGAATCAAATACATATGTTCATATTTCCATTCTTGTGAAGTCCCACATTGGAAAGAAACCAAAAGAGAGCAAGACAAATGTTTCTATATAAAGAAGGGAGCTCTAGGCATTAGATACACAAGCAAGGAGAGCCTCCTCCTCTTTACTTAAGCTATTCATGTAATTGAGAGCAAATTGTAGAGAGAAAGTGAGGAAAGCCTTGTAAGATTAAAGATTTGGAATGAAATTGAAAGCTTCTTCTCCAATGGGTGGCTAATTCCTTTGATTGGATCTTCTAGGTGAAGCTAAGTTGATCCTATTCCTTTTGCTTATGCTCTTTCTTTTAAATTCCCTTGTTTATGTGCTTAATATGTTAGAGTAGATTTTTCTTCATTGCATTGTGCAACCTTCCATGCTTAGTTTCTTTATTAGCATTCTTTTTACTATCTATGCTTATGTTTGATAAATCATGTTTAGGAGTTAATATCTTTTGATGGTTTATGCTTACTTTTGATATATAGTCATTAGGAATATTTTCTTATATGAAGGGAAGAAAATCTTAGATATTAGATTGTTAATTTCTATCGTAGAGCTTTAAAGTTATATTTTCCAAATCTAAGCATTGATTTGTAATTAGATTTGAGTATTGTTTTTTTTTTTGGAAATGAGAAGAGCATAAGTATTGGATTAGTGTCACTTAGTGGATTCTAGATGATTCAATCTATCCATTAGTATTGTTTGTTGTTTATTTTACTTACTTTAGTTTGATTCTATTCACACTCCCACACACTTATTCACTAGTTTTAATTTTTATACTCCATTTCTCTATTATTCACACCATCAATTCCACATTTAATTTTACACCACTTTAGCATATTTCTTTATCTCTATCCACTCATTTTCTATATTTCACTTGTTATTTTCACACACTTATTCATTTGATCTATCTAACATTTCTCTATTGTTTTTGTATTAACCTTGTTATTTTTCTTTTGTCATTAACTTTGTTACTAACATTGCTCTTGGTTTGTTCTCATTTTCTTTACTAACTTCTCTTTGTTATCTAGTTATAGATTTCTTTTAGTTTGCATTTTTTATTTTCCTTGTTATTATCTAGTTTCTTATTTCCATTGTTATTTTCATTTGAATTTGTTAGCTATATTTGAGTTGATACTCCTTTTCATAGATCATTGTTATTTTCTTTGTAACGATCCTCGTGGGAACGATATTCGGACTTTCATAGTTTATATTACTTGAGACAACCGTATACTTGCGGGAAAATACGCATCAAGTTTTTGGCGCCGTTGCCGGGGATCGGTGTACATAGGATTCCTTGATTTTAAGGATTTTCAACTCTCATATAGCTTGGTTGCATTTTTATTCTTTCTTTTAGTTTTCATTACGGATTGTACACATTTTCCTTGTTTGTATTTTCAGGGATTCCGCGGTTGAAGCAAGGAAAGAAGAAAAGTGCAACCAAAGAACTCTAACTTAGGAATTTAATTTGCTTTCTTAGAAAATCTTGTATTAGGATTCATTGCAAGTTTGTAATAATTTTTTAGTTCATTTGAGTTTTCAAAGCATTGTAATAATTAAGGAAGGAAGACGGGTGGACGATACCGTCACGGCCCCCCAAGTTCGTACACCGAAATTGGTGTCGGTGGCTTGGGTCGACTTCAACCGTTCTTCCCCCAATTTAGTTTGGGAGGTGCGTATTTCGATAACACCCACGCATCCCTAGTTAGTGGGTTAATTTTGTTGGTTGTTTGATTGTTTAATTGCTTTGTAGTGCTTAATCATTTTAAAATACACAAAGTAATTTGGAAAGCGCACACTTAGTAAGGGCAATCATACCCCCAACAAGATAAGGATTGGATTTCATCACCATTTCCTTGCTCATAGGAACTCATTTTCCTCACTACTTAGGAATCCTTAGCTTTTAATAAAATTTGAGTGGAAACGTGACCTTAGGACACGAGCTCATTAGGAGAAGACCATCAAAGGTTGTACCATTTGCGCTCCTTGACGGAAATCGGTGCCTAGAATAGCCTTGTCCCCTAAGGGAGACAATTCATCTGTTTTAGGAGTTTGGTATTTAAGCGGAACCTTTGCCACGTGCATCGTGATCCCACCAATCCCCTGGGGGCTTGCCTGGCCGACTACGTTTCATAGGACCGGGGTAGAGGCCTAGGTGTACTCTTCACAGTTAAGAGCTGTCTAGTTTAACCTTAGGTAGCCTTAGTTAAGCAAAGTTTGGTTTGTTTTTCAAAATCATTTTGTTTTGCTTGTTTGCGTTTAAGCATTAATCCCCGTTCATCATCACTTGAGCGGACCATCACTTTCGAAGTCGAGTGGTAGTGTATGCACAATTGGTTACGTGTGCAGGGTCGTTTAGAGAGCTTCGATTTATTCGATATCCCTGTTGAGAACTTTGTGGACCCCATTACCATTGAGGAAATGGCTGACGGAAATCTACAAACCCAACCCATGACCCTTAGGGAGTACATGTACCCTACCCGATCTACCCAGCCCTCATGCATCATCATACCCACCACAAATGCCTCATTTGAGCTCAAATCCGGCTTAATCCAGATGTTACCAATTTTCCGAGGGGTGGAAAATGAGAACCCATATAAGCATGTGAGAGAGTTTGAGGAAATCTGTGGGACCATGAAGTATAACCATATGTCTGAAGAGGCCCTCAAGCTTAGGTTATTCCCGTTCTCGCTGAAAGAGAAGGCGAAAGCATGGCTTTACGCCATATAGGCTAATTCCATAAACACATGGGAGGGACTAGTCGAGGCCTTTTATAAAAAGTTTTATTCAAAATAGAAAGCGGCCTTCATTAGACATACCCTGAACAGCTTCCACCAACTGGAGGGAGAAACCATGTATGAGTACATGGAAAGGTTCAAAGACTTACTGTTACAATGCCCGCATCACGGATTCGAAAAGATCCGGCTAGTCCAAATCCTTTATGAAGGACTGGACTATCCCACCAAGACCATGGTGGAGTCTTTCTGCAACGGAGTATTCACTCAAAAGACAGCTGACCAAGCCTGGGCATACCTTGAGGAGGTCGCTGAGAACACTCTCCAATGGGAACCTATCAGAGAGGATCCCAAAAGACCCATTGTTGCAGAAAGAAGGGGCATGCATAGAGTGGAACCCAAATTCGAGGCCGAGGCCAAGTTGGCCACGCTTACAAAGAGATTAGAAGCGCTTGAAATGAACCAAACCTGTCAGCAGACCACCCCAAAGACCCTGGAATCATTAAAGATGAGCCAAGCAGTTAGTGACCCTACTACCCCACCCTGCACCAATTGTGGAGATTTTACCCATCCTGGATCCCAATGTAGAGCATTCTTTGGTCAGTGTCAGAGTGAGAGTATGGAGGAGGTGAGTGCACTTTATCAAAATACCAGATATGAGCGGCCGAAGTATGATCCGTGTTCGAATACATACAATCCTGGTTGGAAGGATAATCCTAATTTTTCATGGACCAAAGGACAACACCAAGGAAACCTTTCTCAGCCAATGGCCCAGCATATGCCACCTCCTGGATACCAAAAGCCTCAAGTACCCCAAGTGTCACAGGGACCACCCATGGTCCAAGGTTATCAGAATCTTAATCCCCAGAATCAGCAGATAAGTTCTCTAGAGGACACAATGAAAATGTTGGCCCAAAATACCCTTTAATTCCAGCAAAGCACTACTCAAAATTTGAATGCCAATACCCAGTCCATTGCCAAGCTGGAATACACTGTCAGCCAGCTAGCCAGGTCAATAGCTCAAAGAGACAAGGGTAGCTTTCCAAGTCAGCCCGAAGCCAACCCCAAAGGCCAAACTTCAACGGGCCAATTTGTTGTACATGATGACAAGGGCAAAGTCCATGAGCAGGTCAATGCAGTTACCACCCGTAGAATGGCTGCAAAGAAGTCTGACACACTAGAAGAGGACCTTAGGCAATCTGAGCAAACCCAAGTGAGGAGGGAGCATGTAGTTTTGGAAGAAGAACCTGAGGAACCAAAGAAGGACCCAGAGCCTACTAAGGAACCTGAGAAACCAATAGGAGCTACCTCACCGAGTGAGCCCCCTCCTAGAACCTTTGTTCCCAAGGCCCCATACCCTCAGAGGCTAGGTCAAATGAAAAATAATGTCCAGTTGGATAAGATCCTTGAAGTGTTCAAGCAAGTGAGAATTAACATCCCACTGTTAGAAGCCATCCAACAGATCCCGACTTATGCCAAAGTCCTCAAAGATTTGTGCACATTCAAAAGAACAACCAATGTACCTAAAAAAGCTTTTCTAGCCCAGCAATGCAGTTCCATCATTACCACTTCAACCCCAATAAAATACAAGGACCCTGGGTGTCCTACAATCTCTTGTCAAATAGGGGATCATCACATAGAACAGGCTTTGTTGGACTTAGGTGCGAGTGTCAACCTGCTCCCGTATTCGATATACGAGGAGTTTGGTTTGGGGGAGCTGAAACCGACAAAGGTAACCTTACAACTAGCTGATGCTTCAGTTAGGTACCCCAAAGGTGTTGTTGAGGATGTTTTGATCAAGGTAGGTGAGTTTGTTTTCCTGGTGGACTTTGTAGTCCTTGATACCCGACCACCAATCGGAAATGTTGCGAGGATCCCGGTAATTTTAGGGCGACCATTCCTTGCCACTTCTAATGCCCTGATTAATTGCCGAAATGGTGTGATGCACCTATCGTTTGGGAATATGACAGTCCAGATAAACATTTTCAACATTGGCAAGCAACCCAGAGATGAGAGTGATTATGAAATTTGTGAAGTGAGTTACCTAGAAGAGCTTATTGAGAGTGTAGGATCACAGTTAGTTTGTGAGGACCCACTAGAGGCCTGTCTTGCACATTTTAGAGGTAACATTGATGTTGAGAATAGCATTAAAGAAGTCAATGCGTTATTGGATTCTGCCCCTGCTTTTGAGAGGAGTCAATGGCAACCCAAGCTAGAGATCTTGAGTCCATCGGCTGCCCCACCTGTTCCATCAATTGAGGAACCACCCAAGCTCAACCTAAAACCACTACCTGACACCCTCAAGTATGTGTTTTTGGGCCCTGTAAGACCCCGCCCCGAGAGTTTCCGCTTAGTGTTAATTAGACGTGTTTTAGTTATAAGTGAGATTAGTGGATATGGGTTAAATCTGGATTAGAATAGCTTTTTATAGCTTTGGATAATTTTGGGAACTCTTTTGATCTAGTGGGGCCCTTTGGGGGTTCCTTTTTAGTGTGTCTTGATTAGTTTGGGGATTTAGTTATGATTCTGGAAATCGGTAATTTGCTCCGTTGAATGTATTTTATGATTCCCGACAACTTTCGTATTTGTTCCGTTCCCATTCGAGACCTCTAAACCCTACTTTGCCATTGATAGGGGTAAAACAGTCTTTTTACACAAAATCTGGACACAATTTTCGATGTCTCCGAAACTAGTAAAATATATACTTTTTGGAAAGTAGAAATTTCGACGAGCAATTCTTCCTTCTTCGTCGAACCCGTCCGAAGCCCGTAGAATGATGTTCTAGCCCATTTTAGACTTTTAAGTTGTGGGACTCTTACCACTATCTATATAAGGAGGAGTTCTTTTCCCTCCTCCTCTTCTTGCAATTTCTTGAGAAAGAGGGATCCCAGCCCAGCCCTAGAGTTCTTCCATTGCTTCTTGCTTCTTCTTCTCTCAATCTCTCCCAATCTCTTGCTAAAGGCTAAGTGGATGCTACAATCTTCTTCCCCTCCATGAGAGCTTTCTCTTAATATCTTTTTTTGAGAGAACCTCCCATTCCAAGCTACCTCTTGAGCCAACTCTTGCCATTAGAGGACTCTTCATGTAAGTTCTTCTTCTCATCTCTTGATTGTGTGTTCATCTAGCCTAGGAGGTGCTTCACCTTGATTATTGGAAGTTACCTCCATCTATTTCTTGATTCTTGACTTTTTAGGGCTTGTAATGATGGTATTCTGGGGATTTTGTGTAGATTGTAGATTTTGAGCTTGATAGAGTGATTAGAGCTTGATTAGCATTCTTTGGAGACCAAGGCAAGTGGATGAATGGGTTTGATTTAAATAAGTTCTTATTTTGTTGGAAATATGGATTTTTACTATGCCTATTCATTTGATTTAGTATGTTATAATGCTTTTGGAAATGTATTTATTGTTATGGTTTTCTCTTAGTTAATTCTAGGAGAATATATGCATGCATTTATGAAAGTCTATTTTGGGTTGGTACGACCCTTAAATGAGATTGTATTTTGCATTAAATGAGATTTGGATTTGGTAGGTGAATGAATGCATTGATGGAATGGTAGTTGGTGGAGAGAGTTAAATGTTAAAGAGAAGGGAATAGACCCATTCCATGTTAGGAAATGGTTGGAGTTGAAGTGAAGGGGTTTGGAAGAGAAAACACTGAAATCTGCACCTGATGTGTAGTTCCCGCAGCTGGGCGGTCAGCGGGCGGTCACCTTGGCGGCTAGCCGACAGGTGACCGGCGGCCAGCCGACCCAGATGCGGTTAGAAACACAGAATGCTGCATTTTGACAGGCGAACCGCGGTCAGCTGCGCGGTCAGCTCGCGGCTAACCGCCAGTCCAAAACCCCAGTGACCGCTAGGTAGCCGAGAGGCGCGGTTAGAAACACAGAATGCTACATTTTAGCAGGGTGAACCGCGGTCAGCTCCGCGGCCAGCCAGCGGCTAACCGCCGATCACCTCGGCGGCTAACCGCCATCTGACCGACAGGTGACCGAGTTTTACCCAGAATTCCTGAGTCTTTTCTATTGGTTTCAGATTTGGTATTAAAAGGTTTGGATGGGTTGTTCTGATGCCCTACCACCTTGGAAAGACCCAGGGGATGACATAAGGAGATTGACATAGATAGAAACACCATTTCGGAAAAGGTATTGGGACTTTTAGATTCATCAACGTGCCTAAGAAAACTTAGTATGTCCTCTATCATTCGAGTACCATATTAGGGTTATATGGACATGCAAGATACTTATACATGTTGCTTGAATATGGGAGCCTCAATATTTAGTCCCTAATGATATAAGAAATTATTGCTTTGTTTTACTCAAATTATATATGTAATTACCCGATCTTAATGGTTTTGTCTCAGATTCCGATTTATACACCAATATGTTTCCTCAGCCCGTTTATGCATGTACGGATAATAATATGACATGTGTGCCTACGAGCACCATGCCCCGTTTGCCCGTATGTTTTACATTGATATAGTTTTGTATATGTTTTGATTTATCATGTAACCTAAGAGTCGGCACCACTAAGCTTGGACATCCTTGTCAGTCTGATCAACTGACTTGGGTCTCCCCCTGTGCTCCCGCCAGTTGCAACTTGGATCCCGTACTGTCCCGTTACCCGGTCCGCGGCCGTGGTCCCGCCTAGCTATATGTATATGTATATGTATATGTTTATAATATTGGTTCTCGTCACTTCGTGTTATTGAGCCCAATGCACGCAATGTGCTCTCATCACTTTAGTGATAGAGAGGATGTAGCTTTAGTGTGGTTGCCACCTAGTCAGTTCCTATACCTTGAATAACCCGCATGATTTGTATTGCATTTTTACTTTAAGTGAACTATGCATCCTGTTTTATGACAGTTTTCGTTATAACTATGATATGTTTTGATTTCTTTCTCGGTTTATCTATTCACCCACCTGCCAGACCGTCGTGTCTGACCCATTTTTGTGGTACTCAGGTCCAGCTCCCGTCTTTGCCCTCGAGGAGGAGCCAGAGGAGGCGGTCGGTGAACCGCAACGTTTAGTGGAGTGGCAAGCTGACCATGTCATGTAGACATTCGGTTTAGCTCGGAGCTGCGAACATTTTGGGAATTTTGAGAATGTTATTGATTTTTATCTTTGGTTGTACTGGCCTTTGTTGGCCATTATTTTTTTGGGGAATGTTAATTAACTTGTTCTTTTGTTAAACTTTAACTTAATATTTTGGGAATGCTAATGAGATCATTGCTCACTCTGACATCGTGCTATACTTGTTTATTAACAGTCTTATTTGATGTGATTGGAATAAGAGTTTGATTTGCTACACGCTTCCGCACCAATATAAATGTTCTATGAGTGTATGAGGAATCCTCACCGCGGAAACCTGTGGGAAGTTAAAGAAATGTATAATCATTATTTTATATTCAGGGTGTGGTTCATTATCCACTCACGCCACACCCCGTCGCGGTCCCGGGGCCCCCGGTCCGGGGTCGCGACAGGCTGGTATCAGAGCGAGGCGTGTTTCAGGCAGTTAAAAGAAACTAGAAATCCTAAGGACGTGGCGAGGATCCGTTAGACTTCTTGTTAGACTTTTCGTTAGTTAGACTCGTGTGAGAAATGTGTGACCCTTATATGACTTTTGTGCTAACAATTTGTTTTACAGTGATATGCCACCTCGAAAAAGACCCGTAACCGACAATCCCACCGCAAGCAATAGCGAACACACCGGGCCACTAGGAAACGGTATTCCGGATCCAAACATGCAGAATCAATTCCAACAGATGATGCAAGCTATGCTTGACCAGCAACGGCAAGCCAATGAAAATCAGACAAGATTGCAGGAACAAATGGCCAGGAAGGATGAAGAGCATGCTAGGGAGATGGCCATGATGCAAAGGCAGTTGTTAGAGGTGTTGGAGAGGAGACCTGAACTGGCACCAGCGCAACCTCCAGGCACTCAGATCGTCATCAACAATAGGGAACAGGATCCCAATGCGTTGTATGAAAAGTTTAGGAAGAGGGGTCCCAAGGAGTTCACTGGGCAGGAGGACCCATTAGCTGCAGACGACTGGTTGGAGCATACGGAGAACATCTTCGAGATATTCAGATGTACCGGTAGAGAGCAAGTGCAACTCACCGCTTCCATGTTCACCGGCCTAGCGGACATATGGTGGAAGACAATCAAGGCTGAATATAGAACCATAGCAGACGCAGAGGCTTGGGCAAGTTTCAAGAGACAATTCAGCGACAAGTACGTACCGACGCATGTAAAGAGGCAGAAGGCCATTGAATTCCAGCAGCTCGTACAAGGTAACACAACTGTGCAAGAATACCTCACGAAGTTTGAGAGGTTGTCTCGATATGCCCCCGAGTTAATTGACACTGTGGAGAAGAAGATAACGCGGTTCCTCGAAGGACTCAACCCGATCATTGAAAGGGATGCCACGGGTGTTGTACCACCTATCACTTTTGAAGAGGCGGTGAGAAGGGCCTACAAATTCGAGAACCTGAACAACAAGATCCTCAAGATCCAAGGAAAGGCACCAGCTCACCAACCGAATCACCAACCAAGGAACCATCAGAACAAGCGACCGAGGCATGAACAAAACGTGCAGAATGCTCTAGTTTGCGTTCACTGTGGTAAGAACCACGAGAGTGCTCAATGCCGTACGATTACGGGAGCATGTTTCAGATGTGGATCCATGGCACACCAGCTCAAGGACTGCCCAAGACCAGTTGGACAAGGTAACAACAGGCAGAATCAGCAACAACAAGGAACGCAGCGCCAGGCACCACCTCAGAACGCACTAGCCGTACAGAACCAGCCCAGGCCACTCCAGCAGCAGGCTCCACAACAACAATATAGACCTCCACAGCAGCATCAAGCTCGTCAGCAAGGACAGAATCAGAATCAGCGTCCTCCTCAGCAGTATAGGAATGCACAGCAAGGGAGGCAGCAACAGGCTCAGAATAGGCCTCAACAGCGAGGACAAGTGTATGCAATTAACCAAGCTGATGCAGAGGCGGCAGATAACGTGGTGGAAGGTACACTTCTAGTTTGTGGATTCGAAGCTAAGATTTTATTTGATCCTGGCTCTACGCACTCCTTCTTGTCTCCAAAATTTGCTAAGTTGATTGATATGCCAGCTAGAGAACTTGAGTATGTATTGACGGTGTCCACCCCCGTAGGCAAACAAGTTGTGTGTAGGAAGTATTATCCTAGATGTGCTGTTAAGATAGGAGATGTGGTGTTACCGGCGAATCTCATTTTGTTGGAGATGTTTGACTTTGATGTCATTCTAGGAATGGATTGGTTAGCAGGGTACCATGCTACGATGGACTGTTTCCATAAGACCCTCACGTTCAAATTAGAGGAGACCCCGGCAGGCGTATTGTTCCACGGGGAGAAGAAGAATTCTTGTCCAAGATTCGTCTCAGCATTGAAGGCTGATAGACTAGTGAGAAGTGGATGTGAATGCTACTTAGCGTTTATCACGGTGGATAAACGGTCCCAAGGGGTGGAGGAGATCCCAATTGTTTGCGAATTCCCAGACATTTTTCCAGAAGAAATCCCAGGTTTACCACCTGTTAGGGAGATTGACTTCACCATTGAGTTGTTACCAGGGACCGCTCCGATATCTATCGCACCATACAGAATGGCTCCAGCGGAATTAGGAGAGTTAAAGATTCAGTTGCAAGAATTGTTGGATAAAGGTTTTATTAGACCGAGCGTCTCACCTTGGGGAGCTCCAGTTTTATTCGTCAAGAAGAAAGACGGTTCCATGAGAATGTGTATTGACTATCGGAAATTGAACCAAGCTACCATCAAGAACAAGTATCCATTGCCAAGGATAGATGAATTGTTTGACCAATTGCAAGGTGCTGCTTACTTTTCGAAGATCGATCTAAGATCCGGTTATCATCAGCTGAGAGTTAGAGATTCAGATGTATCGAAGACAGCGTTCCGGACGAGATATGGACACTATGAGTTTCTAGTGATGCCATTTGGACTGACAAATGCACCAGCAGTATTCATGGCTTTGATGAACAAGATATTTGCGGAGTACTTAGACCAATTCACAGTGGTATTTATTGATGACATTTTGGTGTACTCTAAGTCTAGAGAAGAGCATGAAGAGCATTTGAGGATAGCATTGCAACTCCTAAGAGACAATCAATTGTATGCGAAGCTCGCTAAGTGCGATTTTTGGCTTGAAGAAGTCGCATTTTTAGGTCATATCATTTCCAAAGAGGGATTATCAGTGGACCCAGCCAAGATAGATGCAGTTGTGAAGTGGGAAAGACCGAAGAACGCGTCGGAAATCAGAAGTTTTCTTGGATTGGCGGGTTACTATCGAAGATTTGTGCAGGGATTTTCGTCGATTGCAGCTTCATTGACAAAGTTGACCAAGAAGAATGCACCTTATGTGTGGACAGACCAATGTGAGACCAGCTTCCAAGAGTTGAAAAAGAGATTAACTTCAGCACCCATCCTCACTTTACCATCCGGGAGCGGCGGTTACACCATCTTTACAGATTCTTCGAATATAGGACTCGGTTGTGTGTTGATGCAAGATAGAAAAGTCGTTGCGTATGGATCACGTCAGTTGAAGGACCACGAGAAGAATTACGCGACGCATGACCTGGAGTTAGCAGCGGTCGTTTTTGCACTAAAGATGTGGAGACATTACCTCTACGGAGAGAAATTCGAAGTCCACTCCGATCACCGCAGCCTACAATATTTGTTCTCTCAGAAGGAATTGAATATGAGACAAAGAAGATGGATGGAATACATCAAAGATTACGATTTTCCGATCAAATACCACCCGGGAAAGGCAAATGTAGTAGCCGATGCCTTGAGTAGGAAGTCAGCCAGTGTGGCAAGCCTAAGAGTTACGTGCTTCTTTCAGCAAATTGAAGAGTTGGGGGTAGATTTTCAGCCCCTAAGCGAAGGAGTAATGTTAGCCAACATGTCAGTGTCTGAACCCTCGTTCATTCGGAAGATCAAGGAAGACCAATTGCAAGATCCAGAGTTGGCCAAGATTGCAGAGCATATAGCAGAACGTCCTGATTTCCGTATTGTGGATGGAGTCTTATTCTATCGTGATCGTCTATGCGTGCCCAACATTGAAGATTTGAAGAATGACATTATGACAGAGGCGCACAGTACGAAGTACTCTATGCATCCGGGTAGCACGAAGATGTATCAGAACTTGAAGGGCAGATTTTGGTGGAACAACATGAAGAGGGAAATAGCAGCTTTCGTTTCACGATGTATGACGTGTCAGTTGGTGAAAGCAGAACACCAGAGACCTCCAGGGTTATTGCAGCCATTAGAGATCCCAGAATGGAAGTGGGAACATATCACCATGGATTTCATCTCGGGATTGCCAAGGACCAGAAAAGGGAACAACTCCATATGGGTAATTGTGGACCGTCTCACCAAATCAGCTCATTTCATTCCGATGAAGACCGGAGAGAAGATGCATATGTTACCTCTCGCAGAGTTATTTGTCAACGAGATTGTCAGCCGTCATGGGCAGCCAGTCTCCATCACTTCGGACAGAGATAGCAGATTCGTCTCAAGATTTTGGAAGACTTTGCATGAGTCTATGGGGACAAAGCTTCAGTTCAGCACAGCGTATCACCCACAAACAGATGGTCAGTCGGAAAGAACAATTCAGACCCTTGAAGATATGCTTCGAGCGTGTGTACTAGATTTCAAGACTCAATGGGATGAGACCCTACCGCTTTGCGAATTCGCCTACAACAACAGTTATCATTCGAGCATTGGGATGGCGCCTTTTGAGGCATTGTATGGTAGGAGGTATAGAACTCCAGTCTGTTGGGAAGAAGTAGGTGTTCGCAGTTTTCATGGACCGACTATGGTGAGTGAAACCAGTGACAAGGTCAAGTTGATCCAAGAACGTCTGAAAGTAGCCCGGAGTAGACAGAAGAGTTATGCAGACTCTCATCGAAGGGACTTACATTTTAAGGAAGGAGATAAGGTTTTCTTGAAGGTGTCACCTACTAGAGGAACTCTGAGATTCGGTCAGAAAGGCAAATTATCTCGGAGATACATTGGACCCTATGATATTGTGAGCAAGATTGGTGACGTGGCTTACAGATTAGCCTTACCACCCGAGCTTTCCGGCGTACACAATGTGTTCCATGTGTCTATGTTGAAAAAGTACGTCCCCGACCCATCACATGTACTCCGTCATGAACCATTAGAGATCAGAGAAGATGCCACTTATGTCGAGAAGCCTATTCAGATCATCGATACGAAGGAACAAGAACTGAGGACAAGGACTATACAATGGGTGAAAGTGCTCTGGGAAAATCACGGACCTGAAGAGGCAACGTGGGAATTACGGGATCAAGTTCAGAAGAAGTATCCGCATCTACTACCCGAGGTTAGTTATTTTATTTCATTTGGTGGACCAAATGCCCTAAGGGGTGGAGGATGTAAGACCCCGCCCCGAGAGTTTCCGCTTAGTGTTAATTAGACGTGTTTTAGTTATAAGTGAGATTAGTGGATATGGGTTAAATCTGGATTAGAATAGCTTTTTATAGCTTTGGATAATTTTGGGAACTCTTTTGATCTAGTGGGGCCCTTTGGGGGTTCCTTTTTAGTGTGTCTTGATTAGTTTGGGGATTTAGTTATGATTCTGGAAATCGGTAATTTGCTCCGTTGAATGTATTTTATGATTCCCGACAACTTTCGTATTTGTTCCGTTCCCATTCGAGACCTCTAAACCCTACTTTGCCATTGATAGGGGTAAAACAGTCTTTTTACACAAAATCTGGACACAATTTTCGATGTCTCCGAAACTAGTAAAATATATACTTTTTGGAAAGTAGAAATTTCGACGAGCAATTCTTCCTTCTTCGTCGAACCCGTCCGAAGCCCGTAGAATGATGTTCTAGCCCATTTTAGACTTTTAAGTTGTGGGACCCTTACCACTATCTATATAAGGAGGAGTTCTTTTCCCTCCTCCTCTTCTTGCAATTTCTTGAGAAAGAGGGATCCCAGCCCAGCCCTAGAGTTCTTCCATTGCTTCTTGCTTCTTCTTCTCTCAATCTCTCCCAATCTCTTGCTAAAGGCTAAGTGGATGCTACAATCTTCTTCCCCTCCATGAGAGCTTTCTCTTAATATCTTTTTTTGAGAGAACCTCCCATTCCAAGCTACCTCTTGAGCCAACTCTTGCCATTAGAGGACTCTTCATGTAAGTTCTTCTTCTCATCTCTTGATTGTGTGTTCATCTAGCCTAGGAGGTGCTTCACCCTGATTATTGGAAGTTACCTCCATCTATTTCTTGATTCTTGACTTTTTAGGGCTTGTAATGATGGTATTCTGGGGATTTTGTGTAGATTGTAGATTTTGAGCTTGATAGAGTGATTAGAGCTTGATTAGCATTCTTTGCAGACCAAGGCAAGTGGATGAATGGGTTTGATTTAAATAAGTTCTTATTTTGTTGGAAATATGGATTTTTACTATGCCTATTCATTTGATTTAGTATGTTATAATGCTTTTGGAAATGTATTTATTGTTATGGTTTTCTCTTAGTTAATTCTAGGAGAATATATGCATGCATTTATGAAAGTCTATTTTGGGTTGGTACGACCCTTAAATGAGATTGTATTTTGCATTAAATGAGATTTGGATTTGGTAGGTGAATGAATGCATTGATGGAATGGTAGTTGGTGGAGAGAGTTAAATGTTAAAGAGAAGGGAATAGACCCATTCCATGTTAGGAAATGGTTGGAGTTGAAGTGAAGGGGTTTGGAAGAGAAAACACTGAAATCTGCACCTGATGTGTAGTTCCCGCAGCTGGGCGGTCAGCGGGCGGTCACCTTGGCGGCTAGCCGACAGGTGACCGGCGGCCAGCCGACCCAGATGCGGTTAGAAACACAGAATGCTGCATTTTGACAGGCGAACCGCGGTCAGCTGCGCGGTCAGCTCGCGGCTAACCGCCAGTCCAAAACCCCAGTGACCGCTAGGTAGCCGAGAGGCGCGGTTAGAAACACAGAATGCTACATTTTAGCAGGGTGAACCGCGGTCAGCTCCGCGGCCAGCCAGCGGCTAACCGCCGATCACCTCGGCGGCTAACCGCCATCTGACCGACAGGTGACCGAGTTTTACCCAGAATTCCTGAGTCTTTTCTATTGGTTTCAGATTTGGTATTAAAAGGTTTGGATGGGTTGTTCTGATGCCCTACCACCTTGGAAAGACCCAGGGGATGACATAAGGAGATTGACATAGATAGAAACACCATTTCGGAAAAGGTATTGGGACTTTTAGATTCATCAACGTGCCTAAGAAAACTTAGTATGTCCTCTATCATTCGAGTACCATATTAGGGTTATATGGACATGCAAGATACTTATACATGTTGCTTGAATATGGGAGCCTCAATATTTAGTCCCTAATGATATAAGAAATTATTGCTTTGTTTTACTCAAATTATATATGTAATTACCCGATCTTAATGGTTTTGTCTCAGATTCCGATTTATACACCAATATGTTTCCTCAGCCCGTTTATGCATGTACGGATAATAATATGACATGTGTGCCTACGAGCACCATGCCCCGTTTGCCCGTATGTTTTACATTGATATAGTTTTGTATATGTTTTGATTTATCATGTAACCTAAGAGTCGGCACCACTAAGCTTGGACATCCTTGTCAGTCTGATCAACTGACTTGGGTCTCCCCCTGTGCTCCCGCCAGTTGCAACTTGGATCCCGTACTGTCCCGTTACCCGGTCCGCGGCCGTGGTCCCGCCTAGCTATATGTATATGTATATGTATATGTTTATAATATTGGTTCTCGTCACTTCGTGTTATTGAGCCCAATGCACGCAATGTGCTCTCATCACTTTAGTGATAGAGAGGATGTAGCTTTAGTGTGGTTGCCACCTAGTCAGTTCCTATACCTTGAATAACCCGCATGATTTGTATTGCATTTTTACTTTAAGTGAACTATGCATCCTGTTTTATGACAGTTTTCGTTATAACTATGATATGTTTTGATTTCTTTCTCGGTTTATCTATTCACCCACCTGCCAGACCGTCGTGTCTGACCCATTTTTGTGGTACTCAGGTCCAGCTCCCGTCTTTGCCCTCGAGGAGGAGCCAGAGGAGGCGGTCGGTGAACCGCAACGTTTAGTGGAGTGGCAAGCTGACCATGTCATGTAGACATTCGGTTTAGCTCGGAGCTGCGAACATTTTGGGAATTTTGAGAATGTTATTGATTTTTATCTTTGGTTGTACTGGCCTTTGTTGGCCATTATTTTTTTGGGGAATGTTAATTAACTTGTTCTTTTGTTAAACTTTAACTTAATATTTTGGGAATGCTAATGAGATCATTGCTCACTCTGACATCGTGCTATACTTGTTTATTAACAGTCTTATTTGATGTGATTGGAATAAGAGTTTGATTTGCTACACGCTTCCGCACCAATATAAATGTTCTATGAGTGTATGAGGAATCCTCACCGCGGAAACCTGTGGGAAGTTAAAGAAATGTATAATCATTATTTTATATTCAGGGTGTGGTTCATTATCCACTCACGCCACACCCCGTCGCGGTCCCGGGGCCCCCGGTCCGGGGTCGCGACAGGCCCAGCTGAGACCCTCCCTGTCATTATAGCCTCAGACCTGGAAAAAGTCCAAGAACAACAATTGATTGAGATCTTGAAGGATCACAAAGAGGCTATAGGTTGGACAATTGCAGATATAAAAGGAATAAGCCCATCTGTGGTTCAACATCGGATCCATTTGGAAGAAAATGCAAAAACTTCCAGAGAACCACAGAGGCGTCTTAATCCATCAATGAAGGATGTCGTAAGAGTGGAGGTTCTGAAATTGTTGGATTCAGGTATCATTTACCCAATTTTAGACAGCTCATGGGTCAGCCCAGTCCATGTTGTGCCAAAGAAGTCCGGGATAACTGTTGTGAAGAATGAGGGGAACGAGTTAGTGCCACAAGGACCCAGACGGGCTGGCGAGTGTGCATTGACTATAGAAAGTTGAACCCGGCCACCCGTAAAGACCATTTTCCCCTCCCATTTATGGACCAGATGCTTGAGAGATTAGCCGGTCATGCATTTTATTGTTTCCTTGACGGATACTCCGGCTATAATCAGATACCCATAGCACCCGAGGACCAGGACAAGACAACTTTTACATGTCCTTTCGGAACATTCGCCTACCGGCGCATGCCTTTTGGGCTGTGCAATGCACCTGCGACATTTCAAAGGTGTATGATGAGCATATTTTCGGACATGGTTGAGCAATTTTTAGAGGTGTTCATGGACGATTTTTTGGTCCACGGGAGTAGTTTCCAAGAATGTTTGCATCACCTGAACCTTGTTTTAATGAGATGTCAAGAGAATAATCTTGTTTTGAATTGGGAGAAGTGTCATTTCATGGTGAAAAGAGGAATTGTCCTGGGCCATGTTATTTCTGAGAACGGTTATCGAGGTCGACAAGGCTAAAATTGATCTCATTTCCAACCTGCCACTGCCAAAAACAGTGAAGAATATCAGATCTTTCTTGGGTCATGCAGGTTTTTATAGACGGTTCATTAAGAATTTTAGCAAGATAGCTGCACCCTTGTGCAATCTGCTATCAAAGGATGTGCCTTTTGTCTTCAATGAACCTTGCCTACAAGCATTTGAACAATTGAAAAAGGAGTTGACCTCTACCCCAATAATAAAGCCACCTGATTGGACAATTCCCTTCGAACTCATGTGTGATGCTTCAGACCATGCTCTTGGGGCTGTGCTAGGACAGAGAGTGAACAAATTGCCCCATGTCATATATTATGCCAGTAGGACATTGAATGACGCTCAGCTGAATTACACAACCATAGAGAAAGAGCTGTTAGCTGTCGTCTTTGCCTTGGAAAAGTTTAGACCCTACCTGATTGGGTCTAAGGTCATAGTTTACACCGATCATTCGGCCCTTAGGTACCTATTGATGAAAAAAGATGCAAAAGCCCGTCTGATTAGGTGGATTCTATTGTTACAAGAGTTTGACCTTGAGATTCGAGACAAGAAAGGTTCTGAAAATGTTGTAGCTGACCATCTCTCCCGATTACCTACTGACCCTGAGCATGAGAGCATCCCATTGAGTGAGAGTTTTCCGGATGAACAGTTGCTGAGTGTCTCCCATTTCCCTTGGTTTGCGGATATTGTTAACTATTTGGTTACTGGACAGATTCCCGATCACTGGTCCAAACAGGATAGCTCTAAGTTTTTGTCTGAGGTTAAGCATTTCTTCTTTGATGACCCATATCTGTTCAAGTACTGTTCGGACCAGATCATTAGGAGATGCATTCCGGAAGATGACTATTTAAGTGTGATATCCTTCTGCCATGACCACGCCTGTGGTGGGCATTTTAGTTCTAAGAAGACCGCAGCAAAGGTGTTGCAGTGCGGATTTTACTGGCCCACCCTTTTCAAGGATTGTCACACCTTTTGTTTGCACTGTGAGCGTTGTCAGAAATTAGGCAGAATTACACGGAGGAACATGATGCCTTTGAATCCGATGCTTATTGTGGAAATTTTTTATGTTTGGGGCATAGACTTCATGGGTCCATTTCCCAGTTCCTTCGGCAACTTATACATTTTGCTTGCTGTAGATTATGTTTCCAAATGGATAGAGGCGATTCCAACCAGAACGAATGATCGTCACGTGGTTATCAAATTTATTAAAGAAAACATCTTCTCTAGATTTGGTACCCCCAGGGCAATTATCAGTGATGGTGGGAGTCATTTTTGTAATAGCACCTTCGAGAATCTCATGAAAAAATATTCTATCACTCATAAGGTTGCTACTCCGTATCACCCACAGACTAGCGGACAGGTGGAAGTGTCCAATAGGCAAATAAAGCAAATTTTGGAAAAGACAGTCAATCCTACCCGGAAAGATTGGTCTTTAAGATTGACAGATGCTTTATGGGCTTATCGGACTGCCTATAAGACCCCAATTGAAATGTCTCCATATCGATTGGTCTTTGGGAAAGCTTGTCATTTGCCGGTAGAATTGGAGCATAATGCTTACTGGGCCATCAAAATGTTCAATTTTGATTTGCCTAAAGCTGGTAACCTACGCAAGTTGTATCTCAATGAGCTGGAGGAACTTAGAAATGATGCCTATGAGAATGCCAAGATTTATAAGGATCGGATGAAGAAAAACCATGATCAAACTATTTTGAGGAAATCCTTTGAACCAGGCATGAAAGTTCTTCTGTATAATTCTCGCCTACATCTCTTTCCAGGAAAACTGAGATCCCGTTGGATTGGACCCTTCATTGTGCGCACTGTCTATTTTCATGGGGCCGTTGAGATTGAGAATCCAAAGAATGGGGATGTTTTAAAAGTCAATGGCCAGAGGTTGAAACCTTTCCTAGAACTTAAAGGCAAGGATGTCAAAGAGACCCTTCTTCAGGACCCTGTGTATGTTGCATAAGTAATTTTCAGGGTCACATCGGGTGAAACTTAGTGCTGATTAGTAGGCATCCCAATATTCATTTTTGGTATCACCCCATGGTAAGGCATTCCGATTTATTTCCTTGTCCATTTATCATTTCACATTTCGCATTGCATATCATTGAGGACAATGTTTGGTTTAGGTTTGGGGGTGTGGCACTACATTACACACATGTATTTGCCTGTAAATATTTAGTTAAAAAAAAAAATCAATCAAAAATTTTTCAAAAAAAAAAAAAAAAACCCAAAATAAAAATAATAATAATAAAAAAAATCCAAAGTTTTCCATAGGATTTTAGCTTGTTAATAAGTTTTGAAATCTTAGTTTAGCATACTATCCAAATCCTATAAAAAAAAAAAAGTGTCACAAAGTCAAGTCTTGGACAAATTCTTGCACATTTAGCCACATGAGTATAGTCCAAGTGAAGAGTGGACACATCTGAGTGACCCTGACTAATCACTAGTGGAGACTAAACCAATTGAGTGTAGAGCCTTTCTATTCCTCCAGGGTAAGGACTCTTCTGCGCTAATTCCGAGTAGAATGAAGAGCTACTCAAACTCGTAGTTTTCAACACATTTCTTTTATCTCATTAGTGCCTATTTTTTCCAACCATTGAGGGTGTCATCAAAATTGCGAACTAACCTTGACTTGTAGCTTGTGAGCACCTTTCTGGACCTGGTAAAGTGATAATAGGCAATCGAAAATTAAAACCCCATGGCCATTAAAAAACCTACCCATAAAAATATTTCCATAGTAACCCTTTTTGAACCTTCATCCTTTATGCATTTTTCCTTAAAAATTCCCAAAGCCTCTACACCCAAATAAAAAGCCTTCATCCCATTGTTTTTGAGAAGTGTTAGGAAAAGATGAAGAAAGAAGGAAGTGTGTATTGTTGATACTTCACATGATCTATCCAAGGAAAAAGTTCTCCAAAAAAAAAAAAAAAAAAAAAGGAGGAAAGTTCAAATTCACGAGAAGAAGAAAAAAAAAAAAAAGAAGAAAAAGAAAAAGAAAAAAAAAAAAGGGGCTGAAGACGAATCAAAGAAAAATCCTTCAAAGAAAACTTAAGACCTTACTTTCTCAGAAACCCTAAAACCTCATTTTCCATATTTTTATCAAACCCTTTCCCCTAACCCCATTATAACCAATAAAAGACCTATTGGATTTCAGGAAAAGTTAGGATGTTAAACAAGTGAGAAGTTGAGTGAGCATTTTCACCCCTCAGTTAAATGGTTGTTCTTTCCATGAGATAAAATTTCCAAAAATTCTTCGTTCTCAAAAGATATGTGAGTGCTTTTGCCTTACCAATATTCACATATAAGAGTGATAAGTCAGAAAATCTAAGAAATTTTATTTCCGAGAGTATGACTGTGAGGCTGAAGTCAAAACGAATGGATTGAGAAGGTGATCAAAGTTGTGTTTTCTCATAACCCAAAACTGTGCAAGTGTTGGCTAAACTCACTTAAATACACTCCGGGACTTGAGCATCATTGAAAGATTTTTAGCAATTGGATAGTGTTCTAAACTTGCTCTAATTTTTATTAGCTTGCTAAAAACCTGAGGATATCAATAAAAAGAATTTTGTGGGATTTATTCGCTGAAAACCCTCACGAGACAAAACTCGTCCACTAGGGGAAACTTAGGGGTTCAAATGGCTTGTTGCACGAGCTAAGTGCAGCCGCGATTCCTGCGAAAGTGAGTTAGGACTTTTTATTATTTTCTGCATATAGTTAGCTTTCTTTTGTTTTGCTCGGGACTAGCAAAATTTAGGTTTGGGGGTGTGATGAGTTCACGAAAGATACGCTTTTATAGCATTATTTTATGAGTTTTCAAAGATAAAAGAACTCAAAACACTATTTTTAGCATAAAAATCATAAAGTTCATCCCCATCATCTTTGCTCATATCTTTCCATTATAGATGGTCATTTGTATGCATTTATATGAGTTCCAATGGCTTTCATACTCTCAATTATATTAATTTCTCTTTGTAGGTGTTAATTGAAGATTAATTTGAAAATTAAAGTTGAGATTCAAGAATTAAAGAGAGTTAGGAAAAGTTTGGAAGGCAATTGGATGAAGAAATGACAAAGTTAGGCCAATAATAAGAAGGAACATGATAGACCTGGGTTGGTATTTTGACCATATCTTTTTACTCGGGTGTCCGATTGAGGTGATCTCAGAAGCATTGGAAAGCTTGCTTAAAGATCTACAAATCATATTTCACAATATTTTTCCCAATTTGGAAGTTTCGGGGGTCAAAATCGTACATCAATCCAGAGACTGTTTTCTAATACGGGAATCAAATACATATGTTCATATTTCCATTCTTGTGAAGTCCCACATTGGAAAGAAACCAAAAGAGAGCAAGACAAATGTTTCTATATAAAGAAGGGAGCTCTAGGCATTAGATACACAAGCAAGGAGAGCCTCCTCCTCTTTACTTAAGCTATTCATGTAATTGAGAGCAAATTGTAGAGAGAAAGTGAGGAAAGCCTTGTAAGATTAAAGATTTGGAATGAAATTGAAAGCTTCTTCTCCAATGGGTGGCTAATTCCATTGATTGGATCTTCTAGGTGAAGCTAAGTTGATCCTATTCCTTTTGCTTATGCTCTTTCTTTTAAATTCCCTTGTTTATGTGCTTAATATGTTAGAGTAGATTTTTCTTCATTGCATTGTGCAACCTTCCATGCTTAATTTCTTTATTAGCATTCTTTTTACTATCTATGCTTATGTTTGATAAATCATGCTTAGGAGCTAATATCTTTTGATGGTTTATGCTTACTTTTGATATATAGTCATTAGGAATATTTTCTTATATGAAGGGAAGAAAATCTTAGATATTAGATTGTTAATTTCTATCTTAGAGCTTTAAAGTTATATTTTCCAAATCTAAGCATTGATTTGTAATTAGATTTGAGTATTGTTTTTTTTTTTTGGGAAATGAGAAGAGCCTAAGTATTGGATTAGTGTCACTTAGTGGATTCTAGATGATTCAATCTATCCATTAGTATTGTTTGTTGTTTATTTTACTTACTTTAGTTTGATTCTATTCACACTCCCACACACTTATTCACTAGTTTTAATTTTTACACTCCATTTCTCTATTATTCACACCATCAATTCCACATTTAATTTTACACCACTTTAGCATATTTCTTTATCTCTATCCACTCATTTTCTATATTTCACTTGTTATTTTCACACACTTATTCATTTGATCTATCTAACATTTCTCCATTGTTTTTGTATTAACCTTGTTATTTTTCTTTTGTCATTAACTTTGTTACTAACATTGCTCTTGGTTTGTTCTCATTTTCTTTACTAACTTCTCTTTGTTATCTAGTTATAGATTTCTTTTAGTTTGCATTTTTTATTTTCCTTGTTATTATCTAGTTTCTTGTTTCCATTGTTATTTTCATTTGAATTTGTTAGCTATATTTGAGTTGATACTCCTTTTCATAGATCATTGTTATTTTCTTTGTAACGATCCTCGTGGGAACGATATTCGGACTTTCATAGTCTATATTACTTGAGACAACCGTATACTTGCGGGAAAATACGCATCAGTTACCTTGGTGGACAATTTGTGGATTTGCTCGTTCGAGTGCATTGTCTAGGACTCGTTGATCGCTCGTTGAACCCTCCCATCTCGGAAGAATATATTGGAAAATAAAACCACATTCACAAACAACTAATACATTCTGTGTAAGGGTGCCCTTTCTATTACAAAATGGACCCTGTTATTCGATTTCGACATATGCTTGGATATTGGTTCCAAGTACGGCTCCAACGCATTCATATTGGAACACTTACGTAAATTAATGAACAAACTTTACAATTTCAATAAAATAACTAAGTTGATTTTTAGAAAACGATATACCTCAAACCCGAGTGGTCCTGCAGTGGAGTTTAACCCGTCCTGTTTGATAAATTCTAGTGCCAAAGCATTAATGGCAGCTAACACTTTGTGAAAATGATGACTCATGGTTTCCCAGACCTTGAAAACCATACATTGTTTGTTCAATTCTTCACATTGTATACTAAAATGTGCTAGAATATGGCAAGTTGCTATTCCATAGCAACATTTCTCATTTTTCTCAGAAGTCCTCTATGCTGCAAAAGACTGCAAAGTTTACTAAATGTTTCCTTGTTCATCCTCAACTCGCTTATACATTCATTGTCTCGATCATTTGTTGTTGACACCAAAAATGTCACTTTGCCTCCTCAACATCAAAAGCTACATGAAGCCGCATCCTACTACAAACAGACAAAGCTGCTTCAAGCATCATATCTTGTCAAAATCAAACAAAAACTACAAGATCTTTCAAAATAGCCAAAAAAGAGGTACACATGAAGTTTCGGGCCATTTCGACACCATTTGGCCTAACTTCAATCCTCCAACAGCTGAGCGGGAGGTCCCGGCGGCGATAGTGTCAAATACATCAAATCTTCGATCAGAGCCTATGGATGGTCTCAAAATACCTCCAAAAGGTTCCACGTTAAATTTCAAGTCAAACCGACACTGTTTGACCTTCCATCAACTCTTGAACGGCGAAATCCAGCCTCCCGGGGCGAGAACCTCTGATGCCGCCACTCATCAAACAAAACACATGAGTAGCTTCTACATGATTCCAAAGGGCTGCACGTCAAATTTCAGGTCATTCTAACAACGTTTAACCCGGTTTTGACACTCCGAAGCAAAATCAAGCCTACCGGCGGCGAAGCTCCCCGGGACCATAGCATCCAAATCAGAGCTAATGGATCATCTCAAAATGACTCCAATAGGCTCCCTGTCAAATTTCAGGTCAATCGGACATCGGATGACCGCAAATCAAAGCTCGACATTTTTCGCATGGTGAAATCAAGTCTAGCATCGACGGGACCCCAAACGACTTCAAAACTCAAATAAAAGCCCATGGTTAGTCCTATCTAAGGCTCAGGAAACTCCACCTCAAATTTCAGGTCATTCCGAAATCGTTTGACCTAGTTTCAACTCTTGGCGGAAAATCGGCTACAAAGTCTTCTGCTTTTCCAAAAATAGGAAACTTTGTGCTCTGATTTTCATGACTTCTCGATGGATTTTCTTCAGTGGAATCAAGCCAATAAATGAGGAGAAATGTTAAAGAAAAATACAGGAGAAATCAGAAGCAAAAAAGCCCGAAAAACGGCGAAGAAACGGTTACCGGACGGCGACCGAAAAAAGGGCCAAAGCCCCATGGTCGCCGGCGACCCTGGAAGTTCGGGTCTCCGGATTTCCGCCAAAAGTTCCGTTCTTTTTCACGTTTCGCAAGGTTTGGCCCCTGTGATTTTCTTAAAATCTAATTTTTGAGGCATGATATCCGTCGATCTTCGTCAACATCACGGATCCGCCATCGAAATCATTTGATCATCATCGGACACTCCGAAACCGCCAATCGGCCAACCAAGAAAGCACACTTTCTGCCCGACCGATCGTGAAATCGACTGGACAGATGTTGCCGACCCTTTGGTGTCAACCAATATCTGAATTTGCGTCGTCGTCCGACATCAAACAACGTGCGGATCCATCGATGATCATCGCAAGAAGAATTCCAAAAGATGCGGCGCGGCCCGCGACTCTTCAAGCGACTCGGCGACCAATTAATGAAGTTAAATGAGCTTTTTATGACAACTTATTAGGGTTATTAACTCATTATTTTGGACGGCCCAATCAGAAGCAAGCAAATGGGAGTTACAAGTCCAATTAATCATGGCAATTAACTATGTAACTCCTATCATTATGGAGATTAATCATGGTAATTAATCATGAAACTCCTATCATCATGGAGATTAAATGCCCCTTATTCTCCATCGGCCAATCAAAATCCAAGGAAAAGGAGTTACAAAATTATGAAATTAATACTTGTAACTCCTCCCATCATGTTGCATTAATACCATTAATGCCCATAAAACCCTCCTAATGGCCACCAAAAGCCCATAAATAGGCGGTCATTCCAAAGGGAAGGGGTCTTGAAAAAATCGCCTGAAAATTGTCCTGAAGGATTCTCTGCACAAAGAAGCTCTCCTGCCTTGAAGAAACCCTGCTGCAAGAACTACAAGGTGATCAAAGTCCCTTAGGGGGCCACCCCCCCAAGGTTTCTCTTCTTTTATCCAACATGGCCTAGATGTAGCTTTTCAACCCGTCTAGTCGGTTTTTTTATTGGATATAGGACCTTCCCTTGGTCTTTGTCCTGTAAAACTCTGGGGTCCAAGCCAAGCCAAGTGAACTAAAGCATCAAGTGTTCTCAACTGAAGGACGATGGCGGAGTTCATACATGACTCGCGACCGTCGATCTGAACGAGTCCCCACAATCGCTTGAGAAGTTAGATCCCTCTTTCTTTCCTTTCTATTGTGTTTTGTATTTTTAAAAGAGACAAAAATCACAATTCTTGTCTTTCATCATTAATGAGATTTGTAAATCGCCTTTTACGGCAAAATCGCCTTCTACGGCACAAAACTGCCTTTCACGACAAACTAAACAAAATCGCATCTCACGGCATTTAAAATCTTGTCTCTTTCTTTAAATATACATGCAATGGAAAGTTAGAAAAAAAAGTTTGATTTCCTTTCTACTTGTGAAGGTGAATCTCCGGATCACCATTTCAAATTCCAAGTAGAATAGAAAATCTGGCATATCCGTACAAAAATGTTGATGTTTGCTCTTTTTTTTTCTCTTCGCCCCGCCGCACCCCAACGGACACGAGACGGAGGAATGCAAGAAAGAAAAAGACGGGTCCATTAAGTTGGCATACCCGGTGGGACTCGTTCATTTGAGAACACGATGCTTAGAATCCTTGGCTCCTTTCTAGTTGGTGGCCTATGTTGGGTCTTGTGTCTAAAAAAAAGACATGAGATGAGATTCTTTGGAAACTTCTTTCTTTGGACCTATTTCCATTCTTTCTTTTCTCAAACAAAAAAAAAAAAAAAAAATTCAAATTCCTTTCTTTTGGATTCAAATTGGAGAAACTTTGGTTCTTCCCTTTTCGTACAATGGCTCGCAGAAATGTTTGAGCCAACGTTCGGATTGGGAGGGGCCATTTTCCTCTCTTTGATGGGTCCATTGGAAATCTTTCAAAAAAAAAAAAAGTTTTTTTAAAAAAAAAACTTTTCAAATTCCTTTCATTGGATTCAAATTGGAGAAACTTTGGTTCTTTCCTTTTCATACAATGGCTCGCAGAAATGTTTGAGCCAACATTCGGATTGAGAGGGGCCATTTTCCTCTCTTTGATGGGTCGATTGGAAATCTTAAAAAAAAAAAGATTTTTTTAAAAAAAAATTTTCAAATTCCTTTCATTGGATTCAAATTGGAGAAACTTTGGTTCTTTCCTTTTCATACAATGGCTCGCAGAAATGTTTGAGCCAACGTTCGGATTGGGAGGGGCCATTTTCCTCTCTTTGATGGGTCCATTGGAGATCTTTCGAAAAAAAAGTTAAAAAAAAAAAACTTTTCAAATTTCTCTCTTTTGGATTTAAATTGGGGAAACTTTGGTTCTTTCCTTTTCGTATAATGGCTCGCAAAAATGTTTGAGCCAACGTTTGGATTGGGAGGGGCCATTTTCCTTTCTTTGATGGGTCCATTGGAGATCTTTCAAACAAAAAAAAAATGCATTAAGGTTGCACCAATTGCGTTCTTTGACCAAAGTGGATCTAAGAAAAGCCTTGTCCAGAGTGTGAAGGCAGCTAAACTGTTCAAGGTAAGGGTCCTTCAAACGGGTTCATTAAGTAATCCTACCCTTACCTTGGGGCTAATCTATCCACTAAGGTTTCATAAGACAGAATTGGAAGACCTATGTGCACTCTTCAAAAAAAAAAAGAAAAAAGAAAAATCTTTAAAAAAAAAACTTTTGTCACTATTGTGTTAAAATTGGAGGAATTTTGATTCTTTCCTTTTCGGATTTAGGCTCGGAGAAATGTTTGAGCCTGTATTCAGATTGGAATACCATTTTCCCTCTTTTATGAATTCAATCTTGACTTTTCAAAAAAGAAAAAAACTCTCGTCATTATTGGATTCAAATATGAGAAATCCTGGTTCTTTCCTTTTTCGGATTTAGGCTCGCAGAAATGTTTGAGCCTGTATTCGGATTGGAATACCATTTACTCTCTTTTGTGAACCCGATCTTGACATTTCAAAAAAAAAATCCCATCTCGTGTCCTTTTTCAAGAATGTGATTTACAACATTTGTGCCTAGCGGTGCTAGTACACCCTTTCGGGTCTATTGTATTCGCGATCGACACATTTGTATCTCTAACCTTATATCATTTTACCTCGAGTGAGCTTCGCTTCTCGGTAACTTGAATTAGAGTTTATAATTGCTTCTAGCAGTCCCTGGAACGCTCATTTCGAGCCAACCATACTTGCGTTCAAAACAATTGTACCATATATGGCTTTTTGCCTTCTTCATTACACTCAGAACAGGCCAAGCCTGCTAAGCGATTTGAAAAGACAAAACCATAGTGTAGCCCATTTATGATCACCATATTCTTGTGATTACTAATGGATGTGGTCTTGCTTCAGAAAAGTTTTCCAAAACTAACAATGGCAGCTTGGTTGACCATCACCTTCGACGAGAACAAGTACCAAGTCATGCTTCAAGGGAAAGCAAAGCAAGCGCACTTTAAAGCGCCCCGCCAACTACATCCCTTAACAACTCCCAAAACATCGGGTCGACCTCTACTCCCCGGACCATAGTCTTCGGGTCACTGGGACCATTCCCACTACCCGTAGAAGAGACGGCGCCTGCTAAGAAGCAGAAAACCGCCCCTCAACGTGTCGCTGCCCCGACACCAAAGGCGGTTGCCAAGAAACTTGAGGCCCGTGGCAATCCCACGAATCCTCAACCTACAAAAAGCCAGGTCTACCCCAAGACTTGATCCCCGCGATCTTCGCCAAAACAAAGAAGGTCCTAGACATCTGCAAAGCCAGCATACCTAGCTCCTCTCAAGGAGAACCGGTTCTATCCTCTTGCTTACATCAAAGGAGAGAAACCTACCCTCCACCGAACAACCAAAACAACTCAACACGAGCAGGCTTGTTCATACAAGCCCAAAATCAAGTCGTGCATCACAAGGCCTCGACAAGAACCTGCCAGGGTCTGCTCTCCTGTAACTCGACCCTTCATCTCAATAGGTGCCGAGCTTGCAAATTTAAAGCTTCGCTGTGACAGGCTAAGGACCACGTCCAAATCCTGTCCATGCCAGTCTTCAAGGAAGACAAGCTCGGTTGCTGCGCACGGGGGACCACGTCCTTCACTGCTAGAGCACAGCTCGAGCTAACAGAAGCTCAAATTGCTCATCGTATACGTTGCCGTGCGGCATATTAACAAAAGAGATTAGAGAAGCAAAGAACCCAGCATTCTGAGCTTCAAATCTCCCAAAAATGGGTCGAAAAGGAAAGACCCGACCAAGTTGCTGCTGTCCACATGGTTGACAAAACCAAACGACGCCAGAAGTCAGCGACGAAAATACATGTCAGACGGCCGGTGACTCGCAGTGTCTCCCGGACGAGAAGACATCAGGAAGACTCTCCCACTCCTTCGAGCCAAGGACACTTGAGTGATCATTGCTCAGGCTCTTCATCTGGAAGAATGAGCTCCAGCTCAGTCACTAAGACAGTATCCTCTTTCAACTCACGAAGGATGAATGTCTTGGTCACAAACTCTGAGCAGCCTCCACCACATGACGACATGGCTCTACGCATTCAACAGCTAGAGCAAGGACAGCAGAGAATAGAGGTTCTGATGGAAAACCTCCTTCTCACTCTCTAGCGTCCACCAAACATTGAGGAAGTTCATCCACAAGATGAGGCAAATGGTGGAGAAGATGAGTCACGCGCCCTTACTAAAAAGGACGTTGACGATATCCTCGCCAAAGCAAAAGAAGAGGATACACTAAAGGAGCATGGGATCAAGCCGCCATATCCCTTATGGATGGACTCGGTTCCTTTCCCTCCAAAGTTCAAACAACCTCTTCTCCAAATATATATGGGGAAAGGTTCAACTAGACAGCACGCCATCCACTTCAAGATCCTGACAGGAACGATTGCGGATCAAGATGCTCTCAAGATCCATCTCTTTGCAAGTACCCTAAAAGGTACGGCCTTTGATTGGTACTCCACTCTGCCAGAGGACTCCATTCAAAACTGGACCATGCTAGAGACACGTTTCCTGACCCGCTTCAAAGGTGAGGATCATCCTGTTACTATGGCTCAGCTCTGCAGCCTTAAACAGGGAGAGAATGAGTCGACATATGACTTCATTCACAAGTGGAAAGCAATGGCATACAAATGCTCAGATGTGCTGCCACAAGCGTCGCTAGTCGACATTTGCCGAAACAACATGAGAGCAAGGATCCGCTCCATGATCATTGGCAACAAATCAAAGAACTTGGGAGAATTCTTAGAA
The DNA here is from genome assembly GCA_029852735.1 of Persea americana. Classification (NCBI taxonomy): domain Eukaryota; kingdom Viridiplantae; phylum Streptophyta; class Magnoliopsida; order Laurales; family Lauraceae; genus Persea; species Persea americana. The sequence goes on along the minus strand of CM056818.1, from coordinate 24,876,092 downwards.
GCATCTACGGAGGCTGAAACGGTGATCAAAGACCTCAACAGTCAGAAGTCATCAAAGAAGGAGCCGACCGCTATTCCGACCTCCAAGCCTAAGAAAAAGGAGGTTCTCAATGTGCAAACCAAGTCAGCCCCTCAGCCGCCAAAGAAAGCTGAAAACAAAGCTGCAGGTAAGAGACCTGAACTCTCTGATGCCTTCAAAGAACGAATAGAAAAGAAATACCCGTTCGATGAAGATGTTGAAGAAATATTTGGGGCTCGCTTGGCAAATGGAAAACTCACCTTGCCTGACCCCAAAAGGCCGGGAGATGTTGGCAAAACCAATGATCCCCAATATTGTCCATACCACCAAATGGTCTCGCATCCTCCCAACCAATGTTTCTTTGTGAGAGAGAAGATCAACGAGATGTGGAAAAATGGAGTCATTACCTTTGACAAAAACTACGGGTCTGCCTCCGTTAACATGGTGTCATATGGACAAACATCCAAATCACCAAAGGAAAAAATCACTACTTCCTTCAAGGTGATAAAAATGACCCAGATGTCCCAAGAGCTGGTGCCTTATCCAACACTAGATGGACAACCCATATGGGTGCATCCCGATCTCCTGGAAGATGAAAATTGGGAGATCGTCAAAACAAAGCCGATCGCTCAACAGCGAAGGCAAGCCAAGAGACAACCCCACAAGCTCAAACAGCAGAAGAAGGCTCAAACAAAACAAGAGGTCCCTGAAAAAATAGAAACCTCCTCTACCGCTTCACTAGGGACAACAGAGGAGTCCCTCCCCAAAGCTCCAAGAGTGATAAGAAAATTCACCCTCGGTGATTTCATGACACCACGCCTTAGAGATGAGACTACACAGGGGGCATCATACTCTTGTAACTTGGTAGTTGGATTCTCCATGAATGGATACGAGTCTAGTGACACTGCCAGTGACACAGATGAATGGGAGGAATCCCTTGAAACCGGAGAATATCTCTCTGATGAAGAATGGATCCCGGAATCCCACATTATGCCAGTAATCTAGTATAACCCCTTCCAGCCACAAGGATCTTGGTCTGATGTTGATGAAGACCAAGAGGCTGCCCAAAATGCTGTTGACACAGCACAAACAAATGCTCTAGTGGATCCCAACCAGGTTGAACCACAAGGAGTAGATGAAGAAGAAGATCTAGCTCCTATGCCAGATCTCGAAGAATATGCGAGGATCTTGCAACGTCTTGCCACAGAGCAGGAGCAGGATCATATCAACCAGCTTCATCAAAACCTAGAATCGGAATTCCCGGAAAATCTACAAGCATCTCCTCCAGTGACTCCGGAAAATGAAGAAAGTTGATGGGTTGATGATCCTCTTACATCGGAGGATGAGTCTAATTCTTAACGGTCCATTATGGAGGTAGCTTCTATCGAAGTTGCCTGTAATGTGATAGTTCATGATGATAGTACCTCTGAAGCTCCATCTACTGAGGCCACGGACTCTCAGAATGCATCCGGTAGCATATCTTCTGGAGCTACATATTCTCGGGTGACTTCCACCGAGATAACATCTTCTCAGCCGTCGTCTCTTGAAACGGTGACGTCAGAATTCAAGCCTCTTCCGACTGATCACCATGAAGAAGCTCTGGTTGACGAAATCTTCAAAGAAAACCCAGTCAATTGGTCTCAGATACCCAACCTCATAGGAGATGTCTGGACCGATGAAATACTGGACAAAGTAGAAAAGTTGTTGGAAGCTGTTCAGGACTTGTTCCCAGAAAATGCTCTATGCAACGCAATAATTGAAGACGGCAATGCTGCCGTAGAAGCGTTTTCAGTAAATGGGGAGGATCAGCCCCTTGAGCCCGAAGGGGGTCTTCCGAAAGAAGAGCCACCTTTAGAAGCTTTTGAAGTTGGGAAAGGTACCTGCTCTGGCCGAGATTACCATAAAAACTACAACCAACCTTCTTCTTCTTCTTATGTAAATCCTTCGGGAAAACAAGCTGTAAATGCCCCAAGTGGTGGTGATAATGAAAATGCAGGCCCAAAGGAGGCTTTCAAGTATGACTTGATCGAGCACTTCAAACACATACCTGCACGACTGCACATCCTAGACTTATTACAAATGTCACCACAAACTCGTGATAGTCTCATTCTAGAACTGCAAAGGCTGAATCTGGAAGTCGACAAACTTGCCCCTTAAGTCCTACAAATTGAAATGGACTATAGGGTCAAAAAATCAAAAACCTCCTCACAGGGAGAAAAGAAAGAAGCTGGAGGACCTTGCACTGATTGCCTCTCGGTCCAAAAACGCCGCAAGTGCTACCATCGCCTTCAATAAAGAAGACCTCCTGTTAGGCGAGACAAAGCATAACCGACCCCTGTACTTCACATGGTACATCAAAGAGATGCCAATACACAGAGTTCAGATCGACCCGGGTTCTGCACTTAACCTCATCTCTACTACGGCACTCGAAGAGCTGGGTATCCCACCTAGCGAACTGAGACACACATCTGTGTCTATCTTTGGATACGATGGGAGTGCTCAAAGGCCCATTGGCAAAATCAGGTTCAGGTTGCAAATCGGCAATCTTATCTCTGAGGTCACAGTGTATGCAATAAAAACCCCTTCATGCTATAACATCCTTCTCGGTCGCCCTTGGATACACAAGAACGGTGTTGCCCCTTCGACTCCACATCAGTGCATCAAGTTTGTTGGCGACGACGGATTGATACATCGAGTGTTTGCAGACAAAAAGCCCTTCAAAGGCAAAGAAGTCCATTTTGCAGACTCTCAAATGTACAAGGATGAAAAAGAGAAGGAGGAGAAGAAGATAACATCCTTTGCCGGCAATCTCCAAAAAGATAAAGGCAAGGCTCCTCAGTAATCATCGAAAGAATACAAACATTCTGGCAAGCCCGAAGAGAGCAATTAGTCTCCCTTTGTTGTTTCCTTCAAATCTTCCAAACCTTTGGTAATCACTACTAAGGCAAAGAAGACAAAGCAAAAGACTGGGGGCAAGTTTGCTGTCTCCTTCGTGTCTATCATACAAGACACGGATTCGGATTCAGAGACAGAAGATGATGCATCGTCAAGCCAAGCTGATGCTCAGCAAGTTCAGCCTACTCTCACTCCATTGGAGACACCTGCTAATGTAGAAGATCCTACGTCCGCTACCTTCATCGTTGTAAGACCCCGCCCCGAGAGTTTCCGCTTAGTGTTAATTAAGACGTGTTTTAGCTATAAGTGAGATTAGTGGAAATGGGTTAAATCTGATTAGAATAGCTTTTTATAGCTTGGAATAATTTTGGGAACTCTTTTGATCTAGTGGGGCCCTTTGGGGGTTCCTTTTTAGTGTGTCTTGATTAGTTTGGGGTTTATTTGTTAATTCTGGAAATCGATAAATTGCTCCGTTGAATGTATTTTATGATCCCCGACAACTTTCGTATTTGCTACGTTTCCATTCGAGACCTCTAAACCCTACTTCGCCATTGATAGGGGTAAAACAGTCTTTTTACACAAAATCTGGACACAATTTTCAATGTCTCCGAATCTAGTAAAATATATACTTCTTGGAAAGTAGAAATTTCGACGATCAATTCTTCCTTCTTCGTCGAATCCGTCCGAAGCCCGTAGAACGATGTTTTAGCTCGATTGAACTTTTAAGTTGTGGGACCCAATGCCATTTTCTATATAAGGAGGAGTCTTTTCCCTCTCTTCCTCTTCTTGCAATTTCTTGAGAACCAGAAATCCCAGCCAGCCCTAGAGTGTTTCTTCTTCTTCTTTGCTCATTGCTCCTCCATCTCTCAATCCCTCTCAAATCTATTGCTAAAGGCAAAATGGAGGTAGTAGTCTTCTTCCCCTCCATGAGAGCTTCCTATTGATATCCTTTTTGTGAGAGAGAGTCCCATTCCAAGCTATCTCTTGAGCCAACTCTTGCTACTAGAGGACTCTTCATGTAAGTCCTTCTTCTCATCTCTTAGATTTGGATTCTTCTAGTCTTGAGGATGCTTCATTTCCATTATTGGAAGTTATCCCTTTCTATTTCATAGTTTTGCCATTTTAGGGCTTGTAATGATTGTATTTTGGGGATTTTGTGTATAGATTGTAGATTTGAGCTGGATAGTGGATTAGAGCTTGATTAGCATTCTTGGAGACCAAGGCAAGTGGATGAATGGATTTAATTTGATTAAGTTCTTACTTTGTCAAAAATGTGGATTTTTACTATTCATATGTCATTTGATTTATTATGTTCCATAATGTTTAGAAATGTATTTATTGTCATAGTTTTCTCTTGTTTAGTTTTATGAGAATATATGCATGCATTCATCAAAGTTTATTTTGGGTCATTATAAGCTTCTTAAATGGTAGTGTACTTGCATTGAATGAATTTGGATTGGTAGGGGAAATAAATGCATTGGTGGAATGGTAGTTGGTGGAAGGGAGTAAATGTTAAATGGAAGGGATTGGACCCATTCCACATCAGAAAATGGTTGGAATGAAGGTGAAATGGTTTGGGAGACAAATCACTGAAATCTGCACCTGATGTGTAGTTCCCGCAGCTGGGCGGTCAGCGGGCGGTCACCTCGGCGGCTAGCCGACAGGTGACCGGCGGCTAGCCGACCCAGATACGGTTAGAAACACAGAATGCTGCATTTTGACAGGCGAACCGCGGTCAGCCGCGCGGTCAGCTCGCGGCTAACCGCCACCCCAAAACCCCAGTGACCGCTAGGTAGCCGCGAGGCGCGGTTAGAAACACAGAATGCTACATTTTAGCAGGGTGAGTCGCGGTCAGCTCCGCGGTCATCCAGCGGCTAACCGCCGATCACCTCGGCGGCTAACCGCCAGCTGACCGACAGGTGACCGAGTTTACCCAGAATTCCTGAGTCTTTTCTATTGTTTTCAGTTATGGGATTTAAAGGTTTGGATGGGTTGTTCTGATGCCCTACCACCTTGGAAAGACCCAGGGGATGACATAAGGAGATTTACATAGAAAGAAACACCATTTCGGAAAAGGTATTGGGACTTTTAGATTCATCAATGTGCATAAGGAAACTTAGTATGTCCTCTATCATTCGAGTACCATACTAAGGGTAAATTTAGACATACAAGATCCTTATACATGTTGTCTGAATAGGGATGTCCCAATACATAGTCCCTAATGATATAGGATTTATTGCTTTGTTTTATTCAGTTTATATGTATAATCACCCGACCTACTGGTTTTATCTCAAAGTCTGATTTATACACTGGATACGTCCCGCCAGCCTCGTTTATGCATGAACCGAAAATGATTTGAAATGTGTGCCTTCGAGCACCATGCCCCGTTTGCCCGTATGTTCTACATTGATATAGTTTTGTATATGTTTTGATGTATCATGTAACCTAAGAGTCGGCACCACTAAGCTTGGACATCCTTGTCAGTCTGATCAACTGACTTGGGTCTCCCCCTGTGCTCCCGCCAGTTGCAACTTGGATCCCGTACTGTCCCGTTACCAGGTTCGCGACCGTGGTCCCGTCTAGCTATATGTATATGTATATGTTTATAATATTGGTTCTCGTCACTTCGTGTGATTGAGCCCAATGCACGCAATGTGCTCTCATCACTTTAGTGATAGAGAGGATGTAGCTTTAGTGTGGTTGCCACCTAGTCAGTTCTTATACCTTGAATATCCCGCATGATTTGTATTGCATCTGTACTTTAAATGAACTATGCATCCTGTTTTATGACAGTTTTCATTATATCTATGATATACTTTGATTTCTTTCTTGGTTTATCTATTCACCCACCTGCCAGACCGTCGTGTCTGACCCATTTTTGTGGTACTCAGGTCCAGCTCCCGTCTTTGCCCTTGAGGAGGAGCCAGAGGAGGCGGTCGGTGAACCGCAACGTCTAGTAGAGTGGCAAGCTGACGATGTCTTGTAGACATTCGGTTTAGCTCGGAGCTGCGAACATTTTGGGAATTTTGAGAATGATATTGTTTTATACTTTTGGGTTGTATTGGCCTTTGTTGGCCTTTATTTTTGGGGAAATGTTAATTAACTTGTTCTTTTGTTAAACTTTAACTCAATATTTTGGGAATGCTAATGAGATCATTGCTCACTCTGACATCATGCTATACTTGTTTATTAACAGTCTTATTTGATGTGATTGGAATAAGAGTTTGATTTGCTACACGCTTCCGCACTAATATAAATGTTCTATGAGTGTATGAGGAATCCTCACCGCGGAAACCTGTGGGAAATTAAAGAAATGTACAATTAGTACAAGGGGTGGTTCATCATCAACACCACCCCCGTCGCGGTCCCGGGGCCCCCGGTCTGGGGTCGCGACAGGCTGGTATCAGAGCGAGACGTGTTTCAGGCAATTAAAAGAAACTAGAAATCCTAAGGACGTGGCGAGGATCCGTTAGACTTCTTGTTAGACTTTTCGTTAGTTAGACTCGTGTGAGCAATGTGTAAACCTTATATGACTCTATGTGCTAACAATTTGTTTTACAGTGATATGCCACCTCGAAAAAGACCCGTAACCGACAATCCCACCGCAAGCAACAGTGAGCACACCGGGCCACTAGGAAACGGCATACCGGATCCAAACATGCAGAATCAATTCCAACAGATGATGCAAGCTATGCTTGACCAGCAACGTCAAGCCAATGAAAATCAAGCAAGAATGCAAGAACAAATGGCCAGGAAGGATGAAGAACATGCTAGGGAGATGGCCATGATGCAAAGGCAATTGTTAGAGGTGCTGGAAAGGAGACCTGAACCGGCACCAGCGCAACCTCCAGGCACTCAGATCGTTATCAACAATAGAGAACAGGATCCCAACGCGTTGTACGAGAAGTTTAGGAAGAGGGGTCCCAAGGAGTTCACTGGGCATGAGGACCCACTAGCTGCAGACGACTGGTTGGAGCAGACAGAGAACATCTTCGAGATATTCAGATGTACCGGTAGAGAGCGAGTGCAACTCACCGCTTCCATGTTCACCGGCCTAGCGGACATATGGTGGAAAACAATCAAAGCTGAGTATAGGACCATAGCAGATGCAGACGCTTGGGCAAGTTTCAAGAGGCAATTCAGTGACAAATATGTACCGACGCATGTGAAGAGGCAGAAGGCAATCGAATTCCAGCAGCTCGTACAAGGCAACACAACTGTGCAAGAGTACCTCACGAAGTTTGAGAGGTTGTCTCGATATGCCCCCGAGTTGATTGACACTGTGGAGAAGAAGATAACGCGGTTCCTCGAAGGACTCAACCCGATCATTGAAAGGGATGCCACAGGTGTTGTACCACCTATTACTTTTGAAGAGGCTGTGAGAAGGGCCTACAAATTCGAGAACCTGAACAACAAGATCCTCAAGATCCAAGGAAAGGCACCAGCTCACCAACAGAACCACCAACCAAGGAATCATCAGAACAAGCGACCGAGGCAGGAACAAAACGTGCAGAATGCTCTAGTTTGCGTTCATTGTGGTAAGAACCATGAGAGTGCTCAATGCCGTACGATTACGGGAGCATGTTTCAGATGTGGATCCATGGCACACCAGCTTAAGGACTGCCCAAGGCAAGCTGGGCAAGGCAACAATAGACAGAATCAGCAGCAACAAGGAACGCAGCGCCAGGCACCACCTCAGAATGCCTTAGCTGTTCAGAACCAGCCCAGGCCACTCCAGCAGCAGGCTCCACAACAACAATATAGGCCTCCACAGCAGCATCAAGCTCGTCAGCAAGGACAGAATCAGAATCAGCGTCCTCAGCAGAATAGGAATGCACAGCAAGGAAGGCAGCAACAGGCTCAGAACAGGCCTCAACAGCGAGGACAAGTGTATGCAATTAACCAAGCTGATGCAGAGGCGGCAGATAACGTGGTGGAAGGTACACTCCTAGTTTGTGGATTTGAAGCTAAAGTTTTGTTTGACCCTGGCTCTACGCACTCCTTCTTATCTCCAAAATTTTCTAAGTTGATTGATATGCCTGCTAGAGAACTCGAGTATGTATTGACGGTGTCCACCCCCGTAGGCAAACAAGTTGTGTGTAGGAAGTATTATCCTAGATGTGCTGTTAAGATAGGAGATGTGGTGTTACCGGCGAATCTCATTTTGTTGGAGATGTTTGACTTTGATGTCATTCTAGGAATGGATTGGTTAGCAGGGTACCATGCTACGATGGACTGTTTCCATAAGACCCTCACGTTCAAATTAGAGGAGACCCCGGCAGGCGTATTGTTCCACGGGGAGAAGAGGAATTCTTGTCCAAGATTCGTCTCAGCATTGAAGGCTGATAGACTAGTGAGAAGTGGATGTGAATGCTACTTAGCGTTTATCACGGAGGATAAACGGTCCCAAGGGGTGGAGGAGATCCCAATTGTTTGCGAATTCCCAGACGTTTTTCCAGAAGAAATCCCAGGTTTACCACCGGTTAGGGAGATTGACTTCACCATTGAGTTGTTACCAGGGACCGCTCCGATATCTATCGCACCATACAGGATGGCTCCAGCTGAATTAGGAGAGTTGAAGATTCAGTTGCAAGAATTGTTGGATAAATGTTTCATTAGACCGAGCGTCTCACCTTGGGGAGCTCCAGTGTTATTCGTCAAGAAGAAAGACGGTTCCATGAGAATGTGCATTGATTACCGGAAATTGAACCAAGCTACCATCAAGAACAAGTATCCATTGCCAAGGATAGATGAATTGTTTGACCAATTGCAAGGTGCTGCTTTCTTTTCGAAGATCGATCTAAGATCCGGTTATCATCAGCTGAGAGTTAGAGATTCAGATGTATCGAAGACGGCGTTCCGGACGAGATATGGACACTATGAGTTTCTAGTGATGCCATTTGGACTGACGAATGCACCAGCAGTATTCATGGCTTTGATGAACAAGATATTTGCGGAGTACTTAGACCAATTCACAGTGGTATTTATTGATGACATTTTGGTGTACTCTAAGTCTAGAGAAGAACATGAAGAGCATTTGAGGATAGCATTGCAACTCCTAAGAGATAACCAATTGTATGCGAAGCTCACTAAGTGCGATTTTTGGCTTGAAGAAGTCGCATTTTTAGGTCATATCATTTCCAAAGAAGGATTATCAGTGGACCCAGCCAAAATAGATGCAGTTGTGAAGTGGGAAAGACCGAAGAACGCGTCGGAAATCAGAAGTTTTCTTGGATTGGCGGGTTACTATCGAAGATTTGTGCAGGGATTTTCGTCGATTGCAGCTTCATTGACAAAGTTGACCAAGAAGAACGCACCTTATGTGTGGACAGACCAATGCGAGGCCAGCTTCCAAGAGCTGAAAAAGAGATTAACTTCGGCACCCGTCCTCACTTTACCATCCGGGAGCGGAGGTTACACCATTTTCACAGATGCTTCGAATATAGGACTCGGTTGTGTATTGATGCAAGATAGAAAAGTCGTTGCGTATGGATCCCGGCAGTTGAAGGACCACGAGAAGAACTACGCGACGCATGATCTGGAATTAGCGGCGGTCGTTTTTGCGCTAAAGATGTGGAGACATTACCTCTACGGAGAGAAATTCGAAGTCCACTCCGATCACCGCAGCCTACAATACTTGTTCTCACAGAAGGAATTGAATATGAGACAAAGAAGATGGATGGAATACATCAAAGATTACGATTTTCCGATCAAGTACCACCCGGGAAAGGCAAATGTAGTAGCCGATGCCTTGAGTAGGAAGTCAGCAAGTGTGGCAAGTTTAAGAGTTACGTGCTTCTTTCAGCAATTTGAAGAGTTGGGGGTAGATTTTCAGCCCCTAAGCGAAGGAGTAATGTTAGCCAACATGTCAGTGTCTGAACCCTCGTTCATTCGGAAGATCAAGGACAACCAATTGCAAGATCCAGAGTTGGCCAAGATTGTAGAGCATATAGCAGAACGTCCTGACTTTCGTATTGTGGATGGAGTCTTATTCTATCGTGATCGTCTATGCGTGCCCAACATTGAAGATTTGAAGAATGATATTATGACAGAGGCGCACAGTACGAAGTACTCTATGCATCCGGGTAGCACGAAGATGTATCAGAACTTGAAAGGCAGATTTTGGTGGAACAACATGAAGAGGGAAATAGCGGCTTTCGTTTCACGATGTATGACGTGTCAGTTGGTGAAGGCAGAGCATCAGAGACCTCCAGGGTTATTGCAGCCATTAGAGATCCCAGAATGGAAGTGGGAACATATCACAATGGATTTCATCTCGGGATTGCCAAGGACCAGAAAAGGGAACAACTCCATATGGGTCATTGTGGACCGTCTCACCAAATCAGCGCATTTTATTCCCATGAAGACCGGAGAGAAGATGCATATGTTACCTCTCGCAGAGTTATTTGTCAACGAGATTGTCAGCCGTCATGGACAGCCAGTCTCCATTACTTCAGATAGAGATAGCAGATTTGTCTCGAGATTCTGGAAGACTTTGCATGAGTCTATGGGAACCAAGCTTCAGTTCAGCACAGCGTATCACCCACAAACAGATGGTCAGTCGGAAAGGACAATTCAGACCCTTGAAGATATGCTTCGAGCGTGTGTACTAGATTTCAAGACTCAATGGGATGAGACCCTACCGCTTTGCGAATTCGCCTACAACAACAGTTATCATTCGAGCATCGGGATGGCGCCTTTTGAGGCATTGTATGGTAGGAGGTGTAGAACTCCAGTTTGTTGGGAAGAAGTAGGTATTCGCAGTTTTCATGGACCGACTATGGTGAGTGAAACCAGCGACAAAGTCAAGTTGATCCAAGAACGTCTAAAAGTAGCCCGGAGTAGACAGAAGAGTTATGCAGACTCTCATCGAAGGGACTTACATTTTAAGGAAGGAGATAAGGTTTTCTTGAAGGTGTCACCTACTAGAGGAACTCTGAGATTCGGTCAGAGAGGCAAGTTATCTCGGAGATACATTGGACCCTATGATATTGTGAGCAAGATTGGTGACGTGGCTTATAGATTGGCCTTACCACCTGAGCTTTCCGGCGTACACAATGTGTTCCATGTGTCTATGTTGAAGAAGTACGTCCCCGACCCGTCACATGTACTACGTCATGAACCATTAGAGATCAGAGAAGATGCCACCTACGTCGAGAAGCCCATTCAGATCATCGATACGAAGGAACAAGAACTGAGGACAAGGACTATACAATGGGTGAAAGTGCTCTGGGAAAATCACGGACCTGAAGAGGCAACGTGGGAATTACGGGATCAAGTTCAGAAGAAATATCCGCATCTACTACCCGAGGTTAGTTATTTTATTTCATTTGGTGGACCAAATGCCCTAAGGGGTGGAGGATGTAAGACCCCGCCCCGAGAGTTTCCGCTTAGTGTTAATTAAGACGTGTTTTAGCTATAAGTGAGATTAGTGGAAATGGGTTAAATCTGATTAGAATAGCTTTTTATAGCTTGGAATAATTTTGGGAACTCTTTTGATCTAGTGGGGCCCTTTGGGGGTTCCTTTTTAGTGTGTCTTGATTAGTTTGGGGTTTATTTGTTAATTCTGGAAATCGATAAATTGCTCCGTTGAATGTATTTTATGATCCCCGACAACTTTCGTATTTGCTACGTTTCCATTCGAGACCTCTAAACCCTACTTCGCCATTGATAGGGGTAAAACAGTCTTTTTACACAAAATCTGGACACAATTTTCAATGTCTCCGAATCTAGTAAAATATATACTTCTTGGAAAGTAGAAATTTCGACGATCAATTCTTCCTTCTTCGTCGAATCCGTCCGAAGCCCGTAGAACGATGTTTTAGCTCGATTGAACTTTTAAGTTGTGGGACCCAATGCCATTTTCTATATAAGGAGGAGTCTTTTCCCTCTCTTCCTCTTCTTGCAATTTCTTGAGAACCAGAAATCCCAGCCAGCCCTAGAGTGTTTCTTCTTCTTCTTTGCTCATTGCTCCTCCATCTCTCAATCCCTCTCAAATCTATTGCTAAAGGCAAAATGGAGGTAGTAGTCTTCTTCCCCTCCATGAGAGCTTCCTATTGATATCCTTTTTGTGAGAGAGAGTCCCATTCCAAGCTATCTCTTGAGCCAACTCTTGCTACTAGAGGACTCTTCATGTAAGTCCTTCTTCTCATCTCTTAGATTTGGATTCTTCTAGTCTTGAGGATGCTTCATTTCCATTATTGGAAGTTATCCCTTTCTATTTCATAGTTTTGCCATTTTAGGGCTTGTAATGATTGTATTTTGGGGATTTTGTGTATAGATTGTAGATTTGAGCTGGATAGTGGATTAGAGCTTGATTAGCATTCTTGGAGACCAAGGCAAGTGGATGAATGGATTTAATTTGATTAAGTTCTTACTTTGTCAAAAATGTGGATTTTTACTATTCATATGTCATTTGATTTATTATGTTCCATAATGTTTAGAAATGTATTTATTGTCATAGTTTTCTCTTGTTTAGTTTTATGAGAATATATGCATGCATTCATCAAAGTTTATTTTGGGTCATTATAAGCTTCTTAAATGGTAGTGTACTTGCATTGAATGAATTTGGATTGGTAGGGGAAATAAATGCATTGGTGGAATGGTAGTTGGTGGAAGGGAGTAAATGTTAAATGGAAGGGATTGGACCCATTCCACATCAGAAAATGGTTGGAATGAAGGTGAAATGGTTTGGGAGACAAATCACTGAAATCTGCACCTGATGTGTAGTTCCCGCAGCTGGGCGGTCAGCGGGCGGTCACCTCGGCGGCTAGCCGACAGGTGACCGGCGGCTAGCCGACCCAGATACGGTTAGAAACACAGAATGCTGCATTTTGACAGGCGAACCGCGGTCAGCCGCGCGGTCAGCTCGCGGCTAACCGCCACCCCAAAACCCCAGTGACCGCTAGGTAGCCGCGAGGCGCGGTTAGAAACACAGAATGCTACATTTTAGCAGGGTGAGTCGCGGTCAGCTCCGCGGTCATCCAGCGGCTAACCGCCGATCACCTCGGCGGCTAACCGCCAGCTGACCGACAGGTGACCGAGTTTACCCAGAATTCCTGAGTCTTTTCTATTGTTTTCAGTTATGGGATTTAAAGGTTTGGATGGGTTGTTCTGATGCCCTACCACCTTGGAAAGACCCAGGGGATGACATAAGGAGATTTACATAGAAAGAAACACCATTTCGGAAAAGGTATTGGGACTTTTAGATTCATCAATGTGCATAAGGAAACTTAGTATGTCCTCTATCATTCGAGTACCATACTAAGGGTAAATTTAGACATACAAGATCCTTATACATGTTGTCTGAATAGGGATGTCCCAATACATAGTCCCTAATGATATAGGATTTATTGCTTTGTTTTATTCAGTTTATATGTATAATCACCCGACCTACTGGTTTTATCTCAAAGTCTGATTTATACACTGGATACGTCCCGCCAGCCTCGTTTATGCATGAACCGAAAATGATTTGAAATGTGTGCCTTCGAGCACCATGCCCCGTTTGCCCGTATGTTCTACATTGATATAGTTTTGTATATGTTTTGATGTATCATGTAACCTAAGAGTCGGCACCACTAAGCTTGGACATCCTTGTCAGTCTGATCAACTGACTTGGGTCTCCCCCTGTGCTCCCGCCAGTTGCAACTTGGATCCCGTACTGTCCCGTTACCAGGTTCGCGACCGTGGTCCCGTCTAGCTATATGTATATGTATATGTTTATAATATTGGTTCTCGTCACTTCGTGTGATTGAGCCCAATGCACGCAATGTGCTCTCATCACTTTAGTGATAGAGAGGATGTAGCTTTAGTGTGGTTGCCACCTAGTCAGTTCTTATACCTTGAATATCCCGCATGATTTGTATTGCATCTGTACTTTAAATGAACTATGCATCCTGTTTTATGACAGTTTTCATTATATCTATGATATACTTTGATTTCTTTCTTGGTTTATCTATTCACCCACCTGCCAGACCGTCGTGTCTGACCCATTTTTGTGGTACTCAGGTCCAGCTCCCGTCTTTGCCCTTGAGGAGGAGCCAGAGGAGGCGGTCGGTGAACCGCAACGTCTAGTAGAGTGGCAAGCTGACGATGTCTTGTAGACATTCGGTTTAGCTCGGAGCTGCGAACATTTTGGGAATTTTGAGAATGATATTGTTTTATACTTTTGGGTTGTATTGGCCTTTGTTGGCCTTTATTTTTGGGGAAATGTTAATTAACTTGTTCTTTTGTTAAACTTTAACTCAATATTTTGGGAATGCTAATGAGATCATTGCTCACTCTGACATCATGCTATACTTGTTTATTAACAGTCTTATTTGATGTGATTGGAATAAGAGTTTGATTTGCTACACGCTTCCGCACTAATATAAATGTTCTATGAGTGTATGAGGAATCCTCACCGCGGAAACCTGTGGGAAATTAAAGAAATGTACAATTAGTACAAGGGGTGGTTCATCATCAACACCACCCCCGTCGCGGTCCCGGGGCCCCCGGTCTGGGGTCGCGACAATCGTTCTGGCAACGACGGGAGAAGAGAAACCAATCTTCTTCCATAGATCGGACGCTTCTTCATCATATTCCTTGCTTGAACCTTTCCAAAATGAAGGTATGCCTCAACTATCCTTGTATAGTCCAATGGCGTAAGCTATCATGAAGAAAATGGGCTATGACACTCAAAATCCAATTGGTTTGGGAGGTGGCCGTGGTATTCTTATACCATTGGAACCCACCCTGACCAAAAGTCAGCTGGAAGATTGGAAACTCCACCGTCGCATAGACAAGTCTTCATACGGATTGGGGTATGATCCTGAGACTCCGATGAGACAGTTGACACAAAGGCTGCAAAGTCGTTTTGCCGACCAGGCCTCAACATCTCATATTAATGAAGACTTCAATCTCCCTGGACATATCTTTGAGGAGTTACCCGACAAAGACCCAGGAAGCTCATCAAATTGGTACGACTTTTCTGATGATGAAGAGGAATTGTCCGATAACACAGACGCACGGTTCTCTGATTCAGAAGAGCCATCGTCTCCAAAAGAAGTGCCTTACTTCGACCCAGTTTCGGCAGGTGATTGGGATCATCTCATAGCAAGTCTTGAGAAAAATACCGATCAAGAAGATTTATGGACAGAAGCGGAGCCATAGTCTGAAAATGCCCTTGGAAATCCAGAAGGCCTTGTTGAGTTGGAAGCCTCCGAAAATATTGTGGAGGAACCACCTTCAAACCTTCCAACAGAAGATTCTGTTCAAAAGATAGACTTGGGAACACTAGATAACCCACGTCTTGTATTCATAAGCAAGAATATAAAGGATGATGAGTTACCCGAGTATGTCTCTTTTCTTCATGAGTTCGTTGATTGTTTTGCATGTTCTTACGCTGAAATGCCCGGCTTAGACCAAAAAATAGCAGTTCACAAACTCAACTTGCAAGAAAACATCAAGCCTGTCAAACAAGGCCAAAGAAGATTCTGTCCCGATGTGATGGACAAAATTGAGCAAGAAGTTCAGAAACTCAAAAACGTTGGCTTCATCCGCGAGGAACAACATCCTGAATGGTTGGCCAACATCTTCCCCGTGACAAAGAAAAATGGGCAAATCAGAGTCTGTATTGACTATAGAGACCTGAATAATGCTTGCCCCAAAGATGAATTCCCGCTCCCCATACCGGAGGTAATGATTGACAACACCTGCGGGTTTGAGCGAATGAATTTTATGGATGGCTTCTCTGGCTACAACCAGATAAAGATGCATCCCGAAGATGAAAGGCATACATCCTTTTCGGACCCCATTTGGCGTGTATTACTACACTGTCATGTCATTTGGTCTGAAAAATGCCGGTGCAACATATCAAAGGGCTATGATGAAGATATTCCAAGATAAGCAACATAAGACGGTCGAATGTTATGTTGATGACCTCGCCGTCAAAAGCAAAAGAAAAGAAGACCATCTCCAAGATCTTCGAGAAGTCTTCCTCCGGCTTCGCGAACACAAACTGCGAATGAATCCCCCCAAATGCTTCTTCGGTGTCTCATCGGGTAAGTTCCTCGGATTCATAGTTCGGAAAGCTGGAATAGGACTTGACCCCATCAAAGTCAAGGCAATTCCAGAAATGCCATCTCCAAGAACCCTAAGAGAACTAAAAGGGCTTCAAGGAAGATTGGCATACATCCGACGGTTCATTTCCAATCTATCAGGAAAATGTCGTCCATTTTCTCGCCTGATGAAGAAAGGTGTAGACTTTGTTTAGGATGCTGAATGTGAAGCTGCATTCCAAGACATCAAGTCATACCTGACCAAACCTCCAATGTTGGCTGCTCCCACAACCGGAAAACCATTCATCTTGTTCGAGTCAGCACTGAAACGGCCGCGAAGTCTTGGCCGGCATCAAAATGTCCATGCGGGCAGGCGACTTCTCTGCAAAACCAGAAGGGCCGCCAACAAAAACCCCGGTCTTGATCACGTTCATCCTCTTCACCCAGCTTGGAGGATCTTCCCTCTTTGAGCATGTGGAGGAAAGGTTCATGATCGACATAGTCCAATCGAAGGTCGACCGGGTAGAAACAGTTCTCTTCTCACCATCAACTATGAAAGAGAACTGAAAGCATCTCCTTTGGTATGTTGAATCGTCAGGAATGGCATCACCAAAGAAGAAGGTAGGCTTGGGCACAATGCTCTGATCGTCCGTGACCCAAGGACGGTTGCTTACCATAATTTTATAATACTCCTCATCCTTGAAAGCAGTCAAACGTTGCCTCGTCTCATCTCGGTTGCGCGAGTCATACTCTTCTAAGTTCATTTCGACATACTGAACCTTTTCCCAGGCCTGCTGCATGGCCACATTAGAGGATTTGGTAGAACGACGAGGTGCATCAGCGACAGGCTCTTTACCCTTGTTTGTTTTGGAGGAACTACCTGCACAGGTTGGAAAAAGAGAAAATCAATCATCAAGATGACAGAGTTTAGCTAAAAAAAAAAAAAAAAAAAATTTCTAGCGAAATTTTGGCATGGTTCCGGGACAATTCCTAAGAAAAGGAAAACACCCTGAAAGAAATAGGAGCTTGAAGATGGGTTCAACAACGTTGCAAGCTCATAATCAATGGAAAATTCTCGAAGAAGGCTTGAACTCAAACATTGCTGCGAGATCAAACCAAAGCTTCTTAAATATCCACAAGATTGGAAAAGGGCTCCACATTACTGCGAGCTCCAAAGCCCAAGACTTGCGAAAAGATTTCTAGGTGTGTACTATCATACTTCCAATTCTATTTTCTCAAAAAAGAAAAAAAAAGCATAGAAGGAAAGTTGTCATGCATGTGCGTCTCGAAATCTGGGAAAGAAAGAAGGAAAAAGAGAGAAGAAAAGAACCTCTTTCAAAAAAAAAACAGAGAAAAGGAAAGGGTGACAGGCCACGTGGCCGTACTGCCATGACCGTACAGTCTTGTCCGTACGGCCACAAAAAAAAAAAGAAAAATGAAAAGAAAAAAAAAAGAGAGAAAAAAAAAAGAAAGAAAAAGGAAGAAGAAGAAAAAAAAAACAACACGGTAAAAAAAAAAATATAGAAAGAAAACCGTGAAAGAAAAAAAAATGTGTGAAAAAAGAAAAGAAAAGAAAACACGTGGAAAAGGAAAGAAAAAAAAAAGAGAAAAAAAAGGAAAGAAAAAAACGTGTGAAAAAAAAAAAGAATGCACGTGAAAAGAAAAAAAAAAGAGAGAAAGAAAAAGAAAAGAAAAGGAAAGGAAGAAAACTATTTTTTCTATTTTCTACATGGGGTTTCTTAAGGAAAAAGAAGAAACTTACTTGAAGCCATGGAGAATGAAGAAAAGCTTGAAGATCCTTGAAGAAGAAGAAGAATTCTTGATCTTGGAGTACTCTTGAAGACTTTTGCAAAAAAAAAGGCAATAGGAGCAAGAGATCCAACCTCCCCTTGCTTTTATAGAAAAGAGCAAATCAAGAAAGGAAAGGAGGAGAAAAGAAAGGAGGTAAGTGCTACAAATTAGCAAACTTCCTAAAAGAAAGGAATCATGGATATTCTTTCCCAATGAGGAGATTCTTTGAGAAATTCTCTCCAAAAAGAGAGGGATTTTGAGAAACTTTCTTCCAAAGAAAGATATTTTGAGAAAATCTCTCCCAAAATCAAGGAAACTTGAGAGATTCTCTCCAAATAAGAATATTTTTAGATATTCTCTACCAAAAAGAGATATTTTTAGATATTCTTCACAAAAATGACACCACATGAGATCTAAGCAATCCTTAAAGCTTAAGGTCCCATGGGTTAGCCCACATGAGCCAGGTTTGACCACCTAGGCACTAAAAGTGGCTTTCAGTCAAAATTCCTCTTACCAAGAGCATACAAAAATGGTTCCATGCCTCCTTTGAGTTGATTGGACCATACAAAAAAAAAAAAATATAATTCAAGCCTCATGAGTTTCCAAAAATCCAAACCATCCCATCTCATGAACCAAATTAAGCCAAAACCTTGAAATTGACATTCCACAAAAAACCAAACCACTCCAATGGACCTAAAATTGTCCCAAAGAGTGACAAAAAACCAAACCATGGTCCCCTAACTCGCCACATACAACTTGTTGGGTCACAAGGCCAAAACCAAAAGCAAATCCTGGTCCCTTAACCTGCCACATACAGCTTGTTAGGTCACAAGACCAAAAACCAAAATTCAAAACCCGACCCCCATAACCTGCCACATACAGCTTGTTAGGTCACAAGGTCAAAAACAAAAAACCTTCTTGAGCACCTGATGCGCCACACAAAGCCTATAGGTTCACAAGGTCAAAAAGAAAATCCGAAACCCAAAAACCCAATCCAAATGTCATTTTCAAAATTTTGCCTTGAAATGGTACGTGATCTCTCTCACTGCCATAAAATCCCCTTGGAAACTCAAAAGGCTACTCTATCAAGAAAAATGCTCACAGACTCTTGGCCAAGTCAGAAGTTCTCCTTCAAAGTTTCCTTCGAGGCACATCGACTGCAAAAGCTGTGCAATTCGTCACTGTACTTCGAGGGGGCATTTGTTAACACCAAAAATGTCACTTTGTCTCCTCAACAACAAAAACTACATAGAGCCGCATCCTACTACAAACAGGTAAAGCTGCTTCAAGCATCAAATCTTGTCAAAATCAAACAAAAACTGCAAGATCCTTCAAAATAGCAAAAAAGGAGGTACACATGAAGTTTCAGGCCATTTCGACACCATTTGGCCTAACTTCAATCCTCCAACGGCTGAGCAGGAGCTCCCGGCGGCGACAGTGTCGAAGACATCAAATCTTTGATCAGAGCCTATGGATGGTCTCAAAATACCTTCAAAAGGCTCCACGTCGAATTTCAAGCCAAACCGACACCGTTTGACACTCCATAAACTCTCGAACGGCGAAATCAAGCCTCCCGGCGGCGAGAACCTCCGATGCCGCTACTCATCAAACAAAGCACATGAGTAGCTTCTACATGCTTCCAAAGGGATGCATGTCAAATTTCAGGTCATTCCGACAACGTTTGACCCGGCTTTGACGCTCCGAAGCAAAATCAAGCCTACCGGAGGTGAAGCTCCCCGGGACCATGGCATCCAAATCGGAGCTAATGGATCGTCTCCGAATGACTCCAATAGGCTCCCTGTCAAATTTCAGGTCAATCGGACATCGGGATGACCGTACATCGAAGCTCGACATCTTCCGCACAGTGAAATCAAGTCTAGCATCGACGAGACCCCAAATGGTTTCGAAACTCAAATAAAAGCCCATGGTTTGTCCTATATAATGCTCAAGAAGCTTCATCTAAAATTTCAGGTCATTCCGACATTGTTTGACCTAGTTTCAACTCTTGGCGGAAAATCGGCTACAAAGTCTTCGGCTTTTCCAAAAATAGGAAACTTTGTGCTCTGATTTGCAGGGCTTCTCGATGGGTTTTCTTCAGTGGAATCAAGCCAATAAATGAGGAGAAAAGTCAAAGAAAACTATAGGAGAAAACGTAAGCGAAAAAGCCCGAGAAACGACTAAGAAACGGCGACTGGACGGAGATCGAAATGGGGCAAAACCCCATGGTCGCCTGCGACCATGGCCCAAGATCGCCGGCCCCATGGTCACCGGTGACCATAGGGATCCGGGCCGCCAAAGTTCTCCCGGAAACTCACTTTTTCCGGTATTTTTCGCGTTTCGCAACGTTTGGCCCCTGTTATTTTCTCAAATTCTGACTTTTGAGGCATAATATCCGTCAATCTTCGTCAACATCACAGATCCGCCATAAAAATCATTTGATCATCATCGGACACTCCGAAGCCGCCAACCGGCCGACCAAGAAAGTACACTTTATGCCCAACCGATTGTGGAATCGACTGGACAGATGTTGCCGGCCCATTGATGTCAACCAATGTCTGAATTTGCATCGTCATCCGACATCAAATAACATGCGGATCCATCGATACTCATCTCAATAAGAATTCAAAAAGACGCAGCGCGGCCCGCAACTCTTCTAGCGACTCGGCGACCAATTAATACTGTTAATTGACCCGTTTATGACAAGTTAATACGGTCATTAACTCATTATTTTGGACAGCCCAATCAGAAGCAAGCAAATGGGAGTTACAAGTCCAATTAATCATGACAATTAGCCATGTAACTCCTATCATTATGGAGATTAACCATGGTAATTAATCATGAAACTTCTATCATCATGGAGATTAAATGCCCATTATTCTCCATCGGCCAATCAAAATCCAAGAACAAGGAGTTACAAAATTATGAAATTAAATCTTGTAACTCCTCCCATCATGGAGCACTAATGCCATTAATGCCCATAAAACCTTCCTAATGGCCACCAAAAACCTATAAATAGGTGGTCATTCCAAAGGAAAAGGGTTCGGAAAAATTGTCTGAAGTGATCCTGAAAAATTACCTTGAAGAATTCTCTGCAAAAAGAAGTGCTCCTGCCTTGAAGAAACTCTGCTGCAAACACTACAAGGTGATCGAGGTCCCTTGGGGGGCCACCCCCCCAAGGTTTCCCCTCTTCTTCTATCCAACATGGACTAGATACCGCTTTTCAGCCCGTCTACTTGGTTTTTTATTAGATATAGGACCTTCCCTTGGTCTTTGTCCTCTAAAAATTTGAGGTCCAAGCCAAGCCAAGTGAACTAAAGCATCAAGTGTTCTCATCTGAAGGACGATGGCGGAGTCCATACATGACCCGCGACCGTCGATTTGAACGAGTCCCCACAATCTCCTGAGAAGTAAGATCCCTCTTTCTTTCTTCTCTATTGTATTTTGTATTTTTTTAAAAGAGACAAAAAATCACAATTCTTGTCTTTCACTATTGATAAGATTTGTAAAATCGCCTTCCATGGCAAAATCACCTTCTACGGCACAAAACCGCCTTTCACGGCAAACTCAACCAAATCGCCTCTCACGGCATTCTAAAATCTTGTCTCTTTCTTTAAATACACATGCAATGGAAAGTTAGAAAAAAGTTTGATTTCCTTTCTACTTGTGAAGGTGAATCTCCGGATCACCATTTCAAATTTCAAGTAGAATAGAAAATCTGGCGTACCCGTATAAAAATGTTGATGCTGCTCCTTTTTTTCTCTTCGCCCCGTCGCACTCCGGCGGACCCGGGACGGAAGAAGGCAAGAAGAAAAAGACGGGTCCATCAATCGCATGATCGGAATCGTCAAACGCACAAAAACCTGGCTCTGATACCAAGTGAAGGAACTAGTTGGTCCCAGATGGGTGTTGGAACCAAACTCCCCGAGAACCTTGTGCATTCCGGTGTGAGGTAGACCTGCGAACTCACTGCAAATTCTCTTAGATCTACTGGATAATCAAGCAAGGGTTCCCATCTCCCTTATATAGAGCAATCCCTAAGAGTCACCACTACTACGGACTTTACCCTCATGGAACCCCACATCTCCTGACCAGCGTGAGAATTTTGCCAACCGAGAGTCTGAGCTTGATTCAAACTCTACCACCAAGAGTTTGATTCATATTTGACTTAACCAGATCAAGATTGATTGAGAGTTCACCCACGGCACACCACCAGGCTGGATCTAGCATGGGCCCAATGGCAGTAGGGCCACACAATTTTCCTAACATCCACACGCTTAAGTCAAGCTCCAGAGCTTTACCAAGCTCAGCCCAGCTCACATTGTCTACTACACCTCTGTGCCTTTAGGAACATCATGTGTGCTCTCATTTACATATAAATGATGCACATACATAACATTTATGCATGATTACATTAATTTAAATTCATTACCCATTGGATGCATAAATGAGTGTAAAGATAGTGTGTAAGAGGACATTTCAACCTCTCATTTATAAAAATAAAACATCTATTTTTTCAGGATGTCATGAAAAGTGATTCATTATGGGTGGGGTCTGTAAGGTCTGCGACCTTACTGGGTTAGTTGGGCCCACTAGTAGGCCCGTTGACCTGTTTATTTTGTATTATTATAATTAATTGTATTGTTAGATAATTAGGTGGGTTTAGATCTTGAACGAGTTTCTTTTAGCATTAGATTAGTGTTTGCAAATTTTCGTTCGATTTCGAATACGTTTGACTCTAGCAGGGGGTAGTTTGCAATTTAGGGAAAATTAAGTGTTTTTAAGAAAAATTTCAATCGCCGTGATTTTGGGTTCGTTGGAAAGGTCTTGTCGCGTTGATCATTTTTGTCTCTTGACTCGTCGCGATCTAATGATCAAAAACTCTTCAAGTGGTCCCTACTTTCACCAGACCCACTTAAGGGCAATTTAGTCTTCTTCTCTCCCTTTTTCTCTTAAACAGGGATTAACCGTAATCTCCCCATTTCAATTCCTGCAACGAGAACCTTGTAGCCTCCTCTTCTTCTTTTTCATTTCTCAAGCTCTGGAACTCCCTCCGGAAGAGACCATCTCGAAGATCCGAACCGCTAATCTTCACCCTTGCGATCTCCTCTTTCATTTGATGTCAGTTTGGGTAAGCCTTACTCATCTTCATATTTTCGATCATCTTCCCTTTTGGTTAGATTTAGGTTGTTCTTGATCATTTTCTTCCATTCCTTCTCCTTTGCGTTTTAGGTTACGTTTGGTTGGGTTAGATCGTGGTTTTCATGTTAATAGAGCTTCTCCTCGAGTTTTCCCAATTTCTACCATCTTCTTGGTTGAGGCAAGTAGATATGCAATTTACAATTTAACATGGATGCTTTGTTTTATTGATTGATGTTGATCAAATGATAAAATGCCTGAATGCCAAGTTGTTTTGAGATTTGATTTGTGAAATAACATGTTAGAATAGGTTAGAAATGGTTTGATTGAATTTGGAATTGGATAATCTTAGATGTTTAATGAATGGTTAGATTGTGGATTGTTAGGACAGCACGGTGGCTCAATTTCGTACAGGTATCACCATTGGAAAGGAGTGGATTGGAGTGGAATGGTTTGGGAATGGATTGACAATGGTTCGAATGTCAAATCGTCAAAATTTGGGTTCTGTGTTCGAACATTCCTTCGAATGTTTGAATGTTGGATCCCTCGAATGAATGACTGACGATGAACGTTCGAACGTTCCTTCTGAACGTTTGAATGTGGGCATCTTCTGGTGATTGGTGTGGAAATGTTGAACGTTTGAACATTCATTCCGAACATTCAAACGTTGGACCTTCCGAACGTTGGGAGACAAACATTGAACGTTTGAACGTCTCTCCAAGACATTCGAACGTTCGATGCCACTAGTGTGATAGCCTGGAGCGCGAGAGTTCGAACTCTCCCTCCAAGAGTTCGAACTCTCAGCATTTGACAGATGTTTGTGCATGTTTCCAGGGCCATAACTCTTGAACCGTTCGTTGGATTTTTGCCAGCCATATACCATTGGAAAGCTCATTGAATGTAGAATCCAACGGTACATGTTTCGCGACGATCAGAGATCGGGAAGTGAGGTAATAATTGAGATTTATAATTCAGACCACGTTTTGTTGGAAACAAGACTATTAACCTAGGTTTGGGCCTTAGATGTTGGAAACCTTTAACCCACTTTCATGTGACCATTAATGAAATTGAAATCAAAGCATATAGCTTGGTTTGCTTTGATGGGTTGTCTATGTATTTTTGTATTAAACATGGGGTAACCGAATGTGTATGGAATTGAATCAATAGATGCTTCACATGATTGTACACCAAGGGTTTTCTTAAAAGCATCATTGATCCAATTCCACACGTACTCTGTTAGAACATGTAGGATACAGGGATGACACCACTTGCCTAGGTCTGGTTTGTAATTCCTCCTTGATTTATGGATTGTTTCCGTTTGTACTGTTTCCTTGTACACTCTCTTGGCATAAAATGCTTTACTAATTATGAAATATAATTCCTTATAGAGTTAGGACTTGGACCTAACTTAGAGTGTACCTTAGGATTCGGTGTCAAGTATTGATAAACATGACTAGCTAGTTATAAGGGATTATCAGGTGTGCTTGACTTGTTTGTATTGTTTTGAAAAAGATAATCCCTATGATCTTGTCTTGTTTGTTAAATTAGCTAGACTTGCTTGTCTTGGTTCTCCCTCGTGTCAACACCACTTTATTGTTATTTGCATGTCATGGTCAACTACAGTTTAGGGTTTTATTGATGGGCTGGTTACTTGGACATCGGGATGGGCAGTCGGCTTTGGACAGCGTCCTGGCGTTGAATAGTTGGGAGCGGGCTTAGACCGTGCTACTATTCTCAGGACCGGAAGCTTGGATCCTCCTGGAGCCGGACTTTGGTATCAGTAGTCCAAATTGGGATTGTTACTGGTACCCCGTGAGGTGGTTTGGACATCCTTGGAGTTTCCCTCTTGATTCTTGCATTGCATTGTTTGTATAGTGGTGATTGCTAGATGATGCTAGGTTTCTTATTATTGATTCTGATGATTATTACTCATGCTGTATGCTTAGTATCGTTTTCTTGTATTCTTATGAACTTGTACTTATCTCTACTCTCATACTTGATGCATGTTATGTTTTTATTGCACTTTGCTTATCTATTGCTCAACATGTTATTGACTCTGTTCCTTGGTGTGCAGACGCCCCAGGTGACTACTATGAGGAGCAGGCAGGTGAAGAAATCACAGAGGATCTCCAACTAGCAGAGGAGGAACGAGAGTGGCGTGCCGATGACGTAAAGTTGCGTCATCCTACTGGCATGAGAGTGACTCATCGGGGGACATTTATTAGATTTTCATTCTTTCGTTGATTATCATTGTTGAACCTTTATTTCATTGACTTAGTTTTGTTTGATGGCCTTAGTTGTTGGGATGACCATTGTAATTAAATTCACTTCTCTTTTAGTTTAGCTATTCCCTTGCAACTTTAAATTAATAAATGAGAGTTGTTATTTCCTTGTCTTGATATTTAAAATGCCTCGAATTGTATGAATTCCGTAGTATTATATTATTTGAGGTTTGAAATACAATATCCTCACAGTGGACTTACGATCCTTGGGCTTAAAGGGCAAAATTTTTAATTAGCCCTAAATTTCACTCCCCGGATCCGATTTATTCTCTAATCGGGTTCGGGGGACGTGATAGGGTCCGTCTTATACTTCTAAGGAAAAGGGAAAACAAAATCCCATGGAATTGCTTTGGGTGTGTTTGTGTAACTGAAAGATTTTGTAGACCGTAGATTTTAATTTCAGTGGGAGCTTATCCCTCCCAATAGGAAGATGAAATCCTTTCTATTGAGGAAAATCATTTATCTGGTCTTCCTTCTTACGCAAAAGTGTCGCACTAAAGCACAAAGAGTGAGCTGCATGATAAGTCAAAATCATTTATTAAGGCTTTCTTCTCGTCAAACAAATGTTGGATCTCTTGGATTTAGGGCTTGTTTGTGCAAGCCGCAAAATGGGAAATGTAGTTTTCCATTCACCAGAAACAGAAGTTCAAAGAGGAGGTGGGATCCTCAAATCTTCTCCAGTGCAGAGTTAATGCCTCAAAAGCTGAAAAATAGGTTTTCTTTGGTGGAGTACAGCTGCACCAAATGGGGAGAAAAATTAGGCACATAAAAAAGGATGCTAATTGCCTATTTTTTCGCGGTTTTTGTATTGCACAAACGGGCCCTTAGAAATTATATAAATCCTCTAAATTACATGTGGTATGGGACCTCATGTCCTTGTTAATAGATCTGTTGGTCCTAATGGCTGGAATCAACCCCCTCCATCTTCAGAAGAATTGAGAACTGCTTGGGACTTTATAAATGCCCATACTACACCCGAGACTGATTTTCATGATGAAATTATTTGGATTTTAGAGTAGTCTAGTATTTTCCCTCTTAAATCAGCTTATGATGCTATAAGTGGATTCACAAATCAGAATCCTTTTCCTTAGATGAAACTTGTATGGTTAAAAGGATCTATTGTTGGGTATTTTCTAAATCCTTATGGATTCCTCTGGCATGAGTCATCTCAATAATAAAATATGTAATATGAAAGTAAGAAAGAAAAGAAAAGAAAAGATAAAAAACAAGAGGAGATGAGAAGTACCTTTGGGATATGGCCAAAGGAGTTCATGGGGTGACAGTTGGTAACTACGAACCCCCCCAAAAGATGCTTCATGTTTTTGAGATTCAAATTTGAATGTCGTAGTTTTTTCTGGCTGTTGGGTAGTTTTTGACCGTTGGCTTCAATACTCATGACCCTTGGGTCCATTTGAATTGTTGTGACCTGTCCATTTGAATGGGCGTGACCCAAGTGATCATGTTGTTTTTCAAGTCTTTAAATTGAGGTCCAATTTGAGTTCTGGATATACAACAAATGGAAGCCAGAAATTGAGATACAAAATAAACTAGCTAAGAGCACTTTCTTTCCTTTATTTTATTTCTAATTTTAATAACAATTCCATATTTCTATCTCTGGTGTGTGGACCATGAGATAGAGTGGGGCATTGTATCCCGAGACAGAAGTTCATTCAATCTACTTGCATGTGGGAAATTGTTGTCTCTAAAAAAGCGTCTTCATTGGTGTGCCTTGCCCAAATTTATTTTGCTTTCTTAATTTTTCCTCACCTTCACATTCTTCCAAGCACCCATCTCCAACATCTTTTCGGAAGCATTCTATATGTGCCTGGATAGTTTTTTGGTGTTGTTTAAAAACCAAGGATTTCCTTCTTTAAAGGAGGGTGCAATGTTAGTTTTACTTTGTCCTTTGTGACAGTACCTGTGAGTCTTCTCAACCCCTCTTTTTGTTTTTAGTTTTTTTTTTTTTTTTTTTTTTGCATTGTAATAATTCGAGAGTTGTGTGGGATGGCATGATATCAAAGCTTCTTTTACAATTTATTCAATGTGCCACTTTCTACGATCTTGCGGCTTTGGTGGTGGATAGTGTGGACCAGCTGAGAGCAGGTTTGGTACTTAGTGCCCAGCTTATGTTTCCTGCTTTTATTGGGCATAAATGGCGAGAATGGAATTCTGGGAATTTCTTCCTCATAAACCTAAGCGCCCAGCTCATATTCTTCATGAAGTGCTTCACCAAGTTTATAGCGGAGTTGTCTTTTTGGGTCAGATTCCACAACCACACCATGGTTTGTGGAATTTCCCACCTACTAGGAATGTGCGGCTTCACTCTATAAATTATTTTCTTGTGTGTGATGGATGGAGGTTCTCTATTGTTCCTTCGCAAACAAGTCTAATTGGGATTATGTGGCATCCTAAAAGTTAACCCGAATCTGCCGCTATTCGAAGGAATATTTTATATTAACAGGAGATGACATTTATGCTTGGGTTGGTTCTTTTGCATATTAGTGAAATCGGTTTTGAGACGGAACCTTCGAGTTCCAAAGTTTTGATAGTCCCTTTTACATCACCTTGGGCACATCGTTTTTAAATTAGACGGTTAGATAGGATTATTCAAAACTTTCCAAGAGCGAACTTTTCTTAGCTTAATCCAATGACTTGGTGGCTTGAGCGCAAAATGAAACAATGTAGTTTAGCTCCTTTATTAACTCACGTGGAGATTATACAGTTATAGCATAGTTGATATATATTTGTGCCCGGGTTGTGGGTGTCATGGTGTACTTTAAAGTCCTAATATATTTTTGGCGGCCTGTTGATTTTTTGTCTGCTCATATTGGGTATGTCCCATGGGGATTTGCATGCTATTATGGTTAGGTAATCCCTTTCTATATTTCCCCGCTTCCATTTCATTAAAAAATGGAAGCCTAGTAATTTTATAGGTTCGTTATTGCACGACAGCTTGCCTTATTTCAAGAATTACTTCGTTGGCAATGTAATATTAGAATAAAATAAATCTCATGATATATTCTCAACTTCTCTCTTCGTGGGATAGATAATTTATCATTTTTACTGATTCTTCAACATTATGTGAATATATAAATATCGCCAGTTCTAACTTAAAATTTTCAAGAAGTTGTAAAGTGACAAAAATGAAAAATATGAAAAGACCCAGGGGTAGGGACACAGTGCACAGACTTTTCAGAATATAGAATCATGATTAGGGGTGTTCATGGCCCGTGCAGGGCCGGGTGACGCATATCCAGGGTTGGCCCAGGTGTAGAAACACAGACCCATATCTGGCCTAAGCTCGAAATCGGCCATAACAATTAATTCGCAGAGGGGCCTATGCTGCCAAGATGATGAATTAAGTTGGGACCCATCTAGTGAAGAAACATGCCGGTCTGATGTACCAAATAAATGGAAGTAGCATAGGGCCCTCAAAATGGTGAAATCACTGTGTGGCCCAACCAACAAAATAATTGATATGGGGGGTCGCACTAGCTAAAGCAAAGGAAACATGATGGGTGCCACAAAAACAAATCATATCGATGGAATCACAGTGGGTCCACCAGTAAAAAAATAAAAAAAAAAACGGACAATTACTGTACGGAAGTCACCATCCCCGAGATTTACCCTATAACAAATGAAAAAAAATAGAAATTTCTGGATAACTATTCGTACAAAAAAGGACGCCATGAGTGGCAGTTTTACCCTTTACCGAGCGATATCCTAGGGCTGTAGGATATCCCAGGGTTCAATATCCTAGGCTCGTAGGATATCGCACCATTCGATATCCTACATCTATAGGATATCTCACTGTTACCTACTCATGCGCAAATGGATATCCCATATTTTCACCACAAACTGAATACCTTTGTTTCACCTTCTCCATATTTACTTGTGGGTTCTTATGGGATTTTAGGAAAAATTCCAAAATAGGGCTTATCTTTTGCTCAGATTTCTAATCAGGAGAAGAAAAAACTTGAATTTCAAAAGAGGATTTAAGTTTTCCATATTCATTTTAATTAAGGACATCTGCCAAGCAGAAAATTTTCTGGCAATGTTCCGACATGTACTGCACTTCAAGCCAAACAAACCCAAATAAAACTCAACGTTGGCTCACAACCTCAACCATTGTCAACACTCACCATCACATGACCCATCTATCTCATCATCATTGCAAACCGAACTCTAAAGACCCAATCTTAACCCGACAGATCTAACTCAACACCACCTTGCTCTCCATCTCCTACCCCAACCCCAATTCAAACCTCTCCATCCATCCAACAAAACACCCAAGACGACCATCTTCACTTAACTACATCTCCCTATCCAGCCAACCAAACGGCACCTACAACTCTCTCTAGATACCTCTCTCTACACAACCAATTCCTCCAACCAAACAGCCACCTTTATCATCACTATGAACCCACTTTTATCATCATAATCTATTAGGGTTTTCGGTGTTCTGCAATTTGATGGATGCATTATCATTTTAACATCATTTGAGTTTTCACATGAGCATTGAATTTGAAAAACTTGAAATCTTGATTTTCACATGCATTGTTTTAAGACTTTTTGAACTTATGTTACATGCATGTTTTGGATTTTAAACTTGGATGCATTAAGTTTTGGAAAGAAGATTTTTGAATCATGCTAGCCTTTGGACCTAGAGTTTTAAATCATCTTAGGCTTTGATATGTTCATGTTTTGGAAAACACTTTTAGATTGATTAAAACATGAGTCTAAGCATGATTTCCTTAGCCAAGAACTCCCACTAGAAAATTACTTTGGAGTAGCTTTTACTTAATCTTTTTAGAAGCAAAACTTTTTTGGTGCTACAATACTTTTGCTACAGTGTTTTTGCTACAGTGATTTCGGTCAACCGAACTAGATGTCGGTCAACTGAACTTAAGATGTCGGTCAACCGAACCCTGACCGAACCCACTTCGGTTCACTTTCCAGAATGGTCAAAACTAGCCCTTTTTTAACTGTTGGGAGTTTGGTTAACCGAACCTGAAGTCAGTGAACCGACAAACTAGCCGTTGGGCAACTTTTCTATATATACAGCTCATTTCAAAGCCAAATTTGAGGAACAAAGAGGCCCTCCTTGAGGTGTTTTGAGGTCAAACAAAAGGGAATGAGCTAAGGGAGGTTAGTCGGTCAAAAGGAAAGCTAAAGCTTGGAATCAATGTTTAAATCATCTAAGTAAGCTTGGTTTTCCTCATCATATGTATCATGCTTTGCTTTAATTATTGGTAAATCTTTTCTAGCATGTTAAACAATGATTTGTTGTGTCCTTAACATGTATGTGTTGAATTGATTTATTGTTTTGGATGTTAGTTTGATGGTCTCAATCCATTAAGATTGATTAAATAAATTGATTAATTTCTTTAATTATCAATATATTCATGCTTTCCTTTCATGAGATGAATGGTGTTTTATTACTCGTTTGCACATAACCAATACGAATGACATGATGGTTCATGAGATGAACCGGGAGTCCATAAGTATACTAGATGCAATACATGTGTATGGATGAGATTCACATACGGGGCACATGTATAGCAAATCTTATACTTAAATATCTTCACAACCAGTGATGAGACTGGACATCTTATCTGACAAGGTTGCAATACTTTGATTACTATGAGATAGTGTGATTTGTCTCGATCATCAGAATGTAAGATTATGGATCATAGTGCTGGTACATTGGATGTATTAAAGGACCATGAAAAGCACCTTATGAACGCTGTTTTTACATTAAGGTCTGCTCTCATAATTCCCTAGCAATAGGTTCTCAATTTTGAGACATTAATGAACTCAAGTTTCTATCTATTCATTTGCTTTGAGTCACCAATGAGTGGGGCCAATTGTAGGTCAAAATCTCGGTGATTTGGGTACATGGTAGTAGAGCTGTGGAAACATTCGATGATCAAGATGGAATCTATCTTTAATATGTCCTTGTGCCAATTAATGGATTTATCATTGGTAAGTGTGAATGCGCACCCATTCCAATTAAGAGTTAATTGGATCGGTACCAAATGATCATTATAATTAATTGTGGATCAAGGATAATAAGATATGGATCTAGTTTAGAAAACAGCTCCAATTGATCCATGGATATTAATGGAGGGGCATATTTGTGGACATAGGGAAGTTTAGGGTCTTCAATGTAATTTATTCCTAAGACTGGAGTTCAATTGCATTTATATAGTGGAGTTATTTGCAATTAACTGTGAGCCCAGATTGCAAATGAGATGTGGGGTCGCGAGTCCCAATTGGAGCTAGCTTTCTAAGGAATCCCTAGTAGTCCCCACGCTAGCCCAAGTTATTAGAAAGATACTAATTATAGTAGAACTCTAAAAGGAAATAGAAAGTTACTATTTCTATTTGAAGTAAGACTTTTACTAGCGGTAATAGTAAGTTACTAATTATAATGGAAGTAAGACTTTTATTTAAATTAGTAAAAAGAGAGTTACTAATTGTTAGAGAAGTAAGACTTCTATTTCAATTAGAAAGAGAAGGTGGCTTGGTGACTATATATATGAGGAACAAGAGGTGGATGCCCCATGCATATCCCCACCTTGGGATTCACGCCCAAGCCTTGTTTGTGCAAGAGTTGCACATGCTCTTTCTCCTCTCTTCCCTCTTCTAGTTCTCTTCTAGTTTCCTTAAGAGCTTTCTCTTGGAGATCCCACCCATCTTCTTGAGAAAAAATTGATATGGGTCATAGCGTGGAAGATCAAAAGGTCTTGGAGATTCTTATTTGATACGTGAAAGAGTTTCATTATCAAAGAAAGACACAACTTCTCCAATAAAGCACAACCGAGTTTCAAAGATATAATCTACTTCCTTGCATGTTGTAGATTTTTTATGGATGCTTGTTGGCTGTTGTTCTATCTTCTTGATAGGTTTATTTGCTGATCATGATGGCCGAGATTGAGGACATGGATCCTAGATTGGGTTTTATAACCTTCTGGATAATTGATCACTAAATCAAGTTGGTCAAAAGTTTTTGAAACCTATCCTAGAGGCCCACCTATCTCCAACATTGGATCGTCACCTTGATTCGAACCAAGTAGGACTCAAATTGGTATATCTAAGTGAACCATGTTTTGGAATCATCTTTGAAATCATATGCAACATGATTCCTATATTTGGTTGAATCATAGGTTATTGTTTTCCATGACAACGGAATCATTTTCAATCTATCTCATGTTTTGGATTCAACAATACACTCAAATCACATGTACTTTTATTTTAAAGTTTCACAACTTGCCTGGCATTGATGGGTTTATCATTTTTAAGTTGATCTTTAAATTACATGTCATTTGTCTATTCACTTCAATCAAATATCTTTTAGTGTTTTACGCTTTCAAATGCTTTCAGCATGCATGTAGTCATATACATTGTTAAATTTGGTTGAAGATCTCATGCATCACATGTTTTGTTCTTAAAATTTCACAACTTGTTTGGAATGAACAAATATATCTTTTACAAGTTATTTTTAACATGTGATTAGCATTCTTTCCTCAATCATAAATGTTTTATGAACTAAAACTTTTAAAAGTCTTTGGTATATATTCATGAGCTTTTATTTTCAAATCAATTGAGGACATCATACATACACATTGAGCATTCATCTTTGCATTCATATAGTGTTTGTGTGAGTTAGATTTACACTTTCATATCCGCCTAATGAAGAGGCATTGTATTTGAGCTTAAATTTGTATTTCTTCAAGTATTGTGTAGACACTTTGTAGAGAAAACCTTTTGGGTGCTTTAGGTTATTGCTTAGCCTTAGAAAAGCGTAAGTGTATGGTTAGGGGTGAACCATAAAACCCAAGAGGTTATTGCTTAGCCTTGGAAAGAATGCTGTGAGGTTATTGCTTTGCCTTGAAAAACATTTTGTAAAGGTTATTGCTTAGCCTATTGAGAAGCATAGATAGTGGAAATCCGATGGGGGGTAGGATCACAAGCCGGTAGTGGATGTAGGCATTGAGGCCGAACCACTATAAATCATTGTGTTATGTTAAATGCTTAGTGATGATTATTTTTGTTAGCTTCCGCACTTTAGTTCTATATCATCACTTGTGACTAATTGATTTAAAGAACTTTAAAATTTGGCATAATTGGTCACTAATTAGAAGCTCACCCTATTCACCCTCCCTCTAGGGTTCGGATCCTGGACTGTTAATTGGTATCAAAGCCTAGGTGCTCTATATTGGGATCAAGTACATTGAAAATGGATTCCACTATAGTTGAAAATGGAAATTCCCCTTTTGCTCACTCTTTTCCCTAAGAAACAATCTCACCAAACTATACCTTCTCAAGTGAAAATTTTCAGAGATTGGTTGGATGACAAAAGTAAACCCTCAAGGACAACCCTATCAAGACCTTAGGCGGATTCTCAAAGGTTGACAATTAGACAAACGTTAAGGCCTTAAATCTCGTTGGACCAACCGATTTTTTTTTCACATCATATTGTTGGTCATGATACATTTGCATTTTGTTCTTACATAGTTATTTCTTTTGAAATGCAAGTTGAAAATTGTTTTGTGCTTATTGCTATTTCTTTTTATGGTTATTCGGGTATTGCACTAGATGACTACATGTTTGTGAGAACTCAATTAATTTGAGTAAGATCTTTGATTGTTGTTGTTCTCTAGTTTGCTCATATGTTCCCCAATTCTTAATGCATTTTCCATGAACTCACATGTTATATCTTTTGGTATGGAAAATATGTGTTCAATTTGTATGTGTGCCAATAGTCATTTTTTTAATGCAAATTGAAATTTGATATTAGTTCAATTTATGGCTTTCAAAATCACTCAGTCATAATTTTATAAAAGATTCATTGTTGGATTTTGAATGTAGAAGTGATTTGAAGATTCTTTGGAAATGTTCCAAGCTTCGTAAGTTACCATTATAAAAAGCATTTTCCTTGAACATATTTTCATGTGCTTATTGTGGTTAAAACATCTTAGTTGGAAATATATGTTGTTCCAAGCAATTTGTATTTTTGTTCAACAAAGCTACATTCTTTCAAATGCAAATTTGTTGTGATGTTGTGCCTTACATTGTTTGGAAGGGAATAGTGTAATTGATTTGCATATTGTGCCTAACTTTGTATATATTTTCATTAATGCAAATTGATGCTGTTTATGTTTTTTATAACAAAATCTTTTGTTTCAAGTTTATTTGAGCCTCAAAAGTATATATGGGATTTTGTGCGCTAAGCTCATGTGGTATGATCTTTATAACCATTGTCCATTGCATTATAATCTTAGTACATTTGTTAGAGTACAGATTTTGCGTGATAGATTGATGGATTATTTTAGATGAATTGGTGTAAACTCTTATTCTTCATAAGTATACACATATATGAGATCCATTTTCATCTATATGCGATCCATGATATCCTTCTAACTTCATACCTTCTTGTGCATGCATGGTTATATTCTTAATTTGTATCTTAGAGACATATCTATTGTTGATGGATGTGCTTCATGTTAAGTTCATATTACTAAATGCATGCTCTTCCAAGTCATATATTTTCAAAATGCAATTTGTCATATTTATCACTATGCTCACTAGTTATTATATCATTAAAGTGATGAATGTGCCATTATTGATGCTTAGTGGGATTTTGTGTTTGTCACATCCTTGTTGTTAATCATGTTTTGATATTCATTTAGTATCAATTGGTATCATGATCAATTGGTGTCATATTCAATTAGTATATCTTGAGAATGTGATAGACCTTGTGCACATTAGATTGTACTTGACAGCAATATGTTTTTATTCCATGTCACATTCCATTAGCATCATAATTTTTTTATGTTTGCCACCTCTCATGAACATATGGGTAAATCTCATAACCAACATTTTATGTGCTCACAATCTTGGTTGATTAGTGGTTGAGGTTGGCTTCATGATTGAATTTCATTTCATTCTCATTACTCGTTATTGTTGTATTTAATGATGGATGAAATGATTTCAAAACATAACATATGATTTTCACAGGTATATTAGTTGATGTTATGCTATGTAACTCCCATCACATCCCCTTGACCTTGTTCTTAATTTTGATTATTTGATCATGTTAAACTTGACTAATCCTTCCCTTGAAGTTTACCCTCATTTGGTAAAATCACCTTCTCTTTGTACCCATCATTGTCAAAGTGTTGATAAAATGAGAGAATGGATTAAGGGGGAGTATAAATATTTAAAGGCGGCATTAGATTTGATCAAATTTACCCTCGGTTGGCTTTGACTCCTTAGAGATGATATTAATCATACGTGATGGCCTGTTATGAATTTCATTTTCGATTTCTTTTATTAACAGGTGCTACTCAAAGGTATTTTCTTTGTTTCATGTGTGTAGGATCCTTTGTAATTCAATGGCAAAGGGGGAGAGAATGGACATTTTGTCTAAGGAGGAGAGAATACATAACTTCCCACTGGGGGAGAAAATGTATAGCTTGCCAAAGGAGGAGAGGTTGCACGATCAAAGGGGGAGAGATGAAAGAAGATAAAAAGCTTGGGATATCAAGAAGATGCTTGGCAAATGAGAGAAAGCTGAAAAGGAAGATTGAAGAATGATCAAGCTCCAAGCATCAAGAGGAATTAAGAAAGAGTCAAAGAGCCCAAGCCAAGTTAAAAAAGCACCCAAGAGAGATTTCAAGGCTTGTCCAGTTCAGGGGGAGCTAAAGACTTAGAGTGAAAACTGAGTGAGTGTATGTGTTGCCCTCAAATTGCAAAGGGGGAGATTGTTAGGGTTTTTGGTGTTTTGCAATTTGATGGATGCATTATCATTTTAGCATCATTCGAATTTTCACATGAGCATTGAATTTGAAAATTTTGAAATCTTGATTTTCACATGCAATGTTTTAAGGGTTTTTGAACTAATGTTACATGCATGTTTTGGATTTTAAACTTAGATGCATTAAGTTTTGGAAAGAAGATTTTCGAATCATGCTAGCCTTTGGACCTAGAGTTTTAAATCATTATAAGCTTTGATAGATTCATGCTTTGGAAAACACTTTTGGATTGATTACAACATGAGTCTAAGTATGATTTCCTTGGCCCAGAACTCGTATTGGTATATCTAAGTAGGACTCAAATTGGTATATCTAAGTGAATCATGTTTTGAAATCATCTTTGAAATCATATGTAACATGATTCCTATACTTGATTAATTCATAGGTTGTTGTTTTCCATGACAAGAGAATCATTTTCAATCTATCTCATGTTTTGGATTCAACAACACACTCAAATCACATGTACTTTTGTTTTAAAGTTTCACAACTTGCTTGGCATTGATGGGTTTATCATTTTCAAGTTGATCTTTAAATTACATGTGATTTGTCTCTTCACTTCAATCAAATATCTTTTAGTGTTTTACGCTTTCAAATGTTTTCAGCATACATCTATTGAGCTACATTGTTAAATTTGATTGAAGATCTTATGCATCACATGTTTTGTTCTTAAAATTTCACAACTTATTTGGAATGAATAAGTATATCTTTTACAAGTTGTTTTTAACATGTGATTAACATTCTTTCCTCAATCATAAATGTTTTTATGAACTAAAACTTTTAAAAGCCTTTGGCAAACATTTATGAGCTTTTATTTTCAAATCAATTGAGGACATCATACATACACATTGAGCATTCATCTTTGCATTCATATAATGCTTGTGTGAGTTAGATTTACACTTTCATATCCGCCTAATTAAGAGGCATTATATTTGAGCTTAAATTTGCATTTCTTCAAGTGTTTTGTAGACACTTTGTAGAGAAAACCTTTTGGTTGCTTGAGGTTATTGCTTAGCCTTAAAAAAGTATAAGTGTATGGTTAGGGGTGAACCATAAAACCCAAGAAGTTATTGCTTAGCCTTGGAAAGAATGTTGTAAGGTTATTGATTTGCCTTGAAAAGCATTTTGTAAAGGTTATTGCTTAGTCTATTGAAAAGCATAGATAGTGGAAATCCAATGGAGTGTAGGATCACAAGCCGGTAGTGGATGTATGCATCGAGGCCAAACCACTATAAATGATTGTGTTATGGTAATTGCTTTGTGATGATTATTTTTATTAGCTTCTGCACTTTAATTCTATATCATCACTTGTGACTAATTGATTTAAAGAACTTTAAAAATTGGCATAATTGGTTACTAATTAGAAGCTCACTAATTTGAGATGTGCCACCAACAAAAAGAATTAGAAGCTCACCCTATTCAAACCCAACCCACCCCCACCCCACCCCCCACCCCTCACCCCGTCCCCCCGCCCCCCTCGTCTATGGTTCAGATCCCGGACTTTCAGAATCTTCTTCCTCATCTATCTAATTGACCTAAGCAAACACCTCCCCAACTCTCCACCATCTCAATCTCAAACCTACAATGCAAAACTGTCCCATCACCATCTCTACTCATCTTCCCCCAATCACCACTATCTTCATTTTTTCACAGTCCACATCATGTACTTCATAACAGCCCAACCGAGCCCACACCTCACCAAACCTACACTCAAACCCATTTTCATCATCATCGTTCCCCTACAAACACCCACTTAGAAAAACCCTCAAACCTAGACAACCCTAGGATATTGAACCCTGTGATAATCTTACAGCCTTATGATATCGCATGGTAAAGGGTAAAAGCGCCACACTTGCGGCGTCCTTTTCTATACGAACAGTTATCCATAAATTCTTATTTTTTCATCTGTTATGGGGTAAATCTCGGGTTTAGTGCCTTCCGTACGATAATTACCCCTTAAAAAAAATCATCTAGTGTTCGTCAATCTGCATTGTTGGACCCACCCATTCAAATGAAGGAATCATTTGGACCCATGTTAAATTAATGGAATAACTGTGGGGCCATGACAGAATGATTATATCGATGGGTAGTAGACCCCAAAAGATTCTGGAATCAAGCAGGGGTCAATCCCTACAAAAAAATTATTGAATGGTGGGAATCAACCGTGTACGTGAAAGAATCATGGTGGAACCCACCTCCCAAATTGATGAGATCATCCTAAATTCCGCTGCAAAATTATAAGATTTCCATGAGGCTACTGGATTTATTTTGGTTGATCATATGATAGGAAATATCCTGAATGGCTGTGATGGATGCATGATGGATGAATCAGATATGACGAATGATGAGCAGATTTGTTCTATCCCCTCCTCTAACAGACTGAACCAAAGCTGAGATCCTTCATTCACAAGTGACTGGGCTCGATCCAAGCAATGTTGAATGGGCTTTCTATAGAAAGCTTCAATAACTGAGGTCAAGCACAAAAGCAACACCTGATATTAATGGGCCAGTAGTCTTCCCAACCAATCTTATCAGATGATCAGTCTTATGGGCCATAGGGTAGTCTTCCCAACCAGTTTTATCAAAATGATCAATCTTAGTGTGAGGCTTAAGGAGTCTGTGGGGTCTAGCTTGAGCCGAGGCCTAACAGAAACTATGGGGGCCCAATTTAGGTTTGTATGGGTTTAGCCCTAGCATATCCCATTTCACCCTTGATACTTGAGAGAGATCACCCGTTTCATGCACATTAAATAGTCAATTAGAATTAATGTCAATCGTTTCCCCCATTTAGCCCAAATTGTGTGGTTAAACTTCGGCCTAATTTCAGAAAATGAGCATGAGACTAGCCCTGAACCTGAGTCCAATCACACATTTAAATGTGATTATGCATGGTTGACCACAAAAGCAATCAAGTGCAGCCTGTGCAGGCAAGTCAAGTACATATATCTGGTGCCCATCGTTTAAAGACCTGAACTGTTCAATTTGTGCCCCCACCCTATTTACAGTAGTTAGAGTGGACTCTTCGCCACAGGCTCAAACCATGTGAGCTCGGACTTAGCCAACCCAAGTTGGAGCCTGAAATGAGACTTCGGACTTTGCCTCTCATATGAAAGCGTGAAATGGCCATCTTTAACTACTCCCTTAAATAAGGGAAGACCGTTACAAAGGAGTGTCCTATGGTCTGTTTGGTTCGGCTTGTGAAAATATGAAAGTGGTTTCTTTCAAATAACCATAAGAAAGCTACTTTTTAATAACAACTTTATCTTAAAATATATTATTTGCTTAGATCCACTGCTACACTTGCTTTTTAACAGTAAAAGCACGCAGGGTTGTATGGTTAGACATATAGAAAACAACTTTAACATATAGTGACTCATAAATTGTACTGGTTTTTATAAAATAATTACACAATATGCAGAAGCTATATAGGTAAGTAAAATGGCGCCACAAATCTAAAAATTAGTATATTAATAGAAGTATTGTTTTTAATTCATTTAAAAAAAAAAAAAAACATCTACATATTTTCTAAAACATAAAACTATGAGTGGCATAAGAGAGAAATTGAATAGAGATAGTTGTGAAAGGCAACAAACTCCATCAAATAAATAAATTTAATTATCCAAATAAAAATAACAAACTCTATCATCCTAAGAATGTGCAATAATTAAAGATCGCATCAGCAATGACATCCCACACTTCCCAAATTTGCTGGCCTTGATCACTATACAACATGTCCTTGATCGCCACTGGCCTCATCATCAAATGACATAGAATGAGACTCTTCGCATTCATTCTCATCATCTCCAGATGCACCCTCATCATCATATTCATTAAATAATGTGTCCATTATAGCTTCTTGAGAAATAAAGTTGTGTACTGTCATCGCTGTGACAACTATATGCATTTGCATTGAAAATGGGTTGGGAGCCATTTCCTTCAAGATTGGGAACCGCGCACTCCGAAACAACATTCTATTACATTTCTAAGCGAGGAATGATAGAAGTTAAACAACTCCTCTTTATTTCTAAGTCCAGTACCCCGATGAAAGTTATAAAGATGATAGTGGTGATTGATGTAAGGCCTAAGGAAGCCCCATTTAATATGGTATCCCGCGTCAACTACGTCATATTTACCAATTATATAAAAAGAACTTTTAAAGGTTAAAAAATATCATATGTGACATAAATAAAAAAAGCAATGAAACATTCTCCTAATGAAGCATGAGGATAGTTCCACTTTGGATTATACATGGCATCTACCACAATCCATGAGTCATTGGTTGTACTTTCCCAGCCAACATTTATAAACGTAAACTGTACGTCAAAGTCACATGCGGCCATAACATTTTGAGTGCATTCTCCCTTTCTTTGGGATCGATATGGAAGTTGTTTATCTTGAGGAATTACAACACTAATATATTTGACATCAATTGCAGCCACACAATCCTTCAAATATAAAAATATATAAAATCAATAGCGATCCATCAAAGAATATCTAATAGTAACCTATAATAAAAACAGATTTATTCAGGTTAGAACTAGTTCTCACCTATTATATGAGAACTTTCAGTGGGACCCAATTGTAGGTCCCGTTTGGGGATGAGACTAGGGGGATGGAAAGATTTATGTGAGACCACCCAAGTATCAAATTTGACCCCAACCCCATGCCCCTAACTCCTTCATCTGTGGCCCACAAGTTTAATAGCTTCATATTGAAAAAAAAGATTCAACCCTCGATCCAGCGGTTCAGTCTATTTTGATGTGTGCCAATCCTTTGGATCAATGGCTATTGGAAGGTCCCTATTTGTGCATGGTTCGGATGGGTTGCTAGGTGGGCCCCACCAATAGTTCTCACGAAGCACGATGAGAACTAGTTCTCTCCAGAATATTTCCGTAATAAAAAAACTTAACTAATTACCTTGAACCATGGCCGATATTTACGATTTTTGCGAGTATAATTAGGCGTCTTATTAATCAATGGCAGCTTTATTAGCTTCCTGGTGAATGTAGCCATTGCTGTTAGCACCTTATTGAAATGCCGACGTATTGTCTGCCCCGAGTGTTGAAACCGTTCTTACATCATTCTATTTCTTTCATTATGACCAATGGTCATAAGGAATATGGCAAGTTGCTCTTCAACACTCATATTACGTGTGCCTTTCAATCGATTTCTCTCCTTAATAGCTGCACATAACCTAAAGAAGACATATTTTTCCATACCAAATAATTTGTAGCATCGAGTAGGACTCCCACTAAGAATATCTAGGACAAAGGATTGTCCTGTATACCACAAATTCCTACATGGTTCTTTGACTAGAAACAAACTCTGATATTCAACTAAAATCTATGCTATGATAAGAATGACAATATCTAAATTGCTTGGGTCCATCTGGTTTGTCAATATATTAAAAGAAATTAGACAATGCACTACTACAGTTGTTCGTGTGTGTGTCTGTGTATAAATACATATAAATAAACAAACACCATCACAAAATTATAACAATCAAATGCGAGCTTTAAAGAAATGCATATATTGTAATGATGCAAAATAAACAAAAATGAAATTTCTTAACCATATGCCCTATCAAGTATAAACTCATAGAAGAATAACCAAAGGTCATGCACATATATAGCTATAATCAATGTAAATATCATGCAATATAATATAAAAATTAAAGATAAAGACCTCAATAATCATTTTCTAACACTAACCATACTATCTTATTGAATATGCACATAAAAGAATCAATTAAACATGCAAAGAAGACTCTACCACTCTAAAGAGTTTGTCATTGCGTACATCCGCTACAACCACTTAAGGTGCACATCAGGCTTTTCAAATGCCAGAGTCCACTTGATCCATAACATCTCAACGTTATGCAATCAATGATGGTTAGAGTGCTTCATGTGCTCTCTGTTGACATAAAACATGTCACTTATGCATCGTCATATATCTTCAACATCAAGGGAGTCACATGAAGCTTCACGCTCCAGAATGGGCGAAACTACTTCAAGCATCAAATCTTCTCAAAATCATTTGAAAACTTCAAGATCCTTCAAAACAGCCATGAGGAGTGCACGCTTGAAGTTTTGGGCCATTTCAACATCATTTGGACAGACTTCACTCTTTCAGCAGCTAATCAAGACCTTTTGGTGACGACAGTGCTGGAGACCATGTCTCACAAAATAGAGTACACAATTGGTCTCAAAATACCATTAGAAGGCTCTATAACAAATTTCAGGCCATTCCGACATTGTTTGTTTAAAATGCAAAAGTCACGTTCTTTTCGCGACAAAATCAGCCCTTCCGGCGACAACAATTTCAGAGACATTAATTCTTCAATTAGGGCCTATGGATGGCCTTAAAATACTTCCAAGAGGCTTTATGTAAAATCTTGGGACAATCCGACATCGTTTGAGCCAACATTAATCTTCTGGCGTCGAAACTATGCCTCCCAAGGACAGAGACCTCCATAATCACCATTCTCTAAAAAAAACCTATGAATGGTCTCAAAATATACCAAAGAGGCTGCATATCATGTTTAAGGCCATTTTGACACCAATTGGCCCAACTTCAGCCCCTAATAGCAAAATTAGGTCTCCCGGTGACGGAGTCCATTGGGACCATAAAAGACAAACCAAAGCTGACGGATCGTCTCAAAAGGCTTCAAGGAAGGTCCCTATCAAATTTTAGGTCAATTGGATATTGTTTGACTGAACATCGAAGAGCATGATCTTCCTTGCAACAGAATTGAATCTACTGCGATAGGGCTCCTAACAGCTTCAAAGTTCAAACAAAAGTCTATGGCTGGTCTTTTTTTATGCCCATGACTCTCAAATTCTTGGTCATTCCCATATCGTTTGACTAAATTTTGGCTTCTAGCAAACAATCGATGCCTCCACACGATGAAGTCTTCGATTTTCCCGCTAAATCGAAAGCTTCGCTCCTCGTTTTGCGCTGCTTTCCATCGACTTTACTGTGAGAAAAATATGTCAAAAATATATTGTCCACAATTTGAATGGAGGTACTTTAGAGTTTAAGCAGCTTTCCACTTAAAAAATGTATTCACATTCTTATTCACTCTTGTAGAAAGTACATGCAAAAAGCAAGAGGCATTGCTCATTAAAGTACTAAATATTGATTACTGTCTCATGGGTTCCAAAGCTAGAAAGTTGTGGTAGATTCTTTTATTTAGCCTACAATTTTAACTCTCAATGAAAGACCAGACAAAATCATCTTGTGATGATGTAGGACTCAAGTTTCAAACTACTATAAATTTATTATTTTACATGAATGTACCAAATACATTTATTTTGATAGCCGTTGTATTAAAAAAATAAATGGAACCATCTTACTTCCACTTCCTTTTCCCACTGTGACCGTTGATTTGTTTCTTAAGAAGCTTTATTGATTTATAAATTTGAAGCTAACGTTAACATACCTGATAAGTACAGGAAGGTAAGAAAAGACTTCATGTGGAGGTCAACGTCCACCCTCACTCCTGAGTGGTCATAATTGAGGTCGTGCCTTCACCCTCACCATAACCATAAAACTGTTGTTGTGTTGTTTCCTATCACCGATTGGTTCTGGGATAATGGTACCTCAATCGGGTGTAAGATCCTACAAGTGGCATCAGAGCCTGGTAGGTCTAGTGTTCGAGTCTCGGTTACTAAAAGAAAAAAGAGAAAAGCTACAGACACATGGTAATATACAGTAGATCAAGCGATCCGTGATTCTTTTTTCAATTATTTTTTTTGAAACGCATGGTGTGCAACTCAAAACTAATATATATAAAAAAGGCAACAAGTTGG
Source organism: Persea americana (assembly GCA_029852735.1). Taxonomy (NCBI): domain Eukaryota; kingdom Viridiplantae; phylum Streptophyta; class Magnoliopsida; order Laurales; family Lauraceae; genus Persea; species Persea americana. Next base: position 24,832,305 of record CM056818.1, on the reverse strand, counting down.
AATCAATCATTAGATGAACAAATCAAATTCTTATATATGAAAGAGACTGATTCCAATTGAAAATCAGCTTCAATTCATTTTGACCCTCACTAATTTATTTTGACTCAAAGCCACACGTTGCCCAGTGGGCTCCAATAAAACGTCTCTTAGTCTTCCTCATAATGTATTTATTTACCTCTTCCAATATGCTCAACGCATCTCATTAAAAACGCTCAAAGCCCCATCTCTCTCATTCTTTAACTAGCAAAACGCAATGTTCTGCACGGACCATGGAACCACCAAATACACAGACTTATACGAATTATTTTTATTAAACTTATTAATTAGTAAACTTTTGAGTCCCTTTTGTTGCTAATTTGATCTTTATGTGTTTTTCCATATGTTTTATTTTTTTCATGAGGTGTAAATGGAGTTTGATGAGACTCGGGCACGTGTAAAAAAAAATAAATATAAGATATATTCTGGCCTAATCTTGGGCTTTTTTTACCCTTAAGTCTAAACTGGTTTAGAATTATAAGTATTTTAAGTCCGAAACTCGAAATGCAACTGAAGTTCGCAACTCAGGCCAGGCAGGAGACTTGGGCACACTGTGTGTGCGCATAAGTAGTTCTTATTTCAATATTTTAAGTCCGAAACTCGAAATGCAACTGAAGTTCGCAACTCAGGCCAGGCAGGAGACTTGGTCACACTGTGTGTGCGCCTAAGTAGTTCTGCCTCTGGTGCGCCCAAGTTATAAATTGATGCTCTTTAGTCGCCCGAGTTCGGTTCAAGGTTCCGGATGGGTTCAAATTAGTTGAATTTTTAATTTCAGTGCTGTTATTGGTTTTGTGAAGGTTCTGGGATATTAATTGAGGCCGAGGTTTGAAGTGAATAGGGGTTCAATAGTCCCAAAGATGGAATGGGACTTGGGCTCACACATTGTGGCACCTAAGTCTCTGTGGGTGGCTTGGAAACACCTGTAAGGGCGCCCAAGTGGCTGTCTCACGGGTTTTGGTTATTTCCTGGATTCGCTCACTTGGATTTAGAATTCGAGATTGGTTTTGAGTCTCTGGTCCCTATGTGTGATAATAGTTGGATTTCAGGAGTCGAACTCGCATTCGAGATGTGTCTTGGGGTTAGACTAGGGAGTTGGGCGCACTTGTGTGGGCGCCTATGTATTCTGGGTGACTTGGGCACACCTGTAGTGGCACCCAATTGTCTTTCTACCGGGTGGCTTCAAGTTTGGCGGTTTCTAAGGTATTTCTGATCTGGGTCTGAGAAATCTGACTCGTGTCTTGGTTGAGGGATGTTTTTATTCTTTGGTTATGATTAGCCAATTGTTTTAATTAGGTTTTGATTAGGGTCTCAATTAGGGATTGGTAGTTATGCTTTGATTAGAGTTTGATTAGGTTTAAGGTTTGAATTCGGGGGGTTGCAAATTAGAATTTTGTTGAATAGGGTTTTAATTAGGGTTTATTGATTAAGTTTGCTAATTAGGATTTTAATTAATTTAGGGTTTATTAATTAATTTTGTTAATTAGGATTTTAATTAGAGCTTTGATTAGTTAAGCCATGTTAATTAGGACTAATTTAATTAAGGTTTTGATTAGTTACGATTTATTAAATTAAGTTTTTATTAATTAGGAATTTTATTTAATTAGGGCTTTGTTAATTAGGGATTATTAATAAGGTTTTGTTAGAAGCTTTTAGTTAGGGATTTTAATTAAGGTTTTATTAGATGTTTTAATTAGGTGTTCTAAATTAAGTGTTTTTAATTAGGTTTGATTATAGTTTGATTAAAGTCTTGATTATGAATTTTTTATTGATTAATTAGATGTTTAATCAGGGTTTTAATTAGGACTTGATTAGGTTTTTAGTTAATTAGTGTGTTTTGATTAATTGGTACTTTAATTATGAATTTAGTTAATTAGGTTTGATTATGATTTGTTGTATTAAGTTTTGCGAATCCACTTAGGCGCAAATGGAGTAACCTAGGATCATCTACCTAATATCTATTTTTATGAATTTTCTATTTCTTTTGCTCTTTTTTTTTTTTTTTTTTTGTTCTCTTCTCTAATTACTAAAGAGCAAGAAGAGGAAGAGTTTATGCTTTTTTTTTTTTTTTCTTGGTATTTTATGCAATATTAGTGCAACCTAACCTAGAGCGTATGATGACTTGGTGATTCAGAGTCTAGAACTTCAGCAATCAACCAAAATCATCACGAACAACAAGCAAAATGTAAGACAAAATATCAAAAATGCAAGCCAGATGATGAAGTAGGGACCAGGGCGCACATACAGGGGCACCCGAGTGCCTCTCCACTACTTGGGCGCACAAACAGTTGCACCCAAGTCACTCCCCTGTCGATTGTAATGCAGTTTTTTTTATTTTTAGCGATATTCAGCGACGTTCCGACTCAATTTTTGACACTTCGTGACTAGATGCAGAATCCTAATATGAATTAAAGGTGTCGAGACTTTTGGATCCAAGAATTATAGTGCGAGAATCGGGATCCGACGCACGGATACCTGCCACAAGGGACTTGGGCGCACAGGCAGTGGCACCCAAGTGTTTTCTCCTCTTTCCTAGGGTTTCAATGATATATCGCGTATTCTTTCAATATTTTTAGCGCAGTTCAAAGATTACAATTGTGGATCCAAGTGCTCTGGTATCAATGCGTGGGGTGAGAAGTTCGAATATGAGGAGATTGACGCCCCGAAAAGCGAGAACCCAGATGGGAACCCTATTCCAGAGACTTGGGCCCACAAGCAGTGGCACCCAAGTCACTTCTTCACTTTTTGTGTCTCTCAGATCCGGATTTCCATGATAAATTGATGTGTATGCAAAATCTATCCTAATCACGAGTTTGAGATGATGTAGACCATGCAGATATAGAACTTGTGAATGAACCTAAGCATGTTTCTAATAATGGATGACTGCTAGATACAAGATCGACTAAGAAAATACCACTATTAATGTAAAACTACGATGTATGCATAATCCTAAGCATGTTTTAACATGTGGCAAGCAATAACTAATAAATAGAACAATGAGATCTAGGGTTACCGATGTGTAGATTCGTCCCTTAGTGTTCTAAGTCGGAGCTTCCTCGAGATATATGCTCATCTTCTCCATAGCCTTCTTCCTTTGCACTAGATCTAGGGTTCCTTGGCTCTTTAGAGAGGAAACCTACTCCTAATGCTCTCTTGTTGCTCTCTCTTTGAACAATGGAAGCTCCCCTGGAAAAGGAGGCTAATGATAGCTTATATAGAGGTTTGGGGCAAGCAAGAGGAGTTAGGGCTTTTGTTTGCACGAGTTTCTAGAAGTTTCATGCATCCCAAGGCGGCTTAACTAAATTTGGAGCAAATTAGGGTTTATTTTGACTTGGGCGCACACCCAATTGCGCCCAAGTGGCAATTTAGGTGTTGGGCGGACATACAGGTGCGCCCATGTGTATTCTGTGAAATTCAAGGGTCCCACAGGGAAAAGGATGACTTGGACGCACCCACAGTGGCGCCCAAGTAGTCTCTCATGGTTTCAGAGGCCTAGGGTTCAGTTCGGGTTGTTTTCGGGTTGAATTCAGGCCAAAATAGCGGAAAATAGGGTTGGACGCAGCTGTGGGGGTGGCCATGTACATTTTCAAGATGACTGGAGACTTGGACACACCTGTGTGTCCGCCCAAGTACAGTTTGGGACATGGGTGCACCTGTTTTGGCGCCTAGGTGAATTTCCAGTGGGGCCTTTAGGACAATCTTCCGGCATCCATATCTTTTGATCCGTTTGTCGGATTTGGACGTTCTACATATCATCGGAAAGCTCTCGAAACGTAGAATCTGTTGATCCATGCATGATAATATCAAAGGTTGAAGAGGGAAGGGATATTTGGATCAATGATTCTAGACCCCTAATTCATTACTAATCGTATCATACTTAGGCAAACTAATTATTTCTATGCTAGGATCAACTTAAGTGTCTCCCAAGTTGTTTGGAAAAGGTTTGAATTGTGCCGTGGTTCTCTCCTCATGTGAGTAGTGGGTTTCACTCGGAGTCTCGATGCGATTCGGCTTTTCTCTCATGTATTTCTAGAGATCGTCGAACTAAATCTAAAATTATAAACAAGCATCTTCATCGTCGTTAGTTAATCTGAATAATTCCATTAATCATTCAATGATGGGTGAAATGGGGGCACTGCTATATATGATAGGTATTTAAGGCTATTATAGGGGCCAAATGAGGTGTCTATAGCATGCCCCTCTTTGGAGAATAGCATGAGGAGGGTTGTGCTCTAACGAAAGTCGACACACCACTCATGACTTACGAAAGCTTTTGAGCTTGCAGGAGTGGCCACCTACGGATGTATGCAATTGCAAACTCGTTCTGACGGTGAGGTTCACTTTTCTAGGATCGATTTTGACTCACAAAAAAGAAAAAAGAAGTTACATGCTGTCACGACCCCAAGCACGGACCCTACTGCGGCCCGACCTCGGGGAGCGTGAAATTAGGATTTAAGTAACAATTATATTTCTCCCAGGATCCGCGTGAGTAAGGATGACAACTCCAACACATTCTGAATATTTTGCGGAAGCTTACGTGGCGTTACGACTTGGATTCCGTGGCCATCGGATTCCGTATCGCACTCAACCGCTAGCATATAGCTATCGTATCAAGAATCATATTAGACTGGAACAAACCATCACATTAAAGTACAGAGCTGACAGTAACAGGATATTTCATTCCCACATATGTTCAAGTTACAAGTATCAATGTGCATTAATTAAAAATCCCGGAGAACAGGCTAATAAAAGCCATACAAATAACAAGCTAAATAAACACTACCCCACATGTGATGTAACTCAGATGTCGAGCTAAATGTCTACATGACATAGCCGACGCAACAAATCTGTAACTCATGGCTCCACAGCCAACATGTGCACTCAGCTCGGAGCGAAGAAATATGGACCTGAGTACCAAAAGAGTGGGTCAGACACGACGGTCTGGCAGGTGGGTGAAAAGATATAAACGATAATCTGAATAATAAAACATATGATAAATCATGGTATTTGATCAAAAGTTGCATAGATTTAAAACCAGTGTAAAACTTGTATACTTGACAAAACATGTATTCATTTTGAAGCATGTGTAAAACATATATATCTGGTAAAACATGTATTCATTTGGAACAAATATAAAACATGGATATTCTGCAAAACGGGTATTCCTCACATTGCAAACCCAGTCCATAGGCGGACCCTACAAATTGCCCTTCTTCAGGGGAGTCACAATCGTGGGGAACAGATTGGCAACCACACTTTAACTAAATCCTCCATCACTAATGTGATGAGAGAACATTCGGGGCGTTGGTCTCTAACACGCGAAGTGACGAGAACCAACATTATATATACATATACATATAGCTAGACAAGACCACGGCCACGGAACTGGGTAACGGGACAGGATCCAAGCTGCAGCTGGCGGGAGCACGAGGGGGAGGCCCAAGTCAATTGATCAGACTGACAAGGGGCGTCCAAGCTTAGTGGTGCCGACACATGGGTCACATGAAAATTAAAACATGTACATAACTATATCAGTATAAAACACTCGGGCAAGCGGGGCACGGTGCTCATAGGCACACATTTCACATCATTATCTTTTCATGGATCATCGGGGCTGGCAGGACATGTCAGGTGCATAAATTAGAGTTTGAGATAAAACCAGTGATATCGGGTAAGGATACATATAATCTGAGTAAAATAATGAAATGAATCCTTATACAGTTACGGACTATATATTGGGGCTTCCGTATTCAGACAACATGTATAAAGATCTTGTATGTCTATTATTGCCCTTAGTATGGTACTCGAATGATAGAGGACATACCAAGTTTCCTTATGCAAGTTGATGAATCCAAAATTCCCAATACATTTTCGAAATGGAGTTTCTTTCTAAGTCGATTTCCTTATGTCATCCCCTGGGTCTTTCCAAGTTGGTAGGGCATCAGAACAACCCATCCAAACCTTTAAATACCATATCTAAAAATGATAGAAAAGACTCAGGAATTATGGGTGAAATTCGGTCACCTGTCGGTTAGCTGGCGGTTAGCCGCCGAGTTGTTAGGCGGTTAGCCGCTGGCTGACTGCGGGGCTGACCGCGGTTCACCATGCTAAAATATAGCATTCTGTGTTTCTGACCGCGCATTTCGGTTACCTGACAGTGACAAGGCTTTTGGGTAGTGGTTAACCGCAGTCTGAGCGCGGGGCTAACCGCGGTTCACCTGTTAAAATACAGCATTCTGTGTTTGTAATTGAACCTGGGTCGGCTAGCCGCCGGTCACCTGTCGGCTAGCCGCCAAGGTGACCGCCCAGCTGCCGGAACTACACATCAGGTGCAGATTTATGCTCTTTCTTTCCCAAACCATTCCACTTCAACTTCATCCATTTCCCGACATGAAATGGGTCTATTCTCTTCCATTCAACCTCTAATCCTATCCTCTAACCATCCTTCTATCAAGGCATTAATTCTCCTTCCAATTCCAACCTCATTCAATGCAAGAGACTCATCATCCATGGAAATTCATATGTATACAAAAAAAAAAAAAAAAGATTTACAAAATAGCAATGCATATGTTTTCAAGAGATTAAATAAGAGGGAAATGCTCATCAACATGTCATTTCAAAGCCCATAAAAGTCATAGTAATTAGCAAGTATTAAATCATCAAAATCAATGATAAAATCAAGCTTTTCTCACAAAATATGCCAATAGTCAAAACAATCTAATCATCCACTTGCCTTGGTTTCCAAAGTAGCTAATCAAGCTCCTAATCACCCTCTCAAGCCACAAATCTCCAATCTACATAAAAACCCCAAAATAAACCCATCTTAGAACCCTAAAATGGCAAACCAAAGAACAAGAAGAAGAGAGCTCCCAATAGAGAAGGTAGAGACTCTCTAGAGCTAAGAAAACACAAATCTAGGAGATTGAAAGGATTGCTTGCTTGGAAGTGCTTCAAATGAACAAGACTAGCTCAAGGAGAACCTCAATGTGGCTGGATTTCTCTTCTAATGGCATCAATAGAGAGCTTGAGATGAGGGGAAGAAGAAGATGGGCACAAATCTCTCATTTTGGCAAGCTTGGAGGTGGGTTTTGTGAGAAAACAGGAAGAAGAAGAGGAAAGGGGAAAAACCCTAAGGAGTTGAGGCTCCTCTCACTCTCTCATTCTGCTGGAACCAAATGGGGAAGAAGGAATGGGCTGGTCCTTTTATAAAAGGGTGGGTGTGGGTCCCACCATCACTTAAACTTGTCGGGATTAAAACATCCATTTCGGGGCCCCGGATGCGATCGACGAAGAAGAGAAAAATGTTTCTCATAAAATCTATTTTACAAAAAGTATAATTTTGGCATGGTTTTGAAATCTCGAAATTTGGGTCCAGATTCAATGTGAAAAGACCGGTTTACCCCCAGGGCTGGAGAAACTGATTTTCAGAGCTTCGAATGGGTACGGAGCAAACACGAAAGTTGTAGGGAATGACGATACTAGTCACATGAAATCGGAATGGGAATTTTTTTAGGAATCACAAAGAATCTCCTTATGCGACCACGCAAAACAAATAGGACCATACGGTCACTAACTGGGTTCACCGGCCTTCAAAACTCCCCAAAGCTAATGAAAGGTCTTTCTAACCCACAAACTCACCCAAACAGCCACTAATCTCACTTTAGAAAACTAGTCCACAATTAAGAAAACACTAATCCCGGAAATTAGGGGCTGGGGTCTCACACATGCCCACTGATTTGATTGAGAACTAGAGAACTGTGCCTCGGTGCCCCAGGTATTGCCACATGGCGGGCTGGCAACTGTGTCCCAGTTATCTAATTTGAGATGATTTTGAGAACTGTGTCTTAGTTGTTTGAATGAATCAAAAGCTGATCTTTCAATTAGCTAAGTCACCATTAGAGTTTCATTTGTTCTTGCAATAAATTTTATTTCAAATTGTCATATATAGCGTCTTTTAACTTTCAACCACAATTGAATGTTCAAGGCATGATTGAAACTAACTAACAATAATGGGGATCTTAATGGCAATCATAAACATCGTTCAAGCAATAGTGTAAGTGCATGTGAGAATGAGATGCATTTTTTAAAATAGATTTTTTTTACTATGAAACTCAGGTATGCATCGGAAAAGCTAAATCAATGTTAGACCTCCACCGGAATAACAGTCACTCTCTAGGGATCTTGGCTTTCACCAAAGCTTTAATGAGAACCCGGGAATGGATTCGATCATGCTTATCATGCTTATCATGGAGAGTTTCGAGTTACAATGTTTCCATCTTCCAACGTCAAGATTTGAGTCATCGAACACCATAATTCGTGAGAATTGGTATTATGGTTGCCGTAGCAATTATAAGCGCTTAAGGGAAACGTACAGCAACTCAGTTTCTAGACGTGAGATAAAATCATGAAAATCATAGTTAGGGATACTTACCTCAAGAGCTTTCCGTAAATCCAACGTTGGGTATCATTGCCGCTTTGTTTTACCGTTTGTTTGCCGAAGTTTGTGTCATTCATCTCCACCAACGCACTTGAATCATCTTTGATGTTTTCATTTTTGGGTTGGAAACCTTCAGTGAACAAACACTAAAAGATTCTGCATTTTCTTCGTTAGTACACAATTTTATAATTTGTAAAGGTAATCGTTCTAGTTTTATTGATGGAGATGACATGAGATGCAATGCACAATGTTAGATGTATGCGTGATGGGACTATTGTGCATGCACGGGACCTCATGTGATGGGTGATGGACCCGGCTCCGTCTTCTCCCTCCGCCCTGGTGTTGGGGGGGGGGGGGGTGGGGTGAGAAAAAAGAAGAAAGCGAGCATCAATATTTTTTTGTACGGGTATGTCAGATTTTCTATTCTACTTGGAATTTAGAAATGGTGATCCGGAGATCCACCTTCACAAGTAGAAAGGAAATCAAAAAAAATTTCTAACTTTTCATTGCACATATATTTTAAGAAAAATGACAGATTTAGAATGCCGTGAGAGGCGATTTTCTTTAGTTTGCCGTGAAAGGCGGTTTTGTACCGTAAGTGGTGTTCTTGCCATGAAAGGCGATTTAAAAATCTCATCAATGAAGAAAGACGAGAGTTGTGATTTTTTTGTCTCTTTAAAAAACACAAAATACAATAGAAGAAGTAAGAAAAGGGATCTAACTTCTCAGGAGATTGTGGGGACTTGTTCAGATCGACAGTCGCGAGTCATGTATGGACTCCGCCATCGTCCTTAAGATGAGAACAGTTGATGCTTTGATTCGCTTGGCTTGGCTTGGACCTCAGATTTTTAGAGGATAAAGACCAAGGAGAGGTCCTATATCCAATAAAAAACAGGGTAGATGGGCTGAAAAGCCACATCTAGCCATGTTCGATAGAAGGAGAGGGGACCTTGGGGGGGGCGGGGGTGGCCCCCTAAGGGACTTCAATCACCTTTGTGGTGTTTCTTGCTGTAGAATTTCTTCGTCGTAACGGAGCTTCTTTGCGTGAAGATCTCTTTGGGAACTTTCTTGTATTTTTCTTGACAATTTCGGACGATTTTTCCAGGCCCTTTCTCCTTGGAATGACCGCCTATTTATAGGCTTTTGGTGGCCATTTAGGAGGGTTTATGAGCATTGATTTCATTAATGCTCCATGATGGGAGGAGTTACAAGTATTTAATTCTTCATTTTGTAACTCTTTTTTCTTGGCTTTTGATTGGTCGGTGAAGAGTTAAGAGCATTTAATTGCTTTTATTCTCCATATGGGAGGAGTTTTATGGTTTAAATGCCTTGAATTCTTTGACTTGTAACTCCCATTTGCTTGCTTCTAATTGGGCCATCCAAAATAATGAGTTAATGACCGTAATAAGTTGTCATAAACGGGTCAATTAACAGCATTAATTGGTCACCAAGTCGCTTGAAGAGTTGCGGGCCGCGCTGTGCCTTTTGGAATTCTTCTGGCGATGATCATTGATGGATTTTCATGTTGATCAACATTGGATGATAATGAAATTTCAGACATTGATTGGTACCAATGGGCCAGCAACATCTGTCCAGTCGATTTCATGATCGGTCGGGCAGTAAGTGTGTTTTCTTGATCAACCGGTTGGCGATTTCGGAGTGTCCGATGATGATCCAATGATTTCGGCGGCGGATCTGTGATGTTGACGAAGATCGATGGGTTTCATGCTCCAAAAATCAGAATTTAAGAAAATAACAGGGGCCAAAAATCACGAAACGTAAAAAGGGTCAGAAAAACCACCCTTTAGGCGGAAATCCAGCGACTCGGATTTCCAAGGTCGCCGGCGACCATGGGCCAGGCTCGCCGCCGGCGACCATGGGCCAAGGTTGCACGCGACCCTAGGCCATGTTTGCCGCCGGCGACCATAGGTTGCAGGCAACCCTAGGCCATGTTCGCCGTCGACGACCATGGGGTTTTCTCCCCTTTCGGTCGCCGTTTCTCGACCGTTTTTCAGGATTTTTTGCTTCTTTTTTCTCCTGTATTTTTCTTGACATTTCTCCTCATTTATTGGCTTGATTCCCCTGAAGGAAACCTGTCAAGAAGCCGTGCAAATCAGAGCACAAAGTTTCCTATTTTTTGAAAAGCCGAAAACTTTGCAGCCGATTTTCTGTCAAGAGTCGAAACGAGGTCAAATGATGTCGGAATGATCTGAAATTTGAGGTGAAGCTTCTTGAGAAACAGATAAAACCAACCATGGGCGTTTATTTGAGTTTTGAATCTGTTTGGGGTCTCGTCGATGCTAGACTTGATTTCACCGCGCAGAAGATGGGGAGCTTTGATGTACGGTCAACCGATGTCCGATTGACCTGAAATTTGACAAGGAGCCTATTGGAGTCATTTTAAGATGATCCATTAGCTCCGATTTGGATGCCATGGTCCCAGGGAGCTCCGCCGCCGGTAGGCTTGATTTTGTTTTCAAGCGTCAAAGCCGGGTTAAACGTCGTCGAAATGACCTGAAATTTGACGTGCAGCCCTTTGGGAGCATGTAGAAGCTACCCATGTGCTTCGTTTGATAAGTGGCAGCATCAGTGGTTCTCGCCGCTGAAAGGCTTGATTTCGCCGTTCGAGAGTTGATGGAGGGTCAAACGGTGTCGGTTTGACTTGAAATTTGACGTGGAGCCTTTCGGAGGTATTTTGAGACCATTCATAGGCTCTAATCGAATATTTGATATCTTCAACACTGTCGCCGCCGGGAGCTCCTACTCAGCCATTCGAGGATTGAAGTTTGGCCAAATGGTGTCAAAATGGCCCGAAACTTCATGTGTACCCTTCTTTTGGCTATTTTGAAGGATCTTGCTATTTTTGTTTGGTTCTGACAAGATCTGATGCTTAAAGCGGCTCTACCTGTTTGTTGTAGGCTGTGGCTCCATGTAGCTTGTGATGTTAAAGAGGCAAAGTGACATTTTTGGTGTCAACAATGGGACAATGTTCAGTTTGACGATGTGCGCTGCGCCTTTGTGTGTGTGCCTCTTTAGCTTCCTCTTTTCCTCTTTTTTTTTGTTTTTATTTATTTATTACTCATTTTTGTGGGTTTTTTTTATCTGATCGTCATTCTGTCTACCTTTCCTTTTGAGGCTTCCATGGATGAATGAGGATATAAGTGCAAGCGTGTTGGCATGTAGTTTCTTAAAACCATGATTTTTCACATTTTGTATGTAGAAGGAGTCCCCTCTATTCTCTTTTGCACACTTTTCAGTAATTCCAAAGTCTAAATGTCAAAGCCCACGACTCATCCTTTTTCCAAATGAGTGGTGCTTCTCTTTTTCTTTTTCTTTTTAAATTAGTATTTAGGTTTGATTAACCAGTCTATTTTAGATTAATTTTTTTTAATTATATCGTTTTATCATGTGTGTTGGTGGGTCTTATCATATTTATGTTTAGGTTTAAGTTCCTTAAACTTTTTATTCATTTTAGTGTTGTTTTGAATTCGTTTGTGATTTTTAGGTTGTTTGTGTTTTTGTTCTTGAATTGGACATGGTCCCTTTTTTTCTTTCACTTTTCATCATTTTTCCCCCCAAAAAATAAAAAATTATCAACCCAAGTGGTCTGGTCCTAATTATGCAAAGACGGTAGGTATTGATCAAGGATAGCTTTAGGAGTGGGTCATGGATTAGATTTGATCGAATATTATGGCATAGACTTCCAAGTTTTCCATCTCCTTTCCTCTTCCTTTCTTTTCCCTCTTTTTTCTCTTTTTAATTTATCTTTTCCTTTTTCTCTCTTTATTTTAGAAGAAGGGATATGGATTGATCTCCAAAAAAATGGGGGGAATGTTTGTTTCAGCTGGGGGATGAAGACCATAACCCTCTGATCCCATTAAAAATGGCCATGTTGATGGGAAGATCAAGGCCTAGTTGGATTTGGGTAAAATTCGTGGAAAAAGGGGATTTTGTGCAATTTATGAAAATTAATGAAATTAGTTAGTGTGTTTGGATCTTTTTGAGTGTTTTAGTTAATTAAGATTCATTTTTGTGATTCTTGAATGTTTTTTGTTATTTTTCATTGATTTAAGGGGGTGGTTTTAATTGGGGTAGTTTTAAATTCTTTTTGTTGGTGTATTTATGTGTGATGTGTGGTGCATGAGGAGTGATATATTATAGACGTGGGTGTGTTGTAATGGAGTGAAGTGTAGTGCTAAAGGGGTGAGGGAGTCGGGAATAAAGTGATGTGTGGGGGAGTGGTAAAGTTCTATTTCCTATAAATGATGTATGCATGCAAACAATTGAAAAATGAACTTAAGTTTGGTTTTGTTGAGTTGGATTAAATATGTGTTTTATTATCATTTCTTGCTGATTGTGTTTATGAGGTGTGTTTTAACTTTGTCGTTTAGCCTAGTTGTGGATTAATTGAATTTTAAAATTGGTTTTGTTTAGTTTTAATTTGCTTTTGTTGGTTTCATTTTATTAGCTTGGTTTTAAATGTTGATTTAGGTTTAATTTAATTTGTTTAGTTTATTATTTTGACTTTTATGCTTTATTTTCTCTTAAGTTTGTCTTAGTTCATTTTAATTTGGTTGTGAGTTAATTAGTCTTAGTTTGTTCTAATTATTCTGGTTTAGTTTTTTTGTTGTTTGTGTTTTAGGTTGGCACAATTAGTTTTATTTTTTCTTTGATTTTAGTTGGTTGGTTTGTATGTTTGTTGATTTGTTGCTTTTTTTTTTTAGTCAGGTTTGTTTTTAGTTTATCATTAGTGAGTTTTTTTTTTATTATGTCCAATTGTTTTTTTTTAAATTTAGTTCATTATTATTGGCTGGTTGGTGGATTTTATTGATTGTTAATCTGTTATTTTTGCTGACTAAAAGAAGAGTGGAGGACGTCCCACGAAAACCCCAATTGGTCTCGGCATGGAGGGGCGAGGGAGAGTGTAGTAGGGCCACCAGTTCATCTTGAATGAGCCGGGGAGTTTCCAGGTGTGCATCCCCCTCTCTGCTTTGTTGAGTTAAGTCTTTAATTTAGGTTTAAGATTAAGTTTAATTTTAATTTTAAGTCTTTTAGTTTTGATTTAAAGTTTGGCTTTAATTTTAAATTTCAGTTTAGTTTTAGTTCTTCATTTAGTGAGTTGATTTCTTTTCAGGAATTTAATTTGGCAAGTCATTTGGTGCCCCGATCAAGATGGCTCGAATGACGAGTTGATTGAGGTGCAGGAGGGACGTTATTTATTTGATTGGATATATGGCTCCACACACCGCAGATTGCTATTTAGCATGTCATTAACAGTGTCGCATGACAGATAGGGCGTTGTAAGGTCATTCTAGTTGACGAGGCTATCATGAGTCGATTGTATATGGGATGGATTCCTTAAAGATTTACGCCCAAATTTGGAGCATCGGGGAATTACATGAGATGTTGGAGGGAATTTCCATACCGGTACATACTTTCGGAGTCATACCCTTATGATGCCTCCTATTCTATTGGGAATTGTGTAGAGACGATCGAGGCCCTATATAGTCGTTGTTGTAGTAGTAGTTATGATTGATGTTGATTATTAGTTGTTGATCATTAGTGTTATACCTATGATGGAGGGACGTTGTTTCTAAGTCCATTCTTTCATTCTTTGATGCACACATAATGATGTATATGATGTACATAATGTGCACAGGTGTATGTGATACCCACGATGCGAACATGGACTCATAACTTGATAGTGAATGTGATGATCTGACTTAGAAGTGCTATGGTTGTGTATGATGATGGAATGAGGCTTCTGAGGGGTATCGAGGGATCATATGAAGCGTGTTTTTCCCTTATAGGTGACAAGTTTTGTACCCGATGATTTTTCGAGATCCAAAAGCAAGGGAGACTCTTGCAAAATCTTTCTAGAGCCTTGAAGTTTGTGCCTAAGCATAGGAGTCTTATGAAGGGAGTATCAGTAGTTCGGAGTTACGAAAGTGAGATTCATATGATAAAAATCAAATAAGCATAGTCTCCCACCGGTATAAACTTAATAAGCAACATAAAATTGGGTTCTCAAACAACAGGGAGTGCTTGAGTGTGTGACATTTGTGACCTATAGTCAATTCTATGTTTTAGGGCATTCATATTTTTAGATATAGATATGAAAGCATATACTAACGATCATCATATTTTATCATGAAATCCTATGGGAGATATCATCTTGGTCTATAATAGTAGTCAAATTCAATTGATGGCATCAAATAGACAAGATCCACAATTTCCATCAATCATTATCATATTTCAAGTTATAGGGAGTTTTGCACAAAATAGTACCCGTGATGTGACCCTAAAGAGAATAGAAAAAATGCCCCAGCTTGAGGGGTGTTTTGAATATGACCGGGGTTGGTTTTCCTGCAAGGTCTCAAAACAAACTTCTTAGTATTGTACTTTTGGTCCCCTTTCTCGGTAAAAATGTCAATGGGTTTTAGCATTCAAGGTTTTTTTTTTTTTTTCTAATAACAAGATGAAAATGGGACCTTGGGGATATATTTTTCCCACATCCAACTGAAGGTCAATAGTAGGAAGAGCATGCATGAAGTGTGTGTCTGTGTGCGCGCGCGCGCGTGCAACCTAGTGAGTGCTCGTGGAATTTGTGTATGCAATGGGGGACCCAAATTGGGAAGCCGTCCAAGATAAATAGATACCCGCATATATAAAAATGCCCCAGCATAAGACTGGTGCATATTTTGGCTGAGGATAAGAGTGAAAAGGTTGGTTAACCCCTCGATCCATGACTAGTGCCCTGGCAACGACGTGATCTTCCCTAACTATCCTTTGGAGGTCGATCCCTCACAATCCCCTATCGTGGCCATTTAGTCCTTCTGGTTGAACTTTGAAGAGCACTTGACTGCACTCAGGGCTTATGTGTAAGTAGTGTTCGTGTGCAGGGTGTTGAGTCGCCGTGCTTCCTTAGTGTTGTGGTTGTCGACCACTCTCCACTTAGGTCGCTAGACGAGGACCCAAGTCATTCCAGTGAGCCTAATTCTAGTGGGCACTCTTCTACTTTTTCACTTTCCTTCTGGTTTTTTTTTTTTTTTTTTTTTTTTTTTTTGGGTAACTTCTAGGCAAAAAGCGTAGGGAGCATACTCACGCTTTGTGTGACTCTATGAATTTTTCATGGGATCGAAAGGGAAAAAGGGATCCTAGGGTAAGGCTTCTGAAGCATTAGCCATGGGGAGTACACCCATACCTCGTGCGACTCCACCGTGAGTTCTTACTTTTTCTCTTCTTCTCTCATTTTTTTTTTTGTTTATTTCTTTTCTTTTTGTTCTTCATTTTTTTTCTTTTTTTTTTCTCTTTTCCTTTTTTTTTTTTTTTTGGGCAAATAGTCTGGAAGCTTTCATGAAATGGGTGAACCCACCTACAAACCTTCACATTGTAACCATGTGTAATTTGTGTGGGGCAAACTCACCAATTTGTGCGTGTTCGAGTTCCAAGTTTGGTCATAATGCATCTCCTTGGTCCTCCTACGGGATTGCTACAACTATATCAAGGGCAAGGAGGATCATACTCTGCAAGAAGTAGGGGAAGGTCATATTATGTACTTTTTCGAGTACACAGCGTTCCAAGGATCGAGGAATTATTCCCCTTCCGCGTTCACTAATCTTTGAGCATTCCCATAATATACTTCTTTGATTACATAAGGCCCTTCCCAATTGGGTCATAACTTACCTCTGAGGTGCGAAAGCTGAGATGGAGCGATGCGTTTTAACACGAGGTCGCCAACTTTGAATCTTCTCTCTGTAGGCTCTCGCAATCTAATTTCGGTAGACTTGCGCATGCTCTGTCGCTTTCATTCTCTTCTCGTCAAGTAGGTCCAGCTAAAGTAGTAGTGCTTCTCTCCTCTAGTCTTCTGTCATGTCTTCGTCTAGCTGGATGTATAGCAACCGGTGGAGGACTTTGAGAGGAAGGACCGCTTCCATTTCGTAGGTCAAAGAGTATGGGGTTTCTCTTATAGGAGTTCTTATAGAAGTCCGGTACACCCACAACGCTTCGACCAGACGGTCTGACCAATCGATACCCTTGGTAGTTTCCACAGTCTTTTTGATGATCTTCGGCAAGGTTGAGTTGGTTGGTTCGGCTTGACCATTGGCGTGAGGGAAATATGCGGTTGAATGATGCGGTTCTATATTTTATTTTGTGCACAACTCATATATATGTTGGGATGTAAATTAGGGACCATTGTAAGGACCCGTCCCTAGAAATACCTAGTGGGACCTAATTTGACCAAGTCAACGCTTGGTTATCCTATTTAATAGGTGATTATCATGAGTAGTTAGTAATTCTCATTAATTTAGCCTAGATTATAAAATTAAAACCCTTGTGAGACTAATAGTGGTTTCCTAGAATTAATTTTCTAATTAGAAGCCTTAGTTGTAATCTTAACCATTTATGAGTTTTTCTTAGAGAGTTGTGCAATTTATCTTAAAATGACCTAACTACACATGGCCTAACCCATTAATCTATTTATTATATGAGGGTACTCTAGTCCTTCCAACCACGCCTTTTCCCTTCTTTTTGAAAATCTCAATATCTTAAATGACCTTGGCCTCCTTTATTGTCAACTAAGTAAATATGGGCACTTTTGTCATTATAAATAGCCTACCTTTATTGCCCTTAGGCTCCTTTATTCACAACCACTCATTTGAGAATACTTTAATCATTAAATGTGAGTACCTAAACTACCCTAGTCCTTATTCTTTATTTTTATTAGCAACCAAGGACCCTTTGGTCATTCCATTTTAATCTTCCTCAAATACCCTCATCCTTATCCTAAACTTACATTAGCAAGGGAGGGCGCCTTGGACATCTTCCATTCCACTAATTCCTATAAAAGAAATATACTACAAACTTCCCAAACATTTCCTACACTCTCTTCATCTCATTTCACTACAATTTCACTCCATCTCTCACTCTCTAAGTTAGAAATTGGGGTTTCTCTCTCTCTAGATCTTAGCCCTTCAATTATTAGAAGCAAAAGCCTCATCTACATCTAGCCATCTACAAGCTTAGGAGCTCATCACATCTCCTAGATCTCTCTTTCCTCTCCAAGTAAAGGTAACCTTTTTCTGCCTTTTCAATTTCCTTATAAAATAGTCATTTCTCTTAGATTTCTCTTCCTTAAGCATTTTGCTCTTTGGGAATGGGTGTAGAGATTGTAGATTCAGCTATTTGGGTGATCTTAGAGCATTTGGAATGACGCCAAGCTATTTGAGGAGCTTTCTTCCTAATTAGGCAAGTAGACATGCCTAGATTATTTAATTAAATTGATTAACATGCTTAGGTTGTTAATTACGGTCTTTTATTGTTGTATGGTATGATTTATGTGATTGGATGGTTGATCGGATGATATTATATATGGGTTGTTGTTATAAGCCCTTTTCTTATGTAATTTTGGCCATTGATGGATGGGAATCCCCCATTTGGAAGATCAATGGCCCATTAGTGATGCGATCATGATGTGGGAGGTGTGTATGATGTTTGGAGATGATCAATGTAGATCTGGACTGGATTTGATGGAGTTTTGATAGAAAATGGAAGAGGACAAAATTGTGAAATTTATGGTTTCATGTATACTCGGTCAACCTGGTCACTCAAGATGTCGACCGGACACACTGTGAACTGACGCACAACTGAGAGCAGAAAACCACACAAATGGTACAGAACCCAGTGTACTTGGTCGACTGGCAAAGAGACCCGGTCGACTGGCTACACTAAGGATCCCCTCACTTGCCAGATGTTTGTGGAAATGCCTGTAATTCATCCGTTGGACTGGAGGACCCTCCAGGTCGACTGGGGACACTGCAGACTATGTTTTCTGACTCCCAGTTAGCTGTCCACTTTCACAGAGTACCAGGTTTACCCGTGGACCCATGATGTCTACCCGGTACACTGTAAACATTAATTTTCCAGATTTAGTTCACTTTCTTGATCCGATCATGTGTGGGCTCTGTTGACACCAAAAATGTCACTTTGCCTCATCAACATCAAAAGCCATATGGAGCCACATCCTACTACAAACAGGCAAAGCTGCTTCAAGCATCAGATCTTGGCAAAACCAAACAAAAACTACAAGATCTTTCAAAGTAGCCAAAAGAAGGGTACACATGAAGTTTCGGGCCATTTCGACACCATTTGGCCTAACTTAATCCTCCAACAACTGAGCGGGAGCTCCCGGCGGCGACAGTGTCAAATACATCAAATCTTCGAGCAGAGCCTATGAATGGTCTCAAAATACCTCCAAAAGGCTCCATGTCGAATTTCAAGTCAAACCGACACCGTTTGACCCTCCATCAACTCTCGAACGGCGAAATCAAACCTCCCGGTGGCGAGAACCTCTGATGCCACCACTCATCAAACAAAACACATGAATAGCTTCTGCATGCTTCCAAAGGGCTGCACGTCAAATTTCAGGTCATTCCGAAAACGTTTGACCCGGTTTTGATGCTCCGAAGCGAAATCAAGCCTACCGGCGGTGAAGCTCCCCGGGACCATGGCACCCAAATCGGAGCTAATGGATCATCTCAAAATGACTCGAATAGGCTCTCCGTCAAATTTCAGGTCAATCGGACATCGGATGACCGTACATCAAAGCTCGACATCTTCCGCACGGTGAAATCAAGTCAAGCATCGACGGGACCCCAAACGGCTTCAAAACTCAAATGAAAGCCCATGGTTGGTCCTATCTAATGCCCAAGAAGCTTCACCTCAAATTTTAGGTCATTCCGAAATCGTTTGACCCAGTTTCAACTCTTGGCGGAAAATCGGCTACAGAGTCTTCGGCTTTTCCAAAAAATAGGAAACTTTGTGCTCTGATTTGCATAGCCTTTCGACAGGTTTTCTTTAGAGGAATGAAGCCAATAAATGAGGAGAAATGTCAAAGAAAAATACAGGAGAAAACAGAAGTGAAAAAGCCCGAGAAACGACCAAGAAACGGCGACCGGAAGGTGACCGGAAAATGGACCAAAGTCCAAGGTCGCCAGCCCCATGGTCGCTGGCGACCATGGGTGCATGGTCGCCGGTGACCCTGGAAATCCGGGTCGCCGGACATCTGCCAAAAGTGTCGTTTTTCCGTTCCTTTTCGCGTTTCGCGATGTTTGGTCCCTGTGATTTTCTTAAAATCTGATTTTTGAGGCATGATATCCGTCGATCTTCGTCAACATCACGGATCCGCCATCGAAATCATTTGATCATCATCGGACACTCCGAAACTGCCAACTGGCCGACCAAGAAAGCACACTTTCTGCCCGACCGATCAAGAAATCAACTGGACAGATGCTATCGGCCCATTAGTGGCAACCAATGTTTGAATTTTCATCGTCATCCGACATCAAACAACGTACGGATCCATCGATGATCGTCGCAAGAAGAATTCCAAAAGACGCGGCGCGGCCCGCGACTCTTCGAGCGACTCAGCGGCCAATTAATGAAGTTAAATGACCCTTTTATAGCAATTTATTAAGGTCGTTAACTCATTATTTTGAATGGCCCAATCAGAAGCCAAGAAATGGGAGTTACAAGTCCAATTAATCATGACAATTAACCATGTAACTCCTATCATTATGGAGATTAATCATGGTACTTAATCATGAAACTCCTATCATCATGGAGATTAAATGCCCATTATTCTCCATTGGCCAATCAAAATCTAAGAAAAAGGAGTTACAATATAAAGAATTAATCTTGTAACTCCTCCCATCATGGAGCATTAATACCATTAATGCCCATAAAACCCTCCTAATGGCCACCAAAAGCCTATAAATAGGCGGTCATTCCAAGGAGAAAGGGTCCAGAAAAATTGTCTGAAGTGGTCCTGAAAAATCCCTAAAAGATTGCTAAAAACTCTCGGAGAAATCTCTGCGCAAAGAAGCTCAGCTACTCTGAAGAAACTCTGCTGCAAGAAAATGCCACAAGGTGATCAAAGTCCCTTGGGGGGCCACCCCCCCAAGATCTCCTCTCTTCTTCTATCCAACATGGCCTAGATGTGGCTTTTCAGCCCGTCTACTTGGTTTTTTATTGGATATAAGACCTTCCCTTGGTCTTTGTCCTCTAAAAATCTGAGGTCTAAGCCAAGCCAAGTGAATTAAAGCATCAAGTGTTCTTATCTGAAGGACGATGGCGGAGTCCATACATGACTCGCGACCGTCGATCTGAACGAGTCCCCACGATCTCTTGAGAAGTCAGATTCCTTTTCTTACTTTTCTGTTGTATTGTGTATTTTTTTAAAGAGACATAAAAATCACATTTCTTGTCTTTAGATTTTGATGAGATTTGTAAACTGCCTTCTACGGCACAAAATCGCCTATCACGGCAAAACCGCCTTTCACGGCATTACAAAATTTTGTCTCTTTCTTTAAAATATATGTGCAATGGAAAGTTAGAAAAAAGTTGATTTCCTTTTTTACTTGTGAAGGTGAATCTCCGGATCACCATTTCAAATTCCAAGTAGAATAGAAAATCTGGCATACCCGTACAAAAAAAAATAAAATGTTGATGCTTGCTCTTTTTTTTCTCTTCACCCCGCCGCACCCCGGCGGACCCGGGACGGAGGAAGGCAAGAAAGAAAAAAACGGGTCCATAAAGTTGGCACACCTGGTGGGACTCATTCAATTGAGAACAGGATGCTTAGAATCCTTGGCTCCCTTCTAGTTGGTGGCCTATGTTGGATCTTGTATCTAAAAAAAAAAATATGATATGGGATTCTTTGGAAACTTCTTTCTTTGAACTTGTTTCCATTCTTTCTTTTCTCAACAAAAAAAGGGTTTTCTCTCTTTTGGATTCAAATTAGAGAAACTTTGGTTCTTTTCCTTTTTGTACAATGGCTCGCAGAAATGTTTGAGCCAACGTTCGGATTGGGAGGGGCCATTTTCCTCTCTTTGATGGGTCCATTGGAGATCTTTCAAAAAAAAAAAGAAAAGTTCAAAAAAAAAAAATTTCAAATTTCTCTCTTTTGGATTCAAATAAGAGAAACTTTGGTTCTTTCCTTTTCATACAATGGCTCGCAGAAATGTTTGAGCCAATGTTCGGATTGGGAGGGGCCATTTTCCTCTCTTTGATGGGTCCATTGGAGATCTTTCAAAAAAATAAAAAAAGAAAAGTTCAAAAAAAAAACTTTTCAAATTTCTCTCTTTTGGATTCAAGTTAGAGAAACTTTGGTTCTTTCCTTTTTGTACAATGGCTCGCAGAAATGTTTGAGCCAACGTTCGGATTGGGAGGGGCCATTTCCCTCTCTTTGATGGGTCCATTGGAGATCTTTAAAAAAAAAAAAAAAAAAAGAAAAGTTCAAAAAAAAAAAACTTTTCATGTTTCTCTCTTTTGGATTCAAATTAGAGAAACTTTGGTTCTTTCCTTTTCGTGTAATGGCTAGCAGAAATGTTTGAGCCAACGTTCGGATTGGGAGGGGCCATTTCCCTCTCTTTGATGGGTCCATTGGAGATATTTTCAAAAAAAAAGAAAAAAGAAAAGTTCAAAAAAAAACTTTTCAAATTTCTCTCTTTTTTATTCAAATTAGAAAAACTTTGGTTCTTTCCTTTTTGTACAATGGCTCGCAGAAATGTTTGAGCCAACGTTCAGATTGGGAGGGGCCATTTTCCTCTCTTTGATGAGTCCATTGGAGGTCTTTCAATAAAAAAAGAGAGAGCATTAAGGTTGCACCAATTGCGTTCTTTGACCAAAGTGGATCTAAGAAAAGCCTTGTCCAGAGTGTGGAGGCAGCTAGATTGTTCGAGGTAAGGGTCCTTCAAACGGGTTCATTAAGTAATCCTACCCTTACCTGGGTGCTAATCTATCCACTAAGGTTTCATAAGACCGAATTGGAAGACCTATGTGCACTCTAAAAAAAAAAAGAAAAAAAAAAAAAATACTTCTGTCACTATTGTGTTCAAATTGGAGGAGTTTTGGTTCTTTCCTTTTCGGATTTAGGCTCGCAGAAGTGTTTGAACCTGTATTCGGATTGGAATACCATTTGCCCTCTTTTATGAATTCAATCTTGACTTTTCAAAAAAAAAACCCTCGTCACTATTGGATTCAAATATGAGAAATCCTGGTTTTTTCCTTTTTCGGATATACGCTCGCAGAAATGTTTGAACCTGTATTCGGATTGGAATACCATTTGCTCTCTTTTGCGAATCCAGTCTTGACATTTCAAAAAATCCCATCTCGTGTCCTTCAAGGATGCGATTTACAACATTTGTGTCTAGCGGTGCTAGTACGCCCTTTCGGGTCTACTGTATTGGCGACCGACACATTTGTATCTCTAACCTTATATCATTTTACCTCGAGTGAGCTTCGCTTCTCGGTAATTTGAATTAAGGTTTACAATTGCTTCTAGCGGTCCCTGGAACGCTCATTTCGAGCCGACCATACTTGCGTTTAGAACAATTGTACCATCTATGGCTTTTTGGCCTTCTTCATTACGCTCAGAATGGGCCATGCCCCTGAACGATTTGAAAAGACAAAACCATAGTATAACCCATTTATGATCACCATATTCTTGTGATTACTAATGGATGTGGTCTTGTTTCATAAAAGTTTTTCAAAACTAACAATGGCAGCTTCGTTGACCATCACCTTTGATGAGAACAAGTACCAAGTCATGCTTTAAGAGAAGAAAAGCAAGGGCACTTTCAAGCGCCCCGCCAGCTGCCGAAGCATCACCTCCCTCGGCAACTCCCAAAACACCGGGTCGACCTCCACTCCCCGGACCATCGTCTTCGGGTCACCGGGACCATTCCCACTACCCGCAGAAGAGACGGTGCCTGCTAAGAAGTAGAAGACCACCCCCCAACGTGTCGCTACCCTGACACCAAAGGCGGTCACCAAGAAACCTGAGGCTCGTGGCAATCCCATGAGGCCTCAACCTACAAAAAAACAAGTCTATCCCAAGACTTGGTCCCCGCGATCTTCACCAAAAAAAAGAAGGTCCCAGACATCTGCAAAGTCAGAATACCTGGCTGCTCTCAAGGAGAATAGGTTTTATCCTCTTGCTTACATCAAAAGAGAGAAACATATCCTCCACCGAACTACAAAAACTACTTAGCACGAGCCGGCTTGCTCATACAAGCCCAAAATCAAGTCGTGCATCACAAGGCCTCGACAAGAACTTGCTAGGGCCTGCTCTCCTGCAACTCGACCCTTCATCTCAACAGGGGACGAGCTTGCAAAATTTAAAGCTTTGCTGCGACAGGCTAAGGACCGCGTCCAAATCCTGTCCATGCCAGTCTTCAAGGAAGACAAGCTCGGTTGCTGCGCACGAGGGACCACGTCCTTCATTGCCAGAGCACAGCCCGAGCTAACCGAAGCTCAAATTGCTCGTCGCATACGTCGCCGCGCGGCATATTGACAAAAGAGATTAGAGAAGCAAAGAACCTAGCATTCTGAGCTTCAAATCTCCCAAAAATGGGTCGAAAAAGAAAAACCCGACCAAGTTGCTGCTGTCCACATGGTTGGCAAAACCAAAAGACGCCAGAAGTCAGCGACGAAAATACATGTCAGACGACCGGTGACTCGTAGCGTCTCCCGGACGAGAAGACATCAGGAAGACTCTCCCACTCCATCAAGCCAGGGACATCGGAGTGATCATTCCTCGGACTCTTCATCTAAAAGAATGAGCTCCAGCTCAGTCACTAAGACAGTTCCCTCTTTCGACTCACGAAGGATGAATGTCTTGGTCACAAACTCTGAGCAACCTCCACCACATGATGACATGGCTCTACGCATTCAGCAGCTAGAGCAAGGACAGCAGAGAATAGAGGTTCTGATGGAAAACCTCCTTCTCACTCTCCAGCGTCCACCAAACAATGAGGAAGTTCCTCCACAAGATGAGGCAAACGGTGGAGAAGATGAGTCACTCGCCCTTACTAAAAAGGACGTAGACAATATCCTCGCCAAAGTAAAAGAAGAGGATACACTGAAGGAGCATGGGATTAAGCCACCATATCCCTTATGGATGGACTCGGTTTCGTTTCCCCAAAAGTTCAAACAACCTCTTCTCCAAACATATACGGGGAAAGGTTCAGCCAGACAGCATGTCATCCACTTCAAGATCCTGACAGGAACGATTGCGGATCAAGATGCTCTCAAAATCCGGCTCTTTGCAAGTACCCTAAAAGGTACGGCCTTTGATTGGTATTCCACTCTGCCAGAGGACTCCATTCAAAATTGGACCATGCTAAAGACACGTTTCCTGACCCACTTCAAAGGTGAGGATCATCCTGTTACTATGGCTCAGCTCTGCAACCTTAAACAGGGAGAGAATGAGTCGACATACGACTTCATTCACAAGTGGAAAGCAATGGCATACAAATGCTCAGATGTGCTGCCACAAGCGTCGCTAGTCGACATTTGCCGAAACAACATGGGAGCAAGGATCCGCTCCATGATCATCGGCAACAAATCTTAAAACTTGGGAGAACTCCCAGAAGCGTCTATGGAGGCTGAAACGGTGATCAAAAACCTCAACAGTCAGAAGTCATCAAAGAAGGAGCAGACCGCCATTCCAACCTCCAAGCCAAAGAAAAAGGAGGTTCTCAATGTGCAAACCAAGTCAGCTCCTCAGCCACCAAAGAAAGCTGAAAATAAAGCTGCAGGTAAGAGACCTGAACTCTCTGATGCCTTCAAAGAACGAGTAGAAAAGAAATACCCGTTCGATGAAGATGTTGAAGAAATATTTGGGGCTCTCTTGGCAAATGGCAAACTCACCTTGCCAGACCCCAAAAGACCGGGAGATGATGGCAAAACCAACGATCCCCGATATTGTCAATACCACCAAATGGTCTCGCATCCTCTCAACCAATGTTTCGTTGTGAGAGAGAAGATCAACGAGATGTGGAAACACGGAGTCATCACCTTTGACAAAAACTATGGGTCTGCCTCCGTTAACATGGTGTCATATGGACAAACATCCAAATCATCAAAGGAAAAAGTCACTACTTCCTTCAATGTGATAAAAATGACCTTAACGTCCCAAGAGCTGGTGCCTTACCCAACACCAGAAGGACAACCCATATGGGTACATCTCGATCTCCTAGAAGATGAAAATTGGGGGATCGTCAAAACAAAGCCGACCGCTCAACAGTGAAGGCAAGCCAAGAGACAACTCCGCAAGCTCAAACAGCAGGAGAAGGCTCAAACAAAACAAGAGGTTCCTGAAAAAGCAGAAACCTCCTCTACCGCTTCACTGGGGGCAACAGAGGGGTCTCTCCCCAAAGTTCCAAGAGTGATAAAAAAATTCACTCTCAGTGATTTCATGCCACCACGGCTCAGAGATGAGACTACGCAGGGGTCATCGTACTCTTGTAACTCGGTAGTTGGATTCTTCATGAATGGATACGAGTCTAGTGACACTGCCAGTGACACCGATGAGTGGGAGGAATCCCTTGAAACCGGAGAATATCTCTCTGACGAAGAATGGATCCCAGGATCCCACCTTATGCCAGTAATCTGGTATAACCCCTTCGAGCCGCAAGGATCCTGGTCTGATGATGATGAAGACCAAGAGGCTGCCCAAAATGCTGTTAACACAGCACAAACAAATGCTCTAGTGGATCCCAACCAGGTCGAACCACAAGGGGCAGATGAAGAAGAAGATTTGGCTCCTATGCCCGATCTTGAAGAATATGCGAGGATCTTGCAGCGTCTAGCCAAAGAACATGAGCAGGATCGCATCAACCAACTTCATCAAAATCCAGAACCGGAAGTCCCGGAAAATCTACAAGCATCTCCTCCAGTGACTCCGAAAAATGAAGAAAGTTACTAGATTGATGATCCTTTTACATCGGAGGATGAGTCTGATTCCCAACGGTCCATTATGGAGGCATCTTCTATCAAAGTTGCCTGTAATGTGATAGTTCAGGATGATAATGCCTCTGAAGCTCCATCTGCTGAGGCCACGGACTCTCAAAATGTATCCAGTAGCATATCTTCTGGAGCTACATATTCTCGGGTGACTTCCATTGAGATAGCACCTTCTCGGCCATCGTCTCCTGAAACGGTGACATCAGAATTCAAGCCTCTTCCGACTGATCACCATGAAGAAGCTCTAGTCGATGAAGTCTTCAAAGAAAACCCAGTCAATTGGTCCCAGGTACCCAACCTCATAGGAGATGTCTGGACCGATGAAATACTGGACAAAGAAGAAAAGTTGTTGGAAGCTGTTCAGGACTTGTTGCCGGAAAATGCTCCATGCAACGCAATAACTGAAGACGGCAATGCTGCTACAGAAACGTTTTTAGCAAATGGGGAAGATCAGCCCCTTGAGCCCGAAGGGGGTCTTCCGAAAAACAAACCACCTCTAGAAGCTTTTGAAGTTGGGAAAGGTACCCGCTCTGGCCGTGAATACCACAAAAACTACAACCAACCTTCTTCTTCTTCTTATGTAAATCCTTCGGGAAAACAAGCTGTAAATGCCCCAAGCGGCGGTGATAATGAAAATGCAGGCCTAAAGGAGGCTTTCAAGTATGACTTGATCGAGCACTTCAAACACATACCTGCACGACTGCACATCCTAGACTTATTACGAATGTCACTACAAACTCGTGATAGTCTCATTTCAGAATTGCAAAGGCTGAATCTGGATGTCGACAAACATGCCCCGCAAGTCCTGCAAATTGAAATGGACTATAGGGTCACAAAATCGAAAACCTCCTCAAAGGGAGAAAAGAAAGAAGCTGGAGGACCTTGCACTGAATGCCTCTCGGTCCAAAAAGCCGCAAGTGCTACCATCGCCTTCAATAAGGAAGACCTCCTGCTAGGCGAGACGAAGCACAACCGACCCTTGTACTTCACAGGGTACATCAAAGAGATGTTGATACACAGAGTCCAGATCGACCCGGGTATTGCACTCAACCTCATCTCTACTTCGGCACTCGAAGAGCTGGATATCCCACCTAGCAAACTAAGCCACACATCTGTGTCCATCTTTGGATACGATGGGAGTGCTTAAAGGCCCATTGGCAAAATCTGGTTCAGGTTGCAAATCGGCGATCTTATCTCTGAGGTCACCGTATATGCAATAAAAACCCCTTCATGCTACAACATCCTTTTTGGACGCCCTTGGACACACGAAAACGGTGTCGTTCCTTCGACTCTACATCAGTGTATCAAGTTTGTTGGCGACGACGGCTTGATACATCGAGTGTTTGTAGACAAAAAGGCCTTCAAAGGCAAGGAAGTCCATTTTGTAGACTCTCAGATGTACAAGGATGAAAAAGAGGAAAAGGAGGAGAAAATAGCATCCTTTGCCGGCAATCTCCAAAAAGATAAAGGCAAGGCTCCTCAGCGATCATCGGAAGAAAACAAACCTTCCGGCAAACTCAAAGAGAGCAATCAGTCTCCCTTCGTCATCTCCTTCAAATCTTCCAAACCTTTGGTAATCACTACTAAAGAAAAGAAGACAAAGCAAAAGACAGGGGGCAAGTTTGCTGTCTCCTTCGTGTCTATCATACAAGACACGGATTCGGATTCAGAGACTGAAGATGATACATCGTCAAGCCAAGCTGATACTCAGCAAGTTCGGCCTGCTCTCACTTCATTAGAGACCCCTGCTGACGTAGAAGATCCTGCGTCTGCTACCTTCGTCGTTCCGAAAACGTCGGCAGAAGATAAATCAATCTTCTTCCATAGATCGGACGCTTCTTCATCAAACTGCCTGCTTGAGCCTTTCCAAAATGAAGGTATGCCTCAACTATCCTTGTATAGTCCGATGGCACAAGCTATCATGAAGAAAATGGGCTATGACGCTCAAAATCCAATTGGTTTGGGAGGTGGTCGTGGTATTCTCACACCATTGGAACCCACCCTGACCGAAAGTCAGCTGGAAGATTGGAAACTCCACCGTCGCATAGACAAGTCTTCATACGGATTGGGGTATGATCCTGACACTCCAATGAGACAGCTGACACAAAGGCTGCAGAGTCGTTTTGCCGACCAAGCCTTAACATCTCATGTCGATGAAGACATCGATCTCCCTGGATATCTCTTTGAAGAGTTACCCGACAAGGACTTAGGAAGCTCATCAAATTGGTATGATTTCTCTGATGATGAAGAGGAATTGTCCGATGACACAGACGCACGGTTCTTTGATTCAGAAGAGCCATCGTCTCCAAAAGAAGTGCCTTACTTCGACCCAGTTTCAGCTGGCGATTGGGATCATTTCATAGCAAGTCTTGAGAAGAATACCGATCAAGAAGATTTATGGACAGAAGCGGAGCCATGGTCTGAAAACACCCTTAGAAATCCGCAAGGTCTTGTCAACTTGGAAACCTCCAAAAATGTTGTGGAGGAACCACCTTCAAACCTTCCAACAGAAGATTCTGTTCAAAAGATAGACTTGGGAACACCAGATAACCCACGTCCTGTATTCATAAGCAAGAATATAAAGGATGAGGAGTTACCCGAGTATGTCTCTTTTCTTCGTGAGTTTATTGATTGTTTTGCATGGTCTTACACTGAAATGCCTGGCTTAGATCCCAAAATAGCAGTTCACAAACTCAACCTGCCAAAATATCAAGCCTGTCAAACAAGGCCAAAGAAGATTCCGTCCTGATGTGATGGACAAAATTGAACAAGAAGTTCAGAAACTCAAAAACGTTGGCATCATCCGCGAGGAACAGCATCTTGAATGGTTGGCCAACATTGTCCCTGTGACAAAGAAAAATGGGCAAATCAGAGTCTGTATTGACTATAGTGACCTGAATAATGCATGCCCCAAAGATTAATTCCCGTTCCCCATACCGGAGGTAATGATTGACAACACCTGCGGGTTTGAGCGAATGACTTTCATGGACGGCTTCTCTGGCTACAACCAGATAAAGATGCATCCCGAAGCTGAAAGGCATACATCCTTTCGGACCCCATTTGGCGTGTATTGCTACACTGTCACGCGATTTGGTCTGAGAAATGCTGGTGCAACATATCAAAGGGCTATGATGAAGATATTCCAAGATATGCAGCACAAGACGGTCGAATGTTATGTTGATGACCTCACCGTCAAAAGCAAAAGGAAAGAAGACCATCTCCAAGATCTTCGAGAAGTCTTCCTTCGGCTTCGCAAACACAAACTGCGAATGAATCCCCTCAAATGCTTCTTCGGTGTCTCATTGGGTAAGTTCCTCGGATTCATAGTTCGGAAAGCTGGAATAGAACTTGACCCCATCAAAGTCAAGGCAATTCTAGAAATGCCATCTCCAAGGACCCTAAGAGAACTAAAAGGGCTTCAAGAAAGATTGGCATATATCCGACGGTTCATTTCCAATCTATCAGGAAAATGCCGTCCATTTTCTCGCCTGATGAAGAAAGGTGTAGACTTTGTTTGGGATGCTGAATGTGAAGCTGCATTTCAAGACATCAAGTCATACCTGACCAAGCCTCTGGTGTTGGCTGTTCCCATAACCGGAAAACCATTCACCTTGTACACAAGAGCTCTCGACTATTCTTTGGGCGCTCTACTTGCACAAGAAAATGATGGAGGAAAAGAAGCTGCTCTATACTACCTCAGTCGCATGTTGGTAGGTGCAGAGCATCGCTACTCTCCAATCGAAAAAGAATGCTTGGCAGTGATGTTCGCCGTACAAAAGCTGCATCACTATTTGTTGTCAAACACAATATACCTGATATCGAGGATCAATCTCTTAAAGGTCCTTGTCACAAAAGCAGGTTCTCTCAATGCCCGGCTGGCAAAATGGTCCATCCTTCTGTCACAATTTGATATTAGGCATGTACCACAGAAAGCAATCAAAGGTCAAGCTCTGGCAGACTTTCTCGCAGAGCATCCACTGTCTAAGGATTCTCCGCTCAGGAATGATCTCCCAGACGAGCCTGTCTACAACGTGGAGACTTCCTCACCAAATGCCTCCTGGAACATGTACTTCGATGGTGCAACCAGGACAAATGAAAAAGGAAAGCCGATATCGGGAATTGGCATTCTCTTTGTTAGCCCCAATAAATACATGATTCCACACGCATTTTCGCTACTGGAACCATGTCCAAATAATGCAGCTGAGTACCAAGCTCTGATTATAGGATTGGAACTCGCCCTCGAATCTAGCATCACCATGCTGGAAGCATTTGGGGATTCTCACCTGATCGTCAACCAGATGAATCAGGAATATGAAATCAGGAAGCCTGATCTGTTGCCTTACTACAACAAGGCGCAATCACTTCGTCAAAACTTTGACATCTGTCACATCACCCACATCCGCAGAGGTGAAAACATCCGTGCAGATGCCCTGGCTGGACTTGCTGCATCCATGGCAACCCAAGAAGGGGAAAACATGTAAATTACAATGTGTCAAAGAAGGATTCTCCCTCCTCTCAACACACACCAAGCAGTTGCTGAATGCCACCGAGTAATCGGAGGTCGGATTTCCATCCTTAAACCTCCGATAGGTGACTGGAGGGATCCGTTCATTGATTATATTATGTTCGGAATCCTACGTGAAGATCCAAAAGAGCGGATAAGTATTCAAAGACGAGCCCCAAACTTTCATTTGGATATTCCCTCCAAAATGCTTTATAGAAAATCCTTCAATGGAGTACTTCAACGCTGCTTGTCACAACAAGAGGCGGAAGAAACTCTAAAAGACGTTCATGCTGGTCTTTGTGGAGCCCATCAGGCTGGTCCCAAGCTCTACGATCAGATAAAAAGGTTAGGTTATTATTGGCCTACCATGGTGGCTGACGCAATACAATTTGCTAAACGTTGCCAACAATGCCAAGTTCATGGAGATTATGTACACATGCCTCCAGAATGGCTACATCCTACAGCGATCTCATGGCCCTTTGAAGCCTGGGGTATGGACATCATAGGTCCTATCTCTCCCCCGTCAAGCAAAGGTCATCGCTTCATCTTCGCCGCTACGGATTATTTCTCCAAGTGGTCAGAAGCATTTGCGTTAAGTGAAATAAAGACCTCGTCAGTCCTTCAATTCTTACGAACCAACATCATTTGTCGCTTCGGCATACCTAAAAGATTCGTCCATGATAACGGACCACAATTCCGGGATCACAGATTCTACAGGTTCTGTGACAAATACAAAATCCAAAGTTATCCTTCGACTCCGTATAACCCGGCAGTGAATGGACTAGCAGAAGCTTTCAACAAGACACTTTGCAAAATTCTCAAGAAAATGGTCTCTACTCACAAAAGAGACTGGAGCGACAAACTGCCTGAAGCTTTATGGGCCTACCGGACTACCGTTCGAGGAACAACCCATAGCACACCATTCTCCTTGGTCTATGGATGTCAAGCAGTTGTCCCCCTAGAGGTACAAATTCCTTCTTTAAGGGTATCTCTACAAAATGAAATGACGCAAGAAAGCAACGTCAAATTGAGACTCTAAGAACTGGATAATCTTGATGAAAGACGACTCGAAGCTCTACAAAGCGTTGAGCTTTACCAAGCACGCATGGCAGGATCTTTTGACAAAAGGGTCAGGCAACGCGCCCATAAAAAGGGTGGCTTGGTTCTTGCGGTGAAAAGGCCAATGGTTTTTGCCCACAAATTCAAAGGCAAATTCGAACCAAAATGGGAGGGACCCTTTGTCATCGACAAAGTCTTCTCCAATGGCGCATATGCTCTTCTAAACATGGAAGGTGACAGATGTATGCTGCCCATCAATGGCAAGTTCTTGAAGCGGTACTACCCTTGAAGACTTCCTACATCGGGTTAGAGTGATGCCTGCATGGCCAAAGCCTATTCCTAGGTACTTGCTCGTCAAACCCACCCCTTTTAGAGTTTTCATCCCTATGTTGAAATTTCTAAAAAGCCGAAAAACAATGCTTACTTTCAATGT
The DNA here is from genome assembly GCA_029852735.1 of Persea americana. Classification (NCBI taxonomy): domain Eukaryota; kingdom Viridiplantae; phylum Streptophyta; class Magnoliopsida; order Laurales; family Lauraceae; genus Persea; species Persea americana. The sequence continues at coordinate 24,800,031 of CM056818.1, read as the reverse complement.
TTCATTGTTCAAAAAAAAAAAAAAAAATCAAACCCAAAATCCAAGTTTCAGAGCCTCTTCCCCAACTTGACCAAAACTTTCAATCCTTGAACCCAAAATTCATGGTTTGAAACAAAAATCAGGACTTAGGAATTTCCACCCTAGTCCACCCTGACCTTTACCACCAAAGATGGTTTTTAGTCAAAATTTACGACCCTCGTGTCTTTAAACAAAAACTGGTTTTTCAAAAAAAAAAAAAAAAAAACCGTGGGGAAGTGACGTTTAGTCGATACTCACACAAAACCCAAAAATCGGAAGGATGCGAACCCCATTCGGTACTTCCAAAACCTCAAAATCGCAAGAAAGCGACACCTCGTCGATACTTGCAAAATCTCAAAAAAATCGTGGAGAGACAATGTTTCAGTTGATATCCACAACCCAAATTTCAAAACAAAAAAAAAAAAAAGGTTTGAAAAAACCTCAAATTTCAAAAATCGTGGGGAGGCGACATACCCACAAAACCAGATTTTTGAGAAAAAAGCAAGGAGGCGACATTTAGTCGATACTTGCACCCAAATCCGCGAGGAAGCGACATTCCATCGATACTCGCAACCGAATGAGCAAGGAAGCGACATTCCATCGATACTTGCAATACCATTCAGCAGGGAGGCGACTCTTAGTCGATACTTGCATTTTTGAAAACCCAAAACCCGGCTTTCATGCCAAAACCCGGCTTTCATGCCAAAACCCGGCTTTTATGCCAAAAACCTGGCTTTCATGCCAAAAACCAAAATCTGGCTTCCATGCCAACAAAACAAAATTTGGCTCCCATGCCACAAAATCTTTGGCTTCCATGCCACAAAACCAAAAACTTGGCTTTCATGCCATAAAAATCTGGCTTTCACACCAAACAAACAAAAATCGGCTTCCATGCCACAAAACAAAATTTGGCTCCCTTGCCACAAAATCTTTGGCTTCCATGCCACAAAACCAAAAACTTGGCTTTCATGCCACAAAATCGGCTCCCATGCCAAAAACCGGCTTCCATGCCACAAACAAAATTTTGGCTTTCACGCCATCCAAGATTCGGCTTTCAAGCCATCAAAAAACCAGGCTTTTTGCCACAAAATCTGGCTTTCATGCCTAAAAACAACCATTTGATAAAAGATTTTCACAAAATGACAACCTTTTGATCAAATTTTCAAACAAACCATTCCCATTCAATTTTTGCTTATATTTCATTAAAAGTGAATTTAAGTGAAATAAGGGGATACAAAAAAAAGTGCCAAAAATGTTTATGCATGGAGGTACCAGAAGAAAAGAAGAAAAAGTTTGTTACAAATCAGGAGGCTAGTCCGACATGGTCTTCAGCCATAGGCTTAACTCCTCAAGCAAACACTTGGCCTTAACCTCCAAAGCTTCCAGGCCGCGTTTCTTTAAAATCTTCCCATAAAAAGCAGTAGGCCGTCGCGATCCATCCTCGGCACGAGGAAGCTCTTCCCAGAGAATCTGCCATTGTTCATATTCTTGAGTCTTCCTCCGGAGATTGCTTTCGACCTCCTCAACTTGGCGAATGAGAGCCCTCTCTCTATTGCGAGCTTTCAAAGTGACAGTCCACTTGACAGCGGCTTGTTCTTCCAATAGCTCAAGGCGCTTTCTGGCTTCGGTGACCTCCCTATCGAGGCGGTGCTAGTCCTGTGTCAGCTCAATAATAGCCAACTCGGTGACGTTCCTCTTCCGAACGAGCTGCTTCCGAGTTCGCGAGATCTCCTTTAAATCAGATTTGACCTCACTGGAAGGCTTCAAAAACATCTCGTTGAAGAAATTATCATTCGGAAAGCTCTTGGTCTCAGTCCACTTGTTGCCTAGAGCGATGACTTCATCAACAAAAGCCTTGGCATCTGTAATGTCCAGACCGACTTTTTCGCTATCGGTAAGAATGTCCTGCACATGCTTCACCATGCCAAAACCAACCTCCAAATGGCCAGAAGAAAGAGTCTCGACCCATGAGCTCAAGACTCTCTTCAACACCTTCCTCGCAAACTGACGGGATGGCTCAGATAAAGACTCGCCATGCTCCATTGGTCGACTACCCGTGTCAGGCACCGTTGGAAGGGTAATCAAGAAGCTCTTTCCAACCGGGTCCGCTGGGGAAGGAATATCAGTAGGCGGACTCGCCTCTGCCTCATCAAAATTGGTGGAAGAAGCCCCTACTCCTGGATCGGTCATAGGTACCCCCCGCTCTGGTTCTGAAAAAGATAGAGGAACTTCTTCTGTCACCTCACAACCTGCCAATGAAAAATGAAAATGGTATGAATATAATCTTGTCAAAAATCAAAATATCAAGATTATCATTACAAAGTACCTTCTTCGAAGACTGGTGGAATGCTTTCTGTCTCCATGAGCTCATCCGAAACATCATCAAAAGTTGTGTCCATGGATGGCTCAAAGTCGTCGGAATCCTCTGGCAAGTCAGCTGGCAAAAAATATATATATGTCAGCAAGTGGCGGTAAAAAAAAAAAAAAAAGAAGAAAAAAAATCATACCAGGAGGAGATTTTGGATCTACTTCAGAATCTCTGAGTTCTTCCTCAGATGCCACGATAGGATCCGTCACCGCCTCATCGGTCGGAACCTCGGGCATAATCAAACTATCATCTTCTGCCAAAAGAAAGAAAGCAGTAGATCAAAACAAAAGCTCTCATGAAAGAAAAGAAACGGAAAGAGAAAAGGGAAAAGCATACCATCATCAATGGTCTCTTCCCCTCGGCTTCTCTTCTCTGGAGGCTCGTCATCATCCCCTGATGCCTCCTCAACAATGGTGGAAGGAATTTCCAGATCAAGAGAACTTTCGTGACGCCTCTGACTTCGGTGGTGTCCCCTTCTCTTCTTGCTCCTACGGGACGAACTGCTGGAAGCACCCTCCCCACCATCAAAATCAGGCCTCTCGCCAGAGTCCTCACTGGACCGTCTGCTCTTGCCAGTAGACTCCATGGAAGCCTTTGCTCGCTCGGCTTGTATCTAAGCAGCAACCTCAGCCTCCTCCTCGGCAAGCTGTTCCAAGACCTCACCAGGTATCTCTTGTGCAGCTCCCAGTCTGATGACGTCCCGTTCTTCGAGAAAACCTGTTTTGTGCCTCTCTCCAGAAAGGAAAGCCAGAACTTCTTCTCGGCGGACGCCGTCTGACTTCCCAAGGCCCTTCCCGGAAGACTGCTTTACATCAAGCTCTTTCTTGGAAAGGCCCCGGTATGCTGAAAAGCTCTCCACAAACCATTTGTGAAGCCAGCAGTCCGGAAAGTAGGCAACTCAGGATAAGAAATCAGGGCAGTAGTGTCTTCCGCGCTATAAAAGGCCCATGCATTCCTCCCGTCCTGTATACCTTCAAAACGCTTCACCTTGCTCGAAGGCGCTCCAACAACACCTTGAGAGAAGCCCAACTGCATGGCAAAACGCGAGGGAACATACAGCTGGATGTCAACGAAAAGATGTCTGCGATACACCATCGTACCGACACGTATGTTAAAAAGCCAACTCCTCTCTGCATTTGTCAAAGAATAGTGTCTCCCAGACCCTGCCCTGGTCGAATCACGGGAGACACCAAAATCAAAACCCTTATCCTCAAACCCGGAGAAAGCTTCACTGAAGACTGCCCCATCTGGACGACCCAGAATCGTCAGATCCTCAAGCGGGCAGATAAAAGAGATTCAGAAACAGGCTTCCCTCTAGCCAACCGAATCATAAACGGGTCATCGTCCTGAGCAGCACCCAATCGGTGGAAACTGGGACAGTGGTATACATACCACGAATAGAAAATGTGGGCTGAAAATACCCTGTTCATGGGAAGCCCAAGCCGAACCAGGAAAGCAGCAGCCTGCAGTTCGGTACACAAATAGGAGTAAAGAGCAGGCACCAAAGCAAGCCGCTCTCCAAACTCTATCTGACAAGCCGGAAAAATGCAATGCGGCCTGATGTGCGTTCCATCTGCTCCAGCAAAAACAGCCTCACCCAGCCAATAAGTGAGGTAAATAGCGAGATCTTTCCTCAGCACAATGTCAGAATGAATGGCGTCTGTGCTTACGAAGAATACCCTCAAATTCTCTCGCATGACGGAGATCTTCTTCGAATATGGGTTCTTAACCCTGGCTTCCTGGGTCGTACTCTCAGAAGACTCCCCGCTGTCAAAGAAGTTGGAAGACAAAAAGCTACCACTCCTCCAACTGCTACACCAAACTTTCGAGCCCTCCTTCTCCTTAAAAAAGTCATAGAATGCGACGAGCTGAAAGTACAAAAGCCTGAACTCCTCAGACTGCTCCTCAAGGACGCTGTCGATAGGCATAAACTCCTCATAAAGATTGCCGAGGATAGGCAGCCCAGTGATGGCACTCAGTTCCTTTAAAGAAATAGCCATCTCACCATTCGTGACAACGAAGGTGTTGGTTTGTGGAAGGAACGACTCCAACATGGCCATAAAAGCCTCATCGGAGAAAATCACGGTTTGCCGAAAAGCGCTAACCGCATCAAAAATCTCGGCCTCCTTCAGAATGGCACCGCCAACCTGCAGGATGTGATCAGTCCACGACTCCCAGCTCGAGTCAACACTGAAACAGCCATGAAGTCGAAAAGGCTTCACCCAATTGCTACCATCGCCCTTGAAAATGCCAAGGCCCACCGGTCTCAAATCGACCGAAGAATGGTCTGAACCTTGGTAGCCCCTGGCCGGCATCAAAATGTCCATACGGGCAGGCGACTTCTCTGCAAAACCAGAAGAGCCGCCAACAAAAACTCCGGTCTTGATCAAATTTGTCCTCTTCACCCAACTTGGAGGATCTTCCCTCTTCGAGCATGTGGAGGAAAGGCTCATGATCGAGATTGTCTGATCGAAGGAGGACCGGGTAGAAACAGTTCTCTTTTCACCATCAACTATGAAAGAGAACTGAAAACATCTCCTTTGGTATGTTGAATCGTCGGGGACGGCATCACCAAAGAAGAAGGTAGGCTTGGGCACAATGCTCTGATCGTCCGTGACCCAGGGACGGTTGCTTACCATAATCTTATAATACTCCTCATCCTTGAGGGCAATCAAACGTTGCCTCATCTCATCGCGGTTGAGCAAGTCACACTCTTCCAAGTTCCTTTCAACATACTGAACCTCCTCCCAGGCCTGCTGTACGGCCGCATTAGAGGATCCGGTAGAACGGCGGGGCGCATCAGTGACCGGCTCCTTACCCTTGTTCGTTCTGGAGGAACTACCTGCAAAGGATGGAAAGAAAAAAAAAATCAATCATCAAAATGACAGAATTTTGCTAAAAAAATCTAGCGAAATTTTGGCATGATTCCGGGGCAATTCTGAAGAAAAGGGAAACACCCCGAAAGAAATAGGAGCTTGAAGATGGGCTCAACATCACTGCAAGCCCATAATCATGGAAAATTCTCGAAGAAGGCTCGAACTCAAACATTGCTGCAAGATCAAGCCAAAGCTTCCCAAATATCCGCAAGATCGGAAAAGGGCTCAACATTGCTGCAAGCTCCAAAATCCAAAACTTGCAAAGCTCCTCAAAAAGTCCCCGCAAGACCAAGAAAGGGCTCAACATTGCTGCGAGCTCCAAATCCCAAGACTTGCAAAAAGATTTCCAGGTGTGCACTATCATACTTCCAATTCCATTTTCTAAAAAAAAATGCATAGAAGGAAAGTTGTCATGCATGCGCATCTCAGAATAAAAAAAAAAAAAAAAAAGAGAAAATCTCTTTTCAAAAAAAAAAAAAAAAAAAAATTTGCCCACAGGCCACGTGGCCGTACGACCATGACCGTACGGTCTTGTCCGTACGGCCACAAAAAAAAGAGATAAAAAAAAAAACAAGGTAAAAAAAAAAAGAAACCGTGAGAAAAGTGAAAAAAAAAAAAGAAAGAAGAGCCACGGTAAAAAAAGAAACAGAGAGAGAGAAAACCGGGCAAAAAAAAAAAAGAAAAAAAAAGAAGAAAAACGTGTAAAAAAAAATAAGAATACACGTGGAGAAAAAAAAGAAAAGAAAGAGAAAGAAAAGAAAAGAAAACAAGAAAAACCTTTTTTCTATTCCTACATGGGGTTTCTTAAGGAAAAAGAAGAAACTTACTTGACGCCATTGATGGAGAAAAAGCTTGAAGATCTTTGAAGAAGAAGGAGAATTCTTGATCTTGGAGCACTCTTGAAGACTTTTGCAAAAAAGAAGGCAATAGGAGCAAAAGATCCAACCTCCCCTCGCTTTTATAGAAGAGAGCAAACCAAAAGAGGAAAGGAGGAGAAAAGAAAGGAGGTAAGTGCTACAAATTAGCAAACTTCCTAAAAGAAAGGAATTATGGGATATTCTTCCCCAATGAGGAGATCTTTTGAGAAATTCTCCCAAAAAGAGAGGGATTATGAGAAACTTTCTCCCAAAGAAAGATACTTTGAGAAAATCTCTCCCAAAATCAAGGAAACTTGAGAGATTCTCTCCAAGTAAGAATATTTTTAGATATTCTCTACCAAAAGGAGATATTTTTAGATATTCTTAACAAAATGACACCACATAAGATCTCAGCCATCTTTAAAGCTTAGGGTCCCATGGGTTAGCCCACATGAGCCAGGTTTGACCACCTAGGCACTAAAAGTGGCTTTTAGTCAAAATTCCTCTTACCAAGAGCATACAAAAATGATTCCATGCCTCCTTTGAGTTGATTGGACCATACAAAAAAAAAATTTCAAGCCTCATGAGTTTCCAAAAATCCAAACCATCCAACCTCATGAACCAAATTAAGCCAAAACCTTGAAATTGACATTCCACAAAAACCCAAACCACTCCAACGGACCCAAAGTTGTCCCAAAGAGTGACAAAATCCAAACCATGGTCTCCTAACTCGTCACATACAGCTTGTTGGGTCGCAAAGCCAAAACCAAAACCAAATCCCGGTCCCCTAACTTGCCACATATAGCTTGTTAGGTCACAAGACCAAAATCAAAATTCAAAACCCGACCCCCTAACTTGCCACATACAGCTTGTTGGGTCACTAGGTCAAAAACCAAAAACCTTCTTGACCGCCTGATGTGCAACACAAAGTCTTTAGGTTCACAAGGTCAAAAAGAAAATCCAAAACCCAAAAACCCAACCTAAATGTCATTTTCAAAATTTTACCTTGAGTTGGTACGTGATGTCTCTCACTGCCATAAAATTCCCTTGGAAACTCAAAAGGCTACACTATCAAGAAAAATACTCAGAGACTCTTGGTCAAGTCAGAAGTTCTCCTTCAAAGTTTTCTTCGAGGCACATCGACTGCAAAAGCTATCCAATTCGTCGCTGTACCTCGAGGGGGCATTTGTTGACACCAAAAATGTCACTTTGCCTCATCAACATCAAAAGCTATATGGAGCCGCATCCTACTACAAACAGGCAAAGCTGCTTCAAGCATCAGATCTTGGCAAAACCAAACAAAAACTACAAGATCTTTCAAAGTAGCCAAAAGAAGGGTACACATGAAGTTTCGGGCCATTTCGACACCATTTGGCCTAACTTCAATCCTCCAACAGCTGAGCGGGAGCTCCCGACGGCGACAGTGTCAAATACATCAAATCTTCGATCAGAGCCTATGGATGGTCTCAAAATACCTCCAAAAGGCTCCATGTCGAATTTCAAGTCAAACCGACACCGTTTGACCCTCCATCAACTCTCGAACGGCGAAATCAAACCTCCCGGCGGCGAACACCTCTGATGCCACCACTCATCAAACAAAACACATGAATAGCTTCTGCATGCTTCCAAAGGGTTGCACGTCAAATTTTAGGTCATTCCGACAACGTTTGACCCGGTTTTGATGCTCCGAAGCGAAATCAAGCCTACCGGCTGTGAAGCTCCCCGGGATCATGGCACCCAAATCGGAGCTAATGGACCATCTCAAAATGACTCCAATAGGTTCCCCGTCAAATTTCAGGTCAATCGGACATCGGATGACCGTACATCAAAGCTCGACATCTTCCACACAGTGAAAACAAGTCAAGCATCGACGGGACCCCAAACGGCTTCCAAACTCAAATAAAAGCCCATGGTTGGTCCTATCTAATGCCCAAGAAGCCTCACCTCAAATTTCAGGTCATTCCGACATCGTTTGACCCAGTTTCAACTCTTGGCGGAAAATCGGCTACAGAGTCTTCAGCTTTTCCAAAAAATAGGAAACTTTTTGCTCTGATTTGCACAGCCTTTCGAGGGGTTTTCTTCAGAGGAATGAAGCCAATAAATGAGGAGAATGTCAAAGAAAAATACAGCAGAAAATAGGAGCGAAAAACCCCGAGAAACGACTAAGAAACGACGACCGGAAGGCAACCGGAAAATGGACCAAAGTCCAAGGTCGCCAGCCCCATGGTCGCCGTCGACCATGGAAATCCGGGTCGCCGGATTTCCGCCAAAAGTGTCGTTTTTCCTTTCTTTTTTGCGTTTCGCGATGTTTGGCCCCTGTGATTTTCTTAAAATCTGATCTTTATGGCATGATATCCGTTGATCTTCGTCAACATCACGGATCCGCCATCGAAATCATTTGATCACCATCGGACACTCCGAAACTGTCAACTGGCCGACCAAGAAAGCACACTTTCTGCCCGACCGATCAAGAAATCGACTGTACAGATGCTGTCGGCCCATTAGTGGCAACCAATGTCTGAATTTTCATCGTCATCTGACATCAAACAACGTACGGATCTATCGATGATCACGCAAGAAGAATTCCAAAAGACGTGGTGCGGCCCGCTACTCTTCGAGCGACTCAGCGGCCAATTAATGAAGTTAAATGACCCTTTTATGGCAATTTATTAAGGTCATTAACTCATTATTTTGAACAGCCCAATCAGAAGCCAAGAAATGAGAGTTACAAGTCCAATTAATCATGACAATTAACCATGTAACTCCTATCATTATGGAGATTAATCATGGTAATTAATCATGAAACTCCTATCATCATGGAGATTAAATGCCCATTATTCTCCATCGGCCAATCAAAATCCAAGAAAAAGGAGTTACAATATAAAGAATTAAATCTTGTAACTCCTCCCATCATGGAGCATTAATACCATTAATGCCCATAAAACCCTCCTAATGGCCACCAAAAGCCTATAAATAGGCGGTCATTTCAAGGAGAAAGGGTCCAGAAGAATTGTCTAAAGGGTCCAGAAAAATTGTTTGAAGTGGTCCTGAAAAATCCCCAAAAAATTGCTAAAATCTCTCGGAGAAATCTCTGTGCAAAGAAGCTCAGCTACTCTGAAGAAACTCTGCTGCAAGAAAACGCCACAAGGTGATCAAAGTCCCTTGGGGGGCCACCCCCCCCCCCTCGCCAAGATCTCCTCTCTTCTTCTGTCCAACATGGCCTAGACGTGGCTTTTCAGCCCGTCTACTTGGTTTTTTATTGGATATAAGACCTTCCCTTGGTCTTTGTCCTCTAAAAATCTGAGGTCCAAGCCAAGCCAAGTGAATCAAAGCATCAAGTGTTCTCATTTGAAGGACGATGGCGGAGTCCATACATGACTCGCGACCGTCGATCTGAACGAGTCCCCAGATCTCTTGAGAAGTCAGATTCATTTTCTTACTTTTCTGTTGTATTGTGTATTTTTTTAAAGAGACATAAAAATCACATTTCTTGTCTTTACATTTTGATGAGATTTGTAAACTGCCTTCTACGGCACAAAATCGCCTATCACGGCAAAACCGCCTTTCACTGCAAACAAATGAAAATCGCCTTTCACGGCATTAAAAAATTTTGTCTCTTTCTTTAAAATATATGTGCAATGGAAAGTTAGAAAAAAGTTGATTTCCTTTTCTACTTGTGAAGGTGAATCTCCGGATCACCATTTCAAATTCCAAGTAGAATAGAAAATCTGGCATACCCGTACAAAAAAAAAATGTTGATGCTTGCTCTATTTTTTCTCTTCGCCCCGCCGCACCCCGGCGGACCCGGGACGGAGGAAGGCAAGAAAGAAAAAGACGGGTCCATCAGGCCCCGTTGACCTTCCATTTGGATTGTTTGAGATAAGCTAAACATGAGTTAAGGGCCGCGCTTAACCTTGACCCGTGTAGCCACCTAAGTAGGGTCTATGGTTTTGAAACAAAACCCGATTTAATGGTTATAGATGTCCTATAATGCTAAATACCTTCAGGAGCACCAATGATACATAATAAGCATCTGGGACTCCGTGATCACTGTTTTAGGTGAAGTGAGACCCTAGACTTGAATAGAGGGGCAAGGATTGTCGATATATTTGTGACATGTGGTACTTATATTGATGAAACGGACACTGAGGCTGGCTGGTAGGTTCGAACCTTGGATGTTGGCCTTGAGAGGTACTGAAATTAGGGCATTGCACTTAGACTCTGATCTATGACTATGGTCCGTATTGGATGAGATGTCAGGACATGGTACTTGAAGTCTTGACTTGTAATATTGGGAACTTAACGGTAGATATATATGGACAGACTGTATAATGAGATAATATTAATTAAGCGTATCGAGAAGAGGAGTTTACAAGGGTATGCATTATTAATTATTGGGGATCGTAAGGATGGATAACTTATACCCAAACTCCGTGCGTCATGCCATTGACTAATATCGTCTCATATTAATTATGATAAGGCTATCCATTTTGGAGTACCCCCACCTAGTGGTCTATAGGATTTGTAGATATATGATTGGTTTGCCGATGGTTATGATGCCGGCATGGACATTGATATTAAGATATTATTGGATGACACAGTAGCTACTAGAGTGGGAGGGGAACTGAGATCGCTGGCGCTCGGACCGAATGTAGATGGACGGTAATGTTGATCTAATACATACGACCAATGGCTAGGACTTGGCTGTGGCTATGGATGAGTGATTGATGTTGATTTAGCACGTAAGACCAATGGCTAGGACTTGGCTGTGGCTATGGATGAGTGATTGAGCACGTAAGACCAATGGCTGGGACTTGGCTGTGGCTATGGATATTGATGGACTCTTGTATGCTCCTACTCGATGAGACGACAGCGATGGGTGGCTATCCATGGTTGATGTCCATCGACAGCTGTCGGGATGACGACGATGGGCTGGCGTTGACCTCTCACGTCCCTTGTACTTCAACTTTGGACGTGCCCTTGTGTGATCCTATGTATGTATATTGGTTGAATGATTATTAAGTATTGTGGGTGTCGCTGCTTAATGTCTTTAACTGGCAACATTGTTATGGATGGATCTAGAGACGATGGTTGTCGATATAGGAGGGCTACTCCCCCCAGTTACTTCTATTACTGGTGACACTGTTGTGCTTGTATGAATTATATGGTTTATTGATGATGATGGCTTCTCTTATCTACTTGTTATGCTGTATCCAACATCTGTTACATTATTATCTTGATTATCGCTCAAGCACTACACTCCACATTGTTTCTGTTGCACTATGATATTCTATATTATTATCAAAGTACTAATCACATAGGTACAGCTAGGATCAAGTATGGACTTCTTCCTTATATGTTAATATAATGTATTGTCATCTAAACATGCCTATTTGCCTGTCTCATCGAGCCTGACCCAAGCCTTGGTGTTTTCAGGTATCTTCTCTTCCGCTTTCTTTGATTGGTAGAATTGCTTGGCGGCTGATCCGTTGCCATAGGGTTCAAAGAGCGATGTAGTTGGTGCATCGAGAGGTGTCTATCACATAGATCTTTATTCTTTTCTTTTTCTTATAGCTAGCCGTATTGGCGTAGGATTGAATAGTTAGTTTAATTATGGAAAGTACCTTGTAATCCCTTAAAGTGAAATAAAACTTTATGGCTTTGTCCATTTACTTGCTCATGTAAGATTTACACTTGATTATATTATTGGATTTTCCGCATCTCTTGGGTACTTTCTCGTAGCGTCCCGAGATTCGAGGCGCCCATATCTTGGTGTGTTACAACCATTGTCTATTATGAATACCTAAGGAATGCCAAACCGGGCTATTATATTCTTTTTTAATGAATTTGACTATGAAGGCAGCTTTAATGTTGACATATGCCTTAGTTATTGTTATTAATATGAATGCCTCGAGTAGTTCTTAAATTTTCTAGTAAGGTCAACCCATCTACCCTTTTTGGTACCCACTAATTTAAAGACAGCTATCCATCACTAATAATCGTGGTTCCTAGGGAAATGTCAGTTATGAAGCAGTGGGCAAAGTTCGCAACCTGTCTCACTAATTCTACTCGTGACCTCTTCTAGTTGAGATTGTTTTACTAAAGGGGTTTTTCACCGCTTTGCCTCACCTATGCTTTTTATGATGATTAGACAATAGTGTCTTTATATTGTTTATGTTTGTTTTTTATTAATTTTTCTTTTGGGTTTTTAGGGTTTTATGATCTTTATGTTTTTTTGGTTTGTAATTATCCTAAGTAATAGCTAATTTATGTGGGCTTGCTTGAATTTGTAGCCCTTCATTGGCATGAAGCCCACGGTCTGCCTCGCATGATTATGATTTTTCATTGTGTGTGATAGTGATGTGTTGCGCACTTTGAATATTCTGACTATTCAAAAACGTGCACGCTTAGAACCTTTCGACCTACGTGGTTTTATCATCGGGTGCTTGGTTTGGGTCTTATCATTTTGTTCTCTTCGGAAACGAGAGCGTTGAAACATCTTTGACCTTGGCCATTTGGGCCCTAGTTTGATGACAACACATTTTACTTTATTATGGTATTTTCGTTGATAGCTTTGATATGTTATAAGTGTTAGGATAATGTGTTTAGCCCACAAGCTTTTATTTTGGTCCATCCAAAAATGAAACCGCTGAAATATTTTAGACCTCCGCCACTTAGGCCTTGGTCTCATATTAAAAGGTTTTATATATGTTTCATTATGCTTCTTTGTTTGATAATGTGGATATGATTTCACTTGTTGATGCATTAAGATAAGGCTCCTATATTGGGGATCTTTAGTTTGCTCTCGCATAAAAGAAAAGCGTTGAAATGTTTTAGACCTCCACCATTTGGGCCTTGGCCTTAAAGAGTTTCAACAATTAGTAGATTTGGGATCTTTAAAAGATGATTTTCTATTTTTCCTTGATGATCTCTGGTCTTTTATTTTCCTAATTGTTTGACCCTCATCTTTTGTATGAAACGTGTGATTTTCCCTTCTTCTTCGGGCTCTAGGTTTTGTTGTAGTGTGTCTAGCTTCCTTAAATGTAGTCCATCCGTGTTTTGCTAGGCGTGCTCTAAATTTTCTTTGTAATCTAGCAGACTTACATCATGAGAGTCTTTGAGCAAGGGTGTAATTTTGAAATTTTGGTTGTGCCACTATTGGATGGTCATGTGGGATAAGAATTTCTTCAGTCGTGTCGATTTTTACATTGTTCTTTTGGACTATTGGAATCTTAGGTGGCACACTGGACAAATACCCAGAAACTCTTCTGTAGTCAGGTCTCTGAGAGTCTTTCCTAGAGCTCTGGATATTTCTTTGCAGATTCACCTATCAAGGATCTAGGAAGCTTATCCAATTCGTACGATTTGATTTTGAAAACTTAACATCTTTTTTTTAAGAGATAAACCTGATTTTGATTCAGGCCTAAACTCAGGCCTATTTTCTTGAGCTTGTGTTAATGAAACAAATGAGTCCACGAACTGGTTCAAAGCCTATTTATGTCTAATTTTAAGACATATTTAGGTTTAATTTTTTGGACTGCTTATGCCCGGACACATATCCATTTTGGAACCAACTTATTACATCTTTTAGGCAAACTCTTAAGAACTGGCTATGCAGCGGTGCACAAGTTCCACATCAGAAACACGTTAGTCCAGATCTTGGGTATATACGTGTGACCTGATCCTTAACTCCACATGAGGCCATTTGGTGGGCCAATGCCTACCAAAAATAAAACCGTGAGGCATGTGGGCCAAAGCGAACAATATCATGTGGGGAACGGGCCTGGATTGGTACAAATGGTATCAGAGCCGATGACGGCTCTATTTTCAGGCAGGGGAGTATGTCACGCTTGTAGTCCCCCTGTAGAAAGACGTTGGGTCCAGCAAGCATCTGCCTAAATAGAGAGGGCATGGGAAACTCTGAAGGACTGGGTATGCAGTGGTGCACAAGTCCCATATTGGAAACACGCTAGTTCTGATCTTGGGTATATATGTGTGACCTGATCCTTAACTCCACGTGAAGCATGCGGGCCAAAGCGAACAATAACATGTGGAGAGCAAGTAGTTATAGACCCAACTTCACTTCATTTCCTCATTCCCCTCCTACCTCAATTGATTCTCAGCTAGAACTCGACCTTCCCTTCATCTCTTCACTTCATCTTATTTCCAAATCCATAAGAGAAGTCATTGCAGGTTGTCTTCTTCAAGCTTAAGCCCAATCCCATCATCTTCAATAATTACTTCTTCCTCAAGAATTTCTCATCCCTATTCCAAATCTCATTCACTCTATTGTTAAGTAATTCTACTAAAATCCTTTTCTCTTGCTTGGAATTAGCCGTGGGAGGTTAGAATTGTTCCATGCAAGCTCATCTCTTTCGATTTCTACTAATCGCCATGGTAGGGTTCTTTATTGAGCTAGAGATTTGGGGGTTTTTTCTTTTGAACTTGGATATAGTGCGAGATGCTTGGATTTCATGGTAATTGGGTCAAGCACCCTTTCAAGGCAAGTAGACAACTATACTATCGCGCATGCAAGTTCTCTGTGCGATTCTTCATATGGTTTCCATGCTAGATTACCCATTGAACATCAATGTATGTTTTACTTGTTTTATCGCCTTTAATTTGGTTGGTTTATAATGCACTTATATTAGAAGCCGTGATTGAGCTTGGAAGCTCTTATTAAGCCTATGCAATGTACAATTGAGCTTGTAGTATGTTCTAGATATTCGCATGACTTGTCTCATACATCTTATGTCCTTTATGTTTTTTGTTTACACATCCTCATTATGCTTCATGTATTCATGTCTTATACATTGCTTATTTGAGTCTATCCTATTTACGTATATTTATCTAGACTTTGGGATGCTCTTTATGTTTATGATTTGTCATGCCGTGTAGGAGTATTCCCTTATGTTTACGCTTTATGTTTACGCTATCCAAGCTAGTTATATTATTCTTTGAGTCGGTACCACCCAGCTTTGATCCTATCACAGTTGGACATGGAAGTGTGGATTTATATTTATCTATTTAAACTAGCTGCAACATAGCATATGTTGTAGAAATAGTATATGTGCTCCAGTGCCACATTGGATTTCTATTCTATTGGCTAATCCGTACTCCTTGTGGTACCATCTGGATTGTCTGTTATCTGTTTCACACTCTCACCATAGTTACCCAATATGCAACCAATGTTGGGAGAATATGGCACATGTGAAATGCCATTTTTTTAGGATACACCTGTTAGATGCTGCCACACAAGATTCCTCACATTATAGGCTCATTTATGCACGATTATGCCTAATATACACTTCATTGACGTCTTTATGATCATTTGTTATTTTATTCATTTGATGCTACATGTATATGCTTATTATATCTATTTTACTTGCTAGATTATATTATCTATGGTGCTACATTAGACCTTATAGGGGATGGTGTCGATATCTTTGCCCCGAAGACTAAGAAGGTCATGGACACACCTCAGTGGGTAGTTGAGTGAATCCCTGATGATATCCTCCTGCTAACATGTTGCGCAAAACCAAGTCACATGGATCATCTTTTTTTATGTTCGACCTTTATGGTTGGCCATTTGGATGTTTAAAACATTAGTCTATGTTTTGTAATCCTTAACCTGATGCTTCCGCTACTCATTTTACTATAACTTGAAGTTTAATATCATCTATGAGCATGTTTATGCTCCATATCCCTAAATCTAAATATGCTATGGATTGTTGATGCATACTATGCCTTAATGTTGTTATTGTGGAATGTATGAGTTACACAAGCTTACGCGAGAAAGTTTTAATTTGTAATGGGTTTGTAAAGAGCCTCACATGTGCAATCATGTGGGAACTCACGCTTGGGGGTAACCTGCGCATATGAACTGGGTTGACTCACATTCCCATCACAGGTTGCACATCGGGGCTTGTGCCCGATTATGGGGGGCCTAGGCCAAGGGCTTGACACCCCTTAGATTCCCATTCCACCATTCCCTGATTTTATCAAGAATGAATTTCCTAATTCAAAAACCGCGTGAAAAATTACTAATAAGAATCTTTTTCATGAATTTCAATTCTTTCTACAAGATAAAAATCTTTCAAAATGACGATTGCAACATGGTAAAGTAACGAATTTAGTTCACCAAATCCATCATGATGTGTTTGTTTACATATATGGTAAAGTAAAGTAAAGTAAATGTCACAACACAGTAAAGGTGGGGTAAAGTAAAGGTGGCATAAAGTATATGGTGAAGTAAAGTAAGAAAGATTGGTAAAATAGTTTCTTCTTTTTTTACTTTACTTTATCATATTTTATTGTAGTTTTATATGGTAAATAAAAAGTGACTTATTTACAGGTGTAATAAAAGAAAATAAAAATGATATCATATTATGGTAAAAGGTGAGGTAAAGTAAGGTAAAATGAAGTACGTGGTAAAGCAAAATGGGAGAGAGAGTTGTAAGGTAGTTGTTTTTTGTATTGGATTTACTTTAGTATACTTTACCATGATTTTATGTGATAAAAGGAAAGTAACTTATGGAAAAAAAATACGGCGATTGACTTTACTTTACCACATTACTTTTTTATGTAGACGTGGTAAATTACACATATATTAAAATATTTAATAAAAATTCTTTTAATAATGTAATTTACTTAAATCATAACACCTTCCAAACTGCTCAATTTAAAATCTGTAATATTCTTCAAAAATTTCCAAACAGCAAAAATATTATAATATTATAATATTACATTATTCTATTTTATTTTGTAAAGATCCAAAAGGGCCGTTAGAAATAAACCCACATTTGAGAAGATCATATTCTAAATAAGAAGTCTTATGTTGTTGGAACTTGGAAGCTATGACATTGGGAACTTTTCATTATGATATCCGTCTAAAATACATGATAGATGTATAGTCTAATAAGTCTCCTACAAAACATCTACTAATTGTGTGGGGCAAATTTCTTTTGAGCATATCTTTTGCAAGACCCCACGCCTAGAGTTTCCGATTAGTGCTAATTAAGACGTGCTTTAGTTATAAGTGAGATTAGTGGATTTTGGTTAAGATTGGATTAGAATAGCTTTGGATCATCTTTAGAACTTTTTGATTTAGTGGGACCCTTTGGGGGTTCCTTTATTGTGTTTTGAGTGACTTTGGAGTTTATTTAATAATTCTGAGAATCTGTATTTTTGCTCCGTTTGATTTATTTTATTATTCCCTACAACTTTCGTGTTTGCCCCGTTTCTGTTCGAGACCTCAAGACCCCGCTTTGCTAATGATAGGGGTAAAACAGTCTTTTTGCACAAAATCAAGACACTATTTTCAATATCTCCGAAACCTGCGAAATATATACTTTTTGGAAACTAGAAATTTCGGCGAACAATTCTTCCTTCTTCATCGAACCCATTCGAGGCCCGGAAATCCATGTGTTAAGCCCAATTAGTTGGTTAAGTTGTGGGACCCATCTCCATTTTCTATAAAGGGGGAGCCTTCTTCACTTTTCCCTCTTCGTGCAACTTTCCATTGAAAGAAAAAAGAGTTCCAGCCTAGGGTTTCTTCTCCCCTTTTCTTGCTCCTCCATCTCCAAATCACTCTCAAACTTTAGCTAAAGGAAAAATGGAGGCTACAATCTTCTTCCTCACTATGCTAGCTTCCTATTGACACTATTTGTGGAGAAATCCATCTACTCCAAGGTTCAATTTGAACAAGCTCTTGCCATTAAAGGACCTTTCATGTAAGTGATCCTTCCCATCTTCTAGATTGTGCTTCTACTAACCCTAGAGAGTCTTCATTTCCATTATTGGAAGCTCTGTCTTCCTATTTCTTGATTTGCCATTTTAGGGTTTGTAATGGGTTTGTTTTTTGGGGGTTTTGTGTAGATCTTTGATTTTGAGCTTGGAAAGTGTTTAGGAGCTTGATTTGCTTAACTTAGAGCCAAGGCAAGTGGATGAATGGGTTTGTTTTATGATTTGTTATTTTGTGGAGAAATATGGATTTTTATATTGATGACTCTTGCTTATGCCTTATGTCTTTCATTGATTTTGAAATGTGCATATTAAAGAGCTTTTCTTCTCTCTATTGCTCTCTTATTATTTTGTACACTAAAGTTGTCTTTTGGCAATTGATGGATCTTCATTAATGGTGGATGCTCTTGTATTAAATGAAGTGGGATTTGTTTGATTTTTTTATGGTTTCAATGGATGGTTGTTGGAAGTTATGATGGATGTTTGAGTAGGTGGAAATGCTATAATTATGCTGTTAAGAAGTAGCTCTAAGGGAGGTTGGAAGAGAAGAGAAAATAGCCCAAAAATGCACAAAACGGGCAGCTCCTGAAGCTGTCCGCTCGAGCGGACCCCTTACAGAAGCTCGGTGGCTCAGGCTAACCATTCCCTCACTCGAGCCATCTTGACTCGGATCAGTCTGCTCGAGCGGACCATTGGTCGCTCGAACGGACCCATCCAGAACCTTATTGCCTCGAGCCAGTATGGACGTTCGCTCGAGCCAACCCTTCTAGAGAGCCATCCGCTCGAGCGAACCCCTTGTCCGCTCAAGCGGACAGTCCCAGAACCTTGCCCGCTTGAGCGAACCTCCAGTCCGCTCGAGCGGACTCGCTGTGATACTTGGGGATATGTTTGGAGCTAGATAGGATGGTTTGGGGGTATGGAGAAGGCCTGTTTGAGGCCCCACTTCAATGGGAGACCTAAGAAGTGATGTACGGAGGTCGATAGAGAAAGAAACACCAATTCCAGAGAATTATTGAGGATATTGGACCTATCAATTTGTATAGGGAACTTGGAATGTCTCAAATCTTCTGGAGTACCAAGTCATGAGCAAAAACCGACATACGAGATCCCGATACACATTGTTTAATAGCCGTAATGTATGTCCGAAATTATGAAGAGATCCATAGTGTTGGTTTTCACTCGAATTTAATATGTTTTAGACAGTTTTCATGTGTTAGTACAAACAATACTTTAAACTACTGAAATCTGTAATCTGAACATTTTGTTAGCTTTATGCATTTTGATAAGACATTATTGTGATAAATGTGCTCACGAGCCTTTTTG
This sequence comes from Persea americana, assembly GCA_029852735.1. Classification (NCBI taxonomy): domain Eukaryota; kingdom Viridiplantae; phylum Streptophyta; class Magnoliopsida; order Laurales; family Lauraceae; genus Persea; species Persea americana. The sequence goes on along the minus strand of CM056818.1, from coordinate 24,780,847 downwards.
TTCAGTCTGCTTTGAGTGTTACTCACCTCTTTAGATATGTATATGTTTTGAATGCGTTTTGACCTATGAATCGGCACCACTAAGCTTGGACTACTTTGTCGATTTGATCCACCGACTTGGTGTCCCCCTCTAATTTCTGTCAGCTGTAGTCGGAGTCTGAATTCTGTTTTGTCACCCGGTTCCGAGGCCGAGGTTTTGCTTAGTATATGTATATATGTATATAGTTGTTTCTCGTCACTTCGTGTGTCCGAAACCAACGCCCTTAGTGTGCTCTCATCACATTGGTGATGGAGGATTTAGCTTACGTGTGGTTGCCATCATGTTAGTTTTTGCTCCTTGACTACCCCACATGTTTTATATTGCATGTGCTTTAAACAAAGAATGCATCATGTTTCATGGAAAATGATTACTTTGACAGATTTCAATATGTTTCTAAAATATGCTTTGTGCTTTGGTATTTCTATTCACCCACATGCCAGACCGTCGTGTCTGACCCATTTCTGTGGTACTCAGGTCCTGACCCCGTTGCCTTTGAGGAGGAGCCGGAGGAGGCGGCCGGTGAGCCGCAATGTGTGATTGAATGGCAAGCTGACAATGTCATCTAGACATTGGGTCGAGCTTTGAGATGCGTACATTTTGAGAGTTTAGATTGATATATTTAGGGAATATTCTTTTGGTTGTATTGGCCTTTGTTGGCCTCTAGTTTTGGGGATGTTTAATCATTACATTTTGTATAAACTCTTAACTTTATATTTCAGGAATGCCATTATGAATGTTGCTCACTCTGACATCATGCCATATATATATGTTCTATCAGTTTTGAAATGTGGAATGGATTACGAATTTTGTTTGCTACACGCTTCCGCACCAACATGTATGAATTATTAGTGTGAAATCATCACCACAGAAACCTGTGGGAAATTAAATTTGTGTATTCATATGTTTATTGTTGTAACCACACATCACCACACCATCGCGGGCCCGGGTCTCAGTCCGGGGTCACAATAGACTGGTATTAGAGCGAGACATGTTTCAGGCAATTAAAAGAAACTAGAAATCCTAAGGTCGTGGCGAGGATTCGTTAGACTTTTCATTAGTTAAACTCGTGTGAGCAATGTGCGACCCTTGTTTGATTTTCATATACTAACAACTTGTTTTGCAGTGATATGCCACCTTGAAAAAGACCCGTAAACGACATTCCTACCGCAAGCAATAGTGAGCATACAGAACCACTTGAGAACCACACTCCTGATCCAACCATGCAGAATCAGTTTTAGCAAATGATGCAGGCAATGCTAGACCAACAACGTCAGGCAAATGAGAACCAAGCCAGATTGTAAGAGCAGATGGCCAAGAAGGACAAAGACCATGCAAGAGAGGTGGCACAAATACAGAGGCAGTTGTTGGAAGTCCTGGAAAGGAGACCCGAACCTGTACAAGCCCAACCTGCGGGTGCTCAATTCGTCTTTAATAATAGAGGGCATGACCTTAATGATTTGTATGAACGATTCTGGAAGAGAGGTCCAAAGGAATTCGCTGGACAAGATGACCCTCTAGCTGCAGATGATTGGCTAGAATACACGGAGAACATCTACAAAATATTTCAATGCACCGGTAAGCAACAAGTAGATCTTGCAGCATCTATGTTCGCCGCTCTAGCTGATATATGGTGGAAGATGGTGAAGGCAGAATACAGGACTATGGCAGATGCTGAGGTTTGGGATAATTTCAAGAAGCAGTTTAGTGACAAATATGTGCCTACACATGTCAAGAGGCAAAAGGCCATCGAGTTCCAACAGTTGGTACAAGGCAATATGACCATTCTATAATACCTCACCAAGTTTGAGAGGTTGTCTAGATATGCTCTAGACTTGATCAACACCGTGGAAAAGAAGATAGCAAAGTTCCTTGAGGGACTTCACTCAATCATTGAGAGGGATGCCATAGGTGTTGTGCCGCCTGCCGCTTTTGAAGAGGCTGTTAGGAGAGTCTATAAATTTGAGAATCTAAACAACAAGATCTTTCGAATTCAAGGAAGGACTCAAACTCACCAGTAGAACAACCAACAGAGGCCCCATCAGAACAAAAGACAGAGACAAGACCAACATGCTCAGAGGCAAGATCATAATGCCCCAAGACAAGTGGTTTGTATGCACTGTGGCAAGAACCATGATGTTTCTCAGTCTCGTGCAGTGATAGGAGCATGCTTCAGGTGTGGTTCCATGAACCACCAACTCAAGATTGTCCAAGGCTAGTTGGATAGGTAATAGGCAGAATCAGCAACCACAAGGAGCACAACGTCCAGCACTGCCCCAGAATGAACAGGTTGTTCAAAACCAGCCAAGGCCACTCCAGCAACATGCCCCTCAGCAACAATATAGACCACAACAGCAGCAGCAACAGGCCCGTCAGCAAGGGCAAAACCGTCCTCTTCAACAAAATAGGAATGCACAACAAGGAATGCAACAGCAAGACCAAAACAGGCCATAGCAACGAGGACAAGTATATGCAATCAATCGACTGATGCAAAGGCCGCAGATAACGTGGTAGAAGGTACACTCCTTGTCTGTGGAATTGAAGGTAAGATTTTGTTTGACCCTTGCTCTACACACTCTTTTCTGTCCCCACAATTTTCTATGTTGATTGATGTGCCTGCTAGAGAACTTGAATATATTTTGACTGTGTCCACCCCAGTAGGCAAACAAGTTGTGTGTAGGACTTTTTACCCTAGTTGTGCAATCATGATAGGAGATGTGCTGTTACTTGCGAATCTCATTTTATTAGAGATGTATGATTTTGACATCATCCTAAGGATGGATTGGTTAGCAGGGTACCATGCCACTATGGATTACTTTCATAAGACCCTCACTTTTAAACTAGACGAGACACCGACAAGAGTATTGTTCCAAGGGGAGAGGAGGAATTCTCATTCATAGTTTATTTCAACGTTGAAGGCTGATAGAATTGTGAGAAGTGGATGTGAAGGTTACTTACCGTTTATCACGGAGGATAAACGGTCCCAAGGGGTGGAGGAGATCCCAATTGTTTGTAAGTTTCCAGAGATTTTTCCAGAAAAAGATCCTAGGATTACCACCTGTTAGAGAAATTGACTTCACCATTGAGCTGTTACCAGGGACTGCCCCGATATCTGTTGCACCATAAATAATGGCTCCTGTAGAATTAGGAGAATTAAATATACAATTGAAAGAACTATTGGACAAAGGTTTTGTTAGACCTAGTATTTTGCCGTGGGGAGCTCCGGTGTTGTTTGTGAAAAAGAAAGATGGCTCTATGAGAATGTACATTAATTACCGAAGATTGAACAAAGCAACCATCAAGAACAAGTATCCATTGCCAAGGATAGATGAACTGTTTGATCAATTGCAAGGTGCTGCTTACTTTTCGAAAATTGATTTGAGGTCCGGTTATCATCAGCTGAGAGTTAGAGATTCGGATGTATCAAAGACAGCTTTCTGGACAAGATATGGACATTACGAGTTCCTAGTAATGCCATTTGGACTGACGAATGCACTGGCAGTTTTTATGGCCTTAATGAACAAGATATTCGTAGAGTACTTGGATCAGTTCATAGTAGTTTTCATTGATGATATTTTGGTATACTCTGAGTCCAGAGAAGAGCATGAAGATCATTTGAGGATAGCATTGCAACTCCTAAAAGACAACCAGCCGTACGCAAAGTTCAGTAAATGTGAATTTGGGCTTGAGCAAGTCGCATTTTTAGGACACATCATCTCCAGAGAAGGTTTGTCAGTGGATCCGGCCAAGATTGAAGTAGTTCTGAATTGGGAAAGACCGAAGAATGCATCATAAATCATAAGTTTTCTTGGATTGGCAGGTTATTACCGGAGGTTTGTGCAAGTATTTTCATCGATTGTAGCATTATTGACGAAGTTGACCAAGAAGAACGCACCATATGTATGGACAGATCAGTGCGAGACTAGTTTCCAAGAACTTAAAACGAGATTGACTACAGGTCCAGTCCTTACTCTACCATCCATAAGCGGCGGTTTCACCATTTTTACCAATGCTTCGAATATAGGACTTGGTTGTGTGTTGATACAAGATGGAAAGGTCGTTTCTTATGAATCTCGGCAGTTGAAGGACCATGAGAAGAACTATGCAACGCATGACCTTTAGTTAGCAGCGGTCGTTTTTGCACTAAAGATGTGGAGACACTACCTCTATGGAGAGAAGTTCAGAGTCCAATCCGACCACCGCAGCTTATAGTACTTGTTTTTCCAGAAAGAACTGAGCATAAGGTAGAGAAGATTGAAGGAATATATCAAGGACTATGATTTTCGATCAAGTACCACCTGGGGAAGGCAAATGTAGTCCCCGATGCCTTGAGTTGAAAATCAGCAAGCTTGGCAAGCCTAAGGGTTACTTGTATCTTTCAGCAGTTTGAGGAGTTGGGTATAGACTTACAGCCACTAAGGAAGGGCGTAATGTTAGCCAACATGTCAGTGTCTGAGCCGTCCTTCACTCGGAAGATCAACGATGGCCAATTGCAAGATCCAGAGTTGGCCAGAATTTCAGAACACATAGCAGAGCGTCCACACTTCCGTATTGTGGATGGAGTTTTGTACTATCGTGATCGTCTATGCGTGCCTAACATTAAAGAATGACATCGTGACAGAGGCTCACGGTACGAAGTATTCCATGCATCCGGGTAGCACGAAGATGTATCAGAATTTGAAGGGCAGATTTTGGTGGAACAATATGAAGAGAGAAATTGCAGCTTTTGTCTTCCGTTGTATGACGTGCCAGTTAGTGAAAGCAGAACATTAGAAGCCTCCAGGATTGTTGCAACCATTAGAGATCCCGGAATGGAAGTGGGAGCATATTACCATGGATTTTATTTCGGGATTAACAAGAACCAGAAGAGGCAATAACGCCATTTGGGTCATTGTGGACCGCCTTACCAAATCAGCTCATTTTATTCCCATGAAGACCGGAGAGAAAATGCATATGCTACCTCTCGCGGAGTTGTTTGTCAACGAGATTGATGGACCCGTCTTTTTCTTCTTGCCTTCCTCCGTCCCGGGTCTGCCGGGGTACGGCGCGGTGAAGAGAAAAAAAGAGCAAGTATCAACATTTTTGTACGGGTATGCCAGATTTTATATTCTACTTGGAATTTGAAATGGTGATCCGGAGATTCACCTTCACAAGTAGAAAGGAAATCAAATTTTTTTCTAAGTTTCCATTACATGTATATTTAAAGAAAGAGACAAGATTTTAAATGCCGTGAAAGGCAATTTTGTTTAGTTTGCCATGAAAGGCAGTTTTGTGCCGTAGAAGGCGATTTTGCCATGGAAGGCGATTTTACAAATCTTATCAATAGTGAAAGACAAGAATTGTGATTTTTTTGTCTCTTTAAAAAATACAAAATACAATAGAAAATAAAGAAAGAGGGATCTAACTTCTCAGGAGATTCTGGGGACTCATTCAGATCGACGGTCGCAAATCATGTATGGACTCCGCCGTCGTCCTTCATATGAGAACACTTGATGCTTTAGCTCACTTAGCTTGGCTTGGACCTCGGATTTTTAGAGGACAAAGACCAAGGGAAGGTCCTATATCCAATAAAAAAACCAAGTAGACGGGTTGAAAAGCCGCATCTAAGCCATGTTGGATAGAAGAAGAGGGTAAACCTTGGGGGGGTGGCCCCCCAAGGGACTGCGATCACCTTGTAGTGTTTGCAGCAGACTCTTGAAGCAGCTTTGCCTGTTTGTAGTAGGATGCAGCTCCATGTAGCTTTTGATGTTGAGAAAACTAAGTGACATTTTTGGTGTCAACAGAGATTGTCAGCCGTAATAGACAGCCAGTCTCCATTACTTCAGACAGAGATAGCAGATTCATCTCAATATTTTGGAAGATGTTGCATGAGTCTATGGGTACGAAGTTACAGTTCAGCACAGCGTATCACCCATAGACAGTCGGTCAGTCAGCAAGGACGATTCAGACTCTTGAGGATATGCTGCGGGCTTGTGTGTTAGATTTCAAGACTTAATGGGATGAGACTCTACCGCTTTGCGAGTTCGCCTACAATAACAGTTTTCATTCAAGCATTGGAATGGCGCCTTTTGAGGCATTGTATGGTAGGAGGTTTAGAACTCCAGTTTGTTGGGAAGAAGTAGGTGTCCGCAGTGTCCATAGACCGACTATAGTCAGTGAGACTAGCGATAAGGTCAAGCTAATCCAAGAACGTCTGAAGGTAGCCCGGAGTAGACAGAAGAGCTATGCAGACTCTCACCGAAGAGACTTACAGTTCAAAGAAGGAGATAAGTTTTTCTTGAAAGTGTCACCTACTAGAGGAACCTTGAGATTTAGGCAGAAAGGCAAGCTATCACGGAGGTACATTGGACCTTACGACATTATGGGCAAAATTGGTGGTGTGGCTTATAGACTAGCCTTACCACCTGAGCTTTCCGGCGTACACAATGTATTCCGTGTATCTATGCTGAAGAAGTACGTCCCCAATCCATTGAATGTACTCCACCATGAACCGTTAGAGATCAGAAAAGAAGCCACCTATGTTGAGAAACCTGTTCAGATCATTAATACAAAGAAACAAGAGCTGAGAACACAGACGATTTACTGGGTGAAGGTGCATTGGGAAAATCACGGAGCGGAAGAGGTGACGTGGGAATTACGGGATCAAGTTCAGAAGAAGTATCCGCATTTGCTACCTGAGGCTAGTGGTTATTTCTATTTGGAGGACCAAATATTCTAAGGGGTGGAGGATGTAAGACCCCGCCTCGAGAGTTTTCGATTAGTGCTAATTAAGACGTGCTTTAGTTATAAGTGAGATTAGTGGATTTTGGTTAAGATTGGATTAGAATAGCGTTTACATAGCTTTGAATCATCTTTAGAACCTTTTGATTTAGTGGGACCCTTTGGGGGTTCCTTTATTGTGTTTTGAGTGAATTTGCGGTTTATCTAATAATTCTGAGAATCTGTATTTTTGCTCCTTTTGATTTATTTTATTATTCCCTACAACTTTCGTGTTTGCCCCGGTTCCGTTCGAGACCTCAAGACCCCGCTTTGCTAATAATAGGGGTAAAACAGTCTTTTTGCACAAAATCTGGACACTATTTTCCAGATCTTCGAAACACGCGAAATATATACTTTTTGGAAACTAGAAATTTCGGCGAACAATTCTTCCTTTTTCGTCAAACCCATCCGAGGCCTGGAAACCCATGTGTCAAGCCCAATTAGTTGGTTAAGTTGTGGGACCCATCTCCATTTTTTATAAAGGAGGAGCCTTATTCACTTTTCCCTCTTCTTGCAACTTTCCATTGAAAGAAAAGAGAGTTCCATCCTAGGGTTTCTTCTCCCCTTTTCTTGCTCCTCCATCTCCAAATCACTCTCAAACTTTGGCTAAAGGAAAAATGGAGGCTACAATCTTCTTCCTCACTATGCTAGCTTCCTATTGACACCATTTGTGGAGAAATCCATCTACTCCAATGTTCACTTTGAACAAGCTCTTGCTATTAAAGAACCTTCCCTGTAAGTGATCCTTCCCATCTTCTAGATTGTGCTTCTGCTAGCCCTAGAGAGTCTTCATTTCCATTATTGGAAGTTCTCTCTTCCTATTTCTTGATTTGCCATTTTAGGGTTTGTAATGGGTTTGTTTTTTGGGGGTTTCGTGTAGATCTTTGATTTTGAGCTTGGAAAGTGTTTAGGAGCTTGATTTGTTTAACTTGGAGCCAAGGCAAGTGGATGAATGGGTTTGTTTTATGATTTGTTATTTTGTCGAGAAATATGGATTTTTATATTAATGACTCTTACTTATGCCTTATGTCTTTCATTGATTTTGAAATGTCCGTGTTAATGAGCTTTTCTTCTCTCTATTGTTCTTTTATTATTTTGTACACTAAAGTTGTCTTTTGGCAATTGATGGATCTTCATTAATGGTGGATGCTCTTGTATTAAATGAAGTGGGATTCGATTGATTTTTTTACGGTTTGAATGGATGGTTGTTGGAAGTTATGAAGGGGGTTTGAGTAGGTGGAAATGCTATAATTATGCTGTTAAGAAGTAGCTCGAAGCGAGGTCGGAAGAGAAGAGAAAGGAGCCCAAAAATGCACAAAACAGCAACTCCTAAAGCTGTCCGCTCGAGCGGACCCCTTACAGAAGCTCGGTGGCTCAGGCTAACCATTCCCTCACTCGAGCCATCTTGACTCGGATCAGTCTGCTCGAGCGGACCATTGGTCGCTCGAACGGACCCATCCAGAACCTTATTGCCTCGAGCCAATATGGACGTTCGCTCGAGCCAACCCTTCTAGAGAGCCATCCGCTCGAGCGAACCCTTTGTCCGCTCGAGCGGACAGTCCCAGAACCTTGCCCGCTTGAGCGAACCTCCAGTCCGCTTGAGCGAACTCGCTGTGATACTTGGGGATATGTTTGGAGCCAGATAGGATGGTTTGGGGGTATGGAGAAGGCCTGTTTAAGGCCCCACTTCAATGGGAGACCTAAGAAGTGATGTACGGAGATCGATAGAGAAAGAAACACTAATTCCAGAGAATTATTAAGGATATTGGACCTATCAATTTGTATAGGGAACTTGGAATGTCTCAAATCTTTTGGAGTACCAAGTCATGAGCAAAAACCGACATACGAGATCCCGATACACATTGTTTAATAGCCGTAATGTATGTCCGAAATTATGAAGAGATCCATAGTGTTGGTTTTCACTCGAATTTAGTATGTTTTAGACAGTTTTCGTGTGTTAGTACAAACAATGCTTTAAACTACTGAAATCTGTAATTTGAACATTTTGTTAGCTTTATGCATTTTGATAAGACACTATTGTGATAAATGTGCTCACGAGCCTTTTTATTCAGTCTGCTTTGAGTGTTACTCACCTCTTTAGATGTGTATATGTTTTGAATGCGTTTTGACCTATGAGCAGGCACCACTAAACATGGACAGCCTTGTCGGTTTGATCCACCAACTTGGAGTCCCCCTCTAATTTCTGTCAGTTGTAGTCTGAGTCTGAATTATTTTTTTTCACTCGGTTCCGCGGCCTTAGTTTTGCTCAGTATATGTATATATGTATATAGTTGTTTCTCGTCACCTCGTGGGTCCGAGACCAACGCCCTTAGTGTGCTCTCATCACATTAGCGATGGAGGATTTAGCTTACGTGTGGTTGCCATCTTGTTAGTTTCTGTTCCTTGATTACCCCACATGTTTTCTATTGCATGTGTTTTAAACAAAGAATACATCATGTTTCATAGAAAATGATTACTTTGATAGATTTCAATATGTTTCTAAAATATGCTTTGTGCTTTCTTTATTGGTATATCTATTCACCCACCTGCCAGACCGTCATGTTTGACTCATTTCTGTGGTACTCAAGTCCTGACTCCATTGCCTTTGAGGAGGAGCCGGAGGAGGTGGCCGGTGAGCCCGAACGTGTGATCGAATGGCAAGCCAACAATGCCATCTAGACATTGGGTCGAGCTTTGAGATGCGTACATTTTGAGAGTTTAGATTGATATATTTGGGGAATATTCTTTTGGCTGTATTGGCCTTTGTTGGCCTCTATTTTTGGGGATGTTTAGCCCCTATTTGGCATGTCTATTTTTTGCCTCTAAACATCTATTTCTCTAAAGCATATAGAGCTTTTGATATTAGAGCTGTTTTGCAATGGTTTATAGGCTCTACACACTTTAAAGCAAAAGGGAAAGTTCCTCTAAAAATGAAATGCCCCAAAATTCTACATCTAGAAATCAGAGGCAATGCCTCTTTTTCAAGTAGAGACGGAGCCCCTTTTTTAGACAAAAATGCCCCCGACGGAGATTCTTTTGGCAACGAAAGTCCTTGCCTCTAAAACCCAGTTCTCGCTCTTTGCAACTTGAAACCGCCCTCCTCCTGCTTTCTCAATGTGAAGGAGCAAACCGAAGAAGAAGAAACAGAACAGAGAAGAAGGTACGTGCAAACCGGAGAAGAAGAAACAGTGGGAAATAAATTTGTTGAGCTGTGAAGCAAGAACCCTAATTTTTTAGTTTTGGCTTTGCCAAAAGCCCTAAAATGGAACAAATTCAAGAATTGACGAATGGAGAATACTACTCCTTCTCCAGAATCCATTTTCAAAGCCCTGCTCCAAAGAGGATGGTGTTTCAAAGAACCTGAAGCTATTCACACCCATATCCAGAGCAAGGTTCCTGCACGAGAGAGTGAAATGGGTTCTCTCTATTCCATCCAATCAGAGCTTCTGAACATGGATTTGAGAGATATAGGTGGAAAATCACTCCTTGATCCTTCCTCCCTCAAGAAATCACCCCATCTCCAAGGCCCCAAAATCCTTCAGGCAATTTCAACCTCCTCAATTTCTTCTTTCTCTTTACTTCAGTCATCATCATCATTTTTTTTTCTTTTTTCTTCGTTTTCGGTGTTTTTCATTTTTGGGTCTTGTTTGTAGAACTAGGTTTCCATTGGATTCCATTGTCTCCCTTAAATCTGAACTGTCAGCTATGGCAATTTGAATAGCTGGTATCTATGAAGGACATATACCAAAGCAACATCGATGCTTCGATTAGCACTTCGCAGAGGAAACGCCGTCTTCTCGGATTCTGTCTCGCCGATGGGTGCTCCCAAGTAATCGCTATAGAGTATCTGCCGATACCTGCAATTTCTGAAGAGATTGCTCCTAGCACTAAGGTGTGTTCATTAAGACAAATGCACATAGTGTCGCGACCCCGGACCGAGACCCCGACCCGCGACGGTGGTGTGGATGGGGTAATGAACTACCCTTAATAATGATTATACATTTCCTTAATTTCCCACAGGTTTCCGCGGTGAGGATTCCACATACACTCATGGAACATTTACATTGGTGCGGAAGCGTGTAGCAAATCAAACTCTTAATCCATTCTCATTATATGAGACTGATAATACACAAGTATGACATGATGTCAGAGTGAGCAATGATCTCATTAGCATTCCCAAAATTTGAAGTTAGAGTTTAAACAAAAGATTAAGTTAAATTAACATTCCCCAAAAATAATGGCCAACAAAGGCCAGTACATCCAAAAGTATAAATCATGTATCATTCTATAATCTCCCCAAAATGTTCGCAGCTCAAAGCTAAACCAAATGTCTACATGACATTGTCAGCTTGCCACTCCACTAATCGTTGCGGTTCATCGACCGCCTCCTCTGGCTCCTCCTCAAAGGCAATAACGGAGCTGGACCTGAGTACCACAAAAATGGGTCAGACACGACGGTCTGGCAGGTGGGTGAATGGATAATACCAAGAAAGAAATCAAAGCACATCTTAGACATAACGAAAACTTATTAAAACGATAACTGTCATAAAACAGGATGCATGGTTCATTTAAAGTACAGATGCAATATAAATCATGTGGGGTATTCAAGGTACAGGAACTGACTAGATGGCAACCACACTAAAGCTAAATCCTCTCTATCACTAAGGTGATGAGAGCACATTCCGTGCGTTGGGCTCGAACACACGAAGTGACGAGAACCAACATTATATACATATACATATAGCTAGACAAGACCACGGCCGCGGAACCGGGTAACGGGACAGGACAGGATCCAAGTTGCTACTGGCGGGAGCACAAGGGGGAGGCTCAAGTCAGTTGATCAGACTGACAAGGACGTCCAAGCTTAGTGGTGCCGACTCATAGGTTACATGAGAAATCAAAACATATACAAACTATATCAGTATAAAACACTCGGGCAGGCGGGGCATGGTGCTCGTAAGCACACATTTCGTATCATTATCTGTTCATGCATAAACGGGGCTGGCAGGACATATCAGGTGTATAAATCAGAATTTGAGATAAAACCAGTAGGAACGGGTAATTATACATATAATCTGAGTAAAACAATGCAATGAATCCTTATACCATTAGGGACTATATATTGTGGCATCCGTATTCAAACAACATGTATAAGGATCTTGTATGTCTATTATTACCCTTAGTATGATACTCGAATGATAGAGGACATACCAAGTTTCCTTATGCAAGTTGATGAATCCAAAAGTCCCAATACCTTTCCGAAATGGTGTTTCTTTCTAAGTCAATCTCCTTATGTCATTCCCTGGGTCTTTCCAAGGTGGTAGGGCATCAGAACAACCCATCCAAACCTTTAAATACTATAACTGAAAACAATAGGAATGACTCAGGAATTCTGGGTGAAATTCGGTCACTAGTCGGTTAGCTGGCGGTTAGCCGCCGAGGTGATCGGCGGTTAGCCGCTGGCTGACCGCGGGGCTGACCGCGGTTCACCTTGCTAAAATATAGCATTCTGTGTTTCTAACCACGCATCTCGGCTACCTGGCGGTCACAGGGTTTTTGGTTAGCGGTTAGCCGCGAGCTGACCGCGGGGCTGACCGCGGTTCGCCTGTCAAAACACAGCATTCTGTGTTTCTAACCGCATCTGGATCGGCTAGCCGCCAAGGTGACCGCCCGCTGACCGCCCAGCTGCGGGAACTACACATCAGGTGCAGATTTCAGTTCTTTCTTTCCCAAACCCTTTCACCTCAACTCCAACCATTCCCTAACATGAGATGGGTCTATTCCCTTTCATTTAACATTTAATCCTTTCCACCAACCACCATTCCATCAATGCATTTAATTCTCCTTCCAACACAAATCTCATTCAATGCAAGTACAAATATCATTTAAGAAGTCCATAATGACCAAAATAAGCTTTAATGAATGAATGCATACATTCTCATAAACTAATTAGGAGAAAAATCATATCAATAAGTACATTTCCAAAAGCATTATGAAACATAATAAACTAAAGGAATAGGAATGGTAAAAATCCACATTTTCAATAAAACAAGAACTTATTCAAATCAAATCCATTCATTCACTTGCCTTGGTCTCCAAATATGCTAGTCAAGCTATAATCACACTATCAAGCTCAAAATCTACAATCTACACAAAAATCCCCAAAATACATTCATTACAACCCTAGAATGTCAAAATCAAGAAATAGATGGAGATAGCTTCCAATAATCAAAGTGAAGCACCTCCATGGCTAGAAGAACACACAACCAAGAGATAAGAAGAAGAGCTTACATGAAAAGTCCTCTAATGGCAAGAGCTTGCTCAAAATGTAGCTTGGAATGGAAGGCTCTCTCTAAAAATGATATCAAGATGAAGCTCTCATGGAGGGGAAGAAGATTACCACCTCCATTTTACCTTTAGCAATAGATTTGAGAGAGATTGAGAGATGAAGAAGCAAGAAGCAAGGTAAGTTGAAGAGAACCCTAGGGCTGGGCTGGGATTCCTTTTTCTCAAGAAAGTTGCAAGAAGAGGAAGAGGAAAAAGGACTCCTCCTTATATAGACAATGGCAATGGGTCCCACAACTTAAAAATCCAATTGAGCTAAAACATCACTCTACGGGCTTCGGATGGATTCGACGAAGAAGGAAGAATCGATCGTCGAAATTTCTACTTTCCAAAAAGTATATATTTTACGAGTTTTGGAGACATTGAAAATAGTATCCAGATTTTGTGTAAAAAGACTGTTTTACCCCTATCAATGGCAAAGTAGGGTTTAGAGGTCTCGAATGGAAACGGAACAAATTCGAAAGTTGTCGGGAATCATGAAATACATTAAACGGAGTAAATTACGGATTTCCAGAATTATTAAATAAATCCCAAAACTAATCAAGACACAATAAAAGGAACCCCCAAAGGGCCCCACTAGATCAAAAGAGTTCCCAAAGTAATTCAAAGCTATTAAAAAGCTATTCTAATCCAAATTTAACCCATTTCCACTAATCTCACTTATAGCTAAAACGCGTCTTAATTAACACTAAAAGGAAACTCTCGGGGCGGGGTCTTACATCCTCCACCCCTTAGGGCATTTGGTCCACCAAATGAAATAAAATAACTAACCTCGGGTAGTAGATGCGGATACTTCTTCTGAACTTGATCCTGTAATTTCCACGTTGCCTCTTCAGGTCCGTGATTTTCCCAAAGCACTTTCACCCATTGTATAGTCCTTGTCCTCTGTTCTTGTTCTTTCGTATCGATGATCTGAATAGGCTTCTCGACATAGGTGGCATCTTCTCTGATCTCTAATGGTTCATAACGGAGTACATGTGACGGGTCGGGGACGTACTTTTTCAACATAGACACATGGAACACATTGTGTACGCAGGAAAGCTCAGGTGGTAAGGCCAATCTATAAGCCACGTCACCTATCTTGCTCACGATATCATAGGGTCCAATGTATCTCCGAGATAATTTGCCTCTCTGTCCGAATCTCAGAGTTCCTCTAGTAGGTGACACCTTCAAGAAAACCTTATCTCCTTCCTTAAAATGTAAGTCCCTTCGATGAGAGTCTGCATAACTCTTCTGTCTACTCCGGGCTACTTTCAGACGTTCTTGGATCAACTTGACTTTGTCACTGGTTTCACTCACCATAGTCGGTCCATGAAAACTGCGAATACCTACTTCTTCCCAACAGACTGGAGTTCTACACCTCCTACCATACAATGCCTCAAAAGGCGCCATCCCAATGCTCAAATGATAACTGTTGTTGTAGGCGAACTCGCAAAGCAGTAGGGTCTCGTCCCATTGAGTCTTGAAATCTAGTACACAGGCTCGAAGCATATCTTCAAGGGTCTGAATTGTTCTTTCCGACTGACCATCTGTTTGTGGGTGATACGCTGTGCTGAACTGAAGCTTCGTTCCCATAGACACATGCAAAGTCTTCCAGAATCTCGAGACGAATCTACTATCTCTATCTGAAGTAATGGAGACTGGCTGCCCATGACGGCTGACAATCTCGTTGACAAACAACTCCGCGAGAGGTAACATATGCATTTTCTCTCCGGTCTTCATAGGAATAAAATGAGCTGATTTGGTAAGACGGTCTACAATGACCCATATGGAGTTATTCCCTTTTCTGGTCCTTGGCAATCCCGAGATGAAATCCATGGTGATATGTTCCCACTTCCATTCTGGGATCTCTAATGGCTGCAACAACCCTGGAGGTCTCTGATGCTCTGCCTTCACCAACTGACACGTCATACATCGGGAAACGAAAGCTGTTATTTCCCTCTTCATGTTGTTCCACCAAAATCTGCCCTTCAAGTTCTGATACATCTTCGTGCTACCCGGATGCATAGAGTACTTCGTACTGTGCGCCTCTGTCATAATGTCATTCTTCAAATCTTCAATATTGGGCACGCATAGACGATCACAATAGAATAAGACTCCATCCACAATACGAAAATCAGGACGTTCTGCTATATGCTCTGAAATCTTGGCCAACTCTGGATCTTGCAATTGGTCATCCTTGATCTTCCGAATGAACGAGGGTTCAGACACGGACATGTTGGCTAACATCACTCCCTCGCTTAGGGGCTGAAAATCTACCCCCAACTCTTCAAATTGTTGAAAGAAGCAAGTAACTCTTAGGCTTGCCACACTTGCTGACTTCCTACTCAAGGCATCGGCTACTACATTTGCCTTTCCCGGGTGATACTTGATCGGAAAATCATAATCTTTGATATATTCCATCCATCTTCTTTGTCTCATATTCAACTCCTTCTGAGAGAACAAATACTGTAAGCTGCGGTGATCGGAGTGGACTTCGAATTTCTCTCCGTAGAGGTAATGTCTCCACATCTTTAGTGCAAAAACGACCGCTGCTAACCCCAGGTCATGCGTTGCATAGTTCTTCTCGTGGTCCTTCAACTGACGGGATCCATAAGCAACGACTTTTCCATCTTGCATCAACACACAACCGAGTCCAATATTCGAAGCATTTGTAAAAATGGTGTAACCGTAGCTCCCAGATGCTAAAGTGAGGACGGGTGCTGATGTTAATCTCTTTTTCAACTCTTGGAAGCTGGCCTCACATTGGTCTGTCCACACATAAGGTGCATTCTTTTTGGTCAACTTCATCAATGAAGCTGCGATCGACGAAAATCCCTGCACAAATCTTCGATAGTAACCCGCCAATCCAAGAAAACTTCTGATTTCCGACGCGTTCTTCGGTCTTTCCCACTTCACAACTGCATCTAGCTTGGCTGTGTCCACTAATAATCCTTCTTTGGAAATGATATGTCCTAAAAATGCGACTTCTTCAAGCCAAAATTCGCACTTGGTGAGCTTCGCATACAATTGGTTGTCTCTTAGAAGTTGCAATGTTGTCCTCAAATGCTCTTCATGTTCTTCTCTAGACTTAGAGTACACCAAAATGTCATCAATAAACACCACTGTGAATTGGTCTAAGTACTCAGCGAAAATTTTGTTCATCAAAGCCATGAATACTGCCGGTGCATTCGTCAGTCCAAATGGCATCACTAGAAATTCATAGTGTCCATATCTCGTCCGGAACGCCGTCTTCGATACATCTGAATCTCTAACTCTCAGCTGATGGTAACCGGATCTTAGATCGATCTTCAAAAAGTAAGCAGCACCTTGCAATTGGTCAAACAATTCATCTATCCTCGGCAATGGATACTTGTTCTTGATGGTAGCTTGGTTCGATTTCCGATAATCAATACACATTCTCATGGAACCGTCTTTCTTCTTGACGAATAAAACCGGAGCTCCCCAAGGTGAGACGCTCGGTCTAATAAAACCTTTATCCAACAATTCTTGCAACTGAATCTTCAACTCTCCTAATTCAGCTGGAGCCATTCTGTATGGTGCAATAGATATCGGAGCGGTCCCTGGTAACAATTCGATGGTGAAGTCAATCTCCCTAACAGGTGGTAAACCTGGGATTTCTTCTGAAAAAATGTCTGGGAATTCGCAAACAATTGGGATCTCCTCCACCCCTTGAGACCGTTTATCCTCCGTGATAAACGCTAAATAGCATTCACATCCACTTCTCACTAGTCTATCAGCCTTCAATGCTGAGATGAATCTTGGACAAGAATTCCTCCTCTCCCCATGGAACAATACTCCTGCTGGGGTCTCCTCTAATTTGAACGTGAGGGTCTTATGGAAACAGTCCATCGTAGCATGGTATCCTGCTAACCAATCCATTCCTAGAATGACATCAAAATCATACATCTCCAACAAAATAAAATCCGCCGGTAACACCACATCTTCTATCTTACTAGCACATCTAGGATAATATTTCCTACACACAACTTGTTTGCCTACGGGGGTGGACACCGTCAATACATACTCAAGTTCTCTAGCAGGCATATCAATCAACTTAGAAAATTTTGGGGACAAGAAAGAGTGCGTAGAGCCAGGGTCAAACAAAATCTTAGCTTCAAATCCACAAACTAGGAGTGTACCTTCCACCACGTTATCTGTAGCCTCTGCATCCGCTTGATTGATGGCATAAACTTGTCCTCGCTGCTGTGGCCTATTTTGAGCTTGATGCTGCCTCCCTTGTTGTGCATTCCTATTCTGCTGAGGAGGACGCTGATTCTGATTCTGTCCTTGCTGACGAGCTTGATGCTGCTGTGGAGGTCTATATTGTTGCTGTGGAGCCTGCTGCTGGAGTGGCCTGGGCTGGTTCTGTACGGCTAATGCGTTCTGAGGTGGTGCCTGGCGCTGTGTTCCTTGTTGTTGCTGATTCTGTCTGTTGTTATCTTGTCCAACTTGGCTTGGGCAGTCCTTGAGCTGGTGTGCCATGGATCCACATCTGAAACATGCTCCCGTAATCGTACGGCATTGAGCACTCTCGTGGTTTTTACCACAGTGAACGCAAACTAGAGCATTCTGCACGTTTTGTTCATGCCTCGGTCGTTTGTTCTGTTGGTTCCTTGGTGGGTGATTCTGTTGGTGAGCTGGTGCCTTTCCTTGGATCTTGAGGATCTTGTTGTTCAGGTTCTCGAATTTATAGGCCCTTCTCACAGCCTCTTCAAAAGTGATGGGTGGTACAACACCCGTGGCATCCCTCTCAATGATCGGGTTAAGTCCTTCAAGGAACTTCGCTATCTTTTTCTCCACAGTGTCAATTAACTCGGGGGCATATCGAGACAACCTTTCGAACTTCGTGAGGTACTCTTGAACGGTCGTGTTACCTTGTATGAGCTGCTGGAATTCAATGGCCTTTTGCCTCTTCACATGTGTCGGTACGTACTTATAACTGAATTGCCTTTTGAAATTTGTCCAAGCCTCTGCGTCTGCTATAGTCCTATACTCAGCCTTTATTGTTTTCCACCATATATCCGCTAGGCCAGTGAACATGGAAGCGGTGAGGTGCACTTGCTGCCTACCTGTACATCTAAATACCTCAAAGATGTTCTCCGTATGCTCTAATGGGAATGGATTATCTGCCTATCTGCCATCATCTGCAGCTAATGGGTCCTCATGCCCAGTGAACTCCTTAGGACCCCTCTTCCTAAACTTTTCAAACAACGCATTGGGGTCATGTTCCCTATTGTTAATGACTATTTGAGGGCCTAGAGGTTGCGCTGGTGCCGGTTCAGGCCTCCTTTCTAACACCTCTAATAACTGCCTTTGCATCATAGCCATCTCCCTAGCATGCTCTTCATCCTTCCTGGCCATTTGCTCTTGCAATCTTGCCTGATTTTCATTGGCTTAACGTTGCTGGTCAAGCATGGCTTGCATCATCTGTTGAAATTGATTCTGCATGTTTGGATCCGGAGTACCGTTTCCTAGTGGCCCGGTGTGTTCACTGTTGCTTGCGGTGGGATTGTCGGTTACGGGTCTTTTTCGAGGTGGCATATCACTGCAAAACAAATTGTTAGCACATACAATTATATAAGGGCCACACATTGGTCACACGAGTCTAACTAGCGAAAAGTCTAACGGATCCTCGCCACGTCCTTAGGATTTCTAGTTTCTTTTAATTGCCTGAAACACGTCTCGCTCTGATACCAGTCTGTCGCGACCCCGGACTGAGACCCGGGCCCGCGACGGTGGTGTGGATGGGGTAATGAGCTACCCTTAATAATGATTATACATTTCCTTAATTTCCCACAGGTTTCCGCAGTGAGGATTCCACATACACTCATGGAACATTTACATTGGTGCGGAAGCGTGTAGCAAATCAAACTCTTAATCCATTCTCATTATATGAGACTGATAATACACAAGTATGACATGATGTCAGAGTGAGCAATGATCTCATTAGCATTCCCAAAATTTGAAGTTAGAGTTTAAACAAAAGATCAAGTTAAATTAACATTCCCCAAAAATAATGGCCAACAAAGGCCAGTACATCCAAAAGTATAAATCATGTATGATTCTATAATCTCCCCAAAATGTTCGCAGCTCAAAGCTAAACCAAATGTCTACATGACATTGTCAGCTTGCCACTCCACTAATCGTTGCGGTTCATCGACCGC
This sequence comes from Persea americana, assembly GCA_029852735.1. NCBI lineage: Eukaryota > Viridiplantae > Streptophyta > Magnoliopsida > Laurales > Lauraceae > Persea > Persea americana. Next base: position 24,761,540 of record CM056818.1, on the reverse strand, counting down.
CTCTTCTGGCTCCTCCTCAAAGGCAATAACGGAGCTAGACCTGAGTACCACAAAAATGGGTCAGACACGACGGTCTGGCAGGTGGGTGAATAGATAATACCAAGAAAGAAATCAAAGCACATCTTAAACATAACGAAAACTTATTAAAACGATAACTGTCATAAAACAGGATGCATGGTTCATTTAAAGTACAGATGCAATATAAATCATGTGGGGTATTCAAGGTACAGGAACTGACTAGATGGCAACCACACTAAAGCTAAATCCTCTCTATCACTAAGGTGATGAGAGCACATTCCGTGCGTTGGGCTCGAACACACGAAGTGACGAGAACCAACATTATATACATATACATATAGCTAGACAAGACCACGGCCGCGGAACCGGGTAACGGGACAGGACAGGATCCAAGTTGCTACTGGCGGGAGCACAAGGGGGAGGCTCAAGTCAGTTGATCAGACTGACAAGGACGTCCAAGCTTAGTGGTGCCGACTCATAGGTTACATGAGAAATCAAAACATATACAAACTATATCAGTATAAAACACTCGGGCAGGCGAGGCATGGTGCTCGTAAGCACACATTTCGTATCATTATCTGTTCATGTATAAACTGGGCTGGCAGGACATATCAGGTGTATAAATCAGAATTTGAGATAAAACCAGTAGGATCGGGTAATTATACATATAATCTGAGTAAAACAATGCAATGAATCCTTATACCATTAGGGACTATATATTGTGGCATCCGTATTCAAACAACATGTATAAGGATCTTGTATGTCTATTATTACCCTTAGTATGGTACTCGAATGATAGAGGACATACCAAGTTTCCTTATGCAAGTTGATGAATCCAAAAGTCCCAATACCTTTCCGAAATGGTGTTTCTTTCTAAGTCAATCTCCTTATGTCATTCCCTGGGTCTTTCCAAGGTGGTAGGGCATCAGAACAATCCATCCAAACCTTTAAATATACTATAACTGAAAACAATAGGAAAGACTCAGGAATTCTGGGTGAAATTCGGTCACTAGTCGGTTAGCTGGCGGTTAGCCGCCGAGGTGATCGGCGGTTAGCCGCTGGCCGACCGCGGGGCCGACCGCGGTTCACCCTGCTAAACTATAGCATTCTGTGTTTCTAACCGCGCATCTCGGCTACCTGGCGGTCACAGGGTTTTTGGTTAGCGGTTAGCCGCGAGCTGACCGCGGTTCGCCTGTCAAAACACAGCATTCTGTGTTTCTAACCGCATCTAGATCGGCTAGCCGCCGGTCACCTGTCGGCTAGCCGCCAAGGTGACCGCCCGCTGACCGCCGAGCTGCGGGAACTACACATCAGGTGCAGATTTCAGTTCTTTCTTTCCCAAACCCTTTCACCTCAACTCCAACCATTCCCTAACATGAAATGGGTCTATTCCCTTCCATTTAACATTTAATCCTTTCCACCAACCACCGTTCCATCAATGCATTTAATTCTCCTTCCAACACAAATCTCATTCAATGCAAGTACAAATATCATTTAAGAAGTCCATAATGACCAAAATAAGCTTTAATGAATGAATGCATACATTCTCATAAACTAATTAGGAGAAAAATCATATCAATAAGTACATTTCCAAAAGCATTATGAAACATAATAAACTAAAGGAATAGGAATAGTAAAAATCCACATTTTCAATAAAACAAGAACTTATTCAAATCAAATCCATTCATTCACTTGCCTTGGTCTCCAAATATGCTAGTCAAGCTATAATCACACTATCAAGCTCAAAATCTACAATCTACACAAAAATCCCCAAAATACATTCATTACAACCCTAGAATGTCAAAATCAAGAAATAGATGGAGATAGCTTCCAATAATCAAAGTGAAGCACCTCCATGGCTAGAAGAACACACAACCAAGAGATGATAAGAAGAGCTTACATGAAAAGTCCTCTAATGGCAAAAGCTTGCTCAAAATGTAGCTTGGAATGGAAGGCTCTCTCTAAAAATGATATCAAGATGAAGCTCTCATGGAGGGGAAGAAGATTACCACCTCCATTTTACCTTTAGCAATAGATTTGAGAGAGATTGAGAGATGAAGAAGCAAGAAGCAAGGTAAGTTGAAGAGACCCCTAGGGCTGGGCTGGGATTCCTTTTTCTCAAGAAAGTTGCAAGAAGAGGAAGAGGAAAAAGGACTCCTCCTTATATAGACAATGGCAATGGGTCCCACAACTTAAAAATCCAATTGAGCTAAAACATCACTCTACGGGCTTCGGATGGATTCGATGAAGAAGGAAGAATCGATCGTCGAAATTTCTACTTTCCAAAAAGTATATATTTTACGAGTTTCGGAGACATTGAAAATAGTGTCCAGATTTTGTGTAAAAAGACTGTTTTACCCCTATCAATGGCAAAGTAGGGTTTAGAGGTCTCGAATGGAAACGGAACAAATACGAAAGTTGTCGGGAATAATGAAATACATTAAACGGAGTAAATTACAGATTTCCAGAATTATTAAATAAATCCCAAAACTAATCAAGACACAATAAAAGGAACCTCCAAAGGGCCCCACTAGATCAAAAGAGTTCCCAAAGTAATTCAAAGCTATTAAAAAGCTATTCTAATCCAGATTTAACCCATTTCCACTAATCTCACTTATAGCTAAAACGCGTCTTAATTAACACTAAAAGGAAACTCTCGGGGCGGGGTCTTACACATAGGCACATGTTTGTTTAAAACAATGCGTGATTCCCACAAGAAATTTCCTGTTTCATGATTGTTTCTGATTCTGCACAGGTATGTTTGGGAATCTGTTGGCTTGATATGTTTGGGAATCTGTACAAGTGATTCACGCCAATAATCACTTTTATGGCTTGATATGTTTGGGAATCTATTGGCTTATTGGTTCTTGTGTTTTGCTTGATTAGATGATAAGTTGTTGCTTTTACGGAGAATTTGGAGACTGGGTTGTAACTGAGTTGGCAGTTGATGGGTTCTTTTTACCTTTTCCTGTATTGTTTTCCATTGCTGGAAAGATGAAGAAAACGGGGTCTAACTAGTAATTCCGAGGACACTTTGACCAAGTGATTCTGAGGAAGCAGTGATGAAAATGTGCATAAGTTAACTTTTACATAATGACAGAAGATATCCCTCTAAAAAGAGGTAAATAGAGGGCATACCAAACGGTCTATTTAAAGTAGACCCATTCTTTACCAAACACGTTTTTCTATTCTAGCTTCTTTTTTTTTGTATAGCTCTTTTTTTAATGGCTCTATTTTGAATAGTCTATCAGAAAAAGAGTAGAGATGCCAAACAAGACCTTAATCCACTTACTTTTTGTATAAACTCTTAACTTTATATTTCGGGAATGCCATTATGAATGTTGCTCACTCTGACGTCATGCCATATATATATATATGTTCTATTAGTTTTGAAATGTGGAATGGATTACGAATTTAGTTTTCAATACGCTTCCGCACCAACGTGTATGAATTGTGAGTGTCTGAGATCCTCACCGCGGAAACCTGTGGGAAATTCAATGTGTGTATTCATATATTTATTGTTGTAACCACACATCAATACACCATCGTGGGCCCGGGTCTCGGTCCGGGTCGCGACATCTTTTGTTCCGCATAATGCCCACTTTTTCAATGCCTTTTCTTGTCTCATGATATTGGTTGTCTACACTAAATCAATGATTCATTTATCTTGTCATCTGCTAAGAAGATTAGTAGTGAGTGGGGGGCTAATGATTTCACTTCATCTAGTATTCTCACACTTTTATTGGATCACTTCTGTTGCAAGGTAAGTGCCCACGTGTCATCCACTTAATGGTCAAAGAGGAGCATCATAAAAACCAGTAAGAACGAAACAACCCCCATCCAAATAACAAGCAAGTATAAATGAAAAAATGGAAAACGGTGAGAATGTCATTGAAAGTACAAAGCCATCGTAATTAAGGAAAGCAAGATCATATATTTGGAAATTAAGACAGCAGTACATACGTACGTGGAATAATATATTTCTGTGACGGAGAAATAAAATAACAGTTGAGGTGGGTGCAGTGGCCAGTGAGCAAAACACTACGCATCAGGTGATACTTGGCGCTTGCGATGATATTAACAAGTGTAGTGGTGTGTGATAAGTTCATAAAAATGCATAATTTCCTCATCATTTTAGAGTAATTAAGGACTTAATCTTCAAATCAAGTGCCATTTTAGTAAAAAAATCATGATTTTATGTCTGTGGGCATCAAATTCTGAATTCGAGTCAAAATTCATCCAAAAATTGTATTTTCACATAAAATCATAATTTCTCTATTTTTGGCATTGGAAGTCACGAATTTCTCATAATTTTTTATTCACACTTGAAATGATGAATTTTCTTTACACCAATGATTTAATTAAAGAAAACTTGATAAAATGGTAAAATCTTATGCATCTATTCAGTGTGAATTGGGGCCCACATCCTGCAATGTTCTTTTCCTACATAAATAAATAATTCTTTGATCATTGATTATATTATTTGTATTTTTGTAGGGAAAATCAATTTCTTGGGGCCCTCAGAAGAAATAAATTAAAAAAGGAAAACCAAGGTATTGAAGCTCCACATGGAGTCCACACTACCCTTGTTTGAAGATTCAAATCAAGCCAAACAAAGAAGAAAAAAAATTGCAAAAATCCCTCCAAGGCGGAGGACGTCCAGGGCAAGGGAAATTCAAGCATTGCACACAAAAGTGGGGCCCATCATGTGTTCCAATTTGAAATACAAATCTGAATTTCAGATTTGAAATGAATTAAGCCAAGGTGGAGAACGTCCATGCATGGTATGGAGTTCAAAACGTTGCATATTCTCAAGTGGGGCCTACTTCTATTCCATGTTTGAAATTGATTTCAGATTTGAATTGATTCTTAGCCAAAGTGGGCCCAAGAGAGGAAGTTGCATGAGATAAGAAAAAATCCTATTTTCACTAGGATTGTGGGCCAACCCCTAGAGACTCTCTCAAAACTCCCATAATCCTAATCTAACTTGGACCCCACTCTACTAATCCTTACCCAAATCAAAACCTTGCAAGCCAAGTGGTCATGCTGTCGCAGGCACCCAAAAATAATAAAACCTTTACTCCTAAAAATATATGTAGTAGTGCGAGTAAGGATCGTTCCCACGGAGAGTGTTTAGTCAAATTTCATGCTATGTGATTAAAGATGAGAGGGTATTTTTTTTATGCTGAAAGAAAAAATAAATAAAAGCAAATAAAGAGCAACAAAGTAACGAATTCGATTAAATGAGCAAGCATTGGTCAAAGTTAACATCCACCATCGGAAATTCAGAACTGATCATTGATGAAAAAATAAATTAACTAACACTTTGAGTATTCATCGTTGGAATTAAATTCCTACCTCCTTAATTAGTTAATTAGAAAACACGCGCTCTAATTAACCCTAATTACTAAACAACCTAAGACAAGCACTATAGATTTAACTTAGTAACAGCATTAAAATTAGAGAGATCGATGAACCCAAATAACACAAGCACACGCGGTTGCATTTAATTTAGCCAAGTGTTCTTCCTAATATCTAACAATCACTGACACAGTAAATTATTAAATATCAGCTGCTTCGCAAATTAGAGAGATCAAACAATTACGGATTCGATTTCTAATTTAGCAGTAGATTGCAACGAAAAATATACTAGTATGCATCCTAGCAATTAAACGAAACAATCATGATAGCAAATTAAACATAGAAGAACAACCCATATTCAAAGCATAAATTGAACAATGAAAATAAATTAGATCTCACAGTATTTATTCCGAGGCTTCAGTCTCCTTCGACCAATTATCAAAAATTAGCCACACGGGGCCATAAAAGAAACTTGCAAAACTAATAAAAGAAAAGAAGAAAGAGAAAGAAGAAAGAGATAGAGGGAGAGAGAATACGTGGATGGAGAGAATAAGATGATGCCTCCTCTAGGGTAGAAAATGTGTGGTATTTATAGATGTGAAGTATGGTAGAGTTAGGAGAGAAAAAATAGGTAGTTGGGCCCATGTGATGAAGAGAAAAGGAATGAAGGAGAGATAAAGTAGGAGATGATGAGAGATGAAAGAGAGAATAGAAAGAGTACGTTAGAGAATGCACTTGTGAGTTTTGAGAGAATTTGAAGTGGTATGGGATTGGAGATGGAATAAAATAATTAATTAAATTCTAACTTAGTGAAAATCTTTCTCTTAACCATATCTTCTCACTTGGGCTTCTGTTGGACTCGACCCAAGAATTAAAGTTGCACCATTTTTCATTCTGCACAATATGTGCCTAATATTGGATATGTTTCGACGAACTCCTGATTTCTTCAAATTTACCATAATGCCATTCTGTTTGGTTTTTCATCCATTTAGCATCTAGTACAAGCAGTAACTTCAAGCCCGATTACGACCTTGATGCGGCTAGTATCTCTCAAAACTTAAAACATGAAAGTTGTAGATCTTTTTCTTGGCGTTCCATACCATCTGAATCACCTCAATTGGAGCTCGGATGAGAGAGTTATGACTAGATTACGATGTGATGTCCAAACTGTCCAGAATCGCCCAATTAGCTTCATTTTGCACTTAATGCCTCTATTTGCACCTAAATAAAAATACAAGAATAATGAGTACATTTAGGCATTAAATAAGTATAAAGAACTAAACATTAAGGGAGAAAAATATGACATTTTGCATTCTCATCAAATTCCCCCACACTTAACTTTTGCTCGTCTTCGGGCAAAACTCAAAATTACTTTTTCAAAAATTACCAAGGTTGCGACACCATCAATAATGAACAACCGAGCTCTTCAAAAATCATAACATATCATGAATAAACATTCTTAAACATCTTACAATTACTTAGTAAGCAATTTCACTCGAAGATGGAGTAGACTAAATACGTAGACCATCACGGAAATAAACACTCGACTCTCATAAGTTTAAATGGTACGTGTTTCGCTCAAATTCATTCCAATGAAAATGATCTACCATACGCTTGCATATCTTCTCATTCTCCACCACTGGGATCACATGCATATCACGAATCATAAGGACTTTTGGAGGGCTGTGACGGGGTTTAGGATCAAGGTGGGAAATATTTGGGAATGTAGCTCAAAAGCCATCGAAACTAGTGGAGCAAAGATGAATCAACCCAAGCTCGAACATATAAGACATGTAAAATCAATCACTCCATTCTGCAGCTTCTTCAATTTAGCTTCAAGGCATTTAAACCATGTAAAACTCTTGTATTGAAAAAGAGATCGTTCAAAAGGAACACTTTTCGTTTTGTAGGAGAGAATGATCCTTTGCAACAACTTCCACCTTTGTATTTATCACTTATAAACGCACTCCTTCTTGGAACTTTAGGAGGCTTTATGAACATGGATAGTTTGTAGCAATTTCCTCCATCACTTCATAAACTACTTTTTTTTTTTTTTTTTTGATAACGATGAAAATATCAACAATGGAACTCACTAATTGAGAATGAAAACATGTTTCATTTCACCAGTCATAGCCATACCACCTATCCTGACACCCCCACACTTATTTCTTGCACACCCATACATATCATAATGATGAACAATGCTCCACTAGTTCTATGGCTTGGGTAAAGATATCACTTTTTCGGTTTCAAAGCTTGTAACATGAGTTTACAATAAACGGAAATATAAAGCTCAAAAGGGTTTAACAAAGGAAAAATTAATCACAAGGTAGGCTATTTGGCTTAAGTAGCTTATAACAAAGATGGCCTTAATCATGTTCATGCATGCTTGTGTCTATGTGACATCGAATAGAATCAAGGCAAGTTCTTAGAGAAACAAATCCATTGAAGAATATCTCTCATGAAGGAAAATAATAAGACTGATATGGATGTGTCAGTCTAAAGGCTCAAAATCTCACCGGCTTTTTGTCTACCAAATTTAGTCATTACCATCCTCAAGGAAAATAACTAACTAATTGATCATAAATCAATCATGTCATGAATTTTCCATGCTTAATTGAATCTTGCTCATCAAAAACCACAAAAACAAAATGCTCTCTTCCCCACCACTTCTTCTTTTTTTTTTTAAATAATTTTTTTTTATTTTATTTTTTTAAAATAAATTAAGTACAACCTAAATTCCTTCCCCCACACTTAAAACTTACATTGTCCCCAATGTAAAATAAAATGAAAAGAAAAGTAAAAAATAGCCAAAATATAAATGCAAAAATAAAGAGAAAAGGAACGAACTCCCCTTGGGTTGCCTCCCAAGCAGCGCTTTTGTTTAGTGTTGTTAGCTCAACTCTATGCTTCTGTCTTTAATCAGCATAAATTGGTTCTTCAAGGTCCAATTTATCCACCTCCTCTACTTGTAAACCTTCATAGAAAGGCTTAAGTCTATGGCCATTCACCTTGAACACTTTGGAAGTGGCTAAACTTTGAATTTCAACTGCACAATGTGGAAAAACATTAGTAACAACAACAGGCCCAATCCAACGAGAACGCAACTTACCTGGAAACAGACGAAGCCGTGATTGGTATAGAAGGACTTTTTGACCAACTAAAAGTTCCTTCCTAGAGATCATCTTGTCATGAAAAGCCTTCATTTTTTCCTTGTAAATCCTTGCACTCTCATATGCATCATTGCGAATTTCCTCTAACTCTTGTAGTTGCAACTTTCTGTGTTCTCCACTTTCATCCATCTTCATGTTGAAACTCTTGATAGCCCAATATGCTTTGTGTTCCAATTCAACTGGAAGGTGGCATGGTTTCCCAAAAACTAACCGATAAGGTGACATACCAATGGGCGTCTTATATACAGTCCTATACGCCCACAAGGCATCATCCAAGTGCAGACTCCAATCTTTTCTACTTGGATGAACCGTCTTTTCAAGGATGGACTTGATCTCTCGATTTGACATTTCCGTTTGTCCACTAGTTTGCGGATGATAGGCAGTTGACACCTTATGAGTCACATTGTACTTTCTCAGCAAAGTCTTCACCGTGCGATTGCAAAAGTGAGTGCCTCAATCACTTATTAGTGCTCTTGGAATTCCAAACCTGGAGAATATGTTAGACTTGATAAAATCTACAACAACTTTAGAATCATCAGTCTTGGTGGCTTTAGCTTCCACCCATTTCGAGACATAATCAACAGCAAGCAAAATGTAAA